>CM028132.1:1363437500-1366330000 GCA_016271365.2 Neoceratodus forsteri
GTCCCACTGACCACCCCCATTCCAGACACTCGAACTGGCAGACCATCCTCCAACAAACCGCCAATGCGGTTCGAATCCCCTCCATGGATGAATACTACAAGAAGTGGCACTGCCACCTGTCAGTACCCCTCCGATATTAGGGGATATCGAGCCCAAACAGGCAGACCATCTTCCAATGAACCGCCAATGCGGTTCAAATCCCCTCCATGGCTGAATACTACAAGAAGCAGCACTGCCGCCTGCCAGTACCCCTCCGATATCAAGGGATACCGAGCCCGCGAACTGCCAACGCGGTTCGAATCCACTCCACAGCTGAATACTACAAGAAGCAGCACTGCTGCCTGCCGGTACCCCTCCAATATCATGTACAGAGGAGGTGGCGCAACAGTTTGAACTTGACACCTAATTCAAGCCTGGGCTGCTCCCAGAAGCTCATGCTAGTGCTGCACTTTAGAGCTCTGAGCTGCTGATGCCCTTGGTTTTTCTACCTTTATTTTTAAAGACTTTTTATTTTAATGAGTTGTAGCAATTTAAGCTATCTCCTCTCCTTTGGTGAAGATTACATCGTTTAGTGCCATGTTTAGAGCTCAAATATGCTAAGTTGACTCAGAGTCTTATACAACTGTTAAGTATGGATTGTAACTTGGTAGGAATTAATATTTGCTGTTAAATTAAAAAGCTGGGTTAGATTAAGTTATTTGCTGTCCCTGCAGAACTCCCACAGCTCTCTAAACCTAATTTCACTTTCTGCGAGCCTGAATAATTCCTCCCCAGCCCTCTAAACCTAATTTCCGTAACTCTTCCGGTATAATTCCTCCCAAGCCTCCTAAATTGGAATTCGTTCTCCCAGCCTGAAGATTTCGTTTTGACTTTAATTTTAAATCCTGGACTGAATGCTCTTTGTGTGGCTGGGTCTTACCCCTGCTAATCTGAGGCATTCCAAAGTGACCCCATAGCAGTCCTTGCTCTGCCCAAGCCCTACTAAACTTTTGCCTACCAACTGAATTCCACTCAGCTCCTCCCCATTTCTTTGTCCCTTTGTATTCACTGAATGCTCCACCCCTTGCCTCCCTCTTTACTGCTCTCTCTCTCACCTTTCTCCTCAGGGGATACCGAACCCGAATGGGCAGACCATCCTCCAACGAACTGTCAATGCAGTTCAAATCTCCTGTATGGCTGAATACTACAAGAAGTGACACTGCTGCCTGCCAGCACCCCTCTGATATCAGGTACAGAGGAGGTGGCGAAACAGTTTGAACTCAGGGGTGTAGCCAGGGATTTCAGATCTGCACACCAAGTAGACTCACTGCTACCCCCGCCCGGTGTAGCCAGACAACCTACAAATCTACACCAGGACCGAGTTTGTTGCTTCATTTGGCACAATAAATCAAACTTTTGTATCTCATGACAGTGGTTGTTGCCATGCATGGGTAAATACAAATGCCATGAATTGTTCCCTAAGACACCCACATACCAGCCCAGAGCCTGTAAAGTTGTATTGTCCTTTGGATGCAAAGAGAGAATTAGTGACCAGTCCTTCTAGTTTCAACTCCTACAAATAAAATTACAGAAAGGTTTAGTATTTTCTTTGTTAGTTTTCATGGAAAAAGGAAGCAGTTCAGAGCCTATTTGCTACCCCCTTAAATAAAATTGCACACCATGGAGTGTTTGGAGTATGCCTGCCTACACCCATGTTTGAACTTGGTGCCTAATTCAAGCCTGGGCTGTGCCTAGAAACTCTTGCTAGTGCTGCACTTTAGAGCTCTAAGCTGCTGATGCCCTTAGTTTTTTCTCCCACCCATCCCCACTCCCTCCCAGGCCTCCTTTAAATGCATGTTATCTCCTCCCACCTTTGAGGAAGATCCTGTTAATTGGGCAATAGCCTGGCACACTTGTTTGCTCTATTTTACTTAAAGGGGCATACCTCCTCTTCTAAGCTGCATGTTGCTCCTTTGTGTAAAAGCTCACCTGCTCCCCCAAGCTGTGTGCTGTGTGACCACTAAGCCTTCTGATGCTCATGCACCTTAGGATATTACTTTTCATCCTTCAACTGTGTGCCTGTCAAGCATCCACTGACTCAAGCTATGTGATTGTGTAACCGCCAGGACATATGTTGCTTAACTCACCTAACAACTATACCAGTTCAGCTCAAGTTGAGTGCCTGTAATTATTTTGAGGAACTTTTTCCACGCTTCAGGACTATGGACCGGTATATCAGTATTCTTGTTCTCCCTACCTGCCTTCTGACATTAGCCAGTAGTTTTCCCTACAACCAACCATGAGTACCAGCTTAATTATGAAGGCCAGATGTTTGATGCTTTGCCTACTTCTATTATGCTTCCTCAAAATCATTAATGATCAACTGCAGCAACCCACGAAGGGATATGAACCTATTACTATAGCAGACTGTTTGGGTACAATGGGAACCATAAATTTCTGTGCTTGGGTACTTTAATTACACAAACTGGAACCTTTAGTTCAAATTCCATAGCAGATTGGAACCCTATCAGGGAGACACCTTGAACGTATGACTCCTTTGTCACTATCGGGTCCTCAGCTGTCCTTGCCACTTTTGGCTAGGGTTCTTGTATATTTGACATTATGCTCCCTTGGTTTCCGCCCCAGTGACCATCCCAATGTACGTGAATACCCAAGCAGGCGAAAATGTATTAGAGCACATAAATTAGCCCTAGGTGCCTTCAAGAAACTCTTGCTACTTCTGTTATTGTGTTTTGGCAGTGTAGAGCTAAACCCTGGTCCCCTAGCGACTATCTCATCCGCTGCGGATTTGGCCAATATCAGAGGAGTGAGCTTCACACACATCAATGCATGCAGCCCACTAAAGAAATTTGCTTCTATACAGGCCTGGGTTTTTCATACTAAGCCTGATATTATGGTGGTCTCCGAGTCCTGGCTTAGACCTGGTATCTCAGACCTTGAGGTGAACATACCATCTTACAACATTTTCAGAGCAGATGGACAAGCAAGAGGTGGAGGAGTTGCCATCTATGTCCATGACAAGTTGTCAGCCTCTGTCATTAACTCAGCTTCTATTCCTAAAGAATATGAAAGCCTGTCCCTTAAAATCGAGCTCTCCCCTTCTGTGTCGTAGGATGCTACATGCCCCCACTGGCTGGAATGCTACTCAGAAGTAATCATACTGGGTGACCTTAACCTGGACTGGTGTTCCAGTATCTCCAAACCACTAAAAAACCTTTGTGACTCCTTTGGGCTGTTCCAGCTCATAACAGAAGTAACGCACCCTAACAAAAAGAATCCAAATAACAGCACACTTCTAGACCTTTTTCTAGTAAGTAAACCACACCTGTTATCTCATGCTGGTGTACTTTTCTCAGATATTAGTGACTACTGCTTCATCACCTGTGTGTGATCCCCCTTAAAAATAGCCTCAACATCCAAATATACTGTTAAAAGGAATCATCAGAACTTTGACCCTTGTGTATTTATATCTGACCTGCGGGAGTCTCTGAGATGGCAGGACTTTTATCTATCAAAAATAGTAAACACGGCATTTGATATCTCCCAGGAAATTGTGCTTGGGGCATTAGACAGACATGCACCCCTGATTAAAAACCACATTAAGAAGAAATCCTGCCCATGGTTACAGCAGGTCTGAATGCTGCTCTTCTTAATGGAGACTTACTCTGGAAAAATGTTCAAAAATCCAAGACCCTGGCAGACTGGACTTCGTTTAGGTGGGCCAGGAACATATGTACCAAGATGGCCCAGGAGGCTAAGTCTAGTTATTTCCAGGCTGAACTTGACACTTCATCCAGGTACTCTGCTAAATTTTGGAAGACCCTTAAAGAGATCAAAGGTCATGCGTCCTCCAACTCTCTACCTGCAAAAATATCCAAGGGTGACCTTACGGTGAAAGATAAACAGTTAATCCTCAACCAGCTTAATAATCATTTTGCTACTGCAGGATTAGCATTTGACACTTCTACTGCCAATACCCTTCGTTCCCAACTTAGGACACAGGACCTAGCAGCTCCAGTCATGGATGCAGTGTTCTCCTTACAACCTGCAATGCTGAAGGAGGTTGAAGACCTACTCCTTCACTTAGATATAAGGAAGAGCGCTGGTGCTGACCTCATGCACCCGTACTTCCTAAAAATTAGTTTCCAGGCTCCGGCCGTGCCCATCACGCATCTCTTCAATCTGTCTCTACTGCATAGTGAAATCCCTCCAATATGGAAAACCACCCACGGGTTTCCCCTTCTCAATTCAGGTGACCCAAGTGACCTCAACAACTACAGGCCACTCTCCTTACTCCCTATCCTATCCAAAATTATAGAGAAAATAGTAAGCAACTTAGAAACTACTTGGAATCCACAAATCTGCTAAACTCTCTACAATCAGGATTCCAGCCTTTCCATAGCACAACCACGGCCCTGGCAAAGGTTATCAATGACTGGCAGGAGGCCCTGGATGCCAAGAATATCATGTACACAGTATTTTTGGACCTAAGCAAGGCATATGATAGTCAACCACTAATTACTCTTGGTATCCCTCCGTAACATCGGTGTGGATTCCTCCGCACTGAAATGGTTCTCAAGCTACCTTATAGGTCACCAACAGCAGGTAAAGGCAGATGGAGAATTCTCACCACTGAAACCTCTGCTGCGGGGTATACTGCAAGGCTCAATACTGGGTCCACTGCTATTTGCGATCTACATTAATAGAATCAATGTAGGACTCAAATCAGCCAACATCCATCTATTTTCCAGTGATACGGTACTCTGTATTGACAGATCTACCCCGAAAGCAGCCTGCATGGATCTACAGCAGGAGTTTAACCAATTGCAACTGAAGCTACTTAACCAGAACTTACTACTAAATGCAAAAAAAAACAAAGGTGATGCTCTTCTCATCCTTTACAAATGTAAGCAACCCTGCTACACAGGTATCCACTCTCCAGATTACCACACTCCTAGACGAGCCACAAAATTCAAACACCTGTCATTGAACATATTAAGAAACTTATTATAAAGCTTAAGCAGAGGCTTGGTCTCTTCTACAGAATCAAAAAGCTGCTCACCCAGGATGCCATGAAGAAACTAGTACTCACCATATTCCTATCACTGCTGGACTATGCTAACTTTTTGTATGGCCAAGGCTCTGTTTCTGCACTACCCAAACTAGATATACTGTACCACAGAGCCATAAGATTCATTACTGGTGCCACGTACTCCACGCAACACTACTCCTTGTATGCTATGATGGGTTGGACATCCCTTGCCTATAGAAGACAGAAAAGAGACACTTACTGGACATATAGAGCAATCACTCAAAAAGGTATACCATTACCGCAGTGACTCTGAAAGGATTTGAGAACAAGCGACACCACCCCAGGAACAGGAATTGGGCAAACCCACCTGTCGCTGTGGTGGTCCGTGTGGTGATCGGGACTGCCTCACTGGGTGTTTGCCCCACCTCCCGGTCCAACTCCGACTCGGAGTTAGAATCCTAGAGAACAGGGGTGTGGGGGGATTTGGGGGGCACAGCCCCCCTATTATGAGCACCGACATCCCCGTGGCCACAATGCCGACAGTCAGCATTGCAGCCGTCACTGTAGGGGATGTCGGCACTAGTGCTGTCGAAGCGCTATGGGTAAACCACTCAAAAACTACCTCAATATATATTGGACTGTCTTCCACTATACATAGTGCATAAGTATGCTCTGAGAAGTGCCTCCCATATCTTACCATACCAAAAATCAATATGCGTTTCGGTAGGTCATCCATAAGATACTTATGACCTGTACTATGGAACAATTTACAGAAATCCCTAAAACTGGTTCACCCTATCAGTTTCTCGGCATTCAAAATGCTTTATGTATGCTCTATCAAGGAGTCCTGTAATTGCTTCCACTGAGTAAGAAAATGACAACATGTACTGTATCAGTGTTACTGAATGTACCTTGTACCTGCTATATCTCTCACCCTTTATTTATTCTTTCCGCTATAAAGGTACCTATAATGTACCACAGGTGCTTAGTCTTGGAACCAGTAAATATAACTCTGATGATCCCACTGGTTACTTACCTGTAGAAGCTCACTTTTCAGGTCCACCCCCCACAGTAGCGTAGCAAATCCCCAGAGGACCTGGGTGCAAGACAATGTTACAGGGCCCCTCCCTAGTTTTGAATAAACATCAAAATTATGATTTGGGCCCCTCAAACCTTGTGAGCCTGGGTGCCACTGCACCCCCTGCACCCTTGTTGCTATGCCCCTGCACCCCACAAGCTTCTTTGTTTTTGACCTCCCTTTCCCCTGCTCAGTATGCCTAATCCCACTCACTCGTTATTCTCCTCCATTTTCACCCTCAGTTCCCTGCTCATAAGGCTTCACCAAATTCATTATCAATGTTATGCCACTCTAGATACCTGCCTGTGTTCTCTAATTAAGCAATAATGCCCGACAGGGTGTGTGTCGTGCTGGGATAACGTCACGCTCCAGGTGGCTGGGCATGAGGCTGCAGGCCGAGTGTGTCCAACGACTGAGGCATGACGTTATCCCAAACGACACACACCCTGGAGGGCATTATTGCTATTATGCAATGGCTCGTTGTTATACAGAATAAAAAAATAATTTTAAAGATGTTTTTGTGTGGAAAAATATTTTTGTTTTTTAAGAGAAGATGAAACAATGAATCAAAAGCTCCATAAAATGCTCATCGGCAGGTTCACAGTGAGGCTGAGACTAGATCCATGATGTTGTACTGGGATAACACCACGGGTCCAGCCCAAGACTGACCAATCAGAGTCCAAGATTTTTTTCTTGTCATTGTATAATAGTATATTGACTGTCTGAGTTAGAATAGCCCTATACTAACCCTATCACTTTTCCTTATTGGATCCTATTCCTCTGTATACTGCACTGAACATTATCTTACTCTGTATATTGCAGTGAATGTTTTCTTACACTGTATACTGCAGTGATCATTATCTTACTCTGTATGAGCAGTATTTCATTATTCTCATGTATATTATACACATATTTTATGCTATGTACCGAACTTGTACATGTATATACTTTTTTTTATATTAAAACTTATTAGATGTATAGCTATATATGTATGAATGTATGTCCTTGTACTTAGTATTTTTATTGTCCAGGTCCACCACGAAAATGAGTCTTTCTCCATGGTGTTTCACCTGGTTAAATAAAGATTTTGATTGATTGATTGATTGATTAATTGACTGTTGTCGGCTACTCCTGAGGCACACAATAGGGTTCCTTGCTCCAGGTCAGTTTACTCATTGCAGGTCATTTTATCCTAAGGATTGCTGCTCAAGTGCCACAAGACAACCTAGTCTACCCTTCCAAGTTCGGCACATCTCCGTGGCCATTGTTGGATGCTATAAAGATGCCCTGTAGCAGTGTTACTCCCCACACCTGCAGGCCAATCTCCAGGCCACCCACTCTTTGCATCAGGCTGCGGCACACCAGAAGGGCCCTTTGAAAGTTTACAACAATCCAATTTGTCTAAAATTCAGTCAAATTATTAATTTTATATCCCTGGTTATGAAACTCTAAAAACTTAGGAATAAAGTACCAATGCATCTAGAAATGCTAGTGTAACCCCCCTGCAAATGGGGGTTCCCAAAAGACTTCCAGGAGCTTGCTTGAATGCTCCAAGCCTGAATGGTGTTTGGCATTTAAGCCATTTATCAGTGAGTGTTTTTAGAACCTCTGGTACTGTCTCTTTAAGAGCTGTCTGCTTGCAGACATAATTAGTTTGTATGGGGACTGTGTGTTTCTTTGATTGAGTACCACTCAAGCTGCTGCCAATTCACCCCATTTTGCAGTCACTAGGAGTGCAAAGGGAACCTGTCTGAAAGATGTAACTGATTGCCAGAAATCATTTACAGTAATAATAAAATTACAGTTTGTCTAACCTGCTTTCTTTGCAGTCAGAACTGTCTGCCTAGTTCCCATTCTGGTTTTGAACTGCTGAACTGGACCAATCAGTGTGGGGTAAACTAGCTCTAAAATGATGCCTTGGACGAATCAGAACTTGGGACTCATAATCTGAGCCAGCCACAAGAGGATTGTATGGGCAGTGACTCTGGGAGATGTAGTTTAGACTTGGGTGCCTTTTGGACCAACAGCAGCAGTCTATTGTGAGTGACAGCCAATCCAGTCAAGAACTGGGAGGAACTCAAAGGAAGTGCCCGTTTTTGTCTGTTGGGAGTTTCAGTTTGAGATCTGAAAGTGAAGGGGAAAGAAACCCTGTGCTCCTTCAGTGCACAGTTTCAGTCAAAAAACGTGTGCAAGGCCCAGAGTTCCAGTCTACAACTTGTGTAACTGCTTGTTAGGACTGAATCCGTCCTGTGAAAAGAATCAAAGGATCTCTGAAGAGTAGAAACCAGGCTCACCCTGTAGAAGACTGAAGAAATTGTTGAATTACACTCGGTCTGTCAGGAACTGAATCTGCTGTGTGTTCTCCTGGTTATTGTGCAGTAATTGCGATTGGGATACAGATGCAGCCTGCCTGGTATAGTGCTTTCTTTTTTTTTACCATATAAATGTGTGAGGAGTCTCTTGGAGATCAAAAGTAGCCCTGCTGACATTGAAGGACCATATCTTCTTTGAGGTCGTGGAGTACTAATTGGGTCGCTTCCTGTTGAATTGCCACATTAAATCCAAATGGAATTACTTTCTGTACTGTTGACTGTTTAATTTTCCTTTTCTCTGTGTGAAAGGGCCCCTACCAGCTGCCACGGTTTGGACTAGCTACTGGGGCCTGGGTACCCAGGGACAGTAACTGGTAGGATAGGCCTGTGCACAGAGCCATAGGTAGATAGTAAAGTGATAAGCTAATTAACCTGATTTCCCTGTCCTTGTTATATCCCCCTAAATAAATCAGAGCTGTTTGTTTCAACAAAGTTATACTGCCTGAGGTATTTGTCTATGTTAAAGTACTGTACTGTGATTGTTGCACTGTATCTTATTTTACAGGATGTCCTGTGCCTGAACCAGCCTTGGGGTAAGTGTATACTGTGAAGGTAATTCTGCTATATTGTGTGGGCCACTAGTGGGAAGAAAGGGGTTGCAGTGTCCCAGAGGGCTGTGACCAAGTAAGTTTAACTATTGCAAACCCTGACCTCTGGGTGGAGGCACCCGCCATTGATCCAGGCCCTCAACCTGTTAGTGGCAAATCAGGCAGGGTAGTAGCCCCTGGGATAGCGCCATCTAGGGGTTACATTTGGAGGCTCACCGCTGGATTTGTGTGTCCTCTAGTGGCCATATTTACAAACCACTGTTAAGGAAAAAATAAATAAATAAATAAATGGGTACCCGACAGAAGTGGCTGTGCACGGCTGGTGGAGTGGTGTACTGGGGAGGAGATCGACCCCCAAAATGCTATGCTTATCCTGGACATCCCCTGGGTATCAATAACGGACACTGTGCAGGAGTACTTTCCAAGGTGGAAGGTTTACAAAATCCTGTGGTGGTGGGTGCACGCTAATCTGCTCACCCACACTTTCCTGGCCCTAGTAGAGTTTAAGGATCCCATAGATAGCTCCAAAGTACCACAGACCATTACCCCAGAGGGAGCCTCACTGCTTGGAGAGTGATAACTAAGACAGTAAGACCTGGGGAAATGAGCCCCTACCACTATCTGAAACTTTTGAGGAGAAATTTGCTAAATGGTTGCTGGGAGAAGGGAAAACTGTGGAGGACTTGAAGAAACTATTCTTGCCACCTGGGGGTGTTCCTCCCCCAACACCCTCTCCTGCTCCAGTACCCGTAATGGTGGCTGAACCAATGCAGACTCCTATTTCTGCACCTGCCATTAGTCACGACTCTACCAAGGTTGAGGATCTTCTGGCACCTCCCACCCCCAAGGGAGGATGACTGGGAGACCTGGATAGACTATGTTGCCCCCAAGTGCTAGAATGGCAATGCCGGAAGGTGAAAAGCGAAGAGGGTTAGTGAGAGCCTCGAGGTCCTGCCCTGGCTACCATCCGTGCCAAACGGGCCAGTAACCCTGAAGCGACTGCACAGGCCTATCTTGAGGCCTTGGAGAATGTGTATGGGAGCCCAGATTCTGATGAGGACCTATGGTGGAGAGTAAGAGATGCACAACAGTACCAAGGGAGTTGTTGTCTGTGTATGTATCTCGGCTGGAAAAATTGTTGCAAGAATGCCTCAGAAAAGGTAGTTTGCCAGCGATTGAACTGGACCGAACCAGGCTGGACAGGATCCTTAAGTCTGCCCCTTCTCAGAACTGCTGTTGCTTCAGTTACACCTGGCAGATCGACTGGAATCCCCACCCTCCTATGATGAGTTAATGAGAGAAATTCGAGGAGTTGAGAAAAGGCGACCTCGGGAGGACCTGCACCAATAGCTGCTGACTGACCCAGTGACTGAGGTGACCCATCAAGTGAAGTTCAGGGCAGAGGTTGGCAGTCAATGAGTGCTCTGACAAGGAAAAGATATGTCACAATGGGGCGAACTGTTGAGAGAGATCCGGGAACTCAAAACAGTCCCTTATGAAGGCCACGCCTGCAAGTACGGGCCCTTGACCTATATCCGATCAGATCTGGTTATGTGGGGTGGGGGGTACCACCATGTATCTCCTGCTGATAACAGCTCCGAACTCGATTCCTTGACCATGGAAGTGGAGAAACTGACGAGATGTCTCCAAATGCTTATCACGCCGCAGACAGAGATGGCACCAAGGTTTCCAGTTAGTAATACCCCCGCCCTGGCTCCCAGTGTGGCACCTCGGCCAGCTCAAACTCCAGAAAGTATGTTTTGCTATAATTGTGGGAAAGATGGGCACATGAAAAGGGAATGCCAGTCCCCAAAAGACACTGACAAAGTTGCATATAGGCTACAAGGAGAGCTTCGGAGAAGAAATCAGTGGTTAAGAGGTGCACGACATGATCCCAGTGAGGGCACCAAAAATGCTAATTCACGTCCTTTTGTGGCAAGGTCAGTTGCCCAGGCCCCCACTACCGCCTCTCCAGACTGGTCCAGAATAGTGGTCCCTCCATGGAGACCACTGTAAAGGTGAACGGAGTGTCTACAAGAGCTATATTAGACAGTGGCTCCCAAGTGACAATTATGTTCCAAGATTGGTATCAGAAGCATTTGTCAGACGTACCCTTACAACCATTAGAAGGACTGCATGTATGGGGGTTAAGTGAGAAGGCCTACCCCTATTCCGGGTATATCCGAATTTGGCTGTCTTTCCCCACCTCCGTGGCTGGAGTGGCCGAACAAGTAGAGACCCTAGCCTTAGTGTGTCCCCCACTGGACTGTATGATGGTGTCCCTTTGTTGATTGGAACAAATGCTCATATGTTCGAAGGCTGGCACAGTTGTGTTATGAAAAACAGGGTCAAAGACTAGTAGAGCTTTAAGAGTTCCGGCTTTAATTAAGAAGGCCTATGAGGCACAGAGAGATGCTGAAAAACAGAACCAGAGGAACCGGTCGGAATTGTATGGAAGAAGGATCCTGAGTCTCTGATCCTGGCGCCAAATGCCCAGTGTACCTTACAGGAGAGGTCCGTATCAGAAAGGATGTTAAGAATAAAATATTAATGTTGGATGCACCAGGCGATGGAAAATTGCCAGAGGGACTGCTGGTCAAGCCTAGTATTTTGCCCGCTAGAGCCCATGCTTATGCCAGAAGGGTAATGGTCCAAGTTCATAATGTGTCTGAAAGAGACATTCGAGTAAACAGAGGTTGCATCCTGGCTAATGTGCATTGTGCAGACACTGCAGTGCTACCCAGCAGCAAGAGTTCAAGGAAGAATGACAGAGTAACGCCTGACTTGTTTGATTTCGCGACTCCCGCTGCCAGCTGAATGGAAAGTGAAGATCAGTGAGAAGCTTGCCCAGAGAGACCAGGTGTTTTCTTTAAAGGAATGGGATGTAGGATGCGTGCAAGAGCTGAGCACAATATCCGGCTGCATGACGAAAGACCATTTCGTGAGAGGTCTCGACGCCTGGCACCTGCTGACATAGATGATGTGAGACGGCATCTGCAAGAGATGTTAGCTGCTGGTGTAATACAAGAATCCAGAAGCCCTTATGCTTCCCCATTGTGGTAGTGAGGAAAAGAATGGAACAGTAAGGATGTGTGTGGATTATCGCACCTTAAACCGACGGACTATCCCTGAATCAGTACACAATGCCCCGCATTCAGGATGCTTTGGACTGCCTAAGCGGGAGCAAGTGGTTCTCTGTGCTGGATCTCCGCAGTGGGTACTATCAGATCCCGATGGCCCCAGAGGACCGTGAAAAGACAGCCTTATCTGTCCGCTTGGCTTTATGAATTCATGAGGATGCCTCAAGGATTTCAAGTGCCCCAGCCACTTTTCAACGATTGATGGAGCGTGCAGTGGGGACATGAACTTACTAGAGTGCCTGGTATACCTAGATGATGTTATTGTGTTTGGCAGCTCACTGGAGGAACATGAGAGCAGATTATTTAAGGTATTGGATCGACTGGAGGACTTTGGCCTTAAACTGTCCATTGATAATGTCAATTCTTTCAAACATCAGTAAAGTATGTGGACACATAGTATCCACCGAGGGAATAGAGACCGACCCAAGTAAAGTTGAGGCCTTGACCACCTGGCCACAGCCCAAAAATCTAAAAGAACTGCAAAGATTCCTGGATTCTGTGGTTATTATCGGCGTTTCATCAAGGACTATTCAAGAGTGATCCGCCCTTTACTTAACCTTACTCAAAGGTATCCCCCAACCCACAAAAATACCAAAGTCAGCGTCCCTCAAGACTGAAAGAGTGTATTTTCATCCAAGTGAAGTATTTGGGGCCCGCTGGACTCCTGATAGTGAGACTGCTTTCATGAGATCATATATCAACTTACCCATGCTCCAGTGCTGGCCTATGCCGATCCAAGAAAACCTTATGTCCTGCACACTGATGCTAGCTTGCAAGGGTTGGGGCTGTGTTGTACCAAGAGCACGAGAATGGCCTGAGACCAGTGGCCTTTGCCAGTAGAAGCCTGACCCCATCCGAAAAGAACTATCCTGTACATAAGTTAGAGTTCCTAGCTTTGAAGTGGGCTATTGTTGACCAATTCCATGAGTACTTGTATGGGGCTAAAATACTAGTAAAACTGACAATAATCCTTTGACCTATGTGCAGACCTCAGCTAAGTTGGATGCCACTGGCCACAGGTGGCTTTCTGCATTATCTACATATGACTATGCTCTCGAATACCGAGCAGGTCTGAACCACATAGATGCTGATGCTCTCTCCCGAGGCCTGTTCCCCAGAATGATTGGGTCAGATTGGCAGAACCTGACATTCGGGCACTCTGCCGGAATTTGACAGGGAGGAACAAATGTCCACGGACGCAGTGGACTGCATGGTGGATTGCTTGGGACCCTCTGAGAATTGCATACCTGCTGCTTATTGCCACTTTCTGCAATAGACATTGGTGCACTGCCTCAGCTGGACAATGACAGTATTCGCGGGCTCAATCCCAGCTGATCCTATGATCAAATCAGCTTTAGAAGCCCTCTATGCAGGAAAAGATGTGTCCAAATTACGCTCCACTGATTTGAGAACTGCACTGTTGTACAAAGAAGGTCCTAAGTTGAAACTGATCAATAAACTGTTATATAGAGAAACAGTAGACAGAGGGGACAAGTAGACAAACAACAACTGGTGCTGCCCACTGCCTTTCGAGACTCAGTATTGAGGTCCTTGCACAACCACATGGGGCACCTTGGTATAGACAGAACACTTGACTTGGTGAGATCCAGATTCTATTGGCCTAAGATGGGGCTGATGTGGAGCAACACATACGAACTTGTAGTCGCTAGCCACAGAGGAAAGCATTCCCAGAGGGCTGCCCCTTGTTAACATAACCACCAGTGCACCCATGGAGCTGGTCTGTATTGATTTTCTGAGTTTGAGTCAGATCAAAGAAATATCAGTAATGTGCTGGTGGTCACTGACCATTTCACGAGATATGCCCAAGCTTTCCCCACCAAAGACCAGAAAGCATCCACTGTAGCCAAAGTACTTGTAGAAAACTTTTTGTTCACTATGGGGCCCACAAAGAATCCATTCTGATCAAGGGAGAGACTTTGAGAGTCGTCTGATCAAAGAGATGCTTTCTCTGTGGGGAGTGAGAAAGTCCAGAACCACTCCTACCACCCCAGGGGACCCACAGCCTGAACGTTTCAACTGCACTTTGCTAGATATGCTAGGCACCCTGCACCCAAAGGACAAGCCTAGATGGAGCTCAACAAATTAGCACCCTGGTACATGCTTATAACTGCACCAAAAGTGATGCCACTGGATTCTCCCCACCGCCTGATGTTTGGAAGAGAAGCTCGACTACCAGTAGATGTGTGTTTTGGGGTCTCTCCTGATGGGGTTCAAGCTGACAACTATTTACAGTATGTGCAAAAGTTAAAGGCCCAGCTAACTCATGCGTACCAACTGGCTCAAACCATGGCTGCCAAAAGAAATCTGGCCAACAAAGAAAGGTATGATAAAAGGTGAAAACACAGGAACTCCAGGAGGAGATCGGGTATTGCTAAGAAATCTGGGACTGCATGGCAAGCACAAGATTGCTGACAGATGGCACCATCTCCTCACATTGTAGTGGGCAAACTAGATGATCTGCCAGTGTACAAAGTAAGGCCTGAGAACAATTCAAAAGATGTAAAACAATGCATAGAAATCATTTACTACCCATTGGACAAATCCTGATTGAGTCTGAGCCCCTAGAAGACCCCCTCTGGACCAGTGACTAGAGCTGCTGCTAAGAAAAGATCAAGAAAGTCTGCACCTACAGAAGCAAAGTTAAAGTGTTCCTCCACAAGTCCCAGTTGAGCATGACTGTCAGTCCATATCGGAAGAAAGTGAGAGTGACTTTGAATACTATCCTTCTTACTGAACTGAGTCAATTGTTTGGGCAATCCCTAGTCAATACTGGAGACAAAGCTGGGCCTTCTGGACTGTTTAAGCCCCAGCTTCATCCCTGGAGCCAATGCTCCCAGAAAGTGAAGTGCAAGCATCAGATCAGATGAAATGGAATCATTGTGCATGGTTGAACTGTTTGAGCTTTCAGGGAGAAAATGATAGATTGGGGCAGACTGGTGATACCGAACAAGAAGAGTATTTTGAGTGCCCTGACAGTCCACTGCCAGTGTCCGAAGCTCTCCATGAGAGCCAAATGTTGTGGACTCAGAAACTGTAACTCCTGGAGCTGGAAAGTGCCCCAAGTTCTAGCCTCTCTACCCCCATGGAGACTCCCTGACAAGTGTGGACAATGCTGAAAATGAGGCTCAGAGTGCAGAGACTGTAACAGTTCCCCTAGAAAGACTGGTCGAGCTGTAAAGCCTGTGGTGCACCTCAGTTATGATTCCCTTGAGGAGGCCTGTGGATTTGCCTCTCAATGTTGTCCATAAAGGAGTGTATGTGTCCCGAGCTCATTGCCCAAACTGAGCGTCAGTGCTAACTCAAGTTACTTGTGTTGCCCTCTAAGTATGGTGCCCTTGCCCGTCCAGCCCAAGGTAACTGATAGGAAGGCCCCTCTCTTCAGGTTTCATGTACAAGAGGTAATAACTTGAGTTATGGTACAATGTGTATGTAATACTGTGTAAAGAGTGACGTACTGCAATGTTTCAGAAATGTTCTTGGTAAAATGATATATTGACTGATGATTACATGTGCGAAGCCTAATGCAAATGTATATGGTTGCAGTTGAAACTTATGGAAATTTGCTTGACGGACGTCAAGCTTTCCCAGGCCAGAAGGGTAACCCCCTGCAAATGGGGGTTCCCAAAAGACTTCCAGGAGCTTGCTTGAATGCTCCAAGCCTGAATGGTGTTTGGCATTTAAGCCATTTATCAGTGAGTGTTTTAGAACCTCTGGTACTGTCTCTTTAAGAGCTGTCTGCTTGCAGACATAATTAGTTTGTATGGGGGACTGTGTGTTTCTTTGATTGAGTACCACTCAAGCTGCTGCAATTCACCCCATTTTGCAGTCACTAGGAGTGCAAAGGGAACCTGTCTGAAAGATGTAACTGATTGCCAGAAATCATTTACAGTAATAATAAAATTACAGTTTGTCTAACCTGCTTTCTTTGCAGTCAGAACTGTCTGCCTAGTTCCCCATTCTGGTTTTGAACTGCTGAACTGGACCAATCAGTGTGGGGTAAACTAGCTCTAAAATGATGCCTTGGACGAATCAGAACTTGGGACTCATAATCTGAGCCAGCCACAAGAGGATTGTATGGGCAGTGACTCTGGGAGATGTAGTTTAGACTTGGTGCCTTTTGGACCAACAGCAGCAGTCTATTGTGAGTGACAGCCAATCCAGTCAAGAACTGGGAGGAACTCAAAGGAAGTGCCCGGTTTTTGTCTGTTGGGAGTTTCAGTTTGAGATCTGAAAGTGAAGGAAAGAAACCCTGTGCTCTTCAGTGACAGTTTCAGTCAAAAAACGTGCAAGGCCCAGAGTTCCGGTCTACAACGTGTAACTGCTTGTTAGGACTGAATCCGTCCTGGAAAAGAATCAAAGGATCTCTGAAGAGGAAACCAGGCTCACCCTGTAGAAGACTGAAGAAATTGTTGAATTACACTCGGTCTGTCAGGAACTGAATCTGCTGTGTGTTCTCCTGGTTATTGTGCAGTAATTCGGATTGGGATACAGATGCAGCCTGCCTGGTATAGTGCTTTCTTTTTTTACCATATAAATGTGTGAGGAGTCTCTTGGAGATCAAAAGTAGCCCTGCTGACATTGAAGGACCATATCTTCTTTGGAGGTCGTGAGTACTAATTGGGTCGCTCCCTGTTGAATTGCCACATTAAATCCAAATGGAATTACTGTACTGCTGACTGTTTAATTTTCCTTTTCTCTGTGGAAAGGGCCCTACCAGCTGCCACGGTTTGGACTAGCCACTAGGGCCTGGGTACCCAGGACAGTAACTGGTAGGGATAGGCCTGTCACAGAGCCATAGGTAGATAGTAAAGTGATAAGCTAATTAACCTGATTTCCCCTGTCCTTGTTATATCCCCTAAATAAATCAGAGCTGTTTGTTTCAACAAAGTTATACTGCCTGAGGTATTTGTCTATGTTAAAGTACTGTACTGTGATTGTTGCACTGTATCTTATTTTACAGGATGTCCGGTGCCTGAACCAGCCTTGGGGGTAAGTGTATACTGTGAAGGTAATTCTGCTATATTGTGTGGGCCACTAGTGGGAAGAAAGGGGGGTTGCAGTGTCCCAGAGGGCTGTGACCAAGTAAGTTTAACTATTGCAAACCCTGACCTCTGGGTGGAGGCACCCGCCATTGGATCCAGGCCCCTCAACCTGTTAGTGGCAAATCAGGCAGGGGTAGTAGCCCCTGGGATAGCGCCATCTAGGGGTTACACTAGGACGTCTAACTCTGTACATAATATAATACTTTATATGTCCCTTTCAAATGTATTAGTTACTCGTATTTCTATCTATTAATCTAATTAAATAATTAAGTAAATGAGTAGTCACTCCTCAATAAGAGCAGCTTAATTATATAGGTACTAAGACTCGATTAACACAGCAATCAACTTTATGTATTTAGCTTTTGATGACCGGGGTAGGTGCACTAGGTAAAAAACCTGCCTATTTTCAGGCACGACCCGGGAGAGTACAGATTACAATAACACAGCAAAGACAACGAGTACAGCTTACTATAATATGGCAAAGACAACAATGAGTTACATAAGGCAAAGGGAACTATCAGAACAAAAATCATGACACAGCATAACATCAGCATTATTAACATCATTGGGGTACCAAAAAAGAATAATAGAAGTTAGAGTAGACATACAATCTTACATAGTTTCCAGGTACCAAGTCCTATGTCCTACGTAGTGAAGACAAGAGACAGGTAGTCAACATACACTATAACATACAGAAATGGGTAAGATAGAAGCTGGAGGACAGGCAGCAAGCCACAAATACATTAAGCGTAGTCACAGTCACCTGGAGCATTAAGGTGGGGAAAAAAGTGCATTCTTAAAAGTTATGTGGGATGTGGAGGTCTTCACATGAAGGGGGAAAGAATTCCAGAACCTAGGGGCAAAATAAGAAACAGCCTGCTGTCCCATTTTAGTGGAGCATGGCTGAACTGAAAGCAAATTGGAAGAGGAGGACCTGAGAACACGAGTGTGAGAGACAGGGGTAAGCATATCACCCAGAGCTTCACGGCAACTTGCTCTGTTTGGAGAGTCTGCAAAACAGCCTAGTGCTTAAGACTGAAGGGCATTAGGAGACAACCAATTTAAGGCAGAGTAAAGCCGGCAATGATGTGTAGGACGAGGAGCCGATAAGGCAAATCTGCAGCTGTTATTATAAGTAATATCCCACTTGCGAAGAACCCCCATGCTGGCATGGGAGAGTACTGGAAAAGCATATAGCAGTTGTGGTAGCAACACACCTCTAGCCACAGAGATTCTGGCGGCTAGAGTAAGTGAGTGACGCATTCTGTAGGCTGCTCTGATCTTGGTGTTAACTGTGCGACATATCTCATTAATGTGAGCAGCAAAATCCAGACCCGGGTCTATCATTACCCCTAGGTATTTGAAAGTTAAAGTGTTCAAGACAGGAGGCCCATAACAGCCACAGACTAGAAGCTTGGGAGACTTGGTCAGTACCTTTCTAGAGGACCCAAGGAGTATGGCCTGGGTCTTGGATAGGTTTAGTACTTGATAGCTGGAAGAAAACCTAGATTGGAGGATCTGAAAGGCTGGTGATATGTGTTGGTTGAGATCAGCAATTGACTTGGAGGCAGAGTAAAGTACCAGGTCATCAGCGTACATACTTACATAAACTTATATAAAAATAAACTACCATATCATATTACACATAATAAGTCATAGTTCTTCATATTCATGTTAGGTACTCCCAGCTTGTATCCAAGGAATACGAACCCATTTCCAGTCTAAGAATAGGATATACAGGTTAAGGGAACATGTATCATAGCTTGCTTAATCTTTTAAGTTCAAAATCCCATTACAGAGCTGTAAAGGTCATTAAAGATGGTGGCTGTGAAGCAGTCCAACTGAAAATAATTTTACCATATAATTGCAAGCCCCTTGTTACCCGGGGTTACTAGA
The DNA here is from genome assembly GCA_016271365.2 of Neoceratodus forsteri. Classification (NCBI taxonomy): domain Eukaryota; kingdom Metazoa; phylum Chordata; order Ceratodontiformes; family Ceratodontidae; genus Neoceratodus; species Neoceratodus forsteri. The sequence goes on from CM028132.1 coordinate 1,363,456,630, forward strand.
ATCCCAGTAAGACCTAATGGTAGGCAGGGAAGGCAGCTTGTGAAACTCCAGTTAAATGGGTTTCACACTGTCTCACTCTGTTCTCAGTCTCAGCTGAGACTGAGGGATGACATCACCAATAGAACTTTCGCAGCTCCATGAGCCACATTGGAATCCACAGCAAAGGAAGTTAAAACGTTGGGAATTTTAAAGTCAGTGTCTGCAGTTTGTCTTCAGTGAGTGAGTGTGAAGTAGGGAGCTTGCTGTTAAAGCAGCTCAGTGAAGGCTCTAGGAGCCTCAGCCCTGACAAAGGGATACTTTTAAGTAATAGGGTGTGTGTCTCCACCTTAAAGAGAGACACAGAAGAGTACTGAAGTGGTGGAGACCGCTGTTTTCAGGTCGCAGTGCCACCTCCCTCCGGGGGTTGGGGTGAGAAGGTTTCCCTGCAGATTCCTGGGGCAACCTCCTAGTTCTGCGTGTGGAGGAAAAGCTGCCTGTGTGTTCCAGTATTTATTTGGGAGAAAAGAAGATTTGTGAGTTGCCTGTGGGACACCTGCAACGTGAGGGTGAGTGTCTGCTCTGGTTAAAGGGGCTTATGTTTTTCACCCTTGGACTTGTGTGACAATGTGGGGATTGAACTACTACAATATTGGGAAGCCTAGAGTAATGGGCTAAGCAAGTAAAAGTAGTTTCAAGTTCCAGAGTTTGTTGGAATGCAAATAATATGTAGAGGTGATGTGACAGACATCTACGCTTAATCTACATTTAAAAATTCAGTACAGGCATTGTTCAGTTTTCAGAGAAATGGCCGGGTATGGGCTGTGGGAGCTGCAGGTGGGTGGCCCCCCATCTTTAGTGACCAGGTCCACCTCTACGGATTTCTTCTGTGGATTTCTACTTTGCCTCAGGCACTTGGCCAGTGATGGGGGAAGTACCCAGACGTGGGACTGTAAGGAAAATTCTCTCTAAGAGTCGCAGGCTGTAGTGTGGTTTGGGGAGCCACAACAGGATAATTGGTTCATTCCTCAAATGGACTGCGGATCAAGTGGCCGGCAGGAGAGCCGGGCCAATGGGGAAAACCCAAGTGTGTACAAGTTGGGCTGTGTACCCAAAGCTGCGTGCAAGTCCGGGCTGTGTGCCTGGTGGGTTTAGAGCCTGAGGGCTGGAAATAGTGATAAAGTGTTCTATTGTCTCTAATCTGCATTACCAGGAAACGTAGCCCCTTGGGGGTCCGTCTATGCTTTGTTTGTTCAGCTAGGATGTGAATAAAAGCCACACTGAAGAATCCCATTCCTGGTTCTGGACATTACAGTTATTGCTTCCTGTGTTCAAATTTAATTGGGTGCCCCTGTTCAGAGTAGCCAAACCTAGGCTCCCCTGTGCCGAGTAACCTCATCCTCCCCGAACCCAGTCCCCACCAGGTACTGCTGTCAGCTTCAACAGCATGCCACCTGTCATTTTGGCAAAAAGGCAGGGGTGAGGGGTTACATAATACAATGGTTTAGGATGGGTATTAAATTGAATGAAATTCAACAGCCCCTGTGTGCAAAATCCACCACCAGTACTTCCTAAGAGGGGGGGCACCCCATAAGCATACCTTTCTCTCCTTCACCTGAGTCTTTCAAAAATGAGAATGCAAACAAAGACTGACCCTCAAATTGTCATCAGCTTTTTCCTGGTGAATTAATCCAGTCTCTCTACTCCAGGAGTCTGCTGCACATTTCAGAGCACTTTCAAATCACTTTTCCACAGTCCGGGATGTTCCTCCAGGAATCGCCCCTCTCCAGCTCTTGTGATAAGCACCTGTGAAACACCTGTTCCACTCCATAGCCCTGTTTCCATGTAGTTACTGGCTCTCTAGTTGGCCACAGATGCCAACACAAGCATCCGCTATAACAGTGTTCCTTCACCACTTGGAGAATTCGGTTATCACACAGAACAGAGGCTTCAGTTTGTGGGGTGATTCAGTACCGTCAAAACTATACTCATCCCCATTTTCCACACATGTTTTTGCCCTCAAATCCTGGTCAGGGCCTCACAACACCAATTTATATCTTAAGAAAATGGACCCACAATCTTAAAAAGGCAGCATCACCATTCATTCTTAGTTTTGGTTGCATTAAGGATCGGGGGGTTGAAGAAACTTTTTGCACACAATATGCAGTGTGCTGAACATTTGGCTGCTAGAGCCTCCAACTCTTCTGTTGTCCTTTCTGGCAGCTGAACCCTCTGGTTCTAGCATCCCCTCTGGCAGCTGGACCCTTCAGCAACTCAAGCTTTTCCTGTCTCTCTCTCTCTCTCTCTCTCTTATTACAGGCTGGCATGAGCTCCTCACTCCCAGTAAGAGCATCTACCAGCAACAGGAGCATGCATTACAGACCTCCAGTTACAGAGCCATCCAGGGGCAGAATGGTGCATCTGAACTAGTGTAGCCCATTGAGTACCCCTTAAATAAACCAGCCAGTGTAACAAGGCCTTCAGCAAGGCTAACATGATGCTAGGGTGCACTGGGAGAGGGTTCAACATTAGGAAGCATGAGGTACTGTTACCCCTGTATAGGTCACTGGTGAGGCCACAACTGGAGTACTGTGCTCAGTTCAGGAGTCCCCAAATAAAAAAGGATAATAACAGGCTAGAGACAGTACAGCACAGGGTGACCAAGATGGTTCAGGGCTAGAAAGGCAGATCCTGTGAGGATCAGCTAAAGGTGCTGAATATGTATTCAATCAAAACCAGACAAGAGGGGGATATTTATTTATTACATTTTTTTATTGACCAGATAAGCACTCTAGACAATGAAATGCCTAGTTTTGGTAGCATGTTATAATGGCAAACCAAACTGAGCGACTCAGAAATGAGCACTTCACTTTGGTCACTCTCAGGATTAGTGGCGAAGTATGAATAGCAAGTGGAGGGAACAGCGAGAGAAGATGGAAAGAATGGCAAGTGGAGGGAACAGCAAGAGAAGATGGAAAGAATGGCAAGGGGAGGGAACAGCAATGGGGAGGAAGACGTGAGATGGGCTAAATGGGGACGTGGAGCATGATGCCGCCGAACTACTCAGCTAATGTCGTAGTGGGTAGGGACATCGTCTGCAGTGTGGGGATACCTGGTTCAGAACTGCATACAGGTGCTGTTTTTTATGTTTGCTTGCACGCATGTGCAAGAAACATAGTGCCATCATCCTAGATTTCGGAGGTGTGTCACCTCCTCCTCCAATTTAGTGAGTGTGTTGGCAGGCACAGCCCCTGTAAGCCAATGCATGCTGGAGCTGTCTATGACAAGCTCCAAAATGCAGTGGCATACAGTTGAAAGGGGGAGCTACGCTCAATGAGCAGTGATAAGATATCGCCTGCTGATGCGCAGCCCCCCACACACACACACCCAGAAATGCACCATATGCTGCCCTCCCCGCACACACGAGATAGCCGATGGGGTGCCTAAACCCCCATTGGCTTGTACTGTGCTCCCCAAAGTTTTCTGACATGCCACGCTGGGTGCCCACCCCAGCGTGGCAACTCACAGAATAGCCGGATGGGTGCCCAACTTCCGCCGGCTCCACTGTCTCACACCGAGTATTGGGTGCCACGCTGGGAGTCCACCCCAGCGTGGCAACTGACATATGGCTGCCGGGATGCCCAATCCCCCCATCAGCTCCCACGGCCCCCCAACCGTCCTTGTGCCACACTGGGTGCTCACCCCAGTGTGGCAAAGCGTCAACGTCGTCTTTTTTAACCTGCAAAATAAAATGGTCCACACGCTTCTCCCAGCCCCCTCCCACAACCCACACCCACCCCTGCGCGCACCTGCCTCTCCACCCCCACCCCATACTTACCTCCGGACCTCGCACGACGATCTTCGTGGACTGGGAACATGTCTGCACTCTTCAAAGCCGACCGCAACTGAGGAAATGCCATAAGCTGTATAATGGTCTAGATGAGGGTTTTCAACATTGCATATCTCAGGCATTTTTGGAATTTTTGCACCAAATTTTCAACATGTGGTTTTGGGAGCCCTTCTCATGATTGATGTCACTGTCATGGCGCTAATCGGGCGAAGGGTGATTTTGCAGTCCGCAAAATCACCGCCGGAACTAATAACGCCATGACAGTGACATCATTAATGAGAAGGGGTCCTAAAACCCCATGTTGAAAATTTGTGCAAAATTCCAAAATGACTGTTTTATACGCATGCATGCAGTTCCTACACAGGCTCATAAGTTCACAAATTTTCAATATTTTCACTCCAGATTTTCAACATTGCCATTTTACCACACCTTCTTATGAGTAGTACAGCTGTCATTTTTCACATCTCACCCAAAACGTGTTTCCACCCATATAGCGCACAATGGCACAGTCGGTGTGCGAGAGCAATGTACGGGACAAATTAAGAAAATCACAGTGACACTGTTCATGAGCAAAGGTCTTAAAATGGCTATGTTGAAAATTTGGTGAAAAAATTCTAAAAAATGACTGTTTTACAAGCGTGCGTTGTACAGTTCCTACGCACGCTCGTAAGTTCGCGAATTTTCAATATTTTCACTCCAGATTTTCAACATTGCCATTTTACCACACCTTCTTATGAGCAGTACAGCTGTCATTTTTCACATCTTACCCAGAATGTGTTTCCGCCCATGTAGCGCACAATGGCGCAGTCGGTGTGCAAACTCAATGTACGGGACAAATTAAGAAAATCACAGTGACACTGTTCATGAGCAAAGGTCTTAAAATGGCTATGTTGAAAATTTGGTGACAAAAGTCCATAAAATGACTGTGTTACGAGTCAGCATTGCGCAGTTTCCACGCACCCTCGTAACTTCATGACTTTGTAATATTTTCAGTCCAGATTTTCACCAGTGGAATTTTTCCACACTTCCTTATGAACAGTACAGCTGTCATTTTTCCCAACATGGCTGAAGTGTGTTTTCACACTTTCAGCGCAGAGATGCATGGTCGCTGTGGGAAGTCATTGTTCGGCACAGATAAAGAACATCACAGTTACACTGTGCATGATCGGAGGCACCAAAATGCCTGAGTTGACAATCTGCTGTAAAAAATCCCCAACCTAATTATATTACGGGTCTGTGTTGCACAGTTTCTATGTACGCTCGTGACTTCACCAGTTTTTTTAATATTTTTACTGCAGATTTGCAACATTGCCATTTTTTACGCCTCCCCACGAACAGTACAGCTGTCATTTTTTACATCCTGTTCGGAATGTTTTTGCACCTGTGGTGCTAAATGCTGTAGTCATTGTGCATAAGCAGCCTTCGGCTAACACACTGATATTCTCCCTGTTCATGAGGTGGGGTCACAAAAACATGTTGAAAATTTGGAGGAAAATACCAACGAATGCCTGAGGTATTAGGGTTTCCAACCATAACGCCCAACCCTGTTGAGAATGACAGGCATCAGGGGTGTGACTTGGGATTCTTGCCTGTGATGCTCATACCATTCCACACCCTGCAGCCAGTGAGAGGCATCGAGGTATGCCTTGGACTCTTCGGCCCCAAAGTTCACCCCATTCTCCTATATCGCACCCATCTCATTGTATTTCCTAACGAAATGGGGTGCGCATAAGGGCCAAAGACCACAAGGAACACCGTGATACTTGTCAGTGACTGCAGGGTGGGGTGTGGTGAAATGGCATGGCCGTTATGCCTGATGACCCAAACGCACACCCCAATGCCTGTCACTCTCTGCAGGGTGGTGGTGGGGTTGGCTTCAGTTCAATACTTCACTGCCATTCCTGTCACGCAGCTCTGTAACTTCTACACTACCACTGCCAATGCCAGCAAGCAAACATTCGGCATTGACAAATTTTTTTGTTTGTTTGTTTTAGCAGGTGTTTTTTTTTAAGTTATTGCTGTTGTCAGTCCCTCTTCTTTCTTTCAGTGTTCGCCCCCCTCAGAGATGATTATATAAGTATGGGGTGGTGCGGTGGGCTTGCTCCCCACAAAGGGGGGTTTGGAGTGCGTACCCCCCCTCCCCGCATTAAACATTATTTTAAATGTGTACTGAGTTGGTATTCTGTGGGGGTTTTTTTAATGTGTCGAATTGGTTTTCAGCAGGTTGTACTCGCTGTTTTGAGAGTCGTCCAAGAATTTTCGCTGTTATGACATGGAACCCTACTTTCAGGTATGACCCAAGAGGTTATAACAGGGTAGTACAGACAGCCAAATTAGAATACAAGATAAAAAAAAAAACACAGAAACAAAATTACAGGAGTGCACAGGAACAATACTGTATAATACAGGAGTGCACAGAAACAATACAGTATAATAGTTATACAATCTAGCATAGAACAGAGCACATGAATGAAAAAACAGTACATTCAAAATCAAATATACCCACGCAGTTAGATACAAGACACCAAGATTATTTCTGACTGACAGAGAACCCAGTTACCCAGGGCAAGTGTGGGCAGATGAGTCCATCAAGTAGTTCCAAAGGTACTTAAAGAGGTGGAGAGAGGAGGCGCACAGAACAGATATAGGGAAGAAGTTCCACATCCTAAGGACACAAACTGTAAAAGCCTGATCACCCATGGTAGCTCAAGTTTTAGGGACAGCAAGCATGGACTGGATAGTAGATCTTAGGTGTTAGCCAAGGTTAGCAACCTTTAAGTTCTCAGCAAGGACAGGGGGATATGATTGAGACCTTCAAGTTCCTGAAAAGAATTATTTAGGGGAACTGTGAAGAGCTATTTACCAGGAACAGAGAAGCTAGGACATGGGGTCATGAGTAGAGGTTAATGGGGGGAGGGTAATAAAGGATGTGAGGGAAGTATTATTTTTTCTTGTTGTTGCCGGACCCCCTTACCTCCCTCCGGAGGTCAGCCCATACCCTGTCCGTGCCCCCCATGCCCAGGCTTACTCTCCCAGGTGGGGCTGCCGGGGGAGCTCCCCCCACAGCAGTCATTGTAAGTGAGCCCTGGCTTACCCCCTTGGTCGGGAATATGGGAGATGGCCCCCCCCCGTGGACATCTAAGGCAGTGAGGACCACGTCTGGGCAGGGCCGTCTTGCCGGGGCCGTCCTTTTTTTACATGCTGATGCCCCAGGGTAGGGATGGACAATGATGATCAGCGTTCACCCCACCCCTTCACTCTGGCGTTGGCTGCGCAGCCTTCCCAGCCTCCACCAGGGATTGATGAAGTGTTGGACACACTTCCTCCCTGCTCTGGAGAAGGAGAGAAGTCCAGGGGATGCTTGATCCTTCTCCCCCTAGCCGGCCCTCTGACTCCCAGGTGCATTCCCGAACCTGAGTCATCGGCGTCGCAAGCGAAACTCCAACCACTGCACCAGCGGATTAGCTGAGAGGGAAGAATTATTTTACAAAAAGAGAGGCTGAGCATGGAGTTGTCTATCAGCAGAGGTGGTGGGTGCCCGAACAATAAAGGGCATCAACCACAGCTGGGATAGAGCTAATGGCATAGTAGTTACTCAGTAGGATGAGGCAGGCAGAAACACAGAGAACAAAAGAGGTCATAGGGTATGCGTAGATCCCACAGAGGCAACAGGTCCCAGGATATGATAGGGTAATATTGGCAAACTAGATGGACTATTGGTTTTTTATGTTTCTTGCACATGCAGCACAGACAACATATTGTGGTTGCTTCAGTGGAGAAGTGGGCTTCAGAGGTGCGGTATTGCTGCAGCCAGTGGCACCACTGCTTTTTGTGGCCGGGCTCTGTGGCATCAATGGCATAGCATGCTGTCTATGACTGCAGTTCAGAAAACGTGCCACCACCTTGAAAGAAATTAGCCACTGCAATCAGGGAGCACCATGGGGCAGTCCCTGACTGCAGCAGCCAAATACTGCTTGCCTTGTCTGGTGTCCCCATCAAGCAACATGGCAGCAGCTTCCCCGTCAGCTTCTCATAGTCCCCACAGAAGCTGAGGGACAGCAGCCACCTTTCACAGTCCCTTTGAAAGCTGACAGGGGTGCCCATTCCCCGTCAGCATCATGTACCCCCCCTCCATTTCTTGTGTGCTGAGGGGGTGCCCAGTCCCCCTCGGCTCATGCGACTCCACCCAACTCTGTACGTGCCGGCGGGGGTGCCCAATCCCCATCGGGTACAGACCCCCCCCTCATCAAACACACAGGTGGCATGATGGGAGCCCACCCCAGTGTGCCTGATGTCCCTGAAAAAAAACAAACAGTCCCACGATGTTTTGTTTTGTTGTTTTAACCCTGTAAAACAGAAAACGGTCTCTCGATGAGTCCGTGGCCCTCCCCAACCCATGCCCACCTCTGCGCACCCTGCCTCCCCACACCCCATCACCCATACTTGCCTCTATTTGCCCTGCGATGATTCTTCAGTGGACTGGGAACACGTCTGCACTCTTCAAAGTCAACCGCGAAATGAAGAAATGCTGGTAAGCTGTACAATGGCATAAATAGTTTTTTTTTCAACTTTGGTGCATATCTCGGGCATTTTGGGGAATTTTTGCACCATTTCAACATGTGGTTATTGGGACCCCTCCTGATGAATTCAGTCACTGTCATGGCATTATTCGGTCCCAAAAGGTGATTTTGTCGTCACTGTGCGGAATCACCTTTCGGGACTGAGTAACGAAATGACAGTGTCACTGTTCATGAGGTGGCTTCCCAAAAAGCCTATGTTGCAAATTTGGTGAAAAAATTCCAAAAAATGACTGTTATGAGCGTGCATTGTGCAGTTTCCATGCGCACTTGTAACTTCGCCAATTTGTAATATTTTCACTCCAAATTTTCAACATTGCCATTTTTTCACACCTCCTCATGGATAGTGCAGCTGTCATTGTTCACATCCTGGCCAAAATGTGTTTTCACACTATGGCACAGAATAGCACGGTCACTGTGGGAAATCAGTGTTCAGGACAGATTACGAAAACCACAGCAACACTGTTCATCAGCAGAAGTCCTAAAATGCCTGTTTTGAAAATTTGGTGACAAAAGTCCATAAAATGACTATGTTACAAGCATGCGTTGCACAGTTTCCATGTGCACTCATAACTTCGACAATTTGTCATGTTTTCACTCAACATTTTCAACATTGTGAATTTTGCACACATCCTTATGAACAGTATTGCTGTCATTTTTCAGATCCTGCCCAAAATGTGTTTTCGCATAAGTGGTGCACTATGGCGTGGTCGCTGTGGGAAATCAACGATCAGGACAGATGAAGAAAATCATAGTGACAGTGTTCATGAGCAGAGGTATCAGAATGCCTAAGTTGAAAATTTGGTGAAATAATTCCACTAAATGACTGTGTTATGAGTGTGCATTACGCAGTTTCAACGCATGCTTGTAAATTTGTGCATTTTTAATATTTTCACTCAAGATTTTCAACACTGCCATCTCTTCACACCTACCTATGAATGGTACAGCTGTCATTTTTCACATCCTGCCCAAATGGTGTTTTCCCACATCTGGTGCAGACTGGCGCGGTCGCTGTGAGAAATCAATGTTCCGGTCAGATTAACAAAACCACAGTGCCAGTATTCATGAGCAGAGGTCCCAAACACTTTCATGAGGTGTGGGTCACAAAAATGCCATGTTGCAAATTTGTAGTGCAAATACCAGCAAATGGCCGGGGCATTAGGGTTTCTAACCATAACGTCCCACCCTGTACAGACTGACAGGCATCAGGGGTATGTCTTTCTATTGCCAGCTGTCCTGCTCATGCCATACCATCCCCTCACCCTCAAGCCACTGACAGGCATCGAGGTATGCCTTGGACTCTTCGGCCCCACAGTTCACCCCATTCTCCTATGCTGCACCCATTTCAGCATATGTCCTTATGAAATGGGATGACTGTAAAGCCAAACACCCCAAGGCACACCTCAGCACTTGTCCGTGTCTGCAGGATAGGGTGAGGCAAAATGCCATGAGCGTTATGGCTGAATGGGGTGAGCGTAAGGCCTGAGGACCCCTAGGCACAATGCCATATTTGTCGCACTGCATTGTAGGGTGAGCTGAAATGCCATGAACATTATGGCCGATGCCCAAAGGCACACCTCAGTGCCTGTCAGTCTCTGTAGGGTGATGTGGGGTTTGACGTCACTTTCATACTTCACTGCCATTCCTATTATGCATCTGTTCAACTCCTGTGCTGCCGATGCCAGTGTCAGCAAGACAACATTCGGCATTGACAAATGCTTGTTTCTGCTGTCATTGTCTATGTTTTTATGTTTAGGATGGTTTCCATCAGCTTGCCAACAACTGATGTTAAGTTGACTTGTCTATAGTTCCTTGGCTCATCTCATAGTATACTGTTATGCAGGGGTACCACATCTGCTGTCCTCCACTTGTGGGGAACAATGCCTGTGTCCAGACAGCAGTTGAACAGGCCAGCCAGTGGTGCAGCAAAACCCTATGCCAGCTCTTTCAGCACTTTTGGGTGCATGTCATCCAGCCCTGGGGACTTGTTCAATTTGAAAGCCTTGAGCCCTTTTAGGACTCTTTCCTCTATATCTACTTCGTTACTCATCTGCCCCGCCACCCCATCCCTATCCTTCCCTGTGGAAATTACCCATCCTTCTCCTTTATGAAGCCTGAGTAGAGGTACTCATTTAGTACTTCCAACTTCCCCTTTTCCTCAACCACTTTGTCCCCATTTTCAGCTTCATTATGCCTTCCTTTGTTTATCTTCTCTCCAGGTTGTATTGAAAAAAGGTCTTTTACTCTCTTTGACTCCTTCAGCTATTTGTAATTCCATCCCAGCCTTGGCCTGCTTTATCTGACTTGATGTAATAAGTTGGAAACAGGATAGATGCCATTCAATACTTCCCACATGGAGTTACTGTACAGCATATCAGTGCCTCTTCCCAAGGGAGTCAAGTCAAGCCTGGGCTCCATGTCACAATAATTCCATCTCATGCACTGCCACTTCACCCAGCTGATAATAAAACACTCTAAAAACCCACCCCTTTTTGGCCCCTTAGAGAAACTTAGGAAATTCAAGTCCTATCCCAGTTTAATCCTGCTTGCATTATATGGGACACACTCTCTGACAGAATGAATGAAGCAGTACACTGCTGCAATGGCAGGGAACTTTGATTAAATCAGGTGCCCTAAGGGGACAGGATCTGATGGGAGAAGGAGTGGGACCCATAGCAGCTTGAAAAGCCCTAGTGGGACAGAATGGCATGATGTGTCTTGGGACCTCTCCCATTTCCCAGGTTTTTCTCCCCATAAATCCCCCCAAGCACATATAAGATGTTGGATGGAATAGTATGCATGGAATGCTCTCGCCCAGCCATCTGAAATCCCCAGACTCCCATGCTAGAGCTTTACCTCATGGTGTGGGCTGCCCTCCTGGAACTGTCAGGAGGTGTGCAAGTACTATCGTCTAACAGTCATGGAGTTCTCAAACTCAGTGTTTGAATCACAAATAACTGCTAAAGTATGTTTAGGGTCAACTTTGAGACTGAATTTCGGGAACCATAGAGGGCAAAGTGCAAACGGTGAACCTAGGTAAGACTCCCCCAGAAAAGGGGTCTAGGAGCAGTGGGGATGAAAGCAGCAAAGCAGGGGTCCATAATAAGTAAAGTCAGGGTACAGGGGAGGGGGGCTCATAAGCCAAGAGGAAGTAGGAAAAGCAGAATGTTAAGGAGGGAAAGGAAAGACAAAGGGAGAGGAGCTCACAAGAGGGGGAATGGTATAGACACAAGCTGGAAGGCAGTTTGCCTAAATGCCGGAAGCCTGGGAAACAAAATTAATGAGCTCCAGCTGAAGGTGGTGGATGTAGGATTAGGTCTCATAGCCATTACAGAAACATGGGCCAGCAGATGAATAGGACCTTCCAGTACTGGGGAATACCATGTAAAGGAGAGACGGGGTGAGAGAAAAGGAGGTGGGGCAGTCCTCTGTGTCAAAGAAGGCATAGAGGCAGAAGAGAATGGGCTCATCAGGGGGGAGGAAATGGGGAGACTGAATCGCTGTGGGTATAGCTCATGACTGCATCAGAAAAGAAGTTGCACATCAGGGTGGTCTGTAGACCACTGGGACAGAGAGATGAAGGGGATAGGGAACTAGGAACAGAAACTGAGAAGGGGTCCTCAAAGGGATTTCATTGGTTGTGGGGGATGTCAATCTTCCAGACATAGATTGGGATATTCTAGTAGCTATGAGCACCAGAAATAAAGTCCTGCTCAACATGTTGCAGGACTGCCTGCTTGTGCAGTGAGTCAGGGAACCTACAAGACAGGCTGAAATTCTTGAAGTGGATGGTGTTCACCAACTCAGAAATGGTAGGTGGAGTGCAAGTTGGGGAACCAGTGGCAGGGGTGGATCCAGGAGTTCTATAGATGGGGGAGCTGAAGTCAGGTAAAAAATTAAAATAATAGGCCAGGGGTCTGGTGGTCCGCTTAGGCCCCCAGAAATTGTTTAACATTTTGGTGCATTCTGGTGCATTTTGGCGGGTATTTCTAATGCAATTTCTACTCATTTCCTCCCTCTCCATGCTTTGTTAGTTGCACCCTAGCACCATCCCAAGAGTCCCCACAGTCCACATGACAGTATGTTGCCCCAAATATACTCCCACCCCCCAAAAAAACACAAAATACCAAAAGACTGCAGTTGGGCAGCAGCACATCCAAAACACATAAAAATGAGACAAGTTGAAAGAGACTTGGTGATAAAGACAAACTGCAGACAAATTAATGACAATCCAAGTAAACAAGTTTACAAATGTCACTCACTCAAGCACATTATGACATTACCATAAAGCCAACCCATCCCAGTTTGTCCTGCAGTATAGATTACCGTATCCCTCAACCTTATCTCAGTAAAAAAAAAAAAAGAAATACAACTATAGAAATACGGTAACAAAGCCACTTTGCTATCTAGATTTTGCAAATATCATTTCAAGTCTGCTTGCTATTTTTGCAAAACATATTTTATTCTACAGAACAATTTATTCCGAAGAAAATGCATTTTTAAATAAATAAAATATTTTTTGTTTTTAAACTTCATTTACTGGGATAACCCCATGGTATGAGGCATCTCATTTTTATGATAGGCAAAAGAAGTCAGTAAGCAGACAGAAATAGTTTTTAAACAAACATAAAAATGCATTTTTATGTTTGCTTGCACGCATGTGCAAGAAACATAGTGCCATCATCGGAGATTTCGGAGGTGTGTCACCTCCTCCTCCAATTCAGTCAGTGTGCTGGCAGGTGCGGCCCCTGTAAGCCAATGCATTCTGGAGCTGTCTGTGACACGCTCCAAAATGCAGTGGCATACAGTTGAAAGGGGGAGCTACGTTTGAGTGAGCAGTGATAAGATATCGCCTGCTCATGCGCTCCCCACACACCGTGTCATCACGCACATGGCGTCGTACCCTCCGCGCCGCACTGTATGGCCGACGGGGTGCCCAATCCCCATTGGCTGTGCTGCATTCCCCTGCCTCCCCAAGAGCTTCCAAAATGCCACACTGGGTGCCCACCCCAGCGTGGCAACGAATAATATAGCTGATGGGGTGCCCAATCCTCATCGGCTCCACAGTCCCCCCGAGTAATAAGTGCCACGTTGGGAGCCCACCCCAGCGTGGCATGTATCCTTAGACCGACGGGGTGCCCAATCCCCGTCGGCTGAACGCCCCAATCTCCTTGTGCCACGCTGGGAGCCCACCCCAGCATGGCAAACATCCCGCGTCGTCATTTTTCTTTTTTCAACCTGTAAAGAAAAACGGTCCAATGTAGTCTCCTCACCCCTCCCACAATCCGCACCTCACCTACTGTGCACCCAGCCTCCCCACACCCCTCACCCCATACTTACCTCCGAGCTCGGTGCGATGATCTTCGTGGACGGGAACACGTCTGCACTCTTCAAAGCCGACTGCGAACTGAGGAAATGCCGGTAAGCTGTATAATGGGCTAGATGGGGGTTCAACTTTGTTGCATATCTCAGGCATTTTTGGAATTTTGCACGAATTCAACATGGGGTTTTGGGACCCTTCAGAATGATGTCAGTCATGGCGTTATTCAGGCTCAAAGGTTTCGCAGTCACTGCACGAAATCACCCTTCGGCCTGAATAACGCCATGACAATGACATCATTCATGAGAAGGGTCCAAAACCCCATGTTGAAAATTTGTTGCCAAAATTCCTCAAAATGACTGTTTCATTTGTAGCGATGCTGAGCAGTTCCTACGCAGGCCTCGTAAGTTCACAAATTTTCAATATTTTCACTCCAGATTTTCAACATTGCCATTTTAACACACCTTCTTATGAGCAGTACAGCTGTCATTTTCACATCTCACCCAAAACGTGTTTCTGCCTATGTAGCGCACAATGGCGCAGTCGGTGTGCGAGATCAATGTACAGGACAAATTAAAAAAATCACAGTGACACTGTTCATGAGGTGAGGTGTTAAAATGGCTATGTTGAAAATGTGGTGAAAAAATTCCAAAAAATGACTGTTTTATGAGTGTGCGTTGTACAGTTCCTATGCATGCTCGTAAGTTCACGAATTTTCAATATTCTGACTCCAGATTTCCAACACTGCCATTTTGCCACACCTTCTTATGCGTAGTACAGCTGTCATTTTTCACATCTCACCCAAAACGTGTTTCCGCCCATGTAGCGCACAGTGGCGCAGTCGGTGTGCGAAATCAATGTACCGAATAAATTAAGAAAATCACAGTGACACTGTTCATGAGCAAAGGTCTTAAAATGGCTATGCTGAAAATGTGGTGAAAAAATTCCAAAAATGACTGTTTTACGAGCGTGCATTGTACAGTTCCTACGCACACACGTTAGTTCGCAAATTTTCAATATTTTCACTCCAGATTTTCAACATTGCCATCTTACCACACCTTCTTATGAGTAGTATAGCTGTCATTTTTCACATCTCACCCAAAACGTGTTTCCGCCCATGTAGCGCAGAATGGCGCAGTCGGTGTGCGAAATCAATGTACGGGACAAATTAAGAATATCACAGTGACACTGTTCATGAGCAGAGGTCTTAAAATGGCTATGTTGAAAATTTGGTGAAAAAATTCCTAAAAACGAATATTTTACGAACGTGCGTTGCGCAGTTCCTACACAGGCTCGTAAGTTCGCTAATTTTCAATATTTTCACTCCAGATTTTCAACATTGGCATTTTACCACACCTCCTCAAGAGCAGTACAGCTGTCATTTTTCACATCCTGCCCAAAACATGTTTCCGCCCATGTAGCGCACAATGGCACAGTCGGTGTGCTAACTCAATGTATGGGACACAGTAAGAAAATCACAGTGACACTGATCATGAGCAGAGGTCTTAAAATTCCTGTGTTGAAAATTTGGTGAAAAAATTCCTAAAAATGACTGTTTTACGAGTGTGCGTTGCACAGTTCCTACGCACGCTCATAAGTTTGCGAATTTTCAATATTTCCACTCCAGATTTTCAACATTGCCATTTTACCACACCTCCTTATGAGCAGTACAGCTGTCATTTTTCACATCCTGCCCAAAATGTGTTTCCGCCCATGTAGCGCACAATGGCGCAGTCGGTGTGCAAACTCAATGTATGGGACACATTAACAAAATCACAGTGACACTGTTCATGAGCAGAGGTCTTAAAATGGCTATGTTGAAAATTTGGTGAAAAAATTCCTAAAATGACTGTTTCTGACGTGTGTTTGCGAGTTCCTCATGCGCTAAGTAAGTTTGCAAATTTTCAATATTTGCACTCAATGACTTCAAATACCTAAACAGCACATAGAAGCAAGCAACATTCAGCATTGACAAATGCTTGTTTACATCCTGTTCGGAATGTTTTTGCACCTGTGGTGCTAAATGCCATAGTCACTGTGCATAAGCAGCTTTCGGCTAACAAACTGATATTCCCCCTGTTCATGAGGTGGGGTCACAAAACAAACATGTTGAAAATTTGGAGTGAAAATACCAAAGAATGCCTGAAGTATTAGGGTTTTCAACTATAACGCCCAATCCTATAGAGAATGACAGGCATCAGGGGTGTGACTTGGGATTCTTGCCTGTGATGCTCATACCATTCCACACCCTGAAGTCACTAAGAGGCATCGAGGTATATCTTGGACTCTTCGGCCCCAAACTTCACCCCATTCTCCTATATCACACCCATCTCACCATATTTCCTAATGAAATGGGGTGCGCATAAGGGCCAAAGACCACAAGGAACACCGTGACTCTTGTCAGTCTCTGCAAGGTGGGGTGTGGTGAAATGGCATGGCCGTTATGCCTGACGACCCAAACGCACACCCCAATGCCTGTCACTCTCTGCAGGGTGGTGGTGGGGTTGGCTTCAGTTCAATACTTCACTGCCATTCCTATTACACAGCTCTATAACTTCTACACTACCACTGCCAATGCCAGCAAGCAAACATTCGGCATTGACAAATGCTTGTTTTTATTAACAACAGCACTTACTTGGGTACATCACAACTTGCCCCCCCATTCAACACATAGAACTACATAAACTAAATATTTGATTCCATCACTTTTTTTTCCAGTTTTGGAATTGCCTGTGTCAATGAGCCAAACGAGGTCTTATGACTTTTGTTGGCAATTTTATTTCACAATTCAGATTTACAACCTTTGAGTCAAAAGGCCCTTTTATACGCACGCTGCTGTGCCAAAACAAGTGTTAACTGTGTAGCCCCGATGCAGCGTGTTCCACTCCATGTTCTGATTACGAGTTCTGTTTTTCACCACAAAGCACCCTGCCATCCCTACCGGTGCAGTACTCCTTGCTAGAGCTAGAGTTGTTTGCTCCGGAATGGGTGCTTTACACTGTGTGCTGCAACAGCACATTTGGGACAAACCACCTACACCACGGAGTGCGTTTCAGGCGACCATTCATTTTTACAATGGAACAAATAGCGTTTACACAGCATTGGATGGAACAGTAAGGTCCTTCCATAACGCTTATTCCGTTGCAAGACTGCCAGTGTAAAAGCGCCTAAATACTCATTTACAAAGGCACCTCGTCACAGGGAGGGTAGACAGCAATTGGTGGTAGAGTACAACAATGGAGAACATTACAGGTGAGATACAATAAAAGAACACACAAAGTAATTCCAGTAATATTACAAAGGTGTACCAAGGCTTCAATTAGTTACAATTAGTCTAGTATATTTGTAACCCCGAGGGGGCCCTACCCTTAGTGCTACTACCCCTGTCTGCCCCCACTGAGGCAGGGTGAGGGGCCCAGATCCGTGGACGGGTGCCTCCACCCAGAGGTCAGGGTTAGTACAAGTGTGACTACCTTGGTTACAGCCCTCTGGGCTACTGCAACCCCCCTTTTTTCCCACTAGTGACACACACTGCGTGCCAACAATTCCTTTCACCCAGACTCTTACCCCACGGCTGATATATTTCAGCTCACTCCAGAGACCCCTTGTAAAATAAGATACAGCTATATCACAATCACCATGCAGCAGCTCATCCGAAGTGTACAAACCAGCCAGGGTGTAATGATAACACAGTAATCTGATTTATTAAAAGGGTAGATGACAAGGGGGAGGGGGAAAATCAGGTTAATTGGCTTACACTATAGCTATGTACCTAGGGCTCTGTGCACAGGCCTAACCCTACAAATTACTGTCCCGGGGTACCCAAGCCCTAATGGCTAGTCCAAACCATGGCAGCTGGTATGGGCCCTTCACACAGAGGAGCAAGGAAGCTTAATTAAACAGTAGACCATATGGAAATGCCCTTTTGGGACCACAGATGCAGTTCTAGCAGGGAGCTACCCTGAAATAGTACTCACGACCTCCAAATGGGATAAAGTCCTTCAATGCCAGCTGGGCTGAGCCTGAGCTCCACACCTCCTCACACAGTTATATGGTACGCCACACAGCAGAGGGGTACCACACCAGGCAGCAGCAGCTGGGCTCTCCAGGCTTCTCTGTCATCAAGCACTGTAATGGCAGCTTTTCCTTCACTTTTCCTGCAGACTGAGCGCAATTCGGCAATCTTCTCCAGTCCTCCGAACAGGACGAGCCTGGTGGGTAGCTGTACAGAGCACAGCCTCCTCTGACCACCAGCCGGCGGGTTTTCTGACTCCCTTCCTCAGGCAAACGGCCGCTAGGCCCTCACCCGCTTCCCGCGCGAACACTCCCAGCGCAGAAGCATACAGCTCCTCTCTCTTCACTGGCCACTACGAATCTGCCCCTGGCAGCACCCAGCACTCCTCTTAGTTCGGGCACGACCCATTGTCATTGGCTGGCCGAACCTGCCAGTCACTTCTCACGGCTCCCGTTGGTGCAGAACAAGCACCATAGTCCATAATGCCTTGCTCCTTCTAAACAGCTCCTCTATTGGTCAGCCAGATCTATGGGGTCCCCAGTCACTGATTGGTCCAAAGCTGCAGTTCAGGGCCAAAATGGAGGATGCAAATGGGACCATCAATGCTGCAAAGCAAAGCAGGTTAGAACAACCACATTACTCTCTTTCTCTACATTATGTTAAACCAACAATTGTTCCCTTTAACAAAGCTCCCTTTGCCCCATTAGCGAAGGCAGTAGGGAGCGATCTGACCCACGGCTCAGGCAGGACTAGAGCTTGCAACACTTGGACCCCCCCAGCTCAATTATTTACGGCTGCAACAGGCAATCCTTAAAGGGACAAGCACCGGAGGCCTTAAAAAGCACTCCACGGGTCCCCATCAAAACGGCTTTAGGCCAGTGACTAACCCTAGCACCAGGCATATTCGGAACCCCCATTTGCAAGGGGGTTACATATAAATAATAAGGTACCGCTAGGGGTTTTAGGGAGCATTACCTGGGGGGGAAGGGGTGGTTGCTGAGAGAGAAGGCAATCCGGAAGGACATTGTCTGTAAATTGGGCTATGTGGAGCTCTAGGTATGGGCCAGTCAGGGGCATTTTGCTCTCCAAGCATGCAGAAACTTCTGCACATGCCATAATATACCGCAGAATACCTTCAAAGTCCCTATGTCTGTTAATTTCCTCTGTTCTCATTCACACTTTACAACCACGACTGAAAAGACAACACAGATTAGACATACGGTACATGCTGAAGTTTTTACCTCAGTTCAAAGGTCACATGTACCAGTTTCTGCCTCTCCTGGTTCATGCTGTCGCTGCGACCAGACCTACCCCATCATTAGTTTTGTGCTATTCCTAGCATGGTACAAGAGGGCACTACTCTCCAACTCCCTCTCCTGCAAATCCACACCAAAATCAAATTGCCATATAAGACAAAACTAGCAGTGACCATAAACAATTTTAATGTCATGAATTTAAGCTCCTGATACTAGAAATTAATAACACCAGTACTTTACTACATTTATTACACACTCTGTTTGATGGAACACTAATGTCCTGTCCAATCCCAGCAGCTGCCCCCTGCTAGTTTAACCAGCATCTTTTACTTAATGCCATTGACTGCACTGAATTATTTGACTTCACCACTGGAAATAAATCTGACTGAGCCTGGAGCAATAACTTTAAGTATGGCAAGGGCTTAGCTACCGACACGCCTGACACGCCACTGCGTGCTGCAGCAGATCAGCTGGGTAGCAGGCACCAGCTGGTTTCTCCACGCTGCTTCACTTTTGTTTTTTTTTTCGCACGCTTTCCCAGGAGCTCTTGTCCATTAAATCTGCCATTGATTGGCGGGGTGCTGCCTGCTTGCCTGCCTTAAGCTTGCTGGATGACATCCATAATTATGCTGGAGTTATTGACCTGATTGAGAACTGGGCTGCTTTGACATTGCCGCTTGTCTCAATCAGGTCCGTTTTAAGAATGGAGGTGTGGCCGTGGAGTAGTAAGGGGCGGGTCAAGGTCGGGCAGGCCCTTTAAATGCCCATCTTAGAAGCACTGTGGTCTGTTTGCGTTGGGGCTGTGGAGCATCAGGACTACAGGAGAGAGACAGGCTTCAGGTAAGACTACAAGAGGAATCATGGGGAAAGTACGCCAGTGCGACGTCGTGACAATGAGGATTTTGTTTTCTTTGATTCCAGTCCTTCCTGCTGTGTAAAAGGAGTTGGAGGAGTTGCACTTGCTACTGCTTTGAGAGTTTGAGGGTGAGTCCTGCAAGTCCGACGACCGCGGAACTTACTAACTTAAATTTTTTGGAGAGGGAGCGACTAGCTGCGCAACGAGGTCGGGAGACATCTGGCTACACAATCTTGTCTTCAGCAGCCAGTCAGGGAGTCCTCTTTAGCCTTCGGGAATCTGATTCAAATCGGGGACCGTTGAGAGTGACTACAAGTAAGTGGACTTGAAAATCATTCATGCAGTGTAATGATGTAATGATGATGGTGATTTTAGTTATTTAGTTATTTCAACTGGGCCTGGATTCTTTCCTCTTTATGAGTCTTTATGACTGCACTTTTTTCTTTTGGTGAGCATATCAGGGGGAAAGTCCTGGTCAGCATACACTCACTGCCCATCAAGATTTAAGTCTTTTTTGACCCAGGCTTATTTAAGGATCAGCTCTTTGACTGGGTATTTGAGGAGTAGTTTTATTATAATTGAGTGATATGGTGCCCCAGGTTTGGGCTCTGAACCTATGATGACTTGATGGGCTCTTTTAATACAAACATAATCTTTCTGGTGCAATTACTTTGTGCAGTTTAGTTTGTGATGTGAATTAATATTTCCCCACTGCAGATTCCTCCTGGTTACCAGAGCACCCCTACTACACCATTGCTGTTACAAATTCCTGCCTCCTCCATGCCCTCTCACCCGCCCGGCACATATTCAACCTTCAGTGTATCGTGATGGAGACAAAAAAGCAAAAGCTGGCTTGCTGACCCTCGACTGTCCCCACCCTCAGACAACAAGTATCAGGCTCTTGGCGTTCTTTGCACTAAGAGGAACACTGGACTGGGACCCTATCAAAATACAGCCACCTGCCCTGAGAGGTGCCACCATGACTGCCACACTCAGAACCATACATTGTACTCATGTCCCCCATCCCTGCCAGAGGGAACCATAGCTTGTACAGTTATTTTCAGTATAACATTAATTACAGAGTCTCTTGTACTAGGGAAAGAGGAGAAGGGGGAGGTGGGTGTGGGTGAGGAAGCCTCCATCAGCCAGTGGCCCCTGCCTTTCCTCCTCCATCCAGACCTGTGAGCATATTTACATTTATTCCATCACCTTTACTATGCGACCAGGACCTGTAAACTTATTCTTGGCTTGAATATCCCAAACTTTCCAGCCCTCCCTCTCTGGCTCAGGTGCAGTGCTCAACATCTCCCCTCTCCGGCTGGTGAGAACCATAGTACCATACCAACCCCCCACCACCACCATTCCAAACAAGAAAAATATATCCACTTACTGCAAGTTCAATTCAGAGATAGACCATCCCCTGAAGTGGCCTGTCTGGGGCTAAGCGACTGCCTCATGGTGCTCATTGTCACTGTTTTATGAGTGGGATCTACAGGAGGGAGTCTCTTCATCCACCATCACCCCTGCTGCCTGGGCCCAGGAATGAATTGTCTTTTCCTGAAGCTGCTCTTTATCCATGGCCTGCCATAGTGGTGCTGGGGAGGACTGATGCTGTGGGTTCCAGTTTCTGCCTTTTTGGTGCTGGCTCCCCTACAGACTTGTTGCTGGTCAACAATGGTGTTCTGCTTCTGTCTGCTCTTCTGCCAGCCTACTAGGTTCCTGAAAATATTTTTCTTTCCCTCACTGCTTTCTCTTTGTTTTTGAAATCTGCCAGTCTAGTCCCACCGCTGTAGGAAGGGATGCCAGGGGGCTGTATTTGTTGGTGGTGCCTTGTCCAGTGGCGTTCAGGCCATTGCCAGTCTGTTGCTCTTTAGTTTTAGTGAGTGCATTTGGAGGAAAGCAGCATATGGATCTCCCAGGCCAATATCTCCCAATGTAGATCATGGTATCCTCCAGTGTCTCGAAAGTATTATTCACTCCATTAACTGGACAAAAATCAGAACACCAGCCAAAGCACCATGTAGCTTACCATGACCCTTTTTGTAATGTGGACAGGCTCTGCTGTGTGGGTAAGTACTTATCTGCAGTGAGTGTAACTCTGCTGCACTGTTTTCAGCGGTTGAATTTGGTATGCAATGTTGCGTGGACTGGGTGAGTGTTTGGATCTTGCTTGCATCTAAACTGGTAATGGTACTGAAACTTTTGGGGCTTTTGAGTGGCTGCTGTGGGAGCTTGGACATGGGCCTTCTGTGTGAGTGGATAGCGTAAGATTAAGACACTAGTGTGAATGGACCTCTGTGGGACTGGCTACCTTGATGTGGTACAGAGGCTTGTCACAATGCAGTATTGTAACCAAAAGCCAGTCTGTTAGTCTGACACCTGTAGGTGGTGAAATGGTGTGCTGGCATACAACGCAGAAAATGACACTAGCGTCTGAGAGGGCATGGATGGTGGGGGAAGGGTAGCGCACCCTAAGGGAAGGTGGGTAGCAGTTGAGTCCACTTGGTGTGCAGCTCAGAAATTCCTGGCTACACCCCTGAAGTATGGTACTACTACTGTATTCATTTCTGTAAGGACAGGGACATCATCATCACTGGACACTCACACCTCAGATACTCTGCTTTGCAAACAAGTTAAACAGCTTAACTTTTCTAGAGGTGTGAGTGGGAGAGAATAGAGATGATTATTATGGGACACCAGTTAGGTTGCCACGTGCCACCTGTCAGTTTTTTTACCTGGCGATCAGGTTTTCAGGGTCCCTATCAGGAAATCCGGTTTTGCTCTGTGCTGGTCAGGTTTTTAAACCATTTTGAGTGCTCACATACTTTTGAAACACATTTTGTCATATCATTCATTGTTTCACCTACATGTCCAGGTTACAAACAAGTTCTCTTATCAATATAGCCCTTTGTTTGTGAAAGCAGTCAACCTGGGAGGTGTAAAGTATGGCCATTAACACCATTAGCACTTACTTAACCTAATCATTTCCACTGCAGCAAAGCTGCCCCCACCTTTTGCAACAGTAACAGAGCCAGTTGTCTTCCACTTTCATTTGCTGGCAAACATCTTCATCTCTACCAACATTTAGGCATTTTTAAATGTTTACATTTTTTTTTCCCTCAAGAAAAAAGCATGGGCCCCCAAGGTGCAGGGACACAGTTTGCACCTAGCTAAGGCCAGCTCTGCTGGAGGACAGAGGAGACCTGTGTGGCTCAGGCAGCTTTCATGGAGGCATTATATTTATGTATTTATTTATTTATTTAAATTGTTTCACCAGGAAAGGCACACTGAGCAAAAAGATGCTCGTCTCACGGTGCGACCTGGGGGGAAGGGTTACAGAGGAGACAGATCATGTACAGACAAAAAGTATTGAATTGAGCAAAACAGATGATGTACATAGCTGGGAGGGATAACATGAGCACATTGTTTACAATAGATGGAACAATACAGAGAACTATAGTGCATTTAAACAATAGGTGAAACAGTACAGAGATCAGAGCATGAAGGTCGAGGCCCATACATAACATGGAAAACTTCGGTTAATACATGTTTAAGTAAGTGACAGTAACCAATGCGTGAATGGCGATAGCATGACAAGAGTTAAGTGAGTTGCATCAAGTTGACAGTAGGAGTAGGAGGAGGTGTGGGGGGTGATAAGGGTGGGGGGAAGAGGTGAGCAGTAGTAGTGCGTGGGGTTGAGAAGCATGGGTAGCTGAGGAGGGAGGAAGGAGAGGGAGGGTAGGGAGAGATTAGGAATGAAAAATAGAGTGGGGTAATGAAGTGCGTAGGGCAGTGTATAAGTCAGGCAATTTGGCGAAGACCGAGCCGCTGGTCAGGCACAAGGGGGGATGGTGGGAGAGAGCTGGCAGGGTGGGAGTCAGGGGCAGTTGCAATTTGGTGCAAGGAAGTTAGTGAGGGCCGAGGATAGGGAGTGTTTGGATGATGAGAGGCGGATCTGAGCTGGCAGGTAATTCCAGAGTTTAGGGAAGAGGTAAGAGGCGGATGATTGGCTGGCGGTGGTCCTACGGTGAGGGATGACCAATAGTCTTGCATCAGAAGATCTGAGGGAGTGGGTGGGGGTGGGGAGAAGATAGGGAGGATGCGAGGTAGGGAGGGAGGGAGCCAAGCCAACAGTTGGAAGTGAATTTTGCACAGTGAATTAGGCACCAGTTGCTCAGGGAAGGTAGGGTCAAGGATCGATAGAGCTCGCAGTGATGAGAGTGGGGGGGGGCATCGAGGGTGAAATGGCAGAAGACATTAAAGAGGGGGTCAAGTTTGGTTAGGGTGGTCTTGGCAGCGGAGTTATAAACAACATCACAGTAGTCAAAGGAGGGTAAAATCATTTTCTGGACTAATTCCCTTCTGACCGGTAGAGGGAGACTAGAGCGGTTGCGATAGAGGGCACCAAGCTTTGGACGCAGTTTAGAAATTATGACATCCGTGTGTGTGGAGAAGGTGAGGTGTCGATCCAGCCAAACCACTAGATATCTGAAGGAGGCCACATCCTCGAGGATGGAGTTATTTAAGGTATGGAAGCTGAGGTGGCAGGTGAGTTTGGATAGACGCTGTCTAGTGCCGAAAGTCATAGAGACAGTTTTTTTGGCATTTAGGGATAGCTGGTTGGTATTGAACCAGTGTTGGATTTTGTTGAAATCAGTTTGGAGTTTGGAGAAGACTTCGTGAGTCCGACTGGAGGTAAAGGGGACCGTGTCGTCCGCGCACATATGGATTATGTAGAGGAACAAGAGCTAGGTAGTGTCATTTAGAAAGATGGAGAAAAGGATGGGGCCAAGAACTGAACCTTGGGGGACGCCGGTAGTGATGGGGAGGTAAGGCTGGCAATTTTAGTGGATTGGGTTCTATTTATAAGGTAGGCCCTGAACCAGTTAGTGGCAGATTCTGTTAACTCAGCTCCAGATAGGTGGGATAGGAGGAGAGGGTGGGAAACCATGTCGAAAGCTTTTGCTAGGTCAGTGAAGATAGTGGCAGTGATTAGTCCATTATCCATCCCAGTGAGGATGGAATCCGTGAGTCGTAGTAGGGAGAAGGTGGTCGAGTGGTGTTTTCAGAAACCAGACTGAAAAGGGGTGAAGAAGTTAGTTTCAGAGAGAAAGTCAGAGAAATGGGAAAGCACTAGGTGTTCCTGGAGTTTGGCGAGGGTGGGGAAGAGGGAGATGGGGCGGTAATTAGTAGTGGAGGTAGGATCACCGCCTTTTGGGAGAGGTATGACAGTGGCATGCTTCCAATCGGAGGGGAGTTCCTCGGTGGAGAAAGAGAGATTTAGTAAGGCCACGAGGGGAGTAGCAATGGCGGGGGCAGAAAGGAAGAGGAGTTTGTTATCCAGACCATCAGGGGATTTGCCTTTGGAGGGGTTCAGGGAGTGAAGGGCAGCGAGGGTTTTGGCAGGGGAGATAGGTCTGAAGGAAAAAGTGTTCCTACCAGACGGAAGGTGGATAGGTGACTGGGGAGCAGGTGAGGTTGGTGGAGGAAGGGATTTTAGGAGGGCCTGTGCACAGGTAGTAAAATAGGTATTAAACTCTGAGGCGACCAACAGGGGGTCAGATAGGAAAGTCCCATGGGATAAGAGGAGGGGGGGCTTATTGTTTGGGGGGTGAAGAGGGAGTTAATGACCTTCCAGAATTTAGAGGGGCACTCGAGGTTTTCATTTAGGGTATTGTTGAAGTAATCAGCCTTAGCTAAATGGGTAGTCTTTGTGCATTTGTTGCTGAGCGTGCAGTAGGTAATGTAGTTATCTGGGAGGGATGTGGATTTGTAGTTTCATCAGGCCTTATCACGGGCTTGTTGGCAAGCTAACAGCTCAGGGGAGATCCAGGCTAGGTGAGACCCCTAGACTCTAGTTCGGCGCAGGGTGCGTATTTGTCTCAGATGGTGAGGAAGGTGTTTTGAAAGTGAGAGAGGGCCATATCCATGTTAGAGCAGGTAGGGCTTGGGACCCAATTTGAGTGGGCCAAATCAGTCAGGAGGAGGAAGTGGTTAAGGGATTTGTAAGATCGTTGGAATATGAATTTGGGAGGGGTTTTAGTTCTGTGGATCTTGCGGACCAAGTAGATTAGATGGTGGTCACTGACGGAATCAGGGGGGAGGCCTGAACTGATGATGCGGTGTGGGTGGGAAGTAAGCACCTAGTTAAGGAGGGAGTGATTACCGGACTTATGATTAGAGCGAGTGGGTTCCAAGATGGTTTGACTAAGGTTTAGGGTGGTTATTTCAGTTTGGATTTTGTTAAAAGTGGGTGCTAGCCAGTTGTGGTTGAAATCTCCCAGGACATATAGTTCACCTGACTGTGTGAGAGATGAGAGCTGGCCTAGGAGGTTGGTGACTATAGTGGTTGAAGTGCCTGGGCAGGAATAGACTCCAGCTACATAGATAGGTAGTGAGGAGGGGGGGGGGGCAGTTTTACCATTAGTAGCTCAAAGGCTTTGGGTTCGGCTTTAGTGAAGGAGACAGTGAAGTGTAGGATTGATTTGATGTACATAGCCACAGCACCGCCTCTGGAGGGCCGGTCTTGCCATGTGATGCTGTACCCTGGAATAGTGATGGTATTGTCTGGGAGGCTGGGGTTTAGCTAGGTCTCGGATAGGATGATTATGTCAGGGTCATGGTGGGCGGCTAGGACCTGTAGCTGATCGAGCTTAGGGGCTAGGCCACGAATATTTAAATGGAGAAGGCGGAGACCGCGGGGAAGATAGCCAGAGCGAGAGTTGGTGGAGGTCCTGGCTGAGGGGTTTGGTGTGTGGTGGTTGGAGCTTGAGGACAGGGTAGGGCCTGGGTTAGGGTGTATATCCCCTGCTGCCAGAAGAAGTAGGGCAATAGTTAGGTGGCAGCGTAGAGCGTGGAGATACAGGGGTTTAGTCCTACACAGGTTGGCGGAGGTGCTAGGGCGGGCAGAGTGAAGGGAAAGGGAGCTATAGAGGGAGAGAGAGGCCATTAGGCAGCCAAAGGAATAGGCAGAAGAGGAAGGTGGGGAAGGGAAGTGAGACCATGAGATGGCTGGGAGGGAAGCAGAGGACTTATAGGGGGCCTTTGTAGGATGGGTCAGAATAGCAGGTGAAGGGGAAGGTGCAGGGTAGCCTCTTAGGGGGGGAGTTAACGTGGGAAAGGACAGTAAGATGGAGGAGAATAGTAGTACGAGGGTTGTTGATGAGGCCAGTATACCAATTTTGGGGAAAAGGTGCCCGAACATAGCGACAGGGTAAATGGAGTGGTGAAGTATAAGAAGTTTAATTGCCCCTCAGAGAGCGTAGATACCACTTTGGAGTAGTGGGACTGTCATGGACTCTGGTGGGCAGGGTACAAGGTTCAAATCTCTAGCTGGGCAGTTGGGAGAAGGCCTGGCAGAGATTGGAGAAACTAGGTGCAGAGGGACTTTCAGTGGCTGGGATTGGGCTAGATCAGGAGTGAGAATAGCGACTCCTAGTGGTCACTGGGGGTAGTGGCAGGCTAGGTGAGGGTCAGAAGGATGGCCAGCTGGACGCAGAATGAGGGTAAGGTGTGGGCAGAGGCAGAGGTGGGAAAAGGGACAGACGTACCTAGGCTGGTAAATAGGTTACAGGAATTAGGAGTGGGTAGGCTGAGATGATAGGGTCAGAGGGTCCCTCTAGTGGCTATGTGGTATAACCTGCAAATGGGGATGTGGGGACTTGGCAAATGTGGGAACAGGAAATGGCATCACTAGACAGCAACTATAAAGGAAATGCTGAGCCAGGGTGCGTGGGGGGGCTATCCCCCCACACAAGGGTGCTACAGCTGGAGGTAGCATATTACCTCTTTGCACCTGCATGGTGTCTGAGCTCCAGGAGGGAGCTTGCAAGGCTGGGAGAATCGGCGACTGGGTCGGGGAGGCAGACGCAGGCCTAAAATAGGGAGAGAACAAAGGAGTAATTAATATGCAGCGGATATCCTGATACTGCAGCTGGGGAAGACAGGCAGGATGCAGATCGTGTGGAGGCCTTAGCAGAACTACTGGTAAGCTTTAGCACACTTACATAATTAATTGCACTAACGATAGAATTGTAACTGAGAAAATGCTGGCAGTAGCTTGAAACAATGTCTCTACCCCCCGAACCTGAGATGTAGCCTGGTGGTATTACAACAAAGCACAACCTACAGAGCATAGATATGCAGCACAAACATTAAGCAAGTTCAGTCGCACGTTCGGTAGTAGCCACCGCATGCAGTAAAAAAAAAAATAATCAGATGGCGATCAGATCCTTAATAGTAAATCCCCCCACACAAGGGTGCTACAGCTGGAGGTAGTATATTACCTCTTCACACCCGTGTGGTGTCCGAGCTCCAGGAGGGAGCATGCAAGGCTGGGAGAATCGGCGACAGCACAGTGTGTTACTAATAAAGGAGCTCCATGATGGGGGAGCTATAGCACCCTTAGCCCCCCTCCTCTAAATCCGCCTATGAGTGGGGTCCAGTGACCATAACATTGGGAAGGCTGTAAGCCTGAGGTTTGATTGGGTGTAGCAACTATGTCACTCCCTCATCAGACTTTAAAACATAGCTCACCCTGGGCCTTCCCCAGATTCATTTCTTTTTGCAACCGGAGGCGCTGCTCTCCCAACCCTCTCTCCGGGTTTCTGCTGCAATTGCTTTTCCCGTGTTTTGGCTGCTGCCTCTGGCTGCTCGTTCATTTATTTCTGCCTCATCTCCTGTAGCTGCTCATGCAGTTCATTTTCCTTGCCCTATTCTGCACTTCCTCAGGTCTTTTGAGCTGCCCTTCCTCCTGTCTGGTGTTTGCTCCTTCCCGTTTGCCTCTGTTCTCTCTCCCCCCCCCTTCCCAATACCTCTCATGTGCTGCTCCTGCTGTTTGGGGCCGTCGCTCCTGCTGCTCCTGTGTGACTTCACCTCATGCCTCCTCAGCTGTCTGCTCTGGGCCGCTCAGCTGTGCTTGTCTTGGTAGTCGGCTCCTCCGGAGATTCTCTCTGGCCCCCTCCCATTGTTCCCCTTCCTATTTTGCAGTGTGTCTCTCTTGCCATGACCCCACCTTCATTCTCCTGCATTCTCCCTCACTATGGCTTTTGCCTCTACACTTGCTCCCCATTCTATTTTTTATGTGCTCTTGCTCTTTGCCTCCATTGAATTCAGCCTCAGGCTTGCTGCCCTGTCCTGCACCCTCGGACTTTCCTGTGGCACACTTCCTTTCCATCTGTTCTGCCCTGTGATCAAATCCTGCTTTTATGGGTGCACATTCCTTGCCACTTCTCAGCACTGCTCTCCCCATTGAGATGCCCTCCCTCCTCTTTCTGCCCTCCCAGGGCTTCCGTCGCCGTGCTGGCTCTTCTGGACTGCACTCTCGACTGCCCTGCCTGGTACACCTATGCTGCTCTACACCTTGCCCTTCGGGCATGCATTTCACTTCTCACTGGGTCTCCTGCCCTGCCTGCCTCAACTCCAGGTGTCGCTCATGTGACTGTGGTGTACATCGTCCTGCCTGGCAGCTCTCTGGCCTCTTTTGCCCACGTTTTTTCCTCACTTGGCACCAACCGTTCTCTGCATCATGTCGCCTGCAGGTCTCACTCTTTTGGATGCTGTCTTGGTCTCTCTTGTTTGACATTTTGTTCATGTTGTCATGCATTCCATTTTCTATTCCCTGTACTGCCAGCCTTCCAGGCTTCTCCTCCATTTTCCTATGTCTCTGCTTCGGGTGCACTCATTCTGCTCCCTCTGCTCAACGCTGCTCTCCTGCAGTTCTCCTCCAGTACCAGCCGTCTGGCATTCGCTCCACTCTCAGCCTCCGATCACTATTTCTTTTGGTCATGCCTATCATTACCATACCGTACCATACCTATCATGGCTGATATGCTGACTTGTTCGATCTGCCACTTCGTGTCCCTTCCTTCATTCCTCCCTCTAGTGGGTGTTCTTCCTCCTTCCTCGTCCAGTACCTTCTTTTGGGGTTTCCCCTATCATGCATCTGGCTACCTATCATTAATCATATGCCACCTCATCGACCCTTGGCCCTCTTGCTGCATGTATCTCATTCATAACTTCGGCATCATTCACCACTTATTATCTCATACCAGCTATCAAGGATTTTCTCCAATCATGTCTTCACTCCGTGCCATCCATCACTTGCCAGCAAGGATTTGCTCCAGTCATGGCTTCCATCTGTCCTCATGCTTCCATCTTTCATCCTGCCTTTTCTCATGCCAGCCATCATGGATTCATTCCAATCATGGCTTCACTCCTCATCTAACCCTGCTACCTCACTTCGACTCTATCTCTGCTCAAGCGCCATGCCTTCCTGTCCGACGCTCTTTGCTAAGGGCTGGCTGGAGGCTTTCCACTATTGTTCAAATTCCTTTTCACTTTCATTCCTAATCTATCTCCTTTCGGGGAGCCTACTTAATCACATCGCTCTATTCATTTCTGACTCTACCTTCTTTCAAGGACTCTCCTTCATCACATCACTCTATTGAGCATACCACCATTGTCAAAGTTCACTTCAAGTTCATTTCCCTCATTCAAGTTTGTTTTCAAGTTCCTTCCTGTCTCCTCTTCCTCAGTCTCCTTGTATTGGACTGCTGCACTCCAGAGGTGATCATAATCATCAATTTGCATCATCCTCCATCTTCTCATGATCGCATCTGGATCCCCTTGGTCCTCTGATCTCTACACGAATCTACGCCTTCCCATCACCTACTTGAGCATACCCCTCTCACTCTGGCATACCCATCAAGGGTCCCTGACCCCTCTCGGATTCCTGCTGCCTCATGTTCCTTCTTTGATCTGTGCTTCTTTTGGGTTTTTTCCCCCTATTCAGTCATCATCTTCACTACTCATATCCTTATCGACATACATCCTTAAATCAAATGTCGTCAGCCTGGAGGGAAGGCGACCTAGGCCTTGGAGCCCCAGAGGTCTCCTCCTTAAAGGGGGTTTTTCCTCTCCTTTGTGCCAATGGTCAAAATATTGGTTAGAGTTAGTGCTTCCTTAGGTTAATATGCTGTCTTAGGTTAACTAGTTAGGTTCCACTGTTGGATGGAGGCAGATGGTGGCCCCGGCTTTCCCCCTCTCTCCTTAGAAAGTCCGCCTTACTCATCTTCTCAGAATTCATTTATTCATCATCCTTGCCTCTTCGATGCTTGACACCCAATTGGGTATTCTTTTGGGGCTTCTTCCTAAGCTACTGTTAGCTGACAGAATAATTCCCACTGCACCTATTGGGGGGAATCCTCCTCTAGAGCTCCTTGCATCGTAACCCTAATAGGGTGGTATATCTCACAGATAGAGAGACGGAAAGCCACAACCTAAATCAAATCCACAACATAAGTCAAGTCACACAAGCATCATCTTATCCAGTTGCATAAGCACAATCGAATGGGAAAGCTGTAAGCCTGAAGTTCAATTGGGTGGAGCAACTACGTCACTCCCCCATCAGGCTTTAAGACATAGCTCACCCTGGGCCTTCCCAGGATTCATTTCTTTTTGCCCCACCATCCACCCCTCCTCCTCCAGCAGCACGTCTCTCTTACCTGTGGGCTTCTTCCTAAGCTACCTTTAGCCAATGGAATAATTCCTGTTGCATCTATGGGGGGGACCCTCCTCTAGGGTTCCTCGCATCGTAACCCTAATAGGGTGGTATATCCCACAGATAGAGAGGCAGAAAGCCACAATGTAAATCAAATCCACAACATAAGTCAAGTCACACAAGCACCATCTCATCCAGTTGTGTAAGCACAATCGAACATATGGTTTGAATTGGCCATGGGTATCGGTATACCCTCGTTAAAAGCTCAAGTTCTGGATTTCAGACAAGCAGACTTTGATCAGATGAGGGAATTAGTCAAGGACAAATTAGCTGGAATGTACAAAAGCAAGGGGTGGAGAAGAGGTGGAGGGAACTGAAGGGACTATTCTTGATGTAATCATACAGTACTTGAGAATGGTTACTAAAGAGCACAGCTGGCCTTAAGAACAGGCGAACTAGGCAGTCGCCTAGGGCGCCATGTAGCGGGGGGCACCAGTGACCAAACGGTTAAATCTTTTTTTTTTTTTTAGCCGGCCCGGTGGCGCTGAGGGTTGAGGCGCTGAACGCTACACCTCATGGCCACGCCGGCGCACCGTGTTCGAACGGGTCAGGGTTGCCGGAGGTCGGCGGGCGGAGATGGATTGAGTGTCCGAGGACCTCTCTCCATCTCCGGGTGGGGATTCAGCGGCTGGTGCTTGCCTGACCAGCGGAGGCTGGGGATCGCCAGCACGCAAGCCAAGGAGGCGGACGGGCATGCTTGAATTAGTGTGCACATGGGAGTGTGCGCACACTGTCACTGGCATCATTGCACGCCATGGCCCGCGGAGAAAAACAAGAAAATGGGTGCCCGGCAGCAGCGTGTTCCAGCGCCATTCCTGGAGGCGCCTCCCTAGGCATGGATCCGTTGTGGTGGGTTGAGTCACTCCCCACCACCCTGCCACAAAGGGTAAGTCGCGGGGTGCAGAAGGAGGGTCTCACGTCCAGGGATGGCGCCGGAGAGCGACGGAGCGGGGGGTTGTAGCCGGAGTCTGAGGAGAGAAAATAAATTCTAAAAAAAATATATTTTTTATTTCCTTTTTTATTCAGAGCACTATAAATGGTGATTTTTTTAAAGTTACCAAATCTGATGTATTTTCGGGGGAGGGGGGTGCAAGTGCAGCATGTCTACGGTGTCTGTGTTTTGACTGTCAGTCTCCTCCCCACCATGCAGCAGCCAGCATGACCACCAAATCTGAAATCCAGCCAGCAGCAAGCAATCCCAGCCAGCATGGCATGAAGCCAAGCCAAGGACGGTGCAGGACCCACCCACCCAGCACAGCAGCCAGCCAATTAAGTTACAGTCAGAGGAGGACTGGGTGGGCAGCATTAGTGTGTGTAAGAAGCACTTACCCACCGCGCACCAGACAGTTGGTCCCATCTGTTGATGACGCCTGTTGTTGTCACCCTCCCTACTGAGTGCATCAGCCACTCAGCCACCAGAAACCCAGCCAACTGTGTGTTAGCGTGCGTACACTGAATCCTCCTCAGCACACTGTCTGGTGGGCTGGGAGGGATTCCTGATCAACGATCGTAGTGTGGTTAATTGATAAGGCCAGAAGGCAACTTGGGCAAGGCCAGCCAGTCACAGTCAGGGACTGGAAGGTTCATGATCCAACTCATCCACCAGTGCCCACCTTATCATTGTCAATGGCATGGGACTCTGACTGAGAAGGAGGAGGAGGACTAGTCCATGAGGCATGTCTGGAGCGAGCGAGTGGTTAGGTTTTTACAGTTTTTTTTCCCCAAAGTGTGTTGGCCTTAAAATTAACCTTTGACATGTTGTTTGCCACAGCCTACTAGTCTAGTATATAACTGAAAATTCATTGTTTGTGTCAGTTATGCAGTGGACTTGGTCTGAGTCTCAGGCTCTCAGCACTGACCGTCTAGTGGTCTCTGGGTCTGGTCCATCCCACTCCCGGCTGTCCCATCCCATCCCAGGCAGAGATAAGCATCCACCCATCCCACTCCCAGCCACGCATGCCATGTCCCAGGCCAGCTGCCCTACACCCTCAGTCACACAGCAGCCGGGACTCAGGAGCAGCCAGGCTGGCCTTAGCATCATGCCAGCCATGCTCCCGCACCTTGGGGACTAACAGTCAACCGCCATGGTAAGCAAGAACTGTCTGACTTTGTTTAACATTATTTTAATTTAATAGCACTACAGCATGTAGTGTCATGCATCTGATCCAGATCCAAATAGCATTCCTTGTTCCTGTTCCCAAGGACTCCAACCTCCCCACACCGCCTGGCCCCATCACATCTCAGAACATTGATCACTTATCTTTTATTTTATTTTTGAGATTTGAATCATGTATGCTGACTGACCTGGTTGGCTTGGCGCTAGATAAGGCACTTGACATAATCGGACACTCATTCGGGCGGCATCCTGTACTTTGTTTGTCTTCTTTTCAACACAAAATTGCGAATGAGTGTCCAATTACATTAAGTGCTCCATCTGGCACCTCACCAACTTGTTTTTCATTTTTGGAGCCCACAACGAAAGAGCTGAATTGGACCGCCGACGCTCACGCTGCAAATTACTTATTCTGTTATGTTAAGACTGAAGCTAAGTGACCCTGGTGCTTGACGATCATCATTTCTCTATTGTCTGTCACTCACAACTCCAAAAAAAGTTAAAGTTATTTAACTTGTTTTTCCAAATCGCATTATGGAGGTGTGAGTGTACTGTGAAGGATGACATCCCTGACTGCACGTCTTTAAAGAAATATGGTAATGACAGTACCACATTTACTCTAGTTCTGGCTCCCCCCAGGTTCAGTAAGATTCCTTCCAAACTGGTGAAGTCAAATTCAGTGGTGGTCCGAGGTCATCACTCACACTGTACAGCTGAGATTGAGTGAGTGAGTGAGTGAGTGAGTGAAGAAAGTAACATCACTGTTGTCACGGCAGCCAGCCCTGCTGCCAGCCAGAGCCTTGCCCCCTCTCGTGACCAGAGCAACCTCTGGTGATGACTGCTCTTTAGTTAGTTTAGCTTGCCAAATGATTGACAACTCCTTCTGTGTTATGGCCCCTGCCTGTAGGACAGGTCGAATTTTCTCCCTAACCTCTGTTTCTCTCAAACCAGTCAATTCTTTTTGCAAAACACTGAATTGAGATTGGTAATTTTCTAGTTATCTATATAAAAAAAAAGGATTACAGCCATAAAATGAGGTCATTTTAAGGAATTTGCAAGCTTCTAAAAGAAATGTAGAAAACAAGGATGCAGATGACAGAAAACATATGAAGTACACTCTTTTGGTAATTTATTTATTTATTTATTTGCTTTTGGTAACTTGGTGGGTGCACTAGGCATGGGAAATGCCTATTTTTAGGCACGACCCGGGAGGGTACAAGAGGACATACATAAGTATACACGTGACGCAGCACATAAGATAATGCAACATAGTAAGGGTGAGGACCACATACAATCAAATACAAATTTGGAAAACATTTTCAGCATGATACAGTCAGTACAGCTTTGACAATCAAAAGAAAACAAGAAATGCAAAAAGCCTGTGAGAGAAAAATGATATTCTAAACACGTAACAGATTAGTGCGTGTTGTTTATGAGTTATCCATCATCTGCAGCAACATGGACAAAGAATGTCATGTCTGAATAGAGATCTGTGTGGAGAAGCAAATGTTTGCCTCCATGCACTATGTAATCCTGCAATGACAGCAATAGTGAAGAATAGAGTTAATTTTCTATGACAAATGCTCAGAATTTGATTTAATATGGAAACAACTTCTGATGAGGTTGCGGTACTGCTACACAAAGGAATGACCCTGAGGCATGTGTAAAGTCACTAATTTAGTCTTGGAAACAAACAGAAGGAGAAGTGGAATGGACAGGAGGGTGCTGCTAACATTACATATTACATGCCCCCAGTCACTCCATGATATCCTCTCTGAAGAGAAAAAACAAAATAATGCTACTGTATAATGTGAGGATGTCATAATTTATCAAAGATGCTGCTGTATATACCAGAAATCTTTGATATAGCCCAATTCTTTAGTATTTAATGCATTTTATTCTGGGATTAGTTTCAATGGCCATAATTCAGAAAAAGAATGCATACAGTTGTAAGGGGACGTCAAGAGCTTGTTTGTGGTTCTTTGGGGATACAGTATATCTGCCTTTAGCTATTCTGATCCTAATACATTTGTTTGTTGGAGAATTATAAAACACAGTAATGCAATGGTAACTTTATTTAGTACAAGCGAGGTCTCAATTTTTTGGATGACCTCATAGTATTGTCCTCCTCCCTTCCACCCAAATCTAGCTGTCCCATTCCCCTCCCATAAAACTTCAGCTGCTGGGACTGAAGTGGTGGGGCCTGACAGGGGGCTGCACAGGGGCCCAGAATGGCTAAGGCTGGCCCTGCTCAGGAGTTGGACTAAGAGTGAGAGTAGAGAGAGAGCTTAAGGACATGGTAAAGGAAAGGAGGGGAGGGGTCTCTCTCTGTTTCTCGGCCCCTCATCCTGACTGCAGAGGCAGTGCTCCTGTGTTGTTGTTGTTGTGGACACCACTGGGTTGGGTAGCTCTCCCCTCTCAGTCACAGGGCAGGGGGAGTAGGGGGAGAGAGAGAGAGGTGGGGGTGCACCGTGCCACCACTGGCTCTTCTAGTCACTCAGCTCTTTCAGGAACGCAGCACCCGGCCCCTCATCCTGTCAGATATTGTGTTTGTATTACATACAGAACTGTGTA
Organism: Neoceratodus forsteri; assembly: GCA_016271365.2. Lineage (NCBI taxonomy): Eukaryota > Metazoa > Chordata > Ceratodontiformes > Ceratodontidae > Neoceratodus > Neoceratodus forsteri. The sequence continues at coordinate 1,363,492,727 of CM028132.1, forward strand.
CATCGTGCAATGCTTTTAATTTAAAACTTTGTTTCATCAAGTCGACATGTGATGTTGTTTTTTTTGCCTGGGCCGTGGCAAGGAATTTTACTGTTTGTAGCGCACACACCGCCACCAGGGACACCCTTTTCATTAGTGTGCACAGGCAACACTGTGCAGCAGTAATGCCTCCCCCCAACACACATACCATAACACTAAATGGAATGAATAGCACAGCAACGGCAGCAGTACATACAATTAAGACAAAGTCAACTGGGAGAAAAATGGGGGGTGGGGGTGCCACTGGTAAGTTCACCTAGGGGCAGGGGTCAACCTTAACCTTTTTTTGCACTAGCCAGCAGGGCAAGTTGATTCAAAATTGCACTAGCCCACAGATGGTTGCATTAGCCCTTAATTATAATGGAACATTTTTATCACTTATACAGGAAAGAATGCAAGCAAAGCCAAGAAATACTCTGATTATTACACATTTATCCTACTCCCACATTGCTTCCAGCTCCCCAGCAGAAAAAAAAGACTGCAATGTCGTCATTGACAGTGACCCCCCCCCCCATTGTTTTTGTACCGTGGCCTCCTCTTTTCGTCTTTCTGCTCCCTTCCCCACACCAAACAGAGAGAGGATATCACAACAGCAAATGTTCAATCAAGCAGTCATAGCTCTGCGCACACAATAGCTGACATCATCATGCACCTCACCACACTGTCACCACCATCCACAGGGCAATGAACAGAGTCAAGATTTCTTTGGGGTGGAGGCTAGACAAACCTAAGGGGCTTGGGAAAATAGAAAACTATGACATTTTTATTTGTAAAAGCATTGATTTTAATATGCTCTGCCCCAACAATAACAGATTTTTCTTTAACATTGTCCTTTCATCAGCCATGGGGAAACAGTACACACGCATAACGCTATACTATTTTTATTTCTGTATAGGATGATCTAGGCACCCCAGTAATGCCTATTTCAAGGTTTCAAATTATGTATTTTATCAAGGTTTATTTTTGTACCATACATGATCCAAAACTTTGTTTTTAGGCTAAAAGGACATGCTGAGTGGGATAAGGGTGGAACTGTATGGATGGTGATGGCTGGCATGGTCCATTTAGAAGAGCTGAGGACCCCTTACACTTGCCAGTAATGGCAGCTATGGATCCATGGATGGTCACTTTAGAGTCTGGTCTGCAGTGGTGTCCGGGGAAAGAACAGAGTTAAGAGATTTGGGAGAGGGAAGTTATGGTGAGGCCGGGATAAAACCCACCACCTGCAGGGCCGATCCTGTATACCTCTTCGCATTTTGTCACTGAAATGTTGAATACAAACACTTAAAATGCAGAGAAATGAGGGGCACTGGTCTTAATATTGGACAAATTGTTAGACATAGACACATTTAGAAAACTGGAACCTAGTGACTTAACAGCACTCTACCCTTGATCACACCCTGGACACTAGCTGAAAGTCTTAACAGTGGAGTGATAATGACTCACATTGAGTCTTTTGTGGGATCCCTCTCTTGAACTGCCAGATAATTGCAGGTAATCTTAATGAGCTGTTAATCACACCAGGCCATCTGGAACATTGAGAGAGATTAGCATGAGGACTAGCAAATGTTAATGTAGAGACTTTAACTTCATTAACAGCCATGAAAATCTGCACTAGTCAAGATGGGCAAGTAGAGAGTTAGCTGCACTAGCCCTGGTCAGTTTGCACTAGTGTTTGGGCTAGTAAAACAATGTTAAGATTGATCCCTGCCTAGGGGTGCCATATACCCTAAGGCCGGCCCTGCTAAAGAGAATAGGCACAAGAGGCCAATCTGGTTCTATAAGGTCAATGAGGCACTGAGGGCCTAAAAAGGGCCTTCGTTGACTGCAAGGAGAAACAGGGGGATGAGGAATGGAGCAAATACCAGGTAAAGATGAAGGAGGCCAAGAAGGCAGTCAGAGATACAAAAGGAGACATAGAGCTGCGTATTATGGAAAGGGTCAAGGGAGAAGGAAAAATGGTTCTTCAGGTACATCAGGGAAAAAAGAAAATGAGAGGGTGAATTGATAGGCTGCCAGAGGGGTGCAGCGTAGTACAGGAGGAGGGAAGAGGGCAACAGGCATTCGACACAGAACAGGCACAGGTCATACTGCTTTAACATACGAAACAACCAGAATACTGCGCTAGAGATGGTGAAAGGTTTTAAATATCTTAGTGTCATGCTTGATAGTACCCTCTCTTCTACCATGCACATTGATCAGGTTGCCAAGGCTGCTAATGCAAGGACTGGCCAACTATAAAGGCATAGATACTGCCTAAGTGATGAGGCTATCAAGCTCGCAGTAACTAGCTCTGTCTTGTTAGTCATTGACTATGGGCTAGTAGTCTATGGGGCCACCAATAACTCTGCATTAATGAGGATAAAAATTGCACTCAACAAAACTTGCAGACTAGTACTTGGTGCACATCAGCTTACTCACACCTGTGAGCTCTGCACATTCGGGGTGGCTTAATCCACAAAACAGATTTCAAAACCAGGTATGCCTACTCAGTAAGAAGGCCATCCAGGGCCTTACTCCCCTTGGGGTTCAGAACCTCCTCTGCCTATCCTCCCAACCCAGGAATACCAGGGGCACATGCGAAAGTATACTTCTAGTCCCTTTCTGCAGAACATCCTAAGGGCAGCGGTCATTTGCCTATAGAGTACCTAAATGGATCAACTCTCTCAGTGATTACAAGCAAGTTGTGCAAAGAATTGGTCAGTTCAAATCTCAACTTCAGGATTGTCCAACTGCCTCCAGTACGTGCGACTGTAACATCTAGCTCCTATTTCCCCCTCTCCTAATGCAATGCACCCCTCTCCCAAGACAATATACTCACCCTTTGGCAATATCCAACACCAGCACTTAGTCTCCAACCTCCCTCCTTGCCCCTACTAAATCCCCCCTCCCCATCTTCCCTCCCCATCCCTCCTCGCCCCGGTAAGGTACCTTTGCATTAGCATCTACTGCCCCCTAAAGTCACCAATCCCCACCATTCCAGAGGCTACCCTAGCACCAGCACTTTATCCCTCACCTTCCTTTATCCTCCCCTTTCTCCCCACCCTCACAATATCCCCTTACTTACTTCCTCGTCAACCTTTCCCTATCACCTACTATACCCTTCTTCTCCCTAAATCCTCCCACCTCCTTAGGCCTCCCTAACCCCTCCTCCCATGCCTCACCTTCTCACCCCAACCCACCCACCCTCCCTTGCCTCCCGTGGGCTCCCAGCTTTCTCCCCTACTTTGACAAGGCCCATCTGGATGGCTCATTAAATGACTATCCTCCATTAAATGCCAACTTCTCTTCCCCCCATTCACTTCTACCACAACCCAGTTCCTGCCTCTCCTCTGCCTTCCTCCCTCCATATTCACACAACCCCTTTACCTTATACTTCTAGTGTAACAGCTTAATACAGCATCACAAATCTGATTGCTTTACATTGTCGAATTTTTTGTAACAGTGTAGTAATAATTTTGAAATGTTGTAAAGCTCTCTGTGTGTCTACTTTGTACTCTATGACGTGGAACTTTTGTAAACGATCTTGTAGCTCAAAGGTGTTAACCTGAGATGCAAATAAACAAATAAATTAAAAACATTCTAAACAACTGCTTCTGCTCAGCATAGAAGCCTAGACTTTGACAGCAGATAAGGACTGCTTGGCCCACATAGTCTACCAATTTCCCTACCTATTGGATAAGCTGCAGAAACATACTGTAGAAACATAGAATTTGATGGCAGATAAGGACCGCTTGGCCCGCCTAGTCTGCCCATTTTCCTACCTAATGGATAAACTGCAGATCCTAGTTAACCAACAGCCTACTTCCTCCTACCCCCACTAGAATTGCTTTATGTCTGTCCCATGTATTCTTGAATTTCCCCACTGTTTCTGACTCCACAACCTCCTCAGGATGGCTGTTCCATGCATCCACAACCCTCTCCGTGAAAAAATACTTCCTCACATTACTTCTGATCTGTCCCCCCTCTATCTTCAAATTGTGCCTCCTTGTTCTTGCACATCTCTTTTTCTGAAAGATGCTACCCTCTTGGACTTTGTTGATTCCCTTGGGGTACTTGAAAGTTTCTATCATGTCCCCCCTCTCCCTCCTTTCCTCGAGGGTATACATATTAAGTTCCTTTAGTCTCTCTTCTTATGTCTTCTGGTGCAGACCATGCACTATTTTGGTTGCCGTCCTCTGGACAGCCTCCACCCTGTCTATGTCTTTGTGGAGATGGGGTCTCCAGAACTGCACAAAGTACTCTGGATGTGGTCTCATCAACTGTCTGTACAGAGGGATAACAACTTCCTGTTTTCTACTGGTGATGCCTCTCCCTATGATCCCAGTATCCCCCCAGCCCTCCTTACTGCCTTCTCACACTGCTTGCCCACCTTTAGGTCATCTGATATAACTACCTCCAGGTCCCTTTCCATTTTTGTTGTTGTCAGTATCTTACCCCCAATTGTGTACTCTTCCCCTGGGTTTTTGTTTCCCAGGTGCATTACTTTGCACTTCTTTGCGTTGAATCTAAGCTGCCACACATTTGACCATTCCTCCAACCTTCCCAAGTCCCTTCTCATCCTTTCCACCTCACCCTGTATTAACCCTGTTGCAGATCTTTCGTCTGCAAAGAGACATACTTTTCCTTCCAGTCCCTCTGCAATGTCACTTATAAAGACATTAAAAAGGACCTGGCCCAGTACTGAACCCTGCAGTACCCCATTAGTAACCCCCCTTTCTTCACTGTGGACTCCATTTACTATTACCCTCTGCATCCTGTTGTCCAGCCAATGTTTTACCCAAGCTACCACCCTGGAACCTATGCAAAGACTGGCAAATTTGTTCATTAATCTTTTGTGCGGCACTGTATCAAATGCCTTGCTAAAGTCTAGGTAGGCCATGTCCACAGCCCCTCCCTGGTCTACTACTTTGGTCACCCAGTCAAAGAAATCAATTAGATTCATTGGACATGACCTTCCCACTGTGAATTCATGCTGCCTTGGGTCCGGTGCCCCACTTGCCTCTAGGTACTCAGCAATTATTTCCTTCAGAAGTGATTCCATCATTTTCCCTACCACTGAGGTCAAAGTGACAGGTCTGTAGTTTTCTGCCTCTGTCTTGCTCCCACTTTTGTGAAGGGGAATCACATCCAGCCTCCTCCAGTCCTCCAGTACCACACCATCCTCCCATGATTTGTTAAAAAGGGTAGTCAATGGTGTTACTAGTTCTCCCCCTAGTTCTTTTAGAATTTTGTGTTGCATCCCATCAGGCCCCATTGCTTTGTCCACCTTCAGTTTTAGGAGTTCTTTCAGAACCCTTTCTTCTGTGAAAGGACTGATATCGACCCCCCTATCCAGAGTGCTTCTATTGACTGGATTAGGTACCTCCCCCTCCTTTGTGAATGCTGAGCAGATGTATTCATTCTGTATCCCTGTTTTTTCACTGTCCCTCTCTGCCCTCCCACCCACCCTCCTCTTATTCGGCCTCAGTATCCTCCCTTTGTCTTTCTTCACTCCCTAATGTACCTATACAAGGTTTTATCCCCTTCTTAACTGAGGTGGCTATCTTTTCTTTGGTTTGGGCCTGCTATTCTGAATGCCTTCCCCGCTTCCTTCTGCTTTAACTGGTACAGTTCTCTGTTCTGCTCCTTCTGTGTTTCCTTATACTTCCTGAATGCTTTCTTTTTCTCCCTAACCTACCCCACCACCTCTTTTGAGAACCATAGTGTTCTTTTTCTTTCATTTTGATTTGTTTATTTGCTTCACACAAAGGCTTGTTGCCTCTGTGATGGCAGTTTTGATGTTTCCCCATTGTTGCTCAACCCCTCCTTCTTGCATGTTTGCTAGTGCTTTTCTGAGGCACTCTCCCATTTTGACAAAATGATCCCTCCTGAAGTCCAGTGCCTTCACTTTTGTATGGCTTGACTCTACAGCTGAGTTTATTATGAACCACACGGTTTGGTGGTCACTTGTTCCCAGATGGCTACCCACTTCTAGAGCTGAGATCCTCTTTCCATCCCCCATTTGAGAGTACCAGGTCTAAGATTGCTCCCTTCCTCCTAAGTGGGTTCCAACACTAGCTGTCTGAGGCATACCCCCTGTAGGGCATTGAGAATGGCCCTGCTCTTGGATGTGGCTGCAGCAAAGGTGCTTCAGTTAACATCTGGCATATTCAGGTCCCCGATCAGCAACATCTCCCCTTTCTCTGCCATCCTAAGGATGCCGTCTATCATTTCCATGTCCATTTCCTCCCTCTGAGATGGGGTCTGTATACAACCCCCGTGCAGATTATGGTGCCATTTCCAGTCTCCAAGGTGACCCACAGTGCATCCTCTCCTCCCTGTTTACCCTTTAGTTCCATTGCTTTGATCCCTCCCCTTACATAGACAGCTACTCCTCCTCCTCTTCTACCCTCCCTGTCCCTTCTGTAGATTGTGTACCCTAGTATGTCAACATCCCAGTCATGGTTCTCTGTGTACCATGTTTTTGTGACTGCCATGATATCCAGGCATCCCTCTTCCATCAAGGCCACCAGTACAGGGAGCTTTTTACCTAGACTACGGGCATTGGTACTCATTAGCCTCCGTTTTTTGATGCTTACCCCTTTTTTCCCTATCCCTGTCCTTACTGCCTTTGTCTTTTACTCCATTTACTCCTGCCCTTCTCCCTATCGACTTCTCTATCTTGGTGTTTACCTCACTAACTACCCTGATTTTTTTGGGAGGGGCTAGGATTTCCCTTCTCCTTTTCAGTGCCTCCCCCCTTGTCTAGTTTAAATGCTTGCCAAAGAAGCCTTTAAACCTATCACCTAGGATCCTGGTTCCCCTCCCGGACAGATGCAGACCATCGTGCCAGTATAGGCCTGCATCCCTTCAGGTGGACCCCCAGTCCCCAATGAAGCCAAAACCCTGAGCTCTGCACCAGTTTTTCAACCACTGATTGAATCCCATGGTGCAGAGCACCCTAGTCTCACCCATACCATAGACAGGCAGCACCTCTGAGAAGGTTACTGTGCATGCTACTTGTCTAAGGCCCCTTCTCAACTCCACAAACTCCTCCTGCACTCTTCTGATCCCTTTCCCCACCAGGTCATTTGTCCCTAGGTGGACAATGACATCCAGCTCCCTCCCCCATGTAGCTGTTCCCGTGATCCTGGGTATTTGCTCCCTGTCCCTCCAAGCCATGGTGCCAGGCAGACACCTTGCCTCCCTCTCCCCTCCCTCCCCCAGTTCTACCCTCCTAACAATGGAGTCCCTCACCAGGAGTTGTTTCCTTCCCCTGTGGGGTCCCATGCCACCATCCTGTGGGTCTCCTCTGTGGAGGTTCCTAACATCCTCCACTGCGGGTGCCTCCATAGAGGAACCACACTCTGCCAGAACGGCATATGAATTGTGGAGAGGTACAACTGGAGGGATGCACCTCTGTTCCACCACCCTCACCCTCCCTAAGCCCAGTGTGGCCCAACCGCTCCTCTTACTTGGCAACCTCTGAGGCAGCAGCAGTGGTCCTGGTGGTCCCTGGGTGGGTAAGGAGGTCCCCCGAATCCTGGCCAACTCAGCCTGGAAATGAGCAACTACCTCCCTCAGGCCAGAGAGGTGCCTGCAGATAGGACAACACTGCATCCTCCAGAATGTCTCGCTAAAGACTGCTGCTCCACAACCACTGCACTGCACTACTCCCATCATGTCTTATTTGTGGTCCCTTAATTGTTGTTTTGTAGACTTACTCTTTCCTCTCTCTCTCTTTATTTTATTTTTATATAATTTTTTTCTCCCTATTTTCCTACTGCCTCCGTGTTCTTAAAGCTCCAGATCCTAGTTAACCAACAGCCTACTTCCTCCTACCCCCACCAGAATTGCCTTATGTCTGTCCCATGGATTCTTGAATTGCCCCACCCTGTTTGACCCCAAGACCTCCTCAGGAAGGCCGTTCCATGTGTCCACCACGCTCTCTGTGAAAAAATACTTCCTCACATTGCCCCTGAGCCATCCTCCCTCTATCTTCAAATTGTGTCCCCTTGTTCTTGCACATCTCTTTTTCTGAAAGATGCTACCCTCTTGGACTTTGCTGATTCCCTTGAGGCACTTGGAAGTTTCAATCATGTCCCCACTCTCCTTCCTTTCCTCAAGGGTATACATATTAAGCTCCTTTAGTCTCTCTTCATATGGTTTTTGTTGCAGACCCTGTACCATTTTAGTTGCCCTCCTCTGGACTGCCTCCATCCTGTCTATGTACTTGTGGAGATGGGGTCTCCAGAACTGCATGCAGTACTCCAGATGGGGTCTCACCAACTGTCTGTACAGTGGGATAACAACTTCTTGTTTTCTACTGGTGATGCCTCTCCCTATGCATCCCAGTATCCCCTCAGCCATTCTTACTGCCTTCTCACATTGCTTGCTTACTTTTAGGTCATCTGATATGACTACCCCCAGGTCCCTTTCCATTTTTGTTGTTGTTAATACCTCCCCACCCCCCACCCATATTGTGTACTCTTCCCCTTGGTTTTTGTTTTCCAGGTGCACTGCTTTGCACTTCTTTGCATCGAATCTAAGCTGCTATACTTTTGACCATTCCTCCAACTTTGCCAAGTCTTTTCTCATCCTTTCCTCCCCCCCTCCCGTATCAACCCTGCTGCAGATCTTTGTGTCGTCTGCAAAGAGGCATACTTTTCCTTCCAGTGCCTCTACAATGTCACTTATAATGACATTAAAAAGGACCAGACCCAGTACTGAAACCTGTGGTACCCCTCTAGTAACCCCCCTTTCTTCAGAGTGGACTCCATTTACTATTACCCTCTGTATCCTGTTGTCCAGCCAATTTTTTACCCAGGCTACCACCCTGGGACCCACACCCAGGTTGACTAATTTGTTTATTAATCTTTTGTGTGAGACTGTGTCAAATGCCTTGCTAAAATCTAGGTAGGCCATGTCCACAGCTCCTCCCTGGTCTACTACTTTGGTCACCCAGTCAAAGAAATCTATTAGATTCCTCTGACATGACTTTCCCACTGTGAATCCATGCTGCCTTGGGTCCTGTGCCCCACTAGCCTCTAGGTACTCAACAAGTCTTTCTTCAGATGTGATTTCATCATTTTCCCTACCACTGAGGTCAAACTAACAGGTTGTAGTTTCCTGCCTCTGCTTTGCTCTAACTTTTGTGAAGGGGAATCACATCCGCCCTCCTCCAGTCCTTAGGTACCTTACCGTCCTCCCATGATTTGTTAAAAAGGGTAGTCAGTGGTGTCACTCAGCATTCACTGTTGGACGGCCCCACATCCATTATCCTTCAATCTTGGAATCACCCCTGACTGTAGTGACTATTGACTACAGACTTCAGCAAGGTATTTGGCTCAGTGTCACACAGAAGGTTGTTGAAGAAATTAAAGGATCTCAAAGAAGCAAAAGACCTAGTTAAATTGGTGGGAAGTTGGTTGGGGGAGACAACAGAGGGTGGTGGTAAATGGGATCAAATCTGGGGAAAGGGAGGTCACATGTGGACTTGAGTAGCACAGGGGTCAGTCCTGGGACTAGTCCTTTTCAATACATTCATCAGTTACAGAGAAGAAGGAATATAGGGCAAGATGTGTCTTTTTGCAGATGGCACTAAGCTCTTTGGCAGGGTAGGCAGTGAGGATGGGATAAGGGAGTTGCATAGGGATCTGCAAAGGTTAGAGAGGTGGTTCAGGGTCTTGCAGCTGAAATTCAATGCCAAAAAGTGCAAAGTGAGGCACGTAGGGAACAAAACCCCAGGAAGAAATACTGGATGGGAGGGGTTAAGCTGCTCAATATTTCAGAGAAAAGAGACCTGAGGGTCATCATAAATTACTCCCTAAAATAAAGTAGCCAATTTAACAAGGCTTATAGCAAAGCAACCGGAATGTTGGGGTGTATTGAAAGGGGTTTCAGTAGCAAGAGGAAAGAGGTAATACTACCTCTCTTTGGATCACTGGTGAAACCCCATCTGGAGTACTGTCCCCAATTCTAGAGTCCTCACCTGAGGAAAGACAGATCGACTGAATACAGTGCAGCACAGAGTAAGCAAAAGGATTCTGAGCCAACAGGGCAGATCCTATGAGAACTGGCACAGGGCATCGAAAATGTACTTGCTGGAGACCAGAAAGGGGGGGGGACATAATAGGGACCATCAAGTTCCTGAAAGGAATAAACAAGGTAAACTGCAAGGAACTAGTTAGCAGGGATGCAAGTGAAAAGCAAGGGGACATGAATGTAAGCTGGTGGTGGTGGGGGTGGGTGTTCAGGATGGATGACCGAAAATGTTACTTTACCGAGAGAGTGGTGGAGCCATGGAACAGCCTACCAGCAGAGGTGGTGGGTGCAAAAACCGTTAATGGGTTGATGCATGGCTGAAACAGAGTAAAGGATTCAATAGTTTCTCGAGGGAGGGGTAGCAGTGCGGCGAGGAGTAAGGGGGTAGGGTGAAAACCCCTTCTGGACAATAGGCCACATGGTAGAGTAGGGTAAAACTGGGCAGACTGGATTGACCAATGGTCTTTTTCTGTTGACGTTGTCTGCGTTTTCATTTTTCTATTATTTATTTCAACTTGTTTTACCAGGTAAACCATACAGAGAACACCAATCTTGTTTACAGAAGTGACCTGGCATGACGGGGACGGGAGGGTAGAAGGAAAGGGAGTAAAAGAGAAACAAAATACAATCACACCAGAAGCAAAACTTATGACAGCAGTTGGTACTGTATATCATATAATGCATACACAACTAACCCACCAGATCACAAAATACAGTAGAGAACAATAGAGTACAAACAGAAATATAGAAACATAGAATTTGTCGGCATGAAAGGACCCCTTGGCCCACCCAGTCTACCTAGATGTCCCCTGCCCAATCTGTCTCTGCAGACCTTAAGTGTTCCCCAGTGACCTTCCCCCCACGTCCCTGCATATTTACTAGTATTCCCCTATGCCTAGCCCATGCATGCTTGAAGCTCCCCACTCTTTTCGCCTCCACTTCCTCAGCTGGCAAATTGTTCCAGGCATCTACCACTCTTTCAGTGAAGTAGTATTTCTTCAATTCCCTCCTAAACTTCTCCGCTTCCATCTTCATTACACGCACTCTTGTCCTGGTGCACTGCCTCACTTGAAACAGACTCCTGTAACTTGTTTACCCCTGTAACGTACTTGTAGGTCTCTATCATGCCCCCCTTCTCTCCCCTAGGGTGTACACATTGAGATTCCCCTAGTCTCTCCTCATAGAGTTTCTCTTGCAAAACCTGCACCATTTTAGTTGCACTCCTCTGGACTGCCTCCACCCTGTCTATGTCCTTTCAGAGATGCAGTCTCCAGAACTGGACACTGTACTCCAGGTGGTGGTTTCACTAATGACCTATACAGTGGCAACACTACCTCCCTCCTCCTGCTGGTGATATCTCTCCCTATGCGCCCCAGCATCCCACTGGCCCTGCCTACTGCATTGTTGCCCTGCCACTTTGAGGTCATCAGATATATAACCTACAGCCTTTTTCCTGCTTAGTGTCCATCAGTCCCCCCATCATTTTATATTCAGCTCCTGGGTTTCTATGCCTTGGTGCATGATTTTGCCCTTTCTGGCACTGAACTCCAGTTGCTATACCATTGACCAGTTCTCAAGATTTCTAAGGTCACTACTCATTCTCTCCACCCCCTCTTGAGTATCAACTCTATTACAGATTTTGGTATCATCTGCAAAAATATACCTTCTGATCCAGCTCTTTATCAATGTTACTTATAAAGACAGTAAGGGATGGTCCCAGTACCCCCACTCTCTGTTGCCTATCCATTAACCTGTTTGTAACCCAATCTACCACTTTGGATCCCACCTTAGACTATCCTATTTCCTTATCAGTCTCTTATGTGGCACTCTGTTATGTGGCACAGTGTCAAAGGCCTACGCTGAAATCCAAGTTGGCCATGTCCACTGCCCTTCCTTGTTCTACTTCCCTGGTCACCCAGTTGAAGAAATCAATCAGATTCATATGAATGCCCATGAATCCATGCTGTCTTTAGTCTTTCAACCCCCTGAATTCAATATATTCCACTAGCCCTTCTTTAACAAGGTTTCCGTTAATTTTCCCATCATTGATGTGAGACAACCAGTCCATAGTTGCTAGCCTCCTCCCCGGTGCTGCTCTTATGGAGCGGGACTATGTCAGTTCTCCTCCAATCCTCTTGAATAACTCCTGTTTCCAGTGAGCTGTTGAATAAGGCCATCAGTGGTATAGCAAGCTCCTCTCTGAGTTCCCTTAGTACCCATGGGTGTATCCCATCCAGTCCTTTGGCCTTGTTCACTTTCAGGTTTGCAAGTCCCTTCAGGACCCTTTCCTCTGTAAATGGGCTTGTGTTTATCTTCCCACCCTGCTGCTCCATAGTGATCAATCCCCCTTTCTTTCCACCGTGAAAACTGAGTAAAAGTACCTGCTGAGGATGCAGTTTTTTTCCTGATGCTCATCAATGCAGCCCCCCTCTGCCATCCTCCTTATCCTCACTATCTCTCCCCCTGCCTCCCTCTGCTTACTTCTTGCTTATGTACCCAAAGAAAGTATTGTCCCCTTTTGGCTATCCTTTCCTCTATTTACATCTTTGCCTGCCTTCCTGCCCTCCCTGCTTCCCTCTGTTTTACCTGATACACCTCCCTGTACTCCTACTTCTGTGTTTCTTTGTGTGGCAATAGCCATCTGCTTGTTATTATTTGTATTACGTTTTTGTCTTAAATGTATGTTTTTTTGAAGTTCTGCTTGTGAAACATGGCAGTCAACACAAGGCACCATGTGATATTGGATTTTTTTTTTAAGAAAAAAAAAATGTTCTGCCCTCTTGCTGACCTAAAGAGCACAGCTGGCTTGTACAAAATCTAACACTTATCTGTTAAACTTCCTGAGACTGTTAAAACAAGCATTTGCCAATGCCGAATGTTGTCTCGCTGGCATTGGCATTGGTAGTGCAGGAGTTAGAGATGCATAATAAGAGTGGCAGTGAAGTATTGAACTGATGCTAACCCCACCCCACCCTCTACAGAGAGGACAGGCATTAAGTGTGTGTTTTGGGTCGTCAGCTATAACGCTCGTGCCATTGTACCTCACCCTACCCTGTAGACACTGACAAGTGTCATGGTGTGCTTTGGGGTCTTTGGGACTTAAACTTATCTCATTCCATAAGGAAATACACTGAGACAGGTGCAGTATAAGAGAATGGGGTGAACTTTAGGGCCAAACACTCCAAGGCGCACCTCGATGCCTGTCATTGGCTGCAGGGTGTGGGTAGGGGTGCAATGGTGTGAGCATTACAGTCAATGATCCCAAGTCACACCCCTGACACCTGTCAGCCTTGACAGGGTGGGGTGTTACTGTTGGAAACCCTAACATCGTAGGCATTTGTTGGTATTTTCACTCCAAACTTTCAACATAGGCTTTTTGTGATCCCACCTCATGAAGAGTGGCACAATCAGTTTGTTAGCTGAAAGGTGGTTTTGCACAGCAGCTATGCCATTTGGCAACACAGTGATGAAAACACATTTTGGTCAGGATGTGAAAAATGACAACTGTATTGTTCATGAGGAGGTGTAAAAAAATGGCAACGTTGAAAATCTGGAGTGAAAATATAAAAAATTGGTGGTCATGAGCATGCATGGGAACTGCGCAGCACACGTTTGTAACCCAATTATTTTTGGGATATTTTTAGCCACATTTTCAACATAGGCATTTTGGGACCTCCCCTCATGAACAGTGGTGCTGTGATTTTGTTAATCTGTCCCAAAAGTTTATTTCCCACAGCTACCACGCCATTGTGCTCCACAAGTGTGTAAACACATTTTGGGCCGGCTGTGAAAAATGACAGCTGTACTGTTCATAAGGAGGTTTAAAAAAATGCCAGCGTTGAAAATCTGGCATGAAAATATTGCAAATTTGCGAAGTTACAAGGGTGCATGGGGAACTGCGCAACGCACGCTTGTAACACAGTCATTTTACGGACTTTCATCACCAAATTTTTAACATAAGCATTTTAGGACCTCTGCTCATGAACAGTGTCACAGTCATTTTCTCAAACTGTCCTGAAAACTGATTTCGTACAGTGACCGCGCTATTCTGCGCCGGACATGAGAAAAAACATTTTGGCCAGGATATGTAAAATGACAGCAATACTGTTCATAAGGAGGTGTGGGAAAATGCCAATTTTGAAAATCTGGAGTGAAAATATTACAAATTCACGAAGTTACGAGCGTGTGTGGAAAACGCACAACGCTCTCTCGTAAAACAGTCATTTTATAGATTTCTTTCACTAAATTTGCAACATAGGCTTTTTGAGAGCCCACCTCATGAACAGTGGCACTGTCATTCCGTTAATCAGTCCCGAAAGGTGATTCCACACAGTGACCGCAAAATCACCTTTTGGGACCGAATAACACCATGACAGTGATTGAATTTATGAAGGGGGTCCCAAGAACCCCATGTTCAAAATTTGGTTCCAAAATTCCCCAAAATGCCCGAGATATACACAGAGCCAGAAACAAATGATTTGATACCTTTTATTGGACCAACATGGATGTTACAGAAAAGAACAAAGTGCTTTAGCTTTCCAACCAACCAGGTCCTTCTTCAGAAGCTTTGTGGCAGTTTTTTCAAATATCCCATACTATTAACACCAGGTTATATAGAAAAAGCAGAAATAATTCTCATTAGTTTAACATATACATTTAAAACATAATAGAAGATTACGTCAGAGAAGCTAATTAACACCAGTATGCCTTTATCCGAGGAGCCTCAGAAGGGCAAAGGTTATCAAGAATTCTCTACAGCCAAAGAGTTCTTGTCACATAAATTTTAAATGTCTCAGTATGCCAAGAAAGCATTCTAGTGATAAAAAAACCTTGGAGTGGCATTCTCTTAATACATGTAAGATGAGCTTACAACTTACATTCCAATTGTCCTGGTATATTAAAGGACAGATAATGAGAGACAAAATCTTGAAATTAGGTATATAACTGCAAGTTGAAATCAAGCCTCAAATTAACCTACACATATAAACATGATGCATGAAAGTATCACTTGTAAGTGTAAGTGCAAAAAAAACCAAAAAACTTGTCAATGACCCCCAAGAAAACGGGACCATAAGCCTGATAAATGCAGATTTCAACACAGAGTCTGTGTATAACAAAAATGCACAGAATC
The DNA here is from genome assembly GCA_016271365.2 of Neoceratodus forsteri. Lineage (NCBI taxonomy): Eukaryota > Metazoa > Chordata > Ceratodontiformes > Ceratodontidae > Neoceratodus > Neoceratodus forsteri. The sequence continues at coordinate 1,363,507,923 of CM028132.1, forward strand.
AGTCTAACAGTCTATCAGATATACACCAAAGTTGAAAAAACCCTATGTATGCCATTATACAACTTACTGGCATTTCTTCAGTTCGCAGTCGGCTTTGAAGAGTGCAGACGTGTTCCCAGTCCACCGAAGATCATCGTGCTGGACTCCAGAGGTAAGTATGGGGTGAGTGGGGTGTGGGGAGGCAGGGTGCACAGAGGGTGGGCACGGATTGGGGAAGGAACAGGACAGACCACGAGGGACAGTTTTCTTCTTTTACAGGAGAAAAAAAAAACATTGCGGGACTTTTTATTTTTACAGGGGCATTTGGCGCACAGGGGTGGGCTCCCAGCATGCCACCTGAGTGCTGGGGGGGCTTGCCGACGTGGGATTGGGCACCCCCCGTCGGCACACAGTGAGGGGGAGCAACAGCCGAGGGGGATTGGGCACCCCCCTCAGCACAGAACAAATGGGGGGGTCATTATGCTGACGGGGAGTGGACTCCCCTATCAGCACATGAACTGACTGACGGCATGCCGACAGGGGGATTGGGCACCCCTGAAGTTGACTCCCTGCGGGGCGGCTGTCAGCGCCGTCATGTTTCTTGAAGGGCTTCAGGAAAGGCACATAAGGAGGGCATGTTTTGGTGCCGCTGCATGACGCTCATGGCAGTCATTGAGCAGACCTTTTGTTTGATCTGCTCGCCACATTATGTATTCCTGGTGTTGCGCCTGCATGTTGGTTTATTGTGGAATGAGGGATGCACCTACTGATGCATGCCCTGCATTCATCCAACAGTGATCGTGCCTCCAAATCTGCTACTAATGCAATATGTTGGCTGGCGCGCAAGCGCGAGCCAACATAAAAACCAGGTTATAACAAGCCACTGCTTCTAACCTAGGCAATCGGTTGTAAAATATTACATTTTACAGCGCACCAAGAAGGAAGCCGTTTCTGATAGACCTCTGTGAAAATTCAACCTAACATGAGAAGTGTTTCCAGGATGTTTCTCTGAAAGATCAAAGGGACTGTAACCTGCCATAAAACCATACTCTGATGAAGCCAGCCTGTCTTGCTATAATTAAAAATATTGCTGTATTTGAGGATTCCAATCAAGTAGTAATCTAACCTGTTTTGCCTGTGCAGTTGCATGTTACAAATTAAGTATGTAAAACTGAGTGTGACCTCACGCTAGCAGCCCAGAGCTGTAACATCACAGGATGGGAGGGACATTCTGGCCTCTCTGATACTAGTGAAGCCTGCTATAAGGACTGACACTTTTGTTCTGGACTTCTAAGGGACACTTTGTTCCTGGGTTCAAGAGAGAGACCACTTCTGCCAAGACTGGTAATTGAAGTGGGAACCCCTTGCCTACTGAACACTAAGGTAGAATTAGCAAATCAGTTGCAAGGTGCTTTAACTTGAAATTTTCCATTTCTTTCTCCGATTGTAAACTTAATGCATATATGTCTGTTTTATGTACTGTATTTATTTACTATTTTTAATTTTAGTAAACTTTGTTGTTCCTTAAACCTGCCTCAGACAGTTTCTCATTTTGAGTGTGAATAGTGGGACAGTATTGATAATTCTGACATAACTGTTAAATTGCTTAGTGTGTCACCATATGCAGCCATGCTAACAAGGATCTGTGTAAAGATCCAGAAAGGTAAGAAAATACCAGCATCTCAACTGAGTCGGCAGGGGCTTGTGAACCAGGCTGGTTGCATGCCTGCTGGGTCAAGTACTGCATTGCTTTCCATGAAGAGAGTGTGACATTTGGACCTGTTACCTGGGTGTGCTAGCTAAAAAAGGGTTCATAATTGACCCCAGGACTCAAGACTGATAGTTTGCTCAGACCCAAAACAAACAGGAGGGTGTCTCTGTTTGTCCCGATCATGAATCGCACTTCAGCGTTGGGCACTGTGGGAGCAGAGGGCCTGACCCCCAGAGTGGATTTGTGACACTTTGTACCTCCTGAATGCCATCCTTTTTTCCTTTACTTTCATGGCCACTTCCTTGGTGTACCACAGTGGCCTTTTCTTCCTCCTGCTTCTGCTCACTTCCTTCATGCAAAGCCTGGTTGCCTTCGGTGTGTCTTCTCATAATTGTCTCCACTGTTTCTCTACCCCTCTTGGCCAACCTACCCCTGCTAGGCTGCTTCTAAGGCAGTCTCCCCGTTTCTTTAAAATCTGCCCTGCTAAAGTCTAGGACCCTCATCCTCATGTGGTATGACTCAGCACCTGTGTAAATGCTGAACCATACCATTCTGTGATCACTGGTGCCAGGGGACTGCCCACTGTGATGTCTGTGATAGTGTCTCAGTTCATGAGCACCAGATCCACTATTGCTCCATCCCTTGTGGGTTCATTGACTAGCTGTCTAAGAAACACCCACTGCAGACAATCTAGGATTGCTCTGGTTCTTGCCAAAGCTGAGGTTGGAAGGCTCCAATCCACATCTGGCAGATTAAAGTCCCCAACCAGCATCACCTCCCCCTTTATTTGCCATCCTGCTGGTGGTTTGTATTAGCCCCTTATTCAAATCCCCCCCAGAGGTCTGCATATTACCCCAGTTTGAATACTGGCCCCAGCTCCTGCCTCCAGGGTGACCCACAGCACCTCCAGCCTTTTCTTTACCTCTAGATTTCCCTGCATTTCCACAGGCCTGGTACCCTCCCTATCATACAGCACAACCCCTCCTCCCTTCCTATCTTTTCTGATTTCAGAGCAGCCTGGTATGACTATATCCCAGTCATGATTTTCATTGCACCATGACTCAGTTATGACCACTAGGTCCAGGTTCGCCTCTACCATGATGGCTTCCAGGTCTGGAATTTTATTTCCTAGACTCCTTGCATTGGTGCACATGGTGCCCCAAACATTGCACCCAACCTGCCTGCAACCCCCTTACCTCCCCCCTTTCTGTTTGTGATGCTCCCTGAGACTCCCCCTAACTCCCCACTTCCCTCATTACTCCATCCCTTGCCAGGTCATTAGTCCCTAACTGGACAATGACATCCAGCTCCCTCCCGTGGCCTGCCATCCTAGCAATCCTTAGGACCACTCTCTATCCCTTCAAGCAGAAGCATCAGGTAGACACCTTACCTCTCTCTCGCCTTCCCTTACTGTTCCCAAGTCTATACCCCTCAGGATCAAGTCCCCCCCAGCAGCTGCTTCCTCTTCTACTGGGAGCCTCTTCCTCTCATCCTGGGACCTCCCCTTCTGAGGACCCCCTCCATCCTTCCATGCCACAATATCGGCTGCCTCCTCCTGACTATCCTGTCCCACCAGAATGGAGAATGAATTTTGTAGAGGCACAGGTTGAGGACTGTGTATCCCAACCATCACCCTCACCCTCCCAGAACCCACCAAGGTCCAGCCATCCCTCCTGTCTCTGGGCATCCTCTGAGGCAAAGGCGACAGACAGGGTGGGGTAAGTGGTCCTCTGGATCCTTGCCAGCTCAGCTCAGACTCCAGCAGCCTCCACCCTCAGCCAAGAGAGGTGCATGCAAGTGGGGCAGCACCTCCATTTCCAGAATGTGTCCTGGAAGACTGCAGCTCCTCAACCATTACACTTCACCACTCCCATAATTTGATCACCCACTTGCCTTTTTTAACCACTGAACCTTGCTTGTACCCTTGTGAACCATTGAACCCTACCTGCTTACCTTTTATAGCTCTGAACCCAGCTGTCTTTTTTACCTCTGTACCTAGACTGACCCTTTCAGCTTCTTTCCTATACTTGTTTCCTTTGTTCCCTTACCTACACTTTTGGTGTTTTTGTTTTATCCCTTTGCCCCAGAGAGGGTGTCACCTGCTTTCTCTTCTTTTCATGCATTTGTTAGGTGAACCCTTCCTTCCTTCCTACTTATACTGTACCTGTTTCCTTGATTCACTTCCTTGCACTTTTGGAATTAGGTTTATCACCCTACCCCAGATAGGGTGATGCCTGCTTTCCTTCTGTTAGCAGCTCCTTTACTAAGTCCTGTAATTGTTCCTCCTCGTCCTTAACTCTCACTTGTCATTGACTTTGCTTCCTTATAGTAAGTGCGTACAGTGAATTGACTTACCTTACTTTGTCCCTTATTTCTCAGGCAGAGCCCTCTGCTGACTGCAGCCGACCTGATGCCATCTGCCAACATATGCCGTCAAGTTGCTAAGTACGTCTGGCTGTGGCAATTACAGCATCATAACAACAGCAACAGTGAAAGGGGCAATCTTGATTTTAGATCACCCTTCGCTCATGTCACGCTTTGCACTCATACAGTTTCTACCCCCTCCGTGGGTAGAAGCTCACCGCAAAAGCCGACTGATTCCCAGGAGTGCACTTTGGTGCTGTAACTTCTGGGAGATTACCTGCCTGGTGCTGTAATGCAGGCAGCATTTTGCCTACGCCGTAATCGGCGTCAGCAGAATGTTTGTCACTGTGGCATCGGTGAACCAACTGCCAACATCTTAGACGCCTTAGGATTTTTTTCCAAATTGTTTTTTTATTTAGTTTTTCAAGTTACATTGATGCAGTAACACGTAAGTTAAGGAAACACAGAACGATACAGTAAAACATATTATACTTCACTAGACAGTTATTAATTTATATTAAACAATTGAAAATATCTAGCTCTTTGAACATTTAGGAAAGCTTCTAATCTTCATACACCTAAGTTCCCTTTTTTATACATATTGCTAACATCATTTTTATATGTACTCAATCTTTCCCCCAACAAAATTTGTTAGGAGTAGTTTTTATACAGACATTAAAACTTTTAAACAACTATACAGAAGAATTGTATTTGAAGTGGTGTGGTAAGATTCAAACTATTTTCTTCCATGTGGAATTTTTTTTTATCTATTGTTTCTGAGAAGTTTATTACTAATTTTTCTAGAGAAAGAGCTTCTAAAAAATGTAATTGCCTCTTTTCTGGAAGATTGATTATTCCAGTTTTCTAGAATTATCCTTTCAGTGGTGATACTTGCAATTGGCATCATTTTCTGAGTGTTTTGGCTTAAATGTAATTCAGAGAAATCACTAAAAATAAAGACATGGAATTCCATTGTTGTTATAATAATTATTTTTTTTTTCAATTTCTCATCTTGTTATGTCCCATCATTTGTTTATAATAGGACAGTACCATAGGAGGTGTGCCAAATTGCCTACTCCCTTACAATTATTCCATCATTTCCTGTCACTCTGATGTCACATGATGAAGTGTCTAGTTCGAGTAATATTTGCCCTAGTGAGTATTTTTTTGCTATATGGTTTTATTTTTTTAGCATATTGGTAAAACTGTATTAGCTGCAATCCATATCTTTTCGGAATATATAAGTATTATTTGTTTCTTGACTCCATTTATGCCTGATATTCTTCCTATATACCGTATGTCATAATTTCTTTGTTTAATTTTTTCTTTATATTTTGTTGATAGGCGTTTTTAATATTTTTTGTAAATATTTGGGTATATTTTGAGTATGTTCTTTTATCAAATTTTGCCAGTCCAGAACCAAGGTATTATATATACAGTATGTTTAACAAATTGGTGTATGTCGAATAATCATATCGGATGACCTAAAAGGGGCCAGGCAGTATGACAAGGCAGTCAGGAGGGCTGCTGGGCTGCATAGGAAGGAGAATAGCCAGCAGAAAGAGGGAGGTGTTGTTATCCTTATATAGATCACTGGTAAGACCCCACTTTGAATTCTGTGTCCAGTTCTGGAGACCACATCTCAGGTGTACCAGGTCATAATGTTGCACACTTAATAGCGTACGGCATTATGGTGAACCCGGACTTATGCGCTCCCTGATTTGGACTCCCCTGGAGTTGAGAATCTTTAGTTGGGTGGTCTGGGGGCTGTAACCCCATAACTGGGGGTGTGGGGCAGAACCCCTGAAGGCACAAAGACATATGCCTCATGGCATAAATCGTGCAGTGCAATTGTGCCATGCGGCATTATGTCTTGCGACATGATGACCCCGTGCCCATCTCAGGAAGGACAGAGACAGAGTGGAGGCAGTCCAAGAGAGGGCTACCAAAATGGTGCAGCCCTATGAGGAGAGGCTAAAAGAGCTCAATATGTACACCCTGGAGGAGAGGAGGGAAAGATATGATAGAGACCTTTAAATACATCATGGGGATTAATAAGATACTTGAGGGGAGTATTTTTGGGAAAAGAAGGCGGTCTAGAACAAGGGGACATTCCATGAAGCTCGAGAGGGGTAGATTCTGGAGAGATGTGAGGAAGTATTTCTTCACAGAAAGAGTGGTGGATTCCTGGAAGAAACTTCCAGCTGAAGTAGTGGGGATGAAAACTGTGGTGGGGGTTCAAAAATGCCTGGGATATGTACGAGGGGATCATTGGGGTAAGGAAGGGGGAAAAGACAGCACTGTAGATCAAGTGGGTATGAGGCAAAAATTAAGTTAATAAAAATTGGGAATACTGGGTGGGCCAATCGGCCCTTATCTGCCATCAGGTTCTATGTTTCTATGTTTAATATCTTATTTCGTTGACTTCAACATGTACAAACCCAATAACACTCAGCTTATTAAGACTAGCCTGCCCGCATCCTCTGCACTCCTCCCTCGTCCTGAGAACCCTCCCCAAATTCTACTTCAAATACCTCTCACCAGCTGAGGTAATTGACTATCTAAAAAAGAATGACCCCTAGCCCTGCCTGGGCCTTGACAACATTGACTACCGCATACTGAAGCTCGTCCGGGTACCCATCGCCCTCCCTTTAACTAACATTTTCAACCACTCACTCTGCACTGGGGTATTCCCCAGTAAATGGAAATGTGCCACCATAAAACCACTCCACAAAACTGGCTCCAAAAACAAGGTATGCAACTACAGGCCCATCTTCCTCCTCACGCCCCTATCCAAAATTATCGAAAAAAATCATGCTTGAATTTCAGATCATGAAATTTCTTGAAACTTACAATCTATTCACGGACTCACAGCATGGGTTCTGAGCTGGTCACAATACTGAGAACGCCCTTGTGAGGCATACTAACTTCATTAAGAATGTCAATGACAAAGGGTTCTACACTGGCTCAGTGTTTGTAGACCTAACAAATGCCTTTGGTCTTGTCCACCGTAAAGTTCTCCTCCACACCCTATCTGGCCTAAATTTCTCTGATAATGTAATACAATGGTTTGAGAATTACCTCAGTGATCAGTTGTACAAAACTACGATAGGTGGCCAATACTCTGACGTTAAGTACTTCAAATATGGAGTTCTTCTGGGTTCCATTCTAGGACCACTTCTGTTCTCTCTGGTCATCAACCTCCTTCCTGAGATCTGCAAATCCACTGAGCTTATTCTCTATGCGGATGATGTGCCCTTCTTCTGCAAAGACAATAACCCCTCCACCCTCCGGGACAAACCAGCATGACTTCGGTAAACTGCACTCATGGTTCTCCTCTTGCAGTTTGGTTCTCAATGCCAAAAAGATGAAGTCCACAGTGTTCTCAGGTACCAGGAAGGCCTCCAACTTTGACTTCACCCTTAAAGATTTATTTATTTATTGAAAAGTTTCACCAGGAAAGGCACACTGAACAATATAAAGTTGCTCGTCTCACGGAGCATCCTGGGGGAAGGGGAACATGGGAGTAAAGTAATCAAAAGCACATTTCCATGCGGTATTATAGAAAAGTATATCTACAATAATCAACATCACAAGACAATAACAAAAACCCACTCGAGAGAGTCTCCTCTTTCAAAACACCTGGGAATCTACCTTGACTGTCACTTAACTTATGAACGCCACACTAGTCAGCTAATCAAACTAGTTCACCAAAGACTTGGCATCCTACATTGGCTAAAACAATTCCTGATACCAGAAACTAGGGCCTTGCTTGGCAACAGCTTCCTGCTCCCCATATTAGACTATGGGTCCCTCATCTACTCATCCTCATTTTCCCAGAAAAATCTTGATAGATTAAAGGCCACATACCACAGCATCATCCGGTTCATCACAGGCCTTCCCTTCAGGATGCACCATTGTGACCTATATAAGGCTGCAAACTGGCTCACTCTGGAGGGTAGGTTTGACAGCAATCTACTCACTTTCTTCTTCAAAATCCAATTGAGCTGTCTGCCTAGCAGTATTTCCACTCTCTTTCATAGGTCTGCCCACACCAGGACCACCAGACTCCCCATTGCCTATGCCTTCACAATTCCTTACTGTCACACCACACAGGGACAACACTGCCTCTCCTTCAAGGGTATCAAACTATTCAACAACCTTCCCCCTTCCTTGGTCCACTGCCAGACACTGACATCAATTAAAAATGACCTAAAATCCTACCTCCTTTGTAAACTCCAATGCAGATGCCCCTGACCTATGTTTCCAACTCTGACTTATGTTATCCATTTCACTTTTCCACTAATTAAGTGTCCACTTATCTCTCAACCCCACAACGCTCGCTTAAAGGGACTTTGTACGCCAACTTCGGTTGTATGTGTGCACATTGTACTCTTGTTATTTAAGTATATTCTGTTCATCTACATTAACCTGTAACATGACTTTAAGTTTGTTTGACCAGTGAAGACTCACATTCCAATTTGCACTATACTATAATGTCAGTTACCATTTCTGCAGTTCTTACTTGTTTTTTGGTTTTTTTTATGTTCTGTCCACCCTTGCATGTACTTTTTAATCCTGACTATGTATTATCTTATCTTTTTGTGATACTGGACGCTTGTAAAAACAGGCAATTATGCTCACATGCCATTCCAGTATAAACAATAAGAATGAACAGAAATAAAATATCAAGTTAGTATATTTATTTTGTAATAATAGATTGATATATAGGCCTCCTATACCTATTAAATGGAGTCAATTTCTAACTGAGATTTTAATTTATCTGTTAGTTTCCTAATTGTACCCTCTTTATTTCCTTTAATTTCGGAGCCAATTTTTGTTAAAAGATACAGAAGAGCAGCATCTTTCTCTTTGCATGTACTCTTGACTGTCTTTACAGTTTCTTTAAAAAACAGATGGTCACTAGATGATATAGATGATGGATAGAATAATAATGTTGTTAGTGCAGGGGGTTAGCCACTTTGGCCAAACGTATGGTTGCTGGGGCTTCTGATATCATGTCATCTAAAGCCCAACTCCAGATGATAGCAACTTTGGTTGCCTGATAATAAATTCCAGGATCAGGGCATCCCATACCCTCATCCTGTCCAGATGCAATAAGGATCTCTCAAGGAATTCTAGGGCTGCCCACCTCCATAAGAATTTTTTAAATATATTGCGAATCATCTTTAATTGTTTCTCCTCTACTTTAACTAAAACTACTTGAAAACAATAAAGCAGATGTGATATAAGCATCATTTTTACTGTTTCTATTCAACCCTAGGGAGACAAAACTAATGACTGCCACACATCAAAAAGGTTTGGAAATGTAGACATTGTGATTTTCATGTTGAGTTAATTTTCTATATGTCAGTGGTGACTTGTATGCCTAAATATTTAATAGAGTTTTCTATCTGCACACAGTAAGTTAAAAAATGTATATTGTTTCATCTGATAGATTAGTAAGGGGTAGAACAATAGATTTGTTGTATTAAGTTTATATCCAGATAATCTTGAGAATTGTGGAATTTCATGAATAAGTACTGGTTATGATGTGTTAGGGTTAGAAAGAAATCCATCATCTGCATATGCATTTATTTTGGCATCTTTCTTATCCACCAGTAAACCTTGTATTTGTGACTTGTATCTTTAGATGCCTTAGGATTACTTGTAGCACTCCTGCTATGTTTCACTCATGCACTGGGGTCTGAACATGATAAGATATGCTGGATGATGAACTTTCACATCAGTAGGAGCTTTCTGCTTAGCTCTGATTGGCTAATCCCAGTCACATGGTTCCTGGTCCTTTACTCACCCAAAATGGCACAATTTCTCTTTCCTGTGCCTGGAAAAGGAAGTGGCAGCATGAAAAGTTAGTTTGTAGTAAAAATACCAAACAATCAAAATATCTTTATTTGGCTCACAGTGGTGCCTGTGCACCATTCGGATCTGGGTATGCATGATACGTGTGTACCCAGCCCACATAGCTCTGCACCCATGGACAGGTGCATAGTGGCCATCATTCACGATACCTGGCCACTGCAGGGTACTTTTCTGTGGCCCCACCCTGGCATGCTGGTGCGTGAGGTGCAGATCGAAGGACACAGGCAGGCATACAGTTGGATACCCGACCTAGCCTATGAGTGTATCCCCTGCTCTGCACAAAGCAGGGGATTGTGGGATGCTACCAGTCCCATAGTTAAAAAAAAGATTTATTTATTTATTTAAAAGTTTTACCAGGAAGGCACGCTGAGCAGAGTACTGCTCGATTCCAGGTACATCCTGGGGGAAGGGAACTGTGGAGAACAGACATGACAATGGTACAGAGTACAAGTAGTGCTAACAAAAGGATAACATCTATACGATATTACAATTTGTCCTAACAATGAGTTTGTAGTGGATCGGTCGGTAAGAATGGCAGGTACAATACGTAACAACACTAAAATAACTAAAACACGAAATAACTAAAAGATGGCTGCACCCAGCCCTCCCTGCCTGGCTGGAGGGATGGACAATGGCAGAGGGAGTTTAGATCCTGCCACAGCTGGCAGGTGTGTTCTGTGGAGGGGGAGTGCAGTGGCTACAGAAGGGTATCTGCGCATGTGGCCTGCACCACCTTCACCTGGCACTCCATCCTGTACTGAATGGCATGTAGTATGAGCATGCCGACTGACACTCCCCTGGACCATCTGTGCATGTACCAGCATGAATGGCTTGGGAGCCAGGTGAGGAAGGGGAGTGCACCCCTTTAATGCATGTCGTGGGGGTCCAAGGGACCCCCAATGAGTGGTTTTAAACTGTAGGTTTGTCTATGTGCCACAGATCTGCAGCATGTAGGCATAGCGCACAGGGGCCAGTGTGCAAAATGGCCATCAGTGCAGGCAGTGAACTCACAAACCTAGCTAGCTGCTTAGCACTCTGTCAGCATCTTTGACAAGTCACTGAGGATCTAGGGCAAAATGTCAAATTTGTGGGTTCATTGACTGCCTTTTTGCCATTTTTGAGCCAAAAAAGGTACATGTGAGTAACCAACTTCTCTCTTCATGCAGCTCAAGGCCAATTACTAGAGGGCTCTCAAAGGGTTAAGTTTGACTCTGAGAGTTGTCCTCTATGTAGTACTTGAAGATAAGATGTCTGGATGTTTGTGCAGAAAGTGTTCTCGCTCAGCTAGAAGCAGGAAACTTAAGGAGGTACCGGCTGCATCTCTGACAGTCCTTTTTAGCAGCTCATGTGAAACTGGAGTGGTTCCAGAGGACTGAAAGAGGGCAGATGTAATTCCACTTGATAAAAGTAGTAGCTGAGCAGAGGCTGGCAATTATAGACCAGTCAGTCTCACATCGGTGGTGGGAATGTTAATGGAATCACTGCTGAAGTAAGGGAGAGTGGAATATCTTGAATCAAATGGGTTATAAGACCTAAGATAGCATGGTTTCAGGGGTGGTAGGTCATTTCAAAGGAATCTGATAGATTTCTTTGATTAGGTGACCAAGGAATTAGATCAGGGTGGAGCAGTGGATGGGGTCTATCTAGATTTTAGCAGGCATTCAACTTCATTCCACATGGAAGACTATTATGCAAGCTGAGTAGTTAAGGAGTGAGTCAAAAGATGGTAAACTGGGTAAGAAATTGGTTAGGAGATAGGAAGCAGAGAGTGGTTGTAAATGGAGTTCACTCCGAGGAGGGAAGGGTTACCAGTGGGGTGCCTCAGGGATCAGTGCTGGGACTGGTCTTCTTCGATGTCTTTATAGATGACATTGCAGAGGAGCTGGTGTGGAAGGTCTGCCTCTTTGTGGATGACACCAAAATATGCAATAGAATAAATACTCTAGGGGTGAAAAGGATGAGAACAGACCTGAGAAAACTTGAGGAGAGGTCAAGGGTATGACAACTGGGTTTCAATGGGAAAATGTGCATAATGCACTTGGGGCACAGAAACCCAGAGGAAGAGTACAAAACGGGGAAAATGCTATTAATGACCACCAAGCAGGAGAAAGACCTGTTGGTCATTATTTCTGATGACCAAAGGTGACCAAGCAGTGTAACAAAGCAGTTAGGAAGGCTAGTGGGATACTGGGGTGCATAGTGAGAGGTATCACCAGCAGAATTAGGGAGGTGATGCTTCCCCTGTATAGATCGCTGGTAAGACCTCACTTAGAATACTGTGTACAATTCTGGAGGCCACATCTCTATGTAACCCCCCCCCACACCTATTGGGGGCTTACCTGTGAGAAGAAGAACCATAAATATGTTGTAACCTGTAATAATGTTGCCAGATTTGCCACTCAGTCTATAAAAAATGTTCATCACAGTGACATTTGCCAAAAATGTGGGACATTATCACCACAATTTAGGGTTTATTATACTGTGTTAGTATTTTTGAAAAAATTTGGGATGAAAAATATCCCAGGTGTATTAATTGATTCTCACTAGTTCATAATCTCAAAATTTTGCATTTATTGTGTGTAATTAAACTTGTGTTGCCCCTGAAAAAGGGACATCTTGCCTCAACGGACCTACCCAGTTACCAGAATCCAAATCAATCAATATAACTTTCAGTAGATTGTTTAATGAAATCAGAATCAAAACAAAGGTAGGGAACCATTCTCTGTCATGTTATGGACCAAAATTACTGAATAAACTAGCAGAAACTGGATTAGATGTTAGTTTAGGGACATACATTTTAAGAGAAGCCTAAAAGAACATCTACAGGCTTCATCAACCTGCAACTGCCTAGGGATCGCTTGATTGACAGATGTATGTTTATAATGTATGTATGTAAATACATTTTCAAGATATTTCTTTATCTGATTTTACTTTTATGTGATGTACATTGTAAGACGTCATGTTTTCCTACTGTAACCCTTTTTTCCCCAGGCATGGCTGAAAATGGGTCATCTGATCTGATCCACCTTCCTGGTAAAATGAGTCAAATAAATTGTAAGTAAACCTTGTATTAAAGATGTCCTGTAGAGGAGAATTAAAAACCCGGGGTACAGCAGTGCAGATCCCCCTGGCATGGCAGCTAAATTAATGGGTCATCAGGAGGAGATGATCTGGCAAGAGCTGGGATCAGTAAGTCCCCATTTGAGGGGTAAGGCATGGGAGCCTCTTCCTGGGGCCTCTAGGGCAATCCATGTGCTGTTGGAAGAAGGCAGGCATGACCGGACCAACTAATCCATTAAATATAATAGTACTGTCAAACTCTGACTTGCTTTCATTATGTTGCTTGGTGGGCACAGAAAAGACATGTGCTGGCAAAAGAATTGCCCCCAGGGAAGAGCTTACCCTGTCAGGGAGAGTGCCACTGCACAAATGGTCTTGGGAGTGCCAGCGATCCAGAGACCCTGAGGGGGAAGTTAGGAATGGCATGTGACATCTTGAAATGTAACTTGAACCAAGATCCAGTGTAAGTTTGGCAGTAGTGCCCCTTAGATCAAGGGTGGTAACCTGGCAGACATTCATGGGAGTAAGTGCAGAGTAAATAGACTCTGGAAAGACTGGTGGGGATGGAGATCTGAACCCCACTGAAATTTAATAGTACAGTGTGATGCAGTGAGCAACTTGCTTGACAACTTAAGGTGAAGATTGAAGTGGCAAAAGAGACTCCCTTATTGATATGTGCCACCTTGGCAGCATAATGATCACAGTTCCATATGGAATTCTGTTTGTTTGTGGTCTCCTGTTTGATGGTACCCAGTGTATGGTTTAAGGTTCTCCTAGCCCCAGCACCCCAGACCCATGGTGGCAAGGTAAAATGTGCAGGTACTGGCTTCTGTGGCATAAGGCAGGTGCTCCTCTGATGGGAGATGCCACCATATACCCCTATAGAAAGGGTAGTGACCAGGGGGGTGCAAGAGATGCGGTTGAGTAGAGCCCACACTCTCAAGGGGCCCACTGCCTCGGACGTTAGCATTAATAAATATCTCATTGACGGACTAACTTGCAATGTTCAACTTGCAATTAAATTGGGACTGTTGGCAGTGGAAGCAGTGGAGTCTGTGCTGCAGATTACAGCTCCAGAGTCACAGAGTGGAGGGGGACAGATCAAAAAAACAATAGGGCCCCATTACTCAAAAAATCTATTTTGGTGCTGTTGTGGTCAGGAGGAGCAGGGACAAATTATATTGTTCAGTTTCTTGATCCCGGTGCAACAAAAAGGAGAAGAGGGTCAGCATGAACAAACTATGGATGCTCAGTGGGACTGATACAAAAGAACCTACACTATAAATATTTATATGTGCTAATGGTTATTTTACATTTACTTGTGGGGAGGAAGTGCCCCACAAAACATTTTGAGGGGGGACCTTTTAAGTCACTGGCACAGCCGTGCCTATAGACGGGGGGCGGAGGTTGGGCAGCCCTTACATACAGCATTTGAACTCGATAGATTTTTTAGTGCATTTTTTGGGCCAGTGGGTGATGTGTATGCAGACTCTTTTTGTTACTCCCCACTCTAGCTAAACTCCAAGGACACCTTGTTCTCTGCCAACTCTCCCCTTTTCTTGACTTAGTTTCCTTCTTTACTCATTATCAGTCTGGCTTCAGGAAGTTCCATTCTACCTACATCTTTCTCCTCCAGCTCACTGATGTTATCCTCTCTGGCATGGATCATGGTCTAGTTGCCTCCATCATTTTTGTCAACTTGGACAAAGTTTTCAGTACTGTTGCCCACCCCATTCTTCTGGGCAACTTGTTTTATTTAGTATACTTTTTGTTGCCACCAGCTGCCCAGTACCTCAGCCCAGTCACGGACCCTTGCTTCCACCTCCACATTAGTTGCATCACTTCGATACCCCCTAGCTTATCCCCCAGGGTGGGGTTATGGCACCGATCCCCAACTGCGCTGCAGACAACGGGATAGGTTGAAGGGCTGGCTTGGAGGCCAGTTGAAGCCAAGGGCGGGCTTCATCTAGGGCAACTGGCAGCATTTTTTTTTCCTGGTGTATGGGGGCGGGGACTTGCAATGACATCTAGCATCCGCCCCACCCCTGAACTACTTGGTGTCAACGTAAGTGGTACACCCAGCCTCCACTAGGTGTCCACATTGCACCGTGCACTCTACCCCCCGGGACAAGGAGAGCTGTCGTCGAATGCTCATTCCTTCTCCCCCCACTGGCCCCCCAATGTCCTGGGTCCGGTCCCAAACCCAGGTCACCAGTGTCGTAGGTAGGCATCCTGCCCCTGCACCAGCAGGCCAGCTCTCTTCTGGACAACTTAAGGCAGCTGGACTCACTGCTGCCTCAGCTTAATGGTTCTGCTCCTATCTTGTGGGCAGGTCACAAGCTGTATGTATTGGAAACCTTACACCCCCACAATCTGCTCAAGCATCCCCCAAGGGTCTGTCTTTGGTGCAATTCTTTTCTCCATTTTTCTAAACGACATCCCCTCTGCCTGCTCCTCGGTGTCCATTCACATGTCTGCAGATGATGCGGTACTCTTTGCCTTTGGTTCCTCTGCCTCTGACCTCACAGCCCAGCTCTAACTGGACAATATCCAACACTGGTTCCCTGAAAATCAGCTTATTCTCAATGCCAAGAAAATGGTCTCTATGACATTTGCCATACAGGAGAGCTTGCTAGACTCACCCGTCTTCCTTACTTCCATACTCTTGATGGTGTAGCGATTGAAGATGTCTTCTCCTTCAAGTACCTCAGGATCTGGCTGGATCATCACCTTGATTTCTCTGTTCATGTGGATGCATTCCATAATACTTTTATTTATTTATTTGGAATGTTGGTGACCGGGAAAGGCACATTGAGCCAAGGCTCATCTCCAGGTGAGACCCAGGGTTAGGGGATAGGGACAATAGTATGACATCATATACAGGAGAATATACATACATAGAAAATGCCATAAGTACAATATTTACACTGATGCAGAAACATTGGCTTTACAGCAATAAGAGGAGCATCCCACTTCCTGCCTACAGAGAGATCCTCTCTGAGATGATTCTCCCCATTTTCGACTATGGTGACATTGTTTACAGTGCCTCTTCCAAGTCCGCATTAGCCAGACTGGACAACCTCTTTCACTCCTTCTGTCAGTTTGCTCTTGACAACCCTTGCGCACCCGCCACTGTTCTTCATATACCTCACTCTCCCTCTCTTATCTTGATGCCAAGCGCCTTACCCACTGTGCCTCCTTTTGGTTTGGTTCCCTTCCCTGTATCTTGCATCTCTCCTCTCCCCCCCCCCCCCGGCTACCACTTACTCCCTTCACAATGCTTGCTCTCGGTCTCTCAATCTCCCCTCAATGAAACCTACTCCTGGTCAAGCTGCCTTCTCTTTCCATTTCCCTAAATTATGGGTCTCTCTCCCCCCTTACATTCACTCTGCTCTTTCATGTCACGCTTTGAAATCTCTCCTCTGTGATTTCTGTACTCAGTCATGCAGTTCTCCTGACACTGGGTTGGACTCTGCCCGCTTTCCCTACCTCACTGACACCAGTACAGCCCCCTTTCCCTCAATTTTTATGTTGTCTTGCGTGCGCAGTGCAGACAACATATTGTGGCTGCTTCAGTGGAGAAGCAGGTTTTGGAGGTGCGGTCCTGCTGCAGCCAATTGCACCACTGCTTTTTGAGGCCAGGCTATGTGGCGCCAATGGCATAGCACACTGTCTATGACAGCAGTTGAAAAAATGTGCCACCACCTTGAAAGAAATTAGCCACTGCAATCAGGGAGCGCCACGGAGCAGTCCCTGATTGCAGCAGCCAATTACTGCTTGCCTCCTCTGGTCAAACAACATGGCGGCGGCTTCCTTGTCAGCTTCTTACAGTCCCCAGAGAAGCCGAGGGACAGCCGCTGCCTTTTACAGTCCCAGTGAAAGCCGACAGGGGTGCCCAATCCCTAGAGACCCGTGTAATTCTTTTTATATTTTATAATTTTTCTGGAATTTTTTGTTATTTCTTTTTATTCATTGAACATTTAGTTTTATTTCTTGTTATTACATTTAGATTCATAAACTACCTCAAAATAACCTTTTACACACTAGAAATCACTTTCCTAGTGTACTGCATTGTATTAAGCAGCATTATGCTACGGTTTTCAAAGGTTTTGTGAATTAGCCAATTCCGCTGTCACTTCATTGTGGACTGTCTCTGTGGTAACAACGGAGCCTAAACAACAACTACTGCAAGCATTTATTTAACTTTTGCCCCTATAAAGCAATTTTTTCACTTTATTCATGTGTTTTTTTGTTTTATTCTTTTTATATGTTGAATTTCTTATTTCTTGTTATACCTTGAATTTCTTGTTATTTCTTTTTATACCTTGAATTCTTGTTATTTCTTGTTATTTATTTAAGAAAACACGGGTCTCTACTAATCCCTGTCGGCATGCCCTCCTAAATTACTTTGCCGATGGGGTGCTCTCAATCCGTTATCATAATATGTCCCCATTTCTTGTGTGCCGAGGGGGTACCCAATCCCTCGACTCCATGACCCCCCCACCTCTGCATGGCCAGCAGGGGTGCCCAGTCCCCATCGGCTACAGCCCCCACAAACAACACTCAGGTGGCATGCTGGGAGCCCACCCCAGCATGCTCTCTATGCTCTGTAGAAAAAACATCCCACAATGTTTTTTTTTTACCCTGAAACAGAAAACGGTCCTCTGTCGAGAGTCCGGTGGCCCCTGCCCCAACCCATGCCCACCCTCTGTGCACCCTGCCTCCTCACACCCCTCACCCCATACTTACCTCCAGAGCCCAGCGAACATCTTCGGTGGACTGGAACACGCTTGCACTCTTCAAAGCTGACTGCAAACTAAAGAAATGCCGGTAAGCTGTATAATGGCATAAATGTTTTTTTCAACTTATGTGGATATCTCGGCCATTTTTTTGACTTTTGACACCAAATTTTCAACATGGGGTTTTTGGGACCCCTCCTCATGAATTCAGTCACTGTCATGGCGTTATTCTGTCCCGAAAGGTGATTTTGTGGTCACTGCGTGGAATCACCTTTCGGGACCGAGTAACAAAATGACAGTGTCGCTATTCATGAGGTGGCCTTCCAAAAGCCTATGTTGCAAATTTGGTGAAAAAATTCAAAAAAATGACTGTGTCATGAGCGTGCGTTGCGCAGTTTCCACGTGCACTTGTAACTTCACCAATTTGTAATATTTTCACTCCAGATTTTCAACATTGGCATTTTTTCATAAATCCTTATCAAGAGTGCAGTTGTCATTTTTCACATCCTGGCCAAAATGTGTTTTCGCACTACCGGCGCAGAATAGCGTGGTTGCTGTGGGAAATCAGTGTTTGGGACAGATTATGAAAATCTTAGCAACACTGTTCATGAGCAGAGGTCCTAAAATGCCTATGTTGAAAATTTGGTGACAAAAGTCCATAAAATGACTATGTTACAAGTGTGCGCTGTGCAGTTTCCACGCATACTCGTAACTTCGACAATTTGTAATATTTTCACTCAACATTCTCAACATTGTCAATTTTGCACATGTCCTTATGAACTATACAGCTGTCATTTTTCAGATCCTGCCCGAAATGTGTTTTTGCACAAGTGGCGCACTATGACACGGGCGCTGTGGGAAATCAACGATCAGGACAGATGAAGAAAATCATAGTGACAGTGTTCATGAGCAGAGGTCCCAAAATGCCTATGTTGAAAATTTGGTGAAATAATTCCGCTAAATGACTGTTCCGGGTGTGCATTGAGCAGTTTCTAGGTATGCTCATAAATTCGCGCATTTTAAATATTTTCACTCAAGATTTTCAACACTGTAATCTCTTCACACCTACCTATGAATGGTACAGCTGTCATTTTTCACATCCTGCCCGAATGGTGTTTTCCCTCATCTGGCGCAGAATGGCGCGGTCACTGTGAGAAATCAACATTCGGGACAGATTAACAAAATCACAGTGCCACCATTCATGAGCAGAGATCCCAAACACTTTCATGAGGTGGGGTTCACAAAAATGCTGTGTTGCAAATTTGTAGTGCAAATACCAACACATGGCCGGGGCATTAGGGTTTCTAACCATAACGTCCCACCCTGTACAGACTGACAGGCATTAGGGGTGTCTCTTAGCATTGCCAGCTGTCATGCTCACACCATACCATCCTCTGTACCCTCAAGCCACTGACAGGCATCAAGGTGTGACTTGGACTCTTTGGCCCCACAGTTCACCCCATTTTCCTATGCTGCACCCATTCCAGCATAAGTCCTTATGAAATGGGGTGACTGTAAAGCCAAACACCTCAAGGCGCACCTCAGCACTTGTCGGTGTCTGCAGGATAGGGTGAGGAAAAATGCCATGAGTGTTATGGCCGAATGGGGTGAGCATAAGGCCCGAGGACCCCAAGGCACAATGTGATATTTGTCGCACTGCAGGGTAGGGTGAGCTGAAATGCCATGAACATTATGGCCGATGCCCAAAGGCTCACCTCAGTGCCTGTCACTCTCTATAGGGTGATGTGGGGTTTGACATCACTTTCATACTTCACTGCCATTACTATTATGCATCTCTCTAACTCCTGCACTACCAATGCCAATGTCAGCAAGACAACATTCAGCATTGACAAATGCTTGTTATCACTACTCCTACCCCTCATATTATTGTATTGTAACATATAGATGACTCATTGTAATAGGTTACTAAGCCATACAAAAAAAGTCCTGTAATAGCGCAGTCCAAAACATGATAATGCTATCAACGATGAGTGATAACACCATCGTTTAGAGCCCATAATACTATCATTTGGAGCTCTGAACGATAGTGTTATCAAAGAAACTGAAGAGCGCAAGTGCACAACTATGCTAAGTTGCTACGCTCCCTACTTCACTTCCTAGCTGCACGACGTTACTTCTTTAAAGCACACCTCATGATTGTCCACTTTCTCTGTGTGTGTGGGCAGAACAATTCAAAAAACATGGCAGCCATCTCTCGCTCACCGAGAGAAATTTGTCTTCACTCTTTCACCCATATCCCCCACCTCTCCCCGAAGTTTAAACAGTTATCTGGTTGATCCTGGGTTCGTTCGCCATGAAAACACCTAAAAGATAAGAGCAGAAGTTTGTGGTGTACGGGTGGACATGGAGCGAAGAATGAGTGCTCAGTGCAGCTATCGACCGCCCTATGAGTGCTCAGTGCAGCTGTCAAATGCCCTTGCAGCATGCTTGAAAAAAATTCTGAGCCACAGAAACTTTTATATAGGATCCTTATAGTCCAAAAATAAACAAGCATTTGTCAA
Organism: Neoceratodus forsteri; assembly: GCA_016271365.2. Lineage (NCBI taxonomy): Eukaryota > Metazoa > Chordata > Ceratodontiformes > Ceratodontidae > Neoceratodus > Neoceratodus forsteri. Next base: position 1,363,528,181 of record CM028132.1, read on the forward strand.
TGCTGAATGTTTGCTTGCTGGCATTGGCATTGGTAGTGTAGGAGTTACAGAGCTGCGTAATAGAAATGGCAGTGAAGTATTGAACTGAAGCCAACCCCCCCCACCACCCTGCAGAGACTGACAGGCATTGGGGTGTGCCTTTGGGTCGTCAGGCATAACGGCCATGCCATTTCACCACACTCTACCCTGCAGACACCAAGTGTCAAGGTGTGCCTTGGGGTCTTTGGCCCTTATGTTCACCCCATTCCATCAGGAAATACGGTGAGATTGGTTCGGTATAGAAGAATGGGGTGAACTTTGGGGCCGAAGAGTCTAAGACACACCTCAATGCCTCTCACTGGCTGCAGGGTGTGAGGGGGGTGGAACGGTATGAGCATTACAGGCGACAATCCCAAGTCACACCCCTGATGCCTGTCAGTCTCTACAGGGTGGGGCGTTATGGTCGGAAACCCTAACGCTCCAGGCGTTCATTGTTTTTTTCACTTCAAATTTTCAACATGGTTTTTTTATAACCCCCCCCCATGAACAGTGGCAATATCAGTTCATTAGTCGAAAGCTGATTTTGCACAGTGACTACGCCATTTGGCACCACAGGTGCGAAAACACATTTTGAGCAGGATGTGAAAAATGACAGCTGTACTGTTCATGGGGAGGTGTAAAAAATGGCAATGTTGAAAATCTGCAATGAAAATATTAAAAAAACTGGTGTAGTCACAAGCGCAGAAACTATGAATTATCTTTAATGTAATTAGTTTGGGGATTTTTTACAGCAGATTGTCAACACAGGCATTTTGGGACCTCTGCTCATGAACAGTGTCACTGTGATTTTCTTAATCTGTCCCAAACAATGATTTCCCACAGCCACCATGCATTTCTGCGCTGGAAGTGCAAAAATACATTTCGGCCATGGTGTGAAAAATGACAGCTGTACTGTTCATAAGAAAGTGTTGAAACATGCCAGTGGTGAAAATCTGTACTGAAAAAATTACAAATTCATGAACTTACGAGGGTCCATGGAAACTGCGCAATGCTCGCTCGTAACACAGTCATTTTATGGACTTTTGTCACCAAATCTTTAGCATAGCCATTTTAAGACCTCTGCTCATAAACAGTGTCACTGTGATTTTCTTAATCTGTCCCGAACATTGATTTCGCACACCAACTGCGCCATTGTGCGCTACATGCATGGAAACACATTTTGGGCAAGATGTGAAAAATGACAGCTGTACTGCTCATAAGGAGGTGTGGTAAAATGGCAATGTTGAAAATCTGGAGTGAAAATATAAAAAATTTGCGAACTTACGAGCATGATAGGAACAGTGTAATGCAGGCTCGTAAATCAGTCATTTTTGGGAATTTTTTCACCAAATTTTCAACATAGGGTTTTTTGGGGCCTACTTTATGAACTGTGACACTGTCATTTCATAAATGGGTCCCGAAAGGTGGCTCCGCTCAGTGACAGCAAAATCACCTTTCGGGGCCGATTAACGACATGACAGTGCCAGAATTCATGAGGAGGGGTCCCAAAAACCCCATGTTGAAAATTTGGTGCCAAAATTCCAAAAAATGCCTGAGATATGCATCAAAGTTGAAAAAAAGCTATTTATTTCATTATTCAGCTTACCGGCATTTCCTCAGTTCGTAGTCGGCTTTAAAGAGTGCAGACGTGTTCCCGGTCCATCGAAGATCGTCATGCCAGCCTCCGTAGGTAAGTATGGGGTGAGGTGGGGGTGTGGGGAGGCAGACTGTGCAGAGGGTGGGCACAGGTGGAGGGTCAAGACAGTCAGCGAGGGACCGTTTTTTCTTACAGGGCATGTTTTTTTTTTTAAAGACGACACGGGACTTTTGCCACGCTGGGGTGGGCTCCCAGCATAGCAGCTGGAAGGCTGTTTGGGGGGGCAGTGGAGTCGACAGGGGATTGGGCACCCCCGTCAGCCTTATGGAACTATTGTCACGCTGGGGTGGGCTCCCAGCGTGGCACCTGGAATTCTGCTGGGGGAGGCGGGCCCCGGCAGAATTGGGCACCCCGTCGGCCATACAGTGTGTGTGGGGGGCGCATGAGCACGCTGGGGTGGGCTCCCAGCATGCTACTTGTTAGGGACGGAGCTGTCTATGACAGCTGATTCAGTCACAGTGCGATGTGTAGCACTTTGCATACTCCTGAAGCAGCAGTATGCAAATTTCCTACACGTTACCATGGCTGATTGCAGCATTTTTTTGCCTTCAACTGTACTTCACTGCATCTGAGGGGCTGTCATAGACAGCTCCGATATTCATAGGTGGGGTGCGGCCGCGTCTGCAAAAGGCAGCAGGGAATTGGAAGTGGGGGAGGCACACCTACGGATTCTCGTATGGTGGCACTATGTTTCTTGAACGTGTGTGCAAGCAAACATAAAAATAGGTGAGTGTGTATCACTCGGGAGTAAAACCATCTCGAGGTTCTGGGGACAAGGGAACCTCTTGGTGATTTTATTCCCTTGTAATACACACTTGTCTATCCATTATTCTATTTGTTGGTCACTGCTTATTGATCTTATCGTTCCTCTTTCTGCAGTTTATTGTATAGTAGAACTCCTGCTTGGAAACAATGCCTGTAATCACTTGAATTTGTACTCCCTCTCCTCTTCCCAGCCCCCCCAGGACACAGCTCAGTATGACTTTCCTGATAAAACTTTATAAATAAATTGTTGTGTTCCTTGTGCATCATGGAAATCCTGCTCATAACAGACAGCTATGATTCTAGTGATGTTGCTCCAGGTTGTTGAGAGTGTTGATGTAGTACCCCACAGATCCACCAGAGGAGGATGGTGGAACATCTTCCAGAACGCACTCCACTGCAACTAGAAAATTGCTGTAAAATTGCTATCATTTCAAACTGTTTGTATCCCAGCTATCCGTGACAGCTCATCTAACCCTTGAATGCCTAGGATCAAGTAGCACAGAGGCATATATATGTTGATACATTTCTGCAGATCCTTCCATTTCTTGTATAACATGATCCTCTGTGAAGTCCTCTAGGGACACAGCCGAATGAGGAGATGGAATGGAATGCAATAAACAGCTCTTCCAGAGTCATGCACTGTACTATCCAGGCGTTGGTCCCTCCTCATCCGTCCCCTGCAGGATGATATTGAATTCTTTGATGGAATGATGCTGGGATAAGCCTTGGGTCACCCTGTGGTAATTAACCTCTCCACTAATGAGCTGAAAGCCTTGAAGAACTGACTACAGTGCTGGGGGAGGTAAAAGGATTAGGATACCCTGGATTTCATGTTATAGTGTGTGTGTGTGTGTGTGTGTGTGTGTGTTTGTGTGTGTTTATTTTTGCCAACTGGATTGCAATGCTCTTTGTGTCAGTGCACCTACAGAACACAAGAAATCAGAACTATTTTAAAACATCAGCAGCTGATTCGTGGACTTAAAGCAGCAGTACTAGTTCAGTAATATTTTCACTTACCTCATTTCTGGATGTACTTGTGCAACTTTAATTCTGTTTTCATGATCTGCAATTCTTATTTGAAACTGAGAGTTAGTTTGTTTTATTTTTAAGAAATACTATTACTGCTGTGGATCCACAGAAAATATGACAGGCCTGGACTTACAGCTGTCTGCCTCCTTCACCTTTGTTTACTTCCATTTTAGCCCTCTGCTGACAGTTCACACTCTTTTAGTGCTAGATGAAGCTATACCCAAATTGTTAAACAGCATAAAGTGCTCTGTACCTTTCCTCACCCTTCTGGTATGTTTTCATTAAAGTTTTTAAATATCACCAATGGTTTTATGGTTTTATTTTTCAGTCCCTGCTACCATTCATACCTTGGGTTGTTCTCCCTTTCCTTCCATGGTATTAGGCCAAAGTACTATCCCTATCATCATTTTCCCTTCTCTGGTGTACAGGGAGCCCTCCCCCATCACCCCTATGATTGCTGATCCACTGGTTGTCATCACTCCAGACAATATGCACTTCTAGCCATTCTGCATACAGAACCGCCCACCACAACCATTCCCACCCCGATGCAATGTTAGTCCTCTTACCATGCCACTGTCCTGTCACATCAGTTCAGCTCCCCCCCCCCCCACCAACAAAGTAGCATGCAACGTCTGGGTAAACCAAAATCGTCCTGTATGATATGATAAAGCTTACAGCACCAGAAAATCCCTCTGATCACCACCTTGGCCAGCTGCTGTAAGAATGACATTGAGGGAACAAGCATTTATTGTCATTCTTATAGTGACCAGCTGAAGTGGTGATCGAAGGGGATTTACTAGTCGCCATAAGAGATCCATATAAATTAAACAGAATGCTTTCATTTTCCACTACATTGGGTGCTACTTTTCGAGGGAGGGGTCTGAACTGCTGTAACAGGAGAATGGCATGAGGACTTTCATATTATGAACATACAAACATTAGTAATGTGCCAGCAGAAACAGACTACTCAGTCTATCTAAGTCTGCTCGAGTGTGCAGTGAGCACCCCTAGTTTGCAGCTACTCCACCCCCTCCCATTTGTCATCCCACTGCCACCCCCCACCTCCCCCACCCTCACTCTCCCCTGTTCCCTGTCCCATGCCCTTTTGAAGCTGTTCACAGATTTACATGATACCACCATTCTGGTAGTGCGTTCCATTTGCTACACCTTTCTGTGGAATAGTGTCTCCTCATTTCCTTCCTAAATCTTCCCCTCCTCTATTCTTAGCCTATGCCCCCGGTGACCCTCCCCTCCTTAACTTAAAGACCCCATCTGCCCCGTCCTTATTGATTCCCGTCAGATACTTGAATGTCTCTATCATGTCCCTCCTGTCCCTTCTATCCTCCAGAGTGTACATATTCAGGTCTCCCAGCCTGCTGTCATAGTCTCTCCCCTCCATTCCACATATCATCTTTGTTATCTGTGCTTCTTGTGACTGCACACAAAAACAGGAAGAGGAGGGAAGTTTACTGCAATCACGTTATCAAGCGTGCTTCTGCACAGCAGGACATAAACAAATAAAACTGGCAGAAAAGTCTCTTTTTATGGAAAAGTGTTGTTTGCTGAAAGAAATAAATACAGGTCAGTGCTAGAACTACAAGAGAGTCACACTTGTGAATGAGCCCAAAAAAGGGCTTTTGTGTGTCTAGTACTGCTGTTTTGAGTGGTTTAAATGCAGAATTATGAACCTGAGACAGCTGGCTCTGAAGCACACTGCTGCATCTTACTCTTTCTGTAACATAACCTCCCTGTACTCAACCCCAGCCCATTCTCTCTCTCTCACTCTCTCCCTCCCCCTCTCTCTCTCCCCTTCCCCGCCCACACTTTCTTTCTCTCTCTCTCTCTTACCTTGACTTTCCATGTCTTTACCTTCCTGTACTCAACCCCTCTCCAGGGAATAGCACTTAGGGATAGCCAGGGGTTGTGGTTGAGACCTCTATGATTTCTTTGCAACTCTTATGATGTCAATTGCAACCCCTAAAATAATTTATTTGCATTTTCTTATATAAAATTTAGTAAGTGGAGGTGTTCCGCAAGCCCTATGGTTGTACTAAAACAGGCTTTTGCAACTTCTCTGATTTTGGTGAAATGATGCCACTGCCCCTCCCTTCCTCTCTCTTATAACCTTGACTTTCCATTAGTCTTCAGCTTCCTGTGCTCAACCTTTCTCTCTCTCTTTCTGTCTCTCTCTCTTCTCTCTCTCTCTCTCTGTCGCTGTCTCTCATAACCTACTTAAGTCTCCTTCAGTACATAAAGTCTGTGTTCAACCTTCTCTCTGCCTCTGTCGCTCTCTCTCTCAGACCTCCTTTTCTTCAGTTTTACACACACACACACACACACACACACACACACACACACACACACACAAACCCCATAGCCTCTCTCTCTCTCTCTCTCCCATTGAGTTTCCGTCAGTCTCATATAGTGTCTGTGCTTATCTAATGGCTGATACAACTGTTCATGGATTGTAATGCACTTTGGGATAGTGTCTATGAGCTGTACTATATAAAGACAAACTCCTCTTTCCTACTTGCTAGCAAGGAATGGATTCCAGTCCTACCAACCTCTACCTTTTGGTTTATTTTTATATTGGCTCGCTCGAGCGTGCGTGCCAGCCAACAAATTGAAGTAGTAGTAGTAGATTTGGAGGTGCGATCACTGTGGGCAAATGCAGGGCATGCATCAGTAGGTGCGTCCCTCATTCCCCAATAAGGCAGCTGCAGGTGCTGACACCGCAACATGTAAACTGGCCACCAAATCAAAGAAAACGTCCACTGCAATGAGAGACAAGCTCGTCATGCAGTGGCATGCCTTTCCTGGTGAAGCAGTGTAATAAACATGGCTTCACTGACTGTCGTCATGCGCAGCGCTGATTTCAGGGGTGCCCAATCCCCCTATCGGCATGCCCGACCCACTTCATTTCCCAACGGGGGAGCCTAGTCCCCATTGGCATAATGCCCCCTCCCTCCCATTTCATGTATGTGCCGAGGGGGTGCCCAATCCCCCTCTGCATCATGCACCCCCCAACAGTCTTTCTTTGTGGACAGGGGGCCCAATCCCCATTGGATTTAGTCCCCCCCTTCCCAGTTTAATTTGCTGATGGGGGACCCCACTCCCTGTTGGCACAATTTATTTATTTATTTATTAGCTTTTGGTAACCGGGTAAGTGCGCTAGGCAACAGACCTGCCTATTTTCAGGCACGACCTGGGAGAGCACAGGACATTGGTTACAATATGCAGAAATGCACAGACATAATATAGGTGTACAGGAGCAAAACAAGATATACATTGGGTAGCACAGTAATAGTTACATAAGGGTACATTTTAATGTCCCCCCTCATTGGTTGTGTGCCGAGAGGGGTGCCCAGTCCCCCTTGGCTCTTGCCCCCCCCTTCACCTTGCTATGTACTGACTGGGGTGCCCAATCCCTTGTCTGCTACAGCACCCCCCCAAACACTCAGGTGGCATGCTGGGAGCCCACCCCAGCATGCCAAATGCCCCTGTAATAAAAAAAAAGTCCTGCAATGTTTGTTTTTTTAACCTGTAAATCACAAAACGATCCCTCGTGGTCTGTCCTGCTCCTTCCCTCAACTCGCACCCACCCCCTGTGTACCCCACCTCCCCACACACCCCCATCCCATACTTACCTCCGGAGCCCAGTGCAACAATCTTTGGTGGACTGGGAACACATCTGCACTCTTCAAAGTCGACCGCAAACTGAAGAAAGCTGTATAATAACATAAATAGGGTTTTTTAAACTTTGGTGCATTTCTCAGCCATTCTTGGGAATTTTGGCACCAAATTTTCAACATGGGGATATTGGAACCCCTCCTTATGAATTCAGTCACTGTCATGGTGTTATTCCATCCTGGAAGGTGATTTTGCAGTCACTGCACGGAATCACCTTTAGGACCCGATTAACAAAATTACAGTGCCACTGTTCATGAGGGGGGCTCTCAAAAAGCCTATGTTGCAAATTTGGTGACAAAAATCCAAAACGTGACTGTTTTACGAGCATGCATTGCACATTTTCCACGCACGCTCATAACTTCGTGAATTTGTAATATTTTCACTCCAGATTTTCAACATTGCCATTTTCCCATACCTCCTTATGAACAGTATAGCTGTCATTTTACATATCCTAGCTGAAATGTGTTTTCGCATGTCCGGCGCAGAGTTGCGCGGTCGCTGTGCGAAATCAGTTTTTGGGACAGTCTGACAAAATGACAGTGACACTGTTCATGAGCAGAGGTCCTAAAATGCCTATGTTGAAAATTTGGTGATGAAAGTCAGTAAAATGACTGTGTTACAAGCATGTGTTGCGCAGTTTCCACGCACCCTTGTAACTTTGACAATGTGCAATATTTTCATGCCAGATTTTCAACACTGCCATTTTTTTCACACCTCCTTATGAACAGTACAGCTGTCATTTTTCACATCCTGCCTGAAATGTGTTTTCGCACCTGTGGCGTACAATGGCGTGGTCGCTGTGGGAGATCAACTTTTGGGACGAATTAAGAAAACCACAATGCCACTGTTCATGAGGGGAGGTCCCAAAATGCCTATGTTGAAAATGTGGTTTAAAAAACCCCAAATAATTGGGTTATAGACGTGCATTGCACAGTTTCTATGCATGCTCATGACTTCACCAATTTTTCATATTTTCGCTTCAGATTTTCAACGTTGCCATTTTTTTTACACCTCCTCATGGACAATACAGTTGTCATTTTTCACATCCTGCCCAAAATGTGTTTACGTACCTGTGATGCCAAATGTCACAGTCACTGAGGAAAATCACCTTTCGACTAACAAACTGATACTGCCGATCTTCATGAGGTGGGGTTTCAAAAAGCCCATGTTGATAATTTGGAGTGAAAATACCAACACACGCCTACTGCGTTAGGGTTTCCAACTGTTACACCCCACCCTGTAGAGACTGACAGGCATCAGGGGTGTGAGGTGGGATCATCAGCTGTAATACTCCCGCCATTCCACAACCACCCCCGCCCTGCAGCCACTGACAGGCACTGAGGTGTGCCTTGGAGTGTTCAGCCACAAAGTTAACCCCATTCTCCCATACTACACCCACCTCAGCATATTTCCTTATGGAATGGGGAAAGTAAAATGCCCAAGGACTCCAAAGCACACCACGACACTTGTCAGTGTCTACAGGGAAGGGTGAGGTAAAATGGCATGAGCATTATAGCTGACGACCCAAAGGCACACCCAACACCTGTCTGTCTCTGCAGGGTGGGTGTGGGGTTGGCATCAGTTCAATACTTCAGTGCCACTCCTATTATGCATCTCTAACTCCTGCACTGCCAATGCCAATGCCAGCGAGACAACATTCAGCATTTACAAATGCTTGTTTATGTTGTCTTGTGCATGCACAAGCAACATATTGTGGTAGCTTGAAATAGCAGGTTTTGGAGGTGCGGTCCTGTTGTGGCCAATGCCCCTACTGCTTTTGGGGGCTTGTCTCTGTGGCACCAGTAAATGCACATGCTGTCTAAGACAGCAGTTGAAAAGCATGCCACCAGCTTGAAACTATTTCGCCGCTGCAATGAGGGAGCAACCCCTCATTGCAGGGCGTGCCTTCCCTGGTGTAACATTTCAATAAACATGGCGATGGCTGTCGCTGCCCACCTCTCCCAGTCCCCATAAAAGCCGACTTTGGGGGTGCCCAATCCCCCTTTCAGCATGCCCCCCTTGCCAGTTAATATGCCGACAGGGGAGCCCAATCCCCATTGGCATAATGTCCCCCGCACAAGTTGTTTGCCGAGGGGTGCCTAGTCCCCCTCTGCATCATGTCCCCCCCCAACACAGACCCTTTTTTATTTGCTGATGGGATGCCCAATTCTTGTTGGCTCCAGTAAGTTTGCTACCCAAAACACACTGGTGGCATGCTAGGAGCCCACCCCAGCGTGCCAAATATACCTGTAAAAATCGAAAACCTTCCTGCAATGTTTTTTTTTTTTTTTTTATCTGTAAAGTAGAAAACGGTCCCTCGCTGTTGGCAGCCCCTCCCCAATCTGCACCCACCTTCTGCACACCCTCCCAACCCCCCACCCCATACTTACCTCCAGAGCCCAGTATGATGATCTTTGGTGGACCGGGAACACATCTGCACTCTTCAGAGTCGACTACAAACTGAAGAAATGCCTGTAAGCTGTATAATGGCATCAATGGGTTTTTTTCCAACTTAGGCGGATATCTCGGCCATTTTTGCAAATTTTGGCACCAAATTTTCAATATTGGGTTCTTGGGACCTCACCTCATGAACTCAGTCACTGTTATGTCGTTATTCAGTCCCGAAAGGCAATTTTGCGGTCACTGCACGGAATCACCTTTTGGGACTGATTAACAAAACGACAGTGTCACAGTTCATCAGGTAGACTCCCAAAAAGCCTATGTTGCAAATTTGGTGAAAAAATTCCCCAAAATGACTGTTATGAGCATGCGTTGCGCAGTTCCCACACACGTTTGTAACTTAGAGAATTTTTAGTATTTTCACTCCATAATTTCAACATTGCCATTTTTCCACACTTCCTTATGAACAGTACAGCGGTTGTTTTTCACATCTGGCCCAAAATGTGTTTTCGCACATGTGGCGCACAATGGCACGGTCGATGTATGAAATCAATGTTTGGGACAGATTAAGAAAATCACAGTGACAATGTTCATAAGGAGAGGTCCCCAAAAACCCATGTAGCAAATCTGGGGAAAAAATTCCCCAAAATGACTGCGTTACCAGCGTGCATTGTGCAGTTTATATGCACGCTCATAACTTCGCCAATTGTTTTGTATCTTTACTCCAGATTTTCAAAATTGTCATTTTTGCACACCACCTGATGAGGAGTACAACTGTCTTGTTTTTACATCCTACCCAAAACATGTTTTTGCACCTGTGGCACACAATGGGCACGGTCGCTGAGCGAAATCAACGTTTGGGACAGATTAGGAAAATCACAGTGTCACTGTTCATGAGCGGAGGTCCCAAAATGCCTATGCTGAAAATCTGGTGTAAAAAATTCCCCAAATAATTGCATTATGGGTGTACATTGCACAGTTTCTATGCACACTCGTGACTTCACCAATTTTGCTATATTTTCACTCCACATTTTCAAAATTACCATTTTTACACCTCCTCATGAACAGTACAGCTGTCATTTTTCACATCCTATTCTAAATGTGTTTTCACACCTGTGGTGCCAAATGGCATAGTCATTGCGCAAAATCACCTTTCGGTTAACAAACTGATAGTGTCACTGCTCATGCAGTGGGGTCACAATAAGCCCATGTTGAAAACGTGGAGTGAAAATACCAAGAAATGCCCAGGATGTTAGGCTTTCCAACCATAATGCCCTACCCTGTAGGGACTGACAGGCATCAGGGGTGTGACTTGGGATTGTCAACAGTAATGCTCACGTCATTTTATCACCACCCTGCAACCAGTGACAGGCATTGAGGTGTGCCTTGGACTCTTCGGCCCCAAAGTTCACCCCATTCTCCTTTACTGCACACATTTCAGCATATTTCCTTATGGAATGGGGTGAGGGTAAAGCCCAAACATCCCAAGGCACACCTTGACACTTGTCGGTGTCTGCAGGGTAAGGTGAGGTGAAATGGCATGACCGTTATGGCCAACGACCTAAAGGCACACCCCAATGCCTGTCAGTCTCTGAAGGGTGGGGTGAGGTTGATGTCAGTTCCATACTTCACTGCCATTCGTATTATGCATCTCTCTAACTCCTGCACTGCCAATGCCAGCAAGACAACATACAGCATTGACAAATGCTTGTTGATAATGAAACAGTTTCTTTATTTGATTTTCGTAACCAGGTCACCATTGTCGGTAACTACCCCTGCCTACTAGGCTCAAACAAAGCATAGGGGCCTGGGTCATTAAACTCCTGACTTGGGGGCTTTGTATTCAAGATTTAAGTTCTTTGCTTGATGCCTCCTCCCAAAGAATGATTTGAGTGGAGCTGGTGAAAGTATGACACAACCCCCTTGGATGTAGTACCCCCCTTCCCATGGGATAACCAAACCAGTGAACCAATACAGTACAATAAGAGTTACCCCAGTGAGCATGCAACTTACACTTTCTAAAACAATGAGCACTCAGACCAGGATTACAAACATAACAACCAAGACTTTATTTATTTATTGCATTTTTGTTTGCTGGGAAAGGAAGTCTTGACAATACCACTTATTTTTGGGCTCGTCACGGGGGGCTATACAGATGTAAACCAACTGAATCTGAACCAGATTAAGCCACTGGTGGTAGCTTAGGGAATGGGGAAAATTTAGGCAGAACACCAGAGGAAATTCCCCAACTGTTTTTCAGCATGTGGTACCAGTTTATAAAAGGATGGTGGCGTTTATTCCATTGCACAATGGCAGAAATCATGGACAAACATATACCATATGCTTTTCTGCTTTGAGCTGTTGTATCTTGGTGAAATATTACTATTTGCCAGGGTGGTGACCGTATATTATTTTTAAGGTTTTTCTTGATATTTTGTAATGTGCTGGTTTGCTCTTGAAATTATTGTTCTTTTTTTTTTTTTTTTGGTTTTGTCTTTTCTTTACTACAGTTTTTCAGGACTGTGGCATTGTTTCTGGTGCATTTAGTTATTTGTAGTTATACCCTGATTGTATATCAATAAAAATTCCCCATCTTTTTTTGACAAGTGTCATGGGATCGTTAACGTTCACCTGAGCAAATGTCAAAAAGGGCAGCCAGAACCTCAGTTTAACATCTCCTCTGAAGGATGGCAAACCCCAACAGTACACCATTCCCCTAGCATTTCACTTGGATGCAAGCATTTATAGTATGAGCCCAATTCTGATGTGTCGTACTAGAACCCCTTACCTTCTGACCCAGAGGTGGACGCACTACAACTGAGCCACGTATTTAGGATGCACTCATACCCTAAAAGGAAAGGAGTTAGGCAATGAAATATACAATCCCCCACTGGATCTCCAGTGCAAATCCAGGCCCAGGCTACATACACAGGGGCTGATCTTCAGTCAGTCAAACAAACGCATCAGCACTCCAGAGCAAGGAGTTAGTGGATAACTCCAGTGAAGGGTCCACAAGTTTCTTGCAAAAAAACAGAATTCATTGGGAAAGTTTCCAATTTAAGTCACAGAACACAGTTATTGAAAATTGGAACACAGTACGTGTCACCAGATACCCTGGTCCTTTGCCACAGAAAGATTCTGTCAGGGCCCTTACATGGTGAAGTGTCAGGGCATTTGGTGACATGGACTGTGTTCCGTTTTTCTGCATGTCCTTGCTCTGGAGTGCTGGTGCATTTGTTTGACTGCGTAATAGGCGAAAGCCCTGCACCAGAGCATTGCCCAGGTCTGTGGAGCGCAGCACTCAAATTGTTCTGGCGCTGATTTTCAGTCACCCTGCTAGCCACAGCCAAACAACGTATTACCCTGGGGTTGTGTTTCCACTGCCCTCCCATGCTCAGCCCAAACTGACATTATACAATGGGTTCCAAAAAATGCCACTCCTTGATTGGTTGGTTGGCACTTCGAACCCATTGTAAATTCTCACCAGTACCAATGGGAAGAAGTGCCAACCAACCATACCACCTGCCAAGCTGACACATATCCATACAACCCACCACCGTCTCGCTACACTTCTAAGCACCGCGCTACATCGTCCTTAGAACTCACCAACAAGCGCTGTACACAAACTGTGGGTAAATAAAAAAAAATCATTCTAATTGATTAGAAGAGCTAGAAAGAGTATTCGGACTTCTGTCTGACAACTCCAACACCGAAACTGCCGAAGTTTACCAAATTCCTGATACAGTAAACATACCTGGCATTGCACAAAATGAAAGTGCCTCAGGCCAAATGCCCATCACGCCCCATCATGTTGCAAGTGACCTGCAAACTCCATAGCTGTCTCAGCCGCCAGCCCAGGAACCACTCACATTTACATTACCTTCCACTACAATAAAAAACAATGACGGTCTACTTTTCCTTGCACAACAACGCTATACAAGCAGATCATATTCTTCTACAAAAATACAAATAAATTCCCCCAAAAACACTACAAATGACAAAAACCATTGTATAATAGTAATCTACCATGAGAAGGGTGTGGGTCACACTAGGATTTACAACACCTGGTGTTTTGGTCACGAGGCCGAAAGAACACACCAGGCATTATAAATCCTCATGTAACCAACACCCACACCCTTGTTGTGGTAGATTGCTTAAATAGCCCTCCTCCAAGACCAAAGCACACATATACAGTTCTGCGGCTCTCACTAATCTATACTGGTGGTGCTACCCTCTCCCCACTGGAGCCAGCGTACATCCCTTTGAAGAGCAGCTCTGCACTTCAGCACATACTTTCATGAACAAGATGTTTCTGCTATTACAGTTTACTACAGACTATATTTCTTCCTTTTAAGTTTTCCTTTCCAGGGTTGACAGCACATCTAGGTATTCTATCTGTGGTGGGGGGTGGCAGTTGGGGAAGAGATATGCAGAGACCACAGGCTGGGAAACCATATGAGCTTAACCCCCATAACAGTGACAAAGGACAAATGGCAAGTACTGTTGGTGATGCTAGGAAAGGAGGGCAGGATGGGGGGGGAAGGGTGGAAGGTGGTTACCCTTAATGCTAGGAGCCTTGGGAGGAAAACTGCAGAGTTACAGGTTCTCATGGCAGAGGGAGAGGTGGACATTGCAGCCATCACGGAAACATGGGCCACCCAATACAATGACTGGGACCTGTCTGTACCAGGGTACAGGTTATTTCGAAGGGACACGGTGATTGGGAAGGGGGGGGTGGCACTATATGTGTAGGAAGGACTGAAGTGTGTAAGGGAGGAAGGGGAAGAGGGTAGTACAGAGTCACTTTGGATGCTAATCCAGGATTCCAAGAATAGGATTCTTAGAATGGGAGTGGTGTACAGGCCACCATCTCAGATGGAGGAGTTGGACAGAGAACTAGTGGGACAGATCAGGAGGACCTGCGAGAAGGGTAGTGTGGTGATTGTGGGGGACTTCAACATGCCAGGAGTGGACTGGAGCACCCCAACAACCAGGAACAGAAGGGAGCAGGTACTGCTGGATGCTTTCCAGGACAGCTTCCTGCTGCAAATGGTCAGTGAACCAACCAGGTTAGGGAATACCCTTGACCTTGTGCTGGCAAATGGGACTTTGTGAGAGAGAACTTACAGTGGAGGAACTGCTGTCAGGGAGTGACCACCACTCAGTATGGCTCACATTGGATATGGGCAAGGAAGGAGTGGAATCTGGCACAATAGTGCTGGACTTCAGAAGGGCCAACTTTGGGAGGATGGGAAAAGTGGTAAAAGGGTACCTGGCCAGAATTCAATCTAGTATGGACACTAACCAGAGGTGGGAGCTCATAAAGCTGGTGATAGTGGAGGCAACGAAAACCTGCTGTAAAGCCCAGAGCAAGAAGGCTAGGGCTAAGAAACCAATCTGGTTAAGCAAGGAGGTCATGGAAAAGGTAAGGAGGAAAAGAGCTGCCTTTAGGAAGTACAAGAAAACAGGGAGGGGGGAGGACAGGGAGGAGTACTTGACAAAATTGAAGGAGGTGACAAGGGCAGTAAGGGGAGCCAAAGCATCTCCGGAACTCAGGCTGGCACAAGGCATTAAGAAGAGGGAGAAGGACTTTAACCACATCAGGAGAAAAGGAGCTGTAAGGGACCATATAATAAGGATTAGGAAGGAGGGGGTTGGGTGGAAGAGGTGCGATAAGGGGAAGCACTAAATGAGTACTTCTGCTCAGTATTTACTAAGAGAAGAGGGGGCGACACCTAAGGTGGAAGAAATGGCAGAAGCAGGGTGGGAAGTGGTGACAGATGGGGAAATCATGGAGAGCAGAGTTCTGAGAGGGTTTGAAGGCACTGAGGGTGGACAGGTGCCAGGCCCAGATGGCATCCACCCCAGGGTACTGAAGGAGCTGGCAAAGGTCCTGCAGGACCTTGGCAGACCCATTTAATGCCCTCACTACATTCGGTGTGTACCAGGACTGGAGGATGGCTCATGTGGTGCCCCTCCACAAGTGTGGCCCCAAGGATGAACTGGGAAACTACAGACCAGTGAGCCTCACATCCATCGTGGGTAAGCTAATGGAGACTATCCTGAAGGAGAGGCTGGTGGCCCTCCTAGAGGCCAATGGACTACAGGACAGCAGACAGCATGGCTTCATACGTGGCAGATCCTGCCAAACCAACCTGGTCGAGTTCTATGACTGGGTAATTAGACAACTGGACAGGGGCCATGCAGTGGATGTCCTGTATCTGGACTTCAGTAAGGCATCTGACTCAGTGCCACATGGAAGGCCTGAAGGAAGTAGTAGGCACAGGGGCGGGTGCAAAGCTGGTGAGATGGGTAGGAAACTGGCTGCAAGGAAGGCAACAGAGGGTGGTGGTGGGTGAGGAGCTCACACCCAAGGGCAGTGACGGCGGTGTTCCACAGGGCTCGTGTTGGGACCAGTGTTGTTTGGGATATTCATTGCAGACATATCATGGGACATCAAGAGCAAGATCAGTCTGTTTGCTGATGATACCAAGGTAGGCGCGGTGGTGGATGACCTAGGGGATGGCAGGGGTTGCAGGATGATCTGGCAAAAGCTTGAAACCTGGTCAGACACCTGGCAACTGGGCTTTAGCCAAAAGTGCAAGGTGCTGCATTTTGGGATGAAGAACCCAAGGAGGAGTTACCAGCTAGTGGGAGTGCAGCTAGCCCAGACAGAGGAGGAGAAGGATCTGGTGTGCTCATTACAGGGTCAATGAACAACTTCGCACAATGTAGGAAGACAGCTGCAAAGGCCAACAAAATGCTGGGTTGTATTGCAAGGGTATATCCTCGAGGAGGAGGAGGTGATTCTGCCACTGTATAGGTCATTAGTTAGACCACACCTGGAATACTGCGGCATTACTGGTGTCCGATCTGAAGAGGGACATAGGTTACTGGAGGGGTGCAGCGCAGAGCGACAAAGATGATCAACGAGCTGGGGACTCATCATAACGAGAGGAGGTTGAAGGAGTTGAACATGTACTCACTGGAGGAGAGGAGAGACAGGTGACATGATTGAAACCCTTAAATACACGAAAGGAATAAACAAGACGGGTACAGAGGGGCTGTTCAAAGTAAGAGAGGGGAAGGCCACCAGGGGCCATGATATGAGACTGGAGCGAGGAAGGTTCAGGAGGGAGATGAGGAGACACTTTTTTACAGAGAGGTTGGTGGCTGGGTGGAATGCGTTACCTGCTGAAGTGGTATGCAGTAGAACAGTGGACTGCTTCAAACGAGGATGGGACCGGACAAGGGGGAGGGTTAATGAAGGGGAAGGGTGGAAGGGAGGGGCAGCTGCAGAATAAGTGCTAGCTGCACATTCGAGCAGGCTTGATAGACCTCTAGGCCTTTATCTGCTGGCAAATTTTGTATGTTCGTATCTAGAAAGTCCCTATAAAAACATTTGGCTCTGCTCCCCTGTCAACCTCACAATGTCTTTGTTTATGACACTATAGTGCTCACCATGACAACAGACTGTGATGTCACAAACAGTAATTGTGTGGTCAGCAGGGGTGAGTCAGATACATTTTGAAAGACTCTGTAAAAAAATGCTGCATTATCTACACTCTTTAGTACACCAACAGCAGGGGAAAGTACAAAAAAATACTAATAACTAATAAATTTAAAACTTAATAGGAGTGTAAGCCCCCCAATTTGGGCTTACCTGTGTGGGTTCCAGCCCTCGACCCAGTGCTGATGCCTACGCCAGGGGTCCCAGATGGGATATGGACCCCGGCACCTCCCAAGTCCTTGCGACTGTGGCCGCTGATGGTAGTGTTGTCCTTGGCCCCATGGTTTCAGTCAGAGTGGGGCCAAGGATTGGACTGGGACTTCCATGCTTTGGGCATCCGAGGGGGAGTGACTTGTGGTCCTGGAGTTTTGGAGAACTGGGACCGCGTAGTAAATAAACAAAATGGTGGCCGTTCTCTCTCTGAGCATGCACGGCCATCTGGGGAACAAATTTAAAGGAGCTACACTCCTATTTTCAGTTTGGCCATGTGACCATTAGGAAAAAATATACCTCTGGTGCCAAGATGAGCAGAGAAGCCGGGGATAGCCCTGAATAGTGACCGGAAGGCCTCCAGTCATGAACAGTTATGGAGTTAGCCCTGTTAGAGGGCTAAATTAAATAATTTAAGGCTGGGCAACAGAGAGCCCTACAGGGAGACAAAATGGCAGCCCCAGAAACAACTACAGAAAGGGCTGCTGGGTAAAAAGAGAGCCCAAGCCCTGAGATCATCTGGGGAGCTACAGCTAATGAGAGGGAGGATGCTCAGCGGCTATAAGACTGGAAGCATCCCTTGAGAGAGGGGGGCTGTGAGGTGAGTGACTGTGGAAGCCCTGCTGCCCTGCACAAGTCCTGAGGTGGCTGGGCATGCATCATAAGGGTTTGAGGAACATAAGCAATCTTAGTTTCTCGGACTGATGATGATGACACCCTAGGTTGAAGGATGGAACAGGCCTGCCTGAGTGAAGACTGTCTATAAAGGCCCATAGGCAAAGCTGGCAAGGCCAGGCTGGCAAAGATCATCACCCCTCGAGTTGTCAGTTCTGGTTTCCCTATCGGTGGTGCCCCACCAACACAGGACCTCCATGGTATCATGCACCTCATCTGGCTGTGAACCCCCAGTGTGGACTACAAACTGTGAGTACCCTGAGCTGCGTCTCTGGGGAGTCTTTTAGTTAGCTAGCCAGTTAGGATTCTAGGCAATCCCGGCCCAGCAATTTAGAGGCATTCAAGTCTGCACGTCTAGGATTACAAATCTGAAGTGTGTTTTATGGTTAACAGGGCCCCAACAAAAGACCCCAGGCCTGCATCACCAAGCAGTGAGGTGCCCACCATACAGGGACAATCTGGGTGCATCCAGGGGAATAAGGTTACTGTCTGCATTTTATTCACTGTCACTGCATTACTGAAAGAGTGCTGCTGGAGTGTGGGGAGACTATTGTGTGGAAACTGTTACTGTGTGGGGAAAAGTATTACCGGGGCAGCGTTTTATTTCCTGGGGGTGGTAACCTGTCTATTTTCCACAGGAGTCCCTTACCATTACCCAGGTAGAGGTACCCTGCCACATTTGCTACTACTGCGGAACCCAGGCCACTCTTCTCAGAGGTGTGTGCTGAACTACACTGAGGGCCCTGGAGCAGCCAAGGTGAGTCAAAGGGCTGTCCACAGATACCCATTTGTTGGTGGTGCAGAGGTAAATGATTATGTGCTTAGGTAAGAGAGAGCGTATATGCAACACATTATTATTTGTGGGGGTGGAGTCACTTTCATGCTAGTGCTGGAGGCACTGAAGAACTCCTGCAGCCTAAGGCTCTCTTCTGGTCCGCTGTCTGTTGTGTAAGCGAAGTTTCTCTTACAGAGGTGTAGGGGTTTGGAAGTGCTAACTAATGTCAGACATAAAAGTTACTGTCAAGTTCTCCTTCAGAAAAATGGTTTTGTTAATGAAGTTATTTTAAAAAGCTTTTTTTACTGATTACCAGTTTTGGACATGGTGCCCCAGCTTTTGGTCTTGTGTAACTAATTGATTTAAGGTTTCTTCTTGATTTTCAGGCCAGGGTTTGAAAGGTATGGAAGGGATGATGCCTGTGTTGAACCACTGTTCCTTTTGCCCATCTCTGTTTGATATTCAGGTGAAGGTTAAGAAAAAAATTACTTACCATAGTAATGTTGTTTCTTCTAATGGAGTCTTGCTGTATTCTGACTAAATGCAGTTATCCCCAGCACTTGAACTGCCCCGGAGAGTAAAGAGTTAACTCTATGCAGAAGCATAGAACGTTGAGCTCGAGCTCGGTTTTCAAACCTCTGTCTCTAGCACTCTGAAGTGTAACCATCAGATTATTACAAGCACTAACTAATAAAAATAATAGGTGGAAATTATTCAACTCTTGCAAGCCAAATGGCTGCACAAATTGTTTTTTAGGGTCAAAAGACTCAAGTCGAGAACCCCAAAAGGAAAGCTAAATAGAAAACCAAAGTAGGTAGAGAGCTAAAACATAACTAAAACCCATAAGATAGGGCAAGCCAAGTACATCTCTGGGGTGCAGCACTGTGCCTGCCCACCCATATCCCAAAACTACTGGGTTCTAGGAGGGCAGGCAGGGAGGAAGGTCAGAATACAGCAAGACTCCATTAGAAGAAACAACATTACTATGGTAAGTAATTTTTTTCTTCAAACAACATGAAGCCTTGCTGTATTTTGACTAAATGCAGACTACCAAACAGTACCCCCTTGGAGGAGGGAGTCACAGAACCTATTTTGGGAACAAGCTCTGCAGCACAACTGTGCCAAACCTAGCATCACTTCTAGACTGAATGTCTAGAGAATAATGTTTGGTAAATGTGTGAACAGTTTTCCAGGTGGCTGCTTTACAAATTTCCACTAAAGGTATATCCCTAGCTGCTGCGAGTGAAACAGCTGTACCCCCTGGTAGAATGAGCCCTCAGGTCTGAGGGAGGTTCCTTCCCAAGTTTTGAATAGCAGAATTGGATACAGGAGACAATCCACCTGGCAATAGTTCTCTTGGTGGCTGGTTTGCTCTTTCCTACCTCACCACAGGTGAGAAAGAACTGAGAACATCCATTCCTATAGGCCTTAGTATGCTCCACACAGTAACTAAGGGCCCTTTTAACATCGAGACTGTAATCTTCATTCCCCAGAGGAAGAATGGTCAGTAAAAAAACACAGGCAATGTCATAGATTGGTTCAGATGAAAGTCTGAGACCACTTTGGGAAGAAAATTTCTGTTAGTTTGAAGGACCACTTTATCCCTGTGAAAAGAATAAAATCAGGTTCCGCTGATAAAGCCTGTAACTCACTGATCCTCCTGGCAGAGGTAATGGCTACCAGGAATACAGTTTTACATGTCAAGTATTTCAGCTCTGCTGAAGATAGAGGCTCAAAAGGGGGGCTGCATAAGCTGTGCTATACAGATGTTCAGATCCCAAGAAGCAGTAGGGGCTCGAAAAGGAGGATTAACATGCATCAGACCTTTGAAGAATTTCTGGAAAACTGGATGAGAGGCTAAGGAAGAGCCCTTCTCAGCTGAAAGGAAGGCAGACGCAGCTGCCAAATGCACCTTAAGCGTAGTGGGTCGAAGGCCTAAACTATTAAGATGCACCAAATAGTCCATTACAGTAGCAATGTCAGCTAATTCTGGCTGAACAAGTATTTGAGAACACCAAAAAACCAAATCTTTTCCACTTGGAATTGTAAGTTTTTCTGGTAGCAGGTTTCCTGTGAACCTTCAGGATATCCAAAACCAATTGAGAAAGGTTTAGATGTGCATATTCTAACTCTTCGAGAGCTAGGCCTTAAACCTGACAGCCTGAAGATTGGGATAAAGGATCCTCCCCTGAGAGGATGTCAGCAGATTGAACTGTCTGGGAAGACACAGAGGCCTTGTCACTGACAATGACAGTAGTAGAGGATACCACGGGCTGTCTGACCCAGTCTGGTGCCACTAGGATCAACCTGCAAGTCTGAGATCTGGTCTTGATCAGAACCCTGCAGATCAAAGGGAAAGGAGGAAATGCATATAGGAACCTGCTTGTCCAATCCAGTAGTAGAGCCTCCTGGTGTACAGAGCCCAGTAGAGGAGGCCTGCAACAAAAAAGAGGAAGTTGATGATTGTCCGGGGCTGCAAAGAGATCTATCTCTGGAGTCCCCCACCTGTTAAAGACAACCTGAAGGACCAGGGGATTCAGAGTTCATTCATGTTGACCCGAGAAATTCTGCTGAGACCATCTGCTAAGATGTTGTCCTTCCCTGGCAGGTGTACAGCCACCATGGAAGCATGAAGGGAATAAGCCAGAGACCAAACCTTCATGGCCTCCATGCACAAGGCCGAGGACCGAGTGCCTCCCTGCTTGTTGATGTACCACATGGCTGTGGTATTGTCTGTCCTGATTTGTACAACTTTCCCCTGAACCACAGTTGAGAATGTCTGCAGAGCTAGAAAGACAGCCCTCAACTCCAGAAGGTTTATGTGAAGGAAGGACTCCTGGTGAGACCAGGTTCCCTAAGCTGTAAGCTGGTCCAGATGGGCCCCCCAGCCTAGGAGGGAGGCGTCCGTGGTGAGAATCACTGAAGGAGCCTGACTGATGAATGGGGCACCTTGCCGAAGGTTGTCCTCCTCCACCCACCACTGGAGTGCATGGACTAGAGTCTGGGACATTGGAACCAATTTGGATAGAAGGTCCTTTTTCTGAGACCAGTAAGATCCGAGATGAAATTGAATATCTCTCATCTGAAACCTTGCTCCCTGGACCACAGCTGTGGAGGCTGCCATGTGGCCCAGTAACTGAAGAAAATGTCTGGCTGGACGAGAAACTAGAGGTTGAAAAGAGGAAGCCAGAGTGACTAGAGACTGAACTCTTGAAAGAGGAAGGAATGCTCTTGCCTGGGTCATCTCTATGTCTGCCCCTATGAAAGTGAGCAGCTGAGTTGGTTCCAGAACCAACTTTTCTAGGTTTAGAATGAAGCCCAAGCACTCCATGAACCTTTGGGTGACCTCTAAGGCTGACTTGACTTGGCCTGGGGACTGACCTATGAGGAGCCAGTCGTCAGGTATGGGAACAGAAGGATACCCTGTCTCCTGAGGAATGCTACCACTACTGCCAGGCACTTGGTAAACTCCCTTGGAGCGTATGTTAGGCCGAAAGGCATGGCTCTGAACTGATAACGGCCTGAGGGCAATTCAAACCTGAGGTACTTTCTGTGGGAATGTCTGATGGGTATGTGGAAATAGGCATCCTTGAGATCCAGGGAGGCTAGCCAGTCTCCTTGTCTCAGAGAGGGAAGAATTACTCACACAGTCACCATCTTGAACTTTTGATCTTGTTAAGTGTTTGTTGAGGTACCTTAAATCTAGGATGGGTCACCACTCCCCTGTCTTTTTTGGGGTAAGGAAGTATTTAGAATAAAGTCCTTTTCCCCTGCGACAAAGAGGTACCTTCTCTACTGCTTGCATGAGCAGAAGATAGGAGACTTCTGCCTCTAAGGCCTTTTTCTCCAAGGGGGAAAGGGGGCTGTAAGATCTTGCTCTCATTTTTGGGAACCTTTTGAAACTGAGAACAAGTCCCTGGCTCACCACTTCCAGGACCCATTTGTCTGAGGTAATGAAATCCCAGGCCTGGGGATAGTGAGCCAGCCTGCTGCCTACAGGAATTGAGGAGGCGACCCTGACTGACACCTCAGGGTGCCTGTTTGGCAGAGGGCTTGGACTGAGTGGATGCTGGGGTCCTGGTCATCCCTCGTCTGCCTTTTCCCCCTGAAGAACCCCCTCTGCTGGAAAGAAAAGGAAGCCTGGGCTTGGTAAAAAGGCCTGTTAAAAGGCCTGCCCCTGCCAGCCCTAAACTGTTGCTTCTGAGGAGTGGTCTGCTTCTCTTTTGCTGCAGCACTCCTATAAGTGGTCCTGTACTCATCCATCTTCTTCATGTAAGCCTCTGTTTGTTCACCAAACAGAAAGTTACCAGCAACAGGAAAATCCATGGCCTTAGTCTGGGTATCCTGTGATAGACTGGTACATCTGAGCCAAGCTAAACTCCTCATGGAGACAGATGTAGCCGTGACCCTGGAATGCACATCATTCGAGTCATCAGCATCGTGAAATTGGACCTTGGATGCCTCAATACCATCTGCAGCCACCTTCTCCAGCTCCTTTGCTAACTGGGGAGGGACATTCTTAGCCAGTTCCAGAACCATATCCCACCTCGACTTCTGGTACCTGGCTGTATATGCCATATAATTGGCTTGTCTGAGTCCCAAAGAGGATGCTAAGTATTGTTTCTTGGCCATGGCATCCACTTTTCTAGAATCCTTATCTGGGGGGTAAGAAGCCAGGGGAATATTAGCCTTATCACAGGCTGCAGCCTGCACTACCCCAACATGGCTGCAATGAGTTGTAAGAAATTCTGTTCCAGGACCTGACAAGGTATATCTCCTGTCCATCTTTTTATCCACAGGAGGTATAGAAGTTGGAAACTGCAAAATTGTTTGTGTCTGTTTCCCCAGAGATTTATGCAGAGGGATAGACACTCTCTTCGACTCTGGGACATCCATCATTTCCACAAGTCAGGTTCCTCCTGATCCTGTTTAGCTTTTTCCACTGGGAGCTGAAGAGTATCAGCCACTTTCTTGTAAAACAAGAAATGGGGGGGGGGGACTCAGAAAACCTGGGAGGAAACACATTGGAAGGCCTGTCTGAGGAGATGTCAGGCTCTACAGGCTCATCTAGGCCTTCATCTTCCTCTTCATCATACTGTTCTTCTCCATCCCAACTGCCCTCATAGAAAGCCTCTGGATCAATGTCAGAAGCAACTATGTCTGACCAAACCGAACCTCTGTGAACCAGTGTCGGTTCGGTCAGAACCGGGCAAAGCGACTGAACAATAGAAATCGCTTTAGCAATCTCCTCAGCGAACGGACCATGGGAAGTAGGATCCGAACTGGCTGTTTTTCATTTCCTGTTGCTAGGAACCGATTCCGCAGAATTGGTTCTCCTTTTGCCCGAGGAGGTATCGCCCAGGTCAGTCGGCACCCCCTCAGGTTCGGCAACCGCAGAACCGGGCTGGCCATCTGGGTCAGCGGACTTCTCAGCCTCCCTCTCCCTTAGCCTACTCAAACATTTTTCCAGAGTGGCTTTGGGAACGTTTTTACAGATTTGGCAGTCTTCTTTGAGGTGATCAAACCGCAGACAGTAAACACAGACAAGGTGAGGTTCGGCCTTGGCAAAGGCCTCCTTACACTCGGTACAGTGCTGAAACCCAGTGGGACCGATTTTCTTTTTGGGTTTCCCAGACATGCCGGAATACTGAAAAGTTACCCTTACCAGCTATTACACCAGGCAACTAAAAACTGATCAGTTCCAACCGTGTCACGGGTCGGTTAAAAAAAACCCCGGAAATCAGAATTTTTTAAGAACCGATGAGTACCGGAAACCACAGTAATATTTAGCAATAAGACAGAAATAGTTCAAGTTTCAAGTTAAAGTTTATTGCAGGAAAACTCCATTGAGCAAGCTCATTCACAAGGAGGTCCTGTGACATAAACACTTAAAGTACAAACATAGATAGGTAATAACAGTATATACATGAAATGCACGTTACATGATACAGGCTGGATATACATACAAGGGTACCACATAGGGTGACCGCAGGTGGTAAACATTAATATGAGACAGGGAAGCAACTTACAGGTTGCATACTGATAAATGAAACATGATGACTGGTGTGTGCAATACATATATTTTGGCAGCTAGAACAAACAGACTACAACTGATATGGTGTGGAGGAGTGATTTGATAGAGTAGCAGTGGAGCGTAAGCATAGATAAAGCCAGGAGTAGAAGGGGAAGGGAAAGCAGTTAATATGATAAAGCAATTATACCTTACCAGTGGATAAATATGGCACACATGGGGAAGGAAGAGACTTAATGACAGTTACAGGTGTCTTTTATTTTGGCTGAACTTAGTGATTTGTAGAAGTTTATTGAAACTGTGCTAGTTAGTTTCAGTACGGAAATAGAGTGGGTTCGGTTCCAAACCGGACCGACCGGAGAAGAACCGAAGGTGAAAAAACAATTTCTACAATAGTACAATAACTACATATTACTACCACTTACTGTTACCGAGACAGAGGTAAGAAGACCAAAATAAAGAAACGGTTAGGTAAAACCGACTGATTTAAACTGATACTGAACCGAAGTGCAGGAGGAATCTCCGGAGCGACTTCACAGTTAGGCGGAGTAAAAAATCTGACGGTTACACTTCAGAGTGCTAGAGACAGAGGCTTGAAAACCGAGCTCGAGTTCAACGTTCTATGCTTCTGCATAGAGTTAACTCTTTACTCTCTAGTGCAGTTCAAGTGCTGGGGATAACTGCATTTAGTCAGAATACAGCAAGACTTAATGTTGTTTGAAAGATACCTTAGCTAGTCAGTCCCCAACACTTGCTAACTGAGACACTGGATCCTGGGAGGTAAGAGGCAGAGTCCTACAAGGAGGCAGGATATTCCTAATATCAATGGGGGGGGGGATGTCACCCACCTAAGCCACCCCCACCAGGTTTTTATTTCTATGGGCATCTCAGGATAAGATCTGTTGGCACATGTGATGAAGATGATGCAACTCAACAGCTTAACTGAGCCTATCACCCAAACCCAGATCAGCAGTTTGGCTTCTGTAACTCCCTGAACCACCAAGGAGCTACTGAATGCCATGCTAGTACTGACTGTCAATCCCCACCCCCACTCAGCATATCCAGGCTTGGAGCACATGGAGTTATTGAATGGTTTGCTGGCACTGATTGTCAACACCCCCCCCCCCCCAACACACCGGTTTAGTATATCCAGGCTTGGGGCAGAAGGAGCTATTGAATACTATGCTGGCACTGATTTTCAAACCCTCACTCAGCATATCCAGGCCTGAAGCACAAGGAGCTATCAAATGCTATGCTGGCACTGTCCCCCCCACTCCTGCTCAGCATATCCAGATTTGGCCCACACATACACACACACCTCAGTCAGCATATCCACTCTTGGGGCACAAGGAGCTATCAAATGCTATGCTGGCACTGTCCTCCCCACTTCTGCTCAGCATATCCAGATTTGGCCCCCACACACACACATACACCCCACTCAGCATATCCACTCTTGGGGCATGAGGAGCTATCAAATGCTGTGTTGGCACTGATACTCCCCATCCCCACTCAACATATCCGGGCTGGGGGCACAAGCCTGAATCACCAGCATGGTGAATGACAAAGCTGCCACCAAATCATGGGGGGGGGGTGGGGGCATAGCTCTCTTTTGCATTGAATTAAAGGGAAATGTAGGTGTTCAGGGACACTTCATAATCTGAAAGCCCATGAAAAGTGCTTTGAACAAGGAGCTGGGCTTTCCTGTAGTTGTCAGCTCTCAGGGGATACTGTTGTCAAAATCTTTTTACATTAAAGAAAGGCAGCAGCCATTTATGGATCCTTTGGACAGACAGTGATGCCACTGTTAGGACGGCTACATGTTGTTAAGCACAGTTTGCATAATAGTAGCAACTCTTTCTGCCTCAGTGTTCCAGTGTTGACCTTGATTTAAGATTGGAAATATCCAGACAGAATTATCTTTGGACTGCCGATATCTACAGGAAAGAACAATATTCAGTTTGAAAGAGCTTTGCATTTCACAAGAGCTTTGTAGCTCTGAAAACGGCCGATCTCAGAATCTCTTCCATTGGACTTTTGGAAGTATCCTTCCAAAAGCCCAACGGAGCTGAAAGCCCTCTGCCACGATTGGTGTAAGGAATAACAGCCGCACTATTTCAGCTGTTACTTCCGCATTCTGATGTGTGACTGCACATGCTACTTGAATACGTGGCTGCGTGAGTTGTGCACATGCACAATGCTGTGGAGCTGGCATGTTGCAAATGGCACAGTGCTATTCTCTATTTTGTGCCCCCCTCCCCAAGTCATCTCTGATGTTATATTGCAACACTGGGAGCCCACCACAGTGTGTGAAATTAGTTTTTCTCTGTAAAACAGAAAACAGTCCCTTGTCACGTTTCGTTTGTCCTGGTGCCCCCTGCCCATGCCATACCTGACATTGGGGTGCCCAATCCCCATATCGGCATTCATGTGGTACACTGGGAGCCCACCCAGTGTGCCTAAATGTTTAGTTTTCTTGTAAATTAGAAAACATCCCTCGTTGTCAGTTTGTTTTCCCTGAAAAACTGAAAAGGGTCCCTCGTCGTCGCTGCGGTCCCCCTCCTCACCCTCCAAGTGAGCACCCACCTCCCCACACACACCCCCCTTACCCCATACTTAACTCTGGAGCTCGGCACTGTCATCTTCTCTGGACCGGGACACGTCTGCACTCTTCAAAGCCCACCTCTGAACTTAAGAATTAAAGGTAACCGTGATATACAGCCATTCAATGAGATTTTCAACATATGCTCATATCTCAGCTATTTTTTGGAATATTTGCCCAAAATTTTCAACATAGGGTTCTTGGGACCCCACCTCATGAAAACTGTCACTGTCATTTTGTTACTTGGTCCCAAAAGGTGATTTCACAGTCACTGAATGGAATCACCTTTTCGGACCGATTCACAAAATAACAGTG
Organism: Neoceratodus forsteri; assembly: GCA_016271365.2. Lineage (NCBI taxonomy): Eukaryota > Metazoa > Chordata > Ceratodontiformes > Ceratodontidae > Neoceratodus > Neoceratodus forsteri. The sequence goes on from CM028132.1 coordinate 1,363,555,855, forward strand.
CCACTGTTCATGAGGTGGGGTTCCAAAAAGCCCATGTTGCAAATCTGGTGAAAAAATTCCAAAAAATGTTTGCATTGTAAGCATGCATTGCGCAGTTTTGTTTTGTTTTTATTTTCCTATTTTTGCCACCTCTGGCCACCTGGACATCTGCCGCAGTCACGGACTCCCGCACTGCCACCTCCAATTGCCTGCATTCTCCCAGCATCTCTTGCTTACCCCCCAAGGGGTGAGGTCGTGGCACCTGGCCTTAGTGCTGCAATCCTGGTAACTATCCAGGAGGAGCTGGCTAGGAGGCTAATCAAAGCTGGAGGCAGGCTTCTTAGAGGTGGCCAGCTGCATGATTTTTTCTTGTTTTTCCCAGGGACGGAGACATGTAATGATGTCCTGCGTTCACCCCACCCCTTATACTTTTAGGGTCCGATTCTCCAAAGTACTCCCAGCCTCCACCAGGGGTTCTCCGTGCTTTAGTCACTCACCCCACCCTTCCCCCAGAGAAGAAGAGCAGTCTGTATGACGCTCAATCCTTCTCTCCCAGCTGGCCCTCCAGTTCCCCCGGTCCATTCCTGAACCCGGGTCGCTGGTGTCGCAAGAGGAAATCCAACCACTGCGCCGACGGACCGGCCTGCACATTGCACAGCATCTATGCACGCTCCTAACGTCGCTAATTTTTAATATTTTCACTCCACATTTTTAACATTGCCTTTTTTGCACACCTCCTTCACAACAGTACAGCTGTAATTTTCCACAGCGTGCCCAAAACGTGTTTTCGCACCTGTGGCACAGAATAGCACATTTGCTCTGCACAGTCATCTTTCAGTACAATTAAACAAAATGACACTGGCATTGTTCATGAGGAGAGGTCCAAAAAAGACCATGTTGAAAAATTTGTTGAAAAAATTCCAAAAAATAACTGCATTACGAGCGTGTGCTGTGCAGTTTCTATGCACGCTTGTAACGTTGCTAATTTTTAATATTTTCACTTCCCAGTTTTAGCATAGCCATTTTTGTACACCTCCTTCACAACTGTACAGATGTCATTTTTCACAACCTGCCCAAAATGTGTTTTCACACCTGAGGCACAGAATAGCGCGCTTGGTCTGCTCAATCACCTTTCGGGACAATTGAACAAAATTACACTGGCACTGTTCATTGGAGGGGTCCAAAAAAGACCATGTTGAAAATTTGGTGCAACACCTCCAACATATGGCCAAGTTACACCTGGGTGTTGAATAATTTCTATGCCGGGGTGGCCAGCCTGTAGCTCGAGAGCCACAAGTTGATCTCAAAGCAGTTTGATGTGGCTCTCGAGGGGTTTGTCAATTATGTTTCAAGTACATGTCACATTCTTTTAAATTTGAGAAAAGTCAAAGTACAGGCGCTGAAAAGTGCCCTGAATGCACAACAAGCTACTTTTACTAAGCCTGCAAGCAAACCTAAAGCTCCAGAGCTGCTCTGAATAATTATTTTAAAATGAAAACTATTTTTTAAAAATACTGTAATTTAATAAAATACATTTTATTTATATATTTTATTGAATATTGTTGACCTGGTAGGCCCACTGAGACCAGAAGTCCCTTTTTTCAGGCATGACGGGGGTGGGGTGGGGGATTCAGATGGTAACCAACTGAAATTGAACCAGATAAAGCTGTTGATGGTATGTTTAGTGAATGGGGGAAATTTGGTGAGGACACCAGGGAAATTCCCCTACTCACCACTGGGGGAATTGCTAGCCATCTTCCAAGATGGCCACTCTGGCTGTGCAGGTGGAAGACATGGATGTCTCTGAGGTGGGGGAGCTGACCTCATCCCCTATCCTCCAACACCAAGAGGTTATGGCTGAAAACAATGGTTTTGAAGTTAATTTAGAATTTTTGGATGATGAGATTTTTCTCTCTATGGAGGATTTATCCAAAGTAGAAGAAGACAGAACAACTACTCAGAAAAGTGAGGTAAGGAGTCAGCAGAAAGAAAATGGGAAAAGCTTAACAAAGGAGCAACTAAGGGGAGTTAATGACAGCAGAAGAGAAGTGCTTTAATCAGAGGAGAGTTCTCTTTAAGGAGTAGATGTTGTGATTTACTGGAAGGGAAAACACTGACAAGGCAACACCCAGTCATGACAGCCAACACCCTGCTGCAAATGACTCAACACCATCTGTTACAAACAGTGCTTTAGCTGGAAATACTCCCGTATCCAAGGTAATGTTCCCTCCTTCTACGTTATGTATAAATGTGGCTGGCAGTTCTGACTGCGAGGGCAGTCTGTGCCAAAAGCCAAAAGGAGAAAAGGGTGGTGAACAAATGTCTGTGCATATAAATGTCAGTACTGCTAATTTAAATGAGCATGAAATCACTAAAAAAAGATAGCGCTAACACTTTAAATGGGCAAGGAATGAAGCCCGATGTAAAGTCTGAAGCTGTCACATATCAAACCAACCCCCATTTCCAGGAAGGGGTAACAGTTTTTTCCTTTGTGGCCAAAAATTTTCAGAAACCTCCAAGGAAGGACATGTCCAAAGAAAAGCAAGATGCGGTCACTTTAGCAAACAGGAACAATGGAAATATGATGCCTGTACCGAATACTACTGTAAAAGACACAAGCCAGAGCACAGGTTCAGTTGTAACAATTGCGGAGGCCATAGAAACGGCCTTTTCACTCCCTCAAACACAGTCTGAAATTTCTTGGACCCCGGGGTCGGCCCTACAGTCGGCTGGATGGAAACAGGAAGTATCTGGCATTTGGGTTCCAGACCCTACATGGGACAAACTGACTCCTATCTCACAAATGTACCGAGCTGGCAACCCACCAGAAAACCAAATATAACTGGGGAAAAAGATACGGTAAACAACGTTGATGATGCCCCTCAGATGCAAAGAGAGGCAATGGCCCAAGTACACAATATTCCTCCTAAGCCAGGAAAACAAGAAGAAACTGGTAAAGAAACAGGGAATGAAGAAATAAAGCCCCACACGGAGGGCCCTGCAAATATTACCGCAACAGATCAGTCAGACCAGACAATTTTGCCCCCTCAGAAACCGTATCTGACCTTTCAGAAAACAAAAAGAAGTTGCATCGCACCTACGCCTGCTGGATTAGTACTAAGGCGGTTCGGACATATGCCCGACAGATATCACGTAGAATTACAATATCAAGCCTAATCAGGGTAATGTGGTTAGATAACGTCACGCCTGAGGCGTGGTGTTATCCCAAACGACACACACCCTGGAGGGCATTATTGCTATTATACAATGGCTCATTGTTATACAGAATAAAAAAATTATTTTAAAGATTATTTTGTGTGGAAAAATGTTTTTGTATTTTAAGAGAAGATGAAACAATCAATCCAAAGCTCATCTGCCGGTTCATAGTGAGGCTGAGACTAGACCCGGGATGTTGTACTGGGAAAAAAGCACGGGACCAGCCCTAGACTGACCAATCAGAGTCCAGGATTTTTTCTTGCCATTGTATAATTACTCTTGAAAGATTCTTTAAAATTCACACCTAGAGAGTATGTGCTTTTATTAATATTTCAGGGGAGGATAATAATGACATCAGTTTCTGGTCTGTATATGCTCTTGACCCATTTTGGAAAAGGCATAATCAGGTTACGTTTTCTCCCATGTGGACCCCCTTCTTAGTGATTCCATTAATTAAACCACTAATAAAATACGTTACAGTGATGTTCAGGAATGAGGGGGTCCAGGTGGAGGACATAACCTACTGTCTAGCCCAGAAATGTGATATTCTCAGCGAACCTGAAGCAATTCTGGATGATGAATGTTTTTGGACGGGGGCTGGAAATATAAAGTGAAATTAAGACAAAACGATGGAGGTATTGAACACACTCCTAACTCTTTCATGTTAGGAAGAGACAGGGGTGTATGGTTTTTATGCAGGTCAGCCCAGAGCATGCTACAAATGTGGTTCTAGAACACACTCATCAAGTATATGTGATGTACCAAGATGTGACAATTGTGGGGAAACAGAGCATATTACATTACAGTGTGCCAACCACACAAAATGTGAGCTTTGTTAAGAGTATGGTCATGTTTATGTAGAATGTCCATGTGCAGCAAAGAATAAGGCTCTAGTTATAAGCCCAGAGCTTTTAATACAGCAAGCACAGGATGCAGCTATGGCACCTTCAGGGAATCAGGAGATGCCCCTTATCCCCCCCAACCTCAGATAGAAAAGGTACTGCAGGAGGGAGACTTTCCAGTAGACAGTAAACAGAACGTTCCCATGCCTGTTACCCTACAACCGGTAAGTTATACGGATCAGAGTGTTGGTGACAATATAGATCAAGGGGAAACAGGTAGCTGATACCCCCTCACAAGCCCCTAGGAGATCTACTAGGAGTACTAACCCCCTCCTCCCAAAATCATTGGGTTTCCTAAAGCTAAAAGCCAAATAGAAACTAAGAACTCTTTTTCAGTTCTTGCTCATGGGGGAAGACTTGGGCAGTGACCACGAGGAATCAGATACCCTACATCCAGATACAGGTGATCTTGTTAAAATGGAGATGACAGAAAATTACAAAACTAAAAAGAAAAAGAAAAGGAGGAAGATAACATAAATCCAAACAACCTCTAACTGCAGAACATTAAGATGGGATCCGTGAATGTACACAGTCTTTTAAACCCCAATAAAAGGCATACCATTTTTCACCATATTAAACAGACTCAATTGACTATCTGTTTTGTCCAGGAAACTTGGATATATACCATAGATAAGGCAAGACTGTTCCAGAAGGAATGGTCCATCATTCTGGTCTTTTGCGAGTGTAACCCCTAGATGGCGCTATCCCAGGGGCTACTACCCCTGCCTGATTTGCCACTAACAGGTTGAGGGGCCTGGATCCAATGGCGGGTGCCTCCACCCAGAGGTCAGGGTTTGCAATAGTTAAACTAACTTGGTCACAGCCCTCTGGGACACTGCAACCCCCCTTTCTTCCCACTAGTGGCCCACACAATATATCAGAATTACCTTCACAGTATACACTTACCCCCAGGTCTGGTTCTGGCACTGGGACCTCCTGTGAAATGAGATACAGTGCAACAATCACAGTACAGTACTTTAACATAGACAAATACCAGGCAGTATAACTTTGCTGAAACAAGCAGCTCTGATTTATTTAGGGGATATAACAAGGACAGGGGAAATCAGGTTAATTAGCCTATCACTCTAATAATCTACCTATGGCTCTGTGCACAGGCCTATCCCTATCAGTTACTGTCCCTGGGTACCCAAGCCCTAGTGGCTAGTCCAAACCGTGGCAGCTGGTAGGGCCCTTTCACACAGAGAAAAGGAGAATTAAACAGTCAGCAGTACAGTAATTTCATTTGGATTTAATGTGGCAATTCAACAGGGAGCGACTCCTGAATTAGTACTCACGACCTCCAAATAAGATAGGGTCCTTTAATGTCAGTAGGGCTCACTTGAGGTACACAAACCTCTTCACACATCCATATAAAAGAAAGCACTATACCAGGCAGGCTGCATCTGTATCCCGATCGCAATTACTGCACAATACCGGAGAACACACAGCAGATTCAGTTCCTGACAGACCGAGTAATTTTCAGCAATTCTTCCAGTCTTCTACAGGGTGAGCCTGGTTTCTACTCTTCAGAGATCCTTTGATTCTTTTCACAGGACGGATTCAGTCCTAACAAGCTGTTACACAAGCTGCAGACCGGAACTCTGGGCCTTACACGCGTTTTTGACTAAAACTGCACACTGAAAAGCACAGGGCTCCTTCCTTCTTCACTGCCAAAGCTCAACTCAAACTCCAACCGACAAAACTGGGCACTTCCTTTGAGTTCCTCCCAGTTCTTGACTGGATTGGCTGTCACCACAATAGACTGCTGCTGTTGGTCCAAAAAGGCACTGAAGTCTAAACTACATCTCCAGAGTCACTGCCTATACAATCCTCTTGTGGCTGGCTCAGATTATGAGTCCAAGTTCTGATTCGTCCAAGGCACCATTTTAGAGCTAGCTTACCCCACACTGATTGGTCCAGTTCAGCAGTTCAAAACTAGAATGGGAACTAGCAGACACAGTTCTGACTGCAAAGAAAGCAGGTTAGACAAACTGTAATTTCATTATTACTCTAAATAATTTCTGGCAAACAGTTACATCTTTCAGATAGGTTCCTTTGCACTCCTAGTGACTGCAAAATGAAGTGAATTGGCAGCAGCTTGAGTGGTACTCAATCAAAGAAACACACAGTCCCCCATACAACTAATTATGTCTGCAAGCAGACAGCTCTTAAAGAGACAGTACCAGAGGTTCTAAAAACACTCACTGATAAATGGCTTAAATGCCAAACACCATTCAGGCTTGGAGCATTCAAGCAAGCTCCTGAAGTCTTTGGGAACCCCATTTGCAGGGGGTTACACCTTCCTGGCCTGGGAAAGCTTGACGTCCGCCAAGCAAGTATCTCATAAGTTTCAACTGCAACCACATACATTTGCATTAGGCTCGCATATGTAATCATCAGTCAATATATCATTTTACCAAGAACACATTTCTGAAACATTGCAGTACGTCACTCTTTACACAGTATTACATACACATTGTACCATAACTCAAGTATTACCTCTTGTACATGAAACCTGAAGAGAGGGGCCCTTCCCTATCAGTTACCTTGGGGCTGGATGGGGCAAGGGCACCATACTTAGAGGGCAACACAAGTAACTTGAGTTAGCACTGATGCTCAGTTTGGGCAATGAGCTCGGGGACACATACACTCCTTTATGGACAACATTGAGAGGCAAGTCCACAGGCCTCCCAAGTGAATCATAACTGAGGTGCACCACAGGCTTTACAGCTCGACCAGTCTTTCTAGGGGAACTGTTATAGTCTCTGCACTCTGAGCCTCGCTTTCAGCATTGTCCTCACTTGTCAGGGAGTCTCCATGGGGTAGAGAGGCTAGAACTTGGGGCACTTTCAGCTCCAGGAGTTACAGTTTCTGAGTCCACAACATTTGGCTCGATGAGAGAGCTTTCGGACACTGGCAGTGGACTGTCAGGGCACTCAAAATACTCTTCTTGTTCGGGTGTATCACCAGTCTGCCCTAATCTATAATTTTCCTCCCTGAAAGCTCAAACAGTTCAACCATGCACAATGATTCCATTTCATCTGATCTGATGCTTTGCACTTCACTTTCTGGGAGCATTGGCTCCAGGGATGAAGCTGGGGCTTAGACAGTCCAGAAGGCCCAGCTTTGTCTCCAGTATTGACTAGGGATTGCCCCAAAACAATTGACTCAGTTCTAAGAAGGATAGTATTCAAAGTCACTCTCACTTTCTTCCGATATGGACTGACAGTCATGCTCAACTGGGACTTGTGGAGGGAACACTTTAACTTTGCTTCTGTAGGTGCAGACTTTCTTGATCTTTTCTTAGCAGCAGCTCTAGTCACTGGTCCAGAGGGGGATCTTAGGGCTCAGACTCAATTAAGATTTGTCCAATGGGCAGTAAATGATTTCTATGCATTGTTTTACATCTTTGAATTATTCTCAGGCCTTACTTTGTACACTGGCAGATCATCTAGTTTGCCCACTACAATGTGAGGGAGATGGTGCCATCTGTCAGCAATCTTGTGCTTGCCATGCAGTCCCAGATTTCTTAGCAATACCCGATCTCCCTCCTGGAGTTCCTGTGCTTTCACCTTTTATCATACCTTTCTTTGTTGGCCAGATTTCTTTGGCAGCCATGGTTTGAGCCAGTTGTACGCATGAGTTAGCTGGGCCTTTAACTTTGCACATACTGTAAATAGTTGTCAGCTTGAACCCCATCAGGAGAGACCCCAAACACACATCTACTGGTAGTCGAGCTTCTCTTCCAAACATCAGGCGGTAGGGGAGAATCCAGTGGCATCACTTTGGTGCAGTTATAAGCATGTACCAGGTGCTAATTTGTTGGCTCCATCTAGGCTTGTCCTTTGGGTGCAGGGTGCCTAGCATATCTAGCAAAGTGCGGTTGAAACGTCTCAGGCTGTGGGTCCCCTGGGGGTGGTAAGGAGTGGTTCTGGACTTCGACTCTCACAGAGAAAGCATCTCTTTGATCAGACGACTCTCAAAGTCTCCCTTGATCAGAATGGATTCTTTGTGAGCCCATAGTGAACAAAAAGTTTTCTACAAGTACTTTGGCTACAGTGGATGCTTTCTGGTCTTTGGTGGGGAAAGCTTGGGCATATCTCGTGAAATGGTCAGTGACCACCAGCACATTACTGATATTTCTTTGATCTGACTCCAAACTTAGAAAATCAATACAGACCAGCTCCATGGGTGCACTGGTGGTTATGTTAACAAGGGGGGCAGCCCTCTGGGGCAAAGCTTCTCTGTAAGCAGCGGCTACAAGTTCGAATGTGTTGCTCCACATCAGCCCCCATCTTAGCAATAGAATCTGGATCTCACCAAGTCAAGTGTTCTGTCTATACCAAGGTGCCCATGTGGTTGTGCAAGGACCTCAGTACTGAGTCTCAAAGGCAGTGGGCAGCACTAGTTGTTGTTTGTCTACTTGTCTCTCTGTCTACTGTTTCTCTGTATAACAGTTTATTGATCAGTTTCAACTTAGGACCTTCTTTGTATAACAGTGCAGTTCTCAAATCAGTGGAGCGTAATTTGGACACATCTTTTCCTGCATAGAGGGCTTCTAAAGCTGCTTTGATCATTGGGATCATGGGATTGAGCCAGCGAATACTGTCATTGTCCAGCTGAGGCAGTGCACCAATGTCTATTGCAGAAAAGTGGCAATAAGCAGCAGGTATGCAATTCTCAGAGCTCCCAAGCAATCCACCATGCAGTCCACTGCGTCCGTGGACATTGTTCCTCCCTGTCAAACTTCGGCAGAGTGCCCGAATGTCAGGTTCTGCCAATCGGACCCAATCATTCTGGGGAACAGGCCTCGAGAGAGCATCAGCATCTATGTGGTTCAGACCTGCTCGGTATTCGGCATATAGTCATATGTAGATAATGCAGAAAGCCACCTATGGCCAGTGGCATCCAACTTAGCTGAGGTCTGCACATAGGTCAAAGTATTATTGTCAGTTTTTACTAGTATTTTAGCCCCATACAAGTACTCATGGAATTGGTCAACAATAGCCCACTTCAAAGCTAGGAACTCTAACTTATGTACAGGATAGTTCTTTTCGGATGGGGTCAGGCTTCTACTGGCAAAGGCCACTGGTCTCAGGCCATTCTCGTGCTCTTGGTGCCAACACAGCCCCCAACCCTTGCAAGCTAGCATCAGTGTGCAGGATCAAGGTTTTCTTTGGATCGGCATAGGCCAGCACTGGAGCATGGGTAAGTTGATATATGATCTCATGAAAAGCAGTCTCACAATCAGGGTCAGCAGGCCCCCAAATGCTTCACTCGGATGAAAATACACTCTTTCAGTCTTGAGGCGCTGACTTTTGGTATTTTTGTGGGTTGGGGATACCTTGAGTAGGTTAAGTAAAGGCGGATCACTCTTGAATAGTCCTTGATGAGCGCCGATAATAACCACAGAATCCCGGAATCTTGCAGTTCTTTTAGATTTTGGGCTGTGGCCAGGTGGTCAAGGCCTCAACTTTACTTGGGTCGGTCTCTATTCCTCGGTGGATACTATGTGTCCCACATACTTTACTGATGTTTGAGAAAATTGACACTTATCCATGGACAGTTTAAGGCCAAAGTCCTCCAGTCGGTCCAATACCTTAAATAATCTGCTCTCATGTTCCTCCAGTGAGCTGCCAAACACAACAACATCATCTAGGTATACCAGGCACTCTAGTAAGTTCATGTCCCCACTGCACGCTCCATCAATCGTTGAAAAGTGGCTGGGGCACCTGAATCCTTGAGGCATCCTCATGAATCATAGAGCCAAGCGGACAGATAAAGGCTGTCTTTTACACGGTCCTCTGGGGCCATCGGGATCTGATAGTACCCACTGCGAGATCCAGCACAGAGGGAAGCACTTGCTCCGTTTAGGCAGTCCAAAGCATCCTGAATGCGGGGCATTTGTACTATCAGGGATAGTCCACGGTTTAAGGTGCGATAACTACACACATCCTTACTGTTCCATTCTTTTTCCTCACTACCACAATGGGGAAGCATAAGGGCTTCTGGATTCTTGTATTACACCAGCAGCTAACATCTCTTGCAGATGCCGTCTCACATCATCTATGTCAGCAGGTGCCAGGCGTGAGACCTCTCACGAAATGGTCTTTCGTCATGCAGCCGGATATTGTGCTCAGCTCCTTGCACGCATCCTACATCCCATTCCTTTAAAGAAAACACCTGGTCTCTCTGGGCAAGCTTCTCACTGATCCTCACTTTCCATTCAGCTGGCAGCGGGAGTAGCGAAATCAAACAAGTCAGGCGTTACTCTGTCATTCTTCCTGAACTCTTGCTGCTGGGTAGCACTGCAGTGTCTGCACAATGCACATTAGCCAGGATGCAACCTCTGTTTACTGTGAATGTCTCTTTCAGACACATTATGAACTTGGACCATTACCCTTCTGGCATAAGCATGGGCTCTAGCGGGCAAAATACTAGGCTTGACCAGCAGTCCCTCTGGCAATTTTCCATCGCCTGGTGCATCCAACATTAATATTTTATTCTTAACATCCTTTCTGATACGGACCTCTCCTGTAAGGTACACTGGGCATTTGGCGCCAGGATCAGAGACTCAGGATCCTTCTTCCATACAATTCCGACCGGTTCCTCTGGTTCTGTTTTTCAGCATCTCTCTGTGCCTCATAGGCCTTCTTAATTAAAGCCGAACTCTTAAAGCTCTACTAGTCTTTGACCCCTGTTTTCATAACACAACTGTGCCAGCCTTCCGAACATATGAGCATTTGTTCCAATCAACAAAGGGACACCATCATACAGTCCAGTGGGACACACTAAGGCTAGGGTCTCTACTTGTTCGGCCACTCCAGCCACGGAGGTGGGGAAAGACAGCCAAATTGGATATACCCGGAATAGGGTAGGCCTTCTCACTCTTAACCCCATACATGCAGTCCTTCTAATGGTTGTAAGGGTCTGACAAATGCTTCTGATACCAATCTTGGAACATAATTGTCACTTGGGAGCCACTGTCTAATATAGCTCTTGTAGACACTCGTTCACCTTTACAGTGGTCTCCATGGAGGGACCCACTATTCTGGACCAGTCTGGAGGCGGTAGTGGGGGCCTGGGCAACTGACCTTGCCACAAAAGGGCGTGAATTAGCATTTTGGTGCCCTCACTGGGATCATGTCGTCACCTCTTAACCACTGATTTCTTCTCCGAAGCTCTCCTTGTAGCCTATATGCAACTTTGTCAGTGTCTTTTGGGACTGGCATTCCCTTTTCATGTGCCCATCTTTCCCACAATTATAGCAAAACATACTTTCTGGAGTTTGAGCTGGCGAGCGCCACACTGGGAGCCAGGGCGGGGTATTACTAACTGGAAACCTTGGTGCCATCTCTGTCTGATGATAAGCATTTGGAGACATCTCGTCAGTTTCTCCACTTCCATGGTCAAGGAATCGAGTTCGGAGCTGTTATCAGCAGGAGATACATGGGTGGGTACCCCACCCCATAGCAGATCAGATCGGATATAGGTCAGGGCCCGTACTTGCAGGCGTGGCCTTCATAAAGGACTGTTTTTTGAATTCGGATCTCTCTCAACAGTTAGCCCCATTGTGGCATATCTTTTCCTTGTCAGAGCACTCATTGACTGTCAACCTCTGCCCTGAACTTCACTTGATGGGTCACCCTCAGTCACTGGTCGTAGCCACAGCTGTTGGTGCAGGTACCTCCCGAGGTCGCCTTTTCTCAACTCCTCAATTTCTCTCATTAACTCATCATAGGAGGGTGGGGATTCCAGTCGATTTGCCAGGCGTAACTGAAGCAACAGCAGTTCTGAGAAGGGGCAGACTTAAGGATTCTGTCCAGTCTGGTTCGGTCCAGTTCAATCGCTGGCAAACTACCCTTTCTGAGGCATTCTTGCAACAATTTTTCCAGCCGAGAGACATACACAGACAACAACTCCCTTGGTACTGTTGTGCATTTCTTACTCTCCACCATAGGTCCTCATCAGAATCTGGGCTCCCATACACATTCTCCAAGGCCTCAAGATAGGCCTGTGCAGTCGCTTCAGGGTTACTGGCCCGTTGCTTAGCGGATGGTAGCCAGGGCAGGACCTCGGAGGCTCTCACTAACCCTCTTCGCTTTCGCCTTCTGAGCATTGCCATTCTAGCACTTGGGGGCAACATAGTCTATCCAGGTCTCCCAGTCATCCTCCTTGGGGGTGGGGAGGGTGCCAGAGAAGATCCTCAACCTTGGTGAAGTCGTGACTAATGGCAGGTGCAGAAATAGGAGTCTCATTGGTTCAGCCACCATTACGGGCACTGGAGCAGGAGAGGGTGTTGGGGAGAACACCCCAGGTGACAAGAATAGTTTCTTCAAGTCCTCCACAGTTTTCCCCTCTCCCAGCAACCATTCAGCAAATTTCTCCTCAAAAGTTTCAGATAGTGGTGGGGGCTGATTCCCCCCCGGGTCTTTACTGTCCTTAGTTATCACTCTCCAAGCAGTGAGGGCTCCCTCTGGGGTAATGGTCTGTGGCACTTTGGAGCTATCTATGGGATCCTTAAACTCTACTAGGGCCAGGAAAGTGTGGGTGAGCAGATTAGCATGCCGACCCACCACCACAGGGTTTTGTAAACCTTCCACCTTGGAAAGTACTCCCTGCACAGTGTCCGTATTGATACCCAGGGGATGTCCAGGATAAGCATAGCATTTTGGGGTCGATCTCCTCCCAGTACACCACTCCACCAGCGGTGCACAGCCACTTCTGTCCAGGGTACCATTTTTTCTTAACAGTGGTTAAGTAAATATGGCCACTAGAGGACACACAATCCCAGCGGTGCCTCCAAGATGTAACCCCTAGATGGCGCTATCCCAGGGCTACTACCCCTGCCTGATTTGCCACTAACAGGTTGAGGGCCTGGATCCAATGCGAGTGCCTCCACCCAGAGGTCAGGGTTTGCAATAGTTAAACTAACTTGGTCACAGCCCTCTGGGACACTGCAACCCCTTTCTTCCCACTAGTGGCCACACAATATATCAGAATTACCTTCACAGTATACACTTACCCCAGGTCTGGTTCTGGCACTGGGACCTCCTGTGAAATGAGATACAGTGCAACAATCACAGTACAGTACTTTAACATAGACAAATACCTCAGGCAGTATAACTTTGCTGAAACAAGCAGCTCTGATTTATTTAGGGGATATAACAAGGACAGGAAATCAGGTTAATTAGCCTATCACTCTAATAATCTACCTATGGCTCTGTGCACAGGCCTATCCCTATCAGTTACTGTCCCTGGGTACCCAAGCCCTAGTGGCTAGTCCAAACCGTGGCAGCTGGTAGGGGCCCTTTCACACAGAGAAAGGAGAATTAAACAGTCAGCAGTACAGTAATTTCATTTGGATTTAATGTGGCAATTCAACAGGAAGCGACCTGAATTAGTACTCACGACCTCCAAATAAGATAGGGTCCTTTAATGTCAGCAGGGCTCACTTGAGGTACACAAACCTCTTCACACATCCATATAAAAGCACTATACCAGGCAGGCTGCATCTGTATCCGATCGCAATTACTGCACAATACCGGGAGAACACACAGCAGATTCAGTTCCTGACAGACCGAGTGCAATTTTCAGCAATTCTTCCAGTCTTCTACAGGGTGAGCCTGGTTTCTACTCTTCAGAGATCCTTTGATTCTTTTCACAGGACGGATTCAGTCCTAACAAGCTGTTACACAAGCTGCAGACCGGAACTCTGGGCCTTACACACGTTTTTGACTAAAACTGCACACTGAAAAGCACAGGGCTCCTTCCTTCTTCACTGCCAAAGCTCAACTCAAACTCCAACCGACAAAACTGGGCACTTCCTTTGAGTTCCTCCCAGTTCTTGACTGGATTGGCTGTCACTCACAATAGACTGCTGCTGTTGGTCCAAAAGGCACTGAAGTCTAAACTACATCTCCCAGAGTCACTGCCTATACAATCCTCTTGTGGCTGGCTCAGATTATGAGTCAAGTTCTGATTCGTCCAAGGCACCATTTTAGAGCTAGCTTACCCACACTGATTGGTCCAGTTCAGCAGTTCAAAACTAGAATGGGGAACTAGCAGACACAGTTCTGACTGCAAGAAAGCAGGTTAGACAAACTGTAATTTCATTATTACTCTAAATAATTTCTGGCAAACAGTTACATCTTTCAGATAGGTTCCTTTGCACTCCTAGTGACTGCAAAATGAAGTGAATTGGCAGCAGCTTGAGTGGTACTCAATCAAAGAAACACACAGTCCCCCATACAAACTAATTATGTCTGCAAGCAGACAGCTCTTAAAGAGACAGTACCAGAGGTTCTAAAAACACTCACTGATAAATGGCTTAAATGCCAAACACCATTCAGGCTTGGAGCATTCAAGCAAGCTCCTGGAAGTCTTTTGGGAACCCCCATTTGCAGGGGGGTTACACGAGTGATAAGGCTAATGGCCTTGGTATATTATTTTCATCTTATTTATTTTCAATAACTAAACTAGTCGATCTTATTCCAGGAAGGTTATTGATTTTAGACGGTTTTCCAGGACAGAATGAGTATAGGTTCATAAATGTGTATGGGCCCCAGTCAAAAGCTGATAGAGTGACACTCTTACAGACTGTACAGCCATATTTGGTGACATTGAAATATATCATCTTTGACGGTGATTTCAACTGTGAACTTCCAGATCCCTCTAGCAGTAAAAAAAAAAACAAAAAAAAACATTGTGATGCTACAGCACTCAGAAAATGTACAGTAACAGCAGACCTTAGGGAGTGTAAAAGTGATTTTTCACAAAGATCGCAGTCTACTTACAACAGGGGCAAATATTTTACTACAATAGATTATTTTTTCGTATCCAAAACATTACTTATCCCCCCTTTTTTGGTAACACCAGTGGAATTTTCTGATCACTGTTTTTTTACAGATCAGTTTTCTGGGCACTGAAAAGAATAACTCTCAAAAAAAATGATGGAAAATGAATGTGGGAGTACTTACTGATGCAATAAGAGGTTCATAAACTATTATGGGTGAGAACATCCGTGAGTTGTTCAAGATTTGGGTATTTGGTGGGAAGGTACTAAAAGAGATGTCACCAAAACCATTTTTTAAGTATTTAAAGCTCAGACAGCAATTGCAATATCTTTACACAATAGCTTCTACATCTAGTCAGGACTGTTCTTCTCAGATAGAACAGGTAAAAGCTGAAATTAAAGCATATCAGTATGACAGGTCTCAGACAGTGAGAGCCATGCTTCAATATGGGACACAGAAAAAAACCTGTAGGCGACCCCTATGAAGCATGTTAAAACAGGAAAGATAAAACTTTCATGGAAGCATTTATGGATGAAAAAGGTAACTTAACCTCGATCTCAGGGATGCCCGATATTATTTATGCCCATATTACCTCACATGAGCTGTCCCCCTCCCATTATCCACAGATTGAAGCTTTTCAGCATTATGTTCAGGACATTCAAATCCCTAAATTCCCTGAAATTTCAGAGAACATGGACAAACCCATTTCACCTCTGGAAGTTGAAAAGGTATTTAGGAACTTAAAGCCAGGGGCATCCCCCAGCCCGGATGGAATTCCCTATGAGTTCTATAAAACCTTTGCAAAGGAACTGATCGTTTGTCTTACCGTGGTTTTTAATTTTTTTCTCTCAAATCAAATATGGCCTCACTCTTTTACGGAAGGACTGATAATGTTTATTCACAAAATGGGAGACAAATATAAAATACAAAACTGGTGTCTTATTTCTATCCTGAATTCAGATTTTAAGATTCTTTCATGGGATTCATCTGAGAAATCTTCTCCCTCAAAAAAGCACAAGGAGAAGTCTAGGGAGCGGGCTTGCTCCACGGATGACGCCAAGCCCTTGACGAGCACGGCCCAGCTGCCGCCCAGAAAACCAGATGGTAAGTTGAACAAAACTCCGGCGGATAAGTCGGCCGTCAGCTCCTCTGATGACCATGCCACCCAGGCCATTAAGTCAGCTCCCGGCTCCTCCGGGGTCCGTGCTGCCACCAGTAAGTGGGCTCCCCCAGCTGGGGGCAGTTGCCCGGCTCCGATCGATAAGTCGGCCGAGGGCTCCTCCCCTGACCGCCTGACCCCGCCTGCTAAGTTGGCCATCTCTGATGACTGCACAGGCTCGGTTCCCCCGTCGGGGCCTAACAGCACCTCACCCGATGTCCAGCGGGACCAGAGGGAGGAAGCCCCTCTCCCTCCTCCTCCTGCTTTGCCAGTGCCCTCCAGATCCTCAGCGGGTATGTCCAGCAATGGCAGCAGAGAGTCCATTGACCCTGTCGATGTCCCAACTCTGTATTCCCCTTCTGGGGTCAAGGAGAAGGAGGCTCCTTCTCGGCCTTAAGGCCTCACTGTGGAGGTCCCACCTCCACCTTCCAGTGGGCTTCTGGCACCTTCTCCAATGCCGGTTATCCCAACAACAGTCCCGCAGCCAGGACCGGCTGATCATCCTTTGCCTTTGGCCCCGACACTGGACCCGGTCCCAATGCCAGGGCCCCTTCATCTGGTTCTGACGTCGGCCCCTCCGACGCCGGATCCCCTTCTGGTGCCGGTTCCGACGTGGTCCCCTGACAGGCGGCTGTCCCGATGCGGACCCTCAACCTATCTATACGACGGCGGGTCTGACGTGGGTTCCCCCGATGCCTGATCTGACAATGGGAATTTATACCCGACCCCGAACTGTCCCACATTACCTGTTGGGGTATCCTGGGGACCACTACCTGGGGGGGTCCCACTCCAGACTGGAGTCACCTGGGACAGTTCTACCCTGGATATAATCCCCATTTCCATTATACGGGATTCCAGGGTTACTATCCACTACTGGTTATTCCTCCCCCTCCTCCTCCCCCCCTCAGCCTCTGCCTACTCCACCTCCCACTCCTCCTCCTCTGGTTACCCCAGATTTCAAGACCTTGATACAGTCTTGGTGGGAGGGGGCTCGGTCGGAGTTGGTCTCGGACCTGGAGACTAGGCTCCCACAACCGCGGTCTCCTAGGTCCTCTTCCCCAAGCAGTTCATCCATTGCCACTGTCCACTTCTCCAGAAAAACTCGGCTGGACATTTCCCTTCCAGATACAAGACACCGTCCTGTCGAGGAGGTGGACGATGATGAGGATGACAGTTCAGAGGGGAGGGAAGACTCCTCTAAGGAGGTCCTGGAGGACCCCGAGGACATGAGGAGCAAGGTCTCGCCAAAGTCTCCACCAGAAGACCCTGTCTTCTCCGACCTCTGGAGGGCCATGAAGGACTATTTTGACTGGGAGTCGGAGGAACAGGACCCCATGAGACAGAGGCTTGAGAAACACCTAGACTTAGAGTCTCTGTCTCCCAACCCCATTCCTCCTTGGATGGCCCCCCATCAAGACCTCACCACTGCCGTCTAGCAGATGCCTCATTCTATCCTGGCTGTCCCAAATTGGGTGGACAGGATCTACCGGGCACTGAAGGATGCTCCATTCTTAAAGGCCCATCCCAGGGCTGACTCTGTGGTCATCTTGGTGGCTCATGATCGCTCTTCAGCACCTAAGCACATGAGCACTACTCCTCCAGACAAAGAGTCAAGGCAGATGGACCAGTTCAGCAAAAAGATATATTCCTCAGCCATGTGTAGCCCTCTGGTCCCTCAGTTACATGGCCCATATGCTGTCCTATCAGAAAGCGACCCTGGACAGGCTGAAAGTGAAAGTCCAGTCTATGGATCCCTTGCCTCTAAAGGAGGACTTTGCCAAGGATCTCCGCCTCTCCAAGGTTTCTTGTAGGCACGCTTTACGTGCCACTTATGACTCCATCGACTCGGTGGCCCATACCTCAGCAACTGCCGTTGCCCTCAGATGGCATTCCTGGCTTCGCCTTTCTGACCTCGCCGATGAGGTCCAGTCAGCGATTCAGGATGCCCTTTTCAGGGGCTCGGTCCTTTTTGGTGGGGACACCAAATATATTATCACAGACCTGCAGGACAAGAGGGTTGCACTTAGTTCTGTAAAGTCTATGTACTGATCAGGCTGTCAACAAAGCAGCAGCAGCAGCCCTTTCGGAAAAGGACCTGGAGGCAGAGAAAGAATGCTCAGGCGTGCCACCAAGGGAAGCATAAGGTCATGGGTACAGCTACCCCACCTGTCTCCAAGAATCAGAGATGTTCAGGAGGCCCTCCCCCTGAATGTCCCACCACTTCTTGACTCCCTGGCCCCACTGCCTCCTCAGTCTCATGATGGGGAGCAGGTGGGGGGGGGAGGTTCGCCCGCCATGCATAGGAGTGGAGGGCGATCATTGCAGACAAATGGGTCCTGCAACTAGTGTCCATCGGACACACCATAGAGTTTCTGGAGATTCCTCCAGAAACTCGACCCACAAAGTCCTCTTATTCTCAGGATCAGGCTTTCTTCATTCGTGAGGACGTAAATTTGCTCTTGCTCAAAGAAGCAATCACGCAAGTCCTCTTCGGGCAAAGGGGAAAGAGTTTTTATTCCCGTTTTTTCCTGGTTCCAAAAAAGACTGGGGACTTCAGACCCATACTTGACCTAAGTCAGCTGAATTGGTTTGTCGAGTACAAAAAATTTTGGATGCTGATGCTTCAGAGCCTCCTCCTTCTCCTGATGGTGAACCACTGACTCTGTGCCCTGGATATGCAGGATGCTTACCTGCACATTCCTATTTTCCCCAGCCACCGCTGATTCCTGCATTTTTGTTTCCAAGGGGAACACTTCCAGTTCTGGGCGCTCCCCTTTGGCCTGTCTTTGGCACCATGGGTTTTTACCAAGTGCCTGGCGGTGGTTGCGGCATTCCTACACTGCAGGGGCATTGCAGTCTTCCCTTACCTGGACGACTGGCTGATTTTGGCCCTGTCCAGGGATTTCTTGCTGGAGGCTCTGTCCTTTACCCTGGACTTTTTCAGCAGACTAGGGAAAACTGTCAATGTTCACAAGTCATCCCTTATCCCTGCCCAGAGACTTCAGTTTATTGGGGCAGTCCTGGATACAGTCCAGTGCAGAGCCTTCATTCCTCCAGACAGAATGGAAACCCTAGTCTGTCAGGCCTCCAAAGTGGCTTTCCTCAGGACCATCCCAGCCCAGGAAGTCCTTCACCTTCTGGGCCTGATGGCAGCCTCCACAACTACCGTTCCCCTTGCAAGGCTCCACATGAGGATTACTCAGTGGTCCTTGCGAGTGCAGTGGGATCAGCTCCTGGACTACCTGGACCATCCGGTCCTTGTCTCCTCAGCAGTTCAGAAAGACTTACAATGGTAGAAAGATTCTCGCAATCTTTCTCTGGGGCTTCCCTTTTGGAACCCTGCACTGGTAGCCACCCTCACCACGGATGCCTTGAACATGGGGTGGGGAGCTCATCTTGGGGAACACCAAGCTCAGGGACTATGGTCCGGCTTGGAGACTTCTCTACCCATAAACGTTCTGGAGTTGAGGGCGATCCTGTATGCATTACAGGCCTTTCAGACCCTCCTTC
The DNA here is from genome assembly GCA_016271365.2 of Neoceratodus forsteri. NCBI lineage: Eukaryota > Metazoa > Chordata > Ceratodontiformes > Ceratodontidae > Neoceratodus > Neoceratodus forsteri. Next base: position 1,363,575,417 of record CM028132.1, read on the forward strand.
CAAAGTGATCACTGCTAATCCAAATGGACAATATGACAGTAGTTTGGTATATCAACAAACAAGGAGGAACCCGGTCATACCCCCTTTGCAGGGAGGCGACGTGGGTGTGGAATTGGACAGTCCAGCACCATTTGGTCCTAGTGGTCGTGCACGTTCTAGGCATTCTAAACATCCTGGCGGACGGTCTCAGCAGGTCTTGGACCCTAGCTCACAAGTGAGAACTACATCAGGAAATGGCAGAATCCATCTTCCACAATTGAGGGCATCCGGAAATCAACCTCTTCGCCTCCCAATACAATGCAAAACTTCCCAAGTTTTGCTCGCTCATTCCAGAGCCAGGTGCTTTTTGGAGTGACATGTTGTCTCTATCCTGGACAGGGAAATTCTTGTACGCTTTCCCTCCGTTTCCCATTCTGCAGAGGGTTCTCCTCAAACTTCAGTCAGAGAGGGCAAAGATGATCCTCATCGCTCCTCTCTGGCCAAGACAGATCTGGTTCCCACTGCTACAGCAGCTTTCCCGGGAACCACCAGTTCCACTTCCAGTGACTCACAACCAAGATCGACTGGTACACCTGGGGCTCAGGACCCTGCATCTTCATGCCTGGCTCCTGCAGACATAGCGATATCTCACTTCGGGGTTTCCTCCAGGGTTGCTCAAGTCCTCATTGAGGCTAGGAAACCATCTACCTGTTCCACTTATGCTATGAAGTGGAAACGGTTTTCCATTTGGGTGACCGCTAAGGGCTGGAACCCCTTCTCTTGCTCGGCCCCGCAAGTCATGGAATACCTCCTTCATTTGTCAGACTCCGGTCTGTCCTACTCTTCCTTAAAGGTCCATATCTCGGCTATCTCACCGTACCACGAGCTAGTGGATGGTAAACTCGTGGCTCAGTTGGAAGTCTCAAAAATCTTTTTGAAAGGGATTGTCCATCTGAAACCCCCCCATCCGCAGCCCAACCCCACTTTGGGGCTTGAACTTTATGCTGGAAAAGCTCACCTTCCTCCTTTTGAGCTGGCTATGAGCTGTGATTTGCACTTCCTTTCCTGGAAGGCACTTTATCTTGTGGCTATCACTTCAGCCCGAAGGATTTTGGAGCTTCACGCTCTAGTTTGCAAGGAGCCGTACTTGATTTTCCATAGGGACCGGGCGGTCCTCAAAACTCATCCTAAGTTCCTTCCCAAGGTGGTGTCAGAAGCTATGCTGAATCAGTCAGTAGTGCTTCCAATGTATTACCCATCCTCCTCTAAAAGAGGAGAGGCACTCCTCCATAAGATGGATGTCCATAGGATACTCTGGTGCTACACCCATCGGACCAAAGAATTTCGCTCTTAAAACCAGTTGTTTGTCTTCTTCACCCTGAGATCGAAGGGCAAACCGGTTTCTAAGCAGGGCCTTTCCAAATGGTTAGGCAACTGCATTCGATACTGTTACCAGAAGTACAATAAACCTCTGCCGGGTACCATCAGAGGTCATTCTACTAGGGGCATGGCTGCCTCCACAGCCTTCCTTTGGAATGTTTCTGCAGCTGACATTTGCACTGCCGCTACTTGGAGTTCTGTCCATACCTTTACCAAACATTATAGTCTGGAAATTACTTCTAGGCGGAGGGTTGGCTTCGGCCTAGCCATCCTGCAGGGCCTTCTGTCCTAGACTGGGTCCTTTCTGGACTTCGGTTGTTTCCGTTGGAGTTTGTTTTTTTCCTCCACCCTAGTTTCTCTCGGACTATTTTTGGAGGGACTGCTTGGGGCTCTGTCCTATATGTGATGACCTACTGAAAGAACCCTCTCAAAGTAAGAGAGTACAGTTACATAGGAACTTACCGTAACAGTAGATCTTCGGGAGAGGTTCCTTCAGTAGGTCATATTTTTCCTTCTCTCCTTCCCCTCATTTGATGTCTTACAGGGACTCCAAATCCTGTTTGTTCCTGCTGTCAGGCCTCTTCCTGGCTCCAGCAGGAGAACTGGAGGGCAGGCGTGGGGACCGCCAACTATATACAGTCATGCTGATGTCAATCACGTGACATCAGGTGGGCGGTCCCCCATCAGGTATAGCTAGAAAAGTCTGCCGTGAGGCCCGATGCCAGGTGGCGCCAGTCCTATATGTGATGACCTACTGAAGGAACCTCTCTCGAAGATCTACTGTTACGGTAAGTTCCTACGTAACTGTACTTTTTGTTATAACCCAATTAAAAAACAAAAAAATCCTCCCCCCATATGTGGGAGATCCTCTGGCTATCCATGTTTGGTTGACTGAATATAAGAGGGAACTTAAAACACAAAGTAATTGGGGAAATAAATTGTCCTTATATGAAATGCATAGGGAAGGAAGAAACTATGCAGCATTTTTTGTTTGATTGTACATTCTCATCTGCATTATGGAACGATTTGGCAGTAAGATGGAGGATGCCATGGCTAAGTCAATTAAATTATGAATCTTTTATTTTAGGTTTCTACCCTCCCATTCTAAGCAAATTCCATACAGAAACCCTGGTAGTTTTTTTTTTGTGTATTTTGAAATTTTAATTTATTGCAGGCCCAGTGCCAATGGGTATTGTACCAGAGACTAATGACTTATGATACTTTTTCAACCTTAGTAGGTCAAGACATGAGATCGGTTTTCCTAAAAGATAAAGCAATACACGATTCATTAACAATACAAAGATGGTCGGAAGGATTTTCTGTATTTATTAAATATAAATAAAAAAGGGAAGAAAATACTGTATAGTGATATGGAAGTAATTGTGTATTTCAAAGCCATGGTATTACCTTTTTTTTTGTGTTGAATATTTTTCTTTCATTATTATGTATATGTTTATAATTTGTGTTAAGATATTTACTGGTGCCCAGTATGATGTAATACTGTTTTGTTCATGATGTGATTGCAATACAAAATTCCCCTACTCACAGGCAGGGGAGCCTAACATCCTGGTCCTCTGACACAAGATGGCATCCAGTATGCAGGCGGTAGAGTTGGAAGGTATGGAGACAGGGAAGATAGTCTCCTCTCCTGTCTTATTGATACTGGAGTCTTTTTCTGAAACACCTTGTATGGTTATGGCACCAGAGGAGGACTCTGGCCTTATAGAAGATCTTGGGATTGTGCAGGAACAAATGGAGGATACGGATATAATACAAGGAGAAAACATCCAGGGCTAAAAGGCTCTGGAAATGACCGTACAGGATTTATTGCAAAGGGAAGATGAGAGGCATCTGGCAAGCGTTACTTGCGCAAATGGCAGCGCCGGACTCCCCGAGACAAGATGTGCCTGATATTCAGGAGCATGGGAATACAGAGGCTACTATTGTCGTTTTACAAACAGATGCATAGTTGGCTGTGCAGGTACCTGCTTCACTGGTCTTGGAATCGGAGATGAAGGTTAGTGCTGAATCTTCTAAATTGTCGGACAACACTGCAATACCGGTAGTGGGTGTGATGCTTTGCCAGCTGGTTATGATTGTTCTATGATATTTGTAATATAGAATGTGGTATGTGAGAGTCTCACATGAGACATCTTGTGCTATGGGTGCCCCCCCCCAGGTCAGTGAAGTGCCAAGTGACCTAAAACCAGGAGGTAATTAAAAGACTAGAGAGACTTAATTAAGGGTCTCCTGTTTTTCTGTTGTAATTAGAACTGACCCAGCTGCCAGGATATAGGGCTTGTAAACTTGTATGACGTCTTAGAGGAAAAAACATGTTATCGCGCCATGGTGTGAAAAGTTGTAAAATCTTTGACCTGCTTTGGGAACAGGAAACCACATAAGATCAAAGAAGGAAGGCTTGATTAAAGACTGTCATAATTTGGGAAATTAGTTTTTGCTGAAGTCACAGTATTTAAAATATCTCCTGACAGGAAGATCATTGTTTGTATATTTTTTTATTTTCAACAAGGAGGAGCTAGATGACTTATTGAAAGGGGTGTGGGGGGAGACACAGTTTAATCTATACTGTGTCTGAGCTGTTTGATATATTCTATCTTGGACTGTAGAAAGACACAGCTCCTAGATCTAACTTTAAAAGCACTAAAGAGATAATACATTAGATAGAAAAAGTCTAACTGTATGTTGGTAGGAGTTTGTAGTTTTCCTTGTTTTACTTTACGTGGTTGTATGCTCTTTGATATATTGTTCTGTGTTTACATTTAACATATTTTTATCCATTTTTAAGTAAACCTTTCATTTGAAAGATACTGCCTGGGTCTTCCAAGTTCTTTCTTTTGCATGTGACATATAGAGGGTTAAGACTGACAAAACTGTGCAAGAGCTTGATGGTGTTATTAAACTGGGAAAAGGTAAGAATATATCTAAGGTCTTTTATAGAGTTTTAAGGGTTCATTTTGGATACCTGGTTAGGTGCCCTTGGGCGAAAGATATCTTGCATCCCCCCTGAAGAGAAGATTATCTGAGCCTGTACATTTGGGTACGCTAGCATAAGGTTCACAGTTTGAATCCCCCCAGAACTAGAGACCAAAAGTGATTCAGACCCACAAGCAGACAGGAAGGTTACCCTGTCTGTTACCTATTCACATTACTGTGCCTGGAGGTTGGCACTGTGGGAGCAGAGGGCCTGACCTGCTGAGTGCGTTTGTGACAGATTTGGTTGGCAGCAGTTCGGATAAATTTGGTAACACAAGCTTTAACTGTTCAGTGTGTTAGCTTAATACTGTACAGCTCACTTGCAAAATAAGGCAGTGATTTATTTTTAAAAAGGAAACAGAACTATATCATTTTGCTTACAGTCAAGTTCCTGCCTGTTTTATTTTTTTTTCTAAAGTGCAAGTTAGAGTAGCCATAGTTGGGGAAGAAGATGGCTTCCAACTACAGTGGACACACTGTAGACTACTCGAAGCAGTTGTGCCAGGACAGAGGAGTCCTGTATAAGGGGAGAGCCACCAAGCAGAACCTCATGGATGCCCTGATGGCAGCAGATGCCCAGAGCATCGAGTCATAGACTGTGATCAAAAAAGACCAAACCTTGGGCATGAAGGGGTTAGTGACCAGTGCAGTGTCAGATCCAGTGGGGAGGACAGCAGGGCCAGTGCAAGTGAAGGGCCAGAGCAGCAGGGGAAGATCACCAGCATTCTGGAGCCAGAGGCACTCAAGCTGCAAATTGAGTTGTGCAGAATGGAGCTGGAGTTCCAGAGAGAAGAGAAGCGAAAGCAGCAAACTGCAGAGGAGAAGAGGGAGTGAGAACAGTGAGAGGTGGACCATGAGGAGTGTGAGCACCAGAGGTGACATGAACTTGAGAAGCTACGACTCCAACCACCCACACTAGAGCAGGTAAGTGGCTTGGGATTCACTGGAACTACAGGACTGGGTTACAAATTGAATTCCAAATTGATAGCTGAATTTAAAGAGGAGGAGGATACGGATGCCTTTTTAAATTCCTTTGAAAAAGTTTGCATTCAGGCAAAAATTCCTTGAAGGTCCTGGAGCTTCCAGCTATCCTCGCTACTTACTGGGAAAGCTCGGGATGCATTGGGTCAAATGGACAATGAGGACAGTAATGATTACAGCAAACCTAAAGCTGCACTTTAAAAAAAGTTTGATTTAACTGCAGAATCGTACAGAGCTAAATTCTGTAAGCTCAGGAGAAGCCCTGACATGAGCTATGAGGAGCTAGCCATGAAACAATGTCAATGTTTAAAACGTTGGTGGGAAGGAATTGAAGCAAACTCTGTAGATAAAATTGAAAATTCTGTTTTGTTGGAACAGTTTTTTTGGGCATGCCCAGCAGAGCTGAAAACCTGTCTGGAGGACTAAGATCCCAAAACAGTGCAAGAGGCTGCTGAACTCTCGGACCTCTATGCTAAGAGCAGACCTGCTCTGAGAGTGAATGAGGTGGGCATGGCAGCCCAGAAAGGGAAAAGCGCACCTTCAGGGCAGCTAAAACCCTCCCTGCCTCCACCAAAACCAGTTAGCCCCAGGTTTCAGAGAAAAGATTTCTCTGAGAAAAGAAACGAATGTTGGGTCTGTAAAGGAACTGGGCATATTGCCAGACAGTACCCCAAAAGGGTGAGCAATACACAGAATGGGGCTAGGAAAGAAGTGAGTTGTATGTGTGTCCCTGGAAACATGCCTGTGAACATGAGGAAACACATGCACCCAGTCACGATGAATGGTATACAGACACGAGGGTTAAGGGACACAGTGGCATCTCTGCCATTGGTAAAGGGGGATCTGGTAGAGCCTGGTCAGCTTATACCCAATGAATCTGTAACTGTACAAGACTTTACTGGTGTGGAGAAAACACTGCCACTCACTAGTGTTCTCCTAGACTGGGGTGAAACAGGGGGAACTGTGCAACAGGTGGCTGTAGCCAAAACATTAGCAGTTGATGTCATCCTTGGCAAAAATCTCAAATGGGATGGTGTGTGCAGTTACCCATAGCCAAGTGGCAAGGGAAAATTATAGTTCCCTGGACCCCACAGAAGCCATGGTGGAAACCAGTGGGAGGCTGATTCCCTAGCCTGTGTTTCCTGATATGGAGACTAATGAAAAGGGGTAGAAATTTCCCCAGCAGCAGTTAACCACACAGCTACAGAGAGTTACTCCGAAGAAGAAGGGGTGACCCATTGTCAGAGGGTTAGGGATGAGAGTGATCCTGAGTGCCCTGACACTAGTGCTATGGACCCTAGTTTAGAGACTGAAGGGGACCTGTTCCATGCCTTGGGAATGTGTAAGGAGTTTTCAGCTGCTTAGAAAAGTGACCCTAGTCTAGAGAAGCTGAGGGTTTGGGCAGACTCTGATGGAGCACAGAGAGGTGATGGTAAACATAATGTTTATTGGGAAAATTGACTGATGTATACTCAGGCTATGAAGACAGAGGGAGGGGTGATAAGCAGGCAGCTGGTCGTTCCCCAGGGGTATCATGAGCAGTTGCTCAAGATTGCACATGATATTCCCTTGTCTGATCATCTGGGAATCATGCCACTATGCAGCAGTTGGCCCAGAATTTCTATTGGCCCAACTTCACCCAGCAGGTGAAGGAGTATTGCAGGTCTTGTCACCGATGCCAAGAAATAGGGAAGGCGGGCAAGAAAACCCAGGCGACCCTAATTCCCTTGCCCATAGTGGAGGAGCCATTCCAGAGGGTGGGAATGGATATTGTGGGGTCTTTAAATACCCCCAGCTCCTCTGGGAAGAGGTTCATCCTGACTGTGGTGGATAATGCCACCTGGTATCCAGAGGCAGTCACACTATCCTCACTGAGGATGGACAAAGTGGCAGATGCCTTACTTGGGATTTGCTCCCATGTTGGGTTTCCACAGGAGGTTATCACCAATCAAGGGGGTTCCTTCATGTCGGACCTGATGAAATGTTTGCGGGAGAAGTGTGGGGTGGTGCAGAGGCGCACGACACCTTATCAACCGCAAGCCAATGGGCTTGTGGAAAGATTTAACAGTACCTTGAGGTCGATGCTCCAAACATTTGCTGAAAAGCATGGGAGGGACTGGGAGAAATACCTTCCCCCACCTGTTGTTTGCATAGAGGGTGGTGTCCCAAGAGTCGACAGGATTTTCCCCCTTCGAACTCTTATGTGGACACCGGGTACGTGGGCCCCGAAACTTGATCCGGGAGGACTGGGAAGGCAAGCACGCCACCCAGGGAGCTCCCATAGTGGATTACGTCCTTAGGTTTAGAGAAAGGCTGAAGGAGCTTATGGGGACAGCCCAGAGAAACCTGGCAGCTGCCTAACAGAAACAAAAAGTGTGGTATGACCACAGAGCCAGAGCTCGCTTGTACATGGTAGGTCAGGAAGTCATGGTCCTTATTCCGGTCCGGAAAGACAAGCTGCAGGCTGGAGTGGGCAGGATTGTACAAAGTGGTTAGAAAGGTAAATGACGTGAACTATATCCTAGAGTTACTTGACAGAAGACAGAAAGAATGTACCATGTCAACATGATGAAGCCATATGTTAATAGGGCTGACATGGTGTTTGCAGTTTGTAGTTCTGGGGAGGGGACAGATGAAGGAGACCCCCTTCTGGACTTGCTGGATGAAAGCAAGTGGGAGTCCTCTGTTTAGGCAGCTAAACTGTCACCCCAGCTGGCCCTGGACAAGATCCAGGAAGTAAGAGAGGTTTTAGCAGACTTTGCCCCACTGTTTAGCACCAAAACAGGACTAAACTCCTTAGCGCCCTTACGATCTGAAGACAAGGACACAGGCATGAGACAACATATCAGGTGTCAGAGGCTGTCCAAAAGGACATTAGGAGGGAGGTCGAGGAAATGCTGGATTTAGGGGTAATCCAGAGATCTCACAGCCCCTGGGCCTCACCCATAGTCCTTGTGCCCAAGCCAGATGGCTCTATTAATTTCTGTGTGGACTATCATGGACTGAATGCAGTCACAAAGTCAGTCGCCCACCCAATGCCCTGGATGGATGACCTACTGGACGAGTTGGGAGGGGCGACATACCTTACAACTATTAACCTGACAAAAGGGTATTGGCAGGTAGAGTTAACTGGCAGAGCTAGGGAGAGGTCGGCCTTCATCACTCCGATAGGCTTATTTGAATTTAAAGTAATGCCTTTCAGAATGAAGAACGCCCCGGCCACTTTCCAAAGGTTGGTGAATCAGGTGTTAAATGGTGCTGAGGAGTATGCCGCGGTGTACCTGGATGACATTGCCATCTTTAGTACCAGCTGGGAGGAACAACTGTCCCACCTTAGGGAAGTGCTAGGCAGGATACAGAAGGCTGGGCTCACTGTCAAAGCTGAGAAGTGCCAGGTGGCCATGGCTGAAGTGGCCTACCTCAGGCATGTTGTAGGCAGGGGACAACTTTGTCCTAACCAAGTAAAAATAGAGGTGATCAAGGCATGGTCCAGACCAGAAATGCAGAAGCAAGTCAGGAGTTTTCTAGGGACAGCAGGGTACTATAAGGAAATGTGTACCCAGTTACAGTGCCCTGGCTGCTCCACCATCTGACCTGGTAAAGAAAAGAATGCCTAAGAAAATTACTTGGGAACCAGCCTGTGAAAAAGCCTTTACCAGTCTGACGGAGGCACTGTGCAATGCTCCTGTATTGACAAGTCCTGACTATAGCAGACCCCTTATAGTTCAGACTGATGCATCAGTCTTGGGTATTGGGGCAGTACTGAGTCAGACATCCAACCAAGGAAAAGATCACCCTGTAGAGTTCATGAGTAAAGTTACTTCCCAGGGAGCAGGCTTACTCCACTGTGGAAAAGGAGTGTCTTGCCATAGTGTGGGCCCTAAAGAAGTTAGAGCCATACTTATATGGGCAGCATTTTGAGGTACATACTGACCACAACCCCCTGATTTGGCTGACCCAAATGGAAAAACTAATGGTAGACTATTAAGATGGGGTCTTGCCTTGCAAGGGTATGACATGATGGTCTTACATAGGGCTGGAGCGACCAATCAGAACGATAATGGCCTGTCGCGTGTATATGAAGAGTGGACTGATTTGGTCAGCTCATCCCATGCAGGGGATAGAGCCCCCAGATTCAGTCTAGGTGGGGAGGACTATGATGCTTGGCCAGCTGGTTATGATTGTTCTGTGATATTTGTAATATACTGTAGAATGTGGTATGTGAGATTCTCACATGAGACATCTTGTGCTATGGGTGCCCCCAGGTCAGTGAAGTGCCAAGTGACCTGAAACCAGGAGGTAATTAAAAGACTAGAGAGACTTAATTAAGGGTCTCCTGTTTTTCTGTTGTAATTAGAACTGACCCAGCTGCCAGGATATAGGGCTTTTAAACTTTTATGACGTCTTAGAGGAAAAAACATGTTATCGCACCATGGTGTGAAAAGTTGTAAAATCTTTGACCTGCTTTGTGAACAGGAAACCACACAAGATCAAAGAGGGAATGCTTGATTAAAGACTGTCATAATTTGGGAAATTAGTTTTTGCTAAAGTCACAGTATTTAAAATATCTCCTAACAGGAAGATCATTGTTTGTATATTTTTTATATTCAATAAGGAGGCGCTAGATGACTTATCGAAAGGGGTGTGGGGAGACACAGTTTAAACTATACTGTGTCTGAGCTGTTTGATATATTCCATCTTGGGACTGTAGAAAGACACGGCTCCCAGATCTAACTTTAAAAGCACTAAAGAGATAATACATTAGATAGAAAAAGTCTAACTGTATGTTGGTAGGAGTTTGTCTGTAGTTTTTCTTGTTTTTCTTTATGTGATTGTATGCTCTTTGATATATTGTTCTGTGTTTACATTTAACATATTTTTATCCATTTTAAAGTAAACCTTTCATTTGAAAGATACTGCCTGGGTTTTCCAAGTTCTTTCTTTTGCATGTGACATATAGAGGGTTAAGACTGACAAAACTGTGCAAGAGCTTGATGGTGTTACTAAACTGGGAAAAGGTAAGAATATACCTAAGGTCTTTTATAGAGTTTTAAGGGTTCATTTTGGATACCTGGTTAGGTGCCCTTAGGCGAAAGATATTTTGCATCCCCTAGAAGAGAAGATTATCTGAGCTTGTACATTTGGGTACGCTAGCATAAGGTTCACAGTTTGAATCCCCCCAGAACTTGAGGCCAAAGGTGATTTGGACCCACAAGCAGACAGGAGGGTTACCCTATCTGTTACCTGTTCACATTACTGTGCTCAGAGGTTGGCACTGTGGGAGCAGAGCGCCTGATCTGCTGAGTGCGTTTGTGACAGTGGATACAGCGTCGGGAATGGCACAAACGGGGTTACACCCTGGCTTAAGATGTCCCACAGCTACAATAACTGGAATGACTTGTGACACTAAACAGGGACAAAATACTGTGGATGGGGATACTGCACTCATGACTAAGCTATCGGGCCTTAGTTGGGACAAAGTGGTTATATTGGATGGTGCACCCGAGACATCGTGATCACTAGAAGAGGCCTTGCTTGCAGCAGATTGGGAAAAAGATGCAACTAATAGTCATTGGGTTTCAGGGGCTTCACCCATCCGTATCCCTGATATCAGGGAGGAGATGCAGGGGAGGTGGTATCAACATTCAGACACCTGGAAGTACCCCCCAGCATTGCAACTCCTGGAGGAGTTGGGATTAACACAGAACCCTATCTTATGTCTGCTTGGAACTTCCACTGAAGTATCGCAGACTATTTCTGGACCTAAATCTCCTCGGGGTTCGCCACTTCAGAATAGGGTCAACAGGCTCTCTTATTTGGCAGCAGCTTCCAGGGCTATCATTAAGCCATAAAGGGATGCCCATGCGGGGTTCGATGCAACCAGCAAAACAGCATAATGTCGTCCGATTACGATACTTGGGGGTCTAGTGGAGGTCCCAGATACAGTGTATGTCGCAAGGGTTTTACTTAAAGACTCGTGGAAATTCTTTGCAAATGAGATACATGCATTAATCCGTGTATCAGGAGAAATGACTTTCAACATCAGCTTTAAGACACAAGGTCTGGAACGTTTCTGGATAAAATAACAGATTGAAAAATAATCCATTATGGACCCCCTTTTCTATTTCACCTGTATCTCGACCCACTCAAAAAACTATAACTGTTCTTTTCCAAGTGAAGGGGTCAGTATGAGTGATCTAACCCACTGGCACAAAGCACAGTGCACAGTTCTCTCAGAGCCTGAAGCTATATTTGACTCGGAACAATTATGGACTAGGGCCTGGAGGGTGAGCACACTGCTGAAAGTTACTGATACGGGCCTATCACATCTCCCCAACAGCTTTTTCTTGGGTAGAGATTGAGGGGTCCTTTTCTATCCCAGACAACCTAAGGCATGTTATCAATGTGGCTCGGTGGCACATCTGAGTAGTGCATGCGATCAGATTAAATGTACAATATGCGGGGCACTCGGTCACTCAGGTCTACATTGTGTGGAACAGGAAAGATGCAATCTATGCGATGTACTTAGACATAACTTTCAAGCCTGCCAGTGGGCTGCTCACAATCGGCCCGAACTAGCTGATGGTGCAGAACAATGCCTTTACATCACCCTAGCGCAAAAAAAGAAAATTTTTGCCCAAAATGAACCAGAAGGTGGTATGGATATTGGCCCCCGTGGCTAATACTCTGAGGGAAAAAGGTGGTTCATCTAATCTGCCCAGGGACGGGAGTCCTATGACCATAAACCAGCTGCAAGATTTGGAGGTCTTGGAAGCCCCCCCCCCCCCACTAGAGACAGTAGTGCAAAATGGAGCTAGAACCATGGAGGAAGAAATTACACCACCACCAGTTTCTACCGATGAACAGGAACTTCCTACTAGGGTTCCCGTGGGACAGAACCCTTTACCTGTACTGGATAAATCTGAAAATGGAGGTAATGAAGCCTCCTCTTCCAGCTCCACCTACAGGAATGTAGTTTACTATGCCCAGGGTCACCCACAGTAGGAAACTGCTTAATTCTTCCAGAAACCCTCAGATAACTCCTGGGGCAGTGCCTCTCCAGAATAAGTATGAACTGTTGCATACTACAGGGGAATCTTCTGGTAGTGATTCAGATTCTTCATCTATGCACTCTTCTATCCCTGACCAAACAACAGATATGGAGGCACCTATGGAATGGTCAGATGCCCAAAAAAGGAAGGCTAAAACTAAACATAAGGAGTCAGTTATCCATAAAGGCAGACTGAAGTAACTGTGTAATTGCCTCAATTTTCTTTTTTCCCCCTGTTGCTTTGATGCTGAATATGGGACATTTCTTTCACACTATTAATGTTAATAGTATTAAGAACCCGAATAAATGGGATTTAGTTTTCTCCTATACAATGATGTATGCTTCAGGGATTATATTTCTCCAGGATGATAGATTTTATACGCTACCCGAATTGTCACAAGCCTCTAGGGCATGGTACCCTGGACCTTCCTTCTGGTCAATGGGCCAGGAAGCATGCTCAGGGGTGGGCATTTTGTTTAATTCCCCGGAGATAACATTGGTGAAATTGTATGACCTAGCTCCCAGGAGGGTGCTGATCTTGGATGTCATGATTCAGCAAGTGCCATATAGACTAGTTAATCTTTACGCCCCACAAACAAATGTGCTTAGGGTGGATGTTTTAAAACTAATCCAACCCTTTATGCATACGTCCCAGTTTGTCATTTTTCCGGGAGATTTAAATTGTGGCTTATCCCTGAAAGATAGATCTCTCACCTCCAAAACCTCAAAAATATATTCTGACTCCCTTTTTTTAACGTCCATGCTAAAAACGGCCAGATTGACAGACTCTTATACATCCCATAAGGGGTTACATATGCCTACCTTTCATAAGGGGAATCTGGCCACCAGGATAGATTTCCTTTTTATATCTCATCAATTGCCCATCGGGAATGCAACAGTGACATTAGCTGAATTTTCTGTTCACAACATGGTATCAGTCTTAATTGCGGAGGTAGTCACCATTCAGAAGGGTCCTGGTATTTGAAGGATGAATACGTCGCTATTGCTAAAGAGGGATTTCAATTTTCTTTTGACTGATTTTGTGTTAGCTAGGAAATCGTTTTTTATTTTGTATGAGGATGTGGCGCAATAGTGGATAGATACTAAACGTGACCTGGGATTTTTCCTGAAGTGCTATAATAAAACTTTAAGCATGTCCAAATACAAGGATTATTTAGCTACTAGAACCCATCTAACAACAGTTACTGACACTGTCCACTACTACCAAACATAATTGCACCCCCCAAATTCAGGTTTTGAAACAACAATTGCAACTGTTTCATTCAGAGATGGCTCAGTCGCTTCGATTTCAACAACAGTTTGGTATAATCAGATCCAAGGACTCTGTTTGTCCATTTGAATCCTGTCAAGCAGGAATAGGGCAGAAAGAACTGAGGGCCTTATATGACCGCCTAGGACAGACAGTCAATACTAACGACAGTGTTATGGAAGTTGTTACTGACTATACAAGGAGAAATACAGCCCAATTGCTTTTGACCCTGTACAAGCAGCTGATCTATGATCCCATATTGATCTCCCTGGAATTTCTTTATCGGATGGTACACAGCTAGTCAGGGATATACACATAACGGAAGTTATGGAAGCCATCTGGTCTTTGAAAACAAATACGGCTCCAGGGCCAGATGGTTTACCCCCAGAACTACATACATTTTTGGCCCCAAATTTCAGGGAAGAATTGACTCAGGTTTATAACTGTCTTTTGAGAAGTTCCAACCCACCTCTTAATTTAAATATGGGTTCTTTGATATATTTATTTAAAAAAGGGGATAAAAAGCATTGGCAAATTGGAGACCGATCTGTTTATTAAATACAGATTTTAAAGTACTATCAAAAATATTGGCAAAACACCTGATGCATGTAGCTATAGATGTTATTTCAGATACCCAAACTTCATCTGTTCCTGGTTGAAGTATTCAAGATAACTTGGTGCTATTGAGAGAGATTTTTGATAGAGGAAATATGAATCTTGTGCAGGGCTATGTCTTATTCCTCGATCAAAAGCAGGCATTTGATGCTGTTAATCATGATTTTCTATGGTTGGTTTTGGAACATTTTCAAATCCCGCCAGTTTTTATTCAATGGCTCCAGTTACTCTATAGAACTGCAACAGTATTTCCAGTGGTAAATGGTTGGTGTGGTCCATTGGTTGGAGTAAGCGAGGGGTACGGCAAGAGAGTCTGTTGAGCCCCATTTTATACATTTGTTTTCTGGATTCTTTGCTTCGTATGCTATAGACCTCTTACTTATTGTCCCCTATTATTTCTTCTTCATCATTACAAGTATGTACGACTATGGCATATGTGGATGATATGTGTTTGTTGGTATGAGATGAAGCCTCTATTTTGGAAGCCTTACGGTTATGTTCAGCATTTGGAAGAGTAGCAGAGGTCAGTCTCAACCTCTAAAAATGTGTAGGGCAGTTTTTAGGAAATGGTGGCCATGCCTTAGGGAATGTAGGTGGGATTGTGCTCCAGAAGGATCCAATTAGAATACTGGGAATTTATTTTGGGATGGAGTGTCCAGATAGGTTTAATTGGGAAGAGAAGCTAGGGATTGCACAGCGGAAAGTCTCTGGTTGGAATAGATGGAAAATGAGTAAGAAGAAGAGTGTTTTTAATTAAGACCTATTTGGTCCCTGTTTTTTTGTTCCTGAGTTATGTCTTTCCACCTCCGAAATGTTTAGAAACTCGATTACTGAGTGTTTTTTTTTCAGGCAGTGTGGGGGAGTCGTCTCAACCCTATATAGCAAAATAAGCTATATTTGCCAATTAACCAAGGTGGTCTGAACATGGTACATCCGTTATTATTTTTTAATAGTATTTTTTTTATGGCTAATCTACACCTGATTCTAATTCATACTGGTAAAGGGTGGGAAACTTGGGTTTTTGATAAGATCGCTGTTTGGTTTCAGTTGTGGGAAAGGGGTGACTTGAGGGTGGTAAAACAGCTTCAGTCAGCCCCAATGTACTGGAGAGAGACTTTTACTAGACTAAGACAATGGCAGGTGACATCACTGGGGATGATCACGGTACAGAGGAAATGGATGTGTACTGATTTATTGAACACAGTATGCCAGGTACCTACAGTCTTTGATCATTGCTCTGCAGAGTACAGAACAGATCTCCTTAGTTTCTTGAGAAATCCCAGGATACCCCCTCATATGTGAAACTTGCATTGGTTGGGATGCCACAGTAAAATCAATGTAAAGGGTAACCACAAACACAAGCAGATGTGTGACAGGTACTGTAGTAGACTGGATTGCATTTCTCGGATTGAAAGAGAGGAACACCTGTTTTTTCAATGCTCTTTCATTTCTGGATTTTGGGATTTTTTAGCCACAGCGTGGAAGGCCCCAGTTTTTGCTTTAATCTCAATGGAAAGCCTTTTATATGGACAAGTTTCCGGGCCATGGCAGGTATGGGATGGTGAGACAGTGGCAATAATCTTTACTGTATGTAAATGGCAGATATGGAATGCACGCTGTATGTTTACTTTACAACAAAAGCAGGCATCATACCCTGAACTCTTGGGGAAAATAACTAAAGATTTATTGTTAATTTGAAGAAAAGAAAGGCAGTCTTTACAGGAATGTATTTGGTTGAATAAGTGGCATAACATACCTTAGATTACAGACTCTGATGCTCCTATTACATAATGGGTTGGCTAGCGGTATGGATACTCACGCTAGGTAGCCTGAATTCTGTATTTCTGTTCTAGGTAATCTCTGTCTCAATGTTCTAGAACAGGGTTTTTTTTTTTTTGTTTTTTCCTTTTGTAACTTCCCAATTGATATTGTTTCAATACATACCATATCTGTTTAAGCCAAAGCTGTTTTCAGATGTTGACAAAATTGTATCGAAGTTTTCCCTTTTTCTTTGTTTTCTTTGCTTTATCTTATATTCTTTTTTCTCATGTTTTCTTTTAGGAGGATGTTATGATTATGTTTGGTTGTGGGTTTGGGATTTTCTGGTGAGAGGATTTGTGGATATTATCTTATTGTAAATATACATGGTTTTCTTTTGTGGTGTTATATTTAGTTTTTGTTTCTAATTAAAATTTCCCCTACTCTTTTCAAGAAGTGTCATGGGATCTTTAACATCCACCAGAACAGACAAATGGGACTTCGGTTTAACATCTAATCTGAAAGATGGCACCCTATAAGTGCAGCACCCTCCTCATGCGGCATTACAGTGTCAGTATTGGAATTTAACCCACGTGCCAGGTGTGGGGATAGAACCCACAGCCTTCTGATCTTCTGGCCTCAGAGGCAAGCATGCAGCCTGCTGAGCCACTGACACTGCGCACTGCAGCATTTATTGACTGTTTACTTTGACTATGTTATTATTTTAACTCCAAAATATGAGTATGATAAGGGCCGCACAATGGGTATGATACAGGCCATACCCTGTTGTGACTTACATCTTACTCAAAAATTTAAATGTGGCTCATAACCCCGGAAAGGTTGGAGACTCCTGTTCTATGCACATGTGAAACTTTCATCACTTGGTAGCGCTTTACAGCCCTATTGGCTCTGGCCATTGTTTTATAGGATCTCAGACTAACCGTGCACACACATATACTCACTCCCTTATTACTGAATCTAACTGCCCAGACAGCCCAGCTGAGATAACGCATCTTACTCAGAGAGGGAGTAGCTAACTTCTTTCTTGCCCCTCCATCACTCTTCTTCAAATGTATGTACTTTATGTTTGTATATATTTATTTATGTATGTGTGTGTGTGTGTGTGTATATATATATATATATATATATATATATTAGTTTTTACTTTTCTGACTGGGATGGTAAGCCCACTGGGAACAGGCCACTTTCAAAATGTGACCCAGACCACCAGGGCAATAAATAAAGTATCATAAAATAGGATGAGCAAGAGGGTAATACAGTACATGCATACAGCATACTGTGGCAATAGGCAGTACATACAAGGAAATGAGATAAGGCTTAGTTCAGTTAAATTGTAGCTGTAAAGGTCTGACTTTAGAAAGTCCTCCTTCACTCCTGCTCCTGTCTGTAGTTTCCTGTTACCTTTCTGTTGCCCCCTACACCTCCCTCCCCATATCCCTTGGACTGCCATTTGCTCTTCCCACCCATACCTATCTCTGGTAATGACAGTTAATCAGAGTTAAGAGTTTGTAGACACTCCCTAAGCATAGTATGTGTGTTATTAGAAGTGTGTAGTTGCAGGCCGGCCTGGTGGCACTGGGGTTGAGGCACTGGATGCCACACCTCGCGCTTCGCTGGCAACCCGGGTTCGGGAATGGACTCGGGTCGGCGGGGGTCGGCTGAGTGAGGGAGGATTGAGCGTCCCAATGGATGCTCTCCTCCCTCTGGGGTGGGATACCAGGGTGCTGTATGCACCCAACGCCCTAAGAGAGCCGGTGGAAACGTGGGCTCATGAGGGGTTGGCGGCTCCATTCGTCGGAGTCCAGGAGGGGAGACACTGTCAAGCACTAGGGAGAGACATGCGTTAGCATGTCACCTCTCTGGATGTACATCCTCATGCCAGCGTCTCAGAAGGTTAGGAGTAAGAGGTAACACACCCTCGGTGGTCCTAGATGATGACTGTTCTGAGCCATCCAAGTCTCCAATTCTGGGACAGACCCCACTGTACAGGTGGAGGCAGAAGGAGAAGGCACTCTAGCGGCAGATCCTAAGCAGAGGAGGTTGGCATGGGATGAGCGGTCCGAAGGAGTGGGTAATGAGGGCAGGTAGGAGGGGATAAAAAGAAAGTAAAAAAAAAAATAAGTGTGTAGTTGCAAGAGGCACCCTTGGGAGCAGGCCAGAGACAAGGGGCCTGATTTTCGGCCATTCTGGGACTAAGTCCCACATTGCAGCCACTGCTGCATTACAACATTTCCACACCTGTGGACATTTGTATCTTTGACCCGTGCTCCACATGGGCAGCAGGTGTAGCTGCAGAGGGATGTTACACCTGGTCCAACCAGGCATAACATTTTGATGCAGCTGCACCAAAAAACGGCTGCAAGCTGCCAGAAATCATGGGAGTCAGTCATAAACCATTTCCAACTTTGAAACACTGCAGCTCTGCAAGTGAAGCCCCATTCATGCCAGTTTTTCCTTGCACCTGTGCCGATTTCATGGGGGTTGAAAATCCGGCCCCAGATGTCTTCTGTTTAGCAGTGAGCAATGTGATGCAGTAATAAAAAGGTTCTGTTTAAAGGGACACTGTCAGCTTTTTAGTAAAATGTCTACTCATGTGTGACCAGTTTCCCTACAGCAACAGAATTAGAAAACTAACTGCTGTGAATGCCCCGATATGTATAACAATATGTACTACGGTATTTTTTTTAAACCCAATCATGTTTATTGAAGACATTAATCATTGCTGACAGTACAGTACACACAGAAAGTGAACTGTGACCAGTGCACTATTGAGAGCAGACAGTGCCAGGGTCAGATTAATGCATGGGCCTAGGGGGCCCAGGCCCAGGGACCCTAGGAAAATTAGGGCCCACAACTCAGCCGAGGTAGCAGGTACTGGAAATGCCAGGAGTCAGAGGAGGGAGGAGATGAGGCCCCTTTAAGTAATGGGCCCCGAGTGATCGGCTGCTGCCATGCCATGCTGTGCAGCTGTCAACATTGACTGACTGAGTCAGTTGTCCAGCCGGGTTGCGGCGGGGTTGGTGGGTCAAGCTGGAGGTGTTAATGCGACAGACAGGGACATGGGTCTCACTAGAGAGATGGCAGCCAACATGGAAATCACTGACACGAGTTTTACCAGTACCATGCAACCACCGACTGATCAAGGATTATATTGCCAGCAATGCATCATTCAGAGTCTCTACTGCACTGCTGTGTGAGTGCTTGAGCTCTCTCTTGGCTGTCCCATCAGTTGGGCTTGTTGTTGGGCTTGGGGGTCGGGGACGTCCAGGCCAGTCTGGCAGTAGCGCACTATGGGGCAGGGCAGGCTGGCAGCAGTCAGAGAAGCAAGACATGTCAAAGAAGAAGACTTCAGCATCAACGGTCAAGATCAAGAATAAGGTAAGCCACAGCACTGACAGCAGCCAGCAGCAACCATGCAGTGAGTGATATATACAGTTTCAATCAAACTTGTCTTGAGCTTGAGATGACTCAGAGCTGGAGCACGGGGGGGATTTATTATTATGTGGGACTCGGATCCCACTCCTGACACAGTGTCACAGTGGGGAGGCAGGGACTGGGCTTCATTAGCCATAGCCATGATCCTGGCAAGTCTTGCAGCAGCAGGGAGGGCCATGTTACCGGTTCCATTTCTGGTGGATTTGGTAATATTGCTTTAATGTTTTTTATTAGACAGACTTAATTAATACACAGGGCAGCAGCACAGCAGGCTTCAGTGCAGAGGAGGCAGCCGAAGTCAACTGACACACTCAACAGGGTCACGTCACGTCACGGTCACATGTAGGGCAGAGGGCGGGAAGCTTGAACCTTGCTTGAAGGCAGCTTATGCTATCTGTCAGGTGGTGGTATCGTTTGTGTGTTTTTTTGCTGTACTGTACAGCCAGCAGCTAGTGGGCAGCAGCAGCAGGCACCAGGCAGTCCAGAGATCTGAGTGTGCGTGTGTGTGTGTGTGTCAAGTGTGTAGCTTGACTTGTGATTATTCTGTGCATCAGATGACAAAATTCTTCTACAGTGTGTGACAGTGACAATGAACTGAGTGACAACAGAAAACAGTTCTGTAGACTACTACTACTATGTACCACTACTACTGGTCATTCTCAGGTCGGTGTTGTTAATTTGGGCAGGTGAGGAACCAACAGGAACGCGACAGCAGTTCCATTATTCACCTCCTGAAACTGTTATATCTCCACTGGTCATTGTTGTGGTAAATTAAAGTTATGGATTCCTCTAGCAACTATCGTTATCTAAGTGGGTGTGCAAAGAGAAAGCTGAAAAAAAGAAAGAGAGATGAAGGGGGTGGCTTTTCTGGGGAAGATCCCAAAAATAAACCCATTCTTCAAGGAGCCAGAGAACAATGAGAAGCGACAATTATTAGATGATGATAGCATCGGCAATGAACCTGGCCAGTGGTGCCTCTGAGCCTGACAATGTGCAGCAGCAAGGAGGCACTGTAGAAGTTAACATGCCTACTAGTA
Organism: Neoceratodus forsteri; assembly: GCA_016271365.2. Lineage (NCBI taxonomy): Eukaryota > Metazoa > Chordata > Ceratodontiformes > Ceratodontidae > Neoceratodus > Neoceratodus forsteri. Next base: position 1,363,595,938 of record CM028132.1, read on the forward strand.
GTCCAGATGTACGAGATGTGGATGGAGTGGTGGCACTGGCTACAGATGACCCTCAGGAAGAGAATCATGACTCAGGTCGTACTCGAGTGAAGACAAGAAAAATATTATTGAAGCAGATCAATTTACCTGTGATCCTGCATTGTGGAGTAACACTGATGATAATTTTAGGAGTTTTGGGATTGCTAAGGGTTCAGCTGCTTGTCAGAATAAAAGCATACCAAATTTCTCTGCTATCCAGAGATTTGTTTTCATGTCGGCTGCACAACAGTGAAGTGTTTATGTGGTAATGGCTTATTTACTCACCATCTGCTGGAAATGTTTACTGCTTTGCCTGCATAATTTTATCAACAAGATTGTATGCCTTTACTGAAGGGCTCAGCAACTGGAAACACCCTGCGTGCATTTCTGAACATGAAAAAAGCCTGGAACACTGAAACTGTATGCTAGCGTGGATAGGGCATATAAAGGCAACAGATACAGTAGATGCAGATCTAGCTCGGAAGTTTCAGTCAGAATGCTAATACTGGAGATATGTTCTTAAACGTGTTGTGGCAGTTATCAAGTTTTTAAGTGAGCGTGGACTTGCATTCCATGGTGAAGATGAGCTGCTAGGGTCACCACATAATGGAAACTATTTGGGGATTTTGGAGCTGATCACTCAGTTTGATCTGTTTTTGGCTGATCATATGGCTAAGTTTATTTTATGTATACCTGTGTACCACACAATTCTGTCTCGTGATTTATGCTTCCACCAAATGTCTTATATTGCATGTCTAATTTTGACTTGGAACCTTTGTAAAAGAGCCTCTCGGCTCAAAGATATTACTCTGAACCTGAAATAAAATAAATAAAGTCTGGACACAAGAGTAGAGATAATACCTCCTATTTGTCATCAACTATTTGTGACGAATTCATTGATTTGATGGGGCACAAAGTTAAAAATTCAATAACCAGAGAATTGCAACAAGCCAAGTATTTTTCAGTGATTGTTGATTCAACACCAGATCTGTCGCATGTGGATCAGTTAACTTTTGTATTCTGATTTGTCATTTCAGATGGACACATTGTGGAACAATTCATTGGATTTGAGCCACTGGAGAACCATACGGGTGCAAGTCTGGCTAATACTGTGCTTGCTATGGTAAATAACTTGGGTTTGGACATCTCTAACTGCCATGGACAATCATATGATAATGCCAGCAATATGTCTGGATGATACAATGGAATGCAGACGCACCTAATGGCCCCTATGCATGAACATGCAGAGTGGCTATGTGGCGCTCATCCCCGGCACATAGCCACCCCACACCCTTTGCGCACCCTGCGTGGAATGCACAACACGGGATGCACAGCCCCTCTGCACCCGATCCCCTACCTGCGCGGACCACAACATGCAGGGGGTGGGCGGGGTGCTTGACAGCACTACGCACTATGCACATGGTGTGTAGTGCTAGCCATGGCGGTATGGTGGCAGGCATGGGTTACATCAGGGAGAACCCTGCCGTAAGCACACTGCTCTCCCCACACCTCCATCCCTCAACAATGGGACACAACACAAGAGCAGTGATAGACCACCCGGGGTCACCTATCCCTACACCCAGCAGTGCCCCACACCTCCCTCGTGCATGCCAACCCCCCCCACACACACACACACATGGGGGCACTGGCCCCTGGACTGAAGACCCCTTCCACAACACACCGCTTGCCCACCTCTTGTCCCCTTGCTGGTGTGGTGGGCAGTGTGATCCCTTCCCACCCAACACACACCCTCGTGCCAGTGCCCCCCAACCCCCATACCACCCTGTCTGTTTGGGGCAAGGCACAGCCAGCAGCACATCCCATCTCTCACCTCCATGACTGTCGGCCATGCGGACATCCGCAGGGGAGCCCAGCTAATGCATCCTCCACCGGTATGTGATTCACTGATTCTCTGGGATGGGCATCCCATTGGATGCCCACCGAGGTGCGCAGCTCCATCTATGGGTGCCCCATGCAAATCTGCGCATACTCCGCACCGGGGGTAGGGCCATGGATAGGTGGCTGGTGGTCATGAATGTTGCCGGTGCGCACCTGTTTGCAGGTCTGGAGCTCTGCAGGTGGGAAGCAGGGAACTACACAAAGAAGAAGCAGGGAACTACAGACCAGTCAACCTCACCTCGGTAGTGGGGAAGATCATGGAAGCACTACTGAAGGAGAGATTGGTGGAACATCTGGTTGTCAATGGACTACAGGACCCAAGGCAGCATGGTTTCACCAGGGGGAGATCATGTCAGACCAACCTTGTTGAATTTTTTGACTGGGTGACTAGGGAGGTGGATCAGGGGAGGGCAGTGGACACGGCCTATCTGGACTTCAGCAAGGCCTTTGACACAGTGTCACATAGAAGACTATTACACAAACTGGGGAATATGGGTGTGGGCAGGACAGTAGTGTGGTGGGTAGATAACTGGCTGGGTGGCAGGACACGGAGGGTGGTGGTAAATGGCTGTCACTCCACAGAGGGAAGAGTGACCAGTGGGGGTACCACAGGGATTAGTGCTGGGACCGGTCCTATTCAACATCTTCATCAGTGACATTACGCAAGACCGAGAAGGCAGAATTTCACTGTTCGCTGATGACACAAAGCTCTGCAACAGAGTAGACACACCGAGAGGTGTAGACAGAATGAGAAGGACCTGCAGAAACTTGAAGAATGGTCAGGGTTTGGCAGTTGAAATTCAATGCAAAGAAGTGCAAGATAATGCACATGGGGCACAAAAACCCTGGCACAATATATCAGTTGGGGGGTGAGGATATAGCATGCACCAAGCAGGAAAGAGATCTTGGGGTTATCATCTCTGATGACGTCAAGGTAGGAAAACAGTGTGACAATGCAGCAGGTAAAGCAAATAGGATGCTGGGGTGCATAGGCAGGGGCATCACCAGCAGGAAAAGGGAGGTCATAATTTCGCTATACATGACACTAGTGAGGTCCCACCTGGAGTACAGTGTACAGTTCTGGAGACCTTACCTACATAAGGACATAGACAGGGTAGAGAAGGTTCAGAGGAGGGCAACAAAGATGGCGCATGCATTGCATCACAAGTCCTATGAAGACAGGTTGAAGGAACTGAACATGTACTTCCTGGAAGAGAGGGGGGATATGATAGAGACATACAAGCATCTTACAGGGAAGAACAGGGTGCAGGAATACACTATTTTTAAGCGAAAAAGATGTTCCAGGACTAGAGGGCATGGGATGAAGTTGGAGGGAGGATGATTCAGAGGAAACGTGAGGAAGAATTTCTTCACAGAACGGGTGGTGGACAAGTGGAACACCCTGCCAGTGGAAGTGGTGGGGGCTGAAACAATCACGGGATTTAAGAATGCATGGGATAGACATAAAGGAATTCTGGAGGTCAGGGGTAAGGGGCAACAGACTTCTAGGAAAACATAAACTGAACTTACAAGTTCAAATGGGCAGACTAGGTGGACCATAGGCCCTTATATGCCGACACTGTCTATGTATCTATGTATCTATGGATACATGCCTTTAGCTTGTATTTCCCGCCCGTTGGAGCATAGGCCCCGATGCGAGTAAAACCACTTCTGCATGATGTTCCATGTGCTACACATTCATTAAACTTAGTTGGAGTCAACAGAGTTAACAACAGCTACACCCATGTAATTAATTTCTTTGGGTTTCTGCACTCACTATATGCTTTCTGCTCAATGTCAACATATCACTGGAAGCAAATTGTCAGCAGCTCTGATGAAATCCAGAGATTTTTGACACTCAAAAGTCCCTCTGACATGAGACGGAGTAGCCATGCTGATTCTACGAAAGCTTTGTGTCAGAACTATGAAAGAATTTGGCAAGCCCTACAAAACCTGTCAGAAGATATGAACCAGTCAGCTGAAACCCGATGAGAAGCAGCTTCCCTTCAGAGCAAAATGGAGCAGTTGGAAACAGCCTTCATGACTCAGTTTTGGGACACTGTGCTTTAGCTGTTTAAAATGACCAGCATGCAGCTACAGAAAATGGACATCGATCTCAATACAGCAGTTCACTTGCTGTGCTTGTTGGTATCATTTGCAGCTGCCCTGCTAGATCAATTTGAGAAGTTTGAAAATGCTGCTAAGAAGACATGCAAGGCTGTTTCACAAAAATATCAAAGTGAACTCTGCCATATTCGAAAGATAAAAAACATTTGCAGATGAATCCAGAGAGCCTGACGCCTTACTTGAAGAAAGCAAAACATTTTGTATTGCGACATTCTATGTCGTAATTGACAAATTGTTAGCTTGTCTTCATCATCAACTGACTGCCTGTAAGATGCTGTGTGACTGCTTTGGAGTTCTGTTTGTGTTAAGCTCATTGGATGTCACTGACATTCGCTGGCGTGCTGCTGACCTTGCTGCAGTTTACCCCCAGGACTTACTGTAGATATCAGACAGTCCCTGATGAGCTCCTACAGTTAAAATTCTTTGTACAAGATGAGCCCAATAAGTCTCCAGCCAAATTGCTACAAGATTTAGGGCACAATGGCCTTCAGTCAATGTTCCCTAATGTGGACATTGCCCATAGAATTTTCCTGACACTGTCAGTGACAAACTGCGAAGGAGAATCCACATTTTCAAAGATGGCAAGGATGAAAAATGAGCTGAGATCAACAGTACATCAGCATCGTTTGAAGGCCTTGTCTCTCATGGCAGTTGAATTAGAGCTGGTATGAGAAATGGAGTTCGATGACCTCATCCGTGATTTTTCCTCCCTTAAATCCCAGAAGAAAATGACCTTTTAAAAGGCAAGATTTCCATTGTGTGTGATGTAACCCCTAGGTGGCGCTATCCCAGGGGCTACTACCCCTGCCTGCTTGGCTAGTAACAGGTTAAGGGGCCTAGGTTCTGCAGTGGGTGCCTCCATCTGGAGGTCAGGGTTGGTAGTGGTCAAAGTAACCTGGGCACAGCCCTCCAGGACACTGTAACCCCCCCCTTCCCTTCTAGTGGTCTAAGCAATATACGATAATCACTTTCACAGTACCCTTTGTACACCATACAAGTACCCACACTGTTTGCACTTACCACCAGGGCTGGTTCCTCTGGTTTGGCCCTGGGGACCCCCTGTAAAACAAGGTTATGCATAGCAAATAGCAACAGTACAGTACTCTTGGCACAAACTGGAACCACAGTCAGGTTAAATGCAGAAAAAGTCAGATCTGATTTATTTAGGGGACTTGAACAAGGAAGGGGTGTAATCAGGTTGATTGGCTTAAAGGCTATATTAATCAAACAGTTATGCATGCGCTTTAAGTCCCCACACAGTCACACCTCTGGATACCCAGGTAGGGAGATGATGGGCTAGCCAGGAACATTGCAGCTGGTTGGGGTCCTGTGACGGAAGAAAGCAACATGCACAACACACACTATTTGTAATCCGAAGCCGGAGGGCTCAGTTCGTGAAAGAAAAAGCAACCAGACAATCAGATGACAACACTTTAAATTTAGCTGTTGTTGCAGGGAGCTACCCTGATGTTTACTCATGATACCCAATACTGGACACTGGCAGGACGAAATCGAGACTGCAGGCTGTTGTGCTGGAGTGCCCGGAGAAGTTGGGGCACACATGAATCACCGAGGCGTCATTCCTGCTCAAGTGTTGAGCAGGGGGCTGATCCCCTGGCAGCTAGGTCTCTCGTCGATGGCTTTCTCTGTGCAGCCGGTAATCGGGCTGGGCCAGTGTGGCAAGGCCCAGGCCCAATGGAGAGGATTTCGGATTCAGTCCGTGGGGCTGGATGCAGCTTCCAGCAAGCAGAATACAGTTCAAACCACAGTGGGGAACCAAATCATGACCCACTAGCAGCACACAGCACATTTACATGTAAGGAAATTCGAATGCAGTTTCCAGCAAGCAGAACACAATTCAAACCACAGTGGGGAACCAAATTACGACCCACTATAAGCACACAACACATTCACATGTAAGGAAATTCCACTGTACTAGGCAAAAGGCTCTCCGGTCACAATTACAGAGTCTCTGCACAAGCCGGGAGTTCAGAGGTGGCTGGAAGTACAGACAGGCCGATCGCATTCAGCAAATCTTCGATCTTCTTCAGGTAGGAGCCTGGTCACAATTCAGTGGCTTACTTCACTCTCCAAGTTCGGATTCAGTCCGAAAAAGGCACAGGTTCCCTCTCAGGGACAGCAGGCAGGCATACAGACCACAACTCAGGCCTTTCCACAGTTCTCCCACATGAATCTACTCTGGGGCTGCTGCTTGAATCATTCAAGCTGTTATCTCTTCACTTCCCAACTCAGAACTAACTGAAAACTGCAAGCAGTCTGGGATTTCATCAAGATCCAAAAGGCTCGGTTGGCTGATCTGTCTGTAACCCCCCTACAAATGAGGATTCCTAAAAAGCCTCCTAGGAGCTTGCTTAAGTGCTCCCAGTCTGAATGGTATTCAGCGTTTAAGCCGTTTATCTGTGAGTGCTTTTAGAGCCTCTGGTACTGTCTCTTTAAGAACTGTCTGCTTGCAGACTTAATTAGTTTGTATAGGGGGACTGTGTATTTAATGCTCGAATCCTGCCCAAGCTGCTTTCAAATCATTCCATTTTTGCAGTCAGTAAGAGTGCAAAGGGAGCCCATCTGAAAGCTGTAACTGTTTGCCTGTAATCTTTTAAAGCATTAGCAAAATTGTAGTTTGTCTAACCTGCCTTTATTGCAGCTGGGACTGTGTGTGTGTTAACTCTCCATTTTGGACCTAAACTGCTGTGCTGGGCCAACTGGGTTAAGGGAGCATTAAAATGGAGCTTGTGGACGAATCAGAACTTGGATTCTTAATCTGAGTCAGCCACAAGGGGATTGTATGGGCAGTGACTCTGGGAAATGTAGTTTTGACCTTGGCGCCTTTTTTCTACCAACAGAGGGAGTCTTATTGTGAGTGACAGCTGAATCAGCCAACAGAATAATGTGGAGCTAAAGGAAATGCCCTGCTCTGCGACTGGAAAGATCAGATCAGTTGTGGCAGTGAAGAGAGAAGGAGCTGTGTGCTTCTGCAGTGCATAGTTTCACGCAGAAAGTGCATGTGAGGCCCTGAGTTTCGGTCTGCAGCCTTTGTGAGTGCCAGTTTAGACAGAATCTGAGTTGTGAGGAGAAAGAAGCACTAGAAGTGTGGAAACCAGGCTCACCCTGTAGAAGACTGGAGAAATTGCTGAATCGTGCTCGGTCTGTCAGGAACTGAAGCTGCTGTGTGTGCTCTCGGGTATTTTGCAGTAATTGCGATCGGGATCGAGGAGCAGTCTGCCTGGTATAGTACTTTCTTTTACATATGAATGTGCGTAGTGCTTGTGGGGAATTGCTATTTCCAATCCCCAGTGCTGTGTGCTGTGTGTTGAAGCTGTAAGCAAACCCCAGCTTGTCTCGGACTAATTAGGGAGGCAGTATAGCGCAGTGGTTTAAGGCTCTGAGCTGCAAATCTAGAGACCTGGGTTTGAATCCCACAGTCTCCACTTGCATACTGTGTGACTCTGAGCAAGTCACTTAACTTCTCTATGCTCCCAGGTTGCACCTGTAAATAAGCTTTCAGCTTAGTGTGTCTCACCTGGTTAAACAATTGGAACTGGAAAATCCGTTTGCTATCAACTGCAGTGGGATCCAGTCACAAGGACTTTGTCTCCATGCCCTGTTGTTCTGGCAACCCAGAAGAACATCCACCATCCGGTTCTCAGCTTGGGTATTGTGAGTACAAGTCAGGGTATTCCTCTGCAGCCTGTTTTCAATCACAAGTGTGTCATCTAATTCTTGTTGTTTCACTGCTTCATGGACTGAGCCATCTGGCTCCGGATTACTATTGGGTGTTGTGCATATATTTTCTTCTACAGGGCCCTATCCATCTGCACCTGCCAGCCAACCCCGGGCAACAGACCTGGCTACCCAGAGTGTGATTTTCAGCCCCTGTATGTGTGCACAGTACAGTGATTTAATGCCACCAATTAACCTCATTTCTCCCTCCCGTGTTACTGCCCCCTAAATAAATCAGAATTGTTGTTTTTATACTATATACTGTCTATGGTGTTGGTACTTGTAACCCCCCTGCAAATGGGGGTTCCCAAAAGACTTCCAGGAGCTTGCTTGAATGCTCCAAGCCTGAATGGTGTTTGGCATTTAAGCCATTTATCAGTGAGTGTTTTTAGAGCCTCTGGTACTGTCTCTTTAAGAGCTGTCTGCTTGCAGACATAATTAGTTGTATGGGGGACTGTGTGCTTCTCCCAGGTACCACTCGAGCTGCTGCCAATTCACTTCATTTTGCAGTCACTAGAGTGCAAAGGAACCTATCTGAAAGATGTAACTGTTTGCCAGAAATTATTTAGAGTAATAATGAAATTACAGTTTGTCTAACCTGCTTTCTTTGCAGTCAGAACTGTGTCTGCTAGTTCCCCATTCTAGTTTTGAACTGCTGAACTGGACCAATCAGTGTGGGGTAAGCTAGCTCTAAAATGGTGCCTTGGACGAATCAGAACTTGGACTCATAATCTGAGCCAGCCACAAGAGGATTGTATGGGCAGTGACTCTGGGAGATGTAGTTTAGACTTCAGTGCCTTTTGGACCAACAGCAGCAGTCTATTGTGAGTGACAGCCAATCCAGTCAAGAACTGGGAGGAACTCAAAGGAAGTGCCCGTTTTGTCGGTTGGAGTTTGAGTTGAGCTTTGGCAGTGAAGAAGGAAGGAGCCCTGCTTTTCAGTGTGCAGTTTTAGTCAAAAACGTGTGTAAGGCCCAGAGTTCGGTCTGCAGCTTGTGTAACAGCTTGTTAGGACTGAATCCGTCCTGTGAAAAGAATCAAAGGATCTCTGAAGAGTAGAAACCAGGCTCACCCTGTAGAAGACTGGAGGAATTGCTGAAAATTGACTCGGTCTGTCAGGAACTGAATCTGCTGTGTGTTCTCCCGGTATTGTGCAGTAATCGATCGGGATACAGATGCAGCCTGCCTGGTATAGTGCTTTCTTTTATATGGATGTGTGAAGAGGTTTGTGTACCTCAAGTGAGCCCTGCTGACATTGAAGGACCCTATCTTATTTGGAGGTCGTGAGTACTAATTCAGGGTCGCTCCCTGTTGAATTGCCACATTAAATCCAAATGGAATTACTGTACTGCTGACTGTTTAATTCTCCTTTTCTCTGTGTGAAAGGGCCCCTACCAGCTGCCACGGTTTGGACTAGCCACTAGGGCTTGGGTACCCAGGACAGTAACTGATAGGGATAGGCCTGTGCACAGAGCCATAAAGTAGATTATTAGAGTGATAAGCTAATTAACCTGATTTCCCCCTGTCCTTGTTATATCCCCCTAAATAAATCAGAGCTGCTTGTTTCAGCAAAGTTATACTGCCTGAGGTATTTGTCTATGTTAAAGTACTGTACTGTGATTGTTGCACTGTATCTCATTTCACAGGAGGTCCCAGTGCCGGAACCAGACCTGGGGGTAAGTGTATACTGTGATGGTAATTCTGATATATTGTGTGGGCCACTAGTGGGAAGAAAGGGGGGTTGCAGTGTCCCAGAGGGCTGTGACCAAGTTAGTTTAACTATTGCAAACCCTGACCTCTGGGTGGAGGCACCCGCCATTGGATCCAGGCCCCTCAACCTGTTAGTGGCAAATCAGGCAGGGGTAGTAGCCCCTGGGATAGCGCCATCTAGGGGTTACATACTTATGGAAACAGTATTGTGTTTTGCATGTATGTTGTTTAACCTTATTTTACAGGGGGTCCTCAGAGACGTGCTGCAGAATCAGTCTCGAGGGTAAGTGGTATCTATATGAGTGAACAGTGTGTATACGTGCGGTATTAGGGCTGTAACTCCAGTGTACTGTGTGAGCCACTAGAGGGAATAAAAGGGGGTCTCAGTGTCCCAGAGGGCTGTGACCAAGCTAGTCTAACCACTACAAACCCTGACCTCTGGGTGGAGGCACCCGCCATAGAACCTAGGCCCCTCAACCTGTCCATAGTCAAACAGGCAGGGGTAGTAGCCCTTGGGATAGCGCCTCCAAGGGGTTACATGTCTGTCAGTCACAACAAGTGCTCCCCCTTCAGGTTCATTTAGGCGCCAAAAAGCAAAATCTACAATTCCTACAAGTTTTGACCCCACCAAGCCCCTGTAGGCAGGCTCCATTTTAGAGTCCCAACAGTACTAATTGGCCCATTCTGACAATCCCGGGTCAAGTTGGTGGAGATAAAAAGAACAGTCCTTGCTGCAAAGAAAACCGGTTAGAACAAACTGCAATATTACTACCACTCTAATAAATATTCAGCAAATATGCACATCTTATAATAGAGCTCCCTCTGCGCAAATAGCAATGGCAATTATCTGGCAGCCCAGGCGGGGCTCGAGCAGAGAGACACTCAGCCCCCTCCCAGATTAATTATAACTGCAATCCAGGCAGCTCTTAAAGAGACAATACACAGAGGCTATACAGGCACTCTCTGGCAATATATTTAAACTGCTAAAACACAGAACACCAGCCTGGTAGTGAGCATTTAGGCAAGCTCAATGAAGACTTTTCAGGAACCCCCATTTGTAGGGGGGTTATAGTAATTTTTCCATATTTGGTGATTGTTGCCTATCTTGTCTAGATATTTTTAAATGAATGCAAGGAACTTTTGAGTAATGTTGGTTTTACTTTCTGATCTTTATATCTTTCATTTTTGTTGCATTATCTGTTTTATCTCCCCCACATCTTGATTGGCCTCTCCTTCAGGCCATTGCCAAGGATCCTCCCCCAGGACCCTGTCGCCAACCCCCGGCCTCATATCGCAGCCAGCCCAGGGTAACCTAACGTATCCTTTCGTCAGGCAGGTTCTCTCCTTCTGGGGAAAAAGTCCCCTTTGGCCATCCATCTTGGCTCTGGGTGTTTCTGAGGTTGGGTCGGCATGTTCAGGCATCCGTGGAGGCGAGGTCTGTGTGGCCATCATCCGGTCAAGCAAGGCGCCATTTTCTGATTTTTCCTCCAGACTTCCCTTGTTGCGCCACATCTGTAGTGCTTCTGGTCTCCACCAGGGGCCACTACAGAGTGAGGCATCTCCCCAACCCAACCCAGGAGAGGAGAGCAGTCCTCCAGATGCTCAATCCTATTCTCCCCTTGCCGACCCCCAGCACCTGAGTCCATTCCCGAACGCAGGTCACCGGCATGGTTTGAGGTAAGGTGACAGCACCTCAGCTCTCTGTGCCACTGAGCTGACCCTAGATCTCTTTCAGATTATCAGTTGGGTGGCAATATAAGCCCTGATGGTGACACCAGGTCCGTTGGCAGATCAAGCTTGTAAAAGACTGACGTAACAGTTTTATGGCAGCCACGTAAGGCAATTTGTATGTGCACCAATGTTGAAAATATTCGCTATTAAAATAGTTTGACAAAGGAGGTTGGCTTCTGTTGTGTACGTGTTTCATTCATTACTTCATGCAAAGATGTCATGCTCATGGTCTTGGTCATGCAGTTTAACTCAAAAGAACCAGATTACAGATTGACAACGTTGATCTTTCATGGTCAGCTATATTACTAGTAACTTACAACTGTCTGTCTGTAGCATATTTGTAAGTTGTGCCCTGCAACTTAATACCAGTAGTGGTTCTATCCAGTCCAGTAAGTTGTCACTATTGCCTTCTCTATTACAGTCAGTCATTGTTTCACACCAAGCTTGGTACTGAATTTCTCATCTCAGCTAGGCTTAGTGTGCCTTTCCTGGCTAAACAGTTTCTCCCCTTTCAGGTCTAAAAAAGGTCTTACGTGTACATGCTGCTAAGTTGTACTCTGTCTCTTACTTGCCATCGAATATTGCATAATTACAGTACATTTACACTGAGTGTCCGTGGATGGACCATAATCGATGCCACTGATTCTAGGGACATAGATATGTTGTTCAATCCACACTGTTTGGTAGGTTGCTTGCCGCTTTAAGATGGGCCGGAAAGTCTTCAAGCTGACTCCTCCCACCCACCCGGGTGGTAAAACCCTCAGCTCCACCCCATGACGCCAGATCTTCCTTACTGCTTGGAAGCTCAGGTTCCCTCCTTAATGATCTTGCGCCTTTAGGCCTGGATCCTAAACCTTCAGTTTTACAAAAAAATTGTTCTAAAATTTACAAGACTTAAGTCTTCTCCTTCCTTCGCGGCTGCGATGGATTCAAAATATACTCCCGGCTTCCATCGGTGCCTTTGCGGGCAGAAGATGTCTTGGACCGACCCGCATGCCATGTGCGTCTACTGCCTGGAGCTTGCTCATGATCCACAGGCCAGTGATCTTTGCAAGTCCTTTTTGGCTTCGGTTCTTGAAGATCGCGCTGCCCGACTACAACTGGGGTGCCCCGAAAAATGGTTTCTGCTGGTGAAGTCAAAGGAGGCCTTTTGGGCAGTGTCTGCGGCTGCGGGCCCCACGGAGCAGCTGGAGCAGTTAATCGCCCTCGAGGAGGAGGCAGCCCAGGCCACATCTTCTTCTTCCTCAGCAATGGCATTTATCCTGCTCTCCTTGGGCTCCTCCTATATTGCTTCTTTTAAGGAGCTTTGTCATTCCCTCTCCCTCAAGGGAGAGGGGCCCTCAAGGACTCACTTCAGTTGGTCAAAGAAAAAGGAAATGAAAGGTAAGTCCCACTGTTGACGTTCGTGGAAGCGGGAGAGATCTCACTCCTCGGAGTGCCTCTTATTGACTTCTGCTGAGGTTATGTTGTCGCTGGCTGCGTCCCCCGCCAGGTCAGCCGGCCAAGACACCCGCCGATGCGGTCGAGATTTTTCTTGACCCATTGGATGGGTTGTCGACTGGAGAAGCCAATAACCTCTTTCATCGGTACCCCCAGTGGTTATCAAGGACTTGCCTCAGCCTCCTGAGCTGAAATCCCTGGTCAAGGACCCTGAACTGGGGCATGAGCGGGTTTCCCCCACCTCCTCTTCTACCCATCTTCGGCCACCCTGACAGTCTCAGTCTTGGTCTCGGTCCTCCTCTGTGTCAGGTAAGTCCAGCCAACATCGGCAGTCTTGGTCCCGACATCTCAGAAAGTGGTGCCACCGCTCTTCCTCATCTTCCTCTTCAGAATATTTCAGAATGAATATTTCTGCTCAGTATTAAAAAAGAGGAGGGGGAAGTGCCTAATCCAATTAACAGACGCACTCTTGATAGGGGGGGTTGATCCCAGTCCTTTCACAGAAGAAAGGGTTCTGCAAGAACTCCTAAAACTGAAGGTGGACAAAGCAATGGGTCCTGATGGAATTCACCCCAGAATTCTAAAAGAATTAAGGAAGGAACTAGTGAAACCATTGGCTACTCTTTTTAATAAATCATGGGAGGATGGTGTGGTACCCGAGGACTGGAGGAAGGCGGATGTGATTCCCCTTCACAAAAGTGGGACCAAGACAGAGGCAGGAAACTACAGACCTGTCAGTCTGACCTCTGTGGTAGGGAAAGTGATGGAGTCACTTCTGAAGGAAAGAATAGTTGAGTACCTAGAGGTCAGTGGAGCACAGGATCCAAGGCAGCATGGGTTCACAGCGGGAAGGTCATGTCAGACGAATCTAATAGATTTCTTTGACTGGGTGACCAAAGTAGTAGACCAGGGAGGGCTGTGGACATGGCCTACCTAGACTTTAGCAAGGCATTTGACACAGTCCCACACAAAAGATTATTAGTCAATTAACCAGCCTGGGAGTGGGTCCCAGGGTGGTAGCCTAGGTAAAACATTGGCTGGAAAACGACACAGAAGGTAATTGTAAATGGAGTCCACTGTGAAGAAAGGGTGGTTACTAGTGGGGTACCGCAGGGTTCAGTATTGGGTCCAGTCCTTTTTAATGTCTTCATCAGTGACATTGCAGAGGGACTGGAAGGAAAAGTATGACTTTTTGCAGATGACACAAAGATCTGCAACAGGGTTGATACACAAGGAGGCGTGGAAAGGATGAAAAGGGACTTGGCAAGGTTGGAGGAATGGTCAGACGTATGGCAGCTAGGATTCAATGCAAAAAGTGCAAAATAATGCACCTGGGAAACAAGAACCCAGGGAAGAATACACAATGGGTGGGGAGGTAGTAACAACAACAAACAGGAAAGGGACCTGGGGTAATCATATCAGATGACCTTAAGGTTAGCAAGCAATGTGGAAGGCAGTAGGGAGGGCCGGGGTATACTGGGATGTATAGGGAGAGGCATCAGCAGCAGAAAACAGGAAGTTGTTATCCTCTGTACAGACAGTTGGTGAGACCCCATCTGGAATACTGTGTCCAGTTCTGGAGACCCCATCTTCGCAAGGACATAGACAGGATAGAGGCAGTCCAGAGGAGGGCAACTAAAATGGCGTGAGGGTCTGCAAGAGAAGCAGTATGAGGAGAGACTAAAGGAGCTTAATATGTATACCCTTGAGGAAAGAAGGAGAGGAGACATGATAGAAACTTTCAAGTACCTCAAAGGAATCAACAAAGTCCAAGAGGGTAGCATCTTTCAGAAAAGAGACTTGCAAGAACAAGGGACACAATTTAAAGATAGAAGGAGGGCGTTCAGGGGCAATGTGAGGAAGTATTATTTCACAGAGAGGGTAGTGGATGCATAGAACAGCCTTCCTGAGGAAGTTGTGGGGTCTAAAACTGTGGGAGAATTCAAGAATGCATGGGACAGACATAAGGCAATTCTCGTGGGGGGCAGGAAGATATAGGCTGTTGGTTAACTAGGATCTGCGGCCTATCCTGTATTTAGGGAAATGGGCAGACTAGATGGGCCTAGCGGTCCTTATCTGCTGTCAAAGTCTATGTTTCTGTTAGGATAGGCTCCGGCGTAAGTTGCGTCGGCGCTGTGAGGATATCATGTGGCAGCAGCTCTTATTGGCCAGTAACAAGCTGACTCCATCGCCTCCCTGGCAACTAAGTGGCTGTCGCCCGAACGGCCAAAGCAACCTCTCACCATTGGCTCCTTGGTCGAGGAGCCTACTCCAGCACTGATTGCTTGGCCAAAACCGGCTGCTCCACCCACTGTGGTGGAACCACCGCCCCCACAACCAAAGACTGGGGGCCCTGATCAAAGATTCTCGGTCGGGTCAGGGCTTGCCCCACAGGTTGTCATCACCCTCACCCCTGATTGGCCTCAGCGAGTGGAGGGTGGCTCAGGCACTCTGGAGCTGTTTTCGAACTCCTCAGAGTCTCACAACTCCTCCCTGTATTCCAGGCCCCTTGACCTGGAATCCTCCAGGGGTCTGTCAGTGGACGAGAACCCATCCTTGTTCCTGGGGATTCTTCGGCTCATCTCAGAGTCTGCTGGGATGCAGCTCGAACCTGTGCAGAAACAGGCCAGATATCCCCTCACAGAGATTCTGGACCGAGGGGACTCCCCCACGGAGGCCTTCTCTGTGGCCAAGGCCATTGTTGGTCCGGCCTTGGAGTTGTGGCAGCAGCCTGCATCCTGTCCTGTGCCTTCAGCCAGGATGTCCCGCAAGTATGCAGTCCCGACCGGTTCCCTCTCCGGTTTTTCGGAGCACCCCTCAGCTGAAGGGCTGATAAACGATAGCATTTTCCGGAGCTCTGGAAATGCCAGGGACATAGAGAAGCCCCCGGACCAGGAGTCCAAAAAGCTGGACTAATCTGCATGCAAAGTTTGTGCTGCCTCCTCCCTAGGCCTTCGACAGGCAACTTGGCTCTACTGATGGCACACTTTTCACATGCCCTTTTGGGCTCCCTGGATGAGGTGTTTCCTCATCTCCCAGCTGACCTTCAAACGACGGTCAAGCAGGTGTGGGATCAAGGAAGGGAGGTGGCCAAGCAACAGCTCCAGACTGCTTTGGACATCGGAGACTCATGTGCCCAGTCAGTAGTGGCTGCAGCAGCCATGCACCGCAGAGCTTGGCTGCGGATCTCCACCTTCATGGCAGATACCTAGCACAAGCTGGCAGATGTCCTCTTCTTGGGCACCAACTTGTTTGGGCCCGGGGTAGAGGGCCATCTCCAGAGGATCAAGAAGTCCAATGCCACCTTGGACTCGGTCACGTCTGCCTAGAAGGACAAAGGCCACCAGCAACAGCATAAGCCCTTTCGCTCTTCTGCCCCAGTGGCACATCTGGCCCAGCAGCACCAGCAACAGGGCCAGCAGGCTCATGCTTGGCACCCTAAGGCCAAGCCTGCTGCTTCCTCCAGCAGGAAGCCTGGAGGGAAAGGTCCAGGTGGCTCCTCGGCTGGCCCTTCCTCCAAGCCTGCCCAGTGATTGGTTGAGGGGTTCTGCCCCCAACCTCGTCACTCCTCCCCTGGGTCCACCTGTGGGGAGATGGTTCGGCCACTTCCTTTCCACCTGGTCCGCTATCACCACAGACTGTTGGATGCTGGAAGTAGTCAGCAGGGGTCTGCCTCTGGAATTTGAGTGGACCCCTTCCTATTGAGCTGTCGCCCCTAGGGGGGCTACCGGTTATGCAGCCTCTCTGTCAGCTCGTTGAGCCGACATAGCTCTGCTCCTCCAAAAGAAGGTAATCAGCAAGGTGACAAATCCTCCTCCAAGCCCAGGGTTTGTGTCCAGGTACTTTATGGTCCCAAAACAGATGGGAGGCTGGCACCCATTCTTAATCTGCACGACCTGAACAAGTTCCTAAAGCCGCACACCTTCAGGATGGTCACTCTGGCTCAGATCATACCATCCTTGGAATTAGGCATGGGGTTTTGCTCTCTGGATATCAAGAACGCGTTCTTTCATGTCCTAATCCATCTGTCACATCGGCGATTCCTCCATTTCAGAGCAGAGGGATCCCTCTATGAGTTACGGGCCATATCCTTCAGTCTTTCTTCAGCTCCCAGGGTCTTCACCAAATGCATGGCAGTGGTAACAGCATTCCTGCGGCACTGAGGGGTCCGGGTTTACCCTTACCTGGATGACTGGCTGATAGCCCCCTCCAGGTTGGAGGTGGAGTGGTCCAGAGATCTGGCCCTTCAGGTCTGCTCCAAATTGGTCTCCTGATCAACGAGGCCAAATCAGAACTTGTGCCATCACAGATGATTTAGTTAATCAGTGCAGAGCTCGACTCTCTTCGAGCCATAGCCCGGTTCCCAGCGGACAGGGCCGAGGTTATTTCCTCCTTTGCCCAATCATTTTAGGTTGGGCAATTGCACCCTGCCCAGGACTTCCTGTGCCTTTTGGGTCTCATGGTGGCTTGCACCAGTGTGGCCTGTTGGGCCCGCTGGCATATGCATCCCCTGCAATGGGGGCTGGCCCACCAGTGGTCTCAGCGCTCCGGTCCTTTGGACCAGCCAGTAACCATGACCCAGAAGATGTGGGAAGGCCTGCAGTGGTGGCTCATCCCAGCTCATCTGCAGGAGGGTATCCCATTTGTCCGCTCCGAGCCGACAGTCATTCTTATGACCAGTGCCTCTTTGATGGGTTGGGGTGCCCATCTGGGGGATCTCCAGGTCCATGGCCTCTGGTCCTCTCAGGAGTCTCGATGCCACATTAACCTGCTGGAACTTCGAGCGGTATGGCTAGCCCTCACCACCTTCGCTCCGTTTGTACAGGGTCAAGTGGTTCAGCTCCAGAAGATTACACCACGACCACGTACTATCTCCACCGTCAGGGCAGGATGCACTCCTTGCCTCTGTGCAAGGAAGCTGTCCGCATTTGGTCTCTCATTATCAGCCTGGAGGTGGATCTCCTAGCCATCCATGTGGCAGGAGCCTCGAACAGTCTGGCCGATGCCCTCAGCCGGATAGGCGCTGCATCTCACGAGTGGTCTTTCCTGCTGGAGGTAGTTTAAGACCTGTGCGCCATTGGGGCACCCCTCAGGTGGACCTGTTAGCCTCCAAGGAGATCGCAAAGCTGAGGCTGTTTCATGCCCACCTCCCTCAGCAGGGCTTGCAGCAGGGGGATGCCTTCTCGAGGCCATGGACCCCGGGCCTCTTCTATGCCTTCCCTCCATTTCCCTTGATCCACAAGGTGCTTCTCAAGGTGAAGAGGGACAAGGTGCGGGTGATTCTGGTAGCCCCAGGACTGGCCTCGCCAGTTCTGGTACACAGATCTCCTCAGCCTCAGCTCCAGGCTCCTGAGGTGGCCTCCAGCCCACCCGGACCTGATCTCAGTCAACAAGGGGAAGGTGCTCCATCCAGAACTTCAGTCCCTGCACCTGACAGCCTGGTTCCTGAGCAGCTAGAGTTCCAGGCCTTGGGTCTTTCCCACGAGGTCCTCAACGTCATTGATGCATCCTGTAAGAAGTCGACCAGAAAGTGCTATGCTTTTAAATGGAAGAGATTCTCAATTTGGTGTCAGGACAAGGGCTTGGACCCCTCTTTCTGTCCAATGGCTAGCATTCTGGACTACCTGTGGTCCCTTTCTCAGCTAGGACTTTGGTCGACGACCCTTAAGATGCACCTGGCAGCCATCTCTGCTTACCGGGTGCGGGACGGCATGCAGTCGGTGGTGCAGGAGAAGGTGGCCTGGCACTTTTTAAAAGGCCTTGATTACATATCCCCTCCAGTGCGAGAACCTCCACCTCCATGGGATCTACTGCTGGAATTGGCCAAGCTCATGGGCAAGCCATTTGAACCGATGCACAGGTGCGATATCTCCCACCTGTCGTGGAAGACCACCTTTTTGGTGGCTATAACGTCAGCCAGAAGGAAGGGAGAACTCCAAGCGCTTTCCATCGAGTCTACTTATTTGGTCTTCAACAGGGACAAGGTTGTCCTTTGCCCTCACCCAAAATTCCTTCCAAAGGTGGTGTCGGAGTTTCACCTGAATCAGGTATTGACTGTGCCGGTGTTCTACCCCAATCACACCTCGAAGGCTGAATATAGTTTCCATACTTTGGACCCTAGAAGAGCGCTCGCTTATTACAAGGAGCAGATGGCTGAAGTTCGGGGAGAGGTTCGCCAGCTGTTTGTCTCCTACGCTGAAGCCAAATCTGGCAGACCTGCAGCCAAGTGGACAATTAGCAGATGGGTCACCTCCTGCATAGATCTCTGCTATAGGTTGGCAGGCATGGAGCCACCCAAAGGGATAAGAGCTCATTCTACTCGCCATACCGCTGCTTCGGTGGCTGCTTCGAGGGACGTCCCTATCCAGGAAATCTGCAGGGCTGCTACCTGGAAGTCAGCACACACCTTTATTTCCCATTACCACATTGACCTAGAGTCATGCCAGGATGCTGGTTTTGGGACCTCGGTTCTCCAGTCCTTATTTCCCAAGTAAGTATCGGGGGTGCGCGCCTTGCCCCCCAGAGAACTGCTAGGAGTCTGCCAGACAGTGTGAATTGAACAACATAGCAACATCCCCAGAAATACAGGTTACTCACCTGTAACAGGAGTTCTAGGAGTGGTATATGCTGTTCATCCACACAACCCACCCGACCTCTCCGGCTTCGACGCGCAACATGGCTTCTAGTGGGCTAGATCTAGTGTCATGGGGTGGAGCCAAGGGTTTTACCACCTGGGTGGGTGGGAGGAGCCAGCTTGAAGACTTTCCGGCACATCTTAAAACGGCAAGGTACCTGCCAACAAGTGTGGATGAACAACATATACCACCCCTAGAACTCCTGTTACAGGTGAGAAACCTGTATTTATGGTCCATCCATGGACATTCAGTGTAAATGTACTGTAATCATGCAGTTTCAGACATTCCAACCTTCCTTTCCACACTACAAGACAGGGCATTCAGAGTGCCTGGAAATCCCTCCAAATGCATTTTTAGGCATTAAAAACCTTTCCCATGCCTATTAATGAAGTCACAGGGGGCCCACTATTTCACATAGCCCTGGGGCCCCATTACTTGTTTATCTGGCCCTGGATAGTGTTCGTCCTAGTAAACTGAAGGACTCAATTCCGTACAGTCAAATGGTCAGGCTGAGAAGAAATTGTTCCAATGTAAAGGACTTCCTGTTGCAATCTTGTGAACCTGCAAAAAGATTTTTGGCCCATGGATAAAATAAAACACTACTTATGATATCCAAAGAGAGGACCCTAAGCTTGGACAGGAACACACTATTGCACAAGGAAAGCACATGTCTGGATGTGCCCGCTAACAAACAGAGTCCTGTAACGTTTGTCACAGAGTACAATGAACTAGCAGGATGCATTGGCAACCTCATCCACTGTAACTCATCAGTTCTCACTAGTGATAATGTGGTGGGTACCTCTGTAGGTAATAGACCTACAGTTTCCTTTAAGAGAGGTAACAGACCTAGAGTTTCCTTTAAGAGAGCAAAAAACATCAAAGATATTGTGGTGCATAGTCATTTACATAAAATCCCAAACAAACCCAGAACTACATGGCTACCAGTTAGGCCTAAAGGACTGTGTAAATGTCTGCAGTGTAATATTTGTAAATACGCATAGCCGGGAGTCAGATTTGAACATCCATGAGATAGTTCAGAGGGAGTCACTATTAACCACTGTATTACATGCGATACTATGTTTGTAGTTTACGCTCCATGGTGCCTGTGCAATCTGGTCAATGTAGGTAAAACAATCCACCCTTTAAAACAGTGAATACAACAGCACAGTAGTTCTGTTATCAGTCAGAGGCTGGACACACCAGTGGGTTGTTACTTCAATACCTATCACAGTTCAAACCCCAACTCTGAAATTCATGGGTGTAGAACACACTGGAGCTCTCACAAAGGGTGGGAATAGGAAAAACACATTGCCAAAGAAAGAAGTTTCTGTATCTATATTCTGCAGTGTGTAAAACCGATGGGTCTCAATGACAAATGGGACCTGAAATCATTTCTACATTAAAGACGTCTCTGATAGGTTACTTTGTAAATAACTGTACATGTGTATATGTATATTTGTACATATGATTAGTACCTAACATGTTTTCTATATATTTTTGTTTTACAGGTCCTGTCGTTTGGACTGGTCTCTGGTTCATCCATGTTTGTGAGTCTTTTATTATTTTTTCTCCTTCCTTCCTTCCCCTTCCAGCAATCTTTCACACCCACTCCCACCCTATACCCTCCTTACCGTCCCATTCCTTTTTGTGTTCCACATTTGTTTTGTGTTTGCTCCAGACAACTGATTAAAATTGGATCACAAAAATAATATAAATAAATAATAAAACTAATAAGTTTGGAGCTTGGATATCAGTGTACCTTATTCTAAATTACTACCCTCAGCTTGACTTTAATTTGTTTAATAGAATTTTGTTTATTTTTATTTGTTTTGTTTACTTTTGTATAATAAACATACATGTAGGCATGTATATTTATAATAAGGATGACAGGTGTGATATATCGTGATATTGCCACGCTGGTGGAGTTGGGGCACGAGGTCAGCAGGTCGAAAAGGCCCACCCATCTTTAGAAGTGACGAGCATCCCACGATATATCACACCCTGGAGTGCCTTATTGCTATTATGAACAGGAGTAATGATTTTATAAATAAAGAGTAAAAACCTTTAAAACCTGTTAAAAAGCTTTTTTGGTAGTGTAGGAATACATTTAAAAAATAGTTCTAGAGGACAGCAGGTGGCGCTGTTGTAGTTGGAGCTGCCATAAGAGGTAACAGTATTGTGATGTGTGACCTTTGAACTCTCACAACAGTGTCTTTTGTCTGTCTCCACCCCCCGCAGTAGATGATCGCGGTAATGAGATTGTATAGAGAAATGGCAATGAGTAATATTACTGGATTAGGGAAGCAATGGGTTTGACAGGACAACTGTGTCTGGCGATGCCGTTTTAATCTGCGTGTGCTCTGTAGAGTTGGGAACCGCTGCCTGGTCAGTGTAGCTATGCAGCGCAGCAGGTTTGTTTTATCTGTTCCAGAATGTCTTTAATGTTCGCTTTTATTGTTGTGGGTCCTGGAGAGAGCAGGCAGTATCGCTTCGTTTAGCTTAACAAGAGTTCGTTTTTTTTTTCCTTTTTTTTTTGAAATGGTGGCCGACTACGAGTATGACTTGCTGTGGACTGCAGGAAATTGAGAACACTGCGCGGTCAGTGAGGAGGCTGGTGACCGGAGGTTTTCTGAAGCCGTGATGATGTAGCCCGATATCATCATGGCTTCGAAAACCTCTCGGCCAATCAGAATCGTCCATTTACGATCGCCGGTTCATAATGCTGGATAAACACCTTCTGGCAGCTTGTGAAAGAAAGTTGGTGTGTATTGATGTATATTCTGTATACAAAATTAGAGTTTACAAGCATTTAAGCTTTGGCTGCTACGTAGTCCAATACATCTAGTTTTTTTCTATTTTGATTAGAAGCATAGAAATTGTCAGCAGACAAGGATTGCTAGGCCCATCCAGTCTGCAAATAGGCCCTATGCATTGTATGTGGCCACTGATCCTATGTGATCAATGGCTTGTCATCACTCCCTCCCCACTCAGGCTTCCCTTGTGCCTGTCCCAAGCAAGCTTAAACCCCTCCACTGTGCTTGCCCCCACTACCTCCTGTGGCAGACTATTCCATGTGTCAACTACCCTTTCTGTGTAGAAAAACGTCCTCACATTACCTCTTAATCTACCCCCCTCCAATTTCATGTTGTGCCCCCTTGTTCTAGTACTTTTTCTACATTGGAAAAGCTCCCCTGCCTGCACCTTATTTATGGCCTTAAGGTACTTGAAAGTTTCAATCATGTCCCCTCGCTGTCTCCTCTCCTCTCCTCCAGTGAGTACATATTGAGGTCCCTTAATCTCTCCTCATAAGTTTTGTGGTGTAAGCCCTGAACAATCTTTGTTGCCCTTCTCTGGATAGTTCCCACCTTATCTATGTCCTTGCACAGGTGTGGTCTCCAGAACTGCACGCAGCACTCCAGGTGAGGTCTTACCAATGTTTTATACAATGGCAACACCACCTCTTACCTCCTGTTGGTGATACCTCTGCCTATGCACCCCAGCATACCACTGGCCCTCCCTGCTGCCTTTGTACACTGCTTTGATACCTTAAGGTAATCAGAGATGATAACCCCTAGGTCCCTTTCCTCCTTCGTGACAGTCAGCTCCTCTTCCCCCAACCTGTAGCTCTCTCAGGGTTCCCTCTACCCAGGTGCATTATTTTGCACTTCTTTACATTAAACCTCAGTTGCTACATCTCGGACCATCTTTCAAGCTTCTCCAGGTCCCTTTTCATTTTCTGCACCCCTTCTGGAGTATCCATCCTGTTGCAGATCTTGGTGTCATCTGCAAACAGGCAGACCTTTCCTTCCAGCCCTTCTACAATGTCACTAACGAAGACATTGAACAGTACTGGTCCTAGTACTGATCCCTGAGGTACCCCACTGGTCACCCCCATCTCCACAGATTGTATCCCATTTACCACCACCCTCTTTCTCCTGTCTGTTAACCAGTTCCTAACCCAGTTCATCACCTTGTCTCCCATGCCTAGACTACTCATCTTGTTAATCAGCCTTCTATGTGGGACAGTGTCGAAGGCTTTGCTGAAATCCAGGTGGGCAACGTCTACTGCCCCTCCCTGATTAAGTTCCCTTGTCACCCAATCAAAAAAAACTATTAGATTCATTTGACATGACCTTCCTGCTGTGAATCCATGTTGCCTCAGATCCTGAGCACCGCTGGATTCCAAATGTGCCACTATCCTTTCTTTCAGCAGTGTCTCCATGATCTTTCCCACCACTGAAGTGAGGCTGACTGGCCTGTAGTTCCCCGCTTCCTCCCTACTGCCACTTTTGTGCAGTGGGACTACATGTGCCCTCCTCCAGTCCTCTGGAACGACACCTGTTTTGAGTGACTCTGTGAACAGGGCCGTCAGAGGCACTGTTAGTTCCTTTTGTGGCTCCTTTAATATCCTCAGGTGGATGCCGGCTCACACCATGGCCTTATCCACCTTCAGCTTTGTGAGTTCTTCCAGAACTTTCTCCACTGTGAATGGACTGGTGATCACTTCTTTATTTATACATGTTTTATATGATTATTTATACATGTTTAATTTTACAGGGGCTATAATGTCACTATTGAAGTAATTAATATTCATGAATGACTTTATTTAAACTAACGTCTGTTTCTGTTTTGGCACACCCCCGATGAAGAGAATTTATTCTCGAAGTGCCAGGGCAGGAGTGGTATTCAGTTTGGTCTGTGACTTC
The DNA here is from genome assembly GCA_016271365.2 of Neoceratodus forsteri. Lineage (NCBI taxonomy): Eukaryota > Metazoa > Chordata > Ceratodontiformes > Ceratodontidae > Neoceratodus > Neoceratodus forsteri. The sequence continues at coordinate 1,363,619,941 of CM028132.1, forward strand.
ATCCAGTTATCCATTAAAACTGGTTTTGGAATTAATTTCAGCGTGTTGGTGAAGTTTATTTCCACACAATTCCCTGAGTGCAGAACCTGTTTTTTTTTCTAGTTTCAGTACAGTACATAGTTAAGCAAATTAATCCATCTCAGACTTTTGCAGCATGCTATGTTGTTTTGTTCTAATCCTTACGATACAGCTACACAATTTATACCAGCTGTTAAGGTCTTTGACTGCGCTGCGTACAAGTTTCATTTCACGTATGCCACAGTTTTTTTCAGTAAGATGCATATAATGTAGGCCAAATGTATGCTCAATATGTCTTACCTGGCTATACAATAAAAAACAACTTTTAACAAAGAGGTCAAGTTTTGTACAGTGTTTTGTCTTTTCATTTATAGCAATTTCTAAAGCTGTGCACCAGATGTCTCTACCCTACTGACAGGTGAGATCTTTGATTTTGCAGGATAAGCTGATAAGCCTCCACCCAAATAACCCCTAGCGTTCAACTGCACACTTCCTCCTCGGTCACTGAGGGGACCCATAAAATTCCCAACCCAGCAGTTGCTGCAGGTGTTTCTCCCTCGTAAATCTGAGGTCTGCAGTTATGTGTTCCATTTTCTATACATTGGACATGCACCTTTGCCACTCCTCTAATGCTGGAGGGTTAGGAGAGAGACGGTTGGCAGTGATTCCTTTCAGGGCCACAAGACTCATTATTCTACACAGTTCTCCAGCTTTGTTGCCCCGCACTTCATGAGGGGGTATTCCCATTATATGTACCTGGAATGCTGTCGGACTTGCTTGACCCATTACTTTCTTCTACTCCTCACTGACATGGGACCAATAGCTTTCTATATTGTTACAGATCCAAAATATGTGGGAGTGGGTGCCCTGGGTTGTACTCCCTTTTCAGCAAACTCCTGAATTTTCTGTACTGAGGTGTCTAGTGACCAATGGGGTGTGAAAAAAAACTTGTCAAAATACACCATCGGAACTCCCATCATGTAGATAAGGAGGTAGTTTTCTATCCACACTCCTATGCTCTTGCCCATTGCTCTGCTGGGATTACTGTTTGCCCTTCATCCTCCCACTTCCTCTTCAGTTGAGCCATGGGGGGGTGGGCGGAGGGGTAATCAGCATGCTGCATGCCTGGGAGATGTATTTATCTCTGGTATTAAGTTGTTCTGCCCGGTAGAAGAAATCTCCTACTTAAGTCAGAGATCTGGCTGCACACTGTACCCTGCCCCCAGTCTGCAGATAGTGCTTATCTGAAAGAAACAGAATATGCCTCTTGCTGGGAAAGAGAAGGTGCTCTGTAATTGGTCAAAAGGCAAGTATGTCTCCCTTTCCAGAACTTAGCTATGTTGTGGATCCCTATAATGATAGTTAGCAGGCCAAAGCTATTGGGGGTTGTGGTTCTGATGCAGAGAAGCTCTACAAATCTTAAGATGTGATTTGTCCATAGATTGTCAATTTCCCCCCTCAGTGTAGTGGGGATGTATATGAATAGTAGGGCATCCAGAGTGGTGGAGGAGTGGCTGTATTCTCCAGTACATACCCCCCAACTGTAGAACCTCTTTTGCCCTTGAGCGCCAGTTTAAGGGTGTCATCTAGTGTGATTTTATGGTGGGCTTCTAGATCAAATATCTGCCTCTCAAGGTCTATTTGGCAGCTTCCTCTTTCTTCCTGAGGGAGGCAAATTGAATAATTTTTATGTTTGCTTGCACGCATGTGCAAGAAACATAGTGCCACCATACAAGTTTTTGTAGGTGTGCCTCCCCCACTTCCAATGCCCTGCTCCCTTTTGCAGACATGGCCGCACCACGCCAATGAATGTCCCAGCTGTCTATGACAGCCATTCAGATGCAGTGGCCTACAGTTGGAATGGAAAAAACGCTGCAATCAGAGGTTGTAATGTGAAGGCAATTTGCATAATACCCCCAACTTCTAGGTGCCACACTGGGAGCCCACCCCAGCGTGGCAAAAGTCAGAAAGGCGACTGGGATGCCCAATCCCCCATTGGCTCCATTGAACCCTACCCAAAAGAAACAGACTTCCAGTTGCCACGCTGGAAGCCCACCCCAGTGTGACAAATGTCTGCATGGCCAGATGGGATGCCCAATCACCCATCGGCTCCACTGACCCCCCCAAAAAGAAAACTTCCATCTGCCATGCTGGGAGCCCACCCTATCATGGCACAAGTCCCCCGTCATCTTCCTAAAAAGAAAACAAACACCTGAAAAGAAAAAATGGTCCTTCGTTGATTGTCTTGCCTCCTCCCCAACCCATGCCCACCCTCTCGCATCCACCTCCCACAGCCGCCCACCCCATACTTACCTCCAGAGTTGGCCACAATGATCTTCGGTGGACCAGGAACACGTCTGCACTCTTCAAAGCCGACCGTGAACTGAAGAAATGCTGGTAAGCTGTATAATGGCATAAATGGTTTTTTTTTTTCAACTTTTGTGCATATCTCAGCCATTTGGGGAATCTTTTCACCAAATTTTAAACATGGGGTTCTTGGGGCCTCACCTCATGAATTCAGTCACTGTCATTTTGTTATTCGGTCCTGAAAGGTTATTTTGCAGTCATGGTGCAAAACCACCTTTTGGGACCAAGTAACAAAATGGCAGTGTCACAATTCATGAGGTACACCCCCCAAAACCCTATGTTGAAAATTTGGTGAAAAAAATCCCAAAAATGACTGTGTAACAAGCGTGCGTTGCACAGTTCCTATGTATGCTCGTAACATTGCAAATTTTTAATATTTTCACTCCAGATTTTCAACATTGCCATTTTACCACACCTCCTTATCAGCAGTACAGCTCTCATTTTTCATATCTTGCCCAAAATGTGTTTTCACACATGTAGTGCCCGATGGCACGGTCAGTGTACGAAATCAATGTTAGCAACAGATTAAGAAAATCACAGTGACACTGTTCATGAGCAGAGGTCTTAAAATGGCTATGTTGAAAATTTGGTGACAGAAGTCCATAAAATGATTGTGTTATGAGAGTGCATTGCACAGTTTCCACGCACCCTCATAAGTTCACGAATTTGTACTATTTTCAGTCCAGATTTTCAACACTGGCATTGTTCCACACCTCCTTATGAACAGTACAGCCATCATTTTTCACACCCTGGCCAAAATGGGTTTTCACACTTCCGGCACAGAAATGCACTGTCGCTGTGGGAAATCAGTGTTCAGGACAGATTAAGAAAATCACAGTCACACTGTTCATGAGCGGAGGTCTCAAAATGCCTGCGTTGACAATCTGCTGTAAAATATACCCAAAGTAATTACATTATGGGTGTGCATTGTGCAGTTTCTACGCACGCTTGTGACTTCAGTTTTTTTATATTTTCACTCCAGATTTTCAACATTGCCATTTTATACACCTCCCCATGAACAGTACAGCTGTCATTTTTCACATCCTGTTCGAAATGTGTTTTTGCACCTGTGGTGCCAAATGGTGTAGTCACTGTGCAAAATCAGCTTTCGGCTAATGAACTGATATTGCCGCTGTTCATGAGATAGGGGTTACAAAAAACTCATGTTGAAACTATGGCGTGAAAATACCAACAAATGCCTGGGGCATTAGGGTTACTGACCATAATGCCCCACCCTGTAGAAACTGACAGGCATAAGGGGTGTGACTTGGATTGCCACCTCTAATGCTCATGCCATTCCACCCCCACCCACACCCTGCAGCCAGTGACAGGCATTGAGGTGTGCCTTGGACTCTTCGGCCCCAGTGTTCACCCCATTCTCCTATACTGCACCCATCTCACCGTATTTCCATATGGAATGGGGTGAGCGTAAGGCCCAAAGTCCCCAAGGCACACTGTGACACTTGTCGGAGTCTGCAGGGTACGGTGTGGTGAAATGGCATGGCCGTTATGCCTGATGACCCAAAGGCATACCCCAATGCCTGTCAGTCTCTGCAGGGTGGTGGTGGGGTTGGCTTCAGTTCAATACTTCACTGCCATTCCTATTATGCCGCTTTCTAACTCCTACACTACTAATGCCAATTCCAGCAAGCAAACATTCAGCATTGACAAATGCTTGTTTCTTGTGAGCACAGCTTTGAGTCCATCCCACCTTGCACCAGGCATGGTATCCCTTTCCTTACTGTGCTTCTTAGATTCCTTAATTTGGGAGCAGACCTCTGTCATGAAAGTGAGGTCATTCAATAATGAGATATTTAGTCTCCATAGGGTTTTTTTTATCCCGGGAATGACGGTAAGATCTACTACCACCAGGGTGTGGTCTGAACCAGTAATTGCTTTTATGAGACAGATCTCTATTGTGTGCACCCATTCATTAGAGACCATAAAGAGATCAATAGTAGAGTGCTGGTTGTGAGGGGGAGAGATGTAGGTATAGCGCCAGCTTTGGGGATGGCAGTGTCACCAGGCATCTGTGAGGCCTAGCTCTCTTGATAGTTTTGCTAGACATTTACTTGATGGCACTGTCTCTCCCCCTAGTCCCCCTGTTCTGTCCCAGTCAGGTTGTGGGAAGCAGTTAAAGTTCCCGCCAACCAGATAGAGGCTACTCTGCTCCCTAATATTGTCTAGTAACACTTTCTTTAAAAATTGTGTTCTCTCTTGCTTGTCATTTGGAGCATAAACATTCAGGAACACCACTGGGGTATTTCTATAGTGGCCATGCACCCTCAGGAATCTCCCCTCCAGATCTTCCACAACTTCTTGGATCCCAATAGGTGTATTATATCTGATCAGTATTGCCACCCCCCTGCAGTGGGGACAGGTCCCACATGTGGAAAGACCTGTCCTACCCAGCTGCATTTCAGTTTTTTGGCGCTGCTAGTGTGAGGTGTGTCTCCTGTAAAAATGCCACCCCTGTGTTCTCAGTTCAATTCTTGAAGGATGTATGATTTTTTAATTGGACTGCCCAGTCCTTTTACCTTGTATGAGACCACCCTAAGGTCAGTTCTGATATTTGCACTAGCAATCAGATGTTGCGCACATCAAGTGGCTCCCATCAGGGAGCTGAGTCTCATTTACACAGACTTTTTCTTGATCGAACCATGCACAGTAAAAACTCTGAACAATATAACTGTTTAAACAGAGAACTGCAAACAACATGTCTGTATCTTCAAGGAGTTTTGGTGCCACGGTGGGTAGTATACTAGCGTGGGTATTCCACTTATGACACTCCGCTGTGTCCAGCAGTACAGATATGCAAGCAATTGTTATATGAACGCCACCTTGTGTCAGCAATTTACTTCTAATCCCAGCTTCCCCCCAGGTAGGATCCTTCTTCTGTGTGCTACTTTAGGAATTTAGGTCACAGTTCGAATTCTGTGGGGGTTGTAAGATACCCTACTAAAACACTTTTCCCTATTTTCTTTTTATCCACTCTCAAATCATAGTCTTGAGTGCCTCGGGGATCTAGGGACCCCCTCCCCCCCCCAGGGACCTTGGAGGTGAGGTGAGGCCTGGCCCTTGCCCACCCACAGTGTATTCCAGCTATGCCAGTCCCCTTTCCACCCCATCAGTGCTTAAAATCCCACTCATGCCCATTTATTGATTTACTTTTGGTAACTGGTTAGGCCCACTGAGACCAATACAGTCCTTTTTCAGAGGCGACCCAGAATTGATTACGTGCAATAAAAGCTTTACAGAGTCACAAAGATAATTGTTCACAATGCAACATACAACATACAATATTTGTAGAGAAAGTAGGGGGGTAGGAGACTTACATTGAAAAAGCTTTTTTAACTAGTGTGCACTGCCTTGGAGTGTAAAGTAAGTTAATGGAGAAAGTGTGCACTTGCTAGTGAGAAGGCAAACACCACAAAAAATGGAAGTACCAGAAACAGTTAACTCACTTAAAAATATTTTTTTTTATTTATGTACAACATTTGCTACCAAAGTGCAAAGGTGCAGAAATGCAAAAAAGCAAAAATTCAGGAACACACATTTAGTGGTATTTCTTTCAGCACATATGGTGAGTAACTGTAAAAATGTTACACACATAAATATATTTCTTTTTCAGTGTAGCATATGGGCGACAAAGGCAGTGCATTTCAAAGATTAATGGCTGTTCTCTTATTTGGTAACAAAAAGGAAATTTTGTACTGAACCTGACATCATGTTTTGGAGTTCTGCACTATCCAAGCATGACCAAGTTAGACCCAAGGAGAGTCTTTGTTTTTTTGGTAGTGCTGCCGACCCCCCAATGATCCAGTAAAGCACTCCTGTAATACATCCAAAAGCCTTCATGGCAAAGAACTAGGAGCAAGCCATGGTAACGCGTATCAAGTAAAAGTTCAAGATGCCAGATACTGCAGAAAATCAAACCTGCCACCATGCAGAGTTTCATGGGTGAAGTGTAGCTTACGTTTTTACCAATGAGGTCATCATCAGAGTGTGTGCCTTCTCATTAGCGATCGAGTACTTTCTCCATTAACATACAATATTTGTTCACATTACAACGTTCAACACTATTCAACATTTGTAATACATTTTAAACATTTCTGGATACAGACCCTACGCAATAGATTTAGTGAGAACAAAGAGGACTATGTTGTGGTATCAATGGTGACAAGTGCATTGGTTAAGCTCCAGTAGGTGAGCCTTGAGTCTCCTTTTAGAAACCCCATGTGAGTTACATTCCTGTATATTTGCTGGAAGCATGTTCCAGACAGGTGGGATGTAGGCAGAAAACACCCATATCCCTTGGGTGGACTTTACTTTAGGCACTTGAAGGAGCTGTTGGTTTCAGGACCTGAGGGTCCTGCTGTTAGGTTTACCTGTTAGCATCTCATCCAGGCTTGGTGGGGCATTTTCCAGTCTGAGTTTGTCTGCTAAGCATAGAGAATGATATTTTAGTCATCCTTCTAAGGAGGGTCAGGATAGGGTTTGAAGCACCTAACAGTGGTGTTCCTGGGATGGGGCACCTGCCACAAAATGGCTTACCTATGGTACAAGGTTTTAAGTTTTTGCACCTCTGTACTTTTTACGGAGTAAAGAACCATGGAACCATATAGCAGGGTGGGTAGTAGTGTAACATTTTCTACCTTTAGCTGGGAATCCTGTGTAAGGAAAGGGCTAAGGTCATATAATAGCCCAAGCTTCTGGTTCAAGAGCTTGGTCAGCAAGTCAATGTATGTCTTGAGTTGTAGATGAAAATAAAAACTTCCTCCAACAGTGTCGTATCTCTTACCCCAGTCACTTTTAATAGCAGTACATTCCTCTATCCCTTAACAAACTAATCTAATGTGGCATACATAACATTTAAGCAATAAGGCATGACAGGGTGTGGTATATCATGGGATATCATCATGCTTTGGGCGATTGGGCATGAGGCCACAGGCCGAGTGCGTCCAACCACCTGAGAAGTGACGATATCCCATGATATACCACACCCTGGAGTGACTTATTGCTATTATGAACCGAGTTTGAAGTTTTATAAATAAAAAAAAATAAAAGAAACAGGTTTTAAAATGTTTTAGGAATGAGTTTTTGGGTGATGTAGGAGTACATTTTGAAAAAATAGTTCTCAGACAGTAGAGAGCAAGGAAACTGGTGGCCTGGAGCTTTTTTGAAGGCATGATGATGTAGCCCGATGTCATCACGGCTTCAAAGAGCTCTCGGCCAATCATATTTCTCTATTTACGATCCTCAGTTCATAATTCTACATTTACATTAGCTGTGCACTGCTCTTCATAGAAACAAGGCAGTTTAACTCACTGGTAGTCTTGCTGCAGTGGCGGTCATGTCAGTTCTGCTCATACTGGAAAGGCACAAGCTTTTTACTGCACCCTATATCTGCTGGAAATGGTTGGGGGATATTTACCTGCAGTTTGGTTTGGCGTGCAGTGGTGTGGGAGCCAAGAAAAACAGCTGACAAGCAGTTCATGAAGAATATATGTAATACCTGCCTCCCCTTCGGCAGCTGCCATATTGCCCTCCAAGATTGCTTCATGGCTCAAGGGGTGCCGAGTGATAAGTTACAGGGGGATGTGAACAACACCATAAAGTTATCAAGAATTGTGTTTTTTCTAACCCCTTTTAGAGTCTTGTTTGTGGGGTACCTGTGATGATGCATTCCATTATCTGATTGGGCATGGAGAAGTTCGTCCGCATTGGGTACCTGTTGTGCTAAGGGTGGTCTGATAAAGTTAAGCAAAAGTAGGCAAGCCATATCACATACCTTTTCCAAGGTTGGTGAGGTTTCTGTTATGTTTTATTTGTTTTATCTGTAATTATTGTAAGGCGCCTTGAATTTGTGAAAGGCGCTGTATAAATAAAGTTTTATTATTATTATTAACGTAAGCCTAAACATGCAGATTTTCTTCCAACAGTGCTAAAAAATAATATGTTTCAATACCTTTTAAGTCAGTTTTATTAATTACTTTGGGATGAGTGCAGTCCACTAAACTTCAGGCGTCGGAAGCATCACTACATCAAGAATGCACATCTAGGCAAAAACAGTAATGCGCTCAAGGAAATGACTTTACTTGACAAAAATGTATAATTCAAAGTTTCTTTTACTTATAGTGTTCAATTTCATAAAGCATCAGCAACAGTTAGCAAACTTAGTTAGTTAACCTAATTTAGTTAGCTATGTTTCTATAACTAAAATGGTGCAGGGTTTGCAAGAGAAGCCATACGAGGAGAGGCTAAAGGAGCTTAATATGTATACCCTTGAGGAAATGAGGGAGAGGGGGGACATGATAGAAATGTTTAAGTACCTTAGTGGAATCAACAAAGTCCAAGAGGGTAGCATCTTTCAGAAAAAGAGATGTGCAAGAACAATGAGACACAATTTGAAGATAGAGGGGGGACGGCTCAGTGGCAATGTGAGGAAGTATTTTTTCACAGAGAGGGTGGTGGACGCATGGAACAGCCTTCCTGAGGAGGTTGTGAGGTCTAAAACTGTGGGAGAATTCAAGAATGCATGGGACAGACATAAGGCAATTTTTGTGGGGGGTAGGAAGAAATAGGCTATTGGTTAAATAGGATCTGCAGCTTATCCTCTAGGTAGGGAAATGGGCAGACTAGGTGGGCCAAGTGGTCCTTATCTGCTGTCAAAGTCTATGTTTCTATGTTTCAAACTTCCTAGTCATAGCTACCCCTAGCGCCTCGACTCTTACGGGTCTTCAGTGGGGTGCACTGACACGTTATGAAATTGAGCACTATAAGTAAAAGAAACTTTGAATTATATGTTTTTGTCAAGTCATTTCCTTGAGCACACTACTGTTTTGGTCTAGAAGTTATTGTGGAGGCAAGCCACCTCCTTAAGTAGTGCAGCACAGATTGGGCTTTGTTGTTCTCAGGGCTCTCCCTTGGAAATCAGGAATGCACATCTAAAATGGCACCGTCCTGAATCCTGAACTCATGCATGGCTGTTTTTTCATATTTCAGGGTGATATAAAGTAAGGCTCAATTCTGAAAGGCTGTTTCATTCTGAACATGCAGGTGTCTCTATCAATTGAAAATGAGCACGGAAAAGGCATTAAAAGGACACCGGAAAAACTCAGAAGAGATCCTGAGTACACGTCTGTGAAGAGTGCTGACGTATATGCGTAGGATTCGGCTAAATTTTTCAAACATGCTTTTAATGCCTTTTCCATGCTTAACAGGATGCAGAGGGTAATAGTAAATGGAGTCCACTCTGAAGAAGGGGAAGTTACTAGCGGGGAACTGCAGGGTTCAGTACTGGGGCCGGTCCTCTTTAATGTCTTTATAAGTGACATTGCAGAGGGACTGGTAGGAAAAGTATGTCTCTTTGCAGATGACACAAAGATCTGCAACAGAGTTGATACACAAGGGGGGGTGGTGGAAAGGATAAAAAGGGACTTGGCAAGGTTGGAGGAATGGTCAAATGTATGGCAGCTTAGAGTCAGTGTACAGTAAGTAATGCACCTGGGAAACAAACCCAGGGAAGAGTACACATTGGGGGTATACTAACAACAACACAAATGGAAAGGGATCTGGGGGTTGTCATATCAAATGATCTAGAGATAGGAAGGTGATGTGAGAAGGCAGTAAGGAGGGCTGGGGGAATACTGGGATGCATAGCGAGAGGCATCACCAGTAGAAACACACAGAAACACAGAAACACAGAATTTGACGGCAGATAAGGACCGCTTGGCCCACCCAGTCTGCCCATTTCACTCTCACTGGATAAAGCTGCAGATCCTAGTTAACCAGCAGCCTACTTCTTCCTACCCCCACCCCCAGAACTGCCTTATGACTATCCCATGCATGCTTGAATTCCACCACTGATTTTGACTCCACAACCTCCTCCGGAAGGCCGCTCCATGCATCCACAACCCTCTCTGTAAAAATACTTCCTTAATTACCTCTGAGTCAGCCCCCTCTATCTTTCAAATTGTGCCCTCTTGTTCTTGCACACCCTTTTTGAAAGATGCTACCCTCTTGACTTTGTTGATTCCCTTGAGGTACTTGAACGTTTCTATCATGTCCCCTCTCCTTCTTTCCTCGAGGCTATACATATTACGCTCCTTAAGTCTCTCTTCATATGTCTTCCGGTGCAGACCCTGCACCATTTTAGTGCCCTCCTCTGGACAGCTTCCATCCTGTCTATGTCTTTGCGGAGATTGGGTCCAGAACTGCCGCGAGTACTCCAGATGGGGTCTCACCAGCTGTCTGTACAGAGGGATAATAACTTCCTGTTTTCTACTGGTGATGTCCTATGCATCCCAGTATCCCCCAACCCTCCTTGCTGCCCTCTCCACATTGCTTGCCCGTCTTTAGGTCATCTGATACTACTACTAGGTCCCTTTCCATTTTGTTGTTGTTAGTATCTCACCCCCCATTGTGTACTCTTCCCTGGTTTTTGTTTCCCAGGTGCATTACCTTGCACTTCTTAGCATTGAATCTAAGCTGCCATACATTTGACCATTCCTCTAACCTTGCCAAATCCCTTCTCATCCTTTCCACCCCACCCTGTGCATCAACTCTGTTGCAGATCTTAGTGTCATCTGCAAAGAGACATACTTTTTCTTCCAGTCCTTCTGCAATGTCAACTATAAGACATTGAAGAGGACCGGTCCTAATACTGAACCCTCACGGTACCCCACTAGTAACCCTCCTTTCTTCTGAGTGGACTCCATTTACTATTACTCTCTGTGTCCTATTCTCCAGCCAGTTCTTTACCCAGGCTGTCATCTTGGGACCCACTCCCAGGCTGGCTAACTTGTATATTAATCTTTGTGTGGACTGTGTCAAATGCCTTGCTAAAGTCTAGGTAGGCCATGTCCACAGCCCCTCCCTGATCTACTACTTTGTCACCCAGTCAAAGAAATCTATCAGATTGTCTGGCATGACCTTCCGCTGTCGAATCCATGCTGCCTAGGTCCTGTGCCCTCTGGCCTCTAGATACTGGCTAATTCTTTCCTTTAGAAGTGATTCCATCATTTTCCTATCACTGAGGTTAAACTAACAGGTCTATAGTTTCCTGCTTCTGCCTTGCTCCCACTTTTGTGAAAGGAATCACATCTGCCCTCCTCCAGTCCTCGGGTACCACCCCATCCTCCCATGATTTGTTAAAAAGGGTAGTCAGTGGTGTCACTAGTTCTACCCTTAGTTCTTTTAGAATTCTGGGATGAATCCCATCAGGCCCCATTGCTTTGTCCACCTTCAGTTTTAAGAGTTCTTTCAGAACCCTTTGTTCTGTAAATAGGCCGAAAACAGGAAGTTGTCATTCCTCTGTACTGACAGCTGGTGAGACCCCATCTGGAGTACTGTGCAGAGTTCTGGAGACCCCATCTCTGCAAGGACATAGACAGGATGGAAGCAGTCCAGAGGAGGGCAACCAAAATTGTGCAGGGTCTGCACCAGAAGACATATGAAAAGAGACCAAAGAAGCTTAATATGTATACCATTGAGGAAAGGAGGGAGAGGGGGACATGATAGAAACTTTTAAATACCTCAAGGGAATCAACAAAGTCCAAGAGGGTAGTATCTTTCAGAAAAGGTACTGCAGGGTAGTGGGGGGGTTCACTAGACCACCAGGTAGACAGGAGGTGTAATATATGGGGCATTGAGGCTGGAGCGGTCCACTGGACCACCACGTGATATTTACATAGTATTGTGGGGGATCGGGGCTGGGGTGGGAGTAGACTGCCAAACCACTGAGGGATATTAATTGAAATATGTGTCAGCGATTGGGGATTGGGGTTTTGGGGGAGGGGAGCTGGACCACCAGGGAATGTAAATGCGTGTAACACTGAGTACTCGTGTATGATCGGACATTAGGGTTGAGGGCACTAGACTACCAGGGAATATGATTGATGCTGATTGTACATGTACAGGGATAGTGGATGGGGGGGCACTAGACTACAAGGGCATATGATGCATGCAACGTGTACATCTACAGGGGATCATGGATCATGGATTGGAGGGGGGCACTAGACTACCAGGGAACATATCTCTCAATTGTCCCTGTATTTCAGGGACATCCCTGATCTTGCTTCACAATATTTCTCTGTCCCTCATAACATTGGCATTTCTGTGACAATAGAGTGGGGATGGACAGTAGACACTAATGTCACAGAGTGATGGTATAGACATGTTCTACTTGGACTAATGCATCTTACACCAATCTCCCTATCCTGTCAGCTTTCTGGGTGAATAGTACCAATTATCAGGATGTGTCCCTGTTTTGGGGTCTTTATCCCTGATTCTTGTTAGCCCTGTCTGTGATTCATGCAGCATGGGGTTGAGAGGTATGCCTGGGTAGCTGTATGTGGGCAGTACATTTCATTCAAGATAAATGGCTAAAAATCCACTGTATGTATATATATATATATATATATATATATATATATATATATATACAGTATATATATGGGATATACAGTGGTGAGCTGTCAGATAAATGATTTATCTACACAAGTGCTGTTTGACCTCGGGTAACTTCACGAGTGGCGTAAACCATGAGTGAGGTGTCTGAGGTCAAACAGCACAAGTGTAGATAAATCATTTATCTGACTGCTCACCATTGTATATTTCATTTATGCAATATGGATGCTTCTTATCGGTGCAGCAACATTTGATTTTGACTGTTTATCTTCTTTTTTTAAAATGATAATTTCTGGGACTTTCAGTTAACTTTCCCAGTGTATGTCCGCCTAGCATGGCGGTTGCTATTAAATGAAGCACCACTCATTTTGTAGAGAACTTTTTGCTGAACTAATGTCATGGTCACAGTATCATGCTACCTTTTTTGTTTTAAAGTTATTCACATTTGTTTGTCAAAAAAGTGAAACAAAAATGTAATTTTATTATGTTTTTTGCTAATTATAAAAACCTAACATGTATTTATTAATGAAACACCACTCATTTTGTAAATATTTTTGTGCTGAACATTTTTCGTGCTCACAGTACCATGCTATCATTTTTCATTTTAAAGTTATTTACATTTGTTTGTCTGAAAAGTGAAAAGAAAATAGGATTTTATGCTGTTTTTTGCTAATTATAAAAAAAACTAAAAGGTATCTATAAATGAAACACCACTCATTTTGTAGAAATTTTTGTCCTGAGCATTTTTCGTGCTCACAGTACTGTGCTATCATTTTTCATTATGTGGGATAAATGCAAACTGTCAATCAAAACTTTTTTGTTCACTTTTTTGACAAACAAATGTGAATAACTTTAAAACAAAAAAATGATAGCATGGTACTGTGAGCACGAAAAATGTTCAGCACAAAAATATCTACAAAATGAGTGGTGTTTCATTTATAGATTCCTTTTAGTTTCTTTTTTTTATAATTAGCAAAAAACAGCATAAAATTCGATTTTCTTTTCCCTTTTTTGACAAACAAATGTGAATAACTTTAAAATGAAAAAAGTAGCATGGTACTGTGAGCATGACATTTGTTCAGCAACAGGTTTTCTACAAAATGAGTGGTGTTTCATCTAATAGCAACCACTATGCTAGGTGGACATACTCTAGGAAAGTTAACCAAAACTCAAAGAAATTATCATTTTAAAAAAGATAAACAGTCAAAACCAAATGTTCCTGCACTGATAGAAAGCATCCCTATTGCATAAATGAAATATACAATGGTGAGCTGTCAGATAAATGATTTATCTACACTTGTACTGCTTGACCTTGGTCTTCTCACTCGTGGCTTATGCCACTCATGAGGTTACCTGAGGTCAAACAGCACTTGTGTAGATAAATCATTTATCTAACAGCTCACCATTGTATATCCCATATATATAGGTTCATAGGTAATTTCAAGCTAGTTAGACTTGCGTCCATGGAGCTTGCCTTTATTTTATGTATTGAACATTAATCTATCATATCTTTTATTTACCAAGAAGATACTTGTCTAATCTAGATTTAAAAATATCCATATTAGTACTGGCTACCACTTCTGCCGGTAAAGAGTTCTAGCCAGGAACCACTCTGTGGCTAAGCCAATGTTTTCTTGGAAGAGTATGCCATTTTTGAATTGTTAATTGAAACTGATGTCCCCTAGGTTCATATTTTGATTTTTTGGGGGTCAACCCTAGGTTGGCTAATAGAGCATCATCTTGCAAGCACTTAAAAGGCGACATTTTCACTCCCATGACAGCAGTCCGCACCAAAGTTCGTAATGCCCCCTGGATTACCCCATCCCTGCTGCAACTGCTCAAACACAGGGATAACTTGTGGCACCTGGCCTCTGAAACAGGCCGTGCTGTGGACAGACAGGCCTACAATGCCACTAGAAACAAATGCACATGGGCCATCAGGAAAGCAAAAGCCGATCACTATCAGGCTGCGCTTTCCTCCTCCTGGAGGAGCGCAAGAACTTTTTGGGACAACATTAAACAACTAAATGGGAGTGTGCGCTCTCCTCCCCCCTCACAGATCACCATCGAAGGCTCTATCTCCACCGACCCTGCCCACATAGCCAACTTCCTCAACACATCCTTCACAGACCTTAGTTCGGTCCTCCCCAGAGACGTCTTTGACCCTCCTTCAACCCTACCCGCCCCTGACTTTCAATATCCTAGCTTCCACTTACACAGGGTGACTCCCCGGGAGGCTAGGCCACACCTGCTTCAAGCTCTAAAGAGCAACAATATTGGCAGCGACTCCCTGGACCCCAGTATCCTCTGCCGGGTCCTGGATCAGGTCCTTGCCTCCTAACTACCCTGCTCAATAAGTCCCTCTGCCTGGAGCAATTCCCTACAGCCTGGAAAACAGCCACAGTCATGCCCATACACAAAGGAGGTGACAGGTCCTCAGCTGGGAACTACCGGCCTATCTCCATCCTTTCACCCCTCTCCAAAGCCCTAGAAAAACTGGTGGCTACCCAAATCACAGATTACCTGACCAAATACAACATCCTCTGCCATGAAAAACACAGATTCCGTGCAGGTCACAGTACCAGCACTGCCCTTATTGAGTTCTCAAATTTTCTTCATTCCTCCCTGGACTCTGGCTCACTATCAGGGGCAGTGTTTATTGACCTCTCAAAGGCTTTCGACACTGTCTCCCACCCCCTCCTGTTGGATGCCCTCAACTGCACTGGCTTTGCCGCCGGCCTGGTCTCCTGGTGCTCCAGCTACTTGTCTGACTGCTCTCAGCATGTTAAAATTAATGGGACCCTCTCCAATACATGTCCTATCCGATCCGGTGTCCCCCATGGTTCCATCCTAGGTCCACTTCTTTTCTCACTATACCTCAATACCATGCCCAGAGCTTGCACGGGTAAAATCCTGCTGTACGCAGATGATGCCGTCATCTTTGCCACCCACCGAAACCCCATCTCCCTTCAAGACACCTTGCAACTAGCCTTCAATGATGCTGAAGCCTGGTACAAAGAGCACAGACTTGTAGTCAATCTAAAAAAAAAAAAAACCATGCTCTTTGCCCATCCCCAAAACAAACTCAGTAATTTCCCACTCCGTATCCTCCCTGGCTCTAAGCATCCTCTCGATCAAGTCCGCCTGTACAAGTACCTCGGGGTCTCCTTTGACTCTGCCCTCACTTTCCACGACCACATTGATGCTCTAACCTCAGCTACAAATACACGGCTAGGTATCCTTTATCGCTACAAGCACTGCCTCCCCCCCGATGCCCTCCGACTAGCAGTCACCTCCTCAATCACGTCCCTTGTGGACTATGGCCTGCCTGTCTATGGTGCCGCGGACATGACCACTCTCAATAAAATCCAACTCACCTTGAATAAAGCCTGTAGATTAATTATGGGAGCCACCAGATTAACCCATACCTGCCAGCTATATGACTTGACTAAGCTGCTTAACCTGGACGAACGGCTCAGATACCAGACCAGCCTCATAACTAAAAAAACACTCCTTGGACTATCCCCTCCCAGCCTGACAGCCTTAATCCACCTAGCTCAACCCTTAGTCCAAACTTGTAGCTCCTCCAAGGCCACCCTGTCTGTCCCTAGGACCAGGATTACACATGGTCAATGGTCCTTCTGTTACAGAGCCCCCTCCTGGTACAATACTCTCCCCAGCTCCATCACCGATACCCGTACAATCTCCAGCTTCAAAACTGCACTTCGAAGTCAGCTATTTAACATGCATAGCTGTGCTTGTCCCTGGCCATAGGTGTTCCAGCTCATTATACCCGACAAAACTCTCTGAGTAGCTCCACAACAAAAACTGACAAGACTCCCAGAGTGGCTTGCCTCCCTAACTTATCACCTACCCTGTCCCATAGCCACCTGTTTTTACTAACCTAGCAGTACCTGCTCAAGACTAATTGTCTGCTTAACCAATGTATGCTTACTTCTCAATCTTATCCAAATTACTGTAATAGCCTGTGAATACCAAACCTGTAACACTGTTATTGTAAACAAAGTAATTACTGCGTATATCTGCCTAAAACTGTGACCGCTATGTTGTAAAAAGCTGTTATCTACAATGATGTAACTAAATGTTGTACTGTGTTTTGTCCTCTTTGTGACGAGGTACCTTTGGAAACGAGCCTCTGGCTCAAAGGTTGTAAACTGATGTATAAATAAATAAATAAATAAAAATAAATAAATAAAATAACACAAAATAATCTCCCCTAGTTCTTCTATGCTGCAGAGTAAACAAGTTTAGCTCCTTTAACCTTTCAGAGTATGACATGTGTCCTAACCCTTTGATGGATCTAGTAGCCCTTCTCTGAATACGTTCCAAGCTATGAACATCCCCTTTTTTATATGGAGCCCATACCTGAGCACAATACTCCAGGTTCGGTCTCAGCAGGGCACTATAGAGGGGCATAATCACTTGCGAATCTCTACTGGCAATATGCCTCAATATGCAATTCAATATCTGATTATTTTTCTTCACTATTTTATCGCAATGAGAACTAAATTTTAGATCTGAAGTAATTACAACCCTAAGTCTCTTTCCTCTGTTGTTTTTCTTAGTTCAGTGGTGTCTATCTTATAAGATGAGTTGTTATTTCTCTTTTCTAAATGCATAACAGTACACTTGTTTCTATTTAATTCTAATTTATTTACTTTTATCCACTTTTGTATAGTATTTAGTGTATCCTGCAGATCATTTGTATTCTTTTGATTATTTACTATGGTTCCAATTCTGCAGTCATCTGCAAATTTCGTTAACCATATATTTTCATTTTGTACAGTTAATGAAGTTATATAGATGTTAAAGAGACAGGGGCCCAAAACTGATCCCTGGGAGACTCCGATAGTCACTGCCACCCAGCCAGATGTACTGTATCTCCTTTAATTAGCACTCTCTGTCTTCTCTCCTTCAGCCATGCATCAATCCAATTTACTATATTATTGTTAAAATTATAATCTTTAAGTGTGTTTACTAGTTCTTGATGTGGGAGTTTATCGAAGGCTTTGAAAAAATCCAGGAAGACAACATCTACACTATTTCACTCATCCAATGCCTTTCCCACTTTCTCATAGAACACTAACAAATTTGTCTGGCAGGATCTATTTTTCCTAAAACCGTGTTGTACTGGATCCTGCATTTTTTCAGTATCTAGAAACTCCATGATATAATCTTTTAATATTGACTCCATGATTTTTCCCACAACTGATGTTAGGCTGACAGGCCTGTAATTCTGTATATCAGTTTTTGTTCCCTTTTTAAATATAGATATCACTAATGCCTCCTTTCACCCTTGTGGAACATGTCCCAAATCTATAGAAGTTTGAAAAATGTAAGTTAGTGGTGAAGCTAATTGTTCTGCCAGTTCATACAATACCCTTGGATGAATTTCATCAGGGCCTTGTGATTTATTTCTATTTGCTATTTTTAGTTTATCAAGTACACTTTTCATTGTAATTTGTATATGTCCAGGTATAGAGTTAAATTTATTTTCTTCCTTATCTGAAGTAGCTGGGTTAAAAACTGAACAACAGCATTTATTTTGGGGTTCTGTGGCTTCTTTATTATTTAATATACCCCCTTGTGCATTCTTAAAAGGTCCAATGGTGTTATTTTTTTGTTTATTATTTATATATGAATAGAAAGCCTTATAGTTTCCTTTGACATGTGTTGCAAGTTTGCATTCATATTCCTTTTTGGACCTTTTAATTTCCCATTTGACTTTTTTAACCATATTTCTATATTTATTTAAAGCCTGTATATTGTTGTGATTTTTAGTATTTTTATACAGTTTATACTTTTTGTTTATTAATTTCTTTATTTTTGGTGATAACCATTTTGGAGCACTCCTTGTATGTTCATATTTTATATATTTTGGTATACCTATTTCTATTGTTGATCTCAGCCTCTTCACAAATAGCTCCCACATATCATCTATAGAAAGTCCTTCAAATTCCTTTTCCCACTTCTAAGATGCCATAGCTTCCCTCATGATGGTAAAATCTGTTTTGTTAAAATTTAGGACTGTAGTCTTACCCTCCCTTATTTCTTTACCTTTTTCTCTTACTTGGAAAAAAAACTATCTGATGGTCACTATCACCTAATGGGGAGATAGTCTGTACATTGTTTACTATTGACCCCAGATTTGTAAAGATCAGATCCAGGGTATTTTATATCCTGGTTTTTGCTGTTACCAATTGCTCAATATATATATATATATATATGTATATATATTTATGCGATAGGGGTTGAGACAAATCTCTGCTGATAAATGGTGTTATCCATGAGATAAACAGCTGATGACTTGCCTACTATATGTATAAATGTGAAATCTCACATTTATACACATAGTAGGCACTCATCAGCCATTTATCTGCACAGTAGACACGTCATCTGATCCCCCCCCCCGTCAGCCGGCACTACATCATCCCAGACGCACATCCACACTCCAGTTATTCTACCAAAGTTGCCCCATCAAGAGTAAGGAAGCCGGTTCACAAATCATTTTTAATTTTTCATCCATCATGTTAAATCTCTCCCCAGTATTAGTATTCATCTCTACTCACCTCTCTCACTGCCAAAATACACTGTCTCACTACAGACAATGGAGCAGCTCCTCCCGCTCATAGTCTAACGTTCACTCCCTCCGCAGAGTCAGCCTCTCCTTTGGAACCACATCCACTGCAAAAGAATATATGTTTTTTAAACCAATATAAGGAACATTGAAAAACAGCCGCCTCCATCAACTTGCTCGAAAATGTTCCTTCGCTCATTCTTCAAAAGCTCCCTTTCCCACTAAGCTGGCCTGACATTTTTCTGCAGCAATTTTTGAAACCAGCTTGCTCTACCAATCAATGCAGACATTGTAACCATGACACTATGTCCACACCCTGCATCCTTAGCAACAGCCATGGGAACCAGGGTGGCAAACTGGCACAAAAACACACATTCAGCAACAAATCCCTACAATTTATGTGAAATATAATAAAATCTAAAGCACTCTTGACAGACTACAAAATCCAGCCCTGTTGCATAAATGAAATATGCAAGGGGTACCTTGTGTGCTACGTGATTTATTCACACTCATGCTGTTTGCCCTTGGCCACAACACTTACACCACTCGTGAGGTTACCCAAGGTCAAACAGCACTCATGTGAATAAATCATGTATCACACACAGGTCCCCCTGCATATCCCATAGATATATATATATTTTATTTATTTTTTTGGGTTTTGGTAACCTGGTAAGTCCACTGAAACAAATGCAGTCCCATTTTCAGGGTCGACCTGGGTTTGCCACAAACAAAACAGAACATTACAAAAACATTTATAAACAGAAAAGGATAATAAGAAACTTAAGTATACAGTATGAGTACAGGTATCAATATACAATACAGCAAAAACATGAAAACAAATTCAAGAGGTATTTACAGTTCAGTAACTAGAAACATGAATTACAAGAAACTGATTTCTAAATACAACTACAGGCAGCAGAAACCAATGGTAAGATGTAAGGGGGTAGGAAGTAGGGGGGGTAGTAAAGAAAGGTTGTACTTAAGGTAAGGACAGCAACGGTCAGCTAGGAGGGAAGAAAAAGGGCATCAGCAGAAGCATGAACAAGTTGCAGTGGCTGAAAGGGAGGCAAGCAGCTGAGTTTGGAACTTGGGGAGAGTGGAACAGGAGAGTACAGAGGGGGGGAAGGGAGTTCCAATCAGACAAAACCACAAAAGAGAAGGACCTTCGGGCAGTAGACAATCGTAGTGAAGGCTTTACGAGGAGGGGGAGGGAGGGAGGCAGATCTGAGGGTTCTAGGAGCTTGTCTAAGGCGTATGGTCTCACTGAGGCAAGGAGGTGTGAATTTGTGGACAAGCATAGAGGCGAACAGAAGCTAGGCATATCATTAATAAAAAGAAAGAATAGCATTGGGCCCAGTATGGAGCCCTGCTGGACACCGTAGGTTATAGGTGTAAGACCAGAGATGGAACCTGCCCACTTACCCTTTGATACCGGCAGGATATGTGTTTATTATATATATATATATATATATATATATATATATATATATATATACTGTATAATATAGATACACACACACACACACACACACACCTCATGTGTCCCTCATTACGAGAAACAGCCCTCATTGTACCCCTCTCAATTGCACTGTCCCTCATTCATCTCTAATGGAAACAGTGCTGCACACACAGTGACTGTGCTGTACATTCAGACTTGGAAAGGAAACAGGGATTTCTTATATTATATGGTGCTACAGATACATGTATATTACCCTGTGTACATAAAAAGGTACTGGTTTCCATAGTGTTCTGAGTTTGTGTCCCCATGTTTAAGGATGTGTCCTCATTATGGGGATCTGTGTCCCTCATTGCCCCTCATTCAGAGCATCTGTGACCCTCAGTTCAGTGCTGAATGGTTGGAGGTATGCACTGAGTATGCCTGCTGACACTTTTGGCCTGCAGCAGACAAACTGTTTCTCAGGTCTGGCATACAGGTGGAGCTGTGTGCATATCCCTGGCTGGTAGTGTAGCCTAGAGGTTTGAGGAACAAGGTGTGAACGAGCTTGGTACATCCAGAAGACTAGACCTGAGTTTGATTCTCACAACCTCCACTTGCATACTGTGTGACTCTGAGCAAGTCACTTAACCGCCCAGTGCTCCCAGGTCGCTCCTGAAAACAGGCACTTGTGCCTAGTGAGCCTTACCCGGTTACCAAAGACCAAAATAAAAAAAAATTAAAAATATCCCAGCCTCTGGCTACCAACCTGTAGTTCCTGTCAGACCTACAGGTGGAGCCGTGTGCTGCATGCAATAGCCCCGGGCAAAGTACATGGGAGTGCATGCAAAGCAGGCCATAATGAGAAGCTAATGTGTCTGTTTGCCTATGGATTGCCTGAGTAGGTTCATTTGCATAGGGGCTTTGAATATAACAAACTTTTGCCCCAGCTAATGTGTTTGCACTGGGCTAATGTATTAGCACTGTGCAACTGAGTTTGCCCCAGGCAAATTTCTCATGACCATAGCAAAGTTCTGCAATGTGTGGCCTGCAAAGTTGTTTGCAGTTGTTGTGCACCACTTCAGTGCTATCACTTACACTGGCCACCTGCTGAAACACTGCTTTACTCCACCACCGTGTGCACCAGGATGCTGTTGCAGATAGCACTGGCCAGTTGCTATACTCAGAGCTGTCTTATTTGCTGGGCTATTTTTGCACTGCACTCCTGATCCTGTTTGCACGGCTTCATTTGCATGCTGTATTCAGCTGCTTTAGCCTCAGGGCTATTTCTTTGAAAATAGTGTGCAAATGATTTCGGGCTAATTTCGCGTGATGTGCAGTACTAATTTTCCCTGAGCTAAGTTTTGAACATCTGCCCATGGGGTTTATACAAATGTTTTGCCTGGGAGCATATAATTGTACCTATGCATAACTCCAATGTGTCACGATACTGAGCGCTATGAGCCATACATCTGAATGTTGTGGAGCGGGGTCCCACAGACCCCATGCAGCATTCACAATCTGGGTGAAAGTCAGCTACTCACCCACTCCCCTGGCCACGTGGACAGCAACACGCTGGAGGGGGACAGAGTTTGTGCCAGCACTACTTGCCATGCACCAAGGCATGTAATGCACTCCACAGGGGGGTGCAGAGTGGAGCAGGTTACAGCAGCCGGGACCCTGCTGTAATCTATTGTGCGCCCCCTCAGACATATTTTGCCAGTTGCAGTGGAACAAGGAAACTGAGCCATGTTATTCCCCAGCCCACTAGGGTGCTAGTGGGGACTGGGGCAGCTGACAGGCCAACCGCCCAGACAAAGAAGAGCTGAGTCCATACCAGCAGTACCACTCCATGACCCCCCCCGGGCCAGCCCCAACCCTGTAGTGCCATGTGCCCCTCTCCCCACACAAGCCCATCCCATCTCCATGCCGCATGTGCCCCCCACATATGCCCAGTCCTGAATGTGGTACACAGGCCGACCCCTCCAGTGGTGCCCAGACCAGCCACACATGCCTAACCCCCAACCCAGCAGCCTAGCATCCACACCAGTGGGCAATGGCCAGTGCCCCCACATGGCACTGACAGGCCCCGCCCCACCCTCTGTCCACGTACACCCTCCGTTGGTTTCCGCGGCTTCTGACGGCTGGCGGAATAGCCTTCCGCACACCTCCTTGGCTGACGACCATCTGAGTGATGTTGGGAACACATTGCTAGTTTTATTTATTTATTCTTTGTTAACTGGGTAAGGCCCACTAGGCACAAGTGCCTGTTTTCAGGGGCGACCCAGGAACCGGGAGCTAGTAATAGGGTTTGCCTTCCCAGCATCACTCAGACAGCCGGCAGCTGAAGAGGTATGCAGAGGGCTGTGCCGCCGGTCGTCGGGAGCCCCGGCACTGACGGGAGGGTAAGTGGACAGAGGGTGGGGGGTGTCGGTGCCACGGGGGAGAGCACTGGACATTGTCCACTGGTATTTTTTATTTATTTTATTTATTGTGATCTTGGATTAACACCTTTGAGAACAAGCTCGTTACATAGGTTCCACCTCAGAATTACCTCAGAATTACATTAACTGTGCGGAGCTGTGCAGGCGGGTTACACGCTTTTGGTACGTAACTTGCGCCCATTAGTGCATAGGGGGCAATTGCAATTAAAACACTTGTGACAGCCAATTAGTTTGCTTAGTAACCCAGAATATGGGGTAGTGCCATGACTTGCAAACTGACTGTGTATCAGTCTATCGCTTATGTTTTTGCACATTCTAAAGGTTGCTTTAGGGTAAGCCCCTATATTTTCTTTAAGGGTGTTATCACTGAGTAATATTGGCCAGTTTTCTCAAATAATATTTCCTATCCTACCTGCTACATGGTGATAGTCAGTAATGAAGGTTATTCTGTCAAACTATTCTTTGTCTTGTTTTTTCTTGCCTCAGTTTCTAGTAGGTCCCTTAGTTTCTTTGGTTCTGACCTCTGCCTGTGCTTTGCCTAATAAATTGTCAGCATATCCCCTATTCTGACATCTTTGTTTAAACTCTAATGATTTCCTTTCAAAATCTGTATCATTTTTGAAATTGCAACGTATGTGCAAAAATTGACAATAGCAGATAGACTTTTTCAGGGATTCAGGATTGCACTCTCATTTCTTAGCAAGAAATTAGTTGCATTGTATTTCCTAAAGCCCTTTGAAGTGACTGTCTGAGAGTCAGGGTTCCCCATGAGGGTAATATCTAAAAAATGAATGTGAGATTTCTCAACTGTAGCTATGAATCACAAATTAATATCATTATTATTAAGCCACTTCACAAATTCTTCAGCTGATTCCTGTGTTCCTTCCCATATATAAATACAGTCATAAATGTACCTGTACCAGGACTTGATGCTTTTAATAAAAGGATTGGTATCTGAATTATAAATGGTGTCTTATTTCTACAGGCCCAGGAATAGGTTCGCACATGTGGGTGCCATAGAGGCACCCATGGCTGTGTCACATATGTCTGGGTCACAATAAACATGATGGCGGAGGTCCATAGGCCCAAAGTAAAGGTGCGGATTTCTGCCATGTGGACTTTTTGAAAATTGGGGAAAGTATTCAACAGGCATTGGCAGGGGTGGAGGAACAAAGGGAGGGGTAGAGGAAATGTGGGGTCAAATTAAAGGGGGCAATATTGGAGGCCATTAGCCTCTGTGTCAGGAGGGTGAATAACAATAGAAGAAAGAGGAAACCACTTTGGTTTAGCAGGTAGGTGGCAGAGAAGGTGAAGGCAAAGAGGATGGTGTTTAGGAGGCACAAAAGGATCCAAAGAGGAGTAGGATAGGGCTGCATACCAGGAGAAGCAAAAGGAACCAGGTAGGGGGGTCAGAAGGGAGAAGGCAAGAACAGAAGACAGAATAGCCAGCACAGTCAAGAAAGGGGATAAGACTGTATGTAGGAGAAAGGAGAAAGACAAGGGAAGGTATAATTAGATTAAAAAACAGTGAAGGGGAGTTGGTAGATGATGACCGTGGGAAGACAGAAATACTCAATAGCTATTTCTGTTCAGTCTTCACAATGGAAAAGGAAGGGGAGTTTAAGAAATGCAGGGCACTCAAGGAAGTGGGGGGTTGACTCCAGTCCATTCCAGGAGGAGGAGGAGGAGGAGAAGGTCCTGAGGGAACTTGAAGGCATGAGGATAAATAAGGCAATGGGGCCTGATGGGGTACACCCCAGGGTACTGAGGGAGCTTAGCGAAATGCTGGCAGAACCTCTGACCAGCCTCTTTAATGCATCCTTGAAGACAGGGGAGATCCCTGATGACTGGAGAAGGACAGATGTTGTCTGCCTTCATAAGGGGGGGGAATAAGGAGGAGGCGAGCAATTATAGGCCGGTGAGCTTAACATTGGTGGTGTGTAAACTCATGGAGAGGCTGCTAAAAAGAGCATCACCAGCTACCTGGAAGCCGATGGCCTACAAGACCAGCAGCAACATAGGTTCACTGAGGGAAGGTCATGACAAATGAGCTTAATAAGTTCTTTGACTGAGTAACCAGGGTGCTAGAGCGGGGGGAAGGGGATCTGTAGACATTGCATATCTCGACTTCAAGAAGACGTTTGATTCTGTGCTACACAGGGGACTTCTGCACAAAATGCAAGGTCCTGGGCTGGGGCCGCTCGTGGTTAGGTGGGTGCAAAACTGGCTGCAGAGTAGAAGGCAGAGGGTACTTGTGAATGGAGTACATTCAGAGGAGGGGAGGGTCGCCAGCGGGGTGCCCCAGAGGTAGGTGCTGGGGCCACTGCTTTTCAATATATTCATAGGGGACATAGCGGAAGGACTGGAGGGATGAGTGTGTCTGTTCACAGACAACACGAAGGTCTGTAATAGAGTGGATACGCCAGAGGGGGTAGAGAGCATGCATAAAGGTTTGGAGAAACTGGAGGAATGGTCTAAGGAATGGCAACTGTCCTTCAACACAAAAAGTGCAAGATCACGCATCTAGGCAATAAAAACCAGGGAGCAGAATACCAGATTAGGGGGAAGGGGAACGCCATAGAGGTTACCGAGTTGGAAAGGGACCTGGTCATATTTATTTCAGAGGACATAAATGTGGCAAAGCAATGTGAGAAGGCAGTGGCAAGGGCTAGTAGGATGCTGAGGTGTATCGGTAGGGGAATAACTAGCAGAAAGAGGGATGTCATCATGTCCTTGTACAGGCAGCTTGTTAGACCACACCTGGAGTATGGGGTCCAGTTCTGGATGTGGACAGGGTGGAGGGCGTCCAGAGGCGGATAACAAAAATGGTGAGGGGACTTGGTCACCTGTCATATGAGGAATGGCTGAGAGAGCTGGGCATGTACTCCCTGGAACAAAGAAGGGAAAAGGGGGACATGATTGAGACCTTTGAATATATCAAGGGTATTAACAGGGTACCGGTTGGGGACATCTTCCAGCTCAGGGAGCAGTCAATAACTAGGGGGCATGATATGCAGATAGTAGGGGAGAGGTTCAGGGGAAACAACTGAAAATTCTACTTTATGGAGAGGGTGGTAGAATGCTCCCAGAGGAGGAGGTGGGGTCAAGAACTGTGGGGGGTCAAAGTGCGTGGGACAGACACATGGGGCTGTTTGTCCTAGGGAGGGGAGGGAGGGAGGTGGGTGTAAAGCAATAGCAAAGTCCTAGCGGCTTGCTAGGCACACAGGGCAGACTGGGTGGGCCTGGAGGCCCTTTTCTGTTGACACATTCTATGTTTCTATATCTGCAAATAAAATTTCTGATTAGATTCAAAGGTGTTGTGTGTCAGAACAAACTCTAAACTCTAGTAATGAAACTGATGTTATGGCCTCATGTAATGGACTTTCTTCTAATCAAATATCTACAAGCTTTACACCATCAGTGTGCCTTATTGATGCATATAAGGCTTCCACGTCAGTGCTAAGCCCTACATAATGCTCCTGCCATTTCAATTTTGTGAGCTTATTGAGAGTGTTGCCTGTGTCCTTTAGATAGGATGCTAATGAGGTGACAGATTGGGAGGCAGGAGTCAATAAAATCACATAGATTTTCAGTAAGGGACCCCATCCCCATACTATGGATCTGCCTGGTGGATCCAACAGACTCTTATGTAACATTGTAACATAGTAATTGACGGCAGATAAGGACCGCTAGACCTACCTAGTCTGCTCATATTTCCTGCCTGTGACAGTGGCAGCTGACCCTATCAGATCATTGGCTTTCACCTCTCCCCCCCCCCCGGGCTCACTTATGCTTACCCAGGCATGTTTAAATCCCCCCACTGTGCTTGCTCCCATCACTGCCTGGAGGCAGCTATTCCAAGCATTTGCCACCCTTTTTGTGGAGAAAAACTTCCTCACATTCCCTCTTATCCTGCCTCCCCTCAGTCTCATATCATTTCCCCTCATATGTGTACAGCTCCTGTACTGAAAGATGTCACCTACTTGCACTTTGTTCAAGTCCTTGAGGTACTTGACGATTTCTGTCATATCCCCCCGTTCCCCTCATCTCTTCCAGTGTATACATATTGATCTCTTTTAATCTCTCCTCATATGTCTTCTAGTGCACGTCCTGCACCATCTTAGTCTCCCTTCCATGGACCGCCTCCACCCTAAGTCCTTTTGAAGATGCGACTTCCAGAACTGTACACCAAACTCCAGATAAGGCCTCACCAGTGTTTTATACAGTGGCATCACCACCTCCCTTCTTCTGCTTGTGATACCCCTTCCAATACACCCCAACATCCCATTGGCCCCATCCCATAGCCTTGTCACACTGTTTGGCTACCTTTAGGTCTTATGAGATGATTATCCTTAAATCTCTTTCCTCTCTCATAACCGTCACTAGCTCCCCCCACCCATCCTGTAACTCTCTGCAGGGTTTCTGCACCCCAAGTGCATGATTTTGCACTTCTTTGTATGGTGGGCACTGGACCCTGGGTGACCATCCACCTGGACTTCTGTTATCCTGTCACCATTGGCTAGCACCAGGTCCAGAATTGCCTTGTCCCTGGTGAGCTCCTGCACCAACTGCCTGAGGCCTGCCCCCTGCAAGGATTCAAAGTTGTCTCGGCTCCTGGTTGAGGCAGCCTCCGGGATGGTGCAGTCCACACCTGGCATGTTAAAATCACCCAGCAGCAGTACCTCCCCCTTTG
Source organism: Neoceratodus forsteri (assembly GCA_016271365.2). NCBI lineage: Eukaryota > Metazoa > Chordata > Ceratodontiformes > Ceratodontidae > Neoceratodus > Neoceratodus forsteri. Next base: position 1,363,647,906 of record CM028132.1, read on the forward strand.
TAGCCATCCCATACATTTCCACCATTATTTCCCTATCTACCTCCTCCCCCTGTGCTGGAGACCTGTAGACCACTCCGGTGTCAATTGCTGTGCCATTGCCTGGCTCAAGGATGACCCACAGTGCTTCGGCCTCCCCCGTCTACCTTGTACTGCCATTGCTTTAATTCCTTCCCTGATATAAAGGGCCACCCCTCCCCCTTTTTTGCCCTCCCTGTCCTTACTCTACTTTATGAAAGATGCAAAATGTGGGCAAAAGTGGGTTCTCGCATCAAAAATAAATTTCAGTTCATTAGTAGTGATGTACTCATCTATTACCCCTTCCTGTACTAAAGCTAGAAGTTCCTTTTTGAAACTGTTAATAGGGTTCCCCAATAATTTTTTGTAATTGTTTGCATCAGGCTGAAGTCCCATTGGGCTATAGTGTTAATATGTTTCAAACAGTATCCACATGCTGTTACTGTAGTGGGTGGACAACTGCACTGTAGCGTGAATGTGGGACTAGTTTGGCTCATGGGTTGAGTCGCAGGAGTCTGGCGACTATATCAGACAGGCAGTTAGGTTAGGCAGTATTGGAAAGTTGTGTTACTGGACAGTTTAGGCTTGGGATACTGCCCCTTGGGTTCTTGGACAAACCACCCCACTGTCCAGGTGGGTAGATGGCCAAGTGGGAGCTACACTGGCTTTGGTGAGTCAAGCTCCAAGGGGCCCCCAATTTTTATTTTTCCCTGATAGGAGGACAGACCACCATGCAATGATGCAGCCTGTAGCTCCTCGGATTTTTGGTGGAAGAGCAGTGTGCATACCCTTCAACTGGGGGCTCGGTGGAGTGACTTTTTGAGCTTTAGGTGCTTGCTGTTTACAGTGAGCATTTAAAGTGAGAGAGAGTTGCAAACCCCCTTGGTGGGGTTCAGACTTAAGACAGGGTATAGTCCATGCCCGTAAGTAATTATTGGGTACAATTTCATGCCTTGGTAGGTAATTAGTGGGGAATAGGCAGTTCGGCAAGGAAAGGGTTCATTCTGAGCCGCTCTCTGGGGCCTGCTGCTAGCAGGAGGTTGCCATGGGCAGGCATGATATAGGCATAGACATGTAGGTAGAGAGGAAGAGGGAGAGAAAGAGACTGGAAGAGGACAAGGATGGAGTGGGGATGATTGCCCACTCCATATAGCCAAAGAATTTCTAGGCAAAGGTGTGGAGAGAAAGCCTGTGGGATGTGGTGGCAGCTGAAGTTTTGAGCCCCGAGTGGGACACCAAGATATGCCTCCCCTGTGGGACTGGAGCAAGATGCCCCATTGGGACTGCCACCTGAATGTGAGATGTGAGTTGAGCTAAGAAGAGAGGCACCAGGAAGGGTTTTGCTGGGAGCACCCAGCTCTGAAGCCCCACATAGAATGAGAACAGATCGATCATGAATGAAGCACTGCACCACAGTTCAGGGACATGTTGCCTGTAAGTCAGGACAGTCGCCCAAGGGAAGCTACATGAAGCCGACATGGGAGTTTGAAGGGAGCTTGCAAACTCAATTTGAGATGTCAGGCTGTTCCATGTGGAGAAGTCGTAGTGAGCCAGTCAAGAAGATGGGACTTAGGATGGAGGTGGTGGCCCCAAGGTGAAAGGCCAGCCTACTCCTTGGGAAGAGAAGACAGTGAGTTAAGGGAAAAGAGCAGAAGAGGGGCCATATCAGTCCAGGGTGTATCTGAAGATTAAAGCTGCTTAAATGTGGGCATGTATGATTCACGCCCCGTGGGAAATTTGTGAACTGTCTTCTCATGTGACTGTTTTGCAATGTGAAATATGGGATCACATCCATCCAAGATATGTACTGCCTACCTTAACCAAACTATTTTCTGCTCCTTGGAATGCCCATTAATTTTGACATTAAATGGGATCCCCACAGTTTGTTCTATAAAGTTGTGGTCTTCAGTTATTTCATCAAATGTTATTGTGGTTAACTTTGATTGCCTTTCAGACCAGCACTTGAAGAGCCTTGCACCCCGGTGTGACAGTAAGACCTGCAAATGCAAGCCATTTCTGGAGTAGTATCTGCTGTAGTCCTCCCTCCCCACAAACAGTTACCATCAGCATATCCCTGGACATCAGAGAGGGGGTGGGCTACACCTGGTATCAAAAACAAATGAATAATACTTAGATATATAAACACCTATGCTATACACCATAGCACAAGAATATTCCTATACAATTCCAGTTAATTCATTACATCATATTATCATTGGTAGTAAACGGCATCCTGCATTCATCTTTAGCAGTTCTGTTTTGATGTTTACCAGGTGATAAAGTTGTTCTGTGCAGGAGTGTGTCTTTGCTGGGGGGTGGGGGGAAGGAAAGGATAGAATGAGAATGGCTGCAGGAATGCTCCTTTCTAGTTTGACAGTTTCATCACTGTTTGAAGGTTCAACAATTTTTCTGAAAACATCTGCAATATTCACATTAAAAGTACACTCAGTCCCCTGCAGACAAAATGAAACGGGGGTGGATGTCGCACTGCAGTGATGACATTATTGGATGCTTTCCATTCTACTGTCAATTTGTTTTACTTCAGTAGTTCATTTTCTGAAAATAAAATCTATGCTGACTTATTCATGGTTCCATCACATGAGAAAGCAGCTGATTTTGTTCAAGCAACCGAGGAGAAAGAGATTCTGTTTTAGAATTAAGTGGTACTGAAACACCAATGAATGTGTGTGTGTGTGTGTGTGTGTGTGTGTGTGTGTGTCTCTCTCTCTCTCTCTCTCTCTGTTATGGGGTGATAGGATTGGTGTTTTATGTTTGACAATCTGAGATTATAATAGTATACTGCTGCTTTTCTTGAATATAGTCTTTACACTTCCTCAAACCATTTTTTACGAAGAATGTTGTGTGTGTGTGGTGTGGGTGTGTGTGGGTGTAGATGTGTGTGTGCATGTGCGTGTGCGGGTGTGTGTGGGTGTGTGTGTGTCTTTCTGTTTTTCTCTCTCTCTGTCTTTCTTTCTCTCTCTCTCTCTCTTTCTCTCTCCCTCTCAGTATTGTGCATTTTAGCACAGAAAGTAAAAATTGTTACTCCAGCTTTAGCTGCAGATGGAACCGTTCACTGCTCATAAGGAGCTGATGAAGTCTTAGGGGAAAGTAAACTAAACATCCACACGTAGAAACATGGTAATTTAGGGATGGAAGGGACTCCAGGCCCAACATGTCTCCCCAGTTATGAAGAAGTATGGTGTATGAATGTGCAGTAGTTTAAAGGGGTTCTCTATATCCACTCTACTAATGAGTATCCAGTGATCCCCTTGGTAATCAGGAATTTGTCCACATTTACCGTGAAGGTCAGTACCGCCTTTCGCATGAGCAACACCTAAGAGCGAGGACCACAAAGAAGGAGGAAGATATATTTAGGAGTGTCCACTGGGAAGTCCACTGGTCTGCAAGGAACTGCTTAAGGTAACACCAAGGTGCAGCTAAGGTTACTTGGTTCTCTCAATGATGGAGCTATACCATATTCATTAGGTAGTGTTGCTCACATACCAGGTCAGATACCATCGATTACCTTTATTTTGGTTGGATATCGGATGGCCTCAGATGGCATAGACATCTGGCCAAGGATCCAACCTCCTAGGATCCACTGTACTGTAAGTATTTGAGGTATCCATGGATCCAAACTGTATCTGATGGATCCAACCATTGGATCCAGGATCTGACCATCAGATCCAACTATCCGAGGTTGGATCCTAGGTCAGATACCAGCACAATCCAACAGAAGATAGTCAGAGCCACAAAAGCACTGTCAAAGCAACACTGTCATTAGGTGTAATTGTGTAGGTAAAAGGTACTGTTAATGAGTGTGGTTTCTTTCTTATTGCAGTGAGTAACAGGTAAGATACTCTCTGAATGAAATCTATATAGGGAGAGAGAGTAAGAGTCATAAAAGTGGATGACAGGAGAGCAGTAGGGTGAGTGCTTTCTCCTGGTATTTCGGGACTCCTAGGAAAAATCCTACCTTATGCATCCTTCCTAACATCTCTTTTTGAATCTCCCCACTACTAACCTCAACCCATGTCCACTGGTTACTGTGACTTTATTCTTTATTAACACATACCTGCAGTCTACCCTGTTCATACTCCCTCAAGAATCTGAAGGTGTCAATCATGTCCCCCCTCTCACTTCTGGCCGTGCGAGAGTACATTTTCAGGTTGTCCAGCCTCTCTTCATACTGTACATCCCCCCTGCCCAGTATCATTTTTGTTGTTTTCCTCTAAACCCTCTCTAAGTGATCCTTGTCCTTCCTCAGGTGGAGAATCTAGAAATGAGCACAGTACTCCAGGCGTGGTCTACTCATGGACCTGTGCCATGGCAGTGCCACCTCTTTTCTCCTGTTGGTGATTACCATATCTATAGACCCCAGCATTCTGTTTGCTCTCCCACATGCTTTGTTACATCAGGCTGAGGACTTAAGATTGGCTCTGATAATAACTCTCAGGTCTCTTTCTTCAGTGGTCCAACCACCCTCACTCCCCCAAGCCAACAGTCAGTTCTAGGAGGTTTCCTACCAATATACATAACTTTATGTAACCCTCCCCCCCACTGCTTTACACAGTTAGCTACCCCTGGCACCCATACTGGGTGCAGATTCAGAAACATTTAGAAAATGGTACCACCCCTAGCTTTGGGAATGTATACCAGGCTCATTACTGTAGAGATCAAGGGGTGGAGGTGTACAAAAGTAATGACCTGTTTTGGTATTTACAAAACCAGATCCTGGGGAGAGAATTTTTTGCTAGGAATATGCTAGACCTATCTTCTGGAAGGGCACCCAGTAAATCCAAACACAGAAAGCAATAATGTAACTGTCCAGACCATAGATGGGGTTCTAGAGTGTGACTTTATTCCAAAGATGTTCTTTAAAGCAGGGGTGGACCCCAAGGTTAACACATTGTGGCTCTAGGAACTTGCAGAACAACAACTTGACTGTATCTGACAGAAAACTCTTTTTATTCCCAATGCAGTAGGACATAGGACACTTGCACTTTGTGTTCCCACATGTCGTAGGACATAGAACATTGCTTTCAGTGGCACTGGCCACAACTGAAAACACATTTTTGCTAAGAATTAGCACCCTTCTTCATAACCAGAGAAGAAACTTTGCTTTACTGAATGATATGCCTCATCCCTGCTTTTATTTTAATTATTAACTATTGCAATGCTTTGCTATCGGGTCTTTTATCTGTAAACTTAAAAAACTGCAGTATGTCTTAAATGTGGCAAAAAGGTTGAACTCTAACTTTAACTCTTGGCTTTGAAACATATTATACACACCCTCATTGGAGACTGAATGCTGTGAACTTACAATCTGTTACCTTGTGACTCCGTTGTTCTGCTTTCTGTTTTGATTTTAGCAGTAAAATTAAAGAAACAGTAGGGTGGCCACTGAACTGTATTGCTCATCTTTAACTTTTTAACAGCGTTAAGCCCAAAGTGTGATTCTCACCACTGCTAGCGAGACAGTTGCCAGCACAGACTATCGCAGATTGCCCTGAAAGCCTGCAGAACATGAAACAGTGATCTGAACAGGAGAGCATTCATTATCAAGTCCTCTTTAGGGGAATTGTTGTAACCAGGATTATGGTCGCTATTATTGAGTATATTGCTTAGTTGCTATTATTGTGCAGTATCTGGCAAGGTTTGTCCCTCATTCTGTACTAGCATTGTTTTGCCCTGTAGCCGAATTAGAGGTAGCGATTTTAAGGTCGTGATTTTTACAGTCGCCATATTGTAGTCACTATTATTACGGGATACCCCCTTACTGAACCTGTTAGTTCTGAACAGGTTACTCCAGATGGGGTTCTGCCCATCCTTTGCCCCCAAACCCATACTCAGCCATTCTTTCAGAGTTACACCTTAAACATTTGGAAACACACTTCGGAAATGCTTATTGAATGAAACTTGGCATCCAGCATTCGAATCACTAAAACTGGTAGTGGAAGAGTTAAAGTCCCGAACAATGTGAATATAGTCATATCTCTGGACATTACACACTTCAGCCAACTTTAAATTAGAACACTCTCACACTTCTGAATTCACAGAAAAGTTGTGCCTTCCCTTTTAGCCAGTGAACACAACAGCAGAGGTTCTTGCTTCCTTTAGCAAAAGTCAGATCCTACTCACTGTTAGACATTTCAGGCAGCTTCAAACATCCTAGATCAAAAAGGGGATTGCCCCTTGGATCTATCCACTAGCAGTCCTTTTCACCCCTCCAGGGATGAAAATCAGGATATCCTGCTGTAGAAAAGGCCTCCACCACTTCTCTTGTCAAACTGGAGAATACCAGGACTAGGGTGAGAATGCAGGGCCCTCAACTCAGAGCCCACAGCTCAGCAGTTCTCACTCCTTCAACTTCAAACTGCAACTCTACACTACTCACTCACACTCTGACTCCCGTCTCATCATTCTAACTCCCTTCTCAACAGCTGGCACAGGCACATGCTGCTGCGAGAGTTCCATATAAGCTCATCACTTCCATCTCAGCTGAAGCCAAGTAAACAGAAGAGTAAGCAGGTGAAAACCATTTAGCTAGTTAATCACCAGCTGCCTCTCCCTGCCTAGCTCTGATACTGAGGGGATTCTAGTAACCCCAGAGGACTGGGTGGTTACACTTACATTTCTTGGATTTGAATTTAAGTTGCCACACCTTAGACCACTTCTTCAGCCTTCTCATATTTTTTTTCATGTCACTTATTCCCTCCTCAGAGTCCACCCATCCACAGATCTTGGTGTCATCGGCAAAGAGACAAACCTTGTTCTGTATATCCTCCACTATGTTAACATATGATGTTGAACAACACCAGCCCTATGGCCAATTACTGTGACACTCTGCTGGTAACCCCTGAACCCCAAGCATTCCACATTAACTACCACCCACTGAGCACTACCCCCTAAAACAGTTCTCTATCCACCGGGTGAGTTTGTTCTTCACCCCCCACTACAGAATAAAGGCCTTGCTGATATCCATGTATAGCACATCAACAGCTTGTCCCCGTCCACTGCCTTTGGAATCCAATGAAAAAAGTGGGTTACATTAGTCTGACATGTCCTTTCTGCCAAAACCCATGTTGCCTCTTGTCCTGTAGCCTGTTAGACTCCAGAAACTCTACCAGGTAGTCCTTTATGATGGGTTCGAGCAGCTGCCTTACTACTGAGGTCAGAATTACTGGCCTGTTGTTTCCCAGGTCATCTGCCCCCCCCCCACTCTTATGGCATGGCACCACCTTAGCTACCCTGCAATCCGCTGTCATGACTCCTGTTTACAGGGTGCAGTTAAACAGACCAGTGATGCCACTAGTGTCTGATTCACCTCTTTTACCATCCTAGGGTGCATGTTGGTGAGGCCCAGTGATTTATTCACTTTTATGGCCCTCAGTCCCCTGAGCACTCTTTCCACTAAAACCATTCCTGCTCCTGGTCCACTTACCTGCACTTCTCAGGCCCTGGTACCATAATCTGGGAGTGGCACGCCTTTTTCCACGGTAAGTACTGTACCAAATAAACATTTTGATTAAGGATATCTGCCTTTTCACTATCATCCTCTGCTTGGCCACTCTTGCTCTTCAACCTGATAATTTTTTTTTTCATTTTCTTCTTTTCCTTAACATAATGAAGGATGGCTTTCTCTCTTTCACTGACCTAATCACCATTCTTTGTCTTTCCCATTGCCTGCCAGACTGTACTGTTTGCCTCCTTTAGCATTTCTAAATATTCTCTCCTATTGCTCTCATTCTGCTCTCCCTTGTACCTCCAAAATGCTGCCTTCTGAGCTCTATCCAACTCCCTTACCGCTGTGGTTGACCAGAATGCATTTCTGTCCTTACTATTCTTACCCACCTTCTTTATGCAGGTATTGGTTGCTTCTGCTATCCTGCTCTTGAACATGCCTCATTTAGTCTCTACCCACTCTGCCCTCCCTACCACTGCCAATCGTTCCCTGAGCAGCTCACCCATATTCCAGAATCTTCCCTTCTAAGTCCAGGACCTTCATTTTGGAGTTGGAGCAATGAGCCTTCCAGTCTACCTGAAACCACACTGAACTGTGGTCACTGCACCCCAGTGGCTCCAACACCCTGACATTCCCAATGAAACCTCCATCAGAGATTACCAAATCCGGAATAGCCACCTCACTGGTAGGTTCCTTGACCCACTGTATAAGGAAACAGTCATGTAGTGCTCTGCCATTTCTCGGCATCTGGTACACTTGCCCGCAAGGATTGCCAAGTCAATGACCAGTAGATTCTGGTCTCCATTAGAACTACCTTCCCTCTTTCTGATGATTTCCTAATTTTATCCCAAAGTGCCCTGTTCTTGTCCTCCCTTTGACTAGGTAGTCTATATACTATGCCCAACCTTATTCCCCACCCTCCAGTTGTCAGCTGCACCCAGATTGACTCTATATCTCCCTCATCTCTCACTGATGTATCTACAGTGACTTTCATGCCCTCTTTTATATACAGGGCCTCCCCTTCTGCCTGTCCTTTCTACAAATTACACTGCTTGACATAACAAGGTCACAATCTTTAGTACTGGATGTCCAGTTTCAGTTACAGCAATCACCTCTAATGCCACCCTGCTGGCCTACCAGTGTAATGTTTGATGATTCATTGTTTTGCTTTGTCACTATTATTGTATTGTCAGCTGCTTTGTGCACTTTAATTGTTATGTTACCAACTTGTCTATGCCTGTACACTTGCCTTGCACATCTATTTGTTTGTTGTGCCACTTTGTTGGCCTGGGTCGTACCTGAAAACGGACCCTCAGATCAATGAACTTACCCAGTTACCAAAGACTAAATAAATAATTGGGCTTTTGTTTTACTGCCTGAAGCTTGCCCACTTTGTCTGACAAGCTCATGGTGTTCAGGCAAACAGCTTGCATAGAAACATAGAATTTGATGGCAGAAAGGGACTGCTTGGCTTACCCAGTCGGCCTAGATGGTCCCTGCCTAGTCCATCTCCATAGAGCCCAACTGGTCTCCGGCGACCCTCCCTCCCTCCTCCCTGCATATTTACTAATATTCTCCTATGTCTAACTGACACATGCTTGAAGCCCCCTACTGGTTTCACCTCCACCACTTCCATTGCTAGTCTATTGCAGGCATCTACCACCCTTTCAGTGAAGTAGTACTTCCTCACATCTCTCTTAACCCCCGCTTCAGCGTCATTGCATACTGTCTGGTCCCGATGCTCTTCCTTATTATTAAGAGACTCTCCTCCTGCACCCTGTTGACCCCTGTGAGGTAAGTAAGTAAGTAAAATGTTATTTATATTAAGCGCCCTTCCCAAGCCCAGGGCACTTTTACAATAAGTCAAATCAGTTAAAATCACATTTCAAGACAATAAATCAGACAATCATACAGTACACTTACTTATTATGTACCGGCAAATGCTAAGGCAAAAAGGAAAGTTTTGTTTTTCAAAACTTTCAACAGTTAGGCATTCTTGTATCTGATGAGGTAGAGAATTCCACAGGGTTGGTGCCATATAGGCAACAGATCTACCTCCAGACATCTTTAGACGTACCCTGGGAATCTCTAGCAATGCCTCATCAGAGAAGCGAAGAGAATGGGGAGGACAGTAAGGCACCAAGAGCTCTTTCAGGTAGTGAGGTCCCAAATCATGTAGGGCCTTAAAGGTCAATAATACGACCTTGAAGGTGATCCGCCACTGTATTGGCGGCCAGTGCAGATCACAGAGGTACTTGCAGGTCCTGTCATATCTCCTCTCACTCTCCTCTCCACCAGGGTGTCAATGTTGAGATTCCTTAAGTCTCTCCTCATAAGGCTTTTGTTGCAACCCCTGCACCATTTTAGTTGCCCTCCTTTGAACTGCCTCCACCTTCCAGATATACCTACTGGGTCAAAATGTTGCATGCTCTGCAGCGCACAACATGTCAGCGAGGTAGGAACAGCGCGGTGGGTAAGAGCAAGAGGGTGCAAAACTGCGAAAGGAAGTATGCATGGTAGTGCACCATGTCACTCTTCCCAATGCAGGCTAAGAATCCTGCTGGGACAGGGGTCAGCCGAGCAGCTGCCATGGCTCGATGAGATAAGCCACTGACAGCAAGGGAGGCAAGCAGTGCGTTTGGGACTGGGTTTCAATTCCCGATCCCAGATGCATGGAATTTTTTCTTTCTTCACACTTTGTGTGATATTAAGTGTTAACCCCCAACCCCTGGAGTTAGTTATATTAGTTGGGGGGTTCGAGGGGTACAGCCCCTCACAAAAACAAGAATTATGCTGTTTGCAATATATCACGCTGTATTGGCAGCACAGTATATTGCCACAGCATAATGTCTTGTGACATTATGACCCCGTGCCCCAGATATATACTAGATATGGAATTAAATAGATTTAGGATAAACAAGTACATTGTTTTTATTGTGTACTTTGGTTTTAATTTGCACTTTTTTATACTCACCGCAAATGATTGGATCTGTAGCCAATACTCTATCAGACTTGTGGTTGAATTAATAATCTGTAACATTAATCTGATGTCACCATTGTGCACCACTATAAAAGAACCTGATAATATTTTAACTGCACCTTTGATAAAGGATTGTTAAATCCAAAACATGCCAAACAATGGTCAAGCGGATATTGTCCTTTTTTGTTTTACACTTTAGTAAAGTATGCACTGACCGTTTTTGAAATCCTGCAAGAGTGGTGTCCTTTAGTCAGGAGGTGGTGAATGCCCAATTTTCTTGTTAAACATTTTGCTGTTTATCATGAGTACCACCTCCCTAGTGGAACCTTTTTTTTCTAGTTCTTCTTGTTACAGTTTCAAGGTTAGGTACGGGTGTGGGGTTTCTGACATTGTACCCCAAGTGGAAACTTCATTTGGCACATGCAATACACTCACATTTATAAGTGCAATTTGGGTGATTAAATGTCGCTGGAGGTTACTTATACCAACTTTAAATTCCTCCCCAGACGACCCACTTGAATATGCAAACAGGCTGCTCACAGCTGCAGGTGCAACTAACCCTTTCCGGTTAGAGGCAAATTTACCACCAAAAAGCACTGGAAGTGGTGAGGCCTTCTATCCCCATGAGGTAGTCAAAGGGCTAGAGACATTGGTATTCAAAGCACAACCCCTGTACTAGAATCATGTGAGCCTGGGAGCTTATCTTCAGGTGCAGAGAATTCCATGAGGATTAAGAATTCTCAAGAGCCCTTCCTATGGTGAGGAAGAAAAAATTACTCACCTTAGTAATTATGTTTCTTCTAGTGGAGTCTTGGTGTATTCTGACTATTGCAGTTAGGTCCTGCCTTTTAACTGCCCCGGAGAACAAAGGGTTAACTTTTCTATGCCTTGCATAGAATGTTCATCACGAGCTTGGTTGAAGCCTCTGCCTGTTGTTATTCTAACTGCAACTGTCAGATCTTTACGAGCAAAAACTCACTAGGTGTTCTGTGTGGAAACTGTAAAATTTTTACTAGCCAAATGGCAAATATATAATGTTTTTGGTTCTCAAAGGAAGACTTGAGTCAGGAAACCCAAAAACAAAAACACATCCAAAAAACAATATTCCACCCAAAGAAAAAAGAGGGTGTAAAATGGACACCCCTAGGGTGCCAACACTGCTCCTGCCCACCCACATCCCAAAAACTAGGTTCTGAGAGGGGAGGCGGGGGGGAGGTCAGAATACAGCAAGACTCCACTAGAAGAAACATAATTACTAAGGTGAGTAATTTTTTCTTCAAACAACATGAAGTCTTGCTGTATTCTGGCTATTGCAGACTACCAAGCAATACCTCCACTCCATGGAGGAGGGGCAGAACCTACTTTGGAAATAGGCTCTGAAGTACTGCTGTGCCAAACCGAGCACCACTCCTTGCCTGGATATCCAGAGAGTAATGCTTGGTGAAAGTATAGACTGTTTTCCAGGTAGCTGCTTGACAAATTTCTAAGAGAGGAATATCCCTGGCAGCAGCCAGGGAAGCAGCTGTACCTCTTGTGGAATGAGCCCTCAGGCCTGAGGGTGGGGTTCTACTAAGTTTTTCATAGCAGAATTGTATACAAGGAAACAATCCACCCGGCAATAGATCTCTTAGTGGCAGGTTTGCCCTTCTCAACTTCTCCATAAGTGAGGAACAGCTGGAAGGATTCAAACCTGTGACCCTTGGTACGCTCTATGTAGTAGCTAAGGGCTCTTTTAACATCCAAACTGTGTAGCCTCCTCTCTCCTGAGGGAGAATGATCAGTGAAGAAAACAGGGAGAGATATAGACTGATTGAGGTGGAAATCTGAAACCACTTTAGGCAAGAACTTTCTGTTAGTTCTAAGAACCACTTTATCTCTGTGAAAGAGATGAAATCAGATTCCACTGACAGGGCTTGTAATTCACTGATACTGTACGCCTGGCAGAAGTAATGGCTACCAAAAACAGAGTTTTTCAAGTCAAGTACTTAAGCTCTGCTGAGGACAAAGGCTCAAAAGGGGGTTGCATAAGCAGAGCAATGCAAACATTAAGGTCCCAAGCAGGAGCAGGATCCCTAAAGGGGGGGGATTGGTGTGAAGCAATCCCTTGAAAAACGTATAGAATGCAGGATGGTATGACAGACATGAAGACTTGCCTACAGACAGGAAAGCAGAAACAGCTGCCAAGTGTACCTTAAGGGTAGCTGGTCTGAGACCTAGGCCATTAAGATGGACCATATAATCCAGAACCATAGGCAATTCAGCAGAGTTTGGAGAAATATTCTTCTTAGAACACCAAATGCTGAATCTTTTCCATTTGGAGTTGTAAGTCTTTCTAGTGGAAGGCTTCCAAGAAGCCTTAAGGATATCCAGAACCCCTTGGGAAAGATGCAGATCTGCAAACTCTAACTCTTCAAGAACCAAGCCTTAAGATTGAGAGACTGAAGATTCGGGTACCAAATCCTCCCCTGAGAGGATGTTAACAAGTTGTAATTCCTGGGAAGAGACAGGGGAAGATGGACTGTTAGGGACAACAACAAGGGATACCACGGCTGTCTGGCCCAGTCTGGAGCAATCAGAATCACTTCGCATGATTGTGACCTTATCTTGACTAACACTCTGAACAGGAGAGGGAAGGGGGGAAAGCATAGAGAAATTTCCCTTCCCAGTTCAGAATCAGAGCATCCAGGGGGACTGAGCACAAGACTGGGGGTCTGCAGCAAAATAGAGGAAGTTGGTGATTGTCTGGGGCTGCAAAAAGATCTATCTCTGGAGTGCCCCATCTTGAGAAAATCACTTTCAACACCAGAGGATCTAGGACCCATTTGTGATGGCCCTGGGATATTCTGCTCAGTGCATCTGCTAGGACATTGTCCTTCCCTGGGAGGTAAACTGCTATCAGAGAGGTTTGCAGGGAATAGGCCAGGGACCACAACTTCATTGCTTCTGTGCACAAGGCCGTAGACCGAGTACCTCCTTGCTTGTTGATGTACCACATGGTGGTGGTGGTGTTGTCTGTTCTGACCTGAACCACCTTGTTCTGTACAGATTTAGAAAAAGCTTGTAATGCCAGAAACACTGCTATGAGTTCCAATAGATTGATGTGAAGCGGAGATTCCTGAGGCGACCACAGTCTCTGGGTAGTAAGATCCCCCAAATGGGCTCCCCAGCCCAGCAGGGAAGCATCTGTGGTGAGGATCACTAAATGAGACTGAGTGACAAATGGAACCCCTTGTCTCAAATGGTCCTGATCCTGCCACCATTGCAAGGCTTGGATCAGGGTTTGAGTCACTGGAATTAGTTTGGTAAGGGAATATTTTCTTTGAGACCAAAAAGCTCTTAAGTGGAACTGAATGTCCCTCATTTGAAATCTTGCCCCCTGGACCACTGCTGTGGAAGCTGCTATGTGGCCCAGTAGCTGAAGAAAATGTCTTGCTGGTTGAGACACCTGAAGGCTGAATGAAGAGGCCAGTTCCATGAGGGTCCTTGCCCTTCCCAGGGGAAGGAAGGCTCTTGCTTTTACCGTATCCAGTTCTGCACCTGTGAAGGTGAGGAGCTGCACCAGTTTGAGAACTGACTTTGGTAGGTTGAGAAGGAATCCTAAAGAAGTGAGCACTTGCTGGGTCACTTGCAGGTGTGACTTGACTTGGTCTGGAGACTGATCTACTAACAGCCAGTTGTCCAAGTATGGGAAAATGGAAATCTTTTGTCTCCTTAGGAAGGCAACAACTACTGCCAGGCACTTTGTGAAGACCCTTGGGGCTGATGTTAGGCCAAAGGGCATTGCTCTGAACTGATAGTGGCATGAGGGCAACTCGAACCTGAGGTACTTTCTGTGGGAGCACCTGATGGGAATGTGAAAGTAGGCATCTTTGAGGTCCAGGGAGGCTAGCCAGTTCCCTGGCCTTAGAGAGGGAAGGATAATTCCCAGAGTTATCATTTTGAACTTTGGCTTTAAAAGATGTTTGTTCAAATATCTTAGGTCCAGGATGGGTCGCCACTCTCCTGTCTTTTTGGGTGTTAGGAAGTACCTGGAGTACAATCCTTTGCCCCAGTGTAGGGTGGGAACTCTCTCTCTATAGCTCTGACAGCTAGGAGAGAAGAAACTTCTGCCTCTAGAGCAAGGGTCTCGGAGAGACTTGCAGGTGGAAAAAATCTGGCTCTCATCTTGGGAAATTTTTTGAAGCTGAGAACCAGTCCCTGGCTTACTACTTCCAGGACCCACTTGTCTGATGAAAGAGACATCCAGTCCTGGACAAAGTAAGCCAGCCTGCCCCCTACTGGTATAGGAGAATCGACTAGGGCAAACCCATGAGGATGTCTGCTTGGTAGGGGCTTTAGGCTGAGGGTGGATGCAGGCTTGCTCATCCCCCTTCTGCTTCTCCCTCTAAAGAACCCTCTCTGCAAAAAAGAAGAAGAAGAGGCCTGAGCTTGGTAAAAAGGCCTTTGGAAAGGCCTGCCCCTGCCCCTGGACTGCTGCCTTTGAGGAGTTGCTTGCCTTTCTTTGGCCTGAGCACTCCTGTAAGTGGTCCTGTATTCATCCATTTTCTTCATGTAATTCTCTGTCTGCTCCCCAAACAGAGAATTACCAACTACAGGAAAATCCATGGCCTTAGCCTGGGTATCCTGTGAGAGGCTAGTACATGTGAGCCAAGCCATTCTCCGAAGAGTCACAGATGTAGCCATGACTCTTGATGATACATCATTGGAGTCTACAGCAGCATGAAATTGTACTTTCGATGCCTCGATCCCATCTGCAGCCACCTGCTCCAGCTCCTTGGCAAGCTGGGGAGGAGTCTGTTTAGCCAGTGCCAGCACAGTGTCCCACCTGGACTTCTGGTACCTGGCTGCAGAGGCCATATAATTAACCTGCTTGAGTCCCAAAGATGCTGCCATGTACTGCTTCTTTGCCATGGCATCAATCTTCCTGGAGCTCTTGTCTGGGGGTGTGTGATGCAAAGGGAATGTTTGCCGTATCACAGGCAGCAGCCTGCACAACCCCAACATGGCTGCATTGCTGAAAAAGGAACTCAATGTCTGAGCCTGAGAGAGTGTACCTCTTGTTCATTCTTCTGTCCACAGGAGGTATAGAATTGGGAGACTTAAGAATTTTTTGTGTCTGTTTCCCAAAAGATTTGTGGCTGGGAATAGACAGTCTCCTGGACTCTGGGATGTCCATCATCTCAACATAATCAGGCTCTTCCTGATCCTCTACTGCCTCCTCCACAGGAAGCTGGATGGTATCAGCCACCTTTTTGTAGAACATGTAGTGTGAAGGGGACTCAGAAAGCCTAGAAGGAGAAACACCTGAAGGTCTGTCTGGGGAGATGTCCGGGTCAATAGGTGCATCCAGACTTTCACCATCACCATAATCATCCTCATACTTTCCCTCCTCCTCAAACTCCGGTTCATAAAATTCTTCCAAGGTATAATCCTGAAGTGGGGGAACCAACCAAACCGAGCCCCTGCCAGATGGTGCAAGTTCGGTCGGAACTGATCTAAGCGATTCCATAATCCTAATCACTTTGGCTATCTCATCAGGGGTCAGAATATGAGATTCTGGATCTGAACCGGTCGATTTGTCTTTTCTTTTTCTTTATGTTGGAACCGATTCCTCGGACTTGGCTCTCCTTTTGCCCGAAGAAGTATCGCCCTAGTCAGAGGGCACTCCTTCTGGTTCAGTCAGAACCGAACCGGGCTGTCCATCTGGGTGAGCGGACTTCTCGGCCTCCCTTTCCCTCAGTGTACCTAATCTCTTTTCCAGGATAGATTTGGGAAAATTCTTACAAATTTGGCAGTCTGAATTGAGGTGGTCAAACCCCAGACAATAAACACAGGTGGTGTGGGGATCAGCCTTAGCGAAGACCCCACACATACTGCAGTGTTGAAACCCAGTGGGCCCAGTTTTCTTTTTGGGTTTCTCAGACATGGCCAACCTAATCAAACTTACCCTTTTTTCGGCAATCCGCCAGGCAAGACTCCCTTATCGGTTCCTGACTGTGTCACAGGTCTTGGAAAAAAACGTACTTAAAACCCTTTTTTTTTTAGAACCGATATGGACCGGTAAGCACACACTAAAGTAAAGCACAAGTTTTACCTCAAAATGATTGGTTCAGCCGAAATGATCTACAGTTTACAAGTTCCACACAGAAAACAGAACAAAAATCTATCTAGTACTCATGGTACCATAGACAGAGACTTGAACCGACTATGAGGAAACAACAATACGGAAGAAACCAACCGAAAACCAACACTTCAACCGACTTTTGAACCGAGCAGCAGGAGAAGTCTCCGGAGCAACTGTTCAGTGAGGCGGAGTAAAGAATCTGATGGTTGCAGTTCGAATAACAACAGGCAGAGGCTTTAACCGAGCTCGTGATGAACATTCTATGCAAGGCATAGAAAAGTTAACCCTTTGTTCTCCGGGGCAGTTGAAAGGCAGGACCTAACTGCAATAGTCAGAATACAGTAAGACTTCATGTTGCTTGAAAAGAAGCTGTTCATGACAAAATGGTGAGAGACTCTAACTGAAGCTAGCATTAAACTCATTCATTTGATCTTGGGGTATGGTAAATAAACAGATTTTGCCCATGAAGAGGAAATAAAAGCTAAGGAAAGAGAATTGTTATCATATGTAAACCATGCTGATTTTGAAAGATTAAATGAAACATTAAAAGAATCAATCACAAAACTCAATCAGTAGCTCAAAAGATTTAAAACACAAAAAATTTATCAGAGACCATGCAGACTACGTTGCTGTCCTCTGTAGTCCTTATGTTCTTGTCTTATGCTGGCCATGACATTTTTCAAGGCATAGTAAGTGCCCTGCTGTTTTCTGTAGTTTAAAGTTTATCTGAGTTAGAAAAAAAATGCTTTGAGAGAATACAGGGACTTCACAAGACATGCAACAGAACTGAATGAGAGTAAAACTTCTGCTGCCTTGTGCATGTACACATCATCAGCTCCCATGATGCCTTGCATGAGTGGGGTCATGACCTTTGGAATGGAGACAAACAGGTTTTCACACCAGGGCAACACAGAGTGAAGCAACCTTATTGAAATTTAAATTAGAATGATATTGGGGGATGCAAGAGAGGGACTCATTGTTCATGCTTACAAACTACACAGGCATTCAGAGAATAGGCTGAGGGGACTTTCCCTTTAAATGGAACATTTTTGACAACCTGCCACATGTGAACTATAATAATCTGACACTGACTGAAAGAACAGCATTAACATCAAATTAACCATAATTTGGTAATAAAAGCTGCAGACAAAGGTGGCAGTGTTGTCCTATTGGATAAAGCTGACTATGAGAAGGAAGCACTGAGACACCTAAACAATAAAGATTTTTATGTTAAACTAAGTCATGACCCCATCAAGTATTTTAAATGGTGTGTGGATGACACGGTTCTAGATGCTTTCCGGGGGTATCGCTCATAACACTAAGGAATTCCTGACAACTGAGCTGCCAGTTAGGGCAACTTTGTATTAACTCCCTTAAATACACAAAATATTAGACAACCACCTGGGAAGACCGACAGTGAGTGGCAACGAGTCACTTACTGAATCACATTCAGAATTTGTTGACAAACATATCAGACCCTTTGTCACTTCATTACATTCCCGCCTGAAAGATACTAAAGAAATCTTGCTAGTACTGTAAGATATAGACGTGGACAGGGACTTATATCTGGTAACACTGGATACTGAGTCCCTGCACACAAATTTTCCCTATAAGGGAGCCTTAGGCCCTGTACACACTAGACATCTTAAACTGCGTTAAGGAACTTAACATGGTTTAAGAAACACTAGCACGGTTTGTGGCCACATTACAGCGAGATTAAAACCATTTTTAAAAACTGTGCTCAAACCCTGCTAGGTACCTAGTTTTTAACACGGTTTTAAAAAATGGTTTAAGCTAAACATGGTTTCCCTTAAAAGTGTGTATGTGCTGCCATGTTCATCCCATTCTTTGCTGGTCTTCCACTATGCACAGCCCTCTGATACACAGTGCAGTTGCAGGCATTGCTCTGTGAGGTTCCAGAGTGTATACAGTTTTATGTGAAATGGGCGAATACAAAATAGTGGGCCCATAATCGCGATGGCATGATGGTGAGGACAGAAATGTCAACAAATGTTTCATCCCCCATTGCAGGGAGCTTTGCAACCCACACCCTGTAACTTAAATAACCAACTCTGAGGTCATAGCACCTCAGTGAGGTGGTAAAACATTTGTCACCATTTTGACCTCACCGAAATGCTCTCGCTGACTTTTGGGCTCACGGTTTTGTATTCGCCCATTTCACGGGCCACACTGTGTACATGATGCGGGTTTGAAAATGTTTCAAAAAACAGGTTAAGGCAGCAATGTGGCCGCACTAACACAGTAAGAATTAAACCATTTTAAAAAATGGTTTAATACCTACCTCATAAGTGTGTACAGAGCCTTATATGCAGATGCTTTCTTTTTAAATCACAGGCATCCAGATGCAAGTCATCCCCCAGCTGAATTCCTGTTAAAGTTGACAGAGTATGTTTTGAAATACAGTGTCTTTACCTTTGCTAATTCCTTCTATTTGCAGGTTAAGAAGAGACTGCAATAGGAGCTACATCTGCCTCTTCATTGATTAATTTCTATGTGAGCCATTGGGCAAAATAATACAGTATATCTATGATCAAATCACTAACCTGTTTTTCTCCAAAATGGCTCTGTGAAGGCACCTTTTGGATGAGATGGCATGGTGACATTGCAGAACTGGATAGATTTACAAACTACCTGCATTCTGCTAACCCGTGCTTGTGATTTACTTACAAAGTAAGTAAAGAGGTAGTTAACTTTGTGGACCTACAGATAGAAAGACAACTGAGGAGGGATCAGTCACCACACTAACATTTTTAGAACAGAGACTGATTGAAATACACTATTACAGGCTTCCAGTTGTCACCCACACCATACTATTCCAAACATTCTCAACAGCCAATTTCTTTGACTGAGAAAAAAATTGTTTGTTGCCGTATTGGTCCTTGTACAACAAGATGCACAAAACTAGGTGATTTTATACCTTTTAATAGACCAGTGGAGATTTAGAAAAAAAACCTTAAGATCTCAAAAGGAAAAATACCTTTTTCCTTTTGAGAAAGGACCCTGTAGGTCCGAAAGCTTAAGTTATTTTCTTATAAATCTCTGTTGGTCCATTATAAGGTATCACATCAGCTGGTTTTGTGCATCTTGGACTGAGAAGAAATTGTCATACATTAGACAGATTTGAAACACAGGCTTGGGATTTGGAAGCAGGATTTCTTGGAAGGGGTTATAATCAGAATGCAGTAAGGGGGCAAGGAATTTTGCTCAAGCACAGAATATGCAGAATTTACTTTTCAAACCCCAGGAAATCATACTGTAGTCTGACTTTGGCAGTATGGTCTCACCATATGACTGCCCCAGAGCCAAAATGGTTAACAGAACCTATGTTAATCAGGGAATATTAGGCTTGAGCTTGGTTTTCAAACCACTGTCCCTGGTAAACATTCTGCAACCATTAGATTCTTGACTCTGCTCGCCTAGTGCAGATGCCTCGGAGAGCCCTCCTTCATCTTTCTTGAACATTTTACTTTTCTTGGTTTTTGAAGTAAAATTTTGTTTCTGTTCATTTCTAAAGCACTGTCCTTGAGTTTACAGGTAGATTAGTCTACATTTAGTGTTATTCCAGTAAGTTTTTCAGTTTCTTCTTGGCTCGTTTAACCGGGAGGGAACCGATCATTTATTTATACATTTTTAAGTTTAATTTTCAGTTTGAAACCCTTTTGGACAGGTTATTTCAATTGGAGTGGAACCGGGGTAATTTTTAATTCTTTCTTCGGTCTCTAAACCGACCACAAAAAAAAAAAAAAAAAAGAGTTGAAAGATATTCTTTTGTGGTACCTGGGCTCACACAAAACCCAACTTTTAGGGTTTTTCATTTGTTATGCCACTACCCAAGAAAGGAACCAGCCCAACGGGTTTTCAACATTGTACAGAGTGTGGGGAACCATTTGCTAAAGCAGATCCTCACTTAGTGTGTGTTGTCTGTCTGCGGTTTGAACACCTTGAGGCAGATAGTGAAATCTGTAAGAATTTTCCTCAGTCGACGCTTGATCAACATTTAAATCAACTGAAAGAAAAAATGTCAGAGAAGGCTGCTGACCCAGCTGCGGATAAAACGTCCTCCTCTCAAAAGGAGAAACCCAAGGAACCGGTTGAACAACTCTCTGACCAGAGTGAAGGTTCCTTGGGTAAAAAGAAAACCGCAGACACTGCCTCTGAACCAGCAAGTTCTGCTAAGAGAAAAAGGAAGGAAAAGCACTCAGTTAAGGAACTGCAACTGATGATTCTGGTGGTTCCAACTGCAGAAGCTATAGCTAGCACTATAAGCATTTTCCAGGTGCTGCAAACCAGTACCGCAGTTCTGGTTCAGTGACCCGGTTCACTGTCCTTGGTTCAGAACCTGGGTTCCTCCTCAGTTCCTGGTTCATTTGAATGATTTTCTAAAGTTGATATGGAAGGGGAGGATGAGGATTATGGGGGACCTCTTGAGCCAGAAATATCCCCTGATCCTCATCGTCCTGACTCCTCTGAGAAGGGTGCTGAGGTTTTATTTTGCCACTTTGCTTTTATGATGCAAGTGGCTCAGACTCTGGATCTTTCCACCCAAGAATCCAGAGAGAAGAAAGAGGAACCAATCTATATGGAAATGATGGATGTACAGTACCAACAACAAAAGGCTGTTGTTGCCCATCCATAAGTCCTTGAAGAGACAGGCCTTCAAGATTTTGTAGACCCCCACTTCCATCCCCCCAGTGGACAAGAGGATGGATAGGAAGTACTGGGTAGCCAAGACTGGAGCAGAATTCCTTTTTGGGCATCCTAGCCATGAGGAGGTGGTGCAGGCTGCTGCATGTGATAAAGCAGAGATTCCCCTGGCATCACATCCACCAGAAAAGGGTTCCAGGAAGCGGATTCCATGGCAAAGAAATCCTATTTGGGTGCTTCTCTGGCTATGAGACAAGCAACCTACATGGCTTAGGTATCCAGATACCAGGAGAGTTTCTGGAACACTGTTTTGGAAATAGCTAAGGTTTGCACTGGATCCATGGCCTCTGATTTTTCCGAAGCTGCAAAAGAGAGCATAGAAGCTGCTAAATGCCAGTTTTGGGTGGCAGTAGATGCACATGACATTACTGCCAGGCAAATGGCAACCTCAGTGTCTCTGAGGAGATTTGCCTGGCTAAGGGCCACTAATTTGTCACAGGATACACAGACAAAGGTGCTGGACTTCACTTGTGAGCCTACATCTCTCTCTGGTGAGCAAACAGAGGCTTATATGAAGAAGATGGCTGAGTACAAAGTAGCCTATAAGACTGCTGCTGTAAAAGAGAAGGCAGCAACACCACAGAAGTACCAGGGAAAAGGTGGAAGGGTAAATCCCACTACAGGCCCTTCTTCCAGACTGAGGCATTAACAGCCTATCAGCCCAAGAGTGGGTACTTCCGAGGCAGAAGCAGAAGGGGCAGCAGCTGGGCTGGCCCCAATACTCATCAAGGTACACAATCCAAGCAGACCCTCTGAGGAATCTGCCAGGGTCACCTCCCCACTCCCAGTAGGAGGCAGGCTGGCCCACTATCTCCAGTCTTGGGAAACCATCACCACAGACAAGTGAGTCCTGGAGATAGTGGGCCAGGAGCTTGCCCTCGGTTTCAAGGTTTTGCCCAAACTAAGGGTAAGGCTTTTCAGATCTGCCAACTGAGCAGAGGCAGCTCTTTCGAAGAAGGAAGTAGCAAAGCTGATTCTGGAAAATGCAGTAGAGCCAGTCCCCTTGACCCAAAGGGGAAGGGGTCTCTACTCAAGATACTTCCTCACTCTAAAGAAAACAGGGGAGTGGTGACCCATATTGGATCTCAGACACTTAAACGAACACTTGACAAAACCAAAGTTCAAAATGGCCACTTTGGCTACCATTCTCCCTACACTCAGCAAGAGGGATTGGCAGGCATCATTTTCCCATCAGACAATCACACAGAAAGTACCTCAGGTTCAGATTGCCATCAGGTCACTACCAGTTCAAGGCCATGCTTTTCGCCCTGACATTTGCTCCAAGAGTGTTCACCAAGTGCCTAGCAGTAATGGTGGCACATCTAAGGAGACAGGGTTACAGTCTTCCCATACTTGAATGACTGGCTAGTGGTAGGCCAGTCCCCTCAGCAAGTAAGAGAAGCACTGACCACCACTCAGGATACCCTGCATACACTAGGTTTCCTGGTGAACCAGAAAACGTCAGTGCTAGCACCAGTTCAGCTCCTGGAGTTCATATGGGTGGAATTAGACACTCTGAGAGGAAGAGCCCTCCTTCCTCAGGGAAGGGTGGACAGCTTAGTACAGCTGGCAAACTCTTTTCAGCTTCATACCCCCAGACCAGCAAGGTATTTTCTCCAATTGCTAGGTCACATGGCTGCATCAACAGCAACAGTGTCAGGGTCAAGATTTCAGATGAGGGACATTCAGTTTCACCTAAGGTCTCACTGGTCCCAGAGAAGAGATTCCCTGTCAAAGATGGTACCAGTCACAGGAACCCTGCTTCAAGCTCTGCAATGGTGGCAGGAAAAGGACAATCTCAGGGAAGGAGTGTTTTTCCTCCAACTGTCACCAGCAGCCGTCTTGACAACAGATGCCTCCCTCCTAGGGTGGAGTGCACATCTAGGGGAGCATACCGCCCATCGTACCTGGCTTCAGCAAGAATCTCTGCTCCACATAAACTTACTGGAAAACAGGGCAGTTTATCTGATCATGCAGTCCTTCGCTTCAGTGCTGCATGGCAAAGTGGTTCAAGTCAGGACAGACAATTCAACCACAATGCAGTACATCAACAAGCAAGGGGGCACAAGTTCTTCCTCCTGTGCACGAGGCCATGAAGGTTTGGAACCTAGCTTACTCCCTGGGAATCTCCCTCTCAGCAGTTCATCTCCCAGGAAAGGACAACATCCTGACAGATGCCCTAAGCAGGATCAAACAGAATCACCAAAACAATGAAACAGATGAAATAACATTTTCATACTTACCAGAATGGATTTCAAATGGATATTCCATAGGTTCCTCTGTACGATACAGCTGCAGTACCATTCCCACCAAGTTTCAGAGCAGGAGACATTTTTTGTTAACCTGTAAAAAAACAAAATAAGTGTACCGTATGTGTTTGACCATTGCGGCTATGAAAAGCTACATAAAGCAAAACATACAACTAAAAGAAGTGAAATAGCATAACAAACATGAGTACACATACTCACTTTATGGTTTAAATATTAAGAAGCTTTGTGTCTGTGGCTGATGTCCCGGTGGTGGTGGTCTGGGGGGTGGACAGACTCATGCTCAGTGGTGACAGTGGCTAACATCAGTCCCAGTGGTGGTGGTCCGGGGGGGAGGACAGACTCATGCTCAGTGGTAGCAGTGGCTAACATCAATCCCAGTGGTGGTGGTCTGGGGGGGCAGACAGACTCATGCTCAGTGGTGGCAGTAGCTAACATCAGTCCCAGTGGTGGTGGTGGTCCGGGGGGGCAGATAGATTCATGCTCAGTGGTGGCAGTGGCTAACATCAGTCCCAGTGGTGGTGGTCCGGGGAGGACAGACTCATGCTCAGCGGTGGCAGTGGCAAACATCAGTCCCAGTGGTGGTGGTCCGGGGGGTGGACAGACTCATGCTCAGTGGTGGCAGTGGCTAACATCAGTCCCGGTGGTGGTGGTGGTCCGGGGGGTGAACAGACTCATGCTCAGTGGTGGCAGTGGCTAACATCAGTCCCGGTGGTGGTGGTGGTCCAAGGGGTGGACAGACTCATGCTCAGTGGTGGCACTGGCTAACATCAGTCCCGGTGGTGGTGGTGGTCCAGGGATGCACACCACCTTTTAACAACTTCAGTTAAAACCTGCCAACATTAACCACATCATTATCCTCATAAAGAAAGCTGCCCTCACAGTCATCTATGTCTGAAGTCTGACCACTGGGAAATTCTTTCTCCATTGTGTCATCATCTACGTCAGTGGTGTGCCATTTCTGGCAGCCACTGCCAGTGCCACTAGGATGATCCATTTCCACATCACCAAAACCACCATGACTAGACCGGTTTACGTATACCGAGGTTGCAGTCTGTGTTGGTATGTGCCTCTGATTCATTTCTATGAATGTTAGCAAACTAATATTTGCAGGAGACAGGTTTGTCTGATGATCCCTGACTATTGCACCTGCTGAGCTGAATACCCTCTCAACACTTTCGCTGGAAGGTGGGCATGTGAGGTACTTCACTGCCACTGCAGTCAGCTCTGGCCATTCACTGACCTTTCTACTCCAGTACAAAAGGGGATATTCAGTTATTGTCAGATGCCTGTTTTCAGACAAATATGACTCAACCATTCTCTGTGCCGCACTAAGTCCAGTTGTTGATGCATCATCCTGTTCTTCCGAATCATTTATTTCACAAATACCCACTTGGAACAAAGCCTCCCAATGCGGGTTTATGCCAGCCTATTTGGATGACAGACCACCTGGAACTGCAGTCCCCTTCCCCTTGCAGGTTATGCTTGATGGTCTTCCAGGCACACCTTCAGCTGGATTATGATACTGAGGTTTGCTGACCCTGGCACGTGACTTCTGTGCCCCATGAACCAAGTACACCAGTTGACCACTGATATTTTTAACCTTTTCAGGCCCTCCCTCCAGTACTGATGCAATTCCACGTTTGTATCATGGGTCCAGCATTGTTGCTATGGCAAAGTTGTTACTATACTGAATGCTCACAATGTGATGATTCTGGTCAAATACTGTCAGCATGTGTTGCAGTAACATACTGCTTCCACCGTCTCCAGCAACATCAAGGACGTGCTGTACATTCACCAATGTCTGCCTTAGCACCCGCAGCAGTGGAATTGATTGGCTAATGGAGGCAGGCTCGCCACTCACTGCCTGTGTGGCATGTTTAAAAGGCCACAACATTGTTATTACAGAGTCCATGAGGCACCACTGCTCAGTCGTCATAGACATGGAGGCCCCGGAACTGTCACTGCTAGTATGCATCACAAGATATTCTGAGATGGCTTTGTATTGTTCATACAACCTCTCTGCCATGTATAAAGTGGAGTTCCATTGGGTGACAACTTCCAGCTTCAAGCAGTGCTGAGGCAGGCTGTTTTGTGTCTGCAACTGCCGCAGTTGGTCACGGGCCTTTCCAGATCTTGAAAAGTGAGAGCAGATACGTCGTGCAATGGTCAGCATTTCCTTTACATCAGGGTGCTGCAGAAACTCCTGCACCACAAGATTTAAACAATGGGGCATGCATGGAACACGAAACAAACCACCATTCGTGATGCATTTCACCACATTTGACCCATTGTCACTTGCTATGAACCCAGCTCTCATGGACAGAGGGTTTAGCTACTTGTAAATTTCAGTCAGTACCACGTCCAACATGTTCTCACCAGTGTGTGAACAGGTCAAATTGTGCATTGCAATCATTACATTCTGTTGAATTCCTAGAAGATTGCTACCACAACAATCCACCTTAATGCACTGATTATTCACACTACCAACATCACAAACAACCCCCGGCACCTGCGCCCAGTGTGCAGTTATACACCAATATGAACTCCCCGCTGTTTTGCCACTTGTCCACATTTCCATACTTAAATGGATGAATGGAGAGGAGGAATGTTGAAGGGCATGTCTTACTGAGTCGGACACATTGCGGAACAACTCAGGGACAGCACGGATAGAAAAGTATGCCCTGGATGGGACTTTCCATTTTAGACAGGCACGTGCAGAAAACTGTCAGAACCCAGAATTCTCCACAAAGGAGAAGGGCAAATGATCAATTGCCAGCATTTCAGCTACAGCAGCATTAAGTTCACATGGCACTGTATGATTGGGAGGTACTTCAGCTTATGTGCAAAAACACTCTGTAACGTGGGCTGACAAACGTTTTACATGGGGTGTGATCACAAATGGTTGAGCTCTGTGATGAATGGCATTGGCAGGGGGTGGAGTGTGGACATTTGATGAAGATGGTTGCACAGGTGATGATGACAAACCCAGAAATGCAGTTATTTTGCCAGATTTGCCAACCGGGTTGATGTACCACTTGCACTAGACATACTGCATTCACCACCACCACCACCACCAAAACTGCTACTCTCACCAGCACTGGACAACATTTCAAAGTCATTATGCTCCTCCACCTCATCATGCCTGTAGTAATCCTCTCCTCTTATTACCTCACTACTGCACACGTTTAATTTACTACTGGACTTAACAGTCATGGAAGGGAATAACATGCTCGTTATGGTTGCTGGTGATGAAGGTGAATGCCCCACTGTGGTATTAGCTGCCAGTTTGTGCTGGGTCCACAGTGCCATGTGCCTATTCTTAAGATGTGTATGCTGTCCTCCTGTGCCCAGATGGCTGCCCTGTTTACCTCGACTCACACACACGGCAAACCTGGCAGATTGCAACTGAATCATCATTTGCATCTTGAACAAAAAAATCCCAAACAAGGGACTGTGATGCTCAACTTTTAACATGTCCGTGATGCTGCTTATTTAACTCCGTTCTTTTAAGCACTGAAGTGGGGGGGCACATGATGTTTCGGGCACTGCACACCTGGACTGCAACTGACCACCACGACTACCTATCATATTTATTACTGTGTCATCATCATCAACTAAAACTGGTAAATCATAAGTTTTTATGTGGGGGGGGGAGGATTCCTGCAAACAGACTTAGACACAGCCACTTTGAATTTATTTTTCTCCGATTCCCAACTGGGGTCAATTACATCATCACCACATTCATCAGCGTCACACACATCCACATTTTCTGCTTGGATGGTAGCATGTGGACTGCATGTTGCAACAACAGCAACGTCATCGTCAGCATCACATTCATCATCATCATCATCTACACCACCATTATCTGATATTTTTTCACCACACTGTGAATCACTGCATGGAAAATTTGTGACATTAACTGCCACGGTGAATGGAATATCACATTGTATGCTATCGTTGACATGATCATCAGAATCCCCAGGTTCAGTTACTGGGATGTTACTGGTAAGTATGACATCATCTACGCTGTCACTCACTTGCACTGCTTCACACTCAACTATATTTTTGGATACGGTACACTGATCAGAATTCGAACTTGAGGCACCAATACCAATACTACCACCACCACTAACACCACTAACACTAACACCACCAGCTGGGAAAATATAATCTCCTCCAGCTATGAGTGAAGCTACTGATTGGGCTGTAAAAAACATTGCAGGAGAAATACCTTTCCTCACATCAGCAATGCACTTCTGCGTCTGCGTACTATTACGCCCACAGACTCTTACTGGCAGCAGTGCCATGGCGAGAACCAGCTTTGCTTGCACGTCTCTTTGCGGGCATTTTGGGGGATCAACAACAATATTATAAACAAATTTAGATTTTGGTATGTTCACTCTCTGATTGGGGGGACGCTGGATGTGAAGCCAAAAAAACAACTGTGGCTTCAGCAACAGATAGAGACTGTCACGCAATGAAAACAACTTCAGTAACCAGTGGTGCTGATGAGGTCACAAAAACAATCCAATCTGGTAAAAATCCTTTTGCCGGTGGGGTGGGGGGAGCACTGACTGCAGAATTTTACGGCAGTACAAGCAGCAAAACAAAGAACAGATACCACAATCGCAGTACAAAATCAGGCAGCTGCAGTGGATAGCAGGTTCACACTGCTGCGCCTGCAATTACACTAGTCTGTGGCACAATAAAAGGTGTATTATTTGATGTCACGCAACACCACTCACACACACACACACACACACACACACACAGAACAGTTTGTCTACAATGGTGAACGAGTATTGCGTAGCAAATTGAAAAGTTCAGCAATATGCCAGGTATTGTAAAGTAAACAACCGGAAATTATGAACTGCTGCACCAGATCCACACAACACACAATCAGTAAGAAAATGTCAACAATTACTGACAATATTACTGTGTGTACATTAACACAGTCAGTTATATAACAAAAATATTACCAAAAAACCAAAAAATCTATTTCTCCAACTTAAATCTACCTACACCACAGATACGCCCCTCCCCAAAGCACACTTTCATTGTCTTTCACTACACACGCTCAATGTTGTACATTAACATTCAAAATCCACACAAAAACAAAACTGCTCGATGATATGAACACAGGAGGGTTTCCCGTAATTGATGAACTAAAGGTGGAGCCCAAAAAATACCCAAAAATGCTTTTTTAACAGCTTTTAGAAGGTTTCAATCACAGACAGCTCTCAGAGCACACTGTCTCTTATTGCTTCCTACACACACTACTCCGATCTGAGGCTGTACAGATCAATATAGATCCCATGTGACCTGAAATCCCATGAATCCCTGCAAAATTCACCTTCAGAGCTCAAAAACAAGGCGAAGTGAGGCAAAGTGCGTTGTTCTCAATGCACTTCACGTAGGATTTTGGTGGAGTAGTGGTTTGGGAAGGCAGAGTAACGTGAAGTCATTGTTCTCAATGGACTTCACATTACTCATTATAACGCGAATTACTCTGCTTCACGTTGCGCAGCACTCCACGAATCTGCGCGGATTAAGCCCACTTCGCCCCCCACCACTATCCAAGAATCCCATTTATGTATGGAATTATGAAATATGAGACATACAGTAATGCCACCCACTGAATGAATTTATCCAGAACGCCATATTTTTTCAAAACCTGAAATAGAAAATGGTGGTCCACCCTATCAAATGCCTTTCCTTGATTTAAGGCTAGAATAAGGTATTGAGTATCACTATCCTTATTTTGAGATATTACTTCTCTCAAAAAGGCGAGATTATGGTAGATAGATCTTTTTTGTATTGCACAGGACTGTGCTGGACAAATTACTATTTCTGCTGCTAATAACCTATTCAGAAGAATGATTGCCAGTATTTTATAGTCTATATTTAATAAACTTATAGGATGCCAGTTTTTTAAATTACGTTTATGACCTTTTTTACACAGTAAAATAACCTAGGCCTGGGATATATCTTTCATGAGAGACTGTGATGTCAGAATGTCAGTAAAGACATCAGTTAGGATGGGAACTAGGTACTTGGAGAATGTGATATAAAATTCTGCTGTCAGACCGTCTAGTTCTGGGGCCAAATTTTTCTTTAATTTAGTCATGGCTGTATGAGTTTCATCTAAAGTGACAGGTGCAGATAAA
This sequence comes from Neoceratodus forsteri, assembly GCA_016271365.2. NCBI lineage: Eukaryota > Metazoa > Chordata > Ceratodontiformes > Ceratodontidae > Neoceratodus > Neoceratodus forsteri. The sequence continues at coordinate 1,363,677,652 of CM028132.1, forward strand.
CTGGTCACTAAACCTGGGTCTAAAACTAGAGCCTCTAAATCCTTAAGATAAGAGTCATCCCAAACTGCATTAGATGGGGTTCCAAACATGTTAAAAACTTATTTTTGTGCTGTATCTTGAATGTGGGTAGTGTCTGAAAAACACTCCCCAGTATTTGGATCTGTTACTTGATCTAGGACTGTATGTTGAATTCTATCCTGACAACTTTTATAAATGTCTAATGAGGACCTTGAGCCCTGTGTGACCTATTATAGTGTACATTGACCATTTTTAACTTGATTTCCTGAATTTCCGCTGACAAATCTAGACCTTGCTCATATTTTCCCTTAAATTTAAATAATGCAGATATTTGGATCTTGCAACTTTTGCAACATTCTGAATAAAAAAAGCCTTACATTCATTTTTTATGTCTGACCACCACTCAGATAATGTGCTGAAAGCCTCTAACACAATATATCTGACTGAGAGAGTAGATTTTCTTATCAAAATTAGATAATGATAGATTTTGATTATTTAACTTCCATCTAGGGAATCTGTCCTTACCAGTTTGTGCCCTAGAGGGGAGATTGCAATGAACTGAAACCGCTAAATGATCAGAAGTTTCACAGGGGATGGTATGGGCTTGTGACGTGAAGAGATTTTTTGATAAGAAAATATAGTCAATCCTTGAGGCTAAAGGACCTTTTGAAAAGGTCTTAACTCTGGCATTGTGCACTTCCATGTAACTATATTTTAGATCTGCAGTCTTTAAATTAGAATTTAAACAGTTAGCATCCCCAAAGAGTTTTGTAGTGAGACCGCCCTTATCTGCTAAAGAGAGCAGACAATTAAAGTCTCCACCGAAAATTATGTGTTTGCTAGTATGTAAGTATGGCTGAATAAGTTTAAAAATTTCTGAGCATGCTGCAATACCTTGTGGTACATATATATTTACAAGATTAAAGGACAGTGTACCTAAGCAATTATCCAGCAGTAGTGCTCTGCCTGGGCAAATGTCTAGAATCCTGTGTACTAAAAAATCAAAACCCCTTAAGAGGACCCCTACCCCGTCACAGATGTCCAGGCCTTGAGACCCAAATATGGTCCTATGTTCCAGGAGTTTTTTTACCTGTGTTACTTCATGAGATGTTTTTATTCTGGTGAAAATGATGTTCTTAGGAAGATTTTTTAGTATTTAAAGGTGGTCATCCGCTTTCTATAATTTTTAATGCTACGAGCATTTAAAGTGAGAATAGAGAGATGCTGTCTCCCTCCCATAGTTTCCTAAACATTTTTTTTTTCAAGGAACTTTCCTATGATAGGTGTCTTTTTGTTTAGCTACCTGGGAAGTCTGAGGTTCTGACAATATATCTGTTTTAGCAGAGGAGGAGGAGGAGGAATCTGAGTCACTGTCATCTTCTACCATGTCCCCCCACTGGCGTTTTTTTGCTAAAGCCTGAAATTTATCTCTTGTCACAATCAAGGAGGTTTTGGGAGGAGTTTTCTCTGCTTTTCTTTTACTTCTCTTTTTCTTTTGACCTACTAGAGTGAACTGTGGAATCTCCGAAGGTGGAGGGGGTAGCATGCTTGCTATTTCCATTTCCTCAGAGTCTGTGCTGGGAACTTCCTCCTGTGATTGATCATTATTCCTGGAGAAAGACCCTTGAACTACCATTCTAGAGGGAAGTAATGCTACTGAAGTCTGTGGGATTTCGGAGTCATGGGAAATGTGATCTCCAGATTTCTATTTAGCCTCTTGAGCTTGACATTTTTCTATCAAATGCACATGATCTTGTTGGGCTCTATCTATTCTGTTCCTTTCTGCCCAAGGGCAGCCCTGGTAAGAGTGGCCTTCTTCCTCATGTAGGTTGCACTTAAGGGGATTCGGGCACCCTAAGCTAATGTGGCCATACTCAAGACAAATATTACACCTGGGCTTGTCACACACTGAGCTAAGGTGTGTGCGTGCACCACATTTGAGGCAGATTCAAGGCTGCCCTTGATAAAAACACAGGCCCCGTCTCTTCCAATGAAAAAACTTCCTGGAAGCTGCAAAATGCCTTGTTCGGAGTTTTTTAACTGCATCTTTATTTTCCAGTTTCCTGTCCATACTAAATCTTCATCAAGGATGGGGGTAGGGGCTTCTAAAATGGTATAGCACTGTCTAAGCCAATACTGGACATCTAAAATATTTACCTCCTCATTTCTAAACAGCAAAGTGATTGTTTTTATTGTCGGTTTTGTTAATGGAATAGAAAAAAAAGATTGCCATAAGTTTGAGTTGGAAACCTGAGGATACATTGCCCAAAACCTTTCTAGAGTCTGGTTAGTTTTAAAACTTATGTCATATATAGGTTCATCTTTTATATGAATGACCACAAATAACTCATTGGGCTGAATCCCCGTACCATCCTTTAGCATTCTATGTAGCAAGGTTTTTGTGTCGGGTGCTGTTTCTATGTTACCAGAGAATTTGACACACAGCGTTTCGCTGCTGTGCTGGTTCACCTGTATTTTTAAAGAGGTCTGCCATGTGTTGTCTTTTTGGTGCACCAGTTGTTTCTTGTTGAGCTGGCTCCTCTTCTTGTCCTGGGACAATGTTATTTTGGGCTGTAGCTGCATCTGGAGTCCCCGTCCGATCAAGGGAGTCGTCTGGTGTATTCCTTGTGTCAGTTTTGATTAAGTCCTTACTGTGCTATGTTTTGAGGGCATGTCATTGCCGTTAGAGGCGCAAAACAGTCTTATCTCTGCCGCAGTGACAGGATGGGGCCGCATTGCCATCCTGCAGCACGTAATGCTGCTTCAGGGGTCCATTCTTTATGTGCTTGCTGTGAATCCATTGGTTGGTCTTTCTGTAACAAATTAACAGGTACTTCAGACTGCTTATCCACATCTGGTACATCAGGTGAATTCTCTGTGTGTAACAATGAAAACTGAGATGGAACTGACAGCAGGGTGAGCAGGGGTCACAACTGGAAGAAAAATTGTCCTTATGGTGTGCAGCACTTTCCTCATCATTTAAAAGTTTTAACAGGTACTCCTTATTTGATTTCAAAGCATTCCTTAACAATGCTTCCTGCGAGAGCCTAGAGGTACTTTGCTCTGCATCTGTTTATGTGTCAACATCTGAAGGCCTCACTTCTGTATACGTTAAAGGGTTTTGTACCTGTTGATGAGTTTTGTCCAATGATTCTTTATCCAAGGAAGTAGAAGAGATTGAACCAATATCTTCTTTTGGACTTTCTTCTGTAACAAAATTAGCAAATCCAGCCCTGCTATCTACTGCTCCACCATCCTCAGCCTGGCTGTCCGTCATGCTGGATAGGCAGACAAGGGTTCCCCCTACTGCTCAGTAGGGGAATTTTCCCGGTGTCCTGGCCAAATTTCCCCCATTCACTAAACATACACCAACTGCTTAATTTGGTTCAATTTCAGTTGGTTACCTTCTGAATCCCTCCCCGGTCACCCCTGAAAAGGGACTTCTAGACTCAGTGGGCCTACCGGGTCAACAAAATTCAATAAAATAAATAAATAAATAAAATGTGTTTTATTAAGTTACAGTATTTTTAAACAATAGTTTTCATTTTAAAATAATTATTCAGAGCAGCTCTGGAGCTTTAAATTTGCTTGCAGGCTTAGTAAAAGTAGCTTGTTGAGCACACAGGGCACTTTTCAGCTCCTGTACTTTGACATTTCTTAAATTTAAAAGACTGTGACATGTACTTGACATGTAATTGACAAACCTCTCAAGAGCCACATCAAACTGCTTCGAGAGCAACATGTGGTTCCTGAGCTACAGGCTGGCTACCCCTGGTCTAGTGGATGTCATTTTTTTTTTTTTTTGCACTTTAATTAAGTATGCTCTGATTACTTTCAATATCCTACTACAGGAGTGGAATTCTTTACTCAGGAGGTGGTGAGTGCCCAATTTTCTTGTTAAACTGACTCCAACCCATCTATGTCCTTTCTGAGGTGTGACCTCCAGGACTGGATTCAATTCTATAGGTAGGGTCTCACCAGTGAGCGATACAGTGGCAACACCACCTCTTTCCTCCTGCTGGAGATACCTCTCTCAATGCATCTCAGCATTGCACTGGTCCTCCCCACTGCTTTGTCACACTGCCCTGCCACTTTGAGGTCATCAGATATGATAACCCCAAGTTCCATTTCCTCCTTTGTGCTTACAGTAAGCCCCCCATCCTACACTCAGTTCCTGGGTTCCTATGCCCCAAGTGCATGATTTTCACTTTTTGGCACCAAACCCCAACTGCCATGATCTTGATCACTCCTCTAGTTTCCCAAGATCCCTACACATTCTTTCCACCCACTCCTGATTGCTCACCCTATTACAGATTTTGGTATCATTGCAAAAAGGCATACTTTATGTTCCAGTTCATCTGCAATGTCACTTATGAAAACATCATGATGCGTCGGCAGCAATTCTCAGCAGCTAGTGAATGTCGATGGTGGCAGGGAACCACCCAGGATGAGGTGGAGCATCATGGTGATCATTCACAATTGCCATGAAGGCTGAATGCTGTGGCTTGCCTCCCTCATAGTTGCTCTGGCCCCCCCTCTCCTGAGACCGAGTTATTCTGCATGGTATGTACTATTGTCCCAAACTGAAAATCACAGAAGTCAAGGAGGAAAGGAAACAAATTAAAAGCCTGAGAGCCTTCGAAATTATGACGCCTAAAAAAGAAGAGAAAAATGCATCGGGGTTTGCAAAATCTAAGAAAACTGGATTTCCAACTGGAATGGCTACAAGGAAAATGAACAGTATCCCAAATGGCCAGAAAGTGGGGAGAAAGAGACAAAACTCACATTCATTGAAGGAAACAGCATCAACAACAGTATTGTTCACATTATTGCTCAGAAAAAGGAAATACAAATGGAGGCAGAGCTGGGGGGGGATCTACCGAAGGGTGAGGCTTTTCAAGCACAAAAGCCAGATACAGATGCTAGTTCACCTGTAGACCTCCTGAGTCAGCCAGAATTGAAACACATGGAAGAGAGGACTCTCCCTACTTATCATTCAATAGAAGATGGGATTCCTGAAGTTTTTGCAGAGGGTCAAGCTGAATTACCCAAGATGAACGTCTTCTCCCCTGACTCACCAGAACAGCCGCACTGTTCAAAGGGCTGCTGAACTGAGAGAAACTGTTTTACAAGCTTCTCTGAAGAGGTAAGCAATACACCTACATTAGAAAACTTAAACCAGACTGCAACATGTAATTTCCAGAATTCAGGGAATGCTGGGGGAAAAGTTAATGATGGGGGACACTGTCAAGATGCAAATAACCCTAATAATTATGACAAAGAAGTTTTAACTGCATCAGCAAAAAAAAAAAAAAAAAATGATGAGGACCCACCAGTAAGGGCCATTAAGCTCTTTAATTGAATCAAATTATCAGACCAAAAGCTTGAAAAAGTGTTATTATCGCATGAGCAAATAGAGGACTGTTTGAAAAAGACTCAGACAGTAATTAAAGAGATGACGATTTTAAAGGGGGAAGTGGAAACTCTAAAACAGTCTCTTTCTATGGTTCAAGGTGAATGTTTCCCTTTAGCACTTCAAATTAAAAAGTTGGAAGAATCCAATTCATTGTTAAAAGCCAAATTGGTGGATTTTGAATCTCATGCTCATAGGAAAAACATAAGGATCCTTGGCATACCAGAATCATGGGACAATTCAAAAGGCCTCCAGGAAATATTTAAACAGATAGCAGCAGCCTATTTAGATTCAAACCCTGCAGAAATAAACTTGGAAATTGACCGGATCCATAGATGCCTTAGAGCTAAACCAATTGACTCTGCACTCCTACACCATATTATTCTGAAGTTTATGCAGTCTCAGGACAGGAGGTTCTGATGAATTCAATATACAAGAAAAAACAAATCCGTTAACATGGTGCTACAATTTCTATTTACAATAACCTACCTACTGAAATTATTCAAGACCGAAACAAATTTGACTGGCTAAGAAACAAACTTTAGACTAATGGAGTGCAAACCTCAATGATGTTTCCAGCAAAACTTAAAGTAATTTTAAATCATGAAATATTTGTATATGAATCACCAGATAAAGCCTTATAAGAGTTGAAAAACAAATTACCGAATATATTTATATGAAATACTTTTGAGAACTAGGCTAGTATTCAGTTATGGGTATGCTGGAATTTTTGAAACTTGTAGCCAGTTAAATGTGGAGCTATGTCTCAGTTGGGGGGGGGCGGGAGAGGGAGAACAAGCAGTGACAAATCTCAAGATGTTAGGGCTTGTCTCTTTCAAGATTTTTTCTGTTTCACTGTTATGTAATTTTTTTTCACTATTATATGGTGTTTTTGGTGGTGAGGGGATTTGGGGAAGGGGTGGAAAGTAGTTAATCAGAATGTGTTACATGCATGTTCCTTGTTAGTAAAAGGTGAGGTTTTAAGATACATATCATTGGAGGAACAAGACCTAATGGTGGTTATTATTCCTCTGTTTGCAAATTATTGTAAAGGATGTTAGACTGTAATAAGATAAAGATTGCTTCTCTCAAATGTCAATGGGATAAACTCCTCTATCAAAAGGTCTAGCATTATGACCTATCTTAAAAAAGCACAAATAATTTGTTTGCAAGAAACACATTTCACTGATACAGAGATAATTAAACTGAAAACTAAAGGTGTTGACCAGATTTATTGTAGCACAGGGACTAAAAAAAGCTGTGGGGTTGCAATCCTAAGTAAGAAAGCTATTTCAGCAGTGATAACTAACCAATTTAGAGATGAAGAGGAACGGATCATAATAACTGAATTAAAAATAAACAATTACTCTCTCATTATAGGGTCAGTTTATGCACATTTTACTAAGTATGATCAGTTCTTAGCCAAAATTATGGAAGGTCTTCCAACAATGAAAGGAGATAAAACAATTATAGCAGGAGATGTTAATGCATTATTACACCCATTAAATGATAAGAGTTCAAGTCCGACTAATGGAAATATCCAAATATCTGAAAAATTAAACACATTTCTGCAAATTGAACAATTTTTGGATAGTTGGAACCAGGTTAATCCTCAGTTAAAAGAATTCACTCATTATGATAAAAAATTACAGATCTTTACAAGAATCGATTATGATTTTATTTCTAAAAATTTAGGGAAAAATATTATCACCACAAATATTGACTCACTTTTAATTTCAGATCATGCCAGAGTGACTTAAGAAATATTTATAAGCCCAGAAAGGAAACATTATCCTCAATGGTACCTCAATAATGAATATTTAAAATATCCAGCCTTGGTCTCTCTAATTAGACAATCTACAGCTGAATATTGGTTCTATAATTAGTCAGGGCAAATTAAATTTATAATACACCTTATCAATAATAATTCAATTTATAAAAAGGATGTCTTCTTTGCTATTGTACTTTATGCTAGTAAAGCATTTGATTTAATAAATAGACAGCATATTTTTATACTCTCAAACAATGGAAAATCTCCCAGGACTTAATTACATTAGTAAAGCAACTGTATAAAAATACCCTGGTAAAATTCCAAATTAATAAATATTTAACATCTGATTATAAAAGGTTTAATGGGGTCCAGCACAGTTTCCCTCTATCACCAACACTTTTCTTATTAGGTTTAGAACCCTTTTTTCAGGTTATTAGAAATAACCAGGAAATTACAGGGATTAAAACAAATACAGAACTTTTAAAATTAAATGTATTCACTGACGATATTTTATTAATAGTAAAAATATCGATACATCATTGGATGAATTTCTTAGGAAAGTCAGAATTTTTTCTTCTATAGTGGGTTATCAGATCAATAAGAGCAAATCAATAATAATGAAAATTACTAAAAACAAGCATCATAATCTTAATAAATATGAACAAGAATTTAGTATTTAAAACTAAATAAAATATTTAGGTATTCAGTTATTTCAGGACTAGCAGCAAAACATTAAAGTTAACTTAAATAATGCTAAAAAAATTAAAAATCTTCAACAGAAACTGGTCTAGATTAACTTTGTCTTTATGGGGACATATTAATTTGATTAAAATGATGGCATTATCACATTATATGTATGTTTTACAGAATATAATAGGCACACCTACTGAAACTTGGTTTCAGGACCTTAGACGTGTCATAAGCAAAGTTTTATTGGGGGGGTAAACCCAGAATTGCGTGGAGCATATTAATTCTACCAAGGAGTAAGGGAGGGTTTGATTTTTCCAGATCCCATGACATACATGAAAGCACATATTTTATCGACAGTGTATCAGTGGAGCTTCTTCCCAGATAAGCATACTGAACTATATTTGAGTATTTTGTATTAAAGCTCTATTAAAATACTGCATAACCTCTTTTTGACATCTGATATTCCAAAAGAAAATAATTCATTTTGTTTCTGGCTATTAACAGTCAAGAAAAAACTTCAAAACCCAACATACCTACAAATTCCAAGGTTATATATTAATATATGGCCGAATCAAAAAATATGGAAAAATAATCAACATTTTGATCCAAATCCATTCCAAGTTAAGAAATTGAATATTTGGAAAAACATTTAATGGGAAAATGAGTTTCCAACTTACCAACAGTTACTTTCCAAATTAGGACTAAATAAATGGAATAAGCTCTTTTATTTCACTCTTCAGAAAAAATGTTTGAAACTTAAGCAATTATTTCAGAACAATTCCTATGACCTTCAATACAAAGTTAAACTGCAAGGAGCAATAATTATACAAGGTACAAATAAGGTACTAGCCATATTCTATAATACTGCATGCTTCTCTTTAGAAACAAAGGAACAAGTAAAATTGATATGAAGTGGAATTCAGAAATTAAAACTACACTAACCTCTAAACAATAGGAACAACTTTGTGAACATGGAAATAAGATATACAAATCAGGCAAAAATAAAACTATACAGAGGAAAATATTGGATAGAGCATATTTTACACCATCTAAAATAAATAAAAAAATTCCTGAAAATAGCTATCTGTGTTGGCATGGATGTAAGAGGAGGGGCTCACTGATACACTGTCTGCGGGAATGTCCACCAATAGTAAGATGGTGGGAAGAAATGAAAGGAATTATACAAACGATGTTGGGAAAAACTATTCCATTAAAGCCAGAAATCTATCTTTTTAATAACACTGAAAGTGTTTTCTGAGATGAAATGCAATACTTAATGTTTGCCTTAGTGACGATGGTGCTTAAAATACACATTTTAATGCATTGGAAGGATAAGAACCTACCTAAATTTGAACTTCATAACTGGTGGGTTACATTTTGGGGAAACCTTATTGATAGAAAAATTTATTTATGAGGTGGATGAAACAGCTGATGATGTCCTGGGATCCTAATGGAAATTAATAGAAGATAATGTACCCCATATAGCTCAAATGGGAACTACCTGGATTAATTCTTATAATGTGCAGGAATATCCTCTAATGAAATGAATGATGGAAAAAGATTATTAAAACAGATGAACTTTAGGATAAGGACTATGCAGTATATAAGCTTTTTGGGGGGAAGAGAATGAGGGGGTAATCATTAGTATATTATATTATCTGATCTGTATGTATGGATGTATTATATTTATGACACTATTGTGAAATGCTTTGTTAAAAATCAAATAAAAACATTTATTAAAAAAAAAACAACTTATGAAAACATCAAGGAGGACCGGTCCCAGGACTTAGCCCTGAGGCCACCCATGACACATTTCCATGACCCTAGCACCTTCCGGATATCCCCACCAATTGGGAGAGTTTTAGCTTGATCTTCCTCATCTGTGAAGCCCCCAAGGGTGGCCCTAGCCCTAACATCCCCCACCCCCCTAGTTTAAACACCCAGAAATGTTGGCCCCAACCTTTTTTCCTCAGTACCCTTCTCCCCTCCCTGTTTGGATGAAGGCTGTAGGATTTAAATGACCTTTACATTTTAACAAAAAGTCTCCCAGGAAGTTAAAACACTCATCAGTGCACCACCCTTTCAACCAATTGTTAAACTGCAGAGTTTGAGCTTCCTTGCCTCCCTCATCTGTTCACAGGGAGAACCACCAAGAATTTCACACTACCAACCAACCTTATCAGCCTGGAACTCAGTTTCCTAAAACTAGCCTTCAGTTCTCCTAATGGATTCACTGCCTGATCATTCAGTTCCTGAAGGACAAATAACGTCTGGCTTCCCACTGACTTCCTTAACTAACTGTTCCACCCAAGGGAATCTTCTGTCAGCTGATCAGATCAAGCATCCCTGTCTGTCCAGTCTTGGTATTACTGATTATTGATACCCTTGAGTATGCAGAAGACTGTGAACATGTCCATTTTCAGCCTTCTTTTCTTTAACATGAACATGTCAAGGACCACGCGCCTCTCCTCATAGCTATAATTTTGGTGGCCCTGTGCTGCATTCTCTTGAGTGTCTCAATGTTTGTTTTGTCCTTTTTGCTTTGAGAAAACCATTGATGTAATTGAGAGGGGGAAGTGGGGAACTACAGACCAGTCAGCCTGACGTCAGTAATGGGGAAGATCATGGAAGCACTACTGAAGGAGAGATTGGTAGAACATCTGGTTGCCAATGGACTATAGGACCAAAGACAGCATGGTTTCACTGGAGTGAGGTCATGTCAGACCAACCTCATAGAATGTTTCAACTGGGTGACAAGGGAGGTGGATCAGGGGAGGGCAGTGGATGTGGCCTATCTGGACTTCAGCAAGGCCTTTGACATTGTGCCACATAGAAGGTTATTAAACAAACCGGAGAATATGGGAGTGGGCACAACAGTAGTGTGGTGGGTAGGTAATTGGCTGGGCAGGGGGACACAAACAGTGGTGGTAAATGGCTGTCACTTCACAGAAGGAAGAGTGACCAGTGGTGTACTACTGGGATCAGTGCTGGCACTGGTTCTATTCAATGTCTTCATCAGTGACATTCCGCAGGACCTAGAAGGCATAATTTCCCTGTTCACTGATGACACAAAGCTCTGTAACAGAGTAGACAAACCAGAACGTGTAAACAGAATGAGGAAGGACCTAAAGAAGCTTGAAGAATGGTCAAGGGTTTGGCAGTTGAAATTCAATGCAAAGAAGTGCAAGATAATACATATGGGGCACAATACACCTGGAACAACATATCAGTTGTGGTGAGGATATAGCATGCACCAAGCAAGAAAGGGATCTTGGAGTTGTCATCTCTGATGGTCTCAAGATAGGGAAATAGTGTGACAAGGCAGCAGGCAAAGTAAATAAGATGCTGGGATGTATAGGCAGGGGTATCACCAGCAGGAAAAGGGAGGTCATAATTCCACTATACAAGACACTAGTGAGGCCCCACCTGGAGCACAGTGTACAGTTCTGAAGACCTTACCTACGTAAGAACATAGACAGGGTAGAGAAGGTTCAGAGAAGGGCAACAAAGATGGTACAGGGATTGCATCACAAGTCCTATGAGAACAAGTTGAAGGACTTGAATATGTACTCCCTGGAGAAGAGAAGGGAGAGAGAGGCTATGATAGAGACATACATGTACCTTACAGGGAGGAACAGGGTGCAGGAAGAAAAAGTTACTTACCATAGTAACCTTGTTTCTCCCAGGGGATACTCCAATATTCATAACTCTTCTGCAGTATACCTTTAAGGTCAGATCTGCCCGGAGATAGAATGCTATGCTAATGATTGAATCATTGGCATGAGCCACTTTTCAAATGCTGCCACCTATCAACTGCCTACATTCTAACCCTCAGATTTCATGGACACCTGGAAAGACAGGGCCCAAAATTTAAAATATATAAAATTTAACTTCATAATTCCCCACTCAAACCTCCAACTGGAGGAAATATAAACGTATCATAAACAATCCCACAAGCTCCTATGTCAAAATCACCTGAAAAGGAAAAAACCAAAGAACAAGTTCCAATAAAAGTAGAATGTGGCATGCAAACACTAAGGTACAGCATGGAATACAGAGGCCACTGGTTCTTAAATGGGGAGGCAGGGTGGGAGAGTTATTAATATTGGAGTATGCCCTGGGAGAAACAAGGTTACTATGGTAAGTAACTTTTTCTTCTCACCCCAGGAATATTCCAACATTCCTAACTCTTTTGCAGACTAAAAAGCAGTACCTTAGGAGGTGGGAAGAACCTATTTTGGAAACAGACTCTGTGGGACAGCTGTACCAAACCTGGCATCAGCCCTAGCCTGCATATCCAAGCTGTAATGCTTGACAAATGTTTCTACTGTTCACCAGGTTGCTGCTTTACAGATATCCAGCAAGGGTACATCCCTTGCAGCTGCCAGTGTTGCAGCTGTACACCTTGTGGAGTGGGCTCTAAGCCCTGCTGGAGCTTCCTCGCCCACCTTTGAATAGCAAAATTGAATACACTGGACAATCCAACGAGAAATGGACCTTTTAGATGCTGGATATCCCTTTCCTACATCCCCATAAGTGAGGAAAAGTTGTGTACTGTCCTGCCTATGGGGCTTAGTGGCTGTCATGTAGTAGCTCAAAGCTCTTTTGACATCCAGGCTATGCAGTCTACGTTCACCAGAAGAAGAATGGTCAGTGAAGAACACTGGCAAAGTGATAGATTGGTTCAAGTGGAAGTCTGAAACCACTTTGGGAAGGAAATGCCCTATTTGTCTATAGGACTTCCTTATCCCTATGGAAAGAAATGTAGCCCTTTTCAGTGCATAAAGCTTGGAGCTCACTAAGCCGTCTAGCTGAAGTTAATGGCTACTAGAAGGAAAAGTTACTTACCATAGTAACCTTGTTTCTCCAAGGGGATACTCCAATATTCATAACTCTTCTGCAGTATACCTTTAATGTCAGATCTGCCCAGAGATAGAATGCTATGCTAAAGATTGTAATCATTGGCATTGAGCCACTTTTCAAATGCTGCCACCTATCAACTGCCTGCATTCTAACCCTCAGATCTCATGGACGCCTGCAAGACAGGGCCCAATATTTAAATATAGCAAATTCTAATTTTAAAATTCCCTATCCAAAAATCCTCCAACTGGAGGAAAACATGAAGAGGAAAAACTTATCATTAAGAAAAATTCCCCACAAACTCTTTATTTCAGAATCACATGAAAAAGGAGAAAAAGGGTGAGCAAGTTTTAATAAAAGTAAAAGTGTGGCATGCAAAGGCTATGGTACAGCATGGAATACAGAGGCTACTGGTTCTTAAAATGGAGAGGCAGGGAGGGAGAGTTATGAACATTGGAGTATCCCCTGGGAAAAACAAGGTTACTATGGTAAGTAACTTTTTCTTCTCACTCCAGGAATACTCCAACATTCCTAACTCTTCTGCAGACTAAAAAGCAATACCTTAGGAGACAGGAAGAACCTGTTTTGGAAACAGGCTCTGCAGTTCAGCTGTACCAAACCTGGCATCAGCCCTTGCCTGCATATCCAAGCTGTAATGCTTGACAAATGTGTGTACTGTTCAACAGGTTGCTACATACATAGATACATAGACAGTGTCAGCAGATAAGGGCCTATGGCCCACCCAGTCTGCCCATTTGAGCTTGTAAGTTCAGTTTGTTTTCCTAGAAGTCTGTTGCCCCTTACCCCTGACCTCCAGAATTCCTTTATGTCTATCCCATGCATTCTTAAATCCCGTGATTGTTTCAGCCCCCACCACTTCTTCTGGCAGGGTGTTCCACTTGTCGACCACCTGTTCTGTGAAGAAATTCTTTCTCATGTTTCCTCTGAATCATCCTCCCTCCAACTTCATCCCATGCCCTCTAGTCCTGGAACATCTTTTTCGCTTAAAAACAGTGTTTTCCTGTACCCTGTTCCTCCCTGTAAGATACTTGTATGTCTCTATCATATCCCTCTCTCCCTCCTCTCCTCCAGGGAGTACATGTCTTCATAGGACTTGTGATGCAATCCATGCACCATCTTTGTTGCCCTCCTCTGAACCTTCTCTACCCTGTCTATGTCCTTACGTAGGTATGGTCTCCAGAACTGTACACTGTACTCCAGGTGGGGCCTCACTAGTGTCTTGTATAGCGGAATTATGACCTCCTTTTCCTGCTGGTGATGCCCTGCCTATACATCCCAGCATCCTGTTTGCTTTACCTGCCTGCCTTGTCACACTGTTTTCCTACTTGAGGTCATCAGAGATGACAACCCCAAGATCCCTTCCTGCTTGGTGCACGCTATATCCTCACCCCCAACTGACATATTGTGCCAGGTTTTTGTGCCCCATATGCATTATCTTGCACTTCTTTGCATTGAATTTCAACTGCCAAACCCTGACCATTCTTCAAGTTTCTGCAGGTCCCTTCTCATTCTGTCTACACCCTCTGGTGTGTCTACTCTGTTACAGAGCTTTGTGTCATCAGCGAACGGTGAAATTCTGCCTTCTAGGTCCTGCACAATGTCACTGATGAAGATGTTGAATAGGACCGGTCCCAGCACTGATCCCTGTGGTACCCCACTGGTCACTCTTCCCTCTGTGGAGTGACAGCCATTTACCACCACCCTCTGTGTCCTGCCACCCAGCCAGTTACCTACCCACCACACTACTGTCCTGCCCACACCCATATTCCTCAGTTTGTGTAATAGTCTTCTATGTGGCACAGTGTCAAAGGCCTTGCTGAAGTCCAGATAGGCCATGTCCACTGCCCTCCTGATTCACCTCCCTAGTCACCCAGTCAAAATTCAACAAGGTTGGTCTGACATGACCTCCCCCTGGTGAAACCATGCTGCCTTGGGTCCCGTAGTCCATTGACAACCAGATGTTCCACCAATCTCTCCTTCAGTAGTGCTTCCATGATCTTCCCCACTACCAAGGTGAGGCTGACTGTTCTGTAGTTCCCTGCTTCCTCTTTGTTCCCACTTTTGTATAAGGGGACTACATCTGCTGTCCTCCAGTCTTTGGGTACCTCCCCTGTTTCCAGTGATCGGCTAAACAGGATAGCCAGAGGTTCAGCCACCACCTCTCTTAGTTCTTTAAGGACCCTGGGTGCACCCCATCTGGCCCCATTGCTTTATCAACTCTTATTACTTCCAGTTCCTTCAGGACCCTTTCTCGTGTAAAGGGACTTGTGTCCATTTCTGCACCATTCTCACCCCTTGTATCCTTTCAGACCCATTACTTCTCTCTCTTCCTCAGTAAAGACTGAGCAGAAATACCTGTTCAATATGTCAGCTTTACTGTTGTCATCCTCCATGCGGCCCCATCCTCCCCTTCAGTCTCACTATCCCTCCCTTGTCTTTTCTTTTTCACTTATGTACCTGTAAAAGGTTTTGTCCCCTACCCACTGATTTTGCAATGTGTTCTTCTGTCTGAGCTTTGGCTTCCCTTACTGACCTCCCTGCCTCCCTTTGCTTCTCCTGGTACTTCTCCTATCCTCTTCTGCCTGTGTCTTTTGTATTGCCTGAATGCAATCTTTTGGCTTTCACTTTCTTTTGCTACCTCTTTGGAAAACCATAATGGTCTCCTCTCCTTTCCTCTTGCTAACCTGCTTAATGCATAGTTCTGTTGTTCTTGTAATCCCCATTGTAAAACTGCCCACTGTTCCTCAACCCCTGATTCCTGTCCCATTCTCCTTAATGCCTCTTTCAAGTATCTCCCCATTTTCCCAAAGTCTGCCCCCCTAAAATCCAGGTTACGTGTTTTTGTGTGGTTTGGTTCTGCTCTTTCTGTGATTTCAAACCACAATGACTGGTGGTCACTGTTTCCCAGGTGCTCCCCCACTGCTACCCCCATCACACTGTCCCTGTTTGTGAGCACAAGGTCCAGTATTGCCTTCTGCCCAGTTGGTTCCATGACCAGTTGCTTGAGGAAGGCACCCTGAAGGGAGTCCAGGATAAATCTGCTCCTAGTTAATGCTGCTGCTGAGATGCTCCAGTCCACATCTGGAATATTGAAGTCTCCAACCAGTACTACCTCACTTTGTCTGCCATCCTTGGATGGCTAGCATTAGCCCCCATCTGTTTCTTCCTCCTGGGCTGGTGGTCTATAGACCACACCCAAGCGGATGGCTGTCCCCATTTTCCTTCCAGCTTAACCCACAGTATCTCTCCCCATTTTGTTCCTCCTGGATCTCTGTGGCCCTTATGTCATTTTTCAATACAGTGCCACTCCTCCTCCCTTCCTGCCTGCTCTGTCTCTTCTGAATATGTTGTAGCCAGGTATGGCCATCTCCCAGTCGTGGTTATCATTACACCAGGTTTCAGTGATGGCCACAATGTCCAGGTCTGACTGTACCATGACAGCCTCCAGATCTTCCATCTTGTTGCTAAGGCTCCTGGCATTTGCACATGGCTTTCCATGATTTGACCTCCTAGACTGTTTCACTGTTCTACTCCAGCCCTTCCTTGGTTGTCATTTATCCCTGGTTCTCCTTGCTGTCTGCCCTTCTGCTGAATTTTGCCCTTTTCTGCTTATCCACCTCTTGGGCACTAATCTCCATCTTTGCACACTGCTTTGCAGAGATAGCCACCCTCTGGTTCACTGGTTCTACTGCTAGTTGGGGGTGAAGCAAGTGAGGCACCTCCTTGCTGGCCTGTCACCCCCCTTTGCTAGTTTAAATGCTTGTCAATGTAGCATTTAAACTTATCATTGAGTGCTTGGATTCCCCTCCAGGATGGATGCAGGCCGTCAGGCTTGAACACACCTCCATCCCTCCAGGTGGGTCCCCAGTCACCAATGAATCCAAACCCTTCCTCACAGCACCAGTTCTTCAACCATGAGTTAAAGTTCCTGGTGCATGCACTCCTATGCTCTCCCTTGCCTCTCACAGGTAGTACTTCTGAAAAAGTGACAGAAGTAGCTACTTGCTTGAGACCCCTTCCCAGTTTCCTAAACTCTTCCTGAACTTCCTTTGGCTCCCCATTTGCCAGGTCATTAGTACCTAGGTGGATAATGACATCCAGCTCATCCTCCCATCTTGCCTTCCCAGTGATCCCCAGGATCTTCCTTCCATCCCTCCATGCCGTGGCACCTGGTAGGCACCTCACCTCCCTGTCCTCCCCCTCCTGTGTTCCTAGCTGGATCCCTCTTATGATGGAGTCCCCCACCAGGATTTTCTTCCTTCTCCTCTGGGGTTCACTGCTTTCCCCACTGAGGTCACCTCCTTGGCTAACCTCTACATCCTTTCCTTCCACTTCTCTGGGTACCTCTGTTTGGTTGTCCTCATTTGCCAGTGTGGCATATGAGTTCTTGAGTGGAACAGGATCTGGGATGTGCCTCTGCCTAACTGCTCTAACCCTCTCTGAGCCCACTGTCATCCAAGTGCTCCTCATTCTCGGCATCCTTTGAGGCAGTGGCATTGGACTGGGTGGTCCCTGGATAGGGGTGATGGTACTCCTGACCCAGTTTACTTCTGCTCTGAATCTGGCTACCTCATCCCACAGTCCAGAGAGATGCATGCAGATAGGGCAGCACCTCAGTGTCCAGAAGGTCTGCCTGAATGTGGCTGCCCCACAGCCACTGCTTTGCACCACTCCCCACATTATACTGCAATTCCACTACTTGTCTGCTACTGAAGCTCTCCTAGTTCCCCTTTTATTAATTTACTGTACTAAAAATCCTGCCACGGATCCTCAGGTATTTTTTTTTTAAAGAAAAAGAAACCAATAAATAAACAAATGAGTCAAAACACTTGTCGTGCTGAGGCTGGGCTTCTTCCCCCTTATGCCCCTCCTACTTCACACCCCTTACTATACCCTGTGTTTAGCTCCTGTCAATCAGATTTAACAGGGCATATAATTAAGAGTTGGGGGAAGGGGAAGGAGGGGGGTGAAAATTTGCAGCAATTAAAGACGGCTGCTTTACAAATATCCACCAAGGGTACATCCCTTGCAGCTGCCAATGTTGCAGCTGTACCCCTTGTGGAGTGGGCTCTAAGCCCTGCTGGAGCTTCCTTGCCCACCTTAGAATAACAAAATTGGATGCACTGAATAATCCAGTGAGAAATGAACCTATTAGATGCTGGGTTACCCTTTCCTACATCCCCCTAAGTGAGGAAAGCTGTGTTCTATCCTGCCTATGGGACTTTCTGGCTGTCATGTAGTAGCTCAAAGCTCTCTTGACATCCAGGCTACATAGCCTACTCTCTCCAGAAGAAGAGTGGTCAGTGAAAAACACTGGCAAAGTAATGGACTGATTCAAATGGAAGTCTGAAACCACTTTGGGAAGAAATGTCCTATTGTTTGAAGGACTACCTTATCCCTGTGGAAAGCAGTGTAGTCCTTTTCAATACATGAGGCCTGAAGCTCACTAATGCTTCTAGCTGAAGTGATGGCCACTAGAAACACTGTGTTCCAAGAAACATACTTCAAAAGTGCTGAAAACATAGGCTCAAAGGGGCAGCCATGAGCTGAGTAATGCAACACATAACATAAGCTGCACCGTTCTCTTACCGTGGGTACATATGTGAGAGTCCTTTGGAAAACTTTTTAAAAATTGGGTTTGATGCTAAGGAAACAGGCCTGCCTGCTGAAGCATAGGCAGAGACTGAAGCTAAATGAATTTTCAATGTAGAAAGCTGTAAACCTAAGGAACGTAGATAGACTAGGAAGTCCAGCAATTCTGGTACTCTTACCTGGGTTGGCACCATACTCCTGTTAGAGCACCAAATAGAAAACCTCTTCCATTTTGCAGGATAGGTTTTCTTAGTAGAGGATTTTCTACATCCTCTTAAAACATCCATAACTGACTCCAAAAGATGTAAACCAGCATACTCTAGGTCTTCAAGAGCTAAGATTTGAGCCTAAGTGACCTGAGGTTCGGATACAGGAGCCTCCCTTGATTGGAAGTCAGAAGATTGTGCCTCCTGGGAAGGTGCATTGGTTCTTCCACTGACATGGACAGCAACAGGGAATACCATGGCTGCCTGGCCCAGTCAGGGGCTATGAGGATCATTGTTGCTGGCTGAGACCTGAGTTTCAACAGCACCCTGTGTACCAGGGGAAATGGGGGAATGCATAGAGGAATTTCCCTGACCAATCCAGGACAAGGGCATTTAGAGGAATCGTGCCCACTACTGGAGGTCTGCAACAGAACTGAGGTAAGTGGTGGCTCTGATGAGAAGCAAAGAGATCTATTTCTGGGGTGCCCCACCCCTCCAGAAAAAGTCTGTACCACTTATTGTTCAAGGACCATATCTGTGATGGTCCTGGCTGATTCGACTTAGGTATCTGCCAGAACATTGTCTTTGCCTGGCAGATGAATGGCCTGTAGTCAGGAGCCGAGTGAGTAAGCCAGGGTCCTGATTTTCATAGCCTCTGTGCAAAGGAGGCTTGATCTTGTCCCCTTGCTTGTTCATGTAGTACATGGTGGTAGTGCTGTCTGTCCTGACTTGCACTACCTTTCCCTGTATCAGTGGTTTGAAAGCTTGCATTGCCAGAAACACTGCCCTGATCTCCAACAAATTTATGTGTAGCAGCATCTCTGCACTTGAACAAGTACCCTGGGTAGTGTGCTCTGCTAGATGAGCCCCCCAGCCCAGGAGGGATGCATCTGTTGTGAGGATCACTGAAGGGAGCTCTTTTTGGAAAGGAACCTCTTCTCTGAGGTTGGCTTCCTCTTTCCACCACTGAAGAGCTTGAATAAATGTTTTTATTACAGGAACAAGCTTTAACAGGGAGTCCTTCCGTTGGCACCAATGAGTTCTTAAATGAAATTGGATGTCCCTCATCTGAAACCTGAATCCCAGCACTGTACCTGTTGCAGCTGCCATGTGACCAAGGAGTTGAAGAAACTGCCTTGCTGGCCTTGGGACATTGAGCCTGAAAGAGGCTGACAACTGCAGGATGCTTTTTGCCATCTCTGGGCAGGAATGCTCTGCCTACTTTGGCATTCAATTCTGCTCCTATGAACTGCAGAATTTGAGAAGGAATTAGAACTGATTTTTCCAAGTTTAAAATGAACCCCAGAGACTCCAGCTACTGTTGAGTGAGTTGGAGGTGCTCTATTAGCTGTTGTGGTGAGTCCTCCACCACTAACCAATCATCTAAGTAAGGGAATACTGAGACACCTTGTCTTCCCAAGTGTGCCACTACCACAGCCAGATGCTTTGTGAACACCCTTGGTGCTGAAGTGAGACCGAAAGGAAGAGCTGAGAACTGATAGTGTCCTGATTGGAGTCGGAATCTGAGAAACTTTCTGTGAGACTCCCTTATGGGGATGTGGAAATAGGCATCTTTTAGGTCCAATGATGCCAGCCAAGCCCCTTTTCGGATTGCTGGCAGAATCAGAGACAAAGTTACTATTTTGAACTTTGGTTTTGTTAGGAACTTGTTGAGGACCCTAAGATCCAAGATAGGCCGCAGTTCTCCATTTTTCTTTGGTGTAAGAAAATACCTTGAATAATGTCCTTTTCCCCTTTGATGCAGAGGCACTGGTTCCACTGCCTTTCGTGAAAGAAGGTGTTTCACCTCTTCTTCCAGCCTTCTGCTTTCTAGGTGGGAAGCTGGTTTGAAAGCTCTGTTTCTTTGAACAGGGGAGGACTTGAAGTTTAGAGACAGGCCATGACCCACTATCTCCAGAACCGACTTGTCTGTGGTGATGGTTTTCCAGTTGTGGAGAAAATGAGTCAGCCTGCCCCTACTGGTAAAGGAGAGGCAGCCTGAATGAAGAAGTCAGGGATCCCGTTTAGCCTGGGGGCTGAGACTGGGTACCACGCCGGCACCTCTTCTGCCCCTACCCGTAAAGTACCCTTGCTGTGGGTATTTGGGTGCTTGTGGGAGTACTATGGCCTGGTAAAAGGGCCTGGTATAAAAATGTCTGCCCGCCTCCCCTACTGAAAGGTCTAGAGGAGGTGGAGGGTATTTCTTTTGTAGAATTACTTCAGAAGGTGGCCTTATACTCATTCACCTTCTTCATGTTGGTCTCTGTATGGCTGCCAAATAGTGAAGTGCCCTCCATCGGAAAATCCGGAGTCTTATTCAGGGTATCCTGTGTTAGGTTTGTGGCTCTTACCCCAGCAAACCTTCTCTGTGTGATGGTATTTGCCATCCACCTTGCAGCAGTCTCATTGCTGTCTGCTGCCATCTGGAACTGGTATTTGGCAGCTTCCAGGCCAAACACAGCTGTTCAGCTAGGACTGCCGAAAGTGGAGGAGATGCTTTTTCAGCCATGTCCAGGACAGACTGCCAAAGAGCCTTCTGGTACTGTGCTGCATAGGCCTGTTAATTTGCTGGCTTAATGGCCAGAGAGGCTGACAGATAACATTTCTTGGCCATGCTTTCAATTTTTCTAGGGTTCTTCTCTGGAGGGTGAGAGGCCAGAAGGACGTTAGCCTTATCACAAGCTGCAGCTTGCACCACCCCTTGGTGGTTAGGTGTAAAAACAAGAATTCAGCCCCTATTCTGTCAAGCTGTTACTTTTTGTCCACTCTCTTGTCCAAAGGAGGGACAGACCCAGGAGCCTGGAGGAGTTTTAAAATATCCCTTTTGAAGAATTTATTGATGGGGAGTGAAAGCTTTTTAGTAGGAGTCAGTCCCATCATGTCCATATATTCAGCCTCCTCCTCATCCTCTGCAACTTCAGTGGTAGGGATGTCTAAGGCATCAGCAATTTTCCTAATGAAGGAAAAATGGGAAGAATAATCTTCAGTGGTCCTGGGAGGAGATCCAAACTCCCATTCAGGGGAGACCTCAGACTCTATAGGCTCACCTTCTTCTTCTTCCTCCTCCTCCTCTCCCTCACGCTGTTCAGGAAAACAGAGTGGGTTGGAGGGTGCAGGTCTGGACTGGAGACTGTGATACCACAGGCAGCAGACCCTGCAAGGTTTGCAAAATTTTTATTGCTCGTGCAATCTCAGCAGGAGAAGACACAGTGGCAGGCACTACAGAAGTCCCCTTTTCCACAGGGGATTCAGTGTGCTTTGTCTTTTTCTGTTTTTTTGACAGGAACCGGAGAGCTAGCCAGTTCAGAGGGTCTCTTTTTAACCGTATCAGCGGCAGAAGTGGCAGAAATTGTGGTGTCACCCACAGACCCTGAGGGTTTCGGCTGGTCAGAGCCAGAGCGATGCTTAAATCTTTTATTTAGTCGGTCCAGATGTTTTTCTCAAGTCTTGTCTGGAAAAGATTTACAGATAGCACAGTTAGACTTCAAATGGTCAAAACCCAAGCAGAAAACACAAGCAGAGTGTTTGTCTGCTTTGGCAAAGACTTCACCACACTCAGAACAGTTTTTAAAACTGGGTTCACCAGTTCTTTTTTTAGGTTTTTCTGACAAAATGGAGAACAATTGCAATTGCAATACTACAACCTTTTAAAATTCAAAAAATAATTTTTATCGATTGCGGTCGGTTCAGGAACCGATCAGAGAAACCGAGAGGAACCAAGAACCGATAAAAGTTGAACCGGGATTAGCGGTTCAGAACCAGAGTTATTAGTTCTAAAAAACAATATTAAAACTATACACAAATGAAGGGAAAATCCCCCCAAACTAACTAGAAATACCTTGGTTCCTCAGCGGTTATTCCGAACCGAGAGGAACTGAGAAAACAATACAAAACTAATTAAATAAACTAACGGCTGTTAAGAAAACACTGATAAGAGGCAGCAATTGAAAATAAGCAAGAAATATGTATTTATGAATAATCAAAGGCTTCTTTGACTAGATGTTGAGGAGGAAATCTCCAGGCGTCTGGTCTTGACAGGCGGAGAGAGAGAAATCTGAGGGTTAGAATGTAGGCAGTTGATAGGTGGCAGCGTTTGAAAAATGGCTTGTGCTAATAATTTCATCATTTGCATAGCATTCCATCTCCAAGCAGATCTGACCTTAAAGGTATACTGCAGAAGAGTTAGGAATATTGGAGTATTCCTGGGGTGAGAAACACTGTTGTCCATGTGACATACTTCAGAGGTGCTGCAAACATAGGCTCAAAGGGAGGGACCATGAGTTGGGCAGTGCAGATATTAAGGTCCCAAGCTGGCACTAGTTCTCTCACCAGTGGAAACATATGAGAAAGGCCCTTGAAGAACCTTTTAAATATGTGGTTTGATGGCAAGGAAACAGAGTTGCCTGCAGATGCATAGGCCGAGACTGAAGCTAAATTAATCTTTAGTGTAGAAGGCTATAAGCCTGTGGAATGTAGGTAGACGAGGTAGTGCAGTACCAGCGGCACTCCTGCCTGGGTTGGCACTATACTCCTACTAGAGCACCAGATAGAAAATCTCTTCCACTTTGCAGCATAGGTTTTCTTAGAAGAGGATTTCCTGTATCCTCGTAAGACATCCATAACTGGTTCAGAAAGATGTAGACTAGCGTACTCTAGGTCCTCAAGAGCCAAGCTTTGAGCCTGAGTGACTTGAGGTTCGGATACAGGAGCCTCCCCTGGTTGGAGGTCAGAATATTGTGCCTCCTGGGAAGGTGTATTGCTTTGTCCACTGACATGGACAGCAATAGGGAGTACCATGGTTGCCTGGCCCAGTCTGAGGCTATCAAAATCATTGTTGCTGGCTGAGACCTGAGTTTCAACAGCACCCTTTATACCAGAGGAAGTGGAAGGAATGCATACAGGAATTTCCCTGACCAATCCAGAATAAGGGCATAAAGAGGAACCATGCCCACTACTGGAGGCCTGCAACAGAACTGTGGCAAGTGGTGACTGATGAGAGGCAAAGAGGTCTATTTCTGATGTGCCCCACCTCCTGAATAAGGTTTGCATCACTTGCCTGTTCAGGGACCATTAATGATGGTCCTGGCTGATTCGGCTCAGGGCATCTGTCAGAACATTATCTTTGCCTGGCAGATGAATGGCCTGTAGTGAGCAGCCCAATAAGTAAGCTAGGGTCCAAATTCTCATAGCCTCCTTGCAAAGGAGGCTTGACCTTGTTCCACGTTGCTTGTTTATGTAGTACATGGTGGTAGTGTAGTCTGTCCTGAGTTGCACTACCTTTCCCTGTATCAGTGGCTTGAAAGCCTGTATTGCCAGAAACACTGCCCTGAGCTCTGACAAGTTTATGCGTAAGAGAGTCTCTGCACTTGACCAAGTGCTCTGGGTAGTGTGCTCTGCTAAATGAGCCCCCCCCCCAGCCCAAGAGAGATGCATCTGTTGTGAGAATCACTGATGGAAGTTCTTTTTGGAAAGGAACCCCTTCTCTGAGGTTGGTTTCCTCTTTCCACCACTGAAGAACCTGGATATATGTTTTTATTACAGGAACGAGCTTTGACAGGGAATCCTTTCTTTGGCACCAACGAGCTCTTAAGTGAAATTGGATGTCCCTCATCTGAAACCTGGAGCCTAGCACTGTGCTTGTTACAGATGCCATGTGGCCCAGAAGTTGAAGGAAATGCCTTGCAGGCCTTGGGACATTGAGCCTGAAAGAACCTGCTAACTGCAGGATGCTTTTTACCCTGTCTCTGGGTAGAAAGGCTCTGCCCACTATGGTATTCAATTCTGCTTCTATGAACTGCAGAATTTGGGAAGGAAGAAAAACAGATTTTTCTAGATTTAAAAGGAAACCCAGAGATTGCAGAAGCTGCTGAGTGAGCTGTAGGTGTTCTGCTAATTGTTGTGGTGAATTTCCCACCACCAGCCAGTCGTCTAGATAGGGGAATACTGTGACACCTTGTCTGCGCAGGTGAGCCACTACCACAGCCAGACACTTTGTGAACACCCTTGGTGCTAAAGTGAGACCGCAAGGTTGAGCTGAGAACTGATAATGACCTGACAGGAGTCTGAACCTGAGATACTTTCTGTGAGACTCCCTTAAGGAGATGTGGAAATAGGCATCTTTTAGGTCCAATGATGCCAACCAATCTCTATTTTGGAGTGCTGGTAGAATCAGAGGCAAAGTTACCATTTTGAACTTTGGTTTTGCTAGGAACCTGTTGAGGACCCTGAGATACAAGATAGGCTGCAGCTCTCCATTTTTCTTTGGTATGAGAAAATACCTTGAGTAAAGTCATTTTCCCCTTTGATACAGAGGCACTGGTTCCACTGCTTTTAGTGAAAGAAGGTGTTTCACCACTTTTTCCAGCCTTTTGCTTTCCAGAAGGGAAGCTGGTTTGAAAACTCTGATTTTTTTGAACAGGGGAGGATTTGAAACTTAAAGACAGGCCCTGACCCACTATCTCCATAACCCACTTGTCTGTGGTAATGGTCTTCCAATTCTGGAAAAAATGGGTCACCCTGCCCCCTACTGGCAAAGGCGAGGCAGCCTGATCGATGGAGTCAGGAGTCCTGCTTGGATTGAGGCTGACACTGGGCACCATGACTGCATTTTCTGCCCCTATCCCTGAAACACCCTTGCTGCGGGTATTGGGGTGCCTGAGGAAGTACCATGGCCTGATAAAAAGACCTGGAATGGAATTGTCAGCCCCTGCCTCCCCTACTGACAGGTGTAGAGGAGGTGGAGGGTCTGTCTTTTGCAGAATTGCTTCAGAAGATGACTTTATACTCATCCACCTTCTTCATATTGGCCTCTGTATGGCTGCCAAATAGGAAAGTGCCCTCCATAGGAAAATCCAGAGTCTTATTCTGGGTATCCTGCTGAGGTTTGTGGCTCTCAACCAAGCAGACCTTCTCTGTGTGATGGTATTTGCCATCCATCTTGCAGCAGTCTCATTACTGTCTGCTGCCATCTGGAACTGGTATTTGGCAACTTCCAGGCCAAACCTAGCAGTTTCAGATAGGTCTGCTGAAAGAGGAGAAGGTGCTTTCTCAGCCATATCCAGGACAGACTACCAGAGAGCCTTCTGGTACTGGGCTGCGTAGGCCTGATAGTTTGCTTGCCTAATGGCCAGAGAGGCTTACAGATAACCTTTTTTGGCCATACTTTCAATTTTTCGAGAGTCCTTCTCTGGAGGGTGGGAAGCCAGAAGGACATTTGCCTTGTCACAAGCTGCAGCTTGCACCACCCCCTGGTGGTCAGGGTGTGAAAATAAGAATTCAGCCCCTGTTCTGTCAAGCTGATACTTTTTATCCGACCTTTTGTCCAAAGGAGGGACAGGCCCAGGAGCTTGGAGGAGTTTTAAAATATCTCTTTTAAAAAGCTTATTTATAGGGAGTGACAGGTTTTTTTGTAGGAGTCAGCCCCATCATTTCCAGATATTCAGCCTCCTCCTCATCCTCTACAGCTTCAGAGGTAGGGATGTCCAAGGCATCAGCAATTTTCCTGATAAAGGAAAAATGAGAAGAATAATCTTCTATAGTCCTGGGAGGGGAGCCAAAGTCCTGTTCAGGGGAGACCTAAGGCTCTATAAGCTCACCTTCTTCTTCCTCCTCCTCCTCCTCACCACGCTCCTCAGGAAAGGAGAGTGGGTTGGAGGGTGCAGGGGTCTGGACTGGGGACTGTGAAACCACAGGTAGCAGGCCCTGCAAAGTTTGCATTATTTTTATTGCCCGTGCAATCTCTGAAGGAGAAGGCACAGTGGCAGGCATCACAGAAGTCCCCTTTTCAACAGGGGGTTCAGTGTGCTTTGTTTAATTTACTTTTTTTCCAGAAACCGGAGAGCTAGCTGGTTCAAAGGGTCTCTTTTTACCTGTATCAGGGGTAGAAACAGTAAAAGTTGTGGTGTCACCCACAGACCCTGAGGGTCTCGGCTGGTCATAGCCAGAGGGACCCTTCAATTTCTTTTTTTTTTAAATAATTCATATTTTATTAACACATTTTCCATTACAGGGGACAGAAAATTACAACGTATTCTGCATATACTCCAAATGTTACATGAGCTGTCCCCATCCCCCCTTCCCCCCACCCCATACAGCAGCAGGGTACGTACAGTAATAGAGAAATACTATATAGTATCGCAGATCAAGGATCATTGATTATAGTGACTCATTTCCCTAATCTGGCCATGATTAGCATGTGAAGGGGATCCCACGTATTCTTGTACCACTGCAACTTATTATGGAGGCTCGCTATTGCTTTCTCTGTACGTAGGTTAGCCAGAATTTCATTAATCCATTCCTGATATGTTGGGCATACTGCATCCCTCCAGTGCTGAAGCACAATTTTTTTTAACAGATAATGCAATCATGGAGATATGAAACCTCCTGATTCTCACCTTGATAGAGGATAGATCTCCCAACAAATATATGTCTGGGGTGAAGTAATCCTGCAAACCCAATATAGGATCTAGGTTAGTCTGTATAGCTACCCACAAAGACTTTATCTTGGGGCATGACCAAAAGACATGAAGAAGCGTGCCATCCTCTTGACATCCTGTGGTACAAGCCCCCGAACTTATAAGACCCCATTTCCTCAGCTTCACAGGAGTATAATATATGTTATGCATAATGTGGTATTGCATAAGGTGGAGTCTATCCTGAGAAACATATTTATGACAGAACTTCCATAAAGCTGACCAGTTGGGAGTATATTGAGGAAAAAAAGAGACCCAGAGCCTAGTGGGGCCCTTCAGGTCTCCCATATTTCCATAAAATAGGACACGGTATATTTTGGAAATAGTGCCTGGTGACCCCAACAAGGAGGAGAGATCAGATACAAACAGAAAGGCGGGTGGGCGAGGAGGGATGTTACCAAGTACTGTACAGAGGAGATGTTTTAATTGGACCACCCTGAAGTGAAAAGCTAACGGGATATCAAATTTATGAATTATGTTAGAAAATGAGAGCCATTCCCCTGCGTCATCCAGAAAAGTAGAGACTACCCCGTCCCCAATTTGGGGCAACCATTTACGAGATATCATCATTTTGTTTATTGTGAAGGACGGGGAATTCCAAATAGACTGAGACAAGTCCAAGTATGGGGAATACCGCAAAAATGAACAAAGCTGAGTGTGAACTCTAAGGGACGTACGAGTAATGGGACAGCTAAAGGTGTCAGGAAGGGACGCTATTTTAAGATAGAACATCGTCTGGGGGTCTATGTTCTAAGACTGAATAAAGTCTAACTCAATTTTGAGCCACACTAGTCTTAATCATTCCAGACCTGGATTCATTCAACGCATATACTTTGCAATGTGACTAGCCCAGTAGTAAATTGCCAGATGGGGGATCTGCAGACTTCCATCCATTTTCTGAGTGGCTAGCTTATAATATGCTAACCTGGCTTGTTTATTAGATCAGATAAAATTTGTGAAAATTCTGTGCATTTTCTGAAACCATGATAACGGAGTAAAAGAGTTAAGGAGCGAGAGGGGATAAAACAAGCAAGGAAAAACATTCATTTTAATTATATTAATTCGGCCCCAGAGAGAGAGAGAGAGAGAGGGGGAGTTTAGACCATCTGTTGAGGTCCTGAATTATCACTTGGGAAAGAGGCTCCAAGTTTTCTTTAAACCAGTAGGAGGGGTTACGCATCAGATTAATACCAAGGTATCTGAGAACACGAGGAGACCAGCCGGGACCAAAAGGAGACAAATCATTTTTTGAAAACCTTATGATTGAGAGGGAAAATGGAGGATTTATTTATATTCAGTTTATAGTTTGAGAGAGTACTGAACTTGACGATTTCTCCTAACATGACGGGAATAGATGTTTTTGGATGAGATAAATGAAGGAGGAGGTCATCAGCATAAGCCGTGATCTTCACCACTTGATTACCTATCGGGATACCACATATCTCCGGGTTATTGAGAATATTTCAGATAAGGGGCTCTAGGTATAAATTAAATAAGAGAAGGGAAAGAGGGCATCCCTGCCTGGTACCGGAAGACAAAAGAAAAGGTTTGGAGAATGCTCTATTGTCGGAAACTCTGGCAGAGGGAGTTTGATATAAGGCCCGAGTCCAGTCTATAAACTTAGCTGGGAAACCAAATACTTTAAGGGCCTGAAACAGGAAATTCCAGTTGACGCAATCATACCCCTTCTCAGCATCCAAGGAGACCAATCCCGAGGGAAAGGCAGCATCCCTGGACACCGAGACAACGTGCGACAGGGTACGAAGATGGTCGGCTGAAGAACGTCCCTTCATAAACCCCACCTGAGACATATTAATCAGGTCAGGAAGGACCCGTGTTATTCTATCGGCCAATATCTGTGAGAGAATTTTAGCATCTTGATTCAATAGAGAAACTGATCTGTAACTTTGCACTAGTTCTGGATCTTTATCGGGCTTAGGAAGGAGAACAATCAGGGCTTCAAACAGATGTGTATCTATTATTGCACCAGAAAGAATGTGACAGTACAACCAGTGAAGAACCGGTAATAATTGTGATCGAAAAGTTTTATAGAATAAAGCGGAAAAAACGTCTGGCCCTGGGACCTTGTCTGAGGGCAAAGCCCCGATGACCTCTGATATTTCCTCCAGAGATATTGGGGAGGATAGGAATTTCCTCTGTGGTTCAGGTAAAGAGGGTAGAGAGAAGTCCCTCAGGTAGGCCTCGAGCTCTTGTAAGGAAGGAGGGTTGTCCATGTCCCTATATAAATGCTCAAAGTATGAGGCAAACTCTTGCACAACCTCAGAAGGGGACACCTTCAGGGATCCATCTGCCCAGGCCCTAATTGGAGGTATGAATCTAGCAGATTCCTTCTGCCTTAACCTTAAGGCTAGCAGGCGACCTGCTTTTTCCCCCTGATTGGTATAGCTTGCTTTGGTGCAAATAATAGATAACTCTGCTTTCTCCCTCAACAGATCTAAGTATTTATCTTTAGCTACCGAAAGCCTCCTCATGTCCTCTTCCGAGGCCTCAGAGGATAACTTGGTTTCCAGAGACCTAATTAGAGATAATGAAGCTAGTAGCTCCACCTCTCGAGTCTTTTTCCTTTTTGTGGCTAGACTAATAATAATCCCTCTCATATATGCTTTGAAAGCACCCCACAAAATATCAGGTGCCATGTCCTCAGAGGAATTAGTAGAAAAAATGAAATTGATCTGTTCCTCTATTAGATCACGGTATTTGGTATCTTTAAGCAGTTGGCCATTTAATTTCCATCGGGTTTCTTTATGGGGAATGTTGAGGAAAGCCAAATTGGAAGTCACCAGAGAGTAATCTGACACTGGACCTGGCTGAATCGAGGCAGTTAAGACCCCGGGCAAGAGGACCTGAGAGAGAAAAAGATAATCAATGCGAGACTGGGTTCTGTGCACAGGTGAATTGAAGGTATACTCCCTGTCCTTGGGCTGTAGTACACACCACACATCACACAGTCCGCACTGATCCAGAAAGTCCCTAAAGGCCCTCTGTCCGGGCGACAAACCCCTCGACCCACTACCAGACCTATCCACTTCAGGATCAAGAACCAAATTGAAGTCCCCGCCCATAATTATACCAATGGGAAGCATGGGAAGGAGTATGGAGATAAGCTTCATAAAGAAGCCAGGATCGTCTATGTTAGGCCCATAAATGCTGCCAAGTAAAATTTGCATAGACCAAAGACTCCCCTGGACCAGGACATATCTGCCATCTGGGTCCCTGAGAACTTGTTTAGAAATAAAGGGAATGCCTCTATTGACCAGAATCATAACCCCACAGCTATTAGTGGACCCTGAGGCAGTAAACACCTGCCCAATTTGTTGCCTCCTAAGTCGCAGAGATTCACTTTCCAGTAAATGAGATTCTTGCAGGAATGTGATCTGAGAAGATAATAAGCTTAAATGTTTTAACACTTGGTATTGTTTAACTCTTTTCCTTATCCCCTTCACATTCCATGTAGCAAGATGTATACTACTGGCCATCTAAGCAAACAAAAAAAAAAGGAAGACTCTTATGTGAGATCTAGGGATTGCAACAATCGGAATTAAATGACCAGAACCCATGTTTGCTGCTGTATTCCCTTCCCAACCCAGCATCAACTTCTCTCCCACCCATCTCCCCAGCCCTCCCCCAAAATATTCCAAACCCACGCAACGAACAAGTAAAATGAAAGTCATGAACACATCACCCTCCCCCACCCCATCTGTCATAAGCAACGCTCAGAACAATACCATTTTCCTTCCTCCCCCTCCAACCTCCCAAACATGTACCCAAAAACCCTGCCCTAATATGTGAACCTTCTTATACAAACAGTGGTCAGAAATATCTAATCGAAAGTAAAAATAATGTAAGTGGTGATAAACAAGTACTGGACTCCTGATATTCAGGAAAGCAGAGAGCAAGAATGAAAAGGGGAAGATAGAGCAACCCCCACTTGGGAGCAGTCCAGAAAAACCCAAATACCTGAGAAAGAAACAAGCAATATAAAGCATAATAGCAGAATATGCTATCGTAACTACTGCCACTAGCAAGGATGAACATTTTCCCAGTGACATATGTTAGCAAAAGAACTAAATGCTCCCAAGTAGTGGATCTCCAACTATTCCCAAGCCCCCACTGTTATCTTTAACCGGGAAAAATAAATTCCCGAGACAAATAAAGGGGTTGATCCACCAAGTATACTGCAAGACCGCCCTCTAGTGGTAGTATATAAAAAACGCTGACACCAGAAGGTCGCTCTCTTAACTAGTGCCCTAGCAAACAAAAACACCAAGCCTGAAGGCTTTCATTATAATAACTAGATCATGAAGAATAATTTGGTGTCCTTGTAAAAGAGAAGCCGGAGAATGTGATCCATGTGAGAAAAACTGGACTTCCTCCCAGACAAGATACAACCCCCTAGAGACAAAATCCTGAGATATAAAGTAGCTCAAAAACACTGAGCGCTGAGATGGAAAATATTAGAAAGCAGGATTCCAATGAGGATAGTCCCCTCCGTTGTGTTATACAAGGAGCTTCTAAACCAGACAGTTATTCATTCCTCTTTTTGTATAGTAGCACGAGAAAATTCTTCTCCCTTCCATCGCAGGGTAGGATGAGACCAACCAATCGGATCCAGTGTCCCGAAACAGATCAGGCAAAGCAGCCTTAAGTCCCATAAGAGCAGCTTCAGGATTCTCGTATGTTGACCAGGTACCATCCACTAGTACCTGCAATCTAGCTGGATAACCCATTCTAAAGCAAAGGCCTACAGCTATAACTTTCGATACGATAGGGTGAAAAGCAATGTGCTTCGCTCTAACCGACCCCGGTAGATCTTGGGCAATTCTGAGCCTGGAGTTTTTCCCATTTCACTTTTTGCAGCTCTCTCACCTTTGCCAGAAAATGTTGTTGCTCCAGGTAATTTAAAAAACGACAAATAATGGGATGTGGCTTTGCTCCTGGAGATGGCTTGGGTCAAAAGGACCTATGCACCCTTTCAATGATGTACTTGGCCCCAAAGGGAGAGGGACCAGCGACCTTTTCCATCAGCTTCTGCACAAATGCAAGCATGTTCTGGCCTTCCTCTTCTTCTGGAAGGCCCAAAATAACTATATTGTTTCTTTGGCTGAGGCCCTCCAAATCTTCCAACTTGGCTTCCAAACTAGAAATCCTTTGCCGCATAGCTACGAGACTGGGATCAATTTTTTCCACTTGCTTCTCAAGAGAAGAGATTGGAGCTGCATTATCTGAAGTTTTCATCGTGACCTCTTCAAGTTTTTTAGAAAGGGATATAATTTCAGCTGAGATTTCTTTGATTTCTTCCCGGAAGGGTTTAAATTCTTCTAGAAATCTGCACAAGGTTAGGGGTTCTTACTCAGTGATCAAGTTTTGAAGCTCTGGCTTATCCACTGCACTTGAGGCCCTTGATTTTTTCGGGGCCTTCTCGGGAGTGACCGGCGGCATATGCTTCTACGGAGGCTTCTTCATGTAGACCTCCATAGTCAATGAAAACAAGCTGGCAGGTGCCCAGGCTATTAAGAAGGTGGTAATACGTAAACTTTCTGTTTTTTAAGGAGAAATATTGACCAAAATAGCGCTATTTTGCAGTTAGGAGGTTGGAGCTATGCAGAGGAGCTTCTACCCGGTACCCTGCATCACGTGATCCAAGATCGGGACCCTTCAATTTCTTATTTAATCTCTCCAGACGTTCTTCCAACGTCTTTTCAGGAGAAGACTTGCAAATTTCACATCTAATTTTTAATTGGTCAAAACCAAGGCAGAAAACACAAATGGAGTGCTTATCTGCCTTGGCAAAAACTTCACCACACTCAGAACTGTTTTTAAAACCAGGTTCTCCGATTCTCTTTTTAGGTTTTTCTGACATACTACAGAAAAGCTGCAACCGCAAAACACTAAAGGTTTTTAAATAAATAAAAAAAAAAACAAATTTATCGGTTGCGGTCGGTTCGGGAACCGATCAGAGAAACTGAGCGGAACCAAGAACTGATAGAAATAGAACTGGGATTAATGGTTTGGAACCAAAGGTATCGGTTCTAAAAAGCAAAGATTTTAACACATAAAAATTGCAGAAACTAGTAAATAACTGGGGAAAAAAAAAAACAAACTAACTAAAAGTAGCTCGGTTCCTCAGCAGTTATCCCGAACCGTGAGAAATCGAGAAAACAACACAAAACTGGCTAAATAAACTAACGGTTATTAAAATAACACTGAAAAGAGGCAGCAAATGAAAATAAATAAAAACTACTTAAATATTTATTATTAATAAAGGCTTCTCTGACTAGATGATGAGGAGGAAATCTCCAGGCGTCTAGTCCTGACAGGCGGAGAGAGAAATCTGAGGGTTAGAATGTAGGCAATTGATAGGTGGCAGCATTTGAAAAGTGGCTCATGCCAATGATTCAATCATTAGCATAGCATTCTATTTCTGGGTGGATCTGACCGTAAAGGTATATTGCAGAAGAGTTAGGAATATTGGAGTATTCCTAGGGTGAGAACACACTATTTTTCAGTGAAAAAGATGTTTCAGGACTAGAGGGCATGGGATGAAGTTGGAGGGAGGGCAATTCAGAGGAAACATGAGAAAATTTCTTCACAGAATGAGTGGTGGACAAGTGGGACACCCTGCCAGAGGAAGCGATGGGGGCTGAAACAATCATGGGATTTAAGAATGCATGGGATAGACATATGGGACTCTGGAGGTCTGGGGTAAGGGGCAACAGACTTCTAGGAAAACATAAAGTAAACTTATAAGCTCAAATGGGCAGACTGGGTGGGCCATAGGTCCTTATCTGCTGACAGTGTCTATGTATCTATGTAACACAGGGCCACCATGATGATAAGTGGTATGGAAGAAAGAGAGGTTGATGGCCTTTAACATGTTCACATTGGAGAAAAAGAGGCTGAGATGAGACACAGACCAGTGAGCTTGACTTCTATAGTGGGGAAGTTGATGGAGACCATTCTGAAGGAGAGGTTGATAACCTTTCTGGATAGCAATTGACTACAGGAAGAGAGACAGCATGGGTTTGTCTCAGGAGGATCTTGCCAGACTAACCTAATCAACTTCTTTGATTGGGTCACTAGAGCAGTTGACGAAGGCCATGCTGTGGATGTCCTGTGTCTGGACTTCAGCAAGACTTTTGACTCGGTGCCGCACAGGGATTACTGAGCATGCTAAGGAACCTAGGGGTGGGGTGGATTGGGAACTGGCTTCAGGGCAGACAGCAGAGGGTAGTTGTAAGGGGGGAGACATCCAAGCCAAGACCCATAACTAGTGGGTTACCGGAGGGTTCAGTGCTGGGCCCTGTTTTGTTTAGTTGTTCAATGTTTTCATAGGGGACATTGCAGAGGGAGTCAAGAGTAAGATCAGCCCTTTTGCCAATGACACAAAGATTTGTGCAGAAGTGGATAGTGAGGAAGGGAGGCAGGCACTCAGAGAGGATCTAGCTAAACTTGAACACTGATCAGAGGAGTGGCAGTTGGGGTTTAACACTAAGAAGTGCAAGGTAATGCACCTTGGAGCCAGAATTCCCAAGACCAGCTACTGGCTGGGAGGAGTGCGAGTAGCAGCTTCAGAGGAGGAGAGTAATCTGGGGGTAATAGTCACAGGGGACATGAAGGTATCGGCACAGTGTAGGAGGGTGGCAGCAAGGGCAAATCAGATGCTGGGGGTGCATTGCCAGGGTATCAACTCCAGAAAAGAGGAGGTCATCCTGTCCTTGTATAGATCACTGATGAGGCTGCATTTGGAGTACTGTGTATAGTACTAAGCCATACCTCAAGAAGCATGAGATTACTGGGAGGGGTCTGCAGGCAGCAAAAATGATCATGGGGCTGGGGGAGGTGCCTTATGAGGAAAGACTGAGGGAGCTTAACATGTACTCACTGGAGGATGGAAGGGATGGAAGGACATGATAGAGACCTTTAAATACTTGAAAGGCATAAACAAAGTCAGAACGGGAGGATTGTTCCACTTAAAGGGGGGGAAGGGTCACTAGGGGGCACAGTCTGAAGCTGGAAGGGGGAGGTTCACGAGAAGATGAGGAGGCACTACTTCACAGAGAGTGGTGGTGGGATGGAATGCACTGACGGAGGAGTTAATTGAACAGAGGACAGTGGATAGCTTTAAATGAGGATGGGACAGATTCAGGGGCAGGGCAAGTACACACAAGAACGTAATGAGGGCTATGCCCGGGAGAGAAGCTGGAGGGAGAGGATTGGGGGGGCAGCTGCAGTAGTGTTAAACTGTGAGCTGCACATCTGGGCAGACTTGATAGACCTGTGACCCTTTTCTGCCAGCTATTTCGTATGTCGGTACACTTTTTCAGTCTCCTGCATATTCAAGGGTATCAACAGGGTCGACATGCCCTGATTAAAGGGACATCATCCTTTTTTGCATCATATTATTTCTAGTTAAAAACCCACCTTTTGGAGTTATCTGGCACTGCCTGCAGGCAAGCAGGGCCAGGGTGCTCAAGAGTATATATAGGGGAGTTTTGGCCCAGGTTGGAGAGATCCCCTGCGGGAGCATGGGTGCGAAATCTGTCTTCAGGGCCGAGGTTCAGGGCTGCGGTGGGGCAACTGCCACCCTGGCCTGCCATCCCAGTTGCTACATATCATCTGGTGGGAAGTGGAGCAATTGAGAAGAGAACCATGCCAGCTTTGAAATGCTGCCGTATCAACCTCCACACCACTGCTGAAGAAGGAAGGGAGCTGGGGCCCAAAGCATAGGAGAGCCTGCCCTGTGTCCCCCAGCACCAGGTTTGGATGGCGTGGAGAGGTCCCATCCTAGAAGC
This sequence comes from Neoceratodus forsteri, assembly GCA_016271365.2. Lineage (NCBI taxonomy): Eukaryota > Metazoa > Chordata > Ceratodontiformes > Ceratodontidae > Neoceratodus > Neoceratodus forsteri. The sequence goes on from CM028132.1 coordinate 1,363,713,507, forward strand.
CAGCCTATTAGCCACTTAAGTCCGGGGTCCCAGCCAGAGATAAGAGTCCATTTCATTGGTGGAGCAGGGTGGCAGTCTGCATCATGGTCACCCCATGTTAGGACTGTTTGGGTGCTGAATTGAAGAGCTGAGCTTGAGTAGGTGGTGACGGCATGGAGATTTGCAAGGGGCCCATGGCATCAGCCTTTTCAAGCAGCTGCAGTATGGGTAGCCCTTGGCCCCTTGCCGGTAAGTCCACTGATCATCTGGCTCGAGTGCCCCAGCATTTTATGTCTGAAACACTGGCAGCCAGTAAGACCCCACAAATTGCCTATCATGGCCAAGGATGATACTGCTATGAGCAGCAGGTGTCTGCCAAGCTGTCTTTTAAGGGTGCTCACAAGAAGGGCAGTTGTAAGGAATGAAGTAGTGGAGCCGGAGGAAACCCAAGGATTAGTGCAGGAGGAGTTTTGGAGCTGCCGAGATCTAAAAAGAAGCCGGTTCGGCCTACAGTGTTGCTGCCATCATCCTCTTAAAAGAGTCTACACAGCCCTGAGAGAAAGTCAAGCAGTGTGGATCTTCTAGCCAACTTAAAGCACTGGAACCTTGATCTTGTGCCTTGCAATATGAACTCTTACTGCCAAATAATTTCCCAGTGCTCCATGGAGTGGATGTTTGTCTTAAATTGTTGGACATTAAATCCAATGTTGAACTTTTAAATCAGTGTGGAACTTGAAATCAATGAATGCCAGCTTGATTTGCACTAGTTCAGTTTTGCCCCCTGCAGCTGTCAGCACCGAGAGAGAGAGAGAGAGAGAGAAAGAGAGACTGTGGTACCCCAAGGCATCAACAATCTGAACCAAGTAAATGTAGCAACATTTCTGTGGATGGTGTGTTTCTGGCTGTGAGTGCTCCCTCCCCATTGACTTCAACATCTCTCATATCCCTAGACACTGGGGGGGAGCTCATACCAAAACAGTTCTAACATGGGGCGACCATGACACAGACTGCCACCCTGCTCCACCAACAACGTGGGCTCTTACCTCCTGCTATAACCCTGGACTTAAGTGGCTAATAGACTGGCTTCCAGGATGGGACCTCTCCACGCCATCCTACCCTGGTGTTGGGGGACATGGGGCAGGCTCTTATATGCTTTGGACCTCAGCTCTCTTCCTTCTTCAGTGGTGTGGAGGTCCGTATGGCAGCATTTCAAAGCTGGCAACCCCCCCCCCCCAGATTGCTCCACTTCCCACCCGATGATACATGGCAACTGGGACAGTGGGCCAGGGAGGCAATCGCCCCATCCCAGCCTCAAACCTCGGCTCTGTGAACCAACGTCATACTCAAGGTCCCTGCAGGGGATCTCTCCAACTCATGCCAAAACTCCTCTATATATACCCTTGAGCACCCCGGCCCCCCTGCCTGCAGGTGAGCCTAGAGATCTCCAAGGGATACTTTGTGGGCAATAACAGTAAATTCCCTACAGGGGACTTACAGTGAAAACCAGACTAAGTCTAGAATTTACCAAAAAATAAGATGACTGAGGAGTCTGGGCAGGGTGTTAATCGATACTGGATCTTTGAACTGAAGGTATACATTACCCTTGGAAAATCATTTGTGTTGTGATGGGGTGGGGGTGGTGTTGCCATTTAACCAGATCCAAGTAAATATAAGCAGTATCTTCACCAGCTTCACAGCATCCTGTTAGTGTCAGGGGAATGGAGGCATCCTTGCAGCTACCCTACTGTTGTATTGGCAAAATGTTTGCCTCCACTGGGCTCTTAAAACATTATTTAAAAAGCATTTTTCTATGAGTTACAAATGCTAACCTAGTAATCCAGACATTGGGTCACTGGAGTAACATAAAAATAATCAATGAAGGAACTGTATGCATCTCCTTTAATAATTTATGAAGAGAATGGATCCATAAAAGGTGGAAAGCGAGAGAGACATGCTTGCTCATGTAATCCATTCCATTAGAACAAAAGAAGCTTTGTAAACGAGTGTTAAAACGCACTTGAGCATTCTGCGAAAATATCCCAATCAAAAACAAATTACCTTGTGTGAGTTATCACCACATCCTGTAATTCTTCTAATGCCATAACCTCTTTGTGGTGATTACTGTTTACAATGTAATTTGTAAGCCTTCTGTTCACTCCTGAATCTGTCACCTTACCAGACAGACGACTTTTACTGTAGGATATGACACTATTCCCCAACCATGCTTCCTACACACACAACAAAATCACTTTCTTCCCTCCAGAAGCAAAGCCTTTTGCTAGTACTACGTAATAATAGTACTGTGTAATACTAAAGAATACATTTCAAAAGAGCCTGAAATGTAGTGTACTAACTACTCATTTTTTCTTAAAAGAATGTACTAAAATAGTAAACATAGCTGTAACCGTTATAAATTAAATACCAGTGCTTGAAAGGATACCTAAACCCTCTAATTTCACATAGGGCATATTTAACAAAAAATAGCTTAATAGCCATGTAAAGGAAAGTTAGTTGTTTACAGTAATGCTGAAACTGCATTTTTATTGCAGATCAAAGAAGTTTTGTAGCATTTAAAACATGTGCAAAAAGTATCTCTTGTTCCCATAGCCCACAGAAACTGCAAAATGGTTGTCATTGTGATGTCACTGAAGAGGAAAAGTTCTAGCTTTATAGTAAGCATTATATAATTACTGGTGACCCCCTTTATCGCACGGTACACAAGGCTCTGTCAAATGCAGTGATAACCCAAAAAACAGTTATTACAGCATTTTCAAAACTTTATGTTTCATTAGCTTGTGCTCAGGTGTCAATAATTTCAAGTGTGCCACTTCATTGGTTCTTCATCTGTGCGAGGGCAGGCCAAACGCCTGAAGAAACACGGTGGCTCCATTTCTGCATTCCTGAGGATTCATGCTCAACTTTCCCTCTCTCCTTTCAAGTAATTTTTACATTTCTTTTAACTATTTGTAACCCCCCTGCAAATGGGAGTTCCCAAAAGACTTCCAGGAGCTTGCTTGAATGCTCCGAGCCTGAATGGTGTTTGGAGTTTAAACCATTTATCTGTGAGTGTTTTTAGAGCCTATGGTACTGTCTCTTTAACAGCTGTCTGCTTGCAGACATAATTAGTTTGTATGGGGGGGACTGTGTGTTTCTCTGCTTGAGTCCCACTCAAGCTGCTGCCAATTCACTCCGTTTTTGCAGTCACTAGGGTGCAAAGGGAACCTATCTGAAAGATGTAACTGTTTGCCAGAAATCATTTAGCGTAATAATGAAAATACAGTTTGTCTAACCTGCTTTTCTTTGCAATCAGAACTGTGTTTGCCTAGTTCCCCATTCTAGTTTTGAACTGCTGAACTGGACCAATCAGTGTGGGTTAAGGGAGCTCTAAAATGGGTGCCTGTGGACGAATCAGAACTTGGACTCGTAATCTGAGCCAGCCACAAGAGGACTGTATGGACAGTGACTCTGGAAAATGTAGTTTGGACTTTGGCACCTTTTTGTACCAACAGAGGGAGGCTATTGTGAGTGACAGCCAATCCAGCCAAGAACTGGGAGGAACTCAAAGGAAGTGCCCGGTTTTGTCTACTGTAGTTTCAGTTTAGCTCTGGCAGTGAAGAGGGAAGGAGCCCTGTGCTCCTTCGTTGTGCAGTTTTAGCGCAGGAATCACGTGTAAGGCCCCAAGTTTGGTCTGCAGCTTGTGCAAGTGCTTGTTCAGACTGAATCTGATCTGTGAAGAGAATCAAGGAGATCTGAAGAGTAGAAACCAGGCTCACCCTGTAGAAGACTGGAGAAATTGCTGAATCGCGCTCGGTGTGTCAGGAACTGAATCTGCTGTGTGTTCTCCTGGGTATTGTGCAGTAATTGCGATCGGGATAGAGAAGCAGCCTGCCTGGTATAGTACTTTCTTTTTCCATATAAATGTGTGTAGTGCTAGTGGAGACTCACGTTTCAGATCCTGTACAGTGAATTGAGTGCATGAAGCTGGAAGTAAACCCCAGTTTAATCCAGACTACATCCATTTGCTCTGAACTGCCTTGGGGTCCAGTCACAAGGACCTTGTCCATATGGTCTGCTCCTGCAATCCAGGACAATCTGCCTTCCATTCAGTTTTAGCATTGAATTTGTGAGTACAAATCAGGGTAGCTCCTGCCATCATCTAATTGCAAGTGTTCCATCTGATTACTTTTCTTTTCTTTCTCCAAACTGAGCCTGCCGGCTCCAGATTACAATTTGGGTATTATGCATGCATTTTCCATCTTCAGGGCCCCAACCAGCTGCACCAAATAGGCTAGCCTCTTATTGCCTGGGTACCCAGTAAGAGTGACATGAGGGACATTTGGGATTCTGAAATATGTGCACAGTACTGTGATTATTAATGCTTTTAAACTAATTAACCTGATTTCCCCCTGTCCTTGTTATATCCCCCTAAATAAATCAGATCTGTTTGTTTCAACAAAGTTGCACTGCCTGAGGTATTTGTCTATGTTAAAGTATTGTACTGTGGTTTTTACACTGTATCATCTTATTTTATGGAGAGTCCCAGGAGTCACACTGCCCGAACCAGTCCTGGGAGTAAGTGTATACTGTGAAGGTAATTCTGATATACTGTGTGGGCCACTAGTGGGAAGAAAGGGGGGGTCGCAGTGTCCCAGAGGGCTGTGACCAAGTTAGTTTAACTATTGCTAACCCTGACCTCTGGGTGGAGGCACCCGCCATCGGATCCAGGCCCCTCAACCTGTTAGTGGAAAATCAGGCAGGGGTAGTAGCCCTTGGGATAGCGCCATCTAAGGGTTACATATTCATCTGGTTAATCCTGCCTTTACAAGTAAAAAACTCTATCTGGTTTATCCTGCTGTTGCAACACTTGGCTGGCACTTCGGTAGACAGTGTTGTGAGTCAGATTGGGAACAGACTGTGTTTATCTGACAACTGTGTACCTATTGCACTTCCTATGCCAATTCCACAATACTTCTTTAAACAAAGAAAAGAAAACAAAAAAGGAAAAAATGTTTTTAGAAAGAGAGCATGCGTGTGTGTGTGTGTGTGTGTGTGTAGGTGTAGGTGTAGGTCTCTCTCTCTCTCTCGCTCTTCACAGAACAGCTTTACATTCTCTGCCTGTCTCTCTCTGTCATTTAAAGTGTTGACAGAAAAACTCTCCACATCAGTAATTATAAAAAATAAAGGCTATGCAGCTGTGATGTTATGGATTTTTTTTTACACAACCTCAGTGTGTGATGACTTCGTAAACCTTGACAGTGAAGGATTTATGGGTCCTCACACACCTCGAGTGTGTAAAAAAAAAATCCATAACACACAGTTGTATAACCATTATTCTCTATTTACTGCACCACCATTATGGCCAGACTAAGGACAGGTCAAAAGCAACAATGCTTTGTGAGCCTAGGTCTCCAGGGGGCATCAGAACATAAAGCTTCAGTTTAATTTTTTTCTTTTATGTTCTCAGCAGTTTTCATTGTGAAGATATGCTATCTGGAGAAAGTCGATACATGTTGGTGCTGAGACCCAGGCCAGACATTTCAGTTTTGTACATAAATGCCCAGATATTCAGAAATGCACCTAAGGCCGGTGCAAGTCTGGCGCAGTGCAATCCAATGCTCCATGGTGCAACAGGAGCCATATTCAGAGGTTGTGCCAGCTGCACCGCACCAGTGCAACCTGGCTGAATATGGCACAGTTGTGATGGCACAACCAGACTTGCGCCATGGTGCAACCAGAGTTCCGCCCTGCTACAGAAAGAGATGTACCTGCTCAACTGTGGGAGCAGAACAGCAGAGCAACAGAGTGGGGCATGACACAGAGAAGAGACCCAGGGAATCACAGTGACAGGCCACAGGAGGCCACCACCAGCAGGGCACAGCAGGGCGCACACAGGCACCCAGACACCCCTCCCCAGAACACAACAGTGGCACAGATAGCAGGCAACAGGAGGTGCCAATAGCCAACAGAGGGCCACCAAGGGAGCCCCCCATGCAGACTGCTGGCCATGCCCCCCACTCTCCCAGAACAGAGCAGGCCACACCCAGGATCACGCAGCCAAGCACACACACATGCCACACAGGCACACAGGAAGCCCACACAGGAGGCACTGAATGTGCCAGGTGGCAGGTAGCATGGCAGACCACATGGGACAGGCTGCACAATGCCAAGCAGGTGCCCCAACACAGTGTGCAGCCAGTACCCAACCAACTACCATGGTCGTGTGCCACTACCACGCACACACCCACCACACACCCTGACAGCAGCCCAATGGATGCACCACAGTGGCATGCAAGACACACAGTGCAACACACACAGCTGCTATGGCACATGGCACAGGCGGCCATGCCTGCACCCACTGCCCTGCCACCCCTCATGTAAAGTGATGAGGACCATGACAGTGCCTACCTGCCCTCTGCGACCCCGCTGGTGCTGGTCCCACTCCCGCTCTTCCTCCATGGTCCGCTATGGCCTGCTGTGCTGATGCTGCCACCTGTGCCTGGTGGTGATTCTCAGGCCCTGGGAATGGAACAAAGACAGGTACACATCAGGAATCATCCACAGCAGCTGCCCCCGTGCACAGGGTGAGACCCAGCCTGACACGTCCCACAAGGCTGCATTGCAACACAAGCAGTGGCTAGCAATGCCACTCCACGATGCGCATGATGACAGTGCACCACTCTGCAGGGCATGCCAGGAAGCCTAGCCAACACCACAGTACAGTACCAGGGCACACATGCAATATGGGCTGACTAACCTAGCTGTGGCACAGCCCCTCGCCTGACATGTGCCTCAAGCTTCCTCAGGTGCTCTGGGTCCCGCCTCACCAGGTCACCATACTGGTGGCAGTATTGCTCCCATGTCCTGGCCACCCTGGTCCTTTGCTGCAGCCTGGCAGCAATCCCCTGCCACACTGTGACCCTTGGCTGCTGCAGGGGCACATGGCCAAATAGTTGGGGGGGCGTGGGGCTGGACACAGGCCACCAGGTTGGCGAGTTTAACCTGTGTCCAGTTCTGGGCTCTATGGACGTGTCCCTGTGCCATGCTACACAGTGAGCTCGGGGACCAAAGTGGCGGTAGTAGGCGTATGTGTCCATGACCTGCACCAGATGCGTGATGCAAGGGAACATGTGCTGTGTCCACCCATTGTGCAGTGCCAGAGATGCATGTCATGGGCATGGCTAGGTGGGGTCACCGGGTCAGGGGAGTGACCCAGGGGTCAGGGGTCACACCAGGGGTCAGGGGTCACCTGCCTCTCTGCAGTGCGCACGTGCGCAATAGCAGGCCTAGCGCATCATGTGCTATGCCCCTGCATCACACTGTCAGTGCACAGTGCATGATTGACACCATGATACCGTTAAGTGCATGCCACTGCAGGCCTGTGCACCATGCATGCATGTGCATTGTGCTGTGACTTGCTCTGGAGTAATCTCATTGCGAACGGAGCAAAATTGCGATATTCAGAAACCACATGCAAATGAGCTCGTCAGCCAATGCGTGGCACACTGGGTGCATTAGCATGTCATTACCTTTGTGCCAAACCTCATTTGCAAGCATTGTGCCTTATAAGCACCACAGAACAGCACAGGCCATGGACTGGTATTGCATCCTTTCGAGGTAAGTTGCGCATACCGCGGCAGCTCACGGGGAGCATACAGCACAGCAGGGTGGGATGGAAGAGGGTGATAATACCACTAACACACTGTGTTGCCCATGTCCACAGGAAGAAAAATGTTGGAACATGAGGAGGGAGAGGAGCGCGGGCCTGCATGGAAACACAGGCCCAATTTCACAAAAGTGGAGATACAGGCCCTGTTCAATGCATACCTTGACAAGGAGCGCCTGTTGAGTGGTGTCATGGACACAGCACAGGCCAGGACTGGGGCCTGGGAGGAGGTGGCAGCATAAGTCAACCAGCATGACAGCCACCTGCGATCTGGGGCAGAGTGCCGGAAGAAGGTGGGCACAGACAAGAGGCACATCAAGAAGAAGGTGGCAGCCATCCAGGCATCCCGGAATGCCACTGGAGGGGGCCTGCAGATGCAACACCGCTCACGGCGCAGGAGGAGTTGGTGTCAGCCACCATGCTCCACAGCATGGTGGAGGGTGTGTCTGGCGGTGGTTTCCAGATGGGTGGCAGCCTATCACTGCATGATACATATGTCAGCTATGCACAGCTGGTGGAACAGCAGGTGTGTACACTGGCATGCTGGTGTGCATTCAGCCGGCATGCATGTCATGTGCATGTGTGCGCACCCACGTAAATGCCATGCTACAGGACACATGCAGTGGCAGTGAAGGGGGGGTACATGTGGGTAATGCATCACTGACATGCCTTTCTTTATCTTGCAGCACCAGCACGCCTCAGTGCGGATGATGGGACAGCTGCCGTGGAAGGTGGAATGGCCCCAGAGGACCAGCCATCCACCTCCACTGGCATCCGGGGGCCCAACAGGCTGCAGCTCACCACCACAGTGCAGGCAGAAGTCCTGGACCTGGAGTCGGATGAGGCCCTGGATGTGTTCCTGTGGGATGCCAGCCTTGGTGTCCTCTGCACAGAGACACAGATTGGGTGGGGTCTGACACCGATGATGGCATCACAATTATCCTGGACAGCATGGGCAATGTTGTGGTTGAGACGCCCCTGCGGCCACTGACATAGGCAGCACTCCCAGCACCCTGCCAGTGGTGGAACAGCTGCCTGCCACCACTGTGGGTGCAGCGGTGTGCACTGCCCTTGCTGTGCCCTGCGGTGGTGATGGTGCAACTGTACAGGTGCTGAGTGGTGTACAATGGCTGGACGGGTGACAGCAGCAGGTGGCACCGGGCAGCTGGACACAGGGTCTGCCACCGGTACACCTGCTGTGCCCATTCCCCCCGAAGACCCCACCGTGCAGTGTCCACCAGAGAGGGGGGCTGTGCAGTGTGGCCGGTCACCGCATGAGGATCGGTGTCCCACCCGGGAGCCCCAGGACGCCGACCTGCTGGCTGAGCACACCCATTTGCTGTGGGCATCTGTTCAGCAACAGGTGCTGCTTGCCACTGGGGTGTGTGCACTGCATGCGGAGGTGCACCAGTTAGCCAAGCAGCAGGAGAGGGGCATTGTGCAGATCCTGGCAGGGATACAACGCATGCAGGAGACCATGACTACATCCCTGGATCATATTACCACTGCGATCATGGATGGCTTTGCACTGCTGGCTGCCACAGGGCATGGCCTGGCACAGATGGTCCCCCTACAGTGCACTGTCCACCCCATGAACCCGGTGTCAGGTGATCCCAACACTGTTGACACCAGGCTCTGATGTGGGCATCCCAGGCACACCCAGGGCTGGCTTGTTTGGGCACCTTCACATCCCCATGCAGACATGGTCACTATTCTGCAATTCAACCCATGGGGGGCTGTTGCTCACTCCCTACATGGCTGATGCGCAGCCTGTAGCGGCCGATCAGCCCAGGCGTGGCTGCCCCATGGCTATGGTGGCCATGGTTCCATGCAGCGGACCTGATGTGCGGGCTGCCTCGCCTGCAGTCTGCAGCTGCTGCCCTGTGCACACATGGGCGGTGTGTGTGTGCCCAACACTGGTGTGGCACCTGTGTGTCGTGCCACACACTGCCTGTGTGCGTGCTTGCCCGGCTGCTGGACCATGTGGCGTGGGCATGATAAAGGCAGTCTAGCACCAGTTGCACCTGTGAACCAGTGCAATGCATCTGATCTACACCACATATCACTGCCTGGGTGTGTGGGTGCGTATGTGTGTGTGTGTTGCTGTGTGTGGTTCTGAGTGGTTGTGTGCCCCTGACTCCCCTACCCCTGCATCATGCCTCTGTGTGTGCATACCCAGTGCTGTGCACACCCCTGCATGTGTGATGTACCTGTTTGTGTGGCCCATGCATGTGTATCTCACTACCTGTGTGCACCATAGTGCTCCTATGCAATGGTGTCCCGGTGCCATCGCACCTGCTGTTGCAGATGGCGATCCCTCTGCCTAGGGGGTTGCTGTCCACCATCCTCCGGCCTATTGCCTCCGTCATCCCCGCTACTGTTGCCCTCACCAGCCTCAACGGCTATCCCATGGTCAATGGCCATGTTGTGCAGCATGCAGCAGGCCAGGACTAGGTCACAGGCTTTCGAGAGGCTGTACTGTAGGGCACCGCCTGACCTGTCTAGGCAACAGAAATGTGCTTTCAGCATGCCAAAGACATGCTTGATGATGTTGCAAGTGCTAGTGTGTGCCTCATTGTAGCGTTCCTCTGTGGGGAACGATGGACGCCAGTAGGGGGTGAGCAGCCAGGGCCTCAGTGGATATGCGCTGTCCCCTGTGTGGATAATGACATGATTAGCCCTCTGCTATTCTATCCTGTGCCCCTTGCCTGTCCCTGGCACCCACACCACCTTGTACACCCTGCCCTCCCCCATCCCAAGGTATGCACTGCCCATTGCCCCTTGCCCATACCATACTCACCCACTAGGTGGCTCGTGGGGATGTCCCCATGTTCAAACCTGTGGCACAGCACAGAGCTGTGCCAGGTGAACACACCATGTGCACTCCCAGGGTGTGTGGTGCAGACATTGGTGATGCACCCTGTGGCATCGCACACCACCTGGCAGTTGGCACTCAGGCTCCCCTTCCTGTTAATGTACTCCACACCCTCGGGGCCAAGTGGCATGCGGATGCCAGTGTGGGTGCAATCAATGGCCCCAATCATACCAGGCATACATGCAATCATGTGGAAGTCCGGCATGATTGCAGTACGCTCCACCTGTGTGCTGGGGAAATGGATGAATTCTAAAGCATGTGGCAGCAGAGCATTGAGGAACTGTGTGAGGAGGTAGGTTGTGGTCAACTGGGTTATGCCTGTGGTGTCCCCTGTTGGTCTCTGGAAGGTACCTGTGCCGAGCAGGCACATGACAGCTGTCACCTTCATCTCCACGGACATGGTGTGGCTCTGTCTGGTGGGTGTCTGCATCTCCTCACTGCACAGCTCACAGAGATGCCTCAGAATGGCCCTGATCAGGTGGTACCGGCCCACAATTTCCATGTCACTGTAGTTCTCAAAGATGATGCGGGCACGGTACCACCTGTGTTGGGCATACCACTGACGGACCCTTCCTTGGCCACATCGCTGTTGCTCCTGCCTCCTCACACCCCTCATTATGGCCTTCATCATGAAGGGAACACTATCCATGGCCCTTGCTGTCCAATATCCCCCTGGGCAGTTGGCTGCTGCTGGCTGTGTGCCACCCTGGTGCACTGCCTGGCAGTGTGTCTATCTCTCTCTCTCACTCTCTCTGCCCCTCTCTCCCTCTCCAATGCCACCTCTGTCCCTCTCCCTCTGTGTCTGCCTTGGTCTGTTTGTCTGTCGCTCGCGTTCTTTCTTTCTTTCTTTCTTTCTTTCTTTCTTTCTTTCTTTCTTTCTTTCTTTTTCTCTCTCTCTCTCTCTGTCACTCCCTCTCAACTGGCGCAAGTGCTGTCTCTGTGCTTGCGCCCTGTATTTATAGGAGCAAGTCTGCTTGGAGCAACTTCAATTTGCTCCGCACTTCCACCATGGTTTCACGGTTGAATATGCCACTGCGCTGGATATTCATGGGCACGCCCCCTGCACTTGCACCTGCATACATTATAGTTGCACATTGACACAATGGAAATTGCACTGCGCAATGGCTCCCAATGAATATGGCTCCTTGGAGCAAGTCCGCACTTGCGCCACCGCAACTCAGTTGCACCACGTGCAACTGCTTTTAATATCCAGGCCAAACTCTCCAACTGCTGCCCCCAACCCTGCACTTGGTACAAAAAAATCAGATTACCAGTCAAGATGTCTCATCTAGTCTCTGAACAGAGTGTACACTAACATCTATGTCCTAAACAACAGAAGTTTAAACCGAAACAGACACTGCTCAGTGGCATACAGTATTTATTTTTTGAATTTTGTTAACTGGCAAGGCCCACTGAGACTAAAAGTCCATTTTTCAGAGGTGACCTGGAACACTGCACTAAATCAAATGCTTTGAAGAAGAACTTCCCCAGTCCTTTTGACTTTCATGCATAAATTACCCCTTCTTGTACGGAGTCTGGAATTGTATTTCATTACTGTCCACTGCAGTTAGTTTTTGCACTCTGAGCTACTAAAAATGGCAGGGTGTACCAGAGCTTCTATAGCAAGCCTCGTGTTGCTGTGGGCCCAGGGTTATACTGCTGACATCATTATAGGGCAGAGTCAGTTTCACAAAAAAAAACATACTGACAAGGCATTTGGATTTTGGCATAATGCATTGCTAACCAGTGTGTCTTGGGGAAGAGGAAACGCAGTATGTACACTGAATACTGATAGGTTTCCCTTGCAGCATTGTTGCAACTGCATGGTACTGCATGGTGTCAGTCACTCCTCTACCCTACAGTGATGTCATCAGGAGCTAGCAGCCCAGCAGCTGAACAGCAAAGGCAAGTGCAGCAGGGCTCACAAACAAATCCAAATTATGGAAGGCAGAGTAAACCTTGGCCAAAAATAACAAATGCACACACCTTTTCAGGTCTAGTACTGCATATAATGACCATAAGTTGTAACTTTTTGGACCATCACGAAAGTTTCTCTTTAGTGAACACAAAGTTGGGCACACACCACCTCTTCAATTACCAGGCATAAAAAAAATCACATAGGATAGCTTTGTTGTCGATTTATTGTTAAAAAGACAATCCAAATATGAAGAAAGCACCTGTCTGAAGTGCCCTGCTGACATGTTTTGGACCACACCTGGTCCTTTATCAAAGGGCGCGGCATAATGAGCAACCAACACATTAAATGGTGCAGTAAAGCAGTACAGATCAGGGTTTCCAAAGAGGGGATATGGCGCTCACTAACAGATTTGTTCACAGGGGCTATAGTAGTAGCATATTGGCACAGGCAACGGATTTTGCCTGTGCTCAGGATTGTACACAGCTACTGCAGGACAAGCCAGAAAATGAGGTCTAGATAGTGAGGTTTAACTTGGTTACAACTTACTGCATTCAGTCCATGCTAGCCATGTAGAAGCTATCATCAAGAAACACTGACATATTTTGATGACTGACCCTGACTTAAAGGATTTGAAAAAACAGCTCCCGAGGATTGCCTATCAAAGGGTACCCACTTTAAAAAAATATTTTATTAATTTCATCATTCGGATATAACCTTTGAGCATGGTGCTCTTTTTCAAAGGTTCCACGTCATGACAAGAAGACAAAACACAGAGAATTAAGTCACTGATTATAGATACAAAGCACTGAGCCCCAACAGTGCAGGATATAACACCAAGTAATCCAGTTATTTACAATTTGGGGCTGATTTGTACAAATGTGTAGCATTTCGATAGTAGGTTTGACAGTCCACAGATTGGTGCAGTTATTTGAGATCAGGTATATCACAGGAGGCAAAAAACAGGTGCAGTTCCTTAAGTCACATGATTAGCATGATGAAGATGCAGCCAGGAGGAGGCTTCATCATTTACGTGAAGAAGGGGAGAGGAGAAGTAGGGTTAAAAAATAAATGATGTTATAACGGCAGTCAAGAGAGGGGACAAGATGCCATCAAAACAGATGGGGTGGAGAGGGGTTGGGACAAGGGATGAGCTTACAGTGTTTGCAACCAAAAGGAAATTGGGTAGATGGGACTGTCAGGGGTGGAGGGTGGGTGGGGAGGCGGACTGTATTCTAAAAGTCAGGGTTTAGGCAACCAATACCAGTAGTGAGATATTGAGGGACGGGTTCCTCACGGAGGAGGAGAAAAAAGGTGCCACACCAAGAAATAATATAATACCCATAAGTGGAGGCTAGACTTACATTGGGAGGTATATCTTCCACCATCTCAGTATTGGCCCAAGGATAAATGAGGTGCTCCATGCGGTGGAGGCAGGATGCACAAGACAGGCCAGTAACCTGCAAACACAGGGACTGGAAATGGTGAGGAGATGCTTCACATCTGCTTTGAAGGAAGGGAAGCTGGTATTGCTGAGGATAAGTGCAGGGATTTCATTCAACCAAAGGGGAGCCCTATAAGTGAAGGACTACTGTCCTAGTGATGTTCTCCTTAATGGAACAGTCAACGAGCCTCAGTTCATTCCCCTGGTTTGGTAGCTCGAGAAACAAACTTGTAGCATATCATTAATGCAGGGTGGGGCTTTGCCTAGGAGTATCTTCTTACCCAGGAGGCATGTCTGATACTTTATGCTGTTATTTAGATTGAGCCAGTTTGTTTGCTCATAGAGTTTACAGGTGTGAGTTGAGTTGCCAGCTCGAAGTGTAAGCCTACAGTATACTAGTGCATTGCCACTTTAATGATAATAAAAACATCATATGGCTTACAAATAACATGAGTAGTTGCTATACTTGTAAAATATGTGTTTTCTGTAAATACATTGCGACAGACAAAAAGCGTATTAGTACTCAAACAGGGCACGTCTATGACATGTAATACTAATGGTGTCATCTATTTGGCAGAATGCAAATGCAAGGCTTTTTACGTGGGTAAAACCATGAGGAATTTTAAAGTAAGAGTGGGCAAACATGTAAGGGCAATTGAAAGGAGCTATGTAACATATGCCAATGCAGCACACGTTGCTGAAGCCCCTAGAAATCAGGAAAACAGCTTCACTTTCCGTGCTATTGGCAAAGTGAATTAGAACCTAAAAGGAGGTAATTATGATGCTCTAGTACTCAAGACAGCAGCATTTTGGATTATTAAACTACAAGCCACTAAAGCTCCTGGTCTTAACACTGGCTTTGACATTAGGTCCTTTCTCCATAAAAGTTAATGGGCTTGATTTTCAAAAGCCTGAGAATGCTGTGAGCCCCTGGTGCGCCGATCATACTGCGCCCAGGGCTTGTGGCATTCTCTTGGCACCAATCAGGATTTTCACTCCCACGCACCAAATACCACAAGTTAGATCAGCTCCCCCTGGTTTAAAATGCTGCATGCTGTGAAACATTTTTGCTGGGCTTGTGCTAAATATTTGGCACAAGCTACTGTAAAGTGTGGAAAGTGTTGCGCCTGATGTATTAAAATCGGGTGAAGCTGTACCAAACACGTTTGGTGCAGCTGCACCACAGAATGGGGTACATAGAATCATAGAAGATGATGGCAGGTAAGGACCGCAAGGCCCATCCAGTCTGCCCACTTTTTCTACCTTATGAACGTGCCATAGGCCTGTACTCTGTCAATGGCCTATCTTGTCATACTCATCTGTACTGCTCCCTTATGCCTATCCCATGCCTGTTTGAAGCCATGTACTGTATTCATATCCATCACTTCCTGAGGTAGGCCATTCCATGCATCCACCATCCTTTCTGTGAAAAAGAACTTCCTCACATTACCTCTTAATCAGCCTCCCTCTAATCTCATTCTGTGTCCTCTTGTCCTGCTATTTTTCTTATATTGAAACATGTTAGACTCTTTTTCCTTGTTAATGCCCTTAAGACGTTTGAATGTTTAGATCATATCACCTCTCTCCCTCCTTTCTTTGATGCAAGCCCTGCATCAACCTTTGAAAATCTTGCCCACTGTCTCGAGTCATTTAGAGGGATCACTCTTAAAATCAGTTTTACTACTGTTTGTGGGTACCATTATTTTCTATGGTTATTTTATGAACTCTCTATATGTATAGAACAGTGTATCTTATTCTAGTATTGTACCTTTTATTGTTGTTTTCCCCACCTCCCCCCCCACACACACAAAGCCCCCTTCTCCTTCCCTTTTTCCCCTTTACACTTCTCATTTTCTTTCCTTTCCCACCCTGTCACACCCTTTTCACAACTCTGGGCATAGCCCAGCAGGCATTTCACATTTAGAAAAGGGCTGATGTAATTTGTGCTACCAAACAAAATGCTACAGTGTTAAAAATAGATTCCTCCACTGAAGCCTCATTATTACGCTGCCTATGTGTGTATAGGAAGCTGTAGAACATTATTTTTCCTCTGGCTTGATGAGTTAATTGAACCCACAGAAAGTTAATTCATAATCTTCTGGCAGTCATTCTGTGTCAGATTACCAATGAATAGTATAGACATTATACAAAGCTATTGGAAGTAGAATGGGTTAAACACTTATTGGAGCTTTCTGCATAACAAATAAGCTCTGCTGTGCCATCAGCCCCTATAAACATCTCATTAAGCCATTTGACACCACCATCCTAAGAGCAGCCATTCTACAACTGCAGGACATTCCATAGCAAGAGTCCCAGTGTTGCCTGTTTCCAAATAATATACCAACTTCATTTTCTCAGGCAGGCAGTTCTGGGCTACTGTTTATATTCTACTGAATGTTCTTAGCCTGAAATTTGTGACTATAGGTGTTTACAACTGAATGATAGTAACCACATTTGCTTCACTGGCAAGTAGGTAGGCATGTGTGTGTCTAATTTTTGTTTGACTTAGGTTACACATAGAATCTGATCAGTTCATCATATGTTGTATTGTGATTAAATGAACTGATAAATGGGAGCTTTGGTTTCTTGTACAAATTCATTTTTCCTGACCATGGATATACTAAAACAAAAAATTCTTAACAAAAAGCTTAAAAATAAGGAGTTTAGCAGTTATTTAGTTGATGTGGTGTAAAGAGCTGCTCTCTGGAAAACTACCAGATTTTGGGAGGGGGGGGCTGCCACAAGCAGAATGAGACTTCATGGATGGGGGAGCTCATGGCAGAGGAAGAGGCATGATAGCATTAAAAGCTTAATGGGGTGGATGTAGAAGCACCACTATTTAAGCATGACTTTGGTAGAGGACTATGCGTGACTTGGGGGTGGGGTAATGCGTCTTGGTATTTTTAGCATAATGGTTTTCTGAAACTTCATCCTTCAATGGGTTAGACTCTGCATCCATCTGTACAGTATGTCACTAAGCCACATACAGTGGGGGTAAGGGGAAAAAACAGATCACCAGACCCGGACCAGAGCTGTAAAATCTGGACTGGGCACAGCTTGTGCAAATATTGCTGATCCACTCACTCCAGATGATCTGATCTGGCTTTTACCTATCTGGTCTGATCCTGACAGTTCTGTTTTCAATCATGTCAAGATAGGGCTGAAAAACAGACTTCCAGGTGTGGACAGATACTTAAAAGTTGGACTTGAACAGTGCAACCAGAGTGACCGGACCAGCAATATTTGTACAAGTTGCACCCAGTATGGCCAGTTTAGATTTTTACAGAACTGCTGTGGTCCAGGTCTGTCAGTCCAGTTTTTAATCAATCAATCAATCGTTATTTTATACTGAAAGGTATGTGAGCAAAAATGCCCATTTACACAAATGTCCAGTTTAGCATAAAAAGAGAACAGAACACCAGGTCAAACAATTACGTAGTAAAACACAGTATAAACAGGTCTAATACAGAGATCTTGATGGATCTACAGAAGAAAGGGGAAGCAAATAAATAACAGTGACAATTTTACAGCATGGGATATAGTTGGAGGTACAATTCAGGAACATGAACAGTTGGATGATGCATCGAAAAGAAGAAGTTCAAGTCCTGTGGCATCGAGATCCCGCATACGGACAAGCATTCATGCTGCGTGATCTGCCATGGCCCCAAACACCTGGTCAGTGATTGTGCACCCTGCCAATCCTTTAACCAGGCCACAAAGATTAGGCACCTGAAAAATCTCTAAGCCCACTTGCTGGAGAAGTGCATAGCTTTGATGGAAAAGGAGAAGCAGAATCTGCGGGAAAAATCTTCTTCTCCAACGCCAGAACCCAAAAAGAAGAAAAAGGACAAGGAGAGACACTGAGACTGGGTTAGGCCTCCATCCACTTGGTGGCAACCATTGGGCACCACTGACACTGGAGGGGCCTCTACTTCAGTAAGTACCCCTACAACCAGGTCTCCTACCTCTCCGGTGGATCAGACCATGGCCTCCTTGCCTGCTTTATTCACAGTGCAGTTGGGGCTCTTCTTGGATGATGGAACCCCTATTGTGCTCCTTAGGCCCATATCTTCTTCAGGGTCTGTCACCAGCAGTGAGGTCAATATGTAGCTCCCCATCCCCACCAAGGAGCACACAGTCACAGCTGGTAACCTGGACTCCAGCTCTGCTGTTGTCTGCATGGCCCAGGCTGATATGTCAGACGTTAGCTCTGCTGACATCTGCACTGCAGTGGCTGATAAGTCACTCCCCAGTTCCTCTGGGGACCACACAGCTGGGGCTCTCCTGTTGGGGTCACAGTATACCCCTGACATTCAGTTGAACCAGCTGCTGGACATGCAACAGTCTTTTGAGAGTTCCTCACTCTCACTGACATAACCAGACCCTTTGGGCTTCCCTGAAGATCAACAGCCGGAAGTGGGAATTAATCTAGAGGTTCCCCCTCCTTCATCGGGTCATTCTCTTCCTGATTCACCCACTGGGTCTATTGTTAATCCCTCCAGGGACCTTCTGTTGGGACCTTCTCAATCCAAGCCCTCTTGGACAACCAGGTTCCACCATCTTGGACTCCAACTCCCCAGAGGATGGTGGATCATCTGTCAGGTTCTACTCACACCCTGATGTGGCAGAGGTGTGGTACTGTGTTCTTTCTTGTAGTTCAAGGTGCTTTTGGGACTGCTGATTTCGATTGGTTTAAACAATTACATTTTTCTTTTCTGTTTTAAAAAAAGCTACATCAACTTGGTATGTTGTCACCTGTTTGTTATTGCTAAGTAGCAGATGTTTTTGCATTGTGCTTTGATTCTGTGATAGAACCTGTATTAGTAGAAGGTAGATTATTGTGACTGTAGTTACCTTTTGATTGTAAGGATAAAGAGGTTAGATAGAAGTGTATGTATTTTCAAATATTATAGGGGAACAGTGGCAAGATTTTTAGGACAGTAAATTAATAAAAAGGGAACTAGGAGAGCTTCAGTAGCAGACAAGTAGTGGAACTGCAGTATAATGTGGGGAGTGGTGCAATGCAGTGGCTGTGCAGCAGCCATATTCAGGCAGACCTTCTGGACACTGAGGTGCTGCCCTATCTGCATGCATCTATCTGGACTGTGGGATGAGGTAGCCAGACTCAGAGCGGAAGTAAACTGGATCAGGAGTACCATCACCCCTATCCAGGGACCACCCAGTCCAATGCAACTGCCTCAAAGGATGCCGAGAACAAGGAGCAGTTGGATGACAGTGGGCTCAGGGAGGGTTAGAGCAGTCAGGCAGAGGCACATCCCAGATCCTATTCCACTCAAGAACTCATATGCTACACTGGCAAATGAGGACAACCAAATACAGGTACCCAGAGAAGTGGAAGAAAAGGATGTGGAGGTTAGCCAAGGACATGACCTCAGAGGGGAAAGCAGTGGACCCCAGAGGAGGAGGAAGTGAATCCTGGTGGGGGACTCCATCATAAGAGGGATCCAGCTAGGAACACAGGAGGGGGAGGACAGGGAGGTGAGGTGCCTTCCAGGTGCCACGGCATGGAGGGATGGAAGGAAGATCCTGGGGATCACTGGGAAGGCAAGATGGGAGGGTGAGCTGGATGTCATTATCCACCTAGGTACTAATGACCTGGCAAATGGGGAGCCAAAGGAAGTTCAGGAAGAGTTTAGGAAACTGGGAGGGTCTCAAGCAAGTAGCTACTTCTGTCACTTTCTCAGAAGTACTACCTGTGAGAGGCAAGGGAGAGCATAGGAGTGCATGCACCAGGAACTTTAACTCATGGTTGAAGAACTGGTGCTGTGAGGAAGGGTTTGGATTCATTGGTGACTGGGGACCCAACTTGAGGGATGGAGGTTTGTTCAAGCCTGACGGCCTGCATCCATCCTGGAAGGGAATCCAAGCACTCAATGATAAGTTTAAATGCTACATTGACAAACATTTAAACTAGCAAAGGGGGGTGGCAGGCCAGCAAGGAGGGTACCTACTTGCTCACTCCCCACAGCTAGCAGTGGAACCAGTGAACCAGAGGAGTGGCTATCTCTGCAAAGCAGTGTGCAAAAGATGGAGATTAGTGCCCAAGAGGTGGATAAGCAGAAAAGGGGCAAAATTCAGCAGACAGGCAGACAGCAAGGAGAACCAGGGATAAATGACAACCAAGGAAGGGTCTGGAGTAGAACAATGAGACAGTCTAGGGAGGTCAAATCATGGAAAGCCATGTGTGCAAATGCCAGGAGCCTTAGCAACAAGATGGAAGATCTGGAGGCTGTCATGGTGCAGTCAGACCTGGACATTGTGGCCATCACTGAAACCTGGTGTAATGATAACCACGACTGGGAGATGGCCATACCTGGCTATAACATATTCAGAAGAGACAGAGCAGGCAGGAAGGAAGGGTGGCACTCTATGTGAAAAATGACATAAGGGCCACAGAGATTCAGGAGGAACAAAATGGGGGGAGATACTGTGGGTTAAGCTGAAAAGGAAAATGGGACAGCCATCCGCACAGGTGTGGTCTATAGACCACCAGCCCAGGAGGAATAAACAGATAGGGAGTTGATGCTAGCCATCCAAAGGATGGCAGACAAGGGTGAGGTAGTACTGGTTGGAGACTTCAATATTCCAGACGTGACTGGAGCATCCCAGCAGCAGCATCAACTAGAGCAGATTTATCCTGGACTCCCTTCAGGTGTCTTCCTCAAGCAACTGGTCATGGAACCAACTCGGCAGAAGGCAATACTGGACCTTGTGCTCACAAACAGGGACAGTGTGATGGGGGTAACAGAGCGGGAGCACCTGGGAAACAGTGACCACCAGTCATTGTGGTTTGAAATCACAGAAAGAGTAGAACCAAACCACACAAAAACACGTATCCTGGATTTTAGGAGGGCAGACTTTGGGAAAATGGGGAGATACTTGAAAGAGGCATTAAGGGGAATGGGACAGGAATCAGGGGTTGAGGAACAGTGGGCAGTATTTAAAATGGGGATTATAAGAACAACAGAATTATGTATTAAGCAGGTTAGCAAGAGGAAAAGGAAGAGGAGACCATTATGGTTTTCCAAAGAGGTAGCAAAGAAAGTGAAAGCCAAAAGATTGCATTCAGGCAATACAAAAGACACAGGCAGAAGGGATCGGAGACGTACTAGGGGAAGCAAAGGGAGGCAGGAGGTCAGTAAGGAAGCCAAAGCTGAGACAGAAGAACACATTGCAAAATCAGTTGGTAGAGGGACAAAACCTTTACAGGTACATAAGGAAAAAGAAAGACAAAGGGAGGGATAGTGAGACTGAAGGGGAGGATGGGGCTGCGTGGAGGATGACAGCAGTAAAGCTGGCATACTGAACAGGTATTTCTGCTCAGTCTTTACTGAGGAAGAGGAGGGTAATGGGTCTGAAGGGAGTACAAGGGGTGAGAATGGTGCAGAAATGGACACAAGTCCCATTACACGAGAAAGGGTCCTGAAGGAACTGGAAGTAATAAGAGTTGATAAAGCAATGGAGCCAGATGGGGTGCACCCCAGGGTCCTTAAAGAACTAAGAGAGGTGGTGGCTGAACCTCTGGCTATCCTGTTTAGCCGATCACTGGAAACAGGGGAGGTACCCAAAGACTGGAGGACAGCAGATGTAGTCCCCTTATACAAAAGTGGGAACAAAGAGGAAGCAGGAACTACAGACCAGTCAGCCTCACCTCGTAGTGAGGAAGATCATGGAAGCACTACTGAAGGAGAGATTGGTGGAACATCTGGTTGTCAATGGACTACAGGACCCAAGGCAGCATGGTTTCACCAGGGGAGGTCATGTCAGACCAACCTCATTGAATTTTTGACTGGGTGACTAGGAGGTGGATCAGGGAGGGCAGTGGACATGGCCTATCTGGACTTCAGCAAGGCCTTTGACACTGTGCCACATAGAAGACTATTACACAAACTGGGGAATAGGGTGTGGGCAGAACAGTAGTGTGGTGGGTAGGTAACTGGCTGGGTGGCAGGACACAGAGGGTGGTGGTAAATGGCTGTCATGCCACAGAGGAAGAGTGACCAGGGGTACCACAGGGATCAGTGCTGGGACCGGTCCTATTCAACATCTTCATCAGTGACATGGCGCAGGACCTAGAAGGCAGAATTTCACTGTTCGCTGATGACACAAAGCTCTGTAACAGAGTAGACACGCCAGAGGGTGTAGACAGAATGAGAAGCGACCTGCAGAAACTTGAAGAATGGTCAGGGGTTTGGCAGTTGAAATTCAATGCAAAGAAGTGCAAGATAATGCATATGGGGCACAAAAACCTGGCACAATATATCAGTTGGGGGTGAGGATATAGCATGCACCAAGCAGGAAAGGGATCTTGGGGTTATCATCTCTGATGACCTCAAGGTAGGGAACAGTGTGACAAGGCAGCAGGTAAAGCAAATAGGATGCTGGGATGTATAGGCAGGGCATTACCAGCAGGAAAAGGAGGTCATAATTCGCTGTACAAGACACTAGTGAGGCCCCACCGGAGTACAGTGTACAGTTCTGGAGACCATACTTACGTAAGGACATAGACAGGAAGAGAAGGTTCAGAGGAGGGCAACAAAGGTGGTGCATGGATTGCATCACCAGTCCTATGAAGACAGGTTGAAGGAACTGAACATGTACTCCCTGGAGGAGAGGAGGGAGAGAGGGGATATGATAGAGACATACAAGTATCTTACAGGGAGGAACAGGGTGCAGGAAAATACTATTTTTAAGCAAAAAAGATGTTCCAGGACTAGAGGGCATGGGATGAAGTTGGAGGGAGGACGATTCAGAGGAAACATGAGAAAGAATTTCTTCACAGAACGGGTGGTGGACAAGTGGAACACCCTGCCAGAGGAAGTGGTGGGGGCTGAAACAATCACGGGATTTAAGAATGCATGGGATAGATATAAAGGAATTCTGGAGGTCAGGGGTAAGGTGCAACAGACTTCTAGGAAAACAAACTGAACTTACAAGCTCAAATGGGCAGACTGGGTGGGCCATAGGCCCTTATCTGCCGACACTGTCTATGTATCTATGTATCTATGATGCCAAGTGACCCTTCACTGGGTCAGGGTATATCTGGCACTCTGGCCATTTCTCATATGCTGGATGACCTTCCATTAGGCCCCCAGGCACAGAATCTTCCTGTGCCAGATTCAGTTCCAGCCCCTTTGAATGTCCCTACAGGGCTGACACCTGATCCTTCTGGACCTCCTGCCAGGCCTTCAGCCCCACCTCCTGCTGGGCCATCAGCTCTACCTCCAGCTGGACCTATAGGTAATGTTCCAAGCTATCCGCCCCACACAGTACCCAATGTACCCTTTGCCAGGGTATCCAATGCCTGGCCATCAACCCCATTATGCACTGGGGTACCAGACATCAGGCTATATCTAATCAAGGGTATGCTCCTTCTAACTTTCCTTTCTCCTATCAGGCTCATGGATACTCTCAATATCAGATGGCGGGCTATTCATTATAGCAGCCTCCTCCTCCTCTACCACCTCCTCCTCCTCAGCAGCCTCAGGCTGATATCCAGGCAGTGTTTCAGAACCTGATTCAGGAGGACAGGACTCAATTAGCCTCGGAGCTTGACTGTCGAAAACTAGTGGTGGCCTCTACTCTTGCCTCCTTTCTGAACCATAGATTAGCCTCTCCTGTGGATTCCCACCTTTCAGGGAAGGCTATTGTAGATACCAGGTCAGGGATAATACCCAGGACACTCTTTTAAAAAGGGTTCAGACCCCCAGCAGGCACTCTTCAGACTCTGACTCTGACTTGTCCTCCATCTCTGGTACGCATACACCTATACAGCCTCAGCCTAAGGAGTCCCCAAAGTCCCCTCTGGAGGACCCTTCCTTTGCAGAACTCCTCATAACCATACAAAATGCCTATGGCTAGGCTATCCAGGAACAGGATCCAAATCAGAAAAGGCTTGCAGAGCAACTAGACATGACTGACACAGCTCCTATGCCCATATTGCCTTGGACTGAGCCCCATAAAGACCTGACATCCACTATCTGACAACAGCCTTCCTCCATTATGGCTGTTTCAAAAAAGACACCCAGGGTGTACCACCTCCAGATGGGGTCACACACCATACTGGCCATCCTAATGCAGACTCAGTTGTTATCATGGCTGCCCATGACTGGTCCTCTAAACCTAACATTTGAGCATGCCTCCTTCTGATAAGGAGTCTAAGCAGCAGGACAATTTCAGTTGCAAGATCCATTCCTCCTTCACTTGCATCCTCAGGTCCCTTAATTATGTGGTTCATATGGTTTCCTACCAGAAATCTTCCCTGGCCTCACTCAAGTCAGAGATGGAAGCTATCCAGAACCAGAAGCTTAAGGTCGAGATTGACAAGACAGTGAGAATGACTAAAATATTCTGTCATCATGCCCTCCTGGCCACTTATGACATAGAAGACTCAGCTGCTTGCACCACAGCCACTGCTGTCTGCATTAGGTGACATTTGTGGCTCAGGATTGCTGACCTGGCACAAGATGTTCAGACCTCCATCCTCCATCTTTCAGGGGATCTGTGTCGTTTGGAGGTGACGCTAAGGAAGGATATTATCATTGAATTGCAGGACCGAGGTAAATCCATCCAGAACATCTGCTTCATGTACCGTGGCAGTTACAAAGGCAAACTCCATTTGTTCAGCAACAGATACACCAGACCAAAGAGGCTTCTGCCAAACACCAAGCCAAATGCTGGTATCCAACATTAGGAATTCCTACTTCCCCTGCCAAGTCCCAGAAGCCCCCTTGAAGAGTGGTTGACTCCCTCCCCTCAGCCTCCTGACTTGTGAGGGACCCCCTGCCTCCTCCAGATCCTCTAGGGGAATCAGTGGGGTGGGGAAGATTTGCCTTCCACCTTCTGGGGTTGCAGGACATAACCACAGACTCTTGGTCAACTATCCCAAGTCCCACCTCTCTCCTCCCAGAGCCTACAATTAATTTGGGGTGGTGCTGGATACGGTCCAGGGCAGGGCCTTCCTCCCATTGGGCAGAGTGGAGACCCTGCAGGAACAGGCCAGATTAGTGGCCAACTCATGCTGGACCACAGCCCGGTCGATCCTCTGTCTTCACAGGCTGATGGCAGCTGTGATCCCTACAGTTCCTATAGCCAGACTGCATATGAGGTTGACCCAATGGAGCCTTTGTGTCCAATGGGATCAGTGGCTGGACAATCTGGACCACAGGGTCCTAGTGTCCAGGTACATAAAGAAGGATCTTCTTTGGTGGCAGGCATTGACCGATCTCTCCACAGGGGTTCCCCTTTCAACCCCCTGTTCCTACTATGACCCTTACAATGGATGCTTTGTGTCAAGGCTGGGGAGCCCACCTAGGAGACCATCAGATCCCGGGAACATGGCCTCAGCTGGAAGCGTCTCTACACATCAATGTGTTAGAAATGGGGGCAGTACTGTATGCCCTCCAGGACTTCCAGCCTCTTCTATGTCCTTGGACACTCCTGATTCAGACCAACTATATGTCTGTGATCTGGTACTGGAACAAACATGGCGGCACTCGCTTGTACCCTCTATGCTGGGAGGTGATGTGAGTGTGGTACTGGGCAGTCCAGCACAATCTCAGCCTGATTGCTATCCATGTGCCAGACCTGAGCAACATCCTGGCAGACAGTCTCAGCCATACCACTGTCAGGGCTCATGACTGGGAGCTAAGTCAAGAGGTGATTGAATGTTTATTCAATTTGTGGGGTCAGCCGAAGATAGACCTCTTTGTCTCCACATCCAAGGCAAAACTACCCAATTTTTGCTCGCTCATTCCTGGGCATGGTGTTCCCTTTGCTGGACTGGGAGGTTTTTGTACACCTTTCCTTCCTTCCTAGTGCTTCAAAGGGTTTTCCTGAAGCTATAGGTGGAAGGGGCTCACATGATTCTAATAGATTCTAATAGCCCCTGTTTGGCCTCATCAAATTTGGTTCCCTCTGCTTCCACAGTCATCGATGGAACCCCCAGTACCTCTGCCTCTCCGCCATGATCTTCTGACTCAGGAGCAGGGCAGACAGGTGCATCCGGGCCTCAGACTCCTCCACCTGCATGTGTGGTACCTGTGGACATATGTGGAATAACTCCCGTTGTTATTATTTTTTTACAAAAATTGTTAACTGTGCAGATGCACTTGTAAACAAGGATTCATTAATGCCAAGAGTTCGCTGTTGGTATTGCTGTTGTACATGCCTCCCATATGTTTCTCTGTATATTCCTCTGTCTTGCATTTTAAGGGTGGGCATTAAGGTTGGAAACCCCAATGCCCCAAGCATTTGTTGGTATTTTTGCTCCAGATTTTCAACATGGGCTTTTTGGGACACCACCTCATGAACAGTGCCAGTATCATTTTGTTACTCAATCCCAAAAGGTGATTTTGCACAGTGAGTGTGCCAGTCATTGCCACAGGTGTGAAAACACATTTCAAGTAGGATGTGAAAAATGACAGCTGTACTGTTCATGAGGAGGTGTGAAGAAATAGCAATGTTGAAAATCTGGAGGGACACCAGCCTATACTGGCAGGATGGCCTGCATCTGTCCAGGAAGGGAACAAGTCTTTTGAGCAATCGGTTTAAATGCTTCATTGGCAAGCTTTTAAACTAGTCAAAGGGGGAGGCAATGATAAGCAGCAGGAAAATCCCAGCCTTTCCCTACAAAACAGGGTACTAAATGAGAAAAAGACCGAGGCAGAAAGGTCAGTGGGGGATGCTGCAACAGAAGGTAAAGTCATCAAAAAATGGAGAGCAATGAGTACCAATGCCCGTAGTCTGGGTAACAAGCTTCCTGAATTAGTGGCCTTGATGGAGGAGGAACATCTGGATATCGTGGCAGTCTCAGAAACATGGTATACACAAAACCATGACTGGGGTGTAAACATACAAGGATACATTATCTACAGGAGGGACAGGGAGGGTAAAAGAGGAGGAGGAGCAGCTCTTTACATAAGGGAAGGAATAAAAGCAACAGAACAAAAGGGTAAACAGGGAGGAGAAAAAGCACTGTGGGTAAATTTGGAGACAGGCAATTGCACCACAATCCGCACAGGGGTTGTATACAGACCCCCTTCTCAGGGGGAGGAAATGAACAAGGAAATTATAGAAAGTATACTTAGAATGGCAGAAAAGGGAGATATTGCTGATGGGTGATCTGAATATGCCAGATGTTAACTGGATGCAGTTGCAGCAGCCACTTGAAGAGTGGGTTATTCTAGATGCCCCACAGGGGCATGCCTTAGACAACTAGTATTGGAGCCCACCGAGAGGGAGCAATCTTAGACCTGGTTCTCTTAAATGGAGATGCAGAGAGGATCACAGATGTAGAAGTGGGTAGCTATCTGGGAACTAGCGACCATCGAACAGTATGGTTCACAATAAACACAGCAATAGAGTCAAGCCATACAAAGGCAAAAGTACTGGACTTTGGGAGGGCTGACTTTGGCAAAATGGTTGAGTGCCTAAGGAATGCACTAGCAAATGGGCAGGAAGGAGGGGTGAAAGAACAATGGGGAATAATAAAAACTGCTATCACAGAGGTAACGTGCCTTTGTGTGAAGCAAATAAACAAAACAAAACAATGTAAGAAACCACTATGGTTCTCAAAGGAAGTGGCAGTGAAGGTTCAAGAGAAAAAAAGCATTCAGGAAGTACAAGGAATCGCAGAAGGAGCAGGACAGAGAACTGTATCAGTTAAAGCAAAAGAAAGCTGGGAAGGCAGTCAGAACAGCAAAGGCCCAAACTGAGGAAAAGATAGCCAACTCAGTTAAGAAGGGGGATAAAACCTTTTATAGGCACATCAGGGAGCGAAGGAAGACCAAGGGAGGGATAGTGAGGCTTAATAAAGGGGAGAGAGGGTGGGCAGAGGGAGACTGTGAAAAGGCAGAGATACTAAACAAATATTTGTGTTCAGTATTTACAAATGAAGAACGGGAGGTACCTAAAACAAACAGTAGAAACACTCTGGATACAGAAGTTGATACCAGCCCATTTACAGAAGAAAGGGTTATGAAAGAACTCTTAAAACTGAAGGTGGACAAAGCAATCAGGCCTGATGGGATTCATCCCAGAATTCTAAAAGAAATAAGGGTAGAACTAGTGACACCACTGACTACCCTCTTTAACAAATCATGGGAGGATGGGGTGGTACCCATGAACTAGAGGAGGGCAGATGTGATTCACCTTCACAAAAGTGGGAGCAAGGCAGAAGCAGGAAACTACAGACCTGTTAGTTTGACCTCAGTGATAGGGAAAATGATGGAATCACTTCTGAAGGAAAGAATTGTCGAGTATCTAGAGGCCGGAGGGGCACAGGACCCTAGGCAGCATGGATTCACAGCAGAAATGTCATGCCAGATGACTCTAATATATTTCTTTGACTGGGTGACCAAAGTAGTAGATCAGGGAAGGGCTGTAGACATGGCCTACCTAGACTTTAGCAAGGCATTTGACACAGTCCCACACAAAAGATTAATATACAAGTTAGCCAGCCTGGGAGTGGGTCCCAAGATGACAGCCTAGGTAAAGAATTGGCTGGAGAATAGGACACAGTAATAGTAAATGGAAGTCCACTCAGAAGAAAAAAGGGGTTACTAGTGGGGAACTTACAGGTTCAGATTAGACTAGTCCTCTTCAATGTCTTTATGTTTACATTGCAGAGGGACTGAAGGAAAGTATGCCTCTTTGCAGATGACACAAAGATCTGCAACAGAGTTGATGCACAAGGTGGGGTGGAAAGGATGAGAAGGAACTTGGAAAACATTAGAGGAATGGTCAAATGTATGGCAGCTTAGATTCAATGCTAAAAAGTGCAAGGTAATGCACCTGGGAAATAAAAACCCAGGGGAAGAGTACACAATGGGGGGTGAGATATTAACAACAACAACAATGGAAAGGACCTGGGGGTAGTCATATTAGATGACCTAAAGGTGGGCATACTGGGATGCATAGGGAGAGGCATCACCAGTAGAAAACAGGAACTTAATCTGGTGCAAGCTCAGTTGGCATTCATCTGTATCCCCCTTTCCCAGGTCATGCCTGAAAATAGGCAGGATTTGTCTAGTGCAGTTACCCAGTCAACAAAAACTAAATAAATAAATAAAAGTTATTATCCCTCTGTACAGACAGCTGGTCAGACCCCATCTGGAGTACTGCATACAGTTCTGGAGACCCAGTCTCTGCAAAGACATAGACAGGATGGAAGCTGTCCAGAGGAGGGCAACTAAAATGGTGCAGGGTCTACACCAGAAGACATATATAGACAGACTAAAGGAGCTTAATATGTATAGCCTCAAGGAAAGGAGGGAGAGGGGGGACATGATAGATACGTTTAAGTATCTCAAGGGAATCAACAAAGTCCAAGAGGGTAGCATCTTTCAAAAAAAGAGGTGTGCAAGAACAATGGAGCACAATTTGAAGATGGTGGGGTGGCTCAGAGGTAATTTAAGGAAGTATTTTTTCACAGAGAGAGTTGTGGATGCATGGAACAGCCTTTTGCAGCAGGTTGTGGAGTCAAAAACAGTGGTGGAATTCAAGCATGCATGGGACAGTCATAAGGCCATTCTAGGGGGTGGGGGTAGGAAGAAGTAGGCTGCTGGTTAACTAGGATCTGCAGCTTATCCAGTAAGTAGGGAAATGGGCAGACTGGGTGGGCCAAGCGGCCCTTATCTGCCATCAAATTCTATGTTTCTATGTAATATGAAAAAGTGGCAAAGTTACAAGTGTGCGTAGAAACTGCATAACGCCGACTCATAACTCAGTCATTTTTTTGAATGTTTTCACCAAATTTTCAACATAGCCTTTTTGGGACCTCCCCTTATGAACAGTGGCAAAGGAATTTTGTTAATCTGTCCTGAAAGTTGATTTCACACAGCAACCGCACCATCCTGTGCCACAGATTCAAAAACACATTTTGAGAAGGATACAAAAAATGACAGATGTACTATTGATAAGGGGGTATGAAAAAATGGCAATGTTGGAAATATGGAGTGAAAATCTTAAAATTTAGCGTTACTAGCATGTGTAAAAACTGCACTGTGGGCCTTTCATAACACAGTCATGTTTGTGAGTTTCACCAAATTTGACAACAGGGTTTTTAGACTCCACCCTCATGAACAGTGGCACTGTCCTTTGTTAATTGGCCCCAAAAGGTGATTCCACACAGTGACTATGAAATCACCTTTTGAAACCGAGAAATGAAATGACAGTGACTGTGTTCATGAGGTGGGGTCCCAAGAACCCCATTTTGAAAATTTGGGACCAAAACTCCCAAAAATGGCTGAGATATCAACCTAAATTGAACCCCCCCCCCATTCACTGCCATTATAAAACTTATCAGCATTTTCTTCAGTTTGCGGTCGACTTTTGAAGAGTGCAGACATGTTCCCGGTCCACTGAAGATCACTGCTCCCTACCTCTGAAGGTAAATATGGGTTGGGTGTGCATGGAAGTCAGGTGTGCAGAGGGAGGATGCGGGTTGGTGGAGGAGGTGGGGGCCAGCAGAAACAACGAGGGACCGTTTTCTGTCTTTTAAGGTTTAAAAACAAAAGACATCATAGGTCTGTTTTTTACAGGGAAAATAATGGATTTTGGCACACTAAGGTGGGCTCCCAGTGTGCCAGAGTACTGGGGGTTTCAATGCTGACCCGGGGATTGGGCACCCCGAGGTTGGAGGTTATGTGTGTGCATGGGGGGGAGACACATCCGACACTGAGAATGGGCATGTCAGTGTCGAAAAAAATGATTAAATGCTGACCCGGGGATTGGGCACCCTGAGGTCAGAGATTATGTGTGGGGGGGTGCATCCTACACTGAGAGTTGGCATCTCAGTGTCAGAAAAACATCAGTGTGGTGGAAGCAGCCAAGCTATTCTGCTAATAGCTTGGCAGAAGACACCAGGAGAAAGGACTGCTATGTGACTGAACTTCTCTGCTGGGACTAAAGTAGAAGAACTTTTGTATTTGGACCTTTAATTTAGGGTAAAAAAACTAACATACAAAAGAAAAAAAACCAAAAAAGTGTGTGTTTGGGATAACTGAACTGAATGGGTAACTGAAAAGTCACCTAGGTGTAAATCTCAGGTGACTGAAAGGACTTAACTGCTGTGAGGTTTAAATTACTTGTAGAAAGATCTGGTAAGTAGGGGGAGTGGCTTAGCTAGAAGGAAGCTACATTTAAAGACTGCCGTAGAAAGATTCTGCTAATAGCTTGGCAGAAGACACCAGGAGAAAGGACTGCTGTGTGACTGAACTTCTCTGCTAGGACTATATTGCCCTCCTTCCCCGCCCCCACCGAAAGTTAGTTCTATTTTTATAGGCACAGAATTTGACTGACAACAGGAACTTCCTGTTTAGGGGCAGGAAGTGAGTGATCACAGAACCACCAAGGACCCAACATCCTAGAAGGGCAAGAGTAGCTCTCCGGCCCCCTCTAGCTGCTGGAGGTCTGCCTCTGAACGAGTAAGTGGTCTCCTGAGAAATATAGGATATTCTTGTCTCAGAACAGGACAATCAGGAGCTTGAAGGGCACACAGGCAGAAAGTAAGGAGAGAGAGAAAAAAAAACAGAGGAAAGAGTAAGGATTGCAAACAGTTAAGGGGCCAGAAATAAGACATGATTGGAGTGGCAGTGCAGTGGCTGGAGCAGCAGTCTTCCGGGAGATGTTCTGGAGGATGCGGTGTTGTCCCATCTGCAGGCACTCTCTGGGCTGAGGGAGGAAGTTGCTCATCTTCAGGCTGAGTTGGCCAGGATTTGTGGGACCTCCTCTTCCATCCAGGGACTACCAGTGCCACTGCCATTGCCTCAGAGGTTGCCAAGAAAGAGGAGCGGTTGAACCATAGTGGGCTCAGGGAGGGTGAGGGTGGTGGAACAGAGGTGCATCCCTCCAGTTGTACCTCTCCACAATTCCTATGCCATTCTGGCAAAGTGTGGTTCCTCTATGGAGGCACCCACAGTGGAGACCAAGGAGGATGCTGGGAAACTCCACAAAGGAGACCCACAGGAGGGTGGCAGGGGACCCTGCAGGGTAAGGAAACAACTCCTGGTGGGGGACTCCATTGTTAGGAAGCTAGAACTGGGCAAGGAAGGGGAGAGAGAGAGATAAGGTGCCTGCCTGGCACCGTGGCTTGGAGGGACAGGGAGCGAATCCTCAGGATTGCTGGAGCAGCTGCACAGGGGAAGGAGCTGGATGTCATTGTCCACCTAGGGACAAATGGCCTGGCTAAGAAAGGGATTAGAGAAGTGCAGGAAGAGTTTGTGGAATTGGGGAAGGGCCTTAGTCAAGTAGCATGCACGGTAACCTTCTCGGAGGTGCTACCCATCTATGGCATGGGAGAGACTAGGGTGTTCTGTACCATGGGATTCAATCAGTGGTTGAAAAACTGGTGTGGAGCTCAGGGATTTGGCTTCATTGGGGACTGGGGTTCCACCTGGAGTGATGCAAGCCTATACTGGCATGATGAGCTGCATCTGTCTGGAAGGGGAACCAGGATCCTAGGTGATAGGTTTAAATGCTTCATTGGTAAGCTTTTAAACTAGCCAAGGGGGAGGCACTGGAAAGGAGCAGAAAAATCCTAGCCCCCCCAAACAATCACAGTAGTAAGTGTGGCAAACACCAACATGAAGGTGTCGATAGGGAGAACAGCAGGGGTAAATGGAGAAAGTGGCAAAGGCAAGAAGGACAGGGATGGGGCAAAAGGGGTAAGGCCATCAGAAAATGGAGGGTAATGAGTACCAATGCCCGTAGTCTGGGCAACAAGCTCCTGAGCTGGTGGCCTTAATGGAAGAGGGATGCCTGGATATCGTAGATCACAGAAACATGGTACACAGAGAACCATGACTGGGATGTTAACATACCAGGGTACATAACCTACAGGAGAGACAGGCAGGGAGAAGAGGGGAGGAGTAGCTCTCATGTAAAGGAAGGATAAAACAACTGAACAAAAGAGTAAACAGGGAGGAGAGGAGGCACTGTGGGTCACCTTGGAGACTGGAAAGGGCACCACAATCCGCACAGGGTTGTGTACAGACCCCCATGTCAGGGGGAAGGAATGGACAAGGATATGATGGAAGGCATTCTTAGAATGGCAGAGAAAGGGGTGATACTGTTGATGGGAGACCTGAATATGCCAGATGTTAACTGGAGCACATTTGCTGCAGCCACATCCAAGAGCAGGGCCATTCTTGATGCTCTACAGGTGGCAGGCATCAGACAGCTAGTTTCAGAACCCACTCATGAGGGAGCAATCTTAGACCTCGTACTCTCAAACTGGGGCCATGAGAGGATCTCAGATCTAGAAGTGGGTTGCCATCTAGGGACAAGTGACCATCAAGCAGTGTGGTTCATGTTAAACTCAGCTACAGAGTCAAGCCATACAAAAGTGAGGGTACTGGACTTTAGGAGGGCTGACTTTGGCAAGATGGGAGAGTGCCTCAGAAAAGCACTAGCAAACAGGCTAGAAGGAGGAGTGGAGCAACAATGGGGAATTATCAAAACTGCCATCACAGAGGCAACAAGCCTTTGTGTGAGGCAAATAAACAAATCAAAATGAAAGAAAAAGCCACTATGGTTCTCAAGAGAGGTGGCTGTGAAAGTCAGGAGGAAAAAGATAGCATTCCGGAAGTATAAGGAAACACAGAAGAAGCAAGACAGAGAGCTGTACCAGTTAAGGCAGAAAGAAGCAGGGAGGGAAGTCAGAATAGCAAGGGCCCAAACTGAGGAAAAGATAGCCAACTCAGTTAAGAAGGGGGATAAAACCTTTTATAGGTACATCAGCGAGCGTAGAAAGACAAAGGGAGGGATAGTGAGGCTGAATAGAATGAACGGTGGGTGGGCAGAGGGGGACAGTGAAAAAGCAGGAATACTGAATGAATATTTCTGCTCAGTATTCACAAAAGAGGAGGGGGAAGTGCCTAATCCAATTAACAGAAGCACTCTTGATAGGGGGGTCGATCCCAGTCCTTTCACAGATGAAAGGGTTCTGCAAGAACTCCTAAAACTGAAGGTGGACAAAGCAATGGGTCTTGATGGAATTCACCCCAGAATTCTAAAAGAATTAAGGAAGGAACTAATGAAACCACTGGCTACTCTTTTTAATAAATCATGGGAGGATGGTGTGGTACCTAAGGACTGAAGGAAGGCGGATGTGATTCCCTTCACAAAGTGGGACCAAGACAGAGGCAGGAAACTACAGACCTGTCAGTCTGACCTCTGTAGTAGGAAAAGTGATGGAGTCACTTCTGAAGGAAAGAATAGTTGAGTACCTAGAGGTCAGTGGAGCACAGGATCCAAGGCAGCATGGGTTCACAGGGAAGGTCATGTCAGATGAATCTAATAGATTTCTTGGACTGGGTGACCAAAGTAGTAGACCAGGGAGGGCTGTGGACATGGCCTACCTAGACTTTAGCAAGGCATTTGACACAGTCCCACACAAAGATTATTAGTCAAATTAACCAGCCTGGGAGTGGGTCCCAGGGTGGTAGCCTGCGAAACATTGGCTGGACAACAGGACACAGAAGGTAATTGTAAATGGAGTCCACTCTGAAGAAAGGGCAGTTACTAGTGGGTACCGTAGGGTTCAGTATTGGGTCCAGTCCTTTAATGTCTTCATCAGTGACATTGCAGAGGGCTGAAGAAAAGTATGCCTTTTGCAGATGACACAAAGATCTGCAACAGGGTTGATACACAAGGAGGCGTGGAAAGGATGAAAAGGGACTTGGCAAGGTTGGAGGAATGGTCAGACGTATGGCAGCTAGGATTCAATGCAAAAAAGTGCAAAATAATGCATCTGGGAAACAAGAACCCAGGGGAAGAATACACAATGGGTGGGGAGGTAGTAACAACAACAAAACAGGAAAGGGACCTGGGGTAATCATATCAGATGACCTTAAGGTTAGCAAGCAATGTGAGAAGGCAGTAGGGTGGGCCAGGGGTATACTGGGATGTATAGGAGAGGCATCAGCAGCAGAAAACAGGAAGTTGTTATCCTCTGTACAGACAGTTGGTGAGACCCCATCTGGAATACTGTGTCCAGTTCTGGAGACCCCATCTCTGCAAGGACATAGACAGGATAGAGGCAGTCCAGAGGAGGGCAACTAAAATGGTGCAGGGTCTGCAAGAGAAGCCGTATGAGGAGAGACTAAAGGAGCTTAATATGTATACCCTTGAGGAAAGAAGGAGAGGGGACATGATAGAAACTTTCAAGAACCTCAAGGGAATCAACAAAGTCCAAGAGGGTAGCATCTTTCAGAAAAGAGACTTGCAAGAACAAGGGACACAATTTAAAGATAGAAGGAGGCAGTTCGGGGCAATGTGAGGAAGTATTATTTCACAGAGAGGGTAGTGGATGCATGGAACAGCCTTCCTGAGGAAGTTGTGGGGTCTAAAACTGTGGGAGAATTCAAGAATGCATGGGACAGACATAAGGCAATTCTTGTGGGGGGCAGGAAGATATAGGTTATTGGTTAACTAGGATCTGCGGCCTATCCTGTAGGTTGGGAAATGGGCAGACTAGATGGGCCTAGCGGTCCTTATCTGCCATCAAAGTCTATGTTTCTATGTTTCTATAAAAGCGCCTCCTCCCAGCCAGTGCAGAGACATCAGGATGCAGTCAGCTGTTTATTCTGCGGTGACCTGCAGATGAAAGGAAAAAGCTGGCTCCTGATTAGCACAGCTTTTTATTTTCATGTGCAGACCACCGAAGGCAAAACAGCTTCAGGACAAGCCTGACTGAGGATTGATGTGATGCTGTTGAGCCCCATGCAGAGAACTCTGCATTGGACAGACAATGTCACACCACTCAAAGCCTACTCTCCCAAGGAGTTTGATACACATGCACAAACTCAAAAATGAATTATAATAGTGAGACTTTTTGAAATGTTATTTGACTTACCATACTCATGCCTGTCTACCCACTTTGATGTGTCTACCCACTTACTCAGTCTCCTACTTGTTTCTGTCCTTGTACTAACTAATTCCTGCTGCTTCATATCAAGGGGTTGTTAATTTTCATGTTATGTGTACCTGGGGTGGAGCAGCAAAAGTTAATCTACAGTATACAATACACTCAATAACACACCTACCCCAGTTTACTTTTACCTAATGCCCATTTTTAGGCCTTGTACAGTAAGATCTTCCTTCAAGAGAAAAACTTTTAATGAAATGTGCAAGATTTGCAATGGCATTTGTGTATATGCATGTTTATATTATACTAATTATGCATGTGAACTGTATAGCAATCTCTAAAAAAATCGAAGACATCAAATGTCTTCAAAAACATCTCTCAACATTGTGTTTATCTTCCACCTTGTCACAACATATATTTGTCTCAGCAATGTTTGCAATTGAGGTACAGTACCTTCATGTATATGATGGCTCGGTTCAGTTGAGTTGATTGCTATAACAGTGCATAGAATAAAATGTGAAACATATAGGTAACTGTAATACAGACGGTGGCATTATTTTTATATCTGCCCTTTCTCAATGTACCGTACTTTGATTCAGTTAGTGTATGCAACAGCAATTCAAGTTAATGTTTAAGCCCATGAAACACCCTTATGTTGTTAATGCATTTACAGTCTTAGTAGCGCTGCCAGAGTTTGTTCAGGTGTGTTTTATCTCTTTCCAACAAACTATTTGAATGTAGATTTTAAATTGCTACTATCATTCATCCAATGATTTTAAATACTCATTATGTAGCATAATTCTGACGTCATAGTAACTTACATGTAGCTAGGTTTATTTTAGATGTTCCTAAGAGAACTCATAGGAAAGAGTTATACCAATCCTTAAATTGGATGAGTCCTAAAGACAGAAGGATATTTCATGTTTTGATATATATGGTTAAATTAGTTAGGGGTAGGGTACCAGATTATATTACTGAGGAATTTCAGTTTAGGATAATTAGAGGAGGGTTACGTTCTGCTGTGGGTATGGAATTTGTTTTGCCGAGAAGAAGGACGGAGTTGGGTAGAGAACATTTTTTTCATTTGGGTCCTAGTTTATGGAATTCACTCCCAAGTTACCTGAGGCCAATTGGATCCAGCCCTAATTTGAGTGCAATAAAAAGTTGGTTTAAATCTGAAGCGGTCAAAAGGTTAAAAGATGATTAATTATGTAGGTTTTGATATATATTTTGTCCTATAATAGGGCATATAACAGTATCTTAAATATGTAATTTTGTTGTATGTTGTCTGGGTGTATGTGTTATTGTAAATATTTTTTTTTTTTTCTCTTGTGTGTATTTTACGATTTTGATAATTATGTATGTATTTAAGTATGTGTTAAGGACCTCACTGGAAATGAGCTTGTCTCAGTTGAGCCTCCTATTCTTTTGCTTGTCAACTGAATAAAAATTTTTACTACTACTACTACTACTATAGTAACTGTCCTGTTTAATGTGTTTGTTCTTTATTATGCCACAGTCTTTGATAAAGGACCAGGTGAGGTCCGAAATGCGTCAGGCGGGCACTTCAAATGGGTGCTTGTTTCATGTTTGGATTGTCTTTTTAGCAATAGATCAGCAACAAAGCTATCCTATGTGATTTTTTGATGTCCAGTTATTTATGAGGAGGTGGTGTATGCCCAACTTTAAGTGTTCATTAACTTGTTGTTTGTTGTGAGCACCACCAACCCAGTGCACACTTTTTTTAGTATTTCTGTTACTAAAGTAAATGCTCCAAATGGCAAATGGTTGCACAATGGCAAATGGTTGTTTGGGACAGGTACTGTACTTTAGACACAAATGTGGAGAGACTCTGTGCCTGCCTACACCCTTGCTAGGCACTAAGGAGAGTGAGCCAGAAAATTGTCTTCCACCAAAACAATTACGGCTACAGTGTGAATTGCTTCTCTTCCACTTTAGTGGGCTGTGAATGCAAAGGGATAAGCACATGGGGCTGTTAAAGAGCAGCTGACATGATCCGGCAGGCAACTCATTCCAGGAAGTTGCCTGCCCAGTGAGCTAAATGAGCTAGTTTTAAAATTTGTTTTAATAAGGTCAAATACTTTAATTTTAGCTTACAGTACCTGGCTTGTGACTTCCACGTATGAGCCGATCGGCCATCTGAGTGGTGCAGCCCACCCCGAAAAACAGCACTTTGATGAGGTTAGGTAGGGAATGGAGCTGCCAGTGTTCTATGTAGTAAGTAACAGGAACAGGGGAAGGGGATATCTAAATGAACTAACATTATATTTGTGGGCAGTTCTACACGTATGGGGCTGTGATATCCCATATATCAGCAGCTGTCATTCACTGAGGGCATAGTATAAACAGTATGCACTCATACAGAGCTCATTCGGTGGCTGGCCATGGTAGGGAGAGGTGGGCTGTGCTAATCATCAGCTGGGTAAGGGTCAGGAGGAGTGGAGTGGTAGGGCACTGCTGGGTGGGGGGCCACTAGACCACCAGGGCTACATTAGAAGGACAGTAATCAACATATTATAATGACTGGAATATTTTGGGGAATGGAGATTGAGAATGGGGGTCAAACAGCCCTATGGAGCATCAACATTAATTATACATGGAGATCAGGACTTGGGGGGATGACAGCCCTGCAGGGCTTTTACAGTTATTAGTACTGGGGATAGGGACTTAGAGGGGTGATAGCCCTGCAGGGTTTTAACAATTATTATTACTGGAGAGTGGGATGGGAGGGGCAATTGCCCTATGGGGCTTTGCATAATTATTGGGGATTGGGGCTGGGGGCCTGCCTTACCTATGGGGGATCCATTGGGGGCACATTGGTGCAACCCCCGGTGGATACAAAGTACACTTACACCAGCTAATAGCTGGTGTAAATGTACTTTGATGGATGTCCTTCAGGGGTTGTTTTAGAATCACGAATTAGGGGATGTGGCAGCTGCCCTTACAGAATAGGGCGCAGCTGCTGCAGTAAAATCCCTTGCGTCATGTTGCATCAGGAGTTTATGGGGCATCCATGGTGCAGGTCCAGTTTAGCACAAGCAGCCTGTGACATGTTGCAGGCTGTTTTCAAGAATCCCAAATGGTGCAACTCATGGCGCAAAGTGCTACTTGCATCATTCCTGTTGGCACAAGTCACTTTTTGCCATGCGTAACATTTCTAGAATCGGCCCCCAATTGTTAAAGGAGACCTACTGGTAGACTTGAATCCCTGACCACTGAACAGATTTGGGCTTCAGTAGCCAGATCCCCACTGCAATCACAGTATACACCAATATATTATTTTACTTTAACACTCATTAAAACTGTAATAAGCTCCCCACCAGCAAGCATTTTCTAACATAGTGCAGCTCACCCATGAGATCGCGCTGCTAAAACCATGAGACGATGGCACGCCTTTGCCCCTTCCTCTATGGTGCCCTTATGCACAAAGATTTAATAATCTCCATATCAACCATGCCCTGCTTTATTTTCACAAATGGTGCCTAAATGCCATATGTATACCATGGGATGCTCATCATAGACATCTGAGATCTTATATTGTTGTAACCACTACAAAAATAGAAGACTGCACCTCCCAGTAAGGAAAATGGAAGCCAGCTTCATATTGTACTCTCAATTAAGGAGGCAGTATAGCACAGTAGTTTAAGGCTCTGAGCTGCAAACCTGGAGACCTGGGTTTGAACCCCCCACAGTCCCCTCTTGCATACTGTGTGACCCTGAGCAAGTCATTTAACTTTCTTATGCTCCCAGGTCACACCTGTAAACAAGTTTTCAGCTTATTGTGTCTCTCCTGGTAAAAAAATGCCTTGCTATGTATATTTACATAGTTGGTGCTATACTGCAGTCAAGGCTCTGGAAAACTGTTTTTGTCATGCAGGTAGGCCAAAAACATGATTTGCCATTCTGTGTAGATGTTGTTTCACTTTTACTGCCTGCTGGAGAAGTGACAGGTCTGAAGTGACAGCTCCTGTCAGAATGTGGGAGTGTAGTGATGCTTTTTTATGTTCATGCCACAGGGCTTAATTGGCTGTATAAGTAGTTCAGGAGTGTAATTATGGGTCAATAATTATATGGCTCTGAGCTGCCTTCAGCCAATCGAATCACTAGAATTTTTCTACACATGTAATAAAAAAAGTTATACATAAAGTTTTTTTTAACATAAGCAGTTCAAATAAAACAAAGGCCTTCATATGAGTGTATCCCTAATTCTAAATTTCAGTTTTCTCTCTCTCACTCCAAGAAATGATTGCTCTCTTTATATATAATGTATTTTCCTGGCAATTAACTTCTGCATCCTCGGCTCGGTAAGAAATATCCCATTTCTCATAAAATGCATCAGAATTTTGTCAGTTTCTTTCCTTGCAGGTGCAACAAAATAGAACATAGTGTCCCAGAACTAATCTCATGTTGACAATTCTGCAACAGAGTTCGAGGAGGTCAAACTGCATCTCAGTGTTAACCCCCTGAATTCCAAATAGCTTTTTATAATAATTTCAACAATATAACTATATATAGTTTGAAACCAAGGGATCCCAATTTCACACAAATATCCACATTTATTTCCACAACCACAGATATGCAAGGAGGAAGAAATGATAGAAACAGCAAAGCAAGGCAGGGAGATAATGAGAGAGGGGGATGCAAGACTTACAGAGTGATCAGTTCCTATGTCTCATGCACAGTCAGACAGACAAGAGATAGAAAAGGGGAGGATGAAACAGATCATTGATTTAACTCCTTCTGCATAACAAATGGGACAGGGTCTTATTCAACCCTATCACAAGGTGCTAATGTGCAAGTCTGGAGTCACAGCTTCAATTTCCAAAACACAAACTCAGCTGGTTAGAGCACTCATTGTCTTCAAAAAGACACATTGCCAAACTCAGGATTGCAACTCCTATCAGGAACAGCCTCTATCTTGTATTTTTTTTATTTCAAACTTGTTCATGAACAGGTTTACCTGTGGCTTGTCACACCATTGCAGTTGGGGATGCATTGGGGTATTAGTTGGTGGTCTTCACAGCGGACTGCTGTACTTTAAATCTTCACCAATAAAAGCCCTTAACTTAGTTATTTTGAAGCTCCTGTAGCATTAATCAATTTTTGTTGGGTTGCCAGAGCCAACAGGACACACGCTACAATGTACCTATGAAAATGACAGAAACACTGACAGTGCCCCTTTAAACCCTGTAAAAAAGAAAACCCTCCATCAATGTCTCTTGTACCCTTGTAACTGTTCCCCACCCAACCCTCCCTCTTAGCATGACCCACCCCACACTCCCACCACAAACACAACACTACACTGACACTGGTGGTGCCCAATCCCCAGTGTCACCACCTGAAATAAAGAAAACCATCCTCGTCATTTTTAATACCCAAAAGAAAACTGCCCATCAATGTCTGTTGCACCATTAGTCCCCACCTGACCCGACCACCAGCACCCACCACCCCACCCCACCCCAAGCCCTTACTTACCCGCCAGGGGTCCAACACCGTAATCCTCTCTGGACCACATACACATCTCCATTCTTGAAAGCTGGACCACAAACTGAGGAAATCAGGTATGTAGTTTTGAACGTAGTGGCATAACTTGGCCATATTTGAATATTTGTGCCCCAAATTTTCAACATGCCTTTTCTGGGACCCCGCCTCATTAACAATGGCAGTGAAATCAGGCAAATCTGTTCCAAAAGGTGATGTCATGGTCACTGTGCGAAATCACCTTTCAAGCAAGAGTGGGAAATTTTCTCTGCCCTTGTTGATGAGTTTGGTTCATAAGAAGGCTATGTTGAAAATCTGGCTTAACAAAACAACAAAGTTATGAACCTATGTTGAAATTTGAGAACACAGGCTTGTAACTTTGGTAATTTTCAATAGTTTGACCCAAAAATTTCAACATAGCCATTTCTTTACAGCATCTCA
Source organism: Neoceratodus forsteri (assembly GCA_016271365.2). NCBI lineage: Eukaryota > Metazoa > Chordata > Ceratodontiformes > Ceratodontidae > Neoceratodus > Neoceratodus forsteri. The sequence continues at coordinate 1,363,755,215 of CM028132.1, forward strand.
TGAATGTGATAGCTGTAATTTTTCAAATCCTGGCCAAAATGTGTTTTCATACCTGTGGTGCAGAATGACATTTCGGTGGAGCCAAATAGAGATGCAGCAAAATAAAATTTTGCCAGGGAAATTCCATCAAAATCGCAAATGTTGCTGTATGAAACATTTTGTGAAATTTGTGGATTTCACTGATGAATTTTATGTTTCAAATTCCACTGGTAAAATCACAAATTTCACCTGTGAAATGTGGAATTTTGCCCGCGAGTGGCAGAATTTTGCCTGAGAGTAGTGAAATTCCACCACTAGCAGATGAAATTACATATTTCACAGGTGAAATTTGCTACTTTGCCAGCAGAATTTCACGTTTCGCACCCACAAACTATTTTGAGAAACCATGAATTTCACAAAACATTCTGCGTAACAAAATAAGTGGATTTCTTACATTTCTAGCGCCAAATGATGTTTTGGCAGGGATTTGAAAATGTTCCCCTTCAGGGGTTCTCAAATGGTGAGGCCAGCCTCCCTGGGGAGGCCCCAACCTGTTCCAGGGGAGGCTCAAGCAAGTCTGAAAAAGTACTGTATTTAAATTTTGAATTATGTATTTTGTGTGAAGAGATGAAGCAAACTGAAAGAGGATTATGGTAGGTGAATTTTATGTATTTATTTACTAATAGGGGACAAGGGAAAGTGAATGAGCCAAGGCTCATTCCAGGTGTACCCGGGGGAAGGATAGAGAGTGAATACATTTCAAAAGACAACTGCAAAACAATCAAGAAATACACAATGAACAATAGTGCAAACAAATATGAACAATAAACTAATAATGAGTGGTGGTAATTGATCAATTTGTAGACTGATGGCAGAACAGCCCAAATACAAGGGTTGAGCATAGAAGTGCTAAGAGCAACAGCAGGAAGAACAAAGTAATCCCAGAAGTTGCTTATAGGAGCAGGGAAGGAGGGGGAGATGTGATGTATGTAGGAAGGTAATTTCATAGAAAGGGAACAGAGAAAGTAGTCCAACCCATGAAGGTACTGCAACAAGGGGTAACAATGGTTCAAGAATGAAAATAGTAGAGCAGGTTGGCTGGCCTATGTGTGTGTGTGTGTGTGTGTGGTTACAATAAGCTGAATAATATTTGTTTATTTTATTTTATTTGTTATTCAGATAGAACCTTTGAGCACAGGAGCTCTTTTTCAAAGGTATCACATCAGGATAAGACAAAGAACTGAATGTGAGCCAAGTACTCAAAAGGGTTTCAGTTTATTCATGGTATACTCTAAAGTACGATTGTGTTATTTTTCTTTGGGGATGCCCAAGATTATTTCAGTGTTTGGGGAGGCTCAAAATCTTTTTCATGGATTTGGGGAGGCTCACTGTGGCAAAGTCTAAGAACTGTTGCCCTACAGGATTTATTAGGTGAAGGTAATAAGAAGGCTATGCTGAAAACTTGTTGAAGAAATATGGTAAAATGCCCAGCTTATGACTAAGGTTACACTATATTAATGTTCACTCGTAACTTCACTAATTTTCAATATTTTGACTCCTAACTTTCATAGCCATTTTTCTAGACCACCTCATATACATGATATGCGTCATTTTTAAAATCCTGGCAAGATGTGTTTTCTCACCTCTGGTACAAGAATGACATTTAGGCCAGTATACTGTAAATGGTACAACAAAAATGGAAGTGGAGTTTCAACAACTTTTGTGTGTAGTGCATATCAGTACAAAACACGTGCACAGCACATATCTGAATGTAAACGTTCACTATTGACAAATGCTTGTCCTTCATTGGCTTGGGCAGCTTTTATCAGCCCTGGTCCCCCAATCCTGGTGGATGTGTCCAGAAGTTAACCAACAGGCCCCAGTTTCAGTTCCTCAAGCACCACATAGGTGCCGCTAGTACTAGTGGAAGTGCATGCAGCAAGAGTGCCTCCCCCGGTGCTCTCCGTTCATGGGTCCTTACCAGCATGCACTACACGGGGATGCACTGCAACATCACCATAACCAACCAACGGAATAATAGCCCAGGAGGGCTGCTAGCAATCTCTGAGGTCAGTACATAAATTATGGCACATATAAATAAATAAAGCAAAGACTTTGAAGCACAAGGATCCTTCAATCTATGACCACAGCCGTGTTGATGACATGTGACCCCCCCCCTAGAAATCAACCAATGGAAGTGCTGGAAATCCCAGCAACAGCAGTACAGAGACTTCTGAGAAAAGAGGTGTCAGAGACCTCCCAAATATACAGGCAGCCCAAAGGGAGTCTATCAGAAATCTATACAGGGCAAAAGGAAAGATGGACAGCCCTGCTAAGCCAGTCAAACAAGGAATGTGAGAGATAATTTTCTGGGCTTTCTGAGAGCTGGTGGCAGTCAGAGATTGACAGAGCAGATCTTCTGCTATTGTGAGGGAGCAAGGGCCTAGCCACACCTGTTCCTGTGGGTCCTCCCCAAGGCTCGCCCTCCCTTAAAACCTATGAGTCCTCTCCTGGGCTAACCCTTCAAATATTCTGTGAGCCTTCTCCTGCACTCATTATCTTGCAATCCTGTGAGCCTTCTACTGGGTTCCTCTGTGTTGTGAGACTGTACTCAAAGGGCAGCCACTGAATGAATCTACAGAGTGTCTGTGCCTGTGGAGCATTCCTGCAGACCAAAGCTGTGCCCGGAGTACCTAGACACTCCTGATTCAGATGGAGCCTGACTGTGGGGTTCTCTCCCTGGATCAGCACTTATTGAGAGCCATGAAACCATTGCATTGTGCTCCTGTGCTGTGAGAGTTGCGATACAAGGGCTGTGCTACACCAGCTAAACAAGAAGGGAATTGCTGCTGTGAATAATTGAAGAGTGAGTACAAAGTGTTTCAGCTCCTGGCCACTGGGGCCTATCCTGAGTGCTGTCTGACATGCTACTGTATGCGATTCCGCATTGTTAATTTGTAGTGTTGCTCAGATAGGCCTTTTGTGGGTCCTTCCACTATCTGTCAGATAGTACTGGTATCCTGACTTGGATCCTACCAGATATCCTGCCAAAGACAGATGTAGGATCCAGGCTCAGATAGCAATGGATCCTAGTTAGGATCCAGGGATCCTAGGTCAGATTCAGAGATCCTAGGTCAGCTAGTTAGTAACCCAGGCCAGACAGCAATATATCCTAGTTCGGATCCAGGGATCCTAGGTCAGATACAGGGATCCTAGATAAGATAGTTAGGATCTGGAGTCAGATAGCGATGACTCCTTGACCAGATCCAGGGATCCTAGGTCAGATAGTTAGGATCTGAGCTGGATCTGTTGCTAGGATCCATAGGATCCACAGTGTTCATTGCTATGATCCACATAGTTTGTAGGATCCATGCACTGGATTCTAGAGGGTAGATCCATGGCCAGATAGCATTGCAATCCTACCACAGCAACTGTCTGGCCAAATGGGAAGCATCTATTGGTACTCTAGTTTCTAGGATACTATCTGAGTAACACCATTAATTTGTTGAACTTCCCTTTTGTGTGTGTGCCCATTTTATATAACCTGTTTATATTGTTTATTGGTGAAGGTTAGCAACTGTCTTATTGTTCCCAGTGGGGATGGTCCAGTCAGGTGTAGGGAGATGTGTAGGTACTGCATTCCAGGTGGTGACAGTGTACACAACATCTGGCCCACTTATTCTCCCTGGGTTGAGGCACTGCACTGTTTATCTTTTTTTGGATGAATCTGCCTACCACGGGAGAAAGAATGAGCCCTACCCATCAACCAAGTGGGCCTGTACAGTCCACAGGCAGGGGTGCGTTCCCAAACATGGAGACCAAGGAATCACACATTCCTCACTGCTTCCAATAAAGTGACACAGGGACAATCCACAACTTGATCTTTTACATACCGTGCCCCTACCTGGTACAATGCCCTAAACCTGCCCTCCCTATCCTCCACGACATTGGGAGCTTTCAAATCCATACTTTACGCTCACCTCACAGTCTCCATCTCCTGTGACTGTTTTGACTAAAGTCTCATCCCACTGAGTGCACTTACATTTGTTTCACTCAACCACCATGGTCTCCTCTTTGACAAAGACATTCTGAGTACTACTAACCTGGTTCTGTCTGCTCCAAACTTCTTATTTCTCCCTCTCTTCCCTCTCAAGCTCTCCAATCCTTATTCCTTGCCTTTGACACTGCCTCGGAGTTCCTTTTTCCTTTTTGTACATAAATGTTACTGTTTAAGTTGTGGCTTGTTAAGCGGCTTACTGATTGTTTGTAATACCGCCTACTACGTTTTTGTACTTAATGACATGGAACCTTTGTAAAAGAGCCTTGGCTCAAAGGCATTAATTCGTAGAACAATAAACTTCAAACTTCATTGTTCTGAGTGAAAGGCAGTTTCTTGGCTGACTACCTCTAAGTTCTAAATACCATCACATACTGATTTTCTGAACAAAGCAAATATTTATGATGAAAAGGACTAAGAACATAATATTGTCGAACTGAAAGCTTGTGCCCTGGGGCCCCTTGGAGACCTGGGCCCTAGGGCATTGTCTCTTTTGCCCTCTCCTTAATCAGTCGATAATAGTAGTAGTGGTGCAGTAAATCATGCTTAGCACGGGGTTGGTCTCTTCAGTGACATCATACTGACAGCTATTTTATCGTTTCTTTGAGCAGGTTATTAGAATAGGAACAATTTTTTGAACTTGTCATAAAATTCTGCCAAACTGCATTAACTTCATTAAAAAATGCAGTTTCAGCAGTAGTGTAAACAACAGTCTTTCCTGTATAAGGCTATGAAGCAATTATTGTGCGCTAGCATGCAGGGCCTGTAGTGCCTCTTCTAGTAGTCATGCCTACTCTTTTATTGCATTTACTGAAGATTAGTGTTATATTAACCCTGTGTGATTCAGCTTTGCTGATGTCAGTGATAGGGTTGGTGTAGGGCTGCAGGCAGTCGATCTAGTTAGTTAGTTAGTTTTTGTTGACCGGGTAAGTGCACTAGACAAATCCTGCCTATTTTCAGGCACAACCCGGGGAGGGGGATACAGATGAATGCCAACTGACCTTGAACCAGATTAAGCTGTTGTAAATTAGTCAAGATGACCAATGAGCAGGTACTATTTACTGTACGTGCTCTGGTACAGATCAATTGGCAGCTGGCTATGGCAGGGTAAGGAGGACTGTGACAGTTACTGACACAAATCAGGAAGGGGGTGGTACAGGGTGGTGGGTTACTGTATACCAGGGTGGGGGACACTACAATATGGAAATGGGAATTTTTTTTTTCTATTTATTATGGTGATCAGGGCCAGAGAGGGGGGGTCCCTACACTATGGAAAAGGGGGTCTGACTTTATTTTATATTACTGTATTTCAGTGATCGGGCAAGGGGGGTCACTACATTATGGGAAATGGTACGAGTTATTACTTTAATTATTATGGAGGTCAGGGCCAGGGGGGGCACTAGACTACCAGGGCGAATGGGTAGTTTACATTATTTCTATGGAGATGGAGTTGGGGGGAGCTGGTGCATACCCCAGGCACAGTCATGCTAATAAACCCATAATTGGTATGCAAATGGCCCCTTTGTGCCATGCATGCCCAATGGACTCATTTGCATGTTTTGCTGAATATCACCCATGGGGGCTAAGGCACATACAGGTATGCACTACACATTCCCCTGTGGGTGGTCTTCAGCCCTGCAACCTGGATGTGCCACGCCATACATGGGGGTCAATTGCTATGCGCCATGCATCCAGGGTCCAATATTCATGTAGAAAGTGCAATCTGTTCTCATTGAACATTCTGTTTTAATATTACAACAGAGCTGGCTGGTGCATCTATTTTGCGCGATGCACTGTTATGCGCGTGCATCTGGATGACTCTGAATATAGGGCCCATGATATCTACCTGCAGCTTGCACAAGCTCTCCTCAAAAGAACAAGTAAAAAGACCAAAGGGATCTGCAGGTACTGCTGACACACAGACTAGGAGGGAACAATAAACCTGGGAACAGACAGAGAACCTGAGGCCCAGTATTCAAAACATTTTTGCCTAGGGGCAAAATAGCACTGCCCAGTGTGCAAATTTATCCCACAGCCAAAAGCACTCAATATTCAAAGGAATAGCCCAGGGGCAAACAGTGCTGAATATAGTGGGCAAACAAAGGTGGGCAAACATGGCTGTGAGCGCAGTGCAAAAATAGCCCAGCAAAGAAGACAGCTCTGAATATAGCAACTGGGCAGTGCAAACTGCAAAAGCAGCCCAGTGCACACATAGGTTGAGTAAGGCAAAGGTGAACTATGTGGCCAGTGTGGGTGCTAGAAAATAAGTGGTGCACGACAACTGCAAACAACATTGCAGGCCAAATACTGCAGAACTGTGCTGTGGTTCTGACAGGTTTGCTTGGGGCAAACACAATTGCCCAGCACTAACACATTTGACTAGGGGCCAGGGCTAACACGTTTGCCTGGGGCAAAAGTTTGCTATATTCAAAACTGATATGCAAATGAGCCTACTTAGGCAGTCTGAGGGCAACCAGTCACATTAGCATGTCATTATGGCCTGATTTGCATGCATTACCATGTGTGCATTGCCAGGGCTATTTCAGGGTGCACACAGCTCCATCTGTATGTCAGTCTGGAGCAACAGGTCAGTGGCTGCAGGCTAGGTTTGCACATGGCACCACCTGTATGTCAGACTGGAACTATAGGATGGTAGCTGCAGACTGGGTCTGTACACAGCAGCACCGACTATTGTGCCCCAGGGGACATGCACCACAAGCATGGGTCATTGTGCTGCATGCCATTGGCGTATTGTTGTATCTGCTAAGGTGTGTATCAGATGCTACAGTACCATAGTAGCTGGTGTTGTGAGGGACACAGCGCTGCCTACATTTTCAGGCATCAATGACTTCTGCTATTCACACAATGACAGGCCCACCTGGCAGGTGTGTTCTGACAGTGGACACCTGTGACCCACATACACTGTGCCAGTGGCATGGCATGGGAGTCACACAGTAACATGCACATGGCTGGCCATGTGGGATGGGGTGTAGGTACAGTTGTGTGATATGTGCCCCAGGAGGGGAGACACATACCATTATACAGACACACCAATGTCAGGGGCATACCCATCACTGGAACATGTGCACTGTGAGGATGGCCCTAACCATGTGGTGGAACTTACTATGTGGTGCATCCTGGGCACCTGTACACCCTCCCCTTGACACCCTCCATCCCCTCTGTGCTGCATGTGTGTGTGTGCAGGATTGTGTTGGGGTACCCCTATGGGGGAACTGGTGGTGTGTGTGTTGCATGGCTGCACTGACAACGTGTCCATAGGGTGCTGGGCCACCCTCAAATGCCTGGCAGAACTGGGACCAGTGCCAGATGATGGAGATGCTGGTGGTGCCATCTGTGTGCAGCACGTATCTTCCATGGCATGTGGAGTGGCCCAGGGTGTCTGTCTGCCCTCTCTGCCTCCTCATTGGCTGCAGTCATCAGGTACAGCACGCTGCTGTTGTTGCATACAGCCTTATTGCCCATTGTACTCATGTACATCCCCCACTCTTTGTCCAGTGCATACATTATAATTTTGCATGGTGCTAATCCAGTTTTCCAGCTCTATTTGGTCTTCTGAATATAGGGGACCCACACAAATGGGGCGCAAACCTGGCATAAATGGTTTGCACCCAGCGCAAAGTTTTGAATATCTGTCCCCTGGTCTAGTAAGAATACAGCTAATGTAAGCCATCCTTTATTGTCTTTGAATGACTTTACTAATTTAACAGTTCAGCAGTTTGAAAATGAAAAACTAATAAAACAGTAGGAACTACTTCAACAAGTGGATGTACCTGGGTCAACTTCTTCAAGTTTTTAGCAGTTTAAAACTGTTTCTTTTTTTTTAATTTTTATTGATGAATTTTATGATGATACAGCCATTACTGTTACACGTAAAATACAGGATGAGATATGTAAACCTTCACTTCACATGTACAATTACAGTTTAAGACATTTTTGTAAGAGATTAAAGTCCAGACAAGGTGGGGTTCACCCTCCCCATTAGTAGGAGAAAAGTCCAAGCTGTTCTTTCTGTAGAGTAATAACCCTCTCACCTCGGTCTGTTAATCTGGTCTTTAACGCCAGGATGTCAGTTTCCTTGTAGAACTTGGTGGAGGAGGGCAAAATAAACAGGCTGTAATACTGTAAAACAGTTACATATCAGATAGCCTGGTTCCAATTAAGTTGAATAAGGTATCCACAGGTTTTATGCAAGTGTGGCAACCCACCCTATGGAGTCAGGGTATAAACCAAGAGGTAGAGTCAGCTCACAAATTGAGATGTTCTTATACACCCATATTTAACATTTACAGTACCTTCCTTAATAGAATATTAGTGTCAGTGGCTCAGTAGGTAGCACATTTGCCTCTGAGGCCAGGAGATCAGAGGGCTATGAGTTCAGTTCCCACATCTGGCACTTGGGTTAATATCCCAGTACTGACACTGTAGTGCAGCATGAGAGGGGTGCTGCACTTTTGAGGCGCCGTCTTTTGGATGAGATGTTAAACTGAGGTCCCATCTGCCTGGATTGGAGGTAGTTCAGGTGGATGTTAAAGATCCCATGGCACTTATCGAAAAGAGTAGGGGAATTTCCCTGGTGTCCTGGCAAAATTTCTCTCATTCACTAAAAATACCACCAACAACTTAACCTGGTTCAAGGTCAGTTGGCATTCATCTGTAGCCCCCTCCCCCGGGTCATGCCTTAAAATAGGTAGGATCTGCCTAGTGCACTTAGCTAGTCAACAAAAAAAAATTAATTAAACTAGAATATGCAAAAAAATCAGTGGAACCAGAACTACAAACATGACAATAGGAATAAACAGTCACCAAAAATAACTACAATCTGTTGCACTGTATAGTAGCTACCAAACAGTTTGATAGTTAACCAAGAAAATAACTCAGCAAACTCTGATTGAGAAAGAAGCCCAGGACAGACCACAAGTCTTTTGCCCCAAGTCAATTTTTGTCCTTTTTAAACTCCCCATGCCACAATAATAATAAAGTTCAGCCCTCGTCGTCAGAGGAACTGGCAGTAGGATACAGAGCAGAAATCTGATTCTTGGCAAAGACTCAAGCCACTTCAGGGTCAACTGAGAAAAGCAACTTGGCAGCATGTCTAATAAGAAGTCTAGCAGGAAAGTTGAGCCTTGCCTCCATAACATTTTGAAGGAGCTGTTTTTGATTACCTGCAGTTCTTTCTTCCTAGATTGTGTCTGTGCTGCTGGATCTGGGAAGAAGGAAAGGTGATTTCCCTCTTAAATTGATCTCCCTTCTGGAGTGGGCATCAGGGGCATCACCAGCAGGAAAAGGGAGGTCATAATTCCGCTATACAAGACACTAGTGAGGCCCCACCTGGAGTACAGTGTACAGTTCTGGAGACCATACCTACGTAAGGACATAGACAGGGTAGAGAAGGTTCAGAGGAGGGCAACAAAGATGGTGCATGGATTGCATCACAAGTCCTATGAAGACAGGTTGAAGGAACTGAACATGTACTCCCTGGAGGAGAGGAGGGAGAGAGGGATATGATAGAGACATACAAGTATCTTACAGGGAGAAACAGGGTGCAGGAAAACACTATTTTAAGCAAAAAGATGTTCCAGGACTAGAGGGCATGGGATGAAGTTGGAGGAGGACGATTCAGAGGAAACATGAGAAAGAATTTCTTCACAGAACAGGTGGTGGACAAGTGGAACACCCTGCCAAGGAAGTGGTGAGGCTGAAACAATCACGGGATTTAAGAGTGCATGGGATAGACATAAAGGAATTCTGGAGGTCAGGGGTAAGGGGAAACAGAACTTCTAGGAAAACAAACTGAACTTACAAGCTCAATTGGGCAGACTGGGTGGGCCATAGGCCCTTATCTGCCGACACTGTCTATGTATCTATATATCTATGTAGTGAGCCCCCTGGAGAAGAGCAATTTGTGCTTCCAGCACCAAGAGCATTGCAATCGCTGTATGCGGCTGGCGTGGAGAATCAGCATGTGGTTTAGGCTGCTGGGGGATGATGAAAACCCTTATGACTTGAATTCCAGCATCAGGAGATAATAACTTTAAATCTTGAAAGATCAGTTGGCTTGCTGCTGTTTGCAAGTCTATAGCTCCAGAGTATTTTGCAGGAAAGCCCACAATCCTGACCTTAGCCTGATGCTCTAGGTTTTCAAGGGTTTCCATTTTGGCCTTTATGAGATGCATATCCCTCACAAAGGCTGCACTGCACTCTCTCTGCTGTTCCGATTCTGCACTAATCTCTTTAATCGCCACCACATTCTCCAGTATAGTGCAGTCACTGTCCAGCAACTTTGCCTTAACAGTCACCAGGCGTTTATTAGTGTCATCCCCTATCGCTTGAATCTTCATTAACATCGTTAGAATTTATGACGTGGGGAGCTCAGGTGCCACCAGTTCCTTAGACGTGCCAGGCCCCGAGTTGGGGGTTGATGTCTGTGCTGACAAGTAGACATCCAGGCTCTGTGAAGATCTTTTAGGATCCTTTTTTGGGCTCATTCTGCTGGCAAGTTGTTCTGATTGCAGACGGTATGAAGTACTTGTATTTTCCACAGGTTGTTGTAGCAATACACAATGATTTAAATGTGACCAGACAAACTGTATAATCAAGCTGCCTCCATGTTGGAACTCCACAGTGCCCCCTCCATTTCTACCTTTTTTTATTTTATCACCATCATTCCATTTTATCAGTCCTTCCCCTCTCAACACTTGTCTGACGGATTTAGCTTATTTTCATCTCTCCACTAGTAGACATGTTGCATGCTCTTTCCTCCCTTAACCTCGTCAAGGTTTTAGTCCAGATGGGCTGGACTCTAAACGCTGCCCCTGTTATCTAATTAGCCCTCACTCATCTACTTAAAGAAGCAGTGCATGACAGCGGTGCCTATTTCCACCTATACTTTTTATTCTATTTAAGATTGCCCCTTATCTCATAATTCTGTGATACCTATTTTTCCCAATTTTGAGTCTACTTTACCACTTTTTTAGAGCTGAAATAATAAAAGGAATGCTATTTTTAATATGGCTTGGACCCAGGTTTCATCACTGTTCTCTGTCATTTTTGCACACCCACTTTTCTTATGATTTTTATGAACTAGCATACAGTATACACTGCTCTCTGGCCTTATAGGACAATAGGTGTACACAAACAGCTGAGAATACTGACTCAGCCAGACACATATTAAAGAGCTAGTGTACTGCCTAAAACTAATATTGGATTTTAAATGCAGCCACCCATTATCTTTTATATGTGAGGTACTTTTTCTTTTCCTTTTGTTTAATTAGAAAATTGTTTACCTAATGTTAGAAGGTGTGATGTGTGGAACAGCTCTTAGCCTAGCAGCTGACATACCAGTATCTTGCTCTACTGCCCCGCACTACACCATCAGCATTGTGACCTCACTGACTGTGACATCACTGCTACTTAGGAACAGCGACTGAGTGACTGTCAGGTCATTCACCTGTGATGTCACTGTCAGTGAGATTATAATGCTGATAATGTAGTGTGGGGCAGTAGAGTTAGATATGTCAGCTGCCAGGTTAAGAGCTGTTCCACACATCCGGCACAATGTTATCACATAAAAGACGTTTTGATGAGCAAAAGGAAAAAGAAAAATACTTCAGAAATAAAAAGTTACAACTGACTACTAATACAAATTTGTATTATTTTCCTGTCTGCCTGTTTTGGTTCCACTAGCTCTTTAAAATATGTCTAGCACAGCCTACTTCCAGGGCTTTGCCTAGGTTGGCCACCCTACCTCCCAGGTAACTTGGGGAAAACAATAACCAACATGGACCAGGAATTGTGGTTGGGACAATGTAGCAGTAAGAAGAGCACCTGAGCTGAGGGAGTACTTAAAATAATAATGTTTAAATGTGGCTTGGAGACAGTCCAAGGAGGAAGGGATGGGAAACAAACAGGATGGGTATGGGTATGAGTTGCATGCAGACTCGTGGTACTCAGTTTCAGTTCAGTTTCAGTTTCCTGTAGGAAAAACTCCATTGAGCAGGCTCATTCACAAGGAGGTCCTAGACAAATAGCAGCATGCTTAAAAAGGACAAACATCAAATTGAACATCAAATTTACAACATTAGTAAGAGGTTCAAAGCACATACAGCGGGAAACAGGAATACTATACAACTGAATGACAGGACAAAATTGTTTCGTTAATTACAAAATGGTACAAAGAACATACAACAACAGAATTGGCTAACAATAACAATTTCAATTTCACTTTTGGATGATACATGAGACATGACACATAATAAGTGAATAAATAAGTGCATAATAATACAGAATATCAGTTAAGGATAGAAGGTGAGGAGGAGGGGAAAAAGTTACAGGGGCCAGGAAGGGAAAGGGATAGAGGGGGTGGTGGGGAGGGACAGGGGTATAGGGGGTTGGGGAAGGAGACAGACTGTGGAGTGGGGACAAGAGAGGGGGGAATGTTAATGGCAGTTGCACACGGCTTATTTATCTGTCAACCATCAGGAATTTATAAAAATTAATCGTAACAACACTGGTAAGTTTGAGAATGGATTGTAAGCAATTCCAGGTGGTGGGCAGGACATAGGAGATAGTTCTTTTGCCAAAGTTCATACGCATCTTAGGTCTGTCAAGAAGGATGAAGTCAGACTTCCTTAGGGAGTAGGTGCAATGTGAGGCAGGGATGAGGGAGTATATTTATATATATATATATATATATATATACTGGGAGCTTGTTTAGCAGAATTCTTGGCATTCATATTCCTAGATGGATCAGACGTCCTGTTGTTAAGGAGGTACAACCCACTGCAGTATACAGGTTACAGTGATAGGTTCTAGGAGGGACTGTTAAGATGAAGTGCAAAGCCCGGTGGAATAAGACATTTAATTTTGGAGATTGCCAGCTGAGGAACAGGTGTAGATAATGTTGCCGTAATCAAAAAGTGGGAGGAACGTAGCTTGTACAAGCTTGATTCTGGTGTCAGCTGGGAAAAGGAACTTATTTCTGTAGAAGAACCCTAGTCAGGATTTAAGTTTACTGGAAAGGTTATTAATGTGTACATAGAAGGTAAGTTTATTGTTAAGCCACATGTCAAGGTATTTAAATTTATCTACTACTGCAAAAGGTTCTCCTAAGGGGGTGACAATGGGTATGGACTGCTTAGATTGAGTCAGAGGTGGGCGGGAGGGGGGTTTACTGAGGTTAAAGAACATAATCTTAGTTTTTTTTGCATTTAGCAGTAGCTTGGCTTTAAAGAGATTTTGCTCAAGCATGATGAAATCTTCTTGCAGTTCCTTGTAGGCTTCGGTCAGTGAGAGTTTAGAAATATACAAGACAGTGTCATCTGCAAAGAAGTGTAGTTTGGAGTTGACAATATTGGAATTAAGGGTATTGATGTATATAGAAAAGAGTATGGGGCCTAAGATGGATTTCTGTGGGACGCCACTTGAAACAGTTAAGGGTCAGAATAGTAGCCCATCGGCTTTGACTTTCTGGATTCTACCAGAAAGATAACTGGCGAACCATTGGACTGAGTCTGCTGAGATAACTATGTTTTTAAGGCTGTGAAGGACAAGGTTATGGTCCACAGTATTGAACGTCTTATTGAGATCGAGAAAGATATCAGCAGTGACCAGTTTGGAGTTGTGAGCGGTAATACAGTCATTAGTGACTTTGGCAATAGCGTAAATGGTACTGTGGTTTTTCCTAAACCCAGACTGATCAGGGTTAAGAAGGGGATATTTTTGGACATGCGCTTTCAGTTGGGAAATGTCTAATCTTTCCAGAATTTTAGATAGAATAGGGAGGATGGAAATGGGTCTGTAATTGTTCACATTGCAGGGGTCCCCGGATTTGAATAAAGGGAGAACATGGGCGGATTTACAACAGGATGGTACAGTTGCAGAAGCTGTCAAGAGATTGAAAATGTGCAGTATAGGTAGTAAGATAACGGTGCAGTAAGATAACGGTGGCCTAGTTTGAGGAAAAATGGCTGTATTCCTTTGGCAGCACCCCCTTTCCTTTGTGTCTAATATTTTGAGGTGGTCTTCCACTTCTTTGAAGGATACAGGTCTTAGTTGGAAGGGATACAGCGAAGGTGGGGTGGTGGAAGAACTGTAGTCAGGGAGGGAGTTGTTTAGCCCAGCGTAGTAAGAGGAGTCAAAAGCAGTCCTCGCTGTGGAAAAATGAGTATTCAGTTCTTCAAGAATTCAGATGGGATCATCGAATGTGACTCTGTTAGCACTAATCTTTCCAGGAATGGAGGGAGCAGTTTTCCATCCTACTATAGCCTTGATGGTCTGCCATGTCTTAGCCGAATTTCCTTTGGCTTGGTCTAGAGCCGCGATAAAGAAGTTGGATTTGGCTGTATGTAAGAGTTTGATGTATGCGTTCCTTGCAGCATGAAAAGCATTCCAATCAGATGGAGATTTGGACCGTTTAGCATGGGCCCAAAACTTGTCACAGTTGGAGAGTGCAGTTTTGAGCGCAGGTGTTAACCAGGGGTTCGATTGTTTACAGACTCTGGATCGAAAGAGGGAAGCATGTTTATTTGCCAACTGTGTTGTCTTGTCATTCAGTAACTTGATGGCCTCATCTATTGACTCCAAGAGGTAAAAACTTTGCCAGTTTAAATTGCTTAAGTTTATCAGGTAATTAATGGGGTTGAATTTTTGTAAGGATCACTTAGTGATGAGTCTGGGCAAAAATGGACCATTTTGTGGGCTGTTACGCAGACCACTGTCCCATGATCACTTAGATCATTGTAGAACCCAGCAGTATGCAGGATTTCATGTGGGTGATTTGACAGGAGTACATCTAGGATGGAGCTATTTGCACAATTTTTATTTTAGTCCTTGCTGATTTGGTGATGAGTTGGGCCAGACCAACTTCATCACAAAGTTCCTTGAGATTATTGTATTTGTGAGATAGCCAATCCATATTTAGGTCCCCAAGTATGATGGATTCATTGTTGTTTTGAGGGACAAGGGAATTCAAGGTTGGTAAGATGTCATAATCCCCAGCAGAAGGCCTATAGCAGCTGATGATGTTGATATTTTCAGATAAGGGCATGCTTCTATTTAGGGAGACGAGTTCAGATTCTTTGGGCTTTGTGATGCATATTATGTCAGAGATGATGAACTTGTCTTTAGTGTAGATGATCATTCTGCCTCCCCTGGATGCTCTATCTGCCCTGAAGGAGTTATAGTTTGTGAAGACGATTTGGTCCAGAATGGCATTTTTAAGCCAGAACTCTGAGATAACAATGATGTCAGGAGTGGTATGGGTGGCCCATGCTTGCAATTGGTCAAGTTTATTTATAAGGTTCCAAACATTAATTGCCATTATTTTCAGGCCTGAGGAGGATGCAAAGTCCAAGGGAGAGTTGAAAGAGATAGGAGGGCCAGGGTTAACCTTGACATTTCCTGAACATAAAAGAAGGAGCATAATGAGTTTTAAAGAGTGCCATAATGTGGCAAATGCTTTCTTCTTTTGATAGTGACCATAGCATGGTGGTGACGACAGAGGCTTGGAGGGGAGAGGGTGATTTGGGGGTGAAAATAGAGAGCAGGGAGAGTGCTTTAATTAACAGGGGGTTGCAGTGGCTGAATGGGTGCCAAGGTGGCAAAAAGGGGGGGGCGGGGTGAAAGGGGTGTGCGAGATGCATTGCTTGTTTAAGGAGACTGATCTTAACTGCTAATATGTGCTTGAGGAGAAAAAGCCATGATACATTTGTAGGGAGTGCAGTGTGTGATGTGGTGGTGCTATCTGGGGGAGCATCAGGCAGTGAGTTGCATGGAAGACAAGAAATAGTTGCCAGGAGGATTAACAGTAAAGGCAACATCCTGATGGGAGGAAGGTGAAGTAGAGAGATAAGTAGGGATAAAAATATTTGATAGAGGAGTAGGCCTCTCGGGCCGGGTAACTGGGGAGAAAGCAAACAGTAAATCTCAATTATCAGGAAAATCTGGGCAACAAACAAAAGCAAGCATTGACAGTAGGGCTGCAGGTGGATAGACTGTCACAACTGAGTCAGAAGTGAGACACAGTGGGTAGAAGGGGTTAAGGAAAAGAAGCTTAATCAGAGCCAGTGGTAAGAGGACTGTGCTAAGTGGGAGGAGCACAAATGTATTTAATAGAGGCCGGGGTCGGGGAGAGTGAGCAGGACAAAATATAGAGTTCAAACAGATTTAGCTGGGCTGGAAAGCCAAAAATATCAGAGGTAGTGAGGAAAGAAAACAGCAAAACTCAGGGTCCAATCAGTACAGGAGCTGTAAGGCAACAGCCAATCAGAAACAAGTTCAGCCAGGCTGTGTCCAGTAGGAGCCCCAAGTTGCTGTACCAGCCAAGTCCAAGATTTGTACCTGCACTGGAGCTTCTGAGGTGGGGGGGGGGATGAAGCATGGTCTGACTCTCTGTCTGAATTGGAAAGAAGGAGTTGGACTAGTTTTGAAAGGATCATCGGTGTGCTACTATAAAGTTGGTCTGAATTGAAAGGACCGACAGCTGCTGCTATTAAATTGACCACCATTTAGGAAGACAGAAACATAGAATTTGATGGCAGATAAGAACTGCTTGGCCCATCCAGTCTGCCCATTTTTCCCTGCCTACACTATTACCTCAGAGTGTGCATAACCTACAGCTAATTCTCCCTCCCCCCTTTCTTTACACTATAAATCCGTTGTGCTTATCCAATGCATTATTGAGCTCCTCCACTGTTATTGCCCCCACCACTTTCATTGGAAGGCTGTCCCAGGAATCCACCACTTTTTCTGTGAAGAAGTACTTCCTCACATCTTTCCTGAATCTACCCCCCTCTAGCTTCATATCATATCCCCTTGTTCGTGAGCACCTTTTCTTCTGAAAAATACTTCCCTCCTGTACCTTATTTACCCCATGAGGTGTTTAAAAGTCTGTATCATATCCCCCCTCTCCCTCCTCTGTTCCAGGATGTACATATTGAGGTCCTCTAGTCTTGTGTAGTGATAATTTAGCCACATCTACCTCACTCACCAAACTAGATGTACTTTTCCATTCCTTCTGTAGGTTTGCCTCTAACTCACCCCCAACTCATCACTGTGACATGTACTCCTTCCTTTACCTTCAACCCCTTGCACAGTGTCGCTTCACTCACTGTTCCACATTCATCACCAAATTCTGGTTCCGGTCCCTTCCTTCCTGCCATACCTCCCTCCTAACTCCTGCTTCCCCCTCACCCTGCAACTCACATTCTAGCTTTTCCCATACGTTCACACTCCCACGTGTCCGCACCACTGCTGGAAAACTCTCTCCTATAGACTCCCTTCCCTCTGGAACAGCATTCCCCTCCAAACCATCTCCCTCCCTCCTTCCCTGCCCTTAAGAGCCTTCTTAAGCCAACCCCCACTAGCTCCTGTATCTGTACTCCTGCTAGACCTCTCTTCCTCATGTGTTTTGTTTTCCTACTCCTTTACTATGCCTCACTGTATGTATCTTCTTGCAACATATCACATGTCTATACCAGAAATGTTTTCAGCTTTTATAAATAGTTTCTGAGATTGTATATACCCTGTATTGTAATATTCTTCAGTTATGCTCTATCTATTGTTTTGTATTTCTCATGATAAGCCTTGTACCCCCTTCCCCAGGTCACATCTGGAAATGAGCTTCAGTTCATGATGCCTTTCCCGGTTACCAACTTTTAAATAAATAAATAAATTATTCTGTAATTCTTACCCTTATTTGCTTATTACTAAGCGTATATGCATGAGTACAGTATCTCTGCCCTTTTAGCTCTGGCTGCCTGCCTACACCTGACATCATGATTCTGTTTATGGCATTAAAATATGTTGCTGTGGAGATAATTATGATGTCATAAACAGAAGACTGTGATGTCCTGTGTAGTGAAGCAGCCAGAGTAGATATAGTCTTGGGGACAGGGATCTTGTTTTCATGCAACTGTTTTCAGTAATAAAGAAAATGTGAAATTAATTACTGAAAATATAAAAACTAATAAAGAAATTGGGATGGATCTGAATATAAATCTTGCTTGTTTCAAAGTTTTCCTAATGCTGTCAGGGGCTCTTTAAAGGAGAACTGTGCCGAATCTATGTAATTTTTTCCCAGTAGAAGCTGTTTTTTAAATACTGGTTCAAATTATATTATTGCTCTATCTTTTTCAGGGTTGAAGTTATCCTAGTGCATGTTTCTGATTAACATCCTGCTGTTAAGAACCATTTTAGAACTGTAGGATGTAGTCTATGTCCCTGTTCTACTCTTATGTTGTTGGCACAATGCACTGATGTTCTACTATGGAACTCTGAGGTTGTCTAGAACATAAACTACATCACACAGTTCTAAAATGGTATCACTAGATTATAAAGCAGAAACACCCACTAAGGTTACTAAAAGGCCTGTCTAGAAGGAACAATAATGGAATGTTAACCAGCAATTAAAACACAGCTTTTACTGGGAAAAAAATACTTACAGGTTTAGTGCAATTCGCTGTTAAATATGTAGAGTATTTGCTCCAAAACAATGTATTTATTGGGTTTGACTGTATTGCTTTAGCATGTAGATGAACAAGTCAACAAAAATTTTTAAAAATAACGTAAACCAACTAGAGAAGGTCCAGAGGAGGGCTACAAAGATGATAGCGGGTCTGCAGGAGAGGAGACATGATAGAAACTTTCAAGTACCTCAAGGGAATCAACAAAGTCCAAGAGGGTAGCATCTTTCAAAAAAGAGGTGTGCAAGAATAAGGGGGCACAATTTGAAGGTGGGGGGGGCAGCTCAGAGGTATTTTAAGGAAGTATTTTTTCACAGAGAGGGTTGTGGATGCATGGAACGGCCTTCTGGAGAAAGTTGTGGAGTCAAAAACAGTGGTGGAATTCAAGCATGCATGGGACAGTCATAAGGCAATTCTACAGGGTGGGGGTAGGAAGAAGTAGGCTGCTGGTTAATTAGGATCTGCAGCTTATCTAGTAGGCAGGGAAATGGACAGACTGGGTGGGCCAAGCGGTCCTTATCTGCCATCAAATTCTATGTTTCTATGTTGCAGGGTAAAGCATACTAGGAGAGGTTGATGGCACTGATCATATACTCCCTGGAGGAAAGGAGAGAGAGAGAGAGAGAGAGGACATGATTGAGACCTTCAGGTACTTGAAAGGAATAAGTAAGGTGGATAAGGAGGGTCTCTTTAAGCTGAGTCTCAACCATAACATGAGGGGGCACAGTCTTAAGCTGGGGGGGTTAGGAGGGAGGTCAGGAAACACTTCTTGACAGAGAGGGTGGTGGACACTTGGAATGCACTTCTAGAAGAGGTGGTCTCATTGAAGACAGTGGACAGCTTCAAGAGAGGCTAGAATAGGCATGGTGGGAAGGTAAGGATCATGGGAAGGGAGGCTAGGAGGAGTGGAGGGGGCAGGGAAAGTAGCTCAAGTTGTGGACCCTGCAATATGACAAGCAGACTAGACAGACAAATTGACCTTCTTCTGCTGGTTTCTTCACATGTTCATATGTAATATAGGTTATCTGCTGTCTGTTGCCTGGGTCACTTCTCCCATTGAACTTGTACAGTTAACAAAAAAGTATAAAAACACTGGACTTTGTAACTAAGTGATGCTCAGTGAATTAACTGAGTGACCACAACGATGCAAAGGTTTAAAACCTACAACACCAGTAAACATTTAGGACAGGATTCAAAGCAGATCCGTCATGGATCTGCTTGTCTATTTTCAGTGCAGACTGATAGAGCAGCAATTACATGATCCATGTATGCCGAACAAGTGGCTGATCGTTGGGCTCGGTTTTTCACCCACTTGTGTCCATTAATGATGCAAGGGACTTCAAAACCCAATTTGTTTTATTTATTGATGCAAACTAATGCAAGTCATGGAACACTAAAAACAACTCGTAGCCTCTGACTATATCTGCTGGCAGCTTGGACATACAGCAGCTGGCGCAAAAGTGATCAGATCCTGCTCCTGTGTCTATGTTGGGAGCTTTGATAATCCTTCTTAATGACATAAAACATGGAGGCAGTGTGGTTTAGTGGTTAGACCACTGGCTTGGGAAAGGAAAGTTACTCACCATCTCTCTAAATCTTCAAGAACATCTTCTCCATTGAGTACTACTATTTTTTGGTCTTAGAGCCAGAGGTGCGAGGACCCTGCAGGAGTAAAACTTTTGGGTTGTCTACACCACCAGACTGCACCAATGTGGTGTATGTGCCTGAGGAGATAGATCATGCCAACAGTTCAACCACCTCCATTTTTTTCTACCATTGGAAGTGATAACGGAAGGAAAAGGGATGGGAAAAATAAAGAGGAGTAAGATAACACTGGATTCCATGTCTTTTTGTTTAAAATTTTTTTTAAATATATACTATATAAAAAAAGTACAGTAATTGTGCAAACAGTCTCTATATCCATATAGATGTAAAACAACTTGGTGAAAAAAACTTAAAACTCAAGAAGTACATAACAGAATAAGTAGTGGGCAGGAAAGAATTGCACACCAGTACCCCAGACGGTGCTGCTACCAGACCAAAGAGCTACACACAAAAAAGAAACAAACAGCACACACACACCAGATGGGTACTAAATTATGGTAATACTTTTTTCATTGCCACAGGATGTGTAGAGAACGTTGGGCTACACTCCTATATATCGCCTTGTGAAAGGCTTCTTCAGGGGATGGAGTTTATACAGCATACACACATTTTTAAACTCCAGATAACCAATAAGAAGTAGAATCAATTAATTAATTATACAAATATCAGTTATGTGTATATACTGAAAAGTGCTTGAAGTGCATAGCAATAATAAAAACAGTCACAATAGTCTACACATACCTATACAGAAAAGTATTTAAAAACAGGGCACTCAATATACTCCAGAAATTTATGTTAAAAAAGTATATGTGTATATTATATTTGACTGAACCGCTCTGCTCAGTGCCAGATCAACAATCGCCAACCAAAGCCAGGCAGATACAGTAAGTGAGCTGGAAGCCTCCAAGCATGATATTTGTATTGGAATTGTGTAGCTGTGCTCTGTTGATGAGGAGGAACCTTTGTAAACGAGCTATAATGTATGGTAAGTGCCTATTAACAACCATAATCAGCAGTTACACAGTTTTGTTATGCACTGTTAATCACACTTCAGAACTTTCAAACAGTGGCAGAACAAAAAAGAATGCACCAGAGTTCCATAATTCTCACACACAGAATGCAAACAGTGTTTTTTGACCATGCTCTATAAAAGATGATGGCTAGGGATCAGGTGACAACCATGCTGAAATCACCTCTCATGGTTGCTAGGGCTACAGTAAACCTCTCGAGCTGCGCTCTCGTGGTTTACCATGTTGCCCTAGTAACCACTCGAGGTGATTACAGCTTGGTTATCACCTGATCCCCAACTATTATCCTCAATATAATGTATGGGAAGCCCTTATTATTAACTGAAATCAAGCAGATTACAACCTTGTTATGCCATTGTTATGACAGCACTCTGTTGTTAACCATTCTTGAGTATGTCATATCAATGGTATAACAAAACCGAATGCTCACAACAATCAATATTCTAACAAAACAGAGTGCTCACAACAATCAAATTCTAACAAAACAGAATGCTCACAACAATCAATGTTACGTAAAATAATTCAGTAAGTAACCAATAAGGCACTCAGTGGTGTGTGTAAACCATATTTTACTGCATGGCCAGGGGCATAGTAAGGCACGAGGTTGGAGGCCGAGTGACTTCAGCTGATGGCCGTGCTGTAAAATATGGTTTACCCACACCTAGTGCTGTATTGTGCTCATAAAATTGGCTCCTTTTTTTTTTTTTACTTTTGACTGTTGGAAAACGCATGTTTATATGTAGAAAAAATAGATTTGCTTGTGTGCATTTGTGATAAAAATAGTCCTTCCACCTACTGCAAGAGATGTCCTTGATGATGTCATTGTATTATTGCCTACTTTCTTCTTCCTGTTTTTTTTTTTCTGTTGTTCTCCACATTCAAGATATGGAATGTTTACCACGGAATACATGGATTAAAAATTCTGCTCAGTTACACTGGCAGAATGTTTCTCTCCCAACACACTGTACACACAGACAACAAAGGCATTTGTTACAGCCAGAGACCCAGTTATGTCACTGTCAGGCCAAGAAGAAGAGAGTTCCCTGATGAGCAGGTTAAGATAGAAGGGGAATTGTTCACTGTCAGCAAAGAAACAGTTGTAGTGAAAACTATAAACAGTACTTATTGTTTCTAATTTGTTTATGTATGTAAGGAGAGTGTTATAATCAGGAAAACAACATTTAATTCATTTGTTTTATTTTTTATTTAAGGTAATTTTATTTTTAGGGCCCAGCTGAAGTTTTTTTTTATAGTATATAGGTAGCAGCCATGTTTGTGGTGGATGATCAGTTCTGGCAGTAGGGGAATAACTGAAATGCCTGTTTTCCGAATGCCCATTGATCTATGTTGCAGACTCTTTTTTTTTTTAACCATGTGTGAACCATATTTTACACATAAATAAGAGCCAATCAGATTACATTATTTTACCATGCCATTTAAAAAGCAAAATAACTGGTGACCATTTTTTCCCATGGGGAAACCGGGTCATAATTTTGTCATTATAACCATATAATGTATAATGACGAACACGTGCCTGATTTTCCTACTTTGCTGCATGCGTCTACTACGAACTTCCTGTTGTCTGCTCCATCCCTCCTTGCTCTGCAGTGCTGCAAGCTTCCCCGACAGAAGTCGTCAGTAAGTTCTTTTTCTAAAACAAAAATTACTGGGTACACAAGAAAACTACCTATTCGGGCTAAAAAATAAAAAAGAAGCTGCTTCAGTTCAGGAGTCAGCCGCTATGGACCACGCTAAAACCCCAATGGTCCACGTCTCGACTCCATAGAGAAATCCACTTATTTTGTATAACTGCTGTGACGAAAAAATGATCCCCAGAAATTATACAAAATAAAGGATGGGTAGGTATGTAAAACTCTGATTTTACACGCTCCCTCTGGGTGGGATGCATTAATAAACCCCTCAAGCTTCGCTCTCAGGGTCTATGTGTCATCCCGCTCCTCGGGGGGAGTTTAACATCCTCATTATAACCACCTACCCATCCATTATTCTTTATGTTACAGCTCAAAGGTGTTTGTCTGAACTAATAAATAAAAATCAGTTTGTAAAATTTGCTGGCCCGGTCTGAACAAAAACATAAGTAGCCTACCTGCAAATAGAAGCCAATGAAGTGAAATGGACTGGGGTTTCAGTTAAGCAAAAAAAATGAAGAGTGTACTGCTACACCCAAAATCTAAGTAATACGCACAATCAAAAGTCAAAATTTATCAAACAAGATTATAGAGTGCAAGTACTGGCAAAGAAACATAGAAACATAGAAACATAGAAGTTGACGGCAGATAAGGACCGCAAGGCCCATCCAGTCTGCCCATTTCCTTTTCTACCTTATAAATGTGCCATTAGCCTTTGCTCTGTCAGTGACCTATCTATTCATAGTCATTTGTATTGCTCCCTTATGCCTATCCCATGCCTGTTTGAAGCCCTGCACTGTATTCATAGCCACCACTTCTTGTGGAAAGCCATTCCATGCATCTACCACCCTTTCTGTGAAAAGAATTTCCTCATTCCCTCTTAATCGGCCTCCCTCTAATCTCATGCTGTGTCCTCTTGTCCTGCTATTTTTCTTATATTTAAACATGTTAGACTCTTTCACCTTGTTTATGCCCTTAAGGTGTTTGAATGCCTCGATCATATCACCTCTCCCTCCTTTGCTCAAGGGTAAACATATTGAGCTCCGTTAATCTGTCCTCATATGTCTTCTGATGCAGTCCCTGCACCATTTTGGTTGCCCTTCTCTGGACTGCCTCAATTTGGTTAATGTCCTTTTGAAGGTGTGGCTCCAATACTGCACGCAGTACTCAGATGGGGCCTAACCAATGTCTTGTACAGAGGATTATTACCTCCTTTTATGACTTGTGATACCCCTACTAATACACCCTAACACCCCCTAACCTTACCTACTGCTTTAGAGGTCTGCTTGGATGATTTCAGGTCATCAGTGATGATGATGCCCAAGTCTCTTTCTTCCTTTGTGACTGCTAGCAACTCCCCTCCCAGCCTATAAGTGGCTTCAGGGTTTCTCTTCCCTATGTGCATGATTTTGCACTTCTTTGCATAAAATTCCAGTTGCCACTCTTCTGATCATTCTGCTAGTTTATCCAGATCTCTTCTCATTCTGCCCACCCCATCTGGATCATCTACTCTGTTGCAGATCTTGGTGTCATCTGCAAACAGACAAGCCTTACCCTCTAGTCCATCTGTGAGGGTCACTAATGAAGATGTTGAATAGGACTGGCCCCAGGACTGATCCCTGAGGTACCCCACTTGTGACTTGCATCTCTTCTGACTGTATACCATTTACCACCACTCTCTGTTTTCTGCCAGTCAACCAGTTTGCCACCCAGTTGACCAACTTCTGACCCACCCCGAGCATACCCAGCTTATTTATCAATCTTCTATGTGGAACAGTGTCAAAAGCTTTGCTGAAGTCAAGGTAGGTGACATCAACTGCTCTCCCTTGGTCCACCACTCTGGTTACCCAGTCAAAGAAATCTATGAGATTAGTTTGACAGGACCTTCCTTTTGTAAACCCATGCTGTCTTGGATCCTGTGCCCCTATGTTCCAGGTGTTGCACTATCCTTTCCTAAGGGTGCCTCCATAATCTTGCCCACTACTGAGGTAAGACTGACCGGTCTGTAGTTCCCCGCCTCCTCCCTGCTACCACTCTTGTGGAGCGGGATCACATGAGCCCTTCTTCAGTCTTCTGGGACCTCTCCTGTGCTCAGAGACTCACTAAACAATTCTGCTAATAGCTCTGCTAGTTCCTCCTTTAGCTCCTTAAGTACCCTGGGATGTATGCCATCAGGTCCCATTGCCTTATCCACCCAGAGCTTAGCAAGCTCTTGTGGACCTTTTCTTTTGTGAAGGGAGTAGTGCTCACCTCCTCCCGCTGTGTCCATGATGCTGAGCTGTGGGCCCTGCCCTACCTTCTCTTCAGTAAATACTGAGCAAAAGTATCTATTTAGGATAGATGCCTTTACAGGGTCCTCCTCCTCACATGCTCCCTTTTCTCCATTAAGCTTAGCAATACCCCCTCTGGACTTTTTCCTTTCACTAATGTATCTATAGAAAGTCTTGTCACCTTCTTTTACTGTTCGTGCTAGTGTTTCCTCAGTTTGGGACTTTGCCTGCCTTACTGCCTTACCTGCTTCCCTTAGGGCAGTTTGGTATGCCTCCCTATCTTCATCCCGCTGTGTTCCCTTATATTTCCTGAAGGCCAGCCTTTTGGCTCTGACCTTTCTGCTACTGTATTTGAGAACCAAAGTGGTTTCCTTCTTCTTTGCACTTCCTTTTCTGTCTAACACAATGGGATGTTGCTTCAAGTATTGCATCATAATGCTTGCCCACTTGCCTGTACCTCCTCACCTGTGTTTCTTTTTGCCAGGGCTAGCTTAACTCTGTTGGCCATCTTATCAAAGTCAGCTCCTCTGAAGTCCCATATTTTTGCCTTGGAATGGGATGATTTAGATTTAGTAGCCAAATTGAACCATACCATGTGATGGTCACTGGCCCCCAGGTGACCTTCTACCTGGAGATCTGTGATCCCTTCTTTGTTAGTCAGTACTAGATCTAGGATAGCCCTGTCTCTTGTAGGTTGCTGTACCAGTTGTTTGAGGCTCTCCCCTTGCAGGGAATCCACTATGAGTCTAGTTCTGGCAGATGTTCCTGCTGGTATTGACCAATCTGTATCTGGCATGTTGAAGTCTCCCATTATCAGAACCTCCCCTTTAGCTGTTATGTTTTGTATATCTTCTAACAGTAATGTGTCTATGTCCTCCCCTGGTCTGGGGCCTGTAGACAACCCCAGTTCTTATGGCTGTCCCATTTCCTGTTTCCAGGGTGACCCACAGTTCTTCTGGCTCCTTATGTGTATTCTGAATTTCTGTAGCTTTGATATTTTCATTAACATACAGGACCCTCCTCCCCACACACCTCGTCTCTTCTGAACAATACATAGCCAGGTACTGAAGTCTCCCAAGTGTGGTTACTGGTAAACCACGTCTCACTAATTGCTACTCTGTCCAGTTTAGCCTCTGACATTATTGCCTGCAGGTCTGGGATCTTATTTCCCAGGCTGTGAGCATTGTGTACATGATTTTCCATTGGCCAGATTTTGGTGTGTTGGTTGTTGGGTAAGTTTGGCATTACCCCTGTGCATCGTATGGGAGACAAACCTTTTTCTTACCTGGTGATGCAAATGAACTGCAAACACGCTGAATTCCTGTTTGACCACTAGCTGAGGGGGGAAGGGTGTTCTTCCCATTCGACGTATGGGGTGCTGCACCCCTCTCCCCATTTGCTAGTTTAAATATTCTGCAAAGATGTCAAACTTCTGCCCCAATGCACTGACTCCCTCTTTAGTCAGATGCAGTCCATCAAATTTAAAGAACTTTCGCTCCCAGAACTGTTGCCAGTTCCCTACAAATCTGTGTCCTTTTTCCTGGCACCAGTCCTTGAGCCACGTGTTTAGCTCCCCTATCTCCCCTTCTCTGACCTTCCGTCCATCTGCTCCCTTCTCCCAGACTGGCAGGATCTCAGAGAAGGAGATGCCGGACGAAATAGATGATAGTTTGTCACCCAGCCTAGTCAGGTGTTCCTTGGTCTCCACAACTGACCGGCTGGCGAGATCATTAGTCCCTATGTACTAGGACATCAATGTTTTCTCCTGCTTTGTGAACAATTTTAGCAATGCGGTCAGTGTCTCTCCATGCTGATGTACCTGGAGACATCTGACCATCACCCTGGCTGGAGATGGGTATCAACTCCCGAATCATGGAGTCTCCTATGATCAGAAGTTTTGGATTTCCTTTGTGCTTGTTTAGTTTTGGTTCCTGATTTGGGTGAGTATTGTTGTGCTAGCTCCTGTGCCGCAGTGTCCTGCTCTGCAGTGTCTTCTGCCTCTTTATTTGATTTCAGAGATAGAGGCAGATACCTGTTTGTAGTGTTTATATGGTTTTTGGAGGTAATGTGTTGGAGAGCAGAGAGTGATGGGGCACCTGATTTGCTCCTCCTAACCACCTGCCAACCTCCTGGACCAACTACCCTCTGCGGTCGAGGTTTTTCTTTTGGATGCTGGGGAAATGGCGGGTGGTTCTTATAATGTATTTCCTCTTCAATATGAAATTTGAGGCATGCAATCTCTGCCCATGCTGCCCGGAGCTGAGACCTAAGATCTCCAAAGGCCCAGCATGTAGGACAGTGTCCTAAATCCTGTAAGACTGTCCTTCTGAAAATTGTTCCACAGTACCTGCAGTTAATGAAATCCATTCCAAATAAGTTGCTGGGTTTGTAACCTAGTCAGAGTAATTAGAAGGAAAAAAAAAGGAAAAAAATGCAAGTAATGGTTTAATTGTGCTTTGTTTAACTTGTTATACCAAGTTAAATTACTAGTGCCCCTGTAAATGAGATCACCTTGTGGAGGCCCCACTGATCCGCCCCTTCCTGCTCTGCCACAGGAAATGTCACAACTGTGGTACCCTATAAAAGGAGTGTAGCGTGGGGTAGTTGGGGATGGGGTGGGTGGCTGGGCCCTTCCTGCCTAAAAGAAGAACCACAGACGAAGAACAAGGAGGTAAGAGCAGAAACAATCAGTCAACAACAAATGCAGTAACCCTGAAAGCTTATCCTAATAATAGATAAAACTGTAAAACCTGTAAAGCACCACCTGTAATAATTTCAGAAAAGATATACCCGTAAAACACTTTGCTCCAGAGAAAAATAAAGCAGTAACAGAAGATATACCTTGCAAAGACAATTTGAATCAGAAGATTACAGCAGTAATCTGTTAGCACACACCTGTAGCACACCTTGTAATAATGCAGAAGAAGGTATACCAGCAACAACAATTTTAATCAGAGAAAAATAAAGCAATGGAATGTTAGCAACAAACAGTAGCAATCCCTGTGAGTAAAAATATAAAAACACCACCACACAGTAAATCTGCTTAGCCAAACTAAGTCTTAATCCTTCTCCCTTGCTCTGGTAAGTTTCTCTACTCTGCCTTGCAAGCAGTCTTAGAAGGAAAGAGCTCAGGTGAAGCTAGGTGCCTTGGCCAGCAAACCAAGTCTTCTACCTCCAAGATATCAACTAACCTGACTTTTTAACCCTTCTTTCTGTTTGGAAATTACTGACAGTTTGCCAGCTCCACCCCACATACACACCTAATCCTTTGGAAGAGCTGTGGGAGGAAAGCAATTAGCTCCTTCAATGTGAGAAGGAGACTGAAACACCTCTGAGACAACAAACCTTTTCAACAAACAAGAATAAAACAAAACACAGTGTCAAACAGTAATTTTGCTTAGCCCAGTGATAAAAAAGTCACAAAAATGTAAGCTCCACCTGTAATACAGTAATTTCAGAGAAGATATACACTGTAAGAAACACTTTGTTCCAGAGAAAAATAAAGCAGTAACAGAAGATATACCTTGCAAAAGACAATTTGAATCAGAAGATTATAGCAGTAATCTGTTAGCACACACCTGTAGGCACATATTGTTATTATAAAATCCAGACCACAAACTGACAAAAGGAGAAAAGTCCCCAGTTTGGCAAAGGGGGTTATGATGGGACCCCTTAGGTATTAAGTACATAATAAGATTAAATAAAATAAAGTAGATAACATCCAAAAGGCTAAACTCAACTTGTCTAATCACTTGACAAGGACTACCCCCCCCAGCAAAGGAGGAAAAGGATAGCCACAGGAAAAAATATACAGTGTATAGAAGAGCATTGTTCTGTATTGAATTCCATCCCTTTCAAAATGATGTTGTACCACAGTTCAAATGTCACAGAATGTGATTGTACCCTTCTGTGGTACAATAGCATTCTAGAACCTCTAGAGACTGTACAAGTCAGTTTCATTTTTCATTCTGAAAGCCAAAGAATTGCTGTGTGCACATTTCACATAATACTATACACTATAAAAAATACAGGATGAGCAACTTTATGCACAACCAGTGTGTTCTGCTGCACTGGGGTTCTGAATTGCATGGACCTCTCAAGCTTTGCTCTCAAGGTCATAGGGAAACAGAAACCCTTTGTGGCAGAACATCCTGGTTGTGCACAGTTGCCCTTACAGTATTCGCTATATATTTGGTAGCATACAAGGAGAGGGATATGTTAAGGGGCTTATTCGTTATCAGTTTCAATGGACATATTTATTGACTGTCATCTTAATTTTTAAAACTCATAATACATATTTTCTGTATTATTGTAAGTTTGTATTGCTCTGTATATTCCTAGTTGTGTATTTCTGTGTAATGCCCTTAGTTTATTTGTTATGGACGAACAATAAGCAGAATTCATTCATTCACATGGGCACCAGGGAGAAATAGAAAATAACAGGGGAGCCAGTTTGTCAATTCCCTTGCAGTGCCTGGATCTAAAGAAGGATAATAACCTTGACCAAAACTATAAAAGACTTGGTGCAAACCTAGGGAGAAAAAATTTGTCAGAACATGTGACTCAAACAAAAAGGTGAAACGCAGCAAAAAAAAAATGGGGGATGGTGTGGTGGGTGAGCAGCACTCTGTGGAGAAGACATTCTTGAAGATCTACAGTGGAGCTGTGGTAAATAAGTAACTTTCTTGTCTTCCAAAACCAAGTCTTCTCCACCGAGTCCCACTTTTCGATCCAGTACCAAGCAATATACCATCAGGGAGGAGGAGAAACCAAAACTGTTCTCCTCCTGAACCCAACCAGGTTTCTCAGGTCCCCAAATGACCCATTCCAAGGGAGACTCCCTGTTCTCCTTTTGCCAAGAAATCCAGTTTGACATAGTCCTTTATGAGGGTTTAGCACTGTGGAGTCACCATGTCTGAAAACTGTGAATCTACTCTTGCTTCAAATATAAAAAAAAGAGAAATGGGAAAGGCAACTGATAAGACTACACAGAATTTCTTGTCAGAAAGCAAGGGGGCCATGATAATCCTCTGTGAGCTACAGCAAGGAGACCCTTGGCTTACTGCTGCCCATGGAGTGATGACGGGATGATCTAGGAGGTGGAGAACCTAAGTCAGAAGACTAGCTTTGGCTAGCAATCAAGATACTGAGGTGGACAAAATTGCCACCCTGAGAAGTGGAATAAGATGTTTCTGGGTGAGTGAGAGGACTAAGCTTAGTTAGTCTCAGCCATGAATACCCTCCTAAACAGATCCTGGTGGCAGCTGACACAGGTTTCATAGGTTATTCAGAGATTTATTTAGACCGAGGTCCATTATAGCTCACCGACTTATCTACTGTAACCCAAAATATTATTAGTAATCAAGTGCACATCCAGATGGATCTTAAAGCTGGACATACTGCCGCTGGTTACTACTTCTATTGGGAGCTCATTCCAGATTTGTACTGCTCTAATGGAAAACCAATGCATCCTTCTAGCAGTGTTAAACCTTCCAGTTTCAATTTGTAGAGGATACGATCTAGTCCTAAAGATTTTATGCTTGAACTCTAAACCCAGGATCTCCCTTAGTTGCACATCTATTGTTGCTGTTGCTTTGTATACTAAACACATATCTCCTCTCAGTCACCTGTATTCCAATGAATACAGTCCTAGGGTATCGAATCTAGTTTGATAATCTAGTCCCCTTACCTCCGTAATCCTGCATGTTGCCCTATGCTGTATCCTCTCTACAGCATGAATTTCCCTTTTACCTCCAGGAGACCAGAACAGAGTACAGTACTCGACATGTGGCTTAACCAAGGATGTGTAGAGAGGGAGGAGATCACCCTTACTCCCACTCTTAATGTGTTTATTTATTTATTTATGCAGTATGATATTCTACTAGCTTTATTAATAATCTGATTGCATTGAGATTTGAAGCTGAGATCACTGCTAATTCCAATACCCAGGTCTCTCTCATCTTCAACTTTATTTAGTACCTGCCCACATAATATGTAATTCGCCTGCACATTTTTCTTCCCGAAGTGCATTACACTGCACTTGTCAGTATTAAAAGTTAATTTCTTTTCCACTGCCAAAGTCTCCAGATCTATTAATGCCTGCTGTAAAGTGTCTGCATCCTCCCTGGTGTCCACAGTGTGCCCTATCCTTGTATTGTCAGCAAACTTGGATATCCATACATCTAAGGTAGTACTCATGGATGAGATATAAATATTGAACAGGCACCAGGCAGGGACCAAGTACGGAACCCTGTGGTACCCCGCTAGTCACCTCTGCTCAATTGGAATATGCCCCTCTAATACTGATTTTTTGTTTTCGGCCTGAAAGCCACGCTTCTATCCATCGGGATATCTCACCAGTGATTCCGTGTGCCATCAGGGCATCAGTGAATTCCCCACGTAGGACTTTATCAAATGCCTTGGAGAAGTCCAGAAAGATGACATCGACTGAATGCCTGTCATCCAAGGCTTTGCTGACCCTGCCGTAAAACTCCAACAGGTTGGTCTGACACGACCTACCCTGTGTAAATCCATGCTGAGTACTGTCTATTGCACCTGTTAACCTAAGATGATTTATAATGTGATCCTTAATGATGCCCTCCAAAATTAGGATTGCTGTCAGGCTAATGGGCCTATAGTTTTCAACCTTGTGTTTAGAACCCTTTTTATGGATTGGCACCACTATAGCCTGTCTCCAGGCCTCTATAACCATATCCTCATGTAATGATTTTAAATAAATAGCTATAATTGGGTTAACCAGTAATTCCGCCAATTCCTTAATAACTCTAGGATGTAGTCCATCCGGACCTTGAGATTTATTCTGGTCTTTGCTCAAAAGTCTTTTGAGCATATCATCCCGTGTGATGAGAGGCCCTGCAGAAGTAGGTTGGCCATAATGATTTAACCTGGGGGGATGTCTTTTTGCTGAAAACAGAAGCAAAAAAGTTGTACTAGTGCTCAGCCATCTCTTTGTTATCAGTAATCATATTACCAGATGAACATATTAAAGGTCCAATGGTTCTACTTTCACCCCTCTTGTTGTTAATGTAGGTGTAAAAGGATTTATAATTATCCTGTACCCTGTTGGCAAGCCTGATCTCATGTTTTTCTTTCACCCTTTTGATGTTAATTTTAGATTTTTTTAGAAGCTTTTTATAAATGTCCCAGCATTTCTTATTTTCACTTTTTTTGGCTTTACTAAATGCTTTGTTTTTCTTTTTCATTGATTTCCTCACACCTGGTGTAATCCATTGCGGCCCTATTTTGTTAGCCCCTGCATATTTATGAACCACAGGTGTATATGTTTGTGTAAGGTAATCAATTCTGTTGGCCATAAGTTCCCACATATGTTCCAAGGTTAGATTTTCAAAATCTTTCTCCCAATCCCATAAGGCCAGGTCTGATCTCATACTGGCAAAGTCTGCCTTATAATATTTGTAAACGTGTGTAATCCCCTGGCTGCTTGCCAACCTTCCCTTATATCTAAAACTAACCACAGCATGGTCACTAGATCCTAAAGGGGGTATGACACTACAGTTGTGGATATTATCTGTAAGATTGCTTAGGATAAAATCCGAAATATGTTCTCCCCTGGCATTTGTAGTAACATACTGGGTCATACCTGCCAATGGAACGGTTTCTAGAAAGCGTGGTTCCTCTGCACTACCTGCTTGGAGGGTATCCCAGTTAATCCCAGGGAAGGTAAAGTCACCAACTAGTATGCAGTTTTCAGTCATAGTAATACTGCTTATAAACTCCAGCAGTTGTGCTCCATCCTGCTGTAAAATGGATGGGGGTCTGTATACCAGGCCCAGATTAATATTGGTGGAATGCGGTAGAGAAATATTAACCCACAGGGTTTATTTATTTATTTGTTCTAGGATTACAAATACCTTTGAGCCAAGGCTCTTTTACAAAGGTTCCATGTCATTGGTACAATTGAGACAATCATAAGCAAAGATAACAGTTTATAAAATAAAAAAAAAAAGAACAACACATAGTCTTGTAGATGAAAAAAGAACAATAAGGTGAAATTTTGGGGAAGGGAAAGGTAAAGGAGGAGGGTGAAATCGGGGCGACTAAGTGGATGGGAGAGAAGGGAGGTAGGTTGGGGGACAGAGAGGAGGGGTGGAAGGCGGTAAGAATAAAGAGGTAGTGCAGCCGGGTGGCATTTGTCATGGGCCAGCAGGGGAGGTAAAGATAGGAAGGGGGGGTTCTGGCAAAGTTCAGGAGTAGATGTGGGTCAAAAAGGGCATCTTCAGCTATGGAACCAAAAGATATGCTTAGCCACAACAGTCACAGAGGTTGGAGGCAGTCAGTGTTAGGCGGAGACAAGTCTTAAAAGTGCTGAGCAATAGAGAAGATGAGATGTCGCTGGGAAGACTGTTGTACCAACTAGTGGCCCGGTAAGGAAAGAATCTTTGGCCCTGTGTTGTGCGGCAATGCGGGACTTGCAGAAGCTGAGGTTTCGATCCCCTGGTATGTCGGGTGTGGATTCTTGGTTGTATGAGGGCACAGACTCCGGGGGGGGCAAGGCCCAGCAAGATTTTCTTAGTAGTAATACAAGTTTAGTGTTTTATTCGATTGGCAAGATTCAACCATCCAGTTTGAGAATAGAGGTCACAGGTGTGAGTTAGGCGTTAGAGCCAGTGACAAGTCGGACAGGCCTTGTTGAGGATGGTGGATACACGCTTGAGTGCAGTGGTTGTAGCAGAGCCATAAATGATAATGCCATAATCAATGATGGATATGATGGAGCTCTGGACAGCGCACAGTGAGGGCTTCAGGTGTCTGGTGTTTCCTATGACGGAATAGCAGGCCTAGCCGGGAGTTAGCGGCTTTGCACATGGTCGATGTGGGCAGTGTAGGAGAGGTGAGGGTCAAGGGTGATCCTGAGTATTTAAAAGTTTTGACCTGTTCCAGTGCGGCACCTTGTCTGGTGATAACGGAGAGTTGGAAGTGCTTATGTTTATTATGGGAGCTGCTGAAGATCATGGCCTTTGTTTTTTTTTTTTGATTAAGGATCAGTTTGTGCTTTGTGAGCCAATTCTCAACCGAGGAGAAGCCGAGTTGGAGATTTTCTTGCAATTTCTTTGGGTCCTGGTGTGTGGCAAGAATTACTGTATCATCAGCATACAGGGTGATATGTTCAGTGCAGGACTCCGGTAGGGTGTTAAGGAACAGGCTGAAGAGTAGGGGGCCCAGTATTGAACCCTGGGGGAACTCCAGAGAGGACAGGTCTTGAATCAGACTGCACATCTCCAATTTTTACACGCTGGGTGCGGTTTTCAAGATAGCTTTTGAACCAAGAGATTGAATCATTGGAGAGACCAGCATTTTTTAGTTGGCTCAGCAGGAGGGAGTGGTGGACAGTATCGAAGGCTTTGGTCAGGTCGATGAAAATAGCACCAGTTAGCTATCCATTGTCAAGGGAGCTGTGAATGGAGCTGGTGAATTCGAGTAAGGCAGAGGATGTACTATGACCTTTCTAAAGCCATGTTGCTGTTTACAGAAAATATTATAATTGTCAGATGCTCGGTAAGTTGGTCCGCTACTATACATTCCTGAGCCTTCGGAGTAGGGGCAGAATGGAGATAGGGCGTGAAGTTCAGATGGTCAGCCTTATCACCACTTTTGTGAATTGGGGTAACAGTGGCCATTTTCCATTTGTCTGGGAATTGGCTAGAGGAAAGAGAGAGATTAAATATTTTGGTGAGGGGCCCAAGTACCTCGTCAAGCGTTAGGGCCAGTAGCTTGAGGTCAAGTGTGTCATTGCTTGTTCTAGATTTGCTGATGGCTTTGGCAATGTAGTTTCAGACTTGATGTTTCTCTAGTGCTTTAAAGTAGAAAGGTGGGTGACAGGCGTGGGTGGAGGAGTTGGAGGGATGGGAGTTGACACGTCTTGGAAGAAGTTGGAGGGGATAACACTGCTAAGGTCAGTGAAAGCGATGTTAAAAGTATTCGCAATAGTTTTATAGTCGAGTGTAGTGTGCCCATTTATGTTGAGAATGTTCAGCGAGGATTTTGACTCTCGCAGGGTCTCTATCATATCCCACTGAGAGGTATTAATAGATTCTGAGATAATGCTATCCATAACATAAAGGGCCACCCCACCCCCTTTAGTCTGTTTCCTGTCCTTGTGGTACAGGGTGTATCCAGGTATGTTCTTATCCCGGGGTCCTCTTCTTTCCACCAGGTTTCTGTGATAGCACCAATATGAGTGTTGGAATTATGCAAAGTATAGAGGAGTTCATCTGTTTTGTTATTCAAACTCCTAGCATTTATAACCAGAAAATTCCATGTTAATGGTGCAGCATTTTTGTTGCTATTGTACATTGGTCTGGGAGTCCCCTTGTCCCCCCCCCACCTGTAGTTTAAACCCATATCAATAGCATGATGTAGTTTTTGCGTAAGGATGCGCTTTCCTTGCCTATTCAGGTGCAATCCATCCCTTGCAAACATCTGGTTGTTAAATGGTTCTCCATGCTCTAGGTATATATACCCTTCCTTATAGCACCATCTTTTTAACCAGCCATTCAAGGCTTGTATATCCCTGTTCTTAGGATAAGATGCTCTAGGTACAGGGAGTAACCCAGATACAATAAGATCACTGCCATTAGTTGTCAAGTCTCTCCCGACTTACTCAAAATCCCTCTGAATATCTGTTAGGCTATGTCTTCCTACATCATTCACACCTGCAGGGATTAAAGCCAGGGGTTTAGTAGTATGCTCTTGTAAACCTGGTAAAAGTTGTTTTATGTCATTAATTCTGGCTCCTGGTAGTACACTTACTGTGGTATACAAATTTCTATGTCTGCATAATATGTGATCTGTGTTGCGTAAAATTGAATCCCCTATAACAAGAATCTATTACTGGGTACAGCTGCAAAATCATCAGGTAGAACTTGTGGTTGTGCTACTGGTTTGGTCAACTAGGGCAGGATCGAATGCATCTCTATGATTAATTATATGAGGTGTTGATACCCTCTGAGTTAACTGACCACTTTCATCATTCAAATTCGGGTTGTGCCTGAACATATTCACACTGCTGGCTAGTGCACCTACCCAGTAAACAAAAACTAAATAAATAAAAATAAAATTCTCGTCCGGATTAAGAGCACTAAATCTGTTTGGGGTCAACATGTTTGATGATCCCCTATATTTCTTCTACCTTTTTTAATTTTAGTACTAGTTACTCTACACCAGTCTTCCTCTACTACTTCCTCATCATTAATGGATAAACTCCTCTGTTCCAGCTCAACAGTTTTTTCTTCCATATTGTCAAAGAAAGTTTCCAATCTGGTTATATCCACTTGAACCTGAACCCTACCAACATACGAAATACAACATTTGCCAGCAGATAAAGGCCCTAGAGGTTCATGGCAATGGGCAGCTAGCACCCCTTATTCTGCAGCTGCCCCTCCATTCCACCCTTCCCTTCATGGACCTCCCTCTTTGTCCTGTCCCATCCCCTTTGAAGCAGTCCACTGTTCTACTGGATACCACTTGCAGGTAACGATTCCACCCAGCCACCACCCTCTGTAAAAAGTGTCTCCTCATCTCCTCCTGAACCTTCCTCCTCCAGTCTGATATCATGGCCCTGGTGTCCTCCCTCCCTTACTTTGAACAGCCCTCTGTACCTGTCTTGTTTATTCCTTTCATGTACTTAAAGGTTTCAATCATGTCACCCCTGTCTCTCTTCTCCTCCAGTGAGGACATGTTCAACTCCCTCAGCCTCCTCTCGTATGATAAGTCTCCCAGCCCGTTAATCATCTTTGTCACCCTGTGCTGCACCCCCTCCAGTAACTTAATATCCCTCTTCAGATATGGGTGCCAGTACTGCACGCAGTACTCCAGGTGCAGTCTAACTAATGACCTATACAGTGGCAGAATCACCTCCTCCCTCCTCGAGGATATACCCCTTGCAATACAACCCAGCATTCTGTTGACCTTTGCAGCTGCCTTCCTACATTATGCCGAGTTGTTCATTGACCCTGTAATGAGCAACCCCAGACCCTTCTCCTCCTATGTCTGGGCTAGCGGCACTCCTCCAGCTGGTAACTCCTCCTTGGTTCTTCATCCCAAAATGCAGCACCTGCACTTTTGGCATTAAACCCCAGTTGTCAGGTGTCTGACCAGGTTTCAAGCTTCTGCTGATCATCCTGCAACCCCGCCATCCCCCTAGGTCATCCACCACCGCCCCTACCTTGGTATCATCAGCAAACAGACTGATCTTGCTCTTGATGTCAAATGATATGTCTGCAATGAATATCCCAAACAACACTAGTCCCAACACCGAGCCCTGTGGAACACTGCTCATCACTACCCTTGGGTGTGAGAGCTCCCCACCCACCACCACCCTCTGTTGCCTTTCCTGAAGCCAGTTCCCTACCCATCTCATCAGCTTTGTGCCTGCCCCTGTGCCTACTGACTTACTTCCCAGCTTTCCATGTGGCACCAAGTCGAATGCCTTACTGAAGTCCAGATACAGGACATCCACTGCATGGCCCCTGTCCAGTTCCTTAGTTGCCCTGTCATAGAACTCCATCAGGTTGGTTTGGCAGGATCTGCCCCATATGAAGCCATGCTGTCTGCTGTCTGCTGTCCTGTAGTCCTTTGGCTTCTAGGAGGGCCACCAGCCTCTCCTTCAGGATAGTCTCCATTAGCTTACCCACGATGGATGTGAAGCTCACTGGTCTGTAGTTTCCCGGTTCATCCTTGGGTCCACTCTTGTAGAGGGGCACCACATGAGCCATCCTCCAGTCCTGAGGTACACACCCCGAATGTAGTGAGGCATTAAATCGGTCTGCCAAAGGTCCTGCAAGGACCTCTGCCACCTCCTTCAGTACCCTAGGGTGGATGCCATCTGGGCCTGGTGCTTTGTCCACCCTCAATGCCTTCAAACCCTCCCGAACTCTGCCCTCCATGATTTCCCCATCTGTCACCCCTTCCCCCTGTTTCTGCCATTTCTTTCCCCTTGGGTGTCACCCCCCCTTCTCTTTAGTAAATACTGAGCAGAAGTACTCATTTAGTGCTTCTGCCTTATCGCACCCTGCTTCCACCCAACCCCCCTCCTTTCTAATCGTTACTATATGGTCCTTGCAGCTCCTTTTCTCCCTGATGTACCTAAACCCTATGTTGTAATACTACAATTGTGGTCTGTAATACCTCTACAAGAACACATTTATCGCATTCAAACCCATTTATTTCATCCCCTTCAGCATACATTTTCATTGTGGTAAATATCTCACAATTTTTTTGTACCACTGAGCTGGTTGTGAGGCCCTCATCCCAGCTAACTCAGCTTTCTCATCTGATGCAGCAGACACATGCAGACGCATGTGTCTTTGCGTGTGTCTCAGCATGTGATGACACGCACCCTGCCCGCGCTCGCCCTGCTCACAGCAGGGTCAAGTTAAAAGCTAGTTGACTGACCCGGAAGTGGTATGGGGGTCACAGATGATCACAAAACATTGTGAGATAAAATATAAAATATTAGTGACTCACTGTGCTTCTGCCACTCATTCGTGACCCAGGCACATGAGCACAGTCAGCCAAACATTAAAACAAATACAATATTGCAGTTCTGTAGTTCAAGAGTATCCCCCAAGAACTACTGCGCTCTCTTCCTGCTTCCTGTTACTTGGAGGGAGGGTTCAAGTAGACAGTTTTGTGCGCTCTATAGAATATGCAGGCTCAGTATACTAAACTAAAATACAGTGTGCTATGATCACCCTGTACCAGCAGTGCTGAAATATTTTGTCAGTTACACTGACGTAGAGGCTAGGTCTGCTACATCATAAGAGGATCTTACTTGGTACATGGTGGCATGAGCTTCTTTTGATTCCAGTTCCCATAGCAGAGCTAAAGACTGGTCTCATGGCAAAGCAGAAATATAAGCACTGAGCCTTTACCAGAAGCAGAGCTGGTAACAGGCCATATCAGTTTGGTAGGATGTGACCCTTTGGAGAGCCAGAACTGAATCGTATACTTTATATCCCAAGGCATCCAGGCATTTAGACTCAAGGTTGAAAGGAAAGCAATTAGCCTGAGAAGCCCTGTAAATCCCCGTAGAGGTGCAAAGGCAGGACACTCTGGGGGATGGTAGACAAAAGAATCTAATGGGACTAGATATCAGTCCGCAGCTCTGGCTGGAATTCTGTCCAAAGAAATCATCCATGACCAAACTGCACACACTGCTGAAACCAGGGCAGGGATGGGCGGGAGTACTAAGATCTCTAAACAGCACAACAGCTGAGGGAAGGAATAATCCTCCATTCTAATGTAAGGAACCGACAGGTTGGACCACCCCAGGTTTCTTTTGTGCTGTGTCCCTCCACGTTGCGTCCCACTTACAGCTGCTGTTTCAGTGGTACTGCACTGTAGAGTACCCTGCATTTGTTTACACTGCATTTTATTTGTTATCTTCCTGCCCACTGCCCCAGCTCATTCAGGTCTTGTTTGCAACACGGACCCCCCTTTCAAAGATTCTATCACCACTGACGTTTTCATTTCATCTGCAAATGTTGTCTCACTGTCTGTGAATCCTATGCCTTACATTCTAACTGTTTACTGTGTTTGTGTACCGTAATGTAATATTTACCTGTGCCTGATGGAAACAGACTTTATTTAGCATTAACAGCTGAAACTGTGCATGCATCAAACTGGGAATCTCACAAATCTGTCACATGGGTAGGTTTTTTAATTATTTCTTTACTCATAGTCTTCCACAATTAATGATCTAAGGTACAAACATTATCACTTTCATAATGGCAATACAATAATAATCTACTCTGTTCATTGGGAAGGTACTGAATGTGCTTTATGATCCATTTAATCTCCTGCGTTAATAACACTCATCAAACAGAGCAGAAAAAGTAATTTATTTTTCTTTAATATTTAATCTGAGTTTGCAAAGCTCCACCTACTGCACCATGGGCAAAAAAAAACAACTAAAGAAAAATAAAGGAAAAGCATTGGTAACCAAGCAGCATATACATTCTATTCAAGCTATAAATAATTGCACCCGGATCTACTTGTATTTATTTGTTTGCTTCTTGGTGGGGATCCAGTGTATGCAGAGATGCTGTAACACACAGCAGGGTGCAGAAAGTGTGTTTTTGTTTGTTTGGTGCAACGAGGAATCAGGAGGAGGGAGGGAGGTAGGCCACAGAGGAAGGTACTGTAAAGGGGGAAGTTGACAAACCTTGTGACTCTGAGGGGACTATCAGAGGGCCAGAGACCATATATATTTCCCAGAGGGCCAAGTGACAACTCACATGAGAGGCCCCAACGCGTGAGTGCCAAGATGCAGGAGTGTGGTGTCTCAAGTGACGTCAGCAGGGAAGACAGCAGGCAGCAGGCCACACTGCTAGAGACAGTAGGGCCTGCAATGGGTGGACTGACAAATGACATGGGGAGGTCAAGGTGGGTTGGGGGGTTCCCAGTGAGTAAGGCAGGAACAAGCCATGGGGAGGGAGGGTGTATGTGGGCGGATATACTGTGCAATGCCAAAATGCATAGCCCCAACACTCACTTTCCTGACCCTGGGTGCCCAAAACGCAGTTGCCCGACATTGGGATTTTACCCCCAGTAATATCCCAATATCAGGCAACCATGTTTCGGGCACCTGAGGTCGGGAGAATGAGCATCGGGGTGATGCTTTTCAGCATCGCAAATGGGTACCATGTGGGCACACGACCAGGAAGGGAGGTGGGGAAAGGTTGTAGGTTGTAATGGATGTGGACCAGCCATATTCCTGGGTGCATGGAGGGTGGGGAGCTGTATAGCGTGTTGGTAGGTGAGACAGCTTGGAGAGGAGATTGAATGGTTGAGGAGGGAGTTGGGGGATGGGGGGCCAGGATGGGGGACATTACCAGCAGGAGGGGTACTTGAGGAGGCATGTAGACGGGTGTGGGAAATCAGTATAACATATCAGACAGACACTCAAAATCAGTGCATAAAAACTGCTGGATGGCATTTGTAATTTTAGCTTCTTCACAAAATGGAAGAATGCACAGAAATCAAATGAAAAGGTAGTTAAATTCACTCCAAATAAAATAGAAAAAAAAAACACTTCTTCTGTCTTAGCAGCCACTAGTTTTTTTCTCAGTTTAGTCAGATATGACCAGTGTGAGTCCACACTTCTACCCCCATCAGCTGCCTACTAACCCTATCTAACTCAAGTCACCCCCTGGTGGTGAACTTTATACATTCTTAGGCATGACATCACAGTCAGGTGATCTGGTACTTAACCTGTTATCCTTTATTTCCCTGTCTTATCTGTAGTATCATAGCATGGCTATAGCTATGTACTTGGGTACAACATTCTTTAACATACATTGTAAATCATATACAAGGGAAGTCCCTCTATCAAGCACAGTATAGAATTGCTTTCAACAATTTCAGATGGTATTTTATTAAAAATAGCTGGCGCTCTAAATAACAATGATCTCTGCCCAATAGTTTTTTTAAATAGAGGTATTTTATAAGTAAATTTATATTGGGACCTGGTAGAGAAAGCATTAAGAGCCCTAGGAAACATTTAAGAAACAAAGGGAGGGAGGAGTCCTAGTTTTTTATGCACAAAAACACCCATTTTAAAGCAAACTCGCTTATCAAAAGGTAACGAGTAGGATTCTTCATATAGATCAGATCGATGAGATCGATGTGGCATACCTAGCCAAACTCTCAAAACAGAATGATATGTCACTTGGAGACAATTTAAAGCACTACTATAAGAAGAAGTGTATATAAGAATACCATAATCTAACACCGAGAACAAAAACTGTGGACGAAGAATCTTCTGGAGGGCCGGCCCAGTGGCGCTGAGGGTTGAGGTGCTGGACACCACACCTCGCACTGTGCCGGCGACCTGGGTTCGGGAGCATAACTCAGGCACTGAGGGTTGGTAGGGCAGGTGAGGATTGGAGGCACCTAATGGCTGCTCTCTCCTGGGGGCCAGGGATTGCCTGACATGCCAGCTGCCTTGGTGGAGACTGGGGTGCTGCAGCATGCTCAGTGGCATGTAGTCCGCGTGCTCTGATGCAGGCAGGGTTGCTGTGCATGTGCGTCGGGATGTGCACATGCATGGAGGGGGAGAGATCTCCAGAACAAGGAAAAGTCTGGTCTGAGGGGTAGGCGGCTGCACCTGCCCCCATGCTTAAGGCTGAGTCCATCCTGCTTGGCCTTCCAGGTTCCTCCACCCGGGTCCTCTCCCATGTTGGAATCTGAATAAGTGCTCCCAAAGAGGAGGGGTAGCCTCACCCTGAAGGGGTTAAGCCAGGGGTGCCAATCATGGACTGAGGAGGAGGAAGAGAGGAGGCACAGGTAGTTGGACTTCTGGCAGGGCAGGAACAGGCAGGATGCCTGAGAGAGGCCCCCCAGACCATGACCGGAGGGAAAAAGAGATTAAAAAAAAAAAAAAAGACTCTTCTGGATTCAAGGGTCAAAAATTGCTTGATCCAAAATAAAGGACCCAACATTTGATATAAAATTTTCCTGAGGTTTTGAATATGATGCTCAAAAGTAAACTGACTATCTAATAGTATTCCTAAATACTTAAAGACTGGAACATCCTGCTCCACTTTCAGTTATGCTCCTTTGTCACCCTTCATAATGGGGGGGACTGTAAGAATATAGGGGATAGTAAAGATCAGGGAGATTTGTCAGGCTGGCCACCCTGACAAAAAGAATTAGGAAAGAGCTAAAAAGAAGCATAGATAAGACCAGAGTGAGGCAAAATGGAGGGAGGAGGAGGGGGGGAGAGAAAAAAAACGGCACCTCATTTTTATTAATGTCAGGGGATCTGTTTCTGCATTACAGGAACTCCTTGTTATACATCAAGAGGCAACAGTAATACCCTTGTCAGATACCCTCCCTGTACCCTATGAGGGATGAAGCTTCTGCCCTCCCACTCTCAGAAGCTCCGCCTCAGGGACCCTTAAACTGATGGCATCCTAATTTCTGTCAGCAATAAAACAAACATCATACATTTCCCTGAGGCATTAGGCACTTTATGGGGGGTAAGACAAGACCCTCTTCTTTCTACCAGGGCACTTATCCTTGGCAGGGATCACCCTGTCACATACCTCCCCACCTAAGAGGGCAACCATTCTATGGTTGTTCGATACCGTCATACCTATGCAAAAGGGTGTGGTGGAGCTCAGGCCGACCCTCCCCATAGAGATCCACCCCAGGGACCCTCAGTAACCATAAGGTATTATGAACTACACTCACCGGTATAGATCTGAACAGCAATACCCATAGTCAGTATCATGGGGCTATCACATCACTAAGCATTAGCATAGTACCTATGTATGCATTTTGCAAATTCATCTCTATATCATTGCATGCAAAAGAGAAAGAAATATGACTGCAGTTTTATGCTGTCCTCTGGCTTTCT
The DNA here is from genome assembly GCA_016271365.2 of Neoceratodus forsteri. Lineage (NCBI taxonomy): Eukaryota > Metazoa > Chordata > Ceratodontiformes > Ceratodontidae > Neoceratodus > Neoceratodus forsteri. Next base: position 1,363,798,686 of record CM028132.1, read on the forward strand.
CTAATAAATATATCTGGTTGGTCGTACAGGCCCATACCATAACTCTCTCCAGGCTGAGTACTACCCTGCTCTTACAGTGTCATATTTCATATATTTGTTTCCTGTTTCATATATATTCAGATGGCTAAACCCTATAGCCCTCAGTTAAAAATTTTCTTCAGGGGTTACCCTTCTCTTACCCCTCTTGAACCTTGGAAAGTAGATAAATACATACAGCCTAATTTTATTGTCTGGGCTGTCACATCTAATTTAACACATAACTAGTGGTATTAACTAACATCCTGTTTCATCTTTTCTAGGTGGGAATCTTCTCCTCTTACAAGGGTACCATCTCTTGCTCTTGACTTTCTGTGACACTCTTCCCTCATCATTTTTAGAGGTCCTCCAAGATATCTGCCATGACATCCTCCATCATCATTCTGCAGTGATACTCTGCCTCCCTCTGGCTCTGGCTCACCTCCAGCCATCTTCCACCGAGCCAATGTACCAGTCTTACCAGCTCTTCCACCCAATCACCACACATCTTCCTTGGTGCCACGTTCAGGTCACCCTTTCCAGCAGATATCCTCATCTCTGGCGCCATGCACTTACTGCAGTTATCCTCAGGCACCAGGTCTGGCACCCCTGACTGAGCTCTCCCGTGGATCCCTCAGACACTCAGCCAGTATCCCACTTCTAAAACCAATTGTAGATGGGCGTGGGAAATCAGGATAACAAATCAGTCAGACAATCAAAGTCAGTGCATAAAAGATGCCGGATGGCATTTGTCATTTTATTTTCTTCATAAAATGGAAGAATGTACATTAATCAAATGAAAAGGTAGTTAAATTCACTTCAAATAAAACAGAAAAAAAAACACTGCTCTGTCTTAGCAGTCACTAGTTGTTTATCTCAGTTTAGTCAGATATGACCAGTGTGAGCCCACACCATGCTAGGAGTTCTCACTCCTACCCCCATCAGCTGCCTTCTGACCCTATCTAACTCAAGTCACCCCTGGTGGCGAACTTTATACAATTTTAGGCATGACATCACAGTCAGGTGATCAGGTACTTAAGCTATTATCCTTTATTTCTCTCTCTCTTATCTGTAGTTTCATAGCATAGCTATCTTCTATGTACTTAGGCACAACATTCTTTAACATACATTGTAAATCATATACAAGGGAAGTCCCTCCATATCATGCAAAAGACTTAATTATAGTAGGGTAACTCATTATGGAGTCAAGCCCCTCCCTTCTGTAGTTACGTGATTTGGCTGGCACGCTTACAGAACATTGAGGAACTGATTTTTAGGCATCTTTACTGGCCCTGAGACTATCAACTTGCTACACAGCACAACCCGTAAAATAACTGGAATAAAAGGTAAAAACAGTTTATGTTGTTATTTAAAAAGGGCTAGGCTTTTAGGGAAATAACTGTAGCCTTTGCTTAAGCCCTTTTTATGTTGTCTTGCGCACACAGAGTAAGCAACATTTTGTGGCAGCTTGCTGGAGTAGCAGGTTGTGGAGGTGCGACAGTGTTGTAGCCAATGTTGCCACTGCTGCTTTGGGCTTGTCTCTGTGGCACCAATGAATGAGCACGCTGTCTATGGCAGCAGTTGAGAAGCATGCCACCAACTTGAAAGAAATTTGCCGCTGCAATGGAGTGCCGCATAATTGCAGGGTGTGCCTTGCCTGCTGAAACATTTCAATAAACATGGCGGCTCCTGCCGTCTGCCTTTCATAGTCCTTAGAAAGCCAACCATGGAGGTGCCCAATCCCCCTGTCAGCATGTTTATAATCCCCCTCAAGACTGTGTGGCACACTGAGAGCCCATCCCCCTGTGCTTTGAGTGTTCCGAAGCCAACTGCGTCGGCATGTTCCTACCCCAGCCCCACCTCACCCCACCCCATAACCCCCCAAAGTCATGGGGCATACTGGGAGCCCACCCCAGTGTGCCCAACAGTTGCTGTATTTCACCTGTAAATAAAGAAAACCTTTCCGCAATGTCCATTCCTGAAAAAAAGAAAACGTTCCGTTGTTGAGTCCGGAGCACCCCTCCTCCCGCAACCCGCACCCACCCTCTGCACACCCCACCTTCACCCACCCCATACTTACCTCCAGAGGGCCGGCACCATGATCTTTGCTGGAGCGGGAACATGTCTGCAGTCTTCAAAGCCGACCGTGAACTGAAGGAATGCCAGTAAACTGTATAATGGCATCAATGGGGGGTTCAACTTAGGTGAATAGCTCAGCCATTTTTTTACTTTTGGCTCCAAATTTTCAACATTGGGTTCTTGTGACCCCACCTCATGAAATTAGTCACTGTCATTTTGTTATTCTGTCCCAAAAGGTGATTTTGCGGTCACTGCATGGAATCACCTATTGGGACCAATTAATGAAATGACAGTGACACTGTTCATGAGATGGGCTCCAAAAAAGCCTATTTTGCAAATTTGGTGAACACATTCAAAAAAATTACTGTGTTATGAGCATGCATTGTGCAGTTTCCATGCAAGCTCGTAACATCGAGAATTTTTAATATTTTCACTCCAGATTTTCAACATTGCCATTTTATCACACCTCCTTATGAACAATACAGCTGTCATTTTTCACATCCTACCCAAAATGTGTTTTCACACATTTAGCACACAATTGCATGGTTGCTGTGGGAAATCAATGTTCTGGACAGATTAAGAAAATCACAGTGACACTGTTAATGAGTGGAGGTCCCAAAATGCCCATGTTGAAAATCTGGTAAAGAAAAATAAAAAAAGTCTTGTGTTATGAGTGTGCGTTGCGCAGTTTCCATGCACCTTCGTAACTTCAAGAATTTTTAATATTTTCACTCCAGATTTTCAACATTGCCATTTCTTCACACCTCCTTATGAATGATACAGCTGTCATGTTTCACATCCTGCCCAAAATGTGTTTTCGCACATCTGGCGCAGAATGGCGCAGTCACTGTGGGAAATCAATGTTCAGGACAGATTAACAACATCACAGTGCTACTGTTCATGAGTGGTACTAACTGCTTTTATGAGGTGGGGTCACAAAAAGCCCATACTGAAAATGTGGAGTGGAAATACCAACAAACGCCTGGGGTGTTAGGGTTTCTAACTGTTGCCTCCCACTGTGTAGAGACTGACAGGTGTCAGGGGTGTGACTTTGGATTGTCAGCTTTAATGCTCATGCCATTCCACCCCCACCCTGAAGCCAGTGACAGACAACAAGGTGTGTTTTGGACTCTTCAGCCCTAAAGTTCACCCCATTCTCCTATACTGCACCCATCTCAACGTATTTCCTTGTGGAATGGGGTGAGCATAAGACCCGACAACCCCAAGGCACAATGCGGCACTTGTCAGAGTCTGCAGGGTAGGGTGAGGTGAAATTGCATGAGTGTTATAGCCGATGACTCAAAGGCACACCTCAATGCCTGTCAGTTTCTGCAGGGTGGGGTGGGATTGGTGTCAGTTCCATACTTCACTGCCATTCCTATTATACAACTCTCTAACTCCTGCACTACCAATGCCAGCAAGACAACATTCAGCATTGACAAATGCTTGTTATAATTATCTTGCTTGTTCACTGTGTGCTTTTGGAACAACAAGCTGTTTATATGAGGGGGGGCTGCCTGGCTGTCAAAGGTACAGAACATGCACTTTATTATTCCTTTGTGTCTTTGCTTGTCTTTAATACTGGCAATCCCACTCTGGCAAATAGAAAAGTGTTTTTATATTGCACAAAAGGACCAGCAATTTCAATATAAATAAACAGTACTTCACTCGTTTCTCACATGGAGGGCACCTGAACTGGCATTTAAAACAAACCTGGTAAGGAGAGACTGTATTTATTTTTCTATTTTTAGACAGAAGGTGTCTCAAGTAGAAGAAACATATGCCCCACTTATTTTTATCTGCTGCTATCTAATAAACTGCAGGACACACAGTACTGAGCTGAAAACCTAGCTCTCAAGGATGCCAACGGCTGCAATGTCAAGCTGTCGGCTTCACTTTCATTTTCACCTTCAGACAATACTGGGCCAGTTTAATTGCTTTTCCTTATTTAAAAGAAGACTTGAATTCAGCAGCTTTCCCTAGCTGCAACTTTACTTTATATTTATTTATTTATTGAGCAGTATCAGAATTACAATCCTTTGAGTCAGAGACTCCTTTACAAAGGCTCCATGTCAAGGTAATACAATTGTAACCCCCTACAAATAGGGGTTCCGGAAAAGTCTTCCTTGAGCTTGCCTAAATGCTCACTGCCACGCTGGTGTCCTGCATTTTAGCAGTTTAAATGTATTGCCAGAGAGTACCTGTATAGCCTCTATGTACTGTCTCTTTAAGAGCTGCCTGGATTGCAGTCATAATTAATTTGAGAGGGAGCTCTGTTAGAAGATTGTTCACTTGGGAGCTTAAGCAACAGGTTGGTAGAAAAGAGGTCAGGAGTTATATTTTGTTTTTAACTGAAATATTTGAATAGTTTGTGAGTGAAATTAGTTCTATGTGTTAAAAATTATTACCTTGAATTTGAACTGATACTTGGGCTGTGATATTGTAGGTTTGGGGATAGTTGTTTGGCAGGGAAAATTAGAAGGTAATTTAAATGTGTTGTTTGCCTGGTGTTAGGGGGAAGGGACATTAGCTGCAATTAACTTGTCTTTAAACAGGAATTACTGTGGCTTTCATTGCTCACTTGGGAGCTTAAGCAACAGGTTGGTAGAAAAGAGGTCAGGAGTTATATTTTGTTTTTAACTGAAATATTTGAATAGTTTGTAAGTGAAATTAGTTCTATGTGTTAAAAATTATTACCTTGAATTTGAACTGATACTTGGGCTGTGATATTGTAGGTTTGGGGATAGTTGTTTGGCAGGAAAATTAGAAGGTAATTTAAATGTGTTGTTTGCCTGGTGTTTGGTAAGAGCCCTCCACCCAACCTGTTTTGTAGGCTTTCTTAAATACTGAAAAGCCACTGGGGTTGGGATTGAAGGGCTGAGTATTTCTGTTTGGGACTGAAATTTGAAGCAACAGGAGTTGGTGGGCCTGTGACATCATACGGTACCTGGTGTCTGCTTACACACACTGTTATGGGACCCAACACATACTGGACTGTATGTGTTTGTGAGACTTGGGAACTTTGTTGGTGGGGTTGAAATTGGGTTTGTAAATAACTACAGTCAGTATAGAGAGAAACTGTACTCCAGGGAAAGAGACTGAGAAAGGGGTGTGCTATTATAAACAGAGGGGATAATCAGGGTGGCCATATTCCACCATGGTAGGCATCTTCGGAAGGGTTGCAGGCTGCACAGGCTGTGGGATGGCAATAATTCTAAACTGGGCCTGGAGAGAGGGAGGCTGCCCACTCTGTAGACAGCTATCTTGTATCAGGAGGTGAGGTATATTGGTTAAGGAGTAAGCTGTGGAGCTGTCCAAGGATAAGGGTGTGGATATGGGCAGCAGAAGGGTGGGGCTGAGGGGAGGCTGGGGCAACGCTCTGAAATTACAGGACATTATGCTACAGCAAGCAGAAGGGGGGATATTAGGGACAGAGGACCCTTAGGGAAGTTGATGCTAAGGGGAAAGCACACAGGGTGAAAATTCTGAATTCAAGGAGACTGGAGGGGAAGAGTCAGGAGGGCTACAGCGGAAGCCTCAAAACAGCAGACTGTGGGAAGGGAGCTCCTAAGGTGAACAGTGCAAGAGAGGAAGAAGAGTGTCTGTTTAGAGATGCAGTCAGGGGAAACTCGGGTTACTTGATGGAGGCTGACATAGAGTGTCACAATAAATTTGAGATACTAAGCATCCTAGAGGGGGAGGAAGGGGTTGGTGGAAATGAGGAAACTTATACAGAGGCCGGGGGGAGGGAGTCAGATACCCATAGGGCATCACAGACCAGCTATGGAAAGGATAGACATAGTCCCAGAGGGAGAAGGGGAAACATATATGTTAAGCAAATGGGGGAGATGCAACATATTCCAGACATGAGGGAGGAGAGCATGATTGGAGAGAAACTGGGAGACAAGGAGGTGGGAGAGGAGCCCCCCTTCAGCAGGGAGGTCAGTACCAAGGATGGGGCCCTAGCTAAAGGGGACCCACAGACAGCCTCTGGAGACAGGGGTACTATTACAAGGGGGATGGTGGGCGCTGGGGAAACCAAGAAAATAGGATAAATGGTTCAGATAAGAGAGGTTAAAGGGACACTTATTCAGAGGGGGGTTTGAGTTAAGGGCAAAATAGCAAGGGAGGCAGAAAGGGAGGTGACAAGGGGTCTCTAATAAGGCAGGAAGACTCCATGACATTGCGATCATGAATAAAGTGGGGAGGGGGGCTGAGAGGCACAGTGGAGGCAACCATAAGGATGATGGTGGTGTTAAGGTTCTGTTACTGGAGACTGGTGATTAAGGGTATCCATTGGGAGGACAGGGGTGGATGCCATAGCCAGGTGAAGGTAGTGAGTATCTCTGGGCTGACAGTGCACAGAGCAAAGTTCATGGTGTATGAAATGGTTAGGGATTGTGGAGGGAAACGGATTTCTGGTGCATTTGGGAACCAATGATCTAGAGGGAAATAGCATTATGGAAATCCAAGCAAGGTTCCAAGAACTGCCAGAGTCTGTCGGGATAATGGATGCAACATTTCCTTTTCTGAGATATTGACCAGTACCAAAGGCCTCAGTGGAGAAAAAAATGATATCAAGAGGTTAATGAATGGCTCAGAAGTGGGGTGAAAGAATGGGTTGGGGGTGTTGGAGCTAGAATGGAGTTTGGGAGGATAAGGGACTATATGCCAAGGACAGGTTTCATCTTGCCCCATTAGGGAAGGAAGTCCTTAAACAGGGGATGGCTGACTACATACAAGAAAGGTGGGGTTTAAACTTGTAAGGGGGGGAAGGGATAAGGGAGGGGCTGACCAGAAGCCCTCTCCTCCAGATGAGGGGAGTAGCCTTCAAGCCCAAGGGGAGGGGGAAACAGACTGGAGGTGGAGGTTTCAGGAGGAGCAGGGGGAGGATGGAAGTATAAGGAATCTGGGTGGGGTTCGACAAAGAGGATCAGGGATAAGGGGTGGGGGTTAGTGTTAGTTAATGCCAGGAGCTTGGGAAACAAGTTGCCAGAGTTCCAGGCCATGCTGTTCGAGGGGGTGGATGTGGCGGCAGTCACGGAAACGTGGGCCAACAAAAACCATGACTGGGACCTAAATGTACGGGGGTACACTATGCTTAGGAAGGATAGAAAGGAGGGCAGAGGGGGTGGAGTGGCTATGTTCATTAGAGATGACATAGAAATTGCTATGGTAGAAGAGGCAGAGGGAAACATGGAGGCCTTATGGGTCACCTTACGATCCCCAGCAGGAGATAAGGTCAAGCTGGGAGTAGCATATAGGCCCCGGGATGAGTGATGTTCTAGAGGATGGTTTGCTGGACAACACTCATTGCCCAGTGTGGTCCAAAAGGGGAAGGAGTGGTGTTGATGGGGGACCTTAATATGCCAGGTACAAACTGGGGAACCATGTCCTCTAAGGTGGCCAAGGAGCAGAGGCTGCTGGATGGCTTCCAGGATGTGTTCTTAACACAGCATGTGATGGAGCCCACAAGGGAGGGGCATGTCCTGATGTGGTCTCTGCAGATGGGGATCTGGTAAGGGACATGGTTGTACAGGACCCTGACTGGGAGTGACCACAATACTGTCTGGTTTCAAATAAGCATTGGGGAGTGGGGTGAGGTCTAGGACACTGGCAGTGGACTTAGGGGCAGACTTTATGGGCATGGGAAATATTCTCAAGGATCACTTGAAGGGGATTACCTCAACGACAAGTGGACAAGTGTGGAAAGGAGATGGGAGGTCATAAAACCGGGACTTCATGAGGCAGTCAGGATCTGCGCTAAGTTGAAACGTAAGGGAGCAAGGTCACATAAACCATGCTGGTGGTCCAGTGAGGTCCAGGTAGCAGTCAGAGAAAAGAAGGCGGCTTACAAAAAATATAAAACAACAAGAGGGGATAGGGATAAGGAAATGTACCAGCTTGCATCTAGAAAAGTCACCCATATGGTGAGGGGAGCAAAGTCCAGTAAAGAGCAACGGCTGGCACAGGGGATACATGGAGGGGAAAAGGAGTTCTTCCGGTACATTGGGGAGCGGAGAAAAACTAAGGGCCATCTCAGCAGATTGAGATCAGAAGGAGGGTGGGTGGAAGAGGCGAGGGACCAGGCAGAGGTATTTAACGAGCACTTGCCTCTGTGTCACTAGGGAGGGGATGGATATCTACAAAGCAAGGCACAAAGGGGATAGAAGGGCAGGAGGATCAGGGGAGCAACAGAAATGGAGCAAAAGGGAGGGAAAGGTACCCCAGGGTGTCACATCTGGATAAGGATAAAAAGACCAGTAAGGGTGGAGGGGACGGATGATGCCATCCCCGCCTGGGGTGGTGGTTTGCCCTCAAGGCCCAAAAGAAAGACAAATCTCCTGGGCCGGATGGCATGTCTATCTGAGTACTATGGGAATTGGCAGACATACTGGCTGCACTTCATGGAGCTTTTCAGCAGGTCACTTGAGACAGGGAGGGTACCTAGGGATTGGCGAGAGGCACATGTGGTACCAATCCATAAAGGGGGTCAAGGAAGTACCAGGAAATATAGACCCATCAATTTAACCTCGTGGTGGGAAAATTAATGGAGAGTATACTAAAGGAACGATTGGGGGTTTACTTGGAGGAGGTGGGAGGTCTGGATAGTCGGCAGCATGGGTTTGTGCTAGGTAGATCATGTCAAACCAACCTTGTGGAGTTCTATGAATGGGTAACATCAGAACTGGACAGGGGTAAGCCTGTGGATGTATTATTCTTGGACTTCAGCAAGGCATTTGACTCTGTCCCCACAATGGTCTGGTGGAGAAACTGATGGGGTTAGAGTAGGCCCTTTGATGGTCAGATGGATTGAAAACTGGATAGCTGGACGCACTCAGAGAGTAGTGGTCTGTGGGGAGCCTCAACCCACAGAGGTTGGTAGTGGGGTACCACAGGGCTCGGTCCTGGGTCCAATCCTGTTTAATGCATACATATCGGACATCAGGGATGGTATAGGGTGTGAAATGAGTCTCTTCATGGATGACTCCAAGATGGGAGCAGTAGTTGAGGGAGAAGAGGGAGGTTGGCCCTGCAAGGGACCTGGACACCCTGGAAAGCTGGGCTCACATGGAAATTAAATTTCAATATCACCAAGTGCAAGGTGTTGCATCTTGGTCGGGAAACCCTAAACACAGGTACACCCTGGGAGGGAGGTGCTGGAAGCTCAACAGGGAAAAGACCTAGGGGTCATGGTGGATGCATGTATGAATAACTCTGAGCAGTGCAGGAGGGCAGCTAGCAAGGCAAACAGGATGTTGGGATGCATCGCAAGGGGGATCACCTCTAGGAGCAAGGAAGTGATTCTGCCGCTGTACAATGGACTGGTTAGACCACACCTTGAGTACTGTGTACAGTACTGAGACCACACTTGAAGAGGGACATACAGCTCCTGGAGAGGGTACAGAGGAGGGCAACAAAGATGATATGAGGGCTGGGATTTGACTTACGAGGACAGACTTGAGGAGCTCTGCCTGTTTTCATTGGAGGAGAGGAGAGACAGGGGGGACATGATTGAGGTCTTCAAGTACCTCAAGGGAATAAATAGGGTAAACATGGATGGGATCTTTAGACTAAAGCAGGGAGGTATCACCAGAGGACATGGTTTGAAGTTGGAAGGTGGAAGGGTGAGGGGGGGGAAAAGAGGAGGAGGTTTTTCACTGAGAGGGTGGTGGACCCTTGGAATGCACTGCCTGATGAGCTGGTTCAGAGATCCACAGTGGAGGGCTTCAAGAGAGGGTGGGACAGACACAGAAAGTGGATGTATCAGATGATGGCCTGTCCCAGGGGGGTGGGGATGGATGATAGGGGTTTCTGGAGCACAAGGGATGGGAGGGTCTCGGCACCCAACTAAGGATCTAGGTTCGAGCAGACTCGATAGACCATAAGGCCTAATCTGCTGGCAAATAGCATGTTAGTATGTAAGATGTACTTGTTTGCTGATCATTTGTTACAGTAGTAATAATATTGCAATTTGTTCTAACCTGCCTTCTTTGCAGCATGGGCAGTCCTGTTTGTTTCCATCATCTTGATCCTATACTGCTGAAATGGGCCAATCAGTACATTTGGGACTCTAAAAATGGAGCCTGCCTACAGAGGCTTGGTGGGGTCAAAACTTGTAGAAATTGTAGTTTTTGCATTTTGGTGCCTAAAATAACCTGGAGAGGGAGATCTTGCTGTGACTGACAGACAGATCAGCCAACCAAACCTTTTGGATTATGGAGAAATTCCCAAGCTGCTTGCAGCTAGTTTTTATGTTTGCTTGCACGCATGTGCAAGAAACATAGTGCCATCATCCGAGATTTCGGAGATGTGTCACCTTCTCCTGCAGTTCAGTCAGTATGTTGGCAGGTGTAGCCCCTGTAAGTCAATGCATGCTGGAGCTGTCTATAACAAACTCCAAAATGCAGTGGCATACAGTTCAAAGGGGGAGCTAGGCTTGAGTGAGCAGCAATAAGATATCGCCTGCTCATGCACAGCTCCCCCCCCCACACACACATGCCCATGCAGGCATGTATGCCCCCCACACGCACACACTGTATAGCCGACATAGGTGCCCAATCCCCCGCCAGCTGTGCTGCATTTCCGGCCTCCCCAAAGTTCTTCAAAATGCCATGCTGGGTGCCCACCCTAGCGTGGCAACTAATGATATAGCTAACGGAGGTGCCCAACTCTCCGTCAGGTCCACTGTCCTCACCCCGGGGTACATGCTGGGAGCCCACCCCAGCATGGCAATCGATTCTAGGCCGACGGGGTGCCCAATCCCGTCGGGCTGAACGCCCCCAACCATTCTTGTGCCATGCTTGGAGCCCACCCCAGTGTGGCAAACATCCCACGTCAGTCCTTTTGATTTTTTTTTACCTGTAAAGAAAAAACGGTCCCACGTAGTCTCCCTGGCCCCTCCCACAACCCGCACCCACCCACTCGCACCCTACCTACCCCACCCCCTCACCCCATACTTACCTCCAGAGCTCGGCAGCGATCTTCAGTGGACCGGGAACACGTCTGCACTCTTCAAAGCCGACCGCGAACTGAGGAAATGCCGGTAAGCTGTATAATGGGCTAGATAGGGGGTTTTCAACTTTGTTGCATATCTCAGGCATTTTTTGGAATTTTTGCACCAAATTTTCAACATGGGGTTTTTGGGACCCCTTCTCATGAGTGATGTCACTGTCATGGCATTATTCGGGCCTGAAGGGTGATTTCGCAGTCACTGCGCAGTCTCTATGCAAAATCACCCTTTGGGCCTGAATAACGCCATGACAGTGACATCATTCATGAGAAGGGGTCCAAAAAAACCCATATTGAAAATTTGGTACCAAAATTCAAAAAAATGACTCTTTTACGAGTGTGCGTTGCACAGTTCCTACGCAGGCTCGTAAGTACGCAAATTTTCAATATTTTCACTCCAGATTTTCAACATTGCCATTTTACCACACCTTCTTATGAGTAGTACAGCTGTCATTTTTCACATCTCACCCAAAATGTGTTTCCGCCCATGTAGCGCACAATGGCGAAGTCTGTGTGCGAAATCAATGTACGGGACAAATTAAGAAAATTACAGTGACACTGCTCATGAGTAGAGGTCTTAAAATGGCTATGTTGAAAATTTGGTGGAAAAATTCCTAAAAATGACTTTTACGAGCGTGCATTGCACAGTTCCTTTGCATGCTCGTAAGTTTGCAAATTTAATATTTTCACTCCAGATTTTCAACATTGCCATTTTATTACACTTCCTTATGAACAGTACAGCTGCAATTTTTCATGTCACCCAAAATGTGTGTTTGCACATGTAGCGCACAATGGTGCTGTTGGTGTGCGAAAGCAATGTTTAGGACAGATTAAGAAAATCACAGTTACACTGTTTATAAGCAGAGGTCTTAAAATGGCTATTTTGAAATTTTGGTGACAAAAGTCCATAAAATGACTGTGTTACGAGTGAGCATTGCGCAGTTTCCACACACCCTCGTTAGTTCATGACTTTGTAATATTTTCAGTCCAGATTTTCACCAGTGACATTTTTCTACACTTCCTTATGAACAGTACAGCTGTCATTTTTCACAACATGGCTGAAGTGTGTTTTCACACTTTCAGCACAGAGATGCATGGTCACTGTGGGAAATCATTGTTCGGCACAGATAAAGAAAATCACAGTGACACTGTTCATGATTGGAGGCACCAAAATGCCTGAGTTGACAATCTGCTGTAAAAAAATCTCCAACCTAATTATATAACGGGTGTGCGTTGCACAGTTTCTATGTACGCTTGTGACTTCACCATTTTTTTAAATATTTTTACTACAGATTTGCAACATTGCCATTTTTTACACCTCCCCATGAACAGTACAGCTGTCATTTTTCACATCCTGTTCGGAATGTTTTTGCACCTGTGGTGCTAAATGCCGTAGTCACTGTGCATAAGCAGCTTTTGGCTAACAAACTGATATTCCCCCTGTTCATGAGGTGGGGTCACAAAACAAACATGTTGAAAATTTGGAGTGAAAATACCAACGAATGCCGAGGTATTAAGGTTTCCAACTATAACGCCCAACCCTGTAGAGAATGACAGGCATCAGGGGTATGACTTGGGATTCTTGCCTGTGATGTTCATACCATTCCACACCCTGCAGTCAGTGAGAGGCTTCGAGGTATGCCTTGGACTCTTCGGCCCCAAACTTCACCCCATTCTCCTATATCGCACCCATCTCACCATATTTCCTAATGAAATGGGGTGCGCATAAGGGCCAGAGACCCCAAGGAACACCATGACGCTTGTCAGTGTCTGCAGGGTGGGATGTGGTGAAATGGCGTGGCCGTTATGCCTGACGACCCAAACACACCCCAATGCCTGTCACTCTCTGCAGGGTGGTGGTGAGGTTGGCTTCAGTTCAATACTTCACTGCCATTCCTATTACACAGCTCTGTAACTTCTACACCACCACTGCCAATGCCAGCAAGCAAACATTCGACATTGACAAATGCTTATTAGTTCTGAGTTGGGGAGTGAAGAGATAACAACATGACTGATTCAAGCAGCAGCCCCGGCATAGATTTGCATGGGAGAACTGTGGAAAGGCCTGACTTTTGGCCTGCATGCCTGCCTGCTGTCCCTGAGAGGGAACGTATGCCTTTTTCAGACTGAATCTGAACTTGGAGAGTGAAGTAAGCCACTGAATTGTGACCAGGCTCCTACCTGAAGAAGTCCATAGATTTACTGAATGGGATTGGCCTGTCTGGACTTCCAGCCACCTCTGAACTCCCGGATTGTGCAGAGACTCTGTAATTGTGACTGGAGAGCCTTTTGCCTGATACAGTGGAATTTCCTTACATGTGAATGTGTTGTGTGCTTATAGTGGGTCGTGATTTGGTTCCCCACTGCGGTTTGAATTGTATTTTGCTTGCTGAAAGCTGCATTAGAATTTCATTACATGTAAATGTGTTGTGTGCTGCTAGTGGGTTGCGATTTGGTTCCTCACTGTGGTTTGAACTGTATTCTGCTTGCTGGAAGCTGCATCTAGCCTAATTGAACTGAATCCAAAATCATCTCCATTGGGCCTGGGCCCTGCCACACTGGCCCAGCCTGACTACCCACTGCACAGAGAAAGCCATCAATGAGAGACTTGCCTGGGTATTAGCCCCCTGCTCAACACTTGAACAGGAATGACACCTCAGTGATTCGTGTGGGCCCTGCTTCTCCGGGCCCTCCAGCTTAACAACCTGCAGTCTCGATTTCATCCTGCCTGTGTCCAGTATTGGATATCGTGAGCAAACATCAGGGTAGCTCCCTGCAACAACAGCTAAATCTAAAGTGCTGTCATCTAATTGTCTTGTTATTTTTTCTTTCACGAACTGAGCCCTCCGGCTCTGGATTGCAAGTAGTGTATGTTATGCATGTTGCTTTCTTCCATCACAGGGCCCCAACCAGCTGCAACATTCCACCTTTTTCCTACCTGGATACCCAGAGTGTGTGACTGTGTGGGGACTTAAAGCATGTGCATAACTGTTTGATTAATATAGCCTTTAAGCAAATCAGCCTGATTTCACCCCTTCCTTGTTCAAGTCCCCTGAATAAATCAGATCTGACTTTTTTGGTGCATTTAACCGACCTGTGGTTCCAGTTTGTACCAAAAGTACTGTACTATTGCTATTTACTGTGCATAACCTTGTTTTACAGGGGGTCCCCAGGGTTGAACCAGAGGAACCAGCCCTGGTGGTAAGTGCAAACAGTGTGGGTACTGGTATGGTGTAGAAGGGGCACCATGAAAGTGATTATCGTATATTGTTCAAGCCACTAGAAGGGAAAGATATGGGTTACAGTGTCCCAGAGGCTGTGCCCAGGTTAGTTTGACCACTACCAACTCTGACCTATGGGAGGAGGCACCCGTTTCAGAACTCAGGCCCCTTAACCTGCTACTAGCCCCACAGGCAGGGGTAGTAGCCTTTGGGATAGCGCCACCTAGGGGTTACATTTTGGAGGCTCACAACTGGGATTTTGTGCCTTCTAGTGGCCATGAATTATTGTTAAAGATGAAAGGCTACCCAAGTAGTATTGCTGTATGCCAATTGATGGGGTGGTGTACTGGGCAGGAGAATAACCCCCAAAATGCTCTGCTTATACTGGATGTTCCCCTGGGAACCAGTAAGGACACTGTAGAGGGAGCACTCTCCAAAGTTGAAGGTTTAAAAAACCCTGTGGTGGTTGGTTGACAGGCTGATTTGATCACCCAAACTTTCATAGCCTTGGCAGAGTGTGTCACAACCCCACTCAGCAGGTCAGGCCCTATGCTTCCACAGTGCCAACCTCCGAGTGCAGTATTGTGAACAGGGTAACAGAACAGGGTAACCCTCCTTTCCATTTTGTGGGTCCAAATCACCTTTGGTCTTAAGTTCTGAAGGGATTCAAACTGTGAACCTTCTGCTAGCATACACAAATGTACATGCTCAGATAATTCTGCTCTTCAGGGAAATGCCAGATATCTTTCGCCAAGGGCACCTAACCAGGTATACAAAATGAACCCTTAAAAACTCTATGAAAGACCTTAGATAAATTCTTACCTTTTCCCAGTTTGGTATACTATTAAAGCTTATGAACAGTGTTGTCAAAATCTTAACCATCCATGCATCACAGGCAAAATAATTTCGAAGACACAGGCAGTCTCTTTAAAATAAGAGGTTTTACTTAAAATGAATAAAATATGTAAAATGTACACACCGAATCATATATCACAAAGCATACAATCACTTAAAAGAAAACAAGGAAGAAAAATGCAAACTCCTACCACCATAATACAATGAGACTTGTCTATCTAATATATTAGCTTCTAAAACAGTGCTTAAAGTACAGTAGATGTTGTTGTTTAGAGTCCAACAGGAATGTGTCTAAGTGAAATACAGAATACAGTTAAACTGTCCCTAAACCTGCCCCTTCTAAGATGTCACATAGCTCCTCCTTGTAAAATATAAAAATTAATGCACACAAGATGTCCCATCACTCAGGAGGTATATTAAATAAGATGACATCAGCAAAAACTCGTTTCTCAAATGACTTCTTTGATCTTAAGTGGTTTCCTGCTTCTCTTTGATCTTTGAGCAGTTCCTAGTTCCACACTTGAAAGTCAGGAGGTCATAAATTGCAACTCCTCTGAAACATCATGAAAGTTTACAATCCCTCCTTTCAGCTGGTCAGCTACAATTAAGTAAGATAAATAGGAGACCTTTAATTATGTCTCTCTAGTCTTTAATTATCTCCTGGCTTTCAGGATAACATAGATCCTAAACAAGGCTATAAAATGTGAGTTCTTCCCCCAACTTTCTCTTGATTGGCCTGTGCTATGGCGGAACTGCCATAAGTTTGTGTCGCAGGACAGGCTGCAGCTCATGGAGTACCATATTCTACATAACCTCTACTACACCTCCCCAAAACTTGCTAATTGGGGCCTTCTTGATTCTGACTTATGTACTAGATATTCCCAAGACAAAGGGACACTCCTCCACATTTTTTGGCAATGCCCCAAGGTAACCCCCTTGTGGAATACTATTAAGGCCAAACTGGACCCCTTGTTGAGTCTTCAAGATTGTTTCACCCTGGAAATTTGCCTGTTAGGTGACTTATCCCCTATTGATGTCAACGCCTGGAGATTTCATATCTCCATGATAGCTATGTCAGTTAAAAAAATGGCCCTCAAGCATTGGAAGGACAAAGCTTGCCCATCATACCAGGAATGGCTTCATGAAATACTAGCTAATCTCAGAACTGAGAAAGCCATTGCTGGTCTTTATAATAGACAACAGAAATATAAGTGAATTTGGGATCCCTTACACACTCTATTTATTATTTGTGGTGATGTTAATAATTAGACATAGATATGTGGTTGGGATGCTTCTAG
Organism: Neoceratodus forsteri; assembly: GCA_016271365.2. Classification (NCBI taxonomy): domain Eukaryota; kingdom Metazoa; phylum Chordata; order Ceratodontiformes; family Ceratodontidae; genus Neoceratodus; species Neoceratodus forsteri. The sequence goes on from CM028132.1 coordinate 1,363,815,166, forward strand.
GTGGTGCTGTTGTAGCGGGAGGGAGGGGGAAGGAGGGAGGTGGGGGAAGGAGGAGGCAGAATGAATAACTTGTTGCTGTATCACTCTCTCATTATCAATGTTTCTGTCTCCTGTATAAATGTACAATTATTAATAAACTTTGAATTGAAAAAAAAAGTGAGTTCTTGGAAGTTAATCATATCACAGAGATCTTCTGTTTAACATATCCTGTCCTTTGAACTGAAACCGGGGGGGGGGTGTCCCAGAAGCACAGGATGTCTCATGAGAGACACTCAATAACACATTTTTATATTACAAAACCATAGAGCAATCAGAACCAGCTGTTCAAGGATCACAATCCCCCCTGATTGAATTTGGGGGCTCTATCCCCTGCATGGGATGAGCTTCCGAAATTAGTTCACTCCTCATAGACACGAGACAAGCCATCTGAGTTCTGATTGATCACTCCAGCTCTATGTAAGATTGCCATTTCATACCCATGCAAAGCAAGACTCCATTTTTAACAATCTACCATTAGTTTTTCCCATTTGCGTCAGCCAAACCAGGGGGTTGTAGTCAGTTTGTACCACAAAATGCTGCCTATATAAGTATCGCTCTAACTTCTTTAGGGCCCACACTATGGCAAGCCACTCCTTTTCTACAGTAGAGTAAGCCTGCTCCCTGGGAAGTAACTTTTTATTCAGGTACACTACCAGGTGATCGTTTCCTTGGTTGGATGTCTGACTCAGTACTGCCCCAATACCCACGTCTGAGGCTTCAGTCTGAACTATAAAGGGTTTGTTACAGTCAGGACTTGTCAAAACAGGAGCACTGCAGAGTACCTCCTTCAGTCTGGTAAAGGCTTCCTCACAGGCTGGCTGCCAGGTAATTTTCTTTGGCATCATTTTCTTTACCAGGTCAGATAGGGGAGCAGCCAGGGCACTGTAATTTGGTACACATTTTCTATAGAATCCTGCTGTCCCTGAAAAACTCCTGACCTGCTTCTCATTTCTGGTCTGGCCATGCCTGGATCACCTCTATTTTTATTTGGTTAGAATGGAGCTGTCCCCAACCTACCACATGCCCGAGGTATGCCGCTTCTCTCATGGCCACCTGGGACTTCTCAGTTTTGACAGTGAGCCCGGCCCTCTGTATCCTGCCCAACACTTCCCTAAGGTGGGACTGGTGTTCCTTCCAGCTGGCACTAAAGATGGCAGTGTCATCCAGGTACACCACAGCATACTTCTCAGCACCATTTAACACCTGGTTCACCAACCTTTGGAAAGTGGCCTGAGCATTCTTCATTCTGAAAGGCATTACTTTAAATTCAAATAAGCCTATAAGAGTGACAAAGGCCGACCTCTCCCTAGCTCTGTCTGTTAACTCTACCTGCCAATACCCCTTGGTCAGGTCGATGATCATAAGGTAGGTTTCCCTTCCCAACTTGTCCAGGAGTTTGTCCGTCAGAGTATCGGGTGGGCATCTAACTTTGTGACTGCATTCAGTCCATGATAGTCCACACAGAAATGAGTAGAGCCATCTGGCTTGGGCACAAGGACTACAGGTGAGGCCCAGGGGCTGTGAGATCTCTGGATTACCCCAAAATCCAGCATCTCCTCCACTTCCCTCATAATGTTCTTTTAGACAGCCAATATGCTGTCTGCCATATGGGCGTCTGTGTCCCTGTCTCCACGTCATACATTGTTAAGGGGGTTATTCCAGGCTTGGCACTAAACAGGGGGACAAAGTCTACTAAAACCTCACTTACTTCCTGGATCTTGTCCAGGCCAGCTGGGGAGACAATTTTACTGCCTCCACAGAAGACTCCCACTTGCCTTCTTCCAGTAGGTCCAGAAGGGGGTCTCCTTCATCCGTTCCCTCCCCAGGACTACACACAGCAAACATCATGTCAGCCCTATTAGCATATAGCTTCATCATGTTGACATGGTACATCCTTTCTGATTGTCTTCTGTTAGGTAGCTCTATAATACAGTTCACATCATTTACCTTCCTAACTGCTCTGTACGGTCCTGCTCACTCAGCCTGCAGCTTGTCTTTCCAGACCAGAATAAGGACCTTGACTTCCTGACCCACCATGTACAAGCGAGCTCTGGCTCTGCAGTCATACCCCACTTTCTGTTTCTGTTGGGCAGCTGCCAGGTTGCTCTGGGCTGTCCCCATAAATTCCTTCAGCCTTTCCCTAAACCTAAGGATGTAATCCACTAAGGAAGTTGACTGGGTGTCATGCTTGCCTTCACAGTCCTCCCAGATCAAGTCTAGGGGCCCATGTACCCGGCATCCATATAAGAGTTTAAAGGGTGAAAATCCTGTTGACTCTTGGGGCACCTCCCTGTATTCAAACTACAGGTGGGGAAGGTATTTCTTCCAGTCCCTCCCATGCAGTTCAGAAAACACCCATAGCATTGACTTCAGGGTACCATTAAATCTTTCCACAAGCCCATTGGCTTGTGGGTGATACAGTGTCGTGCATCTCTGCACCACTCCACACTTCTCCCACAAACATTTCATCAGTTCCAACATAAAGGAACTCCCTCGATCAGTGATAACCTCCTGCAGAAACCCAACATGGGAGAAAATCCCAAGTAAGACATCTGCCACTTTGTCTGTCCTCAGTGAGGATAGGGCGACTGCCTCTGGGTTCTGGGTGGCATAATCCACCACAGTCAGGATGAATCTCTTCCCTGAGGAGCTGGGGGTATTTAAAGGCCCCACAATATCAATTTCCACCCTCTGGAATGGCTCCTCCACTATGGGCAATGGAATTAGGATGGCTTGGGTTTCCTTGCCCTCCTTCCCTATTTCTTGGCACCAGTGACAAGACCTGCAATACTCCTTCACCTGCTGGGTGAAGTTGGGCCAATAGAAGGTCTGGGCCAACTGCTGCATAGTGCACACAATTCCCAGATGACCAGGCAAGGGAATATCATGTGCAGTCTTGAGAAACTGCTCACGATACCCTTGGGGAATGGCAAGCTGCCTGCCTATCACCCATCCCTCTGTCCGCACAGCCTACATACATCAGTCCATTTTCCCAATAAACCTTATGTTTACCATCACCTCCTTGTGCTCCATCAGAATGTGCCCAAACCCTCAGCTTCTCTAGACTAGGGTCGCTTCTCTGAGCAACTGCAAACTCCCCACACATTCCCAAGGCATTGGACAGGTCCCCTTCAGTCTCTAAACTAGAGTCCCTAGCATTAGCATCAGGGCACTCAGGATCACTGTCATTCCTAACCCTCTGACAATGGGTTACCCCTTTCGCTTCAGAGTAACCCTCTGTAGCTGTGTGGTTAACTGCTACTGGGGAAATTTCTACTCCCTTTTCATTAGTCTCCATATCAGGAGACACAGGCTGGGGAACCAGCCTCCCAGTAGTTTTCACAATGGCTTCTGAGGAGTTCAGGGAACTACAATGTTCCCTTGCTGCTTGGCTACAGGTAACTGCACACACCATCCCCTGTTTGAGATTGTTGCCAAGGATGACATCTACTGTTAAGGTTTTGGCTACAGTCACCTGTTGCACAGTTCCCCCTGTTTCACCCCAGTCTAGAAGAACACTAGCGAGGGGCAATATTTTCTCCCCACCAGCAAAGTCTTGTACAGTGACATATTTATTGGGTATAAGCTGATCAGGCTGTACCAAATCCCCTTTTACCAATGTCAGGAATGCCCTTGTGTCCCTTAACCCATGAGTCTGTACACCATTCACCATGACTGGGTGCTTGTGTTCCTTCATGTTCCCAGGCATGCTTCCAGGGACACACCAACAACCCACTTCTTTCCAAGTCCCTGGTTGTGTATTGCTCACCCTTTTGGAACACTGTCTAACAATATGCCCAGTTTCTTTGCACAGCTAACTTGAATTTCTTTTCTTAGAGAAATCTTTTCTCTGAAACCTGGAGCTAGCTGGTTTTGGTGGAGGCAGTGAGGGTTTTAGCTGCCCTAAAGGCACCATTTTCCCTTTCTGTACTGCCATGCCCACCCCATTCACTCTCAGAGCAGGTCTGCTCTTGGCATAGTGGTCCTAGAATTCAGCAGCCTCTTGCACTGTTTTGATATCTTGGTTCTCCAGCCAGGTTTTCAGCTCTGCTGGGCATGCCCAGAAAAACTGTTCTAACAGAATCCCATTTTCAGTTTTATCTACAGAGTTGGCTTCAATTCCTTCCCACCAATGTTTTAAAAACTGATGTTGTTTCATGGCTAGCTCCTCATAGCTCATGTCAGGGCTTCTCCTGAGCTTAGGGAACTTAGTTCTGTATGATTCAACAGTTAATTCAATATTTTTTAACAGTGCAGCTTTACATTTGCTGTAATTATTACTGTCCTCATTGTCCATTTGACCCAATGCATCTTGAGCTTTCCTGGTAAGTAGCAGGGATAGCTGAAAGCACCAGGACTCCTTAGAAATTTTAGCCTGAATACAAACTTTTTCAAAAGAATTTAAAAAAGCATCCATATCCTCCCCCTCTTTAAATTCAACTATCAATTTGGAATTCAATTTGTAACCCAGTCCTCTAGTCCCAGTTAAACCCAAGCCACTTACCTGCTCTGGTGCTGGTGGTTGGAGTCGTAGCATCTCCACTTTGTGTCTCCTCTGATAGTCATGCTCCTCATGGTTTGCCTCTTGCTGTTCAGTCTGCCTCTTGCTTCTCTCGCTCCCTCATCTCCTCTGCAGTTCGCTGTTCTTGTTCCCTCTTCTCCTGGAACTCCAGCTCCATTCTGTGCAACTCAATCAGCAGTCTGAGTTCTTCTGGCTCCAAAATGTTGTTGACTTTCCTCTGCTGTGGCCCTTCATTGGTACCGGCCTTGTTGCCTTCCAGATCAGATCTGGACACTGTACTGGCCGCTAGCCCTTCCACACTGAAGGTTTGGTCCCTTACTGTCAATCACTTGATGCTCTGGGTATCTGCTACCATCAGGGCATCCATGAGGTTCTGCTTGGTGGCTTTCACCTCGCACGGGACTCCCCCGTCCCTACACAGCTGCTTTAAGTAGTCTACAGTGTGCCTGCTGTAGTTGTAAGCCATCTTCTTCCCTAACTACAGCTACTCTAACTTGCACTTAAATAAACTAAAACAGGTATGAACTTGACTGTAAGCCAAGTGATATAGTTCTGTGTCCTTTTTAAAAAAAAAAAATCACTGCCTTGTTTTGCAAGTGAGCTGATAGTATTAAGCTGACACACTGAACAATAAAAGCTTGTATTACCAAAATTATGCACACAGCTGTCAACCAATCTGGAAATTATCCCACCTCTAACACCAAATCTGTCACAACCCCACTCAGCAGGTCAGGCCCTATGCTCCCACAGTGCCAACCTCCGAGTGTCATATTGTGAACAGGGTAACAGAACTGGGTAACCCTCCTGTCTGTTTTGTGGGTCCGAATCACCTTTGGTCTCAAGTTCTGGAGGGATTCAAACTGTGAAACTTCTGCTAGTGTACCCAAATGTACAGACTTAGATAATTCTGCTCTTCAAGGAAATTCCAGATGTCTTTCACCAAGGGCACCTAACCAGGTATACAAAATGAACCCTTAAAAACTCTATGAAAGACCTTAGATAAATTCTTACCTTTTCCCAGTTTAGTATACCATTAAGCTTATGAACAGTGTTGTCAAAATCTTAACCATCCATGCATCACAGGCAAAAGAATTTCGAAGACACAGGCAGTCTCTTTAAAATATGAGGTTTTACTTAAAATGAATAAAATATGTAAAATGTACACACCGAATCATATAACCACCATAATACAATGAGACTTGTCTATCTAATGTATTACCTTCTAAAACAGTGCTTAAAGTAGATGTTGTTGTTTCAGAGTCCAACAGGAATGTGTCTAAGTGGAAATACAGAATATAGTTAAACTGTCTCTACACCTGCCCCTTCCATGATGTCACCTAGCTCCTCCCTGTAAAATATAAAAATGAATACACACAAGATGTCCCATCACTCAGGAGATATATTAAATAAGGTGAAATCAGCAACAATTAATTTCCCAAATGACTTATTTGATCTTGAGTGGTTTCCTGCTCCTCATTGATCTTTGAGCATTTCATAGTTCCACACTTCAAAGGCAGGAGGTCATAAATTGCAACTCCTCTGTAACACTATAAAAATTTATGATTCCTTCCTTGCAGCTGGTCAGTTACAATTAAGTCAGGTAAACAGGAGACCCTTAATTATGTCTCTCTAGCCTTTAACTATCTCCTGGCTTTCAGGTTAACATAAATCCTAAACAAGGCTATAAAATGTGAATTCTTGGAAGTTAATCACATCACAAAGGTCTTCTGTTTAACATGTCCTGTCCTTTGAACTGAAACCTGGGGAACCCAGGAGCACAGGATGTCTCATGAGAAACACTCAATAACACATTTTTATATTACAAAATCATAGAGCAATCAGAACCAGCTGTCCAAGTGTCACAGAGTGTTGTGTCCTTGTGGACAGCTCTAAAGTGCCATAGATTACTACCTCAGAAGGGGTCCTAGCTGCCTGGACAGTGATAACAAAAGACAGTAAAGACCCTGGGGAGGATTAGCTCCCACCATTATCTGAGACTTTTGAGGAGAAATTTGCTAAGTTGTTGCTGCAGGAAGGGAAAACCATAGAGGACTTTAAGAAACTATCCCTGCCACCTGGGGGTGTTCTTTCCCCACCCAACATCCCCCTCCCACTCCAGCACCTGTTACTGCCCTGCCTTCTGTGCTTATGCCAATGCTGGCCCCTATATTTGTACCCACCATTAGTCATGACTTGTATCACCAGCTGAGGATGTTTTCAGGCACCCTTCCCACACCCCAAAGGGAGGACAGCTATGAGACTTGGATAGACTATATTGCCCCTCAAATCCAAGAATGGCAATGCCTCGAACAAGAGAAGAGGAGAAGGGTGTTTGAAAGCCTCAGAGGCCCCACCCAACTTACTATCCATGCTACACAGGCTAGTAATCCAGAAGCCACTGCTCAAGATTTTTTGAATGCATTGGAAAATGTGTATGGAGTCCCGATTCTGATGAGGACCTGTGGGGTAGGGTCAAAAACACTAAGCAATACCCAGGGTAGCCCTTATCTGTGAATGTGCCTTGAGAAAGTGGTGCTACAGGAATGCCTAAAGAAAGGTGGCATGACCCCAGCTAAGTTAGATCAGAATAGGTTGGACCAACTTCTCAAGTTAGTCCCATTCTCTGAATTATTGCTTCTCCAACTACACCTTGCTGCTAGGTTGGATGCGCCTCCTACCTATGACAGACTGATGAAGAAAATTTGGAGGATTGAAAAGATGCAAGCATGTGGGGGAGCCCCTCCTCTATCTGCTGTTGCTGCTGCCCAGATGACCGAGGATTCACATGTCAGTGATGCTCAGGGGCGAAATACAGTGGCAGTTGAACACTGGGAGGCAAGCAAGGACGCTCCGCCCTGGGGCGAGATACTGTGAGAGGTCTGAGAAATGAGGGCTACCATTTCCCTACAAGCCCATTCCAGAGATACAATGGGCCCAAACCCCTCTCTGAGCATGTCCGCTATGGGGCTGGGGTGCACTCCCAGGCATCCCCTGTTGACAGCAGCACAAAGATTGATGAATTGATTATGAAAGTGAGGGAATTACGTGACCATTGTGTTTCAGAACTGGTATGACAAACACTTATCTGATGTGCCCTTACAGTCCCTGGAAGGTCTACATGTGTGGGGGCTGAGTGGCAAGTCTTATCCTTATCTAGGATATGCCTGCCTCTGGTTGTCTTTTCCTTTAACTGTTGCTGGCGTAGAGGATCAAGTAGAGACACTGGCCCTTGTGTGTCCCCCCACAGGACTGTGTGATGGGGTTCCCCTGTTTATTGGAACAAACACCCACATGTTTGGGAGACTCGCACAACTCTGCCATGAGAAACAAGGGCAGCTGACTGGAAGGGCCCTAAGAATTCCAGCCTTAATAAAAAGGGCTTATGACTGGCAACAGAGATCCTCATTCTTTAACCTTGTTATTTCCTCGTGGGATTTTCCTCACGGTTAGGTTAGTTGTTTAACTACATTCCAGAAATGTCTTGGGTCAGTACTCAAATTGATTTTATTTTTATAATAAGAATCAAATTGATTTTATTTTTATAATAAGAATCAAATTGATTTTATTTTTATAATAAGACTTTTTAGAGATTTTGACTAGCCTTTTGCATTTGTTTCTAACTGCCATAGAAAGTACCCAATCCTTTTCTGATTTGGATTTCAGTGCTTTTTTCTGGATTCTATTTTTGATTTGGATTTGTTTTAATAATCTGTCATTAAACCAAATAGTTTAAAGGTTTGGTTTTTTTTTTTTAACTTTGGGTGCATGCAAATCACAAATTTCTTCAAAGGTCTGAGTCAAATATTCAGTCGTACTCGCCTCCCATCCACTCACCTCCCATCCACACAGAATCATTAAATCTGGTCTCCTACCAGATGCCCTCAGTGATCACCACCCCATCTTCCTGGTTAGGAAGGTTCACAGACCCAAATCCCCCCATAAACTCCTGCAACTTTGTTCCTTGAACTCCCTTGACCCCCTCTTACAAGCTCTTGCCCTCACGGACTGGGCCTCTCTCATCTCTGCCCCCTCTGTCGACCATGCCCTCGCCAACTTTAAAGAAAAATTCCTTACAACCTGGAATTCATTCGCCCCTATCTAATGAATCAGAGTACACGGTACCCATCTTCCATGGATCACCCCAGAACTGCTGGCCTACCTCTGGGCACGTGATAAAGCCTGGAGGAATCATAAGGTTTCCCAATTCCCCACTGACTATGCTAGGTACCTTTTGTTAAGAAACTCTTGCACCAAAGCAACACGTCTAGCCAAGTCTGAGTTTTTCAGATCAGTTTTCTTCTCTAATCTCAGCACACTCTCCAAATTCTGGGAAGTGGTTCACACCCTTTTCCCCCTATCCCATTCCCACATGCTTAAAATAAACAACTCCTTTGTTTCTGACTCCTGCATAGTGGCCAAGGAATTTAACTTCTACTATACCTCGTGCACTTCAGCCCTCCTAAAGTCCCTCCCCCCTCTTGATTTCCCCTCCTTAAGCACCCACCCCCTCCTCTGCCACCCCATCCTTCTCCTTCACAGCAGTCACCCCTGATGAAACACGAAATGCCCTTCTTTCCCTTAACCCTTAACCCTTCTAAAGACTCTTCACCTGATAATCTTGACCCAAAACTCATTTTCCTCTCAGCCCAGCAATAGCCTCCCCCCTCTCATTAATCCTAAACCTCTTTTTCTCATCCTCATCTGTCCCTTTGCCATGGAAACATGCCGTGGTCCTCCCTCTTCCGAAGAGCAGTGACCTTACCTCTTCAGCAAACTTGTGCCCTATCTCTCTCCTACCCACCCTCGCTAAGCTCCAAGAACACTTGGCTCTCTCCCAACTCACCTCCTTTTTATCTGACTACTCTTTCTTCACCCTGTTCCAATCTGGATTTTGGAAAAATCACTCCATCACCATCTCCCTACTTAGGCTTACTGGCTCCATCTTTACTGGGATGGACAACAGCCTAATCACCTCCACTATCATTGTCAACCTCGTCAAGGCCGTCAACACTGTCTCCCATGACCTCCTGTTAGACTCCCTCTCGGCAGTTGGCCTGTCTTCTCCCTCCACAACCTGGTTTAGGTCCTATCTCACAGCAGTGTTGGGTAAGTTACTTCTTCTATTACTTTCTATTACATTTGGAAACTTGTTCCAGGAAGCTCTGTGCAGTCACTAGCATGGATGGAAAAGTACTAGAAAAAGTAATACACTTTACAATTATAGTTATTTATTTTAACACAAAAACAAAACAAAAATAATAAACAACTATAACAGATTACATTTTTTGAAAGTAATAGGTTAGTTACTAGTTACTTCCAAATAAATGTAATCAGTTACAGTTATGTAGCTCTTGTGTATGAAAAGACATAAGTAAATGTAACTGTAAGGTGTATTACATCTTCCAGTACTTCTCCATCCTTGCTAGTGAGTGCACAGAGCTTTCTGGAACACGTTTTCAAAAGAAATAGAAAGTAACAGGAAAAGTAACTTATCCAACACTGCCTCACAGGCAGAATACAATCTGTCAAGGTCCAGGATTCTATTTCCCCTACCCTACTCATCACCACTGGAGTTCCACAGGGCTTGGTACTTGGTCCCATTCTCTTCTCCATTTTCCTAAATGATCTCCCATCAGTCTGTTCCCCCTCCTCCTCTATCCACACATACGCCAATGATACCTTCCTGTATACCTCTGGCAAATGCACAGCTGCTGTTGCAACCACCCTGCAGCATGACTTCCACCAGGTTCAGCTTTGGTTTGCCTCCCACCAGCTCTTCCTAAATGCCAAGAAGACAGTCTCCATGACCTTTGTCACTAGTCAGAGATCCTCTAGGCTCCCTGGTCTGCCCCCTTTCCACACCCTGGATGGGACAATCTTAGAGAATAGCACCTCATTTAGATACCTTGGAGTTTCGTTGGACCAACACCTCAACTTCTCTGGACATATTGAAGCCATTCTGAAAAAACTGCACCCCAAACTTGGAGCCTTATATCAGAACCGTAGTTGCATCCCTCCTACAGCCAGGCTTGAGCTTATCCAGAAGATAATACTCCTCATTTCTGACTACTGCAATGTAGTCTATAGTGCCACTCCCAAGTCTTCCCTGTCCAGATTGGACACTCTTTTTAACTCCTGTCGCTTCGCTCTTGATGCTCCCTCCCAGACTCATCATTGTGCTCTCCAGCATGCATTGTTCTTTCCCCTACTTGCAAACAGATGCCTCCCTCAAGCTCACCTCTAAATATTGGCTCAGAGAACTCCCTCCTTACCTTAACACTTCCATCTCCACTCCTCCCCCACCATCTCATTCCCTCAGATCTGCTGATACATTCTGGCGGTCCCTCGCTGCTCCACTATCATCGGCCAATCTGGCTTTTCCTATCGCTTCCCCAAAGTCTGGAATTCCTCCCTCAACATACCACTCCTCTTCCCTCCTCCTCCTCCTCCTCCTCCTCCTACTACCTCAGATCTGCCCTACACAATTACCTCTCCCCTAACTGCTCCTGCTATAATCCCCCTTGACTTCCTCTCATCACTCTGCTCTTCTCTGGACCACTCCAAACCTTCCATCCCTCTAATATATCCCCATTGTCTCTTCCACTTCCAATATTCTCTCCATAACTCTCTCCTGCCCCCCCCCACCTATTTATCTTCTTTTCCTCCCCTCTGTCTTCACCTTGTTCTTGTCCCCTGGCAGGGTTCTTAACATCCTGAAGGGGTTCATTTTTCTTGGCATGTTTTCCCACTTCCTTTTCCCCACCCCTTCTTGTTAACCTTGTTTCTGCCTCCTGGCAGAGTTCAGTATCCTGAAGGGGTGCGTTTCTTGGTCTGCTTCCCTCCTTTCTTTCCCCACCCCTTTCTTCCCCCATTCAACACCCTCACACCTCCCCTCCTCCACTGCACTCTTTTGTTAACTGGTGCCCCATACCAAAAATTGCACTTAAATTTAATTTAATTTGCACTTCTGGTTATGCTTTTGCTTATTGTACTGTTTATGTTTCTGCACACTAACTCGTCTTAGACCAAACTGTTTGCATACTATCTGCTCTACTAGATCCTTAATTGTATGCAATTTCAATTGTGTAAATTGTGATTCTGTATCACCTCTGTGTTTATCCCCATGTAACCCCCACCCCCAGGTCACACCGTGAGACAAGCAACTTTTTATTCAGTGTGCCCTCCTGGTGAAACATTTCAATAAATAAAATGATTGCCATATATTGTACATAATACTGAACACTTCATTTAGCCTACCTGTGCTCTCTCTTGCTCTCTTATGAATATGACTCTTATCTTTCTCTGGTATATCTCTGTGCTGTTAGCGATCTTCCTGTGGCCATAAACTCAGCAACATTTCCTCCCCCTCTCTCTTTCCTGAAATTGTTGTGGGGTGGCAACTGTTTTATTTTGAAGGAAGGACCTTAGGACATCGGTACTAAATGATACTGTCATGATAAGTCCTTTCCCAATGCACCACTTAAGCAGCATAGGAAGCCTTGTTTCAGTAAAGAGACCTAGGTTGCAAGAAAAAGTAATCCAAGGGCTCAGACTCATTATTTCTTATCTTATTATTCTTATTTCCTTATTGACAGGATGGAGAGGGGGGATATGATTGAGACATGTAAGTACAGTACCTCACGGGGAGGAATAAAGTGCAGGAAAAAACAATTTTTCAAAGAAAAGGACACTCGTGGGCGAGGGGACATGGGATGAAACTGGAGGGAGGGAGGTTCAGAGTGAATGTGAAGAAATACTTCTATACAGAGAGGGTGGTGGACAAATGGAACAGCCTACCAGAGGAGGTGGTGGGGGCAGGAAGAATTACAGGATTTAAGAATGCATGGGCTAGGCATAAGGGGATACTGGTAGTCGGGGGAGGGGTAGAACCCAGCTCAAGGGAAGCTTGAAGAAGCACTGTTAATTAACACTAATGGGCATGCTAGGTGGACCAAAGGTCCTTATCTGCCGACAACATCTATGTATGTATGTATGTATTTATCTATGTATCTGTTAAGCTGCGGAGCGTTTGTAATATCTGTCACTGTAGTTCTAGATTTTCTGCTGTATCTTTCAGACCGATCCCCCAGGAGGGCTCTTTTATATCTTCTGTCTTTTTCTTTTTCTTCATTTGACCCCACCCTTCTTATGAAAGTGTAGATTGAGGTTTAACCCTGATTAATTCTGCCTTTGTAAAAATTCCTGGGGATGGATTTTCAGTGGTTCAGGGACTAAGTCCCACTCCGCAGTCGCTGCTACATGACAAAATCTCCACACCTGTGTAGATTCCTATTTTCAATCAAGTTCTGCACAAACAGCAGATGTGGCTGTGGTAGATGTTATGCCTGGTCTCACCAGATGTAACATTTTAGCACAGCTGCATTGAAAACATGGCCACAAGCTTCTGTAAATTGGGAGACGATTGTAAATGGGCTCCTTCTTTGAGAATCCGGCACATGCAGGAAAAACTGCAACTCCAAAAATGAAGAACCACTTGGGCAGTTTTTCCCTGTACCAGCACAGATTTCTGGTGGTCTGAAAATCTAGCTCCTCGTCTCTTGTTAGTTACACACCATTTGCCTCCCTGGTGAGTGAGGCAGGATCACCTGTCAAGCATCCAGCAAGAATATGTAATTACCTTGCTTCTTGTGGGGCAGCAGGATCCCAGAAATAGGTGAGCAAGAGAGAGAGAGAGAGAGAGAGAGACAGAGCTCAGAATTTATTTAAGTTGCAGGGGATAGCTCCCCCTACTAAAAGTAACTGGGCTTTTTTAATGTTCCTGTGGGGGGTGAGGTAGGATAGAGGAATGCTTAGGCAAGCAACTTAACTTATACTAATGCAACCCCACTACAAATGGGGGTTCCCAAAAAGTCTTACTTGAGCTTGTCTAAATGCTCACTGCCACGCTGGTGTCCTGCATGTTTGCAGTTTAAATGTGTTTGCCAGAGCGTGCCTATATAGTATCTGTGTGCTGTCTCTTTAAGAGCTGCCTGGATTGCAGTCATAATTAATTTAAAAGGGAGTTCTGTTAGAAGATGTCTTTGTTTGCTGATCATTTGTTAGAATAGTAATAATATTGCAATTTGTTCTAACCTGCCTTCTTTGCAGCATGGACAGTTCTGTTTGTTTTCATCACCTTGGTCCTGGACTGCTGAAATGGGCCAATCAGTACATTTGGGAATCTAAAATGGAGCCTGCCTACAGGGGCTTGGTGGGGCCAAAACTTGTAGGAATTACAGTTTTGGGTTTTGGGCACCTAAAATAACCTGGAGGGGGAGCCCTTGTTGTGACTGACAGACAGATCAGCCAACCGAACCTTTTGGATCTTGGGGAAAGTCCCACACTGCTTGCAGTTTCAGTTAGATCTGAGTTGGGAAGTGAAGAAATGACAGCTCGAGATAGTTTGAGAAGCAATCCATAGTGGATTCAGGCAGGAGAACTGTGGAAAGGCCTGAGTTTGGCCTGCATGCCTGACTGCTGTCCCTGAGAGGGAACTTGTGCTTGGACTGAATCTGCATTTGGAGAGCAAATTCAGCCACTGAATTGTGACCAGGCTTTAACCTGAAGAAGACTGAAGATTTGCTGAATGCGATCAGCCTGTCAGGACTTCCAGCTACCTCTGAACTCCCAGATTGTGCAGAGACTCTGTAATTGCGACCGGAGAGCCATTTGCCTGGTACAGTGGAATTTCTTTACATGTGAATGTGCTGTGTGCTTATAGTGGGTTGTGATTTGGTTTGGCACTGTGTATCTGAACTATGTTTTGCTTGCTGGAGGCTGTATCAAGCTCCACAGACTGAATTCATATCTATTTCCATTTGCCTGGGCCTTGCTACACTGTCCCAGCCAGAATACCTGCTATGCAGAGAAAGTGATTGATGAGAAACCGGCCTGGGGATCAGCCCCCTGCTCAACGCCTTGAATAGGAATTATGCCTGCATGATTCGTGTGGGCTCTGCTTCTCCGGGCACTCCAGCTCAACAAATCTTTTTGATATACCACCTGGTACTGACCTGAGGTGAAATATCAAGCCTTTTCAAAGTTTTTTAAAGCAACAGTGTTTATCTGCAAAATATGTCATTATAAAGCTCTTCAAACTGACTCAATCTTTGAAACCATAGGCCTACTTAGAAATCAGTCGAATGTCAATATTAGATCACAGTTATTGAAATTAAAGGTACTCAAAACAATACTCAAAAGATAAATCAGTTATTCACACAAAGAGTGGTAAATTTCTGGAATAAACTACCTGAGAATATTGTATCCTGCACCACCTTGGATACCTTTAAAAAAAATCTGGATTCATATATGGGCGACTCCAAGTTTGAATTCCACCAATAATTGGTGGCGAGTCCATAAAGGGTAATCTTACCTACTGAACTCATGCATATCCTGTGAACCTATGACCCTATGGACTTCCAGCTCCAACTCCAACTATCACGGAGGATTAGCAGACAGCACCCAACCTGATCCAGTGCTGTATCGGTAACAATCCTACTAAATAGCATTACTCCCCAGAAATTCAGCAATGCAAGTGTAAAAGAACATGGAGAAGCCATGAAAGTCCCAAAAGAAAGGAACAAAAGAGTGAAACAACAGAGATCTGCATCCGACAGACAGAGCCCCAGCAATTCTCCCTCAAGGGCCTTGGATTTCATGATGAACAGTTCTTGGGGAGAGGAAGATGATGGAGGGTCCACCACTGGCTCAACAATCAGTAATGGTAACACGGCCATGGCACTAAAGACTTTCCGAAGGATTGACACTAATGTCTCTAATATTAAATGGGACATTAAAAAGTTAAACCAGAGACTAGGAGCGACGGAGATGGCTGTAGCAGAACTGTCCAATGAGAGAGACAGTCTGAACAGGGCGGTGATGTTCCTGTGTAGAAGGGAACAGGAACTGATGGACAGGGCCAGGAATGCAAAAGTGAGGGCCTGTAGGAAAAACCTGAGGCTGTCTGGATTCCCAGAGGACTTGGAGCACCCAGATATTAACGCATTTCTTCTTGCAACACGGTTTCAACAAGAAATCAATTTGCTAGAAGATTATGAGATAGAAATCTAGAGATCGGATCGAGCCCTGAGCCCCAAACCTAAATCAGATGCCCCACCACAATCAATCCTGGTAAAGTTATTAAAATACAGTACTTGGTGAAGGAAGAGCTAATGAGAAAAGCTTGGGCAAAAGCTGATCTCAGTTTCAGTGGGAAAAGGATATACGTTGATCAAGATTTCCTGCCAGAGCTCATGGGGGGAAAAAGAAAGAAAGCTGGTGCTGGGGTGTCATAAAGCAGAAAAGCAAGTGAAGGTACCACTCAGATACCTTGCAAAACTGATACTGTAGTACAGGAGGAATCAGGACTTAAAGTATTATTATTAGAAGGCTTGTCCTGTCGTTCAATGGACAAGCAGCCAGCCACTCCCACTTTCCTGAGCCATATAAGCAGTTCCTCTCAGCCTCCTTCTGAAGCACCTTTTTCTTTGCTGGCCAGAGGCTCTGCCTGTCTGTCCTCTGCAGCTCTCCCCCCACTGCCTTGCTGCTTCTGTTTGTCTCTGTTGGACTTCGGCATTTGTTTTCCTGCTTCTGATTTGTATTTTGCCTCCAGCTGTATGCTTCTTTCTGTCATTACTCCTTGTTTTCTGTGTATGTGTGTCTTTGTTTTGGGTCTTGTTCCCTTTTTCTGTGTTTGTGTGTTTTGGTTTTGTCTTTTGGGGCTTTGTTTCTAAGCTCCTAGCATATTGCTATTCCAGGGCTCTTATTACTTGCTCTCAGTTACTCACAGCTCTCAAATTACTTGCAATGCAACTGCAACAATTATATGTGTGTTTCAGCTCAACCATAGCTGCTCTCCATGCTGCACTTAATTGTTTTCACCTGATTCAGGCTCACACCGGACCATAGCTATGCAGCTCAATCATGCTCTCTCAACTCATTCTACTTACTTCAATGCTGCAGTTTCATTGCACTGCCAGGTGATAGCTGCTTCAGAGCATGGTGTCTCCTTTCTTTCTTTGTTTATTGAAGTTTACAACTCAGTGTACTCAGTACAGATGCTGCTTCTATGTCTGTGCACCCGGTTATACTCTGAGGTCAGCTAAGCTACTGCTGATGCTGTCAACTAGTTTCAGTACCTGCATGTAGGTCTCGGCCCTTCCATCACTTTCTTGTTTTTCCTGCAGCGGGGACTTGGAGGTGTCTGGGGAGTCATGCCCTGTGTGGCTAATTACTTATGTTCTAAATCCTGTCTCTGCCACCAACAAATCCTCAGAGTAAGTGTCGCCTTTATTGGAGTTTTGAATGCCTGGCTGGCTTGCCCCACTATTCACAGTGCTGCTTCATTGCTACTGTGTTTTGCTCAGCTACGTGCAGGTCCAACTATTGCTACATTGTTACTGACCTATGTGCAGATCCACTTTTGTTTATGCAATCTTTGCTTCTTGCCTATCACCATCCCCTCGGCTTTAGCCTCTGGGATGTCTGCTGCACCCACTACTGCATCCAACCTTTGCAAGGTCTCAGCACTCATTCACTCATTCAGTTCCTTATCAGTTCTGGGGCATGCTAGCAATACCATTCTGGTCCAGGGTTTCCCTGCAACTGATGGTCTCACTCTGCATTCTAAGTTCACATCTTAAGCATGCCCGACTTGGGGTGGGGTTCTTCTCACCTGGCCCATAGTTGGGAATGTCCTCGCTCTAGGCTTGGCTTTAGCTGTTCTGTGACACAACAGCAGCTCCTGGTGTAGAATTTAAGACTGGCTATGAAGGGTAATTACTCCAATCTCCTTTGGCTCTAGTGGTTCCACTACAACAGTTATCCATTGGCTTTAGTGGTTTCCCTAGTAAGGCACCTTCACTGCATACTCCCTATGACTGCCTCTGGTCCATCTGGTTTGTGTTTAGGGTGAGTAGGCCAGGTGAGTGCCTCAGCAGTCGTTGCTCTCCTCCTTGTCCCACCTTGGTTATCCCCAATGTTGCAGAGCACTCTCACAACCTTCCAAGGTGTTCCCGCTAGAGGGATTGAGTGAGAGCTTTCCACCAAATTGGAATATTTTCCACCTCCCTTTAATTGGGTTTCCAAATTGCAGCTGCAGAGCCATCACTAAATAAAATATCCTAGCCTGGAGGGAAGGCAACCTAGGCCTTGGATCCCCAGAAATTTCCTCCTCAAAGGTTTTTTTTCCCTCTCCTCTGTGCCTCAGGTCATAAGTTAGTTTGCTGTAGTTAGTGTTTCCTAGTTCAATATGGTAGGTTCTACTGTTGGATGGAGGTGGATGGTGTCCCTACTTGCCATTCCCTCTTTCCTTAGTAGGCCCCCTCATTCTCTAGTGCTACCCACCGAACTCATGCTGTTGCTAACCTGTGCATCTCATTATGTTATCAAGGCATCTCATTACGTTATCAAGATGTCTGATGATTTATCTACTACTACGTCACAGCTACTGCTTGCCTATATGCTTTGTACTACGTCATTCTTTGGGGATCCTTCCTAAGGTACCTTTAGCCACGGGAATCATCCTGTGGCACCTCTAGGGGTGGAACCCTCTTCGAGGGTTCCTTGCCTTTGGTACCCCTACAGGGTGGTAATTCCTTTGGAATAGAATGCAAATGGCCAAATCCAAACTAACACAGTTGCACAAGCATAACACTATACTGGCTGTGTAAGCCATTGAATTGGAAGGCTTGGCCTGTAATTTAATGGACAAGCACCCAGCCACTCCTGCTTAGCTGAGCTATATAAGCAGTTCCTCTCAGACTCTTTTTCAAGCACTTTTTTCTTTGCCCCACCATCTTCCCTCCTCCACCAGTGGCAGCACTTCTATTCTTGGGATCCTTCCTAAGGTACCTTTAGCCATGTGAATCATCCCATGGCACCTCTAGGGGTGGAACCCACTTCGAGGGTTCCTTGCCTTTGGTACCCCTACAGGGTGGTAATTCCTCTGGAACAGAGAGGGCGAATGGCCCAAACTAACACAGTTGCACAAGCATAACACTATACTGGCTGAGTAGCCATTGAACAAATGTTGTTATAGCCAGAAAGACATTTCTAAACCCATGGCATCCTTTTGCCAGTGTAACCCAAAGAAAGCAATGAAAGAGACGTGCAGCAGATGGACTGGGCACTTGCAGGGAAGGAGAAAGGTGGTGACAAAATGAGATCACCATGAGCTGGCATACCAAACAAACTCTGCACAGACCTGAGAAAGGTGTACAAAGGCCCAAAAAAGGCTGATATACTGTAGCATGTACTTGGACTCTAAACAGGGCATGGTGAGTACCCCTCAACAGCTTCCTAACTTTTCCTTGTTCTGTTCTTTTGTGCCTTGGTGTTCTATCAGCTATTGCCCCTGTCCCAAGTCATGGTAAATCAATGTCTGAAAGAGCAGAATTTTACTGCCCAAACCCAGATTTTGTTCCTACTAAAGGTAAACCTGGCCTGTAAGTAGTAAAAATATTTATTCATAAAATTTCCTTTTATGAATTAGGATAAAACTCTATTGAGTTACAGACTCTTTTACAATGAGGTCCTCTAGCAGTGTTACAGCAAGTTACAAAAGAGCAAAAAAGTTCATATATACATACAGTGGATTTTAGGTAAGAATTTCAAAAAGACATAGTTGGGTACCCTAGCAGTGTTAAAGCAAGGTACAAAAGAGCAAAAAGTTCATATATACATACAGTGGATTTTAGGTTAAGAATTTCAAAAAAACATCGTCAGGTACACATACATATCTTAACATCTTCATCCAGGTACACTCCTCGTTTCAAATCCACAGAGCCTACCCCAGACTTTGCATACTTTAAGCATACAGTGAGCAGGATGGGAACAGTGATTGAAACACTGAGGCCATGCTGTGGCATGAGCAGGACCTGGCAATGCATCCAGAGGGAAAGAGGTAAGCATGGAGACAAGAGACATCAATGTTTATTGCCAAGACAACAGGAACAAGGAAAATAAGTGCCATGGTGGATGGAATCCCAGGCGAGGGGAAAAAACTTTCTTGTTCAGCTGACTGTCACTTCTATGAATATAGAGCAGCTAGGACAACTGGGTTTCTTTTGCTGGACTGAATCCTGTTGATCAAAGGGGAGGCCACATCTGCCCTAACAGGAGGAAGAGTAGGGACTTAGATTGCCATATGTTCAAAACAGCAGATGAACTGGAGAGGGCTATTGTAACTTGACGTATGATCCCGTGAACCCAGCTAATCTCCTATCCTCCCCAGCAATAGCAGCATAGGCAATCAGCAGACAAGAGCGGTTGGCAGTCAGCTGGTAAGATTCACTGGGGAAAGGCAGAAATAAAAACTTATATTGAGCATTTGTTGTCACAGATGGCTGGAGGAGGAATCAGGACAACTAAGAGCTGTGGAGAGTAACATCGAACTGCTGTGGGTTTATCTCAGGGACATTGGAACTTTTTTCCTTCTCCAGCTATCCTACCCTCCCTACTGGAGGATCTGGTTCCACCTCTGCTCGCTGTCCACCCTCCGCCCCATGCTTACCCCCTGGGCAGGTGCCCTCTCCCCAGAAAACATGGGTCTCTAAGCCCTGGCTAGCCACCCAGGGTGGATCACGGGAATGGGACCCACCCAGCGGACTTTTGTCTGCACCGGGAGCAGCAGCGGAGGCTGTCATCATTGGCCAACATTTTTTTTTCAGATTTGTTTCCTGGGGGGTTGGGATGTACAATGATGCTAGCATCTGCCTCACCCCCCCTAGTGTGTGGCACCAGCTGTGGCAGTACCTCCAGACTCCACCAGAGGTCCGCATAGTGCCAGATACACTTTCCCCTCTCCCTCTGGAGAAGGAGAGCAGTTCCTGGGATGCTCAATCTTTCTCCCCTGGCCGGCCTTCCGACTCCCAAGTCCATCCCCAAACCGGGATGTTGGTGCTGCAGACAGGCATTTTGCCAATGCGCCGGCAGGCCAGCTGGGACACTGGAACTTTTGCAGGGGTACTGAATGAAGGCTAACAAGCATTTGTCAATGCCGAATGTTGGCTTGCTGGCACTGGCATCGGTAGTGCAGGAGTGCATAATAGGATTGGCAGTGACTGTCATATGGCCTGGCCCCTATATGATTTTATTATGAATGGTGCTCCTTTTAATACAGTAACAGACCACAGTAAAACATCACAATCCATCCCAGTACTGATAACTGCAAAATTAGGCAGCCAAACTGTGTAGTAAATGCTTCTTGGAAATATATTACCAGATAGTAACATAAATCTGGGTGTGCACAATATCTTCGACCAACTTCTGTAGGCAGCACTCTGACTCCAAAATCATGATGACCACCCCCTCTGCTAATGGAGAACAAGGACAAGGTTTATCTCCCCACCCTTAGCCATACATTGTTTTTTATTAATTGTTTTTGTATTTTATTGCACTTGGTTTCTCCACCACCATTGCCACACACTTACTATTGTAATGGTGCCCAGCCCCAAGGATAAGGTTGACCCAACCTTAGTCAATTTTTTTTAGTTTTATTGCACTTGGTTGCCCCACCACCACTGCCGCACAGTAATACCCCCCCCAGAAGTACCTAGTGCGGTGAGGGAGGGCAGGGACAGTAACTCAAGCTGACTAGATAGACCAAATGGCCCGTTTGCTATGCCTCCCCTTCCTCCTTGAGGCCATGACTGACCACCCACCCCTTATAGTCAGCTTATGGAGCCCAAGGACAAGATTTACAATACCTCATAGTTATTGCATACAGAGCTGGACTTGGTTGGTTTCTGCCCCCCCCAACACATTACTTACAACAATGGATAGCCCCCTGTAGTCCGCTTATGGAGCCCCTGCCCAAGGCCAGAGTTTACCATACCTTGTAGTTATTTCATACAGAGCAGGATTTGGTTGGTTACACCCCCATATAGTCAGCTTATGGAGCTCCTGCCCCCCCCCCATTACTTACTGAATAACTCCCTGTAAGTCAGGTTTACTATACCTTTATAATTTACATACATTACAATTTACATACATAACAGTACACATAACCTAGGAATTTACCCCAAAAAAGTACCTGACTGATGAGCTCATGACAGTCTCTTCACTGTCTGACAGAGGCCAGAGCTCAGTGACTGATAGAAAGGTCTGTGCCTCGGTGGTGCTGGACGGTCTGCAAACAAAGGAAGCTCCTGGGCTGGTACTGATAGTGACTACTACACTGATGCAGAGAGTTATAAACACCACAAACAGTACGGTAGATCGACAGCAGGCATCTCTCCCGAGTCACGGAACCTGTTGGTGAGGTCGGCAAAAAGTTGGTTAAGAAACGGATTAGGATGAGAGAGGATGATGGCTCACATCCAATCAATCAGTTTCGGTTGGCTTAGAAGGAATTCAGAAAGACAGAGTTGGAGTTGGTATTAGGTAAAACCAAGGGAAGAGCAGCAAAGCAAGGCACTGGTTAGCAGTGGTGCTCTAATCTCTCTCTGGCCCGATTGACTGGTGCTCTGCAGTCTACTCAGCTCAACGCTCCCCTGGTTGGCCTGGCTCAATCTCTCTTCCTGGTCAGACTCTGGGGATGATGTGCAGTGTGGCAAAGCTCCAAAATCCAATGGCTGCTGCGGCTCCTCACTCTGTACCATAACTGTGCCCGCCCTGGCTCAGCCTTCCACAGCTCTTCATTCGGCATTCATGACCTGTTTAATTGGATGAATCTGTATGCTCTTCCAGTTCCAACTCAGCTGTCGGACTTCCAGTAAGCAAGGATTAGACAGCAGGCACGTCGCAGCTATTTCTTCCAGCTCCTCAGAATCAAAAGCTCTGAGGAAGCAACAGGCAGAACTACTCTTAGTTTTCAGGGCCATTTAATGAACCCACCCGGCTCGTCCTTACTACTACCCATACCTCCTTTCATCGCAAGCAGACCTGATTGAGGCAGCAGCACATACTTTTCAATCAGGTCCGATGGGCCACAATCACAGGTACAACAGGAATATACAACTAGACCCCACCCCCACCCCTCCTCCCTAAAAAAAACTTTCAGAGGATTAAGAGCAGCTGGGAAAGCCCACGAAAAAAAAAAAGGACATTTGCAGACACGCCAGTGGCTCCTGCTATCCTCCCACTGGTCTACAGCACACCATGGCGTGCCAGGCGTATCAGTGGCTATGCCCTTGTTTAACAATAAAAAAAGGATGCCGATGCCGATCGTGAACCGGGTGATTGGTGCTAAGGGATCGGAGGAGTGGGGGGTGGTACAGTGCACAGTGGGTTGCAGGAGGGCTTACTTACACTCTGCTTACCTGCATGAATTGGGAAGATGGGGCTGGGGTGGTACAGCGCGCAGTGGATGGTTGCAGGAGGGTTTGGGAGAGAATATGAGGTTTTCTTAATTAGGGACATTGAAATAGCCAGTAATGGAGTGAAAACAGGAAACGCTCGTCGGGAGGAGTGTCACTGGTGTCGCTGCATAAGGAGTTTGTCTCTGATTGCAGCGGCACTTTTCTTAGAAGTTTTGTCCACTTTACATAATGTTGATGTCAGTGCGTGTCAGCGATAGCTTGCTGCCTTATTGGGGAATGCTGGACACACCTACTAATGTGTGCCCTGCATTCGCCCACACTGACGCACCTCCAAAATCCGCCACTACTGCAAGATGTTGACTTGTGCGCAAGCGCAGCAAGCCAACATAAAAAGGAGCCTAGAACTCTACAGCATTAAACATCAGGCACTCTCACTATTTTACTTTTTTGTTTTGTTTTGTGCCAGGTGTGTGGAATGAAAGCATAGTAGAATTTAGAATAAAAAAACTCAACGAGGAGGGGACGGATAGCATAAGACCTATGGAGACCACTGGCAGCTGCTTTCAGGTGACTGTGCTGGTGGAGGAGTTAAGTACATACCCATAACCCCAGTCATGTTACTTCAGTAAATTCTCAAGATTGGTGCTGGATCAGCCAGGTGGGATGATCACTGCCACGACACCACACACAAGACAATTCCATCTCCATTTCTGTTCCATGAGTCTTTGATTGCACAGGCACAGCCTGGCACAACCAAAGGAGCAGATTTGAGTGAAACCCTGAGAGGGAGGGTAGTCCCTCCATAAGCTTGTCGGCTTAATGTGGTGCACTGTGTGACTCCCCTCTTGACAATTTGGTAAGGGGGTGCGGGGCACAGGTAGCAATGACAACTTCTGTTTAGAGACATCCACTGTTTGGATGGATGAAAGTTTCAGTTGTTACACTGTCTACTTGTTATACCTGTTATGTATTTATATTTGTGTCAGTAGTAATTTTATGCCACTTTTTGGTAGCTCTTCAGAGTAGATGATGAGAGAGCAGCATGCAGGGGCTATGGGGGGGGGGATGTTGTTATGGTGTGCAAGGGTGTAGGCCTGAAATGTTATCTGTCTGTGTTTTTCTCTAAGTTTCTGCAATACAACAGTTTTCTAAAGTGTGATTAGGACATTTGGGGGGAGTTATGGTCCTGGACTGATGTGTATCCAGTTGCTCTGATTGATGACAGAACCACACAACCACCTGCAAGAAGGGTTGCCTTGTGTAACTTAGCAGCTCCTTATGAAGTGAAAAGTATAAAGGGAAAACATTCCAAAAAGACCTAAGGGTATGCCTCTTGCAGGCAGATGGGATTGAAAGAGAGAAGGATTCCACTGTGCAAAAAGGGTACTAACTTAAATGTTACCTATAATGTAAAGGGTCTGGGTATGTTGTAAAAAGGGCCAGAGTCCTTAAGGAACTGAAGGATCTCAGAAGCGATGTTGGACTCCTGCAGGAAATTAGACTGTCTGAAGGAGAACATTTAAAACTACACAAGCTATGGATGGGAGAAGTGGTTTCTGCCTCCAACAAAGGAAGTGGTTTATGACTCCAGCAGGGGAAAAACGTATAGCTGGGGTAGCATCCTGATTATAAAGGGTTTGCCCCCCCAACAGCGACAGCAACACAGTGACCTACATACCTGTTGACAAAATCGACAGTTTGCCGACAGGTCGCTGTGTTGGTGTGCCTGAGACAGGGGCACACTGTCTCCTGGTCCTGCACCCCCTCCCCGAATCAACTCTGAATGGAGTTGAGAATCCATAGTACGGGGGATGCAGTCGACATAAATCCTGTCGCTGTGATGTCGGTCGACAAAAGTGTTGTCGAACCGGCATCATAGAGCCATTATAAATGGCCTCCTGCAGAAAGTGATGGACAAATGGGCTAATAAAGAAGGGAGGGTGGCTTATATTACCCTGCAGGCTGGGCATCAAGCCATCCATATTGTCACTGTATATAGTCCAACCCCAGCCATCCTGGAGTTTTTCAGGCAGATGTTCCAGGAGATAGCCCCACTAACTAATAGGGGGCTGGTATTAAGAAGGGACTGGAATACCGAGGAGAGTCATGACCTGGACTTCTCATCAAGAGTCAGATTAACTGGCAGGGCAGTAGGGCTATGTTTAAAAATTTTAGAGGAAGACTTGAGTATGGTGGATCCTTGGAGGGAACTGTTTAGACTCAGGACTGCACACAACACCCATTAGTGCCCCCTCCCTCCATTAGGCAGGGGGACATGATGGAGACCTTCAAGTACCTTAAAGGTAGTAGCCGGCCCAGTGGCGCTGGAGGTTGAGGTGCTGGTCACTATACCTTGTGCTATGCTGGCAACCCAGGTTCAGGAATGAGCCCGGGCCACCAGGGGTTAGCAGGGGTGAGAGAGGATCAAGTGTCCGGAGGACTGCTCTTCTGTCTTGGGGTGAGGGAGAGTTGTCATACCACTCATTGACTGCCCTCTGGCAGTGGCTGGAGGGCAGTATGGGTCTGGAGGCTTGATCCAACGTCCTCATGTCAGTGGGGGGGGGAAATGGATGAAAATGAGCCTGGCAGGTTCGATGATGGTCTGCCGCTCCCAATGGCTGTCCCTGGATTCTGGATTGGGTCTCCGGGAGGGAGGAGAAGTGAGCAACCTTCTTCCTGGCTCCACTGTGGGGGGAAATCTGTAGGGGAACTGCTGGGGATCGGAAAAGTATGGGAGTGGTGGGACCAGAGACAGAGTCCCTCCGTCAGGAGGGCCAAAGCTGCCTGCAAGGGCTCAGAAAGATAAAAACCTATATGGAAAAAGTACCTTAAAGGTATTCACAGGGTGAGTACTGAGGACCTCTTTTATTTTATTTAGTTATTTATTTATTTATTTATTTATTAGATCATCGGTTTACAGACCTCTTCAACCTTAGTGGAAACAAGTCCAGTAGGGGGCATAGCCTAAAACTGGTAGGGGGAAGATTCAGGACAGAGATGAGGATGCAATTTTTTACTGAGAGAGAGTGGTGGCCAAGTGGAACAAGCTCCCAGAGGAGGTAGTCTCCCTGAAAATGGTGGATAGCTTCAAGAGATGATGGGACAGAATGAAGGGGAAAGTTGCTGGAGGAGGATGGGGGGAAGGGGAAACTGAGGAGGAGTCAGGGGAATTTGGAGAGGGAGGCAGGTCCCTCTGTAGACAAAGGGGGACCTGTACTCATGAGCAGACTAGACAGACCACAAGGCCATTATCTGCTGGCATATTTGTATGTTTGTATGGTTAAGAATTATGCCCCTGCCGCTCCACTTTACTCTAGCCATGTCAATAATAGTGTGGAGGCCAGTGCAAAAGGGGCATCAGTGCCTAAGCTGTGTTAAAAGCTTTTGCAGTACATCTGAATCTAAGGGCTTGGGTCCCCACTTTCCCCACTGCAGAGAGATGAGTAGGGTGTACCTCGTACCAGGTTCAGGAGAAGTTGCTGCTTGATTTCCCAGGTAGCTGCACTTAGCCAAATACTCCAGTCTATATGCTGAATAACTCTGCAGGTTAAAGCCTGATGCTCCAGTTAGTGTAACTATGGAGTCTGTTTTCTAGGAGCCTTTAGGGACTCGTGCTACAAGGCACCCAGTAGAGATAGTACAGGTCCTGGACGGTTGCTGTGTGATAATTCAAATCTGAATTCAGGAGTGAGAAGAACTGATCAAACGTTACCTGTGTGCCTTAGCGGGTTGTTGGAATAACCCCACATACTCATCAACTGAACTGTTCTACCTCATAAATGCCTTTACTGTCACCCTATAGCTGATGTGAAATTCAGAGACTGCAATGTGTGAGAGTCTGGGAGATACTGCAGCCTGCCCCACTGGGTGAATGGAGTATCAGCTCATGAGTATCAGCTTAATAAAAGGAATCCAGTTTTGACGTTCTGTTCCAAGTTTGGACACTGCCCTTTGTTCAAAAGGTATTCTGTGTTCTAACCCCCTGTGCCTTGCAGCCTAAATGGCCTGACCTGTCCTGGAGTAAGAGGAGGACACCAGCTGCCCGGAGGCCAAATGACGGAGCCACTATGCTGTGTATGCTTTCCTCCCTGGTTTACAACCAGAGGCATCCCTAGATGCCAAGGAGTGAGGGTTTATACCAGTATTTGGCCAAGAAGGAGAAACAGTACAAGGTATCTTGGGCCTCTAGCAGGGAACAGAAAGATTTGCACAGAGAGCAATGATAAATGAGCGATGGAGCACCAAAGGTAAAAAGGCAGAAGGAAGGAAAGGGGAAGGGTCCAGTCTGGCAAGTGTGGACTTTAAGGCAGTGCTGCAGACCACACTCACATAGTCAAACACCAGAAACATAATTTTGAGGATGATCTCAAGGTGGACCTTGTGTGGAAGGCAGGAACTGTTGTGTGGGGCAGTGCACTGAGCTCAGGGCAGATTCTCATGGATGGTGTCAATGTGGATGGAAAGGCTGAGGTTCCATTCCAGCCATACCCCAAGATACTTGAAATGGGGTACAACTTCAAGCAGCAGGTCCAGAGTTCTGAAGACTCAGGTATGCTGGAACCTCAAAAGTCTCTGCCTAGCACCAAAAGTCAGGGAGACAATCTTTTTGGCTTTTAGAGAGAGCTGATTTGAGCAGAACAAGGAACGGACACTTTGAAAGTGATGCTGGAGGCACAATGCCAGTGTAGGGACTGAAGTGCAAGAAGGTAGCCATCTGGGAACAAGCGACCACCAAACAGTGTGGTTCACGATAAACACAGCCATACAATCAAGCCATACAAAAGCAAGAGTACTGGACTTTAGGAGGGCTGACTTTGGGAAAATGAGAGAGTGCCTCAGAAAAGCACTAGCAAACAGGCAAGAAGGAGGGGTGGAGGAACAATGGAGAGTGATCAAAACAGCCATCACAGAAGCAACAAGCCTTTGTGTAAAACAAATCAATAAAACACAACGAAGGAAAAAAACGTTATGGTTCTCAAAAGAGGTGGTAGGGAAGGTTAAGGAGAAAAGGACAGCATTCAGGAAATATAAGGAAACACAGAAGGAGCAGGACAGAGAACTTTATCAGTTAAAGCAGAGAAAGGCTGGGAAGGCAGTCAGAATAGCAAAGGCCCAAACCGAGGAAAGGATAGCCAATTCTGTTATGAAGGGGGATAAGACCTTTTTATAGGTACATTAGGGAGCCAAGAAAGACCAAAGATGGGATACTGAAGCTTAATAAAGGGGAGGGAATGTGGGTAGAGGGTGACAGTGAAAAAGCAGGGATACTGAACGAATATTTCTGCTCAGTATTCACAAAGGAAGAGGAGGGGGAGTTACCTAAACCAAACAAGAGAAACACTTCTGAAGACGGGGCTCGATAACAGTCCATTTACAGAAGAAAGGGTTCTGAAAGAACTAATGAAATTGAAGGTGGACAAAGCAATGGGGCCTGATGGAGTTCACTCAAGAATTCTAAAAGAACTAAGGGTAGAACTAGTGACACCGCCGACTACTCTATTTAACAAATCATGGGAGGATGGGGTGGTACCCGAGGACTGGAGGAGGGCAGATGTGATTCCTCTTCACAAAACTGGGAGCAAGACAGAGGCAGGAAACTACAGACCAGTTAGTTTGACCTCAGTGGTAGGGAAAATGATGGAATCACTTCTGAAGGAAAGAATTGTTGAGTACCTAGAGGCCAGTGGGGCACAGGACCCAAGGCAGCAAGGATTCATGATGGGAAGGTCGTGTCAGACGAATCTAATAGATTTCTTTGACTGGCTACCAAAGTAGTAGACCAGGAGGGCTGTGGACATGGCCTACCTAGATTTTAGCAAGGCATTTGATACAGTCCCACACAAAAGATTAATACACAAGATAGCCAGCCTTGAGTGGGTCCCAAGGTGGTAGCCTGATAAAAATTGGCAGACAACAGGACTCAAAGGGTAGTAGTAAATGGAGTACACAGTGACGAAAGGAGGGTTACTAGCGGGTACCGCAGGGTTCAGTACTGGGGCCGGTTCCTTTTAATGTCTTTATAAGTGACATTGCAGAGGAACTGGAAGGAAAAGTATGTCTCTTTGCAGATGACACAAAGATCTGCAACAGGGTTGATACGCAAGATGGAGTGGAAAGGATGAGAAGGGACTTGGCAAGGTTGGAGGAATGGTCAAATGTATGGCAGCTCAGATTCAATGCAAAGAAGTGCAAGGTAATGCACATGGGGAACAAAAACCCTGGGGAAGCGTACACAATGGGGGGTGAGATACTGACAACAGTAAAAATAGAAAGGGACCTGGGGGTAATTATATCAGATGACCTAAAGGTGGGCAAGCAATGTGAGAAGGCAGTAAGGAAGGCTGGGGGGATACTGGGATGTTTAGGAAGAGGCATCAATAGTAGAAAACAGGAAGTTGTTATCCCTTTGTACAGACAGTTGGTGAGACCCCATCTGGAGTACTGTGTGCAGTTCTGGAGACCCCATCTCCGCAAAGACATAGACAGAGTGGAGGTTGTCCAGAGAGGAGGGCACCAAAATGGTGCAGGGTCTGCACCAGAAGACATATGAAGAAAGACTAAAGGAGCTAATATGTATACCCTTGAGGAAATAAGGAAGAGAGGGGACATGATAGAAACTTTCGTACACTCAAGGAATTAACAAAGTCCAAGAGGGTAGCAATCTTCCAGAAAAGAGATGTGCAAGAACAAGGAAAGCAATTTGAAGATAGAAGGGGATGGCTCAGAAGTAATGTGAGGAAGTATTTTTCACTGAGAGGGTTGTGGATGCATGGAACAGCCTCCCTGAAGAGGTCGTGGGGTCAAGAACAGTGGGGGACTTCAAGAATGCATGGGACAGGCATAGGGCAGTCCTAGTGGGGGGTAGGAGGAATTAAGCTGTTGGTTAACTAGGATCTGCAGCTTATCTGTTAGGTAGGAAAATGGGCAGACTAGGTGGGCCAAGCGGTCCTTATCTGCCGTCAAATTCTATGTTTCTATGTTTCTAAGCAAATGAGAACTTTGTAATCCACATATGTGTGGGTATGTCAGAGGAGACACTGGCATGGAGGAGGTCATTGTTAAGTACTGTACAAGGTATATGGAGAAAAGGTTTGGGCCGATTATGCAGACAAGGAGCAGTACCAGATGAAATCAAAACAACAGGAATCCTGTTTCTATGTAAATTACTGCACCTTGGCAATGTAGAATAAAAGAAAGAGGAAAAACAGAAAGCACGCTTTTGGACTACCTATAAAGACTAACGTTGGAGGGAGTGTGCAGAAAGGAAGACACATATCTAGGAGCTGTGGTTAACTGTGCCTCTATGGGATAAGGTTACGGAGACTATTGGGGAAATTTTAGAACACTCCCGATATCCTGGAGTTAATAAGTAAACCTTGTCATCATTATATTTTTATTTGGTGGCTAAGTGGATAGTGGAGGAAGAGAGTAGTGGTTAGAATGCATCGACCACTGAGCACATTATTTTTATTTATTTTATTTATTTATTCAAGTCTAGGATTACAAAGTACCTTTGAGCTGAGGCTCTTTCACAAAGATTCCACTTCAGGGTGTACAGTCTTGGAGTTACAATATCAGCATAAAGCAAATGCAAGGGAGGTTTTGACATGTTAATTCAAGGTTTCTTATATGTGAACAACTGAAAAGTCTTGGAGTTACAATATCAGTATAAAGCAATCACAACAAGGGAGTTTTTTTACATGTGAACAAATGAAGAGAGGGTACATAGGGGTCAGAGAGGCTCGGAAGAAAAGAAATATTGAAAGCAGGAGGGATACCAGAGGAGGGGTGAGAAGTGGGGGGAGGTGAGATGGGGCTAGTATGTAGCAGCTGGAGGCAGCTTTGTCAAGGGGAGGATAGGATAAGAGCATAAGTTGGGCAGTGGAGGCGTAAGTGCTGGGAGGTGGTGTAAATGAGCAGTCAGTTTGAAGAAGGGATCGGTCAATAGCAGTTGTAGAAGTTAGAGGCCAGAAGAGCTTGCCGGAGTTTGGTCTTAAAGGCACCCATAGTTGCAAGGGCAGTGATGTCACTACTGAGATTATTTATCCAGCTAGGTGCCCTATATGCAAAGGACCTTTGGCCTTGGGAAGTGCAACAGTGTGGGATTTGCAGCCGGTGAGATTTGGATTTCCTAGTGTTGCAGTTATTGGTCTTGAGATTGATGAAAGAGCAGACTCCGTGGGGAGCACTGCCCATCATTATTCTTTTCGCTGTGATGCAGGTTTGATATTTAAGGCAATTATTTAGTGGTAGCCACCCCGATAGAGAGTAGAGGTCGCAGGTATGGGTGAGATGGTGTGATCCAGTGGTTAGATGGCAGGCCTTATTAAGGGTGGTTGAAATCTGCTTGAGGGATGAGGCGGTTGCGGAGCCATAGATAATTAATCCATAATCGATGATGCTAATGATGGAGCTCTGGACGGCAACTGTTAGAGCTTCAGAGGTTAGGTGTTTCCAGTGTCAGAACAGCAGGCCCATCCTGATGTTAGCTGTTTTGGCCACAGTATTTATGTGGGCAGTGTAGGAGAGGTGGGAGTCGAGGGTGATGCCAAGGTATGTAAAGGATTTTACTTGTTCAATTGTGACTCCTTGCTTAGTTTTGATGGTGAAGTGGAACTGTTTAAATTTTTGGTGAGAGCTGCAGAAGATCATGGATTTTGTTTTTTCTGGTTTAGGATCAGTTTGTGTTTTAGGAACCAGCTTTCGACTGAAGTGAAACCATGCTGAAAGTTATTTTGCAGTTGTTGAGGATCCTGGTGGGAGGCAGGGATGACTGCATCATCCACATAGAGAATGATTTGCTGAGGACAGGATTCAGGAAGCAAGTTTAGGAACAAGCTGAAAAGGAGGAGGCCTAAGATGGAGCCCTGTGGGACATCTGAGAGGACTGGTCTGGGATTTGAGAGGGTGTTGGAGATTCTAACTCTTTGGGACCAGTTTTCTAGGTAACTTTTGAACCAGGTTACTGAGTTTGGAGAGAGACCCATGTTCCGGAGCTGGGTAAGCAGGAGGCCATGGTGGACAGTATCGAAGGCCTTAGGTCGATGAAGGAAGCGCCGGTTAGATGCCCTTTGTCCAAGGAGTGGTGGATGGTGCCGGTAAATTCGAGCAGTGCAGTGGAAGTGCTGTGATTCTTTCTGAGACCATGTTGCTGCCTGCTCAGCAGGTTGCGTTTGTCAAGGTAGTCTTTCGGCTGGTCAGTGACAATATCCTTCAGAGCCTTTAAAAGAGGAGGGAGGATGGAGGTGGGTCAGAAGTTCTCAGGTGCAGTTTTGGCACCACTTTTATGGATGGGGGTTACAATAGCTAGCTTCCATTTATCGGGGAACTGGCTAAGGCTGAGGGAGAGATTGAAAATCTTCGTCAGTGGATGAAGCAGTTCATCAAGAGTGAGGGATAGAAGTTTGAGGTCTAGAGAATCACTGCTGGTTCTGGACTTGCTGATAGCTTTGGTTACATAGTCATGCACCTGGTACATCTTAACTGCTTTAAAGTAAAAGGGGAGGGGTGACTGATTGTAATAGTGGAAGTGGGGGGGAGTCGACCGTTTCATTGTATAAGTCTGGAGAGAGTACAGAGCTAAGGTCAGTGAAGGTGGTATTGAAAGTATCAGCTATGAGTTTGGGGTCAGTAGTTACAGTATATCTCCGTTAATGCTGAGAACTGAAGGGGTATATCTTGTCTGCTACCCGGTGACTTCTTTTATGTTTTTCCAGAAATCTCTTCCCTTTCCTCAGGAGTTTGTAAGGGCATTCTTGAAATAGGCTGATTTTTTTTTTTTTTTATCCTGGATAGCTTTGGTGCAGTCATTTCTTGCACGTTTGTAGTTGGTGATGTCAGTGTGTTTCCCAAAGGCTCTGGCGTGCACCCAGAGATGGTCTCTTTCCTGTAGTTGCCTAAGGAAGTCTCCTGTGATCCAGGGGTTACAGAGTGCTTTAACCTTCCGCCTTTTGATAGGAGCAAATATGTTGCATGCTTCATTAAAGATATTGATAAAGTGATCCAGAGCCATGTTCACATTTGTAGCTGAGGACCGGAGTCCAGTCTTGTTGGATGATATGAGCTTTGAGATAAATTAATTTGCCACAGGGTAGAACCCTGCTAGAGACAATGTTTGGAGGTGGTTTGATTAATTTATTTGACCAGAGGCAGCTGACTGGGGAGTGGTCACTGAGTGTGTCCGGGAAGACAGTGGTTTTTGAGATCCAGGTAGGGTGGCTGGTTAGGATCCAGTCCAGGAGGGTGCTGAAGCCAGTTTTGTAGTATTTTCTGGTCGGTGACTCAACCATCTGGGATAGGTTTGCAGCCGCAACAGAGTCACTAAATGCTCCTACCTTAGCAGCAGGCCAATTTATATTAAAGTCTCCTAGCAGTACAGATTCTGCATCAGGTGGGAGTGAGTGGATGAAATCCAGGACTGCTGAGAGACCATTACAATGCTCTTTTGGAGGTATGTACACCATAACGACAGTGAGGGCTTTGTTGTGTGCATCAAGTAGGACTCTGATGGGGAGAATCTGTGCCGTGGTCATCAGTGCGGCAGTGTTGATTGGGTGTCCCAGGATGGAGTCTTTGAGGTATAGGGCTCAACCACCACCCCTCTTAGAGGTCCAGTTCGAGCCTGAAAACATTGTAGCCAGAGAGGGCGATAGCTCGGTCAGGGACTGAAGGGGAGAACCAAGTCTCAACTACTGCTAGGGATGTCCGGTCTGGTTGGCTGGCAAGATTTGAAGGGCATCACCTTGGGAAGAAGGATGCATATTGAGAGTAATTATTGAGATGGTGCCTGGGTGTTTGTTCTGGCTGGCAACCCTAGTGGGGACTAGGCCAGGATTTGGGTGGATATTGCCGGAGAGCATCAGGATGAGGAGGACTAGTTTAAGCACGCATAGTCGTAGGTTACCGGTTCTGCATCTCCTTTTTCTGGTCAAGTGTGAGCATGACTTAGAGGGAAATTTGAGGTCCAGAAACAGAGGGGTTGGAGGGGCATGGA
The DNA here is from genome assembly GCA_016271365.2 of Neoceratodus forsteri. Taxonomy (NCBI): domain Eukaryota; kingdom Metazoa; phylum Chordata; order Ceratodontiformes; family Ceratodontidae; genus Neoceratodus; species Neoceratodus forsteri. The sequence continues at coordinate 1,363,848,980 of CM028132.1, forward strand.
GGTAAGCCCTGTGCCAGCAGGGTTGAAGGAACAGGTCACCTGGGGTTGACGGGGACCGGAGTTGAAAGATGGGATCAAGAGAAAGAGTCTCTGGGTGGTGATAAGTGGGATCAAGTGAGTAGCTGGGTGGATGAGAGGGGAAGCAGGCACGGGGAGATAGAGTGGAGAAACAAGAGGAGCGAGGAGGAGGAGGAGGAGAGGGGGAAGCAGCATACTCTGTGGATTCATAGTAATAAGGGGGAGGGGTAGAAGGAAGGTGTAGGGCAGTCAGAGTGGGAGAAAGAGTGGGAGGGTGTGAAAGGTTGGTGATATGAGGAGAGAAGCCTGAGGAGGGCAGGTTCCCTGAGGTTTAGAGTGCTGGCTGTGCAAGGTCTGTGCAGTGAGTGCAGGAGTGAAGAATAGGCCTAGAGGGCAGGTAGTGGGGAGAGGGAGGGAGTAAGGTTGTCAGAGAACCCAATGAGAGAGGTTGAGGGGGTGGGGTTTTCAGAGGGGGTGTGGGAAGAGTCTATTTAATTAATGCAGGAGGTTGGGGGGGGTGTAAAAATTTGTCCACTTCCACTCACTCTCAATGGACGCTGCAGTCCTGAGCAGAGGAGAAGTTCAGCTGGCACGGTTAGCCAATCAGGAAGGTGGAGGAATGCAAGGATCCAATCCTGGAGCAGCTCAGCAAGTGACTGGCCAATAGCAGCAGCTCACAGCAGCCCCAGACAGTCTAAGGACTTACCCAGCTTCAGGATCTTTGGATCGGACAGGAGGTCGACGGCTGGGCAGTCAGGAGCCCCGAGCCGCAGCCTTGCGCTTCAGAGGGCTGTAGCGTGCAAGTTGGAGAGCTGGATCTGGTGGTGGAGAGGAGAGAGAAATAGGGGGTTAGAAATGGGCGGGAAGGGCAAAAACAAAGCAAAGAAAAGTAGGCTAAATCAGAGGGCGGAGAGCAGAGAGAAGAGGTTTCCAGCAGACAGAGGTGATAATCAGAGGCGGGGGCAGCGGCCCTATTATAGCTTTGTTTAGTGCTACAAAACCTGGGCTTTGCACCGTAGGGGGGTTGGGTAGGAGGAAGGCAAGGTCACAGAGAAATTAGCATGGGCACGGGGGGGAGGGGTGGTTCAGGCTCAGAGGAGAAAAGCAAGAGAGAAGAGGAGAAGGACAGGGACCCTGGTTTTCCATTTTTACCGGTAACACCGGTAACAATCACGGAATCCTGCTTGATTTGCGGATTTTGAATTCTTGTACTGGTGCCTCACGGAAATTGCATGTCACTGCACAGAATCTCTAAGATTTCAGTATCTTTTTAAATTTTTTTTATTTTCTCTTTCTATGACCCCTTCTCACAGCATCAGTCTCCATTTTTCAGAGATCCCTAGGCTGGGTATCCCCAAGCTTCATCCCTAAGTAATGCTCAGGAGCTCCTGTGGACCTGCCCCTATCCTGCCTGGATTGTACCCCCCCAGGTGGGAAGGGAGGGGACTCCAGGTCACCCCTCCACACTCACTTAGTGTGTGTCGGGCAGCTCAGTGGGTCCTTCATGGAGCCTGGTTATGAAGTCTGGGGCACCTGGGTCCCTTCTGCCAGAGGCTGATGTGGAGTGATTGTTCCTAGTTTTCTGGTCTCTGTCCCTAAGGCACCAGCACTAGAGATCAAAGGATGTAGGTCACAGAGACATGCCACTGCTCCAGATCCTGGCTAGTGTCCTCCCCTCCTGATCACTCTGCAGCACCTTTGCACCACCCCAGTAGTCACACAGGTGGTGGTAAAGAAGCAGGACCTGAGGAGGAGAGCAGTCCCCAGGTGCTTAATCCCACTCCTCTCGCCAGATCTCCAGCAGCCCAAGATTGCTTCTGACCCTTGGTCGCTGGCATTGCAAGGCAAGCAATAGTGCTACCATAGCACCAGCGGGCTGACCCAGATTTCAGTATCTTAAAATGAATGCTGCTGTGCTTTGCATTCTTTGTGTTTTGCTGCATGTAGTCAGTAAGGAAATGACCCACACTGCTTTGTTGTAATCAGCCATTCAGTTTAACCACCCATGCCTAGTGGTTAGAGTAACAAATGGTGATTGAACTGAGTACATTCAGCAGACTTTGGTTTGAGTCCTACAACCTCCACTTGCATACTGTGCAACTCCAAGCAAGTCACTTAACCTCCCCAGTGCTTTTAGATCACTCCTTAAAACAGACAGTTCTACCTAGTGAACCTTACCTGCTTTACAAAGAATATAAAAAAATACCAATATATGTTTACTGCATCATAGAATAGTAGTCAGGGTACCATGTAATTTACCCGAGTTTTACTTGGGCTGCAATTATATTGTATAGGTAAAGATAAATGTTCAGATACATTTTATGTGTTTTATAAGCTTGTTTTTAGATTTTAGTCAGGTTTTTATTGTATTCTTTGCATATAAGCATCTAGGTTGTAGATTGCTAAATGCAGGATCACTGTTACCAAGTAGCTTATTCAAGTTTATAATCAGTTGGGACACCCAAAATCCTCAGTTGTTTGAATGAAAACTAGTCTGAATGAAAGTATGCTCATGAAGAAGAAACTGCCTTACTACTTATGAAAAGACTTCACAGTTAGCACCCCATTTAGGTGAATTGTATAAGTTGCACCTTTTCTCCCACCTACTGTTTCAGTCTCTGTGACAACAAAAAGTTTTCTGATAGACTGCTTCAACAAAAAGCAAATGTTAAGTATTTAAGAGTACTTGTGTTTGGCCAGTGGATTTTGAAAGCACAGTCAACGACATACAGAAGGTAAGACCCCAGGGGTTGTTGGGCAGAGTAGTGTTCAATTCACATCTGAACAAAGACATGAAAACTGGGAGACGCCCTTTTCATGAACACCAAGTGAAAAAAAAAAAGCATCCACATGTCTGGGAGATGCATGAATCCATTTGAAGGTCCTCCACTAATCACCTGTGGATTTTTTAGGTGAAGACACTTCATTTAACAGAAGCAAATTCAAGTAGTTTTTTTTTTGCTCCTCTTAACCCCTGGCCATCCACTCCTTCAGGCCTGCCAAGGCCCCCTACCACCTGCTGAGTCCTGAGCACCATCCACTGCCCCTTACTGCTGTGCTACCAGGTAACCCAAAGTAACCCTTCATCAGGTGGGCCCCTACCCCTGTGGGAGGCTACTGGGGGAAGAGAATTGCCCCAAAGAGCTTTCTGTGTATCCTGGGCGTGGCAGGGGTCAGATTAGACACATGTCTGGGGCTTCTGGCTTATGGAGGGACCAACAGCCATCGTTCAGTTGGTCAGCGGGTGTTTTCCTATTTTCTTGGGAGCGTGACAGGCCACATGATGTCAAGGCACAAGCCGACGTCTGTCATGCTCCCTCCTGCAGTGAGGGCTGACATGTTGTAACAAGGGATAAAGAAATGTGTCCCAATATTTCAGGCAAACCTCATTTTGGTCTAACACATAATGTGTTTGTGTAACAAATATTGGCCTGTATTATTGAATCATATTAAAACTTGTAAAGCTACAAGTTTAACTGAGCCACAACTTGTAATATTAAAGTGTCTTTTGATATTTGTATTGACCATGTGAGTAATAGAAAACAGGTGTCTTAAGTGTCTGCAAGACAGAAACACAGGGATAGAGTTCAAGTTACCCTTTTGACTATCTTTAGTGTTTGTTATTAGGACAGACTAAAAAGCTTGTATGCACATTCTTAAGTCCAAATCTATTTCTTCCTCCTAGATATTGGTAACTGGTAATGACAATTATTACTATCCTTATATAGTAATATAATTTACACTATTAATACATTTGTGCTGACTAAAAGATTAGCTAAAAAGAGAATTGCCTTTTAAGTTGATGTTTGTACTTGTTATGAACCAATCATAGACAACCATAGAAATTGAGAATACTGTCTTCCACTATATAAGCAAGCCACTATACACTGTTAGTTTGAAGAATTAAGAATGAAGAATGAAGGATGTACCACTTGTAATATCTCGCTGTGATTATTGTTATAATCATTAAATTCTTCCGACATCAGTACCATCTCCATTCATCTCCTTTCTAAGTATTTGTAATAGATCATTTACTAATGGTAATTTTTTCACATCACTACAATTGGTGCCGTGACTCGGATCGCTGGTGCTGCAAGTGAGGAGGCAGCCTAACTGCTAGTTGGTTAGTCTGCAAGCCATAAAAAGAAGGTGACGACACTTGGAGAAGGTGCTGATGACTTAAAGTGAGAGAAAATGGTGCACACAGACAGTTTAGCCACTTGCTAATCAGGTGAGGAATGCTTTCCAAATTGTTTAAATGAAAGTAATGCTTAACTCTGTAGGAACTCATGGGGCAGAGTAGGTAAGTGAAGGTGCTGAGACTTGCAAGCCAGACCTCACAAGGGAGCCATAAGACATAGCTAGACAGACCAGGGCACCAGTGCATGGGTGCACCCGGCTGTAAAGGTTAGGCAGGCAAAAAAAAAAAAGATGAAAAATGGGTGTAAAAACAGTAATAGGTTATATTCTAGGAAAACACCTAAAGGGGGAAGTATACAAACCAGTGCCTGACAATCAACAGACACAATTGTATTTTATGAGTATGGAAACATTGATAGGTTGTTTCTGAGGGCAACACCTAAAGGGGGAGGGCATACAAACCATGATTAATAGGCACAGCAGTATTTTAATTAAAAAATAAAAAAAGAGAAACTACCAAATACTGTACAAAGTCTGTGATAATATAGCCAGGTGGCAATTCGTTAACACATGAGACTTTGAAAAAAAAGGAAAGCTGCATGAGCAGTAAGATGTAATAATCCAGCTACAGTCAAAAATAGTTTAGAAATGCAAATAAGTCAAGAGCCAAAATCCCTGCAAGAGAAAAACTAATAACTAAAGTTACGGTTAGTAAAGGTACAGGGAGACCTTTGTTTTTTTTAGATAGGAATAATTCTCTTTTAGTGATTGCAATATAAACTATAACACAGCTTCTGTAGCACGTTTGTAAGATGTAAATGTCTTAAAATCTAAAAACAAGCACTTTACAGTGTGCTAACTCCTGTATAGGAGCAGTCAAAATGTAGAAGTAAAAAGTCAGGTATTGGCAAGTCATACCAACTTAATGCCCAAAAACCTTGCCTCTCCTAATGTTAAAGAGTTTGATTCTAAATACTCTTAGTATGCTGTGGGGTGGACTAGAGCAAAACTAGCCACTTGTTCTTCTGTGATTGCTACCATAACCAAACAAACCACCCGGAGTTGTTTGGCATGATTGATAATGTTATCAGTAACACTAAGTGTTTCTGAGGGGACAATCCTAATTCGAAATGCCCGTGGCTGTAATATTTTCAGCGTCATATATCTAAAACACATACAGTTTTCTAATAAAACTATGGGCATTACCTCAGTAAATTGGTGTCAAGTGATGTCAGCCTTATTTTTATGTTAAATATTTCTTGTGGTGTATGGATATGTGTGGGTACTGTCTTGGACAGCAGTTTCATTTCATGCTCTATTATTATTTAAAGATATTTTTAGTATCAGTAGTGTTCAAGGCCACTACAAATAATAACTGGGTTTGAGCGACCCTTGTATGCACACTCTGTGACCTTTTGCATTTTATTTGACCTACTTGTGTTGCAGCCAACATAGTCAATCAACATTTAACTGTAAGCAAAACTTATTTTTATAAACTCAGCTGACATTTTGTCATGCTTAGGATAAGAAAACCCAGGGACACTTGGCTTCTTTTATCCTATGGAAATAATCTTCTTTTACAGTAATTGAGCTTTCTCTTCTGCCAGTAGAAGCTCAGGGGGAAGGGGTAAGCTACCCTTCCTTCCTTCCAGTGTAATGTCCACAAAGGTTGCAAGGTATATTGCTATCTCCCCATAGGGGTAAATACCAAAAAATGTGTATTTGATTCTTCTTCAAAAACATATGCTTCAAGAATCAGTTAAGCTGGAGTGGGAATTGTGTATGTACTTCCACATATTCATTCTTTTGATTGTCTTTTCAGCTTTATTAGCCCGGTTATAAGCTATATTTGTTTCGTGTTTAAAATATATTTTATGCATTATGCTCAATACTAAAATTGTTCTATTGCAAAAATGCTTATGTTTCCTAATTGGTTCCACATAAGGACTATTGCATAAATCAAGTCATTATTACCTCTACAAGTGTAATGTTTTAGCAAAATTACATTTATTTGTACAATTTTAAATCAACTGGAAAAGGTCTAGTCAGTTTAAACTCTACTATCAAGCTTATTGTTTCTACTTACTGTGGAGTTAAGTCTGGGGTAGGGGCAATCCCCTAACTTCAGCAAGAAGATTCTTCTTCAACTGATCTTCAAGCAAGACATCCATTTTCTTCACTGCTGTTTGTTCCATACATGGCTGGTACTTTATGCAAAACTGTTGCTTTTTTATGGACTGTTAATCTGTGTGCCAGGGTGTAATCAACTACCACAACACAAATGCCATGCCAGAGTGTGTGTGGCTGCTCAATGCACAATCTAATGCACCCCTGACCAGTGCAGTGTGTCTGCTAATCAGTCAGCCAGCAATATGAACACTGACTTTTCTAAATTGGTGTGTGGACATACTTAACAGCTGGTCTAGCAGCTGTGCCTCAAAGCTCAAGACTGGATCACAGCAAAGCTACATGGACTAAAAATAGACAAATCAGTCTCTTATGATAAACAGAGCCACACCAAAGGACAATTATGTTTATTTGTAACACAGCTCTCAGTCGGGCGGCGGAAAGGAGCACGGCGATAGGCAGAATCGCCACAGCTGACTGAAACCGAGCGGGTATTAAGCCAGACATAACACCCACTCTGTCAGTACCAGCTGTGGCTATGGAGGCTGCTGAGAGTAGCAGCCCACTGAGGCACCACCGCGCCCCGCCAGTGGCGGAGCTCCACTGTGTGCCACACCGACGTGAGGACCAAACGCGACAGGGAAGGTACGCAGTGCTTAGAATCTCCCGATTCCAGAGGAGTGAAGTGCGGCATACAGTATAGTGGAGCAGTCCGCATCAATGCAGGGTCATGCCTGTCAGGCTGGTGAAATCCACAACATGGTAGTGCATGGCCAGTAAACTTCTGTTGTGGACCACTCACAAAGCCAGCTGAGTAGAGCAGCTCGGCAACCCCCGCCCCTTGCAGAAAAGCAGACTGTCTCTTCCGATAACCCTCTCTCTTGGAGCCCCTAGTAAGCCAGCATATCACAGCAGTTGCTGTCGGCCCCCGCCCTGCCCCGCCGCAGAGATGGAGAGTGTCCGTCCTGGGCAGCCTGTGATGTATGCGCCCAGCAAAGAGTGCCCCCAATGCACACGGCGTTCACTCGATCCACGGCAGAGGGCAATCGCTGAGCCTGCTGTCGCCGCATGAAAGTTCTGGACCGGTGAAGCTGCTGCCACCCATCCAATCTCACCACCTCAGCGATCGAGGTGTGTTGCTGGTCGCAGACGAGCTGTGTGCACAACCCAGGTGTTCCGGGAGTACAGCCAGACAGCTACAGAATGCGAGAGGTAGCAGACCAGTCGGAGCCGCTGAATCATTGAACAGGGCTGCAGCAAGTAACAGTTCCAGATTGTAAATTGATACAAAAAGTTTCATTTGAGACCTGACTGCCGCCTCCTTTGTCCATAGTGCTTCCGCTCCAACACAGAGAAATCCTCAGCCGACCGCTGACAGGGTCCTCCGGCGGAGGTGATGCCGGTAACATAGGCTCGCCGTCGCCGCCATAAGCCGATGGCATCAGCGATCACCAGTTTTCAGCCCGGCTCTACTGGTGATTAATGTCCACTGGGCACTCGGCTGTGCCTCGCACAAATCTCCCAGCGGCACATCCACGGGAGCCCTCAGCTGGCAGCAGTGATTAATGCGTACATGTTAACTCTGTCCTACTGTTTTGGGGGTAATAATAGTGTTTGTAACTATGCTAGTGTAAGCAACTCATTATGTTTTGCAGTCTCAGATGTCATATACTTAACTGTAACACCAACTACATGTCCAAATGTGACAAAAGGGCCAGAGAGTGGATTTAATCAACACTTATTGATCAAATGCTTGTGAATAATGTGAAGTACAGCAGAGTACATATAAATCTAGATTTTCTCTGGCTGGAATATAAATGTTACCAGTAGTTGTGTAGGCACTGGTGTGTCAAAGTTTTATGCCACTATGTTAATTGACATGTTAAATGCCATCATTTGGAACTGTGATACCTCTCCTGTTTCTTAATGTACATTCATTTTTAAATCAAAAAAGATATTCATTTGATACAAATTCATAAGACACAAGTAGTTGTAAATGAATTGCTCAGTGAGAGTGATAATGAACACTTAATTTATAGCTATGCAGGGGGACCTTTAGGAGTCCTGTCTTTTAAAGTTTTACTTGTGTTGCCAGTGGTCTTAGTGTTCTTGGTAATTATAGGCCTGTGCTTAAGACTTACTATTCGTGAAGTACTAGTGAGATGTACATGCTTCGAAGAGCTGTATTGTTGCACAAATAATAATTAGGCAATATTGGGCCAAGGGGGGCTTGTAACAAGGGATAAAGAAATGTGTCCCAAAATTGCAGGCAAACCTCATTTTGGTCTAACACATAATGTGTTTGTGTAACAAATATTGGCCTGCATTATTGAATCATATTAAAACTTGTAAAGCTACAAGTTTAACTGAGCCACAACTTGTAATATTAAAGTGTCTTTTGATATTTGTATTGACCATGTGAGTAATAGAAAACAGGTGTCTTAAGTGTCTGCAAGACAGAAACACAGGGATAGAGTTCAAGTTACCCTTTTGACTACCTTTAGTGTTTGTTATTAGGACAAACTAAAAAGCTTGTATGCACATTCTTAAGTCCAAATCTATTTCTTCCTCCTAGATTTTGGTAACTGGTAATGACAATTATTACTATCCTTATATAGTAATATAATTTACACTATTAATACATTTGTGCTGACTAAAAGATTAGCTAAAAAGAGAATTGCCTTTTAAGTTGATGTTTGTACTTGTTATGAACCAATCATAGACAACCATAGAAATTGAGAATACTGTCTTCCACTATATAAGCATGCCACTATACACTGTTAGTTTGAAGAATTAAGAATGAAGAATGAAGGATGTACCACTTGTAATATCTCACTGTGATTATTGTTATAATCATTAAATTCTTCCTCCATCAGCCTCATCTCCGTTCGTCTCCTTTCTAAGTATTTGTAGTAGATAATTTACTAATGGTAATTTTTTCACATCACTACACATGTTGTCATGCCTCTGGCCTCCATCAGGGGCCAGCAAATGCTGAGCAGTGAACCCACCCTCCCTCCCAGGAGAAGGTGAGTGGTTATTGGGCACTAAAGCCTTCACCCACCAGCTGGCCCTCCAACACCCAAGTCTGTTCCCTAACCCGGGTCAGCAGTGTCACAGGCAGAAATCCAGTGCAGGCAGTTAAATTATAGATGCAAAAAACAAAGGTAGTCCACCTTAGCAGTGATAGTTCAGAATAATTCACTTCTTAGTTCTAACAAGCAAAGAGACCAAGTCATTTGTAACTTGTGCGTGTGGGGTGTGGGTGTTGAAGAAAGGGGATCATAGTGCTGTCACTACTGCCATCACCCCAGAAGGATGTGGACTGCATTGCTGCTACTACCATCACACCGAAGGGGTGAGGGCTGTAGTGCTTCTACCATCACCACTGGTGGATGGGGAATGTAGTACTGCTGTCATCACACCTAAGGGATGGGGGCCGCAGTGCTGCTGCTTCTGTCACACCTGATGGAGGGAGGTCATAGTGCTGTTGCTGCTGCCATCACGCCAGAAGGATGGGGCCATAGTGCTGTTGCTGCTGCCATCACAGCAGAGGTATGGGGACCATAGTGCTGCTTCCATCACACATTAGGGATGGGGGCTGTAGTGTTGTTGCTGCCATCACATCTTGGACCTAAAATAACTTTAAATTGGTACAAGGATGGAAGGATGTGCAATAGTGGAGGTCAAAATTACTAAAATGCATGTTAGCAGTTAAAAATTGTTAAATAAAGTACACAAAACCAAACACCGGTAAAACTGGATTTTGACTTAGCAGACACCGGTGACAATACCGTTTTTTACAATGTGCAAAATGGAATATGTCCTTTCTCAATCCTGGTAAACCAGTGTCCCTGGAGAAGGAGAGATGAAAAAAACAATCTGCTTAAGTTCACCCAGAGGAGCTATCAGTTCAAAGTACACACAGGAGAACTGTACTTGCTAGATTATTAAAACACATTGCAATTCATAAACATTTTCCTCAGAATCAGCAACAGTATTGGATGGTAAAAGTTCCATGGGGTCAGGGTGAAAGGCAGGAGAAAGAGTAGAGAGTCCAGGTAGTGGCGGCTCCGAAAGTGGTCCCAAAAATGTGGCCACTTCCACTCACTCTGAATGGGCGCTGCAGTCCTGAGTGGAGGAGAAGTTCAGCAGGCACAGTTAGCCAATCAGAAAGGTGGAGGAATGCAAGGGTCCAATCCTGGAGCAGCTCAGCAAGTGACTGGCCAATAGCAGCCATTAGGAATAGTACAGGTCAAGTTAAGGTGCTTACTTTAAAAAATATATATATTAATGTGTGTGTGTGTGTGTGTGTGTATGTATGTATATATATATATATATATATTTTTCTTTTTTTTTCTAGGGCCAGGCCAGATGCGTGAGCAAATGGATGCACTGCACAAAAAAAAGTGGTCCAGCCAGCTCTGATGGGATATTCAAAAAAAAAAGCACTATCAGAACAGATCACTCATTCTGCTTGAATATCAGACCCTGGATGCACGGCACATAGAGAGCGTCCACCATGTTTAGCGTAGTGCATCCAGGGTTTGGAGCTGAAGACTGCCAGTGGGGGAATGCGTGGCACATACCTGGATGTGCCGTTTCCCTCAAGGGCAATATTCAGCCAAAATATGCTAATGAGCTTGTTGGACATGCATGGTATAAAGAGGCCTCATGCATGCCCATTATGGGCTCATTAACATGGCTTCATCGGGCTACATGTGCTGGGACAGCCCTCCCCAGTCCTGATGTCCGTAAACCAATCCCCCATGGTGTAGTAGCCCCCATTCCCAGCCCTGATGTCAGTGAATAATAAAAATAGCCCAGTCTACCATTTCCATAGTGTAGCAGTCCCCCATTCCCAGTCCTAGTCTCTTAAAGAATGATAACAACATATGTTCCCTGGTTTCATAGTGTAGCTTCTCCCCACCCCCTTACCTGGCACAGCCCTCCTCACCCTGCCATGGCCATGCATAGTGACCTGAATATCAACTGGCTCTCTGCCATGGCCTCCCAAACCAGATATATCTTTGCTGCCCTTGACATGTCCCAGCTTGTTACCACCCCAGCTAGATTCAACACTTCTACTGGCTCCAGCACCCTCCTGGATATCACCATTACCAACCGCCCACAGATGGTTCTCAATATCAGTTTACTTTCCAACTCACTTAGTGACCACTTCCTGGTCGTATTCTCTTGGTCTGCTGCCAACAGCAAACCTGCACCACAAACCACCCAGCAATGTTGCCTACTCCCAGGTGGCCTGCGTCGCCTTAAACTGTCCCTCTCACAACTGTATTGGTCCCCAATCAGGCTTGCACCGTCCATAGACGAGGCATTGGATTTTTTCACTCGCACTTTTAACACTACCTGCGACCTCTATGCCCTGTTCACTAGAAATCGCACCAAAAAGCAAAACATGCCCTGGGCTATCCCCTCCCTACTTCACCAACTTAAAATGAGAGACAACCTATGGCACATTGCCTTGGAACTTGGCAAGCCAGCTGATAGGCAAGTGTACAATGCTGGGCACAATAAGTGTACTTGGGCCATTCGACAGGCCAAAGCCCAGTACTACCAATCTGCTCTTGTCTCTTCCTAGAGGTCGGCTAGAAATGTTTGGGATAATGTAAAGGAGCTGAATGGGAAATCCCACTCCCCACCCCTTTCTCAATTCACCTTTAATGGAACTGTCTGCTCTGACCCCCTTGGCATTGCAGACTGCCTAAACCACACTTTCTCAGACCTGAGTTCAGTCCTGCCCAGTAACTTCTTTGACCCCATCCCAGTAGCAGCCCTGCCCACTCTCCAGAGACCTCCTTTCTACCTATGTACCATCTCCCCATTGGAGGCTAGACCCCTTCTGCAAAAAGCCATTAATAGTAACAACCCCAGCACCGACCTACTGGACACTAGGCTACTTTGTCTGACATTGGATGCTATCCTAGTCCCACTTACTGAGCTGCTCAACCACTCTCTGTGCCTAGGGCAGTTCCTCAGCACATGGAAAACTGCCATCATCACTCCTGTCCTTAAGAGCTGCACTCGAGTGACCCCAGGTAACTATCGACCTATCTCTATCCTCCCCCCACTCTCTAAGGCCCTTGAAAAAGTAGTTGCCACCCAGCTTGCCGAATACCTGGCCATGCACAATATCCTATGCCCTGAACAGCATGGCTTTCATGCAGGTCACAGCACCACAACCGAGCTACTTGAATTCTCCAACTTCCTGCTCTCTGCTCTTGATACTGGAAGTCCTGCCGGTGCTGTGTTCATTGATCTCTCCAAGGCCTTTGACACGGTTTGGCATCCTCTCTTGCTTGACTCCCTCAGATGCCTTGGTTTCTCCCTTGGCCCCCTTGCATGGTTCACCAGCTACCTCTCTGCCAGAACTCAGTGTGTAAAAATCAATAGCACCCTATCCGGAACATGAACTGTCTGCTCTGGAGTTCCCCAAGGCTCCATTTTAGGCCCTCTCCTCTTCAGTCTCTACCTCAACTCCCTTCCCTTGGCCTGCCCAAGTAAGATCCTCCTCTACGCAGATGACGCTGTGCTCTTTGCTGCTGACCCCAACCCCAACACACTCCAGACCACCCTCCAACAAGCTTTTGATATAGCTGAGCATTGGTTCACATCACAAAGAGTAGTCCTGAACCAAAAAAAAGACCAAAGCTATGTTCTTCTCACATCGCCAAAGCAAAGCCAGTGGTGCCCCTCTTGTGATGCTGCCTAGCACACTAAACCCCACTGAGCAGGTTTCCTCCTACAAGTATCTGGGCATTACCTTTAATTCAGCACTCTCATTCCATTCCCATATCAATGCCCTTTCTGCTGCCACCAATGTCAAGATTAGACTGTTATACCGCCACTGGGACTACCTACCACAAGAGGCCCTTAGATTGGCAATCACCTCCTCTGGCCTGTCGCTAATGAACTATGGGCTGCTCATCTATGCTGCAGCTAACAACACTGCGCTTGCTAGTATCCTGCTCTCTATAAACAAGGCCTGCAGACTAATGCTGGGAGCTCCTAGGCACACTCATACATGCCTGCTGTACTCCACCACCAACTTGTTCAACTTTGAAGAAAGATTCTCCTTCCAAACCTGCCTTCTTGTAAAAAAGACCCTGCTAGGGCTCTCCCCCCCCACCCGGGGTTGCCACCTCCCTGCAGCGTGCCTTACCCTCAGTCTCCACCTGCAGTGCTGTCAAAACCTCTCTTATTGTCCCCAGGGTAAGGACATCTATGGCCCAGAGATCCTTTTCCTATTGGGCTCCCTCCTGGTTCAATTCCCTCCCAGTCAATATAGCTGACTCCACTAAGCTTGGTCCTTTCAAGGTCTCTCTCTCAGAAGCCATCTGACAAGCACTCACTGCTGTAACTGCACATAATCCCCCACCTGCCCCTTACCTTCACCCCTAGGCTGGGTCTGCCCTGTCTATTTTTGCTGTATATACTTGGGGTCTCATGCAACATCTGCAGACTAATGTAATAAAATATCTGTGGTTGCTGCCTGATGTGATACTCGTGTACCTATATTATGACTACTGTGATCTACCTATTACCAAGCGTGTACCACCAATGAATGCCTGTAACTCTGGTTGCTTTTTTAATCTAAGCATTATGTACTGTACTGTTTGTTTGCTGTGATGTATTGCTCTCTTGACAAGGTGCCTTTGTAAATGAGTCTATGACTCAAACGTCTGTAAACTGATGATCTAATAAATAAATAAATAAATAGTACATGCTCATTGGTTGCTGCCGGCCTGTGGCTTGCAGTTTAGTGGCTGGCTTTATGAAATGTTAGAAAATGGACTAAGAAATTCCTGGGCTCTGATTGGCTGATAGCCCTGGCAAGGCGGGCATCTATCAGACAACAGAGCCCAGGTATTAAAAGAATTGGTGCCAAGGGCCATGGCAGAAATATCAAAGGGTAATAGAATGTTCAAAACAGTCACACTCGCCATTTATTTTCTGTCCCAGCAACTACTAGTCACACAGCAGTTGAGATTAAAAGTTTTGCCCCCCCCAATACAACAAATATTCTAGAATTGAGGAAAAGTAGAATGTAATACAAAAAACAAGCCAAGAAGTAACCCTGCCCTTAAAAACCTCTGATGCAGTCAAGTTTTATCTCACTCCATAAGGCCGGCCACTAAATTGTAAGCCACAAGCCGGCAGCACACATCCATCAATGGGTAAGACAACCAGACAGAGACCCCTAGGGTGTCATACGGCTGTTCCTCACAAAACAACCTGCACATTTCTAAATTAACTGACCTCTACCATAGGTCAGAAGCAAACTAAAAAGCTGTCAGTAATATATAAAGCATGGGAGAAATGAGGCAACTGTTAAAATAAAATGTTTATTTCCAAATCAAGCATGACAATCCAAAATATTTTTTTTTTCAACAAGCAGGGTTCTGTTTATTTTATTGATGAATGGGAGGTGGAAAAGTAGCTGGTGTGCCTGTCAGCTTTTTGTCCAACTCATGGAAACTGAATGTATGTCTCTGCGAAAAATTTAAATTAAAATAAAAAAACAGCCTCTAAGTGAAATATCGCAATAACATTGGGGAGACATAGAGCAATAGCTCCTATCCATACTGTGCCTGACAGGATAGCCATCTGCAGAACGGAACATGAGGAAACTATGGCTATTCTCCTGTACAGTGATAATGAAACGTGGGGTGGTCAGCGCATCTTTTGCGACTCATTTCAGCTAATAATTCCGCTATCATCCATTGGATGTCTCCTCTTGTTGCAAACATCAGAACCTGAAATTGTCACTGACAGCTGGGTGGGGGGGGCACGCTCAATCATAACTCAGCTGTATACAGGAGTTAACATAAAAAAAATTACAAAAAACAGTGGACGGGAAAGGAGTGCCTACAGTAATCTCAGTCTCCTCAACTTGGCTAAATTTCCAGAAAAAGAGCTAAACTGCTAGCCTCCTATAGTAGCACCCTCTACAGGGAACTGTGCCAGGCAGAGAAGGCAAATTAGCCAGGCAGGGACTACTTTACCATAATATTTTTTTGTATTTTTAAGTTTTTTTTTAATTTTGTATCCATTTTTAACAACTGTATAAAAAAAATTAAGCTGAGACCTATTTTATAAGCACAATAATACCCTCCAGGGTGCATGGTATTGGGCAATACCGTCCCTTCCATGGGATATAAGGCCCTCTGCCTGCGGTGTCAGGCCTCATTAAGCCCCTGGGTGGTCTGGTATTGCCCAATACCACCCACTCTGTCAGGTCTTATTGCTTACAGAGATAAAACTTGACTGCCTCAGAAGTTTTAAGTGTGGTGTCACTACGTGGCTTGTTTTTTGTATTACATTCTACTTTTCCTCAATTCTGGAATGTTTGTTGTATGGAAGGGGGGCAAAACTTTTAATCTTAACAACTGTGTGACTAGTAGTTGCCGGGACAGAAAAGAAATGGCGGATGTGACAGTTTTGCACATTCTAGTACCCTTTGATATTTGTGGGATGACCCTTGGCACTGGTACTTTTAATACACGGGCTTTGCTGTCTGATAGATGCCTACCTTGCCAGGGCTATCAGCCAATCAGAGCCTGGGAATTTCTTAGCCCATTTTCTAAGTTATGTATGAGAACTGTAACCAAAAAGAACAGGTTCAAAACACCATTATGGTTCTCAGCAAAGGTCCGGAAAGTGATGAGGGCAAAGAAAAAGGCCTTGTACAAGTACAAAGAAAAGCAGAGGAGGAAGAACAGGGAGACTACATACTGAAAAATAGGGAGGCAAAAGCAGACAAAGAGCTGTACCTAGCATGAGAGGAGGCTGTAGAGATTGCCAAATGCTGGTGCAGTGTTAGTCTTTATTGTTAAAGTCTGCGTACCCTGCATCTGAAATCAGAGTAGTACTGGTGTGCTTTTAAACAATTTTAAATACTAAAAAGCTATTGCTGCTGACTTGGGCGTAATAGGGCTACATAATTTGCCTTAGACTGCATATAATAGTGCTAGTAGCTCAGCGAGTGAACGGTCACGTGACCGCAACACTTCCGGATCTAGAAAGGCATTTAAACTCACCCAGAGTGAGCGGGCTGTGCTCTTGCAGGGCGAGCACATTGCTCCGCTCACGGAGATGCGAGCAAAGACTCGTACATCCAGTGAGAACAGTGGGACAGAGGGACATGTAATTATAGATAAGACCCGCATCAAATCCTTGCTGGAACAACTATCTAAATTGTACCATAGATTGAAACCTGAAGATGTGCATTTATTATATATTGGTAGTGTTAACAGAAATGACTACACCCAATGGTCTATAAGGGACTGAAACCATAATGACGCTGGATGGTGAGGTCTGCATTAAATGTACTGTCTGTAATATGCATCTGATGTTACAAAAACACCAGAAAATAAACACTGAATTTACTTGTGAGAAGTGTAATCTCAACAATAAGCTCTTGAGAGAGAGATGAACAACATGTGCTCCAGACTAGACAGATTCAAGCAATCCCAGTGTATAATGGAACGTAAACTAAAGGCACCCATTACACCCTTGAATAATCAGAGCTCAAATAAAAGAAAACACCAGGAGGAAACTGAAATATTAGATGATGGTTGATGTTATGTTACCTCCCACCCCAGGAAAAGAAGAGCTAAGTTTTCACCCTTGCAAAAAAATGACAATGACCTAGTAGTAACGAATAAGTAGGAGGCAGTATAGCGCAGTGGTCTAAGGCTCTGAGCTGCAGATCTGGTGACATCCAGCAGAACTGACCTGGGCTTGAATGCCACAGCTTCCACTTGCATACTGTGTGACCCTGAGCAAGTCACTTAACCTCCTTGTGCTCCCAGGTCGCTCCTGTAAAAAAGCTTTCAGCTTAGTGTGCTATACCTGGTTAAACAACTAAATAAAATTAAAAAAAAGTATTCAGCCCTTTAGGAACTAAATGAGACATCAGGTGTTCCTGCCAATGAGCAATCAGCAATAGACATGCACAAGTTCAAATTCTTACTGAAGGCACTCTTGACTCCGTAAATACTCCACTCCTATCAGAACTACAGGAACTAAGTAATGTAAACTAATAGAAGTGATCAAGCAATACATGAGAAGGATGCAAATGAACTACCTAGTCTAAGTGAACATGCACATATAGCAGATACAACTAGAGCTACTGAAAATGTAACCAGTCATTCCATTGAGCAAATGAGCACTGAAGCTGAGACAGCAGAACTTTTAAATACAATACCTGCAGCACTAGGCAGCCCAAACATAGATCAAACTTCAAATTAACAAACCGATGAAACAGATTCCATGGACATGAGAAATCCCACCAATTATAGACAAATATTTGTCTTGGGAGATTCCATCATCAAATACTGTGATACTCAAATATGTAAGGGCAATAAAGCTAGTAGGACTTGCAGTAGTTATAGGGGAGCAAGAATTTCTGACATCACAAAGCAAACTGATAAGGTTTTGAAATCCGCTGGACCAAGACCTCTAGTTGTTATTCATGTAGGGACTAACAACATTAACAATTTCAGTATACATCAGATTAAGAAAGAATATGAACTTTTAAATGCCAAACTGAACAAATATGGAGCACAAGTGTGCTTTTCAGAAAGCTTGCCAGTTCCAAAATACAATCAATACAAAAACAACAAAATAAAAGAAATAAATAAATGGATAGGATATGGACATTAGAGAACAACTTTGGATGTTTAACACACTGGGAAATATTAGAGCATGATTATAAATCATTCTGTTGGGATGGTCTCCACCTTAACAAAAAGGGAAGCATGTACCTGGGGAAAAATGATCAGTATATCAATAAATGTTTAAACTTGTGAACAGGGGGCAAGGGGGTATTGAATAAACTCAAAAAACTAATGGATTAGGTTATAAAACTAAAATACTAGTAACCAATCCCCGCAGTTTAAATATATGAAAAAAGGCTGAGATAGAAACAATAATTAAAGAAAATGATACTGATATAATCTCAATGTCGGAAACATGGTGGGATGATTCTTCACTTTGGCCAAGGGAAATCCCAGATCTTGATTTATATAAAAAAGAAAACAGAACAAATAGACAGGGAGATGGCGTATGCCTGTAAGTTAGTAAAAAATACCAAAGTTTTGAAAAATACATGAATAATTGGTGAATATGAAAATATTGAGGCCAACTGGGTACAAGCTGAATTAACACTAACAATGAATGTCCTCATTGGATCCTGTTATAGGCCTCCATCTAGTTTGTTGAATTATAATGAAGACCTTAGAAATATGATAGTCGCGGCAACAGAGACAAAAAAATACCATATTTCTGGGAGATTTTAATTACCCAGGCATTGATTGGGAAAAACATGCAACCACAAACAATCAAGAAAGACTATTCCTAGAGGTTCAATGTTTGGGTGAATAGAGTATGGGGTTAATAGTGCTTGTGTAACTGTAGTTTACTTTTGGCTTTACTCTGTTCCCACCCTTGGTAGGTAAGCTGGGTAGGAGTAGGGAATAGAAAGCCCAGTCTCAAGGGCGAGTAGAGCGCCAGAGAAGGAGGAGGCAGGGGTGGATGGTGGGTGTTTCACAATGTGCTAAGCTGAGATTTGCCATGGGAGGCTGGCCTTTGTAGGGGATGTGGGAGGAGCTATTCCCCCACATTGAACCTTGGACTATAGCCCTCTCATTCAATGTTTGGGTGACTAGAGTATGGGGTTAACAGTGGTTGTATAACTGTAGTATACTTTTGGCCTTCCTCTATTCCTGCCCTTGATAGGTAAGCTGGGTAGGAGTAAGGAACAGAAAGCCCAAATGAATTACAAATGAATATTCAAAGAAAATGATTACCTCCTCCAACTCACAGAGAGTATGACCAGAAGCACGCAGGAGAGGAAAAAAAATCCTAGTCGAGGAAACCTCTGAGGACCCATTGCTACTGACCTGCCTGTCCTCTGGGCAAACTAAGAGGAGATGAACCTGGTTCTAGCAACCATAAGCTAATTTTTGTGAGAAGGTGAGCTGCTTGGACAGATGATGGTCCATCTTCAGATCTATGGATGATACAATCTGGAAGGATGATTCTGAGGTTGAAGAGGTAGGTCTATTCGGAAGGAACATTTGAATCCTGAGAGTGGAGTAGGTCCAGTCAAAAAGGGGTGAATATAGTCCGGGTTTCCACGATGATGATGGATGATGTCCAGAGGGATTACAGAGGCAAATGAGCAGGAAAAGCATGATGTGATGAATATGCTACCAAACTCTGAAGTATAGAAATATGGTGGTTATGATGTCATAAGGTAAACAATCTAACTTTTGTAGAAGGTTTGACATTCAAGTTAGAGTTTGAAGGTGAGTAGTTAAGCAATGAGCAATAAGTTGCAGTTGAAGCATTCATGGAACTGAAGAACGAGTTGGACAGTCTTTATGTACCTCTCTGGAGTAGTGACATGAATGATTTTTAGACCTATGAAGGAATTTGTAAATGCTGTAGATTTGGTTACTGAAGGTATATAATTTGAGAATTAATTTGAGTGTTGATGTCGTAATGATACTTGTACAGGCTCTTGCTGGTCTGTCGATAGAAAAGTAGATATGGGTATTTCTGTGGCGCAATTGCTGTGACATGCATTGAGGTGGCCATGACTGTTTTGCCTTACTGGTAATCTAATGTCTAAATACTGAGGGAATCCTGGAAATGAGTATATGAAGGGGTCTATAAACTGATATGAAAAATTAGAGTCAGGAGCAATGTAGAATGCCAGAGGTACCTAGCACTGTAGTCGAATACAGATCTGTTGAAAAGCAAGACTGGGATAGTGGGACAGCCAGATTGGTTGCCTTTTGTTTGGATTGAGCATCAATGGAAATCTGCTCTCAGTGGAAATCTTCAATGGAGGAAGTATGGGAAGCAAATGATGAGGGATGAGCTAGAAGAACTGCAGGATGAGTAGCTGATCTGATGATGGTAATAAGATGAAGGAATAAGATAATTGTATTAAGTAAGGTGACACCCAGGAGCTAGATGAGAGTGATTTGGGCAGACTGTCTTTAGTAAGGTAGCTAGGCACTGGAGGTCCAACAATAGGAGTTCTGGGAAGGTATCTCTGAAGGTCTTAGGACATTTGATGGCTATTGAAGAAGCAGGAGTCGAGATATGGGATCAACAGAGTCAGTGCTCATAGGAGAAATTATGGAAAGGTAAAACAGATGATGTCAGTACTGCTGTGAGTTATCTTGTGGTTCCCATTATCAATAGCAGTGATGATGATTACAGTCATTGCATGACAGAAACAATTAAGTCACTTTCCATGTAAGAGATATCCTATGAAACATGGTAAATAAGGAAGCCATAGTGCTCAAATTGACAGGATGCGTAGAGGGTATCCAGTAGAGTCGGATGAGGGATGGGATCTTTCTATTATCTAGTCAAATGGGATTCCCGAAATTATCATGAGGAAATGAATGGGGAGTATATATAACTCTATGGTGATGTAGGAGTCTAAAAGGCATGTTATCCAAGTGATGTTTGCTAGAAGAAGTTTTCTTCAGATGAGATGAACGAATGCTCCATCAAGTAGTGGATGGGAGCTGTTAGAATGGCCAGGGTAGGAGTGTGAGATAAATAAATGGGAGAAGTAGTTGACTGGGTAGGAATACTGACTGGAGATAGGGTAAAAGGCTCAAAAAGAGCCACAGCAAACAGGACAAAGTCTCAAGCTGCTAGGCCAGTGAAGAGAAAGTAGCTGTCTGAGGGTGGAGGGGAAAGTCTGGAGGGGAAGGCATTGGACTGGAGGAAGGAGTCCTAGGAAAAAAACAGCAGAGGCAAGCCATATTGACATCATAGGTGCAGGAAGGAACAGGACTGGGATCGGCACAACAGCAAACCAAAGTAGGACATAGTAAGCCACTGCAGGACAGGAGCGGTGGATCCAAGGAGGACCAGAAGCAAATCCAGATACCAAGTGCTATGAAGTTGATGCAGTAAGGCCCCAAGGTCACAGAAAATGGTGAACAGCAAGCGCAGAGAACATAAGATGCAGTATCGATGAAGCACGAGGTTCCCACCTATGAAGGAGAAGGCAAACTCACATGGTAGACAGGAAGGGGCGACCAGCAATGCAAAAGTCCAGGAGGCAGTAGAACTGAATGGAGGTAGAGACTGAATCAGCTTGTGGAGTCCAAGTCCAAAGTGCAAGGAGGCCAAGGCCAAGGCCAAAGGGGGACAAGTATGATAAGTCCATGGAAGTGCAGGATGTAAACTGATGAGGTAGAATGCGGAAGGTAAATAGAGTACAGGGGTCCTGGTCTGGAAGGGAAGTGGCAACCAGGTAGCAGGTCTAGAATGCAGAAAGGTGAAATAGTCGATCACAGAAATAGGTTCCTAGTCCTAGTAGTCAAGGTGTGAAGACCAGCAGTCGATGCCTCCAGGCAAAGGTAGGATGGTGAAATCAGATGGGTACAGTGGTCCCATTCCCAAAGGTAAGTGGTAACCAGGTATTCAAGTAGAGAATGTACAAAGTTAAAAGTGGAACACAGACATGGATTCCATCCTCGGTATTTGGAGTGAGATGCCCTCCAGTCGATGCCATCAGGCAAAGGCAGGATGTCAAAGTCAAAGGGTACAATGGTTTGATTCCTGAAGGGAAATGGCAACTTGGCAGCAAGTAGAGATGAAACAATCATTTGCAGATCCCAGGTTTTCAAGGTGAGATGATCGATACTCGATGCCGCCAGGCAATGTAGGAAGGTGAAGGCAAAGAGGGTAAAGTGGTCCCATTCTCTAGGGGAAGTGGCAACCAGATATTCAGTTAGAGAATGCAGAGGTTTAAACAATGGATTGCAGATACAGGTTACCAACCCTGATAGTCAGTGCGAGATGACTGACAGTCAATACCAGCAGGCAGAGGTAGGAAGTTAAGTGCAAATGAGGTAGAGCGATCTTGTTCCTGAAGGAAAGTGGTAACCAAGCAGCAGGTAGAGAATGCATAAGGTTGAAACAGTCAAATAGAAACTCAGGCTCCCATCCCTAGTAGTCGACGCGATTCGACTTTGATCAAGGTCACCAGGCACAGGTAGGATGTGGAACACACATAGGGTAAGGGGCCCCGTTCCTAAAGGGAAGTGGCAACTGGTATCAGGTAGAGAATGCAGAAGTATGACATGGTAGATTGCAGACATGACTCCCATCCCAGGTAGTCGAGGCGAGCAAACCTTCACTCGATGCCGCCAGGCAGAGTTAGGGATGGAGGATGTCAGGTTTGTAAGTAGTAGGTAGTAGTGAGTGTAATGGAATCCCATCCCCAGTAGACAGGGCAAGCCTACCTTCACTCGGTGCCTCAGAGGGTATGAGCTAGGGATGAAGTCCGGACAAACTGCTGGTATGGGCTGAGCAAAGAAAAGGCAGTTAGCGGCATAGTCTTAGGTAGGTAAACTGAGGCAGTATACTTGGGAAGAAAGCAAGTCAGAGTAGGAAAACGTGAAGAGCAGTCATTTGGAATGCCAGTAAGGGGGAGTTTAGAGTAATCCATGAATGAGCATAATAGTAGAGATGGAATTCAATGAATGATGTAAAGCAATGAGGAGAGCCAAAAAGGTGACCTAGGGGGTGCTGCAAGGAGCATGTAAAGAGAGTGGGTATGAACATAGCAGATAACTTGCAAGCTGGGAGGGGAGGAGCACTGGGGGTAGAACCAGGGAAACATAACTCTAAAAGCTGGGCAAGTATAGGTGCCAGGAGCAACATGGTTAGAGGTGCAGCAGCCTGACTAGGGTAGAAGTAGCATTGGTCTGATTGGTATAAAGGGTGGAATGGGGGATGGAATGCTGATGCGAGGAGTGAAAGGCCCAAAAGGAAACCAGGGGAGCAAGGATAAGTGGAGGAATGGGAAACGAGAGGGCAAAAGGCAAAGAAACAGGGAAGAGGGAGGAGTGCCAGGAAAGAGACAGCAGGGGCAGGAAAGGACAGCCATGGGATAGAGGAAGAGAGAGGGCAGGACAGGCTTGTACCACACATCATGGGGAGTGCATGGATTTGAGTTGATAGCCCATGAGTCCATGAAAGGCTCAAAACATGATGATGGAATTTACTCCACAGCTGGACATGGCAATGGAGAAGCCAAGTGGTGGAGGAAAAGGTCACAGATGAACAGAAGGTAAGAAGACCTGCAGATAGGTAACTCAGGAAGGAGATGCAGATGGATGGCAGGGCATTCATAAAATGGGAGAACAGTAGAGGCAAGGACCAAGCCCTGAATGGCTTGACATGGTGTATACCACTAATAGGTATAGTAGGAGGCACGAGTAATATCCAGGCAGGATGTTACAGGGAGGCTCTACACCTGTGAAAAGAAGACCTTCCATGCAAAGGATGAAAGGTGCACAGAAGTCACCAAATTCAAGAAATAAATATTAGCAAATAGAGAAGGTCATGATGTGGTCAGGGTCTTTGAATTCCCAAGACAAAAGAGTTGAATTCTGACAGGTGTGATCTTGTGGGTCCATGCATGGACTTCAAAACTTGATTTAAAGCTTTGAGTTAGTATTTGATGCTGGAATTGTGAACAAAGTTGAGTCTGCAAAGTGTTCAAATAAACAGCCGATTGTTGCATCTGTCAGGGAGCAGCACAGGCTTCCCTTGCACAAATGCACATATAACACAATAGAGTAGGATTGACACTGTCAGGTGGTAATGTGTGACAAAAATGGCTGGCCAAACCCACACTAAGCCCAGAAAAACAAGACCCAGGCCAAAATAAAGCAAGGGAAAATGTAAGGGTTAGGGCAGTAAAAAGCACAATTGGCATGAACCCTCAGCCCCAGCGCACCAGCACTCACCTGGTAGAGCGCACATTGAGCCAGAGAGGATGGGACATGGCAACTGGGACTAGAAGAGCCAGCAAGAGATGCATCCAGTGGCATGCAGAGACTCAGGCAGAGGCACTGCATGAAGAAAGGGAGACAGAAGGGCATATAGGGATGACACCACATCCAAAAAGGCAGGGTGCGGCAGCCCCAAAATGGAGAGGAAAAGGAGAAAGAGGTACAGGGAAGAGAGGAGGGGAAACAGAGGCAAACAGGAGAAAGTGGGGGGGAGCCAAATAGGGGAAATGGAGGGAGTAGAGGAGTGGGAGGGAGCACAGGAGACAAGAAGCAGGGAAGAAAGAGAAGGGTGAAGGAGGATCAGCTCACAAGCCATACAGGAGCCCAGGCACCATGTTCACAATGTGCTAAGTGGAAGTTTGCTGTGGGAGGCTGGTCTTTGTAGGGGATGTGGGAGGAGCTATTCCCCCACATTGAACCTCAGACTATAGCCCTCCCATTATGGTTTCAGCTGGTATTAACCAATTAGTTGATTCACCCACCAGGGCGGAACATACACTGGATTTAGTCTTAACCAATGTACCGAACAGATTTTCTGAAATTTTGGTTAAACCTCCCTTGGAAAACAGTGATTACAATATTATCCAGTGTACTACTACAATCAATAAAATAATAAAACCCCAATATTTATTAAAAATAATAATAAAGCCAACTATAAAGCTATTCAAAGTGTCCTTGAAATAATTGATTGGGAAAATATCCTATTAAACCTAACAGTAGAGAAATGGGAAAGAATAAAAACCATAATACAAACAATAGAAGAATGGTTCATACCTCTTAAACAAATTAATAGTAAAAAAGGTAAAATACTACCTTGGATGACCAATAGATTCAAAAGGCAAATAATAAAAAAGAGAAATATTATATAAAATAAAAAAAGCAAGTCACAACAAGCATATTCAAAATACAAATATGAGGTAAAACCACAAAACAGCTGATCAAAACTGAGAAAAGAAATTTTGAGTTCAGATTATCAATGAGTAAGGGGAACAATAAAGCCTTTTTCTCCCACGTAAATCAGCTAAGTAAAAAAAAAAATTATATTCAAACTATAATATCAAATTGGGAAATTACCAATGACCCTAAGGAAATAGCGACCACCTTAAATAATTATTTTTCACCTGTCTTCGTAAATAAAGATTCAATAAATCATAATATAATAATCACCAATGAAGAACCACCCATTATTAGTATCAGCGAAACTAAAGAAGTCATTGACAAACTCAGACTCAGTGCTGCACTGGGACCAGATGAAATGAACCCTAAATTTCTCAAACATCTATCATTAATCATATGTAGAACGTTAATCATACCTTACAATAAATCAATCAAATCTGGACATATACCTACTGAGTGGAAGAAAGCGGTTATCTGTCCAATATTCAAAAAAAAAGGCAATAAGATACTTCCTGAGAACTATCGCCCAATAAGTTTAACATCAGTCCCGTGCAAAATGTTTGAAACTGTAATAAAGAATATGTTTGAAGAGGAAACTACAACACTAAACTTACTGGACAATAGTCAACATGGGATTTACAAAATATAGGTCATGTTTAACAAATCTGATAGTTTTTTTGAATCAGTAAGTCAAAATTTAGATGCAGGTTGACCATGTGATATTACTCTAATTGATTTTAAGAAGGCATTTGACAAAGTTCCCCATCAACTACTTATTATTAGAAAGTGGGCTAGATGCTATGAGCTCTCTGATTGACTGAGAGCCAGAGCAGGGGGGTACATTAACATTCGATAGATGCCAGCTGGAAAACAAGTCCAAGTTCGGGGTTCCCCATTATCTAGGATATTTATGGACACTCCGAATTTGCCAGTCGCCATGTTTTTTATCTTGCTTAGCGAGAGAACAGCCCCACAGCACTCTCTCAATAAATATTGCAACTGTTACATATTGACACTCGCTCCTCGGCTGCCTCTATTCCTCCTAGCCACAGTTAAAAAAAACACATATTTTTTCCCAGGCTTACATTTCTCTTGTGGTGCTGCCTCGCCCAAGCTCCCTCCAACTGCAGCTCTAAGTCCCGACCTTCAATCCCGAGTCCCGCTCATGGTACGTAGCTGACCACATTCTCACCTCCACCATCATGCTACAGTAATGTACTAGTATACTGCGGCTGAGTTCAATAACAAAAATAAAAAAAATTCAGTGATACGTTCACTTGGGCATACTTAACGTTCTCCACTTCCTGGTTTCATTACAAGGGTTATGCAAGGTTGTGCACCAGTCAGCCACACTCACAACATGGAAGAAATTTTGCAGCTCAAAAGCGATGTCAACAGACAGCTGGGGGTGACTTTACAAAAAGCTCCATCTGTTCTGCAAGTAGTTGGAAGGGCATAGAAAAGAAGAGCTTAGTCACCTCTGCCTGTGTATGTGTGTGTGAGGGGGGAGGGCTACAGCAAATGGAACAACACACAGAGGGACTACTTTACAAAAAAAGAATTTCTACACCTTCTATTCATTTTCACTGGGCTTTCATCTGTTATTTTATCATTTAATTACAATTTACACACATGCCCATTTCTAAGTGCAATAATACTCTCCAGGGTGGGCTATATCGCAATACCAGGCCTGTGGCCTTATTATGCCCCTGGGTGGTCTGGTATTGCCCAATACCACCCACCCTGTCAGGTATTATTGCTTGCATAAACTAGGTAAAATGAAATACAGTCCCAATATCGTATCTTAGGTCAATAATTGGCTTATGGACAGGACTCAGCAGGTTCGTGTCCAAGGTAAACTATTTTTTAACTAAAGTAACAAGTGGTGTGCCTCAAGGATCGGTCCTTGGATCATTCCTATTTAATTGTTTTGTATCGGTCCTGCATATCGGAATGACTACAAAAATTATCAAATTTGCTGATGACACTAAGTTAACCAATGAAGTGATTAGTATGTCTGACTATGAATCTCTTCAGAATAGCCTTATTACAATATCTAGATTGTGTATTAACAATGGTATGGAGTTAAATAATAATAAATGTGCTGTTATACACCTTGGGAAAAGCAACCCCTTAATGTTTATTCAGTAGACTCTATACAAGTGCATACAGTTGACAATGAAAGAGACCTCAGTATAATAATAAATAATACATTTAAACACAAAATCCATATTAGAGCAATGGTACAAAAGGCTAACAAAATCATTAACATTATCAAAAAATTATTCATAACAAGAGACAGGTATACTATCATAAATTTGTATAGGAATTATGTACCTCCACACTTGGATTATGCATCACCTCTTTGGTCACCATATAATAAACATGAAATTAATCTTATTGAAAGAGTACAGAAACGAGCAACAAAAATGATACCTAGTTTATCCTAATAGAACTGAGGAATTATATCTAATGCCTTTGGAGGTTAGGAGGAAAAGAGGAGATTGTCTCCTCTTCCACAATATTATTAGAGATCCAATTCTAAGGAATGAATGCAGTATTATTCCCAATAATAGAAATCAAAATCTGAAATCACACAACAACCAGTTTGAACTACCCATGACCAATACAAAAAGTGAGATAATTTTTTTACATTGTGTGTGATACAGTATCCCTTTGGAATAAACTGCCAAGTACTGTAGTTAGTATAAAAGATTCCTATAAATTTAAAAAAAAGCACTTGATAATTATTTGGATTACTAAGCTGTGCCCCACTGGTGTGGGGGGACGAACATGATGGATTCACGCCTAATTTCATTCTAAACCTACAAAGTACAAAGTACTGTAGAGGGGGTCAAGAGGGAGGATATATTTTAGGGGATGAAAGGAGGGGGAGTTGTAGGGTTAGCAGATGAAGGGTAGGGTGATAGAGGAGGACAGGCAAAAGGCCACCATCCTTAATGACTACTTTATCTTAGTTTTCACTAAAGGGAACAGTGGACCTTTTCCAGATAGTGGCATCAAAGCGGCCACTAAGGAGTCCCAGAGATAAGGCAGCCAATATTTGTAAGCGAAAGACCCAGAAAGAGCTGGCAGCACTAAAAGTAGATACGGCCCTTGGACCAGATTTGTTGTATCTGAAGTTACCCAGGGAGCTGGTGGCAGAACTGGCTGAACCTCTGGTTGATCAATTCAACAGCTCCCTAAGGATGGGGGTAGTTCTGAAGGATTGGAGGATGGCAGATGTAGTTCTGTTTCATAATGGGGGGGCAAGCAAGCAGGGAACTACAAACATACTAACATACTATTTGCCAGCAGATTAGGCCTTACGGTTTATCGAGTCTGTTCGAACCATAGCTCCTTAGTTGGGTGCCGAGGCCCTCCCATCCCTTGTGCTATAGAAACCCCTATCATCCATCCCCACCCGCCGGGACAGGCCATCATCTGATATATCCATTTTCTGTGTCTGTCCCACCCTCTCTTGAAGCCCTCCACTGTGGATCTCTGAACCAGCTCGCCAGGCAGTGCATTCCAAGGGTCCACCACCCTCTCAGTGAAAAACCTCCTCCTCTTTCCCCCCTCACCCTTTCACCTTCCAACTTCAAACCATGCCCCCTGGTGATACCTCCCTGCTTTAGTCTAAAGATCCCTTCCATATTTACCCTATTTATTCCCTTGAGGTACTTGAAGACCTCAATCATGCCCCCCCCCGTCTCTCCTCTCCTCCAATGAAAACAGGCAGAGCTCCTCAAGTCTGTCCTCATCGTCAAATCCCCTAGCCCTCATATCATCTTAGTTGCACTCCTCTGTACCCTCTCCAGGAGCTGTATGTCCCTCTTCAAGTGGTCTCTCCAGTACTGTACACAGTACTCAAGGTGTGGTCTAACCAGTCCATTGTATAGTGGCAGAATCACTTCCTTGCTCTAGAGGTGATCCCCTCACGATGCATCCCAACATCCTGTTTGTCTTGCTAGGCTTTCCTGCACTGCTCAGAGTTATTCATACATGCATCCACCATGACCCTAGGTCTTTTGCCCTACTGGGCCTCAGCTTCCCTCCAGGGTGTACCTGTGTTTAGGGTTTTCTGACCAGATGCAACACCTTGCACTTGGTGATATTAATTTAATTTCCATGAGAGCCCAGCTTTCCAGGGTGTCCAGGTCCCCTTGCAGGGCCAACCTCCTCTTCTCCCTCAACTATTGCTCCCATCTTGGAGTCATCCGTGAAGAGACTCATTTCACACGATACCCTCCTGATGTCCGATATGTATGCATTAAACAGGATCGACCCGGGACCAAGCCCTGCGGTACCCCACTACCGACCTCTCTAGGGTTCGAGAGCTCCCCACAGACCACTACTCTCTGGGTGCATCCAGCTAGCCAGTTTTCAATTCATCTGACCATCAAAGGGCCTACTCCTAATCCCATAAGTTTCTCCACCAAGACCATTTTGGGGGACAGAGTCAAACGCCTTGCTGAAGTCCAAGAATAACACATCCACAGGCTTTTCCCTATCCAGTTCTGATGTTACCCATTCGTAGAACTCCACAAGATTGGTTTGACATGATCTGCCTGGCACAAACCCATGTTGCCAACTATCCAGACCTCCCACCTCCTCCAAGTACACCCCCAATCATCCCTTTAGTATACTCTCCATTAATTTTCCCACCACCGAGGTCAAGCTGATGGGTCTATAGTTACCTGGTACTTCCCTTGACCCCCATTTATGGATTGGCACCACATGTGACTCTCGCCAATCCCTAGATACCCTCCCTGTCTCAAGTGACCTGTTGAAGAGCTCCGCCAGGGGTGCAGCCAATATGTCCGCCAATTTCCATAGTACTCTCAGATGAATGCCATCCGGCCCAGGAGATTTGTCTTTCTTTAGGCCCTTGACGGCTAACCACACCCTTTTGGTGGAGGTAGCATCATCCGTCCCCTCCGCCTTACTGGCCTTTTTATCCTTATCCAGATGTGACACCCCTGGGGTACCTCTCCCTCCCTCTTGCTCCATTTCTGTTGCTCCCCTGATCCCACTCACTGCCGCTTCTATCCCCTTCGTGCCTTGCTTTGTAGATATCCCATCCCCCTCCCAAGTGAACACAGAGGCAAAGTACTCATTAAATACCTCTGCCTGGTCCCTCGTCTCTTCCACCCACCCTCCTTCTGATCTCAATCTGCTGAGATGGCCCTTAGTTTTTCTCCGCTCCACAATGTACTGGAAGAACCCCTTTTCCCCTCCATGTATCCCCTGTGCCAGCCGCTGCTCTTTACTGGACTTTGCTCCTTTCACCATACAGTTGACTTTTCTAGATGCAAGATGGTACATTTCCTTATCCCTATCCCCTCTTGTTGTTTTATATTTTTTGTAGGCTGCCTTCTTTTCTCTGACTGCTACCTGTACCTCACTGGACCACCAGCATGGTTTATGTGACCTTACTCCCTTATGTTTCAACTTAGAGCAGATTCTGACAATCTCATGAAGTCCCCATTTTATGACCTCCCATCTCCTTTCCACACTTGTCATTGATGTAATCCCTTCAAGTGATCCTTGAGAATATTTCCCATGCCCACAAAGTCTGCACCCCTGAAGTCCACTGCCAGTGTTCTAGACCTCCCCCCCTTCCCCCATGCTTATTTGAGACCAGACAGTATTGTGGTAGCTCCCAGTCAGGGGGTCCTGTACAACCAGGTCCTTTACCAGATCCCCATCTGCCAGAATCATGTCCAGGACATGCCCCTCCCTTGTGGGCTCCATCACATGCTGTGTTAAGAACACATCCTGGAAGCCGTCCAGCAGCCTCTGCTCCTTGGCCACCTTAGAGGACATGGTTCCCCAGTTTGTACCTGGCATATTAAGGTCCCCCACCAACACCACTCCTTCCCCTTTTGGTCCACACTGGGCAATGATGTTGTTCAGCAAACCATCCTCTAGAACATCACTCATCCCGGGGGGCTTATATACTACACCTAGCTTGACCTTATCTCCTGCTGGGGATCGTAAGGTGACCCATAAAGCTTCCACGTTTTCCTCTGCCTCTTCTACCCTAGCAATTTCTATGTCATCTCTAATGAACATAGCCACTCTACCCCCTCTGCTCTCCTTTCTATCCTTCCTAAGCATAGTGTACCCCCGTACGTTTACTTGCACCAACCCCTACCCCTTATTCCTGATCTTCTTTGTCGAACCCCACCCAGATTCCTTATACTTCCATCCTCCCTCTGCTCCTCCTGAAACCTCCACCCCCAGTCTTTTCCCCCCCCCTTGGGCTTGAAGCAAAAATTATTCAGCACCAATAGGGCAGGTCCTATGAGAAGCATTGCAAGGCATCGTACATGTACTTGCTGGAAACCAGAAGGAATGGGGAGATGTGACTAAGACCTTCAAGTTCTTATAAGAAATTAATAAGGTGAACTGTCAGGAAATATTTAGCTTGGATATTAGTTCACAGTCACATTTACATGAGTGGAAACTGACAGGAGTGATGCTCAGAAGGAACATGAGGAAGTATTGTTTTACAGAAAGGGTGGTGGAGCCATGGAACAGTCTGCCTGCTTAAGTGGTGGGTGCTAAAACTGTTAGGGGATACAACCACGATAGGGCTAGAATGAGGGGTATATTGGTTGCTCAGGATGGCAGAAGCTGGGAAGGGAATGAGGGGGAAGGAAGGGAGGGGGGGATACGACCTAGGGACAGTAGGTCCCAGGGCTAAATAGGGAACTTGGGCCGACCAGATGGACCATTGGTCTTTTTCTGCCATCATTGTCTATGTTTCTGTGTTTCTATGTTTCTAATTCCAAAATATTATTTTGCATAACTTGATGTCTGCCCCGATGGTTACTGCCTGTCGCCTGATGATGC
This sequence comes from Neoceratodus forsteri, assembly GCA_016271365.2. Taxonomy (NCBI): domain Eukaryota; kingdom Metazoa; phylum Chordata; order Ceratodontiformes; family Ceratodontidae; genus Neoceratodus; species Neoceratodus forsteri. The sequence continues at coordinate 1,363,880,887 of CM028132.1, forward strand.
ATCTCTGAAATTTTCATTTGGTCTTCACTGCTGTTGTAACATTCACAGTTTGTGCCTGAAAGTAGGTGTATTTATACCTGGAGTGTCTTACCTGGTTATCAAAAAATATATAAATAAATAATTTTGCTGCTACTACTGTAGCTAAAAGTTCACTATGCTACCACCCCCAAATAGCCAAACTAACATACTAAAATGCCAGCAGAAGAGGCCTAACGGTCTTTCGTGTCTGCTCGTTTGGTCAGCCCCCACCCTGGGTGCTGACCTTGCTGTCCCCCTTGCCTTCTCTGGCTTCTCCCTTCCCAGTTCCGGATATTCTTGCTGCATTGGATTTTGCTTCCAGAACCCTTCCCCTGTACCTGTCCCACCCCCTCTTGAACCCCTCCACTCTCTCTGCCTCCACCAGTCCCCTAGGCAGTGCATTCCATGGCTCCACCACCCTCTCAGTGAAGTAGCACCTCCTCCTTTCTCCCCTGAATCTTCCCCCCTCCAGCTTCCATCCATGCCCTCTAGCGGCCCCCTCCTCCTTCCTTGAAGCACCCTGACTGTTCCTCCCTATTTACCCTCTTCATGTACCTGAAGACCTCTATCATGTTCCCCGGTCCCTTCTCTCTTCCAATGTGTACATATTTAGCTCTTGAGCCTCTCCTCATAGGTCCTGTCCCCAAGCCCCAAATCATTTTGGTTGCCCTCCTCTGGACCCTCTCCAGGAGGGTTAATGTCCTCTTTAAGTGGCCTCCAAAACTGCAGCAGTACTCAAGGTCGGCCTCACCAAGCAGTTATACAGAGGAGTATCACTTCCCTCCTTCTGGAGGTGATCCCCTAGCGATGCATCCCAGCATCCTGTTGGCCTTGGCTGCTGCCCTCCTACAAGTCTCAGAGTTGTTCATCTTGACATCCACCATCACCCCCAGGTCCTCTCAGCCATCGAGACTTGAGCATCCCCAGAGTGTACACTTGGCCTGGGTTTCTTGGCCCCAGGTGGAGTACCTTGCATTTCCCTGCATTGAACCTCAGCTTCCACTTTCTAGACCATCTGAAGTATTAAAATTGAAATATTTGGAATAACATGGTATAATATATGTGGGTTGAACTCTCTGCCTGCTGGACAACCTTTGACCTTTAAGTTTGATTCAGCTGAAAGCACACTTAAGATATTCAAGCTCTCTGATGTCACTTAAATTATGTTTTGAATGCCTGTTTGAAACCAATGAGAATTATTTCTGTTTTTTTCTGCATGTTTTAAGTGTTAATAATATGGGATTTTATAAATAACTGTCATTAAGCTTCAGAAGAAGGACTTGGTCTGAAAGCTGAAGCTATTTGTTCTTTTTGTAACATCCTTGTTGGTCCAATAAAAGGTATCAAACCATTTGTTCTGGATTTGCTATTTTTTGAGATGTTGATCCCCAAATTTTCAACATAGCCATTTCTTTACCCCGCCTTGTGAACATGACAGGTGTCATTTTCCAAAGCTTGCCCAAAACATGTTTTCAAATTCATGCTGCAAAAAATTACATTTTGCACGAGATTTAATTAATGAAACCTGTCATGTTCATTAAGTGGGGGTAATAAACAGCCTATGTTGAAAAATTTGGAGTCATCTTAAAAAAAAGAAAGTTATGAAGAGACATTGACATTTTTCAACATCTACTCATAACATTGCATTTTTTTTTACATTTTGAACCCACATTTTCAACAGTCTTTTTTTTAAAACCCACCTCATGAACATGGCAGGTGTAATTCTCAAATCCCCCTCCCAAACCTGTTTTTGCAGTCATTCCACAAAATCATGTTTCAGGTATGATCTGATAAATGGCATATGTCATATTCATTTGCTATGGCAATGAAACGGCTATCTTGAAAACTTCATGGCCACAGTCTTCAAAAACAAAATGTTTCCAGTTTTTTTTTTGCAATTGTTTCAACCAGGAGTGGCGCATTAAGCTGAAAGCTTGTTTACAGGTGCAACTCGGGAGCACAGGTAAGTTAAGTGACTTGCTCAAGATCACACAGTATACAAGTGAGGGCTGCGGGATTCAAACCCAGGTCTCCAGATTTGCAACTCAGAGCCTTAAACCACTGCACTATACTGCCTCTTACTTGCCTATACTTGCCTATAACTCAAACCTGTGTACAGGTCTAATAATTCCTATAAGACTGCAATGAAAATTCTGCGGATAAATAAATCTCACATATAAGTCACGTTCTCTATTTAGTGCTTTTTGGCACTAAAAACTAGGTTTGCTAAGAATTCACTGAATAGAATTGTAATCTTCAGATTCCAATCTAATTTTGTAATCAGGATTTTTGAAATGGCAATCGGAAAATCCCAATTCCTAAACTGAATCCTAAAACCTGTATTCCCTATTAGTTTAGAATTTAGGATTCCAAATCTGAATCTGATTCCAGTTTTCGAGTCCTTTTAGGATTTCAGCAAAGCTCTGATTAGGAATTGAAACTTCTGAAAATCCTACCCCTGTGCATCCAGATAGAAACTGGCTGATTCCCAGCACTCCTACAAAAACTTGACTTGTGCATGACTATATAAAGTCGATACTGAATTAAAATATACAAGAAGGTTTTTTAGTTAGTCCAGTTGTTAAACCAGTCCAGTCTCTGTACTGAGCTCAGACATGTGAGAGTTTTTCTTCTGTGTACTGATGTTATTCCACATCTGTACCTAAAGTTGTTTAACCCCCTTGGCCCAAAACAAGGTGATCAGTGAATACTTTGCACATGCATATTCAGAGCTTATTTTAACCAGACAGATCTGAGTGCACATCATTTCATCACCAAGAAGCAGAGAGAAATCACATATTATTGAAGAGATAAACAGAGCAACCCTGTGTTGGTGCTCAACTACACAGTAAATGGTGCACCTAATGCAAGTTCTTAGCCAGACATATACAGAGAGTGCTGATGAAAGCTATTACCCAAGGACCGACATGTTGAATACACTGGTAAGTGTAGGGGCCATGTGTTAGTCAGAACACAAAAGAAAAGAACGAGCAGGCTCAACAAAGGCTGAGTGACTAACAGAGTAAAACATCACAAGGTGTGATCCTCAAGGTCCTAAGCCAGTACACCCAGCCAATTACTGGGGCAGATTGCCTCACTCCCACTTGCCATGCAGAGCTCTCAGTGACCACCACCACCCAAACAACCCTGCTGTGATCCAAGCCCTCCAGCCTGATCTTGATCCCCCTGTGACGCTTGGCCAGCTGGTTATGATTGTTCTATGATTCTTGTGATATGGAATGTGGTATGTGAGGGCTCACATGACACATCCTGTTGTGCCATGGATGCCCCCCCAACCAGGTTTTAATGAGAATGGCAGGGTATATGCAACTAACCAGGAGATTTCTGTAAGTAAATTAACTTCCTTGAAAAGTTGCATTTTATAGCTTTTTATGACCTCCTGCCTTTGAACATGGGAAACTAAAATATACATTTTATGACCTGTTGCGTCTTTGAAGTAGAAACAAAATGGGACTTTTTGAGCCTGCCAGAGGATGTAGATCATAAACTTTTATGACGTCTTAAGAGGAAGAACATTTAATATCAACTGGTGTTAAAAAGCTACATTGCACCTAAGTGAGATATGGCAGAGTTGGTTAAAACCTTTCACGTCTTTGGGAAAATAGGAAGCCAACTTCCAGTTCAAAGGAAAAGGGCATGATTTAAAGACTCTCATAATTTGGGAACTGAGTTTTTGCTGAAGTCACAGTATTTAATATACCTCCTGATAGGACATCCTGTTTTGTATATATTGCTTATATTCTGAACGGAGGAGCTAGATGGTATCATAGAAGGGGTGGAGACACAGAATTTAAACTGTTGTCTGTATTTCCACTGAGACACATTTCTTTTTGGACTCTGTAGAAACAAGATCTCAGATCCAACTAAAGGCACTTGTAGAGGTATACATTCAATAGAAAAAGTCTAACTGTATGTTGGTAGGAGTTTGTCTGGAGTTTTCTTTGTTTTTCTTTTAAGCGATTGTATGCTTTGTGATATAGTGTTCTGTGTTTACATTTTCACATATTGTTATCCATTTTTTTAGTAAATCTTTCATTTAAGAAGACTGCGTTGGTGTGTCTTTGAAGTTCTTTCTTTTACATGTGATGTATAGATGGCTAAGACTGACTAAAACCATTCAAAGCTTGATGGTGTACTAAACTGGAAAAAGGTAAGAATATATCTAAGGTCTTTTATAGAGTTTTAAGGGTTCATTTTGGATACCTGGTTAGGTGCCCTTAGGCAAAAGATATCTAGCATCCCCCCTGAAGAGCAGATTATCTGAGCCTGTACATTTGGGTACGCTAGCATAAGGTTCACAGTTTGAGTCCCCCCAGAACTTGAGACTAAAGGTGATTTGGACCCACAAGCAGACAGGAGGGTTACCCTGTTCTATTACCTGTTAACAATACTGCGCTCAGAGGTTGGCACTGTGGGACTAGAGGGCCTGACCTGCTAAGAGGTTTGTGAAATATTGGTTGGCAATGGTGCAGATACATTTGGTAACACAAGCTTTAATTGTTCAGTGTGTCAGTTTGATATTTTACAGCTCACTTGCAGAAAAAAAGGCAGTGATTTATTTTTAAAAAGGAAACAGAGCTATATAATTTTGCTTACAGTCAAGTTCCTACCTGTTTTATTTAGAGTAACCATAGTTAGGGAAGAAGAAGATGGCTTCCAGCTACAGTGGGCACACTGTAGACTACTTGAGGCAGTTGTGCTAGGACAAAGGAGTCCTGTACGAAGGGACAGCCACCAAGCAGAACCTTATGGATGCCCTGATGGCAGCAGATGCCCAAAGCATTGAGACACTCACTGTGACTGTAAGGGACCAAATCTTGAGCGTAGAGGTACTAGCAGCCAGTGCAGTGTCCAGATTCAGTGAGGATGACAGCAGAGCCAGTGCCAGTGAAGGGCTCAGCAGCAGAGGAAGGTCACCAGCATTCTGGAGCCAGAAGCACTCAGGCTGCAGTTTGAGTTGCGCAGAATGGAGCTGGAGTTCCAGGAGAAGAGGGAGCGAGAACAGCAAGAGGCTCACCGAGAACAGCGGGAGGCTGACCGTGAAGAGTGTGAGTACCAGCAAGTCACAGAGGAGAAGAGGGAGCGTGAGCAGTGAAATGCAGACCCTGAACAGCGTGAGCGCCAGAGGCAACATGAACTGGAGAAGCTACGACTCCAGCCACCAGCACCAGAGCAGGTAAGTGGCTTGGGTTTAACTGGAACTACAGTATTGGGTTACAAATTGAATTCCAAATTGATAGCTGAATTTAAAGAGGGGGAGGATATGGATACCTTTTTAAATTCCATTGAAAAGGTTTGTATTCAGACTAAAATTTCTAGAGGGTCCTGGAGCTTCTAGCTATCCCTGCTACTTACCGGGAAAGCTTGGGATGAATTGGGTCACATGGACAATGAGGACAGTAATGATTATAGCAAACTTAAAGCTGCACTGTTAAAAAACGTTTGAGTTAACTGCTGAAGCATACAGAGCTACATTCCATAAGCTCAGGAGAAGCCCTGATATGAGCTACGAGGAGCTAGCCATGAAACAACGTCAGTTTTTAAAATGTTGGTGGGAAGGAATTGAAGCAAACTTTGTAGATAAAACTGAAAATGCCATTTTGTTAGAACAGTTTTTTTGGACATGCCCAGCAGAGCTGAAAACCTGGCTGGAGGACTAAGATCCCAAAACAGTGCAAGAGGCTGCTGAACTCTCGGACCGCTATGCCAAGAGCAGACCTGCTCTGAGAGTGAATGGGGCGGGTGTGGCAGCATAGAAAGCAAAAAGCGCACCTTCAGGGCAGCTAAAACCCTCACTGCCTCCACCGAAACCAGTTAGCCCCAGGTTTCAAAGAAAATATTTCTCTGAAAAAAGAAATGAATGTTGGGGTTGTAAAGAAACTGGGCATATTGCCAGACAGTGTCCCAAAAGGATGAGCAATACACAGCATGGAGCTAGGAAAGAAGTGGGTTGTTTGTGTGTCCATAGAAGCATGCCTATGAACATGAGGGAACACATGCACTCAGTCACGGTGAATGGTGTACAGGCACAAGTGTTAAGGGACACTGGGGCATCCCTGACATTGGTAAACGGGGATCTGGCAGAGCCTGGTCAGCTTATAACCAATAAATATGTCACTTTTCAAGGGTTCACTGGTGAAGAGAAAACATTGCCATTCGCCAGTGTTCTCTTGGACTGGGGTGAAACAGGGGGAATTATGCAGCAGGTGGCTGTAGCCAAAATGATAGCAGTTGACATCATCCTTGGCAACAATCTCAAACAGGGGATGGTGTATGCAGTTACCCATAGCCAAGTGACAAGGAAAATTGTAGTTCCCTGGACCCCACAGAAGCCATTGTGGAAACCACTGGGAGGCTGTTTCCCCAGCCTGTGTCTCCTGATATGGAGACTAATGAAAAGGGGGTAGAAATGTCCCCAGTAGCAGTTAACCACACAGCTATGGAGGGTTTCTTCGAAGAAGGAGGGATGACCCAGTGTCAGAGGGTTAGAGATGACTGTGATCCTGACTGCCCTGATGTTAGTGCTAGGGACCCTAGTTTAGAGACCGAAGGGAACCTGTTCCATACCTTGGGAATGTGTAAGAAGTTTGCAGCTGCTCAAAAAAGTGACCCTAGTCTAGAAAAGCTGAGGGCTTGGGCAGACTCTGACGGAGCACAAGGAGGTGACGGCAAACATAAGGTTTATTGGGAAAATGAACTGATGTATACTCATGCTGTGCAGACAGAGGGAGGGGTGATAGACAGGCAACTTGTCGCTCCCCAGGGGTATCGTGAGCAGTTGCTCAAGACTGCACATGATATTCCCTTGTCTGATCATCTGGGAATCACACACACTATGCAGCGGCTGGCCCAGAATTTCTGTTGGCCCAACTTGACCCATCAGGCGAAGGAGTATTGTAGGTACCATCAGTACCAAGAAACAGGGAAGGCAAGTAAGAAAACCCAAGCCACCCTAATTCCATTGCATATAGTGGAGGAGCCATTCCAGAGGGTGGGAATGGATATTGTGGGGCCTTTAAATACCACCGGTTCCTCTGGGAAGAGGTTCATCTTGACTGTGATGGATTATGCCACCCAGTACCCCGAGGCAGTTGCCCTATTGTCACTGAGGACAGACAAAGTGGCAGATGCTTTACTTGGGATTTTCTCCCATGTTGGGTTTCTGCAGGAGGTTATCACCAATCGAGGAGGTTCCTTCATGTTGGATCTGATGAAATGTTTGTGGGAGAAGTGTGAGGTGGTGCAGAGACGCATGATACCTTATCGCCTGCAAGCCAATGGGCTTGTGGAAAGATTTAATGGTACTCTGAAGTCAATGATCCAAGAGTTTGCTGAACAGCATTGGAGGGACTGGAAGAAATACCTTCCCCATCTGTTGTTTGCATACAGGGAGGTGCCCCAAGAGTCGACAGGATTTTCTCCCTTCGAACTCTTATATGGACACCGGATACTTGGGCCCCTAGACTTGATCCAGGAGGACTGGGAAGGCAAGCACAAGCACACCACCCAGGGAACTCCCATAGTGGATTACATCCTTCAGTTTAGGGAAAGGCTGAAGGAGCTTATGGGCACAGCCCACAGCAACTTGGCAGCTGCCCAACAGAAACAAAAAGTATGGTACTACCACAGAGCTTCACTCGTACATGGTGGGTCAGGAAGTCATGGTCCTTATTCCGAACCAGAAAGACAAGGTGCAGGACTGTACAAAGTAGTTAGGAAGGTAAATGACGTGAACTATATCATAGAGTTACCTGACAGAAGACAGACAGAAAGAATGTACCATGTCAACATGATGAAGCCATATGCGAATAGGGCTGACATGGTGTTTGCATTATGTAGTCCTGGGGAAGGGATGGACAAAGAAGACCCCTTCTAGACTTGCTGGAAGAAAGTAAGAGGGAGTCCTCTGTGGAGGCAGTTAAACTGTCTCCCCAGCTGGCCCCGGACAAGATCTAGGATGTAAGGAAGGTTCTAGCAGACTTTGCCCCACTGTTTAGTGCCAAGCCTGGACTAACCCCCTTAGCAATGCATGATGTGGAGAGAGAGACACAGCCACCCATACGGCGGATAGCATATCGGGTGTCAGAGGCTGTCCAAAAGGACATTAGGAGGGAGAAGGAGGAGGAGATGCTGGATTTAAGGGTAATCCAGAGATCCCACAGCCCCTGGGCCTCACCCATAGTCCTTGTGCCCAAGTCAGATGGCTGCACTCATTTCTGTGTGGACTATCATGGACTGAATGCAGTCACAAAGTCAGATGCCCACCTGATGCCCCAGACAGACAAACTTCTGAACAAGTTGGGGGGGTGACCTACCTTACGACTATTGACCTGACAAAGGGGTATTGGCAGGTCGAGATAATGGACAGAGCTAGGGAGAAGTCGGCCTTCATCACTCTGATAGGCTTATTTGAATTTAAAGTAATGCCCTTCGGCATGAAGAACGCCCCAGCCACTTTCCAAAGGTTGGTGAACCAGGTGTTAAATGGTGTTGAGGAGTACACCATGGTATACCTGGATGACATTGCCATCTTTAGTGCCAGCTGGGAGGAACACCTGTCCCACCTTAGGGAAGTGCTGGGCAGGATACTGAGGGTCGGACTCACTGTCAAAGCTGAGAAGTGCCAGGTGGCCATGGCTGAAGTGACATACCTCAGACATGTTGTAGGCAAAGGACAGCTCCATCCTAACCAAGCAAAAATAGAGGTGATCAAGGTGTGGCCCAGACCAGAAACACAGAAGCAGGTCAGGAGTTTTCTTGGGAGAGCAGGGTACTATAGGAAATTTGTACCCAATTACAGTGCCCTGGCTGCTCCCCATCTCACCTGGTAAAGAAAAGGATGCCTAAGAAAATTGCCTGGGAACCAGCCTGTGAAAAGAGGCACTGTGCAATGCTCCTGTATTGACAAGTCCTGACTATAGCAGACCCTTTGTAGTTCAGACTGACACCTCAGATGTGGGTATTGCGGCAGTACTGAGTCAGACATCCAACCAAGGGAAAGATTACCCGGTAATGTACCTGAGTGAAAAGTTACTTCCCAAGGAGCAGGCTTACTCTACTGTTTTGCCATAGTGTGGGCCTTAAAGAAGTTAGAGCCATACTTATATGGGCAGCATTTTGTGGTACAAACTGACCATAACCCCCGGTTTGGCTGACACAAATAGGAAAAATGAATGGTAGACTATTAAGATGGAGTCTTGCCTTACAAGGGTATGACATGACAATCTTACAAAAGGCTGGAGCGACCAATTGGAACAGCGATGGCCTTTCATGTCTTTATGAGGAGTAAACTGATTTGGGAAGCTCATCCTATACAAGGGATAAAGCCCCCAAATTCAGTATAGGTGGGGAGGACTGAGATGCTTGGCCAGCTGGTTATGATTGTTCTATGATTTTTGTATTATAGAATGAGGTATATGAGGGCTCACATGAGACATCCTGTTGTGCCATGGATGCCCCACTAGGTTTTAATGAGAATAACAGGATATATGTAACTAACCAGGAGATTTCTGTAAGGAAATTAACTTCCTTGAGAAGTTGCATTTTATAGCTTTTTATGACCTCCAGCCTTTGAAGCTGGGAAACTAATATATACATTTTATGACCTTTTGCTTCTTTGAAGTGGAAATTAAATGGGACTTTATGAGTCTGCCAGAGGATGGAGATCATAAACTTTTATGATGTCTTAAGAGGAAGAACATTTAATATCAACTGGTGTTAAAAAGCTATATTGCACCTAAGTGAGATATGGCAGAGTTGTTTAAAACCTTTCATGTCTTTGGGAAAATAGGAAGCCAGCCTCCAGTTCAAAGGAAAAGGACTTGATTTAAAGACTCTCCTAATTTGGGAACTGAGTTTTTGCTGAAGTCACAGTATTTAATATACCTCTTGATAGGACATCCTCTTTTGTATATTTTTTATATTCTGAAAGAAGGAGCTAGATGGCATCATAGAAGGGGTGGAAACACAGAATTTAAACTGTTGTCTGTATTTCCACTGAGACACATTTCTTTTTGGATTCTGCAGAAACAAGATCTCAGATCTAACTAAAGGCACTTGTAGAGGTATACATTAGATAGAAAAAGTCTAACTGTATGTTGGTAGGAGTTTGTCTGGAGTTTTCTTTGTTTTTCTTTTAAGTGATTGTATGCTTTGTGATATAGTGCTCAGTGTTTACATTTTTATCCATTTTTTTAGTAAACCTTTCATTTAAAAAGACTGCCTGAGTGTGTCTTCGAAGTTCTTTCTTTTGCATTTGATGTATAGATGGTTAAGACTGACTAAAACTGTTCAAAGCTTGATGGTGTACTAAACTGGGAAAATGTAAGAAGATACCTAGGGCCTTTTATAGAGTTTTAAGGGTTCATTTTGGATACCTGGTTAGGTGCCCTTAGGCAAAAATGATCTGGCAACCCCCCGAAGAGCAGATTATCTGAGCGTGTACATTTGGGTACACTAGTATAAGGTTCACAGTTTGAATCCTCCCAAAACTTGAGACTAAAGGTGATTCGGACCCACAAGCAGACAGGAGGGTTACCCTGTTCTGTTACCTGTTCACAGTTCTGTGCTCCAAGGTTGGCACCGTGGGAGCAGAGGGCCTGACCTGCTGAGAGGTTTGTGACACCCCAGCTAACCAATGGCAGTGGCTGGGAGGCTGGCATGGGGCAGGGCTACACAGACAAAACAAAAGGGATGCACTCTGTGCAGAAACTGCTGCAAGTCAAAGCAGTGGATAATTTCTAAAACATAGAGCACAAGTGCAATCATGGAAAAATAATAGCAGAGCCCACTTGTAAGTATCTAACTTCATTTTAATGCTAAATGCACAATTCAAACAAAACAAATACTGTGCAAAAGGAAAAGAAGCACCAGTGACCAAACTCCTGTTGCCCAAGAGATTCTTAATATGTACACCCTAGAGAAAAAGAGTCTGAGGAGGGACATAATCTCAATCTTCCACATATAGTACTTTAGGGTATCGATAAGTCTGAGCATACAGAAATGTTCAATCCAATGTCCTCCAGAAGGACATGAGTAGATACTGTGTAGCTAAGAGGTGGTAAATTCTGGAGTAATGCTAGGAAGCCCTTTTTCACCCATTTTAGCATTTAAAACAATTTTGATGCTTACAAGTGAAATGAGTCTTGGGATTCTTTCTCCTTGAGTGTGCTTCTGTTCTGTCTTTTAGGAGTGGGGCTAAACTCTGCAGTATGCCCAAAGCCTAGGCAATAGGAATGTGCGGACACTATGTGGGTGCCTGACATAACCAGTTTGCAGCACCCCCCACCACATCCTCCTATAGCCATAAGGGACTCAGTGTCCTCCTTCAATTCACAGACAGCTAGGAGGGGGCAGGGGGCAACATTTATAATTTTTTTTAATTACTTTTCTTCGAAGGGGTAGTGACATTTACTGTTTTTTTTAATTACATTTCTTTGAAGGGGATGTGACAGCCCTATTTGGACTGTTGGCTTTTATAATCCTGGCTCATGCAGAGCAGAGAATCCACTTTTTAGCTAACTCTGGCTTCTGGTTGGGAAACCCACTGACAATCTCAGCTTAACTTCACAGTCCATCACCTGCCACCATAAGGGACTTTGTGGCCATGGCTGGGGATAGCCGAGGTAAATGAATACTGTCAGTAAGCTAGGCTTGCGGAGCACCCTTGGTATGTTGAGTGGCTTGGACCAGCTATGTGCAAATTTCACATATGCTGGCTTGGAGACACTGTATGTGGATTGGGCCCTAAAATGAAATAAACCCTTTTGAGATTCCCAACCTGTTTAGATCTTGAAGAAACAAAGAAAGTGCTTTCTAGAGGATATACATTACTGACCGAGAAGCTGTGCCTCCGAGGGACTCAACATACTGACAGAAGTTGATTTCTGATACACTGCTGATATGTAAAGGACATGGTCCCCAACATTTCTGAGAGCCCTGAAAGCTTGTTTTCTCCTGGTTTACAACGTAATGCTCCAACCACTAGAACACATTACACCATCAATGATGCAGCACAGGATTTACAATCCAACAGCAGCGTCAGTCTGCCTGTTCCTAAATGTGTAAACACACCTGTCTAGGCAAGCTTCTTTTTTTTCAGATTTAATAAGCTTTATTATATTTTCATTTTAACAAAATTACACAAAATTATACACAAAGCACTGTTGCATAAAAAGTTCTGAAACAACAATCCCACATACTGGATCCTATATTTCACTATTTCATATAGGAATCATGGGTAAAATTAAGTATTAATAGAGCATTTTTGTATTATTTCTGGTTGGCAGTAACAGAATATCGTAATTGAAAGGATTTTGATTTCAGCTGGTACTAACATCGACAAAAGAAGATAAAGCAAGATAAAATAAAATTAAGAATAAAAAGAATGAAATAGTACCATAATATTACACCCCCTCCTCCCCAGATTACCCTCCCACTCCCCCCTTCCCCTTCTTCTTCACCACTGGTGGGGATACAAGGGAAAGAAAAAAAAAGGAAAGAGGTCTCTAAAAGTATACAGTTTATGTTACTTAAAAATGGGGATGAATCCAGTAAATGTATAAAATAAATAATTGTTACTAGAGTTGTTAAAATCTATAGAAATCAATTTAATCCAACCAGGCCATTCTTGGTATTGGCTTGAAAAATGCTAAATAGTCAGTAAGGTATGCAGAGGAGCTCAAATCTCCTGGTATTTTGTAGTGCATTTAGAGATACTCACCAAGAGGTGCTCTGCTTGTAAGGCAAAGAGAATTTCTTAGTGCCATTCTGTATAGGTAGGGATTTGCTGGTCCAGCCAATGACACAAAATAACTTTCTTGGCACATGCAGAAATTAAGAGCATATGTTTCTGTTGATTCCCAATTAACGTGTCCCCCAAATCCCCTAAAATACAAATTTCTGGTTGAAAAGCATTTTGTAACCCTAGTAAGGGGTCAAGTCTTGAGCGGATACTTTCCCAGAAAGGGGTCACTTTAGCACATTGCCAAAGAATGTGGAACAGTGTATCTCATTGGAGCCCACATCTAGTACACAAATCTGATTGGAGCTTTCCCATGTTACAAAGTTTCATCAGAGTATAATATAAGTCTTGTAATATTTGAAATTGGAGCAGTCAATAACAGTCCCACCTGACATCCTTATATAGTCTATCCCAGATCTGTGGCCAGTGTCAGGGAGCCATGGATGTTGGGAGGAGAATCTTATCCCATACATAATGGGGGGTACCATCTAATTCTGTAACTCTATTGTGCAGCTCTTTATAATAATAGGAAATGAGGTGAGAAGTAGGCCTCGATAGAATTGTGTTGAGGACTAGACCAACCATATCGTGGTCCCAGAGACCATTACCACAGTGCTGTGTTAGAGCCTGGGAGTCTTGAAGATATTTAAAACAGAAAGAAGTAGGCAAATTGTATTTTACCATGCAACTGGCACCATGCAATTCTGCTTAAAGTTGGATCAGCATAACATTCTGTGGTGATTTGCATATGTAGCCCATGATGCTTTGCATTGTGGGGGCATGTGTGATTTTGTATTAAATTGTATTTTACTTTTATATCTGAGAATGCTAACAACTTGTAATTCTCTGTTAAGTCTATAACCTTCATCCCCACTCCGCCCGGCCAGAAAGAGTGTGTAATTACTCTTCCTTCAATTTTAAAATAGGGATTGTCCAAAATAGGTTGAAAGGAGTCCTTTTCCAAGGGACAGTTTGGAATCTTATTAAGTTGCATATGAGTATGAAGAGTTGTTATAATGGGTGTAGTTTTAAGCTGGCTAGGAACCTTTTTAAGGGAAAGATGTGGCAACACCATAATATCTATACCAGATAGGGTACAGAGTGATTTTTATTTTTCTGTTTGTAACCACAATGCAAAATAGTGGTTCGAGCAAGAATCCGGGGCAGTTTTCAACCATTGTGAGACTATTGCGCAATTAATAGAGAGATAATAAAGGTAAATATTAAGGACTTGTAATCCTCCTAATTTTTTTGATCTCTATAATTTGGAAAGTGTCCTTTGAGGGGTTTTATGTTTCCAAATGAATTTGGATACAATACCATGAACATGGTTAAACCAGGACTTAGGGAGAAATTGATTACACATTTGGAGGGAATACTACAGGCGGGGCAGGACATTCATTTTGATCATATTTATGCATCCCCACAGGGAAATAGGGAGAACTGCTCAACGATTCAAATCTGTCCTGATATGCATTATTAGTTGGTCTAAATTATATTGTTTAATTTTGGAATTGGATTGAGATAAATGTATGCGAAGATATCGCATCTGTCCCTTACCCAAGAAAGTACAAGATGCTGAATGTCTGCTTTTAGAGTCAGGTTATTTAAAGACATGACTTCTGTCTTGGACAAATTCAATTTGTTATTGGATATTCACCCAAAATCCTGAATAATATCCAGTGTGGCAGGTATGGATTTAGCTGGGAGAGTAATACGGAGTAAAATATCATCTGTGTACACTGACAGGTTGTATTGAAGATCATTAATTGGAATACCAGAGATTAATGCTGTTGTCTTTATTTTCCTGATAAGAGGTTCTAAGAATAGATTAAACAAATATGGGGAAAGGGGGCACCCTTGTCGGGTGCCCTGTTACAATATAAAGGAAGGGGAGAAAACTCCATTACATAATATACATGCTGACAGTTGAGAGTAGAGAAGTTTTGTCCATTGAATAAATTATACAGACATATGATATTTTGGAAGTAGGTTAAATAGATAATCCCAGGACACTCGATCAAAAGCTTTTTCTGCGTCCAGAGACACCAAAGCCGATGGAATATTAGAGTCTCTAGACGCAGAAATAAGGTATGAAAGTTTACGCAGATGATCTGCAGATAAGTGGCCAGCCACAAAGCCCACTTGTTCAGGACCTAGGAGAGTATGCCATACCTGAGCCAGCCGATTGGCAAGGATTTTTGCCAGGATTTTCAAATCAACATTTTTAAGGGATATTGGACGGTAATTTAACAGCAACATAGGGTCCTTGCCAGGCTTTAGAATCACCACAATAGTAGCAGAAGTAAAATTATAATCTGAAAGGCCATGCTCATATATGCAATTGTAAAGTTTGAGGAATGAAGTGCCTAGTTGGGATTTATAAGTCTTATAAAAATTTGATGTGTAACCATCAGGGCCTGGTGCTTTGTCTAATGAGAGTGTGTCAATGGCCTTATGCACTTCTGCTAATGTCAGGGGGGCTTGCAGAATAGCTATCTGATGTTGGGATAGACTTGGGAGGTCTATACCTTGAAGAAAATGATCTAGTGCAGTGTTATGGAATGGTAGTAGGGAACATGAGTAAAGAGACTGATAGTATGTTTTAAAACAAGAGACAATGTCCCTGGGAGAAATATGAAAGGTACCAGTGGCATCTTGAATGGCTGACACAATTTTGTCCACCACTTGTGCCCTAAGCCTCATAGCTATGAGTTTCCCAGCCTAGTCTCCCTGGTCAAAATATGTGGCTTTTGAATGAAAAAAGAGATGTTTAGCTTTATCGCTGAGAAGAATGTTATACTGGAAGCGGAGACTCTCTAATTTTTCAAATTCTATTGTGTTAGAATAGGCGGAAAGGGATTGTTCCAGAACTCTAATCTGTTGCAGCAGTTGGAAAGATTCTTGGGAGATTTTCTTTCTCCTGATAGAGGCTAAATGAATAATCTCTCCTCACAGTGAGCACTTCAAAGCCCCCCCATAATATATCAAGTCTTGGCATGGAAGGGGCATTGTATTCATAGAAATTCTCTATAAACCCTTGAAGATGATCTACTAGGTACTGGGATTTCAATAATTGAGGATTGAACCTCCAAACGTTATCGTAGTCCACTGAGGCAGGTAATGACCATTGTAAGAGGGTGGGATGGTGGTCAGATATCACTTTGGCAAGGTAATTACAAGACTGAACCCTTGATAGGTGCTTGATCCCCAATAAAAAGTAATCAATTCTTGAGAGCACATTATGGGGCAGGGAGTGAAATTTGTAGTCTCTCATTGATAGAAAAAGGGCTCTCCAGGGATCCACAAGCCCCATAAGGTCCATCATTTCCTTCAGCGCCAATTGTGCAGGGGTAGAGGGGGAATGTCGAGGACTGGACCTATCCATTGTATTACAAAGGACTAAATTCCAGTCCCCACCAATTAGTATTGGAAGAGTAGACCAAGGAGACAGATTAGTCATAAGGTTAGTGAAGAATTGTGGGTCATCCCCTACAGGACCATAAACAGATCTCAGTATAAGTTCTGTATGGCCCAGAATAGCTCTTAACAAAATATATCTTCCTGAGGATTGATTGCCAATTGTAGCAACTTAAAGGGTATGCGACATGCTACCAGAACAGCAACACCACATTTGTGTGTATTCAGACCCGCCCCCAGCACTTCACCCACCCATGTTCGTCTTAAGCAGAGAATATGTGAGGTGGGTAAATGTGTCTCTTGAAGAAAGGCCACATCAACATTAAGTTTATGGAGGTGTAAAAGAATCTTGGCTCTTTTAGTGGAGGACTGGGCACCTTTGACATTCCAGGAACAAAATTTTAAGGAAGCTGCCATAACCAGACAAAGTATTCCAGTATACTCTGCAAAAATAAAATGAGCCCATCGTAGTGAGTACTAAATCCCCAGTAAGCTGTGTCGTCAACATCCAGTGGTGAACAATGTAAATCCCTCATCCCACTCCCCTTCCATATTATTAAGTCCAATTACCAAGTAATTATAGTCCCCATACCCAATACCCCACCCCATCATGTGTTATAAGTACAAAAATTGAAAGTATAAAAATAGTTACGAAAAGAAAACAATTTACTAAGATAACCCAATTAAACCCTCCTTCCTCTCCCATCGACCAATTTCTCCCTTCCACAACAAGGTAGTCAGTATCCTTAATAGGTTAATTTGGTACAAAGACCATCATTCTTGACAGGCCTTGGAACAGAAATATAATAAACCATATTATTCGGCCAAATACACCTGTTGTGGAACCCCTCTCCACCCTGTGCCGGAACATGGTGCGCTGGCTAGACAGCAGAATAATCTGAAGCCCTTATCTCCCGCCCCAACCCCCCTCATATTAATACAACTAGCATGACTTACCTACAAATTTAACAGGCAGTAAAATGTGCTACAATACGACACCCATGGATTGCAAGTTTGACGGGAAAAAAAAGAACAAACAGCCATGAGACTTATATTTCAGCCCAATGGTCTGAAAGGCCAACATAGACATGTACCTTTAATGTCTTTAATATGCTCATTAAAAAGGGAAAAACACTCGTAAACAGGCCTCTGGGATTTAAATGAAATACAGAGAGTTCAATGTCTGATGTAAAAGGCTGTTACTACGCCTTGTCAAGACAGTAATTATTTGGTGCCCTCTTGTGGTCCTGTCTTGATAAAAGTCAAAATAATCACACAAGACTCCTGCCCAGAAAAGAGGGGAATGAAAACCACAGGGGAAAGTACAATCAAAAGTAGGCTGGCTTCTCAGCAACAAGTTTACCAGACTACCAGTTCATCATATCAATATCCCCTCCTAAAAAGAATCGATATATTCAGAAAATCAGTCGCCAAACTCGCATCGGGTTAAACACTAAGAGGAGCACAGAAAGGACACAAAGTATTCACATCTGCGAAGCCGCGGGTCCTGTGCCTCTGTGGTCAGCAAAATTATCGTAGAAGCCATCCAAGCGGACTCACACATTGTCCTTTTCAGGTGAATGAAAAGAAAGAGAACCCCAGGAAGATCCTCATCTGGAAACATCAGTGGGCGGTGAATAAATCAGGGAGCAAAGAGTGCAGAATAGGAGCAGCTTGTTGTGCGGTGTCAAAAGAATGCCATGTACCCGCATGCAAAACGTCTAAATGAGACGGGTATTGTACCTTATACTTGATCCCTGCTGCTGTTAATTTTGTAACTAAGGGATGATATTCCAATCATCTCTGTCTCACGGAGGCTGGTAAATCCTGTGCAAATCTCAGTTGGTAGTCCTCCCAGAGAACTTGCTGCAGACTCCTGACCTGTTCAAGAATGTGTGTTTTATCCAGAAAATTAAGGAATTTTATAATGATTCATCTTGGGAGTTTCCCAGCTGTTGGTTTGGAGTGCAACGAGTGGTGAACCCACTCTATAATATAAGTAGTGTTGTTAGGGGAAGGCCCCGCAATTTTTATCAGCATCTTTTGTAGAAATAGGACAGGCGCAGACCCCTCAGCATCCTCTGGAAGGCCGAAAATTATAATGTTATTTCTGCTACTTTGGCCTTCCAGATCTTCTGATTTTGATTCTATTTTGTGCAGTCGCTGCCTCATATTTACTACCTCGGGATCCATTTTACCCTTCCAGCTTTCCAATGAGGTGGTACGGGCTGCAACATCAGAGATAGCCCTGTTTGTATCTGAGAGTTCCTCTCTGAGTGATTTAATTTCTGCAGTAATATCCCGTAGAGCCATTTTAAATGGTTGTAATTCCTCCATGAACTTTTGTTCAGATAACGGAGTCAGCGTTTGTTGGTTTGCTACAGAATAGTATGTGTCGAGGAACTCCCCGACTGGCCCTTAGGTCACGTTGGCCCTTTCTGTGGAGTCCGTGGGGGCATATGCTTTGGTAGGGCCTGGCACATTTCAACTTCCATAGTGGTAGTAGGCCACAAGAACAACAAATGATGCTTAATTTTAATTCAGAGTCTCCAAACCTCACAAACTGCTTTCCAGTCTCATTGGGGGTCTTTCAGGAGCACAATCCATAGATGAATCAGTAGAAAATGGAAGTTAGTCAGCTGTAAGTAGATATTAGAGGAGAGCTGGAGCGGAAGCCAGACTTCGAAGCAGCTCGTCTCACAGAAGCATCACGTGATCTGGGCAAGCCTCTTTTGCATGCAGAGCCAGCAAAGTATGGAATGACATTCCAGATTCCATTAAAGGTGCCAAATTATATAATAGCTTGAAAAATAACAACATTCATTTAATACATAAATGCGATAGCCAAATTCACTTTTTTTCCCTAGGAATGTGGTAACTAGAGCTGTGCGAATACCTTTTCCCAAATATTCTGGCAAATATTCGGTATTTGGGTCCCAGGTATTCGGTATTCAGCCAGAAAAGGTGTTTTTTTTTAAGGAAACTTTAAAAAAAAAAATTTAACAACACCATTAATCACCCATTAAACCTCGTGTAACATATACACCTCAATGAGACTTCAACCACCAACACAGAGCTCTCGCTAATGAAACACAAGCTACATGCGGCACATTTGATCCACCACATCACACACATAGCTCTCCGAAAACAATATCAAGCATCGCATTGGGTCAGCACTGGAGGGCGTTCATGGTCACAGACATGGTAGCCCATGACATGGGCATCGGTGATTGAGTGCTTGCAATAACGGCAGCTCAATCCTGGTGCATGTCGAAGGGGCTACTGCTGAGGAAGGGTGACCGGGTGGGGTAGGTGGGTGCATATAGCGACAGGACATCACTATATATGTATGTGTGCAGGGGGGATGGGGTCCAGCGTGACAGAAGAGAGGGAGGGCTGGCCTGGTGTGGTTGGTGTGGGGCTGCCAAGCTGGCCCCATAACGTGGTTGGTGGTTGTCAGCCTAAAGGTGCAATGGTTCCAGGTTCAGGTCTGGGCACGCCAACATTTTTGTGTACCTGGCTCCCGAATTTTTTTCTCCAGATTTTGTACCCCCCTGGAGTTAAGAATTCTTTAGTAGGGGGGTGTAGGGCAATGCAAGGGGCACAGCCTACTGCATGAACAATCAAGATTTAAGTCCCTGGCACTGTTTTCCTGTGTGTTGGGGGTGTAAATCACTGAAACAGATTTTCAGTGATGTATACTTGCCCTGCCACCAATCGCAATTATGCTTTCGTGGTTATCACGTAAATCTACAGACACAGGGTAGATGGTGCTTTGGCCATGGGCATAAGAATAGTGGTAACAGTGGCTGCCATAGTGGTGACAGCTGAAAGGGTGGCTGCTGCATGAATGGCACCAGTGGTGGTGGGAAGCACACTGACTGTAGATGTAGCAGCCTTAGTGATAGCAATGGGAACACTGGTGGTGGTGTCTGCTGCTTCCTGCACAAAGCATGTATGCACTGATGCCCTCCTACTACTGCATAAAAGGATGTGACAGTGAATATATAGATGGAACAGGTGGTGACACCAGTAGTAGTAATAGTTCTGCCGGTGGTATTAATAGTAGTAGTACTATTCCCAATGCTACAAGAATTAAAAGGCTTGCTTGGGGAGAAAAATATTTGAGACCATCTAATAAAGAGACACCTGTCTGTCATCGTCCATGTAGTCTATCTCACCACCTTCTCTGGAATTGTATTATGTATCAATAGTATACAGTGAAGCAAGACAAGATGCAATTCAATACTTTGCTGTAAATGCTGTCACAAAATATTGGATGACTAGAGATTAACTGCCACTGAATTACACTGCTCCTTGCAGCATACTGCAGCACTTTGCAATAATTTTGCAGGCATGGAAAATAATTGAGACTGATGATGCCACACTGGTAACCGGCATATTTCAGACATGGGAAGTACTTGAGATGGGTGTTGGGTGATGCCATGCTGGTAACTAGAATATTTCAGTCATGTGACATACTGGTGACTGGAGATGCTATACTGGTAACTGGAATATTTCGGGCATGTGAAATACTTGAGAATGGTGATGCCATACAGGTAACCAGAACATTTCAATCATGTGAAATACTTGAGACATGTGATACTATACTGGTAATCTGAATATTTCAGTCATGTGAAATACTTGAGACAAGGGATACCATACTCGTAACCGTAATATTTCAGTCATGTGAAATACTTGAGACAAGTGATACCATACTCGTAACCGTAATATTTCAGTCATGTGAAATACTTGAGGCTGGAGATGCCACACTGTTAACCTCCATATTTCAGGCATGGGAAATACTGAGACTGGAGATGCCACACTAACTGCTATATTTTATGCACTTGAAATACTGGAGACTGGTGATGCCACACTTGTAACTGCCATATTTGAGGCATGGGAAATACTGAGACTGGAGATGCCACACTTGTAACTGCCATACTTCAGGCATGGGAAACACTGAGACTGGTGATGCCACACTTGTAACTGCCATATTTGAGGCATGGGAAATACTGAGACTGGAGATGCCGCACTTGTAACTGCCATACTTCAGGCATGGGAAACACTGAGACTGGTGATGCCACATTTGTAACTGCCATATTTGAGGCATGGGAAATACTGAAACTGGAGATACCACACTTGTAACTGCCATACTTCAGGCATGGGAAACACTGAGACTGGAGATGACATACCATTAGCTGCCATATTTTATGCACGTGAAAAACTTGAGACTGCTGATGCCACACTGGTTACTGGCACCTGGAAAGCTGCCAAAGGGATCGATGGAATATGGGCATGAGTAACACAGAGGATGAGAGATGTAGCAACACCAGTTGAGGATTTTGTATTGGGAACAGCAATCAATAGGTGGGTGGCAGTTTTAGGCACTGGGAACTGCAGAGCATGCTTATTCAAAAGAATACACCATGATAGTGGAAGTAATAAAGGAAAAGGGTACTGGTCACAGAATTGTGTTAGTATGACTTTAAATATAAATGTTAACGTGTTCTTATTTGCTAACAGAACAATGATGGTTAACATAGAATGGCTTGTGTATGGGTCAGCGCTACAACACTCAAATGTTGTATCCAGTACAAGACAATTATTTAATGCAATTGTTAGTGGTCATATGTGTACCCAAGGTGAGGCAGATTTATTTTTATAAACGAAAGTTGTTCCACATGTGCCTGGTCAAGTGAGGATTAGTGAGGTTCCACCACATCCCCAGCAGTGCTGAACTTTTGTTCACATGGTAAGCTGGTAGGGGGCAACACATATATTTAAAGGCCAACTGTGCCAAGTGCGTAGATGCTTTCATCCTTTTGATCCAATACTCCACTGGATTTATGGAGAATGACTCCAGAGGCTCATTGAAATAACTGTTCAGCAGATTAGGTGCCGACTGTTGCTGCTGTTCTGTTCTCTTCTGCTGCTCAGCCTGTAGTGATGAGTTGAGTTCAGCCCAACAGTCACCCTCCTTCTCAAGATTTTCCATGCAGCTTTCAGTTTGTGATTCTGAGACTGGCTCATCAATAGGGTTACCTGCTGGTTTCATTGACCCAAGAATGCAGAAACTAAGTTCTGAGCACATCTGCTTCTGAATGTCTGTAACCCTGTGAGTGGACATTATAAGGTGTAGTACCTCACACTTGAAACGTGGCTCCAACATAGTGGCAAATATGTGCTTTTTATTGGAACAGAGATCAGAAAATCTAACTTCTAGTTCTGCGGTAAGATTTCCACAAGGGATATCACTGTTCCTGGTGTCTGGTTTGGATCTTTCTCAGCATTTTCACTGAATCTCCTCATGGTTTTTTTCAGGATCTGTACAGCAGGAATTACCTGACTTAGCAGTGTAAAATCAGAGTTACGGTCACAAGTGCTCCTTTCAAATGGGGCTAAAACCTTTACCAAGCCCTCAATCACAGCCCAGTCCTGATGTCCGAGGACTCCCCCATATCAGTTTCCTTGCTCATCTCATTTTGCTCCAGAAGCCTTTGCAGCATGTTGTAGGTGGAATTCCACCGAGTCTGTACATCCTGGATGAGATGAAGCTGCGGCATTTGAAGATGCTCTTGTAGCTGCTGCAGACAGTTTGTGGCTTTCACAGAGTGATGGAAGTGGTTGCATATGTTTCTGGCTACTTTGACTGTGTGATCTGCCTCTGCTGTGTTTGCCAAAGCCTTTGTCACCACCAAAATAGTGTATGAGCAAAGCAGCGTATCCCATCAAAATTGTCATCTCTAAGTGCTTATATCATATTTGTGGCATTGTCTGTGACCACAAACCCTACCTGCAAATTGTTGCCATCAATCCATGGGCTCAACATCTCTTGCAGACAGTATGTTTATAGCCCAGTGATCCTTTTCCATAACACTGACATTTAGCAAAGCAGACCTGCAGGGAGAGGGGGTAGAGACAGAACCAGCACCAGTACCATCATCACCACCAGTGACTACCACATCTGCAACACACCAGTGTGATGTCAGTGACATATATGCATGATGTTTCTTCATGCTGGTCCATATGTCAGTTGTGCAGTGGAGAACTCCACCAACAGCCTGTGCTAGTAGTCTTGCAACTTTTTTCTCAAATCAAGGTAAATGTTGGGTACTACACTACGTGAAAATGTGGTCCATGATGGTATATTATACCTAGGGTGCAAATGCTGAAGCAGCCTATGGAAAACTGTGTTTTCCACAGTGGAAAATGGCTGTAGATCCAAGGCCATCATCTCACCAATTAAACTGGTGATCTGCTGTGCTGTAGGGTGTGACACCTGGTATTTGGTGCGGGCATGGAAGACTTGCATGATGGGTGTAGTCAAAGCGGTACCACATCGCATTGATTTTGAGTTTGAACCCATGGTGGAGGGTGTTACAATAATAGACGATTGAGCAGAAGAAGGCAGAATGGGTGATGCTCCTGTTCGGGGATGCACTATAAGTGATGTAGGGGAGCTGAGGGCACACTGTCTGTCTCAGTAATAGAATCACTAACAATACTTTGCGCATCTATTGGACCAGTACCAGAAGAGGGGCTGACATGCACATGTTGTGGAGGGGGAGAAACAGCTGTGGATCATTGAAGTGCACTGGGATGTTTCATTCGGAGATGGTTCATCATTCATGTTGTTGTGAGATATGAAAGGTTTTTACCACAACTTATAGTACAGTCACACACACAGCAAATACTGCCTTTGTTGGATCATCATTTACAACATTAAAGTACAGCCACACCACACTTTTCCTGGCACTGACAGTGGAAGTACAGGCCCCAATAGGGCGACCATGGGCATGTTTTGCCCCTTTCCCCTCATCAGACCTGGGTGCAGTAGATGCAGTTGTTCTGCCCTTTTCTTTCTCCGCAACAGATGTAGTTGTAAAACTACTTTGTGTATCAGATGGAGTTGAACTTGACACAACTCTTTGAAAGGACAGGGTGGACTTTTTTTTTTTTTTTTTTTAGGAGGAGGAGGAGGAGGAGGGTGACCCTAACCAGCTTGCTTGCCACAACAAGAAGTACTGCATTTTTTGTCAGCTGCACATTCACGCTTCTCACACAGATATGCCGCATATTCAGCCTCATCACCAAATTCACTTAGGTGGGTATCACTGTCAGATGGTGTACTTAGCAAGTCTTGAGGCTCTGGTAAATATTCAGAACCAGATAAATGTTCTTCTTCGGAATCCTCCACATCAGCAAAAGGAAATGTGGTGAGAGTTAACTTGCAAGGCTGAGCAACAGTACATTTTGGCAACATAATTGGTGCAGTAGTTGTAACAGTCTCATGATCAGTAGTAGTCATAGTACCTATGGTCATGGGCACAGTTGGCAAGGTAGTAGCACTGTCAACAGTAGTCATGGTGCCAGAATTACAATCAGGAGTTACAGCTGAAGAAATTGGCATCATATTACAGCTAGTTGTAATACTGGCAGCAGTAGTCATGGTGACAGCAGAACACTCAGGACTACTAATTTTTTTATTTTTATTTAGTTGTTTAACCAGGAGTAGCACACTAAGCTGAACTCTTTTCTACAGGAGCGACCTGTGAGCACAGGGAAGTTAAGTGACTTGCACAGGATCACACAGTGTGCAAGTGGAAGCTGTGGGATTCAAACCCAGGTCTGGTCTGCTGGACGTCACCAGATTTGCAGCTCAGAGCCTTAAACCACTGCACTATACTGCCTCCCCAATGGAAGCAAAAGTTGTGGTGACAGTGACTATGCAAGGAGAACAGATAACAGTGCACACTGTTAACACAGTGGTGGTGTCAACAGTACAAAAAGGATTTGCTCTGGTTGCTGAAATCACGGCACTGGTGGTGGTGGGAAGGAGCACACTGATAGGCGATGTTGCTTCTATGGGGGCAGTTGTGTGAATAGCACTACCACTGGTAATGGGGATGGGTTCTTGTTCTTTTATAACTGGAGATGTCAGCTGTAAAACCTTCTTACTTTTATTAAATGATGGTGCTGCAAATGCAGTACTAGTAATAGTAGTGTCAGCAGCTGAAGTTATAATAGTACTAGTACTACTCCCAGTCTTACTGACACCAGAACCTGAAGGCTTATCAGGGAAGAAAACTATTTTAGAGTGGCGAATATGAACAGAACTTCTCTCACCCTGTTCCTCATCACTTATGACTGGTGGTGAAGATGACTTGCTTGGGCTGGACCATGCACGTTTATAGGACTGATGAGACATGATCCGTAACTTACTGTGTATATTATTTGTGATTAGTGTCTTTGTTTATGTTGGTGCTTCTTGCAGAAAACAACAATAGCAACACCACGTATGTAGCAGCAGCTAATAAAGTCAAGCTGATACTAGAGAGAGATGGAGTCAGCAAACTTCTTACTTGTACGGTGTCAGTTGTGCAGTCATACAGTACAGCAGTTCAAGCTTTGAAGGTGCACCAAACAACTTACAACACACAGAAACCAGTGAGTCACGCCTGACACACACAGAAATACTAAAGCAGTTCACAGAAAATTTATGTGTACACACTCACAGTAGTGCTCACACAGGGGGCGAAGACACACCAAAAAGAAAAAACCCACATGCACATGAGACCACTCAGGTGCAGTGAGCAGTGGAGGGAGGAGTCACCTGCGACACCCTCCTTACTCAGTTGTACAGGGAATTGAGCCAAGAACCAGACTACAGTCAGCAACAATTCAATGGGCCAAGCCTGACTCAGTGAGAAAAAAATAGGCTGCTTTATATATCATAAAAAAAATGCATGCAGACAACTGTGCATGCACTTGTAGGACACAGATTACAAGAACAATACATTGCACACACAGACGATGTATGTGCCGCGGTAAGCTGTGACACAGATAAGAGGGAGTCAGATGACAATCACACTTCACTTACGCAGGGAACTGAGCCCGGAACTTGATTATAGCAAAATACCAATTTGCTTCACAAAAGAAATAGAAAATACCACAGGGGCTGTGTGTGGACTTTGGAACAAAAAGCTCGGCAAGCACAGCAGTGAGGATGGGGCAGTTAGCAAAAGCTTGAGCCACTCACTGTTACTGAGCCCAGTAACAGTTACCCACTACGTGCAAAAGCAAAACTGGACTTTGTTGAAAAAAAAAAGAATCCTGAAAAGAACTAATTGGCTCTTAAGCAAAAAATCAAACCACACTGCTTCAGCAGAGCTGTGGAACTGTAGGTAGTGGGGGAAGGGAGTCAGCATGCAGCAGCACACACACAGATTCACTCACTCACAGACTCTCCTTTTCCTTGAAACTGAGCCCAGTTTCAAGGATGAAAAACAAAACTGCAGGCAGATGCAGTCACAAGGTGATCAGGTGTAAAAACTGGATCACACACAAAACATTTTTTAAACAGTTATAAAAGTTACAAGTGGTACACTAAACAGAGCTAGCTCTCTGAGAAGCAACTGTCTCCTCCCATCTACACACTCAAAGTGAGGAGATCACATGGTGTTCCTGGCTCTGACTCCAAAAACAGCCTCTGATTGGCCAGCGAAGCTCTGTGAGATTTTGAAATCTCACCAACTGAATAGTACGTCCCAAATAGTAGCCGAATAGTGAACTATTCGAAATGACCATCCAAATATTCGGCAAGCCTACTATTCATGGTATTCGGGAAATACTATTCGGACCATGCACAGCCCAGTGGTAACTGGTGCATCTATGCTGCTGTCACTTGTCCTGTAACCAGGATGTACTTGGAAGTCAGTAGGACCACAGACTGCATGATTTTCAAAGCTGCCCAGTCCGTTTAGCCTGGATAATGGAACCCAATAGCTGCTCCATATTCACAGATAGCTCATGCTAGTCAGAACTGAATGGAGAGTATCTGCACAACCCAAGAAATGAGATGCCACAGTGCTGCACATCTTTCCTGAATAAAAATATTTTAAAGAGCTAGTGTACTGCCTAAAACTAATATTAGTTTTTAAAAGCAGTCAACATTACCTTTCACATCTGATGTGCTTTCTGTTTTCCCTTTTGATAAATAGATTTTTTATCTGATGTTCGGAGGTGAGATGTGTGAAACAGCAGTCCGCCCGGCAGCTGACATATTTTAGTTGTGTTCCTCCCACTACATCATCAGTGCTGTTTCCCCCCTGTCTGTGACATCACAGCTGCTCAAGAAGAGCTACTCAGCAGCTTCTAGGTCAGTCACATGTGATGTCACTATCAGGTAGATCGCAGTGCTGATGATGCACTGGGAGGCATTTGTGCACAGAGGTTCTTTGTCTTTTAAATAGTTTTTTATTTTAATGGGTTCACCACAACATATCCAAGGCACACTGCTTTAAGGGTAGCTGGTCCATTCCACTGGGGTGTCAAACAGATGAGGCATACTGATGAGTCCTGGTAGGACGAAACACATGTCTATGTCTTCTGTTAGCACCCTTTGCAAACTGTGTGAGAGGCCTTTCGGCACCATGCAATTCTGCTTAAAGTTGGACCAGCATAACATTCTGTGGTGATTTGCATATGCAGCTCATGATGCTTTGCATTGTAGGAGCATGTGATTTTGTATTTTCTTGAAACTTGGCTTCCCAGCCAAATGCCCTTTTGGGTAACCCTTGCCTAGTGTTTGCAAGACAGAGGTTCTTTGTCTTTAAATAGTTTTTATTTTAATGTTCACCTCACATATCCAAGGCACACTGCTTTTAAGGGCAGCTGGTCCATTCCACTGGGGTGTCAAACAGGCGAGCATACTGATGAGTCCTGATAGGATGAAACACGTGTTGGTGTCTTCTGTTAGCACCCTTTGCAAACTGTGTGAGAGGCCTTTCGGCACCATGCAATTCTGCTTAAAGTTGGACCAGCATAACATTCTGTAGTGATTTGCATATGCAGCCCATGATGCTTTGCATTGTGGGGGCATGTGTGATTTTGTATTTTATAGAAGTAGATATGTCAGCTACCAGGGAGGGTGCTGTTCTACACATCTAGCAAAATTCTGCCATGTAAAATACTTTCTAATGAGAAAAAATTCTTCAGAAGCAAAACGTTACAACTGATTAGTTCTTAAATGTTCCTGTCTGCTGTTTTTGATTCCACTAGCTCTTTAAAGAGAGCAAAACTGATCTCCAGGTATACGCAAATGCCCTACAGGTAAAAAATACATGTGGGAAGGAGCTGGTTCTCGAAAGAGCAAATGGTCAAAATCCACCTCAGACATGAACCCAGAGGTCATTCCAAAAGATCAGTTTTCATTACGAAATATATTTGTCCATTACAAATCAATCCAAACAGATGTCTAGAAACCACTTTATCAAGTCTGTTGATCCCACTGGTATTTCATCAACACAACATTAAGCCAGAAATCCTGAGACTACAAATAAGTTTGCCGAGACAGAGAACTGGAAAGATGTAAAGAACAGCTGAAGAAGAAATAACAATACGAAAAAAGGAAAACAACTGAAGCATAACTCTGGAAGGACTCATTCATTTTATTCAAAGAAGCAGCATTTGTTAGCAGAATATTTTATTATAAATTGTAATATTTAAAGAGCCCCAACACCATTAAAAAAACTTGTAAAAAATGTGTGATTTAGACACAATTCTTTTTATATTTCATATGTTTTCTATAATTCTTTCCCTTTT
Source organism: Neoceratodus forsteri (assembly GCA_016271365.2). NCBI lineage: Eukaryota > Metazoa > Chordata > Ceratodontiformes > Ceratodontidae > Neoceratodus > Neoceratodus forsteri. The sequence goes on from CM028132.1 coordinate 1,363,909,694, forward strand.
TTCTTTTTTACTGAGGATAGTTGTATGGGAGAGGATTACTTTCCTTTAGACTTTATCTACTCTTTCTGTTTGCTTACACCTGACATCATCATCCTCTGTTTATGACATCATAATTATCTCTACAGCAAGAGACTGTGATGTCCTAAACAGAATTGTGATGTCAGATGTAGGCAAGTAGCCAGAACTGATAGGGTAGCAAACCTGTTTACATGCAAATGTCTTTAGTGATGAAGAAGTAAGGGTGAGAATTATAGAAAAGAATACTAATAGTGTCTAAATATTCCATTTTTTTAAATCTGTCACAACGGCATCAGGGGCTCTTTATGTAATAATGCATTTCAGGCAAAAACATCAATGTATCCATTTTTCTTTTTATTCAATTTCACTCCAGAACTGAGATATGGGGTTTGAAGAATTTAATAATTCCTGCTTTGTGGCCACACCCACTATGAATAAATTAAACATTTTGGTGGAGTTCTGTACTGTTTACCATCACAAATGTGTGCTTGCTCCCTCCTAATACATCCACAGTATAAATATAGTATGTGAAATCAAAACGTAACCGTGAGTCAAGGTTTTTTTAAATATTATTAGTGGCAGCCATCTTTCCTGACTTAAGTCATTAATTATAAAATTAATAACAAAACCTATTTTAAGAAAATCAGAAAAAAATAAGAATTTACTGATGATAAATCTAATTACCCTATACAATCCAAGGTTCCCCAAGGCTCTATACTGGATGCAGTCTTCTTCTCAATCTTCCTTAATGACCTCCTCTCCGTCTGGGTCAGTTCGCATTACCACATGAATGCAGATGACACTATACTTTCTGTCTCTAGTGCCTCAGTCTCTGTCCTGAAAACATCACTTCAGCAGGACTTTGATAAAATCCTGTGCTGGTTCCAAGAACATGAACTTTGGGTCACTACCAAAAAAAGCAGTGTCCATAAGTTTTGGCACAAGCCATAAGCTTGCTAGGCTCTCCCTTAGCCTTTTCCACCTTGGATGGCACCCCCCTTCATGTCATTCCCAATGTTAAGCATCTAGTTGTGTGACTGGATGGAAGACTTGACTTCTCCACCCACATTGATTCCATCTGAAGAGAGCTCTGCCCAAATCAGTGCTCTCTTCTGCAAAAAGGATTACCAACCACTCCCAGTCTGCTGGGAAATAGTCACCAAGATGGTACTTCCAGTGTTCATCTATGCAGATGTGGTTTATGATGCTGTCCTCCTCCTTACCAGACTGGGTACTCTTTGCAGTGCCTTTTGCCACTTTGCTGCTGATGCTCCCATTTTTACCCATCACTGGCCCTTATACCCTAGCCTCTTGATTCCTCCTCTTGCTTCCCACCATCTCATTCATTGTGCTTCCTTCATTTCTAAATACTGGTTCTGATCTCTTTCATTGCCTCTCTTCTCTCCTCTCACCCATCTAACCCTCTTCCTCTTATGCACTTAGCACAAGGGACTTTTATGACCTTTTCATTCCGTACTTCAAATCTGCTTCTGGGCAATCTACATTTTCCTTTTATCTTCCTTCCTTTTGGAATTCTCTTTCCCCACTGACTTTACCTCTGTCTCTTTCATCTTTATCTCAAACAGCAACTCAAAATTCTCTTTCTCCCAACTTGCTCTTGTACTGGTTCTGGTTAGACTGTCCTCTGAACTCCAACTCCTCCAAATGTAATCCTGCTGTCTTCTTCTACAGTATGTCCTAGCTTGTTTAAGTCCTGTTTTCTTCCCTCTTCCTGTTATTATTTTTTTATTATTCTTTGGTAACCACGTAAGGCCCACTGGGCCCAAGGCTGTTTCCAGTGGTGATCCAGGAGGACTGGAGAACTTAATTTTGTCTCAGTCTACTAGAAATGTTATTCTATGTCTAGCATTTCCTCCTATTCTCCATCCCTGCACACTGTTTATTATAAATATCCTATTCCCCCTTTCCCCCTGGGTTGAAGCCTTTCTCAGTGTGCCTTTCCCAGTTACCAGTTTTTAATAAACAAATAATACTGTGTAAAAGAATCCAGTGTGGGGCCCCCACCTTGATAAAGTGGTTTACAGACACCACTAAACATTGGTTTAGATTGAATTGATTCAGTATTCATTATGGACCTGTCATTACCCAACTGCTTCTGTAGAGGATGCATGGTTCTCTACAGCCTGCGTGGTCAAGGATGCATTGCCACTAGCAGCACACCTTTGTCCCCAGCTGTCCAGGTTTACTCTCAAACCAAGGTCCCCAGCACTGGGCCTTTGGACAACCCTATAAATATTCCAGTAAAAAAATGTGCAATGCCTTTCTTGAACACAGAAGACATTAATGTTGTTTTCCTTACTTAGCAGTAAGCAAGAAAGAGAGAGATGGAAGGAAGGAAGGAAGGAAGGAAGGAAGGAAGGAAGGAAGGAAGGAAGGAAGGAAGGAAGGAAGGAAGGAAGGAAGGAAGGAAGGAAATATTCAATAATCAAAAAGACTTTAAACTGAAAGTATTTAGAAAAAGACTTGTACCTCGAACCACACCGGCGACCTGGGTTCGGAATTGGACTCGGGGCGCCGGGGGTCGGCAGGAGAGGATAGGATCGAGCGTCTGATGGACTGCTCTCCTATCCTGGGGTGAGCTTGGGGAAGGCCTGGCTCAGTAGTGGCCCCCAGTGGAGACTGCAGGCACTACATGAGCATTGTGATGGGGAACCAGAAAAGCGGAAATACCACTCAGGTGACCGCTGGATGATGGCTCTCTGTCCCCTAGACACTTCCGGTGCCTTCAGTGAGCCCCCCATCCCATCAGCAGCATTCCTGTGCCCTATCATGAGTGCGCTGGGCTGTCCCACCTGGTGCCTTCCCCCTCAGAGAAGAGGGACCTGCCCGGCGAAGGGTTACATCCGGGATATCCTGGGGATTGGCTGCAATGTGAGGGTTGGGTAGGCTCGGATAGGGCCGGTAGGAGTCGCGTGAGGACTTGCAGAGCCTGAAGGAGTCAGGCTTACCAGAGCACAGCAGGAGAGAAAACAGATAAAAAAAAGAAGAAGAAAAAGACTTGTCCTTACCTATCATCCAGTTTATAGACAGTTACATTCCTTAGGATTATGACAGATTAATCAGTGAGAATTTTCCCTCCACCACTCCTCCCTCCCCACAAGTTTTTTTTCTGTGCGGGGGTGGATTGTCTGGGAGGAGGGCCCTTCCAGGGCTAATGAGTTTTTATCACGCCATTCTTCAGATGTTGCATGGTTGGCTAGCAGAAATGTGCCTACATAATTATACATGATGCTCCCCTTATGGTTATTAATGGATACAGTTTGCTAGTGCACTCATGCTGTGCTACATTTTTGTCAATGTGTTTCTGTTATTTCTAATGTGAAAATTCAATAAAAAAGCATTAAAATGAGCTCTTACCATGCTGATCCCAGTAGACTTTTTATGGGGTGCATTATTGTCGGTAGCGAAGCATTTTATGGTTTATGGCCTCCAGTCACAAAGACAACACACCATAAAGCTAGACAGTGGGCAGTATTGTTAAATTGTATCATCATTCATACAGGGCTCTTTCTAAATGGAATAAACAGAACAGTGGATTTCACAATCACAAAAAGGATAAATTTATCAAAAAAAAACTGTATTACAGACTGCAAATAAATATGTAACTGATAACGCAGTGATGGACCTCATGTGCGGCATAAACACATGAGTATAGATAAATCATTTATCACACAAGGTCCCCTTTGTGTATTTCATTTATGGAATAGGATAGGACCTAAAGTGATAGATTCTTTAAGCCTTTTCTAAAAAAATATTATTTCTAAAAGTCTTTGGGCAAGATTCAAAAGGAGATGCATTCGGTGCATCTTGACTGCCCCGGTGCAATGAAAATGCGCTGACCGCATACTGTGATATTCACAGAAGAAGAGCAGGGGAATGCCCCCAGCACATTCCCACTGTGAATACCACAGTAGTGCCCAGCCCAGGCTGCATTGGCATATCCCCCATGTCGGGCTGGGAACCCAATGGGCAGCGCATCCTGTGCCCAAAACCACCATTCACAGTCACAGACATGCAAATGGGACCATTAGGCATGCAAGGTGCAATTAGACCATTTGCATGTCATTATGGCCCCATTTGCATGCACCTTGCAGGGATACGCCTGGCTGAATGCACCGGGCACCTTGCAGGGCTTTCAGAACAGCTGAAGCACCACAACCCGCCTTGGTGATATAGTGGTCCCTCCTCCCCACCCATACAGAGCTGGCTCCTCGATTGTAAGACATATATCCTGGTGTGGTATAGTGGTCTCTTCCCCACCCATAGTTTCACTAGTCCCAAATATTGTAAGAAATGTAACCTAGTGGTCCCCCACCAACACAGGCACCTCCCCCTGCTCGAAATCCAGCACAAGTCCGGTAGCAGCAGGCAGCACAGTGCACCCGCACACTGCAATGGCTGCTCACTGACTATGCTGTCTGTGGCTGACAGCCTACTGTACTTCACACATCCCATTTGTTGTCCATGATGACCAAAAGCCATGTGGCATGTACTGTAGGCTGTCATTTACAACCTTGTCATTGACACAGTTGTGAATGACTGCCTACAGTACTTGCCACATGCCCAGTGGTCGACATGGACTACCAATGGGATGCATACAGTAGGCTGTCAGTTATAGACAGCATAGTCAGTGGGCAGCCATGGCAGTGTGCGGGTGGGCTGCTCTGCCCACCACTATGGGCCTTGTGCTGGGTTTTGGGTGGGGGGTGCCTGAGTGGGTGAAGGGTGAGTGGACCACTGGACAACCAGGGATATATTTCTTACAGTATTCAGGGACAGTGCAGCTATGGGCGGGGGGGACACTATACCACCAGGGATGCATGTCTTACAATATTCGGGGCTAGTGCAGTTACGGGTGGGGGTGGGGGGACCATTCTACCATCTGGAGCTGGAAAGAGTGGCAGGTGGTATAATGCTGTGAGCCGCATGGGGGGGTGCTTGGCCTGTCAGGGTGTGCAGGCTGCCACTCTGCTGTGTGCAGTACAGTGGTCTGCCTGTGGGTGGCCACCCACTTAAGTCTAGTTGAAATAGACTTATCTGTCAGAGGTGCATCCCTTGACTTGCCCCAGGGATGCGCCTCCAAATTGGGCTGTCAATGGGGCTGCAGCGGATATGCATGTGCACACCCCCTTCACAGCTCCCCCAGATGTACCGCATATCATTACCGGTATTGTGTGGCGCATCAGGGATGAGCCGTCACATCGTGCCCCTTGCCGAATCATTTTTCAGCACAAGTTGGGGATGTGCCAGTGCATCTTGGATATGCTGGGCGCATCCCTTTTGAGACTCCTGCCTTTTCAGTTTATTGTTTGACTAGTGGTACTGTGCATTCCCCCATCCCGGTTGCCATAGTCAATGCCATGGACATGGTGTCAGGATGACAAGCTGACACTGAGACATAGCAATTCATTGGTGCCACAAAATGTCCACAGAAATTACAAACCACCAGTGCAGAAGTTCTGTGGCAAATGGTAATCCTTCCGCAGAACTTGGTCCCAAAGTGCTGCAGAAAAAGAGGGGCCTTGTGTATGGCTTAATATTGTGCTAGGGTTGGAGTATATGAACTGCAAGGAGCACTCCTAATATAGAAATGTATGCTATATGTAAAACTAAATTTAGAGGTATAGTGTCAATTCTCACATCATATAGAGTATAAAGGCTTTGTGATAACACTAGGCCTTATTAACCAGAAATCAGGTCAACCAGGAAAGAAAATCCTGCCACCAAAGGTTTTGTTCCTCTAAACATTTATGGACCCTCTCCAGTGCCATCCTGGAGTGGGCCACTGTCCCTGGCTTGCCAGCTGTTACAAGGCCAAGGGGCCTAGGTTCCCGTGAGCTGACCTACAGAGGTCCTTTCCCAAAAGTTGAAAAAAAATGGAGGTGCCTCCATCTAGAGTACATTTTAGTGGGTATGCTTAGCTGTGGTACAATCCTCTGGGATGTTGTACCAACCCTCCTCCCCAACAGTAACCCCAACATGGACTTACCTGGATTAACCTTCCCTCTTCCACTATACCATTTAACTCTTCATTTCAGTTAATAACCTGATCACTAAAATTAGGCTCTGGAATCCATTTTCTGCTACAAAACAATGACTCTGTGGTTTATTTACAGGAGAAGGGTTTAGGAATGGGGTAAGTAGAAATAGAGTTCAAGCAAGCATTTTAAAGATTGGCATTTCCCCAAATTCACATTTCACTTTTTCAATCCCAATCCCATGTTTCAATCAATGCAGCCATTATCTCTGTCTAACTAGCTAACTGCTGCAGGTGCCCAACCCCAGACCCACAGGCCCCAGTCCATTAAAGCCCCACCCTCCTTTATGGGGTACCCAGATTCCAGTTGCAGGCCTGAGGCACAGCTAGTAGCTGGCATTGGCACACTTACTTGAGTTAACTTTTGACATTTCTCTCTCTCTTTGGCTCTACCTCCACCCCTAGTGTGCCTGCTTAACTATTTACAATCCTCAGGTGCAGTGCAATTCATGCTTTTTCCTCATGGTTCTGCAGATTCAGTCCTTAGATGGCACAGTTCACTGAAACATAGAAACATAGAAACATAGAATTTGACGGCAGATAAGGACCGCTTGGCCCACCCAGTCTGCCCATTTCCCTACCTACTGGATAAGCTGCAGATCCTAGTTAACCAGCAGCCTACTTCTTCCTACCCCCAACCCCTAGAATTGCCTTAAGACTGTCCCGTGCATGCTTGAATTCCACCACTGATTTTGACTCCACAACCTCCTCCGGAAAGCCGTTCCGTGCATCCACAACCCTCTCTGTGAAAAAATACTTCCTTAAATTACCTCTGAGCCACCCCCCCCGTATCTTCAAATTGTGCCCTCTTATTCTTGCACACCTCTTTTTTTGAAAGATGCTACCCTCTTGAAGTCCTGTGGATGTTTGGCAGCACAGGCAGAACTGGGCTCCAAAGCTTTAACAGGGGCACAGAGGCTACAGCTTGCTCTCTCTTTCTCTTGCTAGCAGATTATGCAGCTTGTCCCCTTCAGACCATTACAGGTCCCATTGCAGGGCATGTGCACAAGGTGTGACAACTACAGAGGACCCAGACCAGGGAGTGGCCCCACGGCCTGGCTCCCTCCGATCAGAGCACCCTGGCACTCTGGAACAAGACATGTGATCCCCTGCAGTGGCATATCCCACTTGATGGTGGTTAGCGAGTTCCCCACCTGGCCCTGGGTGCCAGTGGAAACATTCAGCACATTCTCTTTTGCTTCTCTTTCTTTCTCTTATCTCTCTGCCACAGTGTGTAGCCACAGCAATTTGTTTTTCTCTTTTCCTTGCTGTATCTCAGGAGCAGACAACAGGCATCTGACTCAGAAAGGCACCTGTCCATCCTTCTGCTTTCACAGTCTCTTAACTTGAACACAGCAACATTCTCGCTCTGGCTCACACACATATGATTTACAATCCAGCAGCAGCGTCAGTCTGCCTGTTCCTAAATGTGTAAACACACCTGTCTAGGCAAGCCTCTTTTGCATACAGAGCCCACACAGTATGGAATAACATTCCAGATTCCATTAAAGGTGCCAAATAATATAATAGCTTGCAAAATAACTTAACATGTTATTTAATACATAAATGTGATAGCCAAACTCAGTTTTTTTCCTACGAATAGGGTAACTGGTGCATCTATCCTGCAGTAACCTGTCCCGTAACCAGGATGTACTTGGAAGCCAGTAGGACCACAGACTGCATGATTTCCAAACCTGCCCAGTCTGTTTAGCCTGGATAATGGATCCCAATAGCTGCTCCAGGTTCACAGATAGCTCATGCTAGTCAGAACTGAATGGAGAGTATCTGCACAACCCAAGAAATGAGATGCCACAGTGCTGCACATCTTTCCTGAATAAAAATATTTTAAAGAGCTAGTGTACTGCCTAAAACTAATATTAGTTTTTAAAAGCAGTCAACCATTACCTTTTGTATCTGATGTGCTTTTTCTTTTCCTTTTTGATAAATAGATTTTTTATCTGATGTTTGTAGGTGAGATGTGTGAAACAGCAGTCCGCCTGGCAGCTGACATATTCTAGTTCTGTTCCTCTCACTACATCATCAGTGCTGTTGCCTCCCTGTCTGTGACATCACAGCTGCTCAAGAAGAGCTACTCAGCAGCTTCTAGGCCAGTCACATGTGATGTCACTATCAGGTAGATCGCAGTGCTGATGATGCACTGGGAGGCATAGTGGATATGTCAGCTACCAGGGAGAGTGCTGTTCTACACATCTAGCATAATTCTGTCACGTAAAAAACTTCCTAATTAGAAAAAAATTTGTCAGCTGCAAAACATTACAACTGATTACTTCTTAAATGTTCCTGTCTGCTGTCTTTGGTTCCACTAACTCTTTAAAGAGAGCAAAACTGATCTCCAGGTATACGCAAATGCCCTACAGGTAAAAAATATATGTGGGAAGGAGCTGGTTCTCGAAAATGCAAATGGTCAAAATTCACCTCAGACATGAACCCAGAGGTTATTCCAAAAGATCAGTTTTCATTATGAAACATATTTGTCCATTACAAATCAATCTAAACAAATGTCTAGAAACCACTTTATCAAGTCTGTTGATCCCATTGGTATTTCATCAACACAACATTAAGCCAGAAATCCTGAGACTACAAATAAGTTTGCAGAGACAGAGAACTGGAATGATGTAAAGAATAGCCGAAGGAGAAATAACAATACAAAATAAGAAAAACAACCGAAGCATAACTCTGGAAGGATTCATTCATTTTACTCAAAGAAGCAGCTTTTGTTAGCAGAATATTTTATTATATATTGTAATATTTAAAGAGCCCCTGACACGATTAGAAAAACTTGTAAAAAATGTGTGATTTAGACACATTTCTTTTTATATTTCATACGTTTTCTATAATTCTTTCCCTTTTTTCTTTACTACTGAGGACAGTTGTATGAAAGAGGATTACTTTCCTTTGAACTTTATCTACTCTTTCTGCTTGCCTACACCTGACATCATAATCTTCTGTTTATGACATCATAATTATCTCTACAGCAACAGACTGTGATGTCATTAATGGAATTGTAATGTCAGGTGTAGGCAAGTAGCCAGAACTGATTGGGCAGCAATCCTATTTACATGCAAATGTCCTTAGTAATGAAGAAGAAAGAGTGAGAATTACAGATAAAAATACTTTTACAGAAAAATATACTAAATGTAAGCTAAATTGTGTTTAATTATAAACTTTTTCAAAGCTGCTACAATGGTGTCAGGGGCTCTTTAAGCAATAGTGCATTTCAGGCAAAAATATAAATGTATCTATTTTTATTTTTATTTGATTTCACTGCAGAGCTGAGATATGGGGGTTGAAGTGTTTAAGAGTCCCTGCTTTGTGGCCACACCCACTATGAATAAATTAAACATTTTGGTGGAGTTCTGTACTGTTTACTATCACAAATGTGTGCTTGCACCCTCCTAATACATCCACAGTATAAATATAGTATGTGAAATCAAAATGTAACCGTGAGGCAAGGGTTTTTTAAATATTATTAGTGGCAGCCATCTTTAATAACTTAGTCATTAATTATAAAGTTAATAATAAAATCTGTTTTAAGAAAATTAGAAAGAAATAAGAATTTATTGATGATAAATCTAATTACCCTACACAGTCCGAGGTTCCCCAAGGCTCTGTACTGGATACAGTCTTCTTCTCAATCTTCCTTAATGACCTCCTCTCTATCTGGGTCAGCTTGCATTGCCACATGAATGCAGATGACACTGTGCTTTTTGCCTCTAGTGCCTCAGTCTCTGCCCTGGAAACATACCTTCAGCAGGACTTTGATAATGTCCTATGCTGGTTCCAAGAACATGAACTTTGGGTTAGTACCAAGAAGACAGTGTCCATGACCTTTGGCACAAGCCATATGCATGCTAGGCTCTCCTCCCCCTTAGCCTTTTCCACCTTGGATGGTACCCCCCTTCAGGTCATTCCCAATTCCGAGCATCTAGTTGTGTGACTGGATGGAACACTTGACTTCTCCACCCACATTGATTCCATCTGAAGAAAGCTCTGCCCAAATCAGTGCTCTCTGCTGCAATAAGGATTACCAACCACTCCCAGTCTGCTGGGAAATAGTCACCAAGATGGTACTTCCAGTGTTCAGCAATGCAGATCTGGTCTATTATGCTGTCCTCCTCCTTACCAGACTGGGTACTCTTTGCTGCACCTTTTGCCACTTTGCTGCTGATGCTCCCGTTTTTAACCATCACTTGTCCTTATACCTTAGTCTCTTGATTCCTCCTCTTGCCTCCCGTCATCTCATTCATTGTGCTTCCTTCATTTCTAAATACTGGTTCTCATCTCTTTTATTGCCTCTCTTCTCTCCTCTCACCCATCTGACCCTCCTCTTCTTATGCACTTAGTGCAAGGGACTCTCATGACCTTCTTCACCCCATACTTCAAATCTGCTTCTGGGCAATCTACATTTTCCTTTTGTCTTCTCTCCTTTTGGAATTCTCTTTCCCCCACTGACTTTACATCTGTCTCTTTTATCTTCATCTCAAACAGCAACTCAAAATTCTCTTTTTCCCAACTTCCTATTGTACTGGTTCTGGTTAGACTGTCCTCTAAACTCCAACTCTTTCAAATTTAATCCTACTGTCTTCTTCTACAGTATGTCCTAGCTTGTTTAAGTCCTGTTTCCTTCCCTCTTCCTGTTATTTTTTTTGTTATTCTTTGGTAGCCAGGTAAGGCCCACTGGGCCCAATGCTGTTTTCAGTGGTGATCCAGGAGCACTGGTGAGGTTAATTTTGTTTCAATCTACTAGAAATGTTGTTGTATGTCTACCATTTCCTCCTATTCCCCATCACTGCACACTGTTTATTGTAAACATTGCTTATTAATGTAAATTCATGTTTGTTTCCTGAATTCCATTTTACTATAGCCAGTATAGCAATGTTCTGTTACCTTACCTGTTACCTCAGTCGTTTATATGTGTCTGAATACTGTTTCAGTTTACATTGACCGTACTTTATCAGTTATTGTAATTTTTCTTCCTATCCCTCAGGTTGAAGCCTTCCTCAGTGTGCCTTTCCCAGTTATGTTTTTAATAAACAGACAATACTGTGTAAAAGAATCCAGTGTGAGGCCCTCCACCTTGATAAAGTGGTTTAGACACCACTAAACATTGGTTTAAATTGAATTGATTCAGTGTTCATTATGTATCTGTCACCACCCAACTGCTTCTGGAGAGGATGCATGGTTCTCTACAGCCTCCATGGTCAAGGATGCATTGCTGCTGGCAGTACACCTTTGTCCACAGCTGTCCAGGTTCACTTTTGAACCAAGGTCTCCAGCATTGGTGCACATAGCTCTACCACTGGGCCTTTGGACAGCCCTATAAATATTCCAGTACATAAATGTGCAATGCCTTCCTTGTACACAGAAGATATTAATGCTGTTTTCCTTACTCAGCAGTTTAAGAAAGAAAGAAAGAAAAAGAGAGAGAGGGAGGAAGGAAGGAAGGAAAAAAGAAAGAAAATATTCAATAATCAAAAGGACTCTTTAAATTTAAACTGAAAGACCCAGATGTTCAAAAGAGTTGAGCCATGTGCAATAGGGTTGCGCCTGTGCAAGTCCGAAATTGCTCCATTCTGCGATATTCAGCAGGAGACAGTTGTGCCCCCGAAATCATGCTGAGCAACAGCGCAATGATAATGAAGGCATGCACAATCAAAGGGGGAGGAACCATGCATAAATGGCGCAGTGCGATATTCAACGACTTGCTCCATGTGCAATAGGGGAGCAAGCGAAGTTGCGCTATAGCAGAAATGAGCCAAAATAAAAAGGAGCAAGGGAGAGGTGCAAGAACACTACAGGGAAGCCACATGAGTCAGAAGCATAGGCAGACAGACAAGGCAGGAGGCACAAACAGGGCAGGCCAGGGAAAGGGCACTCTGAACAGCCAGGCACAGGGAAGGTGTGGGGAGCCACACAGCACAGAGGCCAGCACAGGCAGGTGTTCCCGGTGCAGGGGAAGTAGCAGCTAGGACAGTGGGAGGAACACAGTAACAGCTGCCAGGGCAAGTGAACACAAGCCAGGGACATGGCCAGTGCCACCTTCCAGATGGAGGCCATTATGAGGGGGGTGAGAAGGTGGGTGGCAGGGGGGCATGGCCATGGAAGGGCCCATTGGCAGTATGCCCCCAACAGGCAGTACCGAGCCCACACCAGTTTTGAGCTGTACACTGATACTGAGATTGTGGGCTGGTACCACCTGAATAGGGCAATTCTGAGGCAGCTCTGTGAGCTGTGCAGTGATGTGATGCAGGCGTCCACACAATGGAGCCATGCTCTGTCAGTGGAGACTAAGGTAACAGCCTGCATGTGCCTGCTCGCCATGGGTACCTTCCAGACACCAACTGGGGACACCACAGGCATAACCCAGTCGGCCATGTCATGCCACCTCACCCAATTCCTCAGCACATTGCTGCCACATGCTGCGGAGTACATCCATTTCCCCAGCAGAGCGGCAGAGCGCACAGCAAACATACACGAGTTCCACAGGGTAGCATGTATGCCTGGCGTGCTGGGGCAATAGACTGCACCCATGTAGCCATACGCACACCACCTGACCCTGAGGGGGCCGCATACATAAATCGCAAGGGCTATGCCAGCATCAACTGCCAGGTAGTGTGCGATGCCAGGGGGCCCATAGTCAATGTCTGTGCCACGCATCCTGGGGGAGCACATGATTCGTTCATCTGGCACCAGTCAGCACTGTGCCACAGATTCAAGAGTGGGGACATCCCCACTGGACACCTAGTGGGTGAGTATGCAAACCACATGGACAATCATAGGGCCTGGGGGGGCATGGCCAGAGGTGACATGGGTAGTGGCCTACATGGCCTGGGGCAGGGCGATGCTGAACACCATACTAACCTCTGCCCTCTACACACATGTGACAGTGGATACCCACTCCATCCCTGGCTGCTCACACCCTACCTGCGGCCCGCAGCCCCATCACAGCAACACTACAATGAGGCACATGCCACCACACATAATGTCATCAAGCAAGTGTTCGGGATGCTGAAGTCATGTTTCCATTGCCTGGACACCTCTGGCAGTGCCATACAGTACAGCCCCTCAAAGGCCTGTGGGCTATTCCTGGCCTGTTGCATCCTGCACAATAAGGCCAACGAATGTGGGATAGCCATACAGGTCAAAGAGGGGGACAGCGATGGGGACGCTGGTGATGATGGTGATGGGCGGCCCCCCCTTGGCTGATGGGACCCTCGACTGATCCGGCTGGCACAGCTGCACCGGGACACCATCACGGAGGAGCACTTCAGCCAACCCAGGTAAGTCATGTGGTCATGTGCAACCACCAGTGGCTAAGGCACAACCCACAAACACACATGGACACACACCAGGTGTGCATGCCGTCAAGGGAAGTGGCAGGGCATAGAAGCACACACACAAGCGGGGATGGGTGGTGATTAACATGCCACATGGACGGACACACACACACGCACACACACAATGCACCAAACATGCACAGAGGGCAGGAGGCACACCAACCAAGAACGCCAACCCTAGCAACACACATGTCCACAGGCCACCACGCCTACTGCCTGTTCATGTACGTGTGTCAGATGCTGAGCACCATTGCACATTGGTGTACAGCACAATGCAGGCATCATCATGCACACACAACTGCAGACAGCAGCCCTGAGGTTTTGCGGGTGGACTGTGTGTCCATGTGCAGGGCCGGGTACCTACCTGTGCACTGCACACTAAAACACACAATGCACACAGGGCAGCACCAGACAGTAGCTGCGCTGGGAGACAGATCAGTCATGCAACACAGTGCCCTGGCCACCACGGATGCGTGGTTGGCCCTGCCGAGACCCGTCAGCACTGACAGGCTGACCACTGGCTTCATGGGGTGGCACCAATGGTCCAACAGGGGTTCCACTGCATGAACGTGATTGTGCTCACACAGGGCTCTGCAGCACACCAAACATGCCTGCACCAGGAGTGCTCAGGATGCCCACAGCTGAACCCAGTGTCGACAGGGTGGGAGTCACACGATGTTGGGAACGAGGGGTGGATAGTGCACTGCGTGGTGTCCGTGATGCATGAGCACCTGACTGTGTGCCCAATGTGGCCATGACAGCAGTGAATGCCTGTGCATGCCTATCAATGGCAGCGGTCACATCCTCCCGCAAATGGTCCATCCCTGCCAGGATCAGTGCGGTGTCCCTGATGTGACACTTCTCTGCCCACACCAGAGCCACATGCTGTGCATCCATGGACGTCATAAGCCACATCTGCTGCTGGACCAATGCTTGTAGTAGGCAGGTGTGCTCATCCAAGAGGTCATCAGCCTCCTCAGCATCCTTTCCCTCCGGGTGTGCACGGCCCCAATGATCAGCACCCCTTGAGGGTGGATGCTGTGCACCAGGACGAGGCGTGGGCATGTCCACAGGTGGTGCACAGAGGCCGCCGCTGAACCCTGTACCCCCAAGCTCATTGGGCAACTGCTGATGCTGCCCCTCCAGCTGCCATTCCCCAGGGCTCAGTGGTGCCACCACAGTGGCCGCAACAGTCCCACTGTCCTGAACAGACACCAGTGCTGCCCCACTGGTGCTGACAGGCACAGGCTGGGACTGTGCTGACATGCAGGCCTCCACGGCAGCACCACCCACAGCCATGGGCATGAAGTGCCCTGCTATGTGGCCATCCCATGGCACACACGTGTCACTGCCCATGATGGTAGCGTCATCATCACCGGTGACGGACTCTGCACCGGCCACAGTCACAGCATGCTGGCATCCATGGATGCCAGCATGCTGGGACACAGACAGGGCTTCCTCCACACCTGTTACAACGACATCAGTGTGGACAGCCAGGCAGCCCCACTGTTGCAATGCTCCACGTATACCTGTGGAAGTGGATGGGCCCTCGTCCAGCTCCAGCTGACTGTCCTCAGTGGACAGGCCCACCACCGCTGACCCATGCAGACACTCAGGATCTGTAAGGGAAAGCAAAGTTGCAGTACTGCATGTGACCTACCCTGCCCCCCCATAGACAGACCATGACTTACCATGCAGTGATGGGCCACCACCCATCTGGAAGCCACCACCTGGAACACCCTCAATGGCACTGTGCTGCATGCTTCCAGAAAGCTTCTCCTCCTGTGGGGTCAGCTGTACAACCTCCGGCTGTCCCCCACCTGTTGCAGCATGTGCTGCCCTTACGGCAGCCACCTTCTCCTTTATCCTCCTCCTGTCCATGCCCATCTTTTTCTTACACTCCTGCAAGGAGCGCTGGTGGCTGCCACGCAGGTTCACAGCACATGCCACCTCCTCCCATGCAGCAGCATGGGCTTGAGGTGTTCCCACCGTCCACTGAGAAGTGGCTCCTGATCTAGGTAGGCCTCGAACAGGGCCTCGGTTTAGGCCTTTGTAAAGTTTGGACTCCTCCTCCTCCCACCACTGTTTTCCTCCTCTCCAACAACGTGCTCGGTCATTATGTAGCCTGTAAGAATGGCAGTTGTTACCTGTGACTGTGCAGTCCCATGCATGTCCCTAAATCCACAGTCCACACTCCTAAACAGCATGCAACTCACCAATAGACTGCAGTCACCTACTATGACCACTGCAGCACAATGTTGCACTTTTATAGCACAACAGATGCAAATGAGGTGAGGAGCAACTTTAATTAGATGCAAATTGCAGTTCTGCACCATTGAATGGCTGATTAGATAATATGCATATGACGGCTGAACATCACGCTGTTGCGCTTAGCGCAATTGTGTTGAACATGCTGAGCCAATGGTGCAGTTCTGTGACATGAGTAGTGCATACCTCACTGCGCATGCCTGAGTTGCTGACACAGGTGTCTGCCGTGCTGATGACGTGCTATGCATGGTAGGCAATGCAGAGCATGGCCACCATTGTGCCAGTGGCGCTACAGCAATGGTCACTACATGGCGCTGTGGCACTGGTCCATCATAAGTACAATGGGCCAACTGCACTGTAGGCTGCTAAGGTGCTGGCACACAGACAGCCAATCGCACTACATGCATTGTGTTCCTATGGCGCTGTGTGTGTCCATGCGCCAGAGACCCTTGACCCTGTGCTCGACCTTTGGCCCATATGCGCTATGCATCAGGCATGGGTGCACCTCTATCGCGCTGTTCAGTAACAGCACGATAGCGAATGGCAGTGCTGTACCTTGCAGCATCTGCATGTGGGGAGCCGCACTGCAGAGCACCACATTGCCAACTAGAAGAGAGAGAATGGCATGCAGAAGGGCAACCCAGTGGTCTGCGATTGAATTAGCGAATCTAGTGGCCATTGTGGAGCCACACCATGGGCCTCTCTTCGGAAAGGCGCCCCTGGACAGGGCCAGGACCCAGGTGTGGCAGGAGGTGGCCACTGCCCTGGAGAAGGCCACTGGATGGGGGAGGAATACCGAGCAGTGCAGGCACCAATACAGGGACCTGCGGAAGAGGGAGCCAGAGCTACTGGCATGCCTGCGGACACGTGCCAGGAGGGGCACGGTGCCACAGCCAGGTAGGGGTTCCATCAACACACTTTTATCGTCCATATGGGTAACAGTGTTGTATGTGTCCAGCACATAGGGAGGGACCATCTGGGGTTGGCTGTGGTGGTGTTCACAGGGTGTGGGTGGGTGGGTCTGGCTGGGTGGGAGGACACATCTGGGGCAGGGGGACTTTGCTTCGGGATTGTACTGATGTTCCTCTCTCCTTGTTTGCCCCACAGGCCCGGAGGAACACCGCCGTGTGAGGGAGGAACTGCGGCGGAAGGAAGATGGTGCAGCCAGGTGGGGCGAGGGCCATCACCGCCCACCTGACCGGCCCGATCAGGGTGAGTGCCAAACATCCATGATTACTGTTGCATGCTGTGTGACAGGGTGGGCAGCGGGGCATGGCCACCATCCATCGACACCACTGCCATGCACGCAACTTGTTACAGTCAACACTGTCCAGTGGCAATGCATGTCTGGGAGTGTGTCAATGGTGGTCCATGCGTGTACCAGGTACATGGTTGTGCCACTGCCTTTGCATCATATAGCCATGTCACTAAATGGCCACGGTGGTGCTGTACGTGACTTGGCCGGTGGGTGTGTGCAGCGTTCTGCATGGCTGTATGCACCTGGGTGGGCAGGTCCTGTGGATGCGATCACTGCGGGTGGTCACACACCATCACAGTGGTATGTCCCATGGCCGTATGCCATGCACAGTGGGCGGGCTGTGTGGGGTTGTGCATTCACACCTATTGACTGTGCTCCCTTGTCCTAGGTACCCGCCATCTTCGTGAGATACGGGAGGCACTGCGGGAGATCTTGGTGGTTGCACAGGTGTTGCTGGACATCCTGCAACGATTGGATGAGACTGGGGTTCTGAGGAGGCACAGGGCCCAGAGGAGCCAGAGCAGGGAGAGGCGCTCCCACTAGTGAGGGAATGCTCACAGTATTCCCCTACCACCCTGGACCCACCCTCACACCCCTCCTTCCCCGTCCCATTTGTCCACGCCGACCTCTACGCACCCCCACCTTGTTTGTGGCCCCTCAACCTTGTATATAGTTCCACTGTTTTATTGTATATAGTTTGTGTTATTGTAAATAGTTGATCGTTATATATTTTTTCAATAGATTTCATTTTGATATGAATACTTTTGTGGTCTCTGATTTGCAGCGGGCTATAGGTGCTCAGCTGCAGTGTTGTGCATGGTGCAGGGGTGGTGTGGTCATGGGTGTGTGTGTGTCAGTGTGGAGGTGATTATGGTGTGGGGGTAGCTATCAGTCAGTGTCTGTGGTGTGTGTGCTGTTCCCTGTGCACTGGCTGACTGTGTGCAGTGGGCCATGGTGCATGCTCTGTGTCCATGGCGCAATTGGCCCATCCATGGCCTGTGCAGCTGACACACATGCATGTCTGTGACCTGCACGGTCCGCTGGCATGTCAGTGGTGGCAGTCCCTGCAGGGCAGCCACTGTGCCCGTCACATTGCTGGGTTGCCTCCTGTCACTGGTGTGGTGCATGCCTAGCTCAGGTGGCACTGTGGGCACCACAGTCGTTGTCCCACCTCCATGCTGTGCCTTGTGTATGTTGCAGGGGATGTGCCCCACTGTCTGTGACTTGTGCTCCGGGTGA
Organism: Neoceratodus forsteri; assembly: GCA_016271365.2. Taxonomy (NCBI): domain Eukaryota; kingdom Metazoa; phylum Chordata; order Ceratodontiformes; family Ceratodontidae; genus Neoceratodus; species Neoceratodus forsteri. Next base: position 1,363,927,893 of record CM028132.1, read on the forward strand.
CTGATGGTGGTGTATGGGTCCACAGTGCCTGCGCAGGGTGGCTGGCACTCCAGTGCCATGGAGGACTGCGGGTTGTGTGTACACAGTTTACATGGGCCCACAATGGGGGCTTGGTTGCCCCACCACTGCATCCCTGTGTTGTTGTGCCCTTGGGTATGGGTGGGTGTCTGTCCACACACTGCGTAGCTTCCGGTGTGGTGCATGCTTCCACACACCACTGTGGGTGGCTGTGCTGGCTGTTGTGGCCAGTGGTGGGTCGGGGTGTGTCACTGAACTTCTGTGCAGGGTGCTGTACTGTTGGTGGTGGTGTCAAGGGCATGCCCTGTCCCGTGTGGGGTACCTCTTGTGCCGACGCATGGTTGGTCTCTCAGCAGTACCTTGGGGGGACTGTGCATGGTGGCACTGTGTCTACAGTTGTTGCATTGCTGTGTGCTGCCACCCACTGATGGGTGCTCGTGGTGGGGCTGGCTTGCATGGTTCTGTGGTGCACAGGGTTGCAGTGTCACAGTGGGGGTGGTGGCATGCATGGGGTTTCCTGCAGTGGTGGTCACTGCTCATGGGGGGGTGTCTGGGGTCACAGTGCAGGGTGTGCTCTGCATTGGGGGGGATGGTGTGGAATGGGGTGGTCAGCCCTCTTTGTGTGCCAGTCACAGCTTGCCGGTAGGTGTGATGTGGCACCGTGGTCCGGCTGTGGGTTGTTTGCTTGTCTTCATGGGCCAGTGGTTATTCTGGCCCTCCCCCAATTGTGCAGTGCATGGGGTGTGGGGGGAAGATGTCTGTTCTGCTGTGTGTTCCTGTGCCCATCTGTGGCATGGGTGGTGGGCTCCTACCTCCCTAGTTGTGCAGTTACATTGCTCTGCTGCTGGGGGGCATCCTTGGTTGTGCTATGGCGCCTCTAGACTGCTCAGCTGAACATCCCTTGTTGTGCTATGGCGCATCAGATCTGTTCAGCTTCTCCTCTCTAGTTGCGCTATGGCGCAGGTGGTGCGATATTCAGTCATTGGCTGTAGGCACAGTTTGGCCTACTCTGTTTTTGAATATCGCATCTCTTGCGCATGGGCGCAATAGACTTGTACATGCTCCTGCTAGTGTGCACTTTTTGGGCGCAGTTTGAATATCTGGGCCAAAGTGTTTAGAAAAAGTCTTGTCCTTACCTACCATCCAGTTTATAGAAAGTTACATTCCTTAGGATTAGGACAGATTAATCAGTGAGAATTTTCCCTCCACCACCTCCCACAAGTTTGTTTTCTGTGTGGGGGGGGTGGATTGGGTGGGAGGAGGGCTCTTCCAGGGCTAATGAGTTATTATCATGCCATTCTTCAGATGTTGCATGGTTGGTTAGCAGAAGTTTGCCTACATAATTACACACACTGCTCTCCTTACGGTAATTAATGTATACAGTTTGCTGGTGCACTGCTGCTGTGGTACAGTTTTGTCAATGTATTTCTGTTATTTCTAATGTGAAAATTCAACAAAAAAAAAACATAAAGTTAGCTCTTACCATGCTGACCCCAGTGGACTTTCTCGTTTGTCGTTTTATGGGGTGCATTATTGTCGGTAGCAAAGCGTTTTAAGGTTTATGGCCTCCAGTCACAAAGACAAGGCACCATAAAGCTAGACAATGGGCAGTATCAGCCAAAAGGCCCCCACTCCAAAATAAGACAGAGCTGGGGTCTACAAGGGTGGGGCAGGGGGAGTACAAAGAGAAAAAGCAAGTGATTGACAAAAGAACATCATGTATCCCCAGAAGGCAGGGGTAGGGCAGATAATATCTACAGGGTACAGAAACCAAACAAGAGGAAGGGGAGTAAGGCAGACAAAAGCAGAACAGAAGGCAGAGCTCCTGGAAGACCACCCACATAAAGGCCAGGGGCCTGGACAACAAAATGTGCAATCTTCAGACAGTGGTGGCAGAAGCCCAGCAAGACTTGGTGGCCATAACTGAAATATAGGCAGCCAGTACCACAGCTGAGTATCTTAAACAGTAATTCCCAGCTATGCTGTGCTCCGCAGGGATGATAGTAAGGGTTGTAGGGGGTCAGCCCATACTAACAACTGTCCCCGACTATGAAGGACATCCATCATTTTATCCCTCAACATTGGTCTATCCCTCATCCGTCCATCACAGATAAGGTACTACCTACACAGAAAAGGCACTGTAAATTTAGACTGTACAGCAGAAATTCATAGTATTCTAATTTGCTAAATCAAAAATAAACATTGTACAAATAAAGGCAGTTATTTCCACCAAGTTCTGAGCATGTATCTCCATGTTACAAGATGTGTCCCTCCTTTTGAGGACCAGTGTCCATTGTTGTCCCTCAATCTGAGTGGCCTGTCCCTCATTTCAGTGACAACAAGTTGAGAGGTATAGTTGGCCCTGTATGTCAGGGAGGGAATTAAGGCAACTGAAGACATGGCCCTCCAGACCTAGTGTGGGTACAACTGGTGACAAGTAGAGGGAAGGTGGTAAAATGGTGGTAGCCTGCGGACCATTCCAATGAAAGGAAGAGATGTACAAAGAACTAGAGGAGGAAATAAGAAAGATTCAAAGAAAAAACAAGCTACAGAAAAGTGCTAGAAGCAACATTTGCTGTAATACAGTGGCTAGTTTATTAAAACGTGAAGTTCATGAAAAAAACAACAGCCAGCACCCCGGTGCTTGAAAACCTTACATGGATCTTGCTCAGGGGACCCACTTTAGGTTCAAAGCCTCCGTGGGTTGGTTGCTGTTTTTTCGTGTCTTTCACATTTTAATAAACTGACTACTGTATTACAGCAAACTTTGTTTCTAGCTCCTTCCTGTAGCACAATTTTTTTCTTTGAGTTCTAGTTTGGAATTGTTTAAAGCCACTGTTCTACTCTACGATGCTGTGCCTGATGTTTTCTTTGTTTCCAATTTGTAGGCAGTACAGTGTAGTGGTTAAGAGCACTGAGCTGCAGATCTGGAGACCTGGGTTTCAATCCCAGCAGCCTCCACTTCCATACTGTGTGACCCTGAGCAAGTCACGTAACTTCCTTGTGCTCCAAGGTTGCACCTGGAAACAAGCTCTGGCCTAGTGTGCCTTTCCTGGTTAAGCAATTTCCTCTCCCCCTTGGAACTGTTTAAAGCAGCTGCTCTACTCTGCAATGCTGTGCCAGGTATTTTCTTTGTTTCTGAGGAAATAAGAAGAGCAGTGACACAGGCGGGAAGTTGTGTAGGTGGAAGACTGGAGTATCCCAATGGCAACCAGCACCAGAAGTCAAGCACTGGAGGCAGCATTCACTTTTCTTGGTGAGTCTTCATTAAGATTCATAATTTTTCTATAGCACCTGGTTACCATCCCCTCCTATTATATCCAAACCCAATGTATGCTCAGCACGTGATGTTATCATGTTTTAACCAATGACAGGGCTGCATTCTGCCACAGAAATCAATAGGCATTTATCTGCCACTGCTCCCACTCCCTGAGTAACTGGCAAAGAACATCATATGGTGATATTTGCTCAACCTATACTACAGCCTAATAAAATTTTCAGTTCTGAAGTTATTACCCTGAGGCCAACTTAAACAAATACTTGACAATAGCATCGACCTGTTAACTAAATACCTTACTTTGTATAGATTTATTAGTGCCTTTAAGGTATAGGGAAGTCCTCTGAAATGACTAACTGGAAAAATGAATTAGTCTGTCTTTAAAAAGAATTATGCCCAAAAAGGTGAAATATAATGATGTGTAGGCCTGTTGAAAGTACAGAGCTGTTAAATTAATAATTGTACTATAATTACTGGCCAGTACTTTTTCCTATAGGGAAACCCAGTAATAATTTGCCGTTATCACCTGCTGGTTATAACAGCAAACATGTGCTGAGTTTTCCCTGCCTCTATACCTGCACCAGTTGCACACTGTCTCTTTCCATCTTTCCCCACTTCCCTTGCCAGATGGATGCATCAACCGCCACTCGGGGGGCTAAGTAAACTCCCTCAAACACACAGACAAAAAGCCCAAGAACTAATACAAAAATGGATGAGGTCCACTCTGCAAGCCAAACAGTAAAATAGATATTGTCAGACCACGCTGAAACTTGACCAGTCCGCGGATGCCTCAACACTGATCTGTTTTTTTTTTAACTATTTTATATAATTGCTATGGCAAAAAAGCACTGGCCAGCAATTATGTAAAATAATAGATGGGGCTGTGTGTGTAACTCGATATTACACATGCTCTCATAGAAACATAGAAACATAGACTTTGACGGCAGATAAGGACCGCTAGGCCCATCTAGTCTGCCCAATTCCCTACCTACAGGATAGGCCGCAGATCCTAGTTAACCAACAGCCTATTTCTTCCTACCACCCACAAGAATTGCCTTATGTCTGTCCCATGCATTCTTGAATTCTCCTACAGTTTTAGACCCCACAACCTCCTCCGGAAGGCTGTTCCATGCATCCACTACCCTATCTGTGAAATAATACTTCCTCACATTGCCCCTGAACCACCCTCCTTCTATCTTTAAATTGTGTCCCCTTGTTCTTGCAAGTCTCTTTTTCTGAAAGATGCTACCCTCTTGGACTCTGTTGATTCCACTGAGGTACTTAAAAGTTTCTATCATGTCCCCCCCTTCTCCCTTCTTTCCTCAAGGGTATACATATTAAGCTCCTTTAGTCTCTCCTCATACGGCTAACTCTCAGTGTGGGATGCTTTTAATAAACCCCTCGGGCTTCACCCTCAGGGTTTATGTAGCATTCCACACCTCATGCATGTATAAAATCTCATTACACACACCATCCTATCCATTATTCTCTATTTACACATTTTTTGCCAGGGTTGTTGATTACATGTCATTATGGGTTGGTAGAGTTACCTAAAAGTTATGAAGAAGCATTGTGTGCAGGGCTGGCCTTTGGGCCAGCAGGTAACATGTTGTGTTCCTGTGCCGGTGACTCAAGCTTGGGGATGATATCTGGGAGCTGGCTTAACAGCACAAGGATGGGGACCAGTGCTGTCATACACCACCGCTTCGACCATGGAAAGGTATGGCGCAATGTTCTGTCACACAGGTGACACATTGTGACAGGCCACTGAGCCTTCCCTCAAAAGGGGTTGACATATGTGTCATGGCCTGACTGGGCAATGTAGTATATCAGGAGAAGTGGGTTGGCATGAAAAATGGGTTTTGAAATATCTCCACTATTCTGTTTATTCCATTTAGAAAGGGACCCGTATGAATGAGGATACAATTTCATAATCACAAAAAGGGAAATTTATCAAAAAAAATAAATTATATTACAGACTGCAAATAAATATGTAACTGATAACATAATGGGGACCTCATGAGCGGCATAAACACATGAGCATAGATAAACCATTTATCACACACCGTCCCTTTGTGTATTTCATTTACGGAATAAGATAGGACCTAAAGTGATAGATTCTTTACGATTTTTCTAAAAACATATTATTTTTAAATGTCTTTGGGTAGGATTCACAAAGGAGATATGCTCAATGCATCTTGATTGCCCCAGCGCAATGGAGATGCACTGAGTGCATACTGTGGTATTCACAGAAGATGCGCAGGGGAATGTCCCAAGTTGCGCCCAGCCCAGCCCAGTCTGCATTGGTGCATCCCCAACGTCGGGCTGGGAACCCAATGGGGCAGCATATCCTGGGCCAGATATTCAAAAGGGTTGCGCCATGCGCAATAGGGTTGTGCCTGCACAAGTCCAAACTTGCTCCATTCTGCGATATTCAGCAGGAGGCAGTTGCGCCACAGAAAACATGCTGAGCAACAGCGCAATGCAAATGAATGCATGCTGAACTGGAGGGGGAGGAACCATGCATAAACTGCACAGCCCGATATTCAGCCGGGCTGTGCAGAGCTGTAGAGCGCAACCCCCAACCTGCGCCTGCACAGCTTTGAGCCAAAAAAAGGATCAAGTAGAGGCAACCCACAGGTGAGCTGCTGCATTGCAGGGCGCAACACAGCAGCTGCCACCTGTGGCTGCCCAACCCACTCTCTGTGCCCCTGCAGCCCAATCGTGGGCAAAGAGTGAAAATCCCACCACCACCCCACTGGCCCCAATCGCGGGCAGCAGCGAAATGTTTCCCCCCACCAGCCCGACCACGGGCTGCATTGAATTCAAAACAACCCCCAATACATCCCTGGTGGTCCATTGGACCAAGAAGCCTGATCGCGGGCTATATCACTTTAAATACAACCCCGCTCCTCCGAACATAGCCCTGGTGGTTCAGTGGACCAAAACTCCCATTCACGGGATGTAGCAGTAACCCCCTGAACATAGCCTGGTGGTCAGTGGACGAAACTCCCGTTTGCGGGATGTAAGCAATAACCCCGAACATAGCCCTGGTGGTCCAGTGGACCAAAACTCCCGATAGCGGGATGTGTTCGATAAATACCCCCAACACATCCCTGGTGCCTAGTGTCCCCCACCCACCCACCCATGACCCCACCACCCCGCTCCCCGGCGGCGGCGGCGGCAACATCCAGAGCTGGGTTCGGACGCTTATTGGTGCAGAGCAAGAGTCGGTCGGCGTAGTAGTTTATAACAGAGCAGATAGTTCAGTTTTGTGAATGAATTATTCACAAAACTGGACTGGTCTTTAGACGTAGAGTGAGCTGCACGCCCATTGGCTCTTGCTCTGCACTATCGGCGTAGAAGCTCCTACCGGCAGGTCAGTCGGCGGGTGGCGGGTGGCAGGCGGTGGATGCTGCCGCCGCCGCCGGGGAGCGTGCGGGCTTCTGTGGGTGGGTGGGGTGGGGACACTAGGCACCAGGGCTGTGTTGGGGTGTATTTATTGCATACATCCCGCGAACGGGAGTTTCGGGCCACTGGACCACCAGGGCTATGTTTGGGGGGGAGGTTACTGCTTACATCCCACGAACGGGAGTTTCGGTCCACTGGACCACCAGGGCTATGTTCGGGAGGAGAGGGGGTTGTATTTTAAAGTGATTCAGCCCGCGATCAGGCTTCCTGGTCCACTGGACCACCAGGGATGTATTGGGGGGGTTGTTTTTAAACTAATGCAGCCCACAATCGGGCTGCAGGGGGCGTCGGTCCCCGACGGCTGCTGCCTGGCAGGGTGCCAGGTGCAAGTCCTTGGGGATCAGCGCACCTACATGCTAATGGCATGCAAATGGGGCCATAATCAGATGCAAATGGCCCCCTCTGTGTCTTGCATGAATTATGGCCCCATTTGCATGTCACCTTTTGAATATCGGGATTTTGCGCATGGCACAATGGTACTTGCGCCACCGCAAGTTGAATGCTCCACTCTGACAACTTGCGGTGGAGCAAGTTCCACTGCACCATGCACAGTGGCTGTGGCTGGGGGGTGATATTCAAAGGAGTTGCTCAATGACGCCAACTCCTTTGAATATCGCCTAGCCACAATTTCTACGCAACTATTTTGCGCGCAGCGCAAGGGCTTGCGCCTCAGAATGGCGCAGTTTGAATATCCAGCCCCCTGTGTCCAAAACTGCCATTCACAGTTGCAGACATGCAAATGGGGTCAGTAGGCATACAAGTCTCAATTGGGCCATTTGCATGTCATTATGGCCCCAATTGCATGTGCCTTGCAGGGATGTGCCTGGCCAAATGCGCCGGGCACCCTGCAGGGCTTTCAGGACAGCTGCAGGACCACAACCCACCCTGGTGATATAATGGTCCCTCCTCCCCACCCGTAGTTGCACTGGCCCCAAATATTGTAAGACATGTATCCCTGGTGGTACAGTGGTCCCCCTTCCCCACCCATAGCTGCACTGGTCCCGAATATTGCAAGAAATATATCCCTGATGGTCCAGTGGTCAACCCACCCCCGCACCCACACAGGCATCTCCCCCTGCCGGAACCCAGCACAAGTCCCATAGCAGTGGGCGGCACAGCCCACCAACACACCGCATGGCTGCTCACCGACTATGCTGTCTATGACTGACAGCCTCCTGTACTACACACATCCCATTGGTCATCCATGTCGACCAATGGGCATGTGGTGTGTACTGTAGGCTGTCATTTACAACCTTGTCATTGACACAGTTGAGAATGACTGCCTACAGAACATGCCACATGCCAGTTGGTTGACTTGGATAACCAATGGGATGTGTACAGTACAGTAGGCTTTCAGTCAGAACAGCATAGTCGGTGGGCGCTTTCATGGCAATGGAAGCTGTGCTGCCCACCACTATGGGACTTGTGCTGGGTTTCAGGTGGGAGGGTGCCTGAATTGCTGGAGGAGTGTGTGGATCACTGGACAACCAGAGATACATTTCTTACAATATTCAGGGCCAGTGCAGCTATGGGTGGGGGGACCACTATACCACCAGGGATGCATGTCTTAAAATACTCAGAACCAGTGCAGCTATAGGAGGGGGTGGGGGATAATTCTACCATCTGGAGCTGGAAAGGGTGAGAGATGGTATAATGCTGTGGGCTACCTGGGGGATGGTGCTTGGACTGCCAGGGTATGCAGGCTGCCGTGCTGCTGTCTGCAGTACAGCGGCCTGCCTGTGGGTGGCCACCCACTTAAGTCTAGTTGAAATAGACTTATCTATCAGAGGTGTATCCCTGGACTTGCCCTGGGATGTGCCTCCACATTGGGCTGCCAATGGGACTGCGCCTGATACGCATGGGCACACCCTCTTCACAGCCCCCCCCAGGATGCGCTGCATATCATTACCAGCATTGTGTGGCCCCTTGCTGAATCATTTTTCAGCTCAAGTCAGGGATGCACTGGGCACATCCCTTTTGAGACTCCTGCCTTTTCAGTTTATTGTTTGACTAGTGGTACTGTGCATTCCCCCATCCTGGTTGCCATAGCCAATGCCATGGACGTGGTGTCAGGATGACAAGCTGACACTGGGACATAGCAGTTCATTGGTGCCACAAAATGTCCACAGAAATTACAAACCACCAGTGCAGAAATTCTGTGGCAAATGGTAATCCTTCCACAGAACTTGGTCCCAAAGTGCTGCAGAAAAAGAGGGGCCTTGTGTATGGCTTAATATTGTGCTAGGGTTGGAGTATATGAACTGCAAGGAGAACTCCTAATATAGATATGTATGCTGTATGTAATACTAAATTTAGAAGTATAGTGTCAATTCTCACATCATATAGAGTATAAAGGCTTCGTGATAACACTAGGCCTTATTTACCGAAAATCAGGTTACACGAACCCTATGTGAACCCTTTAACACTAGGCCTTATTAACCAGAAATCAGGTCAACCAGGAAAGGAAATTCTGCCACCAAAGGTTTTGTTCCTTTAAACATATGTTGCCCCTCTTCGGTGTTGTCCTGGAAAGGGCCACTGCCCCTGGCTTGCCAGCTATTACAAGGCCAAGGGGCCTGGGTTCCCATGAGCTGACCTACAGGAGTCCTTTCCCAAAAGTAAAAAAAAATGGAGGCGCCTCCATCCAGAGTACATTTTAGTGGGTCTGCTTACCTGTGGTATAATCCTCTTGGATGTTGTACCAACCCACCTTCCAAACAGTTATCCCAACATGGACTTACCAGAATTAACCTTCCCTCTTCCACTACACCATTTAACTCTTCGTTTCAGTTAATAACCTGATCACTAAAATTAGGCTCTGGAATCCATATTCTGCTGCAAAACAATAACTCCATGGTTTATTTACAGGGGGAAGGTTTAGGAATACAGTAAGTGGAAATAGAGGTCAAGCAAGCATTTTAAAGATTGGCATTTCCCCAAATTCACATTTTGCTTTTTCAATCCCAATCCTGTGTTTCAATCAATGCAGCCATTATCTCTGTCTAACCAGGTGCCCAACCCCAGACCCACAGGTCCCAGTCCATTAAAGCCCCACCCTCCTTTATGGGGTACCCAGATTCCAGTTGCAGGCCTGAGGCACAGCTAGTAGCTGGCATTGGCACACTTACTTGAGTTAACAACTTTTGACATTTCTCTCTCTCTTTGGCTCTACCTCCACCCCTAGTGTGCCTGCTTAACTATTTTACAATCCTCAGGTGCAGGGCAATTCATGCTTTTTCCTCATGGTTCTGCAGATTCAGTCCTTAGATGGCACAGTTCACTGAAGTCCTAGGGATGTTTGGCATTACAGGCAGAACCAGGCTCCAAAGCTTGAACAGGGATACAGAGGCTGCAGCTTGCTCTCTCTTTCTCTTGCTAGCAGATCTTGCAGCTTGTCCCCTTCAGCCCATTACAGGCCCCATTGCAGGGCATGTGCGCAAGGCCTGCCAACTACGGAGGACTCAGACAAGGGAGTGGCCCCACTGCCCAGCTCCCTCCGATTAGAGGTCCTGGCACCTGGGTAAAAGACCTGTGATCCCAGTGGCAAATCCCACTTGATAGTGGTTAGCGAGTTCCCCACCTGGCTCTGGGTGTCAGCAGAAACATTCAGCACATTCTCTTCTGCTTCTCTTTCTTTCTGTTATCTCTCTGCCATGGTGTGTAGCCACAGCAATCTGTTTGCCTCTTTTTCTTGCTGTATCTCAGAAGCATACAACAGGCATCTAACTCAGAAAGGCACCTGTCCATCCTTCTGTTTTCACAGTCTCTTAACTTGAACACAGCGATATTCTGGCCCTGGCTCACATACATCACCTGCACACTCAAAGTCCCTTTTCTGACTGTGCAAGTACTTAACAATTCTCCGAGTTGAAGAAACTCACTCTTCCTGTTCTTTTCTCATCACATAGAAACATAGAAACATAGAAACATAGACTTTGACGGCAGAAAAGGACCACTTGGCCCAACCAGTCTGCCCATTTCCCTACCTACTGGATAAGCTGCAGATTCTAGTTAACCAACAGCCTGCTTCCTGCAACCCCGCACTATAATTGCTTTGTGTCTGTCCCAAGCATGTTTGAATTCCCCCACTGTTTTAGACCCAACGACCTCCTCAGGAAGGCTGTTCCATGTATCCACCACTCTCTCCGTGAAAAAGAATTTCCTCACATTACCCCTGAGCCATCCCCTCTCTAACTTTAAACTGTGCCCCCTTGTTCTTACACATCTCTTTTTCTGAAAGATGCTGCCCTCCTGGACTTTGTTGATTCCCTTGAGGTACTTGAACATTTTTATCATGTCCCCCCTGTCCCTCCTTTCATCAAGGGTATACATATTAAGCTCTCTCAGTCTCATTTATATCTTCTTGTTCCTCATCCTCAGTACTTCATCTTTTCCCAAGTTTAGATGCAACCTCCATTCTTTTTCCGGGCTCAGAATGCAACCTTGGTCTTTTCCCAGGTTTAGACCCAACATTTGTCCTTTTATTCAGGTTCATGACACAACCTCCTCTCTTGCAATCTGCAGCTTTCTCTTTTCCATTCAAGCTGCACTTCTCTCACCTATGTGGTGCAACTTCAGAACAACACAGAACTTTCAGAATCCTGCAGCTTCTTCTTTTTCTTTCTGCATAAGCTGCTTCTTCATTTTCCTGATGGGGTAGACACTCCCTGCCCTGGAGGACAAATTGCTGACAGCCCCCAAGCAGGCCCATCTCGCAGTCCCATTCTCTCCAGAGGCAGAAGCTCCCCTCCTCCTGGAGGAGCTCTCACTGAACTGACCCGAAGTCCAACAGTCCTCAACTTTTCGGAGCACTTTCCTTGCCCCCCATTGGCAGAAGCCACGGTCCTTAAGGAGAAAAATTAAATATGCATTAGGCTCTCTCCATGCCTCATTGGTGCAGAAAAAGGTACCAGATTTTAATTTCATTATATTTTTTATACTTGTGAGCTGGGTGAGCAAAACTGTCCCTTTTCACCAGCGACAAGTTAACATGATTAACAGATAACAAAAACAACAAACAAACCATCATATTAATACAATAAATACAAGGAATACAAAGTACAGTAACTACAATGGAATACACCAGCTGTTATGCTGAACATGTACAAACATCTTTATCCATCAACCAATGTGTTAACCTTGATTTAAAAGTTCAAACTTTTACATTCAGTGATGTCATTTGGCAGAGTATTAAAAAACAAAGGTGCCCTATATAATATTGATCTCTGTCCAGAAACTTTTTTAAAAAGAGGAATCAGGTTTGTGGTGTTGGCTGCTTTGTCTCCTCAGAAGGAAATGGAAGGGGACAGGATCAGTTGTGTTCCAGGACAGTAGCTGCTGCTTGTTGTTTTTACAGGGTTCTTGTGGATTTTACTTGGTAGAAGGTTATTTCTTTGCTTTCTTACTTCTAAGGGGCTAGCAGGGTATTGTTTTGGGGGCTGTTGGAAGTTTGAAAACTGGTTTGGTGGCTGTAAGTGGGCTCATATGTTGGATGTTTCACTGTGTAACAGGCTGCACTGGTGGAGGCCTATTTCTTCTGATTTAAAACCTATTTGGTGAGATTTGCTTGGGCCTGGGTATTTGGCTGCTGGGCTTGGAGGGGAGACACAGGGCTGATACACTCTCTCTAGGTCGGGTGTCTGCCCAGACCCACCCCTCCCCACCCTCCCTCCCCAGAGTTCTGCTAATTTATAGGGGAACACTTGCCCTGCAATTGGAGGAAAAGGCTGCAGGTGCAGCTCATGTAGTTCTAGCCACTGGGGGTTGGATTTAAAGGCCGGGAGAGAGGAGCTTAGGGAGTTGTTCATTTCCCTTATAAGTTTACTGTGTTGTACTGCACCTAGTAACAGGGTTACCGGTGTACTGTAGGACTGTATCTAAGATTAGTGGGTGACCTGATTAGGCAGTAGGGGTGTATCTTGGACTGGGGAACCTGGTGGCTCACCCAAGGAAACCTACTTGGAAGTGGATGGAACCGCATGGCATTAGGGCCGGCATCTTTGGGAGGGTGGTGGGGTGCACAGGGTGTGGAGCAGCCATGATACTGGACTGGGCTAGGAAGTTTGGTGGTTGCCCAGTGTGCTACCAGCTGGCACAGCTTAGGGAGGAGGTTGTGGGGATTAGGAGACAGCTGGGGGAAGGGCGGAGGTATGGTTGAGGAAGGGGGCAGGGGATCTCCCACAGGGTTGCACCAAGCACTGGGGGCAGCGGCATAGGGAAAGGAGTACAGGAGAATACTCAGGGGTCACATAGGAACCCTGGCAAAGGGGGTCCAAAAAGATACTACCAAGGAAGCAGGCAGGTAACTGAGGACCCTCACAAAGGAGGGACAGAGGGACAACATTCTCAGGGAAGTAGGCAGATGGACAGGGCTGGACAGAAGGAAGCAAGGCGGGGAGGTGGATCAGATCTTACACTCAGTAACCACTTCAATTCTCTTCTTCTGCTCGAGGATGAGGGGGGTGATGTAGCCATGACAGGGGTGGTTAGAGATGGAAAGGGAGTGGGAGGCAGGGGCCAGAATAGCAGAAAGAATAGGGGGGATCCTGGAATGCAGGAAAATGGGGGGAGCAGTGAATCAGAGCAGGCGGGGCAGGGGGAAGAGGGAGGAAAGCTCAAGAAGAAGGACCAGTTGGGAGGAAAGGTAAAGGAGAAGGACCAGAAGTACAAGGAGGATTTAGTAAAAGGAGCTGAGGGTTTAGGCCAGGGGAGCACAACAAGCAAGGAGGGACTAAATGGAGACAGCAAGGAAGGGAGGACGAGCCAGGCTAGTTTAGCAGATGGGGAGAAAGACCAGTTGCGAGCAGTGAGGGGAGTTAGCAAGGTACAGAAGGATACTCAGGAGGAGGACAGGCATAGGATTGGAGGGAGGGCTGGTCAGGGTAAATAAGGAGGGTGGCATGTGGCACCCAGATGAGGGAAGGAACAAGGCCGGCTGGGTGGAGGGCCGGTAGAAAGGATGAGGGATATGGAAGGGGGAATGGAGGAAAGGAGCAGTCAGGTGCTCCTGTTGGGGATTCTATGATCAGGGGTATCAAATGGGAAGGAGGGAGAAGCCTGGCCAGTTAGAACAAAATGCTTCCCTGGACTAACGGTGCACAGGGCTAACTAAGGTATATCAGCTGGCAAAGGATTGTGGGGTTCCCCGGACATACTGGTCCACCTGGGTACAAATGACATTGAGGGAATAGCAAGCTAGAGATACAGGCAAGATTCAGGGGAGCTTGCCAGGGTCTGTCATGACATAGGATGCAGTTTCCTTCTCAGAAATCCTGCTGGTGCCAAGGGCTAGTGGGGAGCACAAAGGAGATTAGAGAGATAAACCAGTGGCTCAGGGTGGTGTGAGGCCAGAGGGTATGGGTTGATTGGGGATTGGGGAGACCTGGGAGGATAAGAAGCTGTATGCTAGAGATAGACTCCATCTCAATTTGGAGGGGGGAATCCTTAAGTTGAAAATAGAGGGGTTCATTGGTGAAAAGTGGGGTTTAAACTTATGAAGGGGGGAGGGATGGGAGAAAAGTCTGTCAAGGGGGTGCTGATAAAGGAGAGACTCTGTCTCCACCCCGGGGAGCTGGAGGATTGCAGGAAAAGACCAACTGGTGAAGTGCAGACCAGGGGAAAACAGAATCCCCATGGGAACATGAGCAGTGGAAATGGAAGTATAGGGAAAGGGTGGAAGGTAGTCCTGCTAAATGCCAGGAGCTTGGGAAATAAAATGCCTGAGCTCCAGGCGATGCTAACTGAGGGAGCAGTAGATGTGGCAGCGGTCACTGAGACCTGGGCCACTGCAGGACATGACTGGGACCTGAACCTGGAGGGTTACACTATGTTCAGGAAGGACAGGGGGGAGGGAAGGAGAGGAGGGGTAGCAATGATAGTCAAAAACTGCATTGGCATAGGGGGAGTAGAGGAGGTGGAGGGAACCATGGAAGTGATTTGGGTCACCTTGATAACAAGGGGGCAAGAGGTAAAATAAGGGTGGTGTAGACCCCCTGCCCTGGTGGAGGAGCTGGAGGAGAGTCTGGTGGCAGATGTTGGGAGACACTGCAGACTGGGCAGAGGAACGGTGGTGGTGTTGGGGGACTTAAACATGCCAGGAGCAGACTGGGAGACTATGACATCTTCTGTGACCAGGGAACAGAGGTTGTTGGATGTCTTTCAAGACGTGTTCCTAACTCAGCAGGTGGGGGAACCGACCAGGGAGGTGCAGGTACTGGATGTGGTCCTGGCAGATAGTGACCAGATTAAGGGCCTGGAGGTAAGGGACCCATTGGCGGGGAGTGACCATGACACGGTCTGGTTCTGCCTGGACCTAGGAGGGCTAGACAGCTGCACAAAGATGGAGGTAACTGACTTCAGGGGAACGGATTTTAAGGAAATGGGAAGGCTCCTTAAGGAGCATTTGGATGGGATTGGGTCAGACATGGATGCTGATAGTAGGTGAGAAATCATCAGGAGAGGGGTGCAAGATGCTACTAGCACTTGTGCAAGAGTAAGACGAAAATGTGGTAGGGCACAAAAACCCTGCTGGTGGACCAGGGAGGTCCAGGAGGTGGTGCAGGAAAAGAAGGCAGCCTATAGGCAATTCAAGTACTCAAGGAGTGAAAGGGATCGAGGGGAGTATGAGCTGATGGCTAGAAGGGCCACTAGCGTGATGAGGGCAGCTAAGGCAAGGAAGGAGCAGAACCTGGCCAGGGAAATCAGGAGAGGAAACAAGGGGTTCTTTAGATACATTGGGGAAAAATGAAAGGTGAAGGGGCAGATTAGCAGGATTAAATCAGGGGGGAGAGATGGGCACAAGACCCGGGGGAGCTGGCTGAGGTACCAAATGAGTACTTCACCTCAGTTTTCACCAAGAAAAATAGAGTGCTGCATCATACATGGGAGGAGACAGAGATACTGAGGAGGACCCTTACCGATCAGCGGGTCTGGGAGGGCGTCACTGGCAGGAGGGGGAGGCAAAACAGGGAGAAGAGGTACTGGAAGTGGAAATCACAGCAGAGAGAGTGAGGGAAGCCCTCAGCTCCCTTAAGACGGAGAAAGAACCAGGGCCAGATAAATTACATCCCAGAGTGCTGAAGGAACTTACGGATGTCCTGGCGAAACCCCTGGCAGAGCTTTTCACCATCTCTCTGAGGACAGGGTGGGTGCCCCAGGACTGGAAGGTGGTGCATATAGTGCTTATCCACAAGGGGGGATCAAGGGAGGTGGCAGAGAACTACAGGCCTGTCAGCCTGACATCGGTGGTGGGCAAGGTGATGGAGGGCATTGTCAAGGAGAAGCTGGGGGACCTGGAAAAGTCAGGGTGCCTGGACAATAGACAGCATGGATTCGTCTCAGGGAAATCGTGTCAGACAAACCTTGTGGAGTTCTATGACTGGGTGATGAGTGCCTTGGACCTTGGTAGACCAGTGGACATCCTCTTTCTAGACTTCAGCAAGGCATTTGACTCTGTTCCTCACATGGGCCTGTTGGATAAGCTGCGAGAAATGGGGTGGGGAACCAGATGATCAGATGGATAGGCAATTGGCTCCAGGACCAGATCCAGAGGTCGTAGTTGGCGGATAGTCTCATGCCCAAAGAGGATCATTAGAGGTCCCACAGGATCAGTCTTGGGCCCCTCCTGTTCAGCATACATCTCTGACATAAGGACAGGAATCAGGAGTGAGATGAGTCTCTTGCAGATGACTCAAAACTGGGGGCGGTGGTGGATGGGGAGGAGGGAGGGTGGCCTACAGGGGACCTGGAGGCTCTGGAAGATGGTCTAGAAAGTGGAAGCTGAGGTTCAATGCAGGGAAATGCAAGGTACTCCACCTGGGGGCCAGAAACCCAGGGCAAGTGTACACACCCTCCGGAAATGCTACAAGTCTCGATGGCTGAGAGGACCGGGGTGGTGGTGGATGTCAAAATGAACAACTCAGAGACTTGTAGGAGGGCAGCAGCCAAGGCCAACAGGATGCTGGGATGCATCGCTAGGGGGATCACCTCCAGAAGGAGGGAAGTGATGCTCCTTCTGTATAACTGCTTGGTGAGGCCACACCTTGAGTACTGTGTGCAGTTTTGGTGGCCACACTTAAAGAGGGACATTAAACTCCTGGAGAGGGTCCAGAGGAGGGCAACCAAAATGATTTGGGGCTTGGGGGACAGGACCTATGCAGAGAGGCTCGAAGAGCTAAATATGTATACAGTGGAAGAGAGAAGGGACCGGGGGGACATGATAGAGGTCTTCAAGTACATGAAGAGGGTAAATAGGGGAGGAACAGTCAGGGAGCTTCAAAGGAAGGAGGAGGGGGCCACTAGAGGGCATGGGTGGAAGCTGGAGGGAGGAAGATTCAGGGGAGAAAGGAGGAGGTGCTACTTCACTGAAGGGGGGTGGAGCCATGGAATGCACTGCCTAGGGGGCTGTTGGAGGCAGAGACAGTGGAGGGGTTCAAAAGGGGCTGGGACAGGTACAGGGGAAGGGTTCTGGAAGCAAAATCCAGTGCAGCGAGTATATCCAGAACTGGGAAGGGAGAAGCCAGATAAGGCGAGGGGGGCAGTAAGGTCAGCACCCAGGGTGGGGGCTGGCCAATCGAGCAGACTCGAAAGACCGTTAGGCCTATTTTGCTGGCATTTTAGTATGTTAGTATGTTAAAAGTGAACTTAGTTTGAGACCTAGTACCACAGAGGTTAAATTACCTAGGGAATAAAGCAGGAACAGCAGGCGAGAAAAGGCTATTTTTCACTTTGTACAACAGAGTGCCCAAATCCAATCTGTGAGAAATCCTATTTTCGAGAGACAGACTATTAGAATTTTTTAACAGAAGGCAGTGGTGAGTCCAAAAAGGAACAGCAAGCATGAATCGAAGTATAGAATTATAAGTAACCCTCAGTCTATCAAGTAATTTACCCGACATAGCCGAATATTTAACTTTGCCATAATCCATAGCACTCAATAAAACCTGTGGGCAAGTAGTTTCCTAGATTCACAAGTCAAAAATTGCTTAACCTTATAGAGTCAGCCCAGTCTCTGATGTAATGACTTTCTTAAGTTATTAATATGAATTTCAAATGATAACTCAAAATCAAATGTTATCCCCAAATATTTAAGACTCTCAACCAGTTCGATAGGGTTCCCATCCTGAGCTACAATAGTGTGGCGTTTTCATACTTAATAGCTTTTTTGGAAAAAAAGCATAACTTTAGTTTTATTTGAATTAAGAACCATGTGATTAGGAGACAGCCAACTCTGAAAGAAATCAAAATCAAATTGCACCTCTTCCAAAGCTTCATTAGGTCTCAAACCCAGACTATAAATAATTACATCATCTGCATCTTAAATCATGGTAGTTCAAGAACAAACGGAAGGAGCAGCATTCACGTATAATGAAAAAATAAGAGGAGCAAGGATTGACCCTTAGGTTACACCACACTTTAAAGAGCTCAGGAGGGAAACACTACCACCAATTACGGCACAATGAGGTCTATTAGTAAGATAATCATAGAATCAAGTAATAACATCACCAGAAAAGTGAAAATTAGAAAGAATGCTGTCAAGCAGACAATGTTCGACCCTGGTATTTTCCATCAAAAGTCCTTTCAAACAGACCCAGAGTCCTTGGCAAGAATCCTGTCTCGGTGGTTGTCTGACTGGTGTCACATGGCTGCTAAACATGGGGGCAATTGTAAATAGTGTCCCACACTTACACAGTATCCTGCATTTCAAACTTTCCTGCAGCCAAACACATTACTTTCATTTTTTTAATTTCCCACACAGCTGTGGCCACCCCTGTGCCCTGCATAGAGACTTTTTCCCTTAATATATTTATTCACCCCTTTTCCAGTCACTGCTGCTGTTTTTCATAGCCCCCAGACAGCACACACAGTCCCATTACAATCCAGGCTGCAGTCCGTGAACACATTTTACGCATTCATTTCCCCCCACGGACTGGCAGCCTCTCCATTTCTCCTGCACACATTTTAATTTATTTTCCTCTTTCCCCTGTACTAGCACTATCTTTACAGTTTGCCCCAGTGCTAGACAGGACTCCCAATGCTTCAAAGGGGTGCCTCCTCATGAATATTAATAAGGCAGCTTCCCAATCCCCGAGCATGAATGGTGCTTATAAAAACTCCTTTTTCTCTTCTCTCGCTGTCTCGCCAACTTAGCAAAGGTCCCCATCCCTCTCTTGCTTTATACTGGGAGAGACAGCCCAAAATGGCTGAAAGAATTTGTGCTACTGCACATGCTTGGAGCTCGCCAACACCGCAGTGCCCTTTCCAAAACCGGCGGCTCCATGAACCAGCTCCACTGGCCCTGCTGTCTCTCTGAAACCAATGCGGGGACCGGCAGGAGAGGCGCAAAACATAGGGTCAAGCCAGGAAACAGGACCCAGGGCAAAACAAAGATGGGGGTGGAAGCAAAACCCCAGGGAGAATTAGCCTGTTTCTTGGGCTCAAAGGAAAGCCACCGATGGGGGGGGGGTTACACATAGAAACATAGAAACATTGAATCTCTCAGTAGATAAGGACCATACAGCCCACCTAGTCTTCCCATTTCCTTACTCACTGCTATAGCCAAAGATCCTAATTGATCTGTGGCTCTCCTGCTCTGTACATCTCCAGGGTACCCTTATGTCTATCCCATGCACTCTTGAACCCCCATATTGTTTTTGCACCCATCACTTCTGCTGAAAGGCTGTTCCATGGCTCCACCACCTTCTCAGTGAAAAAGTACTTCCTAACAGTACCCCTGAGCCTTCCACCCTTCAGCCTCATATCACGCCCCCTTGTTCTTGTACAGAGTTTTCTCTGGAATATGCTTTCCACCTGCACCCTGTTTATTCCCCTAAGGTACTTGAAAGTCTCTATCATATCTCTCCTCTCCCTTCTTTCCTCTGTGATTAGATATTAAGGTCCTTCAGTCTTTCCTTGTAGGGCTTCTGGTGCCGTCCATGTACCATCTTCATTGCCCTTCTCTGGACTGCCTCTATTTTGTCAATTTCC
The DNA here is from genome assembly GCA_016271365.2 of Neoceratodus forsteri. Classification (NCBI taxonomy): domain Eukaryota; kingdom Metazoa; phylum Chordata; order Ceratodontiformes; family Ceratodontidae; genus Neoceratodus; species Neoceratodus forsteri. The sequence goes on from CM028132.1 coordinate 1,363,947,643, forward strand.
TTCCTGAGATGTGATCTCCAGAACTGGACACAGTACTCCAGCTGAGGCCTCACCAGTGATCTGTACAATGGCATCACCACCTTTATCCTCTTGCTTGTTATGCCCCTCACTATACACCCCAATATTCTGTTTGCTCCTCCCACCACCTTTTCACACTGTTTTGTCACCTTCAGGTTGTCAGATATGATAACCCCCAGGTCTCCCTCCTGACTTGTGGTGGCCAGAATTTCCCCACCTATCCTGTACTCCTCCTTTGGAGTCCTGTGACCCAGGTGCATGATCTTGCACTTTTTAGCGTTGAAATTCAACTGCCAGACACCCGACCACTCCTCTAATAGACTTAGGTCTTTTCTCATTTTTTCAACCCCCTCCGGTGTGTCCACTCTGTTGTAGATCTTGGTGTCATCTGCGAAGAGCCACACCTTTCCCTCCAGAAGCTTTGCAATGTCGCTAATAAAGACGTTGAGTAGGACTGGCCCCAATACCGACCCCTGTGGCAGCCCACTGGTCACCTCCCTCTCTTCAGATTTCATGCCATTTACCACCACTCTCTGTGTCCTGTCCCTTTATTTATCCTTTGTTTCTGTCCGTCGTTTATGCTTCTCCATTACCAGTCCTATTATTCTGCTCCGACCCTCCCACCACAATCACTCCGCATACTCAGGGACTTAGTGCAACTTCCATTCTTCCCCAACAACCCCCCCATGGAGGGGCCGGCAGGCCCCTCATGCCTGCCAGAGATTGGATGCAGTTTGTGGAAGGAGGGCCATATTGCCAGTACTGGGCCTATGGGGGACCCCTTATTATTGTTCTGTCCCAGATTTTCCTTCCTGGTTCTCCCTTGGGATGCAAGCCTTAGAGTGGTATGCAAGCACACATGCAAGTGTGGAACACTGCACCACCAGCATCCCCCACCCAGTAAGTTTCTCCGAGCACACTGCCAGCTATGGTCACCCAGGTGGCAACACTGTGTCTCAGCATGACTGCCCTCCCTCACCAGAGGCAGAGAGTACCCTCTGGGATGCGCATTCCTCCTACCCCTGTTTGGCCCCCAATGACCTTGGCTCAATCTCGAACCAGGGTTGCAGGTGTGGCAGCAAGTGTGATGCCCACTACCTCAATTGTTCATGCCACTGGGCCAGCCCCAATCAACAAAGGTTAACAAAGTATTTCAGTTAAATTGAAGACCACTGGGTGTTCAGAGTGCCTCAAGAGCAGCAGAGGCCTAGAAGATAAGCTGGAGTCACTCTCCCCTTTGAAGCAAGAGAGATTAATCAGACCTGTGTGGTATGAGAAATTTAAAGGAGTTGCTTTATTAGTTTTAGATACTGTATGCAAACACCTGTAATTAAAATGACGTGAAAGATCTACTGCAGTAGTTTGAACTGTTGAACAGCAGTCCTGACTGCATAGTCTTGCATGACTGACCACTCCTTGGTGGGAAAATGAGTATTGCTCCACAGCTCAGATACCTCTACCCCAGCCACTTCCGAAGTTCAGCCAGCCGGGAGAACTTAAAAGGACAGGCTTTTAGAAGGAAGACAAGATTCACAAGCCTCGATGGAAAAGAAAGGACTTGTACATCAAATCTGACATGAAAGCCATCTTGAAGTCCTCCAGCTTATAAACATGGCAGCTGAGATGAAGAAACTGAACCCTGAGGCGAGCCTCTAAGCTATCTACCATCTAAGATATGCGCTGCATCTGCTTCTAGGGCAGGCATTTGACACACGGACTGAGCCTATTACTAAAGTGTCCATATACAGCGGCAGTGCCAATGTCCGGTGAGGTGCCATCTGAGTTGTGACCATAAACTGCCATTGTGAGTTGCTAGCTGTGGGAACAGACCACAATGGAAGCAGGATCTATGCCGATCCGGTTGAACTGATGGGCAAGTCTCGACCGTAACACCACGGACTTACTTTTGGACTTTGTAGCTGTTGAAGTATCTGGGAGATATAATCAGTGACCAATACATACTGGACACCAGGAGAAGAAGGAAGGAAGGATGCAAAGAAGATACCAGGATCAATGCCCCTCAAGGCAGAAGTTACTGGAACTGAGCTCCTTGGACTGTCTCTCTTGCACACCTCCCACCTCAGGGTCATGGCAGAAGGGTGTGATAGCAGGATTCCTGTGTGTGTTGAGCTGCAGTTTTGATCTCTGTCTTTCAAACTTTTTTTCTGTCGGTATATTCTAAATACATTTGCTTTGATTGTGGAGCATGACTCCATTGTCATACTTGTATCCATTAAGTGTAATGAGTTGCTAGTTGTTTACAACTACTAATAAAGAGCCTATGTTTAACCATGTAGAGTTATTATCATGTCCTTGTGAATCACTACCATAAAAGCTAGCCAAATAATCAATCAAAGGGGGAATTATTCCTATAGAACTCAGGGAACAAGGTCCAGGACTTCAGGAGGACAGAGTCTGGAAGGATGATTGAGCTACTCTGGGTCAAGCTACAGAGTGCAAGGGAGGAAAAGGGAGTGGATGAGAAATGAGACATAATAAAAGCCTGCAGGAAGTCACAAACTCCTGTCTGAGACACGTGAGAAAGAATGTACGTTATTATAGCCACTGAGACCACACTTATAGTCATAAGAGTGGTCTCACACACATTCTTAGGGTATGAGACCCGTGAACCAAAGGTAAGTAATTCTAATTCCTTAAGGATGTGAGACCACTCTTGCAATTGTTAGAGTGGTCTCAGTGACTGTATTAATACATAGTGTATGCTGGAACGTCATTGTGTATGGAAATCCATTCACCAGAAAACGTCGTTCTGCTGCAGTAGTGACATAGCTAGTGCAGTAGAACAACTTTTTGTTCTTCTTTAGTAGCTACATCACGACACAAGCATTCCCATCAGCACTGATAATTGGACAGAGAGAGCTTGAAGAGTCACATGCATGAGTTGGCTAGCAGGGGTGGTGGTGGTTAAGTGCTGTTTGCGGAGGACAGAGACAGACAGACAGTTTTAAGCAAAAAAAATAAGCGTTTTTTTTTTAACCATACACTGTATAAACTTGTGTATGAGAGCCACAATACACAGCATTGCTATTTTTAAACCTTGTGATTACCATTACGACAGAGGCACCTCTCGAGCTTCGCTCTCAAGGTCCTTGTCATCATGGTAACCACTCAGTGTAAGAATAGCATTGTTGTGTATGGGCTCTCATTCACTATCCTATATATTATTGATTGAGATTGATAAATATATTAAATTAAAGAAATCCGGAACATGCCCGTTTCCAGGGCAGCTGCACATGAGACATTCTTCACAGAATAAGAGCGTCTCAAGCACAGAGAAAAGGAGAGCTCCGATTGGTCGGGAGCGCTCCTTTAGTCCATAATAGGATGTAGAGGAAACCTACATGGTTTAAAAGGGAGGTGAAGGTGCCAGTCCAAGAAAAAAAGGTGGTGTTCAAAAGGTACAGGGCAAGTCAGATTAACAGGGACAGGGATTTATACCTGGTCAAATTAAAGGAGACAATATGGGTGGTAAGAAAGCAAAGGTTGTAGCAGAACTCAGGACTGCAACAGGAGTCAAGGAGGTGACAAGGCCTTTTTTTGCTACATCAGAGAGAAGAGGAAAACAAGAAAGGGAAAATTGCTTAACCAGGAAAGGCACACTAAGCCAAAGCTTGTTTCTAGATGTGAGCTGGGAGTACAAGGAAGTTAGGTGAATTACTCAGGGTCACACAGTATGCAAGTGGGGGCTGATGGGATTCAAACCCAGGTCTCGGCCAGCCTGTTGGCACTGAGGGTTGAGGCGCTGGATGCCACACCTCACGCCATGCCGGCGACCCCGGTTTGGGAGCGAGTTCGGGTGCCAGGGGTTGGCAGAGGCGGGATCAAATTGAGCTGGGTTGGGCTGCTCTCCTATCCCAGGGGAGGTTCTGGGGTGTCGGTGCATCAGCAGCCTGGTGAGACCAGAGGCGCTGCCAAGCACTAGACAGCACATAACATGTATGGCCCGACGTCAGCAGGGTTGCCGTGCGCCACTCGGGGCATGCACCACGCAAGGGGAAGGAGGGAGGGGAGGAGCACACACTAAGGGGGGAAAGCCCCTCCCGCCAGATAGGTGATGGCTCCTCCAGTGCCATCGCTGCCACACACCCACCGCTGGTTCTCCACCATTGCCCCTTCAATCTCCCCAGGGCTGTAGCCCCCCATCTCCCTGGGGAGTCATAATGTCTCTGAAAATGGCAGGGAACACAGTGGGTGATAGAGCAACTTCGGTGAGTGAGGTAGCCTGAGAGAGTTCCAGTCAGAGAGGAGAGAAACAGAATTGAAGGAAAAAAAAAAACAGGTCTCCAGGACTGCATCTCAGTGCCCTTAGCGACTATGCTATACTGCCTCCCAAGAGAAGGAATTGTCAAGATAAAAAAAGTCAAGTGGTGCATGGAAGATGATGGGGGATGGCTGAAATGCTACTGTAAATAAATACCTCTGGTCGATATTCACAATGATAAATGAGGGGCTAGAAGGCTAGAAGGGGTGATCGGGAATTAACATGGGACCAATATCTGTTCAGTGGGTACTTAAGGGACAAAGATCACTGAAGGTTGATGAATCACCTGGACCAGATGAGTTGTACCCAATGGGGCCAAAGAGGTGGTGCAAAAACAGTAAAACAGAAAAAAAAACAGTGGGGGAATTCAAAAATGCATGGGACAGATATAAGGCAATTCTAGTGGGGGTAGGAGGAAGTAGGCTGTTGGTTAACTAGGATCTGCAGCTTATCCAATAGGTAGGGAAAAGGGTAGACGGGGTGGGCCAAGTGGTCCTTATCTGCCACCAAAGTCTATGTTTCTATGTGTAACCCCCATACAAATGGGGGTCCCTAAAGTGTCTGCCTGGGCTTACCTGCTACCATGCCACTCTGTCTCCTTCTGCTGTCCTGAGCACATCCAGGACCAGCCTGTAATTTTTTTGCAGCCTCCAGGTCTTGTTCTGCCCCTTTGGTGCCCCAGCCTTCAGCCCAAGTCCATAATCCAGCCCCGCAGGGATCGAAATGTCCACCGCGATCTCCCGCTATGGTGTCTGCCCTCGGGGCTGCAGGGATCGTGTAGGCACGAGAGGCCCCTTTGATCTGCGACTGCGCTGTTTTTGCAGTCGCTTCAGGGAGTGTTCCGTCAGTCCCAGGATCCCCATCACCTAAGTGGGACCTGGTGACCACGGACAGACCGCTGAGAGACGGCTCCCATTAAAACTAAGGGAGCTGTGCGAGTGTGTTAGATCGGGGTCATTAATATTCATGAGCTGAGCCCCGATGCAATTTAAATATGGATGAGGACCTGTCTGCCCTCGGGTCAGGGTGTGTCTCGGCTGCAGCCAAAAAAGAAAGAAAATATTTTAAATATTGTAACTACTGATGTGTGTTTGGGGAAGTGTTTAAGAAGGAGGAAAACTGTTTAAAGCTAAATGCTCTGCTCCTGGCTTCTCCAGATCAATTTTGGGACTCAGAGTGCCAGCCTGTCTGCTGTTGCAAATCAGGGCTCACTAAATATTGGCAGCAGCAACAGGAAAATGAACTGAGCAAAATCCTTTCTCTGTACAGCAACAGCAAGTACACAACCTGGGCTGCAAAACTGTGGGGCATTGGAGCAAATATTTGTTTATCTCTGTCTGCACCAGCACATTAATCAGGACCGTATCTGATCTGCTGAAAACAGAGTGGGTTAAGCAGCCCTTGCAAGTAGCCACAGCCAATTGAAAAGCTAGATAAACAAAGCCAGGACTTGTGGGACATTCACAAAAGCTCATGGGTAAATGCCAAGTTCTCATGGGGACTTACAGGGACCTAATTCTAGGTGCCAAAATGGCAGACCAACAGTGCATCGAGTGAGGTTCATGCATTATTCATTTCTGTGATTGACAGGTCCTCCAGCCAATCGGACGTCCTGTAGCCAAAAACCACCACCAATCAGGAGCCTTGGAAGAGCCCTATAAGAGACAGTGTAAGCCAGCATTTTGCCAGATTTGAAAGATTCTGGCCTGCAGATTCAAGGGGGAGCCCCCCCACAGGGGTGGGAGCTCAGGCCCCTGCCATGCTTCTGGGCTTGGGCAGTCCAGCTAAGCCCCTCCATCCAGGTGGGGGTGTTTGGTTTTACTTAAAGTTAAAGTAACCTAGTTAAGTATTGTTAACCTGCTAGCCTGGAAGTTGCCAGATTGTTCTCCAGGTGCTAGTCCTCCCTTCCACGTCTGGGAAAGATGTGGACTGAAGACCAGATGTCACTAAGAAACAGTGAGAGCGCTGACCAGAACCTCAGTTGTGAGAGGACTGAAGATGTCAGGATGCCTTCTATAGCAGAGATCACCCATGGAGGACCTGCGTGAGTATCCTTGTACCCCCTGGTGCAAGGGAAAAATATCCTGCAAGCTAACCTATGGGCCTGCCAGCCCTTGTAGTTGTTCTGTCCCAAGAAAGAGGTAGTAAGTAACCTGGGCCAACATGCCCACGATCTTCCTAGTTGTGAGAGACTGTGCAAGTAATTAGTCTGGGCCACTTTGCCCGAAGAGACTGTTACCTCTAGAAATTGTTCTGTTTGCACCTTGCCTGCTGCCCAGCTGGCCCAGTGCAGGTGTATTTCTGAGACTGTGCTATGCATAGTACTGCTGTTGCTAGGGGTACCCAAGAGAGCCCAGACAGCGTGCCTTAGGCAAAACCATATAAATGTGCTGATGTTTATCTGTACCCTCTGTTGGTCAAGATGGCCCTGTTGGAGCTGCCAGCCATAGTTGCGTTGCCACTTCAGAGGACATGAGGTCCTGGAGTTTGTTGTGACCGAGCGTTACACTGGGAAATTATAGATTTCCACTTTGTCAGATTTTGTCTTAGACCACAGATGTGCTTGAAGAGTATTGGTATATGAGTGTACTGGATGGGACTGCAATTTACATGTGCTGAATATTCAGGATTTGTGAATCCAAGATCTAGCTAAGGTGACCTGAACTAGTTGCCTTTTCTGGAATGTTCAGTCTGGGACCTGCAGAGCAATCCCTGCCTTCTGCAATAAGCAGGGCAACTCCTGCTACACTGAACCAAGCAGGGCAACCCTGTACCTCTACTAAAGAATCGACAGCCATTGTTGTTCATTCAATTTCCAAGTTAGCCCCTTCCTTTCAAATCAAAGCCAGCCAACTCAATCAACTGTAACATCCACCAGGCCTGTAACATCCAGGACTTTGGTATCTGGGTACCCAGGGTATAGTGCGAGATTGCAGGGTTTCAGCTGTATCTGGGACTGCTACCAGTGTGGGGAAAATGTTATATGTAACATCTGATTCAGTCAGCAGTTTAGATAGCCAGGGCTGTGGGTATTATGTATGGTTGTTTGCACTTTGATCTTTTCTGTTATCTAGTAGTCACCCAGCTGGAGGGTTCACCAGCATAAACCAACCAAAATCTGTGTACATTTGTAAATAGAGATCAGCATAACCTCTATTCCTCCTGTTTCCCCAACCTAACGTCTATGTCCCCCAAATAAATCTTGTTATTATTGTTTGTTGCAAATCTTCGTGTGTGAGCATATTATTAGAGAGAGTCACTAATTGCAAAATGTCTGAAATGTGGGGAAATGTCTATTGGATCATGTTTGGGGGAGGCAACTGGTATTTCTAGGTGGTATAACATCTCAGGGGGTTATACCAGGTAACAGCCAGCCCATGTAAAAGTATGCTCTGAGTGGAGGGACTGCGCAATTGTTTTAAACTTGATTTATAAAATGGGTAGGTTAAATCAAGGAATGTGATTGGCTAGTTACCCATGCATGAAATCTGTTCCATGCATGGGTAAAAAAAAGATCTGGCAGTAAAAAGGCCAAGATTCTGGTGCCATAGAATGTTGGCATTTTTACTGGCAGACATCTTTTTTTTTTTTTACCGAATGCAAGAGAAAAATGGCTAGATTACTTCTCATTTACCATCCCAAATGAAAACGACACATTATAAAACACCAAACCCACGGATGACTTGCCTGAAGTAGACGCTCAGTGACCAGCACTAATGTAACAGTTCCCACACACTCCACTGATCTGGTACCCTACCTAAAAAGAGACAAAACAGGCAAAGAATAGCTAGAAGCCAGACCGTGTAAGTGACGAGTTGACTACACTAAAATGCAGTACTGATGAATCAAACGGCAGCCTTGTCGCAACACAACTTGTGGAAGAAAGATAAATGCAGATGGAAAAACAGCACAGTTAGCAAGCAGCTGCTCAATCCCGATGACTCCATGCAAAACAACGGACCACCTAGCCACACCACCCGGAACAGAGAAGTAGCGTGAAGGGCGCAAAAAGTTGATGTGCTCTATGAGAAGTAAGCAGTACGACAGAAAGGTGTCCGTAAAAACTAAAATTGCCAATAGGTGTCATGAGAGATGCTGAGAATACATCTCCACAGCCATCCTTACCAGACAAATAACATTTTCCCTGGCTGTTTCGTCCACTACACTACCCGCTATTGGCAACCACTGCAGTCGCGCTATCTCCTTTCATGACGCTTTGGTCTCGCAGTAACAGCATAAACAGATCTATTCTCTCCTATGCCTCATTTAGAAATGGCAATACTAGGACGATAGAAGTACAGTGCTATATGCAAATCAGCTACTGAATATTAACACAAAACTCAGGCGGAAGGACTATTTTATCTTAGATTTGCAAAACAATATGTTTTTTTCCATATAAGCATTATTTTTCTAACTGAAAAGTAAAATAAAAATAGTAGACCATTTTATAAGCACAATAAGACACTCCAGGATGTGCATGTAACATATTTTACCGCATGCCAGGGGCTAAAGGCACTCAGCCAAGGCCTCATGCCTTATTACGCCCCTGGCCATGCGGTAAAATATGTTCCATGCACACCCTGTCATGTCTTATTGCTTACATATGTTTCATGAACCCAAACCCCTTAGCCTAGCTCATAAGTAGTAGGTAGGGGTGTAACACTAGGAATAGTGCCACCTAGGGGTTACACATGTTTCTCGCAAGTTACACAACCTCTGATAGGTTTCTTTAGAGGGCACACATGGGTACACACCGAACATCCATTATGAGTGGGTGTTACCTGCCATCACTGGTGTGGCCATGAGGTGGTGGGAGAATCTGACACCCCTCCCTGAAATTTGGACCAAGGATGTCAGATATGTAGGCAAGAAATTGCCTACACCTGAATCATTTTTAAGTCTGCTTGATATAGGGAAGGTGCAAGAAGTTATACTAAGAGACATAGATTGGTAGACAGTCTTCAACGTAAATAGGCTACAGGATGACAAGCAGCATGGGTTCTCATGAGGGAGGTCACACTGCATGAACCTGATCAAGTTCTTAGATTGGGTAACTAGAGTGGCTGATAAAGGACAGGCAGATGACATATTCCTAGAGTGAACACATCATATGGTGCGGCTGCCATCAATTTTTCACTTCCATCGCTATGGAATACCATGCAAAACTCCTTAAAACTTGACTCACTCCCAGGCATATTCACATTTAAAGATTCACTGACTGTACTGTTGAAGGAAACCTGCAACTGTTTTCGTAGACACTGAACAACCTTCATAATGCTCCTCACACAAAACCTATGTCTAAAATGTCGATTAAGATACCTCCATGTTAGGGCTATCTAGCTCTCTTAACTTATTCCCTTTCACTCTGGCCTTCTTCTTCCTCTCATCTACCTCTAACATACCTATTTTCTTCTCACATGCCTCCCCCCATTCTTACCTATCCTATTATCTGTAGAGTGTCTTGGATATTTGCTCCTCTACTTTTACATAATTTTTTGGTCTGAATTGTATGTGTTCACCATTACTACTTTACATTACATTACATTAAGCTACTAGATACTGGCCTTCTGCGATTCACCTGTATAATGTTTTTACATCTTTTGTTACTACCCTATTTGCGTTATGTTTATTCTGAACTGCAATGTACTATTGTACATTATAAAAAGGGTCTGAGCAATGGAGCTTTCTGATTGGCTATAAACATTCTAACAGCCTTATGTTAATCTTTTATTAACAAATATGTACAGCTTAACCATATGCTGAACATGGTTTAACACTGTTTAAGAAAACAGTTTTATTATAATAGCAATAAGGCATTCCCAAGGGTTATGTTAATGGTCCATTAATCACCCTCTAGGGACATGTGGCACTCGGCTATGCCTTGTGCAACATTACACTCCTAGAGGGTGATTAACAGACCATTAACATAACCCCTGGTCATGCCTTATTGCTTAAATGTTTCCTAAATTTTTGTTACTACCTTAACTTTCTGTATTTTGTTGTACTGAACTGCAATGTCCTATTGCCCAGGACCACCTTGAAAATGAGCTTGCTCAATGGTGTATATGCCTGGTTAAATAAAGTGATTGATTGATTGATTGATATTGTACCTGGACTTCAGTAAGGTCTTTGATTCAGTCATGCACAGGAGACTGGTCAAGAAATTGATAGATGTAGGGGTAGAAGAAAGGACAGTAACTTTGATGGATAGCTGGCTGAGGTGGCAGATGCAAAGAGTGGTGGTGAAGGGGGAGCTCATTGCTGTTAAAGAAGAAACGAGCGGGGCACTGCAGGGCTCATTCCTGGGGCCTCTCCTCTTTACATATTCATCCATAACATAGAGTGGGTGTTTTAGTGCAAGATCTACCTCTTTACATACAGTATGAAACTAAGACATGAAGAAGGGTGAAAAGTAAAGATGGGATCAGGACACTGAGGAAGGAGCTGGTGAGATTCAAGGTTTGGCAACAGAATTTTAAATGCTTAAAAATGCAAGGTGAGGCACATCAGGAACAAAAAAAAACAAATGCAATACATGAAGATGTAGTAGTTGCAGAAAACACAGAAGTAGAAAAGAAAGCTGGGAGTGATAATATCAGGCAGTCAGAAATATACAGCACAGTGCAACAAGGCACTGGGGAAGTGGAACAGGATGCTGGGTTACATAGGAAGGAGACTCAGCAGTAGAAACCAGGGAAAGATCTTTCCACTGTACAGATCTCTGGTGCACCCATATCTGGAATATTGTGCAAGGCTCTGGAGCCCATACCTGCAGAAAAAGCGTGAAAAAGGTGGAGGTGGTACAGAAAAGGGACACAAACAATGATCCATGAGATGAGAAGAAGACAAATGAGGAAAGACTGAAAGACCTTAACATGTCCATAACCTTAACAACCAGAAAACTAGAAGGGGACACAAGGGACATGATAGAGACATACAAATGCCTGCAGGGGATAAACAGGGTGTTATGCACAGAACTGTTCACTGTAAGCATAAACGCAAGCACATGGGAGAATTTACTTAAGCTAGCCAAGAAAAGATTCCAGAAGGATGTCCTCAAGCGCTTTTTCATGGAAATAGTGGTGAACTAGTGAAGTGGACTGTGAGAGGAAATTGTATCTGCCAAAACAGTGGGAGGATTCAGAATAGGGTGGGACAAGTGCAAGGCCATATTCAGGGTGTTAGGGGGCAAAGGGTAAGGGAGAAGAACAGCAACTGGGGCTAATTTAGGAGAATTAGTTAGGGTTGGCAGACCGGATGTGTCGCTGGGCCTTTCTCTGCTGACAAATTCTGTTTCTGTGTTTTCAAGGACAAAGCTCAGCAAGACAGCAAGGATGACTATGAATGTCCATAGAAAACCATGCGTGTCCATAATAACATGGACAACTCCCAGCCCCGACCTCCACAGTGAAGAACTCATTGTAGGTGGATCTCAATAACATGACAGTGCCAGAGCATATAAAGCCAATAGAACTCAAGCCCATGAGTTCAGCAGCACAATCTCCAGACACAAAAGAATCCAGCACTCTCCTTGGATGAAATTCTTGTTTTGTTTGTGAAGTTCAACCATAGCTGTAGCTAGTAAATCCACAGCGTGACCCCCTCTCATCCAATATTTTGTACATGACTAGTAATTTTTCATGGATCAAGAACCACCTAAACATGCTCCCAGCCACCCTAGCCATCTTCAGTGTGTGATATGAGAGCCCAAGGAAGGATCATCCTGACAACTGCAAGATTTTTTTCCTTCATTTATCACCACAGTCCCTCCCTCCCTTTTCCCTCAGGTGCCACATCCCCTTCCTTTGGGATACACAGTTTTCTCTGCAGTAGAGCTAGGTGCACATGCAGTCAAAGTTCTAGGTGGGCCCTGTCACAAACGCACTCCTGGGGTCAGGCCCTCTGCTCCCACAGTGCCTAACCTCAAAGTGATGTGAACAAGGGACAAACAGGGTCTCCCTCCTGTTTGTTTTGGGTCAGAACAACTACCAGTCTTGAGTCCTGGGGTCAAATATGAACCCTTTTTAGCTAGTATGCCCAGGTAACAGGTTCAAATATCACACCCTCTTCAGAGAAAGCAGTGCAATACTTGATGCCAGCTGGCATACAACCAACCTGGCTCACAATCCCCCTTCTGACTCAACTGAGACTCAGGTATTTCCTTACCTTGCCGGATCTTTGCATAGATCCCTGTTAGCGAGGCTGCATATGGTGACACAATAAGCACTTTAATAGTTATGTCAGAATTATCAATATTGTTCCAGCATTCACACTCAAAATGAGAAAATGTCTCAGACAGGATTAAGGAAACCAAAAGTTTACTAAAATTAAAAATAGTAAATAAATACGAAACACAGAACATATATACATTAATGCTTACAGTCAGAAAGAAATGGAAATTACAAAGCAAAATGCCTCGTAACTGAATTAATAGTTCTAACTCAGTTTTCAGTTGTGTGTTACCTATCTTGACAGAAGTGCCTTTAAGTACAGAACACAAGTGTGTCCGTTCTTTCAAAGTTCAGAACAACAGTGAACCACAGTCCTTTCAGCCAGCTAGGCAATATTCAAAGTTAAAGTCCCAAACTCCTTGTGATGTCACAGCACATGAGGTCACTTTTTAGCCCTGTAATTCATTTGTAACATGACCAAGTATAATCAAAATGGTCTTATCTTATTGTGTACTTGAAATCAGCAAATACAGCAATATCAAATTATACAGACGGTTTCTCTTCATCAAAACATAAGTTATGACCTCATTCACCTTTGATGTTTCAGAAAAACATCCTGAAAAGCACTTCTCTTAGCTGTGTGAATTTTCACAAGTATCTATCAGAACTGGCTTCCCTCCTGATGTTGTAAAATACAATATTTCACTACCAGTTTCCTAGGTCCAAAGCAGTGGCTTGTTTTTTATAACAGTTTTCAGAAAGTTTAGCAAATAAGTGTTAACACAGAAAAGGAAACTCTAGCTATTTAGCTCCAGCAAGCAACTGCTTTAAGGTCAAAAGGTCAGGCCACTTTAAAAGCTAGTCTTCCCCATGGGCTGCTGACCTTACCATGTCTCATAAGCAGAAATGTAAAGAAACATGTATATGTATATATATATCAAAATTATATACACATAACTAGCAGATGGCTATTCCATTACACTCCTCCCTCCTAGATTGAACTTGGGAGACTGTATTCCTAGGCATGGGATGAGTTCTCTAAATTCAGTTCACTGCTCAAACTGTTGGGATAGACCACCAGCATTTGCCGATCCAGCCCTGTGGGTGACAGTCATGTTGTATCCCTGTAAGGCAAGGCTCCATCTTAGAAACCTACCATTTGTCTTACCCATTTGTGCCAGCCAAACTAGGGGTTATGATCCATCTGAACCTCAAGTGCCAACCGTATGGTATGGCTCTAATTTCTTCAGTGCCCACACCAGGGCAAGGCACTCCTTCTCCACTGTAGAATAAGCCTGTTCCCTGGGAAGTAATTTTTTACCCAGGTACACTATGGGTGATCTTTCCCTTGGTTAGAAGTCTGGCTAAGTACTGCCCCAATACTCATGTCAGAGGCATCTGTCTGGACTACAAATGGTTTACTGTAGTCTGGACTGGTTAACACAGGAGCACTGCACAGTGGCTCCTTTAGCCACATAAAGGCTCGTTCACAGGCTGGCTCTCAGTTTACCTTTTTAGGCATTCTTTTCTTTAGCAGGCCAGCAGGGGAGCTGTCAGGGCACTGTACTTTGATACAAATTTTCAATCATACCCTACGGTCCCTAGAAAATTCCAAACCTGCTTCTGTGTTTCAGGTCTGGACCATGCCTCTATTGCCTCAATCTTTGCTTGATTAGGATGGAGCTGTCCCTGCACTACTACATGCCCTAGGTATGCCACCTCAGCTATGGCCACCTGGCACTTTTCAACTTTCACAGTGAGCCCAGCCCTCTGTATCCTGCCCAACACTTCCTTAAGGTGGGACAGGCATTCCTTCTAGTGGACACTGAAGATGGCAATATCATCCAGGTACGGCACGGCGTACTCTTCAGTACCATGTAACACCTGGTTCACCAACCTTTGGAAGGTGGCAGGGGTGTTTTTCATTCTGAAAGGCATTACCTTGAACTCAGATAACTCTATCGAAGTGATGAAGGCCAACCTTTCCCTAGCTCTGGCAGTTAACTCCACCTGCCAATATGCTTTCATCACGTCAGTAGTGGTAAGGTATGTCGCCCCTCCCAACTTGTCCAGTAGTTTGTCAGTCCATGGCATTGGGTAAGCGTCAGACTTCATGACTGCACTGAGTCCACAATAGTCCACACAAAAGCAAGTACAGCTATCTGGCTTGGGAATGAGGACTACAGGTGAGGCCCAGGGGCTGTGGGATTTCTGGATTGCCCCTAAATCCAGCATTTCCTACACCTCCCTCCTAATGTCCTTTGGGATGGCCTCTGATACCAGATATGTTGTCCTCTGTATGGGCACTTGCATCCCCATAGCTACGGGGATAGTCCAGGCTTGGCATTAAACAATGGGGCAAAGTCTGCTAAAACCCCCCCTTACTTCCTGGATCTGGTCTGGGGCCAACTGGGGCAACAGTTTGCCTCCACAGAGAACTCCCACTTGCTTTCTTCCAGCAAGTCCAGAAGGGGGTCTGCTTTGTCTGTCCCCTCCCCAGGACCTCACACTGCAAAAACCATGTCAGCCCTATTTGCAAATGGCTTCATCATGTTGACATGGTACATCCTTTGGGTATGTTTCCTGTCAGGCAGTTCTACAGTGTAATTTACATCATTCATTTGTTTGACTACTTTATAAAGTCCTGCCCACTCAGCCTGCAGCTTATCTTTCTGGACTAGGATTAGGACCATGATCTCCTGACCCACAGTGAGTGTACAAGTGAGTGCTGGTTCTGCTGTTGTACCATACCTTTTTCTTTTGCTGAGCAGCTGCCAGGTTGCTCTTGGCTGTTCCCATAAGCTCCTTCAGCTTCTCCCTAAACTTAAGAACATAATCCACTATGGGAGTTTCCTGGGTGGTGTGCTTGCCTTCCCAGTCCTCCTGGATCAAGTCTAGGGGGCCCATGCACCCTGTGTCCATATAAGAGCTCTAAGGGAGAAAACCCTGTTGGTTCTTGGGGCACCTCCCTGAATGCGAACAGCAGGTGGGGAAGGAATTTCATCCAATCCCATGCTGATCAGCAAATGCTTGGAGCATCGATTTTAGAGTACCATTAAACTTTTCCACAAGCCCATTGGCTTGTGGGTGATAAGGTGTCATCCATCTCTGCACTACCCTACACTTCTCATACAAACACTTCATCAGGTCCAACATGAAGGAACCCCCTCAATCGGTGATAACCTCCTGCGGGAACCCAACACAGGAGAAAATCCCTAGCAAGGCATCTGCCACTTAGTCTGTCCTCAGTGAGGATAGGGCAACTGCTCTGGGTACCAGGTACAGGAGGCATAATCCACCACTATTACGATAAACCTCTTTCTGGAGGAGCTGGGGGTATTCAAAGAGCCCACAATATGCATTCCTACCCTCTGGAATGGCTCCTCCCTATGGGCAAGGGAATTAGGGCAGCTTGGGTTTTACTACCCACATTCAGTATTTCTTGGCCCAAGTGACAAGAGTTGCAATATTCCTTCACCTGCTAGGTGAAGTTGGGCCACTAGAAATTTTGGGTCAATCACTGCATAGTGTGCACAATTCCCACATGTTCAGACATGGGGATATCGTGAGCAATCTTGAGCAACCACTCACGGTACCCCTGGAAAACAACAAGCTACCTGCCCATCACCCCTCCCTCTGTCCTTGTGTCCTGCATATTCAGCAGTCCATTATCCCAGTACACTCTGTGTCTCCTGTTACCTCCCAGCGTCTTGTCAGATTCTGCCCAAGTCCTCACCCTCTCTAAACTAGGGTCATTTTTCTGAGCAGCTGCAAAATCTTTACATATTCCCAAGGCATGGGACATGTCCCCTTCATTGTTTAAACTGGCATCAATAGCTCTGGCATCCGGGCGTTCAGGGTCACTGCCACACCTAACCCTCTGACTACTGGTTACCCCTCCCTCCTCAGAGTAACCATCGGAAGTTGTTTTGCTAGCTGCTATCTGGGGAATTTCTACCCCCTTCCACTATTCTCCTTATCAGGAGACACGGACTGGGGAACCAGCCTCCAACAATTTTCCAAAGGGGCATCTATGGGGTCCAGGGAACCACAATTGGCCTTTGCCATCTGGCTGTGGGTAACCGCGCACACCACCCCCTTTTGGAGATTGTTTCCTATAATTACATCCAGGGCAAGATTTTCTGCCACTGCAACTTTTTGCACAGTCTCTCCTGTCTCACCCCAGTCCAGGAGAATACTAGCAAGTGGCAGAGTTTTCTCCTCCCCAGTGAATCCTTGTACTGTAACAAACTGATTAGATATAAGCTGTTCAGGCTCAAACAAATCCCCTTTTACCAAAGTAAGGGACGCCCCCATGTTCCTTAAACCATTGGTCTGCATCCCATTCACAGTAATTGGGTGTATGTGTTCCCTCATGTTTACTGGCATGCTTTCAGGGATACACAAAAAAAACACCTCTTTCCTAGCACCACTTTGTGCACGCTGTGCCTTTTTATGATACTGTCTTGCAATATGCCCAAGTTGTTTGCAAAACCAACAATCATTTCTTTTATCAGGCAAATCCTTTCTTTGTAACCTGGGGCTGCCCACTTTCTGGGGAGACAGTGATGGTTTTAGCTGCCCTGAAGGTGCGCTTTCCCTTTCTGCGCTGTCACACCCACCCCACTCCCTTTCAGAGCAGACCTGCTCCTGGCATAGCGGTCTGAGAGCTTGGCAGCCTCTTGCACTGTTTTTGGATCTCTGTCCTCTAGCCAGGTTTTCAGCTATACTGGTCAAGCCCAAAATAATTGCTCCAAAAGTACCACATCCTCAATTTTCTCTACAGAGTCCGCTTTAACCCCCTTCCACCAACGTTTCAAAAATTGACATTTTGTGGCTAGTTCCTCATAGCTCATGTCAGGGCTTCTTCTGAGCTTACGGAACTTAACTCTGTATGCTTCAGCTGTCAAGTCATACTTTTTTAGCAATGCAGCTTTAAGTTTGCCATAATCATTACTATCCTAATTGTCTTTAATTCAAAGTTTATTGAAATTTTCACAATTAACAATGGACAAGGTCATAACATCCCTAGCATAAAGCTTATGACCAGACAAGTTGATTGACCCCATCTCCCTCCCCACACCCCCCCCAACCTCCCCACACAGTCTGGAAAACATAACAGTCCATGACATCCTTGAAATTAAAAGCTAAATATTAGCCATTAGATGGTATATAATGTATGAAGAGAGATCCAGATCCGATCATATTTAGTCTTGTTATTATTAATACTCGAAATAGTCTTCTCTGCTCGAAGATTAAATAATAACTCGTTTAGCCATTCAGAGTAGGAAATAACTTCAGAGCTCTTCCAATGCCTGAGCACTAATTTCTTGACAGACATCGAGATCAAAGCAATGTGAAATTTACGCTTATTAACAGATATCTGCAAATAATCCCAGAAGATACAGACCTCTGGGATAAACAGGTCCCTCAGCCCAAGGAGTGGGTCAGCTTTGTCCCTTATAGCCTCCCAAAGGGGTGATATCTTAGGACAATCCCAGAAGATGTGAAGTAGGGAGCCTTCTGTCTGAGTGCATCTCATGCAAACATTAGAGGGAGATATTCCCCACTTAGCCAGTTTCTGAGGATAGTAGTAAAGATTATGAAGAATATGAAACTGCATTAACTGTAACCTATCCTGCGTTACAAAATGATGGCAGTTATTCCAGATGTTCGTCCAATCCCTATCCCAATGTGGGAAGAGAGCAGTCCAGAATGCAGTTGGGCCAAACGGCACCGGGAAACGCCAATCAAACCAAACATTGTACAGTTTGGAAATACTTCGGGGAGAACTAACCAATGGGGCTAGATCAGTAAGAAAGGCAAAATTATAAGATAAGGGAGTGCCCCACCCCCCGATTTTTTAAGGAGGAGATGTCTAAGCTGATATACCTTAAAGTATTCGCTTTCCTTGAGCTTAAATTTCACCACAATATCCTCAGCTGACAACCAGGTACCATCCTCCTTAAGGAATAAGCTAACCCTACCATCACCTAGACTAGGTAACCATTTGGGGGGTAACACTTTGTTGTCTATTTTAAAAGCAGGGGAATTTCAAATCGACTGCTCCCCATCTACCCAGTTTTTATATTTTAGGAATCTACACAGCTGCGAGTGAATCTTCATAGAAACTTCTATTGTGGTGCCTTTTAATTCTTTAGGTATAGAATCGGTCTTAAGAAATAATAATGCAGAGGGGGCTATATTAGACAAGCGAGTCATTTCCCTCTCTATTTTGAGCCATGCAGGCACGTAATCTGAGGAATTAGACACCATCCATCTTAGGTATTTGGCCGCGCTCCTGGCCCAATAGTACATACTCACATTTGGAAGTCTTAAACCACCCTTAGACTTGGGCACCACCAGCTTGTAAAAGGCTAATCTAGGCTTCTTTTTAACCCAAATGAAGTCTCTAATCAAACGTTGGGCCTTTTTAAGCCAGCTGCTTAGTAGACAAATGTCAAGTAACTGAATGGGGTATAGGAGACATGGGAGCACATTCATCTTAACCAGACTAATTCTTCCCCACGAGAAATGGATAATGCTGACCATCTAGCCAAGTCTAGAGCTACTGTGGACAGTAGGGCTTCCAAATTATATTTAAAGGTACTCTGTAGGTCTCTAGTTAGCACAATGCCCGGATACCGTAGCGAGTCTCTAGACCAGGCCAGACCCAAGGCGGTAATATCATTCTTAAATACTTTATGATTTAGGGGAAACACAGTCAACTTACCTACATTTAATTTATAATTGGATAGTTTGCTAAATTGCCCAATTACATCCAACACGGCAGGAATGGAAGTCTCTGGGTAGGAGAGGTATAAAAGCAAGTCATCCGCATATGCAGCAACCTTTAACTCATTACCTAGAATGGTAATCCCCTGGACCTTCGTACAAATAATTAGTTTACAAATTAAAGGCTCCAGGTAGAGATTAAAAAGTAGAGGAGAAAGGGGAAAACCCTGTCTGGTTCCTGGAGAATACCCCATTCCCCAAGATCTTAGCTGTTGGATGCTGATATAAGGCTTTTATCCAAGATTGAAATTGATGAGGGAATCCAAAAGAATTTAACATTTGAAACAAAAAAAATTCAGTTTTCTCTGTCAAAAGCCTTCTCACCATCCAGGGAGACCAATGCCACTGGAAAGGAGGCATCCCTGGACACCGAGGAGACATGCGAGAGGACCCGGAGGTGGTCTGCAGAAAGTCTACCCTTCATAAATCCCACCTGATGTGATCCAATTAAATCGGGAAGAGCCAAACTGAGTCTGTCCACCAGTATCTTTGTTAGAATTTTTATGTCTTGATTCAACAATGATATAGGTCTATAACTTTCAGTGGATTCTCGATCATTACCTGGTTTTTGGAAGCCGCACAATGAGAGCCTCAAATAGAGAAGAATTGACTTGCACACCTGATAGTATAAAATGAAAGAGAGAGAGAAGGTGGGGGGTAATTTACTCTTTAAAACACTTATAGAAGTTTGGTGTGAAACCATCTAATGCAGGTGATTTATCTAAAGGTAGGCCCTTTATCACTTCCAGAATCTCGGACTCCATAATAGGCGCTACCAACATCCTACCCTGGGACTACAATAGACAGAGCAATTGGGCCTCCTCTAGGTAGGAAGAAAGAGTATTTGTTGAGGGGAGGTTAGGCATTTCCCCACATAGGTGTTCAAAGTAACTAACAAACACTGAAACAACCTCCTGGGGCTTAGATTTTAGAGTTCCATCTATTTTGGAGCGAATCGGGGGGATGAACCGAGAAGACTCCAGTTGCTTAATTCTCTGGTCTAGTAACTTGCCCTGCTTTTTCCCTGTGGTCTATGTATGAGTCTTTAGTACATAGAATAGCAAACTCTGCTTTCTCGTTGATCATATTTATATAGGAGTCTCTCAATTTTGCCAGTTCTTGTTTAAGGTGATCCAAAGGATTTGATTGTAAAGTCATTTCTAAAGCTGTTATCTGGGTTAACATCTCCCTCAGCCTGGCCTCCCTTCCCTTCTTCCTTGTTGCGGCCATCCCGATTAGGATGCCCCAGAGATATGCTTTAAAAGCACACCATAAAACATCTGGCCTAGTGTTTTGCACAGTATTCAACTCAAAAAATTGTGTAATATGCTCCTTAACTTGGTTTCTACACTTGGGATCCTTAAGCAGTTGGCCATTCAGTTTCCACCTAGATTGTTGCTTAGGCAAGGATGTGAGAGTCAATTTGCAGAGGACCAGTGAATGGTCTGAAGGCGTACCCAAGTGAATAGTGGAGCCTGTCACCCCTGGTAACAGAGCTTGGGAGACCAAGAGATAGTCAATACGGGAAAAGGACCTATGAACAGGGGACACAAAAGTGTATTCCTGTTCACGGGGTGGAGAACCCTCTAAATGTTGCAGAGTCTCAATCTATCTATTAACTCATGCAGTGCCCGCTGTGCCGGGGAAAATGAGACTGGGAGTGAGCTTATATGGTTCTTACCTGAATCTATCACCAGATTCCAGTCCCCCCCTAAAATTATGGTGGATGGTAACAGGGAGAGAATATTATTAAGTAGTCTCACAAAAAATAGGGGGTCATCTTTGTTCGGGACATAAATACTTCCTAAGACAAAATCTACTGAATATAAGGTGCCCTTTATCAGAATAAATCTACCATGGGGATCCTTAATTTCTTGGGTAACCTGGATTACTACCCTAGTTGTCCATTTGACCCAATGCATCACAAGCTTTCCTGGTAAGCAACAGGGATAGCTGGAAGCTCCAGGATTCTCAGGGAATTTTTTCCTGAATGTATACCTTTTCAAATGAATTTAACAATGTATCCATATCCTCCCCTCTTTAAATTCAGCTATCAACTTAGAATTTAACTTGTAAGCTAGTCCTGGAGGTCCAGGTTCACCCATGCCACTTATCTGCTCTGCGCTGGTCTTTGTAGTTGTAGCTTCTCCAGTTCAAATTTTCTCTGATGCTCTCTCTCCTCTCACTCTGCCTGTCTCTGAAGCTGTTGCTTTCTTTCCTCTGCTTGTCTATGACTCTGGTTTTCTTTTTCCTCTGACTCTCACTGCTCTCACTTTTCCTCTCTCTCTCTTTCTCTCTCTCTCTCTCAATCTCCAGCTTCCTCTGTTCAACCTCCCTCTGTAGCTGAGCTTCAACCCTTTTCTGCTCAAATTCCAACTCCACTGTCTTCTGGGCGTGGGTTCGAATCCCACCTCTGCCACCACATCTGTCACAAATGCACTCCTGGGGTCAGGCCCTCTGCTCCCACAGTGCCTAACGTCAAAGTGCAATATGTGAACAGGGGACAAACAGGGACACCCTCCTGTTTGTTTTGGGTCCAAGCAACTACCAGTCTCGAGTCCTGGGGTCAAATATGTACCCTCTTTAGCTAGTATGCCCAGGTAACAGGTCCAAATATCACACTCTCTTCAGAGAAAGCAATGCAGTATTTGATCTCAGCTGGCATACAACCAACCTGGTTCACAATCCCCCTTCTGACTCAATTGAGACTCAGGTATTTCCATATCTTGCTGGATCTTTGCACAGATGCTTTTTAGCATGGCTGCATATGGCGACACAATAAGCACTTTAATAGTTAAGTCAGAATTATCAATACTGTTCCAGCATTCACACCCAAAATGAGAAAATGTCTCAGACAGACAGGATTAAGGAAACTAAAA
This sequence comes from Neoceratodus forsteri, assembly GCA_016271365.2. Lineage (NCBI taxonomy): Eukaryota > Metazoa > Chordata > Ceratodontiformes > Ceratodontidae > Neoceratodus > Neoceratodus forsteri. Next base: position 1,363,969,788 of record CM028132.1, read on the forward strand.
AGTTTACTAAAATTAAAAATAGTAAATAAATACAAAACACTGAACATATATACATTAATGCTTACAGTTAGAAATAAATGCACATTACAAAACAAAACACCTTGTAATAGAATTACTATTTCAAACTCAGTTTTCAGTTGTGTGTTACCTATCTTGACAGAAATGCCTTTGAGTCCAGAACACAAGTGTGTCCGTTCATTCACAGTTCAGAACAAGAGCAAGCCACAGTCCTTTCAGCCAGCTTGGCAATACTCAAAGTTAAAGTCCCAACCTCCTTGTGATGTCATAGCACATGAGGTCACTTTTTAGCCCTGTAATTAATTTGTAACATGACCAAGTATAATCAAAATGGTTTCATCTTATTGCTTTTTTGAAATCTGCAAAAACAGCAATATCAAATTATACCGACAGTCTCTCTTCATCAAAGCATAAGTTATGACCTAATTCCCCTTTGATGTTTCAGAAAAACATCCTGAAAAACCCTTCTCTTAGCTGCGTGAATTTTCACAGGTATCTATCAGAATGGACTTCCCTCCTGATGTTGTAAAATGCAGTATTTTACTACCAGTTTCCTAGGTTCGAAGCAGCGGCTTGTTATAATCTGTTTTTTATAACAGTTTTCAGTATGTTTAGTAGATAAGTGTTAACACAGAAAAGGAAACTCAAGCTATTTAGCTCCAGCAAGCAACTGCTTTGGGGTCAAAGCTAGTCTTTCCCATGGGCCTGCTGACCCTGCCATGTGTGATAAGCAGAAATTCAAAGAACAGGCCCAAGTACAGAGGTTACTGTGGGAGCAGAAGAACAGCACCTCCCTACTAGGGTCAGGTAGCCCTGCCAATGGCAGCACTCGGACCATAGGCCACCAAAATAATCAGTTACCCAGGCTCAGAGCCTGGATTAATCGCATAGTAACACAACCCTCTGTTCCTGGGCCATCAGCATGGGGATATTACAACTTTTATTAAGGGTAGACTCTGAGAATATGTTGATATTAGTCTGTGCTGTGAGAGAGTTTTGGGGGATGCACCACCCCTGTACACCTATCACTGTTTCAGAATACTAAATCTCCTCTCTAATTTGTCCAGTTTCTGCTTTTCTCTTCTTTTATTCATTTGAAGTCCTTGCCCAATCACATGGCTGGAAAAATGTAAGATGGGACTGTTTTTTTCTTGTGCAACTCCTAATTCTTGCTTGAAACCATTCCCTGCCTCTCGTTTCACATATGTGCTTCTGTTAAGTACTTTGTTTCTTAGGAAATGGCAGTGATGTTACACAACCCATATGATTTGCATACCCATAATGCAAAGCTTGCAACTCATGAAATTAATGTATTCTAATACTGTGGTTACAGCAAATAAAACAGATTTTCTAACATGTTCCAAAACTCATTTATTAGTTTAGCAAAGAAGCTGTGTTACTCTGCTTACCTATATGTTGAACATTGAAAGTAAACCATTTTGGTCCTTACAACATAAGGAATCAAGGCACCAGTATATCCAATTTCTCGTTTGTAGAATTTGCATCATGCTGCAGAATATATACACTACTGCAGATTTCATTAATCTTGTTGAAATTTTATGCAAATATTCAGTTTTTCTATAGTGTCCATCTCCCTTTTCCCGTTCATTTATCCTAAAGCCCTTCATCTATGCTCAGCATGTAATGTCATCAATGACATTACATCATATTTTAGCCAATGGCAGGACTGTATTCTGCCACAGAAATGAATTAATCGTGCCACAGAAATCAGAAAATGCTGCCACAGAATCCTAGGAGCCCTGCCACAGAAATCAGGGCAAAGTGCAACAGAACACTAGGGATGCTGCTTATTTGTATCAATCTGCACTGTGAAAGGACACTTGAGGGTGTGACACTCTTCCACTTATCACAGCCTTACAATAATTATCCTCCTCCCTAACTGCCCACTCTCTGCTTCCTCTTTTTTTCCCTTTGAAGTCCTTACCTGAGAGTGCTAGCTGCTCACTCGAGCAGACTTGATAGACCGGGTGGCCTATTTCTGCAAATTTATATGTCCGTAATCACAAGGCTGGAAAATGTAAGGTGGAAGTGGGTTTGCTAATACAACTCCTAATTTCTGCTTGAAATCTTTCTCCTGCCTTTTCCCCACATATGTGCTACTGTATAGTACTTTCATATGTGCTACTGTCTAGCACTTTGTTTCTCAGGGAAGGGCAGACATGTTGCATAATGTCCACAGCTTTTCCTATCTGTGCCTACCATGTCACCATCCACCAATCCTTCAATAAATCTGGCAACATATGAACAATCCCATTGCCAGTGTCTCCCACCCAAACCAGCCACTATACAAAATCAGTGGTGGGTGTTCAACCCTGCCACTGGTATCCTCTCTCCTGCTCAACATAGCTTGTACTGTATACAGTAAACGCTCTTTGACAGGTCCATCAGTGGTTGACCATGGGAGAGTGAAGGGCTGTGTCTGCCACTGGCTAGGGGATGGGGCAGAGGGAGCAGTATGGTGGGGCACTTCCTGCTGGGGTGGGGGTCCACTAGATCACCAGGGAAGGATATATTTAAATTATATGAGCAGATCAGGAATAGGGAGGGGGTCCACTAGACCACCAGGGATGTGATTAGAGTAATAAGAAGAGGATCAGGGCATGGGACCTTTATCCACCAGGGATGTGATTTTATTATTACAAGGGGATTGGGGCTGGGGGACCACTAGACAACCAGGGATGTCATATTTTTATAAAAATGGGGATCAGGGCTGGGGACCACTAGCCACCACAAACTGCTTTCCATGGTTTTATTGCCACACAGCCACCCTGCGGCTTGCAGCACACCTTCCAGATGCACCCTCTGTTTGGTGCAAGGCCAGAGTTGCCACAAGCCATGGGACTTGACCGCTGGGACCCCACCCAATGGTGAATCAGGCGCAGGGTTCCTAGTGCACCTGTGAGTAGTGCAAGCTGCCTTTAGCACAGCTTGTGTCGACCTTTGTGAATCATGCCCATTGTGTTCATATGGTGAAGTCATAAATAGACTATGTTGAAAACATGGGCAAAAAGCTAAAAAAACAAAAAGTTATGAACAAATGTTGATATTTTTCTCCGTTTAGTCATAACTTTGCAATTTTCAATTTTTTAAATTTTTAAACCCACATTTTTAACATATTTATTGTTTTTCCTCATCTCATGAACATGGCAGGTATCATTTTCATATCCCCCTCAAAACAATTCCCCCCCCTTGAAATGGTTCAGGCCTACAAATACTTGGGAGTATAGCTGGATCCACACCTTAATTTCTCTACCCATATTGACACCCTAGTCTCTAAGCTGTAGGAGGCAGTATGTTGCAGTGGTTTAAGGCTCTGAGCTGCAAATCTGGAGACCTGGGTTTGAATCCCACAGCCCCCACTTGCATACTGTGTGACCCTGAGCAAGTCACTTAACTTCCTCGTGCTTCCAGGTTGCACCTGCAAACAAGCTTTCAGCTTAGTGTGTCTCACCTGGTAAAATAATTGGTAAAAAAAAAAAAAAAGCTGCGACCCAAACTGGGCTTCCTCTGTCGAGACAAGGACTCTCTCTCTCTCTCATGCTCCCTGTTCAGCTTGAGCATATCTCTAAGTTGATACCACCATCCCTCTATTATGCTGACATAGTATACAGAACTGTCTCTGCCTCATCCCTCACAAAACTAGACACAACTTCCAATTCCTTCTCAGATTTGCCTCCAAATCTCCACCTCAGGAGCACCTTTGAGCCCTGTACTCCTCTCTCTTTGACCCCCCCTCACACAGGAGGTGTATCCACTCAATGACCCTCATAGCCAAATATTGGTTTGGCCTCCTTCCTCCTACCTTTTCTCCTGCCTCAGCCCTGCACCTGCTCTTTTATACTCTCTTCACTTTTGGGATCACCCGCTCTTTTCTCTATATCCCACCCCTGAACTTTGGCTATTCAGAATGCCTTCTCCAATCGCCTTCCTCTATCATGGAACAATTTCCCCCTCTGTTCTCCGTAACTTCTCACCCTTCCAGAGCCTCAAAAAACTCTTAAGCCTGCTCCCATCACCTTCTTGAACCTGTAACCCTTCCTCCCAGGGGTGAACTCTCCCCTCCTTCTATCTCACCCATGGTATACTCATTCCTCAACAGTCCTCTCAGGCTAGCCAAGTGTCTGTTTTATGTCAAAAATGTTTGCACTTCTATACCCACCTTTTTTGTATGTAGTCACTAGTTCCATTATTTGTACTGCTGCTATAACTCATCATTCTTACAAAATTGTTACATGTCCAACTCTGTATATCCCTTGTTCCTGCTTCTGAACTTTTTGTGTATTGCAATTTACCCCGGGTCGCACATGGAAAAGAGCCTCGGCTCATGGTGCTTTTCCCGGTCACCAAAAGTTTAAATAAACAAATAAATAAAGCCTTTTTCACAGTCATTCAGCAAAATCAGGTTCCGGGTAGCATTTGACAAATGAAAACTAATACTATCTTGAAAATTCAGGGTCACAATGTAAGAAAACGACAACATGATTTGTGAACCAATTCATTTTCCAGTCACGACAATTTAACTATTGTAACTCGTGTTATTAATCTGTTAATTTTAACTGCTGCACAATCCATGCCAAAGAGCTACACAGCACATACAAACACGCTGACATTTGGCTTGGGCCAATCCTTGTTTAGAAACACTTCTGTTCATTTCTTACCTTCCAGTGTTCTCCACGGTAGCCAGCTGCAGCCCAGGAAGTAACATGCTGGCACCTCTCTCCTAACATGCAGTAGTAATACAGTAATTTAAGGTCAAAAGAAACTCCTAGATCCATCATGCCCCCCTCCCTCCCCCACTTCATAAGAAGGTATTGATGTGTGCTGTGCAAATATGTATTAATTTGAAAGGGTTTCCTAGCTAGCTACAACTCAGTCTTGACATGATCATCTGTTAAATATCTGCTGCACTGCATAGTCCAAATGTACAGTTTATTTTCTCTCCTTACTTGCTTCTCTTAGAGGAGCTGCTCCTTTAAAAACCAAAGAATCAATATCAACACAACAGCAGCTCACAGAAGTCCAAACAACACCACCATTGTGCTAAGTGCTGATTCAATACATTAAAAGTCTTTAACCTCAGCTGTTTGTTTGCCATGGAGGCAGACGGCGGGAGGGGGGGGACTGTGGTGTAGGCTCTCTACAGGAGGCTTCAGTGAAGCCAGTTCCTTACATGTCCAGTCTTGGATAAACACAGCCTGTCTGTTTTGGGAAGGGAAGGCAGTTCTCCTGGGGGAGTCCCTAATAGCATCTGTCAGAACTGATGGAGGTTCGTTAGTAAGGGTTGGGGGGACAGTCAGTGGGCACTGCAGCTTCAGCATGGAGGTATCAGGTGCTGATAGCAGTGAGTCAGGCTCCATTGGGACCCCTTTAAAAGCATTTTCAGCCCATTTTTGAAGTAGAATAATTTCATTATAGGTGTAGAGCAGCACATCAGTTCTGCCCATTAACCGCTTTCAGCCATCTAGAAGTAACTCAATATCCCACGGCCAGCTGCTGGCACAATATTTGTTTTGATTTATTTACAACTTAGTCCTCCGGCACACTACCCCAGCTGAGAAGACGAATCTTATTTATGGTGGGGGCCCTGCCCAATGATATTGCAGGGCTGTAAAAGCACTCAGAGGTCAAGTGACTTGCCTAATATCACATTGTGAGTCAGTAGTTAAGCTGCAATTGGAACCACAGTCTCCTGGTTTGTTCTTTCCCATAAGTAACATACTGTAGTAAAATAGTAATTTGGCATCCAAAGGGACTCTAGGTCCATCATCATACCCTCCCCTCTTTATAAGCAGGCATTGATAAGCATGCTGTGTTAACATGTACTATTTAAAGGGGGTCCTTACTACCTCAGCTACCCAGAGTACAAAGTTATTACCATAAGTAGAACTGTACCCAGGCTTATCGTGAAGGCCTGTACAGTCTTTATATTCAATGTCTCCTCTGGCAGGTTTCTCCTTATGTTCACTGCCCTCTGTGAGAAGAAGTGTTTCCCAACATCACCCTTGAATGCACCACCTCTGAGCTTCATGGTGTGTTCCCCTCTCCTGTTGGAGGACACCAGATCAAACATCTCAGATCAATTTTGTCGATACCCTTGAGTATGCAGAACACTGCGATCATGTCATCTCTCAACCTCCTTTTCTCCTGCATAAGTATGTGCTGGAACCATAACCCCACTCTCCCAACCTTTAAGTGCCTTTTTACACTGCCACCAACCCACTTTAAGTTATTACTGCCATTCAAATGACATCCCCCGACTTGAACATTCTGACACCCCTGTTCTTTCCTACGCTATCTGTAGACCAAAAAAACACCCCAGTTCCTTTCTCTCTTGAAAGGGAGTTTCAGACACAGAGAGCTGCTGAGGCAGTATAGCATAGTGGTTAAGAGCACTGAGCTGCAAATCTGGAGACCTTGGATTAATCCCATCAGCCCCCACTTGCATACTGTGTGACCCTGAGCAAGTCACTTAATTTTTTTCTGCTCCCAGGTTGCATCTGGAAACAAGAGCCGGCTTAGTGTGCCATTCCTGGTTAAACAATTTTCCCTTTTAAAATCAGTGCCCCCACTATTTATTTTCCATTCACATTTTCTGCATACAAGTTCCATGTCATTTCCACAGACTGTATCCAGCAACCACCCACCCCTCTCTCGTTGGTGCCACTGCCCTTCATGGGCTTTCCCTCTGTTGTGATGGGGGGTCCGAGGGAGAACTGCCCTCCTTCTGTCCTATCCCAACACAGATCCAGTAGCAGGGGCAGCAAGCTGTATGCTACGGGGCCTGGATGTAATGCCAGCCACCATCCAAGTGGAGACTGGTATTTTATCCTTAGCATTCCTCTCTGGGTGACTACCCAATTCCTATAGTGTGGCTGGGGGCCTAGCCTCTGTTGATCTCTTATACAGCACATTTCTGCAGGGGAGCATGTTCTCTGGTCCTCTGCAAGGATCCAGGAAAACAACAATACAGTGCAGAGAAATGCAAACTCCTGAGGGTGCAGTGTGCCAAGGTAAGCCATTAGACTGCCACATGAACAAAGAAAATACAAGGAGACAGACACACTCACTGTTAAAACAGTTTATTGGAACAGTTTATTTAAAAACTCTGTGTAGTTTTGAATATTTAAATAAACTGTTCCAGCTTAACTTGCCTCCTTGTTTTTTTTTGTACCTCTGCACGGATCACTGCCTGCATTCCTTTGGCCAAGAAACACTGCCGTCAGCGGCTGCCTCCACCTTGGCTGCCCCAGCGCAAGTGGCCCAAATCCATACCCTGAACCTGGGTCACGAACTGCACAGCTGCTGTGCCATCATGGTGGCTAGTACCCTCAGTATTTAAAGCAGCAGTACATGACAGTGGTGAAAATTCTGACCTATACTTTTGTATTCTATTTTTTTAATTCTCAATTTTACTCCCCTGCTGCCAGCTGCCTGGTGCCTCGGCCCAGTCAAGAACCACAGGCTTCTACCTCCACAATGACCATGACCCTCCGATATCCCCTGGCTTACCCCCAGGGTGGGATTGTGGCACTAAACTCCCCTAGTGCCGCTGACAACGGGATAGATCGGAAGGCCGGCCTGGAGGCTAATTGAAGCTGTGGCAGGCTTCATCCTGGTTTTTCCTGGGGGTGGAGATGTGCAATGATGTCCTGCATCTGCCCCGCCCCCTGAACATACTTGGTGCCGGTCGCTGCACAACCCTCAGCCTCTTCCAGGGGTCCATTGAGTGCCGGTCACACTCCACACCATTCCCCCAGAGAAGGAGAGCAGTCCTCAGGATGCTCCATCCTTCTCCCCCGGCCAGCCCTCTAGTATCCTGTGTCCATTCCTGAACCCTGGTCGCTGGCATCGCAAGCAGAAATCCAACCATTGTGCCGATGGGTTGGTCCTTTTGTGTTCTAATTTAGATTGCCCCTGATCCACTGACTTGTATGATATTTTCCCCACCCCATTTTGAGTCTCTTTGAGCACTGCTGTTTGCATTTGAAATAATTAAAGAAACTGCTCCTTTTAGTATAGTTCAGGCCAGGTATTCATCAGCACCATTTAGTAGGTGATTCGATACCATTTATTGGTACAAAAATACATTTTCAATACACAGGCCTTCAGGCTTAAACAGAGCCCTTATCAGGTGACAGCAAGGCACACTGAGCCAGAGCATGTTCCCAGGTGCGATCTGTGGGAGGGGGCAACCAGGAGGAAATGCAAGCAAACAGAAAAACACAAAGAACGTCAACAATTTTACAAAGCAGCAGTTATGTACATGAGACTGGTGAAGGCAGAGTACAAGCACACAACAAAAAAAATAAATATATGCAAATATATGTTGCAATTTGCTAAGTTATAACCACTAACCAGGGGGCAGTAAAACAGCAAAAAGCCATAAGGCGAGGGAGCTGGGGCAGAAAGCTAGCCACAAGAGCAGGGATGAGAGAAGTGAGACAGCAGGAGTGGTCTGAGAGGGTGGGTGGCAGTCTAGCAGGAACTGGTTAATTAGTCCCGGTGTCCCCAACCAACCCCCACCCAGACATACACACACATACACCTAGGCTGGCTACAAAACGTTGGTACTGCAAGGTCCTGACACACAACACACAAAAGGATGACTCAACTCACAACAAACAGCTTAAATAATGTTAAGTTTTTATTTGGATATTACAGCAGCGTGCACCATCTTTTCTCACCAATAGTTTGTTTACCACTTCCTGAGGGTGGATTGAGGACTTTATATAAAGGCCAGCCCCCCCCCCAACCGTGGCTAGGGGTAAATGGCAGTGCTTCTCATCTAGAGGATCACCCCACCTTATGCCATGAAACACTGTCTCTCTTTATCTTTACTGTTGCCAACATCGGTCAGGGTGAATGGGGAAGACCAGAGGAACCAACGCACATTTATGGGCTACCACAAACTATGAGACTTACACTCATGTTGAATGCTTATATTGGGAGCTGGGCTCAAGCAGGGTGCATTTTGTTGAGCTGCATGGTGTAACACAGCTTTGAAGGTCATTACCCTTGACTTCCTCTCTTCTTCCTCAGCAGTCATCATTGGCAGCAATCACATTACATTTGGTTACCCTGGGCTCCTAAACACACCCGGTATACTACATTGTCATAAACATGTTCCCAAATTTTATTCCCTTTGAGTTAAATGGGATTTTTACTAGGGTTGCTTGGATCTTGGATTGTAAATCTGGAATTACTGGATTCTGATCTTTTTTGAGGATTTTGTTTTTTTGGCATTTATGGCCCTAAACCTGAATTCCTAAACCTTTTTTGGATGCGGAATCTGTACAGGATCATCCTAATTCTGAGTCCGCATCCCAAAACCTCCCACCTATTACAGCTAATAAGAGCCTTGTCCTCACCTTCTCCATACCCTTACTGCCACAACTGGTTTGACAGCTGGGCTGGCTGGGGTTCTTGATGTTGAGGCAGCTGTAGGTGTGTCAGTAGTACTGTAAATTTTTCCTCCGCCAGCCCAGTGGTAACGTTCTACTGCTGCCAATTGCCAAACTCCCTCTCCCCCCATAACTCCAGATCCCCAGTCTGTAAGTTGATCTGAGCCTCAGTTCATACCCTTGGCTTGTATGTAGTCTGACACTCCATCCACCTGACCAAAGTGAGGAAAGGAGTGGACCCCTTCCCCCAAAATCCCAGATGTGGCATTATAGCAAGAAGCAACTTAAAAAAGTTATTATTGTAGTGTTACTACTATTTGTAATGCTGTCTGATGACTTGTCGGTAGTACCATAACCTCCCACTCCCAGAAGCCCCAGTTCTCCCAGACCTGACTGGTGGAATGGTCAGCCTGAAGAAAGCCCTAGGATTTTTGCTACCACCAGATGCCTTAGTGAACCTTGTCTGGTGGTGGCAAAACCTGGGGCTTTTAGGCTGGCCAATTAGGTCAGGGAGAACCGGGGCTTACAGGAGTTGGAGGTAGATGGGGTAAACTGGTACACTGCCAGAGCAGCAGACAGTGAGTTGTCTTCGGAGTCAGACAGCACTACTTGATATAGAATTTTAAGTTGCTTACTTGCTAATGCTATGCCACAAGCTAGCAGGATCAGAATGTGGGAAAGAGGTCCACTCCTCATGCTGGGGTTAGACATTTTGGGTGGTACAACTGTATAGAATATTTTCATTGGACTTGTTACCAGTTGCCATTGCAACAGTTAAAGTCACCTCCAGACACGAGGATCTGAAGTGCTGCCTTTTACCAACAGCATCACTACATAACAACAGCTGTCTGAACTCCCCAGGAACCCCAGCCATTCCAGCAGCCGCCAGCTATGATGACAGTAAAGTAATGGGAAGTGGGTGGGAGATGAGAAAATGGGCCTTAGCATTGGCATGCAATTGTGTACTGAGGTGTGGGAATTGGAGTCGAATGCTGAATGGAATGGAAATAGGAAGTTCCAGAATTCCAGTTTCAGCAAACAGATTGGATTCCTGAGAATCCAAGCAACCCTAATTTCTTTACTTGGTATTTCATTTACTAGGGGTCCTTTTACCCCTTGGTGTATCGGATGCCCACCATACCACATATCTATTTCATTTGCCAGAATTACCTCCCCGTGATTCTAAAAGAAACACTACCATCATTGTTACATTCATCATCATTGTTACCAACCTTATTGTCCATTTTAGGGTTCCTGGAGCCCCGGTACTCCCAAGACCATTTGCACATGGCATCCTTCCAGGCAGAACAATCACTATCCCTTGTTGCAGACATGCCTGCATGTGTCTTAGTGTGTCAGCAAGTGACATCAATTCAAATACAGTATGTCAGCATTATGATCTACTCCAAAATTTAGCATAAAGTTGGTCTGGTCATGTTTGTCTTCTTCCAACACCACACTGATAAGCGTAGTGGTCCAAAGAAAAGGTATCCCATACCCAGCCCAGTCCTGAGGACTTACTGACACCAACTCTTATCAGACCCCTCTACCTGATGACTTTCATTCAGGGCACCACCGCAGGGGGTCACACAATTACAAACTGCTGCCTAGGCCTTTAATTTTCAAAGAACAACTCAATGAAGATTGTCATATGTATCTGACCTCTACTTTATGTACAGATGTCAGGAGTGGATCCTCACGAATCCTGACAACCTCCCATAAGTGGTGACCCTCCACTACTCCCATGTGCCATCGAGTTACTCAATCTTTCACTTCTCACAGGTAGGACTTCTTATCTGATGTCCCTTGAGGGCTTCTATACTGGGATCCTCATGGGTCCTGAGCCTTTGGAGACCTCACTAGAGGGTACCAGTGCCACCCAAACTCAGGGACCCTGCCTTCATTCCTGAGCCCACAGCCCCTTCAGCTTGACCACAGCGGGTGAGGTTGGACTCTCTCCCTCTATTCCTCTGATCTTCACATGACTGATCCCCCTTCTCTTCCACCCTGGACCCACAGTTTTCCTTCCCCTCTTATGAGATAAAGAGGGAAGGGCTGGACCATGAATATTCAGGCCTGAATTTCCTGCTGTTGGCTGAGTCAGGAAGTTCTAGGCACAGCAAACTGAATATTCCTACTAGTAGATCATACAACAGGCTAGGGGATGCCACTTTGCAAAGAAGCGTAACTGCTGTAGTTACTGGAATGAATTACGTAATAATTTAAAGTCCATAAAAAAAACATGCTACATTTGAAGCGCTTTTGAAAAAATATCTGCACCTAGAATGTAATTCTTACATGTGATTAAAAGTGTGTGCATGTATGTCACATTGTTTAAAATTATGTGATTCTATAATGTATGTAGTAGCACTGTTTAAAACTTTGTGTGTACCTTTTTGTATAATTTATTCTTTTTAAGTATTTGTATGTACAGGACATTGTTGAAATTAGGGATGAAACCCTAACAATTTGTATCCTGGATAAAAATAAAATGTTTTCATCAAACTCCAGATAGCTTGTCTCCAAGTTGGGGCCCACTAGAGAACAACTTGCAGGGTCAGGCTTAACCTTCCAAGTGCTCCCTAGAGAATCTACCTAGAGTGGATGAAGAGAGAGAGGCTGGTTATGTTTGGGGCTAGTAACCAAACTGTTTCTTAGTTATTCCATTCTTTTTGGCAAGCTGGTACCTTGCCCTGACTTTTATACTGTCTCCTTGTGTCTCCTTACGCGGAAGATTAAGTCCCCTATCCGGCATTCCATTCTGGTGCTGAGGCTTGTCCACAAATGACCGCCCCTTGGACCTTTGCTAATTCCTGTATTTACATGTATGCAGATGACATCTATCTGTAAATCTATAACTCCTCCCAATCACCCACCAGTTTACAGCATTGTAAATCCTTCAGGAACGCTTGCATTCAATCATTAACACTGTGTGTGTTTATTTGTGTATTTCCTGTTCCCTTTCCCTCGGGTTGCACCTGGAAATGTGCCTTGGTTCAGTGTGCCTCTCCTCATTACCAGTTTTCAAATAAATCAATAATACTGCTGTTCCATGCATTACAGCACTGCCACTCTGTAGTGTTTGCATCCACTGTGTACATTACTGACTGCCCCTTGGTTTATTTATTTATTCAAGAGTTTCACCAGGAAAGCATGCTGAGTAAAACAGCTCATTTCCAGATGTGTCCTGGGGAGGAGGGGGAAGTGGAGATGAACAGGCGTATAGTACATGAATACAGTTCAACAAGGAAAAACAATGGCAGTATACATCATAGGCAGACAACAGAGCAGTACAGGCAGTATAAGTCGTCAAGTGCAACCAACAGTTTGTACAATAGTCAATATGAGTAGCACAGAATTAGTGCAACAGAAAGTACTAGTAAGTGCATTCAGACAAGACAGCTGAGTAGGCAGACAGAGTGAACAGGGAAAGAGGAAGGCACAGTAATAGTGCATTGTTGGGTAGGCAAATGGGCCATGCATGAGGAAACCAAATCAAGGGGATAAGGTATAATAAGATGAGGGGTCATTGAAGGGAAGGGGGCAGTATGTATTGACAAGAGCAGGAGGGGGCTGTGATGTGATGTAGTAGGGAGAAGAATGAATTGTGTGAGGTGGCATAATGGATGAGGGAGGGTTAATCACCTAGTACTCCTGGGCCGAACTCAGGATCCCTATACTACCAGGCCAAGCCACTGCTATGATCCCTAGTCTGTTTCACAACTTGCTTTACCATGACATGTGACTCTGCAGTTCTTGGGGGAAGGGGCTCACACTGCCTTACTGACAAGCAAGAGGTGGGTTGAGGGTCCTTGCAGCATTCTTGGATGGTCTTCTACTGTTTGTCTGCTGCATTGCTCCTCTGGGCCCAGAGGGCATGGTAGTGTGGACACAAAACAGCAGAAAAGCCAGAGAAGAAGCAAAACAAAGAAAATGGTTAACTAAGAGAAGTAGAGAGTCAGATTACATTTTTTCATCAAGTTTTTTTCTCGGACCCCACCTCGCCTCGGTTGCAACCCCCCCAGCCCCATGACCAGCCTTCTCATGGACTTTACAGTTACCCACCACTTACCTAAGACCACATAGTGGTGGGAGATCTGCCATGTCATTCATGCGTGGGCCTGCAGGGAGTGACAGTGCAAAAGCATACCACAGCATTTTTGTCCAGCCCCAGTTTTTCTCCCCAAAAGTGCCAGTGTGCAATGGTGCGCACGAATGTGGTCAGAGGCATGCATTTATGCATGTGTGGCTGCCTCTTAACCCTTCTAAGTACTCCTGCTGCACTGCCTCACAATTTACACCAGGTGGCAGTCAAGTACAGCAGCAGCAGCATGCAGAGTCCTCCCTCCCTGATGGAGGAGCTGTCCTCGGTGGGCTCAATCCTCTTTCCTCGGCTGGCCCCCCAAGTGACCCGAGACTATTCCTGAACCTGGACCACCAATAATTTGAGCGGTAATGCTACCACTGTTACATAGACAGTGTCGGCAGATAAGGGCCTATGGCCCACCCAGTCTGCCCATTTAAGTTTGTAAGTTCAGTTTATGTTTTCCAGGAAGTCTGTTGCCCCTTACCCCTGACCTCCAGAATTCCTTTATGTCTATCCCATGCATTCTTAAATCCCGTGATTGTTCAGCCCCCACCACTTCCTCTGGCAGGGTGTTCCACTTGTCCACCACCCATTCTGTGAAAGAATTCTTCCTCAGTTCTCTCTGAATCATCCTCCCTCCAACTTCATCCATGCCCTCTAGTCCTGGAACATCTTTTCGCTTAAAAATAGTGCATTCCTGCACCTGTTCCTCCCTGTAAGATACTTGTATGTCTCTATCATATCCCTCTCTCCTCCTCTCCTCCAGGGAGTACATGTTCAGTGCCTTCAACCTGTCCTCATAGGACTTGTGATGCAATCCATGCACCATCTTTGTTGCCCTCCTCTGAACCTTCTCTACCCTGTCTATGTCCTTACGTAGGTAAGGTCTCCAGAACTGCACAGTGTACTCCAGGTGCGGCCTCACTAGTGTCTTGTATAGTGGAATTATGACCTCCCTTTTCCTGCTGGTGATGCCCCTGCCTATGCATCCCAGCATCCTATTTGCTTTACCTGCTGCCTTGTCACACTGTTTCCCTGCCTTGAGGTCATCAGAGATGATAACTCCAAGATCCCTTTCCTGCTTGGTGCATGCTATATCCTCACCCCCCAACTGATATATTGTTCCATCAGGCCTGCTTGATAAAATGTTTTAAATTGGCATGTAGCTGTATTTGATTTGTTAAACCATATACTGTAGAAAATAGCAGCTAGGTAACCAAATACAAGAAAGCATCTGATTCTCTCTTGGGATTCTGACATCAAAACCACTTGAGGATCAATCTCAGGGTTGATGTCATTAGAATCCCCTCAATGGACTACCAGCCTTGTATATGTTTTGCCATTTACTACTGTATTTATATTTTCCATGGGTATATGGTAGGGCTGGGTGTAAGTGTGGAAGGGTAGGGGTAGGAGGAGGAAGCAGGTGACAGGGAAGAAAGTGGGGGGTAAACATTCCACCTAAGACTAAGGTGAGATAGGAGGCTGCTCCTAGGGAAAGCAGTCATATTGCGTGGTAGATTTTAAGTATAGATGGAGCTGCCTTTTAAAGGGTCCAAGTGTTGCAGGAGGAAGTACTTCATTGTTAAGGGCATTGTACCACTGGAAAGCTCTGTAGGTGAATGACCTTTGACTCATTGAGGGTCCTGCATCTGGAAACCTAGAAGGTTTGATGTTGAGCACTATGTGTGTGCTGGGTACTGTTGTATGCCGAGAGGAGCCTTTGAACACCAGGCAGCATGAGCCCAAGGAGAATCTTCTTGGTGATCAGACATGTCTGATACTGAATTCTATTATGAAGTGGGAGCCAACCGGCCTGCGTGTACAGGTCACAGGTGTGAGTTCGGTGGGCAGCACCAGTTAGGAGCCTGCAGGCTTTGTTGAGTGATGCAGATATCCTGTGGAGAGCAGTGGGAGAAGCAGAGCCCTAGATAGCTAGACCATAGTCAATGATGGAGGTGACAGAGCTATAGATAGCCAATCTAAGGGCATCCACAGACATGCAGTGTTTGTGCTTTCCTCATTTTAATTTGCCTCCTATCGCTGTTTAATGCTAATTTGTTTTGTATTTGCACCTTAACTCCTTACAGTATGATTATTATGACTAAAATTATGATTATCCTTAATTTTGTACTGGACCTTTTCATCTGCTGTGCCCTTCCCCCCTTTTCTTTTAGTATTATCATCTTTATTCACCCTGTCGTGTTCGGTGACCCCCACTCCTTCGGGCTCCACAAGTCCCTTCAAGCCCCACTGTCCTTGAGATCACGTGATGTGTTCTACTTGCTAGCTGCTCTGCCTGGAAGCTCCTACTCACCTCCCTTGTAATCAGCCTTGATCCGTGTCATTTCAGAAATTTACAACCAACCACAGTGCTATATACTCTGTACAAGACATACTAGAGAGGATTTTGAACTTTTTGCGTCTCAATCGGCCCTTTTTGTGCCGCGATGGAAGCAGAAATGTATACGGCCTTGCCTAGGCATACACTGCCGATGTCACCTGAAAAACAACCCAAAAAGTCGAAACAGCATCAACAAGCCTCTGCCAAGCAACTAAATCTCCCTCCAACGTCATTACCACTAATGGAGGAACGATTCCTTTTAGAGTTACTGCCATTCAAAGAAACTCTGCAAGATATTGCGTCCGATCTGAAATCTGTTAAAAGTGAATTGGGGGATTTAAAAAACAGAATCTCGGACACTGAAGCCCGTACTAACTCCCTTGAAACCTGGAGGGACAGATCTGAGCCAGAGATCACTAAACTCAAGCAACAAACCGCTAAGCTGCAACTGAAAAACGAAAACTTGGAGGGGAGAAGTAGGAGGAATAATATTTTAATTTTCAGCCTACCTGAAGGTGAAGAAGGTTCCTCTCCGATAACTTTTATCCAGAAGCTGCTCACCAAGGTTGCTGGTCCATCTCCACATAACCCCACCTATCTAATTGAGAGAGCGCACCGGTCTTTGCGACCCAAACCTCCAGATGCATCCCCCTCAGACCAGTAATTGTGCACCTACTGAATTACCTTGAGTGGCAGCAAGTTCTGTCTAAATCCAGAGAGCTGCAAACCATTTTATGGGACACTAACAAGTTACATATCACCCAAGATTTGCCTCTAGAGACCAGGCAGAAGAGGGCTACTTTCCATTCAATTGTATGCAAACTAATCGCCGAGGGTATTAGATTCTGCATGGCCTACCCAGCTCATCTGCAAGTGCTGTTGGATGGGACCTGGTCATCTTTCGACTCACCCTCTCAAGCTCAAAAGGAGCTTAGCATGAAAATGCTGTCCCTGTTCAAAATTTCTTGAACCTAGTTCGAATATCAGACTTACAGTTTTCACCCTGAGTATTCAATAATTAATGTTTAGCTGGGTTGTTATTGTACGGCCTATTGCAGCATGAATCTTGCTGAACCGTCAGTCATTACGTGGAGAAAGCACCCTTTAGAGTCCTGGATCCCTTGGCTGGTGACTAGGCCTCATAGTTTAACCTGAGGAGGTACTGGTTGCTATATTTTATCAACGGATGGTCCCAATTATCCTAGTTCAGGTTTCCAGAGGACACGTTTTTCCCTGCAGCACCAATCCGCCCTGATTTGGACTCCCCAGCAAACTAATCCATTTGTGAATCAGAACAAACGGGGGTTTCAAAGCCACTGTACTAATCATTATCATTTTTTTGTTCAGATTTCAATTTATTATTGCTGCCTCAGCCACACTATCGTACTTTCAGCTCCCCGACTGGGTTTCGCTTGACAGGAGGATAATGTGTTCAGGCCCCTGTCTTTCTATTACCCTTCCGATTCCCTCTACTTTCATGCCTCCCGAACCCCCCTCTTCCTTTTTGCCCTTTGTCTTGCTTCCCAATGGTAGCTCCGTGCATCTCCTCCTTTCTCTTTACGAGGGACCTGATCGGATTACCTCCCTTAGCTGTTTTACATGGACTTAGGTAGGGAGCTGAACTTTCAACTACTTTTTTACGGTGGCGTGTGTGGTTTGAGTGTATTTCATGGATCCTGGTTGGTGGCGGGGGGGGGAGCAGGAGGATAGATAGTCAGTGGCTAAGCTAGTCAGCCTCAAGTACTTGATTGTTGTGGGGCTGGCCCTGACAGTCCATAGCCACCTGATTTATCATTACATTTGTTATACAATACTAAATGCTCTGTCTCAAAACTTTCATTGTCTCTTAACCTGTTATGTGGAGCTGAAGACTCTCAGGGCCATAGGGAATTCTGTTCACCAAGATCATAGAACATATCTAGTTGTGGGGTTATGTGTATATAGTTTCATTGAAATATGGGGGGGAAGGAATATCATTGTTGTTGGAATAGCATATGTTTTAAGGCTTCAACATATATACAAGCAGGTTTTTTTCTTTGTATGTTAGGCCAACTACCTTTGGGCTCAGTAACATCCAAATGTTAACTTGGTTTTCTATTTTTACACTGCATGCTGAGACTGAACTGTTTTTGTTGTTTGGGGGGGGAGGCTCGGGGATGGGACTTAGGATATATTCTGTAGAGTTGAATCACTGTTTTTTTCTCTTACATACGTATACTGTGTTATATGTTAGGGGCAGGGAGGAGGGTGGGCTGCGAGGTATATATGGTCAGATCAGATTCACAGTTTTCTTTCATAAATATGGCAAGTGTACTGACTAAATTTCTTACATGGAACGTTAGGAGTGTCCGGGAATGTCTGAAAAGATACCAAATTCTTAAGCATACTGCACTTCAGCATGTTAATATTTCATTCCTACAGGAGACTTATCTCCTCCCCCTCAGAGGCCACTAGCCTCCAAAGTCAGGATATTGGCCAAGTATTTGCTTCCGGAATATCAACTGCCAGTAGGCGGGTGGTGATCCTAGTAAATCGCTCATTACCTCTGCAGGTGGGAGCAGTCTATAGTAGATCCACAGGGGAGATTCGTCCTGGTAAAGGGAAGGATAGACCATACGTAACTAGTACTGGGTAGCATATACAGCCCAGTGGGGGGGGGGACCCTTCTTTCTTTATCAAACTAATTAACAAATTCTACTCCTATTTGACATTTCCAATGATCTTGGGTGGGGACTGGAATCTTCCCCCCACACAGGATTTGGATCGATCCAGCAGTCCTCTGCAACCCTCATCAGCTACCCAAAGAGCCCTACAAGAATTCTCAGACTCATTAGGGTTATGTGACCCTTGGAGGATACTGAATCCTTTATCCTGTACTTTTTCTTTTTATTCTACAGTCCATGACTCTTCATCCCATCTAGACTATATCCTGATCAGCCGTACTTTGCTCCATGGTCTTTGTGCTGCAGAAATAGAACCCATAGTCATACCTGACCACGCAACAGCTTGGGTGTCACTGGATGTAGACATTAATTTTCAGAGAGAGACTCGTTCTGGAGGCTGAACATCTAACTCCTCAAAGACAAATATGTATTGTCCAGAATCCCAGTTCTCATCCAAATTTTGGAGACAACAATCACAACTCTGTCCCGAGAATAGGTCATGAATGGTGTGCTCTGAAGTGCTTTCTTAGAGGAGAATTCATATTGCTTTCCTCTACACATAAGCATCTAAGAGAAGCAGAGACTCTCTCCTTGTTAGCCCAGATCTGAACTATGGAACAGTCCCTCTCCTCATCATCTTCTCCTGATTCTCTACAATCCCTCCTCTCATTATGGAACAAATATTTTTCTCTTTTACAGGAAAAGGCGGAACTGGCCATTTTAAGAACTAAGGTGCATTACATAGAACATGGAGAAAAGGCAGATCATCTATTGGCACTACACCTTAGGAAGCTGGAAACCTCCAGGAATATACCTGCGATCAGCACTCCTGCTGGTATAGTTAAAACCCACCCCAAAGAGATAGTCACTGTCTTTGAATAATTTTATTCTTCTCTTTATGGCCATCGTATATCCCCTCTGAGGAACGAAGACCTGACAGCATATATAAATGCCGCAGTGCTACCTACCTTGCCAGTTTCTCACCAAGCTTTCTTATCTACTCCTGTATCCCAACAAGAAGTAGAAGATGCCATCAACTCGTTAGTGCTGGACAAAGCCCCAGGTCCTGATGGGTTCCCATCCAATTTTTATAGATGCTTTATCAAAGATCTGGCCCCCATTCTTCTTCAGCTATTTCGCTGCATCCTATCTGGAGAAGTCCTAGACCCTACTCTCCTTGAAGCCACCATTATTCTTCTCCTCAAGTCAAACAAACCTCCCTCCTGTCCAGCCAGCTATCGGCCAATCTCACTATTAAACTGTAACATCAAAATTCTAGCAAAAATCTTGGCCACCAGAATTGAGAAAGTCTGGTCCTATCTTCTTAGCCTGGAGCAGGTAGGCTTTGTTGCTGGCAGATCCTCGCTCGATCACATCCATAAAATCTCACATATTTTTTAAGCAACAGAATCTTCTCCCTTGTCAATGGCACTAATCTCTCTTGACGCAGAGAAAGCCTTTGATAGAGTGGATTGGGTTTTTCTATGGGCAACTCTGCATAAAATGGTCTTTCCCTCAGAATTTGTTCACTGGATACAAACACTGTACACTCTCCCATCAGCTAGAATTCGCTGTAACAGTGTTCTCTCCTCTCTCTTCTCCCTTTATACTGGTACACACCAAGGATGTCCTATGTCTCCTTTCCTTTTCAATCTCTATCTAGAACCATTAATAAGGCACATAAAAGCCTTTCCTAATGTCACTGGAGTCCCTATTGGCAACATCACTCCACAGATTTCGGTTTATACCAATGATATTTTCCTACACCTGCCAAATCCCATCTCGTCTTTGATGGAAGTTTTGAGAATAATTGATACCTTTGACAGGTATTCTAACTATAAGTTGAACTTAAATAAGACTGAAATATATCCCCTCTATTCTTTCACTTATAGTCACTCCTTCACTCCCTTTGGCATGAAATGGTCCTCCAGAAGCATCAAATACTTGGGTATCTCCCTTACCTCAGACTCCTCTCTTATGCGCAAGCTCAACTTTGTTGATCTATGGAGTTCCATTCAACAGGACCTCTCTCATTGGAGAACCCTCCCGCTTTCACTATGGGGTAGGATTAACGTAATCAAAATGAACTTCCTTCCCAGAATCTTCTATTCTATTAATATGCTTAATGTCTGGCTACCCTTATCCTTTTTTAAACGAATCCATGCTGATATTATTCCTTCATTTGGCTGGATAAAGCGGTCAGGAGATCTTATCAAAAACTGAGTATGCCAGAAGAATGTGGGTGGCTCCATCTATCTAACATCTTGCTTCACTACTGGGCAAGTCATCTTTGTAAATGCAGGAAATGATTGTCTATACCCCGGCTTCAGCCTTGGATGGACTATGTCCCCATCTGGTTGCAGGTTGAGGCTGACCTATTTTCCACCCACAAGCTGAATTCCACTGCAATTCTATTCTCCCTTGTGAAACTCCTGGCAAAATCCCTGACCCAGTCCCCAATCAGCATCTCACTAAAAGTCCTGGTGCAACTATGTAGAGATTATAAAATGTCCTCTACCACAGATTTCTCTCAGCCCATTATCGCTAACCTAAACATAAAAATAAGGGTTAACCCCATCCCCATGGCATAGCTCCCAATTTCTCAGGAGCTTAGATTTTCCAATTTCTACTCTCAATCCTCCATTTTATCTACTCAGAAAATACAAAATAAATTCAGGCTGACTTCAACATCTGTTTTTAAGATATACCAACTTCTGCACTTACTGATCAGTACGTTTGGCTCCAACCACAACCCTCCACCTTTGGTGGCTTCCTACAGCAGATCGGTGACCTGTCTAGCAGTCCTCATGGAGTTTCTTTTATATAAATATTTACTCACTAACCCACAGTCCCCTTCGCCAGAAGGCTCCAAGGTATGGAGTAATCGCTTACCTGATCTGGAATTTAACTGGGCCCAAATCTGGAAAGAATTGTATATTTATATTTCGCAGGACAGAGACAGGCTAACTCAATACCAGATACTAAACAACATGTATTACACCCCGATTAAACTAGCAAAAATGGGTCGCCTCCCTTCACTCTTATGCTCTAGGTGTGGTATGGAGGAGGGCTCCCTCTTACACATCTTCTGGTCCTGCAAGAAAGTATCTCCCCTGTGGACACAAATAGAACAAAAAATGGACCCGGTCCTAGGCCTTCAAGGTTTGTTCTTTCCGGCTACTTGCATCATTGGGGATTTTTCCCAAATTCAGGTAAAAGAAAGAAGGTACCACATGGCCCTCATCTCATTGGCAGTTAAAAAACTTGTGCTTAGACAGTGGACAGACCAAGCAAACATTACCTATTTGGAATGGCTCCATGAAATATCTTTTGTCCTTAGAGCTGAACAGCTAATTACCAGTGTTCATAATCATAAAGCCTCATTTACCAAAAAATTGGGGAAATTATATGCCCTATTTCTATCCTGATTTATCATTGCTGACAAACCCGGGCAACCTTATGATCAGCTTCCTAGACAGCATTCAGATTGTACCTGATTTATCGTTCATGGCTGTGTAGATTTTATTGACGTCATACCTCGCTTGGGGTGGTGGGGGATGGGGAGGGTAGGTATAGGGGGGATGGGGCCTATTTTATCCAGTTAAAATGTTTGATATTCATGATTAATGTTTTGCTGTTTATCGTATGTATGATTGTTAAACCAATAAAACTTATTTGATTAAAAAAACAAACCACTGTCCTTACTCGAGCCGCCTCTGCATCCTCATATTTGCAGCCAGTCCCCGGGATATCCCGACATATCCTTTCGCTGGGCGGGTTCCTCTGCTCAGAGGGAGGAAGGCACGGGGGGGGGAGAATAGCCCCAGCATACACTAATTACATAGAAACATAGAATTTGACAGCAGATAAGGACCACTTGGCCCACCCAGTCTGCCCATTTCCCTGCCTACTGGATAAGCTGCAGATCATAGTTAACCAGCAGCCTACTTCTTCCTACCCCCCATCCCCTAGAATTGCCTTATGACTGTCCCATGCATGCTTGAATTCCACCACTGTTTTTGACTCCATGACCTCCTCCGAAGGCCGCTCCATGCATCCACAACCCTCTCTGTAGAAAAATACTTCCTTAATTACCTCTGAGCCGCCTCTATCTTCAAATTGTGCCCCTTGTTCTTGCACAACTCTCTTTTGAAAGATGCTACCTTCTTGGACTTTGTTGATTCCCTTTGAGGTACTTGAAAATTTCTATCATGTCCCCTCTCCTCCTTTCCTCGAGGCTATACATATTAAGCTCCTTAGTCTCTCTTCATATGTCTTCCAGTGCAGACCCTGCACCATTTTAGTGCCTCCTCTGGACAGCCTCCATCCTGTCTATGTCTTTGCGAAGACTGGGTCTCCAGAACTGCATGCAGTACTTCAGATGGGGTCTGACCAGCTGTCTGTACAGAGGGATAATAACTTCTTGTTTTCTACTGGTGATGCCTCTCCCTATGCATCCCATTATCCCCCCAGCCCTCATTGCTGCCCACCTTTAGGTCATCTGATATGACTACCCCCAGGTCCCTTTCCATTTTTGTTGTTGTTAGTATCTCACCCCCCATTGTGTACTCTTTCCCTGGGTTTTTGTTTCCCAGGTGCATTACCTTGCACTTCTTAGCATTGAATCTAAGCTGCCATACATTTGACCATTCCTCTAACCTTGCCAAGTCCCTTTTCATCCTTTCCACCCCACCTTGTGCATCAACTCTGTAGCAGATCTTTGTGTCATCTGCAAAGAGACATACTTTTCCTTCCAGTCCCTCTGCAATGTCGCTTATAAAGACATTGAAGAGGACTGGTCCTAATACTGAACCCTGCGGTACCCCACTAGTAACCCCCCTTTCATCAGAGTGGACTCCATTTACTATTACTCTCTGTGTCCTATTTTCCAGCCAGTTTTTACCCAGGCTGTCATCTTGGGACCCACTCCCAGGCTAGCTAACTTGTATATTAATCTTTTGTGTGAGAGTGTCAAATGCCTTGCTAAAGTCTAGGTGGGCCATGTCCACAGCCCCTCCCTGACCTACTACTTTGGTCACCCAGTCAAAGAAATCTATTAGATTTGTCTGGCATGACCTTCCTGCTGTGAATCCATGCTGCCTTGGGTCCTGTGCCCCTCTGGCCTCTAGATACTCAACAATTCTTTCCTTCAGAAGTGATTCCATCATTTTCCCTACCACTGAGGTTAAACTAAGAGGTCTGTAGTTTCCTGCTTCTGCCTTGCTCCCACTTTTGTGAAGGGGAATCACATCTGCCCTCCTCCAATCCTCGGGTACCACCCCATCCTCCCATGATTTGTTAAACAGGGTAGTCAGTGGTGTCACTAATTCTACCCTTAGTTCTTTTAGAATTCTGGGATGAATCCCATCAGGCGCCATTGCTTTGTCCACCTTCAGTTTTAAGAGTTCTTTCAGAACCCTTTCTTCTGTAAATGGGCTGGTATCAACTTCTGTATCCAGTGTGTTTCTACTGTTTGTTCTAGGTACCCCTCTCTTCCTTTGTAAATACTGAGCAAAAATATTTGTTTAGTATCTCTGCCTTTTCACAGTCTCCTCTGCCCACCCTCCCCTTTATTAAGCCTCACTATCCCTCCTTGGTCTTTCTTGCTCTCTGATGTACCTATAAAGGTTTTATCCCCTTCTTAACTGAGTTGGCTATCTTTTCCTCGGTTTGGGCCTTTGCTGTTCTGACTGCCTTCCCAGCTTCCTTTTGCTTTAACTGATACAGTTCTCTGTCCTGCTCCTTCTGTGATTCCTTGTACTTCCTGAAGGCTTTCTTTTTCTCTTGAACCTTCACTGCCACTTCCTTTGAGAACCATAGTGGTTTCTTACATTGTTAGTTTTGTTTATTTGCTTCACACAAAGGTTTGTTGCCTCTGTGATGGCAGTTTTTATTATTCCCCATTGTTCTTCCACCCCTCCCTCCTGCCCATTTGCTAGTGCATTCCTTAGGCACTTACCCATTTTGGCCAAGCCAGCCCTCCTAAAGTCCAGTACCTTTGCCTTTGTATGGCTTGACTCTATTGCTGTGTTTATTGTGAACCATACTGTTCGATGGTCGCTAGTTCCCAGATGGCTACCCACTTCTACATCTGTGATCCTCTCTTCAACTCCATTTGAGAGAACCAGGTCTAAGATTGCTCCCTCTCGAGTGGGCTCCAATACTAGTTGTCTAAGGCATGCCCCCTGTAGGGCATCTGAGAATAACCCCACTCTTCGAAGTGGCTGCGGCAACTGCACTCCAGTTAACATCTGGCATATTCAGATCACCCATCAGCAATATCTCCCCTTAGGGCCCAGGGATGCTGCTGAGGAGAGGGAGGCCCCAGGAAGGCACTGGAGGTGTCAGGTACAGAGAGTCATCATCCGGCAGCCAGCGAGCGGTATTTCCACTTTTCTAGGTTCCCCTACATGGCACTCGTGTAGTGCCCGCAGTCTCCACTGGGGACCGCTACTGAGCGAAGCCATTCCCAAACCCAACCCTGGATAGAAGAGCAGTACTATGGACGCCGAACCTTATCCTCTCCTGCTGACCCCCAGCAACCTGAGTCCGTTCCCAAACCTGGGTCGTCAGCGTGGGTTGAGGTAAGGCACCAGCGCCTCAAACTT
Source organism: Neoceratodus forsteri (assembly GCA_016271365.2). Classification (NCBI taxonomy): domain Eukaryota; kingdom Metazoa; phylum Chordata; order Ceratodontiformes; family Ceratodontidae; genus Neoceratodus; species Neoceratodus forsteri. The sequence goes on from CM028132.1 coordinate 1,363,994,930, forward strand.
CTATGCCACCGGGCCGGCTTCCTCCCCCTTTCTAATTCTGTCCCCCAGGTCATACTGGCAATGAGCTTCCACTCAGTGTGCCTTTGCCAGTCATAAAACTATAAAATAACATTGGAAATCAATAAAATGAATGGCCAGTGCTATACATTGGAAGGATGATAAGTGGACAATGCACCCTTCTATCCACCCCAGTGTTTTCTACTGATGTTCCTAGGCAACCTTTGCTTACAGATTCTGTAAGAGGATTTGACAGACTGGGGTTCCAGGGACCCAAATAGTAACTGTACTGGCCAAAGTTGAATGGTCACGAGGACCACAGGCTGAATGGGGTTTGCAATCTGCAACCCCTTCCTGAGTGCCTGGTAATTTCAGGCTTCTGGGTGTTGCTGGAGCAGGTACAAATGTAGGGGCCACCATGTTAATGTCCAGTAAGGCCATTCTCAAACAGATGGCATCCTTGTAGGCCTAAGCACTCAGAGCTGCACCTCACCAGGGGCAGGGTTCCTTGTGGTTCCACGCTCCTGCCTGAAATCATGGTGGGAATAGAACATTTAGCATTGCTGTATCGATCCTGTGGAACTCGCTGCCTTCTCATATCAGAAGATTGCCATCACTGGAATACTTTAAGGGGCTGCTTAAAACCCATTCATTTAGCTTAGCATATCAGACTGCTTAAAAGTAAACTTTGAGTGGTATATTTTCTAGTTACCATATGTAGCATCACATGGTTTAAGCTGTGTATTTTCAGATGCTATTGTTTGTATTTATTTGAAAACTTTTGAACAGTTACTCTGTACAGTCCCCAGAGCTTTGGATGGATGCCAGATAAATAAATTGCTTTGCCCTGCCTTATCTGTTTACTGTCTATAAAATGCACAGGGTTGCAGGGGGAAGTGCTGCATGTGGCCGCACTAAATGCCCAATGAGCAGTAAGGAGACTGAGATGGAGGAGGACCTATGGACCACAGGGTAAGGAAAGGGGTAATAAGGCTCCTTACTTATGGGTATGGAAATGGGGGTCAACTGGATCACCAGGGAGCCTTGCCACTGGGTCAGGGGGAAGGGGGGGGTAGCACTGGATTGTTTCTACTTGGATGTGTTAGAGAGGGGGCTCACACTGCTATTTGCATGCTGAGCCGTGGGCACACCAGGTTGTTGGTGAGAACAAACCCTGTGGTCACCTCAAAACATCTGACTCAGAAATTTGCACCAGGGCCTCTGCCATAAGGGATATGCCTCTCCCTGTGATGTGACCGGATTTGAATAGGGCACTTTTGGGTGGCAGCACAATGGCAGGGGCACAAAGTGTCAATTTTGCACCATCCCCAACAACTGTATACAACTGTATACCCAGGAAAGCCCAGCTGAGATGCAACATCTCATTTCCAGTGGGGTCTTGTTTCTACTCATTTCAGCAGCTGAGTGGATTAGAGCACTGAGACGTTAATTGACTTGTGCAAGATGAGACAGCGAGTATTTGATCTTGTAGGGTTTGAACCTGTGATCTCCCCGTTCCCAAGCTGGTGTTCTAACCACAAGACCACACTGCCTCTCAGTTTGAAAAGGGACCCTTATAACTATAATGTCCATGGGGAGGAGAGGATTGTCAGATTCCTTAGAGAAAAGTATTGACTAGAAGCTTTGTTAATCAGCAAGTTGCATGTCCTTTAAATTGATCGGTAACTGTTAATTTACTAATCCATCTGCATCAATCTCTTGGGGGTGACTGCTTAACATCAATTAGCTATGCTGAAGAGCGAACTGCCTCACTAATTCAGGGAACTCGGTCCTTGCACATAAAGCTTCACACGAATATAATTTACCGTGGAATGGGGTTAGAAGGGCAAGGGAATATTCTTCTTTCTGCCCTGCCACCTCCAGCCCTAAATAACTGGGCTTCAAGCCAAAATAGCCTGACTCATTCCATTGTCCTAACAACAGGAATGAGTAACCCTTTACTGGTTCATCTAACAAGAACTGACTCTAACATTCGAACCCAGAAGGTGTTCTGAATGGTTCTTGTTTTCCTTGAACAATGTAGTTTGCACTCAATCGTATATTATTATATACTAAATTAACCACATGCAAATCACATATTTGCATTTCTGCATAAGTCTTTCATACAGGATTCTTTTCTTGCACTGTCCTGACATTCACCAACCTCTGGTTATTGACCTAGTTTATGTGTGTTGTAATGAATCCCAATTTTTGTTATTTAAAGCAGCAGTGCAACGAAATTATGCAAAAATCTTTACCCTACCTATTTCACTATAAAAACTTTCAGGCATTTTCCTATTTAATTTGGTGGTAACATTTGTAGCTCCACCAAAATTTCAGTGTTTTATTAATGTTTTTATGCATTTTTTTCTCAAGAAAAAAAGATTGCTTTCATGCATGGCATAGCAATACCACTGTAGACCTGATAACTTAAGGGTTCAGGTCAAGAAAATTAAAACAAATTATGGTGTACAGCATAGAGTGTACCTAGAAATGTAGAATTGACAGGTATGTTAATATTTTTATTAATAGTAGCTGAAACTAACTTTTTGGAAAAAATGTTTTTTTGTTGTACTGCTTCTTTAATCGCAGAGATCTTCCATGCACTTATCTGCGTGTTCTCAGCTGGTAGCACCTCTGCCTCTAGGCCAATAGGTCATAGTTTCCAGTCCCACAAAGTGCTGCCACTGAGCAATCTGGCTTTTATTAAATCATTTTACCTTTTTTATCATTTTTAATCATGCCCCGTGGGAGGCAGTATAGCATGGTGGTTAAGAGCACTAAGCTGCAAACCTGCAGAACTCGGTTTGAATCCCACAGCCACCACTTGCACACTGTGTGATCATAAGCAAGTCACTTAACTTCCCTTTGTTTGCAGGGGCCCACCTGGAAACAAGCCCTGACTTAGTGTGCCTTTACTGGCCAAAAATTCTAATAAAAAATAAATAAGTTTGGCCTGGCTTAGAGATATGCTGCTTTACGTTTATAGTCATATTGTTCAATTTGTTTCTTATTTGTATTTATTGTGAGGTGCCCAGAGCCTATGGGATTGGGTGCCATATAAATAAAATTGCTTGCCTTTTTTCTTCGTTTTATTAATTTTTTTAATTTTATTCTTTTGCCTTGCCAAAAAAAATCTAATTATCCACTACTGAAGCAGCAGTGCAATAAAATGTTTTCCCAAAAAGCTGGTTTCAGCAACGTTTACTAAAAATGTTAGCATAGCTGTCAAATCTACTTTTTAAGTGCCCCCTCTGCTGCACACTATGAGTTTTTTTCTCAGTCCAAAAAAATTGCCAGCTTCACAGTGGTATTTCTAAGTCAATGTGGCAGCCATCTTTTTTCTTGAGAGACTTCAATTAAAACATTTATAAAGACTCAAATTTTGGTGGAACTAGAAAATTTTACCACCAAATAAAAATGGAAGATGCCAGGAACCTTTTATAGTGAAAAAATGGAGATTTAAATATTTTGCCCAGTTTCATTGCACTGCTGCTTGCTTGCTTGTACTTTACAGTATACACTATGTTAGCAGGTAAGTATTTGAAAAAAATCTCCACAATGGTTAAATAGTTAAAACACAAATTAGAAACTTATCAGGTAATGGCAGAAAAAGGCCCAGGATTCATCCAGTCTGCCCCCAAAAAAAACTCCTATGCCAAGACCTAGGGCAGGATATCTTAATAGTTGCTAACTGTAGCACAAACCACTATTAGCATGCTCAGATCAGCACCAGATGCTGAATATTATTTAAATATTATTTATGAATGATCTCAAAATGGCACAGCAGTCTCACCAAGCATTCCAATATTTTATTTATTTATTTATTTCAAAAGTTTCACCAGGAAAGACATACTGAGTTGAATAGTAGCTCGTTTCTAGATGTGTTCTAGTAGCGCATACGAATTGAGGCCCTTGATGTATAATGTAGGTGCTCATAGCTGCAGGTGTAAGGATATACTCACTGTTTCCAGGGGTGTCTGAAGGTACCTGAGCCCTGGTCATGGTAGGGGCACTGCACAGCTATATCCCGTAATATGCAGAGTACCATTGTGTACACACCCAATGCCACCTTCAACTTGGTCCTGTCCTATCTTGGAGCAACTTACCCTCCTCTCTTTTAGCCCCAAAGAAGGTAATCGGTTTCTCTGGTTATTTCTAGTCATTATCTCGTACACTCCTTAGTTTACTTGACATGAGTATGAAAAACGTCTTATATATGCCTAACTCTTCCCTTATGCTCCCTCACCACCTATCAGATTGTCAACTCCATGAAGTCTTTCACTGTTAAACATTATGAAATTTACCCAATGTGTGTCTTTCACTGTTAAACAATATGGAATTTACCCAATTTGTACTGCTTCTGTTTACCTGTATGTACTTTCTGCTTACCTGTATGTTATTTTTTTACCCGGTCCGCCCTGAAAAAGGGACCTCCAGGGCCCAGTGGGCCTACCCGGTCAACAAAATTCAATAAATAAATAAATTGTTCTGCAAGGCAGAGGTGATTGTGGTCCACAGCTAATGGAACCCAATACATTTGTCTACCACCGATTAGTGGCATAATCCACTGGCAGGGCTTATCACAGCGAGATGGAGTGCCTGAGACACTCAAAACATTCATGTTTAGGAACCTGAGCAACTGTCCTACAAATAGCATGTAATCTGCCCCACTGAGAGGGGATGTGCAGCTTCCATGGAGCACAGAATAAGCATGCCTAATGGTGGGTCATACGAGGACTGGGACATGTCTATGGAGTAGTCCAGCAACAGTTCCATCCATATAAAATACAGATACAGAACGTGTGAGTAGATATATACCCACTGCAGACAATGCACAGCTCACAGTGTCCAATATAATCACAACAGTCAATACAGTATTGCTTTCAAGCAGCCCCTAGCTTGTGTTACAACCAATGCTGGTTGTGCACCCACCCAAACAGCTGTAGCCATATGGCTCATAGACAGTGCAACAGATGGCATTGCCTTACCTGGCCGTATCCCTCCAGCAGCATGCTGTGCCCGTAGCCATTGCAGATGCTCCCGCTCACACTGAGTCAAGTCGTCCCAGCAGTGCTGGTGCTGTGCTAATGTCCTTTCCAGGTCCTGCACCGAGGAGGCCCTCCTGGCCACTGTCTTCCGAATATGGGCCTTCTCAGCCCTGGGAACATCCCTTGCTCTGTCCCCGAAGAGAGAAGCCTCCTTAATGAGGAACTCTCTCACTAGGAATTTCACCTCCCAAGTGTTGAAGCACATGTCCCTCACCCCCTCCTCCTCAGGCACCCTTCGTTGCCTGGTTGACATGTTGCCCTAGTCTTTAATTACTGCTTCAATAAGCCAGCCAAGTGGCATGAAGGACTGAGGCATTGTGCCTTGTGTCCTGCCACACCGGTGACTCATGTTTGGTGATCACCACGAGTCACTGGGGGTTTGCCGGTTGGGGGTCTGGGTGTGAATCGAAAGGCCGACAGGCAGCTATCCTCACCTGGACGGGGGAGGTTGGCTTTCCTGGCCTTTGACCACCACCATATGGAGGCCTGGTGGTGGTGCTGATGTCAGAGGGAGGCCAGGCATTAGGCCAGGGCTGGGAGGAGTGGAGTCATCTCAGGCCAAGGTGTGCATGTGTGCCTCCATGCACACATAAAACCTTGTCTCAGGCTCCAGGGAACAAAGTGGGTGAAAAATGGTGGAAAAATTGTGGGTTGGAGCTTAATGAAGCCCCCACAGCTAGCACCCACTGCTTGCCCGAGGGCTTGGAGGACCAAGGAGTCAAAAGACTCAGGATGATCGTGGTAGCCGAGGGGCAGGCTGATATAGGCACCCAGCCTGCCAGAGGGAGCACAATGGAAAATACAGAAAAAAAAGTACTATTCCAAACGTAGCTGTGGACAGCACTCTTGCTATTCCCTGTATGTATTTCATGAGAACAGCATTGCAAACGATGTTCCATACATGCATTCACAAAACATCATCTCACAACAACACCATGTGCACGCTACTCTGCACAAGTATGTTACAAACATGCACTTTGGGGATATTTGCAATTGCCAGTGGTTGTGTGTGATTGCAAACATGTACGCTTGAGGAATGAGCCTCATGTCATCAGAAATGGCTCTGATGTCATTATGGTATGCAGCGGCAAGAGGCATGTGTTGGTGAAGAATTCAAGGGAAATGTTCACGAATGCTAATACATAAGTGGCAGGTGCAAACAGCCGTATATTGGAAGGCAACATGCAAATGGCCTTACTCTAGCATTCAAGGTGCAAAAACTAATCTGCATGCCATTATGTGTTCATTACTGGTTCATTATAAAAGGAAAACTCCCCCAAGGGTACAGATCAACACTATTAACATAGCAGACTGGAGAAGCAGCATTTGGAGAACACTGAGAAGATAATATGCCTTTAGGCCCTTTTACACACAGTGGTCTGTATCGGAATGACCGGTACAGACTCACTGTAACGTTACCTGTTTCTGCGTGTACAGTCAATCCGTGCCGCAACATAGTGAGCACTCTCTTAAAACGGGTTCCCTGTTTTTCTTGGTTCGCGGGCTTCTGTGGCATTGTAACCTGTCATGTAATCATGTCATCTCTGTCATTTTGGCACACTACTCTATTTTTACCACAGATATCTCGTTTGTTGTTCTGTGCCGGTATGCAGTGAGATGGAGATGGCAACGAAACATGAACTGCGTGTAAATGGGAATGAGGAACGCTACACTTGCAGCGGAATGACTGCATGCCAGAACAAAATTTAAAAGTGAGCGCTGTGTAGAAGCGGCTTTTGAAAAAGGTAAGCTGCAACAGAAGAACAAACATTTATATACCTCACCCATAGGCACTGTGCACATTTCTGCTACTATTTAGTTTTATACTTATGTGTTGCAGAATGACACCAAATAAATCACAGCAACAGGTTATGTAGATGAATGTTTAGTCCATGAGAACTACAGGAAGGTAGCTATTGCTGACCACACAGTACTGTACAGCACGATTCATTGAATTGTACCTGCACTACTTTGTTCACAATGGAAATGACACAGTTACTTGATGCTCATTTACAAGGGGGTCCTGTATTTGCTCATTTACAAGGGGGTCCTGTATTTCCAGCCAGTGCATTGTATGGCCAACATCTGTAATCCCTTACATGATTCCCTGTCTGTGTTACGATGTTAGGCACACTATGCAATCTGTATTCTGTTGCAGACAGGGGTCCTGAGGGGGTTTACATGCACCTTTCGTGGTCACACAGTATTCCTGTCAGTATCCTGTCCCACCAGCAGAGGCATGCATTTTGTAACACAATCTGTATCCACATCTCTGCAGTCTATGCCTTGTTCAGTACTGCTAGTCAGCAGCATTCGGCCTGTTGGCATGTGTGATACCCCATTACTCACAGGCACGCAGGGAGCAGTACACCGGTTATGCCTTTCTGACTGATTGCATATTGCATGTGGACAGAGGCAAGAGCCCACATGTGGTTGGTCTGTGTGTAAACATACTGTGCTGTGTGAGCATTGCATGGATGTCTGTATGCCTCCACCAAACACACAGTCACCAGCTGTCAGGCGGACCAGCTGTCAGGTGCATATGGGGGCATGCTGCACGCTGCATCATTTTGTATCCGCACATGCCTATTGTTGGATCACTGCCTAATTTGTGATGTCTATTTTGTCGCACCCCTCTGATGACGTTGCAGCAAATATTTGTTACTGTAGTTAGTAATTCTCCCAGGCCATGCCTGAAAATCAGCATATGTATGCCTAGTGTATCTTACCTGGTATCAGAAACAAATAAATCAGTACAGTACAGTGCTGTGTGTGTTGTGCTCATTCCTCTTGTGCACTGTACTCAGAACTGTCCTTCCAACATAGATTCTTTTCTGGGAACGACAGGCAAGGGAGCAACAACCCTGCACTGGTGTCTTCTCACAAAGCCAGAATGCAGCATGGGAAGGAATAGCAGAGGTGATAAATGCTGAATGAGGAGGTGGGTGCATGACAGATGAAGTTAAAAAATGTTTCTGTGACCTTAGGAGGCACACGAAGGAGAAGCTAGTTATGGCTGCACAGGATCTGCATGCCACAGACGGGTGCCCCAGGACTCCAAGCAGCCTCACACAAGAGGAGGAGCTTGTTGCTGGCCCCCTTGGATGCCATCAGGTGGAAAGTCTATCTTGATCCAGCTGACCTAGCAACATTGGTGCATGCCTTAGTCACGTTGAGGTTGGACTACTGTAATGTGCTCCACAAAGCTGCTGCGCCATCTGTAGCTGGTCCAGAATACGGCAACCTGAACAGTTGCGGGGACCTCTCGGTCCGAGCATATCACACCAGTTCTCCATACTCTTCACTGGCTGCCTGTAAGGTGGCACATCGGTTTCAAGGTTTGCTTGTTAGTATACAGGGACCTCCATGGTCTTGGTCCAGACTACCTGAAAGACCTCCTGATACCTTATGCTACTGGCCATCCTCTCCGGTCAGTGGAGGCAAACCTCTTGTCAATACCGAGGTCCCACTTGAAGTCACTGAGCAATAGGATGTTTCGGGTGGCTGTCGCAGTATTATGGAATGCCCTTCCTCGGGAGATAAGAGGTGCTCCTTCACTGGCCTTTTTTGAAAAATTCCTAAAAACTTATCACTTCAGTTCAAGTTTTGGGTCTGGCTATGTGAATTAATGTTTTAGTTATTATTTTATTGTTTTAGTTTGTTTTACTTTATGTATTTATTGTGATGCATCCATAGCCCCTGGGATTGGATGCCATATAAATAAAATTGCCTTGCCTAGTCTTGCATCGACACCATAGCCACATGCAGCTGCTAGGGTGAGTACATGCACATGCCTGTATTTACTATGTAGTTGTTTTTTTGTAGCATTACTGACTACATTATTAGGGGTGGTGTTGTGGACCACTGGGATATGGCACTGAACACATTTACCAACCACTAAGATTACCATGTGGCAGTGGCCAGGGCTGTACATGGGCAGCATGGGCAGTTGCAGAGCACATGGTAATGCATGTATTGTTCCCTACACCACATGCCAATGCATGCATGCTGTCCTGGGAGTGGACGACATGGGTGCTGCAGTCTGAATTTAGATTGCAATATTGATTGGAGCAGTTTGCAGTGTGTAGCACAGCTGTGCTGTTGTCGGGGTTCTGATCGCAGTTTCGACTAGAGTAGTTTGCAGTGTGTAGTGCAGCTGTGCTGTTGTCGGGGAGCGCAGTATTGATTGAAGTGATTTGCAGTGTGCAGCACAGCTGTGCTGTTGTCGGGGTTGTGATTGTAGTATTGATTGGAGTGGTTTGCTTTGTGTAGCACAGCTGTGCTGTTGTCGGGGTAGTGATCGTAGTAATGATTGGAGTGGTTTGCAGTATGTAGCACAGCTGCGCTGTTGTCAAGGTTGTGAACATAGTATTGATTGGAGTGGTTTGCAGTGTGTAGCACAGCTGTGCTGTTGTCGGGGTTGTGATTGTAGTATTGATTGGAGTGGTTTGCAGTGTGTAGCACAGCTGTGCTGTTGTCGGGGTTGTGATCATAGTATTTTTGGAGTGGTTTATGGTGTGTAGCACAGCTGCGTTGTTGTCTGGGTTGTGACACATGGCCCTGTTTTCTCTTCCTTCCAGATCCACTGGATGGGGATGATGGCTGTGACAGCAGCCTAGATGACTCCTCAGATGGCATGGACAGACAATCTGAAGAGAAGAACTCGTCCAGGAAGACAGAGAGAGAGAGAGGCAGAGAGGCAGGGAGGAACACACAATGCTCCTCTTATCCAACATAGAGAGATGGGGTGTTTGAGCTGACCTGTGAGGTGCAAGGGGTTGAGCAGATGGAGGAGTAGGAGAGGGAAAACACACAACATGTGTCACTGTTCCAGTCATGCAGCCGGGATAGGGGACACATAGTCCAGGTGTGACACATCGTTGCCGTCTCATAGCCACAAACAGGCATCGAGACAGCAGCCCTCACCTCCACTATCTGGGTATCCCCATATGAGCTCAAATATACCAAGAAATGTAAAAAGGGGAACTTTGGAAACCCATGACTCTGTCACACAGGAGCTAGTGGCACTGACAGCTGACATGTTTTTAGTAGGGTAACAGGCATGTGCAGGCACTGGCGGATTGCAATACCTCCATGCAGGCCATCCGTACCACCATGCACCATAACACTGGCCTACTGTCGTGCATTGCTGTGGAACAAGAGGATAAGACAGCTCAGCTGACCCATTGTATTGTAGCTACAGAGTCAAAGGCATCATTCTTGCCTGTTAGGTTGAGGTGTCTGAGGCTATGTGCCAGAGGAACCCTCAGCAGTAGGTGAAGGAAGGTCAGGTTACACCATGCAGGAGTGCAAATGCGTCTCCATTACATCCTGGCCCAGCCATGCGGGTTGCACTGATACCATCTCCCCTGCCACAGCCATGGGCCCACACATCTTTGAGTGGTCATGGATGTGGTACATGCCTACCTGTGGTAACTACTGACTAGGGGTCCACGGAGGGCAGTGTTCCCCAGAAGTGTCCCACACATGGCGAGGACCAGTTGGAGCCATAACAAGTGAACATTACTGCCATGACCCCTGTGCTGCCGTCCCATGAGATGAACTCATAAGCAGCACAGAGGACATTTTGATGTGTCATAACTCCCCACCATACAATACCCCCCCATGAGGTGCACCATATTTACTGTATTTCACTGCCCTATGCTGCCTTACCCTATGCAATGCCCACTGGCGCCAAGTGCACATTATTTCTGTGTATTCCTTTCCCCTGAACTACCTTACCCCATGCAATGCCCCCTGGTGCCAGGTGCACATTATTTCTGTGTATTCCCTTCCCCTGTGCTACCTTACCCCATGCAATGCCCCCTGATGCCAGGTGCACATTATTTCTGTGTATTCCCTTTCCTTATGCTGCCTTACCCCATGCAGTGCCCCCTCTTGCCAGGTGCACATTATTCCTATGTATTCCCTTCCCATGTGCTGCCTTACACCATACAATGCCCCAATGGTTTGAGGTGCACATTATTTCTATGTATTCCCTTCCCCTGTGCTGCCTTACCCCATGCAATGCTCCCTGCTGCCAGGTGCACATTATTTCTGTGTATTCCCTTCCCCTGCACTACCTTGCCCCATGCAATGTCACCTGGTGCCAGGTGCACATAATTTCTGTGTATTCCATTCCCCTGTGTTGCCTTACCTCATGCAATGCTCAGTGAAGCCAGGTGCACATTATTTCTGTGTATTCCCCTCCCCTGTTCTACCTTACCCTATGCAATGCCCCCTGGTGCCAGGTGCACATTATTTCTGTGTATTCCTTTTCCCTGTGCTACCTTACTCCAAGCAATGCCCCCTGGTGCCAGGTACACATTATTTCTGTGTATTCCCTTCCCCTGTGCTACCTTGCCCCATGCAATGCCGCCTGGTGCCAAGTGCACATTATTTCTATGTATTCCCATTCCCTGTGCTACCTTGCCCCATGCATTGCCCCCTGGTGCCACGTGCACATTATTTCTGTGTATTCCCTTTCCCTGTGCTGCCTCACCCCAAGCAATGCCCCATGGTGCCAGGTGCACATTATTTTTGTGAATTCCCTTCCCCTGTGCTACCTTAGCCTATGCAGTGTCCCCTGGTGCCAGATGCACATTATTTCTGTGTGTTCCTTCCTCTGTGCTGCCTTACCCCATGCAGCGCCCCCTGGTGCCAAGTGCACAAATGGAAACTGGCCACTATGACCCCTATATACAAAAGTGTCAAAAATGCCCATAAAAATTTCCGTCCAATCTCCATCCTACCTCCTCTCTCTAAGGCCCTTGAACATATCGTGGCTGACCAGCTTACAGAATTCCTGAACATACACAACATCCTTTGCAAGCAACAACGTGGCATTAGAAAGGGTCACAGCACCTTCACAGCATTACTCGAATTCACCGGAACCATTCACCACTCATTGGATAATGGTAAACTAACAGGGGCTGTGTTCATCGATCTAACTAAGGCCTTTGATACAGTCAACCACCATCGACTACTTGTCCAACTCCGAAAGGCTGGGCTCTCACCTGATTCAGTTGACTGGTTCAAAAGCTATCTAGGCAACCGGATCCAAAGAGTAAAAAATAGCTGAAACACTCTCTGATGCCAAACCCGTCCTCTCTGGTGTTCCACAATGGTCTATACTAGGCCCCCTCCTCTTTAGCCTTTTCCTGAACACACTTCCAGTCTCAAGTCCAGAACAAATAATACTCTATGCAGATAATGCAGTTATCCTTGCCTCCCATTTGGATCCTGTAGAACTGCAAGGAAACCTCCAGCAGAGTTTCACATCAATTGAAAACTGGCTCTTGCAACACAAGCTGTTACTAAACCAGAGAAAAACTAAGACCATGCTCTTCAGCAGCTCGCAGAACAAAAATAAACAGTACCACCTCACAGTTGACACCAATCAAGGAGCCACCATTGATCAAGTCGATACTTTCAAATATCTTGGCATCACCCTTGACTCTAAACTCTTCCTATGCCTCCCATATCAATAAGGTCGCTAAGATGGCTAACACCAGACTGGGCTTACTGTACCGTCACCAAAAACACCCTACCTTTGAAGCATTGTCTATTGCTGTTCAAAGCTCCATTGTGAGTGTTATTGACTATGGGCTCATTGTCTATGGCTCTGCCACTGCCTCCACACTTGAACGAATTGCCAACTCACTAAATAAAGCATGTTGTCTCATCACTGGAGCTCACCATCTCACCATACCTGAGATCTCTACTCTCAAACAGGGGGGCTTCAATTAAAAAAACAAATTCAGTACCAAACCTGCATCACGGCAAAGAAAATAATGATGGGCGTTGCCCCCCCAGGAGTCTGCTCCCTTCTTAAGACCAGAGTAAACTATTGCAACACCAGGAGCCCAAAACCACAACTACTGCAAATTCCACATTGTCATACCACTCAAGGTCAAAGGTCTTTCTTATACTGGGCCCCCAGCTGGCTCAATAATCTTGACAGTGACATCAATGCCTCACCAACTCTGGGTGCTTTCAAAAAGAAGCTCCATAAATCCCTTGTGGCTTCTAGTACCTGTGACTGCCTTAGCTGAGCACCATAATTCCGGCAGCCCCCCCCCAACCCGCTGTCCATGCTAACCCTGCTCCTTGCGCTTATTTATACCGTATAATATTTTTTCCTTTGCTCAACTTTACATTCAGAAACTGTGTCCTGACATAGCCCTCTAGGCTGCTATACTCTGCACCGCCCCCACTCTCTCTCTTTCCCCTCACTTATGTTGTAAAACACTTGCTATTGTTAATGTAATATATCGTGTTATTTGTACTTGAAATCAAATTATGTACTGAGCTCTCTAATGTGTCGCCTCCCCCTTGAATTAATAACTATAAGGTACTGTTTACCTGCACTGTTGTTATTTCTGTTGTATCCCATGTACTGTTCTTTAAATGACGTGGAACCTTTGAAAAAGATCCTTGGCTCAAATATACTTGTAATCCTATATTTAAATAAATAAATAGTACATTATTTCTGTGTGTTCCTTTCCCTTATACTGCCTTACCCCATTAAATTCCCCCCGCTGCTAGGTGCACATTATTTCTGTGTATTCCTTTCCCTGTGCTGCCTTACCCCATGCAATGCTCCCGGTGCCAGGTGCATGTTATTTCTGTGTATTCCCTTCCCCTGAGCTGCCTTGCCCCATGCAATCTCCAGTGATGCCAGGTGCACATTATTATTTCTGTGTATTCCCCTCTCCTGTACTGCCTTACCTCATGCAATGCCCCATGATGCCAGGTGCACATTATTTCTGTGTATTCCCTTCCCCTGTGCTGCCTTGCCCCATGCAATCTCCAGTGATGCCAGGTGCACATTATTATTTCTGTGTATTCCCCTTCCCTGTACTGCCTTATCCCATGCAATGCCCCCTGATGCCAGGTGCACATTATTTCGGTGTATTCCCTTCCCCTGTACTACCTTACCCCATGCAGTGCCCCCTGGAGACAGGTGCACATTATTTCTGTGTATTCCTTTCCCCTGTGCTACCTTACCCCATGCCATGCCCCTGGTGCCAGGTGCACATTATTTCAGTGTATTCCCTACCCCTGTACTACCTTACCTCATGCAGTGCCCCCTGAAGACAGGTGCACATTATTTCTGTGTATTCCTTTCCCCTGTGCTGCCTTACCCCATGCCATACCCCTGGTACCAGGTGCACATTATTTCAGTGTATTCCCTTCCCCTGTGCAACCTTAGCCTATGCAATGTCCCCTGGTGCCAGGAGTACATTATTTCTGTGTGTTCCCTTCCTCTGTGCTGCCTTACCCATGCAGTAGCACCTGATACCATATGCATATAATTTCTGTGTAAATACAAAATCACACATGCCCCCACAATGCAAAGCATCATGGGCTACATATGCAAATCACCACAGAATGTTATGCTGGTCCAACTTTAAGCAGAATTGCATGGTGCCGAAAGGCCTCTCACACAGTTTGCAAAGGGTCCTACCAAGACTCATCAGTATGCCTCCTCTGTTTGACACCCCAGTGAATGGACCAGCTACCCTAAGGCAGTGTGCCTGGGATATGTAGTGAACCCATTAAAATAAAAAACTATTTAAAGACAAAGAACCTCTGTGCATAAACACTGAGGCAAGGTTCCCAAAAGGGCATTTGGCTGGGAAGCCAAGTTTCAAGAAAATACAAAATCACACATGCCCCCACAATGCAAATCATCATGGGCTGCATATCCAAATCACCACAGAATGTTATGCTGGTCCAACTTTAAGCAGAATTGCATGGTGCTGAAAGGCCTCTCACACAGTTTGCAAAGGGTGCTAACAGAAGACATAGACACATGTTTCGTCCTACCAGGACACATCAGTATGCCTCCTCTGTTTGACACCCCAGTGGAATGGACCAGCTACCCCTAAGGCAGTGTGCCTGGGATATATTGTGATTTTGTATTTTCTTGAAACTTGGCTTCCCAGCCAAATGCTCTTTGGGGTAACCCTTGCCTCAGTGTTTATGCACAGAGGTTCTTTGTCTTTTAAATAGTTTTTTATTTTAATGGGTTCACCACAATATATCCCAGGCACACTGCCTTAGGGGTAGCTGGTCCATTCCACTGGGGTGTCAAACAGAAGAGGCATACTGATGAGTCCTGGTAGGATGAAACACGTGTCTATGTCTTCTGTTAGCACCCTTTGCAAACTGTGTGAGGCCTTTCGGCTCCATGCAATTCTGCTTAAAGTTGGACCAGCATAACATTCTGTGGTGATTTGCATGTGCAGCCCATGATGCTTTGCATTGTGGGGGCATGTGTGATTTTGTATTTTCTTGAAACTTGGCTTCCCAGCCAAATGCCCTTTGGGGTAACCCTTGTCTCAGTGTTTATGCACAGAGGTTCTTTGTGTTTTAAATAATTTCTGTGTGTTCCTTATCCCTATGCTACCTTACCCCATGCAATGCCCCATGGAGCCAGCTGTACATTATTTCTGTGTATTTCCTTCCCCTGTACTACCTTATCCTATGCAATGCCCCCCTGGTACCAGGCACACATTATTTCTGTGTATTCCATCCCCCTGTGCAAGAATAGCCTATGCAATGTCCCCTGGTGCCAGGTGCACATAATATCTGTGTATTCCCTTCCGCTATGCTGCCTTACCCCATGCAGTGCCCCATGGTGCCAAGTGCACATTATTTCTGTGTGTCCCCTTCCCCTATGCTCCCTCACCTCATGCAATGCCACTGATGCCAGGTGCACATTATTTCCGTGTATTCCTTCCCTTATGGTGCCTTACCCCACGCAATGCCCACTGGTGCCAGGTGCACATTATTTCTGTGTGTTCCCTTTCTCTGTGCTGCCTGACCCCATAGAGTGCCCCCTGGTGCCATGTGCACATAATTTCTGTGTGTTCCTTTCCCCTATACTGCCTTAACCCACGCAATGCCCTCTTGTGCCAGGTGCACATTATTTCTGTGTATTATCTTCCCCTGTACTACCTTACCCCATGCAATGCTCCCTGGTACCAGGAGCACATTATTTCTGAGTATTCCCTTACCCTATGCTGCCCTACCTTACTTGCAGTGCCCCATGGTGCCAGTTGCACATTACTTCTGTGTATTCCCTTCCCCTGCACTGCTTCACTCCATGCAGTGCCCAGTGATGCCTGGTGCACATTATTTCTGGGAATTCCCTACCTTTGAACTGCGTTACCCCATGCAGTGCCCATTGGTGCCAGTGCACATTATTTCTGTGTGTTCCCTTCTTCTTTGCTGCTTTACCCCATGCAATGCCCTCTGGTACCAGGTGCACATTATTTCTGTGTGTTCCCTTTCCCTGTGCTGCCTCACCCAATGCAGTGCCCCCTGCTGCCAAGTGCACATTGTCTCTGTGTATTCACTTCCCCAATGCTGCTTTACCCCATGCAATGCCCCATGGGGCCAGGTGCACATTATTTCTGTGTATTCCCTTCCTCTGTACTGCCTTACCCCATGCAATGCCCAGTGATGCCAGGTGCACATTATTTCTGTGTATTTCCTTCCCCTGTGCTGCCTCACCCCATGCAATACCCAGTGATTCCAGCTGCATATTATTTCTGTGTATTCCCTTCCCCTGTGCTGTCTTACCCCATGCAATGCCCAGTGATGCCAGGTGCACATTATTTCTGTGCATTCCCTTCCCCTGTGCTGCCTTACCCCATTTAATGCCCAGTGATGCCAGGTGCACATTATTTCTGTGTATTCTCTTCCCCTGTACAGCCTTACCCCATGCAATGCCCAGTGATACCAGGTGCACATTATTTCTGTGTATTCCCTTTCCCTGTGCTGCCTTACCCCATGCAATGCCCCCTGGTGCGAGGTGTACGTTATTTCTGTGTATTACCTTCCCCTGTACTGTCTTACCCCATGCAATGCCCAGTGATGCCAGGTGCACATTATTTCTATGTATTCCCTTCCCCTGTACTGCCTTACCCCATGCAATGCCCAGTGATGCCAGGTGCACATTATTTCTGTGTATTCCCTTCCCCTGTACTGCCTTACCCCATGCAATGCCCAGTGATGCCAGGTGCACATTATTTCTGTGTATTCCCTTCCCCTGTGCTGCATTGCCCCATGCAATAAGCTCTGGTGCCAGAAGCACATTTTTTTGTGTATTCCATTTCCCCTGAGATGCCTTACCCCATGCAGTGATCCATGGTGCCTGGTGCACATTATTTCTGTGTATTCCCTTCCCCTCAGCTGTCCTACCCCATGCAATGCCCAGTGAAGCCAGGTGCACATTATTTCTGTGTATTCCCTCCACCTGTGCTGCCTTACCCAATGCAGAGCTCCCTGGTGCCAGGTGCATATGATTTCTGTGTATTCCCTTCCCCTGTGCTGCCTTACCCCATGCAGTGCCCAGTGATGCCAGATCCAAATTATATCTGTGTATTCCCTTCCCCTGTACTGCCTTACCCCATGCAATGCCCAGAGATGCCAGGAGCACATTATTTCTGAGTATTCCCTTCCTCATAACTGCCTTATCCCATGCAGTGCCCCCTGGTGCCAGGTGCACATTATTTCTGTGTGTTCCCATCCCCTATGCTGCCTCATCTCATGCAATGTCCCGTGCTGCCAGGTGCACATTATTTCTGTGTCTTCCCTTCCACTGTACTGCCTTATTCCATGCAATGCCCATTGATGCCTGGTGCACATTATTTCTGTGTATTCCATTCCCCTGTACTGTCGTACCCCATGCAATGCCCAGTGATGCCAGGTGCACATTATTTCGGTGTATTCCCTTCCCCTGTGCTGCCTTACCCCATGCAGAGCCCCCTGTTGTCAAGTGCACCTTATTTCTGTGTGTTCACCTCCCCTATGCTGCCTTAACCCATGCAATGCTCCCTGGTACCAGGTGCAAATTATTTCTGAGCATTGCCTTTCCCTATGCTGCCGTACCTTACTTGCAGTGCCCTATGGTACCAGGTGCACATTATTTCTGTGTGTTCCCTTCCCCTGAACTGCATTACCCCATGCAGTGCCTCATGGTGCCAAGTGCACTTTATTTCTGTGTGTTCCCTTCTTCTTTGCTGCTTTACCCCATGCAATGCCCTCTGGTGCCTGGTGCACATTATTTCTGTGTGCCCCTTCCCCTGTGCTGCCTCACCCAATGCAGTGCACCCTGGTGCCAAGTGCACACTGTCTCTGTGTGTTCCCTTCCTCTATGCTGCCTAACCCCATGCAATGCCCCATGGTGCCAGGTGCACATAATTTCTGTGTATTCCCTTCCCCTGTACTGCCTTACCCCATGCAATGCCCAGTGACGCCAGGTGCACATTATTTCTGTGTATCCTCTTCCCCTGTGCTGCCTCACCCCATGCAATACCCAGTGATTCCAGGTGCATATTATTTCTGTGTATTCCCTTCCCCTGTACTGCCTTACCCCATGCAATGCCCAGTGATGCCACATTCACATAATTTCTGTGAATTTCCTTCCTCTGTGCTGCCTTGCCCCATGTAATACCCCCTGGTGCCAGGTGCACATTATTTCTGTGTATTCCCTTCCCCTCTGCTGTCTTACCCCATGCAATGCCCAGTGAAGCCAGGTGCATATTATTTCTGCGTATTCCCTCCACCTGTGCTGCCTTACCCAATGCAGTGTCCCCTGGTGCCAGGTGCACATTATTACTGTGTATTCCCTTCCCCTGTGCTGCCTTACCCCATGCAATGCCCAGAGATGCCAGGAGCACATTATTTCTGAGTATTCCCTTCCTCATAACTGCCTTATCCCATGCAATGCCCAGTGATGCCAGGTGCACGTTATTTCTCTGTATTCCCTTCCTGTGCTGCCATACCCCATGCAATGCTCCCTGTTGCCAGGTGCACTTTATTTATGTGTATTCCCTTCCCCTGTGCTGCCTTACCCCATGCAATGCCCGGTGATGCCAGGTGCACATTCTTTCAGTGTATTCCCTTCCTCTGAGCTGCCTAATCCCATGCAATGTCCCCTGTAGCCAGGTGCACATTATTTCTGTGTATTCTCTTCCCCTGTGCTGCCTCACCCCATGCAATACCCAGTGATTCCAGGTGCATATTATTTCTGTGTATTCCCTTCCCCTGTGCTGTCTTACCCCATGCAATGCCCAGTGATGCCAGGTGCACATTATTTCTGTGTATTCCATTCCCCTGTACTGCCTTACCCCATGCAATGCCCAGTGATGCCAGGTGCACATTATTTCTGTGTATCAGCTTCCCCTGTACTGCCTTACTCCATGCAATGCCCAGTGATACCAGGTGCACATTATTTCTGTGTATTCCCTTCCCCTGTGCTGCCATACCCCATGCAATGCTCCCTGTTGCCAGGTGCACTTTATTTCTGTGTATTCCCTTCCCCTGTGCTGCCTTACCCCATGCAATGCCCGGTGATGCCAGGTGCACATTCTTTCAGTGTATTCCCTTCCTCTGAGCTGCCTAATCCCATGCAATGTCCCCTGTAGCCAGGTGCACATTATTTCTGTGTGTTCCCTTCCCCTATACTGCCTTACCTCATGCAATGCTCCTTGGTTCCAGGTGCACATTATTTCTGTGTGTTCCAGCATGAGTCAGTTGGTAGCACATCTGCCTCTGGACCAGAAGGTCATTGGTTCTCATCCCACACCAGGATTGGACTGGCACCTAAAAATTGCTGGCATCTGAGTGCAGTATTGGGGGATGCTGTACTGCTGGTGTGTGCCATCCTTCAGATAAGACATTAATCAGAGGTCCCTTCTGCCCATCCTGGTGTTGTCCTGGTGGTTGTCCAGGCGGAAGTAAAAGAACACAGGGCACTCTTCACAACAGGGTAGGGAACATTTCCGGTGTCCTGGCCAACATTCCCCTTCCCACGAACTGGTTCATGCAATTATCCAGGCCGGGTGTGGGTGAAGATGTGCGATATGGCTGCCACCACACATTCAGTCATTTCTCTACCAGTCTAGCAGTGCTTGTAAAGTGCTTAGGATGAATGAAAAGTGCTATATAAATGCTGATTCTTTTTCTTCTTTGCTGCTTTACCCCATGCAATAACCCCTGGTGCCTGGTGCACATTAATTCTGTGTGTCCCCTTCCCCTGTGCTGCCTCACTCGATGCAGTGCACCCTGATGTCAAGTGCACATTGTCTCTGTGTGTTCCCTTCTCCTATGCTGCCTAACCCCATGCAATGCCCCATGGTGCCAGGTGCACATAATTTCTGTGTATTCCCTTCCCCTGTACTGCCTTACCCCATGCAATGCCCAGAGATGCCAGGTGCACATTATTTCTGTGTATTCTCTTCCCCTGTGCTGCCTCACCCCGTGCAATACCCAGTGATTCCAGGTGCATATTATTTCTGTGTATTCCCTTCCCCTGTGCTGTCTTACCCCATGCAATGCTCAGTGATGCCAGGTGCACATTATTTCTGTGTATTCCCTTCCCCTGTACTGCCTTACCCCATGCAATGCCCAGTGATGCTAGGTGCACATTATTTCTGTGCATCAGCTTCCCCTGTGCTGCCTTACCCCATGCAATGCCCAGTGATGCCAGGTGCACATTATTTCTGTGTATCAGCTTCCCCTGTACTGCCTTACCCCATGCAATGCTCCCTGTTGCCAGGTGCACATTATTTCTGTGTATTCCCTTCCCCTGTGCTGCCTTACCCCATGCAATTCCCCCTGGTGCCAGGTGCACATTATTTCTGCGTATTACCTTCTTCTGAACTGCCTTACCCCATGCAATGCCCAATGATGCCAGGTGCACATTATTTCTGTGTATTCCCTTCCCCTGTACTGCCTTACCCCATGCAATGCCCAGTGATGCCACATTCACATCATTTCTGTGAATTTCCTTCCTCTGTGCTGCCTTGCCCCATGTAATACCCCCCTGGTGCCAGGTGCACACTATTTCTGTGTATTCCCTTCCCCTCTGCTGTCTTACCCCATGCAATGCCCAGTGAAGCCAGGTGCATATTATTTCTGTGTATTCCCTCCACCTGTGCTGCCTTACCCAATGCAGTGTCCCCTGGTGCCAGGTGCACATTATTACTGTGTATTCCCTTCCCCTTTGCTGCCTTACCCCATGCAATGCCCAGAGATGCCAGGAGCACATTATTTCTGATTATTCCCTTCCTCATAACTGCCTTATCCCATGCAATGCCCAGTGATGCCAGGTGCACATTATTTCTCTGTATTCCCTTCCCCTGTGCTGCCATACCCCATGCAATGCTCCCTGTTGCCAGGTGCACTTTATTTCTGTGTATTCCCTTCCCCTGTGCTGCCTTACCCCATGCAATGCCCGGTGATGCCAGGTGCACATTCTTTCAGTGTATTCCCTTCCTCTGAGCTGCCTAATCCCATGCAATGTCCCCTGTAGCCAGGTGCACATTATTTCTGTGTGTTCCCTTCCCCTATACTGCCTTACCTCATGCAATGCTCCTTGGTTCCAGGTGCACATTATTTCTGTGTGTTCCAGCATGACTCAGTTGGTAGCACATCTGCCTCTGGACCAGAAGGTCGTTGGTTCTCATCCCACACCCGGATTGGACTGGCACCTAAAAATTGCTGGCATCTGAGTGCAGTATTGGGGGATGCTGTACTGCTGGGGTGTGCCATCCTTCGGATAAGACATTAATCAGAGGTCCCTTCTGCCCATCCTGGTGTTGTCCTGGTGGTTGTCCAGGTGGAAGTAAAAGAACCCAGGACACTCTTCACAACAGGGTAGGGAACATTTCCGGTGTCCTGGCCAACATTCCCCTTCCCACAAACTGGTTCATGCAATTATCCAGGCCGTGTGTGGGTGAAGATGTGCGATATGGCTGCCACCACACATTCAGTCATTTCTCTACCAGTCTAGCATTGCTTGTAAAGTGCTTAGGATGAATGAAAAGTGCTATATAAATGCTGATTCTTTTTCTTCTATGCTGCCTTACCGCGTGCAATGTCCAGTGATGCCAGGTGCACATTATTTCTGTGTATTCCCCTTCCCTGTACTGCCTTACCCCATGTAATGATCCCTGGTGCCAGGTGCACATCATTTCTTTCTGTTCCCTTCCCCTATGCTGCCTTACCTCATGCAATGCCCAGTGATACCATGTGCACATTATTTCTGTGTATTCCATTCCCCTGTACTGTCGTACCCCATGCAATGCCCAGTGATGCCAGGTGCACATTATTTCTGTGTATTCCCTTCCCCTGTGCTGCCATACCCCATGCAATGCTCCCGGTTGCCAGGTGCACTTTATTTCTGTGTATTTCCTTCCCCTGTGCTGCCTGACCCCATGCAATGACCAATGATGCCAGGTGCACAGTATTTCTATGTATTCCCTTCCCTTGTGCTGCCTTACCCTATGCAATCCCCACTGGTGCCAGGTGCACATTATTTCTGTGTATTCCCTTCCCCTGTACTTCCTTACCTCATGCAATGCCCAGTGATCTCATGTGCACATTATTTCTGTGTATTCCTGTACCCTGTACTGCCTTAACCCATGCAATGCCCAGTGATGCCACGTGCACATTATTTTTGTGTATTCCAGTCCCCTGTACTGTCTTACCCCATGCAGTGACCAGTGATGCCAGGTGCACATTATTTTTGTATATTCCTTTCCCCCGTGCTGCCTTACCCCATGCAGTGCCCCCTGATGCCAGGTGCACATTAATTCTGTGTATTCCCCTCCCCTGTACTGCCTTACCCCATGCAATGATCCCTGGTGCCAGGTGCACATCACTTCTTTGTGTTCCCTTCCCCTATGCTGCCTTACCTCATGCAATGCCCAGTGATACCATGTGCACATTATTTCTGTGTATTCCATTCCCCTGTACTGTCGTACCCCATGCAATGCCCAGTGATGCCAGGTGCACATTATTTCTGTGTATTCCCTTCCCCTGTGCTGCCATACCCCATGCAATGCTCCCGGTTGCCAGGTGCACTTTATTTCTGTGTATTCCCTTCCCCTGAGCGGCCTTACCCCATGCAATGACCAATGATGCCAGGTGCACAGTATTTCTATGTATTCCCTTCCCTTGTGCTGCCTTACCCTATGCAATCCCCACTGGTGCCAGGTGCACATTATTTCTGTGTATTCCCTTCCCCTGTACTGCCTTACCTCATGCAATGCCCAGTGATGTCATGTGCACATTATTTCTGTGTATTCCTGTACCCTGTACTGCCTTAACCCATGCAATGCCCAGTGATGCCAGGTGCACATTATTTCTGTGTATTCCAGTGCCCTGTACTGTCTTACCCCATGCAGTGACCAGTGATGCCAGGTGCACATTATTTCTGTGTATTCCTTTCCCCCATGCTGCCTTACCCCATGCAGTGCCCCCTGATGCCAGGTGCACATTATTTCTGTGTATTCCTTTCCCCCGTGCTGCATTATCCCATGCAATGCTCCCTGGTGCCAGGTGCACATTATTTCTGTGTATTCCCATCCCCTGTGCTTTCTTACCCCTTGCAATGCACCATGGTGCCAGGTGCACATTCTTTCTGTGTTTTCCCTTCCCCTGTACTGCCTTGCACCATGCAGTGCCCCCTGGTTCCAGGTGCACATTATTTCTGTGTATTCCCTTCCCTGTGCTGCCTTACACCATTCAATGCCCAGTGATGCCAGGTACACATTATTTCTGTGTATTCCCTTCTTCTGTGCTGCCTTGCCCCATGCAGTGCCCCCTGGTGCCAAGTGCACATTATTTCTCTGTATTCCCTTCCCCTGTGCTGTCTTACCCCATGCAATGCTCCCTGGTTCCAGGTAAACATTATTTCTGTGTATTCCCTTTCCCTCTGCTGCCTTACCCCATGCAATGCCTAATGAAGCCAGGTCCACATTATTTCTGTGTATTCCCTTCCCTGTGCTGCCTTACGCCATCCAATGCCCAGTGATGCCAGGTACACATTATTTCTGTGTATTCCCTTCCCCTGTACTGCCTTACCCCATGCAGTGCCCAGTGATGCCAAGTGCTCATTATTTCTGAGTATTCCCTTCCCCTCTACTGCCTTACCCCATGCAATGCCCAGTGATGCCATGTTCACATTATTGCTGTGTATTCCCCTGTGCTTCCTTACCCCATGCAATGCCCCATGGTGCCAGGTGCACATTCTTTCTGTGTATTCCCTTCTCTTGTGCTGCCTTGCCTCATACAGTGCCCCCTGGTGCCAGGTGCACATTATTTCTGTGTATTCCTTTTCCCTCTGCTGCCTTACCCCATGAAATGCCTAGTGATGCCAGGTGCACATTATTTCTGTGTGTTCTCTTTCACTGTACTGCCTTACCCAATTGCAATGCCCTGTGAAGCCACATTCACATTATTTCTGAGTATTCCCTTCCCCTCTGCTGCCTTGCCCCAAGCAATGCCCCCTGGTGCCAGGTGCACATTATTTCTGTGTATTTCTTTCCCCTGTGCAGCCTTACCCCATGCAGTGCCTAGTGATGCCTGGTGCAACTTATATCTGTGTATTCCCTTCCTCTGTACTGCCTTACCCCATGTAATGCCCAGAGATGCCAGGTGCACATTATTTCTATGTATTCCCTTCCTCATAACTGCCTTATCCCATACAATGCCCCCTGGTGCCAGGTGCACATTATTTCTGTGTGTTCCCTTACCCTGTACTGCCTTATTCCATGCAATGCCCAGAGATGCCAGGTGCACATTATTTCTGTGTATTCCCTTCCCCTCTCCTGCCTTACCCCATGCAATGACCAGTGATGCCAGGTGCACAGTATTTCTATGTATTCCCTTCCCTTGTGCTGCCTTATCCTATGCAATCCCCACTGCTGCCAGGTGCACATTACTTCTGTGTGTTCCCTTCCCCTGCACTGTCATATCCCATGCAATGCCCAGTGATGCCAGGTGCTTGCTATTTCAGTTTATTCCCTTACTCTGAGCTGCCTTATCCCATGCAATGCCTCCTTGTGCCAGGTACACATTATTTCTGTGTGTTCCCGTCCCCTATGCTGCCTTACCCCATGCAATGATCCCTGGTGCCAGGTGCACGTCATTTCTGTCTGTTCCCTTCCCCTACGCTGCCTTACCTCATGCAATGCCCAGTTGTGTCATGTGCACATTATTTCTGTGTATTCCCTTCCTCTGTACTGCCTTACCGCATGCAATGCCTAGTGATGGCAGGTGCACATTATTTCTGTGTATTCCCTTCCCCTGCACTGCCTTACACCATGCAATGCCCAGTGATGCCAGGTGCACATTATTTCTGTGTATTCCCGTCCCCTGTACTGTCTTACCCCATGCAATGTCCAGTGATACCAGGTGCACATTATTTCTATGTATTCCCTTCTCCTGTACTGCCTTACCCCATGTAATGCCCAGTGATGCCTGGTGCACATTAGTTCTGTGTAGTCCATTCCCCTGTGTTACCATACCCCATGCAATGCTCCCTGTTGCCAGGTGCAATTTATTTCTGTGTATTCCCTTCCTCTGTGCTGACTTACCCCATGCAGTGCCCCCTGATGCCAGGTGGACATTATTTCTGTGTATTCCCATCACCTGTACTGTCTTACCCCACGCAATGACCAGTGATGCCAGGTGCACATTATTTCTATGTATTCCCTTCCTTGTGCTGCCTTACCCTATGCAATGCCCACTGATGCCAGGTGCAAATTATTTCTGTATTCCTTCTCATGTTGCTCATCTTTGTGGTGTGCCCAGTGAAGCCAGGTGCACATTATTTCTGTGTATTCCCGTCCCCTGTACTGCCTTACCCCATGCAATGCCCAGTGATGCCAGGTGCACATTATTTCTGTGAATTCCCATCCCCTGTACTGTCTTAAACCATGCAATGACCAGTGATGCCGGGTGCACATTATTTCAATGTATTCCCTTCCCTTGTGCTACCTTACCCTATGCAATGCCCACTGGTGCCAAGTGCACATTATTTCTGTGTATTCCCTTCCTCTCTGCTGCTTTACCCTATGTAGTGCCCCCTGATGCCAGGTGTACATTATTTCTGTGTATTCCCTTCCCTGTTGCATTATCCCATACAATGCTCCTTGGTGCCAGGTGCACATTATTTATGTGTATTCCTGTCCCCTGTACTGCCTTACCCCATGCAATGCCCAATGATGCCAGGTGCACATTCTTTCTGTGCTTTCCCTTCCCCTGTGCTGCCTTACCCCATCCAATGCCCAGTGATGCCAGGTACACATTATTTCTGTGTATTCCCTCCACCTGCGCTGCCTTACCCCATGCAGTGCCCCCTGATGCCAGGTGCACATTTCTTCTGTGTTTTCCCTTCCCCTGTGCTGCCTTGCCCCATGCAGTGCCCCCTGGTTCCAGGTGCACATTATTTCTGTGTTTTCCCTTCCCTGTGCTGCCTTACCCCATCCAATGCCCAGTGATGCCAGGTACACATTATTTCTGTGTATTCCCTTCTTCTGTGTTGCCTTGCCCCATGCAGTACCTCCTGGCACCAGGTGCACGTTATTACTGTGTATTCTCTTGCCCTGTGCTGTCCTACCCCATGCAATGCTCCCTGGTTCCAGGTGCACATTATTTCTATGCATTCCCTTGTCCTCTGCTGCCTTACCCCATGCAATACCCAGAGAAGAAAGGTGCACATTATTTCTGTGTATTCCCTTCCGTGTGCTGCTTTACCCCATGCAATGCACAGTGATGCCAAGTGCACATTATTTCTGAGTATTCCTTCCCTCTGCCTTACCCATACAATGCCCAGTGATGCCATGTTCATTATTGCTGTGTATTCCCCTGTGCTTTCTTACCCCATGCAATACCCCTTGGTGCCAAGTGCACATTCTTTCTGTGTATTCCTTCTCTTGTGCTGCCTTGCCCCATACAGTGCCCCCTGATTCCAGGTGTACATTATTTCTGTGTATTCTTTTTCCCTCTCCTGCCTTACCCCATGAAATGCGCCCTGGTGCCAGGTGCACATTATTTCTGTGAATTCCATTCCTCTCTGCTGCCTTACCCCATGCAATGCTCAGTGATGCCAGATGCACATTTTTTCTGTGTATTTCTTTCCCCTGTGCAGCCTTAGCAAATGCAGTGCCTAGTGATGCCTGGTGCACATTATATCTGTGTATTCCCTTCCTCTGTACTGCCTTACCCCATGTAATGCCCAGAGATGCCTGGTGCGCATTATTTCCACATATTCCCTTCCTCATAACTGCCTTATCCCACACAATGCCCCCTGGTGCCAGGTGCATTATTTCTGTGTGTTCCCTTACCCTGTACTGTCTTATTCCATGCAATGCCCAGAGATGCCAGGTGCACGTTATTTCTGTGTATTCCCTTCCCCAGTGCTGCCATACCCCATGCAATGCTCCGGTTACCAGGTGCACTTTATTTCTGTGTTTTCCTTCCCTGTGCTGCCTTACCATGCAATGACCAGTGATGCCAGGGCACAATATTTCTATGTATTCCCTTCCTTGTGCCACCTTACCTGTGCAATGCCCACTGGAGCCAGGTGCACATTATTTCTGTGAATTCCTTTCCCTGCACTGTCATATCCCATGCAATGCCCAGTGATGCCAGGTGCTGTTATTTCAGTATTTCCTTACCTGAGCTGCCTTATCCCATGCAATGCCTCCTTTGCCAGGTACACATTATTTCTGTGTGTTCCTTCCCTGTGCTGCCTTACCCCATGCACTGATCCCTGGTGCCAGGTGCGCATCATTTCTGTCTGTTCCTTCCCCATGCTGCCTTACCCCATGCAATGCTCAGTGATGCCAGATGCACATTTTTTCTGTGTATTTCTTTCCCCTGTGCAGCCTTACCCCATGCAGTGCCTAGTGATGCCTGGTGCACATTATATCTGTGTATTCCCTTCTCCTGTACTGCCTTACCCCATGTAATGCCCAGAGATGCCTGGTGCGCATTATTTCCACGTATTCCCTTCCTCATAACTGCCTTATCCCATACAATGCCCCCTGGTGCCAGGTGCATTATTTCTGTGTGTTCCCTTACCCTGTACTCTTATTCCATGCAATGCCCAGAGATGCCAGGTGCACGTTATTTCTGTGTATTCCCTTCCCCAGTGCTGCCATACCCCATGCAATGCTCCGGTTACCAGGTGCACTTTATTTCTGTGTTTTCCCTTCCCCTGTGCTGCCTTACCTCATGCAATGACCAGTGATGCCAGGGGCACAATATTTCTATGTATTCCCTTCCCTTGTGCTGCCTTACCCTGTGCAATGCCCACTGGTGCCAGGTGCACATTATTTCTGTGAATTCCTTTCCCCTGCACTGTCATATCCCATGCAATGCCCAGTGATGCCAGGTGCTTGCTATTTCAGTGTATTTCCTTACTCTGAGCTGCCTTATCCCATGCAATGCCTCCTTTTGCCAGGTACACATTATTTCTGTGTGTTCCTTCCCTATGCTGCCTTACCCATGCAATGATCCCTGGTGCCAGGTGCGCATCATTTCTGTCTGTTCCCTTCCCCATGCTGCCTTACCCCATGCAATACTCAGTGATGCCAGATGCACATTTTTCTGTGTTTTCTTTCCTCTGCAGCCTTACCCCATGCAGTGCCTAGTGATGCCTGGTGCACATTATATCTGTGTCCCTTCCTCTGTACTGCTTACCCATGTAATGCCCAGAGATGCCTGGTGCGCATTATTTCCACGTATTCCCTTCCTCATAACTGCCTTATCCCATACAATGCACCCTGGTGCCAGGTGCATTATTTCTGTGTGTTCCCTTACCCTGTACTGTCTTATTCCATGCAATGCCCAGAGATGCCAGGTGCACGTTATTTCTGTGTATTCCCTTCCCCAGTGCTGCCATACCCCATGCAATGCTCCGGTTACCAGGTGCACTTTATTTCTGTGTTTTCCCTTCCCCTGTGCTGCCTTACCCCATGCAATGACCAGTGATGCCAGGGGCACAATATTTCTATGTATTCCCTTCCCTTGTGCTGCCTTACCCTGTGCAATGCCCACTGGTGCCAGGTGCACATTATTTCTGTGAATTCCTTTCCCCTGCACTGTCATATCCCATGCAATGCCCAGTGATGCCAGGTGCTTGCTATTTCAGTGTATTTCCTTACTCTGAGCTGCCTTATCCCATGCAATGCCTCCTTTGCCAGGTACACATTATTTCTGTGTTCCTTCCCTATGCTGCCTTACCCATGCAATGATCCCTGGTGCCAGGTGCGCATCATTTCTGTCTGTTCCTTCCCATGCTGCCTTACCTCATGCAATGCCCAGTGATGCCAGGTGCACATTGTTTATGTGTATTCCCTTCCTGCACTGCCTTACCATACAATGCCCAGTGATGCAGGTGCACATTATTTCTGTGTATTCCCATCCCCTGTACTGTCTTACCCTATGCAATGACCAGTGATGCCAGGTGCACATTATTTCTATGTATTCTCTTCTCCTGTACTGCCTTACCCCATGTAATGCCCAGTAATGCCAGGTGCACATTATTTCTGTGTAGTCCATTCCCCTGGGCTGTCATACCCCATGCAATGCTCCCTGTTGCCAGGTGCACTTTATTTCTGTGTATTCCCTTCCCCTGTGCTGCATTACCCCATGCAATGACCAGTGATGCCTGGTGCACATTATTTCTATGTATTCCCTTCCCTTGTGCTGCCTTACCCTATGCAATGACCACTAATGCCAGGTGCAAATTATTTCTGTGTATTCCCTTCCACTATGCAGCCTTACCCTATGCAGTGCCCAGTGAAGCCAGGTGCACATTATTTCTTTGTATTCCCTTCCCCTGTGCTGCCTTACCTCATGCAGTGCCCCCTGATGCCAGGTGCACATTATTTCTGTGTATTCCCTTCCCCTGTGCTGCATTATCCCATGCAATGCTCCTTGGTACCAGGTGCACATTATTTCTGTCTATTCCCATCCCCTGTACTGCCTTACCCTATACAATGCCCAGTGATGCCAGGTGCCCATTATTTCAGTGTATTCCCATTCCCTGTACTGTCTTAAACCATGCAATAACCAGTGATGCCGGGTGCACATTATTTCTATGTATTCCCTTCCCTTGTGCTGCCTTACCCTATGCAATGCCCACTGGTGCCAGGTGCACATTATTTCTGTGTATTCCCTTCCTCTCTGCTGCCTTACCCTATGCAGTGCCCCCTGATGCCAGGTGCACATTATTTCTGTGTATTCCCTTCCCCTGTGCTCCATTATCCCATACACTGCTCCTTGTTGCCAGGTGCACATTATTTATGTGTATTCCTGTCCCCTGTACTGCCTTTCCCCATGCAATGCCCAATGATGCCAGGTGGACATTATTTCTGTGTATTCCCTTCCCCTCTGTTGCCTTACCCTATGGAGTGCCATGTGAAGCCAGTGCACATTATTCTGTGTATTCCTTCCTTATCTGCCTTATCCCATACAATGCCCCTGGTGCCAGGTGGACATTATTCTGTGTATTCCTTCCCTGTGCTGCCTTACCCTATGGAGTGCCCCTGATGCAGGTGCACATTATTTCTGTGTATTCCTTCCCTGTGCCTTACCCAGTGCAATGCCCAGTGATGCCAGGTACCATTATTTCTGTGTATTCCTCTACCTGTGCTGCCTTACCCCATGCAGTGCCCCTGATGCCAGGTGCACATTCTTTCTGTGTTTTCCCTTCCCCTGTGCTGCCTTGCCCCATGCAGTGCCCCCTGGTTTCAGGTGCACATTATTTCTGTGTATTCCCTTCTTCTGTGTTGCCTTGCCCCATGCAGTGCCTCCTGGTGCCAGGTGCACATTATTACTGTGTATTCTCTTGCCTGTGCTGTCTTACCCCATGCAATGCTCCCTGGTTCCAGATGCACATTATTTCTATGTATTCCCTTGCCCCCTGCTGCCTTACCCCATGCAATGCCCAGTGAAGCCAGGTGCACATTATTTCTGTGTATTCCCTTCCCTGTGCTGCCTTACCCCATGCAATGCCAAGTGCACATTATTTCTGAGTATTGCCTTCTCCTGTACTTCCTTACCCCATGCAATGCCCAGTGATGCCATGTTCACATTATTGCTGTGTATTCTCCTGTGCTTCCCTACCCCATGCAATGCCCCATGGTGCCAGGTGCACATTCTTTCTGTGCATTCTTTTTCCCTCTGCTGCCTTACCCCATGAAATGCTCCCTGGTGCCAGGTGCACATTATTTCTGTGAATTCCATTCCTCTCTGCTGCCTTACCCCATGCAATGCTCAATGATGCCAGGTGCACATTATTTCTGTGTTTTCCCTTCCCCTGTGCTGCCTTCCCCCATGCAATGCCCCCAGGTGCCAGATGCACATTATTTCTGTGTATTCCATTCCCTGTACTGCCTTACCTCATGCAATGCCCAGTGATGCCAGGTGCACGTTATTTCTGTGTTTTCCCATCCCCTGTACTGCCTTAAACCATGTAATGACCAGTGATGCCAGGTGCACATTATTCTGTGTATTCCCTTCCCCTGTGCTGCCTTACACCATGCAATGCCCCGTGATGCCAGGTGCACATTCTTTCTGTGTTTTCCCTTCCCCTGTGCTGCCTTACCCCATCCAATGCCCAGAGATGCCAGGTACACATTATTTCTGTGTATTCCTTCCATCTGTGCTGCCTTATCCCATGCAGTGCCCCCTGATGACTGGTGCACATTCTTTCTGTGTTTTCCTTTCCCCTGTGCTGCCTTTCCCCATGCAGTGCCCCCTGGTTCCAGGTGCACATTATTTCTGTGTATTCCCTTCCCTGTGCTGCCTTACCCCATCCAATGCCCAGTGATGCCAGGTACACATTATTTCTGTGTATTCCCTTCTTCTGTGCTGCCTTGCCCCATGCAGTGCCTCCTGGTGCCAGGTGCACATTATTACTGTGTATTCCCATCTCTTGTGCTGCCTTGCCCCATACAGTGCCCCCTGTTTCCAGGTGCACATTATTTCTGTGTATTCTTTTTCCCTCTGCTGCCTTACCCCATGCAATGCTCCCTGGTGCCAGGTGCACATTATTTCTGTGAATTCCATTCCTCTCTGCTGCCTTACCCCATGCAATGCCCAGGGATGCCAGGTGCACATTATTTCTGTGTATTCCCTTCCCCTGTGCTGCCTTACCCCATGCAGTGCCCAGTGATGCCTGGTGCCCATTATATCTGTGTATTCCCTTCCCCTGTACTGCCTTACCCCATGCAATGCTCCCTGGTTCCAGGTGCACATTATTTCTATGTATTCCCTTGCCCTGTGCTGCCTTACCCCATGCAATGCCCAGTGAAGCCAGGTGCACATTATTTCTGTGTATTCCCTTCCCTTCCCTGTGCTGCCTTACCCCATGCAATGCCCAGTAATGCCAAGTTCACATTATTTGTGTGTAGTCCCTTCCCCTGTACTGCCTTACCCCATGCAATGCCCAGTGATGCCATGTTCACATTATTGCTGTGTATTCCCCTGTACTTGCTTACCCCATGCAATGCCCCATGGTGCCAGGTGCACATTCTTTCTGTGTATTCCCATCTCTTGTGCTGCCTTGCCCCATACAGTGCCCCCTGTTTCCAGGTGCACATTATTTCTGTGTATTCTTTTTCCCTCTGCTGCCTTACCCCATGCAATGCTCCCTGGTGCCAGGTGCACATTATTTCTGTGAATTCCATTCCTCTCTGCTGCCTTTCCCCATGCAATGCCCAGGGATGCCAGGTGCACATTATTTCTGTGTATTCCCTTCCCCTGTGCTGCCTTACCCCATGCAGTGCCCAGTGATGCCTGGTGCCCATTATATCTGTTTATTCCCTTCCCCTGTACTGCCTTACCCCATGTAATGCCCAAAGATGCCAGATGCACATTATTTCTGTGTATTCCCTTCCTTATAACTGCCTTATCCCATACAATGCCCCCTGGTGCCAGGTGCACATTATTTCTGTGTGTTCCTTCCTCTGTACTGCCTTATTGCATGCAATGCTCAGAGATGCCAGGTGCACATTATTTCAGTGTATTCCCTTTCCCTGTGCTGTCTTAGCCCTTGTAATGCCCCATGGTGCCAGGTACACATTATTTCTGTGTGTTCCCTTCCCCATGCTGCCTTACCTCATGCAATGCCCCCTTGTTCCAGGCACACATTATTTCTGTGTGTTCCCTTCCCTTATGCTGCCTTACCCCCATGCAATGATCCCTGGTGCCAGGTGCACATTATTTCTGTGTGTTCCCTTCCTCTATGCTGTCTTACCTGATGCAATGCCTAGTGATGCCATGTGCACATTATTTCTGTGTATTCCCTTCCACTGTACTGTCTTACCCCATACAATGCCCAGTGATGCCAGGTGCACATTATTTCTGTGTATTTCCTTCCCCTGTGCTGCCATACCCCATGCAATGCTCCCTGTTGCCAGGTGCACTTTATTTCTGTGTATTCCCTTCCCCTGTGCTGTCTTACCAGATGCAGTGCCCCCTGATGCCAGGTGCACATCATTTCTGTGTAGTCCCGTCCCCTATACTGTCTTGCCCCATGCAATTACCAGTGATGTCAGCTGCACATTATTTATATGTATTCCCTTGCCTTGTGCTGCCTTACCCTATGCAATGCCCACTGGTGCCAGGTGCACATTATTTCTGTGTATTCCCTTCGCCTCTGCTGCCTTACCCTATGCAGTGCCCAGTGAAGCCTGGTGCATATTATTTCTGTGTATTCCCTTCCCCTGTGCTGCCTTACCCTATGCAGTGCCCCCTGATGCCAGGTGCACATTATTTCAGTGTATTCCCTTCCCCTGTGCTCCATTATCCCATACAATGCTCCTTGTTGCCAGGTGCACAGTATTTATGTGTATTCCAGTCCCCTGCACTGCCTTTCCCCATGCAATGCCCAATGATGCCAGGTGGACATTATTTCTGTGTATTCCCTTCCCCTCTGTTGCCTTACCCTATGGAGTGCCATGTGAAGCCAGGAGCACATTATTCTGTGTATTCCCTTCCCCTGTGCTGCCTTACCCCGTGCAATGCCCCCTGATACCAGGTGCACATTCTTTCTGTGTTTTCCCTTCCCCTGTGCTGCCTTACCCCATCCAATGCCCAGTAATGCCAGGTACACATTATTTCTGTGTATTCCCTCCACCTGTGCTGCCTTACCCCATGCAGTGCCCCCTGATGCCAGGTGCACATTCTTTCTGTGTTTTCCCTTCCCCTGTGCTGCCTTGCCCCATGCAGTGCCCCCTGGTTCCAGGTGCACATTATTTCTGTGTATTTCCTTCCCTGTGCTGCCTTACCCCATCCAATGCCCAGTGATGTCAGGTACACATTATTTCTGTGTATTCCCTTCTTCTGTGTTGCCTTGCCCCATGCAGTGCCTCCTGGTGCCAGGTGCACATTATTACTGTGTATTCTCTTGCCCTGTGCTGTCTTACTCCATGCAATGCTCCCTGGTTCCAGGTGCACATTATTTCTATGTATTCCCTTGCCCCCTTCTGCCTTACCCCATGCAATGCCCAGTGAAGCCAGGTGCACATTATTTCTGTGTATTCCCTTCCCTGTGCTGCCTTACCCCATGCAATGCCAAGTGCACATTATTTCTGAGTATTGCCTTCTCCTGTACTGCCTTACCCCATGCAATGCCCAGTGATGCCATGTTCACATTATTGCTGTGTATTCTCCTGTGCTTCCCTACCCCATGCAATGCCCCATGGTGCCAGGTGCACATTATTTCTGTGTATTCCCTTCCCCTGTGCTGCATTATCCCATACAATGCTCCTTGGTGCCAGGTGCATTATTATTTATGTGTATTCCTGTCCCCTGTACTGCCTTACCCCCATGCAATGCCCAATGATGCCAGGTGCACATTCTTTCTGTGCTTTCCCTTCCCCTGTGCTGCCTTACCCCATCCAATGCCCAGTGATGCCAGGTACTCATTATTTCTGTGCATTCCCTCCACCTGTGCTGCCTTACCCCATGCAGTGGCCCCTGATGCCAGGTGCACATTATTTCTGTGTATTCTCTTCCCCTGTGCTGCATTATCCCATACAATGCTCCTTGGTGCCAAATGCACATTATTTCTGTGTATTGCCTTCCACTGTGCTGTCTTACCTCTTGCAATGCCCCATGGTGCCAGGTACACATTATTTCTGTGTTTTCCTACCCTGTGCTGCCTTGCCCCATGCAGTGCCCTCTGGTTCCAGGTACACATTATTTCTGTGTATTCCCTTCCCCTCTGCTGCCTTACCCTATGCAGTGCCCCCGGTGCCTGGTACACATTATTTCTGCGTATTCCCTTCTCCTGTGCTGCCTTGCCCCATGCAGTGCCCCCTGGTGCCAGGTGCACATTATTTCTATGTATTCCCTTGCCCTCTGCTGCCTTACCCCTTGCAATGCCCAGTGATGCCACTTGCATATTATTTCTGTGTATTCCCTTCCCTGTCCTGCCTTACCCCATCCAATGCCCAATGATGCCAGGTACACATTATTTCTTTGTATTCCCTTCCCCTGTACTACCTTACCCCATGCAATGCCCAGTGATGCCATGTTCACATTATTGCTGTGTATTCCCCTGTGCTTCCTTACCCCATGCAATGCCCCATGGTTCCAGGTGTACATTCTTTCTGTGTATTCCCTTCTCTTGTGCTGCCTTGCCCCATACAGTGCCCCCTGGTGCCAGGTGCACATTTTTTCTGTGTATTCTTTTTCCCTCTGCAGCCTTACCCCATGCAATGCTCCATGGTGCCAGGTGCACATTATTTCTGTGTATTCCCTTCCTCTTTGCTGCCTTACTCCATGCAATGCCCAATGAAGCTAGGTGCACCTTATTTCTCTGTATTCCCATTCCCTATGCTGCCTTACCCCATACAGTGCCCCCTGGTGCCAGGTGCACATTTTTTCTGTGTATTCTTTTTCCCTCTGCAGCCTTACCCCATGCAATGCTCCATGGTGCCAGGTGCACATTATTTCTGTGTATTCCCTTCCTCTTTGCTGCCTTACTCCATGCAATGCCCAATGAAGCTAGGTGCACCTTATTTCTCTGTATTCCCATTCCCTGTGCTGCCTTACCCCATGCAGTGGCCCCTGGTGCCAGGTGCACCTTATTTCTGTGTATTTCCTTTTTTTTTTTTTTTTAATATCCCTTTTTGCCCCAACTACTTCCATCGGAATTATCTGCTCTGGTCACGGACCCATGCTGCCCCCACCTCTGTATATGACCTCATTCCCTCGGTCATCCCTGGCTTACCCCCAGAAAGCAGGATCATGCTCTGACCCCTATATTGGGCCGCTGGAACTGAATCTCAGTCAGGGACTGGCTCCAGAGGCTGGTCAGGGCACCCAGGGCAGGCGCCATTAAACGGTAGGTTCGAATTTTAACCCCCTTTAAGCAGAATGGGGCGTGCAATGGCGACCATCACCCCATTCAGCGCGTGCTGCTAGCAATGATGTGGTGCGGCCACCCAGCGCCGCTAAATGCTGCTCATATGCTGAGTGCTGTCCTGCCTTCCCCAGAGAAGAGAGCTGTTCAAGGGACACTCAGTCCTTCTCTTCCCAGCCGGCCCTCCGGTGACCCAGGTCCATTCTAACTGATCACCAGCATCGCAAGTGGAACTAACCACTGCACCGACAGGCGGCTATTTCTGTGTATTTCCTTCCCCATGCTGCCTTACCCCATGCAATGTCCAGTGATGCCAGGTACATATTTTTTCTGTGTATTCCCTTCCCCTGTACTGCCTTACCCCATGTAATGCCCAGTGATGCCAGGTGCACATCGTTTCTGTGTATTCCCTTCCTCTGAACTGACATATCCCATGCAATGCCCCCTGGTGCCAGGTACACATTATTTCTGTGTGTTCCTTCCCCTTTGCTGCCTTACCTCATGCAATGACCCTGTTGCCAGGTGCATTTTATTTCTGTGTATTCCCTTCCCGTGTGCTGCCTTACCCCATGCAATGCTCAGTGATGCCAGGTGCACATTATTTCTGTATATTCCCTTACTTTGAACTGCCTTATCCCTTGCATTGCCCCTCTGGTGCCTGGTGCACATTATTTCTGTGTGTTCCATTCCCCTATGCTGCTTTACCTCATGCAATGTCCCCTGTTGCCAGATGCACTTTATTTCTGTGTATTCCCTTCCTCTATGCTGCCTTACCCCATGCAATGCCCAGTGATGCCAGGTGCACATTATTTCTATGTATTCCCTTCCTTTGAACTGCCTTATACCATGCAATGCTCCCTGTTGCTAGGTGCACATTATTTCTGTGTATTCCCGTCCCCTGTACTGCCTTACCCCATGCAATGCCCAGTGATGCCAGGTGCACATTATTTCTGTGAATTCCCATCCCCTGTACTGTCTTAAACCATGCAATGACCAGTGATGCCGGGTGCACATTATTTCAATGTATTCCCTTCCCTTGTGCTACCTTACCCTATGCAATGCCCACTGGTGCCAAGTGCACATTATTTCTGTGTATTCCCTTCCCCTCTGTTGCCTTACCCTATGGAGTGCCATGTGAAGCCAGGTGCACATTATTCTGTGTATTCCCTTCCCCTGTGCTGCCTTACCCCGTGCAATGCCCCCTGATGCCAGGTGCACATTCTTTCTGTGTTTTCCCTTCCCCTGTGCTGCCTTACCCCATCCAATGCCCAGTAATGCCAGGTACACATTATTTCTGTGTATTCCCTCCACCTGTGCTGCCTTACCCCATGCAGTGCCCCCTGATGCCAGGTGCACATTCTTTCTGTGTTTTCCCTTCCCCTGTGCTGCCTTGCCCCATGCAGTGCCCCCTGGTTCCTGGTGCACATTATTTCTGTGTATTCCCTTCCCTGTGCTGCCTTACCCCAT
This sequence comes from Neoceratodus forsteri, assembly GCA_016271365.2. NCBI lineage: Eukaryota > Metazoa > Chordata > Ceratodontiformes > Ceratodontidae > Neoceratodus > Neoceratodus forsteri. The sequence continues at coordinate 1,364,032,634 of CM028132.1, forward strand.
CCAATGCCCAGTGATGTCAGGTACACATTATTTCTGTGTATTCCCTTCTTCTGTGTTGCCTTGCCCCATGCAGTGCCTCCTGGTGCCAGGTGCACATTATTACTGTGTATTCTCTTGCCCTGTGCTGTCTTACTCATGCAATGCTCCCTGGTTCCAGGTGCACATTATTTCTATGTATTCCCTTGCCCCCTGCTGCCTTACCCCATGCAATGCCCAGTGAAGCCAGGTGCACATTATTTCTGTGTATTCCCTTCCCTGTGCTGCCTTACCCCATGCAATGCCAAGTGCACATTATTTCTGAGTATTGCCTTCTCCTGTACTGCTTTACCCCATGCAATGCCCAGTGATGCCATGTTCACATTATTGCTGTGTATTCTCCTGTGCTTCCCTACCCCATGCAATGCCCCATGGTGCCAGGTGCACATTATTTCTGTGTATTCCCTTCCCCTGTGCTGCATTATCCCATACAATGCTCCTTGGTGCCAGGTGCACATTATTTATGTATATTTCTGTCCCCTGTACTGCCTTACCCCATGCAATGCCCAATGATGCCAGGTGCACATTCTTTCTGTGCTTTCCCTTCCCCTGTGCTGCCTTACCCCATCCAATGCCCAGTGATGCCAGGTACTCATTATTTCTGTGTATTCCCTCCACCTGTGCTGCCTTACCCCATGCAGTGGCCCCTGATGCCAGGTGCACATTATTTCTGGGTATTCCCTTCCCCTGTGCTGCATTATCTCATGCAATGCTCCTTGGTGCCAAATGCACATTATTTCTGTGTATTGCCTTCCACTGTGCTGTCTTACCTCTTGCAATGCCCCATGGTGGCAGGTACACATTATTTCTGTGTTTTTCCTTCCCCTGTGCTGCCTTGCCCCATGCAGTGCCCTCTGGTTCCAGGTACACATTATTTCTGTGTATTCCCTTCCCCTCTGCTGCCTTACCCTATGCAGTGCCCCCGGTGCCTGGTACACATTATTTCTCGTGTTCCCTTCTCCTGTGCTGCCTTGCCCCATGCAGTGCCCCCTAGTTGAGTGCACATTATTTCTATAGTTCCCTTGCCCTCTGCTGCCTACCCATGCAATGCCCAGTGATGCCACTTGCATATTATTTCTGTGTATTCCCTTCCCTGTCCTGCCTTACCCCATCCAATGCCCAATGATGCCAGGTACACATTATTTCTTTGTATTCCCTTCCCCTGTACTACCTTACCCCATGCAATGCCCAGTGATGCCATGTTCACATTATTGCTGTGTATTCCCCTGTGCTTCCTTACCCCATGCAATGCCCCATGGTTCCAGGTGTACATTCTTTCTGTGTATTCCCTTCTCTTGTGCTGCCTTGCCCCATACAGTGCCCCCTGGTGCCAGGTGCACATTTTTTCTGTGTATTCTTTTTCCCTCTGCAGCCTTACCCCATGCAATGCTCCATGGTGCCAGGTGCACATTATTTCTGTGTATTCCCTTCCTCTTTGCTTGCCTTACTCCATGCAATGCCCAATGAAGCTAGGTGCCTTATTTCTCTGTATTCCCATTCCCTGTGCTGCCTTACCCCATGCAGTGGCCCCTGGTGCCAGGTGCACCTTATTTCTGTGTATTTCCTTTTTTTTTTTTTTTTAATATCCCTTTTTGCCCCAACTACTTCCATCGGAATTATCTGCTCTGGTCACGGACCCATGCTGCCCCCACCTCTGTATATGACCTCATTCCCTCGGTCATCCCTGGCTTACCCCCCAGAAAGCAGGACCGCGGCTCTGACCCCCTATATTGGGCCGCGGAACTGAATCTAGTCAGGGGATCGGCTCCAGAGGCTGGTCAGGGCACCCAGGGCAGGCGCCATTAAACGGTAGTTCAATTTTAACCCCCTTTAAGCAGAATGGGGACGTGCAATGACGACCTTCATCCACCCCATTCTGACGTGCTAACGAGCGTCGATGTGGTGCGGCCACCCAGCCTTCGCTAAGTGCTGCTCATATGCTGAGTGCTGTCCTGCCCTTTCCCCAGAGAAGGAGAGCTGTTCAAGGGACACTCAGTCCTTCTCTTCCCAGCCGGCCCTCCGGTGACCCAGGTCCATTCCCGAACTGGATCACCAGCATCGCAAGTGGAAATCCAACCACTGCACCGACAGGCCGGCTATTTCTGTGTATTTCCTTCCCCATGCTGCCTTACCCCATGCAATGTCCAGTGATGCCAGGTACATATTTTTTCTGTGTATTCCCTTCCCCTGTACTGCCTTACCCCATGTAATGCCCAGTGATGCCAGGTGCACATCGTTTCTGTGTATTCCCTTCCTCTGAACTGACTTATCCCATGCAATGCCCCCTTGTGCCAGGTACACATTATTTCTGTGTGTTCCTTCCCTTGCTGCCTTACTCCTATGCAATGACCCTGTTGCCAGGTGCATTTTATTTCTGTGTATTCCTTCCTGTGCTGCCTTACCCCATGCAATGCTCAGTGATGCCAGGTGCACATTATTTCTGTATATTCCCTTACTTTGAACTGCCTTATCCCTGCATTGCCCTCTCTGCCTGGTACATTATTTCTGTGTGTTCCATTCCCATGCTGCTTTACCTCATGCAATGTCCCCTGTTGCCAGATGCACTTTATTTCTGTGTATTCCTTCCTCTATGCTGCCTTACCCCATGCAATGCCCAGTGATGCCAGGTGCACATTATTTCTATGTATTCCTTCCTTTGAACTGCCTTATACCATGCAATGCTCCTGTTGCTAGGTGCACATTATTTCTGTGTATTCCTGTCCCCTGTACTGCCTTACCCCATGCAATGCCCAGTGATGCCAGGTGCACATTATTTCTGTGAATTCCCATCCCCTGTACTGTCTTAAACCATGCAATGACCAGTGATGCCGGGTGCACATTATTTCAATGTATTCCCTTCCCTTGTGCTACCTTACCCTATGCAATGCCCACTGGTGCCAAGTGCACATTATTTCTGTGTATTCCCTTCCCCTCTGTTGCCTTACCCTATGGAGTGCCATGTGAAGCCAGGTGCATATTATTCTGTGTATTCCCTTCCCCTGTGCTGCCTTACCCCGTGCAATGCCCCCTGATGCCAGGTGCACATTCTTTCTGTGTTTTCCCTTCCCTGTGCTGCCTTACCCCATCCAATGCCCAGTATGCCAGGTGCACATTCTTTCTGTGCTTTCCTTCCTGTGCTGCCTTACCCATCCAATGCCCAGTGATGCCAGGTACACATTATTTCTGTGTATTCCCTCCACCTGTGCTGCCTTACCCCATGCAGTGCCCCTGATGCCAGGTGCACATTTTTCTGTGTTTTCCCTTCCCTGTGCTGCCTTGCCCCATGCAGTGCCCCTGGTTCCAGTACGTTATTTCTGTGTTTTCCTTCCCTGTCCTGCCTTACCCCATCCAATGCCCAGTGATGCCAGGTACACATTATTTCTGTGTATTCCCTTCTTCTGTGTTGCCTTGCCCCATGCAGTACCTCCTGGCACCAGGTGCACGTTATTACTGTGTATTCTCTTGCCCTGTGCTGTCCTACCCCAAGCAATGCTCCCTGGTTCCAGGTGCACATTATTTCTATGTATTCCCTTGCCCTCTGCTGCCTTACCCCATGCAATACCCAGTGAAGAAAGGTGCACATTATTTCTGTGTATTCCCTACCGTGTGCTGCTTTACCCCATGCAATGCACAGTGATGCCAAGTGCACATTATTTCTGAGTATTCCCTTCCCCTCTACTGCCTTACCCCATGCAATGCCCAGTGATGCCATGTTCACATTATTGCTGTGTATTCCCCTGTGCTTTCTTACCCCTTACAATGCCCCTTGGTGCCAAGTGCACATTCTTTCTGTGTATTACCTTCTCTTGTGCTGCCTTGCCCCATACAGTGCCACCTGGTTCCAGGTGCACATTATTTCTGTGTATTCTTTTTCCCTCTTCTGCCTTAGCCCATGAAATGCTCCCTGGTGCCAGGTGCACATTATTTCTGTGAATTCCATTCCTCTCTGCTGCCTTACCCCATGCAATGCTCAGTGATGCCAGATGCACATTTTTTCTGTGTATTTCTTTCCCCTGTGCAGCCTTACCCCATGCAGTGCCTAGTGATGCCTGGTGCACATTATATCTGTGTATTCCCTTCCTCATAACTGCCTTATCCCATACAATGCCCCCAGGTGCCAGGTGCATTATTTCTGTGTGTTCCCTTACCCTGTACTGTCTTATTCCATACAATGCCCAGAATACCAGGTGCATATTGTTTCTGTGTATTCCCTTCCCAGTGCTGCCATACCCCATGCAATGCTCCGGTTACCAGGTGCACTTTATTTCTGTGTTTTCCCTTCCCTGTGCTGCCTTACCCCATACAATGACCAGTGATGCCAGGGGCACAATATTCTATGTATTCCCTTCCCTTGTGCTGCCTTACCCTGTGCAATGCCCACTGGTGCCAGGTGCACATTATTTCTGTGAATTCCTTTCCCCTGCACTGTCATATCCCATGCAATGCCCAGTGATGCCAGGTGCTTGCTATTTCAGTGTATTTCCTTACTCTGAGCTGCCTTATCCCATGCAATGCCTCCTTTTGCCAGGTACACATTATTTCTGTGTGTTCCCTTCCCCTATGCTGCCTTACCCCATGCAATGATCCCTGGTGCCAGGTGCACATCATTTCTGTCTGTTCCCTTCCCCATGCTGCCTTACCCCATGCAATGCTCAGTGATGCCAGATGCACATTTTTTCTGTGTATTTCTTTCCCCTGTGCAGCCTTACCCCATGCAGTGCCTAGTGATGCCTGGTGCACATTATATCTGTGTATTCCCTTCCTCTGTACTGCCTTACCCCATGTAATGCCCAGAGATGACTGGTGCGCATTATTTCCACGTATTCCCTTCCTCATAACTGCCTTATCCCATACAATGCACCCTGGTGCCAGGTGCATTATTTCTGTGTGTTCCCTTACCCTGTACTGTCTTATTCCATGCAATGCCCAGAGATGCCAGGTGCACGTTATTTCTGTGTATTCCCTTCCCCAGTGCTGCCATACCCCATGCAATGCTCCGGTTACCAGGTGCACTTTATTTCTGTGTTTTCCCTTCCCCTGTGCTGCCTTACCCCATGCAATGACCAGTGATGCCAGGGGCACAATATTTCTATGTATTCCCTTCCCTTGTGCTGCCTTACCCTGTGCAATGCCCACTGGTGCCAGGTGCACATTATTTCTGTGAATTCCTTTCCCCTGCACTGTCATATCCCATGCAATGCCCAGTGATGCCAGGTGCTTGCTATTTCAGTGTATTTCCTTACTCTGAGCTGCCTTATCCCATGCAATGCCTCCTTTGCCAGGTACACATTATTTCTGTGTGTTCCTTCCCTATGCTGCCTTACCCATGCAATGATCCTGGTGCCAGGTGCGCATCATTTCTGTCTGTTCCCTTCCCCATGCTGCCTTACCCCATGCAGTGCTCAGTGATGCCAGATGCACATTTTTTCTGTGTAGTTCTTTCCCCTGTGCAGCCTTACCCCATGCAGTGCCTAGTGATGCCTGGTGCACATTATATCTGTGTATTCCCTTCCTCTGTACTGCCTTACCCCATGTAATGCCCAGAGATGCCTGGTGCGCATTATTTCCACATATTCCCTTCCTCATAACTGCCTTATCCCATACAATGCCCCCTGGTGCCAGGTGCATTATTTCTGTGTGTTCCCTTACCCTGTACTGTCTTATTCCATGCAATGCCCAGAGATGCCAGGTGCACGTTATTTCTGTGTATTCCCTTCCCCAGTGCTGCCATACCCCATGCAATGCTCCGGTTACCAGGTGCACTTTATTTCTGTGTTTTCCCTTCCCCTGTGCTGCCTTACCCCATGCAATGACCAGTGATGCCAGGGGCACAATATTTCTATGTATTCCCTTCCCTTGTGCTGCCTTACCCTGTGCAATGCCCACTGGTGCCAGGTGCACATTATTTCTGTGAATTCCTTTCCCCTGCACTGTCATATCCCATGCAATGCCCAGTGATGCCAGGTGCTTGCTATTTCAGTGTATTTCCTTACTCTGAGCTGCCTTATCCCATGCAATGCCTCCTTTTGCCAGGTACACATTATTTCTGTGTGTTCCCTTCCCCTATGCTGCCTTACCCCATGCAATGATCCCTGGTGCCAGGTGCGCATCATTTCGGTCTGTTCCCTTCCCCATGCTACCTTACCTCATGCAATGCCCAGTGATGCCAGGTGCACATTATTTATGTGTATTCCCTTCCCCTGCACTGCCTTACATCATGCAATGCCCAGTGATGCCAGGTGCACATTATTTCTGTGTATTCCCATCCCCTGTACTGTCTTACCCTATGCAATGACCAGTGATGCCAGGTGCACATTATTTCTATGTATTCTCTTCTCCTGTACTGCCTTACCCCATGTAATGCCCAGTAATGCCCGGTGCACATTATTTCTGTGTAGTCCATTCCCCTGGGCTGCCATACCCCATGCAATGCTCCCTGTTGCCAGGTGCACTTTATTTCTGTGTATTCCCTTCCTCTGTGCTGCATTACCCCATGCAGTGCCCCCTGATGCCAGGTGCACATTATTGTCTGTGTCTTCCCGTCCCCTGTACTGTCTTACCCCATGCAATGACCAGTGATGTCTGGTGCACATTATTTCTATGTATTCCCTTCCCTTGTGCTGCCTTACCCTATGCAATGCCCACTGATGCCAGGTGCAAATTATTTCTGTGTATTCCCTTCCACTATGCAGCCTTACCCTATGCAGTGCCCAGTGAAGCCAGGTGCACATTATTTCTGTGTATTCCCTTCCCCTGTGCTGCCTTACCCCATGCAGTGCCCCCTGATGCCAGGTGCACATTATTTCTGTGTATTCCCTTCCCCTGTGCTGCATTATCCCATGCAATGCTCCTTGGCACCAGGTGCACATTATTTCTGTCTATTCCCATCCCCTGTACTGCCTTACCCTATACAATGCCCAGTGATGCCAGGTGCACATTATTTCAGTGTATTCCATTCCCTGTACTGTCTTAAACCATGCAACAACCAGTGATGCCGGGTGCATTATTTCTATGTTCCCTTCCTTGTGCATGCCTTACCCTGCAATGCCCACTGGTGCCAGGTGCACATTATTTCTGTGTATTCCCTTACTCTCTGCTGCCTTACCCTATACGGTACCCCCTGATGCCAGTGCACATTGTTTCTGTGTATCCCTTCCCTGTCCATTATCCCATACAGTGCTCATTGTTGCCAGGTGCACATTGTTCATAGTATGCCTGTCCCAATACTGTACTGCCTTTCCCCATGCACAACGATCACCCACATGGACTGTTTGCTGTGTATTCCCTTCCCTCTGTTGCCTTAACCTGTAGACCATGTGACCGCAGGCGCACGGTATTCTGTGTATTCCCTTCCTGCACGCTTACCCCGTGCAATGCCCCTGATGCCGAGGTACATTCTTTCTGTGTTTTCCTTCCCTAACACCTTACCCCATCCAATGCCCAGTAATGCCAGGTACACATTATTTCTGTATTCCTCCACCTCGCTGCCTTACCCCATGCAGTGCCCCCTGATGCCAGGTGCACATTCTTTCTGTGTTTTCCCTTCCCTCTGCTGCCTTGCCCCATGCAGTGCCCCTGTTCAGGTGCATATTGTTTCTGTGTATTCCCTTCCCTGTGCGCCTTACCCCATCCAATGCCCAGTGATGTCAGGTACATTATTTCTGTGTATTCCTTCTTCTGTGTTGCCTTGCCCCATGCAGTGCCTCCTGGTGCCAGGTGCACATTATTACTGTGTATTCTCTTGCCCTGTGCTGTCTTACCCATGCAATGCTCCTGGTTCCAGGTGCACATTATTTCTATATTCACTTGCCCCCTGCTGCTTTACCCCATGCAATGCCCAGTGAGCCAAGGTGCACATATTTCTGTGTATTCCTTCCTGTGCTGCCTTACCCCATGCAATGCCAAGTGCACATTATTTCTGAGTATTCCCTTCTCCTGTACTGCCTTACCCCATGCAATGCCCAGTGATGCCATGTTCACATTATTGCTGTGTATTCTCCTGTGCTTCCCTACCCCATGCAATGCCCCATGGTGCCAGGTGCACATTCTTTCTGTGCATTCTTTTTCCCTCTGCTGCCTTACCCCATGAAATGCTCCCTGGTGCCAGGTGCACATTATTTCTGTGAATTCCATTCCTCTCTGCTGCCTTACCCCATGCAATGCTCAATGATGCCAGGTGCACATTATTTCTGTGTATTCCCTTCCCCTGTGCTGCCTTCCCCCATGCAATGCCCCCAGGTGCCAGATGCACATTATTTCTGTGTATTCCCGTTCCTGTACTGCCTTACCTTCAGTGCCCAGTGATGCCAGGTGCATTATTTCTGTGTTTTCCATCCCTGTACTGTCTTAAACCATGTAATGACCAGTGATGCCAGGTGCACATTATTCTGTGTATTCCCTTCCCCTGTGCTGCCTTACACCATGCAATGCCCCGTGATGCCAGGTGCACATTCTTTCTGTGTTTTCCCTTCCCCTGTGCTGCCTTACCCCATCCAATGCCCAGTGATGCCAGGTACACATTATTTCTGTGTATTCCTTCCATCTGTGCTGCCTTACCCCATGCAGTGCCCCCTGATGACTGGTGCACATTCTTTCTGTGTTTTCCTTTCTCCTGTGCTGCCTTTCCCCATGCAGTGCCCCCTGGTTCCAGGTGCACATTATTTCTGTGTATTCCCTTCCCTGTGCTGCCTTACCCCATCCAATGCCCAGTGATGCCAGGTACACATTATTTCTGTGTATTCCCTTCTTCTGTGCTGCCTTGCCCCATGCAGTGCCTCCTGGTGCCAGGTGCACATTATTACTGTGTATTCTCTTCCCCTGTGCTGTCTTACCCCATGCAATGCTCCCTGGTTCCAGGTGCACATTATTTCTATGTATTCCCTTGCCCTGTGCTGCCTTACCCCATGCAATGCCCAGTGAAGCCAGGTGCACATTATTTCTGTGTATTCCCTTCCCTTCCCTGTGCCTTACCCCATGCAATGCCCAGTGATGCAAGTGCACATTATTTGTGTGTAGTCCCTTCCCTGTACTGCCTTACCCCATAGCAATGCCCAGTGATGCCATGTTCACATTATTGCTGTATTCCCTGTGCTTGCTTACCCCATGCAATGCCCCATGGTGCCAGGTGCACATTCTTTCTGTATATTCCATCTCTTGTGCTGCCTTGCCCATACAGTGCCCCCTGTTTCCAGGTGCACATTATTTCTGTGTATTCTTTTTCCCTCTGCTGCCTTACCCCATGCAATGCTCCCTGGTGCCAGGTGCACATTATTTCTGTGAATTCCATTCCTCTCTGCTGCCTTACCCCATGCAATGCCCAGGGATGCCAGGTGCACATTATTTCTGTGTATTCCCTTCCCCTGTGCTGCCTTACCCCATGCAGTGCCCAGTGATGCCTGGTGCCCATTATGTCTGTGTATTCCCTTCCCCTGTACTGCCTTACCCCATGTAATGCCCAAAGATGCCAGATGCACATTATTTCTGTGTATTCCCTTCCTTATAACTGCCTTATCCCATACAATGCCCCCTGGTGCCAGGTGCACATTATTTCTGTGTGTTCCCTTCCTCTGTACTGCCTTATTGCATGCAATGCTCAGAGATGCCAGGTGCACATTATTTCAGTGTATTCCCTAACCCCTGTGCTGTCTTACCCCTTGTAATGCCCCATGGTGCCAGGTACACATTATTTCTGTGTGTTCCCTTCCCCATGCTGCCTTACCTCATGCAATGCCCCCTTGTTCCAGGCACACATTATTTCTGTGTTCCCTTCATATAACATGCCTTCCCCCATGCAATGATCCCTGGTGCCAGGTGCACTTATTTCTGTGTGTTCCCTTCCTCTATGCTGTCTTATCTGATGCAATGCCTAGTGATGCCATGTGCACATTATTTCTGTGTATACCCTTCCCCTGTACTGTCTTACCCCATGCAATGACCAGTGATGCCAGGTGCACATTATTTATATGTATTCCCTTCCCCTGTGCTGCCATACCCCATGCAATGCTCCCTGTTGCCAGGTGCACTTTATTTCTGTGTATTCCTTTCCCCTGTGCTGCCTTACCCCATGCAGTGCCCCCTGATGCCAGGTGCACATCATTTCTGTGTATTCCCGTCCCCTATACTGTCTTTGCCCCTGCAATTTACCAGTGATGTCAGGTGCACATTATTTATATGTTCCTTCCTTGTGCTGTACCCTATGCAATGCCCACTGGTGCCAGGTGCACGTGTTCTGTGTATTCCCTTCCCTCTGCTTACTACCTATATACGGTGCCCAGTGAAACCTGGTGCATATTATTTCTGTGTATTCCCTTCCCTTGTGCTGCCTTTTATGCAGTGGCCCCTGATGCAGGTGCACATTGTTTCTGTGTATTCCCTTCCCTGTGCATTATCCCATGCAATGCCCCTTGGTGCCAAATGCACATTATTTCTGTGTATTGCCTTCCACTGTGCTGTCTTACCTCTTGCAATGCCCCATGGTGCCAGGTACACATTATTTCTGTGTTTTTCCTTCCCCTGTGCTGCCTTGCCCCATGCAGTGCCCTCTGGTTCCAGGTACACATTATTTCTGTGTATTCCCTTCCCCTCTGCTGCCTTACCCTATGCAGTGCCCCCGGTGCCTGGTACACATTATTTCTGCGTATTCCCTTCTCCTGTGCTGCCTTGCCCCATGCAGTGCCCCCTGGTGCCAGGTGCACATTATTTCTATGTATTCCCTTGCCCTCTGCTGCCTTACCCCTTGCAATGCCCAGTGATGCCACTTGCATATTATTTCTGTGTATTCCCTTCCCTGTGCTGCCTTACCCCATCCAATGCCCAATGATGCCAGGTACACATTATTTCTTTGTATTCCCTTCCCCTGTACTATCTTACCCCATGCAATGCCCAGTGATGCCAGGTACACATTCTTTCTGTGTATTCCCTTCTCTTGTGCTGCCTTGCCCCATACAGTGCCCCCTGGTGCCAGGTGCACATTTTTTCTGTGTATTCTTTTTCCCTCTGCAGCCTTTCCCCATGCAATGCTCCATGGTGCCAGGTGCACATTATTTCTGTGTATTCCCTTCCTCTTTGCTGCCTTACTCCATGCAATGCCCAATGAAGCTAGATGCACCTTATTTCTCTGTATTCCCATTCCCTGTGCTGCCTTACCCCATGCAGTGGCCCCTGGTGCCAGGTGCACCTTATTTCTGTGTATTTCCTTTTTTTTTTTTTAATATCCCTTTTTGCCCCAACTACTCCCATCGGAATTATCTGCTCTGGTCACGGACCCATGCTGCCCCCACCTCTGTATATGACCTCATTCCCTCGGTCATCCCTGGCTTACCCCCCAGAAAGCAGGACCATGGCTCTGACCCCTATATTGGGCATGGAACTGAATCTAGTCAGAGATCGCTCCAGAGGCTGGTCAGGGCACCCAGGGCAAACGCCATTAAAGACAGTGAGGTTAGTTTTAACCCCTTGTTAAGCAGAATGGGGCGTGCAATGACGACCTTCATCCACCCCATTCTGACGTGCTAACGTAGCGTCGACGTGGTGCGGCCACCCAGCCTTCGCTAAGTGCCGCTCATATGCTGAGTGCTGTCCTGCCCTTCCCCCAGAGAAGGAGAGCTGTTCAAGGGACACTCAGTCCTTCTCTTCCCAGCCGGCCCTCCGGTGACCCAGGTCCATTCCCGAACTGGATCACCAGCATCGCAAGTGGAAATCCAACCACTGCACCGACAGGCCGGCTATTTCTGTGTATTTCCTTCCCCATGCTGCCTTACCCCATGCAATGTCCAGTGATGCCAGGTACATATTTTTTCTGTGTATTCCCTTCCCCTGTACTGCCTTACCCCATGGAATGCCCAGTGATGCCAGGTGCACATCGTTTCTGTGTATTCCCTTCCTCTGAACTGACTTATCCCATGCAATGCCCCCTGGTGCCAGGTGCACATTATTTCTGTGTGTTCCTTCCCCTTTGCTGCCTTACCTCATGCAATGTCCCCTGTTGCCAGGTGCATTTTATTTCTGTGTATTCCCTTCCCGTGTGCTGCCTTACCCCATGCAATGCTCAGTGATGCCAGGTGCACATTATTTCTGTATATTCCCTTACTTTGAACTGCCTTATCCCTTGCATTGCCCCTCTGGTGCCTGGTGCACATTATTTCTGTGTGTTCCATTCCCCTATGCTGCTTTACCTCATGCAATGTCCCCTGTTGCCAGATGCACTTTATTTCTGTGTATTCCCTTCCTCTATGCTGCCTTACCCCATGCAATGCCCAGTGATGCCAGGTGCACATTATTTCTATGTATTCCCTTCCTTTAAACTGCCTTATACCATGCAATGCTCCCTGTTGCTAGGTGCACTTATTTCTGTGTATTCCCTTTCACTGTGCTGCTTTACCCCATGCTATGCCCAGTGATGCCAGGTGCACATTATTTATATGTATTCCCTTTTCTTGTACTACCTTACCCCATGCAATGCCCCCTGGTTCCAGGTGCACATTATTTATGTTTGTTCCCTTCCCCTATGCTGCCTTACCCCATCCAATGCCCCCCGCCTGTGCAGGTATACTCATTTATTTTTTGCAGTCTGTTCATTTAGCTTTTTCCCCATTCACCTTTCTATGTATTCGTGTACAATTTCCCTTTATGTAGCATACATTTGGTTTGCTGTAGTAAACATTTTATGGCATTATACTGTTGTATTGTGTCATTCTTTGTATTTGCAAAGCTCTCCCTTACCTTTTTCTAGCATCTGGCAATTCAGTGGTCACATCTGCCACAGTGAACCGGTGGCTGGTCTACTGTGGTTGACCCACCATCACCTTCCATAGTTGGGCTGTGCATACAGTAGGTATTCTATGTTGGACCACAAGCTTGTGAAAGATGCAGCAGGCCTTAAGTATCTTTTACACCTTCACAGTGCTGTACTGTAGCGACCCACTGACCCAGTCCAGGCACTGGAACCTCATCATGAGAATCCTGAACACACTTTGTATGATGTTGCATATTGCCCTGTAAGCCTCACTGTAACACTCCTCGCTGCCAGTTCTAGTACTCAGAACATCCTCCTGAGAAAGGATTTGTGCTCTGTTACTTAAAAAAGCAGGGTTGCTCAACCTAATGGGATTTATGGCTAGAATCCCAAAATGAATCATACAAAACCCCTTTTCGATGAGAAGAGGGGGTGATAACTTGAAGTGTTTATTGCAGAAAGAATTATTATGGATCTGGCATTTGGAATCCTTGAAACCACTTGGTTTAAGTGATATGCCAGATTTGAAGCTGTATTTATTATTATTTTCATTTGGCATTCATCAAAACCTTTGTTCGGTCTAGTTATCTCTTGCAGTCATTTGAGTGAATGGGAGTAATAACGTGACATGTCTCAGTGCTGCAGTCTTTGAACCTGAAGCATGAAGCAAATTGTGAGGATGGAAAAACAACAATAGCCTAAGAGAAGAAGTCATCCACTATTGTTGGATTTAGATTCTGAATAATCAGTACTGAACAGTCACACATGCTTGTACATATATTATTTTTTGAGCCATTTAATATTTGAAGTTTTCTGTTTTTTATGGCTATTGAAGTTTGGAAAATCAATTGTTAAATTATAACTATGTTCATTTGAAAAAAAATTTAACTGCACATTTATAGTAATTAACTCCTTTTGGATGCTGTGATTGGCTATATGTAACAGTGGGCACTTTAAACCCTTGTTGTTTGATATTATGCTTTGTAAAAATATACATATATGTTTTATGTACAAATGCTTGTTTTGATTGGTGATCCTTTTGTATTTGAAAATATTTATAGACATCTTCGTTTCAGGATTTTGTATAAATATTGCCTGCATTGTGGTAAATTCTGTACTTCCACATAGTGCTATGTCAGGATCACACAGTGAAGAACAGTGTGGTCAATAGCTATGCCGCACAATCAGTAGAAAACTCTACGGTCCAAAACCATGCTAGATTAGATATACTACCTCTGAAAAGGCGTGGCGCTGTTATGACCATGTGTTTTTTTTTTATTTTTACAACATGTATTTGCCATCACGGTTTTGACCTGACACCCTTTCACATACATGTTTTTACTGTGATTTATGGTATGTTTTTGTACCAGTCACTTTAACAATTTAAATTTCTTCATTGATTTATTTATTTTTATATATTTACTTGTATTTTGGATGACACCTTTGAGCTGAGGGCTCTTTTACAAAGTCTCCACATCAAGGCAATAAGAACAATAAGGTACAAAACATAACATGTTCATTACAATGGAACTTACAAAAAAAAAGACAAATATAGTTACAATAACAGCAGCCAAAGGCATTGTCAAGGAATTGTATTGTGAGTTACTTATACAGTACAAGTCATAGGCAGCTTACTGAAGCTTTGTTAGGAGTGAGTTAGTGGGAAAAGAAAAAGAGTGGTGGTGAGGGGTGGTATGGGAGAGAGAGAGAGAGAGAGAGAGGGAGGAGGGGAGAGATGGGGAGGGCATTGCGTTGGGTATGTGGTCGATGGGAAACAGCAAGGGAGAAGGAAAGGGGGGATGAAAAGGAGACGGATTCATCCTATACCCAGTAATGGGGGATAGGAGAGGAGGAGGAGCTGAGGCAGTGAGGAGGGATGCTTGAGGGTAGTCTGCCTAGAGGGAATTATAAGAAGCAATCACAGAAGGCACTAGCCATGAGGTGTTGATGCAGTTTACACTTAAAAGCACCAGTCGTGGCAATGTTGGAGATTTCTGTAGGTAGCAAGTTGAACCAGGTGGAGGCTCTGACAAGGTAAGAATGCTGAGCTTGAGAGGTCTGACAGCGAGGTATTGTAAAGGTGAGACTGTCCGATCTTCTAGTTAGGCGGTGGGCACGCTGCGGGGTCAATATTGATTGGACTGTAGGGGGCATAAGGCCCAGTGATGTCTACTTAGCTAAGATGCAGGTCTGGCACTTTAGCCTGCCAGATAGCTGGAGCCAGTTAGCCTGCTTGTAAATGTCACATGTGTGAGAAAGGTGGCCAGCTAAAATAAGGAGTCTACATGCCTTATTAAGGGCTACAGCTTTGCACCACAGTGCAGAATTAGTAGTGGATCCATAGATAAGGAGCCCGTAGTCAATAGTTGTGATAACAGAGCTCTGGATAGTGAGATTCAAGGCTTCAGCCATTAGGCAATGTTTATACTTGTATAGTAGCCCTATGAAGGAGTTCACAGTTTTAGCAATATTGTCAATGTGTTTGATATACGAGAGGGAGCAGTCAAGGGTCAGGCCCAGATATTTAAACATATCCACCTGCTCAAGAGAGACGCGTTCATGGTTGTTAATTATGAGCTCATGGTCCTTGTACTTGTTGTGGGTTCCATTTAACAACATTATTTTAGTTTTTTTGTGGTTAAGGATGAGTTTATGTAAGCAAAACCAGTCTTCCACTTCTGTGAAACTTTTCTGTAGTTGAGACTGAAGGGAAGTGGAGACGGTGTGGCAAGTGAAGATTACTACATCGTCTACATACAGTAACATTCTGTCATGGCAGGAGGCAGGGAGATTGTACAGGAATATGCTGAATAGCAAGTGACCCAGGATAGAACCTTGGGGTACTCCAGAGTGGATTGGTAGAGATGACGCGAGGAATTCACCAATCCTGACCTGTTCATTCCGGTTACTGAGGTACTTTGAAACCAGAGGGTAGTTTCACTTGAAAGACCAAGGAGGGATAATTGTTTGAGGAGAATGGAGTGATTGACAGTGTCAAATGCCTTAGTCAGGTCAATAAAAGAGGCGCCGACCAACTGGCCCTGATCAAGTGCATGATGGATATGTGTGGTGAATTTGAGGAGTGCCGTGGTAGCGCTGTGCCCTTTGCAGAAGCCACGCTGCTGGGAACATTGCAGGCTATATTTTACAAGGTACTTCATGAGCTGATCAGCCACTATCCATTCCAAGGCTTTGGATAGAGGAGGGATGTTTGTAGGTATTTAGGGGATCTATGTTTGTTGCAACCACGCCGCCTGACAAAGCCTTGCGATGAACCACTGAATTTTGTAGCTGGCCAGTGGACTAGGGTAGGGCTTATATTAGCTGTGTATGACTTTGGGCACTTTTTTGTTCTTTGTGATATGTGCAATAAAATTATTGAACTGTATGAAATCTTTTTTCAATGTCTCTTTTTGATGGTCATTTTTTGTGCCGTGAAGCATAGCTGTTGTAAACGACACAGGAGCATTTAGTTCTCCTATTTTATTTGACCTCACCCCTCTGCTCACCTTACACTTGCCAACAACAAGGGATTCCATTTGCGGCCACAGTACCGATGTCATCAGCCAGGGATGCAGGGGATATCCACTGTCACCTGCAGAGAAATGTAAGTAACATGTTGTTTGTGTTGGGGGGACGGAGGGGTGCTATACTTAACAAGTAGCTGTCCATCCTTTATCTGCCTGATCTCAAACATCTGGTACAGGGAGGTGGTGTGCCAGGTGAAGGCATCATATTTACACCCGGGCACTCCGTAACCACACTCGTGATGCAGTAGTTGCCATTACACACCACCTAGAGAGTGGAAGCCCTTTCTATTGATAAATGCCTCCCCCTCCCTCCCAGGTGGTGCCTTTATGGCAACATAGGTGCAATTCACCATCCCAACACTTTGGGCATTCATGCAACCTAGTAGAATGCCTGCATAGTTGCTGAACTCTGCTCCTATGACATAAGGAATGTGATGTAATCCTCACACTTCTTGTAAAACCTAGGAACTGGAATAGTAGATTGGACATTGCTAACTGTGTGTTCCCCAGGGTGTCCTCAGAGCCCATTTGGAGTGTGCCAGTGAACACAAAGTGCAGTGCAACTGTTACCTTGAGTTTCACTGACAACATCTGTGGTCCTCTGGAGGTATTCCCAGAGTATGTCACACAGTTCTTGGATGGAGTTGCGGTCTGGGCAGTACTGGTTCACTGTCTGTTGGTCAGATAGCTCCAGGTAGGTGTGGCAGGGCCTGTGTACACTGTTGGGGGTATATGGCCATGAGACATGCCTGTGTCGACAGCTTGTGTAGGCCTGGGCCTGGTCCAAATGCCAGGTGACTTCCAGCAGCATCCTGTACATTGTGTCTGGGTGTGTCTCACACAGGCCTTCCTGGCTTTTGTAGGTTTCTGCTGGTGTTTGGCGTCCCTGTGTTGATTTGTGACTGGTTACCACTTGCCTTTTGTGGGCATTCTATTTGTGACTGCACACAAAATGGTCTGCAAAAGGCTAAACCTTGAATATGTGACCGTGTTCGTTATACATGGCCAGTGAGCTCATTTGCATGCTGACTGCATGCAGCAGTTTTAGCGATAGCAGACGGAATTGCACTCACTATACCAGCATGTTCAATAAGGGAAAATGACAATTAAACAGCACAAATGCATTTTAGCACTCACTACCCGCATTTGTGCCTATTTAAATGTTTGAATATCTCACCACTAGTGTCTACCTTTCTACCTTTAAAATTGTCCAATACTTTAGCATGCATCTGTGTATAGTGTATTTTATTTATTTCTTTTTATTTGTTGAGATATTCAGAAAGACCTTTGAATCAAAGACAAGTTCAAGTTCAACAATTTTATTGATCAGCACTAAGCCGTATACAATGTAAAATTTTGTACGCATCACATCTAATACAGATTATAAAAAGGTTATAACTACAGTTATGGGTCTAACATACACCCATCATATAGCACCAAAGCAAAAAATACCATAATAAAAGATAAAAACTGTCAATTATTTAGATCATGATAGGAGAATTTCATAATAATATAAGCCATTCTTTACAGATGTGTGGTTAAAAGAAACTTTGCCAACAATTCTGTGATTTTTTTTATCTTTAGTTTTGAAGAGATAATCCAACATATTGGAGGGAGGGAGACTGAGACCTCCAAGAAGTTCACCTAACCATTTCTTTCTGGATGCTTCATAAAGGAGACATAATACTACAACATGTTTTAAGTCATCAATTGATTCCAAACAGCATTTACAAAATGGGGAGGGTAAGGCCTTTTTACTTATATTTATACTGCACATAGTTTGCTGTATAACACTCGGTTCTAAATCTGGTATAGATCCTCCTTAATTTAAAGCTTGTTATCATAGAAAGATATGACTCAAAACTACAGGAATGTTTGATTGTTTTGTAATAATCATGGAGTTTGAGCATGGAGAGCTGAGTAAGCAGGAGGTTCTCATCCAGTGCTCCCAGTCTGATTTTAACATCCTGTTTAATTTCTACTAGAGGTCTGTAGTATACTTCATGTAATAAATGTCCCGGGCCAGCTGGCATCATAACCTCCTTTATAAACTGAATACTGGGATGAATAAATCCCAAACTGGACATTTTTATGCATTCTTCAAGACACATTCTGGGGTATCTACTTTCGGGCAACAAAAAAAGTTTGAGTGTGAATATAATTTGTTGCTCCTGTATAAGGGAGAGTAGGGTGCACTGTCCTAATTCCAATGCTAGAATACATTTTGGTGTCCCTTGTGGTAACATGAGGATATATCTGTACAGGTTATTTAGAATGGTTTGTAGCCTTCCGATCTGTGCATATCCCCATGTTTCACAAGCATATAACATGCTTGATCTTAATTTAGCTTTGAGTACATTCATGATTCCTTTAACTGAAGTTTTTCCCATTTTATTGTTAAATATTTTTAGAGCATTCCCTGACAATCTCATTTTATTTTGGATTATCTCTATATGTTGGTACCAAGAGAGACTGTAGGAAAATTGAACTCCTAAGTAATCATAATACTTTGTCCTGTCTATGTTTACCCCATCTATCTTAAAGCTAGTGATGTTTTTTCTCTGATTTCCAAACACCACTCCTTTGGGTTTACCATGATTAATTTTTAGTTTGTACTGTACACATAAGGATTCAAACTTTGTCAATTTCATTTTAAGTCCTAATATAGAGGTTGGCAGCAGAACCAAGTCGTCAGCATATGCAATACAGTCAATCCTAGTGCGATCTACCTTGGGGGCATGGAAGTCTGGGATCGAGATCTGTTCCAAAATTATGTTTATATATATATTAAATAAAATGGGTGCCAAGATACATCCTTGTCTAACCCCTGTGTTCGTAAAGAATTTCTCGGTCAGATGTCCATACTGATCATATTAGACTCTAGCCCAAGTATTTTCGTGTAGTCTAATGATGACATCCAGCAGGGAACTCTCCAGCCCTAATGCCTTAAGTGTTGTCCAAAGAATTTTCCTGCTGATGTTGTCAAAAGCTGAAGAGAAGTCTGCAAAACCGCAGTAAAGATTTGTTTTTCTAATTTTGGTGTATTTCCAAATCAAATGATGCAAAACATAGCAGTGCTGTATTGTGGACCTATCTTTCTGAAGTCATTTTGTGCCTCATTCAGGATTGAGTTTGCTTCAGCCCAGTCTATTAATTTTCCCAGAATTATCCTTGTAAAGATCTTCTGAGAAACGTCTATAAGGCTGATCAGTCTGTACATTTTTGGGTTATAAGGATCCTCCTTTTTGAATATGGGGAAAATGTGGCTACCTAGCCAACTTGGGGGACAAGGAAGTCCTTGTAGGAGTCCATTAAATAATATAAAAAGAAGCGGACACCACCAGTTGGTAAATGATTTATATAGGTCTCCCAGAATACCATGAAGTCCTGGGGCCTTATTGGATTTCAATGATGATAATGCCAGGAGAATATCTTCTGTAATAAAAATAGAGTGAGGATAAAATGTTTCTCCCCTGGGCTCTTGGGCTATCATCATCTCTTGTTCAGACTGAGAGAAATAGAGCTCTGAGAAATAAAGAGTCCAGGCTTCTGGTGTAATATAGGCTTCTAGTCTATTTGAATATTTGTTGTAGCCCTGAGATACCAATTTCCAGAAGCCTCTACCATCTCTATTCAATACGATCTGTCTGAGTTTTTCCCAGAGTCCATGAGAGTGTTTCTTTTGCCCTTTCTAAAGATAGCTTATACTTTTCTCTTTCTGTCTTGAGTATCTTAAAGTCTTCTGTAGTTTTATTTCTTTTATTTTTATGAGCCCTCAGTATTCTGCCAAAAGATTTTTTAGCCCGTAGGCAAGCTGCATTAAACCAAGACTTTTTACATATCTGTTTATGAGAAGGTATTTTTTCCTTGCACCATGGTTTCAATATCATAGATATCCTTTCCCAACTTACTAGGATAATACTTGAGTCATGAGAGTTCATGATGGAGTCATGTATATAACACACTTCTCCAGTATTTAAAATAGACTCAAAGTTCGTATGATGTAGAGGTCCCCAGATGATTCTTTTCTCATTAATAATCTCCAGGTTGTCCTCCAGGTAACCCATTTTTCTATTTGTTCCTAGGGGACAATTCAGAGTAAGAACAATGGGACAGTGGGCAGATTCCAATCTGTCCTTAACCTCTAATTTCTGTACCATATAGGTTGCCTCTAGGTTAGTCCAAATTAGATCTGGAGTAGAAGAGCCCTTTGGGCCTCTAAAAGTGAAGACCCTCCGACATATCACCCTGAGTTCTTCAAAAACATCCAGGAAGGTCCTGCCTCTGGAGTTGAGTACCAGATCCTGTGAGGACCTTTTATGGGAGATATTAACATTAGCCAAAGGAAGTAGATTGGTAAAATCAGTATGATCATCTTCCATGAGACAGGAAGAAACTCTAGCATTGAAGTCTCCCATAATGATTATAGGGAAGTCTGCATAGCTGTCCGACAGATCATCCAGCAAAGTTTTCAAATTCTGAATAAATTTATCTGCTGTTTCAGAGTGTCTAAATCTGGGGGCAAAATATATATTACACAGAATAGCTTTCTCTAGGCCTTTATGAATTTGTAGAGTCAGAATTCCCTCTAGATTTGTAGCTATTCGGGTAATTCCTAGATCTAGCTGTGTTTTGATAAAAAAGGTAACTCCCCCTTTAAGCCTACCAAATTTTTTGTCTCTGGAGGCCGATGAAGTTATAGCTGTATTACCAGCCAGTCCGAGAGTAGACTCTTCTGTACACCATGTTTCCTGAATCCCTATTATGTCATAGGACTCAAGAAAATCCAGAACCTCAGGGTCTGTTATTTTAAGATGTATGCCCTCAATATTCCAGGAAAGAATAGATAGGACATCCATCATGTTCCTTTTTTTCTCTGTATCAACTACCATCCTAGTGTTTGGCTTTTCAGATGTTGGCTTACCGGAATCCCACCGGGATTGCCAGTGTCAGGGGGAGACCATGGTCAGTAATGGCACATAAGTGTTAGGGTCTTCAAAATTTTCAAAGTTTATTAACAGAGAATCCTGAACTAAAGGAGGCTCCTATACTCCCATCATATGGATGTGGCCTTGGATATCTGGATCCAGCTCTGTCGTGCCCACTACATGGATTCCCAATGGGTCCAGTTTGCCTGCCAATGACAATATTTTATTGGGTAAGTTGGCATTTTAAAGGTGATGTCAATCTGGGATGAAAGACCTGTGTAATCTTGTATATTAATAGAGTCTACCTTGTTCCAAGAAATACGTAAATCTAATGCTTTTTCTAAAAAGTAAAGGAGGTCCCCTATTACATTTCGTCTAGCATTCTTATCCATGAATTTCCACCCAAACACTACAATTGTTCTCCCTAGCCATGACTTTTTCTGGTTTTCGATGTGTTCTTTAATCACTCCCAAGATTTCTCTCTGAGGTTCCTGAACTGCTTCACACATTTCATCTGGAGAGAGGGACCACTCATAGAGACTATAGTCCTTGCTGCTAAGGGATTCAGGGGAAAATCTTGGAACTAACATTGGGAATGTGATACCATAGCCCTTTTCCCTTAAGTGTAATGCCTTTTCTAAGATGAAATGGGCAGTCCTCATGGATGTGCAATAAAGCAGTACAGTTTTCCTGTAATGAGGATTCAGTGATCTGAAAACAGAAACTTCCTTTTCTAACTCCAGCTGGGATAGTTCAAGAAAGTTAAGTACCCAGGCAAGTAGTGAACTCTCTGTTTCATTCTCAAGTATAGCTACATTATAGATTTCAGTCAAAAATTCAGTGTTCCCACATTTCTGTAAAACAGGAGACATCCCTGAAACCTTTGCTGGAATCTTATTAAAGGAATCATCTTTAATGGGTGAATGATCTGGGGTCTCAGTCTCCCTCTGAAAGACAATCAATGACTCCTCACTTACTATTGCATCATATGATATTTCTTTATAGGTACCATTTGTGAGGAGATTCGTCTTCTGCGCAGCTAATTGTTTACCCTGATTTCCCTGTTTTGAGTTTTTATTTGGGTCATGGCCCTCCCTTGTTTCCTGCACAATTGGTTTTTCCAGACTTTTTTTACTAAATAAAGATTTCCTTTTTTTGGTTTTTTATTTATTTTGGTTCTTTTTTGTTGGTTCCATGTTAGTTTATCTGATTCATCATAATCCTGTTTTTCTGGATCTGATTTCTTTGTATAGCATTCACATATTTTATTTTTATTGTAGGGTTGGGAAATGTGTACCTGTATGCCTATATTTGCCTTGTCTATGGTCAGGGATTCAGTTCCCACAGATACAGACTCAGAGGGGTATTTTTTACTGCTGTTCAGGATTCTATCCAGAAGTACTCTGTTATGAAAAATGTCTGCTCTTATGTTATACATCTCATTTTTAAGAATATTAATATTTTCCAATATGTCAGCAGAGTATCTGTTCTTTAAAATCTCTAGAGTCTGCTTTGAGATAGTGGAGGTAGCTACCAGATATGATTTATCAATACATTGCATTTCATCAGTGTTAAGATCTGTTTCCAAGGGAGTTTTAGGCCTCAGTGCCTTATACTTCCCTTCAATTTCCTTATCCATTTTATGGGTTATAACCATCTTCTTTAATCCCTCGATAGTGACACTCAGATCTTTAATTATAGTTTTTAAATCCATCTGTTCTCCTAGCTTTCTATTGGGATCTAAGGCTAAATAGTTGTAACTATGTTTAAGCCGATCCTGCTCTGTTGGTAATCCCATAGTCCTGAGGAGAAGCCTGGGTGATGTGAGTATCTCTGGAACGGTAGGGCTGGACATGTCTGAAGTAGGTGAAAACCTCAATCTCAGATCTTCAGACCTCTCTAACTCCTCTGAATTAGACTTGAATGTGTCCCCTGCATATTGATCGTAGGAAATGGAATCAGCAAACTGAGTGGACGTTCCCCAGTCTTTTTTAGGAGAGTTTTTAAACGAAGTTTCGGGGTGATTGCCCAACCCATTTAAATGATTGGTCAAATCAGTTGCTGTCAGAATAGAGGTTGAACTGAAGTTAGGACCCTTCCCCTTCCCTTTGCTACTCCAAAAATCCTTAATTTTGAGTTGTTTCTTATTCTCTGAAACATTTACATGGGGGGGGGAGAGAAAAGGAATTTTGCACCCTCTCTCCAAGTTAGCATTTTCCACATATAAATTCTCCTTCTGTTTATTTGGGTAGTTGAGAATGTTGGGAGTATTATTATTATTTTTACATTTATTTTTATATTTTCCTTTGCCCCTTCTATTTTCCTTGATATGCGTGCAAGAGATATCCCCAACAGGGTCACCCTGAGTCTCCAATATTTCAATAGCTGAGCTGGAACAAAAAGCTTCTTCTGAAGCTTGATTTAAAACACTGCCCTTTCCACTTCTAGTAACAACCATTCTAAAAGTAGGCTTCAATATAAATACAATGGTAAAGAGGGATAACAGAATTCTTACAAGTTACAAGGCAGACCAAACTACAAGAAGTAATGCAAATACTATAATGCTGTTTCAACACTAAAGTACAAATTATGAGTTGTAAGTCTAAAAATAATTGTTCAAATTAGCAGCGCTAATATAGAGAATTCAAGGGATAAAGCTGGAATACTTCACCACTTTAGTTCTATTTCCAGCACGGGCAGCCAAAAGTTCCCATAGTGAAATCAGTCTAAGCCAGAGTAGAGATGGTTATTGGAGCAAAAAGCTGTACCAAGCACCGATTCCAGGAACAGTTCCTAAGTCTCGTAATTGAATGCGGGATAGCCAAGAAGTCCGACAGAGAATCCAGTAATAACTGATATTAAGGTTGTATTGCTGGTCTCAATTGCCCGACTCCTAAGGAAAGGCACAGATCCACTATTTCCTTCTTAATGTGGCAACCAAGTTATGGCACAGATATGGCACAGATATCATCTTGTCCGGTGGAGTGACTTATTTAGTAGTTTTCCACCGACACCACCTCATTGTCTGCTTTATTGAAACACACAAAAGAAAGTACAATGCGGGGGGTTATAGGAGAAAGTACCCCGGCCCCACTCCTATCTCTCTCTCCCTAAACTGCTGTTAAAAACTGATTATTGCCAAGGGGATACTTGTACTTATAATAAATGTAACAGTATGAATATCAATATTATGACTCTCTTGGTTATCGTGGCAAGAGAAAACTATAGAAAATTAAAATGAAGGAAAACTAACTTTGGATTTAAACTAACTAGGAGCCAAAGGTAAAAACATAAATCTCTATGTCCTGGGTTTCCTGCTCATGCTTTTGATCAAAAGAGAAGTCAATTCTAAAAAATTCTGTCAAACAATTTGTGAATTTCTTTTACCGGAATGGAAACAAGACCCAAAACTGAAAAACGTACAAAGCAGTGGCAGGAAAGCATTTATGTGCAAACTTGACAAGAAGGCTTAGGTTTTAGCGGCTATTTTAGCGGCTGTTCTCCACCGTTTCTCCACCAAACTAGACCATGCTAAGGGGTGTATTGATAATTAAGGTGGAGAAAACAGGTTAGCAATAAGGCAGGGGGTAGGTCAATTAGATCAAATTTATCAATCAGTCAGTTGCTTGAATGGACTCTCTAAGTACTATTCTGAGGGCTCAATTACTCAGTTGTTTGATTGGTTACAGCCCAGCAGCTGAGGCAATGATATAAAGATATGAAGTTAACAATTCTAAATTTAGAACGTATAACAAAGAATAAAATAAAGATAAAATCTCAGTGCGCACAGATGACCAAACCCAAAAACGTGAGGATAGGTCAGTATAATTAGGCTGAAATGAAGCCCTAGTATGATAACTAGGGTAGTTCATTAAAACATGGAAAAATGAAATCACAAGCTGACATTCACAGGAAAAAAAGGTGCACATTCCTTATTTGGAGTAGCAGGTTTCTCTGTTTTCTCAGCAGCTCGGGCTTCAGCCATACAACCGTCCGAAGGCTGTAGCCCTTCTCTCCGTGGCTGGGGTGGGCTCCGCCACTGCCCGGACTCCAAGCCCACAGCCACTAAGGCAGGCTCAGCCAAAGTCTTCGCTGCTGTTTTTAACTGCGGCACAAGATGGACTGGAAAGGCAATGTAATTAAAACCCAAACGGTTCTTTTCTACCAGGAGAATATAAACCAGGCAACAATGGCATACCTGCTTCAGGTAGAAAGAAAGCACAACAATGCCCTGCTCCTTCTGGGAATCACTCAGAATAGCGTGCAGCCGCACCACCGGAAGTCAGTCTGTTGTTACTCCACTCAACCAAATAGTGTATTTTATTTATTTTTTTTATTTGTTGAGATATTCGAAAGACCTTTGAGTCAAAGACTCATTTACAAAGGTTCCATGTCATACATAGGACAGGAACAGGGACAATATTTTTACAGGGTGCTGTACATAACATTATATTACAATTCGCTAACATGGTTTACCCATTTGTTCAGTGGGTGCATTACTCATCCAGGATAACATGATTTACTAGTGATTAGCACAGCCATAAGGTAGCAGAGAGTTTCTGACAGGGCTGCTTGTCAGAAAAAGGTTAGCTCATAGAGGCCATTGGCATGGAGGACTCAGAGGTGCTCTGGGTCATTGGTATTATTGAAATTGTAATGTTGTCATAGTTTCCTTTGCTAATTCTTGAGTCTGTTTATACTGTATTATTTCAGTTGTGTTGCTGTATTTTTGTTACCTGTACTAATACTTTAGTCTGAGTCTGTGTATATTGTTGTATTATAATTTATTGTTGCCTTCTGCTTTGTGCTACTACTTTAGCCCGAGTCTGTGTACCCAGTATAATTAACAATCACATTGTTATCTTTTGTTACCTGTGCTAATACTGTAGTCTCAGTCTGTGCATCTTATATTATTTCAGTTGTACTGCTGACTTTTGATACCTGTTCTAATACAGTAGCCTGGGTCTGTACATCTTGTATTATAAAATGGGTCAAGAGCGGTCAGCATCCTGATTGGCTGAGAGGTACCATTGGCCATGCCCTTATCAATGCACATTGTGCCAACTGGTACCTCTTCACCCAAACAGCAGTAGCACATGCTGAGATCCATGTCTCCCAGAAACAACAACTAAAAATTTCTAACTGCAACCTGTTGACACTCATCTCTCTCTCTCGCACCCCTCCTTACTGCAATACAAGCATGCTCGTTGTACAGTATCGTGTGCTTATTTTTAATTATACCGTGGATCTCAGACACTGACCAATCAAATAGGCAGGCTGGCACCTTACCTGCATTAGTTATCTACCGATAATCACCGCAAAAGACGCTAGCCAGCCTCATCTCCACACAGTTCTGTACCACTGCACCCACCTTGCTTATTGCTGTCTCTTCATTCCACTCCCGCTTGCTCCTCTCCGTCCCAGTCTGACTCATAGCTATTGCTGCACTTACTGTCTGTTTCCCTCACTCAGTAGTCCATACATAAAGAAAAAACAAAAACGGTAGTTTAAACAAATTTCCCCGAACAGCACTGTGACTGTATTTCCTCACAATGTTATATCCGGAAGACCGCAAGTTCAACCTGGAAACAAACTGACATGCAGTCTCCCATTCATGCTCCCTACAGTAACCAACGGCTACCTGCTATTACTAGCAAGCTCCACAGAAACAGTGTCTCATCTCTGTATCACATTTCACTCCCTGTCCCTGATATTGAACTGCTCGCTCGCTTGCTCAGCATACTAAAACCCACAAACTGTGATAATTCTATCTGGGGGGCAGCATCTTGTCAATATTCAACCTACTGTACCAGCAAGGAACTATTTTTTGCGACGCAACCATAAATGAAAATATAATTTCAACTGATATAAAACATTATTTTTCTTTTTTTTTACACAAAAAATAAATTGAAAGGTATAATTGCAATAAGTCACTCAGGGGACGTGGGTTATCAGGGGATTTAGCACAGCCGGGGTGGATTTACCCACTCGGCTGTGCCTCATGGGCAAAGCACCCCAGCCGTGGTAGATCCCCTAATAACCCACATCCCCTGAATGGCTTATTTTTAAATAAGCATTAACTGCAACTGCCATCCACCCACTGTACCATCAGTGACTGTCAGCATTGCCATCTCTCAATCAGTAAAGCGCTATTGAGAAAACACTAGCACTAGGTATGGTGGCTGCCAAGGGACATGCTGACTTTCCACCCGCACCCACTGGAGACCAGGCACTCTCACATTTGCTTATTTTTAAATAACTATTGATCAAAAATGCCATCTGCTTGCCACACCATCCATGACTGTTTGTGTGGCCATTTCTCTTATCACTGAAACGTTATCGAGAAGCGAAGCTGCCAATGGACATGCTTGCATTCCACCGGCTCCACTGAAAACTGGGTGTCTCATGCTCTGTACAAAACACAGCCTGATATTTAAATGAAACAAAGCAGAAAATGAAAATAGTGAAATGTATGTGTTGGGGGGGGGGGCAGAGAAACACCACTGCCCTCTAGTGGCTTCCTTTTACATATGATCTCATTACACACACTATACAAAGACAAGGACTATTTTTCTATTTCTTTTATTTATATTAACATACTTTTTAAACCTTGTTATCTGAAAATTTTAAATACATTTTTTTACAGGTAGACCCATTTTACAAGTAGAATAAGACACTCTGAAGTGTGTTTTGTGGCCTGATATGAACACTACCCAGGTGCTAAAGGCACTTGTTGCAAATGCCTCGTGCCTCATTATGCAGCTGGGGCATACTCTTATCAGGACATAAACCACCTTGTCATGTCTTATTCCTTACTTACTAGAACTGCACTGTTGTCTTTTGTTACCTGTGCTAATACTTTAGCCTAAGTCTGTGTATGTTGTATTACTGCAATTAGTATATTGCTGTATTTTATTACCAGTGCAAATACTGTAGCTTGGGTTTGTTTATCTTGTGGTATTAGAATTGTATTGCTATCTTTTGTTTCCTGTGCTAATACTTTGGCCGACGTCTGTGTATCTCGTAGTATATTACAATTGTATTGGCGTATTTTTATTTTTATTTATTTTATTTATTTATTTAGTTTTTGTTGACCGGGTAAGTGCGCTAGCCATCAAGTGACTATTTTCAGGCACGACCCGGGAGGTACAGTTACAGAACACAGTGATACATAAGAGATTACACAAAGCAGGATACATTTGCAGGATACATAAGAAATTACACAGAGCAGGATACATTTGCAAAGGACAAAGTCACACAGTGTAGTCAAGCATAGCAATAAGGATAAAATTACATGTATTCATTGTTGAGAACTAGGGGAGGTGGTAGGGGACAGGTGTAAGGGTAGGGCAGGAGAGAGCGGAGACAGGGGTGGTAGGCGAGATAGCAAAAAAGGGAAGGACAGGAGGGAGGTTAAGCCAAGTGCGGCATTAGTGGGAGAAGGTTACCACCTGTGGCCGGGACGGTGGAACCGGGAGTCGACAAGAGAGACGGAGAGGTCGGGGAACAGGACAGTGAAGCTATGGGTGCAAAAAACAGAGAGGGAGAGAGGGTGATGTGCAGGGGAGGGCGGTGGGGGGACTAGGTGCAAGGGTGAGGAGGGATTTGAACTAAAGGAATGGGGGAGGGGAAGGGTAAACCTGTGCTTTACCTGTGCTAATACATTAGCCCCGGTCTATGTATCTTGTATTACTATAATTGTATTGGTGTCTTGTTTAACTATACTTCAGCCAGAGTCTGTATATATTGCATTATTGCAGTTGTCTTGCTGTATTTGTTACCTGTGCTAATCCTAAAGCTCGGGTCTGAATATTGTATTATTACAATTGTATTGTTCACTTTTGTTACCTGAGCTAATACCTTAGCCAGAGTCTGTGTATCTTCAATTATTACAATTGTATTGTCTTTTGTGACCTTTGCTATTACTTTAGCCCATATCAGTGTACCTTGAATTATTACAACTGTATTATAGTGTAAGGTTAGGGCTTATTGTGCACGGAATTCAAGCAGCTCAAAAACCTTGTTGTGCACATTCTAAAGTTGTTGCGCATGTTCTAAAAACCTTCTTCTGCACGTTCTATTATTAACTGCTGCTGCAATTCCCTTGCACTGACTTCCGCTGCCTGTTTTCACTTGTCTGCTCACTGTACCTCAGTGTTACAGTAACTGCTTTAAAGAGGAACTGCCAGCAATAAGAGCCTCACACCCAAGTGTGAGGCTTATCTCAATTTGCACTTTGTGTACAAAAACATTTTTTTATTTACTGTTTACTGCAGCATAGTGGAATGTACTGTATTCGGCTAAGATGCCATTTCATGTAACCAGACATCCCAGAATCCCCTGCAGCTGACATCAGAGGAGGGCTGCAGAGCTGGGAGACTCAATAGCCTTCAACAGCTTGTGGTATACATGTTAAAGATTTGGTAAGCTAAAATCAGATGTTTGCTGGTCCTGCTATGCTCACAGGGCTTAGACAGTCCTCTGTGACTGTACATAGCCCCAGAAGAACAGCAGACAAACAACGAGAAGATTACAGCTTATAAAAAATTCTGACATTCACTGCAGGCTATTGAATCTACCACTGCTTCAGGTCTCCTCTGATGTCAGCTGCAGGGGAGTCTGGCATTTCTGGTTACAGAAAATGTCAGCATGCAAGTCAATGAAATTAGCTTGATACAATTTATTACACTGCAGTAATTATTAAGTAAAAAGAGGTGTTTCTGCACACATGGGGCTAATTAGGATCAGCATCACACTTGGGTGTGGGGCTCTAATTGCTGACAGTTCCCCTTTAAAAAAAAAAGACATGTCAGACATCTTCTTTTTTGGAGCCATACACTATAACAAATAAAATATGGGTGCCCATACACAACTCGCCTTGTATTTTCATTTCAGGGTTGAGATACCAGCTCTCAAGGTCCATATGGTGGTACCTTCACCCTGAGATAGAAACACTGGCTTGTTGTGTATGGGTGCCCATACATTATTCCTTATATAGTGCATGGGTAGGTGTCATTGTGTATGGAAATCTGTATATTGTAAAATACAGTTGTGCTGCAACAGTGACGTAACCACTACAGCACAACTTTTCATTCTGCTATGGTAGCTACATCAATTGACAATGCTGTATGCTCTCAACCAGTTGCTTTCATTTGTGATATAGCCACTCTAGCTAGAGTGGACAGTGTGGCCTGATGCTTTTCCTGTGACTTATTTTCTTTCAAGAAGGACTGCCTCAATAAAAAACTTCTTGCATATCGATGTGGAGACTTGACGAACGAGTGTCAGGATGAGCAGACGGGTGAGGGGAGGTCATCTGGTCAGCTAGATTTTTGTACAGAGAACTTTCTGTGAACCCTAGCCCTGCACAGCACTACCATGTAACTGTTTTTGTTTCTCTTACAGGTTCTTATTAAAAGACACAGTGAGTTTGTGAGAGGCCAAATAAGAGGCTTAGTGGGCATGCAAGGAAGCAGGGGTGGTTTGTTGACTGCCCATACACTATACTGTATAAACTAAGGTATGGGGAACCATGCACGGCAAGGCTGTTTTCCTAACTCAAGGTTGCCATGACAACAAGGATCCCTCAAGCTTCGCTCTCGAAGTCACTCTGTCATCATGGCACCCCTAGGTGGAAAAACAGGCATGTTGTGTATGGTTACTCACTTATTATTTTATATGTTCTCATTTGTTACCTACAATGATACTTTTGCCTCGATCTATGTACCTATTATTATTATAGTGGTATTGTTCTCTTTTATTACCTGTGCTAATCCTTTTGCCATGGTCTTTGTATATTGTATTACCACAGTTATATTGTTTTTTTTTACCTTTGCAAGTACTTTGTCCCAGGTCTTTGTATATCGTATTAATTACATTTATATTGCTGTCAGTTGTTACCTGTGTTAATACTTAGCCCATGGATGGTGCACCTTGTATTGGTGTCATTGGTAATTATTGGTTTAATAATATGAGAATATTTGCAAATAGATTTTTAAATTTATTTTATTACAATTACTGGTGGGCCCATTTATTTACTGGATGAACACCACTTTCTAATGCTGTAGTAACCAAATGGGTATTATGGAATGAAACCGGTTATTACGGCTGGGTGTCAGCCAGTCAAACTGAAAGCGAAAGTTGATGCATTCTCATGCTCACTGAAACAAAATGCCTCCGAAAAAGAATACAGATTTTTTTTTTTTTTTACATATAACACTAAACCAACCAGCAATTATATAAAATAAAACATGGGATGCTACATTATCTCCCATGGTGTGTAACACCATCACAAACCACTTATGCTGCGCACTCATGGCTTATATGGTATTGTACACCTTGGTGTGTAAAAAAACTCATAATGTACAACACCACATCTATTATTCTCTACATAATAATGGGAACCATATTTTTAAAATTTATTATCGTTTTTATAAGTACTATTTAGATTCTGCGGTTCTCTTTTGAAGTGACATAGGTCACAAAATATGGAATAAATCCACAAATCTATCATCTTTTTATTTATTCTGAATGAAAACAAACAGTTGTACATGATAGTAGTTTGGTGAGTGGTTCTACTACCCCATTTGCATGGTACAGGATTTACAAACAACATTTTCAGCCACAGTTGGAGAGCTGAAGCTGTGGGGGACCCCACTGCAATAGATGCACAAGGCAGTACAGTATCACATACCATATGGGACCCCAGTGCCATAGGCTTTCAACATACATCAGTAATGGCCCTCTACTTACATAGATACATAGACAGTGTCAGCAAATAAGGGTCCATGGCCCACCCAGTCTGCCCATTTGAGCTTGTAAGTTCAGTTTGTTTTCCTAGAAGTCTGTTGCACCTTACCCCTGACCTCCAGAATTCTTTTATGTCAATCCCATGCGTTCTTAAATCCCGTGATTGTTTCAGCCCCCACCACTTCCACTGGCAGGGTGTTCCACTTGTCCACCACCCGTTCTGTGAAGAAATTCTTTCTCATGTTTCCTCTGAATCGTCCTCCCTCCAACTTCATCCCATGCCCTCTAGTCCTGGAACATCTTTTTCGCTTAAAAATAATGTTTTCCTGCACCCTGTTCCTCCCTGTAAGATACTTGTATGTCTCTATCATATCCCCTCTCTCCCTCCTCTCCTCCAGGGAGTACATGTTCAGTTCCTTCAACCTGACTTCATAGGACTTCACAGTGAACTTATCCGAGCAATCCTGAAACACTTTGATAGGTGCTCCTGCCAAGGTAGGGGGCCCCCTCTCCCTCACAAGCTACAGTATATGCTTGCTTCTTTAACTAAAAAGAAGAGGGACTTGGTCAATATGGGATATGGCTTCTTTTCATGCTTGGGCGGTGCAGCCAGAAATTGTTGGGCCCACTCGATCAGCAGACGAGAGTCCCTATGTGAGTGCAATAGGGTTTAGAGGACTACTTGTAGGAATCCTACCACATCCTGTTTTTTGGCACCTTCCATGAAACCTACAAAGCATTGGTTATTTCTGTGACTCCTATTCTCCTAGTTTTCAATTCTGTCCCAAACAATGTGGAGAAGTCAATCTTGTTCTCTTGGTTTTGCCACCAGCAGCTCAGCACTATATTCCGACATCGAAATATGGGGTTATACCTTGTTCATATACTGGCCTTAATTAGCTACCACAATTACTGTACATTTTGAGGCTATTTTCAGGTCTTCTGTCTCTGTAAGGAGATTAGCGAACATGGATTTGATCTTAGTAAAGTCTGTTGACACCAAGGTCACTGCAGTCTCGAAGCTCGAGACATTCCCTCACCAAAACAGGTTGGTAACTTGAAGGTTTCTCTTCCTGCAACAAATTGTTTAGTGAGGTATCAAGGTTTCACTGCAATACTTTACAGGTGGCATAGTATACATTAGTGGAAGGGTGCCAAAGGATTTTAGACATGGGTTGTAAGCTCTAAACTGTTATGTTGCTATCTCCAGTGCTAGCTCTTAAGAAAACACATTTTATTTTATAACAGACAACTCTGGAATAGCTAGGAAAAAAACTAATTTTTAATTAATGAAAGCTCAAAGTCAGCACTATATGCATAAACCTAAGTGATACATTTTCCATGTATCAATATGCATTAAAACATATCAATATACATGGATGTGCATTAATTAACCAATAATGCATGACACAGTGTGAGTTATGCTAGAATAATCTTCCCACCTCAGGGTGGCTGGGCACAAGACCAAAGACCAAGTCCATCCAACACAATCCAGATGGTGGAGTGCATTATTGCTATTGTACAATGCTCTTATTTATTAATACTGTGGGGACTAAAATGAGCACATGTAGATGGCTAGTAGGCAGAGAACAAGTGTTGGAACATCCCTTTTATGTGTAGGGACATCTGTTTTATAGTATCAGTTGTACAGTTTTATTTATTTATTTATTTTTAAGAAAACACTCCCCATGTAAAAACACTGCATCATGGGTATGCAAACAATCAGTTGTCTGGTATCACTGTAGTGTGTTATGCAATACTAGGCAATTAGGTAATTTACATACCCATGATGTAGTGCATGCATATGTGGTGTTTCTTCATAAAAAATAAAACTGTAAAACTGATACTATAAAATAGATATTCCCACACTATAAAGGAGATGTTCTGACACTTGCCTTCTGCCTAACTATGAAATGTTTTAGCCATAACAAAAAATGTTGTCCCCCCCCACAATATAAATAAATAAGGTTTTTACATATATATGAAACTAAGCGATTGCTATTGTATTTTAATTACAAGACATTAAATTTTCTTGGTAAGAGAGGATGTGGTTTGTTATGTAGTTATCTGTATGTGTGGACTTGATGCTGTGAGGTTGTGTTCCAATAATGTCATTGTAATATACACACACTGATTAATCAGAATCTTGGAAATGTTCTTGCCATTGTATAATATATTTGCAACACATAATCAATAAATGGAAACAGCATTGACATAGCTTAGACATTTAACATTTTGCTGCTGACTCCAAACTTTAATTTTAAAACAGTAATGTGTTTTTCCGTAATGGTTCAGTAGTTATAGAAAGAGAAATTATAGATGTTAAAGACATGCAAAGACTCGTGGTTCAGTCAGCCTGGTTCCTACCTACTGTATGTTCTTACCAGTCTAACCCCAGTCAGGCCTTAAATAGCCCCTAACACCATTAGAAAAACTTGAAACAAAATGTGATATTTAGCTGCAATTCAGTTTATATTTCATACATTTTCAATAATTCTTTCCCTTTTTTCTTTATTAATGAAGAATGTTGTATGCATGAGGATTACTGTCCCTTAGACTTAATCTGCTGTTTCTGCTTACCTGCACCTGACATCATAATCCCCTATTTATGGCATCATAGTTATCTCCACAGCAACGGATTGTGATGTCATAAATAGAACTATAATGGCAGATGTGGGCAAGCAGCCAGAATAGATAGGGCAGCAATCCTGTTTATTTATTTAGTTTTTGTTTACCGGGTAAGTGCCATTAGGCAAAACATGACTATTTTCAGGCACAACCCGTGAGA
This sequence comes from Neoceratodus forsteri, assembly GCA_016271365.2. Taxonomy (NCBI): domain Eukaryota; kingdom Metazoa; phylum Chordata; order Ceratodontiformes; family Ceratodontidae; genus Neoceratodus; species Neoceratodus forsteri. The sequence goes on from CM028132.1 coordinate 1,364,067,398, forward strand.
TTTACAATAAGTAGGATGTACAGGGGTTACAGTTCTATTTAGGGTAGAGTCGTAATACATACAGAGCTAAAACAAGGTTTAACAATGACATAATTAGGTAACCATAAAAGTTCAATAGTTTATATTCAATTGAAAGACTCTGAGAAAAATTACATATGGCTGACAGCTTAAAAGGTTGAGGGTAGCTAAAGCACAAACAAAAATGAGACAATAAGTGCCTAAAATAATAAACTAGATGGTCGGGATAAGAGGAGATCAGTTTACATCAGCTGGGGTAGTGGGTTAAAGTAGAAGACAAATTCAGGGGGGTTTGAAACAGGCACAGGAGATTTGGCTGAGTAGGAGAGAATGATACCTGTTTTTAAACTGGACATGGCTGGGAGCCGAGCGTACATCAAGAGGCAGAGAGTTCCAGAGTTTAGGCACCGAATGAGAGAAAGTAAGGGTTCCTTTGTTAGATTTACATCTAGGTATTTTTAGCAGCGACTTATCAGCTAATCGTAGGCCATGAGAGGAGGCCAGTGGAGTTAGTAGGGAGGCCAGTGAGATTGGGATGCCCACTGTAATGATATTATCAACCAGGGAGCCAAGGGCAAGAGTTCGAGCTGAAGCTGGGGGTAGCCAATTCAGATCGGCATAAAGTATGCAATGATGTTTTGACCAGAAAGATACCGATGCATATCTGCATATGCTGTTATAGGTAGTGTCCCACTCCCTAAGGAGAGTTTTGGATGCATTGAGATAGGTAGCTACCCACAGGATAGTGACAGGAGCAGAATCCCATGGGCTACAGCTAATCTAGCTGACTGTGTGGAGACATAGCTGGTTTTGTAGGCTACTCCTGTTTTGGCATTAACCGATTTACAGGTGGATGTTATATGCTGACCAAAATTAAGATTTTCATCGAGGCATACTCCTAGATTCTTGAAGGAGCGAACTGGTTCAAGGACCTTCCTGTCATGACCAAAGACTACAAATGTGTCATGGTTTTTACTTAATTTGACTGCAGAGTCAAACAGCATAGAATGCATTTTATCAGCATTCAGGATTAGCTTATGGTGGAGGAACCAGGACTTGGTGGACTTAAACGCGGTAGTAAGGGTTTGGTTTAAATGTTGAATACTCTTATCACTACAGTACAAGACCAGGTCATCCACATAAAGGATAGCCGAGCAGCCGGGGATATTCAAAGAGATACTGTTAATGAAAATAGAGAAGAAAAGGGGTCCTAATATTCATCCCTGGGGAACACCTGGATTAATAGCCCTAGGGCTGGATATCGAAGAGTTGAACCTAACAAGCTGAGTCCTGTTTGACAGATAGCTTTTAAACCAGGCAGTTGCGTTATGAGAGAAACCAAGGGCTAGGAGACTGTCAAGCAGAATAGGATGATCAACAAGGTCAAAGGCCTTTGTTAAGTCAATAAAAACTGAGCCCATGAGGTGTCCTTTGTCCATAGCTGTTAAGGTGTCATTTGTAAGGTGAAGCAGGGCTGTGGAGGCGCTATGACCCTTTCGAAAGCCATACTGAATTGGTGAGAGAAGGTTATGTTTAGTCAAAAATTCAATGACTTGTCTTGATACTAACTTTTCCAGGGTTTTACACAGGACTGATAGTATAGCTATTGGTCGATAATTGGTCATATCTCTTTTAACACCTTTCTTATGGACTGGAGAGACTCGAGCCATTTTCCAGATGTCAGGGACAACACCATTGCAGAGAGACAGGGTAAAAATCCTTGACAGATGCTAAGCAATATATGGTGTGGCAAGTTTGAGGAGTTTAGGTTCAATCCCATCAGAGCCTACACTATTATTGTCAGGGATGGTATTTAGCAGGCCCTGAACGTCAGATTTTGATACTGCCTTAAAATAGAAATGCGGAGTAAGTTCAGTGGCAGCAGGGGGCGGGTAAAGGCTCTCCATTCAGGAAGACTGATGTTAAGGTTGATAGGTCAGATAATTTTTCATTAAAGGCCTCCACAGTGGTCCCAGGGTTATTGCAGTGGGCAGCATTGATGAACATTTCATCTGACAGTTTTGTTTTCTTTGTTCCTATGAATGATTTTATATGTGCATAGAATTTTCTGGAGTCATCTGCCCCTCAAGTTGCTTGGCAGCCCCTTACAATATGCGCTTTTTGCTTGTCTAATCCATTTTTAACAGTCACTTCTCTAGGTCCTGTAGGTGTGGTAGTCAGCAGTAAGGCCAGTTTTTCTAAACCGCTTCCAGCTCTTGTCTCTGACATGTAATGCTGCCAGTAGATCTTTGTGCAGCCATTTAGTGGGTGTAGCGTGCACACATCAGGTCACTAGGGGTGTGTGTCTATCTTGCAGTTAAACTTTTTTATTAATTTTTCATAAGATATACAGACAAACCTCTTACAGTACAGTACAATGTGAGGATTTTTTTTTAAAGAAATTAAGGCAGCATATAATAAGAACATTGCTACAATAATACAAGGAGCTTTTGGTTTAAAATATAGTAAACAATACAGGTCATGTAATTAGTATATACTTGACATTTGTAGTGAACTTAAAGCGGATAGTATGATTAGATACGGTTTATATTAAAATGTTACATAATTATATATGATGCTGCAAAAGGGAAAAAAGTACATTCGTAAAAGGATTGTGGAGTAATAAAGAACGATTGAGAACAGAGTATAGGAAAGAAAAGATATATAAGAAAGTTAAGAAGAGAGAGAGGGAAACTATAAAAAAGGGGAAAAAGCGAGACTACAATGATGTATCAGTAAAAGGGGAAAATCCATATATATTAAGTCCATACATTGGTGTTGGAAGATTTAGTTGATTCCAAAAAATTAAAAAAGCCCTGCCAACAATTGTTATATAGCATGAGTCGGTCAGACAAGATATATGTCATACGGTCCAGAGATGCATATTGCAATAGTTGGTTAATGATACCGGGAAGGGTAGGGATTATGTTGGATCTCCAATGCATGAGGATTGTGTGTTTAACTTGAAGGAAGAGTATATTTAACCATCTGCTCTGGGAATATGAAATTTTATAAGAACGGTGATTAAAAATACCAAGAATGCAATGTTTAGGGTCTAGGGTAAAAGGTTGACCTACCACTTTCATTGCAAATCTGTGAGTACAGTGCCAAATCTTTTGTATGAGGGGACAGTGCCATAAGATATGCAATAAATCCCCATTGGGGGAACTGCAGCGCCAGCATTTGTTATTGCTCAATAAACCCATTTTTTGTAATACAACAGGAGTTCTGTACCACAAATGAAGGATCTTGGTTTGAATGAGGGAACTGCGTTTATCATTAAAAGATTTGTGACAGGAGAGCCAACATCTGGACCATTGTGCATTGGTGATATTATATTGTAGCAAAGTACTCCATCTGTTTTTAGCATTGACAGAGTAGTCAGGAAGGATATCACAAATATCTTTGTAAACAGTGCTATTTAAATTGGATGTTGTTTTTATCCATTTAGAGATGTGCTTATCATACAGAGAATTGATAGAGAAGGGTGTGAGGTAAGAGTTGCATGCGGTACGAAGCTGTAGATATTTCCAAAAATCCTGATGGGGAAGATTCCATATGCCTCGTAAGTCGGTGTAAGATTTTAACTTTAATGACTTGGGTTCAAGATATCCTGCAAAAGAGAATACCCTTATTTTTTTCCAGGTACGACTAAAAATGGGGTGATTATCAAGAGATATATGTGATTACCCCAGATGGGGGTGTAAGCTGAAGGGTTTGGGGTTAGATTTAATACGCGTGAATGATTTTCCAATAGAATATAGAAGCAGCTATGGTAGGGTGAGACTTTAAAGAAGAGGTAAGGGTGTTAAAAAGGAAGAAGTCGCCATACATTACCAGGACATAAGGATGTTTCCATATTGACCCATAAAGGAGACTGGATGTTGGGTTTGTTAAACCATTTAATTGTTTGAGATGTACGGAAAGCCCATAAGTAGGCTTGGAACCAAGGAAGGCCAAAGCCACCTTTTGACCAATGGGATCTAAGTTTATTACGACTAAATCTAGGTATTTTGCCTTCCCAAATGAAGCTGCCGATAATTTTGTCTATTTTGGTAAGAAAACTAGAGGAAGTATCAAAGGATATTGGAAAATAGGGTATAATATTTTAGGAGTTATTGACATTTTAATGGCAGAAATTTTACCATTAAAAGAAAGTTTAAGTAGCTTCCATCTATCAAGTGTTGTTTGGATACTGGTTAACAGAGGGGAAAGATTAGCATCCCATAATTTATTCAATGTCGGGGTGATCCGAATGCCAAGATAAGATATACCTTGGGGGGCCCAACGAAAGCCTAATGAGTTGTTCATGAGGGGACTACAAAGGGTATTCAGTGGTAGCGTTTCAGATTTGTTAAGGTTTAGAGCTAGTCCGGAGTGGGAGGTGAAGTCATTCAGTAGTTTAACTAAAGGTTGCCCAGAACTTTCGAGGTTTTCAAGTAAAATAAGGAGATCATCTGCATATGAGAGTGAAGTATAGTGAGAGTTACCAATAGTAATGCCTTTAATTGTACCAGATTGATGTAGGGACGAAGAAAGAGGTTCCATGGCAAGTATAAACAATGAAGGCGATAAGGGGCATCCTTGTCTGGTGCATCTTGCTAAGTAAAAGGAGGGTGACAAAATAGAATTGTGAGAACTACGAGCTGAAGGGAGGTATACAATAATTGAATCAAGCACAAAATTATTTGTAAAGCCAAAATGAGATAGCACCTGATATAGATATTCCCAATTGAGAGAGTCAAATGCTTTCTCAAAGTCAATGGCTATTGCAGCTGCAGGGTTTTAAGAGTTTTTGCTTTGTGAATTAAATTGAGTAATGAGCTAAGATGATCGAACTGTTTCTATTTTTGATAAATCCTGATTGAGAAGTATGGATGAGTTTTGTCATTAAAGATTCTAAGCGGAGAGTTAATAATTTGGCAAAGATTTTTCCATCAGTATTAAGAAGTGAGATTGGTCTATAGTTTGAAGGAAGTAAAGAGTCTTTGTCTTTTTTTTGGTAAGACTGTTATGATGGCTTCGGTCATTGTGCATGGGAGTTTCTTTATTAAGGTTGCTTCTTGGAATACATTGGCTAATACAGGACAAAGAGTGTCAGATAGGGTTTTATAAAAATCAGTAGGGAACCCATCACTGCCAGGTGCTTTACCATTTTTTAATGGTGATAAAGCAGTTTGGATTTCCTGTAAAGTGATTGGTTTATCAAGCACAGCTTTGTCCTGAGGGGATAGGTGGGGTAGATTCAATTTTTCCAGAAAATGTTGTATTAGGTTGGGATTTGTAGTATTAGGTTGCAGTATAGTTGATGGTAAAAGGATTGCATAATCGATTGATTGAAAAGGTTGTCTGTGTGTGTCTGACCTGATGGATCTTTAGACCTGCTATATGTCTCTGCATCTGTTGAGTTTTAGCTGATAAGAGAGCAACTTTCCACATTTATCCCCTTGTTCCCAATAACCGTGTTTAATCCTAAAAAGGGCAAGTTCAGCTTTCCTGGATATCAACTCGTTAATTTTAATTCTTAATTGTAGAATTTCCTGATGAAGCTGTGCATTATGATTGGGTGTATTTAATTTATAGTATTGGGTTCCTTTTCTTTAAGGGATTTTTCTAAATTAGCTAATTGTTGTTCTCTTAATTTGTTTCTATGCGCTGCATAGCTAATAATTTTACCTCTAATAGTGACTTTTAATGCTTCCCAGATAGTACCTTGAGACATATCTGGAGTATCATTAATAGAAAGAAAATCTTGAATCTGGGTTTTAATCCAAGGAGTGAATTCAGGGTCTCTGAGTAAAAGTGGGTCTAAACGCCAAGATGGGGATTTAGAAGAAGGTGGACCCTAGAGTAAATGCAAACTGATAGGGGAATGATCAGATATAACAATAGGGAGAATCGATGTATCAATAATTTTTTCAGTAATGAGGGGAGAAGAGAACCAATAATCAATCCTACTATATGATTTATGTAAAGAGGAATAAAAGGTGTAATCTCGTTGTCTGGGATGATGTAGTCTCTAAATGTCAGAGAGACCTAAATCCTTCATAAGCATTGATAGAGCATTAATACTACGGGGTGGGCATCATGTGATGAGTTACTTCTGTCTAAATATGCTTGTAGTGCTAAGTTAAAGTCACCACCAATAAGAATAGGTGAATTATTTTTATTATTAATCATAATTTGTTGGGATAGATTATGGAAGAAAATGGGTGAATCAAAGTTGGGTGCATATACATTCACAAACATAAAGCGGACCTGCTGTGGTGTTTAATAGGGTTATAATCCACCTACCATCTGGGTCTCTAATGATTTTATGGGGGCCAATTAAGAGATTTATGTATTAAGATAGCAACCCCATGTTTTTGGATGGAGAAGATGACGCATATACTTGACCGACCAGTCCTTTTAAGTCTGTCGACATCCTCTGATAAAGTTTAGTTTCTTGTAAGAAACAATATGTGTTTTATGCTTTTTAAGATAGGTAAGTACTTGCTTACGTTTACAATGAAGTTGAGTCCTTGACATTCCATGAATGTAAGATTAGATCACTCATGGTACTAGGATATAAGGTAATTAGTTACAAATAGGAATGAGGACTCAATACCATTAATTTGGAGGATGTCACAGATTCAAAAGGTAAATATATATAATAAACAAATTTATGCAGGGCCCTTAACTAGTATGGGTTCGAAATGATTGAGTATTTGTATTCATTTTGTCTCGCAGAGGGAGAGTATAGAGATAGGAATATCAAGTAATTAAACATTAGAACCAACAACATTAGTATAAACTCAGTAACAAGAATATTAATTTGAAACTTTTATGAAATGCAGAGCAATAAGAGTCGGTAAATATACCAGGACTCTCACTCTACACTACTAGGCATGTAGAGTAATTAGTGAATCTCAAGATACGGTTTACCCTATAATCTTAAGATACTAAACTTTATATAACAGTATATTAAAGAAGTGTAATTGAGATTTGTGCTGAGGTAATGAAAGCATTACCCTGGAAAAAAACAAAACATCGTTCTACCAAATAAAAAAGGATAATTATGTGATAGTGTTAAATTCCAAACATAATGAATTAGCTTGGACCTAGCAATAAGTCCAATATTAAATAAAGCATACCAACATGATGGCAGATAATGCTGAAACAGTGTGAGCCAGATAAAAGGACGCCCGATGTGTATTAATCCACATAAGCTAGGTTAGGGAATGCAGTATATACTATAGGTTCATAGTGCATCAATGTATTGTGGAATCATTTTTATAAGTTCCAATGATTTGGAAGAAAATGGGATGAAGAATAATGTGAAAAGGCGGAAAAACTCAATGTATAGAAATACAATTGGAAGCATACTTTGGTGCAAACTCTGTGAGATATAATGGGAATGCACCTGATGCACTACATACCAGAAGTGATGCAAAATAAATATTAAATAAGCAAATGATTTTAGAGTATTTGTCTAATCATCCTCCGCATTCCAAATGAGAGGATTTATGTGGAAAAATGCTATAATAGTAGGGGTTAAGGGCACACTGATATGAAATACAGAACTCTGTATATGTATGTATGCGCTGACCACATGGTGGCTAAGCTTTATGAAAAATTAGCGTGTAAATAGCAATTATATATACTAATGTCTGGCACCACACAAGGATTAATTAGAAGAGATCTTACAAACATTGTAATATTATATTCTTTCTCTCATTTATTTTTTTTCCATTGAATACATTGAGAGTAACTCCCGCATGGATTAAATACCTCCAGTGTCAATTGGCTCACCTCCCACAGACAGATACAGGCTTCTCAGCAGTGATAGCGATTTACTGCATTTAAGTGCTCCAAACCTGTTGGGTGCGATAGAGACTGCGCTTTGTGGTAAATGTACCGAAGGAATCGAGTGAGGTGGTGTGAAGAGGAGGGATTCTGGTGAGAAACTGCTATATCACATCTAATTATGGGCCATAGTATTTATTACAATTTTTTTTTTTTTTTAGTGGGAAAAGCCTGAGGTAGCCTTGCTCTTCGATTTTCTTCTCCTTTTCTTTTTGGGTGGTTCAGATGATTTAAAGGGAGAGCTGGACACAAGATCAGCCCAGGAAGAATCGGGAGAGTCATCACCCGTTGAGATCTTCTTCTGTTCTTGAGTAAAGGGGTCGGATACAGTCTGTCTCAGATCCTCCGTAGATGAGTGCAGATCTTCTTGGAGTGGGGAGAATTTGTTAGACAAGGTAAGAGGAGTAGAAAAACTGATGTGACGTTCCACATGGGAAGCTGGAGAGGTGGAAATATTATTTAAACAGCAGGTATTATTATTTAGAGAAGAACCAGATGCTTTTTTTTCTTGTATGCGTGCAGAGCTTCTGGCAGGAGCTACAGTGGCAGATATGATGGCTGCAGGTTTCTCAGAGACCTGAAGGACAGTTTCAGCAGGAAGGGCAAGACATTGTGATTGCGAAATGCTTGTGCTGGAGCAGGAACAAGCTGCATTAGCATCGCAAGGCAATGTAAGTGCGGGCTGTGTCCAATTCAGAAATTCAGAGAGAGATTCTGGGGTACTGAAATCTCTGGTAGAATCATTCAAAAAAGACGATTGTTGCAGGGTAACCGAGTGCAAACTTAATTCCACGCTGATGAAGGATTGTTTTAATGGTGTTGTAAGCTTTTTGTTTGTTAGATAATTCTTTAGAATAGTCTCTGAAAATGAGGATTCTGTTTTCTTGCCAAGTAAGTGCACCTAATTGCCTCGCTTTTTGAAGAATCAGTTCAGTATGTGCGTGGTTTAGAAATCTGGCAATGATGGGCCTGGGTTTCTGGTCGGGTCCAGGCCTCGGATTTAAGGTGCGGTGAGATCTCTCGATGATTAGGTCTTGGCCGTCTGGTAATTTAACAAAGAAGGAAGTACATGAGTTAGAAGAGCACTGGTGTCTCCTAGTTCAACACCTTCAGGAACCGAAAATCTAAGGTTGTTACGTCTGTTTCTATTTTCAATATCATCTATTTTGTCCTGAAGGTTCCTAATAACTCTGTCCTGCTCCCTGATGGTAGCCTGTAATGTGTTAATGGAATCTTCATTTTGAGATGCTTTAACATCAGTAGCGCTGATTTTTTGATCAAGTGCCTGCATATTATTGATATTTTGTTGAGATGCAATTTTTAATACATTGATTTCACTTATTAGTTGCTGAAACATTGCCTCCACTCTATTAAGAGAACTGTTATGTGGAGATTGGTCTGCCATTATTGTAGGCCTTAATAGAGAAATTGAAAAGCTGTAGATAACTCATTCAGTAATTATGAGGCAATAAAAATACTGTACCAGAGCTGTTCTGCGATGTACATTTAGTAAGATCTCAGATGTTGGTGAAGGTAGGAAGTCTGGAATCTGTAGGATGGATGATGATATTTGGTGAATCCAGGGAGATGAAGAATCAAGCAGCCATCTTCAGCACAGCGCCCTCTGGCTCTGTGTGTCTATCTTGTACTGAACAAAAATGGTCTAGAAAGTTATTCAGAGTGGTCTGCGCATCAAGGGACTGAGAAAGATAGGACCAATCTATTGAAGAGACTTCGTGCAGGAATTTAGCCTGATTAAGATTAGAGTAGTTCCTAAAAGTGATATAGCGTGGGGGCAAGGACTGGGAGCTAGAGTGTTGCCATATACAATAAATGGGGGAGTGATCTGATATAGTATCAGGTAGGGTGCCAGCAACCACAATTCTGTCAGTCCTATTTGTTAATACCCAGTAAAGTAATGTGCTAGATATTGTATTAGGGGAGATCCTTGTGGGCTCTGTTATGACTTGATGTAGGCTGAAATTCTGTATTATAGATAGAAGTTGGTTATGCATTTGTCAAAGCCAGTTTAAGTTCATGTCCCCTAAAATAAGCAGTTCATTGTGACCTGCAAGTTTTACTGAGTCCTCCAGTAAATTTATGAAGGCGGACAGTCCTCCCAGGGGCGGGTTGTAAGCAACAACAATATGTAAATTTTTAGCACCCAAGCAAAGAAGAGCATGTAGAGACTCACAAGAGGAGGATTGGGGGACAGCATTATGTGAGACATTGAGATGAGTTTTGTAAAACAGCGCAACACCCCCACCCCATTTAGGAGATCGTCTGTCATTTCTGATAAGGCTATAGTTATTTAATGTGCAGATTGAGTCAGAGGTGGAAGGCTTGAGCCACATCTCCAATAGGCATAATATATCAGGGTTGTAGGTGGAGACCCAAGCCTTGAGCTCCGTGAAATTGCACGTGAGGTTCCTAATATTTAGATGGGCTATCCATAGCCCTCCAGTAGTGGCCCAGGAGGCATTGTTGTATGGCCAAGGATGAACAGGACCTGGGTTTTGTTCCACATCACCTGCCAGTAGGATTGCCAGCAGCAAGAGATACCAAAGTTTGCGATGAGTAACAGGAGAGACCATGGTCATTTTGAAGCAGAATCTATGGTCTAGGTAGTTTTCCATGAGATAATTAATTAATTTTGGAATCAACAGTGGAGTAAGATCAAAGTTGCCGGCCGGTCTCACCAGCATGTTAGAGAATTTGAAATCTCCAAGTGTGTATTGCAGCCTGGTGCTACTGTGGGGACAGGGTAGTAGTGAGAGCTTAGCAAGGGAACAGAGCAAGAGGCTGGTAACTAGAGAGACCAGAAATTTGTGAGCCATAATTGAGTTGGAAATAGTACAGCTATACATACAGGAAGAAGTAAAAACTGCCTTAGTGCAGCTACTTGCATCAAGCACAGGCACTCAATGAGCAGGAATAATAAGCCGACGGCCCCTAGTGGTGGTAAACTATAAGGAGCTAATGGAAAAAGTAGCCTGTTAGGTTTCAATTGAAACTGACATGAAGAGCCTATATAAGTAAAAAGCCCAGATAGGGAGGGCGGGTGGGGCGGGGGGAGCTGGTGCACTGCGCCAGTGGGGCCTCGGCTTAGAAGCAGCGTGGAAAGAATCCAGCTGGGCAGGTGGCATAGACCATTTCTCCAGTGGGATTTACTTTAGCATTCAGCTTTTTCATGGCTGGTGGTCTCCTGCAGACAGGGCCACCTTGCCTATACGAGCGATGGTTTCTCAGGGGCTGTGGAGGATGCTGGGCACGCCCGAGTGGGCAGACAGTCCTGACATGCAAATGTTCCTAGTAATAAAGAAGTAAGGGTGATAACTGCAGAAAAAATATATAAGTTGAATTGTATCTAAATATTAAATTTTTTCAAAGTTGTCACAGTGGTGTCAGTGGCTCTTTAAGTGACTCAGTCATCCCTCAGTGCCACTTGGACTCGTCCCCCAGCCCCAGTTAACCCCAATCCCACCATCATCATATTCGCTGTTTCCATGTGTCTATCTCACCCTCTCTAGAAACTAGCCACTGTTTTAACATTGACCAGCTCATCAGGCAAAGGGCTCCACTTCACCACCACCCTCTGTGAAGATTTCCTTGCATCCCTCATAAATGTTTCCCCTGAAGGCTTCTGGTTGTACCCCTTGAGATGAGCTTAAACGGCTGCTGGTTCTCCACCGTGTATATATTGTTCAGGGAGTTGAAGATTTTAATCATGTGTACCCCCTTTCCTGGCTTCTGTTGAGTACATATTGAGGTCAGACATTCTTTCCTCATAAATCCCCTCCTCCCCCCTTTGCTGGTCACAAATCCTCTTTTTCTAGTCATAAATCCTCTCCTGTTGGCCATGAATCCCCCCCCTCCCCCACTGCCTATGAATCATTTTTGTCACCCTTCTTTGGACACCCACTAGGTGTCCTTGTCCTTTTTTAAGTCAGGGTTCCAGAACACAGGATGGGCGTGTGTCAACAAGGCTTAGACATGTAGCACTGACTTCGAGCTTTCAATTGAAAGAAAAAAAAAAAGGTTTCTGGCTCTAACAGCTTCAGAGTTAGCCCATATCAAGGAAATTACATTTTAAAATGTATAACTCTAGAACCGTTCAAGCTAGAAACTTTATTTTTCTTTAAATTAAAATTTTGGAGCCCCTGCTTCATGTCTCAGCATGTCAATAGATATCAATATATATCGAACTGTATGGATGGACGTTTTCCCCATAACTTTTAAAAAAAATAAATAAGACATGTTCTTAAATGTTTTCATTTCTAGCTCACTTTCAGTGTAAACAAAAAACATAAATGCTGGAAATCATCATTAGGGGATAACTAGTGGAAGTCTTGGATTCAAATGGATTGCAGGACAGGAGGCAGCATGGGTCTCTGGCAGAAAGGACTTACCAAATTAACCTGATCGACTTCTTTGATTGGGTCAAAAAGGCAGTGGACAGGGGCCAAGCAGTGGATGTGTTGTACTGCGCCTTTAGCAGGGCCTTCAGTTCCATCCCATAGAGGTAGCTCAAGAAAAGGCTGGTTGACATGGAGATAATGAACAGACTGACCAAGTGGATATGGATGTGCCTGGAAGGCAGGATGCAGAGGGTGGTCATCAGTAGGGCACACTCGGAGCAAAGGGGAGTCACGAGCAGGGCACCGAAGGGATCAGTTCAGGGTGCTCTTTAATATCTTCAGCTATGATATAGGAGAGGGTATCCTGAATAAGGTATGCCTCATTGGTGATCACATGAAGATCTGTGGCAGAGTGGATATTGAGGAGGGAGTAAGAGAAATGAAAAGGGACCTGGAAAAATTAAAAATGAAGTCAAGTTTATGGCAGCTAAAATTCAATGCAAAAATGTTTCAGTGGGTGTACATTGGTAGAAAGGGCCCTAGAATGGACAACTGGATGGGGGGGGAGTAAGGGTGGCATAGACAGCAGAGGAGATAGACCTATAGGTAGTCACTAGTGACAGCGTCAAGTTCATAGCCCACTGCAATACGGCATATGAGAAGGCAAACATTATGCTGGAATACATAGTCCACGTCCCGGGTAAGGCCTCACTTGGAGTACAGCACGCATTTCTGGAGTCTGCATCTCAAGAAGAACAGGAATTACATAGAGGCTACACAAAGAAGGGCCACAAAGATGCCACAGAGGCAGCAGGGGAGGCTGTATGAGGAAAGGTTTGCAGATAGTAAAGATCAACTGCAAATATGTAAAAAAATATTTCTCCACTTTTTTTTTATTTCTTAGCTGCCAGCGGAATAAAAACTGAATACTGATAATACAATATGTGTCTTGTGTTTGTTTTAACTAGGCACTCATTATAGAAAGTTAAAAACAGCCCAGTCCTAGACCATGACATTTATTTTTTCAGAGTCAGCTCCGTTTGATTCCATTCGTGGCATCAAAGAAAGAGTGTTGTCTAATGTGAACGCTTACTGCACATGAGAGAGATCTTCTTGTTTCATTTCCTGGTTAGAGACAGACAGGCAATCTTGCCGAGCTGTCAGAGATAGGTAACAGGTAGATTTAGATAGAAACAAAATAAGAATCAAACTGAAAAAAACGGGATAAGTGTAACCCTCCTGGGGGGCTTACCTTAATTGCCTCTCATTACTTCAGTCCCCCCTGCTATGTCACCACCAACTGGCCCAAGTCCCAGCTTTCCCCTAAATCCTCCTTCCGGCCCCTACATTGTTTACAATTATACAATGGGGTATGAAAATCCTGCAACCTCATTGGTCAAAACACATCACATGATCATGGTATATCCTGCAATAACCCATGGTTGAGAAATGGCATTTATAAAAAACATACTTAAACACATTTTAAATGTACTTTACACATGGGTCCATTGTATAATTGCAATAAGACACCCCAGAGTGTGAGTTATTGGTGGATTTACCCACTTCTTGTGTGGTTAAGTCACTGGGCTGCACCTCATGACACACCACACAAGGCATGGGTAAATCCCCCAATAACCCACACCCTGTCATGCCTAATTGCATAATTGAAACTGGTGGTAGAGGAGCAAATAAACTGCCGAAGCCTTGCCGCACAAATAGTTTAATGATCTCATATGCGAGTAGAGCATTCTCATTGTCTTACTGTAATTGCAGTAAAATGAATGCCTCTCTGGTGCTCCTGCTTCCCAAGTCTGGCAGGTTGGGGGCTGGAGACATGGAGGAGGCATCAGGAGAACCTCTAAATGTTTTATTAAAGGAGCGCCAGTCACACTTTAGATTTGGCTCCTGAATATTAGTGAGGACACTGTGAATATGAATGTGCAAGCCTGCCTACTGCCTGGGAACACTGTACTGTGGCACTAGAAAAGGGTTGGAAACTAAATTAAAACATTAAACTCTGCAAATGGTTATCAGGGCACAGAGGCTGCTTTAGAACTGTAAGGCACTGGTTAAGTAAAAATGTTTATTCTGGCTGCACCAGGACTTTAAAGTTGGGACCTGTATGGACTGCACTTAAACTGTTTGTATCAGCAACCATGTTTGCAGCCTTTGGCCTTATTTAAACCAATTGGAAGGCCAGGATCTTTGCCAAAGGCTTATGGGACTGCAAAATGGACTTATGGGAGAAAAAGCTGGGGAAACTCTTGGAGCCCATTTGAGGAACCAATCAGGCAATGAAGGAGCCTGATGAATATTAATTTCTCAAAGGGACACTTGTTTTAGTCAGGAGCTGCCTAAAGCTTCCAAAACCCAGGAGACTTTTGGTTCTGGGTTCAGTTCAGTGGCAGCCCCTCCACAGGGAAAGGGGCTCTAGCCACTTGCTAGAGATATGTGGCTGCAAGGTTTAAGAGAGGCCTGCCTGGGGGTTGCCAGCTACCTGTCCCCCAGGACCTGTGTGTTGCCTTTCCACATTTGGAGAAATTTGTCTAAGGAATCCTGATTTGTGACTTCAGCTGTGCGAGAGCTGTAAAGAGTTGTAATGTCAGCTGTGAGAGCGCTGCAAAGACCTGCAACATTCAGCTGTCAGAGATCTGTAAAGATTTGCAATGTCAGCTGTGAGAAAGCTGCAAAGACTTGTAATATTCAGCTGTGAGAGGGCTGAGATAAAGCTACACTTCAGTGGTGAGAGCGCTGCCTAGGAGGTTTCTAAGTGAGAAAGCCATTCTGTGAGTTTCAAGTAAGATGGAGACCTGCTTGGGGGCCGAGTAGCCACTAGTTCCAGGAGGTGCTCAGTTCTGTCTGTTACCCTGCATTGACTGTCACAGAGAGGGGTGGACTTTTGTCTAAAGAAAATGACCATGGATGGTCCCGGTTTATGGAAAGTGGTATGGGAGTCTTCCTGAGGAAAGGAGCTTGCCAGTGAGTGCCTGTGAGAGGCATCTAGTTTGATCGGGAGGCTTGCCTTCCTCTCCAGTGTTTACCACCAAAAGTGAGAAAAGAAACCCTCTTCTGTTTGTGAGCACCTGCACAGTGAGGAAAGTGATGTCCAGTATCCTGGGACTGTTCAAGTGAAAGGTGTGTGCCTTCAGTACAAGTTAATGGCTTTCAGTGGAGCCCATTGTGTGTGCCTGAGTCTCACTGATACTGTGTCTCCAGTGAAAATCCAGAGACTGTGTCCTGATGTAAAAGAGCCATGGCTGCAATGCTGGCAATGTGGTGGAAGATGCAGATTTGTCTGAATACTAGCAAAAGAAAAGAGATTGCCATGAAGGTCATCATTGGGTATCAGCCTGGTTGTGTCACCAGTTAAGCACTGCCATTGCTCCTCCCCCTGTGGGGTCATGCCTAGACGTGGGGATCTGAGGCTTGCCTGCCCAGGTCCCTGTGCTGGTCTGTTCTAGACTGTGACTTCAGCCTAATCAGAGTTTTCAGTTGCTAAAGAAGCTCCGAAAAGTTTCCAGCCTACCAAAAAACTGCAAGAGCCTGCTGCAGGAAAGGAAAGACATTTGCAAGTCCTTGTTGCCAACCTCAGCCAAGTCAATCCAACTAATTATGTCTACCTCAGATCTACATCTACAAACATTTGCTGCATTCACAGAATGAGTGTTTACAAAGCTGAGTAAAGCAGGAAATGCCCTGCAACCAAGAAATAGTAAATAGTTGCAACTGAGTAATCAAGTGTTTCCAAGTTCAGCAGTGAACCCATTCTGGCTGCTAAAGTTCTGGGGCTCACTTACCTTCTTACAGAATTCAAGTTTAGCAAGTAGCCAAAGAAATCAAAGAAAAGATAAAAGTTAAATCTGATTTACTTTAAGCATGCCAATGCCAGCCAACTAACTGCATCATTAAGAGACCTGCAACGTTTAGTACTGGGTACCCAGGGATAGAATTGTAGGGTTCTAAAGAGTGGGAACTGGTATCAGTTGGGTCATGTGTAAGCTTAAAATCTAAGCAGCTAGATAGCTAGAGAGTTAACTCAAAGCTATTGAAATGTTGGATGGTGGCAGGCATTGGAAAATTATTTGAATGTAAAAGTAAAATGAATGTTCCATTTTTCTGTCTAATCAATGCCAATCCAAAATTGATGTTTAACGTCTACCCCCAATTTCCCATTTCAAACCCTCTGACTGTGACTAAATTGTTGATTAACCATTTTTACAAACTTTGACTCGTGAGCATATTATTATCTTAAGTCAACAACTCAAAGTGTTGCTAATCTGGTTTACGGGTCACAGTAATCCATGCGTTGGGGTGACTGCATAGGGTAGTGGGTAGGGTACAGCATTCCAGGGGGTTATACTGCTGAATATCGGACCCACTTATAAATGTATTCTGGGTGGCGGTATCACACTATTTATGATCTTTGGGAAAGAACCCCTTAGTACATCAGGAATAGGACCCAGGCCTCTCAACCTTGATCTGGCCAGCAAGGCCATAGGCAGACTAGGTGGGCCAAGGGATCCTTATCTGCCATCAAATTCTATGTTTCTATGTTTCCAAGGCAGGGATAGTAGCCCCCTCAGGTACAGTGTTACCCAAGTTACATAAGAAAACAAACTGCACTACAGACTGCAGCAGTTGTTCACTACACAGGAATCCATGATATAAAGTGGGGATCTGATTGAAACTTACAGGTTTTTATGAGCAATAAACAGGGTGAACTGTAAGGACTTGCTGACGAGGAATGAGGAATGAGGACACAGTGACTACAGGACATGGGTATTGGCTGGTGGGGAAGATTCAGGAGGGATGTGAGAAAGTGCATTTTTGTGCAGTGGGTGATGGACTAATGGAATAAACTGCTCAGAGAGGTGGCTGAAGAAAAGACTGTGATAGGGTTTAACTTTGGGTGGGACAGATATAGGGAAATAATGGGACCCACAGGCAGAAGGGGAGAATTTATACCTTGGGAAGGGTGTGATGATCAGCCACCAGGACCACTGGATCTCTAAATCCAGCCTGGTGATAGGCCAAGCATGGAACCAGTAGGGAAATGAGCAGACTGGATGGATCACTGGGCCTTTTTATGGCAACAAAGTCTGTATTTCTATGAATGACATGATTTTCAAGGGTATAAACCCTTTCCAAAGTCATTTAGAAATACATTTCTCTTCAACCTACCCCAATATCATCCCATGTTTAAAACACTAGAAGATAAGAATGATAATAAGTGCATTCTTAAGAATAGTCCCAAACACTGTTTCAAAGATTTATCAAGTTCTGTTTCAACGGGCTTTTTCTGAAAATCTAGCTCCTTCAGCATACTGGGCTAAGGTCTTTCCAAATGCTAGTTTAGAATGGAAGCATATATGGGGCAATTGTCATAAATATATTAGACAGAACCATCTTAGATTAACCCAATTTAAAATCTTACATAATATATATTACACGCCCCAAAAGTTAATGGATATGAAGATCATGCAAGAGCTTGGGTGTTATAGATGTGGCTTAAGGAAGGTGACTTGCTGCATGTCTTCTGGCATTGTTCAAAAGTTGCTCCATTATGGAGAGAAATCAAAGACAGGGCTAATCCAATGCTTGGTATTGCTTAGATCTACTTCTTCAGAGGTTTGTTTATTAGAGATCTATCAGATTTTCCGTGAAACTGAGGAAATATCATATAACCCTAATCTCCATTATTGTGAAGAGACTAGTTCTTAAACATTGGAAGGATTCTACCATACTCACTTACTCAGAATGGATATCAGATTTACTTGCGAGCCTCAGGATTGAAAGGACGATAGCGATCCTTCATAACCAATTGCCTTTTGATAAGATTTGGTCCCGTTACAAATTGCTTACTCTTAACAGTAAAGGGATAGATACCATGCCTATCAGATCAAAAGATAGTGCCTTGTGTGGAGGGGGGGTTTAAATGGTGGGTGGTTTGGTTTGGGGGGGTGGTAGGGTGGGGTTGCAGAGGCTTACGTTATGATTAGGGTTTTCTATTCGTTGTATATTTAACAATGTTTACCGTTACTATATGGTGATTTGCATTGTAAGTCTCTGTACCCTGGCTGGTCTTAAAACTTAATAAAAAGTGAATAGCGAAAAAAAGAATAGTCCCAAACAGTTAGAAAAGTATTTAAAACAAAAGCTTCTTATGCACCCGCATTCCTTCTGGGTGCTAAATAATCATGCAGTCCTTGCCCAGCACTGTCTAACTAGTCCCTATGTAAGGCTGTGATCGCCTTCAGGCAAGAAGGGATTAGAAACATTCTGCATAAGCAATTCTCCTCTCAGTGAGGAGTGTTGTTTACTGGATGCTTTATGCTGTTGCAAAAAGAAGATATCAGGGGCCCTACCAATAAATGGGTTGTCAGGACCCAGTCAGGGTTGCTATGGCCAGAGGAGGTATAAATAGGAGAGCCTTGCAAAATATTGCCAGATTAGTAGTTCAGTGAGAGCTGTACATCCCCTTAGAGCCCTTTAGGGTTTATCCTTGCTTATGGCTCAAGATGTGTCTGGCCAGAGGGACTTACCAGGCTCCAAGGGTGGCAATGGGTCCTGAGTCTGGGATGTGGCACAAATCTGCCATCAGTTCCAGTCCCTGAGCAGCGGAAGTGACTGTGAGGGGCCTGTTGAAGGCTCCTTCTTAATGGGTTTGTCCTGTAGGTTTCCGCCATTTGTCCCACTCCTGATTTAGAGACAGCAAAAGGTCAAAGGCTTCAGTGAGAAACAGCCTGTCAGAATCCAGATACATAAATCTCTCCCCAAATCCCAGGAGACCAGAATTTGGTTGTAAATAAGTGACACACTGGTGTCTGTTTGAGGACTGTGAGTTGTAAACCTCAATACTAAAAGGTGTCCATCAGAGATTTGCCTGCCCAGTAAGCTGCCAAGTTACAGACTATGTTCAGGAGGTAACCACCTGCGAGGTGAGAGAGTCAGTGACCTGGGAGGAAGTACAGAGTGATAAGATGCCATGGGTATCAACATAAGGATCCTCTGAATATTATGAAGAGTTAATACTCAAAAGCTTGTCTGAGGTTGGTAAATAATGTGCAGGGGTATAACAACAGTGCCAAGCAGGGGATTCCCTTGCTTCCTAATCCTATATCCCAGCTCCAGTCCAGTCACAATTATGTTATAAAGAAAGTTAATTTCAAGTGTTGGGGAAAGGGAACTGATGGCACACCCTGCTCTACAGCTAGTTTGGGGGGGGGGATCATATCCTTAAGGGCAGCCCATCTTGTCTACTCTCGCTTGGGGGGCGGGGCAGCAAGATGGCTGCTCTGCTCCCTGCAGCTCCTGTTTGGCATCTTGAGTTTTTACTTTTAAACCTTATTTCGATACGCCTTATAGGAGAACTGGTGAATGAAACTCGCATTGTTTTAGTTCTCTTATTTTAAGTTTGCTATAAATTAGCAGTTTTTATTGCCCGCCATTCTCTTGTACTGTGCTGAGCCAGTTTTCTGGCCACAGTGCCGGATTTTTTGTTTACCAAAGTACGGCAAGCTACTTACTTGGCAGCTGGCAGTTTGGAGAGCATTTTTTACTTTTTTTTTTGACTGCAGCTTGTGCTTTGGAGCAGCGGGGCATCTCCCGGCGCTCGGACGATTTTGGAAATGTTTTTTCAGCGGAGTCAACTGGCTGGAGTGACTGGCTGGAGTGGAGCTCTGGATGGCTCCTGTTGAGATGGTTTATGAGCTTGGACTCAAACATCTCTGACTTGGAGGCTGGCTGCTTGGAAACAAAATGGCATCTGTGCTGATAGGCTTGTTGGGCCTTACAAAAGGTATGCTAACGTTGCCTTGGGGCTTGGGTCATAGTGCCTATTTTTTCTAATTTAAAGTTATTACACTTGGAGGAGCATTTTTTGCTTGTATTCAACAGGTTGTTTGCCTTCTGAGAGTGAAAGAAATTAAAGATAGGAGACTGGAGTATGAGAGGAGCAGTTGGCGGATTATATGGACATCTGACGGCATGGATTCTCAGAAAATGGGGATTGGAGACCAGCTCACTTGGAAAACTATCTGTGTTTGTAGCAAGTAGAGACACTGAATGCTTTGGTTCTTGGCTAGTGGAGTACAGTAAGAGGGGGTAAAACCCTCTAAGAGGTATTGTAATACACTCTCGCTGGCTTTTAATGTGATGGGCAATATTCACTTAAACAATTGCCCTCTTTAAACACATGGACTCCTTGGTCGGGAGCATTGACCCATAGTATGTTCACAGTTTTCTGATTCTTAATATTTCCTTGTTCTATTATTTCATACTGAGGGAAACTGGAATTTAAATGTGTGGCAACTAGAGATGTTTTTTGTGGACTCCTTGATTGGACCTCTTGATTGGAGCCAGCAGCTACACTATCTTAATTTCACAGAGCTATTGCTTGCTTCAAATTAGATGTTATTTTGAATCTGATATTATGCTCAACTTGTGGAAATATAGCTTTACCTGCAGCATACTTTAATTAGTAAGGATGCTGTTTTGTGTTGTGCAATGCACAGGTAATAGACAAGAATATGTTAAACCATGTAAGCTTTTCTAAAAGGATGTTTTGACTATAGAAATCCCTTGGACTTATGAATCAGATATATGAGATTTACTCTATGACTGGTAAAGCTGGGTTTCATTGTTGCTATATGTTTCTGTAATGATTAAAATAATTTGAGAGCTGTGAGCATTTATTTATATATAATGTTATTTGCTTGGGGCAGCAAAAGTATAATTAAGTTAGCTCCAAACTGTGTATGACGGCTTCAAATGTCTCAAGATATAGGGGTTGGGAAGTGTTTTTGGTGAATTTTTTCTGGACCCTAGTCTTGTACTGATATACTAATGCTCGTCTCATTACCCTGTGGCTCAAATAAGAACATGGTCTCCTATGTTTAATTGGAGCCACTCAGTCATAATTTAAACCAATGTTTTATTAAAGAATGGACTCCTCTATTATATGAAGCCTTTTGGCCCAGCTTTCATTTGATTTGGGACCTATTGGAAACTCTGATGGTGCGGAAACGTTCAATGCTATCTAATACAGTTTGTAGTATGGTTTATGAAAATTGAAAATGCATGGTTACAGTTATAGAATGTGTTTATATAAAGGTCTGTAGTTTGGATTTACAGCAGTAACAAAAATTATAAACATCAAGATGGGTGTCCCTTGGAATACAATCTATCTAGCCCTAAACACTGATTTATTTAGGGGCTTTAATAGTAATAGTGATTTACTTTATGATTTCCTCTTGGTTATTCAATCTGCCACTTTCATTTGAAAAGCTGGTATAGATCTAGGGTACTGCCTCTTAAGCACCTTAGAATGGGTCCCCTATTTGGGCTACCCTGTAATGGTTTATGCTTCTAAGGATCACTAGTGCCTGATGACTGAAGACACCTTTGTCCAAATAGTACAGGAGTCTGCAGGGGCCAATAGGTGACACGAAGCTTATCCAGCATAATGGGACACTAATAAAAAATTGGGAACCCAGTTGGCACAACTTGGGATAGGAACTGGTAATACCAGCCTGGAACGATCTATCTGAGATGGTGGATTGAGAGAGGGAAATTTTAGAAAGTATTAAGGCTACCTTGTTATAAATGTCTATTATGATATGCAATAGTTGCATGATTTATTCATTTCGATAAGTCACTTCACGAGCTTTTAAGCACACCTATCTAAAAATGTACTTATTATGGACAGGAGAGTTGCTGTACCTGAATAACACCACTTTCACTGGCATATATGCTATTTTTGTCTGAGCTTATTATATATTGTGATAGTTTATTTTAGGAAATTCTATTGCTGGCATGACAAGATGAAATATGTAACGTAGGCCTGATTTGGCTTGGATATGTATAATGTTTTTTTCGTACATTGTCTTGCAGCCATTCTATATGTATTTTGGATTGCTTTGTGTTGTAATGGTTTTTAACCGATCAACAATAAACCTTGACTTGACTTGACTACATACTCTCTGGTCCTTGGGCTGGCTGGCACCATGGCCTGGCAGTGGGAATTAAAATGTGTGTTAATTAAAGAAACAGTTTTTCTGCCTCAGCTCAGCCACACACACAGGGAGGTTGGTCATCATGACTGAAAGATGCACCCACTAATTTTGGCCATCGAGATTTTTTTTTAAATTTCTCCATCATCCTCCCAGACTGTGCAGAAAGATGGCTGGCACTGACAGTCATCATGATAGCCACTAACCTGAGCTGAATGTGGCAGTTGCTGCACATTAAATGTTGGCACCAAGTGGAAGGGCTAGGAACTATCAGGAGTGGCTAGCTGAACTCATCTGATTGTGCAACAGCAAGTGCCCCTTCTTTCAGCAGCATCAGCACAGTACTACCCTGTCTAATGAAGCACACAGTGACAGAAAATATATGCCAGACTACTAGCTGCAAATTCATATGACTTAAGTTCAACAAGTCATCAGTAAGGTCAGGCATGACCTGTCTGAACACTGCACACCCTCATGATGAATTTGCATTGCCTATGTTAGTGGTGGTCTTGCAGCCAGAGAGGTGTTATACTTGTCTTGCTATGATAGAGTGCTTGCATTCAGATCAGCAAAGTTAGGGAGCCTTGTTTAAGATACGGAGCCACTGGCAGTACAATTAAATGTTTGGACATAAAATGGGAAGAACTTTATTATAAACGTTTAGGCATGGACTGATGAGAATAAAAACCTTCTCTGTTTTGCCCTTGGCTAAGCCCAATATGAAGTGACCTTCCTTGCTTCAATCCTGTAGAGACTGCTGTTTTGCTGATGTAACTGGTTGCTTAATTGTGGTGTTCAAGAATGCAGGCTTTACAGCATTTATAGTTTAATTTTCTAGGTGAGAAACACATGCAGGTTTTGCTTCTTGATTTTACTTAAGAGAGTGTCTGCATATTGCCAATTTTGAAGGGCAAACTCTTATAACCTGGGTAAGTGGTGCAGCAATGCTCAATTAGGGTATTTAACAAAGTAATGTTTTTCATTTACCTGCTGCCTGGTGATTTTAATTAGAAAGACCCACTCCATCCAGAATGGCTGCAGAGTCCTGCGCGGACATATCATGCTCACTGTGGCTTCCACCTTGAAGGTTATGCTAATGAGGGCTATCAATGCTGTCATTTGTTTGTAGCCCTCATTAGAATAACCTTTGTGGTGTACCTGCCTGGGTTGCACAACATGTCCACCCTGGGCTTAGCAGCCATTATGAACAGATATGTTCTTTCTAATTAAAATTATCAAGCTGCAGGTAAATAAAAAAATTACTTTGAAGTTGACATCCTTAATCGGGCATTTTTTGCAGCGGTTCCTGCACTTACCCATGTTATCGTAGTTTCACTTTAAAAAGGAAATGAAAGACAGTCATTTTGGTAGTGATATCTGTTGTTTGCAATGTGTCAAATAAAGCTTTAAAAGCAGCCCAAAAAATTGCAAAATGACTCTCCAAATGTACCAAACTGCATCTAAAACCTGATAGCTCCTGGGGGCCTGGGCAGTCCCCAGACCCCCGGCCTACTCTTTTAGTATTTCTAGGAATGGCCAGGACGTTTAGCAATCTTTGCCCCCGTAAAAAAGATAACTATGCCCCTGTATCAGGATAAGCCATTATTAGAGAGCATGCTCCTCTAAAGGGAGGGAGATTACACTGAAACATCATCTATATCTACCACATGTAACATCTGGCCAGCAGTCATCCAAAAATGCCTTTATATGCATGCAACATTTAAATAAACTACTTCTGGTTTCATTGCAACTTGAATTTGTGCTTCTGATTCACTTTGCCTAATGTTGGTGGGAGAGATTCAGTGATGCTAAGGGATGCATTGAAGATCTGAAGATAAGTTATAATGATATGTTAAATTAAGTTTAAAGCCAGTTACCATAGCCTAGCCTAGCTATCTACTAGGTTTCTGCTAGTAAGTTTGCAGCACAGAACCTGTTATTCCTCTGTGGACATATAGGGCTCGATTCTCAAAGAATGATGCAGGCTTGTGACAAGTCTTGCATCAAATCCAGCACTGCGCTGAACACATTGACTCATTTGGTGCCCGATTCTCAAAGGTTGCACACGTTTGTGACACTTTACTCCCTTTATGGTGGCTTGTGCCAAATATTTGGCACAAGCCCTGTAAAAAAGGTCCCATGAATGATGCAAAGTTATATCAGCAAAAAGCAGGTCTAACTCATGGCATGTGGTGTACGGGATAGAGAATCCCGATGGAAAGACATGGAATGCTGCAAGCCCATGTGCCATCTGTTCAGCACACCTTGCACTTGCGGCATTCTGACACCTTTGAGAATTGAGCCCATAATGCCAAGAAGAACTACTGTACCTCAGTACATACTAACATACTAAAATGCCAGCAGAATAGGCCTAACGGTCTTTCGTGTCTGCTCGTTTGGTCAGCGCCCACCCTGGGAGCTGACCTTGCTGCCCCCTCGTCTTCTCTGGCCTCTCCCTTCCCAGTTCTGGATATTCTTGCTGCATTGGATTTAGCTTCCAGAACCCTTCCCCTGTACCTGTCCCACCCCCTCTTAAACCCCTCCACCATCTCTGCCTCCACCAGCACCCTAGGCAGCACATTCCATGGCTCCACCACCCTCTCAGTGAAGTAGCACCTCCTCCTTTCTCCCCGAATCTTCCCCCCTCCAGCTTCCACCCATGTCCTCTAGTGGCCCCCTCCTCCTTCCTTCAAAGCATCCTGACTGTTCCTCCTCTATTTACCCCCTTCATGTACCTTAAGACCTCTATCATGTCCCCCCTTCTCTCTTCCAATGTGTACATATTTAGCTGTTCGAGCCTCTCCTCATAGGTCCTGTTCCCCAAGCCCCAAATCATTTTAGTTGCCCTCCTCTGGATCCTCTCCAGGAGTTTAATGTCCCTCTTTAAGTGTGGCCTCCAAAACTGCATGCAGTACTCGAGGTGCGGCCTCAACAAGCAGTTATATAGAGGGAGTATCACTTCCCTCCTTCTGGATGTGATCCCCCTAGTGATGCATCCCAGCATCCTGTTGGCCTTGGCTGCTGCCATCCTACAAGTCTCCGAGTTGTTCATCTTGCCATCCACCACCACCCCCAGGTCCCTCTCAGCCATCAAGACTTGTAGCATTCCCCCCACAGGGTGCACACTTCACCTGGGTTTCTGGCCCCCAGGTGTAGTACCTTGCATTTCCCCTGCATTGAACCTCAGCTTCCACTTTCTAGACCATCTTTCCAGAGCCTCCAGGTCCCCCTGTAGGGCTACTCTCCCCTCATCCCCATCCACCAACGCCCCCAGTTTTGAGTCATCTGCAAAGAGACTCATCTCACTCATGATACCTGTCCTTATGTCAGAGTCATCTCACTCCTGATACCTGTCCTTATGTGATGTGTTGATACATGTCTCAGCCCAGTGCCCATAGTACATTTTATCAAAGGGCAGCATACAGACTCACTTTCTCTTGCACACCATCCCACATCACTTTTGTATGTGTTGAAGAGTATCAGCTCCAGGACAGACCCATGAGGCACCCCACAAGTTACCTTCCTGACATCAGAGAATTTTCTATTCAGAATCACTCTTTGAGTCCTGTCTGTCAGACAAGATCTGAAACCATGCAGACCACATCTTTACATCTATGAGTCCCAGACAAGAAACCCTCTATCTCCGCATTGCTAGTAAATGCCTCAATGGTCTGGCCTGTCAGTGCATTGGTAGCACTACCACTCGCAACACCAGAGACCCAGGTTCAGGAATGAGCCTCAGTCATTGGGGGCATGCTGTGGGGAAGAGGCTTGAATGTCCCATGGAACGCTTTCCTCCTCTTGGGGAGAGAGGGGTTGTCATGCTGTTCTGACACTGCCACCCATGGATGCACAGATGGTGATGCAAAGATAGTGGTGTAGAAAGAGGGAGGACTCAGTTAGGCACTGGGCTGAGACATGCATCAGCACATCACCAGCCTGGACATTAGTCCTTTGTGCCAGTGTCCTCAGGAGAAGGGGGAACAAGGGGAAAATTAAGGGGTAAATCTTGTAGCGCCAAGCCCAATGATGGTCCCCAGCCTGGGAGCCAAATAGGCAAGTATATCCACTACCAGCAGCAGCAAGGAGAGTAATATGTTGAAAAAAAAAGGAACTGCCTCAACGTCCACAGGTAATGAGACAATCCCTACTATGTCTGCCTGACAATGGAGATATGGTATGATGCTCAGCCCCTAGAGTCACACTGTGTGAACTGTATGACCTGTACAACATGTCTGTAAAGTTTGTCCTTGAGACTGACACAAGGGCACACAATTACCTGTTGTACTGCCAACTTGGCTGGCAGAGCACCACTGCCTGCAGGAACAAATGGGCTCCTATATCTGCACTGAACTCTGTATTTTACAGGACAATGGAAAAGTCCACAGGATAACTGTTGCCATCTTTTGCACCTCTTGCTCCCCTCACTTTTCTCTACCCCTCATCATGCTTTTCCACACCCTTTCCATTCCAGTCATTGCCCACCTACCCCATCCCTGCTTGCCACATCTGAGTGGACTGGCTTATTCCTACCTTATGGCAATATAATCAGTCAGTCTTTGTCCTATTTTACCACATCTTATGTAAGCTACATTCTGCACTTGAATTTATTTATACAATTGTATATATAATTGCACTTCATTTTACATACACTCATTGTAAATTACAAATAGTTATTGTATGTTTTGTTTTATTAATTTACTGCATCTGCAAAGTTTTTTTTTGTCTGCTCCTCCAAGCTTTCTACAGTTTGGTTGAATCTTGTTGGCAGTTTTTGCTTTTTTGCCACGTTGTCTGTGTAACAACCCTCCCCCCAGGAAAGGTGATGGGTTGCTACTTACATATCCATCAGAGCACAGAATGCCAGTGCACCAATCACTTTGTCCCTTAGCTGGTGGAGAGGAGACTAGGGGTATGTGACAGGATTGAATACCATTCTGTCCCTTTTGATATTTAGAAAGAGTTAAATGCAAGGAATCTGTTCTATCCTCTCCTTTTCTGTCTTTTGTCTGTCTGGTTTCTTAACTAAATGTTCTTGTGAGACCTAGGAACTTATCACTCTGACAGTCTTGTGATTCTCTTCCTCTTGCTACCTTCACTTGCTGTTTCTCTCTTTTCTTCTCCTTGTATATCTGCAGTTTTAAAAATATATGTGAAACTGGGATCCCTTGGTTTGAAATGTATATAGTTGTACTGTTGAAATGACTGCAAAAGACTGTTTGGAATTTAGGAGGTTAACCTGAGATGCAGTTTGAGCTCCTCTCAGGCTTGTTTGCAAACTCTTTTGCAGAACTGTCAACAGGAAGTCAGTTCTGGGTCACCATGTTCTATTTTTTTTACCTGCACAGAAACTAACAAAAACTCTGACACATTTTCTGGGAAACAGGATGTTTCTTAATCAGTTCCCAGGCAAAGACTTACAAAAAGAGCATTGATAGAAACATAGAAACATAGAAACATAGAATTTGATGGCAGATAAGGACCGCTTGGCCCACCCAGTCTGCCCATTTCCCTGCCTACTGGATAAGCTGCAGATCCTAGTTAACCAGCAGCCCACTTTTTCCTACCCCCATCCCCTAGAATTGCCTTATGACTGTCCCATGCATGCTTGAATTCCACCACTGTTTTTGACTGCTTTTGCTGGACAGCGTGAGAGACAGAGACTGTGATTTGGAACTAAAAAGATACCCTCAAACAAATGACTTTGTTTTCTCTGTACTGCCTTTGTAAACAGTTACACCGAACCATATTTTTTTATTTTACCATTGTTGATAATAATACAACACTACTGGTGAATTTTACAACTACTCCAGGCCTTCCTATGCTTCCTGACTTATGCCTTGACAACAGGGTATAGGACTATAAGAGGAGGTTTTGATGTGAGAAGTTGTTTCTCTGGAGTGAAGTCCTCATAGTTCCTGAGAGGCTATCACCAAAAGTTAGGTAGGACCCATACGCAGTGCCACCATGCAGGTCAGATGGGGCCTGCTGAGTCTGGCTCAGTGGCAGGGAGCCAGGCTTGGAGTGGCATGAGTTCCTTCCAGTGGTTCTGGGGCACAGTTGGAGGTCAGAAGGTGTCTGCTGAGTCCTTCTCGGTAGGCATGGAAGGAGCCCCTTCTCAGGCTTTCTCTGTTCAGAACATCATGGGGTGGAAGAATCCAGGGTTTGGCCATGCTTCTGGGCTCTGCTGGTGGATCCATGAAGAAGCATTGCCATGCAGGCAACTGGGACAGATCAATTTGAAGCCCTTTGGAGAAGCAGTCAAAGTAGTGGTACCAGGCACCAGTACTCTTCACCAGCATCAGGGGACTAAACTGTGGGTTCCCCATATACCCAGACCACCATCTTTGGTCCAGCCAGTGGGATTTTCCATGTAGCAAGCCTAAGATTCAGACGTCTATGGGCAGACAGTATGGGTGGTGGGGTAGAGGTATGGGTTAGCTTGAATTTGTTGGAGATACAGTCTGTGTGTTTTTTCAAGCTACTCAGTATCACTGTTCAGTGAACTGTTTGTGTACTTTTTTGCTCTGTGTTACTATCTTGCACTGTAGTTTGATTTTATCAAGCAAAGATTTTTCTACTTTAGCAAATCTTGTATTAATGTACCTTGAGATTGTAGTGGTGTGACAGCTGTCACTACCCCAGCTGGATTTACTGCAGATGTCTCCTTAAAAACCGAAGCTGTTTAGTAACCATAGCTATGTTTGTGCTATATAAAGCAAACAGGTATAGATATTAAGCCACACCCCTTGATGAAGCTAGAGAAGAGTGAAATTTAGCAGAGGCAGCAGCCCGTCACTGGTAATATGATGACTCACTTGAGCCTGTAGGAATTTCTAATTGCTTTCAAACTGCTTAGACTGCTTTAATTTGCACTTTGCAAATTCTGCTACTTGTTGCACATCGTATGCACTTTTCACTAAAAGTATTCACTATAGTATTCACTGAAAATATCACCAACAGCTTAATCTGGTTTAGTGTCAGTTGGCTTCCATCTGTATCCTCTCCTCTCACTTGAAGAGGCATACTTGCCTAGTCCTGCTTTCCCGGTCAACTAAAACAAAATAAATAAATAACCATTTCTCACTGAACCTATGTATTTTTGAAGCTGTGGATTCTCTAGTCTGAAAACATTTACCTACAAATTGTTCTCAAAGACCTGCTACATGTTCCAGAACTTTTGAACTACTAGATTTGAGATTCAGATTTCAAATTTTATTGCTCGACATTTATACCATTACAATTAATAAGTAGTAAAAAGATTAGATATATCACAGTATACGAAACGTAACTATGTATGATAAATACTACCTACTGTATAGCAGCTTCTACAATAAAATATAAGACATTGAACTCCTCCCTAAAAATTAATAATTTAGTACAACGTAAAAATTTCACAAGCTGGTTTAAACCCTCCTTATTTGTTAGAGTGAACAATTCTGTCACTATAGTTTCAGACGGTAAATACTAGTCAGCCAATAAGGAACCTAAGTGATGTGATCTCTTATTATGAAAATGTGGACAAAGCAATATTATATGTTTGAGATCCTCCTCTTGATTAAGGCCACAGTCGCAAAAATGTGATTGTTCATGTTTACCATTATAATTCTAATGAGTATAATTTGCATCATATAGTTCCCTGCAGAACCTTGTCATTAAACATTGATCATCTGGTTTATCCAAGATGGACAGATATGGTGCCAATCTATGTTCTCTTTTGATCAATTTGAACCACCTAAAATGCTTTATTTATTCTAATACTTTCCATCTGGTACGCATTGTCTCGTACGTGAGATCTGATGTCCTTAGCAATCATATCAAATGGTTTTAAATACTGTAGAACTGAAAAGTAGCATGTTCATTTAATTTAGCTGTCCAAGACTATGTGACTTGTTAGCTGCAGTTAAATTCACTGTCCTTTACTTCCGTATAATGAGTCTGACATAGATAACTAACTTAGCCGTTCAATTAATTTAGCCGGTCTCTTTCTACAGCAAACATAGCGAGACTTTTGTTATAGTGAAATAAATCAATTCTACAGTAGATATCATAAGGATTGTGCCTAGACCAAGAGGTAAAACCTTTTTGTCTTATAATGTTAATTACTGGAAAAATGAACTCTTTATGAGTATAATCAATAGCTTCCTCTAGGCATAGTCTAGGAAGATGGGCATCTGGAAGCGAAAATAACCTGCAAACAAATTTTATCTTTTGTTCCTCTATCAAAGATGACAAAGAATATTGGTCCAATTCTCTACATGTGATTTCAGAAGGAATAGATTTAGGGATCCTTAACATATATCTATACATGTTATTTAGTTGAGTTTCTAACCTTATACCAAGATAATCAAAGAATTTGGTGTTTTTTATATTTACATTCCCAATGAACAAAGAGGTGACCTTGGTACTCCTGTTGCCAAAGATAACCATGTTGGTTTTGGAGTTATTAATAACAAATTTATTATCCTGACAAAGTTGAGCAAAATGTTTTAACTTTCTTTTGAGACCCAAAAATGAGGCAGATATAAGAACTATGTTATCAACATAGGCTAGACATGGAACTTCAGGTTTGATGGAAACATAACTTGGAAAGGTTATATAGATATACATAAACTTAAACTAAAAACACTTTTTCTGCCTTTAAGAGGTTTGCTTGCCAATAAGATAGGGAATGAGTCTATCAAAGGCATGTTAAAGATTATCAACACGAGAATCTAAACAAGTATTTTGTATGGAGCTGAAATTTGGGCTCAGAATCAAACAAAATCAATACAAACTCAGATAAATAGCATGTATAGATACCTAAATCTGTTCCTTGTGAAATCACACATAGAGAATTGGGCCAATATTCTTTATCATCCTTGATACAGGAACAAAAGATAAAATGTGTTTGCAAGTTATTTCTGCTTCCAGATTCCCGTCTTCCTAGACTATTGAACTACTAGCTTAGCACTGCACTGCTAAAGCACTTCACAATAAAAAGACATTAAGGCACTTACTTGTCAAGTGAGGTTTTTCCTGTTAAGGTGCACTGCTTGTTCCTTTCTACTGTGTTTTAGCAGGGGCTCATATATATATATATATATATGTGTGTATATATATATATATATATGTGTGTGTGTGTGTGTGTGTGTGTATATATATATATATATATATATATATATATATATATATATATATATATATATAAGTGAGTACGGGACACTTTCATTGGGAACTTGTGAAACATTCCATACATTTGGGCTTTAGCCAGCGCTGTCTTTCACACCACCTCAAGTTAATTTGCAGCTCACAGTCAGCACTTTCTGGGATGTATGGATGGCTGGGGAGCAGCACAAGCTGATCAGGGAGACAATAACAGGTTTCCTGCATGGTTATCTCCTTAAGGGATGTGCATTGATGGCTTTCAGCCCTTGGGGATTTCCCAGAAGAGACTAAGCCAGAAACTTTAAAATATGAGGGAGAAGCTGTGGAGGACATCTGGCCTTTGGATTATGGATAAGGTACCCAAGGGGGTAGTGGCAACGCTAAGGTAAAGTGCATGCATTTTAGTTTCTAACATCTGGCTCTGCTATGTTCGGGGTGACCAGAGTCCATAAATAGGTACCATAATTAGAGTCAAGTATAATATCCATTCAAGTATCCATGTATAGGGTAACAGTAGCTCCCATAGTGACTGGAGTGGTACATTGAGGTGTCAAAGTTAACAGAGGGGGGAAGGGAGAATCTAACATGAAGATGTATAACACATGAACTGTGTGCCTCTGAGTAGTGCTCACATGCAATCTGGACCTAAGTTCTGATGTATTGTAATGCAGGGCGCTTGTCCCCAGAGTGCTTGAAATTAATTGTGAGTTCATAATCTGTTCTTCCATTGAATCCTATTCACCTGGTGTGCTATGTGGTTATTTGACGACATGTTAATTGTTTCTGATACCGAAGTAACAGGAAAAAGGCTGTATATGCTTCCAGCATTTATAAAAGGTGCTCCCGGTGAGCTAGACATGGGAGTCACCCTGGCCATGCTTACTCACATGTGGGCAGGAGCAGCACTCTGCAGTGCAGGCCAAAACAGTGGTAAAAGCATTTATTTTTAGGCAGGATAAAACACTTAGGCCCTAAGAAGGACCTATTTACAAGGTCATCCTGACTAACATATAGTTGTAGATGTTACAATGTGATCATTTGTTAGAAACAAGTGCAAAATACATACAAGAGTAGATAGTTGTTAGCATACAGGCATACAGTTGTTGTTTCCCATGCACTACTATGATTTGACATTCCTTTACCACAAACAACAAGAATATAAATCTGATGGATTTTATGATGTTATACTAAGTCTAAACAACACTGTATCATCTGTTCAATTCTGTTAGAAAAAATCCTACATGATTTCTCTTAAAGTTATATGCCTGTCTAATCTAGACAGATTAATATGTAAAGTCTGTTTAAAATTTTAAATCTTGATATTTCTCAATTCTAGCTGGAGTTTATTGCATATAACTGGAATTTGATAATTTAGTCTCATCTGGCTAGAATTATTGGCGCTCTCAGCTCACCTTGACCTCTTTTCCTTATGGCATACAGTATCTCACTGAACCCTTATCCTGGACCTCAAAAGTAACTCCTTTTATTAAACACGTTACCAGTTTAAATATCATAACAGTACATTGTTTCTCCCATCTTAACCTTAAAGAATCTCACCCTAGTTCCTTGTACATGCTGTATAACAATGATGCCTTTCTAATGGTCATTTTAATATGAGTCTAGCTAACTTATTATGCAAAACTTCTGATCCGTCTCCAATATATCTATCAGCAATTAAACTCACCACCAGTTAGCACTGGGGGTGGGGTAGGTTGCACCTAAGTTTTTTTTTGACTGTATCATAGGA
Source organism: Neoceratodus forsteri (assembly GCA_016271365.2). Taxonomy (NCBI): domain Eukaryota; kingdom Metazoa; phylum Chordata; order Ceratodontiformes; family Ceratodontidae; genus Neoceratodus; species Neoceratodus forsteri. Next base: position 1,364,100,523 of record CM028132.1, read on the forward strand.
CTTTTTGCCCCATTTCCTCCGTAGCCCTCCTCCCTCAGGTCTCACCTGAAAATTTGCCTCAGCTCAGTGTACCTCTCCTGGTCACCAATTTATAAATAAATAAATAGAAATAAATAAGCAGAAATTAATTGCTTATAAAGGAAAACCAAGCAGTTCAGGTGTCCTAGAACATGGTGAATTGTCTAGGAAAATCACACTGGATTTACAGAAAAAAATGCTAAACAGATCTGGTAACAAGGTATGTTATGAATTTAAAATTTGCTTGCAAATTATGGCAAACTATACATAGAGCATAATGTATGGTCATCGATGGTTAACCAGTTTGTTAACCATTGAGAGGTTGCTAGGGCGACCATGTAAACCTCGAGAGCAAAGCTCGAGAGGTTTATGTCGCCATGGCAATCTTGAGATTGGTTAACAGGACGATTACCCATCGATGTACCATACATTAGCTTTTATAGTGTATGCTACCATTTCATTTTTTTAGAAAAGAAAGCAGTTTCTTACTGCTGTTTTTTTTATGTCCCCACTGCTCTGCCCTCACCGCTGTGGCCGTTTTAAGGCCATCCAATCCAGCTGCACGCATGCCCGGACTGTTTCTGGTTGTTAACCCATCGATGTGACATACCATTGATGAGTTATCAACATCGTGATGTCACATCCATGGTAAAACATTGTTATAAAAACGTAGATTTCTACCTATAACAACGTTCTACCATACATTATAATGGGCTTTCAAATAAAAGAATCTGATTGGCTGGCTAACATCTTTCTAGTGTGGCAAATCCTAGCATTATCCATGCAAAAGGTGCCAGTCAACCTGTTTACCAATCCAAACATCAAAGAATCAGTACAACCCTCTGAAAATGAAAACAATGAAGCCACCGTGTTGCTTTCCCAGATAAACCAACAAGTACCCACTAAATGATGATGATGTAAAAGCGGTGCCAGTAGCTTGGTATTTGAAACTACAATTTCAAACCTCCCAACCATCGTGTGAAACCCTCCCCAAAAGAATTGCTACCTCCTAAACCTTTCAAAGTCCATAGCACAGCAAAATAATGCAATATCTCCTTCAAAACACTGTACCAGAAACTTGCCAACAGCCCAAACTGCACCTGCTGAAACTGCTTGCACCTTTGCTCGCTCTTCCTGCCTGACTTCAAGTGTATGAAAATTCTCCTGCTTGAAAATGAAAAGCACTTTGTCTGAGGCAGCTGCCAATTACACATGCTTCTTTCTGGCATTGGACACAGGGAATACTTGAAAATGGCACACCAGTACAGGAAGTCAGCAGCACGATCACCATGTGGAAAAACTTGCCAACAGTAAATGATTGGTCAGCTGTTATTTCCTCACACTCCCAGTCCCAGCACAGCATAGACACCAGTAATGATACTCTGTCTCTTCTTTCCCAAGTAAAAAACAAACTTTAAACACAAAAAACACTTCTTGAGGATGGTGAGTTCAGGAAAAGCAAAACAGAAAAGATCACAGAATCTGGAGAAGAAAATGGCATCTCATACCATAATCTACCTAGCAACAGTAGACTATTTCACATAAGAAGGAAGGATATTTTTATCAAAAATCTATTAAAAAAACCACAACTATAAACTGAACATTTTCATTACTTTGTTTTAAATTCTAAAGTTTACAATAAAATGTGCCGCAAGGTGAATAGTGTGGCAAGCTGCATAGCAAATTTATATAATTGTGTGAATTTTACTACACAAATTTCCACAATATGCAACACATTATGTGAATTGCAGAGCATTTCCACTTTGTACAGAGTTACTGGTAACCCTGGGAGTTCATTACCTTCCACAAGTGTATCCACTGTTCAGCCCCCACACCTCACATCCCTCTTCACCATTGTTCTTACTCCAGCAGTAAGCTGGACAGTGCCCAAGGTGCAGAAAGATGCCAGTAGATGGGCCCTCGCCATCTTAGACCTGGAAGCATGGAGCAGTCTACCAGCCTCCTTTCACAAACCCCAAGCCTTATCAACTTCCAAAGGAAGGCTATTGCTTGTACATAGATCCAGGAAGGTGCCCTCTCACCGGAACCACTTTTCATTGACTACCCAACATCTGTTGACATATATGGAATAACTATCACCTGTTTTCTGTTCAGTTCTCTCTCTCTCTCTCTCTCTCTGTCTCTCTCTCTCTAGTGACTGTGTGTACAAAGAAGGAACCATTATCCCCGTAGATATTGTCCCTTTACCTGCTGTAAGAGTAATATTCCTCCACTGTTCCGATGACCTTTCTTCATCTACAGCCTCTGCTTATAGCACTGAGTGTAGGTATTTGCATTTACTGTATCTTATTTGTGCTCTTGGCATATTGCATTGTCCTCTGCTACCGCACCTCCCCCTTGTAATCCCCTCCACTGGGTAACACCTAGAAAGGAAATCCAGCTGAGTGTGCCTTTCTCAGATAACAAATTTAAAATTAATAAATAATTGCTGGAAACACCATCATACTCTTACTAATTAAGTAATCAACCAAACCCTCAGCAATAGCTTTGCAAGGCTGCTGGAGTGGTTTGTCCAGGAAAAAAATGGTCTTAAAGCTCCCACAATGTCAGTCTATGTTGTATGAGACCAGGCACAAACCAAACAAATTATTGCCTATGTTCAGCATCAAGGCAGAAAATGGTGCATCTCCAGAAAAGACCATCTCTTTCAAATACCTCGGAGTATACCTTGATCCCACAATTTCTTTTGAAACCCATCTCCAGCATACTACCACCCTTCTTCATCAGAAGTTAGGCTCACCCTGCAGAGTTCATAAGTTCCTAAAACCTGAAACTAGAATCCAAATAGCACAAGCTACACTTCTCCCCTCACTTGATCATGGCACGACTAACATCGATGATGCCAACAGATCTGTACTACAAAAAAAGCATACCTTATCTCATAGCATTGCCAAATTTGCCTCTAGCAGTGGGTTCAATGCACATCACTGTCTCATGCTAAATACCTTAAACTGACCACACCTTAAACTGGCTACGATCATTAAAAAAATCTTGAAACCTGGCCTCCCCCCACATACCTAGCTAATCAATTCTTGCTTGTTGATCTGCCCACTTCCTGGTCTACCTCTAACAACAAAATCGCAATGCCTCTGTTTTGTACTAACATAGGACAATGCTCCTTTATTTACTGAGCTGCTTCAATATGAAACTCCATACCACCCTCCATCAAACAAACCTCTATGCTGTCAGCCTTTGCTAAGCTTCTGAAAGTTCATTACTCCTCATCCAATGTCTGTAACTGCTTCCGCTAACCCCTCTCCCCCTACCCTCACTCTTACCTACCCAAACTGCATGCGCATTTATCACTCCAGCTCTCATGCCCCCTCTTAGTACTTTTATTCTTTATGCTGTCTCCAGATACTGCAGTTTCTTACTGCTTTCCCATCATGGTACATTTGCAGATTTTAGTATGCACTCTGTATATTATTCCAGTACAACACCTATGTCTGCTGCTGCTCTTATTTTGCAACTATAGCTGTAAAATTCTGTAATGAGTATTTGAACCATGATATACCACCTTCTGTGTCAATGCTTTTGCAGCTGGGTCGTGCCTGAAAATGGCATGCATTGCCAGTGCACTCACCCAGTCAACAAAGTTAAATAAATAAATAAAATAAGTAAATACAGTAACTTACATTTCTGTATTTTTACAGAATTGGCACTTGTATATGCTGCTGTACTGCATTACAGACTTTGCATTGTTTGCACCCTGCTGTGTCAAAGAGACACCCATGCACCTTAGATAAGGTATCTCATGGGGGCATGCCACCATAGGTTTGATGTAGATTTCCAATAAATAAATATCCACATTTTGTATTTAGTTTTAACTGGCAAGAGACACACAAGGGTTTATCTACTGGGGCCCATCACACTAAATCTAGCATTTGTTTTCCACTATGCATTTATGTAATAAAAGATAAACATGTGTATGGTGCAAAGAAAACTGACTAAGTGATTTGTGGCCAAACGTTTATGAGAAATAAATGAGCAATGGCATTAGGAGGAAACATAACCTACTTTCCTGCTTCAGTTATAACAAGAACAGACAGCCCATCATACATAAATTCCCAGCTTATTCCATCTGTCAGCATATTATAGGGCTAGTGTGTGTGTGGGGAGGGTTATTATGATGAGAGAAGAACATCGCACTTCTAGACAACCCTCCTTGTGAGCTTCTGTTGGTCTGGGACATTGATCAAAGGTTGTAGTACTGCCGCATTCAAAGTATTGTAGGCTAGCAATACAGTAATAAAAAAGAGCCTGAGTCTGCAATTCAGTAATAGGGCACAAGCTGAATATCTCTCCTACGCACCTCCCAAATAAATGCACTAGTGATGTTCAGTATAGTGTTGCCAGCCGCACTAATGTGAGACTTATTCCTCATATGATATTTTTGACCTGCTCAGTGATGTCATAGTGTCTGGCATTAGCATAGCAAGGGTTAAAAGAATCTTGCTATGCTGGCTAACACATTGACTGGGGAGCCATTTACAATGACAGAGCTCTGGGGCCATGCAGCAAGCCCAGAATGCCACTGTGTGTTGGCAGGGGCAAGACAAAACATTATCCAGGATGCTTTACATTAGTTATTTATTTAAAATGGGGGGGGGCAGGAAAGACACGTTGACCCAAAGCTCATTTCCAGGTGCACCCTATGGGGGAGAAGGAACAGAAGGTGTTACAAAAATAACACTCATCTATAATAACAGCAAACATTATGCAAGGGGCAACTGTGCATAATAAAATAATGCAATGAATACATCAGTAAACTAGGAGTGAAGCGTAGCCCTCAGCAATTATGTCAGCTAAATATTACACAATGTGCAACTGTGTACGAGACAGCATATGGGAAATATGCAACATAGTTTTACAAGATGCAGTATGCTTGAAAGAACTGAAATACTGTCTGGGAAAAAAAAAGACAGACACTGAGGGACACCGCAGAACTGGCTAAATAGACATAGCCAAATAGATGTCTTTTGATGAAAAGGCTGTGTCTAGTCACAAAGTTTCAGGGTACCTGGTCCTGGTCTCCCATCTCCAATCTGCCTGAAACACCAAAGTAAAAAAAAAACATTTGAAGAAATTTTGGCTGATGAACTGAGATCTTTTGAGTACTCCTTGCATTTTGTCTTTCCCTGTTCTATAGCCATTCTACATAAGGCAGCACTAGGATTCACTGTTGGCTCAGCAGACCCCCTTCCCCCAAGAAACTGAGACACAACCAAAACCATGGGGGGGCCGGGATTAAGGGCAGCAGCAACAATGGACTGTGTGGACCTGGAGCAAGGGTTTTAGAGGAGGTAAGAGAAGAAACCAAGCGAAGTGATAGAGAGAGAGAGAGTGGGAGGTTGCCCTCCTTGGTTGGAGGGGGGAGCTAGTGGAGGCATACAGCCACTCCATAGTGCTTGTTGACAGAAATTGCAGCACTTGGCCCACCCAAGAAATGGAGGAGTCATTCAGCAGTACCACACAGGATGGACAGGTACACTACTGAGCATGGGTGCTTAATGTGGATCTGTAAGCACTTTTTGTGGTGGGGGACAATTAAGATGAAAATAACACAGAAAGAAAATCAGAGATATCTGGAGGGGGAAGCTGTGCCCTTCCTGACCTACTGCCACGGCATGTGGAGCTTGTTGGTCCTTGTGAGAGTGGGGTTCCTGCTGTCAGGTTTAAGCCATAGGCCTACCCATGTGTGGGAGACAAGAGGAGGGACCTGGGGCTTAATGGATTAAGAGGATCAGAGCAATAATCTTCCAGTCACTTTTCTCTGCTAAGAGTACTGAAAAAGACTGTGTGGCCATTATAGGCTGCTGCCAGCAAGGAAAAGCAGTCTGACACACCCACACCTGCGCTGCACCAGCTGAACACTGGTGGTGGCTGACAATTTTGGACCAAGTAACTCCACGAACAACTTCCAAGGGTTGAGACCTCTCAGCTCTGATTGGGGCAGCCATTTTTGAGACTTCTGATTCCTTAATAATAATGAACTTTCTTTCTATAGCGCTCTTCGACAGTGTATCAGAGTGCTGCACAATAAAACAACAGTTGCAGCAATAAAATATTAAAATACAATAAGTTAGTAGACTACAGTGCCATAGGCCATGACACTAGGGTCAGGAGGTCCAGACATCATCCAGTCAGGGCTAGACGAGCCTTGAGTAGTTTGCAAAGCAGCATGAACTTGTGGAGGATTGTAGATGCAGCTGGGATTTTGCTGACCCATTGAGACAATGATTAATGCCATTGCCAGACAACCCTGATTTGGGTCCCTTCCCTCCTACCTTTCCTCACTCATCTCTCCAACCCCTTCCTCTTCTTACCCTCTCAACTCCAGAGATTTCTGTACCTTCTCCATTCCACCACCCTCACTCCTCTACTGGACAAGTTGCTTTGTCCTACCGCTTCCCTTTCCCTCTGGAATTAGCTTCCTTCTCATCTCTGCCTCTTGCCCTCATGTTCTGCTTTTAGATGCCAACTAAAGAATCTTTCTGCCCCCTCCTGTTCCTGCTATCCTCCATTGACATTATGCCCTTTCTCCTCTCTTTCAGTCTTGCTCAATCCCCCCCCCTTTACTGTTGTTACAGTGACTCCATCCTTGATCTGTCTCCAGATCCTGCTAGCAATGTCACCTACCCACCTGACACTGAGCACTATTACTGAATCTCTCATGAGTGTGCATGTATTATTGTGTTACACAGCACTGTTGCTGTTACAAGTGGTATCCAAGTATTGCTGCCTATGTAACCAGCATCTGCTGTATTGTAATCTTTATTCATTCTGTATCCCCCCAATAGATCACACCTGCAAATGAGCCTTAGCTCACTGTGCCTTTCCCAGTTATCAATTTTTAAACAAATAAATTGCCAGACAACCCTTCCCCTGAGGGACACATCAGTGGGCAGGCTGAATTCTTAAGTGGAGTGAAAGAAAATCTTGCAGCTGCAATGAGTCTGTGCCTGTGTGAGCTGGGAGGCACAGTTGTACTGGCCCAGCAGTGAAGGAGTAGGTTGCCACTCACAGCCACTGGAGACAAAATTCTGAGAATGATGGAGCAAGCTTAAAGAACCATAGTCAAAATTTGCAAAAACATATGTTGTGTGGTGTTTTGACTTGTGTGTGTAGTGTGTCCTTCCCTTTGTCGTTAGTAGGTTTTTCTAGATTTGCCTACCAGTTGTATGGCCCCTGGGGATCTCCATGTTTGTATATTTTATTGCTCTTCGTTTTCACATAATGCCTCTTATCCCTTGTGAGAGTAATGTGCCCACCAGGGTGTGTGCATACTGACTTCAACAATCATTCTTAATCAGAAATGAGAGAGAGAGAGAGAGAGAGAGAGAGAGAGAGAGAGAGACAGAGACCAGGTATTTAAGCGGAGCTGGCAATGTCTGCCCTTGTAGAACTTTTCCCACATGGAGAGTAACTCTAACCACAACAGTGTGACAAACTGAGACCATTGACTGAGTGATGGCTTCCATGGAGCCTCAACAAGGACATCATCTGAAAGCTACCAGAAAGAGAGAGATGTGGCTTATGCAGCAGTCTGGTCATTTATTGGGAGGTGTGAATGAGTGTAAGATGGTTGCCTTGCTAAGGGAAGTACACCTGAGGATAAGAGAGCTGGTAACAGTGGAAGATGACTTCGAGGAAGACTGCCATTTCATCCAATTGTAGCTTGAAATGACTGCTTGCCACTACTACAGGAGAAACTGGTGTCCAGTTTGAGACCCTAAGGTGTTACATCGGTACACATGGAGACTGCTAAAGCATGAGCAATGAATAGTGTTAAGGTCCTAAACCTGGGGTTTAGATAGATAAGAAGGTGGTACAGCTTTGGCCCTGTGATGAAACCACTATAATGGCACCAGAGCTCTCACAGCCTTTGAGGGGGGAGCTGGGTGCATGTGCTCTGGAATTGTGGGGCTATTATGGGATAGACAGTACTGTGTGCAAGTGAGAGAGTAAAAGATATTGCTACCCCTCACTCCCATTTTATCCTTTTATCACCTTGTCTTTTCCTTCCCCTCTCTCTTAATAAACTTGTTATACATTTTGCATTATATTTCCTTGTTGGGGATATTATTATGTTATATTGTCATTGTTGTGGGAAGGAACAGTATTGACCAGGGAAATATAGTTCAGGTTTTGTTTGTTTATACTGGGTTGAATCACTGGGAAGTCACATTTGGGGATCGTTCTATAGCCTGACAAAATGCAGGTTGCATAAAATGCTAACAAGACAGACGCGATACATAAAATGCACTTAAAATATATACCATGTTTAACATGTATATCTGGGAACAAACTCAAATTCAAGTGCTTTAGAAAAGCTCTTTAGGTTTTCAGGTTTCCTAACACTGATTTGGATACCTCGGCAGTCAGGAGTACTAGGAGTCAGGCACTGCTAGATGTGATGCAGAATTGTACACCTGGTTAGGGGACCACTGTCACTGAGGCAAAGGTCAGGAAGCATAGGAAAATCAGGAGCAATTATAAAATTCACAAGTAGCAGTTTATTATTTTCAATAACAAATAAAAATTAAATAAATTGTACAGGATTTCTTTTCTGGAACAAAGTCTTTCATCTAAGTGTAGCTCTAAATCTCAATCTCACTCTCTCTGTCTGTCTTAAGCCTTTGCCTAGCAATTAATTTCTGCATCCTGAGCTCATTAGGAGACATTCTGTTTCTCACAAAATATATCAGAACTTTTGTCAGTTTCTTTCCTTGCAGGTGCAACAAAAAGCACATTGTGTCTCAGAAATAATCTCCTGTTGATAACTCTGCAAAAGAGTTTGTGGAGGCCAGACTGCATCTTAGTGTTAACCCCCTGAGTTTCGAATAGCTTTTTGCAACCAGTTCAACAATATAACTATATACATTTTCAAACCAGAGAACCCAGTTTCACATAAGATCCACATATGTTTTTATAACCACAGATAAGCAAGGAGGAAGAAAATATAGAAACAGAAAGAAACAGAATATGAAGGCAGAGAGATAGCAAGAAGAGGAGAATCATGAGAGTGTTAGAGTGATCAGTTCATAGGTCTCACAAGAACATTTTATTGTACAGTCAGAGAGATGAGAGACAGAAAAGGAGAGGCTAGAACATATCCTTACTTTTAACTCCTTCTGCATAACAAAGGGGACAGGGTCTTATTAAAGCCTATCACATGCTCCCCTCTTTAAGAGGGAACCTATTTTAAAAACAAAAAGGTTTCCAAAACTTTATTTTAATTCTCTTCTAACATTACCTTATAATTTTGACAGTTCAGTGCATATGTAGTATCCCTTTTTCTGTAACAAACAGTATAGCAGACCGTTAAGTTTAAACCCACACGTTTTTCTTAACCTTTGGAATTCTCAATTGCTGATCCATATCTGACAGAAAATCAGCATTGATATTCTCTTTTCCAGATTTGTGCATCACTTTGAATTTAAATGGCTGTAGTGCCTAACTGCATTGAGTTAAGCATAGTTTGTTAGTCACTAACATTCCAAGGATCTAAACAAGCATTTGTCAATGCCAAATGTTTGCTTGCTGGCATTGGCATTGGTAGTGTAGGAGTTACAGAGCTGCATAATAGGAATGGCAGTGAAGTTTTGAACTGAAGCCAACCCCATCACCTCCCTGCAGATAGTGACAGGTATTGGGGTGTGTCTTTGGGTTGTCAGGCATAACGGCCATGCTATTTCACCACACCGTACCCTGCAGACACCAAGTGTCACGGTGTGCCTTGGGGTTTTTGGCTCTTATGCGCACCCCATTCCATCAGGAAACACAGTGAGATGGGTGCGGTATAGGAGAATGGGGTGAACTTTGGGGCCAAAGAGCCCAAGGCACACCTCGATGCTGCCCAATGGCTGCAGGGTGTGAGTGGGGGTTGAATGGTATGAGCACTGCAGGCAACAATCCCAAGTCACAGCCCTGATACCTGTCATTCTCTACAGGGTGGGGTGTTATGGTCGGAAACCCTAACACGTCAGGCATTTGTTGGTATTTTCACTCCAAATTGTCACCATTTTTTTTTGTGACCCCCACCACCTCATGAACAGTGGCAATATCAGTTTGTTAGCTGGAAGCTGCTTTTGCACAGTGACTACGGCATCTTTCAATACCGGTGCAAAAATACATTCTTAACAGGATGTGAAAAATGACAGCTATACTGTTCATGGGGAGGTGTAAAAAATGGCAATGTTGAAACTCTGCAGTGAAAATATTAAAAAAACTGGTGAAGTCACAAGCATTCATAGAAAGTGTGCAATGCACACCCATAATGTAATTAGTTTGGGGATTTTTTACAGCAGATTGTCAACACAGGCATTTTGGGACCTCCGATCATGAACAGTGTCACTGTGATTTTCTTTATCTGTCCTGAACAATGATTTCCCGCAGCCACCACGCATTTCTGTGCTGAAAGTGTGAAAGCACATTTTGGCCATGTTGTGAAAAATGACAGCTGTACTGTTCATAAGGAAGTGTGGAAAATGCCACTGGTGAAAATTTTGGCTGAAAATATTACAAATTCATGAACTTACGAGGATGCATGGAAACTGCGCAATGCTCACTCATAACACAGTCATTTTACGGACTTTTGTCACCAAATTTTCAACATAGTCATTTTAAGACCTCTGCTCATGACCAGTGTCACTGTGATTTTCTTAATCTGTCCCAAACATTGCTTTCACACACCGACTGCACCATTGTGTGCTACATGTGCGGAAACACATTTTGGGTGAGATGTGAAAAGTGGCAGCTGTATTGCTCATAAGGAAGTGTGGTAAAATGGCAATGTTGAAAATATGGCATGCAAATATTAAAAATTCTCAAACTTGCGAACGCGGGTAGGAACTGCACAACATGCACTTCTAAAACTGTCATTTTTGGGGATCTTTTCACCAAATTTTCAGCATAGCCATTTTAAGACCTCTGCTCATGAACAGTGTCACTGTGATTGTCTTAATCTGTTCCAAACATTGATTGCGCACGTCAACTGCGCCATTGTGCGCTACATGCACGGAAACACATTTTGGACGACATATAAAAATAACAGATGTACTCCTCATAAGGAGATGTGTTAAAATGGTAATGTTGAAAATCTAGAGTGCAAATATTAAAAATTTGCAAACTTACGAACGTGCGTAGGAACTGAGCAACGCACGCTCATAAAACAGTCATTTTTAGGAATTTTTTCACCAAATTTTTAACATAGGCTTTTTGAGAGCCCACCTTATGAACACTGGCACTGTCATTTCCTTAATCAGTTCTGAAAGGTGATTTCACACAGTGACTGCAAAATCACCCTTCTGGCCCGATTAACGCCATGACAGTTCAAGAATTCATGAGGAGGGGTCCTAAAAACCCCATGTTGAAAATGTAGTGCCAGAATTCCAAAAAATGCCTGAGATATGCATCAAAGTTGAAAAAACCCTATTTATTACATTATACAGCTTACCGGCATTTCCTCAGCTCGCAGTCGGCTTTGAAGAGTGCAGACGTGTTCCCAGTCCACCGAAGATCATCGTGCTAGACTCCGGAGGTAAGTATGGGGTGAGGTGGGGATGTGGGGAAGCAGAGTGTGCAGAGAGTGGTGTGGGTGGGCAGGGAGACCACTGAGGGAACTTTTTTTGTTTACAGGTTTTTTTTTTAGGAAGACAACATGGGACGTTTGCCATGCTGGGGTGGGCTCCCAGCGTGGCAGCTGGAAGGCTGTTTGAGGGGGCCTGGAGCTGACGGGGGATTGGGCACCCTATCGGTCATAACAATTTTTGCCACGCTGAGGTGGGATCCCAGTGTGGCACCTGGAAGGCTTTTTTTGCGGGGGGTGAAGCTGACGGGGGTTTGGGCACCCCTGTTGGCCATACAGTGTGTGCGTGGGGTGAGTGCATGAGCACGCAATATGTGTATGTGTGGGAAGGAATGCTGCTCACTGAAGCGGAGCTCTCCCTTTCAACTGTACAGCACTGCATTTTGAACGATTGCACTATGTTTCTTGCACATACGTGCAAGCAAACATAAAAATGGTCATAATGTATTATTAATATTGAACAAACTAAGTCATCTAGATATCTGGACTGCTTCCAGCTACAGGAAAGTCCAATACCTCGTTTAAAAGAGCTTTTCATGGGCTTTCAAACCATGATTGCCACTGGGAATGAACGTGTCCCTTTAAATTCAGACACTGGATTAAGTTTCCTAAAATCAAAGCAGATTCTTGCACCTCCTTCTTTTTTATTTACAATCATCATTGGTGATGACCAAGTACTTCTCAGTTCTTCAGTAATGCCCAACTCTTTCATGTTTTTATTTCCTTAACTACGTCTGTTCTTAACCGCTCTAGTAATCCGTATGTATTTTGTCTAATAGAGCCTGCATTCCCTGTCACTATTATGTGCTCAACCCCTTTTGATCAGCCTGGCACTGTGGTAAATGTATTGTTAAATGTCATTAGCAAGTTATGAATTTCTGCCGTTTGTTAGGAGGTTAAGGAAACATTCACCTTTATAGCATCAGCAGTTACAGTTTGTTCCAGTCTGTCATAAGTTTCTGGTAAAACTAAAAAAGCAACATTTGGTGTTTTTTCAACCCATTTCTTCAGTAGGTTAGTGTGGTATACCTTAGTAGGAATTTTTCTATCTTGGGTCTCAATCTCATAGTTAACTGTGCCAGTTTGTCTGAGCACTTTATAAGGCTCTTGCCACTTCATTAACAGTTTATTATCTGTAGTGGGTTAACAGTAGCAAGACCTTTTCACCTGGCTCAAAAACTTTTTCTTTTACTCCATGGTCATCATACACCTTCTGCTGGTTTGGCCTCTTCCTGATTACTATGGGCAATTTTAACACATTTTGCCAATTTCTTTCTCAGGTCACACATATAAGAACTTATAAGATGTAATAGACTTTTTCTAAGTGGGGTGATCTTCCCATGCTTCTTTTATTACATCTGGTGGCTCTCTAGGTTGTCTACCATGCAGCATTTCATATCGTGAAAAACCTGTTGAGGCTTGTGGCACTTCTCTGTAAGCAAAAAGCAAGAAAGGTAGCTATTGGTCCTAAACTTTTCCTTTCTTTTTTTTTTCCATATTGCTTTTTCCATTGGTTCAACGATGGCAGGCTATTCAGTCCTGTCTCTTTCACTTCTGTCCAGCACCCCTATGATCTATCCACCCTGAGAATTCCCCTACAGATTTCCCCCTGTGGCAGGGCTGGGAAGAGGAGGACTGTCCTCCCCCCCACCCAGAGATTCTCATCCAGAATTGGGGTGGTGGTTGGGTGGCAGTGTGGGAAGAGAAATGAAACAGGCAGGGCTTCATGAAGCTGGCTCTTTCCCTTTTGCGTTTTCCTCCCTTTAACCCTTGCCATGGCAGCACATAAGCATCCACACGTGGAGGTGTGCACATGCTACGGAACTGCAGCCACTCCCTTACACACTACTCAGACTCTAGCGCTGTCACCTGGCCTCCACCAGATGGCAGCCAAGGAGCGAGACCGAATCCCTCCCCATCCCCGGGAAAGAAGATCAGTCCATTGGATGCTCAGTTCTCCCCTCCCTCCCAGCCAAACCCTGGTGCCCCAAACTCATTCCTGAACTCAGGTCAATGACTTGGTGAGAGATAAGGCACATTGCATCTCAGTCATCTGCGCCATTGGGCCAGCATTTCCCTTCTCCTTTTCCAGACATTTTTAACATGCATTTTGAGATTGATTAAAATGCACAACAAAACCATCTTTCTAAGGATGATAAACGGAGGTTCTTATGGCAGTGATACCTAATAATCTGTAAAGCAACTTCAGAATTGCAGCACCAAAATTACTACCCTGACCAGTAATAATCTCTTTAGATATACCCACCCTGCAAACATTTTGGCAAGCTCTGCTGCCACTTTTGGGGCTGAAACAGTATTGGAACTGCTTCTGGGTATCGAGAAGCACAGTCACATATTACCAAAAGGAATTGATTACCCATTTTATTTTCGTTCAAGAGACCAACCACATCCATTGCATTTCTCTCAAAAGGCACGAGTGTCCACCCTAACTTCGGTACACTTACTCCTTAGTTCTTGCCTGTCCACGTTATCTAACTGGGAGTCTGTAACCATTCTAATTTCTAACAAGTTATCACTATGTATCAATTGGCAGGTCTGCATAGGTGATTATTGACGCTAGCATTAACTACTGCTGTTTGATACCAAGTTGTATTCTACTCGCCAGATCATGATAATGTTCTTCTATTTCCTGTTACTCTGTTATGCTGTGTATTCAGTTACCATATTCCAATGTATTGTTGGACTGTACCAACTACGCAAGCCAAATCCTTTGAATAGCAAGTTATGTTTTAGCCCTCTGATGCATATGTTTCTCAAGACTCTAGCATTGTATAATACATGATAGCACTCTGATGTACTGATTGTTAATCTGGACCTCTGTATTGTATTGTATCAGGAAGTGGTGGATATGAATACAGTGCAGGGCTTCAAACAGGCATGGGATAGGCATAAGGGAGCAATACATATGAGTATAAATAGAAAGGCCATTGACAGAGCAAAGGCCGATGGCACATTCATAAGGCAGAAAAATAAATGGGCAGACTGGATGGGCCTTGTAGTCCTTATCTGCCGTCAACTTCAATGTTTCTATGTACTCTACATGTTAGCACTATGATGTGCTGTATGTTCTTGCTACTCATGTCATGTGGCCTTTTTGTTATCTTAAGTGTCATCTTTATAGCCCTGGTCACGCCTAAAAATGGGCCCTGGGACCAGTGTACCTACCCAGTAAACAAATAAGTAAATTAAAAAAATCAAAGGTAGGGGCACCAGGGGCACCTTGTCTTTTTTCAGTCACTGGGACTACTTTCTGACACTCAGCACAAGAACTGCAATAGATAGCAACATCTTCATGAATTCCAGGCCAGTAAAATCTGTACAACAGTCTGGCAAGGGTGCTATCCCTACCCGAGTGACCAGCCATAGGACTATCATATGCTATCTGTAACAACTCAGTTCTGTACTTCTTTGGTATGACTAATTATTCTATCTGTTCCTGCATCTGAGGATTAGCCCAAATTCTATACAGTAGCCCATTACATTTTTTAAACATTGGTTCACCCTGGTTTTGTTTCACTACAGCTGCTTAAAATAACCTTGGAGAGTAACGTTGTTAGCTTGCTCAGAAACAAAATCACAATCAGTTATCAGTTTAGTTTCAGCATTTTCACACATCGATCCCTTATGTCTATCTCTCTTTTGTTGCCACTGTTTTTTCAGGCATCTTCTTTCCTTCTTGGACTTCCAGATCTTGGAGCTATGCTCAAACAAGTCCACATCAAAGTCACCAAAGAGGAAAAGCATCTGCACCATCTGAGATTTTCTTTGTCTGTGCTCTTGCCATCACCACTACTGAAACTACAGGTTTTGTTTCCTCTGAGATTAACTTAGTAAATCCTGAGAAGTCATTTCCAATAATCACAGGTACAGGTAACTTAGGTACTACCCCTACTTTCATTTGGTGCGACACCCCATTAATATTCAGAGTCACTTAGGTCATGAGATAGTATCAAGTGTCCTTGTGGATGCAGATGACACCAGTACCTGGTCCTTTTGCACCGTATTTTCCCAGCATTTCAACATGCACTAGGATCTGTCTGCTTCCCAAATCAATAAGTCCCTTCTCAGCCTTATCTCCCACATTGACATCTGTTAAATACGTCCCGCAATTTGCTATGGCCAAATCTGCTCCAGTGTTACCCTCCTTATTTTTATGGCAGTTTCTTGCTATATGGCCTGGCTTGTTACAGTTACAGTAAATAAAGTCTTTGGGTTCAGATCTGTTACTCCTACCATAGTTCTTATTTGATCTGGAGTTAAATTGGGAAAAATAGGGTCTTATCAGTCTTTGGCTGCTACTTTGCTGCTGCATGGTTTGTCTAGCCATCTGACAGTCCTCTGCCAAAGAAACAGCCTTTTTACCCACTTTCTGGTCAGTTTTCCTTTACCTAAAGTTGCATGCCTGTAGGCAGAATGTTGATGAATTGTTCCATTGCAAATATGTCAATGACATGGAGGACTGTTTTACCCCTCTGGTTGGAGCCATTTAATAAGGAGTTCTCTGAATCGGGTGAAGGCTTCTCAAGGATTGTTGAATGAGCAGTGCTTCAGAGAGCAGAATCTTTGCTTAGAGTTCACTCCTGAGATGTCATATAATTTCAGGATTTTTTTTCACAAGGTCATAACTTTCTGCTTGTGCAGTATCCATATAGCTGTAGGCAAGTTGGGCTTTTTACATGTCAATTAAGGTACAAGCCTAATCACCCATTGCTGCTTTGGCCACTTACAAGCTGCAGCAACCCTTTCAAAACTTGTCAGGTGAGCTTCAATATAATCTGAGGGACACAACTTTGTAAGTTTAATGCCTCTTAAATTGTTTGTGCTTTGTTCCTCTGCTGGACCTCTGCCAGGTCCTCCAGCTTTGATAGCTGGCAAGGCATTCAGCAATCACTGCTCCAGTCACTGCATCTCATCTCTTCTCTTCTCTACTATTCTATTCTCTTCTCTTCTCTTCTCTTCTCTTTCTGTCATTGCATCTGTTCTTTTCTCTGCTGTTCTTGTTGCTGCATCTCTTTGTTGCTCTGCTGGACCTGTGCCAGGTCCTCAGCTTTGATAGTTGGCAAGGCATCCAGTCATCACTGCTCTGGTCTCCCTTCCCCTCCCTTCCCTTCCCTTCCCTTCCCGTCCCTTCTCTTCCCGTGATTGCATCTGTTCTTTTCTCTGCTGCTCCTGTTGCTGCTTCTCTTTTCTTCTCTTCTCTGCTGCTCCTGTTAATACATCTCTTCTTTTCTCTGCTTCTCTGTCTCTCTTTGTTGTACAGCCCACCATTTAAAGAGGGTAGATAGATTTTTTAGGTTCTGTCCCTGCCTGTTCTTCCCCCATCACTGGTTCCAGCTATACATTCTCAGTTTGAACTTTTTTTTCTGCTTCTAGTTTGGCTGCCATTCTTCTGGTAATCACTTCTAGGCTTGCTATTGCAGGGTCCACTCCTTTCTTCTGTGTTTCCCTGGTACCAGGTCTAGTACTTACGCACAAATATCCTGGCTTAGAGTTTGCATGGTGTAAATCCCACTGTTGTCACTATCTGTCATCAAGGAAAGCATAGGAAAACCAGGAACAGTTATAAAACATGCAAGTAGTGTTTTATTATTTTCAATAACAATAAAATAAAAAACATTTAATTGTACAGGATAGCTTTCTGGAAGGCAGTTCAAACAAATTAAAGTCCTTCATCTGAGTGTAGCTCTAAATCTCAATCTCATACTGCCTCTCTGACAAAAGATTGCTCTCTTTTTATAAGATGTCTTTGCCTGGCAATTCATTTCTGCATCCTGAGCTCATTAAGAGACATCCTGTTTCTCACAAAACGTATCTGAACTTTGTCAGTTTCTTTTCTTGCAGATGCAACAATATAGAATATTGTATCCCAGAACTAATCTCCTGTTGACAACTCTGCAAAAGAGTTTGAGGAGGTCAGACTGCATCTCAAAGTTAACCCTCTGAGTTCCAAATACCTTTTTGCAACTATTTCAATGTATTTACTACCGAAGACTGAAACCACTTTCCCTGACAACTTGAAGCTCGATGCCAGAAGCCCGACAGTCAAAATCCTGATAGTGGGATTTTTATTTTTTCTCATGTTTCAGGGGGCTTTACCCCCAGCTTCGCCCTGCACCCCCCTTAATTAATATAACAAACTCCGTGGAGGGGGATAAAATCCAGCTGTCTGGATTTTGAGTGTTGGGCTTCTGGCGTTGGGCTTCTGGATGTCAGGGTAAGTGGTTTCAGTATAATGTAATGATATCATTTCAACAATTTAAGTTGATCCATTGAACTTCCACTTTTGCACAGCTAAATTTATATATAGAATTATTAATTCTGGAGTCCCACAAAAACTTTGCAATTGGTTGAGACCTTATTATGATGGTTATTTTTCCAGACATAGGACAGATGGTTTGGTTTTTAAAACACCTTTTATGAGCTCTAATTGTGGACAGAGGGCTCCATCCATCTGGAATGAAATTCCTTGTGATATAAGACATCTGCACTCTGTTAAAGTATTTGCAAATGAGCTAAGGATGTTATTTGAACTACAATTTAGCTGTAATTGTTTTATATGATTATTTATCATCGTTTGTAACAGTATTTTTAGTCAGATATACTGTATTTGTATTGTATTTCTTTCTTTTCTTTTCGTATGTATGTTTTTTATGTAGATCACACTTGTAAAAGGAACTCATTTTCCAGTGTGCTTACCCATTAAGTGAATAAACAACAACAACAGCAACATATACATTTTCAAACCAGAGAATCCAGTTTCACATAGGATCCACATATATTTTTGTAACCACGGATAAGCTGAGGGAAGAAAAGATAGAAACAGCAAGAAACAGCAAGTGAAGGCCGAGAGACAGCAAGGAGGAAGAATCAAGAGACTGTCAGCATAATCAATTTATAGATCTCACAAGAAAATTTGATTGGGCAATCAGAGAGACAAGAGACAGAAAATAAGTGGATAGAACAGATCCTTGCTTTTAACTCTTCCTGCATAACAAATGGGGCAGGGTCTTATTCAGCCCTGTTACACCTATGTGGCAGGAAACCATCCATGTCTTGTTAATTGCCTACTCAGAGGTGGTGGGCAGGATGGTGATAGGGAACTATTGGGGTCTGGTGATCACAATTCCACATGGTTCCAAATGGCTGTGGGGAACTTTGGTCCCAAATCAAGGGTGGTGTTTCTGGACCTCAAATGGGCAGATTTACCCAGATGAGAGAAAGGTTCAGGGAAAACTTTGTGGGGATAGATCAGATTAAGGGGGTAGAGGAAAAGTGGGGAAGTATCAAGGGGCAATTCTGAAAGCAACCAATTAGAGGTGTGGAAGGTTATGAGAGCAAAAAAAAAAGGCCTTCATAAGGTACAAGGTTGACAAAATGGAGGAGAAATGGGAGGATTGTCAGTCAAAGTTAAAAGAGGCAAAGTTGGCCATAAAGAGGACAAATGCAGGCCAGAGCTGTGTATCACTGAGGGCATGAAGGGAGAGGAAAAAATAATTTTTGGGATACATTAGGAGGAAAGGAAGACTAGGGAAGGATTGTTAGTCTAGCTGATGGGGGGAGGGTAATGGAAGGTGATTAGCAAAACTCCAGTGTCCTAAACAATTACTTCTGGTCAGTGTTCATGATTGAGGATGGTGGACCTGTGCTGGAAAGCTAGACAAAGGCAGCAACAAAGGGGCAAAGGAAATGGGGAGGGTGGTTATCACAGCTGAATGAGTAGGAAAAGAGTTATCAGCCTTTAAGGTGGACAATGTGCCAGGAGCAATGGCCTGTCCTGAGGGTACTTAGGGAACTTGCTTCAGAGCTCTCAGTTGCATTGTCCCAGCTATTTAATGACTCATTGGAGTCAGGAATAGTGCCAGGAGGTTGGACATCTGTGATTGTGGTCCCACTCCACAAGGGGGGGGACAAGGAGGACCCAGGCAACTATAGATCAGTAAGCCTTACCTCCATAGTGGGTAAACTAATGGTGACATTAGTGAAGGAAAGGCTAGTAGTCTATGAGTATGTTTTTTTTAGAGGGGAAGATCATGTCTGACCAATCTGATTGTCTTTTTTTTGACTGGGTCACTAGGGTAGAGAACAGATGCCTGCTGTTTGATTAACTCTACTCTGACTTCAGCAAAAGCCTTTGATTCTGTGCCTAATGGGAGGCTGCTAAATAAATTGGAGGACTTAGGAACAGAGATGGGATTAGTCAAGTGGGTCAGAAACTGATTGGGGGAAGCAACAGGAGGTGGTGGTTAACAAGGTCAAATCTGGGAACAAGGGGGTCAAGGATAGAGTACCAAAGGGATCAGGTTTGGGACCTGGTCTATTTAATATGTTTGTTAATGACATTGAGGAAGGTATCCAGGGTAAGATGTGTCTCTTTGCTGATGACTCAAAGCTCTGTGGCAAGATGCACTGTGAGGAAGGGGTTAGGGAGCTTCAGAGCTTCAGAGGGCTCTAGAAAGGCTTGAGAGGTGGTCAAAGGTCTATCAGTTGAGATTCAGTGTCAAGAAATGCAAAGTAAGGCACCTAGGGAATAAAAACCCATGTACGGAGTATTGGATGGGATAGGCAAAGTTGGCCCCTTCAGCAGCAGAGAGGGATCTGGAAGTCCTCATCAGTGTCTCACTCAACAAACTAACCAGTGCAGTAAGACATATAGCAAGGCATCTATGATGCTGGGATGTATAGGTAGTAGTAGGCAGAGAGGGAAGATGTTGCTGTCCCTATACAGATCATTGTTGAAGCCATACCTTGAGAACTGTGCCCAGCTTTGGAGGCCTTACCTGAGAAAGGACATTGACAGGCCAGAGTCAGGGCAGCAGAGGGTCACAAAAATGATTCAAGGACAGCTGGGCAGATCTTACGAGGAACAACTGAAAGCCTTGAACATGTACTTGCAGAAGGCCACATGGGAGGACATGACAGAGACTTATAAGTTCCTAAGGGGTGCAAATAGGGTAAATTGCTAGGACCCGTTTATTAGAAGTAGTGATGCAGTCAAAAAAAGCCACACTTGGAGACTGGTGGGGGAGAAAATTCAAGAAGGATGTAAAGAAATTTTACTTCAATGAAAGTGTGGTGGAGCCTTGTAACAGATTACCAGCAGAGGTAGTAGGAGAGGCGAGGGCCATTAGTAGGTTCAAACATGGATGGAACATGGCAAAAGGGACTCATAATCCCACTTGGGGAAACCATAAAAGGCAATGAAAGTGGAACAGGGTGGGGTGAATAACCCACAGTGGCACTAGATGGGGGGTAAGGTACCAACAACCATGGGCAGACTAGATGGGCCATCGGTCTCCTTCTGCCATCAGATTCTATTTTCCTGTTTCTAAGCCTCACATGTGGTACCCTATGTCCCACATTATTACTGTGAATAGTAGCTAAAAGGGGAACAGTGTTTAAATGGAACTAAAGCTGTCAGTCTGTAAAATGCTGTGGTACTTATTTATTTTATTTATTTGAAAAGTTTTACCAGGAAAGGTATACTAAGCTACAATAGTTCATTTCCAGATGCGCTCAGGGGGAAGGAGGAATGGGAAAATACAATTGGTGTACACATAAAACCAAGATAACACAAGCAAATAAATAGAAATAATACAATAATTTAACTCTGAACAAATTACAACTATGACCAGCTTAAGATGAGCAGAGGATAAATAAATAAGAAATTCAATATTGCACATTTAAAACTTGAGTTTGGTGGCCTGACCCTAGCAGAGGCAGAGTAGGTGAGGGGAATAGAGAGAATATAGCTAACCTTGCTGAAGAAAGAGTAGGTGTGGAGAGAGATAGGGTAAAGAGGGAAGCAGACCTGCAGCCCTCTAGGAGGTACACCCCCTGAGGCCCAGATTCGGCAGGGGGGAACCTAAACCAAAAGTTCTGGTTTTCCAGGCCTGCAAGAAGAAAGACAGGGTAGAGGTGAGGGAGGCAACCCTTTCTCTCTGAATATAGACCAGTTACTGTTGGTGTCCCCCAAGGGTCAATCCTTATCCCCCCCCTTTTTTCTGTCTGTTTATAAGTGACCTTCCCTTAGCCTGTAAGTCAACTAAAATCCTTCTATATGCTGATGATGCAGTATTCACCTCTACTGACTAGTGCCTGGGGAAACTCCAGCAGAGGCTACAGACTGACGTTTCTGCTATCCAGGATTGATTCACTTCCAGTCTACTTGTTATAAACACTAAGAAATCCAAATCTATGCTCTTGACACCCACAGTAAGTCTCCCTCTTCTCTATCGCTAAACGTTACCTCTTCTTTGGGAATCCTTATACAGCAGGTAGATACCTTCAAGTATTGGGATCACCCTTGACTCTGGGTTAACTTATGCAGCACATAAGTTCCATTCCACTGGGGTGTCAAACAGACAAGGCATACTGATGAGTCCTGGTAGGACGAAACACGTGTCTATGTCATCTGTTAGCACCCTTTGCAAACTGTGTGAGAGACCTTTTGGCACCATGCAATTCTGCTTAAAGTTGAACCAGCATAACATTCTGTGGTGATTTGCATATGCAGCCCATGATGCTTTGCATTGTGTGGGCATGTGTGATTTTGCATTTTATTATGCAACACATGTTGACAGCCTAATCAAGACTGCTGACTCCAGTCTTGGGCTGCTCTACAGATATAGGAATTGCTTTCTACCAGAGATAAAGAAACTCCTAGTCAGATGCTACATCATCAGTATAATTGACTATAGCCTGATGGTCTACAGTGCTGCTAATGACACTGGCCGGGACTGTGGTTATAAAACAGAGCATGCTGTTTTGTGCTTGACCTACAGTAAGTGAGAACTTTATAGTAATCTGGGTTGGCGAAACCTTGTCTCAAGATTACACTACAGCATCTTGATCACTGGCAAGAGAGCTCTTCTTGGTTTGCTGTCCCCTGGTGTGCAGGCTATGCTCTGCTTGATTGACCAAAAATATGTAACAAGGGGTGTCAAACAAAACTTCCTCGTGCTGCCCCCAATGAGAAAACATTATTAGGCCAAACATGTTTCTCTTTCAGATTCCCTAAACTGTGGAATGACCTGTCCCATTCTCTAAAATATGCTGGCTCTAGAAATCTGTTTAAATCTCAACTTTTTTCTTTGCTCACTCCCCCCAGCCCCTGCAACTGCTATAGATGATCTGTTAACCTGACTCCACCTGTCTGCCAGTATAGCATGGGTACTTGTACTAGCTAAACCACTGTTTAGTAACTGCTCTACCATCCCCAGCCAAATCCTGTAACTTAGCAGCCCACAGTACCTCCTTGGTTGTGTGGTATGACTGATTGTAATGGGGAGAAAGTAGTAGGCAGCTTGCCAATATGAATTTCAGTATCACTCTTTATCAAAGCAAGCACCTTCTTACTGTTACAGTCATACCTTAGTCCTTGTACCTTTAAGTTGTCAAAACAATCCAATGCTAACAGTTCACCAACAATTCTGGATCTATCAAAACTCTCTGAAATACCAGTCTCTAGGAGGGCCTTTTTGCAATCCAAATTCTCCCCTCAACACCAATCTTCCAGGTCTTGGAGTGTCATTGTGACTTTTCACAACTAGGGGCAAGACTTTCTTTTTTCTGAAATACAGGTTTGGGGATGACCACTATGGGGCAGCAAATCCCAGTGGTGCCTGCACTTGTAGCAGCTCCTCTGACTCACCTTGGCTGTTTCTGGGGCCCTTGAGTCTCCCCTGAATACACCTCGAGGGGACTGGCCTAGGTTCTCTACAAGACAAGTGGCACTGTAACAATAACTGTGCGCAGTGCCTCTACCTTGGGTAGTGATATGGAATACCTGTGGATAAATTGCAGGCTAATCCCCCCCTAGGAAAATATAGTAACTGCTCCTATCATTCCTTCCTCACACAATAACAATTCCCTCTTCTTGCAACGAGTCACAGACAAAAATATAACATTAACAATTAACAGTTTTTATTTTGAGGGAGGGGAGAAAAAAGGAGAAAAAAAAAACACAACAGCATTAACAACTGGGATTGGGATTGTACTGCATTACATATGAACGTACAAAGAAGCCAGAAGAAGAAGGCCATTTGGTCTATCTAGTCTGCTCGAATTGCAGGAGCCACAGCTTGAGCTATTGTCCCCCCTTCCCACTCCTCCCATCCTCCCTACCCATGATACTTACCTTCCCCCATACCTATCCCAGCCTCTCTTGAAGCTGTCCACTGTCTTCAATGAGACCACCTCTTTTGGCAGTGCATTCCAAGTGTCCACCACCCTCTCCAAACTGTTTTTGTATTGTATGATTGTACTACATCCCTAGTTGTGTATTGTTTTGTATTTAATGATTGTATTGCATCCCTAGTTCATAATGTAACACCATATCTCTGTTTGTCTTGGATTGCACTATGAATGTATGTATGCATCACATACTGTGCCTGCTAATTGTTGTTCTTCATTGTATCTGGCCCTAAACCCTTTGAAAACAGGCACAGCCTAAAGGGTTTTACGTGAACTACATAAATAAATAAAGCATGGCAAATGCTGAAACTGCTGTTTAAAGGTAATTACATCCTCATCATCCCAAATTGCCTTGCTGGGACTTTGTGTATAGTGGGTGCAAAATAAAATCTAACTTTTTAACAGACCAAGGATGCTACTGATTGCCCCCAGGATGGAGTCCGAGCAGCAGAGAGTGAGTGGCAGCACTGCACTACCCAAGGATGACAAGAAGAAGAAGAGAACAGTAGGTGGTCTCCCCCCAAGGGGCACAGTGTAGCGTGGTCAAGCAACTCCATTGGGGTGGTGCAGAGACTTCTATAGACAGCATCCCAGCCTCTATATCAGAACAGTCCAACCACCAGAGCAGGGACTGAAGGAATACAGGAGTTACTTGCATTAGACACTCCAGCTTATCAGAATGCCTTGCCCACTTTGCCCTGAGGAACCAGAGGGGCAGTCAGTATGGCATCCTCCATCAGGTCAATGAGCCGCAATAGGCATCTGGCAGAAACAAAGTCACTGTAGGAAACCAGCTGAGCTTGGGCCATCAGTGCCATAGCACATTCTGAGGGCAGAAACATCTGATCCATTCCCGTGTCCTTCAACATGGCCTTTAGCAGCCAATCATCGATGTAAGGGAAACATAGAGGCTTTCACTGTGCAGGGCAGCTGCCACTACGGCAAAACACTTGGTAAAGATGTGGTGCAGAACAAAAAGCAACGGGTAAGACACAAAACTGAAAGTGCAAGCCCTGCAGCATTAAACGCGGGTAATTTTCACTGACATGCAGGTCTTGACATGAAGGCATGCATCCTTCCTATTTAGAGCAATCATCCAGTCCTCTTTAGTAAAAGGGTAGAAGGGACTGCAACTCATGACAGGTAAAGGATCAATGAGTGAGTTATGAAGGTCCTGACCCTTCACAAAAAAAAAGACAAATGGCATATTCTGAATTGTCCAAATATATATTAGAAGGCAGTATAGCATAGTGGTTTAAGGCTCTGAGCTGCAAATCTGGTGACATCCAGAAGACCAGACCTGGGTTTGAATCTCACAGCTTCCACTTACATACTGTGTGACCCTGAGCAAGTCACTTAACTTCCCTGTGCTCCCAGGTTGCACCTGTAAAAAAAGCTTTCAGCTTAGTGTGCTACTCCTGGTTAAACAACTAAAAAAAAAAATACCACACATGTTTAAGAATAAACATTTCAAATTAGATCTTTTTTGGAGCTGTTACCGTTCATTGTAATGCATTTTTGTTTTTATTTATTTATTTAACATTTTGGTAGCCTGGAAAGGCACACTGAGCCAAGGCTCATCTCCAGGTGTGACCATGGGTAAGGGGATAAGGACAGTAATATAACATCATATACAGGAGAACATACACAGAAAATGTCGTAAATACAATATTTACATTGAAGACATTGTACAATGTGACAATCAAGTACGGCAATCAAGTATCAGCGATAAGTAGCATTAAAGTTAGGAGATAGCTATATGACAAAAGCACAGGGAAGCACAGGCCTGTATGCAGGGGGATTAATAATGGTTAGTCTAAATTAGTAACCAGGAGATTCCATGCAGTGGAGTGGAAGTCTATCGATAATGATGAGGAGGGGGCAAAGCAAGGCAAGGCAGCTGAGGGGTGTAAGAGGGAGGCAGGGCAAATGTAAAAAGGGTGTTTGGGGCAAGGTTGGGGCAGCTAGAGAAGTTGAGGAAGGTGGGGCATGCTGAGTCAGGTACAAGGAGTAGGAGAGCATACACAGGGGAAGGGGGAGTAGTCGGAAGTGCTTTTTGAGGGATGCTGCGATTAGCAGAATACAGACCAGGAGAAGGAGGCTGTTCCAGAGGGCTAGAGCCTGTAAGAAAAGAATAATTTCCCTGAGAGTGAGTGAGTGAGGTTGGGGCAGAGCAAAGGAACGGTGGTCATGGTTGCGCAGTGAGTATCCTAAGTTGGGGGCTGGGACTATCAATGATGAGAGGTAGGAGGGAAAGGTGTCAAACCAGTACTTTGCGATGAAGGTGGTGCAATGAGCAAGACAGCAGGTGGAGAGCGAGGGGAGAGATATGGCTCAAATGAGGGAGCAATGATGTTTGTGATAAGGGAGGCTAGTGGCAAAACAACAGAAGGCATGGAACAGAGGGTCCAACTTGGAAAAGGGATGATTGAGTGCCACGCTGTATACTACATCAGCGTAGTCAAAAGATGGGAGGATGAGCTTGGAGATGAGTTCCTTTCTGATGGCGATTGAGAGGCTGTCCTTGTGTCTATACAACATGCCTAATTTAGAATGTAGCTTGCTGTGGATAGCATCAAGGTGGCGGGAGAAGTCCAGTTTAGTGTCCAGCAGCCATACTCTCAAGTATTTACAGGAATCAACGGCCTCGATTTTGGAGTCATCTAGGGCAAGGAAGAAGTGGGGAGAAGGCAGTTTGGCCAGCTTCTGAGCAGAGCCAAACGCCATGGTGATCCTTTTTTTGGTGTTACATCTGAGCAAATTGGTTTCAAACCATCGTAGCATATTATCAAAGTTGGCCTGTAGGATGGGCATAATATGGGGAAGGAAGGGACCAGATGCATAGATCACCATATTGTCGGCAAACATATGAACATGTGAGGCAAAGCTGACAGAGGGGAGGCTGTTGACAAATATTGAGAAGAGTAAAGGCCCAAGGATCGATCCCTGTGGTAACCAGGGCAGGATGGGGGGGGGGATTTGGTGTTACCCAACTGCACAAACTAGAAAGCAGGTAGGCCTTGAACCAATCTGTGGCTGAGGGCCATAACCCTTAATAAATAAAATTAACATCCACAAAACATGTAACAATGGACATACATGACTAAGTACGTAACTGCATATTACAAAATAAGCTAAGTATTACTAGTTCATAAAAGCTTTATAATTTAAGGCACATTAAACTCAATTACTGAGCTATAACTGTTTATACAGGTGTTCTTTTTTAATATTTTAATATTTCTTAAAGAGATCTACCAGGCTAGCGGTATGCACCACTTAGTTCGGTGCCTTATCTCCTAAACTACTGCTGCTGCTGTAAATGTGACCCCAAATCTCCCAATCGTTATTAAAATATAGTGCTCATAAAATTTAATTTACTGGGTCTCCTGTACTTCCCGATTCGAAGATCCACCCCCACGCTGTCCCCGTGCTCAACAAAGTTATGATATGATGCCAGGGAAAGCGCGGGTATGAGCTCCATTATAGTCTATGAGGCCTAATTTAACATCAAGTTCATGTGTTACAGGGATCATCTGGTAATTTCTCAAGGGCACCGGGTAACTAAAAAGCCTCATGTTAGTCACCCGGTGCCCTTAAGAAATCACCAGATAGTCACTGTAACACATAAACTTGATGGTAAAGCAACTCTCATAGACTTATAATAGGCTTCGTCAATAAGCATCGTGTCCTATTTTGTTGACGCATGGTGTGAGGCGGAATCTGTTGGGAGGCAGGAAGATCCAGCTCAAGTAAATTTATGGTGCTACTGGCAACGTTGGAGCGAACCATGTGCTGGCAACGGCTGGTGGGAGGTGAGCTTTCAGACAAGGTGGTGCAAATCTCAGGTTTAACCTGAGTGAACTCTACATGACTCAAGTACACATGAATAGCATAGAATAAAATACTGAATTGCTAAAAAGAATAGAATGGGATAGAATAGAATGCATACAATACAATACTCACAACACGTACAATACACACAATACATACAGTACAATTCATACAATAAATAGAATAAAGTATGGGGTGGTATGTTAATACAGATTTACAACCTCTCTGTTAAGTTAGATGCTGATAAACCCCAACAGCGAAGCTCAAGGGGTTTATGAAAGCACCTAACTCTGACAATGTGTGTAAACTTCGAGTTTACACTCACCACCTATATTTTAGTTTATATAATTGTTGGGTTTCCCTTTTTTTCGCCTCAGCAATTATATTAAATAAAATGAAGTTGCTGTGTGGCCTCGGTCTGGTTAGGTCACAGTGCACAGTCCACGGTCTTGTTCATCTTTTGTTTATTTATTTAAAAGTTTTTTTGTATATTTTTGTTGGCATGTGAAAAGAATGTTGTGGTGCATTTAAAAAAAAAAAGTACAGCCTAGTCCAAGTGGCAGTTCAGGGTTTCTTTGCTGTTCAGGGAGATGGCAAGCAGAGAGCAGTCAGGAATAGAGGAAGTGTGGCAGGCGTCTGTGCAGAGTGAGGGAAGCCGTGCGCGTGTTTGCTGTAATAAACACTCCTTTATTATGGCAAATTATGACATGGTTTTCCTATGGGAAAAAAGGAGACCACTAATTGTACAAACAGTACAAAACAATACACACACAGTACAATACATACAATACATAAAATACATACCATACCATACCTCTTCCATTGGTTAAGTGCAGCATTATAATATACTATAACATACTGGCCAAGATATTCAAAGATCCTGGATTATGTACACAAAAAGTTTGCTCCGGGAGCAAATTAGTGACAAGAGCAAATTCCTGATATTGTATATTGAAACGTGCCCAAGCCCATATCAAGTGCTAATGGCATGTTCCAATAAACAGTACCATCCAATGGAGCCAGGTAGTATTCCGACTGCACCCTCAAACAATAACCCCTTACTGGTCACATGCCACATGAGTTACTGTTTGTGGCCATTAAGGAGATGTGTGGCTGGCATGAGCAAAGAATCAGTTATTTATTTATTTACTTACTCGAATACTTATTTTATTTATTTAACAGTTGGTAACCAGGAAGAGCACATTATGCCAAAGCTTGTTTCCAGGTGTGACCAGGGGAAAGCGAAAGAGGATACAATCGAACCAATACAGAAGTACGCTGTTTCAGGTATCATTTCTGAAATTAAACTGAGGGTCCCACAAATGGTGATTGCTCCCGTGGAGCCATCTGACATATTTATACATCCCCATGCAAATAACTTCATGGCACTGGCAAGGTACTATGGGGCTATTTGCATCTCATTTAGGCCTCATTACAGACCAGGAGCAAATGGCAACTGTGCCCCTGCATCGCCCCTCAGTACTGCTAAATTCAGTCCCTGGCCATTTAGTGGTCCCCCAAATGCCCATTCACATTAGTATTTATTTATTTATTTCCTGTAACTGATTCCTTGTTGGTACAAAAACTGTATTTATATGTATAAATAATCATGTCTAATTCCTCTGTTTTTTAATATATGTAACTAACTCCGGGTCACCCCTGAAAAGGGGGCATCTCATCTCAGTGGGTTTACTCTGTCACCAAAATTCAAATAAATAAGTTATTTATTTATTTAGTTATTTATTACACACAAAATCCTCTAGACAGGGTCTATTTTCAGAGGATCTAGATTCAATCACAGAGCAGTTTAGGAACAACAGTTGTTACGTTTTACAAGCTGAGGTTAAGAGTTAGAGCACGGTCATATACAATTGTGTGTACTAACAGGGTATTTACATACAGTGGTAATTACATAAAAGTTGACTGGTATCATGCACTGTGCATCATTGTGCTGTAGCGGTATACATGCTGTTCTATGGGTACCGCATTTGTGTATTGCTCACTATACTATGCTACCAGTCGACTTTGGACAATTTATTTATTTATTTATTTAGTTTTTGTTGACCGGGTAAGTGCACTAGACAAATCCTGCCTATTTTCAGGCATGACCCGGGGGAGGAGGATACAGATGAATGCCAACTGACCTTGAGCTAGATTAAGCTGTTGGTGGTATTTATTTAGTGAATGAGGAAAATTTGGCCAAGACACCAGGGAAATTCCCCTACTCTTTTCGATAAGTGCCATGGGATCTTTAGCATCCACTTGAACTACCACCAATCCAGGCAGATGGGACCTCGGTTTAATGTCTCATCTGAAAGACGGCACCTCAGAAGTGCAGCACCCCTCTCATGCTGCACTACAGTGTCAGTACTGGGATATTAACCCAAGTGCCAGATGTGGGAACTGAACCCACAGCCCTCTGATCTCCCGGCCTCAGAGGCGAGTGTGCTACCTGCTGAGCCACTGACACTGCTACCACCGTATGTACAGGATATTATACAATATTATAAAGAAGACTAAGCTAGACATATGAAAAGTAAGCTAGTAAAGGTGGTAGGTGTAGGAGAGGAGCACACATTGGGGAGAGATGACAGGGGACAAGGAGGGATAAAGAGGGTGAGTGAAACAGCCAGCTATAGCAGCCACGTTGGTTGATAGGGATGAGTAATGCTAGTAGCTGGGTTTTGAAGTGGTTTAAGTAGTCAGTGATTTTGAGTGAAGGGGTAAAGAAGTTCCATAATTAAGGGAAGTTGAAGAAGAAGCAGGCCTGCCCAAGTGAGGTTTTATATCATGGTAGTATCAGGGAGTTTTGAATTCTACCCCTTGTTTGGTGAGAGGAGGCCACTGGACTCAGCAGGGAATGGACATCTGGGGATAGCTTTCCAAGCAGATCTTTTTCTACCAGTAACCAAAGTGACATAGTGCAGCCAGGAGTCCAGTTTGAGCCAGTCTAGGTCACTGCAAAGAATGCACCTACTGTATGCGAGTCCCATTTTTGGTTGAGTGCAAAGTGGCAAGCCCTGTTCAGCAGACCCCTGACTCTATCATGCACTCTGTCACAGGCAGCCCCATAGACTGTGAGTCCATAGTCTACAAGGCTAAGGATGTAGCAATGAACTAGTAGCTGTTTAACCTCAGAGAGGAGGTTGTTTCAGTGCCTGTGCACCATCATCACAGATGACCTGAAATCATCCAAGCAGACCACTAAAGCAGTAGGTAAGGCTAGAGGAATGTTGGAGTGTATTAGTAGGAGTATCACAAGTCATGAGAGGGAGGTAACAATCCCTCTTTACAAGACATTGGTTAGGCCCATCTGGAGTACTGTGTGCAGTGCTGGAGGCCGCACCTGCACAAGGACATTAGCAAAATGGAGGCAGTCCAGAGAAAGGCAACCAAAATGGTGCAGGGACTGCATCAGAAAACATATGAGGACAGATTAATGGATCTCAATATGTATACCCTAGAGCAAAGGAGGGAGAGAGGTGATATGATCAAAACATTCCAACATCTTAAGGGCATTAACAAGGTGAAAGAGTAACATGTTTCAATATAAGAAAAACAGCAGGACAAGAGGACACAGCATGAGATTACAGAGAGGCTGATTAAGGGGTAATGTGAGAAAGTTCTTTTTCACAGAAAGAGTGGTGGATGCATGGAATGGCCTACCTCAGGAAGTGGTGGATATGAATACAGTGCAGGGCTTTAGACAGGCATAGGATAGGCATAAGGGAGCAATACAGATGAGTATGAATAGATAGGCCACTGACAGAGTACAGGCCTATGGCACATTCATAAGGTAGAAAAAATGGGCAGACTGGATGGGCCTTCCTTGTGGTCCTTATCTGCTGTCAACTTCTATGTTTCTATGTATAGCAGGCCTAGTCTGGTGTTAGCAGCTTTAATCATGGTATCTACATGTATAGCATATGTTAGTCCTGTGTCAAGGGTCATTCCCAAGTACCTGAAGGTGGTAACCTGCTCAAAAGGCTCCAGAGGAAGTGGTGATGACTAGGGCCGGTGGGATAGGCAATTTCTTCCTGGAGTAGAAGAGCATGGATTTGTTTTTGGTTTTTGGAGTTTAAGACAAGGAGATTGTCAGATAAACAGTCGCAGATAGTAGAGAAATCAGTTTGGAGGTTGTTTTGGGTAAAATCAAGGTTACTGTGAGTTGCGGTGATAACTGCATCAGCAGCATGAAGGAGAACGTTTGAGAATCTGCAATCTTTTGGAAGCTCATTAACAAAAATACTAAACAGTAGGGGACCAAGTATAGAGCCTTGAGGGACCCCTATTGTCATTAGCTTGTAGTCCAACAAGGATGTCCAGGATTTTACTGCCTGAGTTCTATCCATGAGAGAGTTTTTCACCCAGTTAGTGGCATCGGCAGTTAGACCTAGGTTAGATAATTGGCAACAGAGTAGTGCATGATTCACAAGGTCGAACGCCTTGGTGAGGTCAATGAAAATAGACCCAGCCAGTTCTCCCTTATCTGAGCACAGTGGAGGTGGTTTGTGTATTCTAACAGTGCAGTTAGGGTGCTGTGATTCTTGCAGAAGCCATGCTGCTCAGCTGTTTGAAGGATATACTTGCTCAGAAGTTCACTAAGTTGATCACTAACAGTTCTCTCAAGAGTTTTTGAGAGGGGGGACAGGATGGAAATTGGGCGGTAGTTACTGAGAATATGTTGGGGATCTCCTTTATGAATGGGAATGACATGAGCAGTCTTCCATATTGCAGGCACCCTCCCAGTGGAAAGTGATAAGTTAAGTATAAGTTGTAGGGGACGAGTGACCACATGCAGGGCAGCTTTCAGAAGCTTCATATCAATGCCATCTAGCCTTACGTGCGTAGAATGTTTTGTCCGAGTGAGATATTCATAGGTATCAGCCCAGGTTAGTCATTTTAGGTAGATATTAGGGATAGAATTATTCAAGGAGGGGATCTGAGCCTCCAACGTGTGATTGGGGGCAGCAGGAGTGTATGTGGAGAGGTCACTGACTCACTAACTTAAGGAAGAGGTTTTTGATTGTTTCCTAAGATATCATGAGTTCCATTCCAGAGTGACTTAGGCGAATTGAGGGAGGCCATCTGCTTGTTTTTGTGATCATTTGCTTTTGCTAGTTGGGTTTTCACTTTATTTCTAAGTTCTTTGTACCTTACGAGAAAGGAGTTGTGACCAAACTCATGGAGCTGGGACCAGACTCTGTCCTGCTCTCTAATAAGGACCATAAGGTTTGGAGTGAACCACGGTTGGGTTGAGCCTTTTTTGATAAGCATTTTGTAGGGGGCAACTAGGCTGCAAATTCTGTTAAAGTGCTGGCAGAAGTAATTCAGAGCCACATCAACATCATTAGTCTTTATGAGGAAGGACTAGTCGACCTTCAGAAGCATAGCCTTAAGCTGGGGAATTCTGTGTGAGTGAAACACTTGAGTCCTGGTATGGGAAGGGGCAGTTAGTATACCCAATCTCTGGTAGTCTAGTGGTCACCTCAACATCCATCTGTATAATTATACCCAGTCTCTGGTTGTCTAGAGGTTCCCCCACCCTGATCGCCCATTGGTATGAGTATATAAAGTCCATGGTAGTCTAGTGGACCCCCCATCTCCTGATTGCCCATTGTTACAGTATAAATATAGAAAGTCACTGGTAGTCTAGTGGACCCCCCACACACACACACACACTATACCTGTTGGTATTGGCATATAAAGTCCTTGGTAGTCTAGGGGACCATCAAATTGCTGATATTGCTATGACTTGGAAAATACACACACACCCTGGTCATCCATCGCAATTATACAACCCACTCCTTGGTAGCACTGTGGCCCCCCACCCACCCATGACCAGTGAGGACAGCTCCTTCCCTCCCCACTGAAGGTGGCATAAATATTGTGTATTGACTATGCAAGGCTGATGGTGGCTGGCAGTGGTTTTGAGAGGTGTGGGAGTGCTGACCACCATTGATGGGAGGGGAGGATGCCTCGCTGGTTGGAAATGGGGGCCACAGGACTACCAAGGGGGTGGGCTGCAAACTAGGGACTGGTGATCAGGGGGGGGGTGTTTTCTGAGTCAAAGCAATAACAGCAATCAGAGGGTGACTACCAGGGACTTTATAATATATTAGGCGACTGGGAGGGAGGTCCACTAGACTACCATGGAATTTATATACTAATACCAATGGGCAATCGGAAGTGGGCGGGGAGACCACTAGACAACCAGGGACTGGGTATACTACTACTGAAGGGTGTTCAGGGAGGACAGGTGCAGCATCCCTAACATCAGCTTTGGGGAGGCGTTAAATAGCACAGCACTAATAGGTATTTAAAGCCTCCGCAAACCTTTGGTTATACTAGTGAGTCAACTGCACATGCAGATCCAGGCAGCTGCTTTGCGGAGGCGCACTGGGATGAGTTAGTGCTGCTCACAGATGGGTTAGAGCCTCACTAACCCTGCATTCCAATATGGCTCATTTAGGCAGCCCCCTGCTTCTGGGGCACTAATCACTGTTAGTGAGATGCCAGCCCTTTTCGCATGTGCTAAATGGCTCAAATATACAACCCTCTGTACCTAACCTATGTTATTTTGCTTGTGACATATCTACTATTAGAATAAACATTTTTATCTTGATACTAGATATGTCATGTAAAATATAATACCCTTTATCAGGCTATTTGTTTGCTTATCTGTCTGTCTGTCTGTCTATCTATCGAGATTTATTATTTATGTTGACTGGGTAGGGATGGCTAGGAAAATATTTTTCTATATTCTGCCTCCTCCTGGAGGGTAGGGTTGACGGTTACTATTTTTATAATTATTGTACCTTTCTGTAAAGTGTTTGCAAACTGTCCTGCACCTTGCATCTCTCCAGGATGCAGCTGTAAACAAGTCACAAGACATAGTCTACCTTCTTGGGTGACCAACCGACCAGTAAATTTAATTTAAAATATGTGAAAGAGTGGAAAGTATATGGCACATGAATAACTAATACACATGGGATAATATGTGGATTGTACATTTTAAATGATGGATATACATGGATAATATGTGAATTATACATTTGCAATATAAAAGTGTGGCATGCAAGTTCTTTATACGGACACAGAGGATTTTCAAGACACTTTTGGGGAGCTTGAGCACCCCACCCCAACCCCAAGCCAAGGCCTGGGCTATGCAGTCTGTACACAATGCATAAAATGTATCATGAAGAACCAAGGAAGAACCATTTCCATATGTCAGTCATAAATCATATAAGGTGAAAAATTGATTCCATGGAGGAGAAAAAAGCCTTGGGGGTGTGGGAGGGTGGGGGATGGGCAGGATTCCTTATGGTAACAAAAGAGCCAAAGCTCCTACAGGACTGCATCCCAGTCAGTTTGTTTGCAAAGCATGGCATCACTTATGAAGATTAATTAACAGAACATGGGGCTTAATTAATTTAATGAGAAAACTCGTCAGTAAATATTGAGATGATAACTCAGCTCTCTAGAGAATCTGTCCTAAAAAAAAAAATCACACCAACCTGATCAAAACTGCAGATGTCACTGTCTGGGTTTGTGTACATGCTCATTTTAAAGTTAATAATGTGCAAATCTGCTAACAGCCAGAGCCCTCTGTTGTTTGCAAAGTTTCAACCGTCCTGCTCTGTATTTACATTCAGGAGGTTTGTGTGCCTTTTATGCAGATTTGATTATTGCCCTGTAGACACAGCTGCAGGAGTTTGATCCCTGTGTTATCATCATGCCGCTCTGTGCAGGATACATTTTCACATTTTGAGAGGATTATTGAGATAGACCAGCCACCCTATGTCATGCAGATTGCTTTAGCTGGTATATGCAACAGCAGTGACACAGCCCTGTTACTGTACACAATAACCCATTCATCTCCTATTTGAATTCTGTTCTCCTCCTTCTATACTGTAGATAAATAAAGTGAATGAGAGGGTGAGAGAGAGAGGGAGAGAGAGAAAGATACAGAATACAGCAGACTATATTTACTCAGGATAGCTCAACTGAGTCATATCATCTCAATTGCAGAGAGGTCTTTCTTCCACCCATTTTCATAACTGAGATAGGAATACATAGACAAAGGTTATCTAACTTGCTCAAAGTAATGTCCAGATTAAAGCATAGACATTGCTTGGCCTAGGGCCCTACCTGCTGAGTGGATGCTTTCTGAGCCCTGGCATGCCTATTTTCAGCCCACTGAGCTGATAATCCTTTGTTTCCAGTGTGACAGTTTTTGCCTTTCTTGTGCTACAGTAAACAAGTACACAGGCCCAGCGTACATACATTTGGTAAGGGGGAGCTGGTGGCACAAGCATGTGCCTCAGTCAGATCCACATACATTACCATAGACCTGACTGGTGCACCCATAGAGGGTAGACAGTTCTTATGTTGTGGCCTATGGTAAAGGTTGTGTCACACTGAGGGGTTCAAATGGTGACCAGAATTTTTTGTTTGGGCCTGGGGCTCCGGTAATCTTAACTTGGTCACACAAAGATACACAGAGTAGCTGACTCTGGTGGGAATTGAACCTGGGACTCCTAGTTGCTAAGCGTGTGTTCTAACCACTAGTCTACTCTTGGCTTTCACTGCCTTCACATATGATGTTGATGTGTGTATCTGGAGTAGCAGCATCCAGACTAGAATGTTACTGTGCATCACTTAGAATCCCATAGAGGAAGGTCCAGTGGAGTGTGGTACATCACATTGCGTTGCCACCAGGGAGAACAGGGTGGCTGAGTGCATCACAGAAGTGAGGGGCTTCTCTCCTAAGGAGGGAGGGAGGGCATGAGCCACCTGGTGTCGGTCCACCCCTATCCATTAAGAATGCAGCCATGTTGGCACTGGCTGTGAAGGTATAAAAGTTCCATAAACAACATATATAAAACATGTAATGTACATAGGGCGTAAAAACCCGCAAGCCATTTACACACCTGGGGGGGTGGGAGGTAATTAAGTCAACAGATCAGGAAAGGCATATGGGAATTATAATATCAAACAACCTTAAGGTGGGTACTCAATGCAGCAAGGCGGTGGGCAAAGCAAATAAAATGCTGGTGTGCATAAGGAAGGGCATAAGAAGCAGAAGGAGGGGGGGTGCTGGTGCCTCTTTATAAAACCACGGTGAGACCTCCCATGAAGCACGGGGTCCAGTTCTGGATACCTCACCTGTGAAAGGACATAGATGGGATTGAAAGGGTTCAGAGAAGGGAAAACAAGATGATGAATATTATGCATAGGAAGCCCTATGAGGAGAGGTGGAGGGAATTGGATCTGTACTCATTGGAGACTAGAAGAGGGGGGGCATGATAGAAACACTTAAATACATGAAGGGGATTAATAAGGTGAGGAAGGGGAGCTTATTTAAAGGGAAAGTGTGGGCTAAAACTAGTGGTCATCGTCTGAGAATGGAAGGAGGAAGATTGAGGGGCAATGTGGGGGGGTGTTACTTCACTGAGAGGGTGGTGGAGTCCTGGAACAGACCACCTGAGGAGGTGGTGGGCTGAAATGGTGAAGGGATTCAAGAGAGCATAGGACAGACATAAGGGGTTGACCAGAAGGGGGAAGGGGAGGTCCCTAGTCAAAACCGACAAGTGGGGGGGGGTAAGGGGCAGACTCGATGGGCCAGAGAGGTCCTTTTCTGCCAACACATTTCTATGATTCTATAAACAGCAAAAAGTATTTCTTATTACAGTAATCACTCTGGGGAAGCTTAGGAGTGCCCAAGTGAAATGACAGTTTCTGTTGCCAACCTGTTACGTCACTGAGTGGGTGCCTGCGGGTCTACTTCATCAGCAAAATGATGGTTGTGACTGTTGTTTTGTCTGCACGCATATGAAATAAAATGGTAAACTATAGTGAGTCTATTCCTTAAGTGGGTGCTTTGATTTTCTTGTTTTGCACTACTGTTCTTCTATAGCACCATTGCAGTCTCCTGCTGATTGCCCGCTGGTTTGTTGATGTTTTCTAATGACAGTACCTAGATTCTGTACATTATTTACACTGGGCTTGAAAATCCTTCAGAGTCCTTGGAGCTTCATTTGTCTAAACACATCACCTGACCATTCTTTTTTATGATGATGTTTCTCCTCCTGTCCCTCTCCAATGGCCCTCTTCTGCTGGCAGCCCCAACCCCATCAGCCACTGAACCAGAGACTTTCTACTTCTTGATCTCCATGGGTAAGTGAGTGCTTAGTAAGTGGTGTAGAGCCCATGGAGTCATCGATGTTATCCTGATGCTGGAGGAGTCTTCCCCCGTTTCTCCACAGTTCAGAGGCCAGCACATGTGCAATGGCACACACAGGTTTCTTGAAGATACTGCGTGCCTTAACGGCCACACCTGGACATCTAACAGGAAACCATTACTGCACCATCTAGTCTCTGCAAGGTGCTAGCCAAGAAAGTGGTACATGCTGTCACACCTTCCCAAAGGAGGAGGAGAGCCATTGTTGAACACGTAATCCTCTTTCCTCAGCAGGCTCTCTGGCAACCATGGTCTGTTCCTGAACCAGCTTGCCTCAATTCACCATGGCTCTGGGCTGGCTACCTAACCATTCATCCATCTCTTGTATACTCACAGTTAGTAACTCAGCTGACCCTAATCTACCTAGCAACAGCCTAACTAAATGAAAATAAAACCTATTTTCAAAACCCACAACAGGGCAAAAGTTTCTCAAAATAAACGCATACCCGAGGTTCATTCAAAGGCCCTTGTCCCATTTTATAAGCATAGTATCTCATGACATGGGTTTCTTGACAACTAATGCACTTTCTGAATACAATAAAAGTCACTTGCCATTGGCCTTGTGCCTTCTGGTTCAACTGGGGCATGCATTAATTCTCTAGAAATGCATGCCCTGTTGTGGGTTATCACTTACTTAGGCAGTCTTCCACTGAACATGCTCAGTGACCAGAACATTGTTCAAGCTTGACTCTTCCTACCATCCAACCAGGTGGTCCTTCAGCTGGAAGGAACACGTCTTTTCCTTTACAGCTCCCGTTAGTGAATTAAGATTATGCTGGTTTTCAGACTTTCTGTTAATTGATTGAGAAGCTTTACTTCAGTTCTCAACTCATTGCTGTATCCTCTCTATCAGCTTCCTGCTCTGTCATCATTCTTTGTCATGGGAAAGAAGTAGAAACCAGGGTTCAAGAGGTACCTGGTGTGCAGGTACCGGTGTTTGCGACCAACAAACGTGATGTCTGTGTATGCTTCTTGGGCATTGCCCACAATGTAGGGGCATTTCACCTGGTGGCAGGCCATGCATCTACTGGCACTCAGTGAGCTGTAGGTGCTTCAGGGCATGCCAACCAA
Organism: Neoceratodus forsteri; assembly: GCA_016271365.2. Taxonomy (NCBI): domain Eukaryota; kingdom Metazoa; phylum Chordata; order Ceratodontiformes; family Ceratodontidae; genus Neoceratodus; species Neoceratodus forsteri. Next base: position 1,364,139,510 of record CM028132.1, read on the forward strand.
AATTAGCATATCATCTGAAGCCAAAGGTGGCACAGTTGCAGACCCATGAGGTGGAGAAGCCTGGCGAGGATGTTCTGGTTCCAGACTGTCTGGCAGTGGAGGAGCAGTACCTGATAGATTTCCTAACTCCTCACAAAGATGAACAATTCAAGAATTTTCTTCTGTCCCTCCACTTCTTCAAAGGTGTGTCTCCGTCTTGATACTGAAGCCAAAAGAAGAAGAGTGGACACCAGCCATGGGACTGATGTCAGTCATGGAATCATTTGCATTCTCCTCTGCAAGAGGGTTTACTCATTTGCATCCTCTGCTGGAGGATTTACATTGCCAGTCACCCTAAAGGTAGGTTGAACCACCCTTACAGCCTGTAGGCCTGCACATGGAATTCCCATTCAGGAATCAAAATGCATTGACATTGGTCAGTTGAACGGTTGACCCACTGAGGAAGAGTCCATTGAGTAAGATGATTTCTCACTCTCTCAGACCTAGGTACTGATCTCTGATCCATCCCAAGCAGGGTGAGTCAGATTTGACTGAGCTACCAGTTGGCCTCCCACCAGTTCAGTAGCACCTGTCATCCGACTCTCTCACAGCCTCCTGTTCAACTGGTACTCAGGTTCCCTCTGTTGGGTACCTGAACTCAGGGTCTGTGATGCTGTGTCAATCCTCAAGTCAACATTCGAGAGTGACAATGAAGTCATACTCTCAGTCCCAGTCTTGACATCAATGCTGACATTGTTACCACCAGTTGATGTTGAATATTTCTTCATTATCTGGCTCCCCCTATTGACCTTGAGACTGTCACAGGTGAAGGAGGGCAGCCTGGCAACACTGAACCTACGGAGTCTTTGCCCATGCTTGAGGTTGACTGGCAGTGCTGATGGATCCATCCCTGCCTTAGCTGCCTCTCTCAGCAATGACTCCAGTCATGCATCCCAACCAAGGACTCTAGGCCACAGTTCAAACTTTCTCACCTCCTGTCAGTAGTGGTTATTCTTCTGGAGAGGGTCATCCGTACTCCATGTTGGCAGTTGATGCTCCTCTATTCTGACTAGTATTTGGATGCATCATCCATCCCATCAACACTACAGCACCTGGAGGGTAGTCAGCCAACAGATAGCCTCCCTGCAGGGACCACTCCTTCACAAATGTCCTTTTGGGGCACATACCACTGGCTCTGGACACTTCCTTTGGGGCAAAGCTCCTCATTGGGTTAGACTTTCTTATCATCTCTACCATTCTGGGTCCTGTGTTTAGCATCTGGCAGCACCAGGCCTTCTACTAGGCCCCCCCGTACTGTATGGACTGCCAGTATACGTTCTCCTGGGTGGACTGCCCAGTTTTTAGTGCATCCATTGCCAAAGGAGCTAGTGACAGAAGCAGTGTTCCACAAGGCAAAGGTGCAAAGTGAGTCAGGCAAGCTGCAGGAAAAGAAGTCCAAGATGTCAGATTACCTTGGTCATAAGGTCTACACAGCTGCAACCCTGGGCATCCACTAGGCCAGTTATGGGGCTCTGATGGCTCGACATAGCCATGAGCTCTTCTAGAGGCTCATCAACCTCGTGACCTGCTTCCTGAAAAGAGTTAGTGAGATCTACATGCGATCTGTGTTCTGGGACTGACAGTGACCAAGCACCAGTTGCAGGTTTTCCTGGACTCGACCAGGTGTCCATCTGCCAATGTGCCTGGTTATGGATTTTGTCTTTCATTCTGGAAATCCAGCAACAGGTGGAAGATCTGCCCTTCACAGAGACAGATCTCTTTGGACCGGTGATTGAGGACCATCTCAAGCATATCAAGAAGTTGTTTACATGAGGACCCTGCACCCTCTTTGATTCCCCAGAGGTACATCGCAGACAGCTAGCATTTATGTATAAGTTATGCTAACATTTAGGGCTAAGGACATCTACCGTTTAAGAGTAGATATCAGGATATGTATGCACATGATTGATATATGCTTTACTTTCTAATATACACATGTATTTCTTGTTTACAAGATGTTAGGACACCTGTGTCCTTGTAGTATATTATGATATATGAGTCAGCATTGCCATCCAGAGATGATTTGTATTATTATATGGCTATGTACACAAACTGTACTTTCATTGTTTCCACAAAGTGATGACTATAACAGAATTGTATAATGTTATCTAGGACTGTGGAGCCACCTCTAATTTAGCCAATAGGGCTAATCTCTGTAACTGGAAATGTTTCTGTCTTACAGTAACTATGGTAATTATTTTAGGTATATAATGTAAGACATTAATGTCCAGATATTCAAAGCTTTGCGCGGTGCGCAAACCGTTTGCGTGAATTTAGCACGGGATTAGCGCAGGTTTGCCATATTCAAAAGCTAAATAGTGCATGCAAACTGCATTAGCGCTGGGCAAACCATAATTATATGCAAGGGGCAAAGTGAACATGAATACAGGAGCTATGAGATATTCAGTGACTAGCGCCACGCTAAGGTGTTTAGCATGACTTAGAGTGACCCATAGCATGGTACAAATTACCACCCAGGAAAAGCTGGTCTTGACCCTGGGCACACAGTTTTGCATGACATTGTTGCTTTGTGTGGTGTTTGTGCGGCTTTTGCGTGGCTTGTGCGACCCTAAAATATGATTATGACACTTAGAAAATGCCAGACGTGGAGGACACATGCTGCTCACTGATGGCACCATCATGATACCAACAGCTACCACCAGTCTCTGCCAAGCACAGACAGTAAGGGGTGATCTGGCCCACAGGGGACATCATAGTAGTGTGGCCATACAGCACACACCTGCAGACCATAAGTCTGTGGTGACCAACAGATGCCAGCACACACATGTAGCACTGTGGGCATGGTGGCCATTGAGGGGAGGGTGTACGGGTGGCCAGACCTCACCACAGCCCAGATGTGGCCACAAGGCTGGGACACAGCATGCAGTGCACATGGGCTAATAGTGGGAATACCCCACCACCTGTGTGCCTGTTGGATCTTACATGCCCCCCAGCCACATACCGCACAACTGTACAGATGCCACAGCACACACAGCCGGCCATGTATATGTCACTGTGGACATCCCATGCCACAGATGCAGCACCTGTGGATCACACAACAGCGTAACAGTACTGTCCACTGTCAGTAATCACCTGCAAGCTGGGTCTGTCACTGTGTACAGTGCAGTGGTCATCACTGCCCTACATACCATAGGCATTGGTGTGTCCCTCACACTACTGGCCTCCTTACTACTGAAGTGTCTGCTGTGCACTGTAGCAAGACCTACAGTGTGACGGTTGCATGCAGCACCACCACTACCTGTGCCTATGCTGTGTTGTCCCCTGGGGTATGATATGCTATGCTATGCTGTACTGTTCACATGTAGCCTGCAGCTATCATCATGCACTGCCTGACTGACCTACAGGTGGAGCGGCAGTCAGACCTGGCCAGCCCCTGTACTGTACTTCTAGACTGACCTACAGGTGGAGCTGTGAGACCCTGCAGAAACGCTGGACAAACTGCATGCAAATCAGGGCATAATGGGATGCTAATGTGGCTGTTTGCCCAGAGACTACCTATGTAGGCTCATTTGCATGTCACATTTGAATGTGGCAAAGTTTAGCACTGGGCAAACAGCTTAGCTCTGCGCTAATCCCACGCTAACGCGTTAGCTCCGCTCAAACGGTTCTGGAAATATTATACTGTTTTACACACTGTACTTTCCTTTATGCTGCTCCCTGCAGCTGTACTGGGTCCACGCATTTGCTGGAACACACATTGGCCACATACAGTAGGTCACCTCTACCTACCTTCACGTCACTGTGCACTATGTTTCTATTGTGGTCTGCACTTCCTAGTTGCTATATTCAGAGCTGTCTTATTCCAGGGCTACGTTTGGCCTGCACTCCCAGCCCAGTTTGCCTGGCCTCATTCCCATGCTATAGTCAGAGGCTGTTTGCCCTCGGCTATTCATTTTGAATATAGGTTGCTTTGTGCTCCAGGCTAACTTTGCCTACTGGGCAGTGCTAATTTAGCCCCAGAGCAAAGTTTTGAATATCTGGCCCAACATCTTCTACATTGGAAACCCTGAGATTTCTACACTCCTCGAGGTATAGGAAATGCATAGCGTTGGCTCCCAGTTCCTAATGGTAAGAACTGCTTAGGGCAACTGTAGTTTTCCTTTTGGTAGTAATAAACAAGATTTATTACTCTTATGCAAAGTGTTTGTGATTTCTTGCATTCCCATTATTGCCAAGAACCTGAGAGTGAAGGTTTAGACCTCCTGACCATTTGCGACCGTGTACAGGCAATATTTGGTGTTTGCAAAGTTTTCACTCTTTGAGACTACTTTCCCTTCCTAACAGGGACAGAAGGTGTGCACACCCACGTCACCTCTCCCGTTTTCACCCACTTTGTAACTACTTGCAAAGTCTGGCTGCTTACTGGGTGTGGTTGATGTCAACTCACCTCACCCCATGGCAGTTTTGAATTGCAAGCTTACAAGTGCATGGTAGCCCACCTGTGATTTAGTGCACCTGTTGTGGATCAATACACAGCTCGGTGCCTTTTCACAGTTTGTTTTTACATCCCCTCCCACTAAATGGTCACCACATCAAATATCTGCGCAGACTTGAGGCTCGATGTCTCCATCTTCCTTGCCTCCCATGAAGGACGATCTGACTTCGTGCTGGACGCAAGTCAGTCCAACATCCCCGTGCTGGGGATTTCAACCCAGTACACAGAGACAAGACAAACAGCCAGAAAGCGTGAAGCTAAAGGGCTGTTGGTCGCAGCTCTCTACACTGCTCTGGAAGCCTCCGAAGCTAGGTTTTGAACCCTTGACCTGCAAGTCTCATCTCTCAAGCAGGAGATGGGGCTACAGGAAACTGAATCTTTCAAAAGAGAGCAGGATTTGGAGTCTGCGCTCCAAACTCTCAAAATGAAAATGATTCACTTTTGCATCATTCTGTTCAGGAAAATGAGCAGGAACTTTGCATGTTGAAGCAGGATTGTGAAAGTCTGAGACAGGATAAGAGGCAGGCATTGCAAATGAATAATATATATTAAGTAGAACTAATGATCAGGTCCATGATGAGTTGGGGAAGAGCTCCAGGATGAGATAAACCAGGTACGTAATGATTTATGTGTAGCTACTAGGGACCATAGCGAATTGAGCGCTGCGTATAGAGTGTTACAGAAGCAGTTACAGGATGATGTACATCAGAATGTTGCAAAAGTTAGTCATGAAGACTGTGAATGTAAAAAGGTGAAACTGTGCCATCAACGAAAGGTACTGGCTGGTCACGTCAAGGTGTTGGGTGGCGTATCCCCCATCCTGACGACGTCATCTAAGAAGGAGGAGGAGTCAGATGACAACATTTCTCAGTACAATGCCCAGTCACGCCCCTACTATGGCCCAGTGACCCCACCCCCATCCACAACATGGCGGACCCCCATCACATGACACCACGTCCCTACGTCATCGACGACATGACAACCATCATGGGCAACGCCAACATGGTGACCCCCATGATGGGGGGAGCAGGCCCAGGCCTAGTCCCAGTGTCACCATGGATCACCAATATTTCTGTAGACGATAGGGAAGAGATAGAACAAATGATTGATAATGCCTTAGGCACTGTGACCCTTCCTGAGAGAAGCAAGCGGACCCTCTGAACGCAGATCAAACAGATGCTGCAGGAGAGTGCTACTTGGGAACAGATGGGCTGGACTGTGGCAGAAGCCACAACTCAGGCAGCCCTGCAGGGCACCCAAGACAATCTACCTCCAAACGATCAGCCCAGTAATCCCCTACAAATGGCCCACTCTGTTCAGCAGAAAGCTGACAGCACTGGTTGGATGAGCCCATCCGACAACCTCAGTTGCCACTTGGAAAAGGTGCATTCCAAATGTGAAATGCTTAGTCTCGCTGCAGACTACCAATTCCAGATCCTATGCCAGACCATCGATCCTGGCCTATGGGCAAAACTCCCCGATTCTATCCAGCAGGATAGCCACGCCACCTTTGATGAAGTTGCAGCTGAACTCATTACTGCACATAACCCAGGTGTGGTAGGAGTGATGCTCCCATGCCCTGTGAAACAGAATGCGAAGGAAAGTCCAGCAGCCTTCCACCAGAGACCTTGGATGGCCTACCGAGCAGGAAAGGATCTTGCAGGAGAAGCCGCGGATGTGGACCTGATTGAGTAAAAAACCTTGTTCCTTTGGAACATTATCCTTGCAGTGCGAGAGAAGGTACAGCCAACCACCTATCCCACCACGGATAAGTTTTCTGACATTCTTTGGAAAACAGAGAGTTTATCAACTTTATATCTGTGGTTCAAGATCCAGAAAGGTAGCTGTCGTGGAACCCATCCCGGAGGCCACGACGCACTACATGGTGGAGGGGCAGGCCCAAGAGAAAGGGCCCCTCCCTACAGACAACCAACAACCCCAGCAGGCCCAACAACAACAATCCTGGGGTGGGAACCAGAACTACCACAAAAACAAGAAACACCAGAAAAATAATAAGGGTAAACAACAGAGACCAGGCCCTTCGTATAGGGAAATAGCCGATAAGAACCGAAGCCTCCGAGACCTTCTCAGGCAAGTGCGCTCTGTGGTGGAAGCTGTCCCAGTTTGAGCCCTTGCTGCAGTACAACTGGGAGGGCAGGACTAGGGGATACCAGAAAGAAAAAGTTACTTGCCATAGTAACCTTGTTTCTCCCAGGGGATACTCCAATATTCATAACCCTTCTGCAGTATACCTATAAGGTCAGATCTGCCTGGAGATAGAATGCTATGCTAATGAAGGAATCATTGGCACGAGCCACTTTTTAAATGCTGCCACCTATCAACTGCCTAAATTCTAACCCTCAGATTTCGTGGACTCCTGGAAAAACAGGGCCCAAAATTTTAAAATATATAAAATTTTACTTCAAAATTCCCCATCCAAACCTCCAACTGGAGAAAATATAAACTTATCATAAACAATCCCACAAGATTCTATGTCAGAATCACCTGAAAAGGAGAAAACCAAAGAACAAGTTCCAATAAAAGTAGAATGTGGCATGCAAACACTAAGGTACAGCATGGAATACAGAGGCCACTTATTCTTAAATGGGGAGGCAGAGTGGGAGAGTTATTAATATTGGAGCATCCCCTGGGAAAAACAAAGTTACTATGGTAAGTAACTTTTTATTCTCACCCCAGGAATACTCCAATATTTCTAACTCTTCTGCAAACTAAAACGCAGTACCTTAGGAGGTGGGAAGAACCTATTTAGGAAACAGGCTCTGCAGGACAGCTGTATCAAACCTGGCATCAGCCCTAGTCTGCATATCCAAGTTGTAATGCTTGACAAATGTGTGGACTGTTCGTCAGGTTGCTGCTTTACAGATGTCCACCAAGAGTACATCCCTTGCAGCTGCCAGTGTTGCAGCTGTACTCCTTGTGGAGTGGACTCTAAGCTGTGCTGGAGCTTCCTTGCCCACCTTTGTGTAAACCCCCCCCTTACAAGTAGGGGTTCCTAAAAATCTTCCTTGGGTGTGTCTAAATGCCCCCTGCCAGGCTTGTGTCCTTTGTTCTAACTGTTAAAAAAGAAATTGCATGAGAGTGCTCAATCGCTTCTGCGCCTGTCTCTTTAAGAGCTGCCTATTTTGCAGTGTATAATTATTCTGGGTAGCGGCCGAGTGTGTCTAGGCTCACGTCCTGCCCAGGTTTCAGTGTTATCGCTCTGTTCTGCCATCACTAATTGCACAGAGGGAGCTTTATTGGAATCTGTAACTGTTTACTGTTTATCTGCTTTAATGGCAATAGCATTGTAGTTTGTTTAACCTGCCATCTTTGCAGCATGGACTTTATGTATTGCACCACCATTTCGGTTTTGGACTGCCAGTCAGCGTCAATCAGTAGCTTTGGGGACTCTAAAATGGAGCCTATCCCCAGGGGTCTTGTGGAAGCAAATTTCTATAGGAATTGAAGTTTTTACATTTTGGTGCCAAAAAAGACCTGGAAGGGGAGCCCTTGCTTTGATAGACAGATGGGTCAACCAATTGAACCTTTTGGATCAGAGGGAAATTCCCAAGCTGCCTGCAGCAGTGAGGCAGAAGTGACTTGGAGCTGGAGGAGTGAGCAGCTCGAGGAGCTGCTGTCCCGCAGGGTAGCGTGGGGACTTGGCGGGAAGGCTGAGTCTGGCCTGCCTGCCTTCAGCTCTCCCGCATGAAGAGATAAGAGAAGCTTTATTTTGGACCACGTCTCCGAGCCATTTCATTGTGCCCCGATTAATGGGCATGGCGAACAGAAAGTCAGTCTGGAGTTAGAGTTTGAAGAGTAAACAGCTCGAGTGATTCGAGCAGCAGCTCCTGCGTAGTTTGCATGGGAGATTGGTGGAAAGGCTGAGTCTGGCCTGTCTGCCTGCAGTCCCTCGAGAGGGAATCCTTTGAAAAGCTTAGCAATCAGACTGTATCCGAATTGGAGTGTAACAAAGCCACTGAAGAGTGACCAGATTTGAACCTGAAGAAGACTGAAGATTTGCTGTACGCGATCAGCCTGTCAGGACATCCATTTACCACAGAATTCCCAATTTTGCTCAGAGACACTGATATTGCGGCCGGACTACCTTCAACATTGTGGTATGGTGATTGCTTTACTATAAATGTATTGTGTGCTGTTGGTGAGTCGCAATTTGGTTCCCCACTGTAAATGTGCCATGCTTGCTGGAAGCTGCATCCAGCACTACCGGACTCAAAATCCAAACTGTTCCACCCGGCCTGGGCCTTGTCACCTGGCCCAGCCAGCTACTTCAGGCACAGAAACCATCATCGACGAGAGACTCGCCCGGGAATCAGCCCCCTGCTCAACCATCTCAAACAGGAACGACATATCGGTGATTCGTGTGAGCCCTGCTTCTCCTGGCAAACCAGTCATCAACCTGCAGTCTCCATTTCATCTAGCCTGTGTCTTGTATTGGGTAGCATGAGTAACAATCAGGACAGCTCCCTGAAACAACAGCTAAATCTCAAGTGTTGTCATCTGATTGCATTGTTGGTTTTCCTTTCACGAACTGTGTGGTTGTGCATGCCTTTTCTTTTCATCACAGGGCCCCAACCAGCTGCGACGCTGGCCTACCCTGGGCAACATTCCAGGCTAGCCCACCTTACTTCCAACTGGGTACCCAAAGTGTGTGACTGTGCAGGGACTAAAAGCACATGCATAACTGCCTGACAAGATCAGTTTTAGAAGTCAACCTGATTACAGCCCTCCCTTGTTCAATGTCCCCTGAATAAATCAGATCTAACTCTTTTTACATTTAATCTGACTGTGGTTCCAATTTGTACCAAAAGCACTGTACTGTTGTTATTTGCTGTGCCTAACCTTGTTTTACAGGGGGTCTCCAGGGCCAAACTGGTGGAATCAGCCCTGGTGGCAAGTGCAAACAGTGTGGGGAATTGTATGCTGAATAGGGGTTACTGTGAAAGAGTTTGTTGCATATTGTCTAGGCCACTGGAAGGGAAGGGGGGGTTACAGTGTCGTAGAGGGCTGTACCCAGGTTAGCCTTGTTACTAACCACCCTCTCCTCTGGGTGGAGGCACCCGTTTCAGTACCCAAGCCCCTTAACCTGCAACTAGCCACACAGGCAGGGGTAGTAGCCCTTGGGATAGCGCCACCTAGGGGTTACATTTGAATAGCAAAATTGGATGCACTGGACAATCCAATGAGAAATAGACCTTTTAGATGATGGATTTCCCTTTTCCACATCCCCCGTAAGTGAGGAAAAGTTGTGTTCTGTCCTGCTTATGGAGCTTAGCGGCTGTTATGTAGTAGCTCAAAGCTCTTTTGACATCCAGGCTATGCAGCCTACGTTCACCAGAAGAAGAATGGTCAGTAAAGAACACTGGCAAAGTGATAGATTGGTTCAAGTGGAAGTCTGAAACCACTTTGGGAAGGAATTTCCTATTTGTCTGTAGGACTACTTTATCCCTGTGGAAGAAAATGTACTCCTTTTCAGTGCATAAAGCTTAGCACTCACTAATCCTTCTAGCTGAAGTAGTGGCCACTAGAAACACCATTTTCCATGTGACATACTTCAAAGGTGCTGAAAACATAGGCTCAAAGGAAGGGACCAAGAGTTGGGCAATGCAGATATTAAGGTCTCAAGCTGGCACCAGTTCCCTCACCAGTGGATACATATGAGAAAGGCGCTTGAAGAACCTTTCAAATATGGGGTTTGATGCCAAAGAAACAGACTTGCCTGCAGATGCATAGGCTGAGACTGAAACCAAATGAATCTTTAGTGTAGAAGGCTGTAAGCCTGTGGAATGTAAGTAGACCAGGTAGTCCAGTACCAATGGCACTCCTGCCTGGGTTGGCACTATACTCCTACTAGAGCACCAAATAGAAAACGTCTTCTATTTTGCAGCATAGGTTTTCTTAGTAGAGGATTTCCTGTATCCTCGTAAGACATCCATAACTGGCTCAGAAAGATGTAAACTAGCATACTCTAGGTCCTCAAGAGCCAAGCTTTGAGCCTGAGTGACTTGAGGTTCGGATACAGGAGCCTCCCCTGGTTGGATGTCAGAAGACTGTGCCTCCTGCGAAGGTGTATTGGTTTGTTCACTGATATGGACAGCAACAGGGAGTACCATGGCTGCCTGGCCCAGTCTGGGCTATCAGAATCATTGATGCTGTCTGAGGCCTGAGTTTCAACAGCACCCTGTATACCAGAGGAAATGGTGGGAATGCATACAGGAATTTCCCTGACCAATCCAGAATGAGGGCATCCAGAGGAGCCATGCCCACTACAGGAGGCCTGCAACAGAACTGCCGCAAGTGGTGACTCTGATGAGAGGCAAAGAGGTCTATTTGTGGAATGCCCCACCTCCTGAATAAGGTCTGCACCATATGCCTGTTCAGGGACCGTTCGAGATGGTCCTGGCTGATTCAGCTCAAGGTGTCTGCCAGAACATTGTCTTTGCCTGGCAGATGAATGGCCTGTAGTGAGGAGCCCAGTTAGTAAGCTAGGGTCCAAATTCTCATGGTCTCCGTGCAAAGGAGACTTGTCCTTGTTCCCCCTTGCTTGTTTATGTAGTACATGGTGGTAGTGTTGTCTGTCCTGACTTGCACTACCTTTCCCTGTATCAGTGGCTTGAAAGCTTGCATTGTCAGAAACACTGCCCTGAGCTCTAACAAGTTTATGTGTAAAAGAGTCTCTGCACTTGACCAAGTGCCCTGGGTAGTGTGCTCTGCTAGATCACCCCCCCCCCACCCAAGTGGGATGCATCTGTTGTGAGAATCATTGATGGAAGTTCTCTTTGGAAAGGAACCCCTTCTCTGAGGTTGGTTTCCTCTTTCCACCACTGAAGAGCTTGGATAAATGTTTTTGTTACAGGAACAAGCTTTGACAGGGAATCCTTTCTTTGGCACAATGAGCTCTTAAGTGAAGTTGGATGTCCCTCATCTTAAACCTGGAGCCTAGCACTGTCCCACACAAAAGATTAATACACAAGATATCCAGCCTTGGAATGGGTCCCAAGGTGGTAGCCTGGATAAAAAATTGGCTAGACAACAGAACGCAAAGGGTAGTAGTAAATGGAGTACCCAGTGAAGAAAGAAGGGTTACTAGTGGGGTACACACAGGGTTCAGTACTGAGACTGGTCCTTTTTAATGTCTTTATAAGTGACATTGCAGAGGAACTGGAAGAAAAAGTATGCCTCTTTGCAGATGACACAAAGATCTGCAACAGGGTTGATACACAAGATGGAGTGGAAAGGATGAGAAGGGACTTGGCAAGGTTGGAAGAATGGTTAAATGTATGGCAGCTCAGATTCAATGCAAAGAAGTGCAAGGTAATGCACATGGGAAACAAAAACCCAGGGGAAGTGTACACAATGGGGGGTGAGATACTGACAACAGTAAAAATAGAAAGGGACCTGGAGGTAATTATATCAGATGACCTAAAGGTGGGCAAGCAATGTGAGAAGGCAGTAAAGAAGGCTGGGGGGATACTGGGATGCATAGGAAGAGGCATCAATAGTAGAAAACAGGAAGTTGTTATCCCTCTGTACAGACAGTTGGTGAGACCCCATCTGGAGTACTGTGTGCAATTCTGGAGACCCCATCTCCGCAAAGACATAGACAGAGTGGAGGCTGTCCAGAGGAGGACAACCAAAATGGTGCAGGGACATATGAAGAAAGACTAAAGGAGCTTAATATGTATACTCTTGAGGAAAGAAGGGAGAGAGGGGACATGATAGGAACTTTCAAGTACCTCAAGGGAATTAACAAAGTCCAAGAGGGTAGCATCTTCCAGAAAAAGAGATGGGCAAGAACAAGGGGGCACAATTTGAAGATAGAGGGGGGACGGCTCAGGGGTAATGTGAGGAAGTATTTTTTCACTGAGAGGGTAGTGGATGCATGGAACAGCCTCCCTGAGGAGGTCGTGGAGTCAAGAACAGTGGGGGACTTCAAGAATGCATGGGACAGGTATAAGGCAGACCTAAGGGCAGGTAAGAGGAAGTAAGCTGTTGGTTAACTAGGATCTGCAGCTTATCTGTTAGGTAGGAAAATGGGCAGACTAGGTGGGCCAAGCGGTCCTTATCTGCCATCAAATTCTATGTTTCTATGCCTGTTGCAGCTGCTATGTGGCCCAGAAGTTGAAGAAAATGCCTTGCAGGCCTTGGGACATTGAGCCTGAAAGAAACTGCTAACTGCAGAATGTTTTGTACCCTGTCTTTGGGTAAAAAAAACTCTACCCACTATGGTATTCAATTCTGCTACTATAAACTGCAGAATTTGAGAAGGAAGAAAAACAGATTTTTCTGGATTCAAAAGTAAATCCAGAGATTGCAGAAGCTGCTGAGTGAGCTGTAGGTGTTCTGCTAACTGTTGTGGAGAATTTCCCACCACCAGCCAGTCGTCTAGATAGGGGAATACTGTGATGCCTTGTCTGCGCAGGTGAGCGACTACCACAGCCAGACTCTCTGTGAACATTCTTGGTGCTGAAGTGAGACCGAAAGATAGAGCTGAGAACTGATAATGACCTAACATGAGTCTGAACCTGAGATACTTTCTGTGAGACTCCCTTATGGGGATGTGGAAATAGGCATCTTTTAGGTCTAATGATGCCAGCCAATCTCCTTTTCAAAGTGCTGGTAGAATCAGAGACAAAGTTACCATCTTGAATTTTGGTTTTGCTAGGAATCTGCAGAGGACCCTGAGATCCAAGATAGGCTGCAGCTCTCCATTTTTCTTTGGTGTGAGAAAGTATCTTGAGTGAAGTCATTTTCCCCTTTGATGCAGACGCACTGGTTCCACTGCTTTTAGTGAAAGAAGGCGTTTCACCTCTTTTTCCAGCCTTTTGCTTTCCAGGAGGAGAGCTGGTTTAAAAACTGATTTTTTGAAGAGGGGAGGACTTGAAACTTAAAGACAGGCCCTGACCCACTATCTCCAGAACCCACTTGTCTGTGGTAATGGTTTTCCAATTCTGGAAAAAATGGGTCAGCCTGCCCCCTACTGGCAAAGGAGAGGCAGCCTGATCGATGAAGTCAGGAGTCCTGCTTGGATTAGGGCTGAGACTGGGCACCATGCCTAGTGCCTTTTCTGCCCCTACCCCTGAAACACCCTTGCTGTGGGAATTGGGGTGCCTGAGGAAGTACCATGGTATGATTAAAAAGGCCTGAAATGGAATTGTCTGCCCCTGCCTCCCCTACTGAAAGGTCTAGAGGAGGTGGAGGGTCTTTCTTTTGCAGAATTGCTACGGAAGGTGGCTTTATACTTATCCACCTTCTTCATATAGGCCTCTGTATGGCTGCCAAATAGGGAAGTGCCCTCCATAGGAAAATCCAGAGTCTTATTCTGGGTATCCTGCATGAGATTTGTGGCTCTCAACCAAGCAAACCTTCTCTGTGTATTGATATTTGCCATCCACCTTGCAGCAGTCTCATTACTGTCTGTTACCATCTTGTACTGGTATTTGGCAGCTTGCAGGCCAAACCTAGCAGTTTCAGCTAGGTCTGCTGAAAGAGGAGAAGGTGCTTTCTCAGCCATGTCCAGAACAGACTGCCAGAGAGCCTTCCTGTACTGGACTGCATAGATCTGATAATTTGCTTGCCTAATGGCCAGAGAGGCTGACAGGTAACCTTTCTTGACCATACTCTCAATTTTCCAAGAGTCCTTCTCTGGAGGGTGGGAAGCAAGAGGGACTTTTGCCTTATCACAAGCTGCAGCTTGCACCACCCCCTGGTGATCAGGGTGTGAAAATAAGAATTCAGCCCCTGTTCTGTCAAGCTACCTTTTTATCCAACCTTTTATCCAAAGGAGGGACAGACCCAGGAGCTTGGAGGAGTTTTAAAGTATCTCTTTTAAAAAACTTGTTTATGGGGAGTGACCATTTATTAGTAGGAATCAGCCCCATCATTTCCTGATATTCAGCCTCCTCCTCCTCATCCTCTGCAGCTTCAGAGGTAGAGATGTCCAAGGCATCAGCAATTTTCCTGTTAAAGGAAAAATGAGAGGAATAATCTCATATAGTCCTGGGAGAGGAGCCAAACTCTTATTCAGGGGAGACTTCAGGCTCTATAGGCTCACCTTCTTCTTCCTCCTCCTCCTCACCATGCTCCTCAGAAAAGGAGGGTGGGTTGTAGGGTGCAGGGGTCTGGACTGGGGACTGTGAAACCACAGGCAGCAGACCCTGCAAAGTTTGCATTATTTTTATTGCCTGTGCAATCTCTGAAGGAGAAGGCACAGAGGCAGGCACCACAGAAGTTCCCTTTTCCACAGGGGGTTCAGTGTGCTTTTTTCTTTACCTTTTTTCCTGGAACCAGAGAGCTAGCCAGTTCAGAGGGTCTCTTTTTACCCGTATCAGGGGCAGAAACAGTAGCAGTTGTGGTGTCACCCACAGACCCTGAGGTTTTCAGCTGGTCAGAGCCAGAGGAACCCTTCAATTTCTTATTTAATCTCTCCAGATATTTTTCAAGTGTCTTCAGGAAAAGATTTGCAGATTTCACAATTAGTTTTTAAATAATCAAAACCAAGGCAGAATACACAAATAGAGTGCTTATCTGCCTTGGCAAAAATTTCACCACACTCAGAACAGTTTTTAAAACCGGGTTCTCAGGTTCTCTTTTTAGGTTTTTCTGACATACTGAAGAAAAACCACAACCGCAAAACACTAAAGGTTTTTAAATTAAAAAAACAACACATTTTTCAGTTGCGGTCAGTTCGGGAACTGATCGGAGAAACTGAGCGGAACCGGGAACCGAAAGAAATAGATCCAGGATTTGCAATTCAGAACCGAAGTTATCGGTTCTCAAAAACAAAGATTTTAACACATAAAACTTACATAAATTAGTAAATAAATGAAGAAACCCCCCCGAAACTAACTAAAAGTGCCTCGGTTTCTCAGCGATTATCCAGAACCGTGAGAAACTGAGAAAACAACACAAAACTAACTAAATAAACTAACAGTTATTAAAATAGCATTGATAAGAGGCAGCAAATGAAAATAAATGAAAAATACTTAAGTATTTGCTATTAATTAAGGCTTCTCTGACCAGATGATGAGGAGGAAATCGCAAGGCGTCTGGTCTTGACAGGCAGAGAGATAAATCTGAGGGTTAGAATGTAGGTAGTTGATAGGTGGCAGCATTTGAAAAGTGTCTCATGCCAATGGTTCCATCATTAGCATAGCATTCTATCTCCAGGCAGATCTGACCTTAAAGGTACACTGCAGAAGAGTTAGGAATATTGGAATATTCCTGGGGTGAGAAACCCAGGCTCTCAGGCTCTTACAGGCCTGAACTCAAAGTGGCTCCCTATATAGCATCAGTACAGCATAGTGAAATGGTCCACAGGAACCAGGCCCAAATGCTGTTTCAAGAGTTTCCCCATGCTTCTGCTATTATGGATTGACAATTACTGGCCTCAGTCCATATTGTAAACAAGCTAGTCTTGGATACAAATGGAAGTCCCTGTACAGAGGCCAAGGTCGGGGACCAGCTACTTACAGTATTGATGGATACAGGCACTGCAGTGTCTATATTGCAGGATGACAACCCAGCCACATCACCTTGGTCCACTGGATGGAAAACCAATATGTCTGGTATAGGCAGAACTAGGCTACCTGCGTACCGCTCCCTGCCACTACCTGTGACACTGGGACACCTGGGGGAATATCATACTTTTCAGCTCATGGTACTGCATGATCACCCTAGTATTATCAGAATTGACTTCTTGGCACTACACGGCTGTGTGGTAGACCTGGCCAACACGTTTCTGATACAGATTCAGGGACAGTACCACACTGTCATGATTCCTGACTCACATATAGTTGCAACAATAGCTGCAAATGACAAAGAATATGATGTCATAGATTTGTTTAAGAATCATGAGCTTTTTCCAAAGCTCCTTCCCATCCTGCAAAGGCATCTGGAAGCATTTTCCACCAACAAGCATGATTGTGGCAAGATGCATACTGTCATTGAAGTGACAGGCCCAGTCCATGAGAGGTAAAGGCAAAACCCCTTTCCATCCGAGGTCTTGCCCTCTCTTCGAGAAACAATCAAATCACTTCTCAAGCAAGGTGTAATCAGGACATGTGTTTCCACTGCAAATTCCTCTGTGTGGCCTGTAAAAAAACTCACAGGTGCATGAAGACTTACAATTGACTACAGGAGACTAAACCAGGTCACCCCTAGTTGTGTCCCAATGGTGGCATCAGCACCAAATGTGCTATGACTACTGACCCCTGACCAACAATGGTTTAGTGCCCTGGATATTTCCAATGGCTTCTGGTCATTGCCATTGGTCCCCAAGAGTCAATATAAGTTTGCCTTCACCTTTGAAGGTAGGCAGTACACGTGGACCTGCTTACCACAGGGGTTCCATAGCAGCACCTTCCTATTCCATCTGCACATGATGGATACTCCAGAGGGTTTCTTGACACCCCAGTGCCTCTTTCAGTATGTGGATGACCTGTTGCTGGCAACAGCCACACAGGAGCAACATCTGGACCTCTTGGATGAATTGCTGACCCTCATTCAGAGGGCAGACCTCAAGTGTAACCCAGCAAAAGCACAACTGTGTACTCTTTCTTGGACTGAGGATAACAGACAAAGGCAGAAGCCCTACTTGGGAGAAGATACAGTAATTACAGAACTTGCCACTCCCCATAAGTGTGCCACCCTTAGAAGATTTCTAGGTATGGTAAATTATTCCAGAGATTTCATTTGTGATTTTGCTCAGAAAGCCGCCCCTCTGTATGAACTACTGAAAAAGGATGTTTCCTGGACTTGGGGCCCCATACATACCCAAGCTGTGATGTCACTGAAGCAGACCCTGGCCTCCGCTCCAGCCTTGGTCAACCCCAATCCAGCTCTGCCATTCCATCTGGAATCTGCCACCTCTGACATTGCAATGTCTGCAGTGTTGGCCCAGAAGGTTCATTGCACCCTACAACCCATTGCACATGCATCACAGCTCTTGACCCTGGTGGAACAGAAGTATAGCCTTTGCAAAAGGAACCTTCTGGCTACCTACTGGGCTGTCATGCACTTTTTGTATATTATTGGGTATTCCCCTCTTATCATCAGTACAAACCATACCCCTACAACCTTTCTACTCTCAGACAGAGTAAAGGATGGATCAGTCTCTAATACTAGACTGACACACGGGTCCCTCTTTCTCCAGGATAGGGACATCAAGGTTCACCCAACCAAAATGTCATCCATGCTGGCACATGGCCGCCTTTTCCAAGGAGAACCACATGACTGTACACTGCAGCCACCTGATCTACCAGATCCAGGCCCTTTACTTCCTGCTACACCACAACTACTTGAGAACACCTCATTGTGTCACGTTTTCATAGATGGATCAGCCTCCTATTATCAGGGGGAACAGATAGCAGGAATGGGTATATTTGTGGTTTACCCTTTTGGTAACACTGTTAAAATTTCCAAATGCTGCAGTGTAGCGTCATCACAGTATGCAGAAATGGCAGTGGTGGCCTGTGCCCTCGAGTTCATCCAGCATGGAACCGATATACTGTACCATCATTTTTACAGACTCTAACTTGGTTTGTTGTTCTCTTATAGAATTTCTCTCGTTTTGGCAGAAGAACTCCTTTACCTCTTCTGATGGCACCCCAGTGAAACACAAGGAACTGGTAATATACATTCATTCATTGGCACAGAAATTTGCACACAAACTCTATGTGCACAAGGTTAAGGCCCATTCCCTACATGACCCTATCATAGGCATACAGATTGTCTTGTGTACCTACCTGCTCAACAAAAGCTAAATAAACAAATAAATGCCTTCAATGACACAGCTGACACCCTTGCTAAGGAAGGTGCCCAAGGGGAGGACATCTGGATGATGGGCCATCCAGAAGTCAGAGCGGCTGTGCACATTGCAGCCATCAGAAAGAAACCTGAACCCTTCTTCCCCTTGGATTTGTCAGAAGCTCAGCATGCTGACTCTGAACTCAAGGATGTGTTCAGATTTCTGGACAAAGGCACTGAGAAGAATCTACCTGCCCATAACCCATACAGAAGGCATGAAGGTAAGTTACACTTGTCCCCAGATGACAAGCTCATTTGGTATCAACCAGATGATACCATCACAAAATTTTGGGTGGTAACTCATCATCCTAGGCCTGACTTTTTGCACCAGGTGCATGACACTCCCACTGGTGGACACCAGGGAGTGGAAAACACACTCCAGAGGTTCAAGACCACGGCATGGTGGCCTGGTATCACCAAGGATGTCAAACAGTACATAGATAACTATCTTGTTTGTGCACAAAACAACCCCATCCCTACCAAAAGAAATGCCAAATTACTACCACAAAGGCATTCTGGCCCTTGGCATGCTTTACAGATCGATTTCATTGGTCCCCTCAATACCAAGTAGAAACAGCAAATATGCCCTTGTGGTAACTGATCCTTCTATAAGTGGGTTGAGACTTTCCCACCAAGACATGCACTGCAAAAGCCACTGCCAAAATCCTGGTGGAACAGATTTTCCAGGTGGGCCTACCTCTTAAGGTGGACTCCAATAAAGGAACCAGTTTTACAGGTGAGTTGATGAAAGAAGTCCTTGAACTCCTTGGAGTTCACCAGAAGTTCCACATACCGTACCTCCCACAATCATCAGGTCAAGTAGAGAGGGCCAACAGATGGATTAAGCAAATGTTTTCCAAATTTATTGAGAACAATCCCAAGGATTGGGATTCCCTACTGCTGTTACTTCTTATGGCAATTAGGGGCACACCCTCAGCCACCACTCAGTTGACACCCTTTGAGGTGGTGACTGGCAGAAGTATGAGATTACCTGAACACGTGCTGTTTGACCTGCACACTCCCACTGCAGATCGAGTCTCTGTGGATACATATGTGGAAAAGTTGAAAAAATACCTAATACACACTCATTTGTATGCTGTAAATTGCATGGGCAAAGCCCAGCAACCGTCCAAAATTGAGTCTGACAAACATCCACAAGAAGTGGATTGGCAAGTTGGAGATCAGGTAATGGTTCTCAGATTTGCACATCCAACACACTCTTTCTCCAATAAGTGGGAAGGACCCTACTCAATTGTCAACAAGCTCAGTACAGCAGTCTATCAAATTAGACTCATGCGTAAAACAACAAATTGACTGACAAATGGTTACATGCAAACCCCTTGAAACTGTATAAAGGAGTATAATTACTTTTTCTAACCTCATTCAGCGGAATAGTACTAAACTTGCTAATGTTTGATTTTCCTTTTCAGATTCACTGACAAGATGGCTATCTTGTTCCATTTTCTCCTCATCTCAGGAGTAATCCCCTGCATCCAAGGCAAGGTAAGGCACATCTTTCCTCATCTTGATCCGCCTACAACTACCCCAGAGGGAGTCTCCATCAATATCCCCGAAAATTTGATTACTGTCCAGGAAGGTTCAGATGCCTACCTCACTGCCTCGGTTGTTGCTCCTGATAAATTTACCCTACAAATTGAGTGGCAAACCAAGTTTCAAGGACAAATAACCCCCATGGCCAAACTCTTCAGGGGAACTTTCCATGGATGGCTCAATGCAAAATTATCCACAAATGGTACCTTGTCCTTGCACCAAACATCTTAGACATTCAGGTTTATATAACATTACAGCCTTAATTGATCTTTCTTATTGTAATACACTTTCTAAGGATTCTGTCAGGAAATCTTGTGCCACACATAACATGGTCTCAGCCACCACGTATTTATCTGTGTTACCCCCTCACTGAGAAAAAACCTTTGGAATGTCCCAAACAACACTCTGGCCCTCGTAGTGGTCTCACAGCCACTGCTTTACCTAGCACACTTATTAACAATCTACAGTATATACATGTACCTGTTTTGTTTAACTTGACTTACTGGAATATGAAGGAATTTGGTATGTGTCATACTACTAACACATCATTATTTTACAGTACTTTGTTACTTAGCAACTTTTCAGATTCGCAATCAAGACCCTATTGCCGGGGTACACACCACTGAGCATAGGGGAAATTTTAGGTGAAAACCTACTTCTTAGAAAGATGATTCACAAAATTCATAAAAGAAACACACATGACACATCAGATGTCACTGGTGCCACTGGCACCATTACAGGTCTCTTTGGTACTACAATGTCTATCGGAAATAAAGCAGACATTGCTACTATCAAAGCACATTCACAAAAGTTTGAAACTGGTATGATTAATGACAACATACCCCCATTATTGCATGGTGTGGATGGCCTTAGTCAGGAAGAAAGATACACTGTATATAATATGCACGATATTGCTAAGGTATTTGCAGATTCTAAAGAAAAGATTAATGTCCTTATTGCACAGAACAATAAGGAGACAGATAAGTAATACATTGCCTGTAAAATATTGTGCTCTGCCTATGGGTCATACATTATCACTACCATCAGCAATCTCTTCCACAATCTGGAATCTGGAAGAATCCCTGATATCATACATGATAGACATATCTCTAAATGGTACTGCCTTCACTGCAAATCCCCTAACTGTGTTGCCATATGTATGTTACAGTCTGTTTCTATTCCTATTTCTACTGCTAGAAATTTGGGATTTGTCACCAGGCACCCTAATACTGGTCCTTGCTTTACTTCTAAGAAATGTTCTATTAAAGATACTATGTTTGTGTCTTTTACTGTTTCTTTACCATGTTTTGATCCCAATACAGCTATATTTGATAAACTAGCATCCATACACTCCATTGGGCACCTTGATGAAGACATCTACAGAGAACGCCTCGACTTGCCACCTCTTCTGGTTTTTCATCTAGAAGTCCATCTTCTTCCAAGTTGTGTACAGGGTGTGCTTTTGAAACAATTGAGAAGCTGCATGAGATATACTATTTTGGATTAAATATCTGTAACTAATCTCTCTCTCTCTTGCTTACATCTGAGAGAAGTTTTCCTCACTTTTAAAGTGGTATTGCTTTGTGTTTATTTTAGTTTTTAATTCAGGAAGGGTTTTTTTAAAACTGCTTATCTTGTCAGCATCCTCAGAAGGGCTGAAATAACTGCATATTTGATTTTCTCTTTGTGGCTAACAAACCACCAGGCTGTTTTGGGGCTGGAGAGGTTTACCTGTGTCTGACTTGGATGTCTGGGTTTTCTCTGTTTGATTAGCAGGGTAGTTTCTCTGTCAAATTGTTGTGTAGGGTATCTTGCTGACAGGAAGGCACTCATCGCAGTGTGGGTGAGAGCTTTTAGCCGATTGTTTTGTGAGGGCACAGTTTAGGCCCAACCCCTTCCCACCTCACCCAACCCACCTCTGAAATAGTTCCTTTATACCTGAGGTTCTGACATCATTTCCTCGAGTGCAAGGTGCATTTCACTGTCATATCCTCTCTAGCACACTGCACTGACAATATAAGCATATACATTGTATAATATATATTTCTATATAACAAATCACACACGCCCATGCACACACACACAAATACAAGCAAACAAACAAAAAAAAAGGTAGATAAACATGTGGGGAGTAGTACAATGTAATGGCTTTGGGGCAGCAGTCTTCCGGGAGTCTTTCTGGAGGCTGAGATGCTGCCCTATTTGCAGACAACTATCTGCCCTGAGGGAAGAAGTTGCCCATCTTCAGGCCGCACTGGACAGTAGTAAGGAAACCTTCCCCCAGGCCACACTGGACAGTAGGAAGGGAACCTCCCCATCCAGGGAGCACTAGCACCACCACCACTACCTCAGAGGTTGCGAAGAACACAGCAGTTGGACCACAGTGGGCTCAGAGAGGGTGAGGATGGTAGAACAGAGGCACACCCAGTCAATTGTTCCACTCCACAATCCATATACCATTCTGGGGGAGCATAGCTCCCCTATGGATGCACCCGCAGAGAAGACTGATAACAACTGTCACAAGGGAGGCCCACAGGAAGGAGGCAGAGAACACCACAGGGAAAGGAAGCAGCTCCTGGTGGGGGACTCAATTATTAGGGGTATAGAACTGGGAAAACTGAAGTAAGGTGCCTGCCTGGTGCCATGGCTTGAGGGACAGGAAGCGCATCCTCAGGATCACGAGAATAGCTGCAAGGATTCTGAGCTGGACATATTGTCCACCTAGGGACAAATGACTTGGCTCATCATGAGATTAGAGGTAGTGCAGGAGGACATTGCAGAGTTGAGGAGGGGCCTAAGACAAGTAGTACACACAGTATCCTTCTCAGAGGTGCTGCCTGTCAAGCAGGGAGGCGAGGGGTAATTGCACCATGCAGTTTAATGAATGGTTGAAAAATGGTGTGGAGCACAAGGGTCTTGCTCATTGGGGACTGGGGTTCCACCTGGAGGGACACTAGCCTATACTGGCAGGATGGTCTGCATCTGTCCAGGAAGGGAACAAGTCTTTTGAGCAATCGGTTTAAATGCTTCATTGGCAAGCTTTTAAACTAGTCAAAGGGGAGGCACTGACAAGCAGCAGAAAAATCCCAGCCTCCCAACAAAACAGGGTACTAAATGAGAAAAGACCGAGGTAGAACGGTCAGTGGGGATGCTGCAACAGAGTAAAGCTACTCACGGAGAGCAATGAGCACCAATGCCCATAGTCTGAGTAACAAGCTTCCTGGAATTAGTGGCCTTGATGGAGGAGGAACATCTAGATATCATGGCAGTCACAGAAACATGGTACACACAAAACCATGACTGGGACATAAACATACCAGGATACACTATCTACAGGAGGGACAGGAGGGTAAAAGAGGAGTAGGAGTAGTTCTTTACATAAGGGAAGGAATAAAAAGCAACAGAACAAAAGGGTAAACAGGGAGGAGAAGAAGCACTGTGGTAAATTTGGAGACAGGCAATGGCACCACAATCCACGACAGGGTTATATACAGACCCTTCCTCAGGGGAGGAAATGGACAAGGAAATGATGGAAAGTATACTTAGAATAGCAGAAAAAGGGGAGATATTGCTGATGGGTGATCTGAATATGCCAGATGTTAACTGGGAGCGAGTTGCAGCTGCCACTTAAAGAGTGCAGTTATTCTAGATGCCCTCACTGGGGCATACCTTAGACAACTAGTACTGGAGCCCGCTCAAGAGGAGCAATATTAGACTTGATTCTCAAATGGAGATGAGAGAGGATCACAGATGTGAAAGTGGGTAGCCATCTGGGAACTAGCGACCATCGAACAGTATGGTTCACAATAAACACAGCAATAGAGTCAAGCCATACAAAGACAAAAGTACTGGACTTTAGGAGCACTGACTTTGCCAAAATGGGTGAGATCCTAAGGAATGCACTAGCAAATGGGCAGGAAGGAGGGGTGGAAGAACAATGGGGAATAATAAAAACTGCCATCACAGAGGTAACAAGCCTTTGTGTGAAGCAAATAAACAAAACAAGACGATGTAAGAAACCACTATGATTCTCAAAGGAAGTGGCAGTGAAGGTTCAAGAGAAAAAGAAAGCATTCAGGAAGTACAAGGAATCGCAGAAGAAGCAGGATAGAGAACTGTATCAGTTAAAGCAAAGGAGGCTGGGAAGGCAGTCAGAACAGCAAAGGCCCAAACCAAGAAAGATAGCCAACTCAGTTAAGAAGGGGATAAAACCTTTTATAGGTACATCAGGGAGCAAAGGAAGACCAAGGGAGGGATAGTGAGGCGTAATAAAGGGAGGGAGGGTGGGCAGAGGGAGACTGTGAAAAGGCAGAGATACTAAACAAATATTTTTGCTCAGTATTTACAAGTGAAGAGGGGAGGTACATAAACAAACAGTAGTAACTCTTGGATACAGAAGTTGATACCAGCCTCATTTACAGAAGAAAGGGTTCTGAAAGAACTCTTAAACTGAAGGTGGACAAAGCAATGGGGCCTGATGGATTCATCCCAGAATTCTAAAAGAGCTAAGGGTAGAACTAGTGACACCACTGACTACCCTTTTAACAAATCATGGGAGGATGGGGTGGTACCTAAGGACTGGAGGAGGGCAGATGTGATTCCCCTTCACAAAAGTGATAGCAAGGCAGAAGCAGGAAACTACAGACCTGTTAGTTTAACCTCAGTGATAGGGAAAATGATGGAATCACTTCTGAAGGAAAGAATTGTCGAGTATCTAGAGGCCAGAGGGCACAGGACCCTAGGCAGCATGGATTCACAGCGGAGGTCATGCCAGACGAAATCTAATAGATTTCTTTGACTGGGTGACCAAAGTAGTAGATCAGGGAGGGGCTGTGACATGGCCTACCTAGACTTTAGCAAGGCATTTGACACAGTCCCACACAAAGATTAATATACAAGTTAGCCAGCCTGGGAGTGGGTCCCAAGATGACAGCCTAGGTAAAGAATTGGCTGGAGAATAGGACACAGTGATTAATAGTAAATGGAGTCCACTCAGAAGAAAGGAGGGTTACTAGTGGGTACCACAGGGTTCAGATGAGACTGGTCCTCTTCAATGTCTTTATAGCTACATTGCAGAAGGACTGGAAGGAAAAGTATGTCTCTTTGCAGATGACACAAAGATCTGCAACAGAGTTGATGCACAGGGTGGGTGGAAAGGATGAGAAGGGACTTGGCAAGGTTAGAGGAATGGCCAAATGTATGGCAGCTTAGATTCAATGCTAAGAAGTGCAAGGTAATGCACCTGGGAAACAAAAACCCAGGGGAAGAGTACACAATGGGGGTGAGATACTAACAACAACAAAATGGAAAGAG
Source organism: Neoceratodus forsteri (assembly GCA_016271365.2). Taxonomy (NCBI): domain Eukaryota; kingdom Metazoa; phylum Chordata; order Ceratodontiformes; family Ceratodontidae; genus Neoceratodus; species Neoceratodus forsteri. Next base: position 1,364,164,693 of record CM028132.1, read on the forward strand.
ATCTGGGGTAGTCATATCAGATAACCTAAAGGTGGGCAAGCAATGTGAGAGGGCAGCAAGGAGGGCTAGGGGATACTGGGATGCATAGGAGAGGCATCACCAGTAGAAAACAGGAAGTTATTATCCCTCTGTACAGACAGCTGGTGAGACCCCATCTGGAGTACTGTGTGCAGTTCTGGAGACCCAGTCTCCACAAAGACATAGACAGGATGGAAGCTGTCCAGAGGAGGGCAACTAAAATGGTGCAGGGTCTGCACCGGAAGACATATGAAGAGAGATAAGGAGCTTAATATGTATAGCCTCGAGGAAAGGAGGAGAGGGGGACATGATAGAAACTTTCAAGTACCTCAAGGAATCAACAAAGTCCAAGAGGGTAGCATCTTTCAAAAAGAGGTGTGCAAGAACAAGAGGGCACAATTTGAAGATGGGGGCTGCCCAGAGGTAATTTAAGGAAGTATTTTTCACAGAGAGGGTTGTGGATGCATGGAACGGCCTTCCAGAGGAGGTTGTGGAGTCAAAATCAGTGGTGGAATTCAAGCATGCATGGGATAGTCATAAGGCAATTCTGGGGGTGGGGGTAGGAAGAAGTAGGCTGCTGGTTAACTAGGATCTGCAGCTTATCCAGTAGATAGGGAAATGGGCAGACTGGGTGGGCCAAGCGGTCCTTATCTGCCATCAAATTCTATGTTTCTATGTTCATCCACTTCTGGATGCATGGGTCTCACCACATACAGGACTGTTGTGCTAAAAAAGGGTATATTTATTTGTTTCAATGTGATGTATTTAATGTTATTAAACCTGTATGTGGATTTTCCCCAGACAGTATTGATTGGTCCTTTTCCATGGATGATGACATCACCACCAATGGCCCAGAATACCAGGACTCAACATCTGCTCCAGACGCTTCACGATTGTACCAGTCTTACCAGAAGGAGGTTCATCAGCTGTCAACACAGATTTCCAATACCAGACTTACACTTGCCCAGTACAACTACAGAAATGGAGACTACGTACTGTGAAAATGCAATATAATTCGGATGGTGAATTTTGTGTGATAACTAATTTTAAGCAGTTTACTTATGGAAATGAGTTATGTGTTATCACTGAACTAAACATTTGTTTTGTCACCCACCAGACAACTATTATTGGGCACACAGTTATTACCCCTGTTCCTCTTGTGGAACCAGATATCATTGATGGTGACCCTGATTATCTTCTTACTCTTTCAGAGTATTTACCTTACTTTAACGTACATATTGATCCTCTGACTTTAACACTGAAGTCACTTTTAGGCAGGAAAGACACACACCTCATCCACATCAGCAATAATATGACCAAAGCAAATGAAGCAATATATAATCTTATTCATGATGGTGATTTTAATAATGCACGTACTAATACTTGGTTAGAGATTACCTTTAAAGGTTTTGTTAATGTACAAGCATTTTTGATATTTTTCCTTATCATTATGCTTTTCTGCCTGCGGTGCACATTCCGCCAACACCATCAGCAGCTTGAGTTCCTTTACAAGGCTCACGCATCGGGTCTGTAAACGACACCTGCTCTCTCTCCACTTCCCTAATTTTGTAGCTGTTGCCCCTTCTGAGGCAACAAGGGGGAGAATGTTACACAAGGTCTCTGCACCCTAATTGATACCCCAGAGGTACACCGCAGACAGCTAGCATTTATGTATAAGTTATTCTAACATTTAGGGCTACGGACATCTACCACATAAGAGTACAAGTCAGGATATGTATGCACATGATTGCTGTATGCTTTACTTTCTAATATACACATATATTTCTTGTTTACAAGATGTTAGGACACCTGTGTCCTTGTAGTATTATGATATATGAGTCAGCATTGCCATCTTCTGATGATTTTTGTTACACGGCTATGTATACAAACTGTACTTTCTTTGTTTCCACAAAGTGATAACTATAACAGAATTGTATAATGTTATCTAGGACTGTGGAGCCACCTCTAATTTAGCCAATAGGGCTCATCTCTGCATCTAGAAATGTTTCTATCTTACACTAACTATGGTAACTATCTTAGGTATATAATATTAGACATTACATCTTCTACATTGCAGACCCTGTGATTTCTACACTCCTCAAGGTATAGGGAATGCATAGCATTGGCTCCCAGTTCCTAATGGTAAGAACTGCTTAGGGCAACTGTAATTTTCCTTTTGGTAGTAATAAACAAGATGTATTACTCTTATGCAATGTGTTTGCGATTTCTTGCATTCCCATTATTGCCAAGAACCTGAGAGTGAGGGTTCAGACCTCCTGACAAAGTTCAATGTGACCCTGGATTTAGTGACATTAGTCATCCATTCCAAGCAGCAGCTTGAACCCAGTCCACAAGGCTCCATTTCCTTTTTTATCCACTGTCAGTGAATGCAAGGTCTGCAACAGTAACAGAAGACACAGAAACAGCAGTTCCAGCAACAGTACCCAGCTAAGCCCTTCAATAAACTGGGAGGTCAAGGCCAGTGAAAGGGTGGGGGGGCTGTTTTCCTGGAGGCCAGTCCTCAGGGATGAAGGGCAAAAAGGGACAGGATGAGGGGCCCATCCCCCCTCTGTCCCAACCGCTGCTGCAGCTCCAAGTTGAGGGCCAATTATTCCTCTTTCTGCAGTAGTGACCAGCTATTACTTCAGACAGGGGAGCCCTGGAATTGGTGGGCTATGAGTTTGCTCTGGAATTCAAGACCTTAGTCTCTTTAGTCCCAAGCACCATTGGAGAACATCATTTCATTGGAATCCCTACCGGTACCATTGAGTAAGATTCATCAGCTCCTTGAGCAGCATGTGCTAGAGCCTGTCCCAGAAAACTGAGCTGAGCAAGGGTTTGTGTCATGATACTTTCTGGTACCTAAATGAATGGGGGGGATGTGGCCCCATTCTTGACCTAAGAATCCAGAACAAGTTAATCTGCAATCTGGATTAAGGCACAAGCCAACAAGACCCAGGCCTATGGCCACTGCCATGTAGGGGCCCCAAGCCATGAGTGGATCATCCTAGCTATAGTAAGCAGATTCAGTCAATCTAATTTGTACTCATTCTTGTCTAGGACATCCACCTAACTCTGTAACAAAGCAGTGCAGTTTCATCGCCTATTAACACCTCTTTAAGCAATGTATTTATTCATTGAAAATACCTCTGAGTTACATAGCTGGCTTTCTGCCCCACTTGGAAAGGAAATTTGATCTGTCTGCAGTTGCTGTGGTGCCAGGTTCAACACGATGAACTTTTTAAAACTCTAAAAAGATGAATCCCATTTCCCAGCTAAGGTAGCAAGTTAGAGGTATTTTATTTTTATTTTTTTGTTTATTTAAACATTTGGTAATCTGGAAAGGCGCACTGAGCCGAGGCTTGTTTCCAGGTGTGACCCAGGGAAATCTGGGGGAAGGGTTACAAGAAGACAGCAAGCATATACAATTTTCTTAATTAATACAGTAGTAAGTACAACAAAGTAAAACAGCAAGCATATACACATTTTCTTAAGTTTGTACAGCATCAATTACAATTTAAAGCAGGACAATACAAATGCAGAAAATAACCCGTGTGTAGGATCACAAGGGAGGAAAGATTATTGAGATTGTTGCCAAGTATTCAGGACAGTGTAGAATATTTAAGTCATGCGTGATACAAGGCAGAGCCAGTAATTAAAAAGGAAACATTAGCATTGTGGCAGATGCTTTATTAATTACTTTCTGCTTGTTGATGTCTACCCAGAGCTGACAGGCAACCTCCATAAAGAGAGCTGCTGGAGACCCCAAGCTCAAAGGATCTTCAGTCTGAGCCAATGCAAGATATCAGTCTTTAAGATTTAAATGTTCTTTTTTTTTATTACAACACAAGCACTTTTGTTCCAGACTGCTGTGGTTATCTTCTTGTTCCAACTTCCTCTAAGGATTCTTTATCCTTTGGAAAGTTGCAAGGTGTAATTAATTATATGTGGAATAATACATGGGGTGGTGTGTATAATGAGAATTTTACACACACCTGAGGTGTTGGATGCTACTCATAAAATGGGGAGAGAAAAATCCCTGCTTTTTGATTGGTTCTTACCGGTGCATCAGCTCTGCTCAATGCACAGGTAAAAACTAGTACTCAAAAGCAGGACCGCATTGAAAAAAAATAAAATAAAATGAGCCGTTAGTACACTCCTTTTTTTAAATGTTACCTTTTTTTCAATAATAGCTCATCCTGAACTTGTCGGCTTAACAGACCAACTGTGGTGCCACTCACTCTTTATTTCTAACTCCTTTTTAAGCTGAAAACCACAAGTGTAAAATCTCATCCCTGCTGTCTTATGTTATTTGCGATTAAGTGTCTCTTACCATACCTCTACGTTTCTCATCTAAGTATCACAGTGCTACTGCCATGGCATGCCTACTCCCGCTATCTCTGCTGGCAACTGCACACCCATCCAGCAGCAGTTCTGAATCCAAATCCTCTTGGAAAGCCTATTTTATTATTATTTTCCTATTTTATTAGCAGGCACACTTTTGGTAGGTAGCATTGGTGACAAAAATACTTCTGTCTTCTGAGTAAGCTGGTTCGCTCCTTTACTTCTCCTAGAAGTGGTGAGCTTCTGTAACTACTGCTATTATTATTTTTTTTTGTATTTTATGCATGCTGGCTGACTTGCAGTAGGCAAGGTGATGGGGAGGGAGGAGAAGTACTTCCATTCACTCGCTCTTGTTTATAAAAAAAAAATATACAGTTTCACTTTAAACACTTTCATGTGGGTGGTGCCTCTGGCTGCATCAGTGTCATGACAAGTAAGCATGACGGGGGGGGGGAGAAGTACTTCCGTTTACTCACTCTTGCGTACAGAAAGTAAAATATATAGTTTCACTTTCAGCACTTTCATGGCGGGATGGGGTGGACTCCTGGCTGCATCAGTGTCATGACAATGATGTCATTTTCTAGTTGAAAGAAAGACTATTTTATGTCATCAACCAAACATAAACCAAACCAACATGTCAATAGTTTTAAAAATATCTTCTTAAGGGTATATGGCTAAGAATACAAAAATATAAACATTCTCAATATCATTGTTTCAATTTCTGTTACTTTGTAAGTTTGATCTTTAAAACGGAAAGGACATAAACCTCATTTTTGCCTCTCTGCACTGGATTGCATTTTTTCCCTTCTAATACTTTACTTCTCTGTGGTGTTGCTAATAAATACAATTTAAACACATTTTAGTTGCATTTCTTCTTAGTTGCTTAATAATTACTTTGATATTCCATTGTTTTACTTACAATAAATCCAGATTTTTGTGAAAGTTACATGACAGAGAAACATTATTTTGAGAGTTGTCATTACAAATGAAATAATTTCTTTAATTTGATTCTATCAAAGCATAAAAGGATATGCCATCAGCACAATGGCATTTTAACAGTGAAGACCATCACAGTGACAAATCTCGGCAGGTCACTGTGCTGGTCCCACTGTACACTGGTGCTCTGTCTCCAGGTGTACTGCCCCCACACTAAAACAACTCTGACTCAGAGTTGGTTATTTAGAGATGGGGGAGTGTGGGGAATGGGGGCAAAGCCCCCCACAAAAAAAAATTTTGCCCCAACGAGAACAATGCCGACAGTCAACATTGTTCCTGTCACTGTTCAGGATGTCGACAACATTGTTGTCAACGTAACTTGGTGGAACCACATAAAAGTAGCTTAAATACATGAAAAAATTATTCAAATGTGAAAAAAGAAAATGAAAGAGCATATAAGGTAAAGCATACATTTGCATTTGGTTAGTAATATGCAACTTAAAGGCAGAGTTATAAAAAGCTTTATGTTGTTTCTTTGTTATGTACTCTGAAAGAGAATATGAATTAAAGGACAGCCAGGGAGCGGCATAACAAAAAAAAAACATTTATTGTAAGTAAAATAATGGGAAATTCAAAGTAATTGTTATGCAAGTGAAAAGAAATGCAACTAAAATGTGTTTAAATTGTATTTAATATATGGATATCAAATATTATACTATACTAAAGCATATAAAAAAATTACTGGTAATATCATCGCTCTCAGCGCGATAATACCACAGCTCAGTACTGATATAGCATCATTCAGAGCTCATAATAGTATCGTTCTGAGAGCCCTGAATGATACTATTATCACACGACCCTTACAGCGCAAGCACGCAACTCCACAAATTCCTGGCTGGTTGCTAGTGTCCAGGCTACATTGGGAGCTTTCAATCAAAGCTTCAGTTCAAACCATCACTCATCATTGGCCGCTCTGACTCTGCGGGCAGGCAAAATGTTTTCCAAAACATGGCAGTCGTCTCTGACTTAGCGAGAATGCATAGTGTCCATGGCACTTTCTCAGTTTTTGTTTTTGAAAATGGAATTATCTGGCTGATCCTGCGACCCCCCCTCCCAAAGAACTAAAGATAGGACTAAAAAAAAGGTTTTTTTACTGTGCTGTGTGTGTGAGCAGATGGAAAAAGAAAGAGATGGAGCAAGACAGTGCGGCAGTCAGCCAGAACTGACAGAATCCTTCATGGCAGCAGTTGACTGCCCACTACAAAAATGGCAACAAAACCCCCCAAAACTTGGATCGATATATTAAAAAAAAAAAAAAAATAGGTCAGTGTACATTAGGAGGCACTAATTCCATCTGAAGGTTCTGGGGACATGGGAATATCTCGAGCTTCGCTCTCAAGGTTCCAATGTACCCAGAACCTTCCGATGGAATTACTGCCTTATAATGTATTCTAGCCTATTATTCTCTTTTTATTAGCAGCATCACAGAGAAGCAAAGTATTAGAAGGGAGAAAATGGAATCCAGTACAGAGAGGTAAAAATGGACTTGAGATCAAACTTACAAAGTAATAGACATCAAAACAATTATATTGAGAATGTTTACATTTATTTATTCTTAGCCATATTCTCTGAAGAAGAGATTTTTAAAGTCTCAAAATGTTAGTTTGGTTAATGAAAAGAAAAAAAGATGACAGGAAATAAAAAGGACACACTGAATGAAGAGAAGCTGGTTTGGGGTTCCATTTACTTTTTACTTTTGAAACTGCTTTTGATGACTTCAGTTCCTATGTTGCAGATTGTGGTTTATTAGAATGATGCATTTATCTTATTTCATGGGTCAATTGCTGAAGAGGGTGAGTGAGATTTGTTTTGTACTGCCACTCGTGTGTTTTTCATTATTGTATTGTAAATACAGTGATTAAGATATTGGAAAAATGATGGAGTCGGCAGCAGTACGCAAGTATGTCAGTAGATTACACAAACATACACATGCCAGGGATCAAGAAGCAAACAAGAAAGAGAAATACTTGCAACAGTTTTGAAGCTGACATATTTAAACATAGCGGCTGTGTGATCATTTAAAAAAAATCTCAATTTACTGATGATATGAAAAGGAAATAACAGATGACTCCAGAATAAGGGGCATGACCCTGTGTGCAGGGGACCCAAGATTTTTCTTGGACCAAGGGCTCCTAATAACCTTAATCAGGCTGGGTGACTTTGCACCAGATGATTCGGCCCCTGGAGGCAGGGGTCTGGTTTTGTTCATGGACAACCAGGATGTATACATCTGCATCCCCATCCTTCTGGCACACAGATGGTTCCTCCACTTTCGGGCAGACAGAACTCTATTTCGGTTCAGAGCCATGCCATTTGACTTTTCATTGGTGAACAGCAAGTGCCTGTTGGACATAGAAACACAGAATGTGATGGCAGCTAAGGACATCTTGGCCCACCCAGTCTGCCCATTTCCTTACCTAAAGGATAAGCTGCAGATCCCAGTTAAATCAACAGCCTACTTCCTCCTACCCCCACCCCATAGAATTGTCTTATGTCTGTCCCATGTATTCTTGAATTCCCCCACTGTTTTTGACTCCACAACCTCCTCAGGAAGACCATTCCATGCATCCACTACCCTCTCTGTGAAAAAATACTTCCTCACATTACCTCTGATCCGTCCTCCTTCTATCTTCGGATTGTGCCCCCTTGTTCTTGCACAGCTCTTTTTCTGAAAGATGCTGCCCTCTTGGACTTTGTTGATTCCCTTGAGGTACTTGAAAGTTTCTATCATGTCCCCCCTCTCCCCTTTCCTCAAGGGTATATACATGAAGCTCCTTAAGTCTCTCTTCATATGTCTTCTGGTGCAGACCCTGCACCATTTTAGTTGCCCTCCTCTGGACTGCTTCCATCCTGTCTATATCTTTGTGGAGACTGGGTATCCAGAACTGCATACAGTACTCTAGATGGGGTCTCACCAGCTGTCTGTACAGAGGGATAACAACTTCCTGTTTTCTACTGGTGATGCCTCTCCCTGTGCATCCCAATATCCTCCAGCTCTCCTTACTGCCCTCTCACATTGCTTGCCCACATTCAGGTCATCTTTGTTGTTGTTAGTGTCTCACACCCCATTGTGTACTCTTCCCCTGGGTTTTTGTTTCTCAGGTGCATTACTTTGCACTTCTTAGCATTGAATCTAAGCTGCCATACATTTGTTCATTCCTCCAATCTTGCCAAGTCCCTTTTCATCCTTTCCACCCCACTTTGTGTATTAGCCCTGTTGCAGATCTTTGTGTTGTCTGCAAAGAGACATGACAGCCTTTCTCCAGTGCAGATTCATCCATGTATTTCAGTACCTCAATGCCTGACTCATCACAGGGAGCTTATTGTGGGAAGTGGTGTGGCCTTGGATTCTGGCCACCTAGATGCACCTTGGATGGTTTCTCAGTCCTCCAGTCTCTATTTACCTAGTTGGGGTGTGCTCCTTGCCCCTCCTCCTGAGGACTGCAGGGAGTCTAAGTATCTGTGGATATTAAACTGAATCAAGGTAATTAGAACAAAATGTTCTTACTTGTAAGTATAGTTTTACTACTAGTATTGCATTCATATCCACTCAACCCACTCAACATATCCCAGATGTATCCCCCCACCATGTCAGCAAGCAAGATTATTAGCTTTTTACTGCTTAAAATTCTGTTCTGTTCTGTACTATTTCTAGGCTGCCTAAGAATAATACTGAACAGAACTGAAAAGAAATATGCAGTAAGACATGCAGAGATGCAGGTTTCTTTTCCTGAACACATGCCCACATGTGTTGTGAGGCCCAAAGTGCTTTCGCTGAGTGCCTTCCAACACCTAAAAGTGTATTTCAAGAAAAGAAGTCCATACCCTGAACTGTCTCACTGAAATTGCAAAATGGATATAATTGGTATAATGTAAAAAACAGAAACAAATGTAATATATATTTAAAAAGAAAACATTTAAAAGTTTTTTTTTGTTTTACAAGAAAAAAATTACTCACCATAGTAATCTTGTTTCTTCCATGGTATTCTTCAATATTCATAACTCTTGCAGTCAGCCTGTAGAATTGGACTGCCCGGAGGATGGAACATATGTAAATGATGGAATCATCATCATTGGCTTGTGCCAGCTTTCAAATGCTGCCCTTCCTTACTACTGCATTCTAAAATGCTCAGATTCATTGGAGCCTGCAGTGAAGGCCCTTACTGATCTATCCTAATAAATGCTATGCTAAATATAAAGATACAATGATTTTTTTTTTGTATATTATTTTTCTCTATGTCGTCTCTATGCAGAACTCTCCCGGGCATCCACTGCACCCGAAAGCTCCACCTTCTGCCTGAAGCTCCCCCTCCACCCCATACATAGAAACATAGAAACATAGACTTTGACGGCAGATAAGGATCGCTAGGCCCATCTAGTCTGCCCATTTCCCTACCTACAGGATAGGCCGCAGATCCTATTTAACCAACAGCCTATATCTTCCTGCCCCCCACAAGAATTGCCTTATGTCTGTCCCATGCATTCTTGAATTCTCCCACAGTTTTAGACTCCACAACTTCCTCAGGAAGGCTGTTCCATGCATCCTGAGCTCTTTTATGTTGTCTCAGAACTTATGGGCAGAGCCCCAGGATGATGCAAGGGTGGACCTGTAATAGTCCGCTTTGGCTTTGCAGATGGCCCAGGTACATTTGTTGCAGGCAGTATAATATGCTTGTTTGTCCACAAGTTTTCCAGCCGATAGCCCTATACCAGAGGTTGTTCCTATGCTACATTTGGTTGACGAGAGTGGGGGTAATCCAAGGGGTGGACTGTTTTTTTAAGAGCAACTTAGAGAGGGGAGCAAAAGTGTCACATGCCACATTAAATGACTGGATGAAATAACTGATGGCAGAGTCAATGTCAGTGTCACGCTTAATAGGAGACCAGTCCCAGCTGGTAAGGTGTTCTCTAAGGTGGGCTAGTTTGCCAGGACATAGACACCGCCGATAGATGAATTTGGGTATTGGTATCTGCACTCTGCCAGACCAGGAGAATATAATGGGGGAATGGTCACTTAGCATATTTGGCAGAATGGTGCTGTCTGTGAATTTTTTGGGTCTGTTAGATAGGAGGATATTAAGCAAGGTAGTAGTCCCATTACTTGAGCGCCAAGTGGGTGCGGAAACCAGTTGGGTGAGGTCAATGGCTGCACAAGTATCTCCAGCCTGGGAGGAGGAGCTGGCAAGCCAATTAATATTAAGATCACACACTATTATCTGTTCAGTTTTGCTGGGTAGGTTAGCAATATGCTCCAGAAGAGATTGAAGTGCGAGGAATTGGTGCTGGGGTGGGGGGGAATATAAGCGGCAGTAAGTATAAGAGGAGCTCTAGAGGTGTCTTGGTTGATTTTAAGGGAGAGGGCTTGAGCCCCATGATCCAGCTTGGAGGAGGGAGAGTATGCCTGTCTGGAATCAAGGATTCATACCAGCCAGGCAGACTCCTCAGCTCTGCACCCCCAAGGCAGGGCTGCCCTCTCTGCCCAGGGTGCTCTACCTATAATCTAATGTACCTGGCTGAGTGGTCTGGCCTTAGTGGAGAGAGAAGCCAGGAGATGGAGTGTGGCTCGGTGGGGCATGGTGCCGTCTCCTATCCCCCAGGACGAGGGGGTTTCTTGTTTTTTTCTCCCCTGGGAGTGCAGCATGCAATGATGCCTGCGCATGGCTGCCCTGCTGGTGTCTGCCACACTCCTGCCCCTTATGTTGGCTGGTGTTCCTGCAATACCCCTGATCTCCATCAAGGGCCGCCAGGACACTGAGCAACCCTGGATCCCTTCCCAGGGAGAGGAGAGCTGTCTACCAGATGCTCCATCCTCTCCCTCCCCTGCCAACCCCTGACTCCCCGAGTCTGTCTCTGAACCCGGATCACCGGCATGGCGCGAGGTGTGGCATCCAGTGCCTCAACCGTCAGTGCCACCAGGCTGGCTAAAGATACAATGATTAATAATGATAATAAGGAAAACAATACTAGCAAAAACACCCCCTGACAGAAGTACCCCCCTTTCAGGAACTTGTCAGATATGACCCCAAGAGGGAAAAACTACACCTAATGGGGTTTAAAATTATATATATATATATAACACAACAATAGTGGGAACTCCCTTACTCTATACAGACAGCCAGAGATGCAGAGACCACTGGTTGTGGAAGGGGAGACCAGGCGGGAGAGTTATGAATATTGAAGAATACCTTGGATGAAACAAGATTACTATGGTGAGTAATTTTTTATTCTAACTCCAAGTATTTTTCAATATTCCTAACTCTTGCAGACTATGAAGTAGTACCTTTGGAGGTGGACACAGAACCTATTTTGGAAACAGACTCTGCAGAACTGCTGTGGCAAACCTGGCATCAGTCCTGGACTGGGAATCCAGACAGTAATGCTTAGTAAAAGTGTGTATAGTCCTCCATATGTCTGCTTTGCAGATTTCCAATAGTGAGATGTCCCTGGCAGCTGCTATTGTAGCAGCTGTGTCCCTTGCAGAGTGGGCACTGAGGCCTTCTGGGGGGTTTTTACCCACTTCTGAGTAGCAGAATTGGATGCATTGAACTATGAGTCATGTAGTAGCTTAATGCTCTCTTGACATACAAACTATGGAGCCTACGCTCACCTGAACTGAAGTATTCAGTGAAAAAGACTGGTAAGTAACGGATTTTGGAAACAGACTCTGCAGAACTGTTGTGGCAAACCTGGCATCAGTCCTGGACTGGGAATCCAGACAGTAATGCTTAGTAAAAGTGTGTATAGTCCTCCATATGTCTGCTTTGCAGATTTCCAATAGTGAGATGTCCCTGGCTACTACATGACTCATACCAAGGACCACAGGCAGGATAGGCAGTAGCTCTTCCTGACTTATGGGGCTGTAGGAAAAGGAAAAGCAGCATCAAAAAGGATTATCTCTCGATGGATAGTTGGACCACACATACTAGTAGTACTTATAACACTCCCCCACCACAAGGTCCACCTCCCACCACGCAGACTTCTATCTCCTCCCTGCCTATTGTGGTAGGGGTACTAGCTCTTGCTACAACAGATCAGCTCTTCTATGGTGGCTACTTTCCAGTCCCTAAAAACATCAGATCTACTAGACGGGAGAAAGGCAGGAATTACAAGCTTATAATTAGTGCTCTTAGAAAAATCCTACTTATCCTCCTGCTTTGTTCAGGCAACGAGACTCAACCCTGGCCCCCAGAAGCTATTGCTTTGCCAGCAGAACTAGCAAATTTAAAGGAATAAGCTTCTTGCATATTAGCATTATGTAGCCTCCTTAAAAGATAACCTTAATACAAACCTGGGTAAATCATACCCTCCTGACATACTTGTGATTTCGAAACTTGGCTTAGACCCAGCACCACTGATAGAGAAGTAAACATACCCAACTATGTCTTGTTCAGAGCTGATAGGCATGCCAGAGGAGGAGGGTAGCTATCTCGTTAAAGACAAATTTGCTGCCTCCTGCTTATCCCTGCATCTGTCGCCAGCAAATTGAATGCCTAATTCTCAAAGTGGAAATTACACAGACTACTGCACTCTGCATAATAGGATGCTACAGACCACCGTCTGGTGGCCTACAGCTTGTGTCATATCTAAGTGACAAGTTGGGACAGGGGCTGCCAAGAAACTATTATTTTAGGAGACCTCAACTTTGACTGGGTCTCTAACACATGCCCCCCTTGCATCCTTCTGTGATGAACATGGGCTGACGAACTTATTATCAGAAACCAACACGCCCAAACGTGAAGAACCCTAGTAAAAGTACACTTTTGGATGTGCTAATGGTGAGCAAACCTCATCTCTTCTCCCACGCTGATGTCTTCTTCTCAGACGCCAGCGACCATTGTTTTATTGCGAGTAAGATCCACCAACAACCCAGCACCATCAGCAAGTTCTCTATGAAGAGATCCAGGCGCAACTTCAATGAACATGCCTACCTAAGCGAGCTTAAGTACTCCCTGAGTGCAAGATTTCTACCTGGCCAAAATGATTACGTCAGCTTACAATATCTTCCACAACATTCTATCAAGGGCCCTTAATAAGTATGCTCCCCTATTAAAGTTCGAACTAGGACCAAAACCTGTAAATGGTTCACCCTCAGATCAAGTCCTTGCTTCTTAGAAAGAGATAAGCTCTGGAAAAAGCACGAGACTGAACACTGCAGAGGATTGGAACCAGTTCAGGAGACTACGAATTTATGTACCAAAACAATCAGAGAATCGAAGACCACCTTCTTCAAATCCGAACTCGACTCTGCCACAAAGAGCCCAATCAAGCTCTGGAACACAATCAGTGATCTGCTAGGCCACTCCCCAGGAAATTCACTCCCGAACAAGATTACCTCTGGAAACTTGACTATAACCGAAAAGATGGATATACTTGACGCATTCAATAACCACTTTGCTACTGCAGGCACGGCATTTGATAACTCCCCTGCAAACATGCTTCGCTCCCAGACTGCCAGCCAACTGCCTGAAACTCCGATAGCTTTGCTGCCTTTCTCACTTCAACCTGCCACACTGAAAGAGGTAGAGGACCTCTTGCTTCAGTTGGATACTAGAAAAAGTGCTGGGGCCGACTCCCTTGACCTTACTTCCTAAAAATTGCCTACCACGTACTAGCGATACCCGTCACCCACCTTTTTAACTTATCCCTGTCTCAGGGCACCTTACCACCTATATGGAAGACAGCACATGTCATAACACTGTGCAAATCAGGTGACCTTGGCGATCTCAATAACTACAGGCCAATTTCCTCCTTCCGTCCTGTCCAAGCTCCTAGAGAAATTGTAAATGCACAGCTGAGGACTCACCTTGAGTCTAGGGAACTACTAAATCCTATGCAGTCCAGATTCAGAGCTAAAATAGCACTATCTCAGCCCTCGCCAAAGTTACTAACGACTGGCAGAGTAATCTTGAGAGCAAAAAACATTATTTGTGCTGTTTTCCTTGATCTAAGCAAGGCTTACACCGTCGACCATAGTCTGCTCCTCTCCGCCCTTCAAACCATAGGTGTGGACCCCTCCTCTCAGTTGGTTCACTGACTATCTTACAGGGCACCTTCAACAAGTTAAAGCCAAGGAGGCCTGTCCCCCTTAAAAACTCTGCAAAGAGGGGTATCTCAAGGTTCTATATTAGGGCCCTTACTTTTTGCAATCTACATTAATAACATCGACTACTGTATAAAAGAAGCCAACATCCATCTGTTTGCAGATGATACAGTTCTCTACATGTCGCCCAACACCTGAAGCTGCCTGCAATGACCTACAGTCAGAATTCAACCTTTTGCAAAGCCAACTCCTCCAAAAAAAGCTACTCCTTAATGCCAAAAAAACTAAAGCGATGGTCCTCTCTCCTTTTATCCGATTACAGCTAACCCTGTGTCCAGTGGGACAGTTCCCCAAATTACCACAGTTCTAGGTGAAAAACTAGAATTTGTTACAAAATTCAAGTATCTGGGAGTTTGGATAGACCAAAGACTCTCCTTCATTGAACATATCGAGGACTTGCTAAAATGACTTGGCAAAGGCTTGGACTGTTTTTAGAATCAGCCAATTTCTCACCAGAGATGCCAAGAAACAACTGGTCCAATCCATTTCCTATCATTGGTTGATTAAGCTGACTTCCTCTACAGCCAATGCCCCAACTCTTACATGGCTAAACTGGACACACTAACCATCGAGCACTGAGGTTTATAGCAGGACTACCCTTGCACACATCACTGCACCCTATATGCGGCAGTGGGATGGACATCACTAAAGTTCAGGCGCCACAGAACGCCGCTCTCTGGACCTATAGAGCCATCTCTAATAAGCTGCCTTACTATATCTCCTGCTGTCTTCCCTGAGTATAATTGGGAAATACGCGTTAAGAAGTTACTCAGCTATTACATAAAGTACCCAAAGCAAAATCCCACTTGACAGGGCAGCCATAAGCTTGTGCTACCTACCTTATGGAACGATCTACAAAAAACCCTCAAATTAAGCACTCTAATCGGTATAAATGCTTTCAAGGATGCTTTATTTCCATTACAATCAGAAGTATGTAACTGCTTCACCCACTCAGACCCAGTACTGGTATATAGCCACGCCTAGACCCAATTTTAAATTTTTAACCCCCCAACTTGCTCCTCACCAGCCTAATTGTTCTCTCTCTTATCCCCTGTCTTATCAACACTAGGCCCATCCATCCCTTTATTCTTCCTTTTCCAACCTCGGATAGGAGCTCACTACCCTGGTTGTGACATCCTACCATGCCCTGTACTTTATAGCATTCAATCCCGGGGCTCACACATACTCCTTTTCTCCATCCACCTTCTCTACATCCAGCTTTACCAACTCCTTTCTGTGCACTGTGCCCTCCTAGCCTTTCTCCCTCTACTTCCCTCCCTATCTTCCCCCCTACCTTCACCTCTACCTGGTGTATGTTTTTATTTTTATTTTTTTCTTCCGTTAGTTCCTCCTGCAACCTTAGATTACCTGCTTTATCTTCCTATAGACACTTCTATGTATGTAAATACCGTGTAATCTGTACAATATCTGTATAATTCTATGTACATATGAACTTCTTTTTCTTCCTCTCTGTAAAGAGCATTATCTGTATTGCCTTGTAAATACCTGTGTTGACCTGTATATACAATTGTTCATGCTCCACCCAGGTCCATCTTGCAAATGAGCTTCTGCTCAACGATGAACGCCTGTTTAAATAAAGACTTTGATTGATTGATTGATTGATTGATTGATTCAAATGGAAATCAGAGACCACTTCTGGGGGAAATTTCCTATTGGTTCTGAGAACTGTCTTATCCCTATGGAAGGATATATAGTTCTACTCTATTCACAAGGCCTGAAAATCACTGATTCTTCAAGCCAAGGTAATGGCCACCAGGAAACCATTTTCTATGTCACATATTTCAGATGGGCTGAGACCATGAGCTCAAATGGGGGTTCCATGGGCTTAGCAATGCATATATTGAGATTCCCTGCTGGCACAGGTTCCCTGAGAGGGGGTTCAGATGGGCCAAACCATTGAAATACTTCTTGAAAATGGGGTTAGATGCCAAGGGAACTTCTTTGCCTGCTGAAATATAAGCTGAGACCAAAGCCAAATGTACCGTCAGAGTAGTGAGTTGCAGGCCTAGGGAGTGCAAATGAGCAAGGTAGTCCAGCAGAGCTAGTAACTCTGCCTGAGACTGTACTATACCTTTGTCTGCACACCAAATAGAGAACCTCCTCCACTTAGAAGCATATGTTTTCTTGGTAGATGGCTTCCTCAATCCCCTTAGGACACTGAGGACACCCTCTGAGAGTTGCAGGCCTGCATACTTGAAGTTCTCAAGAGCCATGCCTTGAGTCTGAGAGACAGGGAGAGCAGCAGAGTATCTTGGCTGCCTAGGCCAGTCTGGAGCTATCAAGATCATGGAAGCTGTCTGGGTTCTGAGTTTGATTAAAACTCTGAGGATTAGGGGAGAGGGGGAAATGCATAAAGCTTTTTCCCCAACCATTCCAATGTCAGGGCATCTAGAGGTACTGTGCCCCCTGCTGGTGGTCTGCAACAGAACTGTGACAATTGGTGGTGGTTATGGGAGGCAAAGAGATCTATCTCTGGAGTGCTCCATCTTACATCTTCTGAAAACCACACCCAGTACCTGCCTGTTGATAGTCCATTCATGATGGTCCTGATTCATTTGACTCAGGGCATCTGCTAGTGTGTTGTCCTTCCCTGGTAAGTGAATGGCAACCAGAGAGGATCGGATCAAGTAAACTAGGCTCCACACCTTCATTGCCTCTGTGCACAAAGGGCTGGAACTTGTTCCATCCTGCTTATTTGTGTAGTACATGGTAGTAGTGTTGTCTGTTCGAACCTGAACCACCTTGCCTTGTATCATGGATACGAAGGCTTGTAGTGCCAGAAACACTGCTTTACATTGCAGTAGATATATGTGCTGGAGTGACTCAGCACTTGACCAAGTGCCATGGATGGTGTGAGACCCCAGGTGAGCTCCCTATACTAAGAGAGAGAGAGAGACATCTGTTGTAAGGACTACTGATGGAGACTCCTGGATGAAAAGGAACCCCTTCTCTGAGATTTTGCCTCACTTGCCACCATTTGAAAGCTTGCAGTAATGTCCCTGTTACTGGAATTAGCTTTGACAGTGGGTCCTTTCTTTGTCACCAATGTGCTTGAAGGTGGAACTGAATGTTGCCCATCTGGAATCTGGCCCCTATGGCAGTGCCAATTGCTGTAACCATATGGCTCAGGAGTTGTAGAAATTGCCTTGCTGGTTTTGAGTTGCATAAGCTGAAAGATCCTGCAATCTGAAGGATGTTGCTTACCCTGTCCTGTAGTAAATATGCTCTTCCACTTACGGTGTCCAGTTCCACCCCTATTAAGGGCAGAACTTGAACTGGTTGCAAAACAGATTTCTTTAAGTTTACTAGGAAACCTAAGGACTCCCATATATACTGAGTTGTCCTTAGGGATTACTTTACCTGCCATTGTGACCTTTCCACCACTAGCCATTCATCCAGGTAGAGAAATGCAGTGACCCTCTGCCTTCTTAAATGAGCCACCACCATTGCCAGGCACTTTGTGAAGGCTTTTGGAGCTGAGGTGAAGCTGAATGGCAGTGCTGAGAACTGGTAGTGACCTGATGGGAGTCAGAATCTGAGATATTTTCTGTGAGACTCCCTTATAGGGATGTAGAAATAAGCATCCTTCAGATCCAATGAAGCCAGCCAATCCCCCTTCTGGAGGGTTGGCAAGATCATGGTTAAGGTTATCATTTAGAATGTTGGCTTTTTCAAATGTCTGTCTAGTAGCCTTAGATCGAGTAAAGGTTGTCAATCCCCCTTTTTGTTTTTAGTCAAGAAATACCTTGAGTAAAACTCTTCCCTATTTGTGTGGAGGAACTGGTTCTACTGCTCTTGACAGTAGCAATTTTTTTCCCTCCTACTCCAACAGCTTCTTTTCTGCAAGTGAAGCTGGTCTGAATGTTCTTGTTTTTACTGATGAGAAGGATTTGAAGCTTAGGGACAAGCCTTGGCCCACCACCCCCAGGACCCACTTGTCTGTGGTGATGTTTTGTCATTCCTGAAAATAATGTGCAAACCTGCCTCCTGCTGGCATTGGGGAGGCAACCATTACTGTTAAGTCAGGGATTCTGTTTAACCTGGGGTTGGTCCTGGCTAGCCTGACTCCCATGCCTGGATCCTCTTCTAACCTTACCTCTAAAATATCCCTGCTGGGGATACTATTGGTATTACATAGCTTGAGCTTGGAAGAAAGGCCTAGGTATTAGGGGACCTACCTCTGCCTCCCCTTCCATAAGGCCTGTATGAAATAGACAGCTTCTCCTTGGCTGTGTTACTTTTGTAGGTGGCCTTGTATTTGTTCACCTTTTTCATAGAGGCCTCTGTTTTTTCACCAAACAAGGCATTGTTTTCAAGTGGAAAATCTATAGCCTTTGCTTGAGTGTCCTGGGAGAGGTTAGCTGCCCTGAGCCAAGCAAATCTCCTCAGAGCTACTGAGCTGGCCATCCACCTAGCAGCAGTGTCATTGGCATCCACTGCCATTTGAAATTGATATTTGGATGCCTCAATACTAAACCTTGCAGTTTCGGCAAGGTCAGCTGCTCGACCAGATGGGGCCTTCTCAGACATAGCCAGTACCGATTACCATATGGATTTCTGGTATTGGCCAGCATAGGGCATGTAGTTAACTTGTCTGAAAGACAAGGAAGCAGACAGGTAGCCTTTTTTTGCCATGCTGTCAAGCTTTCTTGAATCTTTTTCTGGAGGATGTGATGCCAGGGGCACCTTAGCCCTCTCACATGCTGCTGTCTGAACACCTTCATGACTACCGTAGGTTGGGAGAATAAAAACCCTGCTCCCTCCCTGTCTAATTGGTACTGTCTGTGAGCGCTCTTGTCAAGAGGTGGAATGGAATTGGATGTTTGGAGGATGTTTGTAATATGTTTCTTAAGAAATTTATTGGGTGTTAATCCCATGAGGTCAAGGATTTCCACCTCTTCCTCATCCTCTAATTTCTCAGAGGTAACAATATCCAAAGCCTCTACCATTCTTCTTACAAAAGTATGGTTAGAGGAAAAATCCTCAGGGAGTCTAGTGGAAGACTCAAACTCCTGGTCAGGAGATACCTCTGGCTCTACTGGTTCTCCTTCGTCCTCACCATAATTCTAGTCTGGTTCATGGTCAGTTGGTATTCATCTGTATCCCCCTCCCCCGGGTTGTGCATGAAAATGGGCAGAATCTGTCTAGTGCACTTACCTGGTCAACAAAAACTAACTAAATAAATAAATAATCCTCAAATTCCTCATAATCCTGCATATCTGGATTAGAGGTTTGAACCAGTGCCATTAGTTGCTGAACTGGGGTGGAAGGTGCAACTGGAACCACAGAATCTGGAATAGGTACCAACCCATGCAATAGGTTAATAACTTTCAGAGCCTGGGCTATCTCTTCAGATGAAGGTAGTTCAGCTTGGTCACCAGAGGACCTTTTTGGCATTCCAACTGGAGTCTCCATATGCTTAGTCTTTTTCAATTTTTCAGAAGGACCTGGTTTTTCCGCTGGTTCCCCGGTTCTTTTTGCCTTGGATGGCTCACCCTTGTCAGGGGTAGAAGCAAAAGTTTTAACTGTTTCACTCATACTGTTAGAGGGATTAGGCTGGTAAGAACCATTACTCTTTTCAGCAACCTTTATCTTGTACCTTTCCAGCAATTTTCAGGCATTTTTTCCAGAAAGGTCTTGCAGATATGACATTCATCTGTGAAGTGAGATTCACCAAGGCAGACAACGCATTTTCATGATTGTCTGCCTTTGCAAACACCTCTACAGGAATGTAATTTTTAAACCTGGTAGATCCTGTTTTCTTGTTGGGTTTATCTGACATTTTAGTTAAATGTCCTAAATGAAACCTTCTTTTTCTTTATCGTTATTTTTTTTTTCTAGCAGTCGGTTTCCAACCATGTAGAAACTGCAATAAGTGGTAATGAACTGTAAAGTCTCAGTTCAGAACCAAAAATGATACCACAAATATAAGAATAAACAATAAAATACAATAAAATACAAAAAAAACCTAGCAGAAGATTGGTTCCTCGACGGTTCCAAGGAACCGAGAGAAACCGCTAAAACTACAACAAAAAGGATGGTGAAAAAGGAAATTGGCTGGTGAAAAAGAATTGCTGGCAGGACCATCTCGTCATGAAAAGGAGCATCTGGTCATCAAAAGTGGAAATACTTTTTCCCAACCCGATTTACTTTTTTGCCATGATGGAAAAGGATGGTAAATAAAGAAATGGGGTGGCAAAAAAGGATTCTTGCTATGGCCATCTCGTTATTAAAACTGGTTTCTGGACCATCTGGTCCTGAAAAGTAGAGCCATCTGCTTGTGTTCACCCCATTTTCCTATGCTGTAGCCGTGTCACATAATTTTGTAATGGAATGGGTGAACGTTAGGGTTCATGGCCCCAAGACAGCCCTCCCCCCAGCCTGTGGGTCTGTGCATGGTGGAGAATGGGGTGTTAGGGTTGGCACCCCTAATGCCACATTTCCCTACTTTTGTCAGTTTAACCCTAACTAATGCATTAACAAAGTTTTCTGATATATCTATATATCGCTTCTCTCTCTCTCTCTCTCTCTCTCTCTATAGATATATATATATGTAATATATGGATTTTAAAAATAATACCCCCAAAAAGCATACAACAAAAACCCTGTAATACCTTAGTCAGTGCCGTAATACTATACTTCCGGTCCCCGTAATACTATACTTCCGGTCCAATAATACTATACTTCCGGTCCTCGTAATACTATCGTTGGGATCACCAACTTTTCTAGTGTCCAAAGCATAGTTTTTTTTGTTTCTTTTTATTCCTGAGAGAGAGAGAGAAGCAGGACTCCACGCAGGAAGGGGGGATGTGAATGAAGAGCGAGAACAAGCAGCACGGAACCATCCCACAAGGAATCCAGAGGTAAAACCTCGTCAGCATTTCGTATCCATATATTACAAAAATAACAGTTAGGTTCTGAAATGTTGTACTCCATCTGAGAATTTAGATTAGGAACCTTCCTCGAGCTTCGCTTTCTCAGAGGTTACCTATGTCCCAGAACTCTCTGCTGATGGAATTACAGCCTTGTAATTCACTCAACCTATCTATTATTCTATTTATATATAGATATATATATATATATATATCTATATATATATAGATATATATATATTTGATGGGCATTGATATTTTTGTGTGCTGAATCCTTGTTGCCAGAAATGTGAAGCTATGGGTTTGTTTCCTGAACCACATGGCTTCAGAACCTTCTCAGCCAATCAGGATGCAGGAAATGTCCAACCCATTTTAGCATTTGGTTTTATACAGCACACTGCATAAATCAAAGCTTTTTTAAAAATACTCAAGCATCAGTGAGTTAAATACTGTCAAGGTTGCTAATGGATTTCAGTAACTATAACCTGACAAACCCTTGGCAGTCTGGAGGCATCCACTGTCAATATTTTAAACCAAAAACTGAAAATTATATACTTGCTAAATTCTTGTTTGAAGATGCTCCAATTTTAGCTTTTAAACAAGCATTTGTCAGTGCCAAATGTTCACCGCTGGTATTGCTGTTGTACAGGGTCTTGCTTGTACACATTTGTACTATATAAATATTTACCCAGGACAGAGCAGATGAGATGCAATATCACATTTTCAGTGGTGCCTGCTTCAACAAGTTGTTAGATTGTAATTTCCCAGGATACGGCAGCTGAGAGGCAATAACTACTTTTTAAGTGGGCTCCTACATTTTGACACCAAATGTCCAACAGTCTTTTTATGACCTGATGTTCTGATCAAGATTGGTGGAATTTTTAAAATCCCATTCAAAAGGTGATTTCACTGTGTGACTGTGGAAGCAAATATTGGAAGGGATTTGAAAAATAACACCTGCTTTGTCCAGGAGGTGAGGTAACACAAAGGACATGTTGAACATTAGGGGCCAAAATCTGCAAAAAAAATAAAGTTATGAGTAAATGTTGGAACAATTAATTTGCTCATAAATTACAGTGGTAGTCACACAAAAGTTAACTAGTACTGCACACGCATGTCATTGCGTGGTAGCGGTATATATGTTATTCAATGGGTACCGCACTTGCGCACCACTTGGTATACCGCGCAGCCGGTCATGATTACCGCTGTAGTTGGCTTTTCATATTTTTACCCTAAATTTTTTACATAATCTTTTTATTACCACTCCTTCTGAGCATGACAGATGTCATTTATAAAACAATGGCTGAAACACAATTTTGCATCATAAAGGTTAAAATACATTTGGGGTAGGATTTGAGAAAGGAGAGTTGTCAGATTCATGAGGTGGTGTGAAAAATGGCTATGTTGAAAAGTTGGGGTCAGAATATTGAAAATTACAACAGTTATGAGCATGCATTGGAAATTTGCAACATAGACTCATAACTTTGTTGTTTTCTCATATTTTTACCCCACATTTTCATCATAGCCTTCTTATGACTCCACATTGCCTTCTTATGAACTCACCTGATGAACAAGGGTGGAGAAAATTTTTAAATCCTGCCCAAAAGATGATTTCATGCTACAAGTGCGAAAACACATTTTGACCAGGATTTGAAAAATGACAGCTGTCACATGCATGAGGTGTTGTGAAGAAATGGCTGTCTTGAAAATTTGGGGACAAACTTTTGGAAATTGCCAAAGTTATGAGCCTGTGTTTGTAAATTTCAATGTAGGTTCTTAACTTTGTTGTTTTTTTTTTTAAATATTTTTTACCCCAAATTTTCAACATAGCCTTCTTATGACCCCACCTCATAAACCAGAGTGGAGAGAATTTTCAATTCCTGCCTGAAAGGTAATTTCATGCAATGACAGTGAAATCACCTTTCGGGGTATAAAAACACATTTTGGACAGGATTTGAAAAATGACAGATGTCACATTCATGTGGGACTGTGAAGAAATGGCTATGTTGAAAATTTGGGATCAAAATATTAAAAATTACCAAAGTTACGTGCCTGTGTTGACAAATTTCAATGTAGGCTCAGAACTTTGTTGTTTTTTAATAGTTTCATCCCAAATTTTCAACATAGCCTTCTTATGACCCCATCTCATGAACAAGGGTAGAGAAAATGTTCAACTCCTGCCTGAAAGGTGATTTCACACAATGACCAAGAAATCTTCTTTTGGGACGGATTTGCCTTATTTCACTGCCATTGTTCATGAGGTGGGCTCTTAACTGTCCAAAAATTTGGGGCAAAAATATTCAAAAATGGCCATGTTGTGCCACTAAGTTCAAAACCCTATTGAAATACATTGAACCGCATACCTGATTTTCTCAGTTAGTGGTCCAGCATTGAAGAGTGAAGACATGTCTGTGGTCCAGAGAGGATTACGATGTTGGACCCCCAGTGGGTAAGCAAGGGCTTGGTGGGGTGCTGAGTGGAAGGGTCAGGTGGGGGGACGGTAGTGGCTGCAACAGACATCAATGGGTGTTTTTCTTTTTTACAAGGTTTATTTAAAAAAACTATGAGGGATGGTTCTCTTCATTTCAGGGCACAATACTGGGGGATGTGACACCCCTAATGTCAGTGTTATATTGGACAGGGTGGGGGTAGAAGCTGGTATGGAGGATTGGGCACCCCCATGTCGGAAGAGTCAGGTCATGACACTGGGGGATTGGGGACCCCCAGTGTCAGTGTTATATTGGTAAGTGTGGGGGGGTAGAAGCCAGCATGGGGGATTTGGCACCCCCGTGCTGGAAGATTAACATGGGTTGGGCTTGAGGGGGCATTACAGCAGGGCAGCAACAGATATTGATGGACAGTTTTCTTTTTTACAGAGTATATTTAAAAAAAATAAACTATGAGGGATGGCTTTCTTTATTTCAGGTGGAAACACTAGGGGCTGGGCATCCCCAGTGTCAGTGTTATATTGGACAGGGTGGGGGGTAGAATCTGGTATAGGGGATTGGGCACCCCCGTGCCAGAAGATTAACATGGGTTGGGCTGGGGGGCAGAGTTATGAACATACAAACATACAAAAATGCCTGCAGATACAGGCCATTCGGTCTATCTAGTTTGCTCAACTGTGCAGCACTTCAGTCCATTAGACTGTAGCTGCCCCCTCCCTCATATGCCCCTCCATCTCTCACCCCCTTCTGGCTTGTACCCTCCCCTTGAATATGTCCCACCCCCCCCTTGAAGCCCCCAACACTCTGCAGTGATATGACTTCCTCTGGCAGAGTATTCTACCCTGCCACCACCCTTCCTGTGAAATAGTGTCTCCTCCATTTCCTCTTGAACCTGCCCCCTTCCAACTTCATAGAGTGCCCCCTGGTTTCCCTTCCACCCTTCAGATTGAACATACACCTGGTGTCTACTCTATTCAAACCCTTCAGATACTTGAAGATCTCAATCATATCCCCTCTCTCCCTTCTTTCCTCCAGGGTATACATATTGAGCTCTCTCAGTCTCTCCTCATATGGTCTGTCCCCCAACCACAGGATCATTTTTGTTTCCCTGCACTGTACCCCCTCTAGTATTTTGATGTCCCTTATCAAGTAGGGGTGCCAGAACTGTGTGCAGTACTCCAGATGCAGTCTCACCAGGGACCTGTACAGGGGCAAGATTACCTCCCCACTCCTAGAAGTAATCCCCCTTGCTATGCACCCTAGCATCCTGTTTGCTTTCACTGCTGCCTTCCTGCATGGAGCAGAGTAGTTCATCTCCCCAGTTACCAGCACTCACAGATCCTTCTCCTCCTTTTATTTTGTTAACGGGTCACCCTCCAGCCAGTAATTGTGTCCTGGGTTCTTGTCTCCTAAATGCATCACTTTGCACTTCATGGCATTGAAAACAAGCTGCCAAGTGTGAGACCATTCCTCCAGTTTTTCCAGATCCTCCTGAGGTACTTTTGCTCCCTCCCCCCAATCTACCTCAGCACAAATCTTTGTGTCATCTGTGAAGAGACTGATCTTGCTCTTAACCCCTACTGCAATGTCAGCTATGAAAATGTTAGAACTGGTCCCAGCACTGAGCCCTGTTGTACACCACTTGTTACTGCCCTGGGTTCAGATGCCTCCCCCCACTACTACCTTCTGCTGTCTACCCTGTAGCCAATTCTCAAGCCATCTGATCAGATTCTTCCATGCTTCCAGACTCTTCAACTTGCAGGTCAGCCTACCATGTGGCTCCAAGTCAAAGACCTTGCTGAAATCCAGATAGAGGACATCCACTGCATGTCCCCTGTCCAGTGCCCTCATAACCCAGTCATAAAAATCAACCAAGTTCATCTGGCAGGATCTACCTGAGACAAACCCATGCTGCCTGCTGTTCTGGAGGTTGTTATCTTCAAGAAATTGCACCAGCCTTTCCTTGAGGATTGTCTCCATCAGTTTTCCCACTATTGCAGTAAGGCTCACCGGTCTGTAGTTTCCTGGTTCGTCCTTTGGCTCACTCTTATGGAGAGGTACCACATTTGCTTCCCTCCAGTCCCTGAGCATGCACCCCAAGTTACAGTGGGGCAGCAACAGACATCATTGGATGTTTTTCTTTTTTATAGGCTTTATTTTAAAAAATAAACTACTAGGAACGTTTTTCTTTATTTTAGGTAGTGACACTGGGGATTGGGCACCCCTAG
This sequence comes from Neoceratodus forsteri, assembly GCA_016271365.2. Taxonomy (NCBI): domain Eukaryota; kingdom Metazoa; phylum Chordata; order Ceratodontiformes; family Ceratodontidae; genus Neoceratodus; species Neoceratodus forsteri. Next base: position 1,364,190,719 of record CM028132.1, read on the forward strand.
TGTCAATGTTATGTTTGTTGGGGGGTGCTGAATGGTAGGGTCAGGTGGGGGAACAGTAAGGGCAGTGATAGCAACAGTCATCCATGGATGGTTTTCTTTGTTACAGGGTGTAATTCAACCTCAGCAGGCTGATCATGACAGATCAGCTGTGCTTGCTGGCCAGCATAGCTCAAAGGAAATAGCTGACCTATGATTATATTGGTGCTATCCTTTGAAATACACGAAGTTTCTGCCCAGCAAGCCAGAACACTGTCATGACCACCCTGGCTGATGATTGGTGTGACACTCACAAGCCCCTTGCAGACCACTCTGCATTGGATTGACAGTGTCACATCCCTCAAAAGCCGCTCTCCTAACATAATGTTTGCTGCAGGTGCATGCACGGTGAACATAAAAAGAGAGTTGTGTTTCTGGTGGAAGTGAAACAAGGGTACGGACAAATCTCCCCACCCCCATAGTTCTGCAGCATATAACATTTGAGCTGTAATTTGAATTTGATATAGTTTCTAACAGTAGTGGGGTCCATACTACTGCAGTCACTGAATTTTCAGCAACCTCGGGATGATTGCTTACACTCTGGAACCCAATCCTTAGTTGGTTGAATATAAGAATCTCAGCTTGACAAGACCAAATAGAGGGGGGTATTTTCTGATTCAATCAGCTATCGCTACCTGATCTTTTGCACCTGGTCTGCTAAACATCCAGACCAAAACTGGTTGCAGTTTTAACATGGAGCCAGAATAATTTGGATTTTGTTGTATATAGACAAGCTGTGTCTAGTACTGGCTGGCCATGCATTGATAGAATACCTTCCATTCATTAGGCCCTTGATTTCTTTATAACAACATTTAGCTAATTTCTAATTATGCGATAAGTTTGGTCCCCTTCAAAAATGTAGGTTACAAGGAGACAAGCAAGCATGGATGACACCTGAAATAATAACATTTACGAAACAAAGAGATAAACTCTAGAAGCACTATATTATATTGCAAGATCATGAATGTTTTAACATTCATTTTAGGTCTTGCAATAAGAGTAAATCTCATATTCTTATTTCTAAACTGAGGTTCCAAGTAAAGAATAAATCCGCAGGAACACAGCCCAACTTTTTTTTTGTTTGTTTGCTTGTTTGTTTATTTGTTTTGCTTTATTCCTGCTCCACTAACAATAAATTAAAAAGTTTCACTGGTTACCCAACTTTTTCAGAAAATCAGTGGCTTTCTACAACACTACACCAAAATTCTTTTTACAATATAATTCATTTAAATGAGAATAATATCGGTAGACTGAACTAAACTATTTATGACAATGAAAAATGAACATAGGAACATTAAACCACCCCTCTGGAAGTTGTAATTTTATACAGTGTATTACTCACCTTTAAAAAGTTGTATTACAAGACTATTCTTCATCTGTTTTATACTTACTGTAAATGTATTTTTTAAATGTAACTCATTTACTAACATAAACTCAAATTCACTTTTAGAGCAAAAAACATTTTGAACCACTTCAATCTATTTTTCCAAAAGTGTAGTGCAGCATGGACATGCTCACAGATTCAAACCAACAAACACTTGTTCAGACCATGTCTTTTAAATATACTTCTGTATAATGTTAAACTCAGTTTCTATTAAAACACATTTTCTCTTTGTTATCTGCTGCAAATATCAGTCAAATTGCACATTTCATCAAAACACTTTTTCAGTTTACATTGTGGTGATAATGTTTCTTTATGTCTAAAATAACTTTTCAAATAACTCACTTATCCATTTGGTTCATCCTAAAGCCTGCTCTGCTTTCTATTTTTCTGCTACTTCTTATTGAGTCACTGCCCAGCATAAACACTGTTGCATCTTCTGAAATAAGGTAAAACATTTTTTATCTATTACCGTCTCTGCAGGCATACAAGCTGCAGTCGTCATCAGTTATATTAGTGAACCAGCAAACACACTCACCATTCTCTTCTCATTTATTTACGCTTAAGTACAGTACACAAAATGCCATGTGTATCTGTATTAGCTTTTAAAGACTTCATAGAGTGCTGACCTCACACTGCCATCATCAGCTGATGACACAATGATATGATTGAGGTGACATCACTGATTATGTCTCACATGTTCTGTCATCCCCAACTGCATGTAAGAAAAAAATTACTCACCATAGTAATCTTGTTTCTTCCAACGGAATCTTACTGTATTCTGACTTATGCAGTATGGTCTCACCATAGGACTGCGCTGGAGCTGAAATGGTTAATAGAACCTATGCAAATGATGGAATGCTAGGCTTGAGCTCGGTTTTTAAACCACTGTCCCTGGTAATCAGTTCTAAACCATCAGATTACGAAGCATATACCAAAACATATCCAACTAAGCACTACAGCAGTGCAACAAAAAAAGTTATTCCAAAAAGCTAATTGTCTGTTATGGTTATAAAAAATATTGCCAGAACTGTTGATTTGGGTCTTCTGGATGCTTCCTATGCTGTGTACTGTACATCTGCATTATTGTCTGGACTCTTATCCTCCTCAGGTCCTCAGTATTATTTCTATGCAAAAATGAGATGGCCATCAATGCAAATATTGAGGTCCCACATATGGGTTGGTTCCCTATGTGGAGGATGCAAATGCAGCAACCCCTTAAAAATGTCTTAAATACTGGGTTAGAGGCTAGGGAAAACCTCTTACCTGTAGACAAATAAGCTGAGACAGCTGCCAAGTGCACTCTAAAAGTACAGACCCTTAAGCCAGAAGAATGGAGATGTGCTAAATAATCCAGAACTATAGGCAAACTGGCTTGGTTGCGATCCAGGCTCTTGCCTTGGCATCAAATGGATAATTTTTTTCCATTTGGAAGAATAAGTCTTTCTAGTGGAAGACTTTCTGGAAACCCTGAGTATTTCCATGACCTCTTCTGACATATACAAATCTGCATATTCTAAGTCTTCAAGAGCCATGCCTTGAGCCTGAGGGACTGCAGGTTGGGGTACATGATCCTGCCCTGAGAGGATGATAGCATATTGTCTCTCCTGGGGAAGCTGTTTGGTGTGACTACTGACATTGATAATATCATGGGGTACCAGGGCTGTCTGGACCAATCTGGTGCAGTGAGAATCATTGTTGCTGACTGGGCTCTGAGTTTGTTCAAGACCCTTAGCAATAGGAGAAAAGGAGTGAATGCCTACAGAAACCTCCCTGTCCAGTCCAATAACAGCGCATCCAGGGGAACTATGCCCTTGATGGGGGGTCTGCAGCAGAACTGTGGTAACTGATAATTGCTCAGAGCTGTGAACAAATCCACTTCTGGGGGTGCCCCATCTCCAGAAGATGGTCTCTAGGACCTGCCTGTTCAGTGACCACTCATGGTGGCTCTGATTTATTCTGCAGAGAGCATCTGCCAGAACATTTTCCTTCCTTGGAGGATGGACAGCTGAGATGGAGACTTCCAGGGAATGTGCCAAGGTCCAGATTTTCATAGCCTATGTGCACAGAGGAGTTGACCTTGTGCCCCCTTGCTTGTTTATGTAGTACATGGTGGTTGTGTTGTCTGTTCTGACCTGCACCACCTTGCCTTTTACTTGATTTGTGAATGATTGGAGACCCAGGAGAATGACTCTGAGTTCCAATAAGTTGATGTGCAGAATGATTCTTACTTTGTCCATGTGCCGTGTGCTGTGTGATCCCCCAGATGTGCCCCCCACCACAGGAGGGTTGCATCTGTGGTCAGTACCAGTGAAGGGGCTTGTTGCAAGAATAGAACTCCTTGCCTTAGGTTAGCCTCGTCTTGCCACCACTGTAGAGCTTGGAGAAATATTACTGTGATTGGCATTAGCTTTGACAAGGAATCTCTTTTTTGAAGCCAGTGAGCTCTCAGGTGGCACTGAATGTCCCTCATTTGGAACCTGGCTCCTGACACTGTTGCTGTGGATGCTGCCATGTGGCCTAGCAGTCGCAGAAAATGCCTTGCCGGCCTTGAGACGTGCAGCTTGAAGGAACTTACTACCTGAATCAGGTTGTCCACTCTGTCTTGAAGGAGGAAAGCCCTTCCCTTGAGTGTGTCCAACTCTGCTCCTATGAATTTGAGCAGCTGAACTGGTTTCAGAACAGACTTTTTTAGGTTCACCAGAAACCCAATGAATGCATGGTATCCTGTGTGAGTGCCAGTGCCTCTTTCACCTGCTGATATGATTGACCCACTATCAGCCAGCTGTCCAGGTAGGGAAATACTGTTATTCCTTGCCTCCTTAGGTGTGCCATGGCCACAGCTAGGCATTTTGTGAACACTCTTGGAGCAAAAGTTAGACCGAAGGGCATTGCCTTGAATTGGTAATGACCTGATGGCAGTCTGAATCTGAGGTACTTTCTGTGTGACCGCCTTATAGGGATGTAAAAGTAGGCATCCTTTAGGTCTAGGGATGCTAGCCAGTCTCCCTGTCTTAGGATTGGTAGAATGGTAGTCAGAGTCAGCATCTTGAATTTTGGTTCTGACAAATTTTGTTTAGGTGTCTGAGATCCAAAATGGGTAACCACATCCCTGTTTTCTTTATTGTGATGAAGTATCTTGAGTATAGGTCTTTCCCCCTCTGGTCTGGAGGGACTGGCTCTATTGCCACCAGCAACAGGAAACTTGAAACTTCCTCCTTCAGCAAGGTTGTTTTTGATGGGGAGGATGGTTTGAAGGCCTTTGACCTCAGCCTTGGCATGAGCTTGAATCTGAGTACAAGACCCTGGACCACTACCTCCAGGACCCACTTGTCTGCGGGGATATTTTCCCACTCCTGAAGGTAGTGGGCCAGCCTGCCCCCTACTGGTACTGAGGAGGTGACCTAAGCAGGCACCTCAGGGTGTCTGCTTAGTCTGTGCTGCTGACTGGACACTGGGGCTAGTATGGCTACTGCCCCTTCTGCCCCTGCCTCTAAAGTATTCCCTCTGCTGCTGGAACTGGGGGAAATCTTGAGGCTGGAAGAAAGGCCTATAATGAACTCTGCCCCTGCCACCTCTGGTCTGGTGTTCCTGGGGGGTAGATGCTCTTTCTTTAGCTGCAGCACTCTTGTAGGCTGATTTATATTCATCAGTTTTCTTCATGTATGCCTCTGTTTGTTCACCAAACAGAGACATAGGGTTACAAGGGAAGTCCATAGCTTTTGTTTGTGTATTCTGGGTCAGGTTGGTAGTTCTGAGCCAGGCAAACCTCATTAGGGACACTGATACTGCCATCTGTCTGGATGCAGTATCATTGAGTCCGCTGCCATTCTGAATTGTATTTGTGCAACCTCATTCCCTCTCTTTGCAGCTTCCTCTAGGTCAGCTGCCATGGGGGATTGAACTGATTTAGTTATTTCCATCACTGTGGACCAAAGGTTCTTCTGGTACCTGGCCACATATGACATGTAAGTAGCAAGCCTAACAGTCAGGGAAGATACCAGGCACACTTTTTTTGCAATGGAGTCCACCCTCCTGGAATCTTTGTCTGAAGGGTGAGAGGCTGGGGGATACCATCTTTGTCACAAGCTGCAGCCTGCACTACTTCCTCATGACTAGGGTGCCCAAAAAGGAATTCAGCACCACTTTTGGCAGCCCAGTATTTCTTGTCTGCCTTCTTTTTTGTAGTGGGCATAGAAGTAGGTGTATGCAAGACTTTAAGTGTCTGTTTCTTAAGGGATTTATGGAGTGGCAACAATAACCTCTTTGATGCTGGCACAATCATCATCTCCCTGTAATCCTCTTTCTCCTCATCTTCTGTGGATTCCTGGGTAGGGAGGTTGAGGGTCTGAGCTATTTGCTTTATAAAAGAAAAATATGAAGTGAAATCCTCAGTTCCCTTATCAGGGGAATCTGGTCTATGAAGATCTGGTGAAACCTCTGGATCAATTGGTTCCTCCAAAGTCCTCTTCCTCATCTTCCTCTTCTTCTTCAGCAAAGTGTTACCCACTAAAGTCTGTTAAACCAGGGACCTGGGTTAACTGGTTGTAGTTGCTTTCCAACCAGAACTGGGGCTTGCAGAGACTGTATAATACAAATCACGTTAGCACTGTCTTCTGCGGAAGGAGCTGCTGGTTTCTTCAGTTGTAGTTCCTGATGCTTCTCTTTCCATTTTTTCTTACCTGCAATGGCCAGTTCAGCAGCCATATCTGCAGTTCTTTTCTTTGTTGAAGAGCTATCGCCCCTTTCAGAGGGCAGTGCCTCCAGTTCGTTCTGAGGCGGAACTGATTTTTCAACAGCTGGATCAGCAGCCTTTTCAGACATTTTTTCCTGCAGTCTCTTCAACCGTCTCTTGACCGTAGACTGAAGAAATTGTACACAGATCTCACAGTATGGCTTGAGGTGTTCAAACCCCAGACAGAAAACACAGACTAAATGCTGATCTGCCTTAGCAAAAGATGCCCCACACTCGGTACAGTGCTGGAAACTTGTAGGTCTTGTTCTCTTCTTGGCTTTCTGTGACATAATCCAGAAAAAAAACAATTCTAAGAATTTACTCTAAATTTAAACTTTTTTTTTGGTGTTGATTACGCTAACCGCTAGAAACCAGGAGTTACCCCGGTTAAAAATCAATCAAAAAAATGACTATGCCTGAGTTTGTATAATACCATTTTAAATCAGATAACAAACTAAAGGAAATATAAGGGGAAAAACCAAAGGCGATCCCGGTTTCCTCTCAGTTAACAACCGAAATGAAAAAAAAAGTTACTTACCCCTCCAATACTAAAATTTAAACAAATTCTACCTGAAAACCAAGGACAGTGCTCTAAATACAAAATAAAGCAACTTTTTGCTAGGTAAAAAAAAAAATTTCAAGCAATGAAAGGAGAGCTCTCTGGAGATGTCTTACTCAGGCAAGCAGAGTAAAGAATCTGATGGTTTAGAACTGTTTACCAGGGACAGTGATTTGAAAACCGAGGTCAAGACTAGCATTCCATCATTTGCACAGGTTCTATTAACCATTTCAGCTCCGGGGCAATCCTATGGTGAGACCATACTACATAAGTTAGAATACAATAAGATTTCCTGGGGTTTGAATTCATGCAGTTCACAATCAAAAACTAATGCCACCTGTCTGTAAGTGTAACAGATGTTACTGATACTAGTCTCAAACATTTCTCCACAGAGGTACAACAGAAAACCATTATGATGGCCAATTAATCCTAATAATAATAGTTTTGATGTAAAGATGTAGTAGAACAAAATAAAGTCAATTAGAGAATAAAAATAAGAAAAACAATGAAAGTGAAATAAAGTTAGGGGGAAGCAGGAGTGAAATTATATAAGTTCACTCCACTGTAACCATACATTTATGCTGTACTTTTTGTCCAGCACATGGAATTCAAAAATGTATTGTGCTTCCCTTCTAATCAGATTTTTCTTATTTACAACAGCATTTGAGTTTCTTTTAATTTGATCTAGACCCCAAAAATGAGGACTGGTAATATTTATTCTCACTTCAATTAAGTGTTTGGCCACAGAAGATGTGATGTCCATTCTCCTAATAGCACTCTTGTGCTCTGTAATTCTCTTTTTCAACTCTCTCAAGGTTTGTTCAATGTTTCATTTCATTTCACTTTTTATATTTCATACTTGTAAGCTGGATGAGCAAAACTGCCATTTTTCATCAACAATAAGTTAAGACAATAACATGAGACAAATACAAAAAATACAACATAGAATAAATACACACTTAAATACAGAGTACAAATATACAATCAATTTAAATCACTACAAAGTTATGCAAAACATGTGCAAACATCCTTATCCATCAACCGTTGCTTTAACCTGGATTTGAAGGACCAAATTGGTTTACTTTCAATGATTTCATCGGGCAGAGTATTAAAAAACTGGGGAGCCCTGTAGGATATAGGTCTCTGGTCATGGGCTGTAGCAAACAAGGGAAGTCTAAAAGCAAACTTCAGCTGAGACCTAGTGCCACATAAATTAAGGGATCTAGGGAACAAGGCTGTAATTGTGGGATAAATAAGGCCTTTTGTAACCTTATACATCAAACAACCCATTTTATGAAATATTCTATTTTCAAATGATAAACTATGTGAACTGGAGAGCAAAGAACAATGACGAGTTTGAAAGGGTACAGCAAGCATAAAGCAAAGAATAGAAAAATAGGTAACCTTTAATCTGTCAAGTAGCCTTCCTGAGATAGCAGAGTAAATCACTAGGCCATCATCCTTGGCACTCAACAAAAAACTATGAACAAGTAAGTGCCTGGAATCCTTGGTGAGAAATTGCTTTTCCCTGTAAAGTGAACCCAATCTCTGGTGAAGAGACTTTCCAAGCTTAATAATGTGCAGTTCAAAGGATAATACAGTACTGAATGCAATCCCCAAATTATAAGTATCAACAAGTTCAATAGTATTCCCATCAAGAACCATAACAGTGAAAAGATTATCAGAAAAAATAACGTTTTTAGAAAAAAAAGCATAACTTTGTTTTTTTTTATTTTTAATTAAGGACCATGTAGTTAGATGACAGCCAACTCTGGAATAAGTCAAAGTCATGTTGTACCCTTTCCAAAGCTTCATTAGGAGAAGACCCAATGCTGTATATAGCTGCATCATCAGCATATACTACCATAGTAGATCGAGAACGTACAGAAGGAGCAGCATTCATGTATAATGAAAAAATAAAAGGCTAGAGAATCAAACCTAGAGGCACACCACACTTGATAGGAATCAGAAGGGAAACACTATTGCCAATTCTGGTACGATGAGACCTATTAGAAAGATAATCCTGGAACCAGTTAATAGTACTACCAGAGAAAAAGAAGCCAGAAAGAACACCGTCAATCAGGTAATGTTCAGCCAAGTCAAAGGCCTTGGTGATGGCCACAAACAGTGCCGCAACAGTCTGATCTTTATCAAGGGCACCCTGAATGGCACCTGTAAACCCCACCAATGTACACAGATTGAGCTCACACAGGCATCTGGCTGCATACACTGCATCATCTGAATCATTCATTAAAAATGTTGTTCTAACATGTCTACCCTTACTAGGGTCACTCACATTTTTCGTGTTTGCAGTGTTTGAGCAATGAACAGAACTGCCACAATTTAAAACAAAGAAACAACAACTGGAATATTTTCCAACCACATTTGACTCTATTTTCTGTCTCAGGTGGACAGTGTACTGTATGGACCCATCTGTCCTTTGAATTAGTACATTTTCTAGCAGTAATCCAAGGTGTGTTTCTAAAAATCCTTTTCTCTTTGTATTTGAATGTAAGATTTTCCAGTTTTTCAGAATGCACAATTTAATTTTCCCAAACTTGGTGCTACAATTAGTATGGAATGCTATTCTGTGATGTGACAGCCGAGAACAAGGTATGCTGCCAGAAGCAATACATTCTTGGCTGGGGAAGCTGTGGAAACCCATGCAGAGGGTCAAGGAAGTTCATGTCCTATGAAAAAGCAGTTGGATAAAGAGGTCCATAATGAACATTGAATCATTTCAATCTAAACCAATGTTTAGTGTTGCCCATAAACCACTTTATCAAGGCTGGTGGTCCCACACTGGATTCTTTATCACAGTATTATTTATTTATTGAAAATTGGTAACCGGCCGGCCTGATGGCACTGAGGTTTGAGGCGCTGGACACCACACCTCGCGCCACACCGGTGACCTGGGTTTGGGAATGAGCCCAGGTCATCGAGGGCTGGCAGGAGAGGACTAGGATTGAGCATCTATCGACTGCTCTCCTAGTCCTGGGGTGGGTTGGTGAACAACCATCACATGGCACTGACCTCTGGGGATGCCCAGAGGTACTGCCAGCTTGATGGCAACTGGGGGGGATAGTGCGGTGGACGTTGGCACATTGTGCTTGATGTCATTGCACGTCCACATTCCTGTGGGGACAGAAAATCAGAGGAAAAAGGGCTGGACACAACCGTGCAGCTTGACGACCATGCCCTGCGCTGTCCGGAGGACTTGCGAGGAGTCGCGTCGGGGAGGATCCGGGGTTGTCCTGGCTGGGAGCAGCAGAGGGGACTCTCCAGCAAGATAGCATGGCAGCCATCCTGGACCCTCCTGGGTGCGGTATGAGCCACCCAGCTCTCTGGGTAGGCAGAGCCAGCGGCTGGATGCCCCAAGCCGGTCACGCTGCAGAGGAGATAAATAGTAGCAGTGATAAAAAAAAGAAAACTGGTAACCGGGTAAGGCACACTGAGCAAAAGCTTGTTTCCAGGTGTGAAAGGGAACTGGAAGAAAAAGTACAATAATAAAGTTCAGTCAGTGTAAATTAGAACAGTATTCAGACACATGTGAACTATTTGAGGTAAAAGAACAGTGGTATACTGGGTACAGGAAAATGGAATTTAGGAAACAAACATGAATTTAGATTAATAAGCAATATTTACAATAAACAGGGTGCAGGGCTGGAGAGTAGGAGGAAGTGCTAGATGTACAATAAAATTACTAGTAGACTGAGGCTTTCTGACACAACTGGTCAATTTTATTTTGACACAAAAGATGATAAGTAGTACAGTATTGGAAAATAAGGCATATGGTAATGGGGTCCTCAATGGCCCCATTATGGCAAATATATATGTAATGGATAACCCACTCTAAGGTGTACAATCACGCTCTAATATACGCACACCTTGGTGTGCATTGGCATGCACGAGGCCGCAGGCCAAGTGTATCAACTACCTAAGGCGTGTGTATGTCAGAGTGTGACCGCACACCCTAGAGTGGGTTATCTATCTTATAAAATGGCAAAATTGTCTTGGAGGGGAGTGAAAGTGCAGGTGTGCAGTCGCACTATGATATACACACATGGTCATGTGATGTGTTTCAGCCAATCAGCAGACATAATTTTTCCTACCCATTTTATATATATATGTGTATATATGAATGACAATTTGAAAAGGTGTATATTTTTGAACACTGGAACTTTTATACTACTTTACAAGCATTTCATTGATGATATTATAATACTATGGCAGTGAGGTGATTTATTTCTAAGTGAATGTTTTTAAAGTATTTGAACAGTAAAAGAAATAGCTTGAAATTTACAGTCAAGAGTGACAAACCAAGCACTGATTTGTTGTGTTTTGTTTATTTATACTCTGGAAAGTCTATGAGCCAGGGACCCATTTTCATGGTTGACTAGAATAATTAAAAAATACATAAGATGAAACAATACAAAACATCAGTTTGAACGTGCCACAATACATCAGTATACAAATACAAATCACAGTGCATCAGTTGAACAGGCACTACAGAGATATGCATAATAGAAACACATAGCTATTTAGGGTAGCATTTACACTAGCTATTGGACAATAGAAAGTTTCGCAGTTCATGTTTATAACTGTTTAGGTTATTTAGATTTGAGATTGTTCATTGTTAGAAATGAAATACAAACTGATTTATTTAGGAAGGAAACCTCAAGAACTACATTACTGCACACTAGCCATTTTCATCAGCAGAGTTTCATTAAGAACATACCTGTAGGACAATTTTTAAGAGTCAGGAGAAACTTTTCCAAAATGCAGGAGTATAAAATCAGAAAGGATGAAACTTAGAAAGATTTAACAAGGATACAATAACAGAGACGTGATATAAGCAAAAGAAAGAGTACGATCGATGGAACTTACATTGTTAATTCAGGAATCTGATCATAGCGAGACATCTGAATATACAGAACACAAAATGTTGGTTTGAATCTAGGAGGATGTCCATATTTCACTACACCTTTTGACAAATATGTTAAAGTGATTCAAAGCCATTTTTTCTCTAAAAGTGAGTTTGAGCTTAGCCTGAGTTAATAAAAGAGTTACATTTAAAAAGTACATTTACAATAAGTACAAAACAGATACTGAATTATCTTATAATATGAACTTTTATTTTTTAAGCTGAGTACTGTGATGTGTGAGAAAAGGATAAGACTTTCAGAGGGGTAGCTATCATTCTTATGGTAATTCTTCATTCAATTAATAAAGTCAGTCTAGTCCACTGACATTATTGTAAGTTAAATTAATTATATTGTAGTGTATGGTGGGATGTTGTACTTGTTCGTTTTTTATCTGTGCTGAAAAGCTGTTCAGCACAGATAAAAACAGTTCTTAGAACCCTGTTCAGCCCATATGTGCAGAAAAATATTCTATTGACTCATAAGGCTTCAGGTAGGCACACACGAAGCACACACCAAAAACAGCAGGGATCAACCAGATAATCCATCCCAGAGTCAGTGGCACCTCTGCTACAAACTCTGTACAGGCAGGATCAACCAGATAAGTAGACAGGATCAACCAGATATTATATTTACAGAATGTTTATGAATAGATGTTCTCTCGCTTAGCAGTAGTACGGCTGCCATGTTGTTGTTTTTTAAGACCTGCCCTAATTAAACTACTAGCCAATTGAAAGATCCGCTAGTGACGTACACTGGTCTTGTTCCCTAGCAATGGCCAGTGAACATAACAACCAGCCAGTAACACAGATTAATATGAAGCAGTCAAACTGGATTTTATATTCAAAATACAAGCATTTCAAATATATTTTTAGGCACCATACACTATAAAAAATACTGTATGGGGCAACCCAATGCAGAACCAATGTGTTCTGCCACCTCGGGGTCTGATTCCCTGGGACCTTTTAAGCTTCGCTGTCAAGGTCACAGGGAATTGGACACCTCTGTGGCAGAACACACTGGTTCTGCATGGTTGCCCATCCAGTATTCTCTATGAAAAAATAATATTGGTGTATTATTGTAGATCGCCACTAATTCCTTGAAGAAGTTGGGTAACCAACAAAATGTTAGAATTTATTATTACTCATGCAGTCATTAACTAAAAAAAAACAGAGTTGAGTATAGCACTTGTGAACTTTGTGACAGAAAGCTCCTGCCACTCCTGAGGACTGACCTTTCTTAAATCTGTTGCAACAGTTCTTCTATTTCTAAGCCTGATCTGTCCTTTACTATTTATAGTCCATAAGGTTGGCCACCCATGGGCACCCCTCTCTCTCTCTCTCTCTCTCTCTCTCTTGACTATGCTATAGTGTCCTCTTTAATTTTCCTTTTCCCCTCTCAGGTCCTCATACAGGGAGGTTATTGTGGTGACCTCCAAACGTATGTAAAACAGGTTGTGTTTATCATTGTTGGATTTAGTATGTAATAGCACTATGCTATAAAATATCTTAATGTATACACCTTATGTTTATGAAACCTGTAAATGTTGAAAATACCATGGCACTAGGGGCAGGATATTCAGACTGCGCCAGGCAGGGGCGCAAGCCTGGGTGCAGCACAACTGGGATGCACCAGGGCATGGCCTGGGCAATATTCAACAGTGCTGCACCATGGCTCAGCACCATTGAATATGGCATAGGGGCCACCCCCACTGCACATGGTGTAGTGGCACTGCACCAGCACAAGTGGCAAGTGAGGAGCAGGGGGTGCGCCAGCAAAAGTGCGGGTGCGCTAGGCGCAGCAACCACAATATTCAGTGCTGGGCATGCAAATGAGGCCATTATGCATGCAAGGCGCAAATGGGGCCTTTTGCATGTCATTATGGCCCCATTTGCATGCAGGTGCACCGATCCTCAGCGACTTGCGCCTGGCACCCTGCCAGGCTGCAGCCGTCGGGAATCGACGCCCCTTGCCCCTCAGCAGGCAATGTGCCCCAACGCCTGATCGCAGGCATAACATAAATAAATCCCTGGTGGTCCAGTGGACCTGATCCCCAGCCCGATTGCAGACAAATGTAAAAAATAACCTCCCTGGTGGTCCAGTGAACCTGATCCCCAGCCCGATCGTGGGCAAATAAATAAAATAACCTCCCTGGAGGTCAGTGGACCGATCCCCAGCCAAATGCAGGCTTCAGTTGTAAAAATGCCCAGGTGGGCCAGCGGTACCCCCTACCCACCCGTATGCAGGCCTACCCCTCCCCCCGATTCAGCGGCGGGCGCGGCTCCCACCCCGCAAGCTGCTCGGCCAGCCCCCGACTGACAGCGTACAGTACAGCTGTATGCCCATTGGTCCATTGCATGGGCCAATAGGCGTCTGTTCATACTATACTACACAGTCCGAAATGTGAATGATTTTCAGGACTCGGTAGCAGTACGATTCTTCCGTCTGCAGCCCGTATGACGCAATCAGACCAATAATGCTACAACTGTGCTATGCGCTTCAATCGTAGCTGAGCAACTGTGATCAGTACCGCTGCTGCTGACCAGGAAGCAGAGTGGTGGGTCAGGTGAGCTGGAGGGGAGGGGGTACTGCTGGTCCACCTGCGCATTTCCTTACAACCAAAGCCCATGATCAGTCAGGGATCAGGTACACTGGACCATGAGGGAGGTTAATTTATTCATTTGCCCATGATCGGGCTGGGGATTGGGTCCACTGGACCACCAGGGAATGTATTTTATCCAACAGTCCTCGATCGGGCGATGGGGTAGGGTTCACTGGACCACCAGGGTGTTTACAGACATATTATGCCCATGATCAGGCATTGGGGGGGCACGGTGCCCAGTCTGTGTCTCGGGAGGTCGGGTGCCCACCCACAGCAGGCGGCTGCCATGTCAGGACTTGCTCCTGGTTTCGCCGGGCACAACCTTGTGCCCCCCTGAGTGGCACAAGGAAGGTATGTGCCAGCATATGCAGCACACATCCCGGGCTGAATATCGGGATGTGCTGCTTATGCATGGGCACGCCCCCCGCACTTGTGCCGCATACATTACTGGTGCACCCCCGGCGCATCGGGATTTGTGCAGCACAACTTCCCCTTGAATATCATGTTACAAGATCAGTGGGTTGTGCATGGTGAAACACTGTTGCACCATGCGCAACCCCTTTGAATATCCCACCCTCCGTGTTTTTGATAAAGGTAAAAAGTACTAGGGGACTATTATAGAAATTAAGTTAGTTGTGCTGTTTAAAATGCATGTAAATTGCTGTAAACTGAACAAGTCTGAAATGTCATAGTGATTTACATATATCCCATGATGCTTTGCATTATGGAAGTATGTATGATGTTGTATTTCTTTGAAACTTGATTTGTTGCCAATCCCCTTTGGGGTAACCTTTTTTCAGTGATTCTGCACTGAGGTTCTTTGTTTTTAGCTTGTTTTTTTTTTGAACCCCCACTGCCCAAGCAAATGGGGCCCACATAGGGATGAAGGGTTTTCACTGAAAAGTGGTTAGATCAGAGATCAGTGTCAATAGGTGCAGGCTAAGTGCAGAGAAAGGACATACGTAGTCTGTTGCTGCAAACTGATGTACTGAAGAAGGAATATGGCATTGCAGAAGCTTATTTCCTGTATTTTGAATAAACATCACACAGAGATTGTGTGTTGAATATGAAGTTTGGTGTCTGGTCCATCTATTATCCCACAACTGCTCCACATACTTATTCATTACTACTGTAAACTGTAGTCTCAGAATAGAATTTTCTATGTTTCAACAGAACCACATCATTCCAGGACCATTAAACTGAACTAAAGCTCCTCTATGATATATCTAACCCTTGGAAATTATGGTACTCTCTGACTATCATGCATAAGCTCCACTGAATCTCTGCTATTCTCCTGTGGTGAAAGGTAATACTGCTGTCAACACACAGCTTGTCGCTGCTGGTTTCAATGAGCTGGATTGTAATACTGCATGTTTTGCTCACAGTACTGCACATGCTAGTGTCCCTGCTGCAATGTCACCTTCTTTTGCTCCTATGACAGGACTCATCTGCATGACTAGTGAGAATCCAAAATTTTATTTCTCATACATAAATGAATCTCACTTTTTTCAAATATTTAAAGAAGCTTAACTGTAAAATCCTTGCCATGGTTGTCCCTGATGGATTAGACATGAGATTACTAAAAAATTGTTAGCAGAGAAGTGGCTTCTCCACTATGCAAGTATTTTAATATGTCTCTCACTAGCCAGTCTGTTTCCAGAATATGGAAGTGGGCTACTGTTGCCCTGTGTAGCAGTAGGAGCCTGATCATACCCTCACAGTTACAGCAGTCACCACTGAGTGGGGAGTCACCAAAGGGGCAGTAAGAGCTGTGTTGCAGCATCTGTTCATGGGAGAAGTGGTGGGGATTTTGTTTTTAATCACTAAATTGTACAGGGGACTATGTGGGCAAAGGGAGGGGGAAGGGAAGGACTTGGCAGAGGGTGATTTATAAGGCAGTTTCTCCTAGTGCCATTTGCCAGGGGCAGTGACCATGTGTCTGCAGCCAGCCACCAGTGCAGTTGCAGTCTTCTAAATAAAATAAAGTGCATGGAGGTTTTTCTTCCTTCCCTCCAGGTACAGCACTTGCTGGAGAGCAGAGAATCATTAAAAGGGGCTGTAACAGCTGCATTTCAGTATTTGTTCAGGGGAGAATTATTGGGGATTTTGTTTTTAATCACTGAAAAGACATGCTGAATTGAGCAGGGGGCTGTGTGGGCAAAGGGTGAGGAGAAGAGGTGGGTCTCAGCAGAGGACAGGTTGAGGGCAGGCTCAAGGTAGCCTTCTTTGGCCCTCTTTGCCGGGGGGGGGGGCACTACATGACAGCAGCCAGCCATTAGTGCAGCTGCAGTCCTCTTCATATCTCCCAGAAGGCCAAAGCAATCCATTGCATGAATGATGCTAAAGCATGTCACAAAGCAGGAGTGTGGTGCCTGACAAGGCAATTCTGTAGGACCCTGCAGGGTACACTGCAGGTCCACAGGAAAGCCTGCCAAGTGTTCCATCCCCACACCAGGAATGTGAGTTAAATCCCAATACTGACAATGAGGTGCAGCATGAGGGGTTGCTTGACTCCTGAGTTGCTGTCTTGGATGAGACATTAAACTGAGGTCCTGTCTGCCTGTTCTGTGGCTGTTCAAGTGGACATTAAAGATCCCATGGCACTTCTCAAAAAGAGTAAGTGAATTTCCCTGGTGTCCTGGCCAGATTCCCCCCATTCACTAAAAATACCACCAACAGCATAATCTAGTTCAGTGTCAGATGGTTTCCATCTGCACCATGAGGATGAAAATAAGCAGAATTGTCTAGCCCTCCCTTCCTGGTCCACAAAAACTAAATAAAATAGGACAAGGGAGCACCTCCCAGGTAGGCACAGGGGTTAAGGGAAGGGGATCAGAAGAGGGACTGTAGGTTCAACAAACAAGGTAGAGAGTAGAGGATGAACACACTAACAAGGGTTGACCAGCAAGGAAGTAAATAGAGGGGAAAATTTCGGAAAGATGAAACACCCTCCCTGAGGCTAGCCTGTAAGGCAGTAAGGGAAGAGAAACTAAAAAGGTGAAATGCCACAACACCATATCAAGGTTAGACCTGTAAGGCAGTTTGGAGGAAAGAAAGGTTGGGGATGGCAGCATCACCTTTTCTAGGGTAGGCCTGTAATGCAGTTAAGGGAAGGAAGAACATGAGAAAGGTTGCAATACCCTACCCAGGGTAGATCTGTAACACAGTGTGTGAGAGGGATAAGGTAAGGACAGTGAAAACATTAGCATGGAGAGGGTCAATAAAGCATAGCATGGAGGGAAGAATCAAAAAGGGACAGCAATCAAATAGGTAGGGCAATAGTGTCTAGACCGGGATATCTTTCAAGCTGGACTGGTCCTTCCCTAAGTGGTGGTGGGGGGACTAAATCCTCATAGAAGGGTGTCCAAGACTAACCAGGGAGGGGTTAAACTAAGTTGGTGTAGCAGAGATCAATCCAGGACAGGACAAACCATCAAATGGGGGCAGCAAATCATTAGAACAGGACAAGTCAATGCACAGGCACAGGGTAGGAGGGGGACAGATTGCAAGCTGCAGGGGGTGTGGTCTGTAGCCTTCCTGGGGTCACTGTGAGAGGTGAGAGGGCCCATGGTCTGAAGGATGCTGGCATTCATGATAGCTGAGGTGAACCTGCTCAGAGTAGAACACAGCAGGCTGCAAGGTGCACAAAGGGCCTCAGTGTCCTAGGGGCGGGATCCTTCTCACCTGGCCCATAGCTGGGAATGTCCTCACCCCGGGCTTGGCTTTAGCTGCCTGCTATGCGACAGCAGCTCCTGGTGTAGAATTTGAGACTAGTGGTGAAGGGTGGTTACGATGATCTCCTTTGGCTCTAGTGTTCTACTATAATGGTTGGCCATTGACTTTAGTGGTTTCCCTAGCAAGGCACCATCACTGCATTCTCCCCAAGACTGCCTCTGGTTCACCTGGTTTCATTTAGGGCGGACAGGCCAGGTGAGTGCCTCAGCAGTTGTAGCTCTCCTCCTGCACCTTGGATGCACGTATTAGTGCAGAGTTTTCTCGCAACCTTCCACGACGTTCCCGCTAGAGGATTTGAGTGACAGCCTACCTCCAAATTGGAACATTTTCCACCTCTTTTTAATTGGGTTTTCCAAACTGCACCTGCAGAGCTGTCATTAAATACATTTTCCCAAGCCTGGAGGGAAGGTGACCTAGGCCTTGGATCCCCAGAGATTTCCCCCTCATAGGGTTTTTTCTCTCCTCTGTTGCCTCGGGTCATAACTCTTAGTTAGCATAGTTGTTTTCCCTAGTCTCTTTAGGCAGGTTCTGTTGTTGGATGGAGGTGGAGGATGTCCTGCCATTCCTTCTCTCCTTAGGGAATCTCCTTCTCTCAATGCAAGCCATCAGTATCATGCTACTCAACTATGCACTGTTATTACAACAACTGAGCATATCTTTGAATGATCAAACTTCCTATGCTTCTCTACTGCTACGTTACAGTTACTGCTTCCACGTCACTGTTACTACTTGTATTATGCTTGGTGCTGCCTCCTTTTTGGGGATGATACTACATTTTTTGAGGGGATTCCTAAGGTACCTTTAGCCACGGAAAACGTCCCGTGACACCTCTAGGGGTGGAACCCTCTCCGAGAGTTCCTTGCCATCGTACCCCTACAGGGTGGTAATTCCTCCGGAATAGAGAGTGCGAATGGCCAAAACCAAACTAACACAGTTGCACAAGCATAACACTATACTGGCTGCGTAGGTCAGTGAATGCAAAATTTAAACTAGGAGGAGCTTTAATAGGACAATGACATTTTCCAAAAGGCAGTTTAGTAGTATTGCACTCAAGAGAGAACTGTTAGTTACAATGACAAAAGGAATATCCAGGAGTCAATATTTTTGCTGCTGAAAAGATTTATTGTCAAAAGGTAATTCTCCAAGCAGTATTTACTGCATGGTGTGTACAACCAAATGTTAGCTGCTGGCAGGCCAAAGCCCCAGCTCTTCACTTGTGAGAGCTTCGTCAGGGGGCTGGCATGCCCCACCAGTTTGTTTGTACATTGGGAGGGAGGTCATCAGGACATAAAGACAGAAAAACAGGGGAAGGGCGAGGACAGAAAGGAGGATAGTGAGAGGTGGGTGGGGGGAATAGGGAAGCAGAGGGGAAAGCTCAAACAGCAAGTCAGAAAGTGCCACACCAGGTATTTTGGTGCTTTTTGTCAAAGCACAAGCAGCATCAAAACAAAAAAAAACTGGGCACTCAGTTCATTGCTTTTAGTGGTAACTTGTTCCATCCTGCTACGTTTTTCACTAATAAACCTTGGATTATGAAATGCTGGTCAGCTTAAGACTCTTGATCGTGTGAGGTGAGTGAAGTGCCCAGTCTTTTTTTGTTTAAAAGCTCAAACAGGCCTGGCATGAAAGAAATCTGGTCACCTGTAGAGTGAGAAGGAAAGTAGCATGGGAGGTAAGGAAGGAAAAGAGGGATAACAGGCATCATAGAGGGCATTTTTTTTGCATAAATTTTTTATTGGTTTTAAGTTTCTTAGTATACAAAAACAATGAACAAAAACAATATTAAGCAGGGCAAATACATAGGTAAAGACAGGACATACCTGTCCAAACTTTAAGAGGTATATGGATCTCCAAGTCCACCAGCAGGGAATTCCACCTTACCGGTCTGAGTTTGGAGTTTGCCAGCTCTAGGAGTTGACTTCCTTGTACAAGGTTGCTAAACAGTTTAGGTGGTTATGGCTTTGCCCTAGGCAGAGATAAAACATAGATCATAGATTCAAACATCTTAAGGGCATTAACAAGGTGAAAAAATCTAACATGTTTCAATGTAAGAAAAATAGCAGGACAAGAGGACACAGCATGAGATTAGAGGGAGGCTGATTAAGGGGTAATGTGAGGAAGTTCTTTTTCACAGAAAGGGTGGTGGATGCATGGAACAGCCTACCTCAGGAAGTGGTGGGTATGATTACAGTGCAGGGCTTCAAACAGGCATGGGGTAGGCATAAGGGAGCAATACAGATGAGCATGAATAAATAGGCCATTGACAGAGTAAAGGCCTACGACACATTCATAAGGTAGAAAAAATGGGCAGACTGGATGGGCCTTGT
The DNA here is from genome assembly GCA_016271365.2 of Neoceratodus forsteri. Lineage (NCBI taxonomy): Eukaryota > Metazoa > Chordata > Ceratodontiformes > Ceratodontidae > Neoceratodus > Neoceratodus forsteri. The sequence continues at coordinate 1,364,211,016 of CM028132.1, forward strand.
GGTCCTTATCTGCCGTCAACTTCTATGCAGATCCACAAAGAACCATAGACCACAACAGTAAAAAAACAGTATACAGTGTAGTATCATAATGACTATATGCTAGTATAAGAATTAGGCAACAGTTGGGGGACAATCCTACTCATTGGGGGCACACTTCCTTTCTCATCAGGGGGATCAGGGTATTTTTAAGTATCCTTCCCTGAGTGGGGGGGGGAGAGTCACCCAATTCCTGCTCTGGGCTTAGTGAAAGTTAGGAAGGGGTTCCAGCATCTGTATAGGTGGGTAGAGTGTTGGCCGTCGCATGGCTTATCCGTTCCCAGGGTAACAACTTTGAGCAAGGAATTAAGTATTTCTGGTATGGTAGGAGTTTCAGGTGTGTGCCATTTGCTCAGGATGATTCATTTGGCCTGCATACTACGCAGTGTTAACCACCTCACCTCTGCGGAGGTAAGATGAGGTAGCCCTGTGGTCACTCCCAGTAGCATTAATTCTGGCAGTAGTGGTACGTCTTTGCTAATAACATCAGCGCTCAGGGTCTGTATTTGTTGCCATAAGGGCTGAATGTCAGAGCATCCCCAGAGGAAATGATACAGATCCTCCTTCTGCATCTGACATCTCCAGCAGAGGTTGTTGCTTAAAAGTTTGGCTTTGTACAGAACTGCTGGGGTTTTATACCAAGAATGCATTAGTTTGTTCTGTATGAGCCTACTTCTACCATCTGTGAAAGCCTGGTATGCCAGTTTCCAGTATGCCTTCCACTGCTGATCAGAGATAACTTGAACCAGCACTTTTTCCCATCTAGCTCTAGAGGCATCCAATTGTGAGGAGATTGTTTCCCTGATTTCTGAGTATATCTTGCGGGCTATGCCTCAAGGTGTGGCTAGCCACTGCTGAATTTGGGGCATCTGGGGGGGGATTGTGCTGCCTTCCTAACTTGTGTTTGTATTGCATCTCAGATTTGGAGGTATCTCCAGAAGCCGGTTTTTGAAATGTCCCAGCGCCTTTGGAGCTCCAAGAACGTGGCTGCCCATAAGATATTTTGCTCTAATATATCTACAATTTGACCTATACCTCGGGCCCTCCAGCCTGTCCAGGCTATGTGTTTTTTGTCCACAGTTATGTATGGTTTCCCCATAGTGGAGTTAAGCTGATGGGGTAGGGGCTCCTTCTTATTCTTCCATGGAGCTTACCCCAGAGTTTAACCAAGCGGCCTATTGTGGGATGCGCTGTTAGGATTTTTGGTAAACTGTGTATAGCAGCACTGTTAAGTTCTGCACCTTACTTTGGCCTTCCTCCATGCCTAGCCATTGGGGTGCATTGGGTGTTTGGCCTGTGAACTATTTCAGGGTTTGCTTGGAAAGCCCATCTGTAGCCTTCCCACCATGGGAGGCACCCTCCCATGGTCCAGTGTGCCCTCAATTTGTTCCTGCTATATCTGGGTTTTTTTGTTTTCCCACAAGAAGTTCCCAAATGGCCTTGTCAATTTTGGTGATCCACCCTGCAGATAATTCTAGGGGGGATAGTACATAGAAGAGCTTGGAAGTGGTGATCATCTTAATAGATGAAATTTTCCCTGCCATTATGAGATTTAACCTTTTCCACCTGTCAAATTCGGTTTGTATTTCGGTCAGTATGGGGTCCAGGTTTAGCTTCCACAGTGTGGGCAGGCAGGGGGTTATAGTAATGCCAAGGTATTTCATGGCCTTTTGGCACCCATTTCAGGTAAAGCTACCAACTTTCCAAGGCCCAAAACTGGGACGGTCCATCCTGACCATGACCCCCCCCCCCCATGTCACTCCCACAGGCACCACCACAGACTACGCTGCACACAATCAATTAAATTTTGCTGCTTACTCTGGACATGCCACCCCACAGTAACACCAGTAGCAAACATCCAGATTAAAACAATACATCATTCTGCTGCAGCAAGTTCCAAATCATGATGTACAGAAAGTTCACTAGAAGCAAACCTGTGTTAAATTGCGATCAGACATTCGAGCTGCATGTATTGCTCCTCCTGACAGTCCCATCCAACCAGCTTACACTCACCTCATTTGCTGAGCAAACTTCACTTCAGTAGCTCCCACCACCACACCAGATTGTTTTCACACACTTCCCTACAGCTGATCAAGTTTGGGTACCTTAGTTCACTGCTGCCGGTCTCTTCTCTATCTGGAGGCCCTCTCAGCTGCTGGTAGACAGACATCCACATGCGTTTGTTTGCACTACTACCCAGTTTAATCTAGCAGGAAGGAACATGCTTTACTGTGCTCCCACTGACATGCTTGCAGTGCAACACAGGTGCTGGGGTTGAAGTTGCAAACTGCTGTCCAGCCCGAGCAGCACCACAGTGGTGCTGAAGTAACTGTCACTCATGCATTAGTAGTCAACAGACAAAAAAAAGGGACAAAACTGGGACAAGTAAGCAAAAACCAGGACAAAAGTGACATTTTGCAAAACTTGTGGGGACACTGGGACATGCTGCCTAAAATAGGGACTGTCCTGGGAAAATAGGGACTGTTGGTAGCTTTAATTTCAGTCCTAGCTGGTTGACCACACCAGGGGTGCATTTGGAGTTTAATAGAAGAACCTCTGTCTTTGTGTGATTTAGCTTTAGGCCCAACAGTATTGTAAATTGTGTGACTAGGTCAAGGAGGGACTTAAGGGACATATCTGTGTCTTCCAGTGGGACTAGCAGGTCATCTGCATACATGAGTGTTGTGTATCATTGTGTACCCATCCCTATTCCTTTTGTTCGGGCATGCTGCCTAATTTTTGCTGTGAGGTGAACTACTGCTAGTACAAATAAAAGTTGGGAGAGTGGGCAGCTCTGCCAGGTACCTCTTTGTAATGGGAAGGGAGCTGATAGGAGGGAGTTTGTGAGGAGTCGTGTAGTCAGTTGGTTGTATATCGCCCCTACCCATTTTTGAAATGTGGGCCAGATCCCCATGTGGCTGAGTACCCCTTGTAAATAGTCCCATTCAATGGAATCGAAAGCCTTTTCGAAGTCCATAGCCACTGCTGTTGCTGGGGTGTGTAGGTCTTGGGCCACATGTATTAGATTTACTAGGGATCTAATGTGATCCAATCCATGTCTCCCTTGGATGAAACTGGCCTGGGATGGCTGGATTAAGTAAGGCAGTAGGGTGCTGAGCATAGCAGTGAGCACCTTGGCAACAATATTGCTATCAGTGTTTACAAGGGAGATGGGTCTATAGCTATCTGTTTTGGTGGGGTCTTTCCCTTTTTTGGGGGAGTACAGTGATCACTGCCTCTCTAAGCATGGGCGGAATCTGCCACTGGCTAGATCTTCCTAGTAGACTGAGCAGAGTGCTGGGGAAATTTCTGAGGCTAGGGCTTGCCGTAATTCCAAAGGGTATCCATCCCCTCCTTGAGATTTCCCATTGTTTTGGTTCTGAATGGCCTGCCTGATTTCCTCCTCCGAAACATGGTGTCTAATACTGTGGCTTGTTGTTCTGTCAAGCACATAGTTTCAATGGATTTTAGGAAGTTGTCCAAGGTCTGCTTGTCTAGTGTTCTTGAGGAGGTGTATAGTGTGGCATAGAATTTAGTCATAATGTTATTTATCTCTTTTGATTTAGTTTGGACCATTTGTCATCCATTAGGCCCGAAATGTTTTTTTCTGCCTGTTTTGCATCTGTAGCCTGTAAGCTATGACTTTCCCCCTTTTTCCCCCTTCCTCCCAATACTTGTGCCTGAGCCTAAGAATGGATATTTCCTCAGTTCATGACAGGAGCTCATTATTTCTATACGAAGGCCAAGGATAGTGTGGCCTGGTGGGGGGGGAGTGGTGACTGGCATGAGGGAGGGCCTTAAACTCGACCTCTGCTTTTTGGAGTTCATCCTCCAGTTGTGAAAGACACGGTTCCCTTTTCTGTATGAGCTGTCACAGATCCTATTATTCCCCCATGAAGTGTGGCCCTCAATGCCTCCCAAGTATTCCCTGGTGTAGTCAGGGTCACTTAGGAGAACTTCATTTTGTTTATTTTTATTTTTTTATTTTAACTTTTGTTTGAACTTTTGTTTACCGGATAAGTGCCATGAGCCAAGGTCCTTTTTCAAAGGGGATCTAACCTCCATGATTTAGATTTAGGTATTTGTGTTCCCCAAGAAATGAGCAATTGCAGTGCAGCATGGTCTGAGATCATTACTGGGAGTATTTTGGCTTCTATAGCCACTTGTGTGAGTGTGGGGGATGTCTACCAGACATCCAGCCCGCTATTCATGCTGTGGACTGGTGAGTAGAAGGAGTAATCCCTTACTAGGGGGTGAAGCAACCTCCATGCATCTTCCAGTCCTGAGTCCCTCATCAGTTGCCTCAGGGCCTGCAGGCCTCTAAAATGGGATTCAGCGCCCATCCCTGTTCTGTCCATTGCTGATACTAAAATGAGGTTAAAATCACCTCCGAGCAGGATAGGGGTACCCTCTTGGGTCAGGGTTCCACTTTCCTGAGCTATGATATAGAAAAAGGTCGGGTCATCCTCATTAGGTCCATACACATTCCCTAAGAGGATTTGCCCATCGGGGGTATCCATCAGTGCTAGCACCCTTTTAGAAAAATAACCAGCACTCCAGACTGTAAATTCAGTAAAAGAGTTTTTTTATTATTAAATTAATCTACACTTACAAAGGGCAGTAGAAATCTTTAGCTGGCAGCTGGTGGCGGCACAAGGCCACTTCATTGCTCTGGGGCATTCCAACTCTCTGTGCCAGACTACCCATGTATGCACAACCTCTGCATAGGCTGCTTGCACATCTGTTTGCATAAAGAGAGGAATATGTTGGCACACTCTTTCTCCATACTCCCTTGAGGCTGTGGTAGGCCTCCATTGATTCTTTGGTCTCCAGCCTGAGAGCTGGATCTCCGGGACTTCTAGGTGACTCTAGCTCATCATGGGGCGTGAAGATCTGTCTTTTTCTGTTATGTTGGGATAGAGACAATGCCCCATCCATTCCAGCCCTTTCCTCTGCATTTCCTCCTCTCCCTCTTGTGGCACTCAGTTCCATCCCCTTCCTTCCCAGTTGTCCTTGCTGCAACATTTGTTTCTTGACCAAGCTCACCTCCCTTGGCCAGATGCAATTTAGAAAATCCATAGCTACCACCAGAGTGGTAAAGATAAGTGGAACCTTGTTGTGCATAAATCGCATGACTGATGGGTAGCGGAGGGCAAACTTAACTCTTATGTGGTGCAAAACTTTGAGCACTTCTGTGAAGGCTTTCCTTTTATCAGATAGTTCTTTGGAGTAGTCTAGATAAATGTAGATCTGGTGAGTTTGCCAGTACAAGGGTCCCTGATTTCCAGCAGACTCCATAATCGCTTCTTTAGTTTTGAAGTTTAGGAATGGGGAAAGTATAGGTCTGGATCTATCCCTAGCCTTGCGTGGTGGGGCCAGAGATCAGTAAGCCTACTTAATTTCCAGTAGCTGTGGTGGGCTCCATCTAATAATGTCAGGCAGGACATGCTGCAGGAAGCCACAGATGTCCCTCATCTCTGCTCCCTCAGGAAAACCTAGGAACTGGAGATTGTTCCTTCTGCTCCAGTTCTCTAGGTCATCCACTTTGTCCATCAGAGTGTGGGCCCAATTCCATTCCCTAACAGTGTTGCTGAGATCGGCCATTGCAGTGTCATGGGAGCTGACAGTGCATTCTATTTGGTAGATATGCACCTCTAAGTTTTGAATTGTCTGAGTGGTATTATTTGAGGTGATCTTTACAATTACCATTTGGTTCATCAGCTGGGCAAACATGCTTTCAATCACTGCTGGGTCCCGGATCATGACTGGGGGAGTTGCCATGGTTAACGTGCATCTTCTGGGTCCTTTGATTTCTGACATATGAATTTATCTTGAGGCACAAAAAAAGTTGATAGCTATAATCCTTAAGTGCAGAGCTGTTGTATCCTGTATTTTGTTTTATATCAATCGGACTGATAATGGCTGATTCAGTCTGACATATCCCTCGATGTGGGTAGCGCTGGAGAATTAGTCAGCCATCTTGTCTGAGGTTAGGCTATGCCCCTAATAGAGGACATTTTGATTAATGCCAGGAGCCTGAAGAACAAAATGGAGGACTTCCAGGCCTTAGTGATGGAGGAGTGTTTGGATCTGGTGGCAGTCACTGAGACCTGGGTATCCCCAAACCTTGACTTGGATCTCTCCATCTTGGGCTTCACAACCCACAGAAGGAGAGAGGAGGGGGAAGGGGAGGAGGGGTGGCCCTGTATATAAGGGAAGTCATAAGAGGCCACAAGAGAGAAAATGGCTGATGTGTGCACAGGGATAATCTGGGACCAGGTCCAAACAGGGTCAGGGTAGAGTATTAAGTTGGGGTAGTCTATAGACCTTCAAATCAGAGTGAAGGCACAGACCAAGAACTAGAAATGAAGATCAAGAAGGCATCGCTGGAGGGGGGAGGTGGTAATAGTGGGTGAATTTAATCTACCTGTCGCAGATTGGAGTATTCCAAAGGCCAGCAGTAGGGCAAGTCAGTAGCTCCTTGATGCAGTCTAGCATGGTTTCTTAACCCAGGTAGTGTATGAGCCCACAAGGAATCGGGCAGTTCTAGACCTGGTATTGACAAACTATGATGATATTTTATTTATTTATTTTTTTATTGAAATGTTTCACCAGGAAGGGCACACTGAGCAACAAGATGCTTGTCTCACGGTGCAACCTGGGGGGGAAGGGAATACAGGGGAGATTACATGTACATTACATAGAGTTACACATAGGAGTCCATGGTACATCATAATGAGTGTACAAGATACATAACACTGAAATATACATTTGGGTCTTGAAGTAAACCTGAGTAAGCATACATTCCTTACATACAGGTTTACAGAGTGTAGATATTTACAGGGGAAAGTGGCATATCGTGCATAGATTACAGACATATATGCATACATGTATGCTTACACAAATTTCACTGAAGTGACTTCTGAGATTCGCAGCACTGGCAACTAGTACTTGTTGTCTAGAGAGTGACTGATAACAGGGTGAGTGGGATGAGCACAGGATTTAGAAACATGCCCATAGATGACAGACATAAACTATGGGAGAAACGATTTACTGGGGGCTGAGCAGAAGTGCAGTAAGAGGCAATTGCAGGATTGGTAGAACTGTTATGCCAGCATGAGAGGAGAAATGATAGAGCCGCTGATCAGGCTGAATAAGAAGATGGGGGAGTCAAAAATGGGGTATAAGCATGAGGGGGGAAGGGGCCAGTGGCAGGAACAGTTTGTGGCATAGTAGTTAATTAGGGCAGAGAATATAGAATGCCTAGAGGAGGAGGAGTGGCAGATTTAGGCCGGCTGGGCATTCCACATCTTAGGGAGATAGTAGGAGAAGGCCAATAGGCCTGCAGAGGTCCACCAATGAGGGATATCAGGAACACCAGCATTGCTGATCCCCTGGGTAATAGAAATCTCATTTCACTGTGTGGTTCCAGCTTGATATGGTGAAGGAAATCCTGAACAATAAAACATGTGTTCTTTATTTCAAGAAGGTGGACTGCACCATCATGCAATTAGTTGAACATCTGGCCAAGCTCAGAAGGGGAGCAAGGGGGGATAGAAGTGGACCATCAATAGTAAGAGGATACAAGTACTGTAGTCACTAACACTTTCCTCAAGCAGAAATGTAAGAAAACAACCAGGAACATAAAACCTGACTGCAGATAAAGATGACTTGCCCATCTTCCCAGTCTGCCCATTCCCTACTTACAGCATCACCGCACAGGAAACCCATCTCCTATGCAGGGAGGTAGTAAAAGTAATAAGAAAAAGAAGGTCTGCCTTCAAAAGGGTCAGGGTGTCTCAGAAAGAGAAGGACAGAGTGGGCTATCTGGACTGATTCAAATCAGCTAGCAGAGAAGTGTGGAAGGCCAAAGGAAGAGCTTTATTGAGAGCTGCAACAGCACTGATATGCAGTAGGGACTTCCTGGTTGCACCACAGGGGGCAGGACTGACTCAATTGGTAAAGACACCCACGAGAGGAAATGCAGTCATGGACCTGGTATTTACAAATAGCGAAAGGGTACTAGGCGTCGAAGTGGGGAGTCACTTGGGATTCAGTGACCACCGTACTGTGTGGTTCAGAGTAAACAAAGTGGAGGACTCTAGTCACTTAAAACTGAAGGTCCTGGACTTCAGGAGGGCAGACTTCTCAAAAATAAGGACCTGCATAAAGGAAAAGCTCATTCACCTGTCAGGAGAGAACGTGGAAGAAAGTTGGACTAGATCAAAGGAGGTAATAGCCTTGGCCACATTGCAATGCACCAGTCAGGTTAGTAAGACCAAAAAAGGAAGAACCCACTCTGGTTCTCCAAAGAGGTAGCAGTGAAAGTAAAGGACAAGCATAAAGCATTCGAAAAGTACAAAGAGACAATGAATGAGGGAGACAAAGCAGAGTATAAGGATAAACTAAAGGAGGCAGGAAGGGTAATAAGACACACAAAGGCCAAAACGGAGTTAAGAATAGCTCAAGGAGTACAGAAGGGCGACAAAACCTTCTTCAGGTGTATACAAGAGAGAAGAAAGACCAAATGAGGAACTGTCAGAATTTTAACAAAAATAGTCAGCACACAGAGTACTTCAGACTAGCCTTCACCCAGGAAGCAGATGGTGATGGTACAACACTGACTAAAAAGGACTGGCCAGCTGGGGGAATTGACACAAGTCCCTTCACAGAGGAAAGGGTCCTAGAAGAACTCAACAAGCTGAGGGTGGAGAAAGCAATGGGCCGAATGGGATACATCCAAGAGTACTGAAGGAACTGGGGAAGGAAATTAGCAGCCCCCCATGCCAGGCTTTTCAACAAATCATTGATGAGTGAGGGTGTTCCTGAGGACTGGAGAAGGGTGACGGTGGTACCGCTCCATAAGAGTGGAAGCTAAGAGGAACCTGGTAACTACAGACCAGTCAGCCTCACATCCGTTGTAGGGAAACTGATGGAGTCCCTGTTGAAAGAAAGGATAGTAGCCTTCTTAGAGGAGGGCAGTCAGCTAGACACTAATCAACATGATTTCATGGCAGTGAGGTCCTGCCAGACAAACCTAGTCGATTTCTTTGATTGGGTCCCCAAGACTGTAGATTGGGGGGGCAGTGAATGTTATTTACCTGGACTTCAGTAAGGCCTTCAACTTTATTCCACACAGGAGACTGGTCTACAAACTAGAGTCTATGGGAATTGGCCATTAGGTAGTATGATGGGTTAAGAACTGGCTGAATGGGAGAACACAGAGTTCTAGTTAATGGCACGCTATCAGAATGGGGTAGGGTTTCCAGTGGGGTGCCTCAGGGCTCAGTCCTGGGGCCAATCCTTTTTAACATATTCATTAGCAACATCACTGATGGACTGGAGGGAAAGGTAAGCCTGTTTGCTGATGACACCAAGATTGGCAACAGAGTTGATACACCAGAGGAGCATCAGCACAAGGAATACGAACTCCGGAAGCTGGAGGAGTGGTCAAAAAACTGGCAATTGAAATTTAATGCAAAGAAGTAAAAGGTCATGCACCTAGAAAAGTGTAATCCAGGCAAAACATACTCAATGGGAGGGGAACAGCTAGCAGCTACCAGATAGAAGTCAGATCTGGATGTTATCCTCTCAGATGACCTAAAAGTAGGCAAACAATGTGAAAAGGCAGCACTAAAAGCTAGTGGCATCCTGGGATGCATAGGAAGGAGCATCACGAGCAGGAGGCAGGAAGTGATCATACCACTGTATAGGTCCCTGGTAAGGCCTCACATGGAGTACTGCGTAAAGTTCTGGAGGCCACACTTTAAGAGGGATATAGATAGGCTGGAGACAATACAGAGAAGAGCAACAAAAATGGTGCAGGGCTTGCATAAGAGATGAGCTTTTTTTACGCAAAGGGTGGTGTCCCCCTGAAATGGATTGCCCGAGGAGGTGATCATAAGTAAAAACAAACTACAGTTTAAGTGACGGTTGAATAATTTCATTCTGAATGGTAACATTTTACAGTACTAGGGTAGCAGGACAGGAGCATCTCCAATGGGCTTACCGCCCCCTTCGCTCCTAATTTCCTTAGTGTGAACCTTAGTATGAAGCAAGACTAAGTGAGCTTAACTTATACTCCCTGAAGCAACGCATAAATAGTGGGGGATATGACAGAGACTTTCAAGTACCTGAAGGGAAAAAAACAAGGTACAGGTGCAGGTGCAGAACCACTTTCAGGTAAAGGATTTTAACAGGACAAGAGGGCATGATCTTCACCTTAAAGGAGGAAGAGAACGTGTGGTCAAACCTTGAAATAGCCTGCCTGAGGGGTTGGTGGGAGCAAAGACAGTGGGTGAATTCAAGACAGCATGAGACAGACAGTGTGTGATAAACAGGCAATCAAGCACTATGGATAAGGTTTATAAAGGGGAGGGAGAAGAACCATGGGCAGACTAGATGGATCATATGGCCCCCATCTGCCGGCAATTTTTATGTTTCTAGGTTTCCATGAGTCAAGGGAGGTGACAAGACCTTCTTTTTGTACATCCGGGAATAAAGGCAAACAAAAGAAGGGACAATTCAGCTGAAACAAGAAACAGAGTAGATGAAGGATAGTAGAGGAAAGGCTGAAGAACTGAATGAGTACCCAGCTAAAAAGATGATAATTTTATAATGATGTATCATAAATGATCATTATCAGGGGCCAGCCCAGTGGTGCAGAGGGCTGAGGTGCTGGCGCCTTACCTCACGCCACGCCGGTGACCCGGGTTCAGGAATGACCTCGGGCATCCGGGGTGCCAGCTTGGGGGGGGAAGGGTTGGAACGGGATCGAGCTATGGCTCTTCCTTCCATCGGGGTGGATGCCAGCTCCACCGTAGTCCTGCTCCCACTGGGTGGAGATCCGGTGGGTAGTACAGGCAGATAGGAGTGGAGACGCAAGTCTGGGAAGGGGCGGAAGGGGCCACCTGATCCTGGTGGGTGCGTGCGCCTCCACACACATACATGCATGTGTACGCCGTGGCCCTGGGGGAGAAGGGGAGTAAACAGGAAAAGCTGAAAAGTATATATGGAAAAATAAAAAAAATGAATGATCATTATCAATTATGTTCAAAGATTATGTTCAAGTTTCAAAAACTCTCATTGTAATCAGGACTAAAAAAGATTAAACATGAATGTGAAATGTTCATCAATCAAAAAAATATGTTATGGAAATAGTGATGATGATCTCATATCATCATGATTTTTCAGAACTGCCCGTGGTCAAGATCACTGCAATAAATTAAAAAAATCTGTTTATCTCTTTCTGTACTTCTGGAATCTTTTCTTCTACTTAGACATTTTTGCGTTTGATGCACATGCGCACCAAACGCTTTGAGACAGTAACGGGAAATAAGAGGTGTGTCACTGCCATGTCAATTACAGCTGCATCTGCAAGAGGTGTGGCAGTGTACACCAACCACCAGGCACTCTCATCTTGACAGCAGTTCAACTCTGCTGACGTGCCATGCCACGAACTTGAAGCAAATGAACTGCTCTAATAGGAGCACTTCATTTGTAGCCTGAACTCCTGCCATGTGCATTAGAGTGCACACTAATGTGCATGGCAAAAGTTGTTCCAGTATTCTCTGTCTTCATCCCCGCTTCTCCGAACACCCCCCAGCTTCAACTGTGGCTGTTTTGTGGCCTCTCCTGGTGCTGGCTTCTGCCACCCCTTCAACATTAACCTCTGTGTGGCTTTTTCTTACAGCTGACATCGGGGTGCCCATTCCCCATATCGGCATGTACCCCCCCCCATATTAATGTGGCCCACTGGGAGCCCACACCAGTGTGCCGAAATAATTTTTTTTTTATGTTTCCTACAATGGGATGCCCACTCCCAGTGTCGGATGTCTCCCCCCGCCCAAGCCTGAATAGATATTTTGTAAACATTGGGGTGCCCAATCCCCATATCAGCATGTTTCCCCCACCCCAACTAATGTGGTACACTGGGAGCCCACCCCAGCATGCCAAAATATTGAAATATGTTTCTGACACTGGGATGCCCACTCTGGTGTCGGATGTGCCCCTCCCCCCAAAAACCCATTCAGTGCCAACATCGGGGTGCCCAATCCCTGTGTTGGCATGCCCCCACCCCTACTACTATTATACACTGGAGCCCACCCAGCGTGCCTCTATTATTTATTTTTTTTGCTCTTAAAATAAAGAAAACTGTCCGCTGATGTCTTTTATTTTTTTTCCCTTGTAAAAGAAAATGTCCCATCGTCGCTCACCCAGACCCCTCCTCCATCCCCACCCACCTCTGCATACCTCACCTCCCCGCAGCCCCCCACACCCCATACCTACCTTCGGAAGTCTGGAGCTGTAATCTTCTCTGGATCGGGAACACATCTGCACTCTTCAAAGGTGACTGACAAAGTGAGAAATCACAATAAACCTTATTATAAAATGGGCAAAGGATTTCAAGCAATCTGATTGGTTGTTAGCCATGCATTCGATGTGTCTAATGCACAGCTAAAACTAGAACCCCATTTAGAATACACAGGCCCATTTTATAAGCACAATTAGCCACTCTGGGGATGTGCATTAGACAGTTCTAATGCATGGCTGGGGACTGGACACACTCGGCCTGTGGCCTCGTGCCTCACTACATCCCCCTAGCCGTGCACTAGATTTGTCTACTGCACTCCCCATCGTGTCTTATTGCTTACTAACAGGACTCAGTGGGGGGGTCAACTTTGGTTGATATCTCAGCCAATTTTAGGAATTTTGGCCCCAAATTTTCAACATGGGGTTCTTGGGACCCCACCTCATGAACACTGGCATTGTCATTTTATTTCTCAGTCCCAAGAGGTGATTTCAGAGTCGCTGCATGGAATCATCTTTTGGGACCAATTAACAGAACAACAGTGCTATTGTTCATGAGATGGGGTCCCAAAATGTCCATGTTGCAAATTTGGTGAAAAAATTCCAAAAAATGACTGTGTTACAAGCATGCATTGCACAGTTTCTATGCAAGCTCATAACTTCGCTAAATTTTAATATTTTCACTCCAGATTTTCAACATTGCCATGTTTTCAAACTTCCTTATGAACATTATAGCTGTCATTTTTCACATCCTACCTGAAACATGTTTTCGCACCTGTGGCACAGAATGACGTGGTCACAGTGCAAAAATCAACTTTTGGGATGGAGTACTGAAATGATAGTGCTACTGGTCATGAGGTAGGGCCCCAAAAAGCCCATGTTTAAAATCTGGTGAAAAAAAATGACAAAAAGTGATTACATTACGGCCGTGCATTGCACAGTTTCTACGCATGCTCTTAACTTCGCCAATTTTTCATAGTTTCACTCCAGATTTTTAACATTGCCATTTTTTCACAACTCCTCTAGAACAGTACAGCTGTCATTTTTCGCATCCTTCCCAAAATGTATTTTCGCACCTGTGGCGACGAATGCCGCAGTCGCAGCACAAAATCATCTTTCAGGATTGAGTAACGAAATAATAGTGCCACTGTTCATGAGATGGGGTCCAAAAAAGCCCATGTTAAAAATTCTGGAGTGAAAATACCAACAAACACCCAGGGCGTTAGGGTTTCCAACTGTAACGCCTCCCTCCCCATCCTGTAGAGACAGACAGGCATCGGGGGTGTGACTTGGGATCATTGGCTGTAATTCTCATGCCATTTCACCCCTACCCCCACCCTGCAGCCAGTGACAGGCATCGATGTATGCCTTGGGGTCTTTGGCCTAACAATCACCCAGTATGCGCCACTTAGGGTGACACCAACACAGTGAACTACAGTCCTGTCATCAAAATCGACAATTTGCCAACAGGTTGCTGTGTTGGTGTGCCCGAGACAGGGGCACACTGTCCCCCAGTCCTGCACCCCCACCCCAAAGTAACTCTGACCGGAGTTAAAAATCCCAAAGTCGGGGGGAGGGGGCAGAGCCCCCGATAAAAAAAAAAGAGGACTGGAAGACAAACAGGAATCATAATGACTGCAACTTAAGGTCGACATGATTCCTGTTGGTGAGATGCCAGTTGATAAAAGTGTTGTCAAATCAGCATCGTAGAGCCTATTCACCACATTCTCCTACAGTGCACCCATCTCCGCTTATTTCCTTATGGAATGGGGAGAGCGTAAGGGCTGAAAACCACAAAGCACCCCATGACACCTGTTGTGTCTGCAGGGTGCGGTGAGGTGGAATGGTGTAAGCATTGCAGCCAATGACCCACAGGCATACCCCCAATGCCTGTCAATCTCTGCGGGGTGGGAGTGGGGGTTGGTGATAGGGTTGGAAACACTAATGCCTCAGTAAAGAAGTAAATCAGGGAGGGGCAGTAGATATCAGCTACCTTGATTTCACGAAAGCCTTCAACGACGACCAACATAGAAGGCTGATATAACAAGATAGATAGCCTGGCCACAGGGCACAAGCTGATACACTGGGTTAGAAACTGACTGACAGGAGGCAAAAGGTGGTGGTAATGGGATCCAATCCAGAGAGGGTGATGACCAGCGGCACAGGATCATAATGTCGCAAGACATTATGCCGCAGCAATATACCGCACTGCCAGTACAGCACAATGTATTGCCAGTGGCATAACTCTTTGTTTTGCAGGGGGAGAGGAGCCCCCCGCACCCCCCATTAAATAGCTAACTCTGGGGGGGGTAACACTTAAATTCGCACAAAGGGCAAACAATTTAAAAGATTTCATGTGTCTGGGACCAGGAATCGAAACCCGGTCCACAGACGCACTGCCTCCCTTGATGCCTGTGGCTCATCCCATTGAGCCATGGCAGCTGTTCACTGGTCCCTTGTCCCAGCAGGATTCTTATCCTGTACCTGGGAAGAGTGAGAGAGTGCACTACCATGCATACATCCTTTCACGGTTTTGCACCCTTCCGCTGTTCCCTATGGCACTGTTCCTGTTACAAGGTAATGTCATGCGCTGTAAAGTATATGACATATTGACCCGGTAGGATTACCATCAGGGTACCTCAGGGATCAGTCCTAGGACAAGTCCTATTCCATGTCTTCATTACAGACATTATGGAAGGGCTAAAAGGAATGGTCTGTCTGCCTGTTTACAGATGACACCAACATCTGTAACAGACTGAATACTCCAGAAGGGGGGGGAGAAAATGAGAAGACACATGGAGAGCCTTGAAAAATAGTCTGAGGAGTGCCAACTGAGATTCAATGCAAAGAAGCACAAATAATGCACCTGGAAAGAGGGAAACCTGGGGAGAGTTGCTGGATTCTGGTGAGGTGCTGACGCTCACCAAGGAAGAAAAGGACATAGAAGTTATCAGTTCTGATGACCTTAAGGTGTCAAAACAGAGCACAAATGTTGCAAGGAGGCCAAGTGGCATGCTTCGGTGCATAGGCAAATGTATCACTAGCAAAAGGTGTTAGGTGGTGATGCCATTGCATAATGCACTAGTGAGCCCTATTCTACAGTACTGTGTGCAGTTCTGGAGGTCGCAACTACACACGGACATTGAGAGGGTGGAGCTGGTCCACAGAAAAGCAACCAAGATGGCACATGGCTTGCAAAACAGAACAAATCAGGACAGATTAAAGGACCTCAATATGTACTCATTGGAGGACAGGAGGGAGCAGGGGACCATGATACATACATTCAAGTACCTCAAGGCCATACACAAGGTGCAGGGCCAGACATCTTCCAGTGAATCAAACGTTTGGCACTGACAAATGCTAGCTATTAGCACCATCACTTATGATACATCTTCTATACAAACACACTGCATTCAATTATGCTTACTCTGATGCATCACTTCTTATTGTGTTATAAAGGCTCAAACTGGTTTACAAAACTCCCTCTAGAGGTTCCTTTTATGGGTGTGATGAGTTCCTACAAGTATCTGGTTTGTGTTCAAAACCTTTCTGTGCAGTCTGGAAATTTATCTTGTAAAGGCAAAATTATTTTAAACAGAGAAACAACCATTGTTTTGGTCCATTACCTATGCTTTTGGATCATGCAAATTATATACTATACCGAACTCAGCATGACTCTTCCTAAAGGAGTTAAAAGTTGATTTCACATGATTTAAATAAAAACTAATTTGTTTTGCTGATATTTTACATTCATATTTCATATAAGTAGCAAAACTTCTGCAAAATATTACTCATGTGACTTACAATCTTACAATACAGACAATATACTGTCTAATCATCAATAATCATCAATGACCATCATTTGCTCATTTATGGACCATTAAAAACATCATGCTGGTTTAAGCCCACACAAATCATCAATAATCATCAGTAGGTGATTAAAAGTTACATGTTTGATGACTGAAGCATGACCTATGTGACAATCGGAGATCATTATCTCCCTTTATGATTATATGTTGACAGACGGTATGTACCCCAGGGTACTGAGAGAGCTAGCTTCAGTATTGTTTGTCCCACTGATCAACTTTTACAACAGCTCCCTAGACTCAGGCATAGTGTCCCTTGCAAAGAGTGGGCCCAGGGACAAGCCGGGAAACTATAGACCAGTCAGCTTGACACTGATCACTGGCAAGTTGATGGAAACCATTCTAAAGGAAAGACTGGTAGAATTTCTTGAGGTAAATGAGCTCCAAGATTACAGACAGCACAGATTTGTGGCAGGGAGGTCATGTCACACTAACTTGATAAATAATTTTGACTGGGTCACAGGAACAGTGGATGAGGCCAGGCAGTAGACACCTGGATTTCAGCAAGGCAAGGCTAATTTTATTTATAGGGCGCCCATTCCCGGGGGCTGTGGGCGCCTAACAATAAGACAAATCAAAACAAAAAATAAAACTAAATAAAAATTCAAAACAGTTAAAACTCAGAATTACAGCTATAAAATAGATATCCTCAGCATCAAATCACTTAGATGTTTGACCTTCAGCCTCAGTTTGAATACCCCAATCGAGGGGGCCTCCCAGACTGCAGGTGGTAGTGAGTTCCACAGGGTCGGCCCAACAACACTAAAGGCACAATCATCTGATGTCTTGAGCCAAACCCTGGGAATGTCCAGGAGGCACCTCAAGGAGGAGCAGAGGGAGTGGGCAGAGGTCATAGGTGTCAGGAGCTCAGACAGTTAGCCAGGATCCAGTCTGTGCCTTATAGGTGAGCAGTCCCACCTGGAAAATGACCCTCAACCTGACAGGCAGTCAGTTCAGAGCACGCAGGACCGGGTTATATGATTGACCTGGACAGACCCATCAGCAACCAGGCCACCGCGTTCTGCACCAGCTGCAGTGTGCGAGGGGTCCCTCCTGTCACCCTGAAGTATAGAGAGTTACAGTAGTTGAGCCTAGAGGTCACAAAAGCATGTACCAGAGTCAGCAGATCTTTAGGCAGAATGAGGGGCTTGATCCTGGCGATGTTCCACAAGTGGTAAAAAAACACTTTTGACTACAGATTTATTTATTTATTTAGTTTTTGTTGACCGGGTAAGTGCACTAGACAATTCCTGCCTATTTTCAGGCACGACCCGGGGGAGGGGGATACAGATGAATGTCAACTGACTTAGAACCAGATAAAGCTGTTGCTGGTATTTTTAGTGAATGAGGGAAATTTGTCCAGGACACCGGAGAAATTCCCCTACTCGGCTGCTGCCTTGCTGCCAGTAGGGGGACTGGTCATTTGCAAAATGGCCACTCTGAGGATTTCCAGGATGGAGGAGAACATCTGCAGAGTGGGAGAGGTTGCCTCGCCTCCCACTCCAGTTGTGCTAGAGGCTGCAGCCGAGCTTTGTCTAAAATTGTTTCTGATACTGAGTCCCAGCAGAAGATTTACAAACAGGAACGTCTCCGAGGAAATGGTCAAGATAAGTGAAGATTTATTGCTTGATATGGCGTCTTCTATAAATGTGGAGGAGATTTTAAATGTGCCTAAAACACAGAATGTTGGGGGAGAAAACTCTTCTTGGAAGCTGCTGGGTTTGAACCCTGAAACTACGTTAAACATTGGTAACAAAACAATGGAGGACATGATGGAAGATACAGCGGTTGAAGAAGGATTAATGGAAAATGAAGAAGGACAGCAGGGATTGGAACTGTCTGAGTATAGGTCTCTGACCAATGAGAAGGAGTTTAAAGTCAAAGGTGCCAGTTTTCAAACAGGTACTGTGTTTTTTTCTGCAAAGGAAGATTTGCTTGCTAAACCTGTTTGTGCTGAAGAAATGGAGTGTAAACTAAAGTTTTGCCTGTCTCAGTTTGGCCACGGTCGTTTGAAAGAGGACAGCACTTCTAGCAAGATAAATGAACAGAAAAAGGTGGAACTTAATGTTGGCTTCTGTAACTCATGAGTTTGTCTCCCCAGCCTACTGATTTGAAGGTAAAACAAGCCAACAATACAGACTCAGAAGGAAAGAGTTGTAGCACTTCTATGTCCCTAAAATTGACTTTACAGTGACTTTGGATAAATATAAAGGTTTTGTGCTTGATAACAATTTTGCACAGGGGAAGTTTTGAGGGTAAAACATAGTATACCAATCTGGCAGGTTCACAAGCAGGGTCACAGAATTTGTTTTTCTGAGGGAAAAATAACAAACATGATGATGAAAAAGCTAACTCTTTGGGTTTAGTAACAAAATCAGAGCCAAGAAAGCAACAAAACATTATGGTCTCCTGAAAATGCTTTGAGTGGGGCTGGTTGGGTTAGGGTCTGATTCAGGTGGTGGCAGCTCTGATCCCATGGAGCCCTCAGTTACCTTTCTCACAGAATTCTCCTGACTGGGCTCCAAGGATAGCGAGCAAGGAAAGCATTGAATGAGGGGAAACATGAAAATGCATGTATTTCTAATGATTTAGTTGGTCACAAGGTTTCATTGTTCAAAGAAGTTTCCATGGATTTGCTAGTACCTCCAGAAAAACTCCAGAGAAGAAGCTTTAATGTCGGAACTTTTTTCAAATGTACAAAGAGAAGCTGCACCAAGACGGAATGCAGTGCTTATTTATATAAAGGTGGGCTGAAGAACGTCCTGATAGACACTATGTGGGAAAGTTCTTTAAAAGATTCTATATTTTCTCCCAAAGATGTCTATGCTTTCATAAACATCTCGGGAGAAGATAATTACGATATCAGCTTCAGGTCTCAGCAAGCCCTTGAACTTTTTGGTTAAGATATGGGCAGTTAAATATTCCCTAATATGGACCCCTTCATTGTCATACCACTGTCCAAACCTTTGATTAAATTCAGAACGGTAATGTTCAGGAATGAAGGGTTTGGTTGAGGATATCACATTTTGGTTAAAAAAGAGATGTGAAGTTTTAAGTAAACCTGATTCCATTCTGGACGCAGAACAGTTTTGGATGGGAGGCTGAAATACAAAGTAAAGTTAAGGCAAATGAAGCTGAATTGAAACATATTCCAAACTCCTTTTGTTAGGAAAGACAGGGAGTATGTTTTACAGCGGACAGCCTTGGGCCTGTTATAAATGTGGAGCAAAACCCACCTTTCTAGTGTCTGTGACCAACCCAGATGCGACAACTGTGAAGAGGTTGGGCATGTAACTATGTTTTGTGGTAACCAGTCCTGTTGCGATTTGTGTGAAGCAAAAGGTCACGTTTTCAAGTTCTGTCCTTGGGCTGCACATAACTCATCCAACAGCACTGGGTCAGAGGGATATATTCAGAAGGCGCAAGATGCCATGGTACAATCCTTTCTATAAAAGATGTTTCACTTTCTACTCTAAGTCCTTCAGATTATAAACCTGAAATTGGTAAAACAGTGGAAGGGAAAAGGCTCTACCTCAATAAAGACTGTAACAGAGGGAAAATATCCTGACAGTAAGACAAAATGCAGGCTGATGATACAAGCAAAAGACCACTCAAAAGGAAGAAATGGGCCTCTAATATTTTAAGTATTCCCTGTCTGTTTTTCTGATGAGAATACAGGAAAATAGAAATGTCCAAAAATCAAATGAACTTTGAACCATCCCACAGAGAAGATCGGCTAGAAATCTTCATCCTAAACCCCCAGATGTTCAAGTGGAGACTAGTAATACTTATGCAGCATTGTTTACATCTTGGGAAACACGGAGTGGGATGATTCTGATTCGCAAATATCCTCTATTTCATCTAAATCTCAGGTTATGGATAACTACAAAGATAAAAAAAAGAAAAAGGAAAAGTAAAGGTGTGGAATGTATTAAAAGACAATGAAGTGTTTCTGGGTTCCTTTGAACACACATAGCTTGTTAAATCAAAGCAAAGAGGCAGGCCTTGTTTCATTATTTTCAGCTTTCCCTGTCAATTTGGTTTTTGCAGAAGACATGGATGTCTCACTTGAACAGAGGGCATCATTTAAAAAGAGTGGCTTCGGGCCCATCCTATTGGTCTTTCGGGAAGATGCTGCAGATGGGTTAGGATTCTGTTTAACTCCTTTGCATTTCAATTGCACAATCTGATAGATCTAATACCTGGGAGAGTTTTAATTTTGGACGGAAGTGGGGAGGTGTGTTTTCGCTTCATAAATATATATAATCCTCAAACCAAATCTGGTAGAGTGAACTGTTTAAAGTTGGTGCAGCCTCTTCCTATTCACTGCATAATGAGGGTATTATGGAGGGGGGACTTAATTGCATAGTCCCAGATCTTACCAAGAAACAAGATGGAAAAAAAGTTTATTGTGATTCTAACGCTCTAAGTAAAATTATTAAAGAGGCTAGGTTAGTAAGTTGTAACAACTCCTTTAACAATAACAAATTTTCCTTTAAAAAAGGGAAATCCTTTTCACTAATTGATCATATGTTTGTTTCTTCTAATGTCCAAATAGAATCATTTAAGATATTCCCTTGCAAATTCTCAGACCATTTATTTTTGTTAAGTACCTTCTCCATTCTAGAAAGCAAGAACTAAGGTATAATAGATGGAAACTGAATAGTGCTTTGCTGGAACTGAACTATATTCAAACAGGAACCAGGAATTTGTTGAAGGCCAGACTGTCAGTAGCTTTTTTATATACAGATATATGTCAATGGTGGCTTGATACAAAATCAGACTTAAGAAACCTGTTTAAAAATTCTGGGAGAAGGATTAAAATGGCAAATTTTAAATTACCTTAGTTTGAGACAGCAACTTCAAAGACTTTTGTCCATTGCTTATACTACTAAGTGGGGACTACTCAGCTCAAATCTCTTTATTGAAAAATAAAATGAAGGAGTATCAGTATGACAGAAGCAAAACAATGCAGGCCATATTAATCAACGGAGTTAAAAATCGCTTATAGGGGACCCTTTGAAATGTGCAAAGAAATAAGAGATTCATTGGGATTGAAAGAATTAAAAAGATCAGACGGGAGGGTTGTAACCACAGATAAGGACTTAGGGAGGTAATAAAGGAACATTTCAATTCACTAAACTCAAAAACAGTATTTCTAATCATAACATTGAGGGCGATTTGAAAAGTTGCCCATTCCTTGAAATGGGCCCAAAAACAGAAAAATGGGACAGGATTTCAGGAAGAAATTATGAAGACCATTAGGTCATTAAAATTAAATATATCCCCAGGCTTAGATGGATCTCACATAATTTGTATAAAACTTTCCCAGAAGAATTGAGCCAATGTTCTAGGTCTATGGTTCCAATATTTTTGACAAAATATTATCTACCCCTCATTTCGGATGGGTTACTAACCTATATTTTCAAATCGGTGACAGCAAGACATGGCTAATTGGAGGCCAATCACCCTGCTTAATACAGATTACAAAATATTTGCTAAAATATCAACAGAAAGACTTTAAAATATGCAGAGCAAACTATTTCACCTTTTCAGTATTGTGGTTTACCGAGACAAAATACAGTCTGCTATCATGTTAATAAGAGATGTTATAGATTATACCTCGAGATGGGGTTAACAGGCTGTTTGGTTGCAGCAGATCTTGACAAAGCATTTGATAGGGTTCATTTGCCATTTCTTTTCTTAACATTAAGGTATTATGGGTTCACGTATAAACTGCTTACTTTAATAGAGAAATTATATAATACTGGATTGTATTCTTTTGAATGGTCGCATGGCAGAAGGGTTTCATTTAATCACAGGTGTCAGACAAGGGTGCCCTTTAAGCCCCCTGTTATATACATTTGCAATAGACCCTTTTTTACAAACAGTTTTGGCATCCCAAAAATGGAAGGGAATTTATCATAAGGAAAGCAATCTTGTACAGTTGCTTATTCAAGCTTATGCTGATGATCTTGTGATCTATTTGGAGGACAATACAGAAATTGAGGGTTTTATGAATGCTTTTCAGGATTTCGCCTCAGTTTCTAATGCTAAACTGAACATTAACAAAACAAAAGGACTGATTATTGGGGCAAGTAGCATTTCAGACATATGGTTAGAGGGGATTCACTTCTAGAAACCCATCAATTCTGGGATTACCTTGTCCCAGAACATACCTAGGGATAACTGGGAGAAGGTACTTAAGAAAATTGAGACAAAAGTAATAAGATGGAAGCAATGGAGGATGACTAAAATCAAAAGAGTTCAAGTAATAAACAATTCCTTTTACCTAGTATACAATTTGTGGCAATGATATTTCCATTACCGTAGAATTTGAAACTAAGTTATATAGCCTTTTTTTTCAGATGTTGTGGGGCAACCGCTTAAATCCGATAAAAAGAGGTTTTACATATCTAAAAACTAAGCAGGGTGGTTTAGGGATGATTGACCCAGTGGTATACGCTCATGTTTTTTTTATATCCAACTCCATTAAGGAAGGTTTAAAGGCAGACTCAAGAAAGGATAATTCATGGAATTTAAAAATTATGGGGAAATATTTTAAGACTTGGTCTTTACTAGCTCCAAAACTGAATAAATATTTACAGATTCCAGAGCATTTCAGGCCTACTGCTCAAAAATTGTATAAATGGAAGTAGAAGAACGATGCTGTAACATTTAATACAAGGGAGTTGTACAACCATTTAATGCAAAAATTATATCCACAAGAACCTGAATTTAAAAAATGTCCATTAAATCTAAACCCCAGAATTTTGGCACAATTAAATGATCCAAGGTTGCCTAGAAATCAATGGGAAGTGCAGTGGCTAATATTTTACGGAAGGCTGAATGTTAGGGGTAATGCTAAATATAAAGCCACATAAGAAAGATTATGTCCCTACATAGAGTGTATAAATAAGGAGGAATCCATGGATCATTTCTTTTTAGAATGTTCTTATGCTTTGGGATTGTGGGATTATTTAGATGGAGATATGGAAGTTTATGGCTAAAAACATGACATATGAATTTTAATCTTGGAGTGAGCCCAATAGGCTCATTTGGTTTACATAACGGACTCTGACTTTTATTTTAGGATGTCTGAAATATTTTTATGGCAAGCTAGAACACAATGGGTTCTATATCAAAAGAAAATGTCATATATCTGTTTTAGTAGGTTAATAGTTAAAGAGTTGGAGAAAATCTATGCTGCAGATATGTTAAGAATGGCACCAGGAGCAGTGAAAACTGTGGAAAGGTTTTTCATTTTATTAAATATAAATAAAGGAGTAGGTCTTGTATGTAAAATGGAATGCTGTAATGTAAATGAGAGTTCAATATGGATTTAGAAGCAAATATGATTTGTTATTCTGTACTTCAGTAATCGCTTTTTTTTTTGTGATCAAGTGTTGTTCTTTATGTTTATTGTGCTAATAAAACTCTCTACTCTTTTCGATAAGTGCCATGGATCTTTAACATCCACCTGAACTACCACCAATCCAGGCAGATGGGACCTCGGTTTAACGTCTCATCAGAAAGATGGCACCTCAGAAGTGCAGCACCCCTCTCTTGCTGCACTACAGTGTCAGTACTGGGATATTAACCCAAGTGCCAGATGTGGGAACTGAACCCACAGCCCTCTGATCTCCCGGCCTCAGAGGCGAGTATGCTAGCTACTGAGCCACTGACAATGCAGATGATACCTGATCTTCAAAGGTCAGTCTGTTGTCCAGGATCACACCCAGATCGTGCACCCTCGGGGAAGCTACCAGTGGAGCAGACTCCAGGAAAAGACCTGTGTTAGCTCCAAGTGGTAACCCATCACGCCGTCGGCCTGTCTCAATCACCAGTACCTCTGTCTTATCCTGGTTTAGTTGCAGCCAGCTGGAAGACATCCAGTCATTGATTTTAGCCAGACAGATGTTAAGCATGCTACAGCATTGGATGTTCTGGGCGCAAATGACAGATACAGCTGGATGTCATCTGCAGAGCAGTAAAACTCCACGCTGTACTGCCGAATGATCTCACCCAGAGGCAGCATGTACACTGCAAATAGCATCGGCAACAAGATCGAGCCCTGTGGTACTCCACATGGAAGGGGCAATGGGGAGGAGGAGAAATTCCCCATCACCATCTGCTGCACCCTATCAAATAGATAGGACTCAAACCACCTGATGACAACACCAGTGAGCCCACAAAACTCACAGAGATGATCGAGAAGCACAAAGTGATCTGCAGTGTTAAAAGCTGAAGAGAGATCAAGGAGCATAAGAATTGACTTGTCTCCTCTGTCTCGCTCCCTGAGCAGATCATTATGTACCCTAACTAGTGCTGTTTCCATGCTGTGTCTGGCCCAAAAACCTGACTGAAATGGCTCATAGATGTCAAAGGACATGAGGTGCTCCTAGAGCTGTTGTGCCACTAGTTTCTCAACAACCTTGCTCAAAAATAGCAGGTTGGAGATCTGACGGTAATTCGACAGGACATCTGGGTCAAGGGGTGGTTTCTTAAGGAGAGGCCTTACCAGCACTTCTTTCAAAGCCACTGGGAACACCCCCCCCCCATCGAACACCTGGGAATCCCGGCGAACACTGGACCAACAACCTTGGTGTGTCCAATTAAGAAATGCGTTGGGGCTGGGTCCAGTTCACAATAAGTGTGCTTCAGCTCTAAGATCACCCCAATAACCTTAGCCAGCTCCACTCGCCTAAACTCCTCCCAGATTGACGGAGTGCCTCTTCTCCTCCCAGTTCAACTACAGCGAGGCAGTGACCTCCCTGACATAATCCTCGACTGGATAGATGACTGTCAGAGAAAAACAGAGCGAACTCTTCACATAAAGTGGATGAAAAAGTCTTTCTTGACTGTAGACAGGCAGGATGGAGTAGCCTATCCACAGTCTGAAAAAGCTGAGAAGGTCTGTTTCTCCCTGCAACATTTTCCCTGGACAGGAATTCTGCCTTCTTATGGGAAATTGCCTCCTGGTACTCACCATAGTGAGCATGCAGGGCCAGTTTGTCAGCCTCCAGCCAGGTCTTCTGCCAGCAACGCTCCAACTTCCAGCCCTTGATCTTCATTGCATTGAGGTCCCTGTCAAACCAGGGGGATCTCAAGTGAGAAGATCTGGGTCATATACAAACTGGAGCGATGATATCCAGTGCTTCCGATACCACCCTAGTATAGGTGGCCACAGCCGCACTGGCGCCAATCACACATGCTGCGTCCACTCTAGATAGGTCAGCTAATGCCAGTAGTCCACCTGGGCACAAACTCCTTAAAGGGTGATAGCTGACCATCTCCACAGGGAGAGGACTTACTGGGGGGGGGCCCAAATGAACCTCACAGTGCAATGATCAGACCACACGACCTGATCAGTCTTGAGGCTATCAGCCCGAAGACCCAGCTGGAACACCAGATTGAGCATATGACAGTGTTGGTGGGTCGCAGCAGCAACCACTTATGCCAGGCTGAGTGATGACACCAATTGGAGGAGGTCATAGCTGAAATGTGAGGATTTGTTGCTGACCCAGGCATTGAAGTCCCCCAGGATTAAGCACCTGGGGGACTCCAACACTGGGTCGATGACAAAGTCTGCCACTTCCCACAGGAATTCTTCCCCTGACCCAGGAGGTCAGTATATGAGAAGAATCCTGCAACCTGCAAGGCCTTTGACTCAGTCCCCATTAAAAATTGGTCAAGAAGTTGGATGACCTAGGGGTGGGAGGACAAAATGAGTAGGTGGATAGCAAATTGGTTAGGGTGAGAACTCAGAGAGTAGTGGCTGGAGGTGAACACTCAAGGATGTATTAAGTTACCATGGTACCCTAGGAGTGACTGCTTGGACTGGTGCTGTTCAGTGTGTTTATAGATGACAAAGGGAATGGCTTAAAAGGCACAATGTATCTTTTTGAGGATGACACTAAGCTCTGTGGGAGGATGGATTCAGACACAGGAATCAGGGGCATGAGAGAGGATGTGGAAAAATAGGACAGATGGTCAGGAATCTGGCAGCTGGGGGTCAATGCTAAGAAGTGCAAAGTCATGCACATAGGGAGAAAGAACCTAGGGGTAAAGAACATAGGGAGAGATATTAGGAAGTATTGCTTCACAGATAGAGTGGTAGATTCCTAAAATAATCTTCCAGCAGAGCTAGTGGGGGCAACGACAGTGGCAGGATTCAAGAATGCAATGCATGGGCTAGGCACAAAAGAATCATAGTGGAAAGGAAGAGGAGGGAGGAGAAAAAGCAGTAGATCAAGTACAGTCTGTGGTAAAAATGTAGGTAGGGAAGAAAGGGCAGACTAGGTGGGCCAAGCGGTCCTTATCTGCCATCAAATTCTATGTTTCTATGGGTATAGTAAAGGCTGGGAAGGTGATTGTCATGGTGACTGAGGAGGAAAAATTCCTAGGGAAAGCAGTTACCAGAACCCTGTAGCCCTCTACACAATGCAGTACAGCAGTGGAGAGGGCAAAGAGGATCCTGGGTTGCATAACCAGAATGTTCACAATTAGAAGAAAGGAGGCCATGGTGCCTCTGTACAGATACCAGGTGTAGCCACACCTGGAGTAATGTGTACAGATCTTACTTTAAGAGGGTTCCTGCAGTAGGTCATCTCATATAGGACTGCTCCTCTTGGCAACAGGACTACATGGAAAACTTTATCTAGCAATGTCTGGCTGGGGACCGCCCACCCGACGTCACGTGATGACATCCTTGTGAGCCTATATAGTGGGCAGTCCCCACGCCCGTCTTTCAGTTCTTTCCCTCCATCGACTCGTTCGCGTTGTACCTCGTGATGAACCCTGCTAGTGTCAAATGCCTTTTTGTTTATTTTTTCCTTTGTTGAAGTTATCTTTGCTTCTTATTTCTTCTCTGATGTCCGCTCCACCAAAGAAGAAGTGTGACTCCAGCGGCACGCAAATTCCACACAAGGATGGTCATACCCTCTGCTTGTTCTGCCTAGTCCCCAACCAGGCCACACAGAAACAGTGGTGACAGGCCTTGGAGGCCCACCTGTTGAAGATCAAGATGGCCAGCATGGAGAAAGAATTGCAGAGGCTGAAGGGTTCCTCTTCTTCCCCCACTGCAGATTACAAAAAGAAGAAGAAGGATAAGGAGAAGCATAGGGACCAGACTCGGTCCCCCTCCTGTCTGCAGCCATCTCTGGGGATGATGAGGGGTCTTCCACTGGATTCAGGAGTATCCCTCCCACCAAGCCTTCTCCCGCTGCAGTGGATCAGGCTTCGGCCCCACGCCTGGCCTGGTTACAGTTCAGGCTGATTCCTCTGGCGACGCTGGAGTGATTGCCACCCTTAGGCCTCTTCATTCTTCAGGGCCTATCAAGGGAGGCAAGGCCGCTACATCACTCGCTGGCTCCTCCGGCGTGCACATGGCCCCGACTGGTAAGTCAGGCTGCAGTTTCACTGGTGTCTGCCTGGTCACTGCTGGTAAGTCGAATGTCGGTCCTGCCGGCGCCCACTCAGCCCCCGCCAGTAAATCGGGCGTCGGTTCTTTCAGTATCTGCATGGCCATCACCAGTAAGTCAGGCATCGGCTTGGCCGACACCCACCCGGCTAACGCCGGTAAGTCAGGTGTTGCCTCTGGGCAAGTCTGCATGGTGGCATCCGATGTGTCGGATGTCAGCTCTGCAGATGTCTGCCCGGCTTTAGCCAGTAAGTCAGTCGTTGGTCCCACCGACGCCTGCCTGGTTTCAGCTGTTGCTTTGGAAGCCGGCTTGGCCAACGGCCACCTGGTTCTGGCCAGTGAGACTGACGTCAGCCTGGTGGGCATCTACGCTATCTCCGATGTTGAGTCAGGCATCGGCTCTTCTGATGTCTGCACGGAGAAGGTTGCTGTCTCAGCCTTGGACAGGGGGTCATTTGATAGACTGTCGGATGATCACCCGGCCAAGGCGCTCACATCAGGGGCTAACGTCCCTCCTGACATTGACCAGCATCTGTTGCTACTCCCGCAGTATTTGTCCCTGGAGGGTTCCCCCCTTTCAGGCCTCTTCCTCCCCACCTCCTAGGGTGGTTTCCCCGGTTCCTCTGGTATCTCCAGAGCCGGTGGAGGAAGTTCTTTCTCTGGACATGGTTATTGCTGATCCCACATCAGAGCCCAGTCTGTCTGGTCGGCCAGCTGGCCCTTCGGACACCCCTCCAGGGGGTCTTCTGTCAGGGTGTCCAGACTACAGGCCTTTGGCAGATCTTCGACTTCCTCCATCTGGGCCTTCTTTTTCCCAGACATCGGAGGCCCCTCCATCTGGGCCAGCTCGGACGTGAGTTATTCCCCATTAAAGTTATTCTCTTTCCAGAGAGCCACTCTGGGTCCATTGGATTTGAGGTTTGAGTCTGTTCCAGATTCCAGACTCAGGACGGAGATCGCTCAGGCTGTGAACATGGCCAAGACCTCCTGTCGTCATGCCCTCAAGGCCATCTACAACTCTGTAGATTCGGTGGCTCAGTCGACAGCCACTGCCATCTGCCTTCACAGACATTCAAGGCTCAGGTCTTCTGGTTTGGCTCAGGACATCCCATCGGCCTTAAAAGATGCTCCTTTTAGAGGGTCAACTCTGTTCGGTGGAGACTCTAGGGACATCCTTATGAGTTTCTAGAACAGGGGCATGGCCTTACATTCAGTCCACCCAAGGTATCAGGTGGGCTGAAACTTCAAACAGCCTTTTCATCATAGGCAGACCCTCTAGATGAAGCAGGCTTCTGACAAACGCCAGACCAAGCATCAGCTCCCAGCACCAGAGGGCTCTAACTCCCAAGTTGAATCTCAGAGGCCTCCTGGAGGAGCGGTGTCCTCTTAGGCATCGGTTGATCAGCTGGTGAGGGACCCCCTATCACTGCCTAATAAGGGGGTGGGGTCCATTCCTTCCACTTTTCAGTATGGCAAGACCTATTCTCGGCAATAGGGATCCTCTCTTTGCTCATCCGGAAAGTACCCCTTTTCTGGGTATTCTTTACCTTTTCAGTTTTGTCAGTCCTTTTCGAGGCTGCTCCCTTCCTGAGACCTTATCAGGGGGAGGCTTCTGACTGCTTGTTTCTTTTTCAGCAGCCTTTCATCCTTTTGTTTTTACCCTACGGTAGGGAGTGTTTGCCCCCACTTACTTTATGTTTTTGTGGTGGAGGTCTGTGTCTGTGAGGTTAACAGACATGAGTTTTTTCCCACATCATGGGAAAGTTAAGGTTTTCCAGGCCTCTTGTTTTCTTGGTTCCTCTTTTATGTGGGTCTCAGCCCTTGGCTGGCTCATTACTGCTTGGGACTCAGTCCTATATATGATGACCTACTGCAGGAACCCTCTTGATGTAACTTACTGTAAAAGTAGATCTTCGAGAGAGGTTCCTGCAGTAGATCACCTTTTTCCCTCCCTCCTTCCCCCAGCTTCTACTTTTCTTTCTCCCAAGCCTTGGATTTCTTGGTGCTCCAGGAGCTTACTCCTTTTCTCTGGCTGTGCCTGGTTTAGATCTCCGATGGGAGAACTGAAAGGCGGGCGTGGTCACGTGACATCGCGTGGGTGGTCCCCCACAAGACATTGCTAGCTAAGGTTTTCCATGTGGTCCTGATGCCAGGGGGTGCAGTGCTATATGTGATGACCTACTGCAGGAACCTCTCTCGAAGATCTACTGTTATGATAAGTTCTTATGTAACTGTTCTTTCTGGAACCCCTACCAGTAAAAGGACATTAATTTGCTGGAGGTGGTGCAAAGAAGGGCCACCAACATGATTCAGGGACAGCAGGAGTTCCTGTTAAGAGGCTGGAAAACCTAAATATGTACTAGAGGATAGAAAAGAGTGAGGGAGACGTGATAGAAACCTTTAAATACCTGAAGAGCATCAACAGGGTAGACCCCAGGGAACTATTCCAGACTAGCAACAACAAAAATACAGATGGAAACCATTACAAATTGGCTAGAGACAGGTTCAGGAAGTACTACTTCACAGAGGGAGAGTGGAATAAGCTACCAGAAGAGGAGGTAAGTGTGAACTACATGGATGACTTCGAGGAGAGGTGGGATAAAATTAAGCATTGGGTGAAGGCGTCCAGGGAGGAAAACAAAGCCCATGTAACTTAAGGTGCATGGACTCCACATATGGCAGACTCAATAGACCACAAAGCCTTCTCCAGCTGGCAAATGCCTATGTTTATGTGATAATTACCATCATTTGTCTTTGCTCTTTCCATTGGCCAAACATTTTTTTTTTGCAATAAAACGTTATTCAGATTTTCAATTACAACAAACTATACCACAGACGTAACAAATTTATTTAACAAATAAATACAAGTAAGTACGTAAAAACAGCAACATCAGTCCATCTGATGCCTCTTAGTTGCCCAGTGGGTAACTAGTAGGTCAGGGGTTTACTGCTCCAGTTTCACCCACCCATGGACCCATTCACCTACTGTTAGGGCTGTCCCTGGTCTAAGCTCTGGCAGTACCATGAGGTTCCTTGATCATTGCCTAAAGAGGGCTCCACCCATCATCTTTTTATGCTGGAAAATCCAGGATGCCTCCCCCCCGCCCACCTAACTGTCAACTATATTACTACCTCGGACCCATTCACCATCGCCAGCGGCCTAAATGTAGCATTTTCTGATCTTAGTACAGTTCTCCCTAACAACTTTTTCAACCCCACACCTATGACCCCAGAACTGAGCAATACCTACCCCCCCTTCTACCTCAGGGTTGTTACTATGAATGAAGTTAGACCATACCTTAAAAAAGCCCTAGGGGGATCAAACTATTGCAAAGACACCTTTGACATGAAAATCCTTAATTTGGTGCTGGACTCAGTGCTCTCCCCCCTAACTGATCTCCTTAACCTCTCTCTATGCCTAGGGTGGTTCCCAGCTGACTGGAAGGTGACCACCATCACACCAGTACTAAAGAGTGGAGACCCCACTATACCCAGTAATTACAGGCCCATCTCCATACTCCCTTCCCTCTTGAAAGCCCTGGAAAAAATCGTTGCCACACAACTCACAGACTACCTGCTTGTGCATGACATCCTATGTAGGGAACAACATGGTTTTAGAGCCGGTCACAGCACAACCACTGCACTCATAGAGTTCTCCAACTCACTGCACAATGCCCTAGATAAGAAGCTGCTAACGGGAGCCATTTTCATAGATCTGTCAAAAGCGTTCGACACAGTCTCCCACACCTTGCTCCTAAATGCTCTTCACTGCACCGGCCTGTCCCCAGGACCCATCGCTTGGCTCACAAGCTACCTCACAGATAGGTCCCAATGTGTGAAGATAAACAGCACCCTCTCTTCCACTCTACCAGTCCACTCAGGGGTCCCCCAGGGCTCCATCCTTGGCCCATTGCTATTCTGCATCTTCCTGAATACCCTGCCTAAGTCCTGTCCAGGTAAGCTTCTGCTCTACGCAGATGACGCAGTAATATATGTCTCCCACTCAGATTCCACAATCTTTCAATCCTCCCTACAACTTGCCTTCAACCACGTTGAAAACTAGTTCACTGACCACAGACTCGTGGTCAATAGAAAAAATACTGAATCAATGCTCTTTTCCCATCGCCAGAGTAAGGACTACAATACCCAGCTAACAATCTTCTCCAAAACCCTCCTCCCACTTGAACGGGTCCACACCTATAAATATCTAGGCATTACCTTCGATCCTAATCTATCATTCCACCAACATATTAACAATCTCTCCTCCGCCATAAATATACGCACAGGACTACTGTACCGGCACAAAGCCTGCCTACCTCTAGAGGCCCTACACATTGCCATTACCTCCTCTGTTCTCTCCCTTGTAGACTATGGGCTAGCCATCTACTCAGCCGCTGACTGAACTGCACTAAATAAAATCCACCTAGCCATTAATAAAGCCTGTAGGCTCCTTACTGGAGCAGATAAGTGCACCCATTGCTGTACCCTGTATGCACTAACAAAAATCCTCACCCTAGACAAAAGAGTACATTATCAAACCTGTCTCCTTACTAATAAAATACAGCTAGGTCTTACTCCCACTGGTGTCTCAGCCACTCTCCATGCTGCGCATACCTCAGCAAACACCCACGTGGCAGATAAATTAATGTGGGCTCTTCCCAGGGTCACAACCACCCTTGCACAATGGTCTTTCCTCTACAGAGCACCATCCTGGTACAATGATCTCCCCCCCGGCTATCACCACTATACCCAGACTAGGCTCCTTCAAAATAGCCCTTAAAAACCACATCATCTCCACCCATCACTGCCATTGTTCCTAAAATGTACTGGAATCTGCTTATGGACAGCGATATTCTGGGTTAAAGAAATACTTGTACCACTGTTGCTACTATGTGGTAATGACTATGTTGGCAACCCAACGGCTTGCACCACCTGCTAGCATATAGGCCATACCATAATATTGATTGTACTGTTTGTTGACATTCACAAGCTCCCTCAGGGCTTCTATAGCTATCCTACTGTATAGGACTAACAGCACTGTTCATACCCTGTTATATTGTCTTCTTCTTCCATTGTAATATTGTATACTGCCTACTATTTGATATATATTGCTCATACACTGTAGTTATCTCACTGAAAAATTGTATAATTTCTGCTTATTGTTATGTATTTTACCTTGATGTGGAACCCTTGGAAATGAGTCACTGACTCAAAGGTTGTAATCCATGATTCTCAATAAATATAATAAATAAATAAAAATGCTCCCTCACCATAGGTCTGCTTACTGAGCCTTGGTGGCAATTCCCCTCCTGTAGGGGGGACCCTGGTTTGCACATGGCCAGCATGCAGAGTTGGACTTCACCTTCTCCAAACTTATAGCCAGTGCTAGACAGCCTCCCCTGACTGTTGGCTGTCTTGACCTATGAGGCTTTCTGGGTCCTGTCATTATGGTCAAGTGATTCGGCTGTAAACCACCTGCTAGGGGTGCCGCCCCAAGGCATCTCCTCTGGTTCTTACTGGTGACCCTTGCTCTGGCAGAAAACATTGAGCTCAACCCTGGTCCTCCCTATCAAGCCTTTTCTGCACCAGACAGCTGGAAGTCGGGTAAGGGACTAAAAATAGCGCACCTAAATATACGCAGCCTCCTGCCCAACGTGGCAGAACTCCTTGCTTGGGTAGCTCATCATAGGCCTGACATCCTTGGAGTAACTGAAACTTGGCTGAAACCGTCCATTCTGGACTCTGCCTGTGTGCTTCCTGGATATGATCTAGTTAGACTGGACCGGCAGGGAAAAAAAAGGGGGGGGAGGCATTCTCGTCTATTTCAGGTGTCACCTCAGCCTAACGGTCCTACTCTGCCAACAGCCATTGCAGTCTGCCTGTGAACTACTACACACAATGCTGTTGCTGGGTGACACAAAGAAACTTCATATTGTATGTACGTACAATCCCCCTATGGGGTTGTCCTCCCTACTTGATTCTGTAGGATCAAAGACTGGGCTTAATGAATTGTTGATATTGGGTGACCTTACCTTAAACTGGCTTGGTGGGAATACTAAGTCATATGAGCTTTTGCTCGCTGGCCTCTCGCTGTCAAAGCTCATTAAGGAACCAACTAGGTGGTCAGCCACTTGTGGATCTAGCTCCCTCTTAGATTGGATATTGTCCAATAGGCCTGAGAGGATTAGCTCATCTGGTATCCTTCCTGACTCCACCTCTGACCACTCTCCAGTGTACTGTGTATGGAAGATCTCCTCCCTGAAAATTCCTCATAAAGTCATTCAGGTTAGGGACTTCTCCAGGTTTGACCTAGGATCATTCCATGAGGATCTCCTGTATACTGACTGGTCAGAAGTGTGGAATGCACATGACTCCTCCTCAGCTGCTGACCATTTTCTCAACACCTTTGGGGCGCTGCAGGATAAGCATGCCCCTCTCATCAAGAGGAGGGTTAGGGGGCCTGCTATCAAATGGCTGCATGGGAGCCTTCTTGCCCTCATGAGGATAAGGGACAAGTGCTGGGCCAACTTTAAGGTCACAATGGACAAGACCTTATTTCAGCAGTACAGGCGACTCAGAAACGAGTGTAAAAAAGCAATACATGTGGCCAAAAGTAAATTCTGCAAAGTTGCTCTACAGAATTCAGCAAGGGACCCCAGGAGCTTTTGGAGGTGCATCAAGAACATTGTAAGTGGTTCCTCCTCTTACAAGGTCTCTGATATACTCATCGATGGTTCTAGCTGTAACAATCCGCTTACCATCGTTAATGCATTTAACATGTATTTTTCT
Source organism: Neoceratodus forsteri (assembly GCA_016271365.2). NCBI lineage: Eukaryota > Metazoa > Chordata > Ceratodontiformes > Ceratodontidae > Neoceratodus > Neoceratodus forsteri. The sequence continues at coordinate 1,364,245,438 of CM028132.1, forward strand.
GACCTGTCTGCATACACCTCTCCGTTCTCCCCTAGTGGAGTTGGCAGTTGTGGCCTGGTCACTGCTACATCTTTGGATCCAGTCTCCCGGCCGCTCTTCAATTTTAAAGCTGTGATGGCGCGTGAGATGTAGAGATTGCTCTCTGGTCTCTCCCCCCACTCCAGTGCAGGCCATGATGGCTTGGAGTCCAAGCTCCTTCATCTTGGTGCCTCTTATATAGCCACCCCATTGGCTCATATTTTCAACCTGTCCCTCACTTCCGGGATTATCCCTGAGATATGGAAGGTATCCAGGGTGGTCTCTATCCTTAAGCAGTGCAATCCTAAAGTTGTAGACAACTACTGTCCGATAGCCACATTATCCGGGGTCAGTAAACTACTTGAGAAAGTAGTAGCTGCACAACTTTTGGAGTATATCCACCATCACAAGCTGCTGTCTCCAATGCAGCATGGCTTTGGGAAAGGGCATAGTACATCCTCTGTCCTAGTCTCTGTCTCCTCTGGAATAAGAACAGTTATGAACCAGGGGAAACTCTCTGGTGCTGCCTTCATTGACCTCTCCAAGGCCTTTGACCTTGTTTATCATACCCTGCTTTGCTCTCAGCTTGGGTCCCTTAGCCTGTTAACATACTAACATACTAAAATGCCAGCAGAATAGGCCTAACGGTCTTTCATGTCTGCTCGTTTGGTCAGCCTCCACCCTGGGTGCTGACCTTGCTGTCCCCCTCGCCTCCTCTGGCTTCTCCCTTCCCAGTTCCGGATATTCTTGCTGCATTGGATTTTGCTTCCAGAACCCTTCCCCTGTACCTGTCCCACCCCCTCTTGATCCCCTACACTGTCTCTGCCTCCACCAGCCCCCTAGGCAGCGCATTCCATGGCTCCACCACCCTCTCAGTGAAGTAGCACCTCCTCCTTTCTCCCCTGAATCTTCCCCCCTCCAGCTTCCACCCATGCCCTCTAGTGGCCCTCTCCTCCTTCCTTCGAAGCACCCTGACTGTTCCTCCCTATTTACCCTCTTCATGAACCTGAAGACCTCTATCATGTCCCCGGTCCCTCTCTCTTCCAATGTGTACATATTTAGCTCTTGAGCCTCTCCTCATAGGTCCTGTCCCCAAGCCCCAAATCATTTTGGTTGCTCCTCTGACCCTCTCCAGGAGGATCATGTCCTCTTTAAGTGTGGCCTCCAAACTGCATGCAGTACTCAAGGTGCGGCCTCACCAAGCAGTTATACAGTGGGAGTATCACTTCCCTCCTTCTGGAGGTGATCCCCCTAGCGATACATCCCAGCATCCTGTTGGCCTTGGCTGCTGCCCTCCTACAAGTCTCTGAGTTGTTCATCTTGACATCCACCACCACCCCCAGGTCCTTCTCAGCCATCGAGACTTGTAGCATTCCCCCAACGTGGTGTGTTCCTCCCCCCTCTCTCTCCTACGGAAGCCTTCTGTTTGCTCGCACCGCTAAAGCGCACCTTTCTAGATGGACCGTCTCACGTAACAATATTTGTCTCTTCGCTCTTGCTGCTCCTCATCTAACCCATCACTGTGACCTGTACAGCAAGCTGAATTGGCTCTCTCCATTTCATTACTTAGACTTTGTCCTAGGATGCTTTACAGGTAAGGTTCTTCGGACTGGCACCCCCCCCGAGCTGGCGGAGCTCCTTGCTCCGGCTGTCTCCTCTCACTACTCTCTCTCAGGTCCCTGGACTCAGCTGTCCTTAAGATACCGACCACTCATACTCAAATGGGTGAAAGAGACTTTGCCTCGAGCACACCCAGGCTGTGGAACTCGCTTCCTGTCCTGATCCGCTCCTCTCCCTCACATAGTTGCCTTAGATCCTCCCTATGAAACCACCTGAAGCTCTCCTCTGTGTGTGATTGTCCCAAGCCCCCATGATTTCACCTGGCCCCGGCTCTGGGGTGTGGCTTGGTACATGTTGCCTCCACCCTTGACTCAGCTTTGGGCATGACCCTGTTCATGGCTCCACTTCCCTAGGGTACAACAGTTGTACATAATCAGTACTGGGTGATCCTCCTTCCGTGGGTCCTATAGTTGTATATATAATAGTATTTATTGTGCCTCTAATTTTAAGCACTGCATTGCTCAGTTCTTAATGCATAAGTCTTACTGTGAGTAACCACTTGTTCATGTAAAGTGTGCTCTGACTCTGTAAACTGACTGTATCTGTACCTGTGTTGTCCAATGTATTCGAACTTGTATTTCCTGTACCCTCCCAAGTCATACCTGAAAATAGGCAAATGTCTTGTCTAGTGTACCAACCCGGTTAACAAAAGCTTAATAAATAAATAAATAAATCTCTAAGATCGAAGGTAAGAGTGCTCAGTCTGAGTGAAGAAAAGTCCCCCTTCCTCTACAGCAGGCTGAATTCCAGTGGACAGTTAGGTTCTTCTCATTCCCCTGCCAAGGGTACTGGAGTTACCCGCCCCTTCTTCATTTTGTAGACTGGTTTTACATTAATGCAGCGCTACCTTCACTGTCCTTAAGCTAAGCTGGCCACTTGGTCCGATACCACCATCCCCTTCCTCTGCTCAACAAAAGTCAATAAATGGCAGCCACTTACTGTAGCTTTTACTTTCTCTACCGTATGTCATAGCTTTGTGGTCAGCCATTCCATTTTCAAAACATTTTTACAATTTATAAGTCATGCCTCCTCCGTTGAGGATTGTGGTCATGGCTACTTTTGTGATATCGCCTTAGTGACTGCTGCTGTCATTACTGTGAACAGAAATCGTTTATGATTAGAATGGATATTTACTAGAAACAAACACCAAAATTAAATATTTAATATGATGTGGTGCATCAATCCCCGGTATCTCTCCTGTTGCCCATGCCGCCCCAGCCCAGTATTGTCTTCGTTTTGTGCAGCTGCAGAGCGCATGCTTATGCTGAGTGTGGTTAGGCCGATCCCCTGGCATTTCCCTGTATCTGTTAAGGAGGTGCCATAGTGGGCTGTGATCACAGGGATTTTAAGGTATAGTGAAACATGTTTATTATGGAGGAGTCTGTGCGACCTCATTTTGTCTGTTATATCAGGTGTCCACTGTATTATTAATAGGGTTACCGCATAGTTTCTGAATCGAGTAGGAGACTTGAATGTGTGCTGATGGGCAGTTGGTGTTTATTTTTCCTTTAGTAAAGCAGATCAACCTTTTTTTTTTTGCAGTGGTTGTGTTTGTGCTTTTCTTACTGTAATCTAGTGAGTTGCTTGATTGACGTGAATGGTGAGACTTTGAGGGAGGGGACAGGGTTTTGCATATTTTTCTTTATCTTTTTTTTTTAAGAAATCAGTTATGGAGCTTTGCCACCTTTGTTCATTGCCGTATTTTACCCATTGATGTTTGGTCACTGCAATCAGGTCCTAGTCCAGGCTGAAGTCTTCACTCTGCTTCATTGTATGACTGAGGGTGAGTAGACCACATGAACATCTCCTGAAGCCATAATTATAGTCTCTGCTTTTGATGGTGTTTCAGCATCCTCCGCATCCTCCTCATCCTATTGTTCTACAGCCTGTGAGACGCACTACGGCATCCTGAAAGTCACCTGGTCCCCCATGTGGCCGAGTTCTAAGAACTCATCTTCTGTTTGTCCAGTAGATGGTTTTGCATGCTCCTCTTGCACAACTTCTGCCTCATCTGTAGCCCTGCTGAAGCCTGCCTTTACAATGCACCTCGCAACTGCCTCCAAGATAATGCTGTCCCACACTTGTTTAAGCATACAGCATCCAGAAGAAAGATTTTTTTTATGCAGGCAGCTGAGTTTAGATCTTCAATTGCATTGAGCATTTCAAACACTTGCGAGACTGCATTGCTCTTACATAATGCAATTTGAATGCATAAATGATCCTCCCTTGATCAAGATGCTGGATTATCCATGTCATGTTTTATATTTTATCAAAGTAACATCTCAAAATCCCACCAAGGACTGAGGTCCCTTTCCTAAAAAGATGCATGTCATCCCCTTAAAAGAGATACACATCTTCCCAGTTTGGTCCCCATACCCCATGTAACCAAAGCTCTCCTCCATGCACCATGCCTTCAACCAATTGTTAAAGGTCCTGGTGTGGAGTGTCCTTGCCTATCCCCTTACCATGCTATCTGCTTGAGGCCCCTGCACAGCTCCCTGAAGTGTCTCTGTAGTACCCCACCCTCTCCTTGCTAGGTCATTTGGCACAAAATGGACAACGATGACCAGCTGCCTCCCAGCTCCTGCAGCCCCACCATTCTTCAGGATCCTTTTTCCATCCTTCCATGCCATGGCATTGCTCAGGCACCTCCCTTGCCTCTCTGTCCTCTCTCCAGCTCCCAACTCTGTGTCCTTCACTATAGAGTCCCATACCAGCAGTTGCTTCTTCTTAGGTGGGGGCCTCTCCTGTCTTCCTTGGAGCCTTCATTTGTGAGGACCTCCCTCCTTCCCTCTCGCTGTTATGGGAAACCCAAACAGTTGCCCCATTCCATCAGTACAGTGAAGGTGGTTGGTGAAGGGGTGTGTACAGTGTACCTGTCATCACACCCCCACCCACCCATAGCCCACCAGGGTTCATCCACTCTGCCTCTGTCTAGGCATCCTCTGGCAGAGTGGCAGCAGGCAGACTAAGTGGCCCCCGGGTGGGTTCCATTTTCTATTGACTATGTCTTAGTCTGCCACTTGGTAATTTATACTGTACATTCCTCCTGCTGCTGCTGCTGTTAATTTAACTCTTGTCATTGTGCTGCCTCTCCCATTCCTCCTCTCCCTCGGTCATACCTAGAATGAGGCTCAGCTCAGCATGTCTCTTTCATACCTATTTCTAATTAAATAAATGCAACTGGGTCACCATGGATGTTATGGTTACTACCCCCTGCCTTGCGGGCTCAAACAAGGTTGAGGAGCCTGGGCTCTGTTCTTCCTGGACAGGGGGTTTATTCTCAATAAAATAACAAATAGTACACTCCACCCAGAGTTAAATTTAAGTGGGCCTGATGACTAAATGGTACAGCCCCCTGGGATGTCGTACCTCCCCACCTCCCCACACAGTCACCCCACACATGAAATACCAGAAACAATAGCAATATATCAACGCACATGCAGTTATCTCAATATGCTCACCAAATGATATGCTCACAAGACAGTTTAAACAGAACGATAAACAATTTATCATCATCATCATTGTTTATTGAAGGCAAATTGAGAGAAAACTCTCACTTACAACTGCGTTCAGGGACAGTACACAATACAATACAAAATTGGAATAATAAATACATATGAAACAGTATAACATTTAGGTTGCATACATACAAGTATTATCATCATTAAAGTGCCAATATCACTATTCATCATTTAAAAGTCAGTACTCATCCAAAACAATCGCAATGACTGTATACTAAACTCTCTAATGAAGCTCTAAAGTGAGCTAAAGAGGGCAAAACTATCAATTTAATTTTTTTCTGTATAAAAGCCCATGTTTTAGGGATAGAAACTGTGAAGACATATTCTCAAACTTAGATCTACACTTAGGCACATAAAAATCAGGAATTTAGCAGATTGAAGAGAGTGTCTTGTTAAATCTCTATGAGAAAGGGTATTCAACAGACATATTGGCAATCGTTAGTAATAAATTTATAGACAAATGAACACCAGTGCATCTCTCTTCACACTGTTAAAGAAGTCCAGTCCACTTGTTCATAAAGCTGGCAGTGGAATGCTTTGTATGGTAAACCAGTTATGAATCTAAGCACACTGTGATATAGGGGGTCTAAAGAACTGAGAATTGTCATGGTAGTATTCTTATAGATACAGTCTCCATAATCTAAGGCTGATAAAAATAATGAGTTTATAAGAAGCTTCCTAATAGGATAACTAAATTAATTCTTATTTCTATAAAACAAAATGAATAATCTTATTAATTTAACAGAGAGAAGGTGTATGTGTGATTTGAAGTTCAATTGCTCATCCAATGTCAAGCCCAAACATCTGTATTCATGAACCTTAGTTATGCTAGTACCTTTTATGATCTTATAATTGATTCAGGCAAAATCTGTTTTTTCCTAGCAAAAATCATCCATTTGGGTTTTCCTTTTATTCAGTAATAATCATAATTGTAATAAGGCTTCATGTATTTTCTCAAAATCTGTCTGCAAGCTTTGAACAGCTATGTTCAGATTAACATGGTGAGTGTATGAAATTGTATCATCTGCATATACAGGCAGCTGTATTCTCACATTTTCAGAACAGCAATTTGAGAGGTCATTAATATATAATAGAAACAAAAGAGGTCCCAAGATTGATCCCTGGGGCACTCCATTGTTAACAGATGTTATATTTATTTATTTATTGAAATGTTTCACCAGTAAGGCACACTGAGCAACAGGTTGCTCGTCTCCCAGTGTGACCTGGGGGAAGGGGTACAATAGGGATGAGTCATTTTATATTCAAGTTACAAAGATCAACATAGCATACAATTAAGTATGGCAGTTGTTACAAACAGTGTTGCATACATATGTAATTTGTGAGAACAATTAAAGTGCAATGGTAATAAGTGAACAAGTGCTATTGTGAAATAAGGGGTGAAGGAGAGAGAGGACGAGATGACAGATAGTGTAGAGTTGTGTCCCAGAGAGAAAGAGAGACCCCTTCAGGATGCGGGGAACTCTGCAAGGGGACAGGGGACTGGAGTAGGGACTAGAGAGGGAGAGAGAGAGGGAGAGAGAGAGGAAGTGTGATTAACACCTAGGATGGGAAATAAGGCCTGACCAAAAAAGAGAACTCTTCAGGATGCGATGAACTCTGAAAGGGGCAGGGAAGTTTAGGCAATTGTAGACCCTCCTGTGGTTAGACATAATTATAGAGGGATAGTGAGAGGGAGGGAATGAGAAATAACACCTGGGAGGGGATGAGGCCTGATCCAAGGAACCCTCCAGGATGCTGGGGACCCTGCAAGGGAACCTGGAAGGCCAAAGATAGGTAGATGGGGGAAGAAAAGGTGGCAAGCCTAGGCACTATAGTACTTAACGTGATCTAACTTCTCTTACTTTAACATATTGTAACCATAGTGTTAGGTATGAATGAAACCACAGCATTACTGAAAACCTTACTCCAAATGTTTTTAATTTATTAAGCAAGATGTTCTGGCATTCTCTAAATCCCCTATACCTACCCCTTATTAAAAGGGGTAGGTATAGGGGATTTAAGGAATGCAAGAATTAACAACTGTTCAATGAATTAACTGTTAACAACATTAACAATACCCCATCAGCATATGCAACAGTACATCCCACCTCCCAACTGGTACCAGTTTTCAGATAACTAAGTGTGAGCTCTCAATGTCTTCACTGGGTACCCAGTCATTGAACCTGTGTAGGCCCAGTGGTGGTGCAGCTGGCTGGCCGGCACTGGTGCACTTCAAACAAATTATACTCAAATCCAATTGTAAATCCTGGCCCAATGGCTAAAAGGTTTCACGTCAAGTCCACAAGGAACAATGGAGCATGTTCAAAAGAATGCAGCATTTATGTCAAAAAGTTGAAAGAGCAAGGTGTGCAAAATAGCATTTATCTGACACCATGTGGTGCTGAGGTGCCAGAACCGAGGGGCTCAAAGTCGATGGCAATGTGATGTTAGAATAGTAAATCTGCTCAAGAGAAACGTTACTTTGGTAATGGGGGTCCATGGCGGCGTGGTGTTAGAATAATAAGTTTGGCTGTTCCTTTCATTGGTGCCTTGGAGTCATGTTTACTTTATTTTTTAGTAATGTGTCTGGTGATATTTGACTTGCTAATGTGCGAGCTTTTGTGCTTTGAGTGGTTTTTCTTTTAGTTGTGTTTTACAGGCATGGTATTGTTCTGCAGCATTTTCACTGCTCTGTTTGTTACTACATTGTCTCAGTTTTACTTCACTTGACATGGAACTGGCCAAAACAGTCGCCTTAGAGAAAAACTTTACAAAACTCCCCAGGTGCAGGGCAAGCTCTGAAGTTACTCACAGTTCTGGAGTTACCAGTCTCTGAGCCTTTTCAGTTTGTAGATCTTTCAAGCTGCCACTCTGGGGTGCTCTGGACTTGGATCCAGGTCTTGAATAGCTGGAAGTATAGCAGTCTGCTGTCTTTCAGACCTGAACTCATCATAGGTATCATAGGTAGTTACAGAGCCATGAGACTTGCATCTATATTACTCGCCCAAATTACATAGAGGATAATGCCTGATGTACAGGCGATAACCATGGTGTAATCGCCTCGAGTGGTTGCTAGGACATCAGTAAACCTCGAGAGCGCAGCTCGAGAGGTTTACAATTGCCCTAGCAACCACGAGAGATGATTACACCATGATTATCACCTGTATATCAGGCATTGTCATTTATAGTGTATGGGACTCGACATGAGAAGTTACCCCCCACCCCAAACACAAGCCTTACCTTATCAATGAATCTGCACTACAGCCACATGATTGGGTAGGAAATCAATTTATTAGGATACACAGACTGAATGACAGCAGGGACAGGCCAAAATACAACCAGAGTTAAAATCTCTATCAGACATAGAGATTGCTAGACTCAGTAACAGTAAACTGAGAGAACTGGAATGTTATTTGAATACTGTACTGAGACTAACAGTCACATTCTGGGTGTGTAGAATACTGAATTACACTGGCATTCCGTTTTGTAAACCCACTGCTATGACATAGATGAGATAGGTTTATAAGGTTCTGACATCACAACAGTGGGATTACAAGGTTGTAATCTGCTTGATTTCAGTGGGTAATAAGGGCTACCCATACATTATAAAACACTGTTTGCATTCTATGTGTGAGAATTATGGAACTCTGGTGCATTCCTTTTTGTTATGCCACTGTTTGGAAGTTCCGAAGTGTGGTTAACAACTTTTAAAATTCTAAACAGTGCATAACAAAGCTGTGTGACTGCTGATTATGGTGGTTAATAGGCACTTACCATATATTATAGAAGTTTAATTCCCCTTAAAGTATTTGTCCAAGTTGATATTGAACACTTTCATTGCTGCACTCCCCACCACCTTCAGAGGAAGTCCATTCCAATCGGTACCACACTTTGACTATACCAATTTTGTCTCCTGATTAAGTTGCATCTGCTTGCTTTTAACTGGAGAGGATGTGCCCTGGTATTATAATTCTGTTAAATCCCATCTTCTGCTTCTCTGGCAGGCAGCTGGAAGAACCAGTCATAGGGACCAGGGCCACACACCTCACCCACCTGTCCTGGCATCCAGCCCTCAGAGTGAGACAATAGTCAATACCTAGCAGTGGCACTGACTGGCCAATTCCCTGGACCATACACTGACTTGGAAACTTGCTCCTGTATCTCAGGAACACCATCTTCACTCACATTGCAGGCTAGCAGCTGTGGCACAGTTAATTTAGGAAACCTGGAACACCTTCTATGTCTGTAAACAGGAAACAGTCTTGCACCACTTTGCAGGTGCTATGGATCTGTTCAGCAAAACAGCACTTTAGTTCTAGGTAGCAGCACTTTCCAGATATTGGAAATAAAGCAGATACTTCCGGGGCCAGTGGCTGTGAAAGCCCCAGGCAGGCCTCCACCTTTGACAGGAACACAGTCCAAGTCCTCCTCACTCTCTGGAAACCCCAAGCGGACTCCCCAAGATGGATTAGCCCTCTAGATCTGGAGAGGTCAGGGCAGTGTCAAATTGATTCAACAGGCTGTCAGTCCACAGAATTAGTATGTAGAATGTTCCCTCAATGCCTAATTGACTGGATGAAAAGGCACCAAGAGGCAGTCTACTCCTTTTCCCAAGAGCCCACTTGATGTAGTCCTCTGGGCTCCTTGATCTCCCTTGGCTGTTTGTGGGGTCAGAGGTAACAAAGATGACTGCTGCAGTTAATTTTAAACAGTCATAGCTTTTAGCTTCTCTTGCAGGCAAACAGGATTGCTTTAAGATCAATAGCCCCCAAGGTTCAGTAGCTGCCCCTTTGCCCTGGTGTCCAGTGGCAGAGTGGGGCTGGACAGGGACTACCCCTGCCTGTCACGAGTGATGGTGTGCTCTCCCCACCCTCCAGACAGCAGGCAGAGCTTATAGACACAGCTGCCTCAGCTGTTCTTAAAGAGACAGTGTGCTTTTAGTGCTTTTACACTGTCTTACCCCCCATAAGTCTCTGAGCCCCTTTGCTGCTTTTGATGTTCCTGGGGCCAGAGTACATAAAAGGGAATGCTGCCAGAGCCACCACAATGGATTTACAACTGAGCACTGCAGCACTTACAGTATATGCAAGCAGATCGCTGCAGTTTGCATGTTCAAGCAGGAGCCAGCTCGAACATGAACATGCTGAGCTGTGTGGTGCTCTCTTGTGCTGTGCTGCTGAGCTGGTAGTTTTACTATTAAAACTCTGCTCCTCCAGTCCCCCACAGCAATGCAGGTACACAGGGGTTGGCCGCAAGAGCCAAAGCACCTAAGGACCTCAGAACTGGACCCGGAGACCAGTGGAAGGGCAGGACAGCACCCGGGGAGGCAGACCAGGTAAGCCACACCCATGGGGGGTTACATAATAATCTCCATCAAGCTGTAGATTCTGGAAATGTTGGTGCTGTGGTTTTTATGTACCTTGCTAAGGCCTTTAGCCTGTTCCATCACTAGAGATTGCTTGCAAATTTGGATGATATTAGCCTTTTTTCCAATGTATTTAATTGCTTTCATGTTACAAAATGAGCTTGAAAATACTGCATGCTGGTTGGCTGAAAGCCCCTTCCAGGTATGTATTTATTTTTCAACAATGCCGGTATAAAAAACAAGTGCCACTCTGAGGTGCCTCATTACTAAGAGTACCCTTGTGCCACCGAATTTTCAAACTGGCTAGCTGCCATTTTATTTTGTCTCGCTTAGCGAGATTTACCTCAGTAGCCCTGCTCAGTACCCCCACTCAAAATTCAACAGCAAAACCTCACAATGCAATATCCCTTTCATCTGAAGTTTTTAAAAAAACCCTCCTTTTCTGCAACCCCTGCTGCCATCTGTTTCCACTCCGCTCCACTGCAGAGCCAACTGTCTGTAGACAGCGGTCTCGATGCAAACTCTGACACGCTGATACTGGCTCTCTTCCTCCTCACCACAGACAAAAAACAATAACTTTTTTCATGCTTACATTTGTTTTTTTGCTGCCGGCTCATTCAACCTCCCTGAATCAGCTGCTCCCAACCTTCCATTCCAGGTCCCACTCACGGTACATTTACCAACTGCATCACACTAAAGTAAAAATTAAAAGAAAATTAAAAGAAATTAAAACAAAAATAATACTGGTACGCAACCTTCCATTCTGGGTCCCGCTCATGGTACATTTACCAACTGCATCACACTAAAGTAAAAATTAAAAGAAATTTAAAACAAAAATAATACTGGTATGCAACTTGAAGGGGAGGACTTAACAGACAGTTACAATAAGCACGGTGCTCTGCAACCCCTACCCACCCAATACTACTGAATCACAGGGTCAGCTTCTGGCAACTCCATTCAAGAAATACACTCACAAATCCCTCCTTCCATACACAGAAAATGAAGCTGCAGTAATACAGCAGCTTATGTGTCTCCTGGTTTGGGAGAGTTTAAAAGAAACTTGATCTCTTGTTCTGGAGGAGGTGGGGGGAGTTAGTAGAAGAGAATGGCTCTGTGACCTCTGTATGTGTGGTGGGGGTGGCAACAGGAGATGGAATAGTACACAAATAGAAGGACTACTTTACCAAGAAAAGGTTCTTTTCTGGTGTTTCTATTCATTTTGAAAGTGATTTCCTTTATAATCTTATTACAGAAATAAAATGTATACACATGCCCATTTTCTAAGCATAATAATACCCTCCAGGTGGGCGGTATCAGGCTATATAGGACCTTCCAGGGACCATAAGACCCTCTGCCTGTGTTGCTGGGCCTCATTACACCCCTTGGCAGTCTGGTATAGCCCAGTAGTACCCACCCTGTCAGGTATTATGGCTTGCATTACAGTGCCTTCATGAAAGGATACAAGGTGTGAGAATTAGTAATTACCATAAATATGACTTTTGTAGCATTTCTTCATCAAAATTGATTTCTATTGGAGTGCCACAGGGCTCAGTTCAGTTTCAGTTTATGAACTGGCTTAAGGCCATTACAGAATACAAACACATAAAATCTGTACACATCAGGGCACCCCATGACCCAGTGGCAGTGCATTGTGCTGCCATACAGGTGACCTGAGTTCAGGAGCAAGCTTGAGACATGCTTCGGGTATTGAGCCTGATCACAACATCTGCTTGGCTATGCACTGCAGTTGGGGAGGGACAGCCCTGCACAACTGGTGGCCAAGGGAGATTGCTTGCTCTGCAGGACATCACTGTATGCAGCCAAGACACAAGAGGCAGAATGCACACCAAGGGGTGACTGGACAGCAGGGAAAAACACAGGGGCTTGATTTTCCAAGCCCTTCGAATGCCGCAAGCCTCTGGTGTACTGATCATTTGCCGCATGGCACTTGCGGCATGCTCCTGGCCGGCAATCGGTATTTTCTATCACAAGCACCAAATGCTGCAAGTTAGACCAGCTTTTCTCTGGTCTAACTTGCACCATTTGAGGGACCCATTTTACGAGGCTTGCGCCAAAGATTTGGCACAAGCTGCCGTAAACTGAGGAAATTGTCACAACTGCACCCGATGTACTAAAATTGGGTGCAGTTCCTCCAAAGGAGTTTGGCGCAGCTGCGCCAAAGAATGGGGTTGACACAGGGCTTAATGCAAGCCCTGCATCACCCTTTGAAAATCAAGCACAGGAAGAAAACCTAGGCTCCATTTCTATGACATTCTGGGTTCCTGGCTCCCCCTGTGTCCAAGTGCCTGCCGACTCTGGATCCTAGCCTACAACATGTAGGCTGCCTTGAGGAAAATGCCTTCCTTCTGGTTTCCTTACCATGGGGGGAAGCCATAGGGGATGTCAGTGGGGCTCAGGGCCCCAGGAGAGAGCCAGAGGGCTAACAGGGCTGGATTGGAGTATATCCTTGGGACCAGAGTATATACCCAGTGGAGCATCCCCAGAGAGAAGCAATAAATGAAAAAAAATTTCACACATCAAATCATACTGCTCTTTAAAAAATTAATAATGGCTACGAACAGTTAAAACAAATAAATATCTCTGGAGAAAAACACTATGTATGAAGTTCATGAATGTCTACCTATTAGCTAATATCAAGAAGTACGAAACCTTAGTAGAAACAAGTTCAGGCCTGGTTACCTACACCCCTGAGACCGCTAGGTAATCTCAAAGAAATTACTGAGGCATTTTAACAATAATGCATAAAATAGAGAGTAAGTCATCAACTGCATCAGAATAAATGTGTGTGAAGAAACTTTACAAGCAGGCTCACTAGAACAGGATTTCAAGAGCTAAGCAGGACTGCTATAATCTCATCTTGAGGAAGAAAAATATTTTGTAATATGAATGCTAACCATTTTTTTCAGAATGTTTTTCAATAAAGGGATAGAATATTACTGTATGTTTTAGATCATTAATCACTCCAGATGCATGTCTACACATTGGTTAAGGTAAACTATTTTGTTTTTGCTCATACAATAAATTATCACCATTAAGGATTTCCAGTCTGAAGCATGTAAGAACACCACAGGCCCTAGGACTATTAAGAATTGTCAAATATGCTTCCTTACAAAAGCTCTATTTAAAAGTTCTATATGCTACGTGCAGACTGGAAGTTGAAATTTGGGCCATGTCCCCTCTTGCCTTGTAACATCTCTCAATCATAACTGAATTTTGTTTATTATCTAGTCTCTGTGCAATATAAGAACATCTGTTAGAGATGAAGCTAATCCAGCTGGGAAAGTAGTGATTTAATATACAGTAATGAGCTAAAAGAAAAGCCTTGATTAGAATATTCAATCCGTTCTTCTATGCATAGTCATGGGTAACGATATCTTGGGAGCTTGACTAGATCCAATATAAGGATTGCCTGCATTTTATTAATTAATGTTTGTAATGAGACCTGTCCCAGTTCAGCACTCTGTATGGCCTGTTTTCCCAAAGTAGGCACTCTCAGTAAATAGCAATACATTTCTGACAACATTATCTCCAGAGAACAATGATCTGCATTCTCCCAAACCTCAGCACTATCACAAGTAACGGTTTGCACTTTGGCATTCAAAACACTTAGAACTCTGTTAACACAGTTCCCCTGTATTTGTAATTAAACCTTTTATCGACTGAGTGATTGATCTAGCTAGTAAGTGAGTGAGTTAGTTAGTCAGTCAGTTAGTTAGTTAGTTGGTTGGTTGGTAAATGTGGACCAGGAAAGGAGGACAAGTCAAGTCTGCCTCTTTTTAGCCTTGTCCCAGGGGAAGGGGATATAGATGGAAACCCCCTGACACTGAACCAGATTAAGTTGTTTTTGACATGTTTATTGAGTGGGGGAAATTTGGCCAGGACACCAGGGAAATTCCCCTACTTCCTGTTTCCTGTGAGCAGGGGGGACCCATTTTCTGGTGGGACCAAGATGGCGGAGGAGGAGGACAGTGGAGGAGGACATGCTGTGGCTGAGTTAGCAAGGCTCAGCGGGGAACATGGTACGGCTTTCCGGATGGCTGCAGAGAGCAGTGGAAGTAGGGCGGATGTTGCTCAATTCCTAAATCATCCGTCGGGACAGTGGTACGGCTGGGATGCACCTTGATGGTGGCCAGCATAGCTGCATCGAATCCCTGCAGCCTGAAGTATTAGTGCACGGCGCGGAAGTCATTGGGAGTGTGGAATTGGAGCAAAACCGTGAGTTTCTGATGGAGCCTGGGATCTCGGAGAAATGATGGGCGAAACGTTGTAGTTTTATGTGGAGCTCCAGCTCTTCGCAAGGGTCTGAGGAGCTTAATGTATTGTTGGAAAAAACGGCAGCTGATAAAAGAAGCTTTGGCTGAGTTCAATGAATTAAAACAACAAGCTGAGGAGGATCAAAAGAAAAAGGCCTGCTTTGGACTCTCCTTCGGGCCTACCAGGTACTGTGCCTAAGGTTCTAAAGGCCCCAGTTTTTAGATCAATCGACGGATGAAACCCCACCTCAGGATGCTAATCTGGTGGTTAATGAATCCTGGTCCCTCAGCAAGCTCTCCAGGAGGCAGGTTGGATACAATCAGATGAGGGAGGCTGGATAGCCGACCCAATAATCCCTCTGCCGGGAACAAGCGTAGCAGATGGGGAAAAGGCCAAATCTGCATCAAGGGATGCTGTATCTAGCTATGGGCCAGACTGTTTTGAAACTTCCCCTGTAATAACTGTACACTCTTCTTTATGTGTGTCTCCTCAAACCAGTATTTCTAATTTACTATCAAATGGTTCTTTGCTATCAGAGCCCACGTTAGGACAAACTGTCACTCCTGAAGCTTTTAAGTTATGCAAATGTTTTGGGTTCTGAGTTAAATCCAGTACAGGATCAGCCTGTTATCTCACAACCCCTGTTACATTTGCTAGTTTATTTAAAACCAGTTACTTTGGCAAAACGTAGGAATGCAGTGCGTTTAAGGTTCCTAGGTCCTATGGATGGTATGCCAGATCGTTTTTATGTAGGGAAGGTTTTGATTAAGCAAATGCTGGTTTTTCTCCAGGAGGTGTATGCCCTTATACACACCCTAGGGATAACAATTATGACATTAGTTTTCGTACACCAGATTTGCTAAATAAATTTTGGATGAGATATGCTCTTTAAAAACTAACCCAGCGTGGTTACATTTTCAGGCTATACCTCTCACTCAAACAATCCTTTAAAGTAATAAATGTACTTTTTCGGAATGAGGGAGTAAATGTAGAAGATATAACGCACTGGGTGGAAAATGTACTGTTCAGGGAATCCTGAACCTATATTGGATGATGAAGGTTTCTGGAATGGAGGGTGGAGATATAAGGTTAATCTATTTCAAAACGATGAAGGTCTACAGCATTTACCTAGTTGTTTCTATTTGGGTCGGGATAAGGGTTTTATTTTTTATCCAGGCCAACCAAGACATTGTTATAAGTGTGGCTCTCCTAGGCACCTGAGTAGGATGTGTGAAGTGGTAAAATGTGCTCAATGTGGAGAACAAGGACATGTCCTTACTGACTGTCATCACCCCAGTAAGTGTTCACTGTGTGAAGATGCACATTCTTTTGTTGATTGCCCTTTCGCTATGCAAAATAAATCTGGAGACTATAGTATTCAAGATTTTTACATCAATACGGGCGGTTAAAGCTGCTCTTAGGAATAAAACCCTACCACACCCTCTGGGAGACCTCAACCACGTATTTCTGGTAATCATGGTTGTGCATTGATTCAAAAAGAACCTCAGTCGCAGATACACCCTGATGTTTCTGAGCCTCTGTCAGTGACACAAAATCCTGTCTCTCAAGTGGAGGTTTCTAGCGGCAGTTTGATTTCAATGCCTCCACCGCTCCCGCCTGAAGAGGCCTTTACTCTGGTATCTTCCAGAAGACGTAGTCTTCGATCTGGCAATATTAGCATGGTGATTCCTGAACCCCTATGACGGCTACACATAATCCTTTTATTGTATTACAAGATGACACAGGACGTGAGTCTGACTCAGTTTCTGTAAATTCCTCACAACATGATGGTGCTTCTGATATAGACCAAAATTTGGCAAAAACTGATTTAGAAAAAGAAAAAAATAGATTGGGAATGAGGAAAGGAACAAGAAAAATAATATGCTAAAATGCTCAAAAATATGGCTGGTCGCTTCCTCTTGATGGTAGCAGTTTATAATCTTTCGTAGCTTCTTTAAATGTGAATAGTATGTTATCCGAGAGGAAACGGTGTTGATTTTATCACTTTTGAGAAAAAGGATTATGATGTGGTTTTTGCAGGATACTAGGTTACATACCAAACTCGATATTGAATTAGCAACCGCTGGCTGGAGATGGGGGGTTACCTATTGGTCTATGGGTGAAGACCCTGTAGTGGTGTAGGTATAGCCCTAAATAGTCCCACTGCAAAGGTGATACAACTAGTTGATCTTGTCCCTGGTCGTGTATTGTTGTTGGATGTAGTGATTAACGGTTTACAGTGTCGGTTAATCAATGTTTATGCACCTCAAACAAAATTTGCATGTATTGAAATATTTTGCTTATTTCAACCTTATTTATTTACTTCAAAGTATGTTTTTTTGGGGGGTGACTTCAATTGTAGTAGATACAATACAGATAGGGGATGCCGAACCACCAAAATGTTTTGTGATGCTACTTGTCTTAATAATTTACTTGTTCAAACAGGCCTTAGTGATGTTATGGCTCTTTCAGGGAATCCGCAAAACATTTTTTCAAGGCAATAAGGCCACAAGGATAGATTTTTGGTTTCTTTCTGATTCCCTACAGGTGATTGATACTAGAACATTGGCTGTTACTTCCTCTGACCATGTAATTATAGTAGCTACGGTGGCAAGTCATATGCCTATGCATCGGGGTCCAGGGTACTGGAGAATGAACTTGGCTCTATTACTTCTTCCTACAATTGAAGATGGCTTTCTAGCTCTTTTAAAGGCCAGGAAATCTGTGTTATGTCTCTATGATACTTATCGGAATGGTGGATGGATACAAAACTGAAATTAAACGTTTTTTCAATCAATAGGAGATTATATGGTAAATACAAACTGATACTTACTTAAATTATAGAAAGGAATTTTTGGATTTACACTCGTTGGCCAATGGTGAGGTTTCAGTCCTCCCCAGTTATAATGAAATAAGAGAAAAGATGAATAATTTTCAATATGATCAAAATCTTTAGAAAATGAACACTGTTTTGGTACCCAAGGCACAAAGGCCTTTCTGAATTCATTTCAATTTAGTGCTTCCCAAAGACATCAGAAACATATGACAGGTCTTAATGATCAGGCAGGGATTTGGTGCACACATACCAGAGAGGTTATGCGGATTGTTGATTTACATGTACAGAAACTTTTTGGTATTACTGAAACATTGAGTCACACACATGAGAACTGGTTGGGAGGATGTAATTTACCCCAAATTTCAGATTCAGGGTCAGTTAACTTAGTAGCACATATTACAACACAAGAGGTTGCTGCAGTGTTGGCACAAGTAAAAGCTGGTACAGCCCCGGGGAATGATGGTATTCCGTATGAAATTTATAAAATAATTTTTCAACAATTGTTGGAAGAATTTACAGGTGTTTTGAATGAAATACTATCCTCGGGGATATTACCAAAAAGTATGAATGAGGGGCTTGTAGTTTTTATGTATAAAAAAGGAGATAGAGGGGATTTGTTAAACTGGAGACCTATAACCCTATTAAATACAGATTTTAAACTATTTACCAAAATATTAAACAACAGATTGTTACTTAATGCACATTCCCTTTTACATCCGGCACAAACATGTTCCATTCCAAATAGGAACATTACCGATAGTCTAATACTTTTGAGGGAACTTTTTCAAAAGGGATCTACAGGGGAACTTACAGGTTTGATTTTGAGTTTAGACCAGGCAAAAGCCTTTGATAATGTAAGACATGGTTATTTATGGACTGTTTAGTTGGGTATGGTGTACCCGATACCTTTATAGAATGGATAAAAACCTGTTATGCCAATGCTACTGCTCAAGCTTGTAATGGGTGGGTAGGGACTATATATCCCATATTACGGGGTGTGCGCCAAGGATGTCCTCTTAGTGCCCTTTTGTATTTATTTACTATAGATCCCTTAATTAGGCGGGTGTATGGTCATGACAGTATACGGGGACTCTCCTTTTCAAGTACTGATCCTGAAGTTAAATGTATTGCCTATGCGGATGATTTATGTTTTTCGATTGGGGATCTTCCCTCTGCAAGGGTTTTCAAAAACGTTTTACAGGGTTTTTTGTTATATACCGGTGCACAAATTAACTATGAGAAATGTAATTGTATAACACTGGGGATAGAGTATTTTCATCTTACACAGGTTATAGGCATTCCGGTAATTAAGGATACTTGTAAAATTTTGGGTCTTTTATTCGGAGCAGGAGATTTAGCATATCTAAATTGGAAATTTAAACTAAAGGAAGTGCAAACTAAGGTAGATGTCTGGAATACATGGAGACTGCCTAAACTGAAACGGATTCAACTGGTTAAAACATTCTTATTACCCATATTTTTATATTTAAGTGCGGTTTTTAGTCTTCCTTTAGCTTTGGAGACACAGTTATAGGGATGCTTTTTTGCTTGTATATGGGGCAGTAGATTGAACCCCATAAAGAGATCCTTGTTGTTTAGGGAGAAAAAACATGGGGGCCTAAAAATGTTACATCCTGTAGTTTTTTTCTTTACTATGTTTCTCTATACAAATTTAAAACCTCTGTTTATAGATAGAGACACACAATGGAAACCATGGCTTCAGGATACTCTGGGAGATTTATGTCTTTTCTGGCCTGAATATGAGGTATTCCCGAGACAACGTTCCATAAACCATCTCCCACAATCTCTTAAAATATGTTTTGGGAAAATTAAATTATGGGGTATTTCAAGGCATACCTTTTTGCATTTTACTAGAAAGGAATTATCATATATTTTACAAAAGTATTTTCAAGATTCGCTCCATTTGATTATTTTCCATCTCCTATAAAACTTGCAATTGGCAATATGTTAACCTCCCCGGATTCCACCTCATATGTGGGATGTGTTATGGTTATCCTTATATGGTAAATTAAATGTCCGAGCAAATCTAAAACATAAGCAAATTACAGATCGGTATTGCCCTAGGGCAATGGTTTTGAATTAGTGGAGACAATGGAACACTTATTTTTGGAATGTCCTTTATAAAAGGATTTTGGAGTCTTGTTTTACTAAAATGGCCTACCTTTCCTTTATACCCTATGACGTTAGATATGTTGTGTATAGGGATTCTGCCAGTAACCACTGTGCAATATGATAAAGTGACTTTACGTTTGATTTTGCTTTGTTTTAAATACTATATATGGCATGTGAGATGCCGTTTCACCATTCAATAACAATATTTTTCACAAGAAGCATTATTTGGTATGGTTGCTAATGCAATATTGAGATTGAAAAGGCAGGATTATGGGAAATTTTCTTCATTTATATGTCACTCTAGATGGGATTCTGTAGATTGGCTATAACTTCATTGGGTTAATTTAGAATAATTATTTTGGATGTATTGAATTAATGTTTTCTATTTGCTTTTTCTTCTTCTTTTTTTTCCCTTTCGTTTCATGTATAATCTTTGTTTTCTATTATGATAACAATATGCTGTATCATTTTCTTTAATGTGACTTAACATTGATTGAATTTATTGTTTGGTTTGCTGTCTATGATAACAAAAGTTCCCCTACTCATTTTGTAAGTGGGGTGGGGGTGGGGACTGTTTTGCAGTTTTCCTTTACATTGTTTGGATGATATATCTTTGTAATAGATTATCTTCTATATGATTTATATATTATTTTGTGTGATTTAACACTGTATGTTTTCAATTTTGGTTTACTGAAATAATAAAATTCCCCTACTCTTTTATTAGGGGGGGGTTATTTTTTCAGTATGTCTAGTAAGTTTTGAGTCTATTGCAATGTTAGTTTTGTATTTTATGTATGATGGCATATGTATTTTGTTTCAAGTAATTTGCTTTTGCTTTTGTGTATTATTTGACTGTATTTTACTTTCCAACTTTAATAAAAAATTCCCCACCTCTTTTCAGGAAATGCCATGGGATCTTTAACATCCACCTGAACTACCTCCAGAGCAGGCAGACAGGACCTCAGCTTAACATCTCATCCAAAAGACGACATCTCGGGGGGAGTGGTGGTAAAGTGGGCTCAATCTGCTTCGTGAAGCGATTTGCAGAGCAAAGGCAGATTCGTGGAGTGCTCTGCAACGTAAAACAGAGTACTTTGCGTTATAATGAGGAACGCGAAGTCCATTAGAAACGATGACTTTGTGTTACTCCACCTCCCCAGACCACTACTCTGCCAAATTTAAGGTGAAGTGTATTGCAGGCAGTGCACTTCGCCTGACTTCGCCTTGTTTTTGAGCTCCAAAGGTGAATTTTGCAGTGATTCATGGGATTTCAGGTCACATGGGCTCTATATTGATCTGCACAGGCTCAGTTCGGGGTAGTATGAGTAGGGAGGAATAGGAGACAGTGTGCTCTGATAGCTGTCTGTGATAGGAATCTTGTAAAAGCTGTTCAAAAAGCATTTTTGCGTTTTTCTTTGGGATCCAACTTTAGTTCATCGATTGTAGGAAACCCTCCTGTGCTGATATCATCGAGCGTTTTTGTTTTTGTGTGGATTTTGAATGTTAATTTACAACATTGAGTGTGTGTGGTGAAAGACAGTGAAAGTGTGC
This sequence comes from Neoceratodus forsteri, assembly GCA_016271365.2. Taxonomy (NCBI): domain Eukaryota; kingdom Metazoa; phylum Chordata; order Ceratodontiformes; family Ceratodontidae; genus Neoceratodus; species Neoceratodus forsteri. Next base: position 1,364,266,760 of record CM028132.1, read on the forward strand.
TTTGGGAGAGGGGCGTATCTGTGGGGTAGGCAGATTTAAGTTGGAGAAATAGTGGTTTCTTTGTTTTTTGGTTATATTTTTGTTATATAACTGACTGTGTAAATGTACACACAGTAATATTGTGAGTAATAGTAGAAATTTTCTTGCTGTTTGTTGTGTGGATGTGGTGCAGCAGTTCATAAATTCAGGTTGTTTACATTACAAATTTACAATACGTAACGTGGCATAGTACTGAACTTTTGCATTTGCTACGTATTCCTTGTTTAGCATTGTACACAAACTGTTCTGTGTGTGAGTGTGTGTGCAGTGTTGCATGCATCAAATAATACACCTTGTATTGTGCCACAGACTAGTGTAATTGCAGGCGCAGCAGTTTGAACCTGCTATCCACTGCAGCTGCCTGATTTTGCACTGCGATCATGGTATCTGTTCTTAGTTATGCTGCTTGTAGTGCCGTAAAAATGTGCACTGTCTGCATTCAGTGCTCCCCCCCACCCCTACATTCAAAAGGAATTTTTTACCATATTGGATTATTTTTGCGACCTCATCAGCACCAGTGAAGTTGTTTTAATTCCGTGACAGTCTCAGAGTAGTCTCTTATCTGTTGCTGAAGCCACAGTTGTTTATTTGGCTTCACATCCAGCATCCCTCCAATCACAGAGTGAACGTATCAAAATCAGAATTTGGTTATAATATCGTGGTTGATCCCCCAAAATGCCTGCAAAGAGACATGCAAGCAAAGCTGTTTCTCGCCATGGCAATGTTGGCAGTAAAGATGGTCTGTGGGCGTGGTAGTAGTACGTAGACACAGAAGTGCATTGCTGATGTGAGGAAAGGTATTTCTCCTCCAATGTTTTTTTACAGCCCAATAAGTAGCTTCACTCATAGTTGAAGGAGATGATGTTTTTCCAGCCAGTGGTGTTAGTGTTACTAGTGTTAGTGGTGGTGTAAGTAGTATTGTTGCGTCAATCTCTAATTCCGACCAGTGTACCGTATCAAAAAATATTGAGTGTGAAGCAGTGCAAGTGAGTGGCAGCATAGATGATGTCATACTTCCCAGTAACATCCCAGTAACTGAACCTGAGGATTCTGATAATCATGTCAGTGATAGCATACAATGTGATATTCTGTCCACCGTGGCACTTAATGTCATGCATTTTCCATGCAGTGATTCACAGCGTGGTGAAAAAATATCAGGTGATGGTGGTGTAGATGCTGATGATGAATGTGATGATATGATGATGTTGCTGTTGTTGCAACATGCAGTCCACATGCTGGCATCCAAGCAGAAGATGTCGAATCCGATGTGTGTGACATTGATGAATATGATGGTGATGTAATTGACCCCAGTTGGGAACCGGAGAAAAAGAAATTCAAAGTGTCTGTGTCTGAGTCTGTTTGCAGGAATCCCCCCCCCCGTAAAAACTTGTGATCTACTGGTTTTAGTTGATGATGATGATGACCCAATAACCAATATGATAGGTAGTCGTGGTGGTCAGTTGCAGCCCAGGTGTGCAGTGCCTGAAACATCATGTGCCCCCCCCCACTTCAGTGCTTAAAATAATGGACTTAAATAAGCCACATCATGGACATGTTAAAAGCAGAGCAGCACAATCCCTTGTTTGGGATTTTTTTATTCAAGATGCAAATGATGATTCAGTTGCAATCTGCCAGGTTTGCCATGTGCGTGTGAGTCAAGGTAAAAAGGGGAGCCATCTGGGCACAGGAGGACAGCATACGCATCTTAAGAATAGGCACTCGACACTGTGGACTAAGCACAAGCTGGCAGCTAACACCACAGTGGGACATTCACCTGCGTCACCGGCAACCATAGCCAGCATGCTATCCCCTTCCATGACTGTTAAGCCCAGTAGGAAATTAAATGTGTGCAGTAGTGCGGTAATAAGAGCAGAGGATTACTACAGGCATGATGAGGTGGAGGAGCATAATGACTTTGAAGTGTTGTCCAGTGCTGGTGAGAGTAGCAGTTTTTGTAGTGGTGGTGGTGGTGGTGGGGAATGCAGTATGTCAAGTGCAAGTGGTACATCAAAGTGGTTGGCAAATCTGGCAAAATAACAGAATTTCTGGGTTTGTCATCATCACCTGTGCAACTGTCTTCATCAAATGTCCACACTCCACCCCCTGCCAATGCCATTCATCGCAGAGCATAACCATTTGTGATCAACTCACCCCATGTAAAACGTTTAAGCCAGCCCACATTACAGAGTGTTTTTGCACATAAGCTGAAGTACCCCCCACCCCGAATCATACAGTGTCATGTGAACTCAATGTTGCTGTAGCGGAAATGCTGGCAATTGATCTTTTGCCCTTCTCCATTGTGGAGAATTCTGGGTTCCAGTGGTTTGCTGCACATGCCTGTCCAAAATGGAAAGTCCCATCCCGGACATACTTTTCTACCCATGCTGTCTCCGAGTTGTTCCACACTGTGTCTGACTCAGTAAGACATGCCCTTCAACATTCCTCCTCTCCATTCATCCATTTAAGTATGGAAATGTGGACAAGTGGCAAAACTGCGAGGAGTTCATATCTGTGTATAACTGCACACTGGGCGCAGGTGCTGGGGGTTGTTTGTGATGTTGGTAGTGTGAACAATCAGTGCAGTAAGGTGGATTGTCGCGGCTATCTTCCAGGAATTCTACAGCATGCAATAGACCCCGGAGCCGCCATCAGTAGTCAGAATCGTGGGTTGCAATTTAATGCAGCCACAATTAAGTGCAGTTGTATTTTGGTTATGTCAAAGTTTCCGTCATGACTTATTGGCTTCTGACTTGCCTGAATTGTGCTGCCTGGCTGAGACATTCACACTCGATGTCTGCGTTTACTCCTTTTGTTTTTTATTTGTGCAGCTTCCTTCAACCAATTGATACACCCCTGGCTCCTGGTCAACAACTCTCAGCCAATGAGTATAGAGAGAGGGAGGAGCCTAGAGTTGTGTGCGCACAGTTTAGGACTGCACGAGGTGGCAAGACAGAGTTGGGTAGCAGCGTGAGTTGAGGCGAAGTGGTCATCAAAGAGAGAGAGTGTTGGGGAAAAAGTTAAAACTTTTTTTCCCGTTAAGGAGTCCAATCTGCAGTGTTGGAGGCAGTGGCACTAGGAGGACTGAAGACATCACAGGAGCAAGCAGCAGGCACAGCATGTCTGCGACTTGGAGGCAAGGTGGGTTGGTCGGGGACTTGGGGGAGCAGCCTGTAGGCCACAGGAGGCTGGGTGCTAAACCATCACAGAGTCTAACACCAGTCAGTCTAGTCAGAGCATCAGAGGCTTTGACTTGAGGGAGGGAAGTTAGGATAGGAGGAGGCTGAGGACAGAGGAATCAGAGGAGCGGGCAGACTATAGAGGAGGAGAGTGCCAGCAGACTGTCAGTTACTCAGTGGTCTGGGTCGGTAACTGTGTGTGAGTGGGTCAGTGTGAGGTGCAGGCCAGTCAGGAGTCAGTGTAGGAGAGGAGAGCGAGGAGGAAAACGGAGCACAAAATCCAGCCATGGGCTCAGCAGGAGTGAGCCATGCGGTCAGGCCAGCAGCCGCGAGGCAGGCCAGCCACCAGACAGACCACCACATATAGCCAGTGGACAGGAGAGAGTGTACTGAGCTGAGGAAATGACTAGGATGGAGGAGTTGCCCATTGTCGGTGTAGCCTTGCTGGAAGATCTGTCAGAGAAAGGGCAGAGTAGTAGCAAATTTATTTTAAGGAGGAGGGAGGGAGGGAGTCATCATCGACAGTCGATTAGAAGGCCGTAACCAACTAAGAACCAAAAAAAAAACACAGCAAGCAAGTCAAGCAGGGACCTTAAGGGGCTGACCTGGTCAAGTCGGTTGGTGGGCACCCACTAATTTGGCCGCGTGGCATGTGGCAGGCAGGTGGGCAGCTGCGGGTGACAGGCGGCAGCAAGCTCACTGCACTGCAGCTGAGAAGAATAAATAGAAGGCACTCTGAAAAAGAATTTAAAGAAAGTCAAGTGGACTGGAGAGACAACAGAAACTGGAGCTATGGCTGGATTAACCTGTATGCAGATTACACCATGGCGTAGGGCCCCGTGGTTCAGCAGGGCCCCCTCACTGTTTAATGTAACTTAATTTATTTCCTTTTTCCCTACCCGGCAGACCATAGTCGCCAGCCTCGGACTGACCATACTTGCTGAACTGTCAAGTGACTGTGGGATCATCACATTCATAGCATTGCCAAAAAAGAAAAGCACCCTGCCCCGAGTCAGGTTCCCCCCCCCCCGCTCTGAGCGAGTCTCTCAGTTTGTCCGGCTCTGCCTCTCGGAGGAGGGGCGAGCTGCACAGCAGACAAAGTAGTCTGCGATAGGTCCACCCTGACCCCACCACCACAACCAACCATGTCTCAGAGGTCCTCCTGGAGGTGTGGCTACTAGGAAGCGGGAATCTGCGTGCATGTGAGTGGTGTCAGGGTATGTGGCCGGGCAATGAGGAGTCGAGGATGGAGGAGGATGAGTGGACAACAGTCGGTCGGAGATTGTCTCACTCTCAATCGAAGAAGCTACAGACTACTAGTAGAGAGAGCGGGCCGGGCCGGAGTTGACTGATTTACCACCGTCCAGCACTTCTTTCCATCGGATGTTGATGACAACTCTGATTGCGAGAGTTGTAGAGACGGTGTGCTGCTCGTTGTGTGCTGGTGACTGTAGTCAGTCAGTGCTGCTGCTGGGCCTCTGGTCCTGTGAGGAGTCCCAGGCCGAGTCCGATGATTGACCAGTCTGTCAGGGCAGGCCACATCACCAGGTATGTTGTTACTTACTGTGTGCTAAGTGCCAACACTGTCATGTTGGCTTTCTTATTTTGTCTTGACTTCAATGATTTTAGGATTTGGTGGATGATTTGGTTGGATTGGAAACAGCAGGAAAGGAACACTTAACAGCAGTTAATTGAATTGAAGCAAAAGAATTACTAAAAAAACAGAGAAAAGAAAATAATTGCATTTACATAGGGGTGAGGATTGCCTGCTACTGCTGCTAGCCTGGGCTCAGGGGGCTGTAAGATTCTATAGCCATGGTGGGACTACCTACTATATTCACTGTTTGAATTTAAATTATTTGATGCACCATTTATCAGAAAACTGGGAGCAAAACCACATTGCTCTGAAAATATTCTACTTAGCTTCACCACTAAGCTAGAGGCTAATTGTTAAATTGATGAATTGCTGGAGTTTACAAGGTTTCTGCCTGCCCGGCGCCACAAAAGAGTGGGATGTTGGCATTTAGGGGCCCCCTCGGGTCCCAAAATATGACTTGGAGTAGGGCCCCCGCATCCATTAATCTGGCCCTGACTGGAACCGATGAGGACAGAAGAAAGAGACAGATAGAGCTCTCAAGTGGATCGACAACATACTAGTAAGTGAAACCCAAAATGTTGATTTTCTTATTCAGTTTATTCTGAGAGACAGAGTTGGAGCCACTTTTCATATTATCTGACCAGATCCTTAAAGACATTTTTTCCTCATCTGCCTTTGAATTTGTACATGCTGTTTATTGTTATAGTAGCTGGCATTGATATGCAGACTGCAGGCTCAGGCTAACATCTGTTATTCATCTGCACCTGTACTTACATCTACTTTATGAGACTTTGTCTTCCTAACGTTATGCCCTGAATAGTGTTACTGTTAGTGTTGTGATTGAGCAAGCTGTGTTTTGTACTTGGTTCCATTCTTGGAGGCGAAACATGTTCACTGAACAAATTTCTTGCTTCTCTGCCAAGATAGGTTACAGTCATTTACAGTACAGTACATGTCCAATTGTCATTGTGCTGACATGTTGTAGGCTTTGAATTTGCAATCATTCCAATCCAACTGATTAAATAACTGCAGTTTTTTGTTCAAGAATACAGCACAGTTTTGCTTTTGCACTTCAAGAAAGCATTTTGTTGCATTATATAAAAGCAATTTATTTTGCTTCTTTTTCTATGCACTTCACAGTAATCAGCTACTTCACAAACTCCAAGATCAGATTTTGCATAACTTATGCTGCTGTGTTTTTTTACCTTCTCCGCATTGTGTGTGAGTGTGAGTGTGTGTGTGTGTGTGTGTTTTGCCCTGTACAGTTGTACACCCTAAGAGACTCGAGCTTTTTGGAACTGTGTTTTTTTTTTTTGTTTTTTTTTTTAACCAGGAGAGACACACTGAGCTGAAAGCTGAGCACAGGGAAGTGAAATGACTTGCTCAGGGTCACACAGTATACAGGTAGGGGCTGTGGGACTAAAACCCAGGTCTCCATGTTTGTAGCTCAGAGCCCTAAACCCCTGCACTATACTGCCTTCTTATTGTTTGTGTGTGAGAAATACAATTAATTAAAACCATTGTGGGCTGAGTTTTCTTCTTTGCTGATCTGTTTGGATGCTTTGTCTTATAACATTTTTTTTGAAGCATTAATATAGACTACAGGCAGTGAGGATTTCTGTCAGGCACAGGCAGAAAGCAGCAGCATTAACTAAAGAAACTACTACTGTTTGACACTGTTGGCAGAGAAGGGTTTTATTTTCAAATTTCGGGCATTAAGCTGTTGTGGCATTCTCTTTGGGTTGGCAACTGAACTGGCTGAGAGTAGAGAAGTAGTGGGCTAGGCCTGCCTCATGCCTTTGCCTTGGCTTGACTGGCTTGACAGTGAGTGACTGGAGGTGTCTGATGTGAACAAAAATGAGATTATGTTCATTTTTTTTCATAATTCACTGATTCAGAGCATGTTTGTGTACTTACTGCAGCTTTCCACACCAGTGTCACTCACTGTAATGATGCAGCACGCTGCTGTTTATGTGGCTTGTTTCAGTGATGTTGGAGTATAGCAAGATCCCACAGAAGGGTCTAAGGCAGCAGGCTGTTTATGTTGATTAAATCTGAAGGTGTCCTAGTGTAGTAGTACTACTACTGTAGTAACAAACATCTGGTTCTAAGGCTGTTTATATGCTTGAAGCTTCAGGGCGTACTGCAGTACTGCAACATCCCACACTGGAAGGATAAAAGGCTGGTTGATTATGAGACTTATTGCTTTGGGTGTGTACAGCAGCATCCTGGGCCCACACCCTAAGGCTGTTGATGTGAATGTGAGTTTGCAAGTGTACTACTTTTGCTGCAACTCTTTCTGTGTATTATGTACACTTGTGTAGCGTGGGTAGGTAGTGGTTTATTATGATGAGTTAGAGGATGTTGTTATACTAATAATGAGTAAACAAAAATGAATGTACTGTAAAGGTTTTCCACTAATTGCACTCAAAAAGTACGACTTACTAGTACATAAATAAAATTCAACAAGGGTGGAAGTTGAAAAAATTGGTTGGATTTCCTTTCGTTAGTTGAAGTTATAAATGTTAAACTAGTTTAAAAAATCAGTCATAATGTGTGGTAAGTCAGTCATAATTGGTTTTTCAACTGACTCCGGGGTCTAGCATGCAACGATTGCTATGTGCAATGTGACCTGTTCACACACTGGTGAAAACATGTTGGACATGGTACTGACTGAAATTGACAGATGGCTAAACCCTTTGTCCCTGAGAGCTGGGTTCATAGCATTCGACAATGGGTCAAATGTGGTGAAATGCATCACGAATGGTGTTTTTTTTCGTGTTCCATGCATAGCCCACTGTTTAAATCTTGTGGTTCAGGAGTTTCTGCAGCACCCTGATATAAAGGAAATGCTGACCATTGCACGATGTATCTGCTCTCACTTTTCAAGATCTGGAAAGGCCGTGACCAACTGCGGCAGTTGCAGATACAAAACAGCCTGCCTCAACACCGCTTGAAGCTGGAAGTTGTCACCCAATGGAACTCCACTTTATACATGGCAGAGAGGTTGTATGAACAATACAAAGCCATCTCAGAATATCTTGCTATGCACACTAGCTGCAACAGTTCCAGGGCCTCCATATCTATGATAACTGAACAGTGGTGCCTCTTGGACTCTGTAATAACAATTTTGCGGCCTTTTGAACATGCCACACAGGCAGTAAGTGGCGAGTCTGCCTCCATTAGCCAATCAATTCCACTGCTGCAGGTGCTGATGCAGACATTGGTGAATGTACAGCATAGCCTTAATGTTGCTGGAGACGGAGGTAGCAGCACGTTGCTGCAACACGTGCTGACAGTATTCGACCAGAATCATCACATTTTGAGCATTCAGCGTAGTGACAACTTTGCCATAGAAACAATGCTGGACCCACGATACAAATGTGGAATTGCATCAGTACTGGAGGGAGGGCCTGAACTGGTAAAAAATATCAGTGGTCAACTGGTGCACTTGGTTCATGGGGCACAGAAGTCACGTGCCAAGGTCAGCAAACCTCAGCAGCATAATCCGGCTGAAGGTGTACCTGGAGGACCATCAAGCATATCCTGCGAGGGGAAGGGGACTGCAGTTCAAAGTGGTCTGTCATCCAAAGTGGCTGACATCAACCCGCTTTGGGAGGCTTTGTCCCAAGTGGGGATTTGTAAAATAAATGATTCGAGAGAACAGGATGATGCATCAACAACTGGACTTAGTGCGGCACAGAGAATGGTTGAGTCATATTTGTCTAAAAACAGGCATCTGACAATAACTGAAGATCCTCTTTTGTACTGGAGTGGAAAGGTCAGTGAATGGCCAGAGCTGACTGCAGTGGCACTGAAGTACCTCACATGCCCACCCTCCAGTGTAATTGTTGAGACGGTATTCAGCTCAGCAGTTGCAATAGTCAGAGATTGACAGACAAACCTGTCTCTTGCAAATGTTAGTTTACTAACATTCATTAAAATGAATGACAGGCACATACCAGCACAGACTGCAACCTCGGTATTCATACCCCGGCTTAGTCATGGTGGTCTTGCTGATGAGGAAATGGAGCATCCTGGTGGCACTGGCAGTGGCTGCCTGAAATGGCCCACCACTGACGTAGATGATGACACAATGGAGAAAGAATTTCCCAATGGTCAGACTTCAGACATCGATGATTGTGAGGGCAGCTTTCTTTATGAGGATGATGATGTGGTTAATGTTGGCAGGTTTTAACTGAAGTTTTTAAAAGGCGGTGTGCCCCCATGGACCACCACCACCAGGACTGATATTAACCACTGCCACCACTAAGCCTGAGTACGTCTACCCCCCAGACCACCAGCACCGGGACTGATGTTAGCCACTGCCACCACTGAGCCTGAGTCTGTCCGCCCCGTGGACTACCACAACCGGGACTGATGTTAGCCACTGCCACCATGAGTCTGTCTGCCCCACGGACCACTACCACTGGGACTGATGTTAGCCACTGCCACCATGAGTCTGACTGCCCCCCAGACCATTACCACCAGGACTGATGTTAGCCATTGCTACCACTGAGCCTGAGTCTGTCTGCCCTCCGGACCACCACCACCAGGACTGATGTTAGCCACTGCCACCACTGCCACCATGAGGCTGTCTGCCCCCCGGACCACCACCACTGGGACTGATGTTAGCCACTGCCACCACTGCCACCATGAGTCTGTCTGCCCCCCCGGACCACCCCCACCAGGACTGATGTTAACCACTGCCACCACTGAGCCTGAGTCTGTCTGCCCCCTGGACCACCACCACTGGGACTGATGTTAGCCACTGCCACCACTGAGCCTGAGTCTGTCCGCCCCGGACCACCACCACCACCACCGGGACTGATGTTAGCCACTGCCACCACTGAGCCTGAGTCTGTCTGCCCCCCGGACCACCACAACCGGGACTGATGTTAGCCACTGCCACCACTGCCACAATGAGTCTGACTGCCCCCCGGACCACCACCACTAGGATTGATGTTAGCCACTGCCACCACTGCCACCATGAGGCTGTCTGCCCCCAGGACCACCACCACCAGGACTGATGTTAGCCACTGCCACCATGAGTCTCTCTGCCCCCCGGACCACCACCACTGGGATTGATGTTAGCCACTGCCACCACTGAGCCTGAGTCTGTCTGCCCCTTGGACCACCACCACCAGGACTGATGGTAGCCACTGTCACCACTGCCACCATGAAGCTGTCTGCCTCCCCAGACCACCACCACTGGGACTGATGTTAGCCACTGCCACCACTGCCACCATGAGTCTCTATGCCCCCCCGGATCACCACCACTGGGACTGATGTTAGCCACTGCCACCACTGAGCCTGAGTCTGTCTGCCCCCCAGACCACCTCCACCAGGACTGATGCTAGCCACTGCCACCACTGAGCCTGAGTCTGTCTGCCCCCTGGACCACCACCACCGGGACTGATGTTAACCACTGCCACCACTGAGCCTGGAGTCTGTCTTCCCCATGGACCACCACCACCGGGACTGATGTTAGCCACTGCTACCACTGAGCTTGAGGCTGTCTGTCCCCCGGACCACTGCCACTGGGACTGATGTTAGCCACTGCCACCACTGAGCCTGAGTTTGTCTGCCCCCCCGGACCACCACCACTGGAACTGATGTTAGCCACTGCCACCATGAGTCTGTCTGCCCCCCGGACCACCACCACTGGGACTGATGTTATCCACTGCTACCACTGAGCTTGAGTCTGTCTGTCCCCCAGACCACCACCACCGGGACTGATGTTAGCCACTGCCACCACTGAGCCTGAGTCTGTCTGCCCCCTTGACCACCACCACCGGGACTGATGTTAGCCACTGCCACCATGAGTCTGTCTGCCCCCCCGGGCCACCACCACCGGGACTGATGTTAACCACTGCCACCACTGAGCCTGAGTCTGTCTGCCCCCCGGACCACCACCACTGGGACTGATGTTAGCCACTGCCACCACTGAGCCTGAGTCTGTCTGCACCTCAGACCACCACCACCAGGACTGATGGTAGCCACTGTCACCATTGCCACCATGAAGCTGTCTGCCTCCCCGGACCACCACCACCGGGACTGATGTTAGCCACTGCCACCACTGCCACCATGAGTCTCTATGCCCCCCGGATCACCACCACCAGGACTGCTGTTAGCCACTGCCACCACTGAGCCTGAGTCTGTCTGCCCCCCGGACCACCACCACCGGGACTGATGTTAGCCACTGCCACCACTGCCAACATGAGTCTCTATGCCCCCCAGATCACCACCATCAGGACTGATGTTAGCCACTGCCACCACTGAGCCTGAGTCTGTCTGCCCCCCGGACCACCACCACCGGGACTGATGTTAGCCACTGCCACCATGAGTCTCTATGCGCCCCAGATCACCACCATCGGGACTGATGTTAGCCACTGCCACCACTGAGCCTGAGTCTGTCTGCCCCCCGGACCACCACCACCAGGACTGATGTTAGCCACTACCACCACTGAGCCTGAGTCTGTCTGCCCCCCGGACCACCGCCACTGAGACTGATGTTAGCCACTGCCACCACTGAGCCTGAGTTTGTCTGCCCCCCAGACCACCACCACCGGAACTGATGTTAGCCACTGCCACCATGAGTCTGTCTGCCCCCTGGACCACCACCACCAGGACTGACATTAGCCACTGCTACCACTGAGCTTGAGTCTGTCTGTCCCCCAGACCACCACCACTGGGACTGATGTTAGCCACTGCCACCACTGAGCCTGAGTTTGGCTGCCCCCCGGACCACCACCACCAGGACTGATGTTAGCCACTGCCAGCACTGCCACCATGAGTCTGTCTGCCCCCCGGACCACCACCACCGGGACTGATGTTAGCCACTGCCACCACTGAGCCTGAGTCTGTCTGCCTCCTGGACCACCACCACCGAGACTGATGTTAGCCACAGCCACCACTGCCACCATGAGTCTGTCTGCCCCCCCAGGCCACCACCACTGGGACTGATGTTAACCACTGCCACCACTGAGCCTGAGTCTGTCTGTCCCTGGACCACCACCACTGGGACTGATGTTAGCCACTGCCACCACTGAGCCTGAGTCTGTCTGCCCCCCGGACCACCACCACCACCACCACCGGGACTGATGTTAGCCACTGCCACCACTGAGCCTGAGTCTGTCTGCCCCCCGGACCACCACCACTAGGATTGATGTTAGCCACTGCCACCACTGCCACCATGAGGCTGTCTGCCCCCAGGACCACCACCACCAGGACTGATGTTAGCCACTGCCACTGCTGAGCCTGAGTCTGTCTGCCCCTCGGACCACCACCACCAGGACTGATGTTAACCACTGCCACCACTGAGCCTGAGTCTGTCTGCCCCCCGGACCACCACCACCGAGACTGATGTTAGCCACTGCCACCATGAGTCTCTCTGCCCCCCGGACCACCACCACTGGGATTGATGTTAGCCACTGCCACCACTGCTACCATGAGGCTGTCTGCCCTCCAGACCACCACCACCGGGACCGATGTTAGCCACTGCCACCACTGAGTCTGAGTCTGTCCGGCCCACCATATCAACCAGCCACAGACACAAAGTTTATTAATATTTAAACCATAAAGTGAGTATGTGTACTCATGTTTGTGATGCTGCTTCACTTCCTTTAGCTGTATGTTTTGTTTTCTGTAGCTTTTCAGAGCCGCAATGGTAAAACACATACGGTACACTTATTTTGTTTCTTTGACAGGGTAACAAAAAAAGGCTCCATCACTAAAACTCATTGGGAATGGTACTGTAGCTGTACCGTACAGGGAGGAAGTGATGTAATATCCATGTGAAATCCATTCTGGTAAGTAAGAAGATTTTATTTCATCTGTTTCATTGTTTTGGAAAGACTGCAGCAAATATTGCACACAGGTTGTGTTAGTTGACAAGATGTGGGTTTGAATGTAACTTGACTTTAGATTGAGATTTGAGAACTGGGAAGGGACACATAACAATTAAGTTGTAAGAAGTCATTCATTTTTTTTTTTAGGAAACTGCCAGATGCTTTGTTGTTCTGTCAAAGTGGCCTTATCCGAAAAAGTTCTTCAACATCAGGCACCCCCTTCCCTGAGCTTGGGCACACATGCAACACGCAGAAGTCTTTTCATTAGATGTCCATGACCATCCTAACAGCTGGACTCCAGAAGGATGCTGATGAAATCTGTGAAGAAGTAACAAAATAAGAAACCATTAGAGACAAACCTGCAAATATGATTCCCCCCACCCCCCCCAAAAAAATACTTACTTTCATGTGCTTGAGAGTTATCCGTTTCCAATTTCAGCGCAAAAAATTCTCGTTGAGAACTGGAATGTGCACACCAACAATTTCTGTGTGACCTTTGATGCAGAACAATACCATGTGTACATGTCCATGTCAACTCCCTCCTCACCTACAAAATACACAATCATGTATCTATCTATATATATATATATATATATATATATATATATATATACACTCACCAAGGCTACTATTAGTGTACAGCCAAAGGGCACCCTTCAATCCAGTTGAGATGATCACATTGCATTTGCTCGAATTGTCTCGCAGAACACATTGGACCAGCAACACGATGCTCACAGTCATCATTTTATACTGGGGTGTGTGCTGAAGCACTCTTATTCCACTGTGTTACTACTTGTCAATTTTCTGCACACAAGCAGGTTGCATTTTGGGCCTACAGAAAAAATCTGGGACTCTGTGCCACCACTGCAAGCATGAATGAGTATGCTATTAATTCTGGGGGACTTTGCATGTGCTGAAACACTCTCATTCCACTGCGTTACCACTTGTTAATTTTCTGCACACAAGCAGGATACATTTTGGGCCAGCAGAAAAAATCTGGGGACTCTGTGCCGCCACTGCGCGCATGACTGAGTGTGCCATTAATTCTGGGGGACTTTGTATTCACTGAAACACTTTCATTCCACTGTGTTACCACTTGTCAATTTTCTGCACACAGGCAGGATGCATTTTGGCCCAGCAGAAAAAATCTGGGGACTCTGTGCCACCACTGCACACATGACTGAGTGCTCCACTAATTCTGGGGGACTTTGTATGTGCTGAAACACTCTCATTCCACTGTGTGACCACTTGTCAATTTTCTGCACATGAGCAGGATGCATTTTGGGCCGGCAGAAAAAATCTGGGGACTCTGTACCACTTTTGTGTGTTCTGTGATTATTGCTGTGAGCTCATGATGTCTTACTGACATTTTTTACAATTAAAGCAGCATTGCAAGAATGTTCTGAGTCTCCTGACAGTTTTGAACTGTACTTTTTTATGCTACTTTACATTGCCACAGCCACCACTTGTTATCTCCGAGTCGTGACTTGAATGATATGCTTCTTTTCACAATTTATGTCTGCTTTACTTACTTGACTACTTTTTTTCCTGTGTGAAAAAAAGATGAGCACACCTTCCAATATTGTTCGGACCTGGATTGTATTTATTTGCAGCTGCTTCGTGGTGTCATAAAACACTGCCTGCTGCATAACTGTTAATTAACAACAGAAGTGATATTATAACAACTAATTGATGTGATGGAGAAAAACAGAGGAAAACAATGACAAAGACCTGGTCAGCACCAATTTAAAAGGAATGATCCTTTCATTATTTCATACATGAAAAAAGGTAGTACAGCAGACTCAACTACTGCAAATTCACGTATCATTCCAGTCAGTCAGGATGTAAGTAAAGGAAGCTGTAACATAGCATTAAAAAATATAGGTCAGAGTTCTCAACAGATTGTTGCACTGCTGCTTTACAGAGATTCACCACATTATATAGTTATGGTGATGCACATAAACTAATATGTGAGGGCATTACTCCCACTGGAATATTGCTTGCTCCTCAGAGTGCAATATATTTCTGTGAAAACCGCCCATAATTTCATTACAGTATGTCATGTGACGGAGGAATTACCGATCAGAAAAGCCACCCACATTCGGCCCCCCTTTCTCAGCAATGCTAGGACGTGATGCCAGGGGGAGGACAGGTGCATACTCCACTATAGTGAATGGCCGGCAGCTATCCCAATGTTTCCTTATGTTATAAGGTTGACTTTGTGGTGAAATGTGAGAATGTTTCCACTAACAAGGCTCTTCTTTCTGGAAATGTGCCCACACGTTTCACCACAAACTGACCATTATAACATAAGGAAACATTCGGAAAGCTGCCGGACAATTGGATATTCACTGTAAGAAGTACACACACGCGCTCTCCCTGCCATCACATCCTAACGTTGCTGAAAAGGGAGGCAGAATGCGGGCAGATTTTCAGAATGGGAATTCCTCCATCACATGACACACTGTAATGAAATTACAGGCTATTTTCACTCAAATGTATTGTACTATGTGGTGCAAGAAAGATTCCCCTGGAAGGGAAAATGTGTATGATTAAACAACAACAAAGAAAAAACACACAAAAACAGTACAATACAGTAGTGGGGTGGGGGTTGGGGTGGGGGCAGAAAACAATTCTCTAACTTACTGTGGCCATGGGATGCCATGGTGGTCCAGCAGCAGGTGCAACATTGAAACTATTTGCTGCTGCTGTTGTTCTATTCTGTTCCTCTGCTGCTGCAAAGCACCGAACCGCTCATTATTTTCTTCTAGAGCTACCCACACCAGGGCGATGTCAGACTGTGTTGCAAGGACTGTGCTGGGGTCCACTGCAGCAGGGAATCCAGGTAGTGGTGGTGGTGGTGGAGAGGTTGTTGCTTGTGGCTGTGGTGGTGGTACTGGTGGTGGTGGTGAAGCAGCTGCTGTACTAGCCCTCCTCCTGCTGCGGCAGTGACGAGGCACAACTCCCACCCCAGCAGCACCCTCGGCCACTGCCACAGAAGGGTCAGTAGGTGGACACCTGGCCCTTTCCATGGCAGCCTGCCACTCTGCCCTGTGGTGGTTCAGCATGCGGGTGCGCTGGCCACCGGTCTCCAAATGTGTTCCACGGGGGCCACGGCGAACCACCACACCACACAGACGGCACACCACCAACGTGCTGTCTCTCCCCACAGAGTTAGAAAACTCCCACACTGGGGAGCTGCAGGGGGGGACTAGACACAGTCCTCGCATGAGTCCCACCAGTGTTTTCCAGGGCCACCTCCTGTGGCTGTGGAGGGGGTGCTGCTGGAGCCCCTACAGCTGCTGCTACCGGTGGTGGTGGTAGTGGCAGAGAAGGTGGATGCACAGCAGCCACTGGCGGCACTGGTGCTGTTGCTGCTCCTGTTGCTTGAACATCGGGGGAAGCAACACCCAGGAGTCGGGAACAGTCCAGCATGACACGACCGCCCCGGCCCCCACAGGTCCACATTCCCCCTCCGACTGCACCCACGGACCAGTGACTCGCCTTCTCCAGGGTCCACGTCCATCCCTCCCACACAAGTCCCCAGCACACACACACACTCACACACACACACACACACACACACACTTACTCACACTACACACACACACACACACACACAGACTCACACACAGTCACTCACACAAAACAAAACAACACTTATAAAAAAAATTAACTACCAAAAAAAAAATCACAAACACAATACACAAACTAAATAAAGATAGCTTTTAAAAAAGCTGTTGGTTTACAAAGGCAATAAGCACTTTGTCACTGACTCCTACACTGCTCTCTCACAAGCCTTCTCCCTCTACGAATGCAAAGGAGAAAATGAAACTGCTTCTCTGACTCACTTTCTTCCTGCCTGGCTAAAGCATGTGACTTACAGTACTGTAAGCCATGTGATGTGTGGGGGGCTGCCTATTCTCTTCTCACGTCATCTTCCTTCGCCTTAAGGCATAATGGCAACGTGAAGTGGTAATAATAATAATAATGACGTGAAGTGAGCATCTTGCAGTGCCCACTTCATGTTGTGCTCCGCGGACGCTAAGTGGCCACTTCACGTCCAGTTCACTGGCGGATTAAAAATTTGCTGCATCTCTACTCGGGATTGCAGTGCCCCCTCATGCTGCACTACAGTGTCAGTATTGGGATTTTAACCAAGTTCCTAGTCTGGTGATGGAACACACAGGCTTCCAATCCTCCAGCCTCAGAGGTGAATGTGCAGTCTAGTACTGAGCCACTGACACTCTAAAATCTTGCTTTGTTTAACTTTGGATGAGATAAAGCCATATACAATATCGAGCATGTATTAGCTGCAAACCTGGCTCTGAGATATTCATAGTATTCTGCTGTCACTTGAGGGTTTCCATCAAGAAACAGTCGAGAAAAATTCCGTTTTGTGGACCTGAAGATGACCATCTTGGTTTCATCTCTGTTAATTTTCAACACGTTTTGGTGGCAGAGATCACTAAATTCATTAACATCCTCTGTAGCCCCAAAGGGGAGGTGAAGATAAGTACCACATCATTCGCATATGTTAGATGCCCTATGGCAGCGCCACATACTTTTGGTAAAAGTAAATAAAGTGGATCAATTTCTCATATGATTATATTTATGAATAAATGAAATAAAAGTGGGACTAGTACACAGTCTTGTCTGATTCATTTAACCATGTTGGTCATACTGCCTTTATAGCCACGTAGAATTAGATAACTGTGATGAAGTACGTAACAGGTGTGTATCATTGCCATATTTTTCAAATGGCTCCATAGCAATTTTCTGCTAATAAGGTTGAACATCAATGAAAGAACAGTGTAAGTAACTTTTTTTGATATTAACTTGTTTGTAAATGTAATGGTACTAATACAAAGCAGTGTTGGATAGTTGCAGTTTTCTTACAAATTGTCCCTGTTGATCCAGTCCCTCAGCTGTTCAAGTAATATTTGTGTAAATAACTTCTGACTAGTATTTATCAGGATGATGGGCCTACACATACAGAGGATCAGATGGAGACGCTTTCTTATAGATCAGAGAAATAATATTACCCTCTACGACTGAGCAAATTTTCCTGTTTGTATAATATTATTGAAAAGATTATGAAATATTGGCAACCACCCTTCTACAGTAATTGTATCTGTCAGCTGAGCCTCTGGCAGGACCTGCTGCTTTATTTAATTTGATTGTGGCTATTGCATTACATATACCCAAATATAAAATGTAACTAGGCATTGCATGAATGCTGCATTTGACTGTTTCAGAGATTTCTGTATCAGCACCTATTCTCTTCTTTATTTATTTGTTTATTTAATTATTTGCATCTCAGATTAGCACCTTTAAGCTAAGAGCTTGTTTACAGAGGTTTTCCATGTCATTGAATACAATACACACAACACAGAGGGTTATACATCAATTCAAAGATATTACAACAGAGAGTTATGAAAGTTCAACATAGTGAAGTTAGCAGATTTTGCAGAGTTTGAATACAATTCGCAAATGTGAGTTATATAGTAGTTCAAAGGTAATTTCAACAGTGATACAAACATCTGGTGTTGCAGAGCTAATAGCTTAGTAATGCTGTATTAAGTTGCCACAGTAGGAGTTTGAGTAGGAGGTAAGGGCCAAGGGGAACAGGGAAAAGAGATAGGCAGTGGTGGGAAAGGCTAAAGTTGAGTGGAAGGTAACAGTCGAGAGGAGGACAAAACAAGAAGCTGGCTGAGGAATGATGGTGGAGGAGCTGCCCGAGAGAGCCTTGTCTGAGTAGTGGAGAGAAAAAGGGTCCAGAAGAAAGGCAGTGGGGGACAGAGGTAGGGAGGGTGGTGCAGGAGGGGTGAGGGGAGTGAAGCCTGAGGAAGGAGGGAGGATTGGGGAAAGGAGAGGTAGGTGATACATTTTGGAGGGGGATGATGGGGTGGGAGGTAACCAAGAAGGAGATGGTGAGGCACAGCAGTAGGAGGAGGAGGTGGGAGAACATGGAGAGGAGGATTAGTGAGTAAGTGCTATAAAATGGACTGTAGGGGTATGATCACATGAGGAGGAGGAGAGAGGAAAGCAGGAGGCAATAAATGGGAGGTTATGATGCGGGGAGGGAGGGATGAAGAGGGTAATAGAGGGGAGGAGGGATGAGAGAAGGTGAGGGAAGGTGGGAGACTAAGTACTGGAGTTGGATATTGCCAATGGGGGAAGGGGGAGTGTTGCCTAAGGTGGGGGGTAATTGGGCATAGGAGAGGGTGAAATGAGCTAGATATTACAATTGCATGAACTTGAGGCAACCAGGTGCTCTTGAAGTTGGGATTTTTAATTGGCCAATTCTGTGCACAGCTTGCAGGTCAGCACTGAGAGAGATGATCCATTTAGGGGCTTGGTAGGCAAATGATTGTTTCTCCTGGTGGAATGTTCTGCAGAAAGGGACTACCAGTGTACTTTCGCTTGTGCCCCTGGTAATCCTAGGTCAGTAGAACTGGCTGAGGAGGTTCTGGACCCCAGGGGGAGTAAGGCCCAGGGTGGCATTCTTGCCAAGTAGACATACGTGGTATTGGATCCGATTATGTAAGCTGAGCCACTCTGATCAAGGATAGAGCTCATAGGTGTGGGTAAGCCGATGGGCTCCAAGTGCTAACCTTCAGGCTTTGTTGAGTGTAGTTTTTATCTCCTTAAGTGAGGATTCGTTGGCCGTGCCATATACTACAAGTCCGTAGTCAATGACTGACAGTATAGAGCTAGTCACAGCAACCTTGAGGACAACGTCATTTAGACAGTGCCTATATCTGTATAATTAGCTGATTCTTGCATTGGCAGCCTTGGCTATTTGATCAACATGGACAGAAAATGTGAGGGCACTATCGAGTGTGACACCAAGATATTTAAAGCTGTTCACCATCTCGAGTACAGTGTTCTTGTTGTTTCCAGTGTTAAGACTGTATGACCTATGCTTGTTCTGCATTGAGGCAAAGAGCATTGTCTTAGACTTTTTGTAGTTAAGTAGAAGCTTGGAGCTGATAAACCACATTTCAATATTGGTACAGTCTTCCTGCATTAGTTTTTCCAGGGCATGGGGGTTGCGGTGGCTCAAAAATAGTACTGTGTCATCCTCGTACAATAGGACATTGCCACAGCAGGCCTTGGGGAGGTTGTTGAGAAACAGGATGAACAGAAGGGGACCCAAGATTGAGCCTTTGGGGACTCCAGTAGTAACACTGCGATGATCAGATAGGACATTGTGAATTTTCACTTGTTGGCCGCGTCCTATACAGTAGCTCTGGAACCATTTTTCAGATTCAGAGGACAGTCCGATGTTTGCCAGTTGGCTTAGCAGTAGGTTGTGGCTGACTGTGTTGAAGTCCTTGGTAAGGTCAATGTAAGTAGCCCCCACTAAGAGCCCCCGGTCAAGAGCCTCGTGGATATAGCCAGTAAATTCCACAAGAACTGCATTTGTGCTGTGAAGCTTCCAAAAACCATGTTGTTCATGGCATTGGAGGTTGTACTTATTAAGATAGTCTACGAGCTGGTCGTAGACAATCCTCTCCATTGCTTTTGAGAGTGGTGAAAGGATTGAGATAGTCCAGTAATTTGAATGACTAGACTTATCCCTGTTTTTGAATACTGGAGTGACCAACGCCGCTTTCCAGGATAAGGAAAAATTCCCAGTTATGAGGGACAGGTTTAGGATCCTTGTTAGTGGGGAAAGGACCTTGTCGA
Organism: Neoceratodus forsteri; assembly: GCA_016271365.2. Lineage (NCBI taxonomy): Eukaryota > Metazoa > Chordata > Ceratodontiformes > Ceratodontidae > Neoceratodus > Neoceratodus forsteri. The sequence continues at coordinate 1,364,287,117 of CM028132.1, forward strand.
GGGTCCAGGCAAGTAGCTTGTGGCTGAGGGAGTCACTTGCTGTTTGAGATTTCCTTAGTGCTTGTTGGAGGTATTTCTTAGCTTTAGATTTAGAGATAATCTTGAAGTAGAATGGGGAACAGGATTATCAATCTGGATATTAATACTAGTAGGGACGGAACTGGTTGTCGGTACTAGAAAGTCTGGGGGCAGTATTCCACTTAGGTCTGTGAAAGCCTTATTGAAGTGGTTGACAATTACAATAGGGTCCTGAGTTGTATCTCCACTGATCTTGAGCATTGTGGGTGGAGATCTGTTTGCTTTACCAGTAAGGAATTTTATGTTGTCCCAAAATTTATGGCTGTCTCCCCAGGAGTTGTCAAGCTGAGTTTTGAAGTAGTGGCTTTTTGCTCTATGGATGACCCTGGTGCATTCATTATGGGCAGTTTTGTATTTCTGAAAGTCTTGGGGGACCCAGAACTTTTGGCTTTAAACCATAGGTTGTCCCCTAACATTCATTATGTCAAGTAGTGCCGGGGAGATCCAGGATTTACTAGTCCCCTTGAGTTTACTTGTCTTGAAAGGTGCAAATATATCACAGGAGGAATTGAATTTGCAGGTGAAGTCTGCCAAGGCAGTGTCTACATCATTAGCAGTGTAGATAGTTGACCAGTCCTGATTCAGGAGATGTGCTTTAAGCAAGTCAAGTTGACCTTTTTTTAACATACGGGTAGTGATAATTATGGGTGGGATTTTTTGGAGATTTGTTTGACCAGGTGCAGAGTATAGGGGAGTGGTCACTGATGACATCAGGGAGCACCACAGTGCTGGAAATTCTGTCAGATCTTTGGTCAGTAGCCATTCAATAAGGGTACTTGATCCAGTACGGGAGATCACATGGGTGGGGGTCTATATGAATTGGGTTATGTTGAGAGCAGAGAGGGCATCTTTGTGGGTTGTCACCTCTGGGGACAGCCAATTTATATTGAAGTCCCCAAGTAGCAGAACTTCAGAGGTGAGTTTGTGCTCTGATAGGAGGTCGAGTACTGACTGAAGATGGTGACTTGTTCTTTAGGGGGTATATAGACAAAAATAATGGTGGGTATTTGTCCTGGGTGCCTATCTGAACTTTAATACTGAGCAATTTGTGTATTGCCATTGGTCAAGAGGGGGCTGTGCAAGCCCTTGAAGGGTATATATATATATATATATATATGTATATATATATATATATATATATATATATACACACATATATATATGACACAGCCCCCTCCTTGTTTGCCCTGCCTGTCCTGCCTGAAAGTGGTATAACCATCCAACTGAATAGCTAGGTCAGGGACTCTGGGGGTTAGCCAGGTCTCGACTACTGATACAATGTCAGGTTGGTGTTGGGTAACCCAGACCTAAAGAGAGACAAATTTAGCCAAGAGGCTGCAGATGTTAGTGGAGGCAACTTTTAGCTCTCCAGACTTCATTGTCTGTGCCGGCATTTTTGCTGCTGGCCCTGAGCTGGGATGAACGTTGCCTGATAACAGCATTTAGCAGCCAGGCCATTCTAATGGCTTGCCATTGTAAGTTTATTACTGCCTAAGATTAAGCATGTGGAGTCCTTTTGGTCTTCCTGGCTTCACATAAGGTAATCAACATGTTGATTTGGATGGGGGAGAGGGTAGTTAGCATTTGGGTAGGGCATGTAGGTCAACGGTGTGGAGTGCTTGACACTTAGTATGGGGGTACCAGCCATGGGGAATAACCAGGGGTCCCCTACAGTGCTTGGCAGGGCAGGAGTGTTGATAGGGTCAAGTGGATTGGTGTTCAATAGCAAGGAGGGTAGCAGCAACAGGACCAAGAGGAATGATATCCTCACAGAAAGGGGTGCCATCAATGCAGAAGCGGGCATTGCCAATGGTGTGTGCTACAGCTGGCACAGAGCCTGTCAGATGCCACAGAATAGGTTTTGAGAGGTGTTGAAGAGTAGACCTGAAAGTGGAAGTGCAGAACCCTTAGTGGTAGAGGCCAGTAATGAGTAGTGTGAGCAATACTTTTGCAGAGCCTTTTGGAAAATGGGTTTTGTTCAGTGGTGGAGAGGAATAGCAAAGAGGGGAGCTGTAGGGAAGCAGCAGAGAAAAGAGTTGCAGAGGGCCAGTATAGTAAGCTGAGGGGGATCAGAGATAGCTGGAGTCTTGAAGGGATTGGCTAGAGCCAACAGGTTCTCTGATTAGCGAGGAGAAAAACAGGGAAGGGGAGGGGTCAACATTTGGAGAAGGTGTATTTAAAGAGTGCCGGGGGCGGGCCCATAAATTAGCTATACTCAGTGCAAATTGCATAACAATTTCAGCAGAGAAGCAGTGGATAGGAGTTGAGTTCAGCACCCTCAGTGGCTGTTTAAACAGACCAGTCAGGAGCCAAGCTGAAAACAGCAGGACCAATAGCTGAGGTGCTACAGTTCAAGCGGGACTAGTGAAGAGCTGAGCATACCTGATGTGCTGGCTGACCAGTGGGCTGGTGGAGGAAGGATGGCGGGAAGACATACTGCAGCCTGGTCCTGGGGCAGGAGTGCCAGATCAGGGGCAAAGTCTGCTGATGTGCTGGCTGATCGGTGAGCTGGTGGAGGGTGGGCGGTGGCAAGATGTGCCACAGCCCAGTTCTGGGGCAGGAGTGCCCAATCAGTGGCAAGTCTAATGTGCTGGCTGACTGTTGGGCTGGTGGAGGGTGGACAGCAGCAAGATGTGCTGCAGCCCAGTCCTGGGGCAGGAGTACCCAATCAGTGGCAGGTCCGATGTGCTGGCTGACTGGTGGGCTGATGGAGGGTGGATGGCAGCAAGACTTGCAACAGCCCAGTCCTGGGTCAGGAGTGCTGATCAGGGGAGACGTCTGATGTGCTGGCTGACCATCGAGCTGGTGGAGGGTTGACGGTGGCAAGACATGCCGCAGCCTGGTCGTGGGGCAGGAGTGCCTGATTAGGGGTGAAGTCTGATGTACTGGCTGATCAGTGGACTGGTGGAGGATGGACAGCAGTAAGACATGCTGCAGCCCATTCCTGGGGCAGGAGTGCCTGATCAGGGGTGAAGTCTGCTGATGTGCTGGCTGACTGGTGGGCTGGTGGAGGGTGGACGGTGGCAAGATGTGCCGCAGCCCAGTCCTGGGGCAGGAGTGCCCAGGGTGAAGTCTGATGTGCTGGATGACCAGCAGGCTGGTGGAGGGTGAACAGCCACAGAACATGCCACAGCCCAGTCCTGGGGCAGGACTGCCAGAAAATATTAAGCTACTGACATGGAGTTCCCACTCAGATGGATGGATCAAGGATCCTGCCATTGCTGAAAAACTTATAACCCTTGGAAACTAACAACCATTACATTTTTTTTCATTTTGTCTTTTTATTTAAGACAGCATTCTCTAGTTCATGCCATTTATTTTGCTGATAGTGTGATATTTCCTGAACCAGAAATGCTTTATAACATATCCTTTTCTGGTTCAGTAGTTTAATATAGTACATTGTTTTGTTAGAACATACTGTCATTAAGCAAATGGTCAGAGTGTGTTTTTATTTACGATGCCTATGCTTAAACCATGTGTCACTGTTATTTTTCCTTATGGCTGGGATGTACAGGTCTGTAGATATAGCATTGATTAACACTGTATTCACCAAATAAATGTAAGTCTGAAGAAGCCTCCATGAAGGTAAGTCTATGAATATTGATTAATGGATGCATGCAAAAATCCTGTAACTCAGGCATATCAAAAGTCCAAACTATCTGTTTAAGATTAATAATACTAACACAATGAAGAGCTACATTTGAAAAACAAGAAATAGCACATGGGGCTCTCAGTGTGATATCAAGTGGTGAATGATCAGTTTCAGTTCTATGAAGGACCTCTAAGCTATATATATATATATATATATATATATATGGAGTGCAGCCAAGTTTCTCCATATCAAGTCAATCACAGAAGCACCTGTATGGACAGCATAAGTATGGCTACTCTTTTGATCTCTAAGGATTCTACCATTGATAAAGTAGAAATCAATTTCCTGCAGCATATCAGTTAACTTTTTCCATGGCTATTATTTTTAGTATCAAGAAGCTTAATCACAGGGTTTATATTTGTATTGCTTCTATATGAACTGTATACACTTCAGTGGATTGTAACTCTTTGCATTAAAGGAGAACTGCACTTAATATGTAAGTCATTTTATTTATTTATTTAAAAGTTTTACCAGGAAAGGCATACTGAGCAGACTACCGCTCGATTCCAGATGCATCCTGGAGGTTTTTGGGGACGGGATGATACATATCAAATACAGAAATACAGAAAACAGAATATCAAAATTTCACAGATTATATACAAAAGATATATACAAGAATATAAACAGTATGTACACAGCAAGCAACAGAAAAATCTGAGTAGATAAGGCAGCAATTGGTAGAAAGTGCAATGACAACTAACTGGGTCAGGGCTAAACATTTCGAGTAAACAACAGTTGGAGCAAGCTGGAAAGCTAGCCCATTCCTAGTGTGAGTGTAGGCAGCAGGAGCAGTTAGTGGAGACTTGCCCTTTAAGGAGGGAAATTAGTCGCCAAGAGGAGGGGGCGTGTCGAATGTCCACAGGCAGGGAGTTCCATAGTTTTGGTAGTCAGGCTCTAAAAGCTGACTGGCCAGCAAAGGTCACCATGTACAGGACTTGAAGGAGCCAGGAGTCAAAATTCCTGAGTGAATAGGTAGGTGGTGTTTGAGCAGTTAGGGTAGAGGCGAGGTAGGAGGGCAATAACTGGGCCCAGAATTTTGCTGTGACCCCTATGTCCCTGTTCTACTCTTCTATTGAGGGCACAATGCATCCATGTCCTACTATAGAACTCTGTGGCTCAGAGGCACATAAACTACATTACACAGTTCTAAAATGATACTTATCACCAGAGTGTAAAGCAGAAACGCTAACTGAGGTTACTTAAAGGCATGCGTAGATGGAATAACAGAATTTTAACCAATACTCAAAAAATAGCTTCTATTGGGAAAAATTACTTACAGGTTCAGCACAGTTCTCCTTTAATAGAAGAAAGATGACCTATTCTGGAACTAATGTCGCACATCAAAATACTGTAAGATTTGCATCAGTGTAAGAAGAATTTGTTTCTTTCAAAAATGTTCTGATTGACAGCCAGCCATATAAGTTATAATAAGACAAACTGTCAGAAGGAATACAAATGTTTTTTATAATGTAATCAGCCAGTGAGCATCTATTCACTACTCCCAGCATAGCCTTAGTAGAAGAACTAAGTTGGGTTACACTGAATTTCAGTGAAATCTTTGTAGCCAGCCATAGATCTCCTATATGGTAATCAAATCTTTTTTTCTTTCTAACAGGATTCACAAAGACCTGATAGGCAAGGAGTCTGGGGTAGATCTCTCTCCACCAAGTCTCTTGAAAGGCAATAATATCATATTCCATAAAAAAACATTTTGCATTCATTTTCAGCCAGTTTGAACCCATGTCCCTCAATATTGCAAGATGGCCCCTGTAGGTCATTCTTTATGGCATTATTTGAATTTGTGGTTGAGTTGATTTTTTACATATTCCGTAAATGTCATTTCCTCTAAAGATCATTTAAAGGCTTAAAATAATTACTTATGAGGAATCTGAGATGAGTAGGTAGAGAAGCATTATCTTAGAAACATAGAAACATAGAATTTGACAGCAGATAAGGACCGCTTGGCCCACCCAGTCTGCCCATTTCCCTACCTACTGGATAAGCTGCAGATCCTAGTTAACCAGCAGCCTACTTCTTCCTACCCCCACCCCCTAGAATGGCCTTATGACTGTCCCATGCATGCTTGAATTCCACCACTGATTTTGACTCTACAACCTCCTCCGAAGGCTGTTCCATGCATCCACAACCCTCTGAAAAAAATACTCCTTAAATTACCTCTGAGCCGCCCCTCTATCTTCAAATTGTGCCCTCTTGTTCTTGCACACCTCTTTTTGAAAGATGCTACCCTCTTGGACTTTGTTGATTCCCTTGAGGTACTTGAACATTTCAATCATGTCCCCCCTCCCTCCTTTCCTCGAGGCTATACATATTAAGCTCCTTTGTCTCTCTTCATATGTCTTCCGTGCAGACCCTGCACCATTTGGTTGCCCCTCTGACAGCTTCCATCCTGTCTATGTCTTTATGGAGATTGGGTCTCCAGAACTGCACACAGTACTCCAGATGGGGTCTCACCAGCTGTCTGTACAGAGGGATAATAACTTCCTGTTTTCTACTGGTGATGCCTCTCCTATGCATCCCAGTATCCCCCAGCCCTCCTTGCTGCCCTCTCACATTGCTTGCCCACCTTAGGTCATCTGATATGACTACCCCCAGGTCCCTTTCCATTTTGTTGTTGTTAGTATCTCACCCCATTGTGTCTCTTCCCTGGGTTTTGTTTCCCAGGTGCATTACCTGCACTTCTTAGCATTGAATCTAAGCTGCCATACATTTGACCATTCCTCTAACCTTGCCAAGTCCCTTCTCATCCTTTCCACCCCACCCTGTGCATCAACTCTGTTGCAGATCTTTGTGTCATCTGCCAGGAGACATACTTTTCCTTCCAGTCCCTCTGCAATGTCACTTATAAAGACATTGAAGAGGACCGGTCCTAATACTGAACCCTGTGGTACCCCACTAGTAACCCTCCTTTCTTCTGAGTGGACTCCATTTACTATTACTCTCTGTGTCCTATTCTCCAGCCAATTCTTTACCCAGGATGTCATCTTGGGACCCACTCTCAGGCTGGCTAACTTGTATATTAATCTTTTGTGTGGGACTGTGTCAAATGCCTTGCTAAAGTCTAGGTAGGCCATGTCCACAGCCCCTCCCTGATCTACTACTTTGGTCACCCAGTCAAAGAAATCTATCAGATTCGTCTGGCATGACCTTCCCACTGTGAATCCATGCTGCCTAGGGTCTGCTGCCCTCTGGTCTCTAGATACTGACAATCTCTTTCCTTCAGAAGTGATTCCATCATTTTCCCTATCACTGAGGTTAAACTAACAGGTCTGTAGTTTCCAGCTTCTGCCTTGCTCCCACTTTTGTGACGGGGAATCACATCTACCCTCCTACAGTCCTCGGGTACCACCCCATCCTCCCATGATTTGTTAAAAAGGGTAGTCAGTGGTGTCACTAGTTCTACCTTAGTTCTTTTAGAATTCTGGGATGAATCCCATCAGGCCCCATTGCTTTGTCCACCTTCAGTTTTAAGAGTTCTTTCAGAACCCTTTCTTCTGTAAATGGGTTGGTATCAACTTCTGTATCCAGAGTGTTTCTACTGTTTGTTTTAGGTACCTCCCCCACTTCCTTTGTAAATACTGAGCAAAATATTTGTTTAGTATCTCTGCCTTTTCACAGTCACCCTCTGCCCACCCTCCCTCCTCTTTATTAAGCCTCACTATCCTCCCTTGGTCTTCCTTCGCTCCTGATGTACCTATAAAAGTTTTATCCCCTTCTTAACTGAGTTGGCTATGTTTTCCTCGGTTTGGGCCTTTGCTGTTCTGACTACCTTCCCAGCCTCCTTTTGCTTTAACTGATACAGTTCTCTGTCCTGCTCCTTCTGCGATTCCTTGTACTTCCTGAATGCTTTTTCTCTTGAACCTTCACTGCCACTTCCTTTGAGAACCATAGTGGTTTCTTACATCATTTTATTTTGTTTATTTGCTTTACACAAAGGCTAGTTACCTCTGTGATGGCAGTTTTTATTATTCCCCATTGTTCTTCCACCCCTCCTTCCTGCCCATTTGCTAGTGCATTGCATAGGCACTCACCCATTTTGGCAAAGTCAGCCCTCCTAAAGTCCAGTACTTTTGCCTTTGTATGGCTTGACTCTGTTGCTGTGTTTATTGTGAACCATACTGTTCGATGGTCGCTAGTTCCCAGATGGCTACCCACTTCTACATCTGTGATCCTCTCTCCATCTCCATTTGAGAGAACCAGGTCTAAGATTGCTCCCTCTTGAGTGGGCTCCAATACTAGTTGTCTAAGGCATGCCCCCTGTAGGGCATCTAGAATAACCCCACTCTTCAAAGTGGCTGCTGCAACTGCACTCCAGTTAACATCTGGCATATTCAGATCACCCATCAGCAATATCTCCCCTTTTTCTGCCATTCTAAGTATACTTTCTATCATTTCCTTGTCCATTTCCTCCCCCTGAGAAGGGGGTCTGTATACAACCCCTGTGCGGATTGTGGTGCCATTGCCTGTCTCCAAATTTACCCACAGTGCTTCTTCTCCTCCCTGTTTACCCTTTTGTTCTGTTGCTTTTATTCCTTCCCTTATGTAAAGAGCTACTCTTCCTCCTCTTTTACCCTCCCTGTCCCTCCTGTAGATAGTGTATCCTGGTATGTTTACGTCCCAGTCATGGTTTTGTGTGTACCACGTTTCTGTGACTGCCACGATATCCAGATGTTCCTCCTCCATCAAGGCCACTAATTCAGGAAGCTTGTTACCCAGACTACGGGCATTGGTACTCATTGCTTTCCATTTTTGGATGGCTTTACCTTCTGTTGCAGCATCCCCCACTGACCTTTCTACCACGGTCTTTTACTCGTTTAGTACCCTGTTTTGTAGGGAGAGGCTGGGATTTTCCTGCTGCTTATCAGTGCCTCCCCCTTTGACTAGTTTAAAAGCTTGCCAATGAAGCATTTAAACCGATTGCTCAAAAGACTTGTTCCCTTCCTGGACAGATGCAGACCTTCTATATTAAAGATCTTCTATATTAAACTGCTGTACTTGAGGGCCATTCCAAGGGTATTGCAAGATATAGATGATACCATGTCTACTAAAAAAAATGTCCATACTATCAGTGGACTACTTCATGGTAAACAAGATTAGCCAGTTCAGTAGTATTAAATATTAAATCTATTTGGGGAATATCAAAGAAATCATGATTTATGTCTAGCCATAAAATATCATCTCTTCCCAGTTCTGTTCTGAGACATTGTGAAAGAAAAATGTTTAGATTCTTTTTTTTTTTTTTGTGGTTCCAATAAATTCTTTACTATTTATTGTCTATCAAAAGAGGGATAAAAATTCCACTCTATCAGGATTATGAGAGGTACATGAGCATTTAAGTCTGATTTTCTAATATCAACTACAGCAGTCACCCTCTTGATTATGTCCTGATCCAAATTAAACATTGTCTGGGTTTGAGACATTAAGTTTGTTTAATGTACTTTGCATTGATTCTGGCTGCTCTAATGTGATTCTTAATTATAACAAAACAGACCTCTTTCCCATGGCTTCTTCTACTTTTTGAAAATCAACAACTATTATAGCCATATATCCAGGGTTTGGTTCAACGTGCCTGTATGCAAACATACAGGATTAGCATTCTCTTCAGTTTTTTATTTTTTCTGTAATGTTAATTGTGATTCTCCCGCATGTTTTGTGATGCCGTTTCATGTTATACATGAATCATTGTTATTCACCACATTGGATACTAGTGGGATTGATCTTGACAGAGTTACAGAATTACTCCATTTGACCTGTCCTCAGATGGGTTGCTACTCAAACTAGGAGAATCCTTAGGATTTAATCTGGATAGTGAGGCCTCATTGTCAGTATTTAAGTTTTTTTTTTTCGTTTTTACTAGGAGGGCATGATTTTCCCAGGGTCAACACTAGAAGGCCATCATTATTTGAGTTAATGAAATAAAGGAGGGAGGTTTACCTGGATGCATCTGTTATCCCTGATTCCCTTTCCTAGTCAGATTTTCTTGATTTTGCAGAGTGCCAAATGAGCCCTCTGGTTCCCTGTCCTTATTTATATTTTTATACAGTTTGGTAATTGTTATCTGGATTTCAAATATGCTATGTCAAGTATCTGTTATCACTTTCTTAAGAAGTCAGATTTTCTAGAATTACAATATTAGTCCTATAAGGATCTTTTTACTGTAAATTTAAGCAAGACTACACTTAAACAGGAGGAGGCTGGGTCAATGGGCAGACATTGATTCTGCTTGTTAATTGTTATCTGAGGGGATTCTGAATCCTTTATAAATGGGCCCCATACAACATCAGGTGAACTTAGATCAAGAGATCCCAAAAGGCAGTTTTTTAAGGTAGTAATATTAGTCTGTATGTTATCCTTTTCGGGTACATTGGGACTATGCTTTGTTTATCTTGATCTGAAATTAATGAAACTGAAGTATCTTGGACCAAACTTTTAAGCCTATTTATGGCATTTCCTAACTCAGATACTACTGTAGCCAGTTCTTAAGTTTTATTTCCAGCAATCGTCGCACTACCCAAGGTCAGCGTTCCTTCGAATACCGGGCCCCACTATGGCTCTCCCCTCTACCAACTGAACTAGCCACAATTAGCAAATTGACTCATTCAAATCTGCATTTAGGTCCCACCTCTCTGCACAAGGGAAATTCACCTGTCCTACCTGACCAATCCTCCTGTTTAAAATCCTGACTACCCCACCTATTTGCACTTCATGAGTACCTAACCTGCTACCTCCCCCTCCCTCCCTCCTCCTTCCTACCCCTTGCCCACTGACCTCTGCCCATCACGGATCTTACCTCCTGTCCCCCGGGCATTCTGCTCCATGCTCAAAACCCCATCCTCCCCCCTATCTCAACCTCCCTCTCAGACTTGGTGACCCCCTAACCTAGGGCTACTGCAAGACGACTTCCCCCTCTTCCACCTCCTCTCCTTAAAACCTCTCCCCCCACACTCTCCCTGGCAGCTACTCCTGCTGCTCTATCTTTAACTGTCCACTAAAGCTCTACCACTAACAAAGATCCTTGCTGTCTTTTGTCGATGTTAAATGTATAATTGTTTGCATCTCTGTGATCACTATTGTATGATATCCTTATCTTTCCTGACGTGGAACCTTTGTAAATGAGTTTGTAGCTCAAAGGTTGTAATCTGAGAATTCAATAAATAAAAAATAAAAAGCAATTTTCATTAAGTAAGAAATAATCCACTGTAGGGGGTATGGCAATATTGTAACAAACAAATGATGTGGGTGAGTTCTGAGGCTCAGGGTGCAGATGAGGCCTTCAACCACCTATTGTAGAAAGTGAGGTTATTAAAGCATTGACACACACCTGGAGTAGATTATTACACTTACTGTATAACATTCATAAAATGGTCAAAAGTGTTATAATCCTACTTCATGACCATCTGAATTTTCTGGATTGTTATATCATGAGAGTTCTTAGTAAACCTGTCACCAACATTTTGCAAAATGGGATCCAAGCTGGGTCCAGTATAAGGAACACTTAAACAAGTTCTACAAGGACAAACACTAACATTACAGGAACTTTTTAGTGATAATCTTAAACTCTTGTCAATTTTAGAGACATTGCATGTGACATGGATTAAAATAATATCTGACTGTTGGAAAACCTCTTTTTGGCCTAGTTCAGTTTTGTTGTCTCCATGCACAATTACAAATGTTGTCAACTAAATCCCCAATATTATCTACCTCATTCCCTGTTGTTTCCCTTCCATTGGGGTGGATGTTGCTTTTTCCAAATAGATATTCATTTCAGCTTGGTTTGACGATTCATTGGTTCTAGTTAGTTTAGTCTTTTTCCCTCTCTTTTTTCTTTTGGGAGTGCTATTATCATTCTCTTTGTTCAGTGAATCCATATATTTCATCCTCTAAATTTAAGAGGGAGCTGAGTGAGTACAGACATCAAGGAGTCTGCTTCCTGTCTAGAATTCATAGTGTGTACTATTATAAATACCAAAGAAAGAAGAAAAAAACAGAGATAAATTAAAATACTACATATATTATCAATTAATTATAATAGTCTTGCATTATTGTGTATAAGTAAGAATAAGGTAGATCTTATATGCTGATAGATTATTAATTATTAACAATAATAAATCAAAGCCATTAGGCTTTGAAATTGAAATTGGGAGGACAATCTCAAAGCCTTCAAACATACACAGTAAAACTTATCCAGTTTGTAAAAAAGTGTTCTAAAGCAAGATTTCAGTTCTCAAAATTATTACTGGTTCATTCAACTTGCTTCAAGGCAACATAAATCAATTAGTGTTACCAAAAGTTCTATAAAAACTTATTTTTTTCTCTCTCTGTAGCTTTGACATCTGTGATCACGTCTTTGTTTCTGGAGGTAGTTTGGAGGTATTGATACGCTGAGCCACCCTGAGATTGTTTTTAACCCCTGACTCTGGTGCCAAGCTAGCAGTGAATCTGATCCATTTTCATGACACTTCAAACAGGGAAAGAAAATTTCACCGAAGAGAGAGGACTGCTGGCAATAAGCGAGGAGGAACAGAAGGACTGGCTCAGAGCTGATCAAGAGGGAACTGGTGACGAGATTTTGTGTGACCAGGACATAACCTAGTGCATTTATTAATTATATTTTTTGGCTTTCAGAGTTATGGAATTTTCAGAGTTATGAACACCCCTCATTCCCATGGTGTTCGTAACTTTGAAGTTCTACTATACTAGACAAGGATGTTCGATATCCTCACTACTTTTTATCCTAGACCTGGAACCCTTAGCAGCAGCCCTTCATCAATCCTTGGAAATTAAAGGCATCTGTATTGGCTATACACAATACATGTCTCTTTTATATGCAAACTATTTACTAGTCATAACTGAAAATTTGGAACTGACTGCAAAATCACTTCTAACATTGTTTAATTCCTTTCATGAAATGTCTGGTCTCAGAGTGAACTATAATAAAACTGAGGGAATGCCATTAAACATTCCTTGTAAACCTTATATGAATAATTTGCTCGGTTGTTGATGGGCTCCTCAAGGCATCTCATATTTAGGGATAAAAATTCTCCCTAATCTTAATAAAATTTGGGACGCAAATCTTCTCCCTATGTTTAATGATATCAAAAGAGTCCATGATTGATGAAGATCACGTAAACTAACAGTGTCAGGTAAAGTCACTGCTATTAAAATGATACTCTCACCAAGAATCCTCTATTTATTATCCAATATTCTGCTAACATTACTGCCCTCCTTTCTTTCTAAAATCGATAAGTTAATAGGTGATTTTTTATGGGAAGGCTGTCCTCCATATTTCAGCTGTATTAAATTATGATCACATTGGTCTAAGGGCAGAGTTGGGCTCCCCTGGTTTCAAGCTTATTTATGGGCTTTTCGAACTATGCAAACTCTAAAATAGTTTATTAAACCTAACTCACAGATGCTGCAATGACTAGACATGGTGGCTTCCTTAACACCTGGCAGGCTTCCCGTCACCCTCATTTTTAACACTTTAACCCAAAAACTTAAAGGTCATCCCACCATTGTCTCTTCGACTTATTACTGGTTTAAGTTAAACAAATGGTTAAAGTCTAACCCTAAACATTACTCCTATTTGGGGGCAATTCTGGAATTACACTTGAGAATCAACCATTGTTTTATAGCCCGTGGAAACGTAAAGGAATAGTTTACTTGAATGACATTTTACTTAAAGCGTCACTCACAAGTGATTCATATTCTGGGTTACAAGCTAAGTGGAATATTCCTAAACAAGATTTTTGGAAGGACTTACAAGTGCAGGCTGCAGTTCAACCTTTGCTACGGCAGTCTGATGGCCAGCCATATACTGCCTCTTATATATCCTCTTGGTTGGTCACCTCATCTGGATTAGTCAGTAGAATATACAAACCTATCAGAGAGACCTTACCAGATCAGTCCCTTTCGGCTAAGGCTATGTGGGAATTGACTCTACAATCTAATATATCCAAATCATATTGGACAAAATGTTGGGCCCTTTGCCATACTGTTTTCAGAGATGTACGTAGTTTGCTTATACAATACAAAATTCTTCACTTTTGGTACAGAAAACCATTGACCTTATATCATTTTGGATTATCACCGAATGATAATAGTTGGTGCTGTAATGCTCCTGGTAGGAATTTGTTACATATTATATGGTCCTGTAATTTAATATACCCCTTTTTGGCAAAAGGTGCATCTTTTTGCATCTAATGTTATTAGGTTTACTATTCCTTTTGATCCTAAATATATACTGCTGGGAATCACAGATAAAGACACTAAAATAACACAACATCAAAACTAATGGCTTAATATCCTATTTATGCAGGCTAAACGCCTAGTTTTTTAATAAATTGGAAATCATCAAAGATACCTACCTTTGGAGATTTACTTAATAACTTATCTCAGGCTGCATCTTTTGAGCGCCTTTCCTGTCTGGCCCTAGATCGAATGAATGCATGAATTTAAACTATGCTGGCAGGGTTATATGGACTATTTACATCCTTCTTAATGTAGCAATGTTTAATGGGCTCTTTGAATATTGATTTCTAGTAATATTTTGTGTGTTTATGGCTATATAATGATGTCTCAATTATTATAACTGTTTTAAAGATGTACTCTTAATAGTTCTATTCTTTGCATGGCAGCACTTCGTTGTTTATTTAATCCACTGATGATTAATGTTTTATATCTTCAGCACATGGTATCTTATATTTTAACTTTCTCTTTCTTCTCCTGTGTGTTATTACTATATCCTTGTCATATTACTATATCCTTGTAATATTAAAGTAGCAGTGCAACGAAAATGGGTAAAAATTTTACCCCACCTTTTTTCCTTCCTAACTGATGTCAAATCTCTTCCAGTTTATTTTGGTGGTATCATTTTCAGTTTTCATCATCATTTAAGAATTTTATGAAGTTTTATAATAATTATTTCTCAAGAAAAAAAGATGGCTGCCTAATTTTTGCATAGAAATAATACTACGAACTGAGGAGGGTAACAGTCCAGACAAAAATGCAGATGTACAGTACACAGTTTAAGAAGCATCCAGAAAACCCAAATCAACAGTTCTGCCAATATTTTTCATAACCATAGCAGAAAATCACTTTTCAGAATAACTTTTTTCATTGCACTGCTGCTTCAAGCTCTGCATAGTTACTCTATTGTGGTTTATATTTCTAATAACAATAAAAAGATTAATTGTAAAAAAAAATTGCCATACGGGGGAGACTGAATGATCTAGGCATATACTCACTGGAACAGAAGAGGAAGAGGAGGGAGAGGGGTGACATGATTGAGACATTTAAATATCTTAAGTGCTTCAATAAAGTGCCTGTGGAGAGCCTGTTCCAGCTAAAAGAATGGCCAAGGGTGAGAGGATATAAATTACAAATCAAGGAGAGGAAATTTAGAGGCAACCATAGGAAGTAATTCTTCATTGACAGGGTGGTGGAAAATTGGAATGGGCTGCTGAGGGAGGTGGAGGGTGAGAGTACAGTAGGAGGGCTCAAGAGGGCATGGGATAAACACAGGGGGATGCTGAGAAGGTGGGGTGGACTATAGTTAAGGCAAACTGGGCAGACTAGGTGGGCCTGGTGGGCCTTTTCTGCCATCACATTACTATGTTCCTATTTGCCACAACAAAACAACATGAATACAAAATTAACAAGTAGAGTCTATTATACCACAGTTATCTAGTGCTAGCCAATCAGAACACAGGACAACTGGCAGTTATTGTCCCACAAGCTGCTATCTATAAACCCACAGTAGGTTATCCACATGTTAATCATGCCCACAGTAGGTTATTCATCTGTAACCACACCCACGGTAGGTTATCCGTATTCCCTTCTCTGTCTGTCCACAGTGGCTGTCCATTCTGGAGTCCGCTCACACTCTTGCTTCTTCAACATTCTTATGTGAGCCCTTCTACACTGCAGCCAAGTTTACTATTTCTGTCTCCAACAGTGACAGACTCAGGAAAAGAAGCTTACCACAGAGACTGAAGCTGAGTGAGGAGTGAGAGATTGTTTTCTTGCTGAGGTGAATGGGGCATTAGGGCAAGATGGGGGGAGAAAGAGAGAGAAAGAGAGAACAACAACTTTGTAGATTGGGGACAGAAAATGAAAACTTTGCTGTTTGTAATTTCTGCCTTTCAGAGATTTTGAAGCTCGAGCAGAGTTACAGCATGAAAATGGACTTTCAAAAGTAAAGCTGTGACTAAGGGCACGGGTACTACCACCAGCAGTAATGCACATGTCCCGAGTCACGGCTTTACTTTTCAAAGACCAATATCACCATGTAATACTGATCATTTTTCATAAGGAGTTCCATAAAAACATATTTCTAACTCCTAATGGTATAACAGTAATAACATTCATGTAGTTGGAGTATACTCGCAATAACCGGCTTCTATGGAGATTAAATGCTCGGCCTCGTTTTGGCATTTAATCATCCACAAAAGCCAGTCATTGCTTCGTACACTCTAACTGCACGAATGTTATCACTTACTTATACTATTTGTTGAGTGTTTAGAATGGGAAACAATCCAAATTAATTATGCTGGTATGGTTGTAATCAAAATTTACACTCCTGTATATAGCAGAACCCGTCTAAATTATTTCATAGTGATTTACATATACAGTACTTTCTGAGATGGTTTGCATTATTGGGGTACCGTATGTGTAATGTTGTTTATCTTTGAAATGAAAAAGGCTCTGTACTGCATACATCCTGGGAATGCCCTAAGCTCACCCCCTGGTGGAGCTTTATGTATTTAGAAATGAAAAGGATAACTGGACAACCCACTCCTCCGGACCCTACTATCCTTTTGTTCAGTGATTTTCTCATGTTAAATTTACACACGGTTCAACAAAAAAATATGTGCATTAGCCACCATGAGCACTAAACAACTCATACTGCAGAACTGGAATCCATCTGGTATTAGGGAAATTAACATTCCAAATGGGATAGGAGCTTTTAAGAGCATACAAAAGGCCAGTTGAAGAAGACCCAAAGGTCTATCTAGTCTGCTTGATGCAGAGCTCATGTGCGTATGCTACATGTTTTTCCCACTTATTTGTTTTAAGGACACTTTCATTATGGAAAATTTAATGGACACTTTCTATGACACAGATAATTTTAGAGACTGAGGGCTCCATATTCACAAGATTAGTGTGGGACTAGCGGAGTTAGCACCTGTGCTGACTTGGATTAGCGCCAGCACTCCAGGAGGAGGGAAAAATATATATATTTTTAAGATTCTATATTAAAATTATTAAGCTACTGTCTACCTTCAGTTATACAGTTCACTCTCAAATACTTATGGCACCATAAGAAAGGTTAATATGCAATCATTATCAAAAGAGAATAATTCAATCTGGTTTACTTGAAATATCCTAAAAAGCAGAGAAGAAATTGGTTATGCACTTCCAGTTGCCAAAAGCAGACATTAAATCAAAAGTTAGGCTTTATATCTTTGTAATATATGGATTTTTAAAAATAATACCCATGAAAAGCATATAAAAAAAATCCTGTAATATGTTAGTCAGTCCCATAATACTATACTTCCAGTCCTCATAATACTATACTTCCAGCCAATAATACCATACTTCCGGTCCTTGAAATAGTATCATTGGGACCTCACCGCTGCGGCTAGTGTCTGAAGCGTGTTTTTTTTTTCCTTCCTGAGAGAAAGAAGAGGGAGCGGGGTGGGGGGGCAAGTGGACAGTGAGGAGCGAGGAACAAGCATGGAACCGTCCCACAACTAATCCAGAGATAAAACCTCAGCACCGTCTCGCATCCATATATTACAAAAAATAACAATTAGGTTCCAGTGAATCACTCGACTGTAATTCCATCTCAAGGTTCTGGGGACATGGGAACCTCTCGCGCTTTGCTCTCAAGGTTACCTATGTCCCCAGAACCTCTCAATGGAATTATAGCCTTGTAATTCACTGGACCCTATCTACAGTATTATTCTATTTGTTACAATAGTTACTATTTTCAGACCTTTTTTTTAATGAAGTCAGTGCCTCTGGCTTACCAACTAAATTTGTTTTAGCAAATCAAATATTGCTATTATTGCTACAGCTGATAAAAATGGTTACATACATAAGTCAGTGGCTTCCAGCTATTCCAGTCTGCAAGTGACTTAGTCTTTCAATTTTTTGCTTTAACAAATGTGTTTACTGTTGAATTTGACATTAGCATTTGACTTACTCCTTAGATGTATGATTCTTCTTTGGTTGGAAATAGCACTCAACATGATCAGTAGGTGTGTTCTCAGTGGTGGTGTTCTCTATATTACAGCTTATAGTATAGCCTAGAGGTTAGACTATCGAGCTGTGAATGCGCTTGGTGAATCCAGCAGACCTGGGTTTGATACCCACAACCTCCACTTGAGGCTCTGAGCAAGACACTTAACCTCCCCAATGCTCCAGAGTCACCCCTGAAAACAGGTACTTGTGCTTAGTGGGCCTTAACTGGTTACCAAAAGAATTATAAAAAAAAGCCAAATTGCTGAAAGAATGCAGGACTGTCCATGCTTCAGTGGCCTAGATTCACCGTGTTCTGATGAGGTGTACTCTGCATGTGGTTGGTATTATCCTTAAGACAATTAAGTGGAGATTTACCCTTGGTAGCAAGGCTTCTATAGCACTAAAGAAAAAATTACTCACCTTAGTAATGTTGTTTCTTCTAATGGAGTCTTGCTGTATTCTGACAATAGCAGTGAGTCCCAACCTTCGAACTGCCAGTGAGTCCCAACCTTCGAACTGCCCCGGAGATGAAATAGTTAACTTTCCATGCCAGGCATGGAATGCTGAGCTCGAGCTCGGTTGAGACTCTGTCTGTTGCTGTTTGAACTCAAACCGTCAGATCTTTACGAGCTAAACTCACTGAGAGACCTGTGTGGAAGCTGTAAACCTACACTAGCCAACTGGCTACTAAACATAATAAACAGATTTTTTGGTCCTAAAACAAAGACTCAAGTCAGGAAACCCAAAAAAATGAATAAACACAACACCCACTCACCCAAAGAAAAGAGGGTGGTAATAAAAAAGGTGGGGCACCTCCTGAGTGCCAACACTGCTACTGCCCACCCACATCCCAAAAATAAAGGTTCTGAGAGGGGAAGGCAGGGGAGGTCAGAATACAGCAAGACTCCATTAGAAGAAACAACATTACTAAGGTGAGTAATTTTTTCTTCAAACAACATGAAGTCTTGCTGTATTCTATTAACAGACTTACCAACAGTACCTCCATGGAGGAGGACAGAACCTACTTAGGAAATAGGCTGTGAAGCACAACTGTGCCAAACCGAGCATCACTCCTAGCCTGGATATCCAGAGAGTAATGCTTGGTAAAAGTGTGAACTGTTTTCCAGGTAGCTGCTTGACATATCTCTAAGACAGGAATATCCCTGACAGCAGCCAGGGAAGCACCTGTACCTCTGGTAGAGTGAGCCCTCAGGCCTGAGGGTGGAATCCTACCTAGTTTTTCATAGCAAAATTGAATGCAAGAGACAATCCACCTGGCAATGGATCTTTTAGTGGCAGGTTTTCCTTTACCAACCTCACCATAAGTGAGGAACAGTTGGAGGGAGTCAAACCTGTGACCCTTGGTATGTTCTATGTAGTAGCTAAGGGCTCTTTTCACATCCAAACTGTGCAGCCTCCTCTCACCAGAGGAGGAATGGTCAGTGAAGAACACAGGAAGAGACATAGATTGGTTAAGGTGGAAGTCTGAAACCACCTTAGGTAAAAACTTCCTGTTAGTCCTGAGGACCACCTTATCTCTATGGAAAGAGATAAAATCAGGCTCCACTGACAGGGCTTGTAACTCACTTATGCACCTGGCAGAAGTGATAGCCACCAAGAACACAGTTTTCCAAGTCAAGTACTTAAGCTCTGCTGAGGACAAAGGCTCAAAAGGAGGTTGCATAAGCTGAGCAATGCAAACATTAAGGTCCCAAGCAGGGGCAGGGTCCCTGAATGGCGGATTGGTATGAAGCAATCCCCCTGAAAAACTTGGAGAATACAGGATGAGCTGAAAGAGAAGAAGGCTTACCTACTGAAAGAAAAGCAGAGACAGCTGCCAGATGCACCCTTAAATTAGGTGGCCTGAGTCCCAAGCTATTCAGATGAACCATATAGTCAAGGACTGTGGGCAGGTCAGCAGACTCTGGGGAAATATGCTTCCCAGTCACCATATGGAGAATCTTTTCCATCTGGAATTATAAGTAGTTCTGGTGGAAGGCTTCCTAGAAGTCTTTAGACTATCCATAACACCCTGAGAGAGAGGTGTAAATCAGCAAACTCTAACTCTTCAAGAGCCAGGCCTTGAGATTGAGAGATTTGAGATTCGGGTACCAAACCCTCCCCTGAGCACAGGTTAACAGGTTGTAATTCCTGGGAAGAGACAAGGGAAGGTGGACTGCTAAGGACAACAGGAGAGGGTACCAAGGCTGTCTGGCCAGTCTGGAGCAATCAGAATCACCTTGCAGGGTTGAGACCTGATTTTGACTAGCACCTTGAACAGGAGAGGAAGGGGGGAAAGCATACAGGAACTTCCCTTCCCAATTGAGAACCAGGGCATCCAGGGGGACTGAGCCCAACACTGGGGGCCTGCAGCAAAAAAGGGGAAGTTGGTGATTGTCTGGGGCTGCAAAAAGATCTATCTGTGGGGTCCCATCTGGAGAAGATCACCTCCAAAACCAGGGGATCCAGTGACCATTCGTGATGGCCCTGAGATATCCTGCTGAGAGCATCTGCCAGGACATTGTCCTTGCCTGGGAGGTGTACTGCTGTAAGGGAATGTTCAGGGAGTAGGCCAGAGACCACAACTTCATTGCTTCTGTGCACAAGGCCGAAGACCGAGTGCCCCCTTGCTTGTTGATATACCACATTGTGGTGGTATTGTCTGTCCTGATCTGAACAACTTTGTTCTGAACAGACTTGGAAAAAGCTTGAAGTGCAAGAAACACTGCTCTGAGTTCCAACAGATTGATGTGAAGCAGAGATTCCTGAGGGGATCACAACCCTTGGGTGGTCAGGTCTCCCGAGTGAGCCCCCCACCCCAAGAGGGAGGCATCTGTAGTAAGGATTAAAGAGTGAGACTGAGTGACAAAAGGAACTCCCTGTCTTAGATTGTCCTGGTCCTGCCACCACTGCAAAGCCTGGATCAGGGTTCGAGTCACTGGTATCAGTTTGGTCAGAGGATCCTTTTTCTGAGACCAAAAGGCTCTCAAGTGGAACTGAATGTCCCTCATCTGAAATCTTGCTCCCTGCACCACTGCTGTAGAAGCAGCCATGTGCCCCAGGAGCTGCAGAAAATGCCTTGCTGGTCGAGACACCTGTAACGTGAATGAAGAGGCCAGTGTGATAAGGGTCCTTGCCCTGTCCAGGGGAAGGAAGGCTCTTGCATTTTCTGTATCTAGCTCTGTACCTATGAAGGTGAGGTGCTGAACAGGCTCTAGAACTGACTTTTAAAGATTGAGAAGGAACCCTAGAGAGGTGAGCAGTTGCTGAGTTATCTGAAGGTGTAACTTGATTTGGTCTGGGGACTGGCCTACTATGAGCCAGTCGTCCAGGTATGGGAAGATGGCAATCCTTTGCCTTCTTAGGGAAGCAACTACTACTGCCAGGCATTTTGTGAACACCCTTGGAGCAAAGGTTAGACCAAAGGGCATTGCCTCGAATTGGTAATGGCCTGAGGGCAGCTCGAACCTGAGGTATTTTCGATGGGAGCTTCTGATGAGAATATGGAAATAGGCATCCTTGAGGTCCAGGGAGATTAGCCAGTCCCCTGGCCTTAGAGAGGGTAGAATTATTCCCAGAGTCACCATTTTGAACTTTGGCTTTAAAAGGTGCTTGTTTAAATATCTGAGATCCAGGATGGGCCGCCATTCTCCTGTCTTTTTGGGGGTGAGGAAGTACCTGGAGTACAATCCTTTCCCTTGGTGTAGGGGTGGAACCCTTTCTACAGCTCTGACAGCCAAGAGGGAAGAGACCTCTGCCTCTAGGGCAAGTGCCTCTGAGGGATTTGCAGGTGGAAAGGATCTTGTTCTCATCTTTGGAAATTTTTGGAAGCTGAGAACAAGTCCCTGGCTTACTACTTCCAGGACCCATTTGTCTGATGTTAAAGACTTCCAGTCCTAGACAAAGTAAGCCAGCCTGCCCCCTACAGGTGGTGGAGAATCGGCCCTGGCAAACCCATCAGGGTGCCTGTTTGGCAGGGAGTTTAGGCTGAGGGGTGGAAGCAGGCCTGCTTGTACCCCTTCTGCCTCTCCCTCTAAAGAACCCCCTCTGAGCATAGGCAGAAGAGGAGGCCTGGGCTTGGTAAAAAGGCCTATGAAAAGGCCTGCCCTGCCCCTGGATGCTGCCTCTGAGGTGGCTTGCCTTCCTTGGCCTGAGCACCCTATAGGTGGTCCTGTATTCATCCATTTTCATGTAGTTCTCTGTTTGCTCCCCAAACAGAGAATTACCCGCAACAGGAAAATCCATGGCCTTAGTCTGGGTATCCTGAGACAGGCTAGTACATCTGAGCCAAGCCATCCTACAAAGGGCCACCGATGTAGCCATGACTCTAGATGAAACATCATTGGAGTCCACTGCAGCATGGAATTGCACCTTGGATGCCTCAATACCATCAGCAGCCACCTGCTCCAGCTCCTTGGCAAGCCGGCCAGGGACCTGTTTAGCTAAAGCCATGACAGTGTCCCATCTAGATTTCTGATATCTAGCTGTATAGGCCATATAATTGGCCTGCCTGAGTCCCAAGGATGCTGCCATGTACTGTTTCTTTGCCATGGCATCAATCCTCCTGGAGTCTTTATCTGGGGGGTGTGAAGCCAAGAGTATATTAGCCTTATCACAGGCTGCAGCCTGCACTACCCCAACATGGCTGCATTGCTGGGTAAGGAACTCCGTATCTGAGCCTGATAGAGTATACCTCTTGTCCATTTTTTTATCCACAGGATGTATAGAATTAGAAGTCTTTAAAATCTTAAATGTATGTTTCCCAAAAGACTTGTGTAAGGGAATAGACAGCCTCCTGGACTCTGGGATATCCATCATTTCCACATAGTCAGGCTCCTCCTGGTCATCCACAACTTCTTCCATAGGAAGCTGAAGGGTTTCAGCCACTTTCTTGCAAAACATGAAATGGGAGGGGGACTCAGAAAGCCTAGGAGGAGACACTCCTGAAGGTCTGTCTGGGGAGATGTCCGGGTCAATGGGCACATCCAGACTTTCATAATCACATTCACTTTCCTCATACTCTCCTTCCTCCTCCTCCTCTGGTTCATAAAATTCTTCCAAATCATAATCCGGAACTGGTGGAACCGGCTGAACCGAGCGCCTTCCTGATGGTGCCGGTTCGGTCGGAACGGGGATAGCGACTGAACAATTTTTATCACTTTGGCTATTTCATCAGCGGTTGGAGAAGAAATTTTTGGATCCACACCAGCTGATTTATCCCCTTCTTGTTCTCTTAACCGGAACCAACTCTTCAGAATCGGTTCTCCTTTTGCCTGAAGAAGTTTCGCCCTGGTCAGAGGGCACTCCTTCTGGTTCGGTTTGAACCGAACCGGGCTGGCCATCCAGGTCAGCGGACTTTTTGGCCTCCCTTTCCCTGAGCCTACCAACTCTCTTTTCTAGGGTAGCTGCAGGAAAATTTTTACAAATCTGGCAGTCTGAATCGAGGTGGTCAAACCCCAGACAATAAACACAGGTGGTGTGGGGGTCAGCCTTAGCAAAGACTTCCCCACACACACTACAGTGTTGAAACCCAGTGGGCCCGGTTTTTCTTTTGGGTTTCTCAGACATGGTGCCAGTCCTAACAAAACTTACCCTTTTAATGGCAATCTGCCAGGCAAGACACTCTTATCGGTTCCTGACCGTGTTACGGGTCGTGGAAAAAAACGTAGTAAAATCTGTTTTTTTTAGAACCAATAAGAACCGGTAACCGCACTCTAAAAGTAGAAATAAAGATTTTTTAAACAACCTGATCGGTTCAGACCGAACCGATGAAACGTTTACAAGTTCCACACAAAATAGAAAACCAATATAAACCTATCTAGTACTCACGAATACCACAGACAGAGACTGAACCGACAGGTTGCGGTTTAAATACGGTTGAAAACCCAGAAAAACGGACTTTAACCGACAAATTGAACCGAGCAAAGGAAAAATCTCCGGAGCGACTGTTCAGTGAGGCAGAGTAAAGAATCTGACAGTTTGAGTTCAAACAGCAACAGACAGAGTCTCAAGCGAGCTCGAGCTCAGCGTTCCATGCCTGGCATGGAAAGTTAACTCTTTCATCTCCGGGGCAGTTCGAAGGTTGGGACTCACTGGCAGTTCGAAGGTTGGGACTCACTGCTATTGTCAGAATACAGCAAGACTTCATGTTGTTTGAATGAGGGATTACCAAGAGTTTATTGCTCAGTTTTTTCTTTCCAAGGATTCGCATCTAGCGAGTGCCTGTATGTAGCAGGCAAACAAAAAACTATATTTTTCTTTTGAATTAAATTTAAAGTAGCCAGCACCTATAGACTAACTAATCGCAACCTTAGCGAGACTCCTTGTGTTTGTACTGACAGCATCCTAGTGAATGCTATCTTGAGACAGCTGACTTTTAACACAAGCAAAGTGCCCCCCCTTCCGGTGATGTCACCCTTTCTCTTATGGAAGATACAGAAAATCATGCTTGAGGTATGCTTTGTGGATACCAGGGCTGTGTTTACATAGATAGCGCCCATAGTCTTGAAACTTCAGGTGCCCCCACCACCACTGACCCGTGCACCCAGTGTGCACCAGGCGTGTCCCCCCCAACACACACACACATACCCCTCCCTGCCATGTCCTGCTGAGTTACATCCATACCACAGAGTCCCTGCCTGGTCCCACTTATACCCTTTTGAAAGCTAAACTTGTATAAAACTTTTCCAGAATATGAACATTTTTACAGTCAAAATTTTAAAATTCCTTTTAATAAACTGTTTACACTTATTTAGAGGTGGGAAAAAAACAGTCTATCAGCACACAACCAAGCACACTCACTTATTTATGCATTTGATCTGAACAAGGCCAAACAGTGTGCATTCTTATTCAGAGTCTCCTAGTTAGAAAAAAGTAATGCACTGAACAGAACAACAGTCACTTTTACCTAAATGGTCCGAGTTCAATCACTGCAAGTCATTCAGGGGTAGCTTTTTAAGGCTAAACTAAAGTTAGTGTCATAACAGACAAGCTGCAAGAATAAATGCACTGCCCAAAACTCCCTGTTTTAACTTCTTTAGGAGTTAGAGAAAAAAAAAATCTGCAGGTCATGGGGGGGCAGCATTTTAAAATGGAGGCTTGTGGTTAAACTTGTTTTTTATCCAAGTGTTCCAAAGGTCAGGGGGCAGCATTTTTGTTACTAAGTGTGGTGATAACATTATTTAAGAATAAAAGCTACTGCAGTGCCAGTCAGTGTCACTGTCTGATAATACAGAACCTGTGGGTAAACAGTCTGAACTCTGAAGCTGCTGCTATCACTTTAATTTACAGGAGAAAAAAAAAACCTTGAAATTCATTGCAGGTCACGGGGTTGGAGAGGTAGCATGCATCCTGAACTTTCTAAAATACAAATGGATACACTACAGATCAACCAGGAGCAGCATTTATTTTTGTTACTACATAACACAGACAATAAAATAAGATAAGCTTCAAACAAACTGCCAGACGACATTGTGTGCAATAAAGCAAAAATGGTACCTGATATGCCTTGAATGATTCTGTGGAAAGGTAAATAGTCTGGCAGAAGATGTAGGCAGCAGATATTTATCCAGAGAAGCTGACCGACAGGACACGATGACCCAGTCTGTCCGACTAGTTGTGATGAATGATGCATATGCGTTGATTTGGAACACACCTAGTCTACAGCTCACCTCACACATACACTGGCTGGCACTGCTCACTCAAAAAGATGAAGAACAGTTCTGTTTACTTACTAAAGTAAAGTGGGTCTGGTGATGACTGTGCGAGTCTCAGTGACCTCTCAACTTGCTTTCAAACTTCTCCCCGACCAGACCAGCCATGACTACTGGGCTGACGGCACTGTCTGCACTCACTGTCTGGCAAGGAAGGTCCCTCTCAGTCTTTGCTCTCCAGCCTACCCGACTCCTCCACGCTCGCTCAGTCAGGTCAGGAGAGGACGGAGGATTTGAATTTCTTTCACTTCAGTCCACAATACAGTTTTATTTTATTTATTTATTTATTACAGAGATCAGAAATACCTTTGAGTCAGAGACTCCTTTACAAAGGTTCCACGTCACATAGAATATCTACAGATATACAATACAGTGAGGACAGATAATCAGTACAGTACATGTTACAGAGTAGAGTTATGTTCATAACAGGAAACAGTTAGGCTAGCTATCAAGAGAAAAACAGGGCTTAACATCCATGGGGGGTTAAGAGCAGATTGCAGAGGCAGGCCAGAGGCCACTGTCAGGTGTAGACTGGACAGGAGGCACCGATTCACATACAGACACAGTCACTTGTGAAGTGAAGATGAGCCCTGAGGTGCATTTTAAAGTGTCCAATTCTATGATCAAGGCGCAAGGTGGAGGGTAGGTTATTCATCCACAAGGGAGCCCTGTAAACAAAGGATCTTGGAACTGAGCTGTGCGACAGGAGGATGGAGAAAAGAAAGGGTGTCAGAGCTACGGGTGTGCTTAACTTTTGAGTTCTTAGTGATTAAAGGGGTGAGTGCAGTGGGGAGGCCAAGGGTATTTTTTGCCAAGACACAAGTGTGGAATTTGATTCTGTTGTCAAGGTTCAGCCAGTTGGTATCCTTATATAGAGCACAGGTATGGGTGAGTCTGTCACATCCTAATATATAAGACAACAGGCCTTGTTTGGGACAGTCTAAGACTATCAGGCTGAGGGCTAGCCCTCAAAAATCAGGAGACCATAATCTAGCAGGAGAGTACCGAGGGAGGAAATAGCAAGCTTAAGGGCCTCAGGGGTAAGGTAATGTTTATAGCAGTGCAGGAGCCCTAGCCGGATATTTAGGGCCTTGGATAATTGTTGTATATGCTCATGATAGGTAAGGCCAGCATCCAAAGTGATGCCTAGGTATTTAAATGAATGCACAAATTCAAGGGGAGTCTGGGATGCTGATAGTATTTGTGGGAAAAGCCCAATTCTGGAATTCTGCGGATGTGCGAGTAGCATACACTTGATCTTTATATAGTTAATAGTAAGGCGTTGTGAGGAGAACCAACTTTCAACAGCCTTAAAGGAGGACTGGAGGGAGTGGTGGAGTAGGGAGGGGTCAGGGCTGGAGGAGAATATGACAGCATCATCTGCATATAGTAGTGAGTTGGAGGTGCAGGATGCGGGAGGGAGTTTAGGAAGAAGCTGAAAAGGAGGGGACCCAAAATGGACCCTTGTGGGACCCCAGAGAGGACCAGAGATTTAGGTGAGAGGGTATTGCCAATTTTAACTTGAAGGGTCGGTTGGTAAGATAGTCAGCGAACCATCCACTGCTTCCTGTGAGAGACCCAGGTTGAGCAAGAGGTTTGGAGTAGTGAATGGTGGGCGGTATCAAAGGCCTTGGTGAGGTCAATGAAGATCGCCCTGTGATGTGGCCTTTATCCAGTGCAGTGTGGATATGAGATGTTAGATCAAGCAGGGCAGTAGTCGTGCTGTGACCTTTGAGAAACCATGTTGTTGTTTGCAGAGTAGGTCATATTTATTGAGGTGGTCAGTGAGCTGATCCGACACTATCCTCTCTAAGGCCTTGGAGAGGGGGGGAAGTATGGAGATAGAGCGGTAATTGTTAACAGAGGAGCGGTCCCACCTTTAAATATGGGCGTGATGTAGGCGGATTTCCAAATGGCAGGGAATTTGCCTAGGGAGAGGGAGAGGTTTAAAATATGGGTGAGAGGGGCAAAGACTTCCTTAAGGGAGAGCTGAAGAATTCTGAGGTCTAGGGAGTTGGCGTTGGAGGAGACGTGGCTAAGGGCAGCCATAAGATAAGGTTCAGCTGACAAGGGAGAGTTGTGGTGAAGGTAGAAGGGGGGGCACCGGGGTTCGGGGCGGGTGAGCTAGGAGCAGGTGGGTCATAGAAATTCAGGGGTAGAACATGGCTAAGATTGGAGAAGGCATTGCAGAACGCTGCAGCAATGTGAATAGGGTCAGAGGTCAAGGACCCATTAGACAAGACTTGGGCGGGGACCTGGTTGGGGACCTTACCGCAAATTTCCTTAATGTTGTTCCAAAACTTACGGCCAGAGCCCCAGGAGGAGGTTAAGGCGGATTTATAGTATTCTGCTTTTGCCCTACTTATGGCCCAGGTGCACTTGTTCCTGGCCATTCTATAATTCTGTCTATCTTGGGGGAGGCCAGACTCGATGGAGAGGTACCATAGTGAGTCTCTGGTTCGCATTAAAGTCTTGAGCCGTTCAGTGAACCAAGGTACATGATTGCCTTTAACCATTCTTATCATGAATGGTGCATAGAGATCACAGATATTGTTGAAGGACTGGGTAAATAAGTCCAAGGCAGTGTCTAGGTTTATAGTGTTAAAAATGAAGGACCAGTCCACAGCCCTGAGGTGCGCTTTTAGTTGTGCCAATTTACCAGGACCAAGTTTACGTTGCACAATCATTTTGGGAGGGATCTTGGGATTTTACAGGACCGGGAGCAGAGAACTGGAGAATGGTCACTGAGGCGACTGGAAGGACAGAAACGTTCAGAAGAATCTTGCCGGGTGATTGGAAAGATGAGGTCCAGTAGGGAGGAGGATCCAGCACGTGGATCCAAACGGGTAGGGGAAGTGACCAATTGAGTTAGATCTTGGGCTGTGGCGAGATCAATGTATGGAATGGCATCCTTACTTAGCCAATTGATATTAAAATCACCAAGCACAAGTAGTTCCGACTGTGATGGTAATGTGTCCAAGTGCGACAGTACTGCTTGGAAAGCTGATTTTTGGTCACTTGGGGGAATGTATACTGTTGTAATGTATAATGGGTTTTGGGCTCTTCCCAGAGCCAGCTTGACTGTGAGGGCCTGTGCACCAGCCCCCAGATGAGGGGAGTGGAGTAGGTGACTTTGTAAGGTATCCTTAGTGTAGAGGGCACAGCCACCCCCTCGCATACCATGACGATCTGCACGGTAAAGGATGGAGCCGGGCAAGGATACGGAGGAATCCGGGGTCCGAGGAGAAAGCCAGGTTTCACACACTGCAATGACATCAGGTTGATGTTGAAGTACCCAGGCCTGGAAGGAGTCCCATTTTTTTAGGATGCCACAAATATTGAGAGAGGCAATGTGTAACTGGCCGAGTGCGTTGAGGTGGCATCATGCCAAATTGTGGTCAGAGATTGGGGTGGATATTCCCAGACAAGAGGAGGAGGAGAAGGAGGAGTCTTGAGGAGGGGTACCTGGAGCACTTCCTCTTTTTGAAGTGGGATATCAGGGAAAGTGGTAAAGTGGTGGAGATTGTGGGAATGGGTATTGCATGAGCGTTAAGGTAAGCCTGAAGGAGGTAATGAAAGTCTAGGGTGGATGACGGTGTTGCATATTGAGGTTTCTGGGTAAGGACAGCCCCTGGGGGAGCAGCAAGGGTTGCTTGGTAAGGCAGGCCTGCATGGAAGTTAAGAGGAGTGTGCGTTAACTGCCAAACCCCTATAACAGGTGCATGGGGGCTGGTGGTTAACCAGAGTAAGACTAGCTGCCAAGTGTTCAGACTGCAGCCAAGTGGGGGGGGCTGGGGTACATCAGGGTACGACGGGGGGCTGGGCAGGGAGGAGCAAATGGCAAGCAGAGCAATTATAGTAATCATCCTGACACTAACAGTTGGAGGCACAATGACAGCCAGAGAGTCAGGAGATCAGGCAATGGAGCAGCCTCTAGTGGTTAAACGATATAAGCTGCAAATGGGAAAATTGGCTGATTGGTTCCCGCTCCCTATAAAAGGGAGTGCTCACCAAGGGTGGTGGTGGGGGTGGTGGGGAGCTGACACCCTGCATCAGCGGGGCCAAATTCCAGCAGCACCACAGAGTCCTGGAAGGAAGCAGCAAGTCCAGTGGCTCTCCAGATAGTCCCATACCTTTGTCCGCTTGTAATCGGGGGTGGGGGTGGGGAGGCGCCAAGTAACCAACTAGCCCTCTCGACCACATCGTAGCATCTGTGGAGAAAGCAGAGGATAGGTAAGGTTTTTATCTGGTCTGTGCACGGGAAACAAAGGGGGAAGGGATACAGCAAGAGAGCGTTGATCGGACTGCAACTATATCATAAGCTGTAAGATCTAGGTAAACTAACAAGTTAGACTAACATTCCAGCAGCACAATATACTTTGCAACTTCAGCCTCTTGTACTCGCTCTTACACGTAGCTGCAAATCCGTGGACAGAAATTAATTAAATGAGCCAGTTCCTGCTGCTAAATCAGACCTGGCACAAGTCTTAGGCATCGGTAGCAATAGCAGTCTATAATAGTTAAAATTTAAAAGAGTTACTGCTACTATGGTGTTCTGTTGCAGCTCTGACTGTGGTTGTAGTGCCAGAAAGCCGAAAATTAACCCCGGAGCAAACCTTAAGGCAACAGTCAAGTTCAATAAAAAAAGGCGCCAGGAATCAAAATCACAGTTCTTAAGGCACCAGTCAGTAATATAGAAATATATGGGAAACACTGAAAATGTGCCCCTGCAGAAGACTATCTCCACATCTGCGCCCGACTAAAAAGCCAAGATTCAAATTCCAGCAGCACCACAGAGTCCTGGAAGGAAGCAGCAAGCCGGTGTCTCTCAGCAGATAGTCCTGTACTTTTGTCCGCTTGTAATCGGGGGTGGGGTGGGGAGGGTGCCGTAGCCAACTAGCCCTCTCCGACCGCTTCCTTAAGCGTCTTTGTCCGCTTGTAATCGGGGTGGGGGTGGGGAGGCGCCGTAGCCAACTAGCCCTCTCAACTGCACCGTGGCGTCTTTGTCCGCTTGTAATCGGGGGTGGGGTGGGGGATGGCGCCATCAGCCAACAGCCTCTCGACCCGCACCCGTGGCGTCTTTGTCCGCTTGTAATCAGGGGTGGGGGTGGGGTGGGGGATGGCGCCGAGCCAACCAGCCCTCTCACCGCACTCATAGCTGCCTTTGTCCGCTTGAATCGGGTGGTGGTGGGGAGGGCGCCAGAGCCAACTAGCCCTCTCGACTGCACCATAAAGCCGCCTTTGTCCGCTTGTAATCAGGGGTGGGGTGGGGTTGGGGAGGGCACCGTAGCCAACTAGCCCTCTCGACTGCACCCGTGGCATCTTTGTCCACTTGTAATCGGAAAATTGGGGAATTGGGGAGGCGCCCGTAGTAACTACCCTCTCGACCGCACCGTAGCGCCTGTTGGACTAAAATTAAGTAGCTGTATCTGGCTGGTCTAGCTGCTCCAGACTAGTACTACCGCTCCGCATCTGCTGCTTGCTTCCAAGTCCTGAATCTCCTATGCAGTCACACTTGTCTTGTCTCTGCGATGGTGACTCTCCCAGACAGAGACCCAGTGGACTTGAAGACACTGCGGCTTGTGGCTTGCGGCGCATGCTCTCTCTCTCTCTCTTCCTCCCAGTTCCGGCTGGCAGAGTGGCGGTTGATACAGTTCTCCTTCTACCTTCCAAGTACTTTGCTGTACTTGTACTGGGGCCATTTAAACTTGCCGCCCCTCTTACTTGAAATGGCAGCGAAGTGGAGGATGCACAGCACAGTATACACCCATCGAAGACCTGATTGAAATCCTAAATCACAAGGTCCGAGGGGCGCTGCTGACTTACTGAGGATAATAGTTTCATACGGGGGAGGGGTAGAGCGAGCGGGCAGGTGGGACACCAACAGTCGGAGTAAGTACATTGATGTCAGCGTCAAGTCAGGGTCAGGTCAGCCATTGCCTAAGCGGGGGGTTGGGGGTGCCAGCAGTCATGTACATTGATGTCCGTCATCCATTGCCTAAGGGGGAGGGAGCTTGTCATCAGCACAACAGCAGGAGAAATAAACATTTATATTCTGTCACGACAAAGGGGAGGGCAGGAGCCAATTATTTAAATGACGCTGGCAGGGGTCCCTTAGTAGAGTCTGAACTGGAACGTCTTTAGACTTTTGTGTCTTTTTTTTGTTTTGTTTTCAGCAAGACATACTGGCAGACAACACAAGCAGCCAGCCCAGAAAAAAACTTTCTTTTTTAACTTTTTTTTTTTTTTTGCTGCCTAATTTTGCAGGTACCCCTAAATGACTGGTGCCCCTAGGCTGCAGCCTAGTTAGCCTACGCACAAAAACGGCCCTGGTGGATACCCATGTGAGGCTTGTTAACTATATCAAAATATTAAAAGTATAATTTAATGTAAACAAATTGTAGATAAGCAGTGTGCTATATTTTGAAACATAATGAGTACATAAAAAGGTATTTATCCTGAAAAACACTATTGGGTTAATAGACTAAATACTGCAAGATAAAATGTCAACATGCCAACATGTGTTTTTTTTTGGTTTATGTTTTTATGGAAGGTGCAGTCTTCTATCAGATTTGCATTTGCATCTTAGACCCTCCAAAGTTCTTGAAAAAAGTAAAATTAAGCATATATTGCAAACACATCCCCGGAAAAATTAAAAGACCCAAAGGTCATGGGATGCTGTAGAGCACTGGAAACTGCCGCGGGTTCAGGTGACTGTATCTTGGCGGTACTGTAAAAGTTGACAACATAAGCAATTAAAAACTAGAGTGCATTTCCAACAAGAATAAAATAAGAAGTGTGTTTCAAAGCACAAAACAATGATAGCAATGTTAGCAACAACAGCAATCAACCTGAACAGTATACAAACCCAGCATAGCCTGCATGCTCTGTGTACTCCATTCTCAGTGCCAGGAAAAAACAAGCATTTGTCAATGCCGAATGTTTGCTTGCTGGCATTGGCAGTGGTAGTGTAGAAGTTACAGAGCTGCGTAATAGGAATGGCAATGAAGTATTGAACTGAAGCCAACCCCACCACCACCCTGCAGAGAGTGACAGGCATTGGGGTGTGCCTTTGGGTCGTCAGGCATAACGACCACGCCATTTCACCACACCCAACCCTGCAGACACTGACAAGTGTCACGGTGTGCTGCCAGGGTCTTTGGCCCTTATCGCACCCATTCCATCAGGAAATACGGTGAGATGGAGTGCGGTATGGGAGAATGTGGTAACGTTTGGGCCGAAGAGTCCGAGGCACACCTTGATGCCTCTCACTGGCTGCAGGGTGTGGGTGGGGGTGGAATGGTATGAGCATTACAGGCAAGAATCCCAAGTCACACCCCTGATGTCTGTCATTCTCTTCAGGGTGGGGCGTTATGGTCGGAAACCCTAACGCCTCAGGCATTCGTTGGTATTTTCACTCCAAATTTTCAACATGGTGTTTTTGTGACCCCCACCTCATGAACAGTGGCAATATCAGTTTGTTAGCTGAAAACTGCTTTTGCACAGTGACTACGGCATTTGGCACCACAGGTGCAAAAACACATTCCAAACAGGATGTGAAAAATGACAGCGGTACTGTTCATGGGGAGGTGTAAAAAATGGCAATGTTGAAAATCTGGTGTGAAAATCTTAAAAAAACTGGTGAAGTCACGAGCGTGCATAGAAACTGTGCAACGCACACCCGTAATGTAACTAGTTTGGGGATTTTTTTACAGCAGATTGTTAACACAGGCATTTTGGGACCTCGATCATAGAACAGTGTCAGCGTGATTTTCTTTATCTGTCCCGAACAATGATTTCCCACAGCGACCATGCATTTCTCGCTGAAAGTGTGAAAACACATTTCGGCCATGTTGTGGAAAATGACAGCCATACTGTTCATAAGGAGGTGTGGAAAAATGCCACTGGTGAAAATCTGGACTGAAAATATTACAAATTCACGAACTTACGAGGGTGCGTGGAAACTGCGTAATGCTCACTCGTAACACAGTCATTTTATGGAGTTTTGTCACCAAATTTTCAACATAGCCATTTTAAGACCTCTGCTCATGACCAGTGTCACTGTGATTTTCTTAATCTGTCCCAAACATTGTTTTCGCACCGACTGTACCATTATGCGCTACATGTGCAGAAACAAATTTTAGGCGAGATGTGAAAATGGTAGCTGTACTGTTCATGGGAAGTGCGGTAAAATGGCACTGTTGAAAATCTGGTGTTAAATATTGCAAATTCGCAAACTTGCCAGCGTGTGATGGGAACTGCGCCAGCGTGCGCTCTCAAAACAGTAATTTTGGGAAATTTTTTCACCAGATTTTCAACACAACCATTTTAACAACTCTGCTCATGACCAGTGTCACTGTGATTTTCTTAATGTGTCCCATACATTGATTTTGCACACCGACTGCGCCATTGTGCGCTACATGGGTGGAAACACGTGGGTGAGATATGAAAAATGACAGTTGTACTGCTCATAAGGAGGTGTGGTAAAATGGCAATGTTGAAAATCTGGAGTGAAAATATTGAAAATTTGCAAACTTACGAGCATGCGTGGGAACTCTGCAACGCATGCTCGTAAAACAGTCATTTTTAGGAATTTTTTCACCAAATTTTCAACATAGCCATTTTAACACCTCTGCTCATAAACAGTGTCACTGTGATTTTCTTAATGTGTCCCATACATTAATTTCACACACCGACTGCGCCATTGTGCGCTACATGGGCGGAAACACATTTTGGGTGAGATGTGAAAAATGACAGCTGTACTGCTCATAAGGAGGTGTGGTAAAATGGCAATGTTGAAAATCTGGAGTGAAAATATTGAAAATTTGCAAACTTACAAGCATGCGTAGGAACTGCGCAACGCACGCTCGTAGAACAGTAATTTTTAGGAATTTTTTCACCAAATTTTCAACATAGCCATTTTAAGACCGCTGCTCATGAACAGTGTCACTGTAATTTTCTTAATTTGTCCCATACATTGATTTTGCACACCGACTGCGCCATTGTGAGCTAGTTGAGCGGAAACACATTTTGGGTGAGATGTGAAAAATGACAGCTGTACTACTCACAAGAAGGTGTGGTAAAATGGCAATGTTGAAAATCTGGAGTGAAAATATTGAAAATTCGTGAACTTATGAGCGTGCGTAGGAACTGCGCAACGCATGCTCGTAAAACAGTCATTTTTTTGAATTTTTCCACCAAATTTTTAAAATAGGCTTCTTGAGAGCCCACTTTATGAACACTGGCAGTGTCATTTCATTAATCAGTGCTGAAAGGTGATTTCGCAGTCACTGTGCGGGCCCGAATAACGCCATGACAGTGACAGCATTCATGAGAAGGGGTCTCAAAAACCCCATGTTGAAAATTTGGTGCAAAAATTCCAAAAAATGCCTGAGATATGCAGCAAAGTTGAAAAAACCCTATCTATTACATTATACAGCTTACCGGCATTCCCTCAGTTAGCGGTCGGCTTTGAAGAGTGCAGACGTGTTCCCGGTCCACGAAGTCGTGCTGCCAGACTCCAGAGGTAAGTATGGGGTGAGGGGTGTGTGGGGAGGCAGGTGCGCGAGGGGTGGGTGCAGGTGGGGGCAGGAGACTTAGGACCGCTTTTAATTTACAGTTTTTAATTATTAAGACGACGCGGATGTTTGCCAAGCTGAGGTGGGATCCCAGCTTGGCAACTGGAAAGAATGTTTGGGCTGGAGCTGACGGGGATTGGGCACCCCTGCCGGCCATAGTGGCACCAGGAAAGCTTTTTAGGGTGGCATGGAGCCGATGGGGCATTGGGCACCCGTCGGGCTATACCTGTATGTGCAAGGAGAAGCGCACAGCACGAATATGCGTGGCAAGGCGTGTTGGGAGGGAGCTCTGCTCACTGAAGTGGAGTTCTCCCTTTCAACTGTATGTCACTGCATTTTCAGCTGTCATAGACAGCTGGAGCAGTGATTGGCGCACTGCAACCGCATCTGCAAACACACTGACTGAATTGGAAGAGGCTGACACACCTCTGGAAAACTCGGATGATGGCACTATGTTTCTTGCACATGCATGCAAGCAAACATAATAAACCAAGGCTCAGTTGTGGGCCCCCTTTTGTTTAGCTTTTTCAATAATGAAATTCCCAAAGTATGTGTAAAATATAAATTTCATTGCATGCCAAGATCTGAACAAGATGTTAGAGGGTGTGCAATGAGGCTGTGTATGTACATAGTTATGGAGTGTACATAGTGACCACGCTCAGTTTTGGGGTGTGGACCCGGGATTATCCTGGGTATGTGTATGTTTGTCTAATGATCATTAGAAGAAAAACACAATAAAGAAGTTTAAAAAAACAAAAATTCCATTGCATGCCAATGACACAGCAATTAATGCACTAGCAGAAATACAGGTACTTCAGGAGGTCCTTAGCAACTTACTGTGCAGATATATTATACTTCACTCAAGGGCGGACTAGATGGACTGCAGCTCTTTTTCTGCCATTCTCTTCTGTCTACCAGGGAATCTACAGCACTGGCTTCCTGATAACAATCTACTTTTTAACTACAAAAACTAAAGCTACGAGTTTTCCTAATGCCAAGAAACAAGATCCTTGCCACTTCCTTTAGGCATTGTCCCTCTTCATAATGTCATCATTGAAAACCCTCTTGTGTTTTCTGTACTTAGGGTTGAGACTGGTCAGGATACTTTTTTACAGTAACCATGTTGAGTCTCTTAGCACATCTGCTCGTTATCGGATTACTCCCACAGTCACCATTTTGAATTTTAACTTTAACAGGTGCTTGTTTAAGTATCTGAGGTCTAGGATGGACCGCCACTCCTCTGTCTTTTTTGGGGTCAGAAAGTACCTGGAGTACAGGCCTTTTCCCCAGTGTGTTGTAGGGATTCTCTCTATGGCTCCGAGGACCAAGAGAGAAGAAACTTCTGCCTCTAGGGCAACAGTTTCCAATGTGTTTGCTGGTGGAAAGAACCTGGCCTTCAGCTAGGGACATTTTTTTGAAACTGAGTGCCAGGCCTTGGCTTACTACTTCCAGGACCCATTTGTCCAAAGTGATAGATTTCCAAGCCTGGAAGTAGTAAGTCAATCTGCCTCCTACAGGGATGGGGGAGTCGACCCGGGCTGACACATCAGGGTGTCTGCTTGGCAGGGGCCCTGGACTGAGAGGAGAATGCAGCTCTGCTCATCCCCCTTCTACCTCTCCCTCTAAAGAACCCCCTCTGGGAAAAAGGAGAGGAGGCCTGAGCTTGGAAGAAAGGCCTTTGAAAGGTCCTGCCCCTGCCCCTAGACTGCTGCCTTTGAGGAGTGGTTTGGTTTTCTTTGGCCTGAGCACTCCTATAGGTGGTCCTGTACTCATCCATCTTTTTTATGTAATTCTCTGTCTGCTCCCCAAACAGAGAATTACCTACAACAGGGAAATCCATGACCTTAGCCTGGGTATCCTGTGATAGGCTAGTACATCTGAGCCAAGCCATTCTCCGAAGAGCAACAGATGTAGCCATGACTCTAGATGACACATCATTGGAGTCAACAGCAGCATGAAATTGGATTTTTGATGCCTCAATACCATCCGCAGCCACCTCCTCCAGCTCCTTGGCCAGCTGGGGGAGGCCTGCTTAGCCAGCTCCAAAACAGACTCCCACCTGGACTTTTGGAACCTGGCTGCATAGGCCATGTAGTTAGCCTGTCTGAGTCCCAAGGAGGATTCCAAATACTGCTTCTTGGCCATGGCATCTATCTTCCTGGAGTCCTTATCCAGGGGGTGTGAAGCCAAGGGAATGCCAGCCTTATCACAGGCTGCAGCCTGCAGTACCCCAACATGGCTGCAATGCTGATACAGGAACTCCGTACTTGAGCCTGAGAGCATATATCTCCTTTCCATACGTTTGTCCACTGGAGGCAAAGAATTTGGAGTTTTTAAAAGTTTATGTGTCTGTTTCCCGAAAGATTTATGCAAGGGAATAGACAGCCTCTTGGACTCTGGGATGTCCATCATCTCAACGAAGTCAGGCTCTTCTTCCTCCTCAACAGCTTCATCCACAGGGAGCTGGAGGATTTCAGTCACTTTCTTGTAGAATATAAAGTGGGAAGGGGACTCAGAAAGCCTAGGAGGGGAAACTCCAGAAGGTCTGTCTGGGGAGATGTCCAGTTCAATAGGCTCATCCAGACCTTCTCCACCATCATACTCCTCTTCTTAATCTTCTTCATCTTGTATTTCCCCCTCCCATTTTGGGTCATAGCATTCCTCCAGAGAATAATCTGTAACCAGAGGAACCGACTGAACCCAGCGCCTACTGGCAGGGGCCAGTTCGGTCGGAACCAGACAGAGCGATTCTACAATGCTAATTGCCTGGGCAATTTCATCGGCCGTTGGATGGAGGGATTCAGGGTCCTTGCTTTTCTGTTTTGTAGGAACCGACCCCCCAGAGTCAGGTTTCCTCTTGCCCAAGGAAGTATTGCCCTGGTCAGAGGGCACTCCCTCAGTTTCGGTTGGAACCAAACAGGGCTGACCATCCAGGTCAGCGGACTTCTCTACCTCTTTATCCCTAAGCCTGCCCAACCTTTATTCTAGGGTGGTCTTAGGGAAATTTGTACAGATTTGGCAGTCTGAATCAAGGTGGTCAAACCCCAGACAATAAAAACAGGTGGTGTGGGGGTCAGACTTGGCAAAGGCCTCCCCACACACACCACAGTGCTGAAACCCAGTGGGCCCGGGTTTTTTTCTGGGTTTTTCAGACACGGCCACAAGCAAATAAACTTACCTTTTACACGGCTTCAGGCCACATAAGACTAACCTATCAGTTCCTCACCGTGTCACGGGTGTTGGAAAGAAAACAAAGATGCATTTTTTTTTTAGAACCGATAGGTACCGGAATCACTAGAAGTGCACACACAATAACAAATGGACAGTTCAGCCGAACCGACCATAAGGAATAAAATTTACAATTTCCTCAGAAAACTCACAACATTTCTACAGTCCACTACCTATAACACTTACTGTACCACAGACAGGGATCTGAACCGAGAAAATGAGAGAAATCTTATGGCTTAAACCGACGATTTACTGTACCAAACTGACAAGTGAGGAGCAAACTCTGGAGCGACTGTTCAGTTAGGCAGAGTAAAGAATCTGATGGTTACACTTCAAGTGCAGCAGACAGTGGTTTAAACTGAGCTCGAGCTCAACGTTCTATGCTTCCAGCATAGAGTTAACTCTTTCATGTCTGGGGCAGTTCAAGTGCTGGGGGTTAATTGCATATTGTCAGAATACAGCAAGACTTCATGTTGTTTGAAGCAAGCTGTACATGAATATTGCTCTAATTACATTATTGGTAATGGCATTACGCTTTCTGTGCTATAGTGGAAATTAATGGATACAGCATGCTGCATCCTAGTTACTTTTGAGACAGCTACAAGGGACACACCTTCAGAAGGTACATCTCTGAGTCAGGTAATCCCACTCATAATGCTGATTTCACAGCATCCGAGTGTTGTGACTCTATGGATAGAAAAAGACAGATCTGAAGCTCAGACAACATGTCGTCAGTATCACGGAAGTCTTGTAATGAGAATGTATGAGCGCTTCCAAAACAATGACAGATTAGTTGCAATGACAAAATCAAAACACTACATACTTGCAACTTTCTTAGATGATCCTGGTTCAAGGCCATACATCTTTCAAAAACAGATGATGTAGAGCACTACAAATTATGGTTGATAGATGACTTGCAGCACTCACAGGAGTCAAACATATACACGCACAGTAGCTTCAGGTTGTCATCTCAACATCATGCAGGTCCATCTTCACAAAGAGATACAAAACTGGAAAAGTCACCAACAGTGAGCAGTAGTTGTTCCACCCTCAGTAGCAAGCTAAATCTGGGCAAAACCTTTCCCAAATTGCTGCCATACCAGCTAACACTGATTCCTCTTCTGAGCTTTCTCTGTCCATCATGGTAGACAGTTACCCGAAAGTACCAATTCTTCCTATTGATGCATGCCCTTTTGAATACTGGAGATCAAAAAAGTTAATACGCTTGGAGCTGAATAATGAAGCCTGCAATATCTTGATGCATTGCAACAAGTGTCTTTTCAGAAACACATGCTAAGTACTGCTGGCAATATTGTGGCAGAAACCAGAAATAGATTGCTGCCAGTAAATGTACACACGTTAACTTTGATTAAAGTCAATAAGGCAAGATTTTAGTATCCTTACAAGAGTATACAAGCTGATCCTGAAGTGATTGATGTTGTGGATGTTGATGGTGATGACAACTCAGATGGTGGTGGCTGGTAAATAGTAATATTGTGTGATACAGGGTCTCTCTGGTCATAAAAGGAAACTTTACAAACTGTGATGAAACTGAAATGGGTTGGTTGTCTCTCTCCTCTCTTGATCTACTACCATAGACTATATAGTTATACCCAAAACATTTTCACCATTTCAGTGGCAAACTGCTTTGTAGCTAGGGCTTAAAGTCAGCAATTTTTTTTCAGTGGGAACAGGATCAAATTTGGCATGAAAGGGACATTGTCAACCCTGTCTGCATCACATTATTACTAGTTGCTACAAAAAAACATATTTTTGGATTTACCTTCTGTAGGGGATTGACAGACACTGTCCCTTAAATATCACAAGCCAACTGCTGCAGCTACATTAAATGTTTCTTAGGATATTATGTGGGGAGGAAACCACTTTTTTCTTTATGTGACTGAAATACACATTTTACCTGCGTATCTGCTGGCCAGCTGATGCATTATGTTAGAAAGTTGCGTGTATTACTTCAATTCTCCAACCTGAGTGCTGGTATATATGTATGCATTGTCTTAAAATATTGTATGTATTATTTGCCAACAAAAATTATTGGTATATATTTTTTATTCAGATATCTTGAC
Source organism: Neoceratodus forsteri (assembly GCA_016271365.2). Taxonomy (NCBI): domain Eukaryota; kingdom Metazoa; phylum Chordata; order Ceratodontiformes; family Ceratodontidae; genus Neoceratodus; species Neoceratodus forsteri. The sequence continues at coordinate 1,364,327,714 of CM028132.1, forward strand.
TGCCTACATTATGACATAATCTGTGGTGCACCAGTTCCACGTGCTGCGGCTGCAATTCCTTGACTTTGTTGTACAAACTTTCTTTCAAACATAGCAACTTCCAATTTACTTATTTAAAAGAGACAGCAGCAAATAGCTGAAGTTAGGTAATATCCCTTAATTTTTTTCATACTTCATGATGATGAGAACTGAGAAGATATATATATATAAAACTGAGTACATAAATGGTTAATGTACCATTTTTTTTCCCTCACCCAGGAGGAACTGTAATGCAGTTGCAGCAGGAAAACTTTTAACGTATGGGTGGGCCTGATAGCAGTCAGTACCTATAAGTTGCTGGCTTTAGCAAACAGAAGAAACCATAGATAAACCTAGTGCTGTACTATAACATACTAACATACTATTTGCCAGCAGATTAGGCCTTACGGTCTATCGAGTCTGCTCGAACCTTAGATCCTTAGTTGGGTGCCGAGGCCCTCCCATCCCTTGTACTCCAGAAACCCCTATCATCCATCCCCACCCCCCTGGGACAGGCCATCATCTGATACATCCACTTTCTGTGTCTGTCCCAACCTCTCTTGAAGCCCTCCACTGTGGATCTCTGAACCAGCTCGCCAGGCAGTGCATTCCAAGGGTCCACCACCCTCTCAGTGAAAAACCTCCTCCTCTTTCCCCCTCACCCTTCCACCTTCCAACTTCAAACCATGCCCTCTGGTGATACCTCCCTGCTTTAGTCTAAATATCCCCTCCATGTTTACCCTATTTATTCCCTTGAGGTACTTGAAGACCTCAATCATGTCCCCCCTGTCTCTCCTCTCCTCCAATGGAAACAGGCAGAGCTCCTCAAGTCTGTCTTCATCGTCAAATCCTAGCCTCGTATCATCTTAGTTGCCCTCCTCTGTACCCTCTCCAGGGCTGTATGTCCCTCTTCAGTGTGGTCTCCAGTACTGTACACAGTACTCAAGGTGTGGTCTAACCAGTCCATTATACAGCAGCAGAATCACTTCCTTGTTCCTAGAGGTGATCCCCTTACGATGCATCCCAACATCCTGTTTGCCTTGCTAGCGCTCTCCTGCACTGCTCAGAGTTATTCATACATGCATCCACCATGACCCTAGGTCTTTTTCCCTATTGAGGCCTCAGCACCTCCCTCCCAGGGTGTACCTGTGTTTGAGTTTCCTACCAAGATGCAACACCTTGCACTTGGTGACATTGAAATTTAATTTCCATTTGTGAGCCCAACTTTCCAGGGTGTCCAGGTCCCCTTGCAGGGTCAACCTCCCCTCTTCTCCCTCAACTACTGCTCCCATCTTGGAGTCATCCGCGAAGAGACTCATTTCACACCCTATACCCTCCCTGATGTCCAATATGTATGCATTAGACAGGATTGGACCCAGGACCGAGCCCTGCGGTACCCCACTACCAACCTCTCTAGGCTTCGAGAGCTCCCCACAGACCACTACTCTCTGGGTGCGTCCAGCTAGCCAGTTTTCAATCCATCTGACTATCAAAGGGCCTACTCCTAACCCCATCAGTTTCTCCACCAGACCATTGTGGGGGACAGAGTCAAACGCCTTGCTGCTTTCCCCTGTCCAGTTCTGATGTCACCCATTCGTAGAACTCCACAAGACTGGTTTGACATGATCTACCTGGCACAAACCCATGTTGCCGACTATCAGACCTCCCACCTCCTCCAAGTACACCCCAATCATTCCTTTAGTATACTCTCCATTAATTTTCCCACTACCGAGGTCAAACTGATAGGTCTATAGTTACCTGGTACTTCCCTCGACCCCCCTTTATGGATTGGCACCACATGTGCCTCTCGCCAATCCCTAGGTACCCTCCCTGTCTCAAGTGACCTGTTGAAGAGCTCCACCAGGGGAGCAGCCAGTATGTCCGCCAATTCTCATAGTACTCTCAGATGAATACCATCTGGCCCAGGAGATTTGTCTTTCTTTAGGGCCTTGAGGGCTAACCACACCCTTTTGGCGGAGATAGCATCATCCGTCCCCTCCACCTTACTGGCCTTTTTATCCTTATCCAGATGTGACACCCCTGGGGTACCTCTCCCTCCCTCTTGCTCCATTTCTGTTGCTCCCCTGATCCCACTCACTGCTGCTTCTATCCCCTTCGTGCCTTGCTTTGTAGCTATCCCATCCCCCTCCCTAGTGAACACAGAGGCAAAGTACTCATTAAATACCTCTGCCTGGTCCCTCGCATCTTCCACCCACCCTCCTTCTGATCTCAATCTGCTGACATGGCCCTTAGTTTTTCTCCGCTCCCCAATGTACCGGAAGAACCCCTTTTCCCCTCCATGTATCCCCTGTGCCAGCCGCTGCTCTTTACTGGACTTTGCTCCCCTCACCATCCGGGTGACTTTTCTAGATGCAAGATGGTACATTTCCTTATCCCTATCCCCTCTCGTTGTTTTATATTTTTTGTAGGCCGCCTTCTTTTCTCTGACTGCTACCTGTACCTCACTGGACCACCAGCATGGTTTATGTGACCTTGCTCCCTTACGTTTCAACTTAGCACAGATCCTGATTGCCTCATGAAGTCCCCGTTTTATGACCTCCCATTTCCTTTCCACACTTGTCATTGATGTAATCCCCTTCAAGTGATCCTTGAGAATATTTCCCATGCCCACAAAGTCTGCCCCCTGAAGTCCACTGCCAGTGTCCTAGATCTCCCCCCCCTTCCCCCATGCTTATTTGAAACCAGACAGTATTGGGGTCCTGTACAACCAGGTCCCTTACCAGATTCCCATCTGCCAGAACCACGTCCAGGACATGCCCCTCCCTTGTGGGCTCTATCACATGCTGTGTTAAGAACACATCCTGGAAGCCGTCCAGCAGCCTCTGCTCCTTGGCTACCTTAGAGGACATTGTTCCCCAGTTTGTACCTGGCATATTAAGGTCCCCCATCAACACCACTCCTTCCCCTTTTGGTCCACACCGGCAATGATGTTGTCAGCAAACCATCCTCTAGAACATCACTCATCCGGGGTCCTATATACTACACCCAGCTTGACCTTATCTCCTGCTGGGGATCGTATGACCCATAAGGCCTCACGTTTCCTCTGCCTCTTCTACCATAGCAATTTCTATGTCATCTCTAATGAACATAGCCACTCCACCCTCTCTGCCTCCTTTCTATCCTTCCTAAGCATAGTGTCCCCCCGTTTAGGTCCCAGTCATGTTTTTGTTGGCCCATGTCTCATGACCGCCTCCACATCCCCCCCACCGAACAGCATGAGCCTGGAACTCTGGCAACTTGTTTCCCAAGCTCCTAGCATTTACTAACACCAACCCCCCTTATCCCTGATCCTCTTTGTCGAACCCCACCCAGATTCCTTATACTTCCATCCTCCTCTGCTCCTCCTGAAACCTCCACCCCAGTCTGTTTCCCCCTCCTCCTTGGGCTTGAGGCTACTCCCTCATCTGGAGAAGGGGCTCTGGTCACCCTCCCTTATCCCTTCCCCTCACAAGTTTAAACCCCACCTTTCTTGAATGTAGTCAGCCATCCCTGTTTAAGGACTTCCTTCCCTAATGGGGCAGATGAAACCTGTCCTTGGCATACAGTCCCTTATCCTCCCAAACTCCATTCCAGTTCCCTAACACCCCCAACCCACTCTCTTCACCCCACTTCCTGAGCCAGTCATTAACCTCTGTGATCTTCATTTTTTTCTCCACTGAGGCCTTTGGTACTGCCAATATCTCCGAAAAGGAAATGTTGCATCCATTATCCTGACAGACTCTGGCAAGTTCTTGGAACCTTGCTTGGATTTCCAAAACGCTATTTCCCTCTAGATCGTTAGTTCCCAAATGCACCAGGAAATCCGGTTTCCCTCCACAATCCCTAACCATTTCATACACCATGAACTTTGCTCTGTGCACTGTCAGCCCAGAGATACTCACTACCTTCACCTGGCTATGGCATCCACCCCCCTGTCCCTCCCACTGGATACCCCTAATCATCGAGTCTCCCAATAACAGAACCTTAACACCGCCATCATCCTTATGGTTACCTCCACTATGCCCTCTCAGCTCCCCATCCCCTCTTTATTCGTGATCTCAATTCCATGGGAGTCTTCCTGCCTTATTAGAGACCCCCTTGTCACCCTCCCCTTTCTGCCTCCCTCGTTATTTTGCCCACTTAACTCAAACCCCCTCTGAATAGGTGTCCCTTTAACCCTCTCTTATCTGAACCATTTATCCTGGCCTGATGGTTTCCCTTCCCCCCACCCACCATCCTCCCCCCTTGTAATAGTACCCCTGCCTCCAGAGGCTCTCTGTGGGTCCCCTTTAGCTAGGGCCCCATCCTTGGTACTGACCCCCCCTGCTGAAAGGGGGCTCCTCTCCCACCTCCTTGTCTCCCAGCTTCTCTCCATTCATGCTCTCCTCCCTCATGTCTGCAATATGTTGCATCTCCCCCATTTGCTTAACATTTATGTTTCCCCTTCTCCCTCTGGGACTATTTCTATCCTTTCCATTGCCAGTCTGTCATGCCCTATGGGTATCCGACTCCCTCCCCCCAGCCTCTGTATAAGTTTCCTCATTTCCACCAACCCCTTCCTCCCCCTCTAGGTTGCTTAGTAGCTTAAATTTGTTGTGACACTCTATGTCAGTCTCCATCAAGTAACCTGAGTTTCCCCTGACTGCACCTCTAAACTGCCCCTCTTCTTCCCCTCTTGCTCTGTTCACCTTAGGAGCTCCCTTCCCACAGTCTGCTGTTTTAGGCTTCCCCACAACAGCCCCTCCTGACTCTTCCCCCTCCACTCTCTTTGTATTCAGAATGTTCACCCCATACGCTTTCCTCTTAGCGTCAACATCCCTATCTAAGGGTCCTCTGTCCCTAATATCACCCTCCTGCTTGCTGTAACATAACGTCCTGTAATTTCAGAGCGTTGCCCCAGCCTTCCCTCAGCCCCACCCTTCTGCTGCCCATATCCACACCCCTTATCCTTGGACACCCCCTCCCAGCTCCCCCAGCTTACTCCTTAACCAATATACCTCACTCCTGATACTAGATAGCTGTCTACAGAGTGGGCAGTCTCCCTCTCTCCAGGCTCAATTGAGAATTATTGCCATCCCACAGCCTGTGCAGCCTACAACCCTTCCGAAGATGCCTGCCATGGTGGAATATGGCCACCCTGTTTATCCCCCTCTGTTTATAATGGCACACCCCCTTTTCTCAGTCATTTTCCCCTGGAATACAGTTCCTCCCTATACTGACTGCAGTTATTTACAAACCCAATTTCAACCCCACCAATAAAGTTCCCAAGTCTCACAAACACATACAGTCCAGTGTGTGTCCAGTCCCACTAACAGTGTGTGTATGCAGACATCGGGTACCGTATGATGTCACAGGCCCACCAGTTCCTGTTGCTTCCAATTTCAGTCCCAAACAGAAATACTCAGCCCTTCAATCCCAACCCCCAGTGGCTTTTCAGTATTTAAGAAAGCCTACAAAACAGGGTGGGTGGGAGGACTCTTACCAACACCAGGCAAAAAACACATTTAAATTTCTCTCTAATTATATACTATAGTCATATTAAAGTTTCACATGATCATTTCTCTCATCGCTCCCTCATTATACTGAACAGGTTGTATTTCTTTTTGTCCTCAGTTTCACATGTATTTCACTATTATCTTTATTACTGGCAGAATGTCTGCAATTTCACATGTATTTTATTATAGTGTATGGTGGAACACTGTTGAGCATGGAAATCCATGCTCAGAACAGCAGTGTTGTGTTGCCTTGACTATGTCATGACGTTATTATGCTGCACTGAATACGTCACCAGCGCAGCATAAAAACATCGAATGTAGTTACGCATGCACGATAATGGGTCTGCAGCGGTGACAGACCACACTGAAGTTAAAGGCGCCGGAGTAACGCATCACAGTAAGGCATTAAAAAATGATTTGGGGGAAACTGTTTGCCAGGAATTAGTGTCCATACACTATAAAAAGATTGTGTATGAGCAACCCATACACAGACAATGTTATTTTCTGATTTCATGGTTTGCGTGGTAATGAAACCTCTCGAGCTGAGCTCTCGAGGTCTCTTGTCACCACTCAATCAGAAAATAAGCTTGTTGTGTATGAGTGCTCATACACAATCCTTTATATTATCTTCATTATTGACAGGACAATTAAAAAAATATGGTTCATGTTCTAAAAAGTTCTAAAAAAGATTAGAACCATAGAACTTTTTCAAAAGTTCTAGACTAGAACCAGAATCCAGAACGTGAGAGGGTTCTGACAACCCTATGTTCCTGCAGGGCTGGGCCCAACACACAAATAGCTGCCTCTCTAACACAGCCCTTGGCCATGTGCAGATACAGCAGTAGTCTAGTCCTGCTACGGCATAAACACATTGCTGTGATCACCTATGTCCCAACTGTAGGCCATTCAACAATATACTTACATCTAGCCACCTGCAGTTCCTCTTTGGAATCTGTCTAGTGCCCTCTGCTACTTTTATAGGCTCCAAGCGTAATGAGGCATGCAGATGAATGAATACATTCTAGTAATGACATACAAATGTTGAATTTGCACTCTGACTGCAAAATTAGCTCATTTGCATAAAATGCCTGAATACTGCAGGTTTTCCCCAAGCACTATCGTATTAGTACTAGCACTGACATTGTGCTAGTGATACAGCTCCATGCAGTGCAGACATGACATCGCAAGTCAGGGGCAATGTCACAATGGTGTGCCGGCATGCACGCTATGATGTTGTGCTATGGCATTGTGCATGTAAAGAACTGTCCAATGCAGGCGGACCATGCACACATGCTACTCCATTCCTGCCATATGCTGTGCCCTCACACCAGAAACACGTATAGCTCTGTGGTAATCAACATTAGCACTGCGCTAATACCTAAACATGCTGAGCAAATGACAGAACACTCACATATAGCCAGGGAAGTCACATTAGGTCAGTGTGAGGGCTATTGACAGATATCAGGCAGGACACCATGGCAGACAGGAGGAGGAGGAGGAGAGCAGTGCTCTATCAAGACACCACGCTGTCAGCCACAGAGCTGGGAAACCTTGTTGACCTGGTGGTGGCCAAGGAGGATCAGCTCCTGGATAAGGAGACTGAGGCTAAAGACAAGCCCAGGTGTGAGATCTGGGCCTTTGTGGGGAGGAACCTGGCACAATGCACCGGGATCAATAGGATGGGGAACCAGTGCAGGCACAAGTTTAATGACCTGTTCCGGAGGGAACCACGGCAGCTGCGGAAGCTCTGGGTGATGGTGGACAGTGGCACTGTGCCACAGCCAGGTAAGCATAGACAGCTGTAGGTATGGTTGCTGTTGTGTCTTATGTGTAGTGTTGTTTCCTTGCTAATGTACTTCTGGATTAATGTCCCTAAGAGAATGTGCACTGTACCTGTGTGTCTCTGTTGTGTCCCCTCTGTCTTACGGGACCTCCTTCACTGTATAGTCCGAATAAATTATGTTCTTTGAAGTCCTTTCCATTCTTCTGATCTCCTCACCAGCTACTGGTTTGCTTGCCCTCTTGCCCCTCTGCATTTTCCTTTTGGGACCTTTTCTGAGCCATTATCTTCCATTCCCTTTTAAGTTCCCAGTTCCTCTTGTGATAACAAAAACTAACCGATCTGTTGTTATTTTGTGCCTGATCCTCCTTGCTCATTTTCACTTAACTTAGATTGCCATATCTGACTGCTCAAGCTTTTACTGGATGTACTTCCATTTCTGTACCTGGGCCTCCCCCTGCTAATTCAGTGTGCAAGACATTGCCATTTGAAAATCTGTTCTTTTTATCTTTGCTTGCACGCATGTGCAAGAAACAAAGTGCGATCATCCAAAATGCAATGCCGTACAGTTGAAATGGAGAGCTCCGCTTAAGTGAGCAGCGCTCCTCCCCCACATACACGCAAGCAATCATGCATATTGCATGCTCATGCACTTCTCCCCTCCCCACGCACACACTGTATGGCCGACAGAGGTGCTCAATCCCCCATCGGCTACACGCCCCTCTCCCCAAAAGCTTTCCAGGTGCCACACTGGGAACCCACCCCAGCGTGACAAAAATTGTTATGGCCGATGGGGGTGCCCAATCCTCTGTTGGCTACAGGCCCCTCCCAAACAGCCTTCCAGCTGCCACGCTGGGAGCCCACCTCAGCGTGGCAAACGTCCTGCGTCGTCTTCCTAAAAAAGCAAACAAACCTGTAAACATAAAAACTTTCCCTCAGCGGTCTCCCTGCCCACCTGCGCCAACCCTCTGCACACTCTGCCACCCCACACCCCCACCTCACCCCATACTTACCTCAGGAGTCTGGCGCAATGATCTTCGGTGGACCGGGAACACGTCTGCACTCTTCAAAGCCGACCGCGAACTGAGGAAATGCCGGTAAGCTGTATAATGGAATAAATAGGGTTTTTTCAACTTTGATGCATATCTCAGGCATTTTTGGGAATTTTGGCACCAAATTTTCAACATGGCATTTTAGGGACTCCTCCTCATTAATTCTTGAACTGCCATGGTGTTAATCGGGCCCGAAGGGTGATTTTGAGGTCACTGCGCGAAATCACCTTTTGGGACTGATTAAGGAAATGACAGATCCAGTGTTCATAAGGTGGGCTCTCAAAAAGCTTATGTTGCAAATTTGGAGAAAAAATTCCTAAAAATGACTGTCTCACGAGCGTACGTTGCACAGTTCCTACACATGCTCGTAAGTTCGCAAATTTTTAATATTTGCACTCCGGATTTTCAACATTGCCATTTTACCACACCTCCTTATGAGCAGTACAGCTGTCATTTTCACCTCTTAAAATGTGTTTCCGCACATGTGGCACAATGGCACAGTAATTCTGTAATCAATATTTGGGACAGATTAAGAAAATCAAGTGACACTGTTCATGAGCAGAGGTCTTAAAATGGCTATGTTGAAAATTTGGTGAAAAATTCCCAAAAATGACTGTTTTAGGAGCACACGTTGTGCAGTTCCTACGCACGCTCGCAAGCTTGCGAATTTTAATATTTGCATGCCAGATTTTCAACATTGCCATTTTACCACACTTCCTTATGAGCAGTACAGCTGCCTTTTTTCACATCTTGCCCAAAACGTGTTTCCGCACATGTAGCGCACAATGGTGCAGTCGGTGTGTGAAAGCAATGTTTGGGACAGATTAAGAAAATCACAGTGACACTAGTCATGCACAGAGGTCTTAAAATGGCTATGTTGAAAATTTGATGACAAAAGTCCATAAAATGACTGTGTTACGAGTGAGCATTGCACAGTTTCCATGCACCCTCGTAAGTTCATCAATTTGTAACATTTTCAGTCCAGATTTTCACCAGTGGCATTTTTCCACACTTCCTTATGAACAGTACAGCTGTCATTTTTCACAACATGGCTGAAATGTGTTTTCACACTTTCAGCACAGAAATGCGTGGTCGCTGTGGGAAATCATTGTTCGGGACAGATAAAGAAAATCACATTGACATTGTTCATGATCGGAGGTCCCAAAATGCCTGTGTTGACAATCTGCTGTAAAAAAATCCCCAAACTAATTACATTACGGGTGTGTGTTGCACAGTTTCTATGCACACTTGTGACTTCACCAGTTTTTTTAATATTTTCACTGCAGATTTTCAACATTGTCATTTTTTACACCTCCCCATGAACAGTACTGCTGTCATTTTTCACATCCTGTTCAGAATGTGTTTTTGCACCTGTGGTGACAATGCTGTAGTCACTGTGCAAAAGCAGCTTTCGGCTAACAAACTGATATTGCCACTGTTCATGAGGTGGGGGTCACAAAATGTTGAAAATTTGGAGTGAAAATACCAATGAATGCCTGAGGCGTTAGAATTTCTGACCATAACGCCCCACCCTGTAGAGAATGACAGACATCAGGGCTGTGACTTGGGATTGTCGCCTGCAATGCTCATACCATTCCACCCCCACCCACACCCTGCAGCCACTGAGAGGCATCGAGGTGTGCCTTGGACTCTTCGGCCCCAAAGTTCACCCATTGTCCTATCGCACCCATCTCACTGTGTTCCTGATGGAGATAGGAGTGCTTATGAACCAAGACCCCAAGAGCCACACCGTGACACTTTGTCGGTGTCTGCAGGGTAGGGTGGTGAAATGGCGTGGCCGTTATGCTTGACAACCCAAAGGCACACCCCAATGCCTGAAACTATCTGCAAGGTGGTGATGGGGTTGGCTTCAGTTCAGTACTTCACTGCCATTCCTATTATGCAGCTCTGTAACCCCTATACTACCAATGCCAATGCCAGCAAGCAAACATTTGGCATTGACAAATGCTTGTTCATGGTCTCTCTCATCTCATTTCAATTTCTTTTTCTTTCTCAAAGTGACTTCTTTCTCAGGAATTGCTACATTTTGTTTCACATTTCTGTTCATCTCCTTTTTTAAAACTTTATCAGGATGATTACTTATTTCTAATTGTATTATCTCTATTTCCCTAGTAACATCTTCCATGTTCAACTCATCATCTTCAATTAGTATTTCTGTTAGTGTCTCTGAGCAGCTATTCAAAGCCTTCTCCCACCTTTCCCGCAGTCTATACAGCGTTATGTCTGTTGTTGGCATGGTATCTATTCTCAAGCCTCTAGGCTCTTGTGTCATTGGTCTATATCTGCTTAATAAATGAATCTCATACCAGAGGCTAGTTTCATTAATTAGTAAGCATTCTAGGTGCAAAAATAAAGATTTTAAATCTGTGTCACCTACATCTGGAATTGCTCCAGTGCCCGTAAACAGGTCTTCAGCCCAAAGTCTCTTACGGGCACTAGTGACTGAATCCAGCTCATTAGTATTTTCTCCCAGATTCAGTGTTATTTTCAAGGTGTCTGCCATGCTGGACTCCGACATTTATTTGGTTGTAGAGGATTCACCACCACTACCACCACCAGACCCCCAAACACATGGAAACAGAAGAAAATGGTGATTGAGGCTAGCGCTTGCAATTGCAGTCCCGGCCATTTAAATTTCAATTTGCTGAGAACAGGTTCCATGGTTATCGGTTCAAGACCGAGTACTCTGTAGTCAATCAAAAAACAAACCATGAACAATATGTACCCTTTACTGGCACCACTGACTGCATCATTATGGATAATAACCATTGAAAACAGAATAGAAGGCAATGCACACACCTAGTCCCCACATAAAGAAAGACAGGGACCACTTGGAAAGGGTTCAGAAAAGGGCTACAAAAATTATCCCAGGGCAGCGAGGGATGACTTATGAGGAGAGGTTAGAGTATCTCAACATGTACTTTCTGGAGCTGGGTGGGGGGGTGCTGATAAAGACTTTCAAGTTTTTTAGGGCAATAAACAGTGTACTGCAATGATCGATTCACCAGGTAGGAAAGCACCATAACAAGGGGCATGGATGAAAGTCAATGGTGGGGGGGGATTCAAAAGGGATGCAAAGAAGTTCTTTTTCACAAAGAGGGTGATGTGGGCTTCCATGGCCTTTTCCAAAGTCCTCCCTTTGTGGGATTGGAGGAAGGGGATGGGTAGTGTGAGGAAGGAGGAGACTTGAAGAGTTTAATGGGTGGTTGAAGGGATGGTGTCAGGACGAGTACCAGGGTGCTGGGGCATAAACTGGATGTCTACTTTGGCAGACATCTAAACTAAGTGGGGGGGGCTGAGGCTGTGAGAACCACAACTGGGGGAAAAAAGAGGGGAACTTAGCTAGCATACCCCCAAAAATGGGGGCTAGGAGCAGTGGGAATGAAAGCAGTAAGGTGGGTGCCCATAGCCCTCCTAAGTACTATGATGCTCCTGAGGATATCAGTTTCTCAAATCTGAGCCTCAAGAGTGTGGTTCCCAAACCTTACCTATCTGCTCATTAAAAAAAAGAGGTGGCACTCCTGACCCACTTTGTCAAACATAGACTGCGTTACCCAGTAATACCCCCTTAACTGGTCTTCACTATCATATCTATCTTGGTTCTCAGCCTTGCTGAGTTTGATTGCTGGTGACGTGGAACCTAACCCCAGGTATTCCCATCCCTCATGCAGCTCCCCCAGTCTGGCATAATACCAAAGGCTTCAAAATGGCTCATCTGAATGTTCGCAGCATCATGTCTAACCTGGAAGTAGAGATGCAGCGAATTTAAATTCAGCTAGCGAAGTGAACGCGAAGTGGGCACTTCGCGAGTGGGCAATGCAAAGTGCTCACTCCGCCTTGTCATTGCCGCTTCGCGTTAAGGCAGAATGGCAATGTGAAGTAAGGCGAAGTCATTGTTTTTAATGGACTCCGCATTCCTCGTAATGATTCTAAATGATCCACTTGGTGTTTCAGATTTGGCAGCCCCCCACACATCACATGGCTTACAGTACTGTAAGCCACATGCTCTTTAGCTAGGCAGGAAGAAAGTGAGGCATACAAGCAGACACTTTTACTTTCTCCTGTGCAGACGGAGATAGTAGTGTGTTTTGTGACGGCTGATACTTTGAGATCAGAGCGAGGAGGAGATTTAAACTTTGATTTAGACCCAACAGCTTGTTTAAAAGCTACACTTTTTTTGCCTTTTCTGTACTCTTTTTTACTTAATTTGTTTTTCTATAAATTTTATTTTTCTTACCTTTATAAGTAGTTAGTTGTCTGTGTCTGTGTTACTGTGTGTGTGTGTCTGTGTTGTGTGACAGTGTAAGGAGTGATTGCTAGGACTGAGGGAGCTCAGTAGGAGAGATGGGCCAGGGTGAGGGAATGTCTGGGGTGGGGGCAGCTCTGGGAGAGTGTGGTAGTGGTAAGTGTCTTACCATGCGCATGTGTGGAGGGCATGGGCACCCATTCCTGTTGGACCACTCAAAACTTTTGAGTCCCCCCCCCGGAAGCAAGACCAGCACCATCTCCTGTCCTGACTCTGAGGCAGTTGAACCACCACTACCACCGAGTCCAGCACCAGGTCCTCTGGAGCAGGATGTGCCTGTTCCCCCTGGCCCAGATGTGGATCCCATCCCTGTTCAGTACCATGACCAGCCGGCTGCCAGTTCAGCTGGCCATCCCCTGCATGTGCCTGGTCCTCCCCGCACCTCCATTGTTTGGCAGTTTTTTGACTGTGTCGGGGAAGACAGCAGTCTAGTCAAGTGCCGCCTATGTGAGGTGGAAGTGCGCCGTGGCCCCCGGTGGACTCTCCTGGGGACTGGGGGCCAGCACATCCATATGCTCAATCACCAGCAGTTGGAGTGGCAGGCTGCCACAGAACAGACCATGCCTGTACCTGCTAGCCATTCTGTGGCAGAAGGTGCAACTGTGCATTGCGGCATCCCTAAGAAGAGGAGGGCCACAGCAGCACCTGCTGCTTCACTAGCACCCCCACCCCCCACCACCAGCAGGTCAGCCTTTAGAACGTGTGGACCCCAGAGAACTGCATGTAACACAGGCTGACTTGGCAGTTCTCTGGAGTGCTGTCGAGGAGAACAATGAGAGGGTGAATGCTGTGAAGCAGCAGCTGGATTGCATAGAGGGACATCACTTGCAAATGATGTCCATGCTGGAGCTGCTGCTGGATCACCATGGGATCCCTCATTAGTTTTTTTTCCTCACACCATGTGCCCCCCCACACCTTCCTTGCTGTGTTATAAAATGTATTCCTCCACCATCCCTGACCCTTGTATGTAATTATGCCCTTTTTTTGTTGTCTTCCATATGCGTGGCACTTTGTATTCTGAGCAGTGCAAGTATACAGTGCTAAACTGCATGTGTGCAGTCAGTCTTCTTTCCAGTCTGTGTATGTACTGCAGGCACTGTCCAACTCCCTGACTTAAAAACAAACGTTAATGAGTACAATGGTGGGATGGTGAAGCCTGGAGAGATACTACAAAATGGGCTTACAGTACAACCAAGTAACTATTAAAAAAATGAATGTGATTCATGACGTGATCATAAATCGTGATTTGTGACTGCATTTGTGACCGTGATGATGAAGAAATGTGAAAGCCTAAGGCTGTACTTCCCCGGGCCCCGATGAGGTGTGGCACAAAACTCCCCGACTTAAAAACAATCATTAATGAGTACAATGGTGGGGTGGTGACACATGGAGAGATGCTACAAAACAGGCTTCCAACACATCCAAGTAACTAGTAAAAAAATGTATTTTGTGATTCATGACGTGATCGTAAATCGTGATTTGTGACAGCATTTGTCACTGTGATGATGAAGAACGTGATTTGTATCACGAGTGACTCGTGATGATGGTCCTGACTTAAAAACACATATTAATGAGTACAATGTTCATGCAGAATTGTGCACCACACCTGTCCAGTACTCTGAAGGAAAGCCAAAGAAACAACTGTGACTTAAGTTAGAGATGGAGCTTGGGCCCTAAAGAGATGAAAATGCACAGACACACTGATGAGATGCAGATGCAAAGGCATAACACCTAACCAGTGCTCACCATGATTTCCTTTGCCGGTTGGGGCGGGCCACGGGGGGGACAATGTACTGCACTGCTGCAGTAACAGTCACTAGTACTAGTACCAGTAAAGATACCACAAAGAAGTATAAAAATTACACAGCTGCAGTGGATAGCAGGTTCACATTGCTGAAATTATGTGGCAGAATAAAAGGTGTCTGATTTGATGACACGCGTCTCACACACACTCACACACACATTAAGTAATGCGTAGCAAATTGAAAACTTCAGTAATGTAACCACATATTTTAAACAAACCAAAATTATGCACTGCTGCACCACAACAATCAGCAAAAAAATGGCAAGAATTATTGAAAATATTACTGTGTGTACATTAACCCAGTTATGCAAGAAAAATATCACCAAAACAGAAAGCACTGTCTTTTTCTCCAAGTTAATCTACCTACACCACAGATACGCCCCTCCGCCAAAGCACACTTCCACTGTCTCTCAGTACACAGACTGAATGTTGTACATTAACATTCAAAATCCACACACAAACAATAAACGCTTGATGATATGAGCACAGGAGGGTTTCCTATAATCGATGAACTAAAATTTCAGCAAAAAAAAAGACTCAAAAAGGCTTTTTTAACAGCTTTTAGAAGGTTTGAATTGCAGAGAGCTCTCAGAGCAGATTGTCTCCTACAGCTTCCTACACACACTACCCCAAACTGAAGCTGTGCAGAACAATCTAGAGCCAATGTGACCTGAAATCCAGTGAATCACTGCAAAATTCGCCTTTGAAGCTTAAAAACAAGGCAAAGTACATTGTTTTCAATGTACTTTGCCTTAAGAATTGGTGGAATAGTGGTTTGGGAAGGCGGAGTAATGTGAAGTCATTGTTTTCAATGGACTTCACATTACCCATTATAACGTGAAGTACTCCGCTTCATATTGCGGAGCACTCCGCAAATTCACCTTCACTCCGTGAATCACTTTGCAGAGCGAATTGGGGCCACTTCGTCCATCTCTACCTGGAAGAGCTCGCTGCCTGGGTAGGACGCTATAGCCCTGATACACTGGGCATAACTGAGACCTGGCTCAAGCCTACTGTGCCAGATGTTGCCTGTGCTCTGCCTGGCTTCAACCTCATCATGTCTGACTGTCTTGGATCTAAGAATGGTGGGGGCCTTTTGATATACTATAGAAGTCACTTGAATGTCTCTCTGATCCAGCAGGCTCCCCCTTCATCCTCAGTCTGTGAGTTTTTGTATGTGTTACTGCTGCTGGGTGCCACTAAGAAACTGCACCTGGTCTGTACTTATAAAACCCTCCCTTAGGGGGCCTTCAAGGGTTAACTTATCTTCTGGGGGTTGTTGGTGCCAAGGTTGGTTCAAATGAGTTTTTAATTATAGGGGACCTAAACCTGAACTGGCTGGGGAGTAATGTTAAATGTTATGAGCCTCTCCTCTGGGGGTTTGATCTGAAACAACTAATTTAATCTCCTTTCAGACTCTCCACCAGTGCAGGTCAGCATTCTCTCCTGGATTGGGTCCTATCAAACAGAGAGGAGTGGATCCCTGATCTGGGACCTTCGCTAATGCTCTCTGACCATTCTCCTTCTTACTGTGTATGGAAAGTGAGTCTGTCTAAAGTTCCTCCTAAGGTCATCATCCCCTGTGACCTATCCTAATTGGATGGCTGCTCGTTCCTCAGTGACATTGCTCATACTGATTGGTCCCCTGCATTTCTGAAGGATTATGTGTCAGTTGCTGTCTCAGATTTCCTCTCCTACTTCCCTGCCCTGCACAATAAACATACTCCGTTCATTAAAAACAGAGTACAGGTTGTTGTCACAAAGTGGTTGCATAGTGATTTGTTAACACTGATGAAATCCAGGGATAAATCCTGGGCTAAATTTAAATCCACCCATGCCATAGCTGACTTTGTTGAATACAGACAACACAGGAATAATTGCAAGGAAGCCATACAGTAGGTTAAAAATTAGTTCTGCAAGTCTACCCACCTGGAATCTGCTAGAGATCCCCGCAGTTTCTGGCAGATCATCAAAAATGAGGTTGGTGGCACTGCCTTGCAAAACAAAAATGACATCCTCCTGGATGGGGTAAATTGCAATAACCCTTTTGCAGTTACCAATGCATTTAAGAGGCAATTCTCTGATTTGTCCTCCCTAACCTCTCCATTTGCTAGTGCCACTGTTTAGTGCCCACCTTCGTCTTCCTCTCATCCCTCCCCCCAAGAACCACCCTTGCACTGGCAAACAGTCTCAGTTGTGGAAATGGCCAGGCTCCTAGGTGGATTCTCTTCATTTACAAGTGCTGATTTTGACAACTTGGAGCCCAAGTGTATATGCCTAGGTGTCCTTCTCCTTGCCCACTCCATAGCCCATATTTTGAATCTCTCTCTACTCAATGGGGTTGTCCCAGACATGTGAAAGGTAGTTAGGGTAGTCCCAGTTTTCAAACAAGGCGACCCTATAGTTATGAGTAATTAATCATAGTTTTCAAACAAGGAGACCCTAAAGTTATAAGTAATTATCACCCTATTGTGATATTGTCAATACTATCAGTGGTCAGCAAGCGCATTGAGAAGACTGTTGCCTACCAGGTCACTGAACACCTTCACTCCCATGAAGAGGCCAGGGAGGATGTGGGGGTCCTCTGCAGCAGACACCCCAAGGAGGGTGGAAGAGGACCCCAGAGGAGGATGAGGAAGCAAATTCTGGTGGGGGACTTGATTGTGAAGTAGATATATTTGGGAATAGGAAACAGAGGGCGGGTAGGTGCCTATGTGGCACCACAGCCCTGAGGGTTGGGAAGCGGATCCTAAGGATCGCTACAGCAGCAGGATGGGAGACAGAGCTGGATGTTCTTGTCAACCTGGCACTAATGACCTGGCTAGGGATGGGGCTGGGATAGTGTAGGGGAGCTTAGGGTGCTGGGGAGTGGTCTTAGACAGATTACACGCTCAGTGGCTTTCTCTGAGGGGCTTGCCTATATTTGACCATGACAGAGGGGAGGAGATGGATCTCCATATCAGGAGCTTCAACTCATGGCTGAAGGAAAGCTGCAGAGAGGAGGGGTTTGGATACATTGGGGGCCCACCTGGGAGGGTAAGGACCTATACAGGGGTAATGGCCTGCATCCATCCAGGAGGGGAACTACAGTCTTCAGTGGATGGTTTAAATGTTACTTTGATGGCCGGCCCGGTGGCACAGAGGGTTGAGGCGCTGGACGCCACACCTCACTCCACGCTGGTGACCCGGGTTTGGGAATGAGCCTGGGTTGTCAGGGATCAGCAGGGAAGGACTAGGATTGAGCGTCTGACAACAGCTCTCCTAGTCCTGGGGAAAGGGGTGGGTGCACGCCTCACTCTGGCGGTCCCTGGGGATGCCCAGAGGAACTACAGCTGCACGGGTGCTCAGTTGGGGGGGCATGGCAGACATTTGCACATAGTGTGCGGACGTCATTGCACGTCTGTGCTCCCATTGGGAGAAAAAGGGGAAAGCAGCATGGTCCGTGGCAGCTTGATGGCCGCTCACTTCACCGACCGATGATGCCTGAATTAGGCGTGTGATGGTAGTGGATCCTCACCAGGCATGAGGGCTGAAGGGGGAGCCCCTCTCAATGGTCGTAGCTGAATATGCCAGCTGGGCACATCGGCTTCGAGGTCGGAGGTGAAGGTAGGAGTGGTGGCTGGATGAATAGCAGGACTGTGGCTGCAAGGAGGAAAAATAGAGTAGTGATAAAAAACATTTTTTACTTTGATGAACATTTAAACTAGTGGGGGTGGAAAAAGAGCTTGGAGATACAGAAACTGCCCCTTCAGGCTGAAGTAGAGCATAGGGAGAACCTGAAAGGAGTGGAATCCTCCAGCATGCAAATTAATACTGGAAGCAGGGTGGAAGAAATGAAGGGGGATGGGGCAGATACTTTTAAAAAATGAGGAGAAAAGAGGTAAAGCAAAAAGGAAAAAAAGGGGGTTAACAAACAGAGTTGTAACAAAACCTGGAAAGCCATGTGTGCAAATGCTAAAAAGTCTAGGAAATAAAATTCCAGACCTGGAAGCCACAATGGCAGAGTCCAACCTGGATATTGTGGTCATTAATGAGTCATGCTGCACTGAAAACCATGACTGGGACATGGTCATACCAGGCTATACTCTGTTCAGGAAGCACAGGATAGGAAGGAAAGAGGAGGGTGTGGTACTTTATGTGAGGGATGGCATTAAAGCAACAGAGATACAGGGAATATGGGGCAGCAGCAGTACTGTGGGTCACCCTAGAGATGGGAAATGGAGCCTCTACTTGCACTATAGGAACAAATCCCAATTCCTTAACGATGTTAGGAAAAGGCTAGTTCAAACCACTTTCATCCCCCTTCTCAATTATGCAGATAATATACAATAGCTGCACAGCCTTCTATCTGCACAAACTGGATGTTCTCTTCCACTGGGCCATTCGTTTTATACTAAACGCTACTTCAAGGACCCACCCCTGTGCCCTTTATTCAGCAATAGGTTGAACATCTCTTACCACCAGAAGGATGTTCTACAGTTGCACCTGGTCATATAAATTATTACTGAACAAACTCCCCTGATGTACAGTATCTCGTCCTTATATCCCCACTGCCACAGCTGTTACTCTCTTAGGAAAAAAATCCATTATTTTGTTAGATGTACCTAAGTTCTGCACCCGCTTTGGTAAAGCCGCCATCAACTATGCTATTCTTTCTGTCTGGAACAAACTGTAATCCTCCCTCAGGCTTTCCAAACCTGTCTCTCTCAGCACTGCCAAACATCTAATTAGCTGTTCCCTTAAGGAAGACTGCTGCTGTCACACCAGTTAGCATGTCCTTTTATGTTAATACTGTACCACGTAACAGTCAGCACTTACCCCCTGTTCAGAGTCATTCCCCCTGTTCCTTGTAAGTATTCTACAATTGCTTGTCTAAGCTGCTGTTATGCATACTGTAAATAGCTATTTTAATATTTGCACTATTGGTTATCTGAATACTATCGTTCTCCTTTAATTATATATGTATGCCACTGCTATGTTCATTGCAAATAACTGTTCTATACCTGTATTATTCTGTACTGTGTACTGGTGTTTTTCCCTGGAATATAGGTGTCTACCAATACCATGTATAGTGCCCATTGTATTACATTGTCCATGGTAGGATGTCCTTGTAATTGAGCTTGCTCAATGCAGTCTTCCTGGTGAAATAAACTTGAACTTGAATTAGTCTGATCTACAGACTTCCAGCACAGGGGAAGGAGTTAGATAAGGTGTAACCCTAGGTGGCGCTATCCCAAGGGCTACTACCCTTGCCTGCTTGGCTAGTAGCAGGTTAAGGGGCCTGAGTTCTGAAACGGGTGCCTCCACCCAGAGATCAGGGTTGGTAGTGGTCAAGCTAACCTGGGCACAGCCCTCCGGGACACTGTAACCCCCCTCTTTCAGGGGACTTGAACAAGGGAGGGGCAAAATCAGGTTAATTAGCTTAAAGGTTACATCAATCAAGCAGTTATGCATGCGCTTTGAGTCCTCCCACACAGTCCACCTCTGGGTACCCAGGTGGAGAAGAGATGGGCTAGCCAAGACCGATGCCCAGGGCTGCAGCTGGTTGAGGCCCTGTGATGGAAAACACAACATGCACAGTACACAATATTTGTAATTTGGAGCCAGAGGGCTCAGTTTGTAAAGGAAACAAAACAACAAGACAATCAGATGACACACTCAGGTTAAGCTGCTGTTGCAGGGAGCTACCCTGGTATTTACTCACAAAACCTGAGACTGGACACAGGCTGGATGAAAATCGAGACTGCAGGTGGTTGATCTGGAATGCCAGGAAAAGCAGGGCCCACATGAGTCACAGAGGCGTTGTTTCTGTTCAAGTGTGGAGCAGGGGGCTGATCCCCAGGCAGGTCTCTCGTCGATGGCTTCTCTGTGCAGGGGTAGTCTGGCTGGGCCAGTCTGGCAAGGCCCAGAATGCATGAAGACAAATTCGGATGCACTCCATTTTGGGCTGGATACAGCTTCCAGCAAGCACAACACAGCTCACACAGTGGGGGACTAACTTACAACCCACTAGCAGCTCACAGCACATTTACATGTAAGGGAATTCTACTGTACCAGGCAAAGCGCTCCCCGGTCACAATCGCAAAGTCTCTGCACACACTGGGAGCTTAGGGGTAGCTGGAACTCCTGACAGGCTGATCGTATTCAGCAAAATTTTGGTCTTCTTCAGGTTGAGCCTGGCCCACTTCAGTAGCTTACTTTAGTCACACAAACTTGGATTTAGTCCAAAATAATTATCTTCTCTCCCTCTCAGGAGCAGCACACCGACATGCAGGCCAAAAACTTAGCCTTTTCAGAGTTCTCCCATGCGAATCTACTCAGGATTGCTGCTCAGAATCCCTTCAGCTCCTCTCATTTCACTTCCCAGCTCAGAACTAACAGAAAACTGCAAGCAGCCTGGGACTTCCCCAAGATCCAAAAGATTTGGTTGGCTGATTTGGCTGTCAGTAAAAGCAAGAACTCCCCCTTCAGTTGCAAAAAAGGAGCAAAAAAACTCCAAACTACAGTTCCTACAGATTTTGAATTCAAGCAGCTCCTGTAGTCTGGCTACATTTTAGGTCCCACCAGTACTGTTTGGTCCAATTTGCAGTCCAGGACCAAGACAGTGGAGACAAACAAAAAAGTCCTTGCTACAAAGAAAGCAGGTTAGACAAACTACATTATCATTATCACTCAAAATGATTTTCAGTAAATAGTTACATCTTTTAACAGAGCTCCCTCTCAGATTACTTAAGCTGCAATTAGGCAGCTCTTAAAGAGACAGTACACAGAGGCTATTAAGGCTCTGGTAATCACATTTAAACTGCTAAAACGTAGGACACCAGCCTGGCAGTGAGCATTTAGGCAAGCTCAAGGAAGACCTTTTGGGAACCCCCATTTTTAGGGGGGTTACACCCTTCCCTGCCTGGGAAAACTTGTGTCTGCATCAAGTCTTTACCATCATAACATTGAATATGCAACATACACAATACATTTATACCATTAACATGCTATACAAGTACTATCCGATTCATCAATTGGCATAAAATATCACTTTACTATACATTTCAATGTACTCCACTATATCATTTCCATTCTGACAATACATTAAGCATATTTCACACAGGTAATTTGAACATTACTATACAGAATCATGTAATAACTTCTTGTACTCTAAACAATACAAGAGGGGGCCCTTCCCTATCAGCTAACTTGGGTCTGGATGGGGCATAGGCACCATGGTGAGAGGACAGAACAAGTAACCTGGAATGGGCCATCAAGCTCAATTTGGGCAGCGAGCTCTGAGAGACATAAACACCTTTGTGGACTACACTGAGAGGCAAATCCACTGGCCTGCAGGGGGAATCGTAACTGAAGCGCACCACTGGCTTGACAGCTCGGCCAGTCTTTCTGGGGTGAACAATCACAGTCTCTGTACTTTCAGCAATGGCCTTGGAGCTTTCATCACTTGTGAGGGGTGCCTCTGCATGAAGGGGAATGTCCAAGCTGGGATCACTGTCAGCCCCTTGCTCCGTCTCTGTTTCTACAACACTTGACTCACTATGAAGACACTCTGGCACTGAAGGGGGGTTGCCAGCACTCTCATAGTGTTCCTCAAGTTCTGGCATGTCACCAGAAAGACTCATACCATCAGCCTCTCCTTCAGGCAAATCATACAGTTCCATGATACACAAAGACTCAGCATCCTCAGACGTGATACTTTGCACTTCACCTTCAGGGAGCATTGGCTCCAAGGATGATGCCGGGGCGCCAGGCAGTCCAGAAGGCCCAGCTTCATTCCCATAATTCAACATAGGATTTCCCCAAAACAACTGACTCAGTTCACATGAGGGGTAATAGGCATTATCACACTCACTGTCATCCGAGTTAGACTGGCAGTCACTATCATTCTGGGCCTGCTGCGGGGGAAGTCTTCAATCGGCAGCCATGGGGGCAGGCTGACTCTGTTTCTTTCTTGCAGCAGCATGAGTCACTGGTCCAGGGGAATCAATCTCGGCGGGTTCAGCCTCAATTATAACTTGACCAATAGGTAGCAAGTGGTTACGGTGCATGGTCTTGACAGCTTTAGAGTTATTCTCTGGGTGCATTTTGTACACTGACAAATCATCCAACTTTCCAACTATGACATGGGGAAGATGGTGCCATCAATTAGCAATTTCATGTTTACCATGCAATCCTAAATTTCGCAACAACACACGGTCTCCAGGCCTAAGCTCTTGAACCTTTACTTTTCTATCATGTCTCTCTTTGTTGACTAGATTTCTTTCGGTGACCATTGTCTGGGTCAGTTGATAGGCATGGTTCAATTGAGCTTTCAGGTTTTGTACATATTGCAGATAATCTTCGGCTCAGATCCCATCGGGAGAAACCCCAAAACAGACATCAACAGGCAGCTGGGCCTCTCTCCCGAACATGAGGCAGTAGGGAGAGAACCCAGTAGCATCATTCTTCGTGCAATTGTATGCATATACCAAGGTGCTAATCTGCTGGCTCCATTTATGCTTATCTTTTGGGTGGAGGGTGCTAGCATGTCTAGCAGGGTGCAGTTAAAGCATTCTGGTTGAGGATCCCCCTGCGGGTGATAAGGGGTGGTTCTTGACTTTTGCACCCCCATAGAGAGAGCATTTCTTTGATTAGCCAACTCTCAAAGTCCCGGCCCTGATCAGAGTGAATTCACTGGGTGGCATCATAGTGGACGAAGAAATTTTCCACTAGCACCTTGGCCACGGTAGATGCTTTTTGATCTTTGGTGGGAAAAGCTTGTGCATACCGTGTGAAATGGTCCGTAACAACTAACACATTGTCAATGTTTCGCTGATCAGGTGAGAGAGACTAGTTCCATTGAGGTGCTGGTAGTAATGTTGACAAGGGTGGGCAGCCCTCTGAGGCAGGGCTTTCCTCTGCAAGCAGCGACTATAAGTCCTTACATGGTGCTCAACATCGGCCCCCATCTTGGGCCAGTAGAATCGAGATCATACTAGGTCAAGGGTCCGGTCGATACTGAGGTGGCCCATATGATTGTGGAGGGACTGCAGTACCACATCTTTGAAGGCTGTGGGCAGGACTAGTTGTTTCTTGTCTATTTGGCCACTCTGATCTATTGTCTCTCTATACAACAAATGATTAAGCAGCTTCAACCTGGGGCCTTCTTTAAACAATTAAGTGGGTTGCAGATCAGAGGAACGCAACTTGGACACATCTTTTCCTGCACGAAGGGCATCAAGTGCTGGCTGAATCATAGGATCTCGGGATTGAGCCCATTGCATATTGTCATTGTCAAACTGAGGTAGTGCACTAATATCTAGAGCAGAAAAGTGGCAATACGCACCCGGTATGCAGGTGTCAGAGGGGCCCAAGAAATCTGCTAAGCAGTCCGTTGTGTCCGTAGACATCTGTTAATTTCTATCAAACTTTTTGCACACTGCTCGGATGTCAGGTTCAGATAGTCTGACCCTGTCGCTCTTGGAAATGGACTTCCGGGATAGGGCGTCAGCATCAATGTGATTCAGGCCCGGTCTGTATTCGACAGCATAATCATGTGTTGACAATGCAGAAAGCCACCAGTGCTCCTTGGTGTCTAACTTAGCTGAAGTCTGTACATAGGTCAATGGGTTATTGTCAGTCCTCACCAATATTTTCGCCCCATAGAGGTAATCATGAAACTGGTCGACAATTGCCCATTTTAATGCAAGGAACTACAACTTGTGCACAGGGTAGTTTCATTCTGACGTGTTCAAGCTCCTACTGGCGAATGCCACAGGTCTCAAACCATCTTCATGGTCTTGATACAGTACAGCTCCTAGACCCTGCAAACTGGCGTCAGTATGCAGCACATAGGGTTTGGTGAGATCAGCATAAGTGAGGATGGGGGCATGGGTGAGCTGGTATATGACTTCGTGAAAGCTGCTTCATAGTCAGGCATCCAACGGGACCTAAAAAGTTCACCTGGGTGGAAATATGCTTTGTCTGGTTCTTTGATGGACCCTTTTTTGTATTTCTGATTGGTAGGAGGGTAGCCTGGGTAAGATTCAAGAGTGGAAGAATCACTTTGGAATAGTCCTTCATGAACCGGCGATAGTAGCACCAGAATCCAAGGAAACATTGTAGTTCTTTCAAATTGTGGAGCTGGGGCCAAGTAGTCAAGGCTTCAACTTTACTATGATCAGTCTCTATCCCCTCTGTAGACACTATGTGCCCCACATACTTCACAGAGGTTTGGTAAAACTGGCACTTGTCAATGGATAGCTTGATGCCGAAATCTTCCAGTCGGTCTAGTACTTTGAACAGTCGACTCTCATGTTCCTCTAGGGAGCTCCCAAGCACAATAACATCATCCAAGTACACCAGGCATCCCAGCAAATTCATGTCTCCCACTGCTCATTCCATCAGTCGCTGGAAGGTGGCTGGGGTGCCTGATATCCCCTGTGGCATTCTCAGGAATTCGTAGAACCCAAAAGGACAGATGAAGGCTGTCTTCTCATGGCCCTCCAGAGCCATCGGAAACTGGTAATATCCACTGCGAAGATCCAACACCGAGAACCATTTGCTCCCATTCAAACAATCCAGAGCATCTTGTATATGGGGCATGGTGTATTAATCAGGGATGGTCTGCCTGTTGAGGGTCCGATAATCCACACACATTCGTACTGTTCCATTTTTCTTATGCACAACCACAATGGGAGAAGCATATGGGCTCCTGGATCCTTGTATCACACCAGCCATGAGCATTTCCTGCAAGTGTCTTCTCACATCATCTATGTCTGCAGGGGCTAGGCATCAGGACCTCTCTTGAAATGGCCGTTCATCATGCAGGCGTATGTGATGCTCCACACCCTGGACACATCCCACATCTCATTCCTTCAATGAAAACACTTGATCTCTCTGGGCAAGTTTCTGGCTAATTCTAGTCTTCCATTCAGCTAGCAACAGGGAGTCACCAAAATCAAACAAGTCAGGAGTCACTCTATTTGTCTTGCCAGAGGGCTTGTTGCTGGGCAACACTGCAGTGTCTGCACAGTGTACCATAGCTAGAATGCATCCTCTGGTCACCCGGATCTCCCGATCTGACACACTGTGAATCTGGACCATCACTCATCATGCAGAGGCACGAGCATGAGCTGGCAAGATGCTGGGCTTAACCAATAATCCTTCTGGCAATTTTCCATCACCTGGCGCATCCAACATCAGTATTTTGTTCTTGACATCTTTGCGGAGGCAGACCTCCCCTTGAATGGTACACTGGGCATTAGGGGCCAGTACCATTAAATAGTGGTCCTTCTTCCACACGACCCCTACCAGTTCATCCTGGTCCACTCCCTTGGAGTTCTGTTGCAAATCATAGGCCCTCTTGATCAGAGTGGGAATTCTTAGGGCCCTCCCAGTCCATCGTCCTTGTTTCTCTCGACAGAGTTGTGCCAGTCTCCCAAACATATGGATGTTGGTCCCAATTAACAGGGGAACCCCATCATACAGTCCAGTAGGGGGACACACTAAGGCCAGTGTGTCAATTTGCTCCTCTACACCAGTTACAGCTGCAGGAAATGACAACCACAGGCGGACATATCCTAGGTAGGGATAAGACTTGTTGCTCAGCCCCCACACATGTAGGCCTTCCAGGGATTGTAAGGGCACAGCAGATAAGTGTTTGTCATACCAGTCCTTAAATACAATGGTCACTTGCAACCCACTGTCCAGCACAGCCTGAGTAGGAATACCATTCACAGCCACCGTAGTCTCCATTGAAGGACCCACTATTTTGGACCAGTCTGGAGGGACAGCAGGGGCCTGGACAGATGATTTAGCCACACAGGGATTTGAGTTACTACTTCTTAAACCCTCGCTGTGGTCATTTTGGGCACTCCTCGACTGCTGTTTCATTCTCCGAAGCTCTCCTTGAAGCCTGTATACAACTTTATCTAGGTCTTTTGTCGAGCAGTATTCTCTCTTCATGTACCCATCCTTCCCACAATTATGGCAAAATATGTTTTCTGGGATTTGGGGTGGCTGAGGCATCACACTGGGAGCTGGGGCAGTGGTACTACTAACTGAAAACCTTGTTGCCATCTCTGTCTGCTGTGTGGTGAGCATTTGGAGACATCTTGTCAATTCTTTTGCTTTTATAGTCAAGACATCGAGTTTCGAGCTGCTGTCAGCAGGAGATGCCAGGGTGGACACCCCCACCCCATAACAGATGCAGTTGGATAAAGGTCAGTGCCTGTACTTGCAGGAGCAGCCTTCATAAAGAGACTGTTTTTGTTTCCCTGAACTCCCTCAGCAGTTCATCCCATGGCGACACACCCTCATTGGTCCCCACTGCGGAAGGGCCTTCCGATGCCGTGATCACTTGGGCTGCGCTCACCCTAGAATTACAGTCCCCCTCTTCATCTTCAACCTCCAAGCATTCTTTTATCAAGTCGCAATAGTCCGGTGGGTTACCCCTTCTATCTGGGAGCTTTAATTTAAGGAGCTGCAATTTAGAACGCTTTGCATGTTGCAATATGTTCCCCAGCCTCACATGGTTTAAGTCACTGGCGGCTACCCCACCTTTTCGATAAGCCTTCTGCAGTGCTCTTTCCAGATAAGTAACATATGCAGACAAACTTTCCCCTGTCCATTGTTTTGTACCTTGAAATTTCCACATCAAGTTCTCCCCTGACTCAATGCTCCCAAAATTGCCTTCAAGTGCAGATAGGTACTTCTGGGCAGATGCATCAGGGTTTGTGGACCTCAAAAATTTAATGGCCTCTAGGGCAGGACCCCTCAAACTTTCTATGATCCTTTTCCATTTCTCAGCCTCCGCACACTGCCATTCAGGTACCAAAGGGCAACACAATCTATCCAGGTCTCCAATCATCCTCCCTTGGGGTGGGAGAGGTGCCACAGAAGATTCTCAGCCTTGGTAAGAGTCGTGACTAATGGCAGGTACAGACATAGGAGCCAGCATTGGCATGAGCACAGAAGGAGGGGCAATAACGGGTGCTGGAGTGGGAGGGTTGGGAGAGGAACACCCCAGATGGCAGGAATAGCTTCTTTAAGTCCTCCACTGTTTTCCTTCCTCCAGCAACAACTTAGCAAATTTCTCCTCAAAAGTCTCAGATAGTGGGGGGGGCCTCATTCTCCTCAGGGTCTTTGCTGTCTTTAGTTATCACTCTCCAGGCAGTGAGGGCTCCTTCGGGGGTGATAGTCTGTGGCACTTTGGAACTGTCTACTGGATCCTTACACTCTACTAACGCCGTGAAACTTTGGGCGAGCAGATTAGCCTGTCAACCCACCACCACAGGGTTTTGTAAACATTCAACCTTGGAAAGTAATCCCTCTACAGTGTCCTTATTGGTACCCAGGAGAATATCCAGGATAAGTATAGCATTTTGGGGGGTTGATCTCCTGCCCAATACACCACCCCACCAGCTGGTGTACAGCCACTTCTGTTGGGGTAGCCATTTATTTTTTAACAACAATTCACAAATTTGTCCACCAGAAAGACACAAAATCCCAGCAGTGAGCCTCCAATGTGTAACCCCTAGGTGGCGCTATGCCAAGGGCTACTACCCCTTCCTGCTTGGTTAGTAGCAAGTTAAGTGGCCTGAGTTCTGAAACAGGTGCCTCCACCCAGAGATCAGGGTTGGTAGTGGTAAGTTAAGCTGGGCACAGCCCTCCAGGACACTGTAATCCCCCTCTTTCCCCTCTAGTGGCCTGAACACTGTATAATAATCACTTTCACAATACCCCTGGTACACCACACAAGAACCCACACTGTTTGCACTTACCACCAGGGCTGGTTCCTCTGGCTCGACCCTGGGGACCCCCTGTAAAACAAGGTTATGCACAGCAAATAGCAACAGTACAGTACTTTGAGCACAAATTGGAACCACAGTCAGATTACATGCAGAAAAAGTTAGATCTGATTTATTCAGGGGACTTGAATAAGGGAGGGGCAAAATCAGGTTAATTAGTTTAAAGGTTATATCAATCAAGCAGTTATGCATGCGTTTTGAGTCCCCCCACACAGTCCACCTCTGGGTGCCCAGGTGGAGAAGAGATGGGCTAGCCAGGACCGATGTCCGGGGTTGCAGCTGGTTGGGCCCCTGTGATGGAAAAGACAACATGCACAGTCACAATATTTGTAATCCGGAGCCAGAGGGCTCAGTTCGTAAAGGAAACAAAACAACAAGACAATCAGATGACACACTCAGATTAAGCTGTTGTTGCAGGGAGCTACCCTGGTATTTACTCACGATACCCGAGATTGGACACAGGCTGGACGAAAATTGAGACTGCAGGTGGTAGATCTGGAATGCCAGGAGAAGCAGGGCCCACATGAGTCACAGAGGCGTTGTTTCTGTTCAGGCGTGGAGCAGGGTGCTGATCCCCAGGCAGGTCTCTCGTCGATGGCTTCTCTGTGCAGTGGATAGTCTGGCTGGGCCAGTCTGACAAGGCCCAGACCGCATGGAGACAAATTCGGATACAGTCCGTTTTGAGCTGGATACAGCTTCCAGCAAGCAGAACACAGTTCACACAGTGGGGGACTAACTCACGACCCACTAGCAGCTCATAGCACATTTACATGTAAGGGAATTCTACTGTACCAGGCAAAGCGCTCCCCGGTCACAATCGCAAAGTCTCTGCACACACCGGGAGCTTAGAGGTAGCTGGAATTCCTGACAGGTCGATTGCATTCAGCAAATCTTTGGTCTTCTTCAAGTTGAGCCTGGCCCACTTCAGTAGCTTACTTTAGTCACACAAACTTGGATTTAGTCCAAAATAATTATCTTCTCTCCCTCTCAGGAGCAGCACACCGACATGCAGGCCAAAAACTTAGCCTTTTCAGAGTTCTCCCATGCGAATCCACTCAGGATTGCTGCTCAGAATCACTTCAGCTCCTCTCATTTCACTTCCCAGCTCAGAACTAACAGAAAACTGCAAGCAGCCTGGGACTTCCCCAAGATCCAAAAGATTTGGTTGGCTGATTTGGCTGTCAGTCAAAGCAAGAGCTCCCCCTTCAATTGCAAAAAAGGAGCAAAAAACTCCAAACTACAGTTCCTACAGATTTTGAATTCAGACAGATCCTGTAGTCTGGCTACATTTTAGGTCCCACCAGTACTGTTTGGTCCAATTTGCAGTCCAGGACCAAGATAGTGGAGACAAACAAAAAAGTCCTTGCTACAAAGAAAGCAGGTTAGACAAACTACATTATCATTATCACTCTAAATGATTTTCAGTAAATAGTTACATCTTTCAACAGAGCTCCCTCTCAAATTACTTATGCTGCAATTAGGCAGCTCTTAAAGAGACAGTACACAGAGGCTATTAAGGCTCTGGTAATCACATTTAAACTGCTAAAACGCAGGACACCAGCCTGGCAGTGAGCATTTAGGCGAGCTCAAGGAAGACTTTTTGGGAACCCCCATTTGTAGGGGGGGGGGTTACATAAGGTACTGATGGAAGCCATTGGCAAGATGGCAGAAAAGGGGGGGTTGTTGATGGGAGCCCAATCTGCTGGATGTAGACTGGAGCTTCAGCTAGAAGAAGGGAAATATTGGACTCCCTGCAGAGGCATTCCTCAGACTAGTCAGTAAATCCACACATGATGGGGCAATACTGGACCTGGTACTAACCAATAGGGACAGTGTTGCAGATATCAAGGTGGGGGGCCACCTGGGGACCAGTGATCACCATACAGTGTGGTTCCATATAAGGACAGCTGCAGAACTGAACCACACAAAGGCGAGGTCCTGGACTTCAGGGGGGCAGATTTAAAAAAAATGGGTGAATGCCTCAGGAATGACCTGGCGAGGGGGGATGAACTGGGTGGAGTGCAAGAACGGGGGAGGGGGAGAGAAACTAAAAAGGGCCATAGTGAAGGCAACAAATCTCTGTGTTAAGCATGAAAGAGGAAAAGTTATGGTTCTCAAAAGAGGTGGCAGAAAAGATAAACGATAAGAGCATAGCATTCAGAAGGTACTAGGAGATGCAGAGGGAGGAGATTAAAGAGGTGTATCGGGGAAACAGAGGGAAGCAGCGAGAGTAGTACACAGCATGAAGGTGCAAACTGAAGCGAGAATAGCTAAGGCAGTAACAAAAGGGAACAAGATATTTTTTCGGCATGTATGCAAAAAAAGGAAGACCAGTGGTGTGATTGTAAGGTTAAGAATTGAAGGGGGGGGGGGGACTGTGCAAAGGGGTAACAGGAAAAGTCAGACGTCCAGAACAAATACTTTTGTTCAGTGTTCACAGAGGAAAGAGACAGGGAGAGGCCACAAAAGTCACTGTACAGGATCCTTCGCTGTGGTAGAACATTCGCCCTAAACATGAGCGTATTATTGAGTTGCTCATATTGAGGTGGTCAATAATACTCGCCCACATAGAGTGCTGCCCACTGAAAGAGAAGAGGGAGAGGGGAGATACAGTAGAGACCTGTAAATACCTCATGGGGCAAATAAGGTACAGGAGGGGAGTATTTTTCAGAAGAAAAGGTGCTGAAGAACAAGGGGACATGCTATGAAGCTGGAAGGGGGTAGATTCAGGAGAGATGTAAGGAAGTACTTCTTGACAGAAAGAGTGGTGGATTCCTGGAACAGCCTTCCATCAAAGGTGGTGGGGCGAAAATAGTGGTGGGGTTCAAGAATGCATGGGATAAGCACAAGGGAATCATAATGGAAAAGAAGGAGGGGAGGGAGAAAGAGCCGTAGACTGAGCACGGTCTGTGGTAATAGTGTAGGCAGGGAGAAATGGGCAGACTGGATAGGGCAAGAGGTCCTTATCTGCCATCAAATTCTATGTTTCAAAGTGCTTTGGTATACAGTGTATATAAAAGGGGCTATATAAAACTAATTTAATTCTGTTGTCAGTCCTCCCCCCCCACCAAAAAAAAAATAGAAAACAGTTTAGTATGCATTCTCCATGTCCAGTGGGTGCAGATACTTTGCAGTTTGCTCAGGTTGATGTTTGTGATGCGAACATTATGTTTTTACATTTTAATTACCCAGGATCGTTTGTCTGCAATAGAGCATCTCATTTTCACTGGAACCATGATTTTACATATTTGAACAGCTGGGAGGGAGAGGAAGTGAAACAAGGAATTACTGACTTATTCTATACTCTGATCTATTAACTTACCTCTGAAAGGACAACGTAAAACTACAAGAGTAGACTCGAGGGCTCATAGTATTTTTTGTCTCTTGCCATCTACAGTATGTACTCAATGCCACACAATGGGACAGTACTAGTGGTGGTGGGATTTGAACCTCACTTCAGCTGTTTAACAGCTCAGTTCTCTACTCACTAGGTCACACTGCCCTCCATTATGATCTTCAAATCAGAAACTTGAGCCCATGGGCCTAAGACCCCCCAACTTACTGTGATAGTTTTTATTTTTGTATATGTAAAGCACACTGTGAGAGCTTACTAGTTCTAGGTTCCAAGTAGACTGTCTGGGCCAGGATCCCAGGTGGTATAAGGGGCAGCACCAAGAAGGGGAGGAAAAAAAGAGACAGAGAGCAAGAGGTCAGGGTAGAGCTGCAGTTTGGCCAGGTGAGGGATTGGGGCCAGGGTGGGGCAATAGCCACCCTGGCCCACCACTGTAAGTCTGACCCATTTGCAGTAGAACAGTGAGCATTCAGAGGGAATAGGTGTTCGGAGGCATTGTGGAGGCAGCCCATAGAAAATGGAGAGCCACTAAGAGAATCAGTGTGTGGCCCAGAAGTGAGAGACTGTGCCATGGCAGGGCAGTGGTGACAGCCTGCCCAACAGTCACCAAAAGCCTGTTTTTGGTAGCCTGGAGATTTGTGCTGGAGTGGGTGGGGACTGGTTCAGAGGTTGCAAGAAGTCTGGGGCATAAGCCTCTATGAGCAGCCTCCTAGCCCGACAGTCCTTGGCCTCAGCCTATAGCGCCCACTTTGGCATCCAGTGCGTCACCCTCTGCAGCTTATTAGAGACTGTGAGAGGGATAGAAATGAGGAAAGAAGCAGCCACCCTAAAGCCCCAATAGTACCCACTGCTGCAGAAGAGCAAGAACACTCGAAGCAGCCACCTTTTGCCTCAGTGCTGTACCATGGGGTATTTGCCTTAGCCAAATGTAAGGTCGGTGAGGCTGAGGCATCTAAAGTTGAAAGTGTGGGCAGGAGAGAAGGAGGGAGCTGCCAGTCTGGTTGGAGGCCTTATTCGGCCAGAAGAGATGCTGCTGTCACCACTGACTGAGCTGGATTCAGCTCTGAGGAGAAAGTGCATTTGGATCCCTGGATCAGTTTCTGCAACCCTGTTATCTTGGCCCTGGCCATGTGTGGGAAAGTCCACTGATTGTGTATGGTTCCCCCACACCCTATGGAGTGGTTTGAATTTTATTATTCTTCAGTTGAATCAGTTTTGCACTTTGAATCACTGTGAACAATTAATTTAATCAATCTGCCTCATGTACTGGTTAACAAGTTTGCACACCTACAGCTGTCTGCCCCCGTAGTAAAGATGGCCTGCACCCCCTGTTACACCACCTTAACCCAGGTAAATGAACGCATTCTGTTGTAACCCCTAGGCATCGCTATTCTAAGGGCAACTACCCCTGCCTGTATGGCAATACACAGATTGAGGAGCCTGAGTTCTAAGATCGGGTGCCTCCACCCAGAGGAATGCTATTGGGGTAGCTTGACTGCTCTGGTATAGCCGTCTGGGACGTTATAACCACCTCCCAACCCTCCTAGTGGCCAAAGTAATAACACAATGCTACATTTACATTCAGTAGGTAGCAGTAATAATGTGCTCACACCCATTTCACTTACCACCAGGGCTGGATCTGCAGCAGCTGCCCTGGAGACCCCCTGGAAAATAAGTGTAACCCTCCCCCAACAAATGGGGTTCCCAAAAAGTCTTCCTTGAGTTTGCCTAAATGCTCACTGCCAGGCTGGTGTCCTGCGTTTTAGCAGTTTAAATGTGATTACCAGAGCATGTATAGCCTCTGTGTACTGTCTCTTTAAGAGCTGCCTAATTGTAGCTTAAGTAATCTGAGAGGGAGCTCTGTTAAAAGACGTAACTATTTACTGAAAATCATTTAGAGTGATAATGATAATGTAGTTTGTCTAACCTGCTTTCTTTGTAGCAAGGACTGTTTTGTTTGTCTCCACTATCTTGATCCTGGACTGCAAATTGGACCAAACAGTACTGGTAGGACCTACAATGTAGCCAGACTACAGGAGCTGTCTGAATTCAAAATCTGTAGGAACTTTAGTTTGGAGCTTTTTTGCGCCTTTTTTGCAACTGAAGGGGGAGCTCTTGCTTTGACCGACAGCCAGATCAGCCAACCAAATCTTTTGGATCTTGGGGAAGTCCCGGGCTGCTTGCAGTTTTCAGTTAGTTCTGAGCTGGGAAGTGAAATGAGAGGAGCTGAAGTGATTCTGAGCAGCAATCCTGAGTGGATTCGCATGAGAGAACGGTTAAAAGGCTTGAGTTTTTGGCTTACATGTCTACCTGCTGCTCCTGAGAGGGAGAGAAGAGAATTATTGTGGACTAAATCCAATTTTGTGTGACTAAAGTAAGCTACTGAAGTGGGTCAGGCTCAACCTGAAGAAGTCGGAAGATTTTGCTGAATGCGATTGGCCTGTCAGGAGTTCCAGCTATCCCTAAGCTCCCGGTGTGTGCAGAGACTTTGCGATTGTGACCGGGGAGCGCTTTGCCTGGTACATTAGAATTCCCTTACATGTAAATGTGCTATGAGCTGCTAGTGGGTCGTGAGTTAGTCCCCCACTGTGTGAACTGTGTTCTGCTTGCTGGAAGCTGTATCCAGCTCAAAACGGACTGTATCCGAATTTGTCTCCATGCGGTCTGGGCCTTGTCAGACTGGCCCAGCCAGACTACCCACTGCACAGAGAAGCCATCGAAGAGAGACCTGCCTGGGCATCAGCCCCCTGCTCCACGCTTGAACAGGAACAACGCCTCTGTGACTCATGTGGGCCCTGCTTCTCCTGCCATTCCAGATC
Organism: Neoceratodus forsteri; assembly: GCA_016271365.2. Taxonomy (NCBI): domain Eukaryota; kingdom Metazoa; phylum Chordata; order Ceratodontiformes; family Ceratodontidae; genus Neoceratodus; species Neoceratodus forsteri. The sequence goes on from CM028132.1 coordinate 1,364,362,154, forward strand.
AACCACCTGCAGTATTGCTCTTCATCCAGCCTGTGTCCAGTCTTGGGTATCGTGAGTAAATACCAGGGTAGCTCCCTGCAACAACAGCTTAATCTGAGTGTTTCATCTGATTGTCTTGTTGTTTCGTTTCCTTTACGAACTGAGCCCTCTGGCTCCGGATTACAAATATTGTGTACTGTGCATGTTGTGTTTTCCATCACAGGGCCCCAACCAGCTGCAACCCCAGGCAATGGTTCTGGCTAGCCCATCTCTTCTCTACCTGGGCACCCAGAAGTGGACTGTGTGGGGGGACTCAAAGCACATGCATAACGGCTTGATTGAAATAACCTTTAAGAAAATCAACCTGATTTTGCCCCTCCCTTGTTCAAGTCCCCCGAATAAATCAGATCTAACTTTTTCTGCATGTAATCTGACTGTGGTTCCAGTTTGTGCTCAAAGTACTGTATTGTTGCTATTTGTTGTGCATAACCTGGTTTTAAAGGGGGTCCCCAGGATCAAGCCAGAGGAACCAGCCCTGGTGGTAAGTGCAAACAGTGTGGGTACTTGTGGTGTACCAGGGGTATTGTGAAAGTGATTATTGTACAGTGTTCAGGCCACTAGAAGGGAAAGAGGGGGGTTACAGTGTTCCGGAGGGCTGTGCCCAAGTTAGCTTGACCACTACCAACCCTGACCACCAGGTGGAGGCACCCGTTTCAGAACTCAGGCCCCTTAACCTGCTACTAGCCAAGCAGGCAGGGGTAGTAGCCCTTGGGATAGCGCCACCTAGGGGTTACATAAGGTCAGCAACACAGCAATACAACCTTAATACTGTAACCCAACTAATAATATGCACACTAGCCAGGTTAAACGTGAAGAAAGATGATCAGATTTATTCAGAGGCAGTGAACAAGGGAGCAGCATGAATCTAGCTGAATGATTAGCAATCTGATTCAAGGCAGGATTGTCTGGCATGCACTTTAAGTCCAGTTTAGACAGTTCAACAACCCTGGGTACTCAGTATGTCATGCAGGCTAGCCTGAAGCATTGCCCGGGGTGGCCAGCGTTGCAGCTGTTGTTGGGGCCCTTAAAGAAAGAAAAACAGTTAAGTATGCACACAACCCAATAATTTGTAATCCAAGCCAGATGGTTCTGTCCGTAGCAAGAACCCAGTAAAAGAAACAATTAGATGGTACCACAATGATTTTTGCTTTTGTTCCAGGGAGCTACCCTGATTTGTACTCACGCTACCAGGACCTGAATGCTGTGCAGGCAAGATGCAGACCTCGTGGTAGTGATCAAGGAGGCTGGGGGAAGCAGGGCCAACACAACTCACCTCCAGGTGGTCGCTACCTGTTCAATGGTGTTGGGCAGGGGGCCAAATCCCCAGGCTGGTCTTTCAACGAGAAGGTCTCTGATGCAGAAGTGGAGGCCTAGGCCAAGATGACAGGGCCCAGGTAGGATGAACAGCTCTGGAAAGGTTTGTGATATTCTGCTGGACAAGCCTCCAGATGGCGTAACTGCTTCTACCGTGGAGAACCAAATTATAACCCACAAAAGACATTCAGCACATTTATAGCACTCATTTTTTTAAACAACAGTTCAGATACTGTCCGGTTGCAAATTGACAGCTGAACTGTGCAAACCTTCCGATCCGAGGGTAACTCTTTCACAAGCTGGGCCGATCACTTCTGGAGCAAGTCTTCGGTCCAAATCACAAGTTGCAATGACACTTCTTTTCTTCTGCCGCAGTTCCAAGGCTGGAAATTGGACAGGTCCGACTTCTGCAATAGGCAGTTTGAACTACTGAAGAATGCGGCAGGGAGGCCAGCAAAGCCTCTTCCCGCCGATTCTCCTATGCTCCTTCTGGGAGCCGCTGCTCAAAAGCTCCAGCTGTTCTCTCCTTACCCTCCAATTCTAACTGATCCACTGCTTCAGGCAGTTCTGGGCATTTCCCTTGTAATCCAAAAGGTTCGGTTGGCTGAGGGAACTGTCAGTCACAATAAGGGCTCTCCCTCCAGGTCCATTTGGGCGCCAACACTTAAATCTACAAAAACTACAGAATTCCTTCCCACAAGACCCCTGGGGACAGGATCCATTTTAAGTTCCCAGCTGTTCTATTGGTCGAAATACTGGAAGTCCAGGACCTAACATGGTGGCTCCCATCAGAATGTTTGAGCTGCAGTTAAAGCCTAGGAAGACATTATAGTAAATCCCAGTTTGTAGGGTGGTTACACTATGACTGTGTTCCTTCGGCTGTATGTGTTCCCCTCCCACTGGACTACCATCTCATACCCCTAGACACCGGGAGGGGGGAGGGCTTACATTTATTTTTTATTTAATCATTTTGTTTTTCCCTCCATGGTCATCCCCCATAGTGCCCAAACAGCAACCTCAAAGCCTCTGAAAAACATGACAGTCACATTTTTAGCGCAGGGCCCAAGAGTAACTGCAGTCATCATTCTAATGGCTGTATTGTGTTTCCCTCCAGATTCTCCTCCACCCTCATGGCACCTGGCAACAATGCCCATAGTCAGCAGCAGTATTGGATGCAAAATTTTACAATGGGAATGCTGGAGTGATGTACATACTTGATATGCAATTGTTTTAATTGTTTTAAACCTTTAAATTGTCTGCTATTATCTTTTTCATCACATTTTTGACAAAAAACACAAATGTCATCTCCAGTTTTGAATGTATATTTTCTTAGAATCAATATATTAGACATCTTCAACAAAGTGAAATCCAGCAGCAGCAAGCAAGTTACAGTGGGGGGTGCAGCCGTCCCCTTCAGTCCCCTCGAGATTTGTCACTGGTCAGCAGTAGCCCTGTAGAGGAGGTAGGAAGCTTCTGAATCACCATGGCCTGCTACAGGCATTGTTACTAGTGCCGAGCCGCAGTGCCTTTCTTCCCAGCCAGGAACTGCTGCTACTGGCAGCCTCTCCAGTCCTGAGGTTACATGACAGCAGAGATCTGGGCTTGTTCCAAACACAGATCACCCACATGATGGCATAATGGGCTACAGCTGGGCAAACTGAGGCAGCCCCTTTGGTTTTATTAAGATTTTTTCCATCCAGTGAATCAGCACTCCCTCCCCCCATCTCCTTCGCTGTCTCTGTCTTTGTCCCCGACCCCTGACATCATCCCACTGTGATCCTGTGTAACTCTATACTCTAAAGCGAGAAATATGAGATGCCTCCAAAGGCAAAGTGGCTGGTGAAGAACAGATTGCAGTAGCTGAAGATGACAGATCAGTGGCTTTATTAGATTTACTTCTGCCTAGCTTCCCTTCAATGATGTGCCAGGGGAGTGACAATAAATGTCAGGTTTTTGATGACATAATCAGCATGCAGCTACTGCCCCCCCTCCCCCCGCAGAGCTTAATGAGTTTAATTAGAAGAAGGAAAAGTGGAAGTAAGGTCCCTGCTAGGGGAATAGTGCTGTTGTCATTCTGCTGTTGCACCTCTAGTGTCCCAAGTCTTTCCAGGCAGGTTATCCTGTCAGTTTGAAATTTAAACTAAATGCAAGAATTGCCTATGTTTCAATTTCTAAGTACAGTACAAGGTACAACAAACCTGTGTGATCCTACCTCAGAATGCAGGCAGCACAAGAGTGATAGATTAAAAGCCATTAGGGCACAGAGGGGTTGAATTTGAATTACTGAGATGCACTCCATAATGGGGGTTTTAATCCTTGTTCCCCCAAGTTAGTGTAGCCTCCTCCTAATTGGGGAGGGGGAGGCTTACCTTTCAGACCCTCCTGGAGCCAGCAGCATGATTAAAAGTAGCCACCTGCCAATGGATGTCTTCCTCTGGTCCATCACCAAACTGTAGTCGAAGGGGACTGGGCCAAACAGGGGCACCGATATTCTGTGTTACCAAACGCAGTGGCCAGAGGCACCCCTGAGGTACCAAGATAAATGTAAACAAATATGGCAGTAGCCATATAGTTAACCCCTGACACATGCATGTGGCCAGCACAGGGTAAGAGACTGCCTGGGACAAGGTGCAGAAACTGGGATAGCCAAGCTGAAGGCAGGATGCCTGTCTGAATATGTAGTGAAGCCAAATGTGGGTTTCTGAAACCAAGGGCAGTAGAAAAGCCATCTGCTTCAGTGGCCAATAGGTAGCCTTGTTTTCTAGGGCAGCCCACCCTCTTCAGGACAGATCCAATCTGGGGTGAGTTGAACCTACTGGGAGACTGCAGCTACAGCATGACTTCAGATCTGATCTTGAGCAACATGGAGATGCTGCTCTTGTAAAGAGTTGCAGAATAACAGGCCAGCCAGCTTGTTGGAGTCTGGACAGATCCCCACTGAGACTGTGCTCCTCAATGGCTTCCAGCAGCAGTGACCAGCCTGGGCAGGCAGTCACCTGTTAAACAGAGAGTTCCAGTTGGAATCCCGATTACCTCAGCCCACCAGTCCTGTCATCAGAGAATTCCCCTTGCAGGCAAGAAGAAGAGCAAAAGCCCCATTTCTAAAGGGACAAGAAGACATTTCTCAAATCAGATAAAGACCAGAAAGGCTAGGGTGATGTATTCAAGGCTTTCATGAGGAACCTACAGGCAGGGCCCTATGTCTTACCATGATTCTGCATTTGCAGCAACCACTGCAAAAACATGGCCCTGACAGGAAAATAACCTCTGCTACAGCAACATCATGTGTGGTGCAGTAAATTAGCAGTATAGCCTAAAGGTTAGAGTACGGAGCTGTAAATGAGCTAGGTACATCCATCAGACCTGGATTTGATTCCACAGCCTCCACTTGCATACTGTGTGACCCTGAGCAAGTCACTTAACCTAGTCCCCAGTGCTCCCAGGTCACCCCTGAAAACAAACTTTGGGCCTAGTGGGCCTTACCTGGTTACCAAAGGATAACGAAAAAAGGCAGCTGCCACTGAAACCCCCACCTAAACTGTTAGAATGATTTTACTAAAGCCTAAAGATGGCATTCCTGTGAGTTTGCTACCAGTTCCATTATCATACCTCTTGGGGAGGATCAGTTGCATTTTAACTGTCAGCGGGACAACCGCTTTTCAAACCACTGGCACTCAGCCCTAAAGCAGATGGCCATTATGGGCTGTTGCAAATATCGAGTAAACTTCAGAAAGTCTGTTTCTTGAAAGGAAAAAAAAAGATGCATTTCTATTTTTTGATTGCACAAGTGTGGAATGAAAAAGTATTACAGTAGTCATTATTTCAAAAACACAGAACCGGAGGCTTTGCAGACCTGTGTGTAGTGTACAATGTTCCAGCTGCTCTCTAGCCTTACTGTAAATTCTTACCAGCTGGGAGAGAAGGAGATGAGGATGCAGTTTTCATGTATGTGTCACCACTGCTCTTGATGTCGGTGAGCAGAAGGGAGCCCGGGGGAGGGGGGGGGATTGCAGCACAAACCTGCACCACCAGGTTTCAAGCAAGTGGGTGAGGGGTAGGGAACAGTTAAGGTAGGGGCATAGGGGATGGAACTGGCAAAACTGGAGGTAGTGTTCAACAGGTTTGCTTGCTTCATCCGTGAAGCCATCACTGTAAACTGTATAGAGATGTAGAATGAAATATGGAAACAGATAATTTTTTGGCAGAAAAGGACCACTTGGCTCACCCGGTCTGCCAAAAATGGTCCCTGCCTAGACTGCCTCCACAGGCCCTAACTGGTCTCAGGTGACCCTCCCTCCTCTCTGCCTGTTCACTAATGCTCCCTTATGTCTATCCCATACATGCTTGAAGCCTCTCCTGTTTTTGCCTCCATCACTTCCACTGGCAGTCTACTCCAGGTTGGTGAGATTTGGGAGAGCGTAGGCTTTGCCATATTTTATCATTTATGTAAAGATGCTATAAAGAATGTATGCCTAGTTACATATTAGAACATATAGTATAAAGAAATGACTCAGGTTATTAGAGGGCATTGCATTTCAACCTCCAAAATTTAAGATAGAGGTAGGTAGGCCCCATTTTTATGTTGATTGAGTGCATGCGCAAGAAACCTGTTGCAGCAGCTTGCTGCAGAAGCAGGTTGTGGAGGTGCAGCACTGTTGTGGCCAATGCCCCCACTGTCTTTTGAGGCTTGGCCCACTTTCCCCAATGCGGTGGCACGCTGCTGCTGACACTAGCTCAGCCAGCATGCCACAACCTTGAAACGTTTCAGCCGCTGCAATCAGGGGCCGCCTCATCATTGCAGCATTAGTCATTCCGCTGCAATGAGGGAGAGACCCATCATTGCTGGGCAGAATGTTGGTACTGTAATATTGTTTGTGAACATGGCGGCTTGCTGCCGTGTTCACAAACAATATTGCTGAGCCCCCAGTGCCGAGGGAGGGTGCCCAATCCCCCTCGTCAGCATGTGCCCCCCCACAACAGTGTTTGTTTGCCGACGGGGGCCCCAATCCATGTCGGCTTCAGTCCCCGCATGAGTTCAGGTTGCCGGGGGGGGAGCCCACTCCACATTGGCATAATGGTCCCCCCCCTGCCAAAATGTTCGGTTTATGCAGAGGGTGTGCCCAATCCCCCTCGGCTCTTGTTCCCCCCAGCACTCCATATGTGCCAACAGGGGTGCCTATTCCCCCATCAGCTACAGCCCCCCCAAACATTCAAATGGCACACTGGGAGCCCACCCCAGCGTGCCCAAAACTGTCCAGTGTTTTTAAGCCTGTAAAGAAACGGTCCTCACGGTCTCCCTGCCCCCCACAACCTGCACCCACCCACTGCGCCCCTGCCTTCCCACACCCCTCACCCCATACTTGCCTCTGGAGTCCAGGCGACGATCTTCAGTGGACTGGGAACACGTCTGCACTCTTCAAAGCCAACCGCGAACTGAGGAAATGCCGGTAAGCTGTATAATGGCATAAATAGGGCTTTTTCAACTTTTTTGCATTTCTCAGGCATTTTTTAGAATTTTGCCACCAAATTTTCAACATGGGATTATTGGGCCCCCTCGTGAATTCAGCCACTGTTATGGCATTACTTGGTACCAAAAGGTGATTTCGCGATCACTGCATGGAATCACCTTTCGGGACTGATTAACGAAACAAAAGTGCCATTGTTCATGATGTGGGCCCTCAAAAAGTCTATGTTGCAAATTTGGTGGGAAAATCAAAAAAATTACTGTTTTACGACCGTGCATTGCACAGTTGCTACGCACGCTCGTAACTTCACCAATTCGCAATACAGTAGTAGCCACAGACACTGCCAGCTATTTCCCGAAATTTCTATGATATTTCCAGAAATATTTGATGCTTTTTGCATTTAAACAGTAGGGGCAGCAGAGAGAAACTCTTCAGAAATTTCACAAAATATCTGGAAATAGCTGGCAATGTTTATGGCTATCACTGTATTTTCACTCCAGATTTTCAACATTGCCATTTTTATGCACCTCCTTATGAATAGTATAGCTGTCATGTGTTTTTGCAGTTCCAGCGCAGCGGTCGCTGTGGAAAATCAGTCTTCGGGACACATTAAGAAAATCACAGTGACACTGTTCATGTGCAGAGGTCCTAAAATGCCTATGTTGAAAATATTGTGACAAAAGTCCATAAAATGAGTGTGTTAAGGGCGTGCGTTGTGCAGGTTCCATGCATGCTCGTGACTTCGCAAATTTGCAATATTTTCACTCCAGATTTTCAACATTGGCATTTTTCCACACCTTTTTATGAGCAGTATAGCTATCATTTTTCACATCCTGGCTGAAATGTGTTTTCACACTTACAGCGCAGAATAGCGCAGTTGCTTTCGGAAATCAGTGTTCGGGACGTATTAAGAAAATCAAAGTGACACTGTTCATGAGCAGAGATCCTAAAATGCCTATGTTGAAAATTTTGTGATGAAACTCCATAAAATGACTGTGTTACGAGCTGAGTTCTTCAGTTTCCATGCACCCTTGTAACTTTGCAAATTAGTAATATTTTCATGCCAGATTTTCAACACTGGCATTTTTTCACACCTCCTTGTGAACAGTACAGCTGTCATTTTTCACATCCTGGCCAAAATGTGTTTTCACGCTTCCAGCACAGAGTACCGCAGTCTCTTTCGGAAATCAGTGTTTGGGACAGATTAGGATTGAGCGAGTGAGAGGGGGGAGTGACTGAGCCCAACTGAGCTCTGTTGGGACTACTGCAGATTTCTTTGTGGGCAGAAAAAGGCACCAATGCAGGCAGGAGCCCAGTACAAAAGGGCAGCCTGCAGCGCCAGGAGAAACAAAACGAGCGAGTGAGGGAGGGGGCGTGAGTAAGCTCAACGGAGCACTGTTGGGACTGCTGCGGATTTCTTTGTAGGCAGAAAAAGGCAGCAATGTAGGCAGAGGCCCAGTACAAAATGGCAGCCTGCAGTGGCAGGAGAAACAGAATGAGTGAATGAGAGAGGGGGAGTGAGCGAGCTTAATAGAACTCTATCATGACTGCTGCGGATTTCTTTGTGGGCAGAAAAAGGCACCAACACAGGCAGGAACCCAGAACAAAAGGTCAGCCTGCTGCGCCAGGAGAAACAGAATGAGCGAGTGAGAGGGGGGAGTGAGCGAGCTCAACGGAGCTCTGTCGGGACTGCTGCAGATTTCTTTGTTGGCAGAAAAAGGTGCCAACAGAGGCAGGAGCCCAGTACAAAAGGGCAGCCTGCAGTGCCAGGAGAAACAGAATGAGTGAGTGAGAGAGGGGGGGTGAGCAACCTCATCGGAGCTCTGTCAGGACAGCTGCAGATTTCTTTGTGGGCAGAAAAAGGTGCCAACGCAGGCAGAAGCCCAGTACAAAAGGGCAGCCTGCAGCGCCGGGAGAAACAGAATGAGCGAGTGAGAGAGGGGGAGTGAGCGAGCCAAAAGGAGCTGTGTCGGGACTGCTGTGGATTTCTTTGTGGGCAGAAAAAGGCACCAATGCAAGCAGGGGCCCAGTACAAAAGGGCAGCCTGCAGCATCGTTAGAAATAGAACAAGGAGTGAGAGAGGGGAGTAAGCAAGCTCAATGGAGCTCCGCTCAGGACTTTACAGTTGCCCACCCTCCCGCCCAAGGTCCTCTGTGGTCCTATATTACAGCAGAGTCTCTGGAGTGGAGACAAAGCAATGATTGGATACTTTAGGATTGCTGTAATAATTCAGATTTAGTTGTTCTGTTTCTTTCTCTAAGTGACCTAAGTACTGAGCTATACTGTTATGACTGGTGTAATAATACATATTTATTTGTTCTGTTTATTTCTCTAACTGAGCTGAGTAACACTTGGAGTGTAATAGGATTTCTAACTGGGCTAAGTGAAACTATACGAGAGCCAAGAACAAAAAGCATAGTAGCTGAGGGGTGAAAAACGGACAAGAAGGCTTTTGGATTGCTACAGTAATACAGTATCTAATGGATGAGCTTTGAGACTGAATTACCCCGGTCGGCAAGGGGTCAGTAGGGGGGGCTAGTGTGGGGGGAACAGGAATTGGAGTAAATAGGGGCCTGAGAGTTGTATTCCGGTAGGCCGGTGCCACATGTTAATAGGGCTGAAACCTTTGGAAGGGTGGAGGGGTGTACAGGGTGTGGGTCTGCCATGATCCTGGACTGGGCTTGGAGGATGGGGGAGGTGGGTGTATGGTCTGTAGATGACTGGCTAGTTTGAGGGAGGAACTGTGGAGGTTGGGGAGGAGTCTAAGTGGCAGGGCAGATGGGCATGGTAGGCATCCTGAGGGGGGAATAGGGGATGGCAAAGGGGATGGAGGAAGAATAACTAGGGACTGAAACCGACCCCAGTATCAGAGGCACTAGCAGAAAAGAGAGGAGAAGGAAGGGGGTGTCCAAGGCGAGGGTGGGGGGGCCTCCTGATGGGGGTAGAAGAGACCATGAGGAGTACCAGGGGAGAGAGCAGATGGCTGCTGGTAGGGAGGAATCAGGGGTGGCACGGAGGAGAACAACTAGGAGGGGGATCTGATGGGGGAAGAGATGTAGGACAGGTATTGACTAGGAATAGATTTGAAACTCTGCTATCGGACAGAGAGGGGGAGCAGGAACATACTGAAGGGGGAGGACAAGCGGAGCATCAGAGGGATGGCAACAGGTAGGGGAAGAGATAGCGAGGACAAAAGGGTAGAAGGGGGCTAGTAAGGAAGGAGAGGGTGGTGACTGAAGGAAAGAAGGCTACATGAAGGGGGAAGGATCAGAAGGGCATCCCCATAGGGGTAGAAGGGAATGGGGCTCTAAATCAACCACAGTGGGGATAGGAGAGGGGTTGGAAATCAGCAGGGGAGGAGGGGAGTTCGACATGGGAAGCCCAGTAGGAAGTAGTCAGGCTGGGAAGGAATTCAAGGGGGACGGGAGGAATAAGGCAGAGAAAAGGGGTGAGGCAGAAGTAGGGGGTACAAATACAGAAGTCACAGAGGGTGCAATTGACGGGGGGTAAGGAACAGGGAAGAATGAATACTGGAGTGGTGTAAGGGGCATTAGAAGGGAAAGGGGTAAGGGGCAGGGGGGTATTCGTCCTAGGGGATTCTATACTGAAATGGGTGAGATGGGCAGAAAGGGGGAAAGGCACAGCCATATTTGGGTTGAAGCTGTCCCCAGGTTGACTGCAGGAGGGGCAGGGCAGGCACTGCTCAAGCATGCAGCAAGGGGGAGGAAGAAACCTCATTTACCATTGCATGTGGGTACAAACGACTTGGCAGGGGACACTGTGGAAGTAGTGAGGGGGAGGTTTGAGTACTTGGGCAGGCAGTGTGAGGGGGTGGGTAAGTTGGTGGCATTCTTGGAAGTACTGCTGGTACCATGAGCAAGCATGGAGAGGATGGGTAGGCTCGAGGAGTTTGAGTGGCTAAGGGATTGGTGCCATACAAAACATTATGGGTTAGTGACTAACTGGGGTAGGGTCTGGGGGGAATAGTGACTTGTACACGGGGGCAGGGTACACTGGAGCAGGAAGGGGAGGGGAGGGGAGTATTAAAGGCAGCATTGCCAGGCCACTGGCACTGAGGGTTGAGGTGCTGGACACCACACCTCGTGCCACACTGGCGACCCGGGTTTGGACACAAGCCCGGGCCACCAGGGGTTGGTAAGGGAAGGATAGGATTGAGCATCTGGAGGACTGCTCTCCTATCCAGGGGGTCCAGGGACCCACCGCTCTGTAGCAGCCCCTGATGATGACTGCAGATGCTACTACAGCGGTGTAGTAAAGGGTGGCGGAGTGTGGCGGACTTTGGCATGCTGTGCCTAAGCATCATTGCACACCCGCACTCCGCAAAGGGGAGAAAAATGGAAAATGGGCTATGGTCAGGCAGCATGAACTTCCGACCTCCTCTGCCAGCCCCGAATGGCACCTCCTCAACCAGCTCCTGCTCCAGTGGGTCGACGAGGGAAGCTCCTCACCACCCCAGCATGGAGGTAATCCGTGGAGGTAAGCAGTTAGGCCTGATGTCAGGGGCAGGACTAGGGAGGTCGGTCGGGATGACCAAGCCAACCATAGCCCTGTGAGAAAATATGTAAAAATAAAAAGACAGGATTAGAGGGGTATATCTCTACTAAGGTGGATTTAAACAAATGGTGGGGTGGTGGTGGTCAAAAGACAGGTTGGTAGAAAGGTCAGGACAGAGGAGCCTGAGGAGCTCACCACCCTAGATAAAGGTAAAGGCAGAGGTGTAGTAACCCTGGAAGGGGGCAGGCAGAGTGGTCTGAGTGTAATAGAGAAGGCACCACCATCCGGTAAGAATAAGGAGGAGAAAGGGTGCGGACTACCGGGAGGAGGGACACAGGCCAAGGAGGAGAAGAGTGAGGAGAAGGAGGGGTACAGGTGGAAGGCGGTCTGACTAAATGGATAGAGAATTAGTTACAGGGGAGGGTGCAGAGGGTGGTGGTGGTGGGGAAGCTCTCGGCACCCAGAGCAGTGACAAGTGGGGTGCCGCAGGGCTCAATGCTTGGCCCAATGCTATTTGGGCTCTTTATCTCCGATATAGCACATGGAATGGGGAGCAGGGTTAGTCTGTTCGCACATTATACCAAATCAAAAGCAAATATAGTAGCAGACCCCCACACACACACATATACACACTCCTCGAAAAGCTGCTTAAAAGCCTGCAATTCATTCAAATCAATTCCATTTTCTTACGTACTTGGGGCTCAATGCCAACAACTGTAAAATCATGTACCTAGGGCATAGGAACCCCGATGCTGGGTATAGGATGGGGGGAGGTACTGATACTCACTAGACATGAAAGGGTCCTTGAGGTTATTATATCAGATGACCTCAAGATGGCAGTACAGTGTCACAAGGCTATGGTCAGGGCAAACTGGATTCTGGGGTGCATAAGGAGTGGCATCTCCAGTAGGAGGAAGAGGGTTGTTGTGCTGCCATTGTCTCACTCCGTGGTATACTCCCAGCTGCAGTACTGTGTCCAGTTTTAGAGTCCACACTTCAGAAACGAGATAAGGTGGAGGTTTTCCAGAGAAGGGTAACTAAAATGGTTCAGAATTTTCACAGGAATCCCTACAAGGAAAGGCTGAAGAATCTCAGCATGTACACTCTGCAAGAGAGGAGGGCAAGAGGTGACATGATCAAGACCTACAAAGTACCTCACAGGGGTAAAGAGGGTACAGTTGGGAAGTTTCCTTCAAATAAGGATGAGCACCCAAACCAAGGGACATACAATGAAGCTGGGGGGGCATTCAGAATAGATGTGAAGAAATATTTCTTCACTGAAAGGGTGGTAGATGCCTTAAACAGACTGCCAGGAGAAGTGGTGGAACCTAAAATGGTAGGGAGCATGAAGCATGCATGGGATAAACATGGGGGTATATTAGAAAAAGGGGAAGAAGGGGGTCAATGGAGATCAATAGGGCTATGGAAGTGGAGTAGGTTCAAGTTCATTGCAGGAAAAAGCCATTAAGCAAGCTCATTCACAAGGAGGTCCTGATGGATGCAGGCAGAATAAGACATGCAGTAACATATACAGGCAGGAGTTACAAGTAGGTAGAGAACACTTGGACAGACTGGATGGGCTGAGCGGTCCTTTTCTGCTGACAAATTCTATGTTTTTGTGGCATCATGTGTTAATTCAGGTGCATTGTTTATTTAAAGTTGGCCCTACCATACATCCAGATGTAAGGTACAATAAATTACCGAATTAGATGCAGCCCACTTACAGTACAATAAACACAACCCCAGTGCTTTGAGAAGTCTTTACTCTTCATAAGGCTGCTTAAAGAGCTGGGGTTCTATTTGCAGTGTCCACATCAGTATGCTGATCTTAACATCAACGCCGCATCTGAATGAGTACTTCATTCTTGCTCACTCCATTTCTTCCCCACTTTGAAACCTGCTTGTCCTGAGTTACTTTCGAGCTGGCAGTGCCTCGCCTGTGTTGGAAGATGACCAATAAGCGGCACTGAAAGATGTCAGACTTTACAGACTCTGAAGGCAGCTGCTCACGAACAGACATAAGGCAGTTCTACTGGGGGGAGTAGGAGGAAGTAAGCTATTTAACTAGAATCTACAGCTTATTCATCAGGTAGGGAAATGGACAGACTAGGTGGGCCAAGTGGTCCTTATCTGCCATCAAATTCTATGCTTCTATGTTTCTCACCCACCATCTTGGCAAGAAGAAGGCTGCAGCTGTGGCCACTGATGACTGTTGGGGTGTGGGGATGAGGGGACCAAAGTGGACAGACATAAGGAGATACAATCACAATAACAATTGTGAGACCTTCACCAGCTTTCCAAAATGCTTAACAGTAAAAGAACACCCTATGAAGTTGTTCAAATGGCAACACAATCTGGTGAGCCCTCTGTCTGCCATCTGACACCAGGCATCAACCAGCATAAAATTGCCCACAGAAGGCAGTGTGGTCATGTGGTTACTGAAATACTGGAGATTACAGATTTAGAAGAACGAAAGAATATCACACAGAAGCTGGCACATATGTCTATAGCAGCTGTCTCCTGCTTCTCAGTAATTATATTTATACCCTTGAGGTACCTGAATGTTTCTATCCTATCCCCCTTTCCCTCCTCTCTTCCCCTCAGTACATATTGAGGTCCCTTAATTTCTCCTCATAAGTCTTGTGTTGCAAGCTCTGTACCATCTCATTCGCCCTTCTCTGGACCATCCCCAGCCTGTAAATATCCTTTCGAAGGTGCAACCTCCAGAACTGCACACAGTACTCCATGTGAGGCCTGACCATGGTTTTATATGATGGCATCACTACCTCCCTCCTTATGGTGGTGATACCCCTGCCTATGCACCCCAGCATGTCACTGGCCCTCCCAGCTGCCTTACCACTTTGACATTTTCAGGTCATCTGAAATAACAACCCCCAGGTCCCTTTCCTTCTTTGTGACTGTCAGCAACTCCCTCCCCCCTCCATTCTGTACCTTTCCCCAGGGTTTCTGTGTCCCAGGTGCATAATTTTGCACTTTTTTGAATTAAACTTCAGTTGCCAGTCCTCAGACCATTTCTCAACCTTCCCCAGGTCCCTTCTCATTTTCTCCACCCCCTCTGGGGTATCCACTGTCTTACAGATCTTGGTGTCATCTGCAAATTGGTAGACCTTTCCCTTCAGCCCTTCTCCAATGTCACTAATGAAGACACTGAACAGGACTGGCCCCAGGACCAATCCCTGCAGCACCCCACTGGTCACCCCCTCTCCCCAGACTGCACCCCATTTACCACCACTCTTTGCCTCTTGTCTGTTACCCAGTTTTTAACCCAGTTTACCACCCTTTCCCCCGTACCCAGCCTACTCAGCTACTTTATCACCCTTCTATGTAGGATGGTGTCAAAGCCTTTGCTTACATCAAGGTAAGCATTGTCCACTGCCCCACCCTGATTTACTTCCTTTGTCACCCAGTCAAAGAGATCAGCCAGATTTGTCTGACATGACCTCCCTACTGTGAATCCATGTTGCCTATGATCCTGGGCTCCGATGGCTTCTACATGTCCCACTATCCTTTCTTTAACCAATGTCTCCATGATCTTCCCCACTACTGAAGTGAGGCTGCCCGGCCTATAGCCTTTGCAACTGTTGTACTGCTGTGGCCCTTGCCCCTTCCCCTGTTCTGTGAATACTGAATAGAAAGACACAGTGGCTGTCTTGGGGGGGGGGGGGGCACATGACAGTTCTTAGGCATGGTACTTTCCCTTCCAAATACCTAAACAGCACATATAAGCAATCAACATTCGACATTGACAAATGCTTGTTATTTAAAGGGTCCAGAAATTCGGAATGTTGTTCTGAGACCATTAAAGGACAATGTAAGGATGAGTCAAATTAAAAGGTGGGCTGATAAAGTCTGTCAGTATGTTGCCTGAATCTAGATATAGGCTGACCCTCCTATTGAAGCGTATATGTCTTAATCTTGTTTGGTAGCACAACCCCTGTGCATATTATCCTTTCACATGGTTTTATTCATAACATATATGTACATAAGCGTTTCCTTGTTCCATTTTGTATATGGTGGTATGTATGAGTTTTTCCTTGCTTAGGGAATCTGCTATTCTTCATTGTCATTGAGTGTAAGAACATGAGACCATACTGTAACTGGGTCGCCATGTATACAACAATTACAACCCCTGCCTTGTGGGCTCAAACAAGGTTGAAGGGCCTGAGCTCTGTTCTTACTTGAAAGGGGGGTTCTTTCCCAACAGAAGTTAAATAGCGTGGGGCCTCCATCCAGAGATAAACTATAGTGGGCCAGATGTCTGACTGGAACAACCCCCTGGGATGCTGTACCTACCCACCTCCCCTTGCAGTCACCCCACACATGGAAAACAAGAAACTGTTTAACTATTTCAATGTGCATGTCATTATTGACTTCAGCTAATAATATGCTCATGCAAGTTATGCTCACGAGACAGATTGACATTAACAGTAATCAATTTATTAATTAGGGTAGGGGAAAAGGAATGCAGCATAAATAGCTGCTTGAAAAATGCAATAACAATGATAATAACAGTGCCCACCCCCAACAGCAACACAAACTCTAAACCCACCACCCCAACTGGTACCAGTTTCCTGACTGGGGGCCCCAATGTCCTTCCTGGGTACCCAGGTGTTGAGTCGGTGCAGGCCTGATGAATTAGAGCTGGTTGGCCAGCGTTAGTGCACTTTTACACAAACAGTAACTTAGCTGAAAACTATGTACAAATCTCCAGGCGCATAGCAACCCCAAGCCCTGATGTTTACTCATGGTCCTGGAGATACCAGTCAATACAGACTGTGGGATGATTCCCTCTGTCTGCAGCTCTGGAGGCTCTCAACTCAAATGCAGATCTCTGTGGCTGGGTTGCAGTTATCTCTCTCTCTCTCTCTCTCTCTCTCTCTCTCTCTCGATCTCTCTCTCTCTCTCTCGATCTCTCTCTCTCTCTCTCTCGACCAGAGCCACACACTTCACCCACCCACCCAGGCATCCAGTTCTCAGGGTGAAGTGATAGGCAGTGCCTCACTAGGACACTGCCTGGCCGATCCCCAGACTGTCTACCAGCTGACCACCTCCTGGATCGCAGGAACACAGGCTCTATAGTTTCGGCCACACTGCAGGCTGGCAGCTGTGGCACCAAAAGTCCAACAAACATCAAACTCTCTGTTGGCACTTTTCTGGTCCAGCCGGATTCACAAACATAGTTAAGCAAAACACACCCTGGCAGCTTGTTCAAGATGAAACAAGCATTAGTCAATGCCGAATGTTTGCTTGCTGGCATTGGCAGTGGTAGTGTAGAAGTTACAGAGCTGCGTAATAGGAATGGCAGTGAAGTATTGAACTGAAGCCAATCCCACCACCACCCTGCAGAGAGTGACAGGCATTGGGGTGTGCCTTTGGGTTGTCAGGCATAACGGCCACGCCATTTCACCACACCCCACCCTGCAGACACTGACAAGTGTCACAGTGTTCCTTGGGGTCTTTGGCCCTTATGCGCACCCCATTCCATTAGAAAATATGGTGAGATGGGTGCGATACAGGAGAATGGGGTGAACTTTGGGACCAAAGAGTCCAAGGCATACCTCGATGCCTCTCACTGGCTGCAGGGTGTGGAATGGTATAAGCATTACAGGCAAGAATCCCAAGTCACACCCCTGATGCCTGTCATTCTCTACAGGGTTGGACATTATGGTTGGAAACCCTAATACCTCAGGCATTCGTTGGTATTTTCCTCCAAATGTTCAACATGTTTTTTTGTGACCCCACCTCATGAACAGGGGAATATCAGTTTGTTAGCGAAAGCTGCTTATGCACAGCGACTCGGCATTTAACACCACAGGTGCAAAACATTCGAACAGGATGTAAAAATGACAGCTGTACTGTTCATGGGAGGTGTAAAAAATGGCAATGTTGCAAATCTGCAGTAAAATATAAAAAATGGTGAAGTAGCGAGCATACATAGAAACTGTGCAACGCACACCGTAATATAATTAGGTTGGGGATTTTTACAGCAGATTGTCAACTCAGGCATTTTGGTGCCTCTGATCATGAAACAGTGTCACTGTGAATTTCTTTATCTGTACCGAACAATGATTTCACAGCGTAATTAAAGATCTGGCGTCGCTGCGCTGAAAGTGTGAAAACACACTTCAGCCATGTTGTGAAAAATGACAGCTGTACTGTTCATAAGGAAGTGTGGAAAAATGCCACTGGTGAAAATCTGGACTGAAAATATTAAAAAGTCATTAACTTACTAGGGTGCGTGGAAACTGCACAATGCTCACTCGTAACACAGTCATTTTATGGACTTTTGTCACCAAATTTTCAACATAGCCATTTTAAGACCTCTGTTCTTGAACAGTGTAACTGTGATTTTCTTAATCTGTCCCAAACATTGCTTTCGCACACCAACAGCACCATTGTGCGCTACACGTGCGAAACACATTTTGGGCGACATATGAAAAATGGCAGCTGTGCTGTTCATAAGGAAGTGTAATAAATGGCAATGTTGAAAATCTGGAGTAGGCAAATATTGAATCGCAGACTTCACGAGCATGCATAGGAACCGCGCAACGGACGCCGTAAAACAGTCATTTTAGGAATTTTTCACCAAATTTCAACATAGCCATTTTAAGACCTCTGCTCATGAACAATGTCACTGTGATTTTCTTAATATGTCCCGTACATTGATTTTGCACACTGACTGCGCCATTGTGCGCTACATGGGCGGAAACACTTTTTGGGTGAGATGTGAAAAATGACAGCTGTACTACTCATAAGAAGGTGTGGTAAAATGGCAATGTTGAAAATATGGAATGAAAATATTGAAAATTCCAAGTGAACTTACGCAGCTGCATGTAGGGAACTGTACTACGCATCATCAGAAACAGTCATTTTTGGAATTTTTTCACCAAATTTTCAACATAGCCATTTTAAGACCTCTGCTCATGAACAATGTCACTGTTATTTTCTTAATATGTCCCGTACATTGATTTCGCACAACAACTGCGCCATTGTGCGCTACATGGGCGGAAACACATTTTGGGTGAGATGTGAAAAATGACAGCTGTACTGCTTATAAGAAGGTGTGGTAAAATGGCAATGTTGAAAATCTGGAGTGAAAATATTGAAATTTCGCAAACTTACGAGCATGTGTAGGAACTGCGCAACGCACGCTCGTAAAACAGTCATTTTTAGGAATTTTTTCACCAAATTTTCAACATAGCCATTTTAAGACCTCTGCTCATGAACAGTGTCACTGTGGTTTTCTTAATTTGTCCCGTACATTGATTTCGCACACCGACTGCGCCATTGTGCGCTACATGGGCGGAAACACGTTTTGGGTGAGATGTGAAAAATGACAGCTGTACTACTCATATGAAGGTGTGGTAAAATGGCAATGTTGAAAATCTGGAGTGAAAATATTGAAAATTCGCGAACTTACGAGCGTGCGTAGGAACTGCGCAACGCACGCTCGAAAAACAGTCAATTTTAGGAATTCTTCCACCAAATTTTCAAAATAGTCTTTTTGAGAGCCCACCTTATGAACACTGGCAGTGTTGTTTCATTAATCATTCTGGAAAGGTGATTTTGCACAGTGGCTGCGAAATCACCCTTCGGGCCCGAGTAATGCCATGACAGTGCAAGAATTCATGAGGAGGGGTCCCAAAAACCCCATGTTGAAAATCTGGTGCAAAACTTCCAAAAAATGCCTGAGATACGCAATACAGATGAAAACCCCCTATCTATCCCATTATACAGCTTACCGGCATTTCCTCAGTTCGCGGTCGGCTTTGAAGAGTGCAGACGTGTTCCCGGTCCACCGAAGATCGTCACGCCGTGCTCCGGAGGTAAGTATGGGATGAGGGGGGAGTGTGGGGAGGCAGGGTGCGCAGAGGGTGGGTGTGGGTTATGGGAGGGGCTGGGAGACTGAATGGGGCCGTTTTGCTTTTCAGGGTTTTTAAACTGACAAAGCGGTGATTTTTCCACACTGGGGTGGGCTCCCCAGCGTGGCACAGGACCGGTTGAAGCGGAATACTGGGATTGGGCACCTCTGCCGGCTGGCAGATTTGTTGCCACACTGGGTGGGCCTCAGCGTGGCACCCGTACTTTCGGGGAGGACAGTGGAACTGACGGGGATTGGGCACCCCAATCGGCTATAGATAACTTGCCACTCTGGGGTGGGCACCCCTTCATGGCATTTGGAAGGCTTTGGGAGGCGCAGCACAGCCGACGGGGATTAGGCACCCGTCGGCTATAAATGTTCATGGGGGCAACCTGCATGGTATGTATGTGTGTGTGTGTGTGTGTGTGTGTGTGTGTGTGTGTGTGTAGGGGGAGCTGCGCATGAGCAGGCGATATCTTATCGCTGCTCACTGAAGCGTAGCTCCCCCTTTCAACTGTATGCCACTGCATTTTGGAGCTTGTCATAGACAGCTCCAGCATGCATTGGCAGACAGGGGCCGCGCCTGCCAACACACTGACTGAACTGGAAGAGGGGATGACACACCTCCGAAAACTCAGATGATGGCACTATGTTTCTTGCACATGCGTGCAAGCAAACATAAAAATTACTCACCTGTAGTAATCTTGTTTCTTCCCAGGGATCCACTAATATTATTACTCTTTGCAGTGCTCCCTTAAGCCAGCACTGCCCCAGAGCAAATAGAATGCTATGCTAATTATGGAATGTTTATCTCGTGCACTCATTTTCAAACTGCCCTATTCTAACTGCCTGCATTCTACCTCAGATTTCTGTGAAGCCTGCAAAGAGGCCATAATATATATAACAATTAACAATTTAAAATGCTAATGCCCAACAGGGCCATGTAAAAAGAAGTAATAGGCCAAGAAAAGGCCAACAAAAAGCACAGTCATAGGATGAGTCCTCTTTTCTGAGCCAGATATCCCTTAGAAAAGAACCTACCAGCTAAGCATTACTGAAATGTGCTAGCAGGTGCCCTACCTTTCATATTGAGAAGCATCTCAGCTGTATAGAGTATTTTTCTGTAATTCTAAGAGGAGGACCAGTGGCGGGGAGTAATAATTTTAGTGGATCCCTGGGAAGAAACAAGATTACTACAAGTGAGTAATTTTTCTTCTAACCCCAGGAATCTACTAATATTATTACTCTTTGCAGACTATGTAGCAGTACCACTAGGAGGTGCGCAGAATCTATTTAGGAAAAAGACTCTGCAAAACAGCTTTTCCAAAAGTGGCATCACTCCTGGCCTGAGTATGCAGGCTGTAGTGTTTAGTAAAGGTGTGGACTGACCTCCAGGTAGCTGCTTTACAAATCTCCAACAGAGGGACCTCTCTGGCAGCTGCAATGGCAGCAGCTGTGCCCCTTGTGGAATGGTCCCAAAGACCTGAAGGAGGGACCTTGCCCACCTTTGAATAGCAGAACTGAATACACTGGACTATCCACCGAGATATAGTCCTCTTTGAAGCAGGAGATCCCTTACCTACTTCCCCATAGGTAAGGAACAGTTGTCTGTCCTGCCTATGATCCTTGGTATTGGCTATATAATAGATCAATGCTCTCTTCACATCAAAGCTATGCAGCCTACGCTCACCAGAACTAGAGTGTGCAGTAAAAAATATTGGTAGTGTAATGGACTGGTTCAGATGAAAGTCAGAAACTACTTTGGGAAGGAACTTTCTATTCGTTCTCAATACTACCTTATCATTGTGGAAAGAAATATAGTCATTCTCCACACATAGGGCTTGTAATTCACTTATCCTCCTAGCAGAGGTAAGTGCCACTAGGAAAACTACCTTCCAGGTAAGAAATTTGAGCTCTGCAGAAGCTAAGGGTTCAAATGGCAGAAGCATAAGCTGGGCAATACAAATGTTGAGGTCCCATGCTGGCACTGGTTCCCTATCGGGGGAAACAGATGTTAAAGGCCCTTAAAGAACCTTATAAATATGGGATTCGAAGCTAGGGATACCTCTTTCGCTACAGAGAGATAAGCTGAAAGTGAAGCCAGATGAACCTTCAGAGTTGAGTGCTGCAATCCCAAGGAATGCAGATAAGACAAATAATCTAGCAGGGCTGGAATGCCAGCCTGTGCTAGTATTATGCCCTTGTCTGTACACCAAATAGAACATCTTTTCCATTTTGAAGCATAAGTTTTCTTAGTAGAAGGTTTTCTGTAACTCTTAAGGACTTCTAAAACTGCTTGGGAGTATTGGGAATCTGAATACTTTAAGTCCTCAGGAGCCAAGCTTTGAGTCTGAGAGACCTGAGATTGGGATACACCACCCTGCCTTGAAAGCAAGTCAGTAGATTGTACCTCTGAGGGAGGTAGATAGGTTTGCTCACTGACATTGAGAGCAACAGGGAGTACCATGACTGTCTTGGCCAGTCTGGGGCTATCAGAATCATTGAGGCTGGCAATGACCTGAGCTTGATGAATACTCTGAGAATCAGAGGAAAAGGAGGGAAGGCATAAAGGTATTTGCCTGTCCAATTGAGAATCAGGGCGTCCACAGGAACAGTCCCTTTCACAGGAGTCCTGCAACAATAAAGGGGTAAATGGTGATCCTGGTGGGAAGCAAAAAGATCCATTTCTGGGGTTCCCCATCATCTGAATAGGACCTGCACTACTTGGCTGTTCAGTGCCCATTCATGATGGAACTGGTTTATCCTGCTCAAAGCATCTGCCAGGGTATTGTCCTTTCCTGGCAGATGAATTGTTTATATGGAGGCATTTAGGGAATAAATCAGGCTCCATATTTTCATTGGTTCTGTGCACAGTGGAGTGGATCTTGTCCCTTCTTGTTTGTTGATATAGTACATTGTGGTGGTATTGTCTGTTCTGATCTGAACCACTTTTCCCTTTATAAGACGAGTGAAGGCCTGAAGGGCCAGGTAAACTGCTCTTATCTCCAAGAGATTTATGTGCAGGAGGGACTCTGCTTTGCTCCAGGAGTTGTGAACTGTGTGGTCCCCTAGGTGGGTACCCCATCCTAGAAGGGAGGCATCTGTTGTGAGCACTAAGGAGGGGGGCTCCTGCTGGAAAGACACCCCTTCCCTTAGGTTGTCTGGGTTCCTCCACCACTGGAGGGCCTGTAGAAGAGTTCTTGTTACAGGCACTAGTTGTGAAAGTGGATCTCGCTTTTGGGACCAATGGGCCCCTGAGGTGAAACTGAATGTCCTTCATTTGGAATCTGGCACCCATGACTGTGTTTGTTACTGAAGCCATGTGGCCTAACAGTTGTAGAAAGTGAGTTGCTGGTTTTGGCCTGCCCAGGATGAATGAACTTGCCAGAAGCTGGATAGCCTGTACCCTTTCCAAGGGTAGAAAAGCCTTTCCCAGAATTGTTTTGAGTTCTGCCCCTATGAACTGCAATACTTGGACTGGGGTGAGAACTGACTTCTTGGCATTTAGAAGAAACTCCAACGAGGAGAGAACACCTTGAGCTAGCAGCAAGTGTTCTGACACTTGTTGTTGGGATTTTCCTACAATCAGTCGTCCAGATATGGGAAAACTGTGACACCCAACTTTCTGAGATGTGCCACTACTACTACTGCTATGCATTTGTTGAACACCCTTGGTGCTGAGGTAAGGCCGAAAGGAAGTGTTGAGAACTGGTAGTGGCCTGAAGGGAGAGTGAACCTGAGATATCTTCTGTGTGATTCTCTGACAGGGATGTGAAAATATGCATCTTTTAAATCCAAAGAGGCTAGCCAGTCCCCTTTTTGTAGTGTTGGCAGGATTATTACCATTGTAACCATTTTGAACTTGGGTCTCACCAAGTACTTGTTTAGATGTCTGAGGTCTAGTATAGGCCACCACTCTCCAGTCTTTTTTGTTGTTAGGAAATACCTGGAGTAGAACCCTTGCCCTCTTTGATTGTGTGGAACAGGCTAGACCACTTTTGCCAGTAATACATTTTTTACTTCCTGCTCCAGCAGTTTTCTTTGTGAGGGAGGAACTGATGCAAAACATTTTACCCTTGGAGGGGGAAGGGACTTGAAACAAAGGGAAAGACCCTGACCCACTATTTCCAGGCCCCACCTGTCTGATGTGATATTTGACCAGTCCTGGAAATAGTGGGAAAGTCTGCCCCCTACTGGATGTGGAGAGGCAGCCTGAAGGGAAGAGTCAGAGTTCTGCTTTTGTTGTTGAGGTTGGGTAGAATGAGACCATCTGTGGGAGCCTCTTCTGCCCCTGGCCCTATAAAAACCTGTCTGCTGGGGTTGGTACTGTATCTGAGGAGCAGCTTGCACCTGAAAGAAAGGTGTCCTAAAAGTAGACCTGCACCTGCCTCCCCTAGAATAAGAAGTGGAAGGAGAAGGTTTGTCCCTGGTGGAATTACTTCTGAAAGTAGCCTTGTATTCGTCTACTTTCTTCATGTAGGCTTCAGTTTGTGCATCAAAAAAAGAATGGCCCTCAACTGGGAAATCCATTGCTTTGTTTTGGGTGTCCTGGGTGAGGTTGGTAGCCCTCAGTTAGGCGAACCTTCTCATAACTATAGTACCAGCCATCCATTTGGCAGCATTGTTGTTCGTGTCTTCTGCCATCTGGAATTGGCATTTGGAAGCCTCCAAACCCAATTTGGCTGTCTCTAGTAACTCCGAAACAGTGAGGGAGGGATTTGCCTCTGCATTATCCACCACAGACTGTCATAAAGCCTTTTGGTAAAGGGCAGCAGACGCCTGGTAAGTGGCTTGCCTGATAGCAAGGGATGCTGGAGAATAGGACACAGAGAGTAATAGTAAATGGAGTCCACTCTGAAGAAAGGGGGGTTACTAGTGGGGTACCGCAAGGTTCAGTATTAGGACCAGTCCTCTTCAATGTCTTTATAAGTGACATTGCATAGGGACTGGAAGGAAAAGTATGTCTTTTTTGCAGATGACACAAAGATCTGCAACAGAGTTGATGCACAAGGTGGGGTGGAAAGGATGAGAAGGGACTTGGCAAGGTTAGAGGAATGGTCAAATGTATGGCAGCTTAGATTCAATGCTAAGAAGTGCAAACTAATGCACCTGGGAAACAAAAACCCAGGGGAAGAGTACACAATGGGGGGTGAGATACTAACAACAACAAAAATGGAAAGGGACCTGGGGGTAGTCATATCAAATGACCTAAAGGTGGGCAAGCAATATGAGAGGGCAGCAAGGAGGGCTTGGGGGATACTGGGATGCATAGGGAGAAGCATCACCAGTAGAAAACAGGAAGTTATTATCCCTCTGTACAGACAGCTGGTGAGACCCCATCTGGAGCATTGCGTGCAGTTCTGGAGACCCAGTCTCCGCAAAGACATAGACAGGATGGAATCTGTCCAGAGGAGGGCAACTAAAATGGTGCAGGGTCTGCACCGGAAGACATATGAAGAGAAACTTAAGGAGCTTAATATGTATAGCCTCGAGGAAAGGAGGGAGAGGGGGGACATGATAGAAACTTTCAAGTACCTCAAGAGAATCAACAAAGTCCAAGAGGGTAGCATCTTTCAAAACAAGAGGTGTGCAAGAACAAGGGGGCACAATTTGAAGATAGAAGGGCGGCTCAGAGGTAATTTAAGGAAGTATTTTTTCACAGAGAGGGTTGTGGATGCATGGAACGGCCTTCCGGAGGAGGTTGTGGAGTCAAAAACAGTGGTGGAATTCAAGCATGCATGGGAGAGTCATAAGGCAATTCTAGGGGGTGGGGGCAGAAAGAAGTAGGCTGCTGGTTACCTAGGATCTGCAGCTTATCCATTAGGTAGGGAAATGGGCAGACTGGGTGGGCCAAGTGGTCCTTATCTGCCGTCAAATTCTACGTTTCTATGTTTCTATGCTGAGAGGTACCCCCTCTTAGCCATACTGTCCACCCTTCTGGAGTCTTTTTCAAGTGGATGAGAAGACAAGGGGGTTTGGGCCTTCTCACAGGCTGCCTGCTGTACAATGCCCTGATGATCTGGGTGACTAAATAGAAACTCAGCACCAGATCTCTCCAGTTGGTACTTTTTGTCACATTTTTTGACAATAGGTGTGACAGTTTGAAGAGCTTTTAAAATTTCTAGAATGTCTTTTCTGAAAAATTTGTAGAGAGGAAAGAGAAGTCATTTTGAGGGTGGTAGCCCCATTAGTTCCATATATTGAACCTCTTCTTCATCCTGCACTTCCTCAATTGTCTGGAGGTTCAGTGTTTCCATCATTTTCTTAATGAAAGAAAAACGGGAGGAAAAATCCTCTGAGGGCCTGGGGGGGGGGGTCAAAGTCTTGCTCCGGTGACACCTCAGGCCTATTTCTTCCTCCTCTCCTCATCATCATCATCATCACCACCCATTGTGGGAACAGGCACAAGAGGGGGTAGCAGCAACTGTTTCATCAGCTGGAGCAGTTACAGGTTGCTGGGGGGGGGGGGGAGCAGGCCCTGCAGCAGTTGTAACAAAGCCAGAGTTTGTGAAATATCAGCAGGAGAGGGAGTATGTGGGAGCACTTGAGGCGTTTCAGCCAGGGTGTCAGTGTGCTTACTTTTCTTAGTTTTTTGGCAGGCACTAGAGAGCCAGCCAGCTGATTGCCTCTCTTACTAGAGTCTTCACCCGTATCAGGGGTGGATTTGGAGGCTCTAGAAGGAATTGTCACATTTTAGAGGGGGTGGACTGGTCAGAGCCCAGGGACCCCTCTTCAAGTCTTCTCTTAAGCCTCTCCCTGCGCTTCTCCACAGTTTTTTCAGGGAAAGACTTGAAAATCTCACAATCCTCACTAAAATGTTTCACACCAAGGCAGAGCAGACAAAGGTCATGTTTGTCAGCCCTGGCAAATACCTCAGCACATTTAATACAATTCTTAAAACCTGTAGGTCCTGTGTTCTTTTTAGGTTTATCCGCCATTATAGAAAACAGGACTCAAAAACCGCTAAATAGAACAAGATTTAAAAATATGCGGTTGGTTTTAATAATAAAGCGATCGGTTCAGAAACCAATAAATTTAAACAGAACCGCGGTTCCGAACGGTTCCGGAACTGAGAACCCGCTAGGAGAACCGGAACCACCTCGGTTCATAGGCTGTTAAATTAAATAATTTTAAAGAAAAAACAATCGGAAACCTACCTAAAAGTTTCCTGTGAAATTTACAAAGCAATCGGGTTACCCCTTGGTTCAAAGGAACCGCGAGGAACTGATAAAAAAACTAAAGAATTTAAGCTATGAGGTAAAAACACTAAATAACAATAAGAATAAGGCAGTAATGAAAAAATAAGACAAAATACTTACTTTTTTTGATCTTGTGCACACTTTAGACGATCTTGATAGAGAGAGATCTCCAGAGAGTCTGAACTTTGCAGCGGAGACAGAAAATCTGAGGTAGAAAGCAGGCAGTTAGAATTGGGCAGTTTGAAAATGACTGCACAAGCTAAACATTCCATAATTAGCATAGCATTCTGTTTGGCTCCGGGGCAGTGCTAGCTTAAGGGAGCACTGCAAAGAGTAATAATATTAGTGGTTCCCTGGGGTTAGAAACTGGAGATAGCAAAAAGGTACCTTTTATTTTATTTATTGAAATGTTTCACCAGAAAGGCACACTGAGCAACAAGTTGCTCATCTCCCAGTGCATCCTGCGGGAGAGGAAACATGAAGGGAGTATGCAGATAACATAGTCAAAGTACAATGAAGCAATAACAGAATGACAGTAAACACTTTTGTTGAGCACCTTAGGATTATGAGGGTTATGTACATTATAAGTGCATCCAAAACCCCAGTAATAAGACCAGGTTCATAAAGGGTCACTATAAGCAGTTAATTAATAAAGCAGATAGTTATATGACTGCTTTGTAAGAACCTAGGCGATAAGGCTGTAATGTACAGCAGATAAGAGGATTGGGGGGTGCCAGAAACAGTGACATATATACAGCAGGTAAGAGAACGGGAATTGGCAGGGAGTAGGTGGGATAAACAAGGGAGGGGGAAGTAGAGGGGTAAAAAGGGGAGAGGTGTAGGATAGGAGTGAGGTCAGGAAGGATTAATGGTAGGGGAGAGGAGAGAGGAGAGAAGCAGAGGAATAGGGTGGGGAGAGGAGTAGGAAGACGGGAGGGTAACTGAGGGGTGGTGGGGTAATTGGAATAGGCTAAAGTTAGGGATGATGTGACAGTAAGGGTGGATAGATGAGGACTGTTAGGAGGAGGGGGGACACAGGGGTGACTAAGACCACAGGAGCAGTTTACCAAAAGGGAGGGGGTTGGCATAGGGATGGAGTTAGATGAAAGTTAGGGTCTGGACTTGGGGGGAACGTGAACCAAGTAAGGGATACGGTTGGGGCAGGTGGCTAGGAAGCAGTGAAGAAGGTAAGGACAGAGGGGTATTAAGATTAAGGAGAGGAGAGGAGAGGAGTGGAAAATTAACCACAGGTACAGTATACTGTAAGGAAATTTACAAGGGCAGAGGAAATGGAGTTAGGTGAGGATGAGCAGCGAATCTGTGGAGGGAGAGCATTCCATAATTTAGGGAAGTAATACGAGAAGGCCAATTGACCAACAGTGGTAGCCCATTGAGGGATGACAAGCAAGGGGCAGCAAGAAACCGCACCACTCGGAGAGGACTCATCATCAGGATGATGCATGTTTGAATGTGAAACCGGTAGAGGGTTGTAGCTGCGTCTCTGATGCATTTGGCACCATTGGCAGTGTAATTTTATATTATTTTCATTAAAAGCTGCTTTATTGAAGACCACTCCTAGTGGTGTGGTTTCCTGCTGCCCCTTGCTTGACATTTTTGTTACCGCATACTCTGTACCCTGCTGAGCTGTTCTGCCTTGCAGTATTCGTTGAGTGATGACCAATAACCATGAGTCGTATGACTTGAGCAAGTGGGCAGGAGGCGAGAGGGTAGTTAGTGAGGAGGTAAGGTATGGGGGGAGCGAACCAAACCAAAATTTAGACACAAATTTGGCACAGTGCAGGTGATGCAAGTTTTCTACCTCCTGGGTTGTTGGCTGTGGAAGCCCCAGGCAGGTCTCCAAACTTTCTTCAGCACTCACCATCTGAACCTCCTCACGCTCTGGAAGCTCCTAGATGACTGCTCCCAGCTTTATCTGCCCCCCAGGTCCCAGGAGATCAGATCAGTGTCCCAATTTGTCAATCAGGCTGTCAGTCAATCAAATGAATATGTAGCATGTTTATTCAATGCCTGAATGGCTGGGGAAAAAGGCGCCTATACACCAGTCCTCACTTTTTCCCAAGAGCTCCCTTTCTGTAGTCTTTTGGGATGTTTGCTTTCCCATTGTCAAAGACAACAAAGATGGCTGCTAAATAATCTGGCAGTCCATTTTTTTTTTATTATTATTGTATGTTCTTTTTTCTCCCCCGCCGTGCCGGTACCTAGGTCCGGTCACAGACCCCTGCTTCGCTTCACATTGGTCACTCTCCTCTATGCCCCCTGGCTTTCCCCTCAGGGTGGGGCCGCAGCACTCGGCTTCCCCAGTAAGGGCAGCAGACACTGGAATAGGTCGAGGAGTTGGCCTGAAGCAGTGGAAGTGGGGGCAGACATCATCTAGATGTCGGCTGAGGTGTTTTCTCCCCTTGGGGAGGTGGGGACATGCAATGACGACCTGCGTCTGCCCCACCCCCTGACACTGGCTGATGTTTGGTCACTGCAGTACCCCCAGTCTATGCCAGGGGTCTGTCAAGCACTAACCCACTCCCCGGCCTCCATCCAGAAAAGGAGAGCAGTCCACAGGATGCTCCATCCTTCTCCCTCAGCTGGCCCTCCAGCAACCCGGGTCCATTCCCGAATGGCAGCCCAGTTTTAATCACTGTCCCAATTTGACAGTCTTTTTACAGGCAAACTATAAAACAATAACATTAACAGCCCCCATATTCCAGTAGCTACCCCTCTGGTCTATTGTCGGTTGCATACTGGGCTAAAACAGGAACTCCCCCTGCCTATCACTAGTGCTGTAGCACTGCCCCACTAGGCGGCAGGCAGAGATTTATTTACAATGCAGCCTTGGCTGCTCTTAAAGTAACAGTATCCTTGAGTGCTTACACAAGGTTTATTTTTGTTCCCCCCCCAGTGTGCCTCCAGCCCCCACTTATGTCTCTGGGTCCCAGGGGTTGAAGTAAATGAAGGAGACTTCAGCCTGAGCCACAACAGTGGCTTTACACTAAGGGCTGCAGTGCTGACTGGATAGTGCAAGCAGACTGCAGCAGCTCACCATTTCAAGCAGGCACCAGGTCAAATGTGCACACACAGAGCTGAGCGGCACTCTACTGGCTTAACCAGCACTTACTGTGCTGTACCACCTAACTGGCGGTTTTAACATTTAACGCCTGCTCCTCCAGTCCCCCACAGCAAAGCAGGTGCACAGGGGCTGTCAGGAGCAAACAAAGGGTACCATGGGACCGAGACTGGCAAAACCAGATGGCAGGAGGCAAATCAGGTAAGCTCCATCCGTGGCGGGGGGGGGTTACACCATTATATTTTTATGCATTGTAAGACACTCAAAGGATCTTGTTGAAAATGAGCTTGTCTCAACTGAGCGGCCTGTTCTTTTTTGAAACTTCTTTTACTGAAAGCACTGAAAGACAAGTACATACAACAAAACATACCTTATAATAGTCATGGCCAGGAACAGTGGTGGTACATTATGGAATTAAGTCCAAATAAAACCCTTTATTAGGGTCCAGTTGAATGTGCTGGTCAAACCCCGGTGATGTTTAGTTCATTTTTTATTCTATGTGTCCATATCCTGCGCAGCCAGGCTGCTACACAGGAACGTCTCGCATTGCCCTCCATCTTAGTTTCAGTGTCTATTATTTGTCCATTAAAGGAACACTATCAACCTTTTTTACATCATATTATTTCTAGTTAAAAACCCATGTTTTATGATCTCTTGTCTTCTCTAAAATTCATTGATGTTGCTAGTTGTTTCATCTGCCTCCTTTCTTAGTAGCAAGCAGACTGTGGCAGAAGAACTTAAATGCTTGCTAAAGGCATAATTACAACCAAACTTGTTTTGTTTCAGACCCTTGATCTACTCTTACTGCACACTTTATGAACATCTGGGACACTCACAAACAGTGCAGCCACTCATGATATAACAGTCTCCTCTCTCCACACTACAAAATGAGTGGATAAATTGCATTGGGGGTGTTCTCAGGTCCAGAAAAGATGCAGTGGGAGTTGATTAAGGAATGCAAACAAACACATTTTTATGCGGTAACACCAGTGTGGTGGGCAGTCTGTTTGTCACTTTTTAAAAGGAAAAATCCAACTTAAACTACCAGCTACATCAACAATCTCTACAAAATGTGAGCAATCATAACATATTTTTTTATGTTGTCTTGATCCTGCACAAGAAACATGCTGCCGTAACTTTGGAATAGCAGGTTTTGGAGGCGCAGTCGTGCTGTGGCCAGTGGTGCCACTGCTTTTTCAGGCTGGGCTCCATGGCATGAATTACATTGCACACTGTCTATGACAGCAGTACAAAAGTGTGCCACCACCTTCAAACGTTTTAGCCGCTGCAATGAGGGAGCTCCACCTCATTGCAGGTTGTGCCTTGTGCGGTGTAACATTTCAATAAACATGGTGGGCGGCAGCTTGCCACCCACCCTCACAGTCCCTATATAGCCAACTTCGGCGTGCCCAATCCCCCTGTCAGCATATGTGCCCCTTTTCCTGCTGTGGTGTGCCAAGGGGGTGCCCAATCCCCCTCGGCATCATGCTTCGAAATGCAGACATCCTTGCCGACAGGAGTACCCAATCCCCCTGTCGGCATGTTACCCCGCCATTTTCCTGGCACTGCCTCCAATTGTATGCCACGCCCACAATGGGAGCCCACCCCAGTGTGAGTAACATGACCCCAACCCATGTACACTGGGAGCCCACCCAGTGTGGCCACAACCTGTAAAAAAAACAGAAAACGGTCCGCAGTGATTTTCTTTTTTACCTGAAACAAAGGAAACGGTCCCTCGCTGACTGTTGGTGGCCCCCACCACCAACCCACAACCACCCTCTGTGCACCCCACCTCCCAACACCCCTCTCACCCCATACATACCTCCAGAGCCCGGCACGATGATCTTCAGTGGACCAGGAACACATCTGCACTCTTCAAAGCCAACCACGAATAGAAGAAATGCCAGTAAGCTGCATAATGGCATAAATAGGGTTTTTTCAACTTTGGTGCATATCTCGGGCATTTTTGGGAATTTTGGCACCAAATTTTCAACATGGGGTTATTGGGACACCTCCTCATGAATTCAGGCACTGTCATGGCATTATTTGGTCCCAAAAGGTGATTTTGCAATCACTGTGTGAAATCACCTTTCCGGACCAATTAATGAAATGACAGTACCTCTGTTCATGAGGTGGTCTCCCAACAAGCCTATGTTGCAAATTTGGTCAAAAAATTCCAAGAAATGACCGTGTTACGAGTGTGCATTGCGTAATTCCCCTGCACCCTTGTAACTTCAAGAATTTTTAATATTTTTGCTCCAGATTTTCAACATTGCCATTTTTTCACACTTCCTTATGAACAGTGCAGCTGTTATTTCCCACATCATGCCTGAAATGTGTTTTCGCACATCCGGAGCACAGTGGCGCAGTCGCTGTAGGAAAACAATGTTCAGGACAGAGTAAGAAAATTACAGTGCCATTGTTCATGAGGTGGGCTCCCAAAAAGCCTATGTTGCAAATTTGGTGAAAAAATTCCAAAAAATGACTGTGTTACGAGAGTGTGTTGTGCAGTTTCCATGCACGCTTTTAACTTCGAGAGTTTTTAATATTTTTTCTCCATATTTTCAACATTGCCATTTTTTCACACCTCCTTATGAACAGTGCAGCTTCATTTTTCATATCCTGCCCAAAATGTGTTTTTGCACATCCAGCGCACAGTGGCGCAGTCGCTGTAGGAAAACAATGTTCGGGACACAGTAAGAAAATCACAGTAACACTGTTTATGAGCAGAGGTCCCAAAATGCCCATGTTGAAAATTTGGTGAAAAAATTCCACAACATGACCACGTTATAAGTGTGCATTGTGCAGTTTCCACGCATGCTTGTAACTTCGAGAATTTTTAATATTTTTACTCCAGATTTTCAACATTGCCAATTTCACACCTCCCTAACAACAGTACAACTTTATTTTCCACATCCTGCCCGAAATGTGTTTTAGCACATCCGGCACACAGTGACGCAGTCACTGTAGGAAAACAATGTTCGGGACACAGTAAGAAAATCACAGTAACACTGTTCATGAGCAGAGGTTCCAAAATGCCTATGTTAAACAGCTGGTCAAAAAATTCCACAAAAACACTATGTTACAAGCGTGCGTTGAGCAGTGTCCATGCACCATCGTAAGTTCGAAAATGTTTAATATTTTCACTCCAGATGTTCAACATTGCCATTTTTGCACACCTTCTTATGAACAGTATAGCTGTCATTTTTCACATCCTGCCCAAAATGTGGTTTTGTACACCTGGCGCATAATGGCACGGTCGCTGTGGGAAAACAACGTTTGGGACAAATTAAGAAAATCATACTGTCACTGTTTATGAGCAGAGATCCCAAAATGCCTATGTTAAAAATTTGGTGAAAGAATTTCAAAAAACAGACTTGTTACGAGCGTGTGTTGCCTAGTTTTCATGCACGCTCATAATGTCAAGCATTTTTAATATTTTCACTCCAGATTGTCAACATTGCCATCTCTTCACACCTCTTTATGAATGGTGCAGCTGACATTTTTATGTGGTGCAGAATGGTGCAGTCACTGTGGGAAATCAATGTTTGGGACACATTAACAAAATCACAGGGACACTGTTCATAAGCAAAGGTCCCACATGCTTTTATGAGGTGGGGTCACAAAAAGACTATGTTGAAAATTTGAAGTGCGAATACCAACAAACGCCCAGGGCGTTAGGGTTTCTAACCATAACATCCCACCCTGTACAGACTAACAGGCATCAGGGTGTGCCTTTGGATTGTTGGCTGTAATGCTCGTGCCATTGCACCCCCACCCAGCAGCCACTGACAGGCATCCAGGTGTGCTTTGGACTCTTCGGCTCCAAAATTCACCCCATTCTCTTATGCTGCACCCATCTCAACATACTTCCTTATGAAATGGGGTGAGTGTAAGGCCTGATGACCTGAAGGCACAATGTGATACTTGTCAGAGTCTGCAGGGTAGGGTGAAGTGAAATGGCATTAGTGTTATGGACAACGACCCAAAGTCACACCCCAATGCATGTCAGTCTCTGCAGGGTGAGCTGGGGTTCACGTGGGTTCTATACTTCACTGCCATTCCTATTATGCGTCTCTCTAACTCTAACACTACCAATGCCAACACCAGCAAGACAACATCCGGCATTGACAAATGCTTGTTAAATCTAGGGACACTTTGAGGCCTAAGGGGGTTGACAGTGTCCCTTTAAGTCGTATCTGAAACTGGTATTTCAGTGAATAAC
This sequence comes from Neoceratodus forsteri, assembly GCA_016271365.2. Taxonomy (NCBI): domain Eukaryota; kingdom Metazoa; phylum Chordata; order Ceratodontiformes; family Ceratodontidae; genus Neoceratodus; species Neoceratodus forsteri. The sequence goes on from CM028132.1 coordinate 1,364,395,872, forward strand.
AAGCATTTGTCAATGCCGAATGTTTGCTTACTGGCATTGGCAGTGGTAGTGTAGAAGTTACAGAGCTGCGTAATAGGAATAGCAGTGAAGTATTGAACTGAAGCCAACCCCACCACCACCACCATGCAGAGAGTGACAGGCATTGGGGTATACGTTTGAGTCATCAGGCATAACGGCCACGCCATTTCACCACACCCCACCCTGCAGACACTGACAAGTGTCACGGTGTTCCTTGGGGTCTTTGGACCTTATGCGCACCCCATTTCATTAGGAAATATGGTGAGATGTGTGCAATATAGGAGAATGGGGTGAACTTTGGAGCCAAAGAGTCCAAGGCATACCTCGATGCCTCTCACTGGCTGCAGGGTGTGGAATGGTATGAGCATTACAGGCAAGAATCCCAAGTCACACCCCTGATGCCTGTCATTCTCTACAAGGTTGGGCATTATGGTTGGAAACCCTAATACCTCAGACATTCATTGGTGTTTTCACTCCAAATTTTCAACATGTGTTTTTTGTGACCCCACCTCATGAACTGGGGGAATATCAGTTTGTTAGCCGAAAGCTGCTTATGCACAGCGACTACAGCATTTAGCACCACAGGTGCAAAAACATTCCGAACAGGATGTAAAAAATGACAGCTGTACTGTTCATGGGGAGGTGTAAACAATGGCAATGTTGCAAATCTGCAGTAAAAATATTAAAAAAAATGGTGAAGTCACGAGCGTACATAGAAACTGTGCAACGCACACCCGTAATATAATTAGGTTGGGGATTTTTTACAGCAGATTGTCAACTCAGGCATTTTGGTGCCTCCGATCATGAACAGTGTCATTGTGATTTTCTTTATCTGTGCCGAACAATGATTTCCCACAGCGACCACGCATCTCTGTGCTGAAAGTGTGAAAACACACTTCAGCCATGTTGTGAAAAATGACAGCTGTACTGTTCATAAGGAAGTGTGGAAAAATGCCACTAGTGAAAATCTGGACTGAAAATATTAAAAAGTCATGAACTTACGAGTGTGCGTGGAAACTGTGCAATGCTCACTCGTAACACAGTCATTTTATGGACTTTTGTCACCAGATTTTCATCGTAGCCATTTTAAGACCTCTGCTCATGAACAGTGTAACTGTGATTTTCTTAATCTGTCCTAAACATTGCTTTCGCACACCAACAGCACCATTGTGCGCTACACGTGCGAAAACACATTTTGGGCGACATATGAAAAATGACAGCTGTACTGTTCATACGGAAGTATAATAAAATGGCAATGTTGAAAATCTGGAGTGAAAATATTAAATTCGCAAACTTACTGAGCATGCATAGGAACTGCGCAACGCACGCTCAGAAACAGTCATTTTTAGGAATTTTTTCACCAAATTTTCAACATAGCCATTTTAAGACCTCTGCTCATGAACAGTGTCATGTGATTTTCTTAATGTGTCCCATACATTGATTTTAGCATCGATGCGCCATTGTGCGCTACATGGCGGAAACACATTTTGGGCAAGATGTGAAAATGACAGCTGTACTGCTCATAAGGAAGTGTGGTAAATGGCAATGTTGAAAATCTGGAATAAAATATTGAAAATTCGCGAACTTCTACTAGCGTAGGAACTGTACAAGCGCACCTTATTAAACAGTCATTTTTGGAATTTTTGCAAATTTTCAACATGGGGTTTTGGGACCTTCTCATGAATGATATCACTGTCATGGCATTATTCAGGCCAGAAGGGTGATTTCGTGCAGTGACTGCACAGTGACTGAAATTACTCCTTCGGGTCCGAATAATGCCATGACAGTGACATCATTCATGAGAAGGGGTCCCAAAAACCCCATGTTGAAAATTTGGTGCAAAAATTCAAAAAATGCCTGAGATATGCAATAAAGTTGAAAAACCCTATCTAGCCCATTATACAGCTTACCGGCATTTCTCAGTTTGCGGGTCGGCTTTGAAGAGTGCAGATGTGTTCCCGGTCCACCAAGATCGTCGCATCAAGCTCTGGAGGTAAGTATGGGGTGAGGGGTGGGGAGGCAGGGTGCAGTGGTGGGTGCGGTTGTGGTAGGGGGGCTGGGAGAAGCGCCGTGGTACTATTTTTATTTTGCAGGTTAAAAAAAAAAAGAGATGGGACGCTGTTCGCTGGGTGGCTCCCAGTGTGGCACAAGGACAGCTGGGGGAGCCGTGGAGCTGATGGGGGATTGGGCACCCCCGTCGGCTATACGTGTGTGCGGGGGGGGCAAGGGCAGCACGCAGTATGTGTACGTTTCTGTGTGTGTGTGTGTGTGTGTAGGGGGAGCTGCGCATGAGCAGGCGCTATCTGATCGCTGCTCACTGAAGCATAGCTCCCCCTTTCAACTGTATGCCACTGCATTTTGGAGCTTGTCATAGACAGCTCCAGCATGCATTGGCTTACAGGGGCCGCGCCTGCCAACACACTGACTGAATTGGAGGAGGAGGTGACACACCTCCGAAATCTCGGATGATGGCACTATGTTTCTTGCACATGCATGCAAGCAAACATAAAAATGTGCAACATGTGCTGTAACAACTGAACACAATTGTTGCAACAGACAACAAAAAAATACATAAAAAAGTGAAAGGAAACAGCTGAGGTTCCAACTGACTTGTTGACAGGCAGACATCTAAGAGGATCTTTAGCATTTCAGTACTAAACTCTACAGTTCTTTCTTCCCCTTGATGTTAGCATCCCTCTGCTTGTTGTGACACGACTGATCTCCCATCTAACTCTTCTGTGAAATTCATAAAGGGCAGCCAAACCCCTTGCAGCTTCTCTGTCTGACTGCAGCTTAAAATCTGCGGTGACTTTCTCCAACTGGAAAATTAATTTAATAAAGGTTACCCAGTCGTTTGGAGTGATACAGTTGGGAGTCAGCCAATTTCATGTGATTGCTTTGCAGGCTGCTGCCACCAGGATCTTCACAAAGTTCTTTTGCTGGTTAGTTTTGTTTCCCAGTGGTAATCTCTCCAAGACTAAATGTGAAAAATCCACCTCAGTGGTGATGCCTAACATTCTTTTGAACTTCTGCTCATCTCTCTCGCTCTCTCTCTCTCTCCACATGATAGTGCCTGTATATTAGGGCTGAGTAAGCACCTCTATGTTAAATTCAAATTTTTGCGCATTAATAACTTTGCCACCTTTCAACTGATTTACATTAAATTTGAAAAGCACAGCCTTTGTGCCAGGATCTCCTGAGCCTGTAAATTTTGTATAGATCAGTTCAGTGTGGGCAAAGTTTTAGAGATATGAAAACACATGAAAGTCTCAGTTTTTGAAAATGTTAAGACTTTTTTTGCCATTCGATAACTTAAACTAGCATTTGTCAATGCCAAATGTTGATTGCGTTAGTCCGTTGAGCTCACTCACTGTCCCGTGTCACTCGCTTGTTCTGTTTCTCCCGGTGCTGCAGGCTACTCTTTTGTACTGGGCTCCTGCCTGCACTGGCATGTTTTTCTGTCCACAAAGAAATCTGCAGCTGTCCCAACAGAGCTCTGTTGAGGTGGGTCATGCCCCCTCTCTCACTCGCTCATTCTGTTTCTGCTGGCGCTGCAGGCTGCCCTTTTGAATGGGGCTGCGCGCCTCTGTCGCAAAGAAATTCTGCAGCAGTCCTGACACAGGTCCATTGAGGTAGCTCACTCCTGTCTCTCACCTCGCCTGCTGCTTCTGCCGGCGCTGCAGGCTGGCATTTGTACTAGGCTCCTGCCTGCATTGCCACTTTTTCGCCCACAAAGAAATCCACAGCAGTCATGATAGAGCTCTGTTGAGCTTGCTCACTCCCTCTCTCACTCGCCGTTCTGTTTCTCCCAGCACTGCAGGCTGCCCTTTTGTACTGGGCTCCTACCTGTGTTGGCACCTTTTCCTGCCCACAAAGAAATCCGCAGCTGTCCCAACAGAGCTCCGTTGAGGTCGCTCACTCCCCCTGTCTCACTCGCTCATTCTGTTTATCCTGGCACTGCAGGCTGCCATTTTGTACTGGGCTTCTGCCTCTGTTGGCATTTTTTCTGCCCACAAAGAAATCTGCAGCAGTCCCGACAGAGCTCCATTGGCCTCACTCACTCCCCCGTCTCACTCGCTCATTCCGTTTCTGCCGGCGGTGCAGGCTGCCCTTTTGTACTGGGCTCCTGCCTGCATTGCCACCCTTTTCTGCCCACAAAGAAATCTGCAGCAGTCACGATACAGCTCCATTGAGCTTGCTCACTCACTCCCCCCCTCTCTCACTTGTTCGTTCTGTTTCTCCCACCACTGTAGGCTGCCATTTTGTATTGGACTCCTGCCTGTGTTGGCACCTTTTCCTGCCCACAAAGAAATCCGCAGCTGTCCCAACAGAGCTCCGTTGAGGTCGCTCACTCCCCCGTCTCATTCACTCATTCTGCTTCTCCTGGCACTGCAGGCTGCCATTTTGTACTGGGCTTCTGCCTCTGTTGGCATTTTTTCTGCCCACAAAGAAATCTGCAGCAGTCCCGACAGAGCTCCATTGGCCTCACTCACTCCCCCGTCTCACTCGCTCATTCCGTTTCTGCCGGCGGTGCAGGCTGCCCTTTTGTACTGGGCTCCTGCCTGCATTGCCACCCTTTTCTGCCCACAAAGAAATCTGCAGCAGTCACGATACAGCTCCATTGAGCTTGCTCACTCACTCCCCCCCTCTCTCACTTGTTCGTTCTGTTTCTCCCACCACTGTAGGCTGCCATTTTGTATTGGACTCCTGCCTGTGTTGGCACCTTTTCCTGCCCACAAAGAAATCCGCAGCTGTCCCAACAGAGCTCCGTTGAGGTCGCTCACTCCCCCGTCTCATTCACTCATTCTGCTTCTCCTGGCACTGCAGGCTGCCATTTTGTACTGGGCTTCTGCCTCTGTTGGCATTTTTTTCTTCCCACAAAGAAATCTGCAGCAGTCCCGACAGAGCTCCGTTGGCCTCACTCACTCCCCCATCTCACTCGCTCATTCTGTTTCTGCCGGAGGAGCAGGTTGCCCTTTTGTACTGGGCTCCTGCCTGCGTTGCCGCCCTTTTCTGCCCACAAAGAAATCTGCAGCAGCCACATACAGCTCCATTGAGCTTGCTCACTCACTCCCCCCTCTCTCACTCGTTCGTTCTGTTTCTCCCACCGCTGCAGGATGCCTTTTTGTACTGGGCCCCTGCATGCATTGCTGCCTTTTTCTGCCCAGAAAGAAATCTGCAGCAGTCCCAACAGAGCTCCATTGAGCTCACTCACTCCCCCTCCCTCACTCACTCATTCTGTCTCCTGCTGCTGCAGGCTACCCTTTTGTACTGGGTTCCTGATTGCGTTGGCGGCTTTTTCTGCCCACAAAGACATCTGCAGCAGTCCTGACATAGCTCTGTTGAGCTCGCTCACTCCCCGTCTCTCACTCGCTCATTCCGTTTCTGCCAGTGCTGCAGGCTGGTCTTTTGTACTGGGCTCCTACTTGCATTGCTGTCTTTTCCTGCCCACAAAGAAATCCGCAGCAGTCACGATAGGTCTCTGTTGAGCTCGCTCACTCCCCCTTTCTCACTCGCTCATTCTGTTTCTCCTGGCGCTGCAGGCTGCCCTTTTGTACTGGGCTCCTGCCTCTGTTGGCATCTTTTTCTGCCCACAAAGAAATCTGCAGCAGTCCCGACAGAGCTCCGTTGGCCTCACTCACTCCACCTGTCTCACTCACTCATTCTGTTTCTGCCAGTGCTGCAGGCTGCCCTTCTGTACTGGACTCCTGCCTGCGTTGCCACCCTTTTCTGCCCACAAAGAAATCCACGGCAGTCATGATACAGCTCTGTTGAGCTTGCTCACTCACTCTCCCTCTGTCAGTCGCCGTTCTGTTTCTCCCACTGCTGCAGGCTGTCCTTTTGTACTCAGCCCCTGCATGCATTGCTGCCTTTTCCTGCCCACAAAGAAATCCGCAGCAGTCCCAACAGAGCTCTGTTGAGCTCACTCACTCCCCCTCCCTCACTCGCTCGTTCTGTGTCTCCTGGCGCTACAGGCTGCCCTTTTGTACTTGGCTCCTGCCTGCATTGTCACCGTTTCCTGCCAACAAAGAAATCCGCAGCAGTCCTGACAGAGCTCAGTTGAGCTCGGCAACCCCCCCCCCCCAGTCACTCAATACTAATCTGTCCCAAACACTGATTTCCAACAGCAACTGCGGGTATTCTGTGCCGGAAGCGCAGAAACACATTTTCACCAGGATGTGAAAAATGCAGCTGTACTGTTCATAAGGAGGTGTGAACAAATGCCAGTGTTGAAAATCTGGCATGAAAATATTACTAATTTCCAAACTTACAAGGGTGCGTGGAACCTGCACAACACACGCTCGTAACGCAGACATTTTATGGAGTTTCATCACAAAATTTTCAACATAGGCATTTTAGCACCTCTGCTCATTAACAGTGTCAGTGTGATTTTCTCAATATGTCCCTAACACTGATTTCCCACAGCGACTGCGCTATTGTGCGCTGGAAGAGTGAAAACACATTTTGGCCAGGATGTGAAAAATGACAGCTGCACTGTTCATAAGGAGGTGTGGCAAAATGGCAATGCTGAAAATCTGGAGTGAAAATATTGCGGTTATGAGCGTGCATGGAAACTGCGCAATGCACATTCGTAACATACTCATTTTATGAACTTTCATCAACAAATTTTCAACATAGGCATTTTAGGACCTCTGCTAATGAACAGTGTCACTGTCATTTTCATAATGTGTCCCGAACACGGATTTCCCACAGCGACCACGCTATTCTGCGTCGGAACTGCGAAAACACATTTCGGCCAGGATGTGAAAAATGACAGCTGTACTGTTCATAAGGAGGTGCAGAACAATGGCAATGTTGAAAATCTGGAGTGAAAATATTATAAATTCGTGAACTTATGAGCGTGCATGCAAACTGCACAATGCACGCTCGTAACAGTCATTTTATGGAGTATCATCACCAAATTTTCAACATAGGCATTTTAGGACCTCTGCTTATGAACAGTGTCACTGTCATTTTCGTAATCTGTCCCGAACACTGATTTTCCACAACGACAGTGCTATTCTGCACCGGAAGTGCGAAAACACATTTTGGCCAGGGTGTGAAAAATGACAGCTATACTGTTCACAAGAAGGTGTGAAAAAATGCAAATGTTGAAAATCTGGCATGAAAATATTGCAATTCGCAAAGTTAGGTAGCCGTAGCAACTGCAATGCACACTCATAAACAGTAATTTTTGATGCTTACCCACCAAATTTGCAACATAGGCTTTTGAGAGCCCACCTCATGAACACTGGCACTGTCATTTCAGAATCAGTCCCGAAAGGTGATTCCCGCCAGTGACCGTGGAAATCACCTTCGGGCCAATTAACGCCATGACAGTGATAGAATTCATGAAGAGGGGTCCCAAACCCCATGTTGAAAATTTGGTGCCAAAATTCCAAAAAATGCCTGAGATATACATCAAAGTTGAAAAAACCCTATGTATTCCATTATACAGCTTACCGGCAATTCCTCAGTTCACAGTTGACTTTGAAGAGTGCAGACGTGTTCCCGGTCCACCGAAGATCGCCGCGCCGGACTCCAGAGGCAAGTATGGGGTGAGGGGGGTGTGGGAAGGCAGGGTGCGCACTGGGTGGGTGCAGGTTGTGGGAGGGAGGCAGGGAGACCACCGAGGGACCGTTTCCTTCTTTACAGGTAAAAAAAAAAATATGATATTGTGCGACCGTTTTTTAATTTTACAGGGGCATGTGGCATGCTGAGGTTGGCTCCCAACATGCCAATGGGGTCTTCTGTTTGGGGGGGCAGCTGTAGACGACGGGGGATTGGACACCCCAGCCGGCACCACAAGAAAAGGGGGGCAGAGGTGTTACAGTATGCCGTGAGATTGGGCGCTTTCCATCGGTAGACAACAAAAGGGGGTGACATTATTCTGGTTGGGATTGGGCACCACATCGGCAGACAACAAAAGTGGGGGGTTACATACTGCTGATGGGGATGGGCTCTCTGTCGCAACATTACGGCACTGAAGCCAACGGGAATTGGGGCCCCTGTCGGCAAACAAGCATGGGAAGGGGGGCTCATGCTGCCGAGGGGGATTGGGCACCCCCGCGGCAGGGGGGGTGAATATTGTTTGTGAACACAGTGGCAATCTGCCGCCATGTTCACAAACAATATCAACATGTCAAGGTTCCACCCTGCAATGATGGATCACTCCCTCATTGCAGCGAATGGCTGACGCTGCAATGACGAGGCGGCCCCTGATAACAGCGGCTAATTTTTTACTAGTTGGTGGCATGCTGGCTGAACTAGTGTCAGCAGCAGCATGCCACGGCATTGGAGGAAGTGGGCCAAGCCTTTACAGGCTGTGGGAGCATTGGCCACAACAGTGCCATGCCTCCACAACATGCTTCTGGAGAAAGCTGCCGCAATATGTTTCTTGCGCATGCGCACAATCAACATAAAAATAGGAGCATGTGAAACATGAAACTTTCAGATTTGATAGAGGTTGGTCCAAGGTGTGTACTTTTGTGGTTTTTAGGTCCCAATGTTTTGTGTTTTTTTTAAATATTTACAGAAAATGTTCCATTTCTGAGCATGCGCAGTTCAAAAAATCGAAGTTTTATTCAAACTAAATTTTTGCAACAACAGCAGGTTGCAGTATACAACACAGCTGCCATTTACTAAAAAACAACATCTGTGTCATATAATGCAACCAGCTGTTGTTGTGACTTGTAGGTCAGGGATGGTGCTACTGTCATTATAGCCCCACCATCCTGACTGTGCTGTGGTTGAATAAACGGTTATCTGCACACTGGGGGCCCCTAATCCCCAGGGGAAGTGTATTTAAGTATTTCTTTCTTTCTTTCTTTATTATTTTTATTATTTATTTAGCACTTTTTAATAAAATATGACACCAGAATGCCCACCCCCAGTGACGGATGCCCCCCAGCCCATTGTTTCACTAACAGTGCTGACATCGGAGGCCAAATCCCAGTGTTGGCATTTACAAACCCCCCTGCAGTGTGGACAATGGGGAGCCTACCCCCAGTGTTCCAAAATATTTTTATTTGCTCCATTCCTGCAAAAGAAAAAACATCCCAAGATGTCTTTGTTTGTTTTCTAAACCTGAAAAAAAGAAAACTGTCCCTTGTCATCCCCGCCATCCCCCTTCCCCATCCTGACCCTCCCACTGGGCACCCACCACCCCACACCCTCCTTACCCTATACTTGCCTGCCAAGGTCATATGCTGTCATCATCTGTGGACCAAGACATGTCATTACTCTTCGAAGCCAACCATGAATGGGAGGGCTTACCCGAGGTTCAATGTGGGGAATAGCTCCTCCCACAACCTCTACATAAGCCCTCTGCTGACACACCTCCCTTTCTTAGGGAGTGTTTTCCTGAGCTGCTGCATGGCTTGTGTGGCTGCTCCTTCGTCTTGCTGCTGCTCTTGTTTTCTTCCCCCCTGCCTGCTTCTTGTGTTTGTTTTCCCCCCCTTGTCTTCATCTCCTTTGCTTTCTTGTCCTGCCGTTTTTTGGTTTTCCTGTTAGTGTTTCTCCCCCCCCCTTCCTGTTGCCCATTTTCTTTTTGGGCTTTCTACATCCACTGCTCGCAGCACCTCCTCCTTTCCCTGCCTCCCATGCTCTTCTAGCGCTATTCCTTCATCCGGCTATGGCCCGGTTCTGCCAGCGATTGTATTGTCATCTCCACAACCGTTGCAGTTCTGAATGATGAGGGTGCTCCTTGAGCATGAGCATTCTAATGTTTCCTACACTGTTTAGCCATTCCCTGCTCATAACGAAGCATGCTACGTTAAAGCCCATACTGTGACACTCCATCACATGCAGCTGAAATTCTACTCTCAGCAGACCATCTAGATAGCCAGCACACCGGGCCTCTCCCCCATGCGCCACAGCAGCCCATAAGTACACCAGCTTTGCATCTTGTTCAGCCGCTTTCCCTTCACCGTGCCTCTAGCTTTACTATGTGGCTGCATACCTTTACTTAATTACACATTTATAATTCTGTGTTCTGTCCTTTCTGCATGTGTCAATGGCTATGACTAACATAACCTCACAAATAAAAACTGTCCTACCATGAACTTGTTATTTTGTGACATAGTGTGCTCTAACTACTGCTGTTACAACAAGTGTGCTTCTCCTCTGAGGTCAGTAATCTCCGGCGCACCCTGTGAACTATCCTCAGTGACTCAGTCATCAATCGGAGTCAAGCTGCTTCTATCAGGATTGCTTTTCCAATATCATAACAATGAATTTCCACTCCTCTTTTACTGATACAAAGGTCTTTCAAGTTGTTTTTCAGCACTACATTACAACGGGGGGGGGGGCAACGGCCACTGGAATTGCAGGTGTCTGCAAGCATTGAACTGTTGCTTTTGCTGCAGAAGGCGGACACAATCTTGTTTATTTGATTAATGTAGGGATCTGTAAATTGTGTGGCTGGTTTAGCTGGCTTGGTCTTCATCTCAAGGGCATATAACACAACATCTATTACAAAACTAGATCAAGAGGCCACAGCTTCTCTTTCCTCAGTCACAAACCCAGGTCCCAGCATTCGTTTCAATTTCTGAGCTCAGTGTATACCGTCAGTATCTGCCTTTCACTAACATTGCTCAGCTATTCTTGATTTCCACTAGGACGATTTTTCATATGCTATGTCCATTATCTACCGCATTTGAGACACTCTCTATCAGGGAGGGGACATCATGGTCATATTTAACTACAGCGCCTGCCTGCATCTCATTCAGCGATTCACATTCCCTCATTGCTACCTGAATCATGCACTCTCCACCTGGCCTGTCCCTTTAACATCAATCATACCTGGATGCCTATGAGCCAATCTGCCTTGAGGTTCACTTCAACTGCTGTTCCTTACCAAGCAACATAATGCAACCTCAAAGAAATACCTGTCTCCTTTCCCTTCATACCTTAGCCCAGGGACCCGTAATACTATGCGGCAAGGCATTTGCCAGTTCAGAACACTAATTTGTATCTGCTGTTCTACAGTATGACCTCATAGTTATCTCCCTGTTTTCGGTACACCTTTCTCCTCACCTGTATCCTAAGTTTCTCCTATTCCTGCCATCATTTATCGCTAACAAAAAATGTTGTTACATGCCGTCATTCCATCCATTACATCTATACATACCATTTTGTCAAACATATCTTTACCATTTGTACCTGCTCCATCACAGTCCTTACTCTCTCTACAGCAGTGTTGTGCATTGGCCAGCCCATGCCAGCAGTATTCTGGTCTCCATCTCTAACTCGCACTTTCTGAAGTGCTGCGTGAAGGTAGGCTTCCCCTGTCTACCGGGGATGGGAGTTCATTTCATTCACTATATCCTACTAATACCAACCTGACATCCTCCGTCCCTAACTCTGCTGGTCTGCATCGAGTGAAAGTCCGCTCTCCCCGACGACCGGGGATGGGAGTCATGTCTACCTTTTACGGACTATTACCATACCTTCTTTACTTATACTGGTTGCCGCTTCCCTTCGGGAATGGAACCTCATTCCACTTACCACTTCACATTCTCTGTCCCTATCTCTGCTTGATAGCATAGAGTGACTGATAGCCCACCTGACTGCCATGGATGAGAGCTGTGTCTCCAGTCTACACAATTCTACAGTACATTCCTACCCCATGTTAGATGCCGCTTCCTGCTGGGAACGGGATTCTCACGCTCTGCGTACCATAATCCTGCTACTTATGCTGCTCCAAGTTACTACTTCTCAGCTTGATGCCCAGCTGGCTCTCCCTTCAGGATCACAAATTTGCCCTCCTTTACTTCTCCATCTTACCTTGTCTGCAGCCTAGACTCGTGACCCTATCTGCTGCCTTCCACTGCCAGGAGCTTGACTCCAACATGTACTGTCTCCACTTTTGCATCCTTGCTGCTGTGGATTGGCAATTTTGTTCAGGTACAGGACTTCTCCAGCCTAGTTCTCTCATCGTTCACATTCTCTAGCTGAATCCAGCCCAGATCATCTTGCCTCAAATGACTTAGCTGGACCATGTCCTTCTGTGCTGCTGCTTCACATGTATTTTCTTCACCTGTTGCCCGATGTCATAACCTTCCTGGACTTGGAACTCTTTCTGCTGAGCAGTCTCCACTTCTTCTCGCTGCAGTTGTTCTTCCAGCCTCTCCATTCAAGGACTACCGAGTCTACTTTTCCTGGTCCATGGCCTTAGCCCACAATGCTGTGTCCGCTGTCTGCTTCTTTCCCTACTGCAGGTCGCTGCTTCCCTTCAGGACCGGGGCATTTTCATCCTCCATCCTTTGGCCTCTCGATCCTGCCTGCGACTTTGATTGTGGAACAAAGACCTCATCGATCATCTTCATCGTATGGATCCTGCTGACTTGTTCAATCCCTCTCTCACTCCAGGTCAACTGCCTCATGGACTTCCTTGCAGCAGGTTCCCCGTTCGGTTGCTGTACATACTTGTCTTCTTTTGCAGATGTGGAACCCCATTCTTCATCACTCCAGCACCTTCCTTCAGATTCTCTGGTCGCTTCCAGCCTTCGTCTGCTTTGGGAATCCCGTTGCTCGTAGTGCTTGGCTTGGCTCCTTGGCCTTCCATGGATCATCGTCCGATGCCTTGTTTCAATTTCCTAGATTTGCTGCTCTTTACCATGGAACTGTTGTCCTGCTCCTTCCTGCTCTGGACGTCATCCGGTTCCCTGGCCCATTGCTTTCTCTGCTCATTCCTTCGGTTAGTCAGGATCCACTCCGTACTTCCTGTTCACTTGACTGGCCACCTTCTCCTCTTTGTCTTGCTGGCTTGGGGCTTTGTACTGTTTACTGTGGCTCTTTTTGGGCCTTATACCGCATTTCCGACCAGTACTGCTACCAAGCCATCTGCTTGCATACGATCCATCCCCTGCTTTACTTCTACCCTTCTAACAGTAACTTATTCAATCATTCATTCATTAATCTGGAGTAATACTTCTGCTAGCAAAACATTCCTTGGCTCACATGCCCCACAGACTCTTACATTGTTATCGAAGGCTCACACTACCCATTCAGTATTTTCATAATCATTCATGGAATCACAGTCGCCTGAACAATAGGAAGATCTCTCTGTCTCTATTGGATATACCCTCCGATTCCTGTCCATCCAATCACCATCATCCCATGGATGCTTATTCTCATTATCCTTCCTCATACATAGAAAGGACTTAAATCCTTCTCTTCTATTCAGACTGCATGGTCAGCATCATCTCTACAGATACCGGGAATCACAAGATAACCCATTTAATTATGGACTCCATTCAATTTACCTTATGCCTCCTCCTAGTTCAGCAGTGACACTGATGATTGATGGCGTAGGTAAAGCTAGGGTGCTCCACACCATGGGATTCAATCAGTGGTTGAAAAACTGGTGCAGAGCTCAGGGATTTGGCTTCATTGGGAACTGGGGGTCCACCTGGAGAGATGCAGGCCTATACTGGCATGATGGTCTGCATCTGTCCAGGAGGGGAACCAGGATCCTAGGTGATAGGTTTAAATGCTTTATTGGCAAGCATTTAAACTAGCCAAGGGGGAGGCACTGGAAAGGAGCAAGGAAATCCTAGCCCCCCCCCAAAAAAAATCAGGGTAGAAAGTGAGATAAACACCAAGATAGAGCAGTCGATAGAGAAAAGGGCTGGGATAAATGGAGAAAGTGACAAAGGCAATAAGGACAGGGATGGGGCAAAAAGGGGTAAGGACATCAGGAAATGGAGCGTAATGAGTACCAATGCCCGTAGTCTGGGCAACAAGCTCCTAGAACTGGTGGCCTTGATGGAAGAGGGATGCCTGAATATTGTAGCAGTCACAGAAACATGGTACACAGAGAACCATGACTGGGATGTTAACATACCAGGGTATACAACCTACAGGAGAGACAGGGAGGGGAGAAGAGGGGGAGAAGTAGCTCTCTATGTAAGGGAAGGGATAAAAGAAACTGAACAAAAGAGTAAACAGGGAGGAAAGGAGGCACTGTGGGTCACCTTAGAGACTGGAAATGGCACCACAATCCACACAGGGGTTGTATACAGACCCCCATATCAGGGGGAGGGAATGGACAAGGATATGATAGAAGGCATCCTTAGGATGGCAGAGAAAGGGGAGATACTATTGATGGGAGACCTGAACATGCCAGATGTTAACTGGAGTACCTTTGCTGCAGCCACATCCAAGAGCAGAGCAATTCTCGATGCCCTACAGGTGGCATGCCTCAGACAACTAGTTTTGGAACCCACTCATGAGGGAGCAATCTTAGACCTCGTACTCTCAAATGGGGACAGTGAGAGGATCTCGGATCTAGAAGTGGGTAGCCATCTGGGAACAAATGACCACCAAACAGTGTGGTTCATGATAAACTCAGCTACAGAGTCAAACCATACAAAAGTGAGGGTACTGGACTTCAGGAGGGCTGACTTTAGCAAGATGGGAGAGTGCCTTAGAAAAGGACTAGCAAACAGGCTAGAAGGAGGGGTGGAGCAACAATGGGGAAACATCAAAACTACCATCACAGAGGCAACAAGCCTTTGTGTAAAGCAAATAAACAAATCAAAATGAAAGAAAAAGCCAATATGGTTCTCAAAAGAGGTGGCCGGGAAGGTCAGGGAGAAAAAGGCAGCATTCAAGAAGTATAAGGAAACACAGAAGGAGCAGGACAGAGATCAGTACCAGTTAAAGCAGAAGGAAGCAGGGAGGGAAGTCAGAATAGCAAAGGTCCAAACTGAGGAAAAGATAGCCAACTCGGTTAAGAAGAGGGATAAAACCTTTTATAGGTACATCAGGGAGCATAGAAAGACAAAGGGAGGAATAGTGAGGCTGAATAGAATGGACAGTGGGTGGGCAGAGAGGGACAGTAAAAAAGCAGAGATACTGAATAAATACTTCTGCTCAGTATTCACAAAAGAGGAGGAGGGAGGTGCCTAATCCAGTTAACAGAAGCACTCTGGATGGGGGGTCGATCCCAGTCCTTTCACAGAAGAAAGGGTTCTGAAAGAACTCCTAAAACTGAAGGTGGACAAAGCAATGGGGCCTGATGGAATTCACCAGAATTCTAAAAGAATTAAGGGGAGAACTAGTGAAACCGCTGACTACCCTTTTTAACAAATCGTGGGAGGATGGTGTGGTACCTGAAGACTGGAGGAAGGTGGATGTGATACCACTTCACAAAAGTGGGACCAAGACAGAGGCAGGAAACTACGGACCTGTCAGTTTGATCTCTGTGGTAGGGAAAGTGATGGAATCACTTCTGAAGGAAAGAATTGTTGAGTACCTAGAGGCCAGTGGGGCACAGGACCCAAGGCAGCATGGGTTCAAAGCAGAAGGTCATGTCAGATGAATCTAATTGATTTCTTTGACTGGGTGACCAAAGTAGTAGACCAGGGAGAGCTGTGGACATGGCCTACCTAGACTTTAGCAAGGCATTTGACACAGTCCACACAAAAGATTAATAGTCAAATTAATCAGCCTGGGAGTGGGTCCCAGGGTGGTAGCCTGGGTAAAACACTGGCTGAACAACAGGACACAGAAAGTAATTGTAAATGTAGTCCACTCTGAAGAAAGAGGGGTTACTAGTGGGTACCGCAGGGTTCAGTATTGGGTCCAGTCCTTTTTAATGTTTTTATAAGTGACATTGCAGAGGGACTGGAAGGAAAATTATGCCTCTTTGCAGATGACTCAAAGATCTGCAACAGGGTTCATACAAAAGGAGGCGTGGAAAGGATAAGAAGGGACTTGGCAAGGTTGGAGGAATGGTCAGAAGTATGGCAGCTTGGATTCAATGCAAAGAAGTGCAAAATAATGCACCTGGGAAACGAAAACCCAGGGGAAGATTACACAATGGGGGGGGGAGTAGTAACAACAACAAAAATGGAAAGAGACCTGGGGGTAATCATATCAGATGACCTTAAGGTTAGCAAGCAATGTGAGAAGGCAGTAGGGAGGGCTGGAGGGTACTGGGTTGTATAGAGAGAGGCATCACCAGCAGAAAACAAGAAGTTGTTATCCCTCTGTACAGACAATTGGTGAGACCCCATCTGGAGTACTGCGTCCAGTTCTGGAGACCCCATCTCCGCAAGGACATAGACAGGATAGAGGCAGTCCAGAGGAGGGCAACTTAAATGGTGCAGGGTCTGCAAGAGAAGCTATACGAGGAGAGACTAAAGGAGCCTAATATGTATATCGTTGAGGAAAGGGGGACATGATAGAAACTTTTAAGTACCTCAGTGGAATCAACAAAGTCCAAGAGGTAGCATCTTTCAGAAAAAGAGATGTGCAAGAACAAGGGGACACAATTTGAAGATGGGGGGGTAGTTCAGGTGCAATATGAGGAAGTATATTTTCACAGAGAGGGGGGTTGATGTATGGAATAGCCTTTCTGAGGAGGTTGTGGGGTCTAAAACTGTGAGAGAATTCAAGAATGCATGGGACAGCCATAAGGCAATTTTTGTGAGGGGTAGGAAGAAATAGGCTGTTGGTTAACTAGGATCTGCAGCTTATCCTGTAGGTAGGGAAATGGGCAGACTAGGTGGGCCAAGCGGTCCTTTTCTGCCATCAAAATCTATGTTTCTATGTTTCTACGACCACATTACTTGACTCCTACTTCCAAATAGTCATAGCTAGTTTTAGGAATTGCATAGATATCGTCCAGAATATTCATCATGGGATCTCCATCGCCTAGCTGATTCTCGAATCCACGTTATCCACTCCTTAGATTTCACTCCCAGAAATCATTACTCCTTGTACTACTATCCACACCTGTTCACCTAGTACTTTCCTCCAGGTTAATCATTCTTCCAGCAGCCCATTCAGCCTTTTCTTCTCAAAATACCTTCGTCATTCTCTATAGTAAAGACTATCACGGAGAACTGTCTCTCCCGAATTCTAGCTGGTAATCCGTAATAGCCAAGTCAAATTCACCAACTCAACCTTGCATCTCAGTTGGCATCTATCTGCTGTAGCACTAAATCCTATGGCACTCTGCATCTATCAATCTCACTACCAATCCAGCCTACGGACTGTTCCTCTCATCCACCTCAAGCACTTCTCATGTACTTCAACATCAGGTTTACCCATAAACGTATCCACCTATGCCACCTCAGTGCATCTCATAAAAGATCACACCACAGGAATACCCACACGTACTTCAGGCAGAGTACCAGCAAAGAATTAAGCATAAAGTCATGAATATCATGCCCAAAGAAGCCATCACTTCCTTATACCGCATTTCCAATCATTTCTCATATACCGTATGTTACCATCTGGATGGCTCTGCAAATTATCTTCTGGGCTTTACTAATCACTTATGGTATTACTCCTGTCAGGCACTCAAATTCCTCTACTCATTTACTCAGGGATACTTACCTAGTGACTTTCGCTCACTAATCGATTCTTTACTTTCAGACTACTGCAAATATTAAACCTTATACGAATTGGACAAGTCACTCATAACTTTACTAATCATCATACCTATCACAGTGTATGTACCATCTGGTCTCATATCAGTTTCATCTTGCTCTCTCGTCTCATAACCGCCATACAATTCCTCAGACATCCATCCTTTGTCACTTCAGAAACATGGTCTACATTAGCCCTTCTTTATCTGGATCTGCTTTATGAATAGGATTTTACTGTCCCCAAGGAAAGATGTACACTTCATCTTCAGGACCATCATTCAAGCTGCATCATCCTCAAATCGAGAATGAACCATCATCACCATGACACTCAAGGGCTCTTTTACGGATTATACTCTATGGACGTTTCCTTAGCGACTCCTTGTTCAATATAGAATTCTTAGCCTTCAGACCATACCCTTACATTTGAGTCTCACAAGTTGGATTATTCACTAATGACTACTTCTATCATTGCAGTTCCACCATTTCCAGCTTAGTATCTCTCGATCCCCCTCATGATCTTTCTGCCTATTACAATTCAGTTGGACAAGCATCATTCATTATCTCGGGTACTTGGACTTCCTTCGTCCTCCTTCACTTGGATTTACTTTATACTCAGGATTCTTTTGCTCATTCAGAATGGATCTCCTCTTCAGCCTCAGGATCATCATGCGGTCGGCATCATCCATGGATCAAAGATGGAACATCATCTCTCCAAGCAACTCGTCAACCTCGAATTATCTATGGTTACTAGAATCTCAATCCTTCTCCATGTAGTATGCCCAGAAGGACGGGCAGACCTGCGGCCATGGGTCCTCAGAGGTTTCCTCCACCTGGGGGGGGGGTTTCCTCTCCTGAGTGCCAGGGGGTCATACTCTCCGTGAGTTGGAGGAGGTTTCCTTTTGGGCCTTCTATTCCCTACAAATCACTACCTACCTACTACTACTACTCAAGGGTGGGAATAGAGTAAAGCCACAAAAAAGTACCACAAAGTCACACAAGCATATATACCTCATCTATCCTCATTGCTATTCCACAAACATTGAATAGGAGGGCTTGCCTGAGGTTCAATGTGGGGAATAGCTCCTCCCACAGCCTCTATACAAGCCCTCTGCTGACATACCTCCCTTGCTTAGCGAGTGTTTTTCATCCTCCATCATCCCCTCCTCCTCCTCCTTCTTCTCCCACACGCTTCTTACTCTTGTTCCTGTGCCTTCTATTCCCTACAAATTACTACCTACCTACTACTACTCAAGGGTGGGAATAGAGTAAAGCCATAAAAAGTACCACAAAGTTACACAAGCATATATACCTCATCTCTCCTCATTGCTATTCCACAAACATTGAACTGAGGAATAAAGGTAAATGCTGTATAATGTATTTCAAGGGCATTTTGAACTTATGTTCATAACTTTGTCATTTTTTAAGAATTTATTCACCATATTTTCAACATAAACGTTTTGGCACCCCACCTCATGAATACTGGCAGTGTCATTTCATTAATCGGGCCTGGAATGTGATTTAGCAGTCACTGCACGAAATCACCTTTCAGGACCAAATAATGAAATTTCACCACCAGTGTTCATGAGGAGGGGTCCCAAAAAGGCCATGTGGAACATTTGGTGAAAGAATTCCTTAAAATGACCAGGTTACAGGCATTTGTTGACATTTTTCTACACACGCACATAACTTCGGTAATTTTCAATATTTTGACTCCAAATGTTCAACATAGCCATTTTTTTACACCATCTCATAAACAGTACAACTGCCAATGTTCACATCCTGTCTGAAACATGTTTTCACATCTGTGGTGCAGAATGGTGTAGTGGCATGGATTTGAACATCTTCAGCTATGGGGTTTATGAGGTGGGGTCATAAGAAGACTATGTTGAAAGTTTGGGGTCAAAATATTAAAAAACAAAGAATTTATTAAGTAACATTGTTTGCAGTGGCAGTGCAGAGTAGAGTGACTGGGCATTACTCGGCACATCATTGCATCAACAGCTGCACAAATGCTCACAATCTCAGCCTCTCTCTGCAGAAAATGTACTTAACGGCTACTTTGTAGAATCAATTGGGCCATTTGAAGTTGATCCACTAGACTACTGGATTTGGAAAATGAACTCCTCTCCTCACCTGGCATAACTTACTTTAAAATACCTAAGCTGCCCTCCTACAAGTATGTAATCTGAGAGGTTGTTTAGCTCTGCTGGTGATGTTGAGCCACACCGTTCCAAGCTGGACCCTCAACACATTGAACAGCTAGTGTACATTAAGCTAAACTTACCAGTAGTTGGCTACAAATATGATCTGCCAACATAAAACTGGTGGTACAGTACTACTGTCGATCTCCCTAATGTTACAACAGCGTAATGTTACTTCTTTTTTTTGACTCACCCTTTCTTTTTCCATTACATTAAACATTTAATTTAAAGGGTAACTCTCCCCTCCCTGACATATATGCTGCAGGACCACCACGAGGCCCCTCTTAAACTAGAAACAATTAAATACTGTATAATGTATTAGTGCACTTACTATTGTGTACTTTAAGTTACTAATTATCTGTTGGCAGAAAAGGACCACTTGGCCCACACAGTCTACCCAGAATGTCCATCCCTACCATCAGTCTCTTCTGAAGACCCTAACGCAATCCTGCCACTTCCTTGTCTGTATTGAAGTACACCCCTATGCCTATCTCATGCATGCTTGAAGCCCCACACTGTTTTCTCCACCATCACTTATGCTGGCAGTCTGTGTCCGCCATCTACCATGCCTTCCATGAATAAATATTTCTTCACATCTGCCTTGAACTCTCCCTTCAGTTTCATCACATGCCCCCATTGCCCCCGATACGTGTGCTCTTTCTCATTTAAAAGAGACTCCCCTTATGTGACCTCTTTACCCCTGTGAGGTACTTGTATAGGTCTCTATCATGAAACATTTTACTCTTCTCTCTCCTAGGGTGCACATACAATGCACTCACGCCAGTGCCATTTAGTTACCCTAGACAAGACACAAGATATCATCTCGTCTACAGCCTTTGGTCAATCTATTGAAACACCCCTGCCGGGGGCTTACCTGGAAGCCCTGAAAAAGGTTTGGTCTTCCCTGGGGTTTTCCTTCCAACCCCCATCTTTCTTTTTGTCTGATTCCCAGTTTCCTGGCTTGCCCCATGTGTTTTCTGTCTCTTTTCTGGCCCCCACAATGGTTTTGGAGAGAGAGCGGAGGTGGAGGAGCAGGTTCGTGGAGCTGCCAGCTTTTGAAAAGGCACCGCAGTGCCAGCAAGCTCTGTGCATGCACATAAGCACAATTTTGTTTCGGCCATTCGTGGCCATTCTGGGTTGTCTCTCCAGTGGTCCTGGTCTCAGGGAAAGTCAAGAGAAGGACCAGGACCATTAGCAGAACCAGAGAGGCAGTGGGAGAGAAAAGAAAGCAGATTTTGTGAGTGCCAATTGCGCCCGAGCTAGAGGAAGCCACCTCATGAATATCGATTAGGCGGCTCATGAATATTGATGTGCTGAGCCTGTCTGGCACTGGGGGCACAGAGAACAGTGCTAGCGCCTAGTGACAGGTGGGAGGAAAAAGTAAATTAAATAAATAAAGATATGTGTGCACAGGGAAATGGAAAGGTTGCCAGTCTGTGAGGTTAAATAAATACAGAGATTAGACAGACTGCAGCCAGTGCTTAAAGTTGGGACACAGTTAAACTATAATGGGGATATGTGTGCTGCCTGGGGACATTCAGGAATGGCAGCAGCAACTGCGAGAGGGTTAAAACGATTATTTAATGAGTGCAGTCAGATAACAGGGCACAGGGATGGCTACCAAATGGTGAGGGAATGACTGAATGAAAGAAAGGGGTTTGGCTGCAGGAATGCTTGACACTTTGGGCACTATATAAACTGTGGACACTGTTTACAATCAGCCTCCATGTTGAGCAGCCATGTGACACCAGTCAACCAACCACTGTGTCAGGATTCTTGCCAGGGACTCTGGGACTGTTTGAAAAGACTTTTGTTGTAAAACACCAGGGAAAGTTTAGGTGCCTTTTTCTGCACCAGTGAGGACTTGAGGGAGAGAGACTCATACATATTCATTTTTACCTAAGGACAGTGGCTTCAGCCAATGGGAGTGAGGAAAGGGGCTCTCATAAAGCAAGGACAGTTGGGTTTCGAGTCAGTTCAGTGGGAGCTCCTCCAGGAGGAGGAGATATCCTGCCCCTGGAGAGAATGGGGCTGCGAGATGGGCCTGCCTGGGGGTTGCCAGCAGATTTGTCCCCCAGGGCAGGGAGTGCCTGCCCCATCAGGAAACAAGAAGCTGGAGAGAAAACAGAGAAAAGTTTTTTAAAACAGTAGCTTTAGAGAGAAAGAAAAAAAGCTGCAGGAGAATGGACCCTGTGTTGTTCTGAAATTGCACCACAGCGGTGAGACAAGCGGGGCTCAAATGGAAAAGGGAAATCTGCAGATTGCAAGAGAAGAGGTTGTGTCCTGAGCCTGACTAAATATAAAGGCTGGGTCTAAGCCTGGAAAAAGACCAAGGTTGCATTCTGAGCCTGGAAAAAGAATGAAGGTTTCATCTAAGCCTGGAAAAAGATGAGAGTAAAGAGGATGAGGAACAAGAGAATGTAAATGTGCTGAGAAAAGAAAGAGTAAGACTCCTCGATCCAGTACCTGTATGATGAGAAAAGGGACTGTGTGTGCAGATGATGATGTGTGAGCCAGAGTGAAGATGTGGCTGTATTAACATTGAGAGACTGTCAAAGCAGGATGGACAGGTGGTTTTCAGAGATTTGAGTACCTGTTGTCTGCTCCTGAGATATAGCAAAGAGAGAGAGAGAGAGAGAGAGATTGCTGTGGCTACACACCATGGCAGGAAAGAAGATAAAGAGAGAGAAGCAGCAGAAGAGAATGTGCTGAATGTGTTTCTGCTGACACCCAGGGCCAGGTGGGGGACTTGCTAACCCCCATCAAGTGGGGTCTGCCACTGCAGAGCGGCCATGGGTCTTGTACCCGAGTGCTAGGGCATTCTGATCAGAGGGAGCCGGGTCGTGAGGCCACTCCCTGCTCTAGGTCCTCTGTAGTTCACAGGCCTTGCACCTGTGCTCTGCAACAGGGCCTGTAATGGGCCGAAGGGAACAAGCTGCAAGATCTGCAAGCAAGAAAAGTAAGAGAGAGCAAGCTGCAGCCTCTGTACCCCTGTTCAAGCACCGAAGCCCAGTCTGTCTGTGTTGCCATCCATCCCCAGGACTTCAGTGAACTGTGTCATCCAAGAACTGATTCTGCAGAACCATGAGTATAAAGCAGGAATTGCCCTGCGCCTGGGTACTGTAAATATGCTAGCACACTACAACTGGAAGTAGAAACAAGGAGAAAGGAATGTAAAGTTAAAGTTTAATTCAAGTAAGCGAGCCAATGCCGACTACCAGCTACACCTCAGGCCTTCAACTAGAATCTGGGTACCCAGTGAAGGACTTTGGGGTTTGAATGGACTGGAACCTGCAGGTCTGGGTTTGTGCACCTGTAGCAGTTAGCTAATTAGACATTGATTGAGATCTGGTTTGAATCAAAGGGAAATGCGATTTGGGGGGGAATGCAGAATCAAAATGATTACTTGGGGGGGGGCATGGCCAACTGCTGAACCTAATGGACACTTGAGCCCTGAGCTCTGTGAAACCCCACCATGAATCCTCTCTAAATCTGGACTTATTTCTGCAATTCGGTGCATTTTAACATTATTAGTGCCATTGACTTTCTACCGACTTGGGAAACCAAAGTTGTACCCGTCGCTCTGTGCTCCGTTCTGAGGCCCAGTTCACCACCGAGATGTATTCCACCTTAGCATCCTTGCAGCCAGAGGGTAACTTATCAGAAATTCAGCAGATGTTCACTGAAATCCTTCACCGCATGGACAATATGGACCTGGCTACTAGGAAAAACACCGCAGATACAGTCAACCTCTCGCAAAGAGCCTGTATTTCCAAGCACAGAATTGCAGAAACGGAGGATGGCTGGCGCAAGGCCGGGGCAAAACTGCAGGAACAAGATAGTTGATCCATCAACTATGGGCCAGAGTGGAAGACTTAGAGAACTGCAGCTGCCGGAATAACCTCAGGTTTGTGGGGTTCCCAGAGGGATGCAAGGGGAACAATGCCATCTTATTTTTGCAAAAAGAGCTCCCCTCTCTACTGAACTGGTGCTGTGAGGTCCCACTAGAGATCGATAGAGCCAACAGAACCCTGGCTCCTTGACCTGCACCTGGAGATCGCCCCGTACTATCCTTACCCGATTTCTCCGGTTCCAAGACCGGGAAACTATTACAAGACTGGCCCGCTTAAAAAAAGAGCTCGTCTGGAGAGGGCAGAAAATCCAGATCTTCACTGATTATTCACATAGGTAAACTGCACACCACAGGGCCTTTATAGCAGCATGCAGAGCCTGCGCTGAACTGGGGTTTGATTACTCCCTAAGATACCCCGCTTCCCTTCGTATCATGCTTAATGGCTCCCCACGGCTATTTGAAAATCCATCAGCTGCAGTAAACTTCCTTGCAGCACAGGCCCCTAAGCTGAATTGGGGTAAACTCTGTGAAGCGTGAAATCCTGGTGCACTACCAGCGGGGCCTTCCCTGATGGAGACATCATCACATGTCACTACCACTCAAACTCCTGTGCTCACCTTACAGCCAGCTCAACAACCACGGACTCTGGGCCACTCATTTTCTCAGAAATCCCCAGGCAGTAAAAAAAAGGACAGAAGGAGGGCTCGGATAGAGGGGGTGCACATCGACAAAACTCCTCAGCTCCGCTCTCGGAGCCACAGTGCAAGCCCTGACTCAATACCTTCACAAACATCCTTCATACCCGACATGAGTAACAATCAGTACAGGGCTTTGATGGATCTACCATTGGATGGCTCACCTCAAGACCTTCCTCTGCCTCCCAGGTGATCCCACCCCAAGGACAACAAATCCCATGCAGCAAGGAGACTCTCTTGGGCAGAGGACACAGAGCCTATTTCCCCTGAGGCCTCTATCTCTATGGACATCCCACCTACCAAGTCGCTGCCCACTAGCTCTATGGTGGCCCTGCCCTCTACTTCTGACTCAGTAGGCTGACTGTGACTGGGGTATTTTCCTTCTATGGTATTAGCTTTCCTCAGTCTTTCTGCTAATGGCTACATTGCCAAAGTTTTTCTTTCTGCCCTACTAGCTCTATACATATATTGCACTACAAGTTCTGGTTGCCTGTTACTCTCTACATTTATGTGGGCCCATAGATGGGCTTAAGGGGCAAGAGGGGACATGGGGGTACACTGAATAGCGATATGGTCCCTGCTTGGCCCCCTACCCTTTTCTTAACGAGGTCAGCCCTTGCACATACAGGCATGATATGCAGGGAGATCTCTTAGGTAAGGGGGGGGCAATGCGAAGATCTCCCATGGTGGTACCCCGAGAGGCCCCAAATATAATCTGCCTCTTGGAATAATAAATGGAGTCTAAAGGGTTGGTTCCTCAGCTTAAATGTGTGTTTAGCTGGATGGGTGGTGGCTCTTTAGACCGTGTGTGCAGAAATGCCTTTTTTGTTTAGGTGGGGACAATGTGCAGAGAGATTTCAGGATGTTGGCTTGTTCTATCTCTCTTGCTGTACACAAAGAACCACCTACCTCCCAGCGACCTCCGCTGGTATCTGGGCCGCTTGTTGGCCAATGCAAGAAGCGGAAGCTGGTCAGATATGGGAAAGTGCTTTGGGAAAGGGAGGGATGGGGGGGATAGGGACGTTCATATTTGTTGTTTGTTACCGTTACTGTTCGAATTTAACTTTCAGGCACAAACATTTTATGATAGGAAGTGTGCATTATTGTATAATGTTAGTAGTTATGGCATTCTATTCTCTGAGGATAGGATCTGACCCTTCAATAGTATGAAAGGGGGACAGCGTGGTAATCTTGCTAGCTACTGTCCCCCCATCCTGGTGTTTCCTGTCACATATCCTCTCAGCCGTGATTTATCACAGGCCAGATGGAGACTAGGCTCATTTCTTGGAATGTTAGAGGGCTCAATTCATCTGTTAAATGAAAAAAAAGTTTTGCTTCACCTGAAAAAGTTAAGGCCTATGGTAGTCCTCCTTCAGGAGATGAAACTCTCTTCCGGTGAAGCTAGGAAACTCTGACAAGGTTGAGTGGCCGAAGAGCTCAATAGCGTGGCCACTTCCCATAAACTGGGAGTATTGATACTATTACATAAAAAACTGGGGTGGAAATTGAAAGAGTATATTCATGATAAAGAGGGGAGATGGATTATGGCAGAAATTGAGACACTGGAGGGCACCTTGGTCTTGGTCAATATATATGTTTCAAACCATGCCCCTCTGCAGTTGCTGATTAAACAAGGTCCCCCTCTTGGCATTTGGATTCCCTCCTCCTTGAAGATGGGGCATTCCAGAAGTGGTTAGGCCCTGAAGTAACGGAGTACTAGAATACTGTCGACAATGGTGAGGTCTCAGATTCGACCCTCTAAAAAGCTTTCAAGGCGACTATCCGAGGCAGAATAATTGCATTTGCATCAGCCAGGAAGCGTCACTGAGAGGCAGGCCAGAGGGCCTTAGAGAAACAATTATATGTCTTAGAGACCCAATATAAATCTCTGAAGTCTCAGGCCCCACCTCTGTCTTTATTAGCACAATTGACCAGCAATAGAATTTTCCTGAATGCTCATTTAATCTGCCAAGCTGAGCTGAATCTCAAGCGGTTACGCCATGCATATTGGGAAGGAGGTGAGAAGGCCAGCAAACTCCTGGCATACCGCCTTAAACACCAACAAACGTCCAAGAGGATACATGCCCTAGCAGACCGGAATGGTACCCATTGCTATTCCAACAAGGGGGTGAATGAGATCATGACTCAGTTTTAAGAACAGTTATATGCATCCCCACACCCCCTGGATCTGCTTCACATTCAAGGCTTCTTGGACTCACTACCCATCCCTACACTTCCACCAGCTGACACCAAATCATTAGAAGCCTCAATAATGCTGCAGGAAGTGGACAGGGCAATCAAATCAATGAACCCACGTAATGCCCCAGGGATAGATGGTCTGCCTATTGACTTCTACAGAGTCCAGAGAGTCAGTCTCGCCCCGTATTTGGTCCGGGCTTTTTGACACTCCCTGCATACTGGGCATCTGCCCCCTCCATGAAAGAAGCGACTATTACAGTACTCCCCAAGAAGGGGAAGGACTTACTCTCCCCCGGCAGCTATCATCCCATCTCCCTTATTAATGCAGATGCCAACATTTTAGCCAAGTCCTTGCTGGTAGGCTTGAACCCCTCCTTCAAGGCCTAGTTCATCCTTCTCAAGTGGGTTTCATCAAAGGCTGTCTAGGGTCTGACCATCATGGAACATTACTTTCATTAATGCATTACACTAAAATGTCCAAAAAGCCTTCTGTAGCCTTAGCCATTGATTTTGAAAAGGCTTTCGGTTCATTTGAATGGTCCTTCCTCTTTCATACCCTTTCCACAATGGGTGTGGGATCAGGTTTCCTTTCTTAGATAAAATTACTCTATGCCTCCCCCAAGGCTAAGGTAATGATGAATGATACTATGTCTCTGCTGTTCCAACTACAGAAAGGCACGAGACAAGGTTGCCCTCTCTCTCCCCTCTTGTTTATTCTAGCTATCGAACCCCTGGCCATTGCACTCAGGGAATCTCACCCCATTCTGGGAGTACAGGTGGGTAATGTCAATCTTAAAACTTTCCTATATGCAGATGATCTCCTCATCACTACTGAATGCACCCCACAAGTGATCCAAACAATCTTCAATATCCGGTCTGATTTTATTAAGGTATCAGGTCTCAAGCTAAACCAGTCCAAAACAGAAGTTCTCCCCTTGAATTCAGTACCCTCTGGTATAGACTTTGCAGACCTTGGACTAAAATGGTCTCCTAATGGCATAAAATGTCTAGGTATCACCCTGCATCCAAACTTGCCAAAAATGCTATCAGTTAATTTCTCCACCCTAGCAGAGTCTCTCAGACAGGATATGGAGCGATGGAAGGCCCTGTGGCTTTCTCTTGCAGGTAAAATAGACTCCATCAAGATGAGGGCAGCTCCTAAAATACTAAAATACTATATTTGTTGGCTCACCTCCCTGTGTCCAACCCACAGAAATGGTTCCAAAAATTGGAAGCTCTAATGGGCAACTTCCTGTGGGAGGGATCCCAACCCCGATATGGCAGACTTAAACTCCTTCAACACTGGAGCAGGGGAGGATGGGGACTTCCTTGGTTACAAAGATATCATATGGCCTTTATTTCAGCCCAGACTACCAACTGGTTCTCCAAAATAGGACAGCCTGCCCCACTGAGCTCCAACTGGAGGCAACATTAGTACAGGCCCCTTCTCCTGCGGTGGCCCTGTATAGCAGGAAAACTTTACCCCCTAGCCTCCCTCCCCCCCATTCAGCTGTCAATCCAATATTGGAAACGAGTCCTAGTCCACTTGCGGCATGATCCGGCACCCTGGAAATATATGCTCCTTTGGAATAATCGAGCCCTGGTAGTGGGAAACAGCACAATCCACTGGAAACTATGGGAGACACAAGGTATATCTCTGATACAAGACCTATTGCTCCCAGACTCTAGCACAATAGATACTTTTGAGGCACTAAAAACCAGATACCATCTCCCGGCCACACACTTTTGGAGATATCTCCAGATTAGGGATGTTATAACCCACCTACCTTACTCCCCTAAAAATAAGAGGGTGCAGCAATGCCCTCGCCCTTTAAATATGCGGCAGAAATGCCCGAGGAATAGAGCCAGCAAGATTTATAATGCCCTCAGGGATACCTCTGTAGACCCCTCCCAAACAGCTAGAACTCAATGGGAGAAGGACCTCCAGTCCCCCATTTCTGAGCGTCAATAGGATCATGGGTGGGCAAGAATACATCTGGCATGCCGAGATGGGTGTACACACCTCATTATGAATAAGACCCTTCATAGATGGTATAGGGACCCGGCTAAACTCAAAAAGATGGGACTCACCCCATCTGACACCTGTTGGAGGTGTGGCAGCCAAGGGGCTCATCTGTTCCATACACTCTGGGATTGCCCCAATCTCCAACACTTTTGGACACCAATCTAAGAAACATGCCCCCAGGTATTCCCCCAAATAGTCCCAGATCTCTCTCTCCTTCTCCTAGGGTGTGCTCGCCCTACCATACCAAAACGCAGTCCAGGGGCCCAATGGGTCACAGTAGTGGGGGCTATAGCCAAAAGACTTATTCTTATGAGATAGAGGACCTCATAAGTCCCAATCTTCCATGAGTTCCTCCTTGCACTAGCCCAAGGGGCTACATTTGAGAGGATCTCTAGCTTTGCTGGGGGCACATCTGCTCAATTTGAGAAACGCTGGCAGCCCTACCTGTTGTCGAAGTACTGTCATGACTTCCAGCCCAAGGACAGTACATAGCTTGCTATGGTTCCCAGGTACTGTTCTCTCCCTTTCTCTCCCTCGAGGGTATATGTTACCACGGTATTGCTCCCATCATGGGTACACCCATACCTCAGGAACAGTTTGCCTTTGTTTGTATATAGTTATCAGTATTCCAAGCCTGATACAGGATGCACTATAGCTCACCCTGGGTCAGCTTAGGCCCCATATGCTATTGATACTGTTAAGACACAAGTTAATAACTCCAGGCCCCCCCCGGTGGGTGAAGGGACCTAACCTGACCCTGATAATCCCCGCATTCAGATAATATCCTATGTTCTGTATACTGTACTTCACACGACTATTCTTGCTAAACCCTGCTGTATCATTTCTTTATGTTAATTCAGCCCGTTGTTCCTTCTCTCTCTACCAAATGTTGCGATATGGTTCAGAATGCTGTTATAATACTATGTACATATATGTGTGTCCTTTAGAAATAATAATAACAAAAATCTTAAACATCACAAATGCTTACTTGAACCCTATTCCACTTACCCCATCCTAACCCTCTCCCCACTGTAAATAAACCATGGAGTTATTGTTTTACAGCAGAAAATGGATCCAGAGCCTGATTTTAGTGAGCATGTTATTGACGAAATGGAAAAGGTAAATGGTGTAACAGAATGTGGGGAGGTTCGAATCTTGGTAAGTCCATGTCTGGGGTAACTGTCGGGGAGGTGGGTTGGTACGACATCCCAGGGGGTCGTAACACAGGCATTCAGGCCCATTGATATGTACTCTGGGTGGAGGCACCGCCATTTTATTTATTCTTTTGGAAAAGGACTCCGTGGGTCAGCTGTTGGGAACCCAGGCCCCTGACCTGTATCCTAGGTAGAAGGTAGGGGTCGTGGCCCTCTCTGGGACATCACTGGAGAGGGGCTACACTATGATGACTGTCTGTCACCTGACCACTGACCAATGCAGTAGTTTATTGCCTTTTAGGGCTGCTGAAAGGTTGTTAGGGGGTGTTCATGGTAGAATTAACTGTTGCACTTCATAAGGGAAGGAAGTGGTGGGCTTTAACAGTGTTACAATGTCTTATTTAAAAAAAAACACTTATTTGGGGCCGAATACCGAATACTGAATATCTGATGGCCCGAATACGAATATTCGTTGGAATATTCGAATTAAGATATTCGCATACGCCTAGGAGGTGCCCACCTTGGCTTCATAACTCCTTCCCTGTGGAGAGGCATGCAAGTGTCCAACTCACATCATTGCCAGTAACTGCTCTCAGGGGTAACTGAAAATGGAAAAGGATGATCAGCCAAAATGTGGTAGATGTTGTACTGGGCCAGTAAATGTTACATCAATGAGACTTGCTGGCTTATATTAGAGAAGGTACCAGTTCAGTAAGTTAACCAGTTTGGCCAGTAAAAGTCTTCAGAGTCAGAGCCAGTGGGTTTCCTTAGTCATTAGCCCCTGGTAGCTAGTGGCTACAGAACTTAATTTAGGACCCAGCACCACATATGGCAACAAATAATCACGGCCACACCTCCCACATTAGCTGAAACCTCAGAGAATGTATTCTGTGATGCCTGTTGCAACACAGAATCGAGTTATTTCACTTCCCATAATTACTTTTCACTTTTAGTTATATAAAGAATGAGAATTAGCACATGGCTTGTAGTTTGACATCTGTATAGATTAGAATGCTGTTTTCTAAAGTGCTATTCATACTGTATGTCACAATAATTTACAAACCAGGGAACAAGATACTAGTAGTGCAAAGATTGTAGATTAGAAGGAGATAGATTTATTATAACACCAGTCATGCACATCATTTCAAAGTGTTTTACAAGGTGGTATAGCAGTGCCTATATGCAAACAGAGCAACTATTATGGGCTCAACACAGCCATGGACAACATCCCAACACCCAGCTGTGGACAACATCCCTAAACCCAGCCATGGACAACATCTCTACACCCAGTTGTGGGCAACATGCCTACACCCAGCCATGGGCAACATCTCTACACCCAGCTGTGAACAACAAACCAATGCTCAGCCATGGACAACATCGTTACACTCAGTAATGGACAACAACGCTACACCCAGCCTTGGACAACATCCCTACACCCAGCTGTGGACAACATCTCAACACCCAGTCATGGACAACATCCCTACACCCAGCTGTGGACAACATCTCAACACCCAGCCATGGACAACATCCCTAACTCAAACCATGGAAAACACCCCTACATCCAGCTGTGGACAACATCTCAACACCCAGCCATGGACAACATCCCTACACCTGGCTGTGGACAACATCTTAACCCCCTGCCATGGACAACATCCCCACATCCAGCCATGGATAATGCCCCTACACCCAGCCATGGACAACATATTTTATGTCCAATTTACTGTTTATAAATTGTATATAATTAACATGTTTAAGTGAGGCTGTTTGCTTTAAGTCTCTGAACAGAATCTTATCCCTGGTCCTCAAATGTGTTTTTTGTTGTGGTAGCTACGATCACATGTTTGTACCCCCCCCCCCCAATATAGGGAATAAGAAGTAATTGATAGTTAAATGTTACTGGGTAGACACATTTAAAATTGTTATTCCAGAACTACCCACTGTTCCAAGGGGCTCTTACTGGGTGGTATTTCTGTTTTATCAGGCCTTTTATCACACCCATTAGCAGACTGCTACTAATCTAGTACCCCACTTAACTCCTCCTGAGTTTTAGCATGGAGGGGCCCAAACCTATTAAATACTGAGATTGAGACCTCCATGAGTGTGCTGGGGTTCCCCCTTCACAAAAGTGGGAGCAAGACAGAGGCAGGAAAGTACAGACCTGTTAGTTTGACCTCAGTGGTAGGAAAAATGATGGAATCACTTCTGAAGGAAAGAATTGTTGAGTTCCTAGAGGCCAATGGGGCACAGGACCCAAGGCAGCATGGATTCACTGTGGGAAGATCATGTCAGATGAATCTAATAGATTTCTTTGACTGGGTGACCAAAGTAGTAGACCAGGGAGAGGCTGTGGACATGACCTACCTGGACTTTAGCAAGGCATTTGACACAGTCCCACACAAAAAATTAATATACAAGTTAGCCAGTCTTGGAGTGGGTCCCAAAGTGGTAGCCTAGGTAAAAAAATGGCTGGACAACAGGATGCAGAGGATAAAAGTAAACGGAGTCCACTCTGAAGAAAGGGGGTTACTAGTGGGGTACCGCAGGGTTCAGTACTGGGACGGGTCCTCTTTAATGTCTTTAAAAGTGACATTGCAGAGGGACTGGAAGGAAAAGTATGTCTTTTTGCAGATGATACAAAGATATGCAACAAGATCGATACAGAAGGTGGGGGTGGAAAGGATGAGAAGGGATTTGGCAAGGTTGGAGGAATGGTTAAATGTATGGCAGTTTAGATTCAACGCAAAGAAGTGCAAAGTAATGCACCTGGGAAACAAAAACCCAGAGGAAGAGTGCACAATAAGGGGGGGATGAGATACTAACAACAACAAAAATGGAAAGGGACCTGGGGTAGTCATATCAGATGACTTAAAGGTAGGCAAGCAATGTGAAAAGGCAGTAAGGAGGGCTGGTGGGATACTGGGATGCATAGGGAGAGGCATCACAAGTAGAAAATAGGAAGTTGTCATCCCTCTGTACAGACAGTTGGTGAGACCCCACCTGGAATACTGTATGCAGTTCTGGAGACCCCATCTCCGCAAGGACATAGACAGGATATAGGCTGTCCAGAGGAGGGCAACTAAAATGGTGAAGGGTCTGCACCAAAAGATATATGAAGAGAGATTAAAGGAGCTTAATATGTACACCCTCGAGGAAAGGAGGGAGAGGGGGAACATGATAGAAATGTTCAAGTACCTCAAGGGAATCAACAAAGTCCAAGAGGGTAGCATCTTTTAGAAAGAGAGATGTGCAAGAACAAGGGGGCACATTTTAAAGATGGAGGGGGATGGCTCAGAGGTAATGTGAGGAAGTATTTTTTCACAGAGAGGGTTGTGAATACATGGAACGGCCTTCCTAAGGAGACAGTGGAGTCAAAAACAGTGGGGGAATTCAAGAATGCGTGGGACAGACATAAGGCAATTCAAGTGGGGGGTAGGAGGAAGTAGGCTGTTGGTTAACTAGGATCTGCAACTTATACATTAGCTAGGGAAATGGGCAGACTAGGTGGGCCAAGCGGTCCTTATCTGCCATCAAATTCTATGTTTCTATGGGGCTTCTTAAAATATGAGGGATGCCATCTTCCAGAAGCTACACCATTGGCCAGCAACCTGGTTTCTGTGAATGGGTGATGTGGATCACAGCGCTGGACTCCTAGGGGTCTCATCGGGTATCAGGCCTGCTAGAAATTTCTATTTTTGAAGGGTCTGGAACCCCCCTCAGCAGAGCCTATGTCTTGATCCTACCAGCTGCACTCAGATAATGAATGTATTTCAGGGTGGGACCTGAACCACTGATTGAGGGTTATTTTCTCCTTTCCCCTCGCCTCTCCATAAACCCCAGTGGCCCCAGGAAGATGAGGAGGATTTCTACCTCAGGAGTATTATGATTCACCGATTTATTATTTTATTCAGTCAATCAATGCAATTTTATTGGGTGGCTATAGAGCCTTTACAAATAGACAAACTTTACAATAGCAACAATATTGAATTAAAAAGACAGACCTAACTAAAATTGAAATATAATACACACTTATAGGCCAACACTCAAATATCTTATCACAATCAATACTGAATAACTTAAATAGAAGTACAGTCATAGTTAAATGCCTGGTGTGCATTCTAGTAAATACAATTACATATAAAAGGTATTGCCTGAAGGTCACATAAGAGTTCATACCACAGTTATTTTCTTCTTGAGTCCATTAATAACATAACAATATTTGGATACTCTATCCAGTGCCCATGAATCCTCAGTACGTGCAGTAATATATTAGTAAGTGTTGCTCTGTCCACCAGATACAGTATATGTTATTTATAAGGGAGGCTAACCAATAAGCTCTTTGCTTTGTGTACCAAGTGCAGTGCCACAGAATGTGCATTAAGTCTTCATTTCCCCCATAATTACAATCACAGGCCCCTGACTCTAATCCAGATTTTTTATAATGATACAAAAGCATATTACTGGGGAATTGCTCACATTTATAATCAGAAAAAGTCAATCTAAGTTTAGGATCTGTTAAAATATCTAAATATGGTTTAAAACCAAAATAAATGTTATTCTGTGTAAATCATTTTGAACAATGTGAATCAGCAATAAACTGTAAATCCCTGGAGTTCCAATCATTTGTTACCTTTTTTGCTACATATTTTTTATATTGTGCACTTAATGTTATTCCACGGTCAACAGCACATTTTAGATTCATCAACTTATGTTTTTTTCAGCAAAGAATTTAAGATAGTATACCAGTACCCACCTTTATGCCCTGAGTCGCACCAGGCTTCTTTCTCTTTTAAACACTGTTTAGCTAAGGTGGGTTCAATTAGCCTTGTATTCCTAATCCAGTAATTACATTTTCTGGTCCCTATTGCAGCACTGATATTAGGAAGCCCCAACTCATACCTCAGATATGCAGCACAGCATGAATGCTCTACTCTCAGTATGTTCCGCAGGGCTTTATACAGAGGGGACATTAGTTAAGTTATGTTTTTAGATTCCCAAATGACAGATCCATAGAGCAATTTAGCTTCACATTTTGCTTTAATTACTTGTACTAAAGGTTTAATTGTCATACCTCCATGTTTAAGGTTAAATCTTATTAATCCTGCTAAGGTTTTGTTTTTACTTTTCTAGTAGCATCTCCATTTGTAGGGTCCAGTGACAGTTTCCTTGACATACAATACCAGAATAGACATAGTTTGTTACCACTTCAAGCTTCTCTGTACCAACGTACCAATTGCCATTCGTTTTATTGCCCCCAAATGTCAAAGCCTTTGTTTCATTCAAATTAATCTTCAATTTTAGCTCAGTCAACCTTTTGTAAATAAAGTTTAATTTATTCTGTTCGCCCTTCTTACTAAGTGAAAATAGGACTATATCATCCATATAAGAGAGTAGGAGACAAGAAAGGTTCTTAATTTTTGGTGAATCTGAATTTGTTGCCTCACAATCCATCAGCATTTTATCTATATAAAGGGAAAATAACAGAGGTGTGAGGATGCACCCCTGTCTCACATCTCGATTGATCTTGAATGGGACTGATAAATGCCCCTTGTATCCTAATCTAATTTTAGCCCATGTTTCTGAATAAAGGTGGGCTATAATTGCAACTAAACTTTGATCAATACCCCTGCTCAATAAAATAGATCAAAGGATGTTCCGTGATATATAATCAAAGGCAGAGGAGTAATCAATAAAGACAGTGTATAACTTTTGCTGTCTAAGTCTGACATTTTTTTCGATAAGATGTCTGAGTACAAAAATATTGTCAATGGTAGAATAATTAGATTTAAATCCCACTTGATAATCAGTTAAACCCCCTGTTCTATTCACTTCTATCTTTAGCCTTTCCAACAAGACTCTAGAAAAATGTTTAGGTCTACATCTAGAAGGCTTATAGGCCTAAACATGGCAGGGTCAGATAGGTTTCCTTTTTTATGCATAGGTATTATATTTGCTCCCTTTCATGTGACAAGGTACCTATGTGCAATGATCTCAATAACTACAGGCCAATTTCCCTCCTTCCGGTCCTGTCCAAGCTCCTAGAGAAAATTGTAAATGCACAGCTGAGGACTCACCTTGAGTCTAGGGAACTGCTAAATCCTATGCAGTCCGGATTCAGAGCTAAACATAGCACTATCTCAGCCCTCGCCAAAGTTACTAACCACTGGCAACATAATCTTGAGAGCAAAAACTTTATTTGTGCTGTTTTCCTTGATCTAAGCAAGGCTTTCGACACCGTCGACCATAGTCTGCTTCTCTCCGCCCTTCAAACCATAGGTGTGGACCCCTCCTCTCTGCGTTGGTTCACTGACTATCTTACAGGCGCTTTCAACAGTTAAAGCCGAAGGAGGCCTGTCCCCTTAAAAACTCTGCAAAGAGGGGTACCTCAAGGTTCTATATTAGGGCCCTTACTTTTTGCAATCTACATTAATAACATCGACTACTGTATAAAAGAAGCCAACATCCATCTGTTTGCAGATGATACAGTTCTCTACATGAGTCGCCCAACACCTGAAGCTGCCTGCAATGACCTACAGTCAGAATTCAACCTTTTGCAAAGCCAACTCCTCCAAAAAAAGCTACTCCTTAATGCCAAAAAATCTAAAGCGATGGTCCTCTCTCCTTTATCCGTACAGCTAACCCTGTGTCCAGTGGGACAGTTCCCCAAATTACCACAGTTCTAGGTGAAAAACTAGAATTTGTTACAGAATTCAAGTATCTGGGAGTTTGGATAGACCAAAGACTCTCCTTCATTGAACATATCGAGGACTTGCTAAAACGACTTCGGCAAAGGCTTGGACTGTTTTTTAGAATCAGCCAATTTCTCACCAGAGATGCCAAGAAACAACTGGTCCAATCCATTTTCCTATCATTGGTTGATTACGCTGACTTCCTCTACAGCCAATGCCCCAACTCTTACATGGCTAAACTGGACACACTCTACCATCGAGCACTGAGGTTTATAACGGGACTCCCTCTACACACATCACTGCACCCTATAATAGGCAGTGGGATGGACATCACTAAAGTTCAGGCACCACAGAAACGCTGCTCTCTGGACCTATAGAGCCATCTCTAATAAGCTGCCTTACTATATCTCCTGCTGTCTTCCTCTGAGTATAATTGGGAAATACGCGTTAAGAAGTTACTCAGCTATTACACTTAAAGTACCCAAAGCAAAATCCCGCTTCAGCAGGGCAGCCATAAGCTTCGTGCTACCTACCTTATGGAATGATCTACAAAAAACCCTCAAATTACGTACTCTAATCGG
The DNA here is from genome assembly GCA_016271365.2 of Neoceratodus forsteri. Taxonomy (NCBI): domain Eukaryota; kingdom Metazoa; phylum Chordata; order Ceratodontiformes; family Ceratodontidae; genus Neoceratodus; species Neoceratodus forsteri. The sequence goes on from CM028132.1 coordinate 1,364,432,669, forward strand.
TATAAATGCTTTCAAGATGCTTTATTTCTGTACAATCAGAGAAGTATGTAACTGCTTCACCCACTCAGACCCAGTACCGGTGTCTGCACTGGTATATAGCCACGCCTAGACCCAATTTTAAGTACTGACCCCCCCAGCTTGCTCCTCACCAGCCTAATTGTTCTCTCTTATCCCCTGTCTTATCAACACTAGGCCCATCCATCCCCTATTCTTCCTTTCCCAACCTCGGACAGGAGCTCACTACCCTGGGTTGTGACATCCTACCATGCCCGTACTTATAGCATTCAATCCCGGGGCTCACATACTCCTTTTCTCCATCCACCTTCTCTACATCCAGCTTTACCAACTCCTTTCTGTGCACCGTGCCCTCCTAGCCTTTCTCCCCTACTTCCTCCCTCTCTTCCCTACCTTCACCCTACCTGGTGTATATTTTTATTTTTATTTTTTTCTTCCGTTACTTCCTCCTGCAACCTTAGATAACCTGCTTTATCTTCCTATAGACACTTCTATGTATGTAAATGCTGTGTAATCTGTACAATATCTGTATAATTCTATATACATATGAACTTCTTTTTCTTCCTCTCTGTAAAGAGTATTATCTGTATTGCCTTGTAAATACCTGTGTTGACCTGTATATACAATTGTTCATGCTCCACCCAGGTCCATCTTGCAAATGAGCTTCTGCTCAATGATGAACGCCTGGTTAAATAAAGACTTGATTGATTGATTGATTGATTGATTGGTGTGCAATTAAACATTTATTGAAAAAAAACAGGCAAAAATCTACACCAGAGAGGTGCTTCACTTAAAGAAACTTTGCAGGTATTCCATCTGGGCCAGCAACTGTTTGTAAGGGCATAAATAGCTAGATATACCTCATCCATAGTTGTTGCTTGGTAGATTGCCATTTCCGATGGTGGCTCAAGTGAGTTACTATACTCAGAGAGATCATAAAAAATATCAGAGAATAATTCTAACCATCTCTCTTCAAAGATATATGTATCAATGTCAGTTTTATATTTGTCGGTATCTTTGGCCACCAATGTCCAGAATGTCTTGCAGTAGTTTATAATTTATCTAGCATCAGCTGCCGGTGCACCCCTTTTGGTCAGCACCCTGACGGCGAAACAGGAAAAAAGACCATTATGGCAACATTAGCGGTAATGGTCCTGTTTCCATGTTTCACCTTCCCCCAGTGTTCCGCCCCCTCCCCGGACCAACTCCGACCTGGAGTTGGAATCCTAAAGTCCAGGGGGTGTGGAGGGGGCACAGCCCCCGCATGTGGGGTGTGGGGGACACAGCCCCCCACAGAAAACAGTTTTAAAACAGGTGGAACAATACCTGTGTCGGTATTGTGCCGTCGCTGTGGGGGAGGTCGACATTGTCACTGTCAACCAAACTTGGTGCTTCCATCAGCTGCCATTGTTTTATGTAATAAACTTTTTTTTTCCTTCAATAGCATTTTATATTGCCTTCTTGCATTATTTAATTTGGTCAAAGTCTGTTTATATCTAAAGTTTTTAAATGTTTTATAAAGCTTTCTAATATAGGATTTCAGTTTTTTATATTCACTATCAAACCAGCTATTTCTATCGCTGTCATGACAGAGCTTCACTGGTTGCTTCAGCTTTGATTTAATCTCTGCAAAAAGAAGGCTAATTTGTTGTACTAGATATTGTAAATCTAGCTTAATTAAATTATGAACAGCTCCTGATCAACAAGAATTGATCAGTAATGGAATGTTGCCACTATATGAATTATGCTGCCAGACAATTCTTTTAGAAGACCTAATTTCAGTAAACAGAACAATATTTGTCTCTATAGTATATTGAACTTCCCCATGCTTTGTTGTTTCCATAAGAACCAGAAAGTGATTGTTTATTTAGTTTATTTAGTTAAACATCAGTTTAGAAACCTTTGAGCCAGAGGCTCATTTACAAAGGTACCTCGTCACAAAGAGGACATCAGAACAGTAGTACAAGGGACACAGTACTTACAAACAAAAAAGTTACAGTTCAATTACAATTTTGTTACAATAGAGTACAATCTCCAACGAGCAAAAGATAACAAAAGGTGCAAAACTTATGGTCGGGGGAGAGCTGGTGGGGGTAGAAGGGAGGGAGGGAGATAGGGGAGGAGGAATAAGTAGGGAAAGGAAGGGGGGGAGCCGCTCAGTGAGCATTGTCAAAAAATTTGCTCTCCACTTTTATTGAAACTGTCAAATTACTCCAGTAATCATGTGACATAGTCCACCACCGAAGAGCCTCTAGTGAATACACGGGTAAAATCACCTTCCAGATCCTCCCTATACCTTCCATTCAAAGGAAAAAGGTTAAATTCCTTTAAGATTTCTAATAAGAGTTTACCAGTATTGATTAATTTAGTATCCTTTGAGTTTCTTTTTTTATTATTATTAATTTCATATGTATTCCTCCTCTCTGCCCCTCAGCTCTGGTCTCCTCGGGAGCACCAAGGAGTCAACCCTCTGCAGTCCACCCTACCTGGACAGTCCTCCGTCACCCATGTAGCCTCAGTTTACCCCCCCGGGTGGGGACGAGGTGGGCTCCTAACACACCGAGCAGTCAGTAGCATCGGTCAGGAGGGTGCCAGGTGGGTGGCCGCAGATTGAGAGCAAGCTCCGGTGCTCCGTCTCTGCCAGAGCTAAAGGGTATTTTCCTTGTTTCTTGGGGAGTGGCTGGCACCCTGATGTCAAGGCATGGAACAGACGTCTGCCACCCCCCCCCGCCTCTTCTCTACTTCATCAGCACTTGCTGCATCTCTGGCCTCCGCCAGAGGGCAGCCGAGAACCGACTCGGGACCCCTGTCCCACCCGGGAGAGGAGAGCTGTCCTCTGGACTTTCAATCCTCTCCCTCCCCTGCTGACCCGCAGCAACCCAGGCTAATTCTCGAACCCAGATCGACGACGTGGCATCCTTTGAGTTTCTTGATATTAGCATGTCACATGGACAGGAGTAAAGAAACATAGAATTATCAAAAGACCATTGAATAAACAAATTTGAGCACTGAAGTCACCAAGTATCAATAAATCAGCTGCAGGAAATACCTGTAGTGCTTCCATTACAAGATTGGATAAATCATGCCATATTAAATTAAAATAATAATTTGAGTTTTCTGGAGGCACATAGCAGTTCATAAGTATGACAGGGAGTTCCTGTCACTCTTGAGGACCAACCTTTTCTTAAATCTCTTGCAACAGTTCTTCTATTTCTTAGTTCATTCTATCCTCTACAATTTCTAGTCCATAAGATTGGCCACCTATGGGCAACCCCTTCCCTTTCTTGACTATGCTATAGTGACCTCTTTAATTTTCCTTTTCCCTCTCAGGTCCTCGTACAGGGAGGTTATTGTGGTGACCTCCAAGTGTATGTAAAACAGGTTGGGTGGGATATTCAAAAGGGTTGCGCCATGCCCAATAGGGTTGCGCCAGCGCAAGTCCAAAATTGCGCCATTCTGCGATATTCAGCACGAGGCAGTTGCGCCACAGAAAACATGCTGAGCAACAGCGCAATGCTAATGAAGGTATGCGCAACTGAAGGGGGTGGAACCATGCATAAAGTGCACAATGCGATATTCAAAGGCTTGCGCAATGCGCAAGAGTGGATCAGGCGGAAGTTGCGCCACAGCAGAAATGAGCCAAAATAAAAAGGCTCAAGGAAGAGGCGCAAGAACATCGACAGGGAAGCCACATGAGGCAGGAAGACAGAGCAGGCCAGAGCAATAAACAGTGCAGACCAGGGAGTGCACAGGACAGAAGAGGGGCAAGGGAAGGTGTGTGGGGCCACAGAGTGCAGAGGCCAATAGGTGTACCCGGTGCAGTGGAGGTAGCAGTCAGGACAGCGGGGGTAACAGAGCAACAACAGCCAGGGAGGGAACACAAGCCAGGGACATGGACAGTGTCAGCTTCCACATGGAAGATGTAATGAGGGGGGTGAGAAGGCATGCTGCAGGGGGATGTGGCCGTGGAAGGGCACGTCGGCAGTATGCCCCCAACAGGCAGTACCGTGCCCGCATCAGCTTTGAGCTGTATTCAGATGTAGAGATTGGATTGTGGGCCGGTACTGCCTGAACAGGGCAATACTGAGGCAGCTCTATGAGCTGTGCAGTGATGTGATGCAGGCACCCTCACGACGGAGTCACGCTCTGTCAGTGGAGACAAAGGTAACAGTCTGCATGTGCTTGCTCACCACGGGTACCTTCCAGAGACCAACAGGGGACACCACAGGCATAACACAGTTGGCAACATCATGCATCCTCACCCAATTCCTCAGCGCACTGCTGCCACATGCTGCAGAGTACATCCATTTCCCCAGCACCGTGGCAGAGCGTACAGCAAACATACAGGAGTTCCACAGGGTAGCATGTATGCCTGGCATGCTAGGGATGATAGACTGCACCCATGTGGCTATTCGCACGCCACCTGGCCCTGATGGGGCTGCCTATCGGAATCAGAAGGGGTTTTCCAGTGTCAACTGCCAGGTTGTGTGTGATGTCAGTGGGCGCATCATCAATATCTGTGCCACGCACCCTGGTGAAGCACACGATTCATTTATATGGTACCAATCAGCACTGTGCCATCGATTCAAGAGTGGGGACATCCCCACAGGACATCTAGTGGGTGAGTATGCATGTAGGATTGGCAAATCGGGGGCAAGGGTGGGTAAGCCACAGGTGCCATGGGAGTGGCATACAGGGTTAGGGGCAATATGAGCCTGAACATGACACTAATCTCCACTATCTCCACACAGGTGACAGTGGATACCCACTCCATCCCTGGCTGCTCACACCCTACTGGCAGCCCACGACCCTATCGCAGCAACGCTTCAATGAGGCACACGCTGCCACATGCAACATCATCGAGCGGGTATTTGGGATGCTGAAGGCACGCTTCCGATGCCTAGACACCTCCGGCGGTGCCCTACAGTATAGCCCCTCAAAGGCCTGTGCGATATTCCTGGCCTGTTGTATCCTGCACAACATGGCCAAAGACTGTGGGATAGCCGTACAGGTCGAGGAGGGGGACAGCGATGGAGACGCTGGTGACGCCGGTGATGATGGGGATGAGCAGCCCCCCCCTTGGACGGCGTGACCCCCGACTGATCCGGCTGGCCCAGCTGCACCGGGACACCATCACAGAGGAGCACTTCACCCAATACAGGTAAGTCATGGGGCCATGTTCAACCAACAGTGGCTAGGTCACAACCCACATACACAGGGAAACACACCAGGGGTGCATGACAGCAAGGGAAGTGGCAGGGCACAGAAGCACACACACACAACCAGGGAGGGGTGAACAATAACACGCCATATGGACAGACACACACACACACACATACAACAGGCACAAAGTGCACAGGGGTCAGGTGCACAACAGAGCAGGAACACAGACATTAAAAACACACACGTCCACAGGCCACCACCACCACCTGTACTGTCCATGTATGTGTGTCAGATGCTGGGCACCCTTGCACTTCAGTGTACAGTGCAATGCAGGCATCATCATGCACATGCACCTGTGGACAGCAGTCGGGAGGGTGTGCAGGTGGTCCGTGTGTCAGTGTGTAGGGCAGGGCACCCACTGGTGCACTGCCCACCGAAACACACATTGCACACAGGGCAGCACCAGACAGGGCCTGCACTGGGAGACAGCTCAGTCATGCGGCACAGTGCCACGGCCACCTCGGATGCGTGGGCGGCCCCATTGAGGCCCAGCAGCACTGGCAGGCTGAGCATGGGCCACATGGGGTGGCACCGATGGACCACCAGGGGTCCCACTGCATGAACATGACCTTGTCCGCACAGGGGTCTGCAGCATACCGAACATACCTGCACCAGGGGTGCTCGGGATGCCCACAGCTGAACCCGGCGTTGACAGGATGGGTGTCGCACGATGCCGGGAATGGGGAGTGGATAGCGTACTGCGTGGTGTGAGTGGCACAGGGGCACCTGACTGTGTGCCCAATGTGGCCACGACACCGACCACTGCCTGTGTCAGTCTGTCGATGGCGGAGGTCACATCCACCCGCAAATGGTCAATCTGGGACAGGATCCTCTCAGTGTCCCTGCTGTGCCGCTCCATAGCCACACACAGTGCCTCCACGGATGTTGCAACCCGCATCTGCTGCTGTACTGATGCCTGCAGCAGGTGGATGTGCTCATCAAAGAGCTCATCTGCCACATCGGCAACCTGTCCCTCAGGGTCTGGAAGGGCCTGATGTACAGCACCCCTTGAGGGTGGGCGCTGCTCACCAGGACCAGATATGGGCATGTCCACAGGCGGTGTACCTACATCACCGCTGAGCCCTGTACTCCCAGTCCCGGTTGGTGACTGCTACTGCTGCCGCTCCACCTTCTGTGCCCACAGGATCAGTGGTTCCACTGCTGTGGCTGCAACAGTGCCAGTGACCTGCACAGCCACCGGTGCTGCCCCACCAGCGCTGACAGGCACAGCCTGGGACTGTGCTGACATGCTGGCACACATGTCGGAACCAGCTAGATCCATGGGCATGAGCTGTCCTGCTGTGTGTCCATTCTGTGACACACACATTTCAATGCCCATAGTGGTTGGTACATCATTGATGGTGCAGGTCTGTGCCACAGCCACAGCCGCAGCATGCTGGCATGCTTGCATGCCAGACCGCAGGGACACAGGAAGGGCACTCCCCACAGTTGTCTCAACATCAGAGAAGGTAGCCAGGCGTGCACACTGCTGCAGTGCACGCCAGCAATCTGTGGAGGTGGATGGTCCCTCCTCCAACTCCGGGTGGCTGTCTGCAGTGGACAGGCCCTCCACTGCTGGCCCCTGCAGACGCACAGGATCTGTAACAGAAAGGAAGGACACGTTGGTACATGTGAACTACCTTCCCCCCTGACCATGACATACCATGCAGTGAAGGGCTACCATCTGTCTGGAAGCCACCTCCAGGAACACCCTCAATGGCACTGCGCTGCATGCTTGCAATGAGCATGTCCTCTGCCGGGGTCAGCTGCACCACCTCCGGCTGTCCCCCGCCTGTTGCAGCACATGCCGCCCTGATGGCTGCAACCTTCTCCTTCACCCTCCTCCTGTCAGTCCCCATCTTCTTTTTACACTCCTGCACAGAGCGCTGGTGGCTACCGTGCAGGTTGACGGCATGTGCCACCCCCTCCCGTGCAGCAGCACGGGCCTGAGGTGTGCCCCGCCATCCACTGAGAAGTGGCTTCTCAGCCAGGTAGGCCTCAAACAGTGCCTCTGTCTCCGCCTTCATAAAGTTGGGCCTCCTCTTCCACCCACCATCATCCTCCTCACCCAGTCCTCGCTCGGTCATTTCACAGCCTGCATGGGTGAGAGTGGTCACCTGTGACTGTGCAGTACACAGCAATTCTCTGGGGCCATGGTCCAGAACAGCACAATGCATGCAACTCACCTATCAACTGCAGTAACCGAATATGGCCACTGCAGAACAGTGTCGCAAATTTATAGCGCAATGCATGCAAATTAGGACTGGAGCAACTTTAATGAGATGCAAATCGCGCTGCTGCGCCATTGAATGGCTGATTGGATGATTTGCATATGACGGCTGAATATCACGCTGTTGCGCTTTGCGCAATATGGTTGAACTGGCTGAGCCAATGGCACAGTTCTGTGACTGCGTAGTACACCGCACTGCACATGCCCAGGTAGCTTACGCAGGCATCTGCCTCGCTGATGATGTGCTGTGCGTAATAGGCAATTCAGGACACGGCCACCATTGTGCCAGTGGTGCTACAGCGATGATCACCACATGACGCTGTGGCACAACTGCACAATAGTCCACTGTGGCAATGGCACACAGGTGACCAATCGCGCTGGATGTATAGATGCCCGATGGCACTGTGCATGGCCTTGCGCCAGAGACCCATGACCCTGTACCCGACCTTTGCCCCCTTGGTGCTGTACGTATGGCATGTCTGCAGCTCTATCATGCTGTTCGGTAACAGCGCGATAGGGACTGATGGCGCTATACGAACAGCGCGATAGGGACTAGCGGAGTTGTATTGCACAACAATTCCACATGGGGTTGCCGTGCTGTGGGGTGCCATATTGCCTACTATATACTTGCAGGGATGGCATGCAGGAGAGCCCCACAATGGAGTGCCGTGGAACTTGCAAACCTAGTGGCCATAGTGGAGCCTCACCATGTCCCACTGTTTGGGGATGAACCCCTGAACATGGTGAGGACTCATGTGTGGCAGCAGGTGGCCACTGCCCTGGAGGAGGCCACTGGCCGGCGGCGGTCAGCAGAGCAGTACAGGCACCGGTACGGTGACCTGTAGAGGAGGGAGCAGGCACTACTGGCATGACTTCGTTCACGTGTCAGGAGGGGCGTGGTGCCTCGGCCAGGTGGGTGAGCTGTCTATGTACCTGTATTGTCCATATGGGTAACACTGTGTATTGTGACCAGCACATGGGGGAGGGTTGGTCTATGGTTGGCTGTGGTGGTGTTTACAGGATATGTGATGTATGGGTCTGGCTGGGTGGGCAGGCACACTCATTGGGGCAGGGGGATGTCTGCTTTGGGATTTCACTGATGTGTTTCTCACCTTTTGTTTCCCACAGGCATGGCGGAGTGGAGGAGGGCCCAGGCTGAGGCACAGCGAGAGGTGGCAGCAGTGGCTGTGCATGGTGTTGGTGGTGGTGACAAACCATGACAGCAGCAGCAGCAGCAGCAGCAGCAGTACAATGAGGGTGAATGTCATGACATCTTGAATGCTATTGCATGCTGTGGGGGGAGCAGGGCATGGCCACCATCCATGGACAACACTGCCATGCACGCGACATGTGACAGTCAGCACTGTTCAGTGGCACTGCATGTCTGAGAGTGCGTCAATGGTGGTCCATGCATGCACTGGGCACATGGCTGTGGCACTGCCTTCCCACCGTGTAGCCACGTCACTATACAGCCTTAGTTGTGCTGTGTTGGACATGGGTGGTGTGTGTGTGTGCAGTGGCACACGTGGCTGTTGCTGCCTGGTTGGGCATGTCTTGTGCACGGTCACTGTGGGTGGGTGCACTCCATCACAGGAGCAGGGCACTTGGCTGTATGCCATGCATGTTGGGTTGGCTTCAGGGATATGGACAGTCACAGCCATTGATTCTGATCCTTTGTCCTAGGTGTCCAGATCCTGCGGAGGCTTGAGCGGTCGGTCCACCAGCTCCTTCAGGTGGCCATGGATTCCCTCGACATCCTGAGGGACCTGCAGCGCCGTGGCATCAGGCGCAGGAGGAAGCCCCGGGACCAGCAGCAGCTGGATGATGAGTGGGCTGGCAGGCAGTAGCTGCCCATCACCTCCCCTTTACCCATCCCTCACACCCTGCCTTCCCTCTCCCAGTTGTTCACCCTTGCCCCTTACCCACCCCTACCTTGTACCCATACCCCCACCCTTGTATTGTATTTATAAATATTTGTATATAGTTCTGGTTGTTCATATTGTTATTGTTCATATATTAATTGGAAATATATATTTTGTTATGAATACTGTGGTGGTCTCTGATTTGCAGCTGGCTATAGGTGCTCAGTTGCAGTGGTGTGCATGGCATCTGCGGTGGTATTGTCATGGGTATGTGTGTGTGTGCATGGGGAGGTGTCTCTGGTGTGGGAGTGGCTTTCAGTCGGTCTTGCCGTGTGCTGCCACCCGCTGCTGGGTGCTTCTGGTGGCTCTGGCTTGTATGGTTCTGTGGTACACGAGGTTGCAGTATGATGGGGGGGATGCATGGGGATTCCTGCAGAGACAGTCACTGCTCATGGGGGGTGTCTTGGGGTCACAGTGCAGGGTGTGCTGTGCACAAGGGGGGGCTGATGTCCACTGGGGTTGTCCGCCCCCTTTGTGTGGCAGTCTCAGCTTGCCAGTGGGTGTGCTGGGGCAACATGGCCCAGCTGTGCTTTGTTGGCTTGTCCCCATGGGTCGGTGGATATTCCGTCCCTCCCCCACTTATGCTGTGCTTGGGGTGTGGGGGTGCATTGCTAGTTCTGCAGTGTGTTCCTGTGCCCATCTGTGGCATGGGTGGTGGCCCCTGTCTACCTCCCTGGTTGTGCAGTTCCATTGCTCTGCTGCTGGGGGGCTCTCTGCTTGCGCTATGGCACCTCTGGACTGCTCAGCTGGGCTGGCCTTGTTGCGCTATAGCGCATTGTATCTGCTCAGCTTCCCCTTCCTGGTTACGCTATGGCGCAGGTTGTGCGATATTCAGACGTTGGCTGGTTGCGCAATTTGCCTGGCTCCATGTTTGAATATCGCGTCTATTGCGCATGTGCGCAATGGACTTGTGCTTGCTCCTGCTATTGCGCACATTTTGGGCGAAGTTTGAATTTACATCCCGTTGTGTTTATCATTGTTGTACTTAGTATGTAATAGCACTATGTCATAAAATATCTTAATGTATATACCTTATGTTTATGAAACCTGTAAATGTTGAAAATACCATTCCACTGGGTGTTTTTGATAGTGTTAAAAAGTACTAGGTGACTATTATAGAAATTAAGTTAGTTGTGCTATTTAAAATGCATGTAAATTGCTATAAACTGAACAAGTCTGAAATTTCATGGTGATTTGCATATATCAAAAAGTCAGGAGTGAAAAGAAGTCAGTGAACAAAGGGAAATAGTAACAGGAAAGTGGACAGAATGTGAAAACAAAAACAAGGTGCTGCATCAGCATGTGATCTGAAAGCAAAACAAAATGGTAATATTAAATGCATGCTGAAAATAGAAAATAGAGTAAAACATCTACGTTTAGACCTTAGGTCTTCTTCAGGAAATATCTAAAAGAGAAAAAGCAAACTTAGTGTCAAGAGTTAGAGGGCAGAACTTGGGGGCTGGTATTGCCAAGCTGGGATACAGAGACTTCAGCCACCAGGGAAGAAGTGAAGTGAGGTAGAGAGCAGGTATATGAAACAAAGGCACAGCAGAATTAACTCAGGATCAGTGCACTAATTCCACTTCAAAAAAATTATCACTAGCTGTCCAAATGTGATGCAAATTAATTCAGAGAATTAAATCAGGAACACTGCAATAATTCCACTACAAGACAAAATCATTACACGCATTCCAAACATTATACAGATTAAATCCTGGCAAATAATATTTAGAACAGTTCAGGCTTAACAGAGATAATCACAGACAGTCTTTAAAAAGAAAATCAAGTAACAGAGCTAGGGCAGAGAGACGAAAAATCCACACTAGGAAGTTTAAAGCAGGGAAGAGAGGCACTTAGAGCAGGTAGTCCAATAACAAACAGCCTGAGATTGTGCTAAGCCAATAGTGGCAGTAGAAGAGAAGCCAATGAGAGATGGCTTGCAGTCCCAGTCCAGAGAAGCAGCATACCTTAGTCTTGGAGAAGGCAGCCGGGCTATGTAGGAGGTGCAGCCGACTGGCTTATTCAGCCATGGCCTCAGTGCTGGAGGGGTGCCCGGTTAGGGGCAAGCAAATCTTAGTCTTGGAGAGGGAAGGCAGGCTGTGTAGGAGGTGTGGCCAGCTGGCTTATCCAGCCATGGCCTCGGTGCTGGAGGAGTGCCTGTTCAGGGCCAAGCAAATCTTAGTCTTGGAGCAGGCAGGCAGGCTGTGTAGGAGGCGTGGCTGGCTGGCTTATCCAGCTGTGGCCTCAGTGCTGGAGGGGTGCCTGGTCAGCGGAAAGCAAATCTTAGTCTTAGAGCGGGAATCCAGGCTGTGTAGGAGATGCAGCCTGCTGACTTATCTAGCTGTGGCCTCGGTGCTGGAGGGGTGCCCAGTCAGGGGAAGGCAAATCAATGGCACCACCACAGCACAGAAACTCCCCTGCAGCTTCCAAAAAGTCAGTCCAGGTACACAACTTGCTCTCCAAATGGTTCTTTCACATCCCGGATGAGCCCCCATGTTGCAAGCCCCCCCCCCGAGTCTAGGGAAATCCAGGTGATAAAGATGGGGGAGGGCACTGTACAAGCCAGAAACACAGCCCAAAGAAAAATAGAAATGTACTCTTTACCTGGGTCTTCTGATGACAGCGAGCTGGCTTTGTGGTTGGGGAGAGGCTCTCTTCTTAGTTCCTGAGATGGGCTGCAGGGGGCAATGTTCGTTAGCAGGCACACAATTGCACAGTTCAGACTGATTAAGCTCAATGTCTACTCCAGAATTAAAGATGCAAGAAAAAGTAATAAGCCACGATGGGGTGTGCATGGAACAGATTTTACCGCATGCCCAGGGAAATAGTGAGGCACGAGGCCACATGCCGAGTTCCTTCAGCCCCTGGTAAAATCTGTTCCATGTACACCCCTTGAGTATCTTACTGCACTTATAAAATTGGCTCCTTTTTGGTTTTTAGCTTTTTACAGTTGGGAAAAGCATGTTTATATGTAGAAATAATAGATTTACTTGTGTGCATATGTAATAAAGTAGCCCTTCCAACAACTAATGCACCGAAATCTGGCCAATGGAAAATCATGTACACAAATGCCTGCAGTCTGGGAAACATGATCCCAGATCTGCACACAACAATGACAGAGGCTAAACTGGACATAGTAGCCATTAGCAATACATGGTTCACCAATAACCACACTTGGGAGACTTCAGTACCCAGCTATGTACTGTTCAGAAGAGACCGAGGTGCAGAAAGGTGGGGGGGGAGTAGCCCTCTATGTCAATGAAAATATCAAAGCTACAGAAATTCAGAATACACATAAGGAGCCAGAAGAACTGTGGGTCACCCTGGAAACAGGAAATGGGACAGCCATACGAACTGGGGTTGTATACAGGCTTCCAGGCCAGGGGGACGACATAGACACATTACTGTTAAAAGATATACAAAACATCACAGCTAGAGGAGAGGAGCTATTAGGAGAGGAAAAAAGGGGTTCTTTAGATACATTGGGGAAAGACGAAGGGTGAAGGGGCAGATTAGCAGGATTAAATCAGGGGAGAGATGGGCACAAGACCCGGGGGAGCAGGCTGAGGTACTAAATGAGTACTTCACCTCAGTTTTCACCAGGGAAAATGGGGATGCTGCATCATACATGGGAGGAGACAGAGATAATGAGGAGGGGACCCTTACCGATCGGCAGGTCTGGGAGGGGGCATCACTGGCAAGTGGGGGAGGCTAAGCAGGGAGAAGAGGTACCAGAAGTGGAAATCACAGCAGAGAGAGTGAGGGAAGCCTCAGCTCCCTTAAGACGGAGAAAGCACCGGGCCGATAAATTACATCCTAGAGTGCTGAAGGAACTTGCAGATGTCCTGGCGAAACCCCTGGCAGAGCTTTTCACCATCTCTGAGGACAGGGTGGGTGCCCCAAGACTGGAAGGTGGCGCATGTAGTGCCTATCCACAAGGGGGATCAAGGGAGCTGGCAGGGAACTACAGGCCTGTCAGCCTGACATCAGTGGTAGGCAAGGTGATGGAGGGCATTGTCAAGGAGAGGCTAGGGGGGACCTGGATAAGTCAGGGTGCCTGGACGATAGACAGCATGGATTCATCCCGGGAAATCATGTCAGACAAACCTGGTGGAGTTCTATGACTGGGTGACAAGTGCCTTGGACCTGGGTAGACCAGTGGATGTCCTCTTCTAGACTTCAGCAAGGCATTTGACTCTGTTCCTCACATGGGCCTGTTGGATAAGCTAGAGAAATGGGGTGGGAAACCAGATGATCAGATGGATAGGCAATTGGCTCCAGTACGGACCCAGAGGGTCGTAGTTGGTGGATAGTCTCATCCCCAAGGAGGGTCATTAGTGGGGTCCCACAGGATCAGTCCTGGGCCCCTTCTGTTCAACGCCACGATCTGACATAAGGACAGGAATCAGGAGAGATGCATCTCTTTGCAGATGACTCGAAACTGGGGCAGTGGTGGATGGGGAGGAGGGAGGGTGGCCCTGCAGGGGGACCTGGAGGCTCTGGAAAGATGGTCTAGAAAGTGGAAGCTGAGGTTCAATGCAGGGAAATGCAAGGTACTCCACCTGGGGGCCAGAAACCCGGGCCAAGTGTACACCCTGGGGGGAGAAATACTACAAGTCTCAATGGCTGAGAGGGACCTGGGGGTGGTGGTGGATGTCAAGATGAACAACTCTGAGACTTGTAGGAGAGCAGCAGCCAAGGCCAACAGGATGCTGGGATGCATCGCTAGGATCACCTCCAGAAGGAGGAAGCGATACTCCTCTGTATAACTGCTTGGTGAGGCCGCACCTGGAGTACTGTGCAGTTTTGGAGGCCACACTTAAAGAGGGACATTAACCTCCTGGAGAGGGTCCAGAGGAGGGCAACCAAAATGATTTGGGGCTTGGGGGACAGGACCTATGAGGAGAGGCTCAAAGAGCTAAATATGTACACATTGGAAGAGAGAAGGGACCGGGGGGACATGATAGAGGTCTTCAGGTACATGAAGAGGGTAAATAGGGGAGGAACAGTCAGGGTGCTTCGAAGGAAGGAGGAAGGGTCACTAGAGGGCATGGGTGGAAGCTGGAGGGGGGAAGATTCAGGGGAGAAAGGAGGAGGTGCTACTTCACTGAGAGGGTGGTGGAGCCATGGAATGCACTACCTAGGGGGCTGGTGGAGGCAGAGACAGTGGAGGGGTTCAAGAGGGGGTGGGACAGGTACAGGGGAATGGTTCAGGAAGCAAAATCCAATGCAGCAAGAATATCCGGAACTGGGAAGGGAGAAGCCAGAGAAGGCGAGGGGGACAGCAAGGTCAGCACCCAGGGTGGGGGCTGACCAAACGAGCAGACTCGAAAGACCATTAGGTCTATTCTGCTGCCATTTTAGTAAGTTAGTATGTTAGAGGAGAGGTTCTGATAATGGGAGATTTCAACATTCCAGATACAGATTGGTCAATACCAGCAGGAACATCTATCAGAACTAGACACACAGTGGATTCCCTGCAGGGGGAGGGCCTCAAACAACTGGTACAACAACCCACAAGACACAGGGCTATCCTAGATCTAGTATTGACTATTGGGGAAAGGATCACAGATCTCCAGGCAGAAGGCCACCTGAGGGCCAGTGACCATCACATGGTATGGTTCAATTTGGCCACTAGAACTAAATCATCCCATTCTAAGGCAAAGATATGGGACTTCAGAGCAGCTGACTTTAATAAGATGGCCAACAGAGTTAAGCTAGCCATGGCAAGAAGAAATACAGGTGAGGGGGTACAGGCAAAGTGGGCAAGCATTAAGGATGCAATACTTGAAGCAACATCATATTGTGTTAGGGAGAAAAGCAAGAGCAACAGAAGGAGGAAACCACTTTGGTTCTCAAAAACAGTAGCAGAAAAGGTCACAGCCAAAAGGCTGGCCTTCAGGAAATATAAGGGAACGCAGCAGGACGAAGATAAGGAGGCATACCAAACTTCCCTAAGGGAAGCAGGAAACGCAGTAAGGCAGGCAAAGGCCCAAACCAAGGAAATGCTAGCATGAACAGTAAAAGAAGGGGACAATACTTTCTATAGATACATTAGTGAAAGGAGAAAGTCCAGAGGGTGTACTGCTAAAATCAAAGAGGATAAGGGGGAATGTGTATAGGAGGACCAAGGAAAAGCATCTATCCTAAATAGATACTTCTGCTCAGTATTTACTAAGGAGAATGTAGGGCAGGGCCCACAGCTTAGCAGCATGAACACGGGGGGATGGAGGTGTGCACAAGTCCCTTCACAAAAGAAGGGGTTATACAAGAGCTCACTAAGCTCAGGGTGGACAAGGCAATGAGACCGGATGGCATACATCCCACGGTACTAAAGGAGCTAAGAGTGGAACTAGCAGAGCCATTAGCAGAACTATTAAGTGAGTCTCTGAGCACAGGAGAGGTCCCAGAAGATTGGAGAAGGGCTCATGTGATCCCGCTCTGCAAGAGCAGCAGCAGGGAGGAAGCATGGAACTACAGACCAGTCAGTCTTACCTCAGTAGTGGGCAAGATTATGGAGGCACTCCTTAAGGAAAGGATAGTGCAACACCTGGAATCCATAGGAGCACAGGATCCAAGACAACATGGGTTTACAACAGGAAGGTCCTGTCAAACTAATCTCATAGATTTCTTTGACTGGGTAACCAGAATGGTGGACCAAGGGGTTGCAGTTGATGTCTCCTACCTTGACTTCAGCAAAGCTTTCAATACTGTTTCACATAGAAGATTGATTAATAAGCTGGGTAGGCTTGGAGTGGGTCAGAGGTTGGTCAACTGGGTGGCAAACTGTTTGGCGGGCAGAAAACAGAGAGTGGTGGTATACAGTCAGAAGAGATGCAAGTCACATGTGGGGTACCTCAGGGATCAGTCCTGAGGCCAGTCCTCTTCAATATCTTCATCAATGACATTGCAGATGGACAGGATGGTAATGTTTGTCTGTTTGCAGATGACACCAAGATCTGCAACAGAGTAGATGATCCAGATGGGGTGGGCAGAATGAGAAGAGATCTGGATAAACTGGCAAAATGGTTGGAAGAGTGGCAACTGGGGTTTAACGCAAAGAAGTGCAAGATCATGCACATAAGGAAGAGAAACCCTGAGGCCTCCTATAGGTTGGGAGGGGAGTTGCTGGCAATCACAAGGGTAGAAAGAGACTTGTGCATCATCATCATCACAGATGATCTGAAATCATCCAAGCAGACCACTAAAGCAGTAGATAAGGCTAGGGGGATGTTGGGGTGTATTAGTAGGGGTATCACAAGTCGTAAGAGGGAGGTAATAATCCCTCTTTACAAGACACTGGTTAGGCCCCATCTGGAGTACTGCATGCAGTACTGGAGGCTGCACCTACACAAGGACATTAACAGAATGGAGGCAGCTCAGAGAAGGACAGCCAAAATGGGGCAGGGACTGCATCAGAAAACATATGAGGACATATTAACAGAGCTCAATATGTATACCCTAGAGCAAAAGAGGGAGGGAGGTAATATGATCGAAACATTCAAACATCTTAAGGGCATTAACAAGGTGAAAGAGTCTGACATGTTTCAATATAAGAAAAATAGCAAGACAAGAGGACACAGCATGAGATTAGAGGGAGGCCAATTAAGGGGTAATGTGAGGAAGTTCTTTTTCACAGAAAGGATGGTTGATGCATGGGACGGCCTACCTCAGGAAGTGGTGGATATTAATACAGTGCAGGGCTTCAAACAGGCATGGGATAGGCATAAGGTAGCAATACAGATGAGTATGAATAGATAGTCCATTGATAGAGTAATGCCTATGGCACATTCATAAGGTAGAAAAAATGGGCAGACTGGATGGGCCTTGAGCAGTGTTGGGTAAGTTACTTTTTCTATTACGTTTGGAAACTTGTTCCAGGAAGCTCTGTGCAGTCACTAGCAAGGATGGAGAAGTACTAGAAAAAGTAATGCACCTTACAATTATAGTTACTTATTTCTTTTATTACAAAAAATAATAAATAACTACAAGCATTTGTCAATGCCGAATGTTGATTGCGTTGGTCTGTTGAGGTCACTCACTGCCCCTCTGTCACTCGCTGAGTCGGTTTGTCCCAGTGCTGCAGGCTCCTCTTTTGTACTGGGCTCCTGCCTGCGTTGGCACCTTGTTCTGCCCACTAAGAAATCGACAGCTGTCCTGACAGAGCTCCGTTGAGGTGGCTCACTCCCCCTCTCTCACTCGCTCATTCTGTTTTTCCTGGAGCTGCAGGCTGCCCTTTTGTACTGGGCTCCTGCCTGCATTGGTGGGTTTTCCTGGCCAGAAAGAAATCTGAAGCAGTCCCGACACAGCTCCATTGAGCTCGCTCACTCCCCCTCTCTCTCATTCACTCATTCCGTTTCTGCTGGTGCTGCAAGCTGGCCTTTTGTACTGGGCTCCTGCCTGCATTGCCGCATTTTCTGCCCACAAAGAAATCCGCAGCAGTCACAATAGAGCTCTGTTGAGCTTGCTCACTACCACTCTGTCACTTGCTCATTCTGTTTCTCTTGGCGCTGCAGGCTGCACTTTTGTACGGGGCCCCTGGCTGCATTGGCACCTTTGTCTGTCCACAAAGAAATCTGCAGCTGTCCTGACAGAGTTCCATTGAGGTTGCTCAGTCTCCTTCTCTCATGCACTCATTCTGTTTGTCATGGTGCTGCAAGCTGCCCTTTTGTACGGGGCTCCTGCCTGCATTGGCACCTTTTTCTGCCCACAAAGAAATCTGCAGCAGTCCTGATAGAGCTCCGTTGAGCTCACCCAGTCCCCCTGTCTCACTCGCTGGCATTGTTTCTCCCACCACTGCAAGCTGGCTTTTTGTACTGGGCCCCTGCCTGCATTGACACCTGTTTCTGCCCACAAAGAAATCCACAGCAATCCTAACAGCACTCCGGTGAGTTCGATCACTCCTCCTCCCTCACTCACTCTCTCGTTCTGTTTCTCCCAGTGCTGCAGGCTGCCCTTTTGTACTGGGCTTTTGCGTTGAGGCCTTTTTCTGCCCACAAATAAACCCGCAGCAGTCCCGACAGAGCTTATTTGAGCTTGGTCACTCCCCCTCTCACTCGTTCGAACTTAATCTGTCCCAAACACTGATTTCCCACAGTGACCATGCTATTCTCTGGCAGGAGTGCAAAAACATATTTTAGCCAGAATGTGAAAAATGACAGCTGTACTGTTCATAAGGAGGTGTGAAGAAATGCCACTGTTGAAAATGTGGCGTGAAAATACTGTATTACAAATTTGTGAAGTTACAAGGGTGCATGGAAACAGTTCAACGCACGCTTATAACACAGTCATGTTATGGAGTTTCATCACCAAATTTTCAACATAGTTTTAGGACCTCTGCTCGTAAACAGTGCCACTGTCATTTTCTTAATCTGTCCCGAACACTGATTTCCCACAGTGACCGCGTTATTCTGCGCCACAACTGTGAAAACACATTTTGGTCAGGATGTGAAAAATGACAGCTGCACTGCTCATAAGGAGGGGTAAAAAATGCCACTGTTGAAAATCTGGCGTGTCAATATTACAAATCTCCGAAGTTACAAGGGTGCATGGAAAGTGCGCAACGCACACTTGTAACACAGTCATTTGATGGGCTATCATCACCAAATTTTCAACATCGGCATTTTAGGACCTCTGCTCATGAACAGTATCACTGTCATTTTCTTAATCTGTCCCGGACAGTGATTTCCCACAACGACCACTCTATTCTGCCGCAGAAGTGCAAAAACACATTTCGGCCAGGATGGGGAAAATGACAGCTGTACTGTTCATAAGTAAGTCTGGGGAAATGGCAATGTTGAAAATCTAGAGTGAAAATATTATAAATTCGTGAAGTTACAAGCGTGCGTGCAAACTGCGTAACACATGCTCGTAACACAATCATTTTATAGAGTATCATTACCAAATTTTCAATATAGGCATTTTAGGGCCTCTACTCATGAACAGTGTCACTGTCATTTTCTTATTCTGTCCCGAACACTGATTTCTCATAGCGACCGTGCTATTCTGTGCCAGAAGTGCAAAAACACATTTCCGCCAGGATGTGAACAATGACAGCTATACTGTTCACAAGGAGGTGTGAAAAAATGACAGTGTTGAAAATCTGGCGTGAAACTATTACAAATTCGTGAACTTACGAGCGTGCGTAGCAACTGCGCAATGCACACTCGTAAAACAGTCATTTTTTGGATTTCTCCCACCAAATTTGCAACATAGGCTTTTTGAGAGCCCACCTCATGAACACTGGCACTGTCATTCCGTTAATCGATCCCAAAAGGTGATTCCGTGCAGTGACCGCAATATCACCTTTTGGGGCTGATTAACACCATAACAGTGACATAATTCATGAGGAGGGGTCCCAAAAGCCCCATGTTGAAAATTTGGTGCAAAAATTCCCAAAAATGACTGAGATATACATCAAAGTTGAAAAAGCCCTATTTATGCCATTATACAACTTATCGGCATTTCCTCAGTTTGCGGTCGGCTTTGAAGAGTGCAGATGTGTTCCCGGTCCACCGAAGATCATCGCGCTGAGCTCCAGAAGTAAATATGGGACTGGGGTGTGTGTGGGGAGGTGGGGTATGCAGTAGGAGGGTGCGGGTTGCGGGAGGGGGGCGCAGACGGCGAGGGTCCGTTTTCTTCGTTTCAGGATTAAAAAAAACACATGCTGCAGGACAGTTTTTCTATTTTACAGGGATTTTGGGCTTGCTGGGGTGGGCTCCCTGCATGCCACCTCCGTGTTTTGGGGTGGGGGCACTGGAGCCAACGGGGATTGGGTACCCCCATCAGCATATACTTTGTGGGGCTCATGAGCCGAGGGGGAATTGGCACCCCCCCTCTGCACACAAAAAATAGGGGGACAATGTGCCGATGGGGATTGGGCACCCCCGTTGGCAAAGACAGAAGGAGGAGGGACCTAAGCCGAGGGGGACTGGGCACCCCCCTCAGCACACAAGAAATGGGAGGAGGGGGAACATGCCAATGGGGACTGGGCTCCTCGTCAGCAAACTGAATCGGGAATGCTAGGGACAGCCCTGCAATCAGGGGTTGCTCCCACATTGCAGCGGATGATGCTGCAATGACGAGGCAGTCCCTGATTGCAGCAGCTAAAACGTTTCAAGTTGGTGGAACGCTGGCTGAACTAGTGTCTGCAGCAGCGTGCCACGGCATTGGGGGAAGCGGGACAAGCCTTTGCAGGCTGTGGGGGCATTGGCCACAACAGTGCCGCACCTCCACAACCTGCTTCTGAGAAAGCTGTCCCAATATGTTTCTTGAGCATGTGTGCAATCAACATAATAACACATTACATTTTTGAAAGTAATAGTTTAGTTACTGGTTACTTTCAAATAAATGTAATCAGTTACAGTTACGTATTTCTTTTGTATAAAAAGACATAAGTAAATGTAACTGTAAGTGTATTACATCTTCCAGTATGTCTCCATCCTTGCTAGTGACTGCACAGAGCTTTCTGTAACAAGTTTTCCAAAGTAATAGAAAGTAATAGAAAAAGTAACTTACCCAACACTGGCCTTGAGGTCCTTATCTGCCATCAACTTCTATGTTTCTGTGTTTCTTCTGCTCACTACAAATGATGTCATTGTTGATGTCATTGTATTACTGCTGGACAACGTTTGTCCTTTGCTGGCATCAAGATTCATGATATGGAACGTTTATCATGGAAGTTTGCCATGGAATACATGGATTCAAGATTCTGCTCAGTTCCACTGGCAAAATGTTCCTCTCCTAATATACTGTACACACACACACACACAACAAAGGCCTCTTCTACAGCCAGAGACTCAATTATTTCACTGTCAGGGCAAGCAGAAGAGATTTCGGAGATGAGCAGGTAAAGACAGAAGGGGGATTTTTCATTGTCAGCATAGAAACAGTTGTAATGAAAACGATAAACAATACTTAATGTTTCTAATTTGTTTATATGTGTAAAGAAAGTGTGATGATCAGGGAAACAACATTTAATTAATTTGTTTTATTTTTTTTTTTTTTAAGGTAGTTTTTTTAGGGCCCAGTTGAAGGTTTTTTTCACAGTGTAAAGGTAGCAGCCATGTATGTGATGGAAGTCAATTCTGGTTGTAGGGGGACTGATGGAAGATAGTTCTGGTTGTAGAACTGATTTGCTCATTGTGTGATGTGGTTTAGGACCAGGATGACTGTGCAAGAAACAGATTCCATGCACGGTCACATGATATATTTTGACCCATGAGACTTCTTTATTTTGGATTCCCATTTTATAAACAGATTTAATAAACCAGAAAGCTAATTAACCACTCGATGGAGTGTATGGGGGGGGGTACATAGACAGTGGGGACATTTCACAGGCTGAAACCTGACATTCCTTCTGCAACAATCTCTTTTTCCAACAGACAGATTTATTGCATGCAGACATTCCCTCAAGCCGAAAAGGCTACATTCCTGACAGCAGCAATATGGAAAACCAAACCAGGCCACACGTAGAGACACTTTGTACTTAGAAGCACTACCATTTCATATCTCTTCACTTCAGTCTAATCTTTACATGGGCACTTGCTTACTTTTCATTCTCTGATTCTCAAAGCTGTGCATACCCTATTGACTATGACAGCACGAGACGTTTCCACTGTCCCAATCCCATTTCCAACTTGTCCTTTCTTTAAACTTTCTCCACTGGGGGGGGGGGTCTTACAATACATGGAGCACTTTCTCTACTTCAAGGGCTTAAACAGTCAGATTGGTGTTCTTCTAGCAAGAACTGAACCACTTAAGACCTTCCAGACATCCAATCATTGATGTCACGTGCCTAGAATTGCTTCCCAGGGAACCAGCAGCACATCAGCTCATGCAGTGATTCCAATTTCTGAACTGTCATTACCCAGGACTTCTGCCTGTGCCGCATGGAGCACCCGGACAGTCTGCCAC
Organism: Neoceratodus forsteri; assembly: GCA_016271365.2. Taxonomy (NCBI): domain Eukaryota; kingdom Metazoa; phylum Chordata; order Ceratodontiformes; family Ceratodontidae; genus Neoceratodus; species Neoceratodus forsteri. The sequence continues at coordinate 1,364,454,974 of CM028132.1, forward strand.
CCCGCCAGGGTCCCAGCCAACCATTCCCCTCATGGACCTTTCCCTGCCTCCACATGGGGACTGTAAAAGTAAAGTGGAATAGTTGTTGGACAGTGAAGGGAATTCTTTATCGGACTTGCAGCAACTAGTGAATCCCAAGTTCCCAAGACCACGTTCCCCAGGGAGTGGATCAGAATACATTTTCAGGAGTGCTATCCACTCCAACTGGGGAAGATGACTTTGACACATGGGTAGACTATGTGGCTCCCATGCTAGCTGAGTGGCAGTACTCGGAAAGGGGAAAAAGGAAATGGCTGATGGAAAGTTTGAAAGGCCCTGCTGTTGATAAAATCCAGTCATTGCGATCCACAGACCCTGACGCAAGTGTAAGCGAGTACCTGTCAACTCTGGAAAGTCTTTTTGGCAGCACGGAAAGTGGGGAGGACTTGATGTGGAAATTTAAAACCATTAAGCAAAAACCCCAACAGTCCCTGTCCGAATATGTCAATCAGCTAAAGAGGGCCCTGCAAAAAGTTTTCTGAAAGGGAGAAATAGGTGCAAAGGATGAAGGTGAGGTTACAACAAATTTTAAAGTCAGCTCCCTACTCAGAGCTTCTGCTGTTGAAACGTTGTCTGAGAGAAAAGGTAGAAAATCCCCAAATCACCCGAATCTGTTGCGAGAGGTCCGTGAGGCTGAAGAGCAGGAGGAGAACTGGTGTCTGTTGCAAGCTTATGCCAGTATGGTACAGGTCTCTGGCAAGGCACTTATCAAAGAAAAGAACGAGCTTCAGTCCCTACTCACCAAGTAAGAGTTTGATTACCCCAACATCAAATACAGGTACAAACCAAAGTTCTACCTCAGCCCTTGTAGAAGTAACAAGTGCTACTGTGCAAGCTCCTAGTGATGTGGCAGATGATCTAAAGACGCAGCTGGCAGAGGTGAAACAAATGCATGAGGAGCTCAAAAAGACCCCTAGGCCCTCAGAATCATCACCTGTGCCCCAAGCTTCACCCTGGAAGGGACCTAGAGGCAACCCATATCTTGCAGTAGTGCTCTCTTCTGTTACCAGTGCTGCCAAGAGGGACACATCAAACGAGAGAGCAACAGCAGAGCCGCACTAAGACAGTATGGGGTGCTCAGTGACATTAAGAATAGCCTGAACAGAAAGTCTCGGCACTCACCGTCATCAGGCACACTAGATAAATTATTTATTTATTTATTGAATTTTGTTGACCCAGTAGGCCCACTGAGACCAGAAGTCCCTTTTTCAGGAGTGACCCGGGGGGGGGGTGGAGTTACAGATGGGTTACAGATGGTAACCAACTGAAATTGAACCAGATTAAGCTGTTGTTGGTATTTTTAGTGAATGGGGGAAATCTGGCCAAGACACCAGGGATATTCCCCTACTCGTTTACTGCAGGGTGGCCAGTAGGGGGACGGGTCATCGCAAGATGGCCGCGCGAGGTGGACCGCGGCAGGAGATGGAGGACGTCAGCAGAGTAGGAGAGGAAGCCTCAACTCCTACTCAACATAATTTGGAGGCTTCAGTGCAGGAATTTATTGATTTCGAAACAGATTCCGGTATTCAAGAGTCTGTGCTCAACGTGGAACAAACTAATGGAGAAAATGCTTCAACTTCCCCTCACCGTGTTGCAGCTATGCTGGACTTGGAGTCTCCCGGAACGGTCGCTGCAATGGAGAATAACTGTCCAATGAATGTATGCTCTAATTACGGGAACGCGTTCACTTCGTCTGCTATACTGAGGAACAGCTCCTTTACTACTAGCGTTTCCGAGGAGCACATTTTGAAGAGGCACCAGCAGGTCTCCATGCCGGAAACTAATTTGCTGAGTGGCGACCATCAACATGGGGACGAGGAGTCTGGAGAGCATTCAGGTACTGTGTTTCTTGAAGCCCTGAGTAATTTGGAGCGCGGTTTTGGGCATTGTAATGTTAAAACAAGCGTAGTTTCCACGCAGCTCCCTGCAGCCCTTAACACTTATACTGACAGTAATAACTGTGTCCAAACTATGCAGGAGCCCAACGCTGATGACAAAGTGGGTACCTCTTTAGAAAGCAAGCGTGGTTATGGAGAGACGACTTTAACACCGAATACAGCAATGAAATATCCTGAACTGGCTGGCAGAAAAGTAGCCATTGTTAGCAAGTGCCAACAGCCAGCAGAGATGGGAGGGTTATTGGACATGGCGGAATCTACAGACTCTAAACCTACTACTTGTTCATCCGCTTCTAACTTTATTAAGCAGGATGGGGCTCCCTTAAACAAAGTGGCTGGTTTTGTGCTTAAACATAACAATAAGGATGAGTCCTTATTACAATCTAATGTTGTTTATCAATCTGTTGATGGTTCACAAACAGGGGCGACAGAGTTCCTTTTTTCCAAAAGGGAAAATGTTGGAGGGGGTATTAGTAAAGCACAGTTGCAGGATACACAGGCGGATTTTACACCATTAAAAGGTGTTGCTGTGCAGTCTATTTGGTCACCAGAAAAAGCTTTGCAAGAGTCAGGATGGATGCAGGCTGACACAGGAGTGTGGAAACCTGACCCTTCCTGGTCTCAGGAGTTATCCCTTTCCCAACATTCCCCAGAATGGGCTCCGGCCGCTTTGCTGTCAAGAGGGAAGGAAATTGAAGAAGGTTTACCTGTAGAGGAGAATGTTTCTGGTACCCCAGTACTAGGGGCCCAGATACCATCCCTTCCACTACACTGTTACAGAACTCCCCATCCCAGGAACCCTTACAGATTCCTGCGACTGAGTGCATTGTCCCCACTCCCTCCCTGGGTTCGACTCAGAAACCTTTAATGTCGGAACTATTTTCAAATTCACACAGAGAAGCCGCTCCTAGGCGTAATGCAGTCCGCTTACGATATAAAGGTGGGTTGGAAATTAGGCCTGACAGGTATTATGTTGGGAAAACTTTGCTAAAGGATCTTTGCATTTTTCTCCTCAGGATGTTTACGCTTTATAAACATCTCTGGGGAGGACAATTATGATGTAAGTTTCCGTCTCAGCACGCTCTTGACCTGTTCTGGATAAGGTATAATCAGGTGAAATTTTCCCGATATGGACCCCTTCATAGTTATACCTCTATCCAAACCCTTAGTTAAGTTTGTCACAATTATGTTTCAGTAATGAAGGGGTGTGGGTGGAGGACATTACTTACTGGTTGAAAAAAAGTGTGAAGTTTTAGTGCACCAGAACCCATTTTGGATACAGAGCTCTTTTGGACTGGTGGCTGGAAGTATAAAATCAAACTGAGGCAATCTGAGTCTGGAATAGAACACATACCGAACTCTTTCCTGTTAGGGAGGACAGAGGTGTGTGTTTCTATAGTGGTCAGCCACCGCATGTTATAAATGTGGTGCTAGAACACATCTTTCCAGTGTATGTGACCAACCAAGATGTGACAACTGTGGGGTGGTGGGCCATTTAACTATGTTTTGTAACAATCAGTCTTGTTGTGATTTATGTGATGCTAAGGGTGATGTATTTAAAGTGTGTCCTTGGGCTGCCCACAACACTGCATCTAGTTCTAGTTCAGAAATTTATATTAAAAATGCGCAAGAGGTTTCTGCGCACGCTACTCCCCTGTTAGGTGTCCCCTCAGGGATTAACCAGACTAAAGTACCCCTAGCCAGGAGGCCAGTGGAGCCTTCAGTAGTATCAGAGGATCCAGTTGCAGATCAGATTGAGAATAAGGAGATAACTGTCAGCATTACCGGGAAGCAAGCTAAGGCCTCCAAACCAGTTACACTTCCGAAAACCAATATGGGTCCCCCAAATATTTTAATTTTGCCTCCAGCAGAGCTTACAGAAGGGGTTGCCAGAAAGGTAGATAACCCAATACTAAGAACGACTCTTACCAGTAGTCCCACAAAGGAGATCAACTAGGAATTTGCAAGAAAACCCCTCCCCTCAGTAGAGCCCATAGAAACAAGTAATTTATGAAGCTTTATTTTCCTCTTGGGGTGATATGGAATTAGAGGTAGAGGATTCTGATTCTCAAAAATCTACTCTATCAACCAGATCCCAGATTTTAGACAACTATAAAGACAAAAAAAAGAAAAAGAGGAAGAAATAAGGGTTTTGAAATCTGGACATGGGACTGAAGTTAACTTGGGGCTCATTAAATATTCACAGCTTATTGAATGTTAGGAAGAGGCAAGCTTTTTTTCATTTTCTTCATACATTTCCCTTTGCAGTCTGTTTCGTGCAAGAGACTTGGATGTGTTCTATTGAACAATCAATTACCTTTACAAGAGAATGGGTTTGGGGCCCATCATTTTGGTCATTTGGAGAGGAAGCCTGACGGTGTGGGGATATTATTTCATTCCTATGATTTTCAGTTAGATAACCTAATTGATCTCATTCCTGGAAGAGTTTTAATAGTGGATGGTAAATGGAAGAGTCACTGCCTCCGTTTTATTAATATCTATAACCCACAGACGAAATCTAGTAGAGTTAATTGTTTGACAATGGTATAACCCTTTTTATTCACTACATCCGGAATACTCTGGGGTGGTGATTTTAATTGCCCAATTCCTTCACTCACTAAAAAAAGCAATACGAAGAAAGTGTATTGTGATTCAAATGCTTTATGCAAGATAATTAAAGCTGCCAGTCTCATTATCTGTAATGACTCATCAAAACTAGACGCCAGCTTTTCGTTTCGAAAAGGGAAATCTTTCTCACTGATAGATCATATGTTGGTTTCTCCAAACATTCATATTGCTTTTTTTAAAATTATTCCTTGTGAATTTTCGGACCATTTAGTTTTATTCAGCTCCCTTATTCTTTCTGATGAACAAGGTATACGACAAGTGAGATGGAAATTGAACAATACATTACTAGAACTGCCCCATATCCAAGTAGGTGTCAAAAGTTTATTAAAAGCTAGGTTATCTGTAGCCTTTTTATACTCGGATACAGGGGAATGGTGGCAACAGACTAAAGCTGACCTGAGAAATTTTTTTAAAACTAGTAGTCGAGGACTGAAAAATGTGAATTTTTTACATTATCTAGGGTTAAGGCAGCAATTACAAAGACTAATGACAATAGCCTATTCATCTAGGAGAGATTATTCTGATCAAATCTCTTCATTAAAGCAGGAAATGAGAGAGTTTCAGTACAATAGAAGCAAAACTATGCAAGCAATACTAATTAATGGAGTTAAAAAGTCACCAGTAGGTGACCCTTTTGAAATGTGTAAATCAATTAAGGATTCTATGGATTTGACAGTGTTGAGGAAACCTGATGGCAGCTTCGCCAAATCCGTAGGTGAAATTCGGGGGGTAATTGTGGATTATTTTAATTCTTTGCATCCTCATAAAATAATTTGTCAAAAAGACGTTGATTGCTATCTAAATCAGATAATTGTGCCAGTTAATAAGGGTACAGATTCAGGGAAATGGGAACCGATCTCTCCAACAGAAATTTTGGACGTTATTAAATCACTTAAGTTAAATATTTCACCAGGCATAGATGGTCTTTCAAATAACCTATATAAAAGTTTCCCTGAAGAATTTAGCCAATGCTTATGTCCCTTATTCCAGTCCTTTTTAGAGAATGAGGTAATTTTTCCCTCGTTTACAGATGGTTTACTAACTTATATATATAAGTCAGGCGATAAGCAAGAGATAGCAAATTGGAGGCCTATTACGCTTTTAAACACCGACTATAAAATCTTGGCTAGTATCCTGAATAACCGTTTGAAAAAATTTGCAGGAGAGGTGATCTCCCAATATCAGTTTTGTAATATGTCAGACAGGAAACTTCAGACAGCTTTGATGCTGATACGAGACGTGATAGACTACCATGCAGAAATGGGGTTATCAGGTTGTCTGATTGCTGCTGATTTAGATAAAGCATTCGATAGGGTTCATTTGCCATTTCTTTTTTCTATGCTGAAGCATTATGGGATACCGTTTCAGCTAACTAATTTAATAGAAAGCTTATATAACAGAATAATGGTTTTTCCCTCTGTTAAAGGTTATAGGGCAGAGGGATTTCAGCTCACCTTAGGGGTACGTCAGGGGTGTCCACTTAGCCCTTTACTTTATACCTTTGCAATAGACCCATTCTTAAAGAAAGTGTTAGCAGCTCCAGGATGGAAAGGCGTTAGTTTTAACGACGACAGTAATACACATTTAACAATACAGGCTTACGCGGATGACTTGGTAATCTATCTGGATAATAGCCTATCCATTCCCCTTTTCATAGCGACCTTTGAGGATTATGCAAAAGTTTCAAATGCGAAGCTCAATATAAAGAAAACAAAGGGTATTTTCATTGGTACAAATCGATTTGTGGAAGAATGGCATGAGGGTATTCATATTTCAAGGATTCCACTGAAAATTTTAGGGATTAAGTTTGGTCCTCAGAATATTCCTAGGGAAAATTGGGAGGAGGTTATTGAGAAACTTGAGAGGAAAGTGGGAAGATGGAAACAGTGGAGATTACCCAAAATAAAGAGGGTTCACATAATTAAACAGTTTCTTCTTCCAGTTTTACAGTTTGTAGCAATGATCTTACCCTTACCAGAAGTCCTAGTAACTAAAGTTTATAGCGTGTTTTTTCAGATGCTTTGGGGCAGCCGTTTAAATCCTGTTAAAAGGTGTTTTACTTATTTAAAGAAGAATAAGGGAGGATTGGGCATGATAGATCCGGTGGTGTATGCTTATGTATTTTTTATTTCCACTTCAATAAAAGAGGGTCTTCTAGCTGAGCTAAAATTAGATGTTTCCTGGAACCTGAGGGTGATGGGGAAATATTACAGGAACTGGGTTATAACCGCTCCAAAACTTAACCGACATTTACACATTCCGGAGCATTTTAGATCAGTAGCTCAGAAATTATTTAAATGGAGACTTCAGAAACAGGTGGTTTTGACATTTAATACAAGGAAACTGTACCATCATTTAATGACCATATTATATCCCCAAGAACCAGAATTTAAGCATTGTCCATTGGTTCTGATTCCAAAGGTGCTGGCACAACTCCAGAACCCAAGAATGCCAAGTAATCAGTGGGAGACACAATGGCTATTTTTTTACGGGAAGTTGAATGTACGTGGAAATGCGAAGTATAAAGCAACGCAAGAAAGGCAATGTCCCCACTTAGAATGTATTAATACAGAGGAGACTATGGAACATTTTCTGTTGAACTGTTCTTATGCTTCAGGACTATGGGTATATTTGGCGAAATTATGGGACTTTAAGTGGATGTTAAACATGACATATGAATTTTTGATCTTTGGAGCTGGTTTACCTACCCAGTTGGGGTTTCACGATGAGACTCTGGCCTTATTTCTAGGTTGCCTGAGATATTACTTATGGCAAGCAAGAATTCAGTGGGTACTGTACCAAAGGAAATTGTCTTATTCTTGTGTCAGCAGTTTAATTGTCAAAGAGTTGGTGAACATTTATATTCAGGATTCTAAAAGTGTTAAGACAGGGACTTTAAGGAATTGGTGGAAAGGATTTTTACATTTTATAAAATATAAGTAGGACGAGGTTTGGGAATTATATGCTTGTTTGTTCGAGTTCCACTAGATTGAGTGGACGGCATTTTTAGTTTCCAATTTTTCATTAATCTCAAAGAGTTGCTTCACATTGTATTGAACTCATTGGTTGTAATGTTTTATTGTTGATTGTTTACTCTTTTTATTGCTATGTACAAGTGAAGATGTATATGTTTATCCTCTAATAAAACACCCCTACTCGTTTAGTAGGGGCAGGTGTTCGGCATTTATTAATCAGTTTTGACATTTTGAACCTGACCTTTAATATTGACTGTATGATGTAATACTTCTTTATGTTTGCCTTTATTGTTGCTTTTTGCTTTTGCATGACGTCACACCATTCTGTATGTATTTTGTTTTTATTGTTTTGTTTTAATAAAAAATTCCCCTACTCATTGGTAGGGGGTGCTGTGACTGGTGCTGCAATGACCAGTCCTCTGTTGTCGGTGAGCAGGATGGAGGTGGATGGGACTGGGGAGCGGGCCTCCTACCCCGTCTCCAGTAACTTAAAGGCTGAAAATGTAACAGAAGATGGATTTCTCTTGGCAAATGAAGAAATAGTGGAAACTGAGGAAGGCACCTTAACGCAGGAACTGGAAGAGAAGATGGAGACTAGAATGGACCATGAAGAGGAAGAAGGAGTGTTTTGTCGATGGAGAAACTATGGCAGCTACTACAGGATGAGGAACGGTGGTTTCTATGGAAACGGAATCGATTGCAGCAGGAGTTGTTGCACAGAGGAGCTGCTAACCAGACGGACGGCCCGGTGTGTGGGGAAAATGAGTCAGGCTGCAGCAGTCGATGACAAGGAATGGCGAAAGAGATCAGGATGGAAGAAACAGTGATGTCTAGCTCTCTGGAGCCACAGGTACCTGAGGGGAGAGTTGTGGTGGTTCAGGATGGAGCAGGGAAGGTAGAATTGATTTTGACAAAACAGGAAAAGAAATAGAGATGGCGGTGACAAGGGAAGAGTCAGGAAGGGATTCTCAGACAGATACATAATATGTGTCGGCCCTGGTACGTACTGAGGGGCAGCAAGAATCTGCCATCCTAGGGAAAAAAAGTGTTAACTTTTCAATAGATGTTGCTCCAGGAAACTCAGGAAAAGAATCTGTGGCAAAAAGTTAAGGAAGTAAAATGGGGAAAAAAAGGAAAGCTTGCAAAGTGCTCTGGGCCACAGGCTCAGAATGCTGTGGATTCTGGAGATTCAGCAATAGGACTTGCTTCAGACACCCTAGGATGGGTGCAAGAAGCACTGCAGAAAGCAGAATGGGTTAAAATGTTGGCTGGAATAGGATGGGATGCTAACCTCCCCTCTGTGTTGGAGTGGGGGAGCGACAAATCCTCATGAAGGGACACTGAGGTAGCTTCATCCTCAGGAATGCATCAGGAAGGTTCCCAGATTATGCCAGGGCAACGACCTGGGAATGAGGAGGTACATATATCCACTGGGGAAGATGCCAGTACAGATATTCTTCAAGAAATACAAAACTTGGAAGGGGATATCAGAAGGGAGGAGGTGGTGTACGCAGCTGAACAACCTGAGGATGAGTCAGTTATCACTGAAGGATCTGAAACAAAACTAAGTGAGAATATTGCATCTCAGCCCATTCGATTGGAAATGTAGATATAGGGCAAGGGGAAGCAATGGGCCCATCTGTATGGAATACAAATGTAAGGGAACATTTGTTTCCAGAAACTGTTAGATTGGCATCAGAACCAGCAACTAGGAGAAATGCAGTATGCCTCAAGTACAGAGGCAGTATGGAAGACATCCCAGACAGGTTGTTTGTGGGAAGAGCATTAATAAGCAAGCATTTGTCAATGCCGATTGTTGGCTTGCTGGCACTGGCATTGGTAGTGCAGGAGTTAGAGAGATGCACACTAGGACTGGCAGTGAAGTAGTGAACTGACTCTGACCCCAGCCCCACCATGCAGAGAGTGACAGGCATTGGGTGTGCCTTTAGGTCATTGGCCATAGCGCTCATGCCATTTCACCTTGCCCTACCCTGCAGAGACCGACAAGTGCCAGGATGTGCCTTGGGGTCTTCTGGCCTTATGCTCACACCAGTCCATAAGGGAATATTTTGACATGGATGCAGTATAGTAGAATGGGGTGAACGTTGGGGCCGAAGAGTCCAAGGCACACCTCAACACCTGTCACTGGCTGCAGGGTGGGGGGTGGAATGGCGTGAGCATTACAGCCGACAATGCCAAGTCACACCCCTGACGCCTGTCAGTCTGTACAGGGTGGGGCATTATGTTTGGGAAACCCTAATGCCCAGCGCATTTGTTGGTATTTTCACTCCAAATTTTCAACATGGGCTGTCTGTGACCCCACCTCATGAACAGTGGCACTATGAGTTTGTTTGCCGGAAGGTGATTTTGTACAGCGACTGTGCATTTTAGTGCCACAGGTGCAAAAACACATTTTGGGCAGGATGTGAAAAATGACAGCCACATTGTTCATGAGGAGGTGTAATAAAATGGCATTGTTGAAAATCTGGACTGAAAATATGAAAAATAGGTGACATCACAAGCGTGCGTAGAAACTGCGCATCACATGCCAGTAATGCAATTATTTGGGGGATTTGTTTAACCACATTTTTAACACAGGCATTTTTGGAACTCCGGTCATGAACAGCGTCACTGTGATTTTGTTAATCTGGCCCGAACACTGATTTCCCACAGCGACTGTGCCATTGTGTGACATGTGCAAAAACACATTTTGGGTAGGATGTGAAAAATGACAGCTGTACTGTGCATAAGGAGGTGTACAAAAATGGCAATGGTGGAAATCTGGAGTGAAAATATGAAAAATTGGTAATGTCACGAGCGTGTATAGAAACTGCACAATGCACGCCTGTAACGCAATTATTTGGGGTATTTTTTTACCACATTTTCAACACTGGCATTTTAGGACCTCCACTCATGAACATTGTCACTGTGATTTTGTTAATGTGTCCTGAACATTGATTTCGCATAGCGACTGTGCCATTGTGCGCCACATGCACGAAGAAAAAATTACTCACCTTAGTAATGTTGTTTCTTCTAATGGAGTCTTGCTATATTATGACAATTGCAGTTTGTCCCACCATTAGAACTGCTCCGGAGGTGAAAGAGTTAACTCCATTCCATGAATGGAACTTAGAGCACGAGCTCTAAAGAGAAGCTCTGTCTGTGTAGTTTCAAACCTGAACTGTCAGATCTTTACGAGCAAAAACTCACTAAGGTCTGTGTGGAAGCTATAACCTACACTAGCCAACTGGCTACCTAAATATTAACACCTATTGCTGGTCCCAACACAAAAGACTCAAGTCAGGGGAACAGAACTAATAGTATAATTTAACAATATGAGAGAAATATAAGGAAGAAATGAAAAACACCACACCCCCAAACCCCAAGAAGGGGTGAAAACACATAAAAAGGGCATAAAATAGTGCCCACACTAGGCTGCCACCCCATACCCAAGTAGAAGTTCTGAGAGGGGCAGGCTGGGGAGGTCATAATATAGCAAGACTCCATTAGAAGAAACAACATTACTAAGGTGAGTAATTTTTTCTTCAAACAACATGAAGTCTTGCTATATTATGACAATTGCAGACTACACAGCAGTACCTCCATGGAGGAGGGACAGAACCTACTTAGGGAATAGGATCTGAAGCACAGCTGTGCCAAACCGAGCATCTCTCCTAGCCTGGACATCCAGGGAGTAATGCTTGGTGAAAGTGTGTACCGTTTTCCAAGTAGCAGCTTGACATATCTCCAATATAGGGATGTCTCTGGCAGCAGCTAGAGACGCGGCTGTACCTCCGGTAGAATGAGCCCTCAAGCCAGAGGGGGGATCTCTGCCCAGTTTCTGATAACAAAATTGGATACAAGAGACAATCCACCTGGCAATTGATCTCTTAGTGGCAGGTTTCCCTTTCCCAACCTCACCATAAGTGAGAAAAAGTTGGAGGGATTCGAACCTGTGACCCTTGGTATGTTCTGTATAGTAACTAAGGGCCCTCTTAACGTCCAAACTGTGCAATCTCCTCTCACCAGAAGAGGAATGTTCAGTGAAAAACACTGGGAGGGAGATAGATTGGTTAAGATGGAAATCTGAAACCACCTTAGGCAAAAACTTCCTGTTAGTCCTACATAGATACATAGATACATAGACAGTGTCGGCAGATAAGGGCCTATGGCCCACCCAGTCTGCCCATTTAAGTTTGTAAGTTCAGTTTATGTTTTCCAGGAAGTCTGTTGCCCCTTACCCCTGACCTCCAGAATTCCTTATGTCTATCCCATGCATTCTTAAATCCCGTGATTGTTTCAGCCCCCACCACTTCCTCTGGCAGGTGTTCCACTTGTCCACCACCCGTTCTGTGAAGAAATTCTTCCTCACGTTTCCTCTGAATCGTCCTCCCTCCAACTTCATCCCATGCCCTCTAGTCCTGGAACATCTTTTTCACTTAAAAATAGTGCATTCCTGCACCCTGTTCCTCCCTGTAAGATACTTGTATGTCTCTATCATATCCCCTCTCTCCCTCCTCTCCTCCAGGGAGTACATGTTCAGTGCCTTCAACCTGTCCTCATAGGACTTGTGATGCAATCCATGCACCATCTTTGTTGCCCTCCTCTGAACCTTCTCTACCCTGTCTATGTCCTTACGTAGGTAAGGTCTCCAGAACTGCACAGTGTACTCCAGGTGTGGCCTCACTAGTGTCTTGTATAGTGGAATTATGACCTCCCTTTTCCTGCTGGTGATGCCCCTGCCTATGCATCCCAGCATCCTATTTGCTTTACCTGCTGCCTTGTCACACTGTTCTCTGCCTTGGAGGTCATCAGAGATGATAACTCCAAGATCCCTTTCCTGCTTGTGTATGCTATATCCTCACCCCCAACTGATATATTGTGCCAGGGTTTTTGTGCCCCATATGCATTATCTTGCACTTCCTTGCATTTAATTTCAACTGCCAAACCCCTGACCATTCTTCAAGTTTCTGCAGGTCCCTTCTCATTCTGTCTACACCCTCTGGTGTGTCTACTCTGTTACAGAGCTTTGTGTCATCAGCGAACAGTGAAATTCTGCCTTCTAGGTCCTGTGCAATGTCACTGATGAAGATATTGAATAGTACCGGTCCCAGCACTGATCCCTGTGGTACCTCACTGGTCACTCTTCCCTCTGTGGAGTGACAGCCATTTACCACCACCCTCTGTGTCCTGCTGCCCAGCCAGTTACCTACCCACCACACTACTGTCCTGCCCACACCCATATTCCCCAGTTTGTGCAATAGTCTTCTATGTGGCACAGTGTCAAAGGCCTTGCTGAAGTCCAGATAGGCCATGTCCACTGCCCTCCCCTGATCCACCTCCCTAGTCACCCAGTCAAAAAATTCAATGAGGTTGGTCTGACATGACCTTCCCCTGGTGAAACCATGCTGCCTTGGGTCCTGTAGTCCATTGACAACCAGATGTTCCACCAATCTCTCCTTCAGTAGTGCTTCCATGATCTTCCCCACTACCTGAGGACTACCGTATCCCTGTGGAAAGAAATAAAGTCAGTTTCTACTGACAAGGCTTGCAACTCACTTATGCGTCTAGCAGAAGTGATAGCCACTAGGAAAACAGTTTTCCAAGTTAGATACTTAAGCTCTGCAGAAAACAGAGGTTCAAAAGGGGGTTGCATTAACTGAGCAATGCAAACATTAAGGTCCCAGGCAGGGGCCGGATCTCGAAAAGGTGGATTAGTATGAAGTAATCCCTTAAAAACTTGGAAATACAGGGTGAGCGGAAGAGAGGATGGCTTTCCTGCTGAAACAAAAGCAGAGACAGCTGGCAAATGAACTCTCAGGGTAGCTGGTCTCAGGCCCAAAGAATTAAGATGGACCATGTAATCTAACACAATGGGCAAATCAGCAGATTCTGGGAAATATGTTTCCCAGAACACCAAATGGAGAACCTTTTCCACTTAGAATTATAAGTAGCCCTAGTGGAAGGCTTCCTAGAAGCCTTTAGGATTTCAAGAACACCCTGAGAGAGGTGTAGGTCAGCAAATTCTAACTCCTCAAGAGCCAGGCCTTGAGGTTGAGGGATTTGAGGTTCGGATACCAAACTCTCCCCTGGGCACAGGTTAATAGGTTGTGATTCCTGGGGAGACACAGGGGGAGATGGACTGTCAGGGACAGAAGGAGTGGGTACCAGGGCTGCCTGGCCCAATCTGGGGCAATCAGAATCACCCTGCAAGGCTGGGATCTGATTTTACTAACACCTTGAATAGGAGAGGAAGGGGAAAAGCATAAAGAAACTTCCTTCCCAATCCAGGAGAAGGCGTCCAGGGGACTGAGCCCAACACTGGGGTCTGCAACAGAACAGTGGAAGTTGGTGATTGTCTGGGGCTGCAAAAAGATCTATCTGAGGGGTGCCCCATCTGGCAAAGACTATCCCCAGTACTTGAGGATCCAGAGACCATTTGTGATGGCCCTGAGAAATCCTGCTGAGAGCATCTGCTAGGACATTGTCCTTTCCAGGAAGGTGAACTGCTATGAGTGAAGTGTTCAGGGAATTGGCCAGAGACCACAACTTTATTGCCTCTGTGCACAAGGCCGAAGACCGAGTGCCCCCCTGCTTGTTGATGTACCACATTGTTGTGGTATTGTCTGTTCTGACTTGTACCACTTTGTTCTGGACAGAAGCAGAAAATGCTTGAAGTGCTAAAAAGACAGCTCTGAGTTCCAGCAAATTGATGTGGAGCAGAGATTCCTGGGGGGATCACACTCCCTGAGCGGAGAGATCGCCCATGTGGGCTCCCCACCCCAGGAGGGAAGCATCCGTAGTGAGGGTCAAAGTGTGAGAAAGGGGAATGAAGGGGACCCCCAGTCTTAAATTGCTCTGATCCTGCCACCACTGGAGGGCCTGGATCAAGGTTCGGGTCACTGGGACCAACTTGGAAAGGGGGTCTCTTCTCTGAGACTAATAGGCTCTCAAGTGAAACTGAATGTCTCTCATCTGAAATCTTGCTCCCTGCACTACAGCTGTGGATGCAGCCATGTGCCCCAGGAGCTGCAAAAAGTGTCTTGCTGGTCGAGAGACCTGCAGAGTGAAGGAGGAGGCCAGAGCCACCAAGTTCCTTACTCTTCCTAAGGGAAGAAAAGCTCTGGCCAGATTTGTGTCCAATTCTGCACCTGTGAAGGTGAGTACCTGAACTGGTTCCAGAACCGACTTTGGTATATTTAGCAGGAAGCCCAGGGAGGTGAGAAGCTGCTGGGTGACTTGCAGGTGAGATTTTACCTGTTCTGGGGACTGGCCTACAATGAGCCAGTCGTCCAGATAGGGAAAAACAGCAATCCTTTGCCTCCTTAAGTGAGCCACTGCTACTGCCAGACATTTTGTGAATACCCTTGGGGCAGAGGTAAGGCCGAAGGGCATTGCTCTGAACTGGTAGTGACCTGAGGGCAGTTCGAATCTGAGGTACTTTTGGTGGGAGCTTCTGATTAGGATGTGAAAATAGGCATCCTTGAGGTCCAGGGAAGCTAGCCAGTCCCCTGGCCTTAGAGAGGGTAAAATCATTGCCAGAGTTACCATTCTGAACTTTGGTTTCAAAAGATGCTTGTTCAGATATCTGAGGTCTAAAATGGGCCGCCATTCTCCTGTCTTTTTTGGGGTAAGGAAGTATCTGGAGTACAGACCCTTGCCCTGGTGTAGGGGAGGAACCCTTTCTACCGCTCTGAGAGCTAACAGGGTTGAGACCTCTGCTTCTAGAGCAAAGGTCTCTAATGAGCTTGCAGGTGGAAAAGACCTGATTCTCATCTTTGGGAACTTTTTGAAGCTGAGAACCAGAACCCACTTGTCTGAAGTTAAAGACACCCAGTTCTGACTGAAGTAAGCCAACCTGCCCCCTACTGGTAAAGGAGAATCGGCCCTGGGCACCCCATCAGGGTGCCTGCTTGGCAGGTGCTTTAGGCTGAGGGGTGGGGGCAGGCCTGCCCGTTCCCCGTCTGCCTCTGCCTCTGAAGAACCCCCTCTGAGCATAAGCAGAGGAGGCCTGGGTTTGGTAAAAAGGCCTGTGGAAAGGCCTACCCCTACCCCTGGGGGTGTACCTCTGAGGAGTGGCTTGCCGCTCCTTGGCTTGGGTACTTTTATAGGTAGTCCTATATTCATCCATCTTCTTCATATAATTCTCTGTCTGCTCCCCAAACAGAGAATTTCCCACCACAGGAAAATCCATAGCCTTAGACTGGGTATCCTGTGACAAGCTAGTACACCTGAGCCAGGCCAACCTACGAAAAGCTACAGATGTGGCCATGACTCTAGAGAAAACATCATTAAAATCCACAGCAGCATGAAACTGCACCTTAGAAGCCTCAATGCCATCGGCAGCCACCTGCTCCAGCTCACTAGCAAGCTGGCCAGGGGCTTGTTTAGCTAAATCCATAACAGTATCCCATCTAGATTTCTGATACCTTGCTGCATAAGCCATATAATTTGCTTGCCTGAGTCCCAAGGGCGCTGCCATGTACTTTTTTGCCATGGCATCAATCTTCCTGGAATCCTTTGTCAGGAGGATGTGAAGCCAGGGAATATTAGCTTTATCACAGGCTGCAGCCTGAACTACAACATGACTGCATTGCTGAGAAAGGAATTCTGTATCAGGACCTGACAGTGTGTACCTCCTGTCCATCTTTTTATCTACAGGAGGCACAGAATTAGGAGTTTTTAAGATTTTTATTGTTTGTTTCCTAAATGACTTATGCAAAGGAATAGACAATCTCCTAGACTCTGGTATATCCATCATTTCTACAAAATCAGGCTCCTCTTGCTCATCCACAGCTTCCTCCAAAGGAAGCTGGAGGGTTTCAGCAACTTTTTTGTAAAACATAAAATGAGAGGGGGACTCAGAAAGCATAGGGGGAGATTCAAAAGGTCTGTCTGGGGAGATGTCCGGTTCAATGGGCACACCCAGACCCTCTAAGTCACATTCATACTGTTCATAATCATCCTCCCCCTCCTCTGGTTCATAAAACTCCTCAACATCATATTCCTGAACCGATGGAACCGACCGAACCGACCTTTTACCAGATAGTGGCGGTTCGGACGGAACCGGAGAAAGTGACTGGACAATCTGAATAGCTCTTGCTATCTCTGCAGCAGTTGGAGTAGAATTTGGGCTCCAAACCTGCTGACTTTCTTATTCTCTTTACTGGAACTGGTTCATCCGAGCCAGCTTTTTCGTTGCCGAGGAAGTCTGCGCCTGGTCAGAGGCACTCTCCCGGTTCGGTTGGCACCGAACCGGGCTGGCCATCCGGGTCAGCGGACTTTTTGGCCTCTCGTTCCCTGAGCCTGCCCAATCTCTTTTCCAGGGTGGCTGCAGGGAAATTCTTACAAATCTGACAGTCTGACTGGAGGTGGTCAAACCCCAGACAATAAACACATGTGGTGTGTGGGTCAGCCTTGGCAAAGACTTCCCCACAGACATCACAGTGTTGAAACCCAGTGGCCAGGTTTTCTTTTGGGTTTCTCAGACATAATGCCAGCCTAACCAGAAAAACTTGCCCTTTAAACGGCAGTGCCAGGCAAGACACCCTTATCGGTTCCTAACCATGTCACTGGTATTGGAAAAAAACGTAATGAAATCCGTTTTTTTTAGAACCGATAAGAACCGGGAACCGCACTCTAAAATCTCAAATTTAAAACTTTAAGTTTTAACCCAAGCTGATCGGTTCAAAACCAAACCGATAAAACTTACAAGTTCCACACAGAATTAAAATATGAATTACTTACGATACCACAGACAGAGCTTGAACCGATCGGTTTTGCGGTTAAAATAAAACTATTCTCGGTTGAATCGAACCGAGAAAACACTGTTTAAACCGAGAAATGAACCGAGAAGTAGGAGAAATCTCCGGAGCGACTGTTCAGTGAGGCGGAGTAAAGAATCTGACAGTTCAGGTTTGAAACTACACAGACAGAGCTTCTCTTTAGAGCTCATGCTCGAAGTTCCATTCATGGAATGGAGTTAACTCTTTCACCTCCGGAGCAGTTCTAATGGTGGGACAAACTGCAATTGTCATAATATAGCAAGACTTCATGTTGTTTGAAAACTTATTTTGGGCTGGATGTGAAAAATGACAGCTGTACTGTTCATAAGGAGGTGTGAAAAAAGGGCACTGTTGAAAATCTGGAGAGAAAATATTAAAAATTGTCCAAGTTACTAGCGTGCATTAAAACTGCGCAATGCACACTCGTAACACAGTCATTTTTTGGATTGCAAGATAGGGTTTTTTGGACCCCACCTCATGAAAAGTGGCATTGTCATTTTGTTAATTAGTCCCAAAAGGTGATTTCAAGCAGTGACCATGAAATTACCTTTCAGGGCCGAGTAACAAGATGACAGTGCATGTGTTCATTGGGTGGGGTCCCAAGCACCCCATGTTGAAAATTTGGAGGCAAAATTCAAAACAATGGTGGAGATATCCACCTCAGTTGAAAAAAAAGCATTTATGCCATTATACGGCTTACCGACATTTCTTCAGTTCGTGGTCAGCTTTGAAGAGGCCAGAGGTGTACCCGGTCCACCGAAGATCATCGCGCCAGGCTCTGGAGGTAAGTATGGGGGTAAGGGGGGTGTGGGGTGCACAGAGGGTGGCTGCGGGTTGGGGGAAGGGACCCCACAGCGAGGGACCATTTTCTTTCTTTCAGGTAATTTAAAATAAAAATAAAAATGAGCACTGTGTGGAGGGGTTGTGGGATAACAGATGGGCCAGACACCGAACTTCAGGTTCAAGACACAATCTCTCTGTGATGTTTATTCAAAATACAAGAAATAACCTTCTACAATGGCATATTTCTTTTTCAGTACATCAGTTTGCAGCAACAGACTATGAATGTCCTTTCTCCGTACTCAGCCAGCACCTGTTGACACTGATCTCTGATCTAACCACTCTTCAGTGCAAACCCTTCATCCCTATGTGGACCCCGTTTGCTTGGGTAGTGGGGGCTCAAAAAGAAAAAAAAAACAAAACAAGCTAAAAACAAAGAACCTCAGTGCAGAAACACTGAAATATGGGTTACCCCAAAGGGCATTGGCAACAAATCAAGTTTCAAAGAAATACAACATCATACCTACTTCCATAATGCAAAGCATCATGAGATATATGTAAACCACTATGGCATTACAGACTTATTCAGTTTACAGCAATTTACATGCATTTGAAATAGCACAACTAACTTAATTTCTATAATAGTCCCCTAGTACTTTTTACCGTTATCAAAAACACCTAGAGCCATGGCATTTTCAACATTTACAGGCTTCATAAACATAAGGTATATACATCAAGGTATTTTATGACATAGTGCTATTACATACTAAATCCAACAATGATAAACACAACCTGTTTTACATACGCTTGGCAGTCACAACAATAACCTCCCTGTACGAGGACCTGAGAGGGTAAAGGAAAATTAAAGAGGACACTATAGCATAATCAAGAAAGGGGAAGGGGTGCCCATAGGTGGACAATCTTATGGACTTAGAAATTGTAAAGGATGGATTAGGATAAGAAACAGGGGAACTGTTGCAACAGATTTTAGAAAAGGCTGGTCCTCAAGAGTGGCAGGAGCTCCCTGTCACACACCATGGATAGTTTTCTTTTTTTACAGGTGTATGAAAAACTGTTGTGTACACTGGGGTGGGCTCCCAGTGTGCCCCATGACATTAGGGGGGGGTGATGTTGGGCATACTGGGGTGGGCTCCCAGTGTGACACAGAATGGGGGCGAGGGCTGGAACATGCGGACGACGGTCGGCTTTGATTACGGGGAGGCACACTGGCGTGGGCTCCTAGTGTGCCAGACAATCTTGGGGGGGCAGGTTATTTAGCATGCCGACGGGAGGATTGGGCACCCCTGAAGTCGGCTTTGTAGGCATTGTGCAGCAGGCAGCGGCAGCAGCCACTGCCACCATGTTTATTGAAATACCTCACCAGGAAAGGCATGTCGGGAGGCGTGTTATTGTGCCGCTGCATGACAAGCTTTTCTCTCATTGCAGCTGCACTTTCTTTACAAGTTTTGATCACTTTACATGTTTCTTGTGTGAGTGCCTGCATGCTGGTTTATTGGGGAATGAGGAGCACACCTACTAAAGCATGCCCTGCATTTGCCCACACTGATGCACCCCCAGAATCTGCTACTACCGCAAGATGTTGGCTTTCGTGCAGGCGCAAGCCAACATAAAAATAATATGAAGTACTATACTTATGAAATCTATGCATTGATTCATATGCCGGGTGATACTGCTTATGACATTAGTTTTAAACATCCCGCAGGTTTAGAAAGGTTCTGGAAACAGTATCAGTTTCTTAAGAATACTGCTGTGTGGAAACCCTTTTTAGCCATCCCCCTTACAAAGCCAGCATACAAAAAAAAATAACAGTACTGTTTCGTAATGAGGGGTTAAAAGTGGCTCACATTACATACAGTATTGGTTAAAATAAGATTGTTCAGTTAATGGTTACCCTGAACCAATATTGGATGAGGAACACCTCTGGACTGGGGTTGGAGGTATAACATCACTCTGAAGCAGGTGAATGGGGGCATACAGCATCTCCCGAACTGTTTTTTTCTGGGGAGAGACAGAGGGGTGATCTTTTATGTGGGTCAGCCCCATGCTTGTTACAGATGTGGAGAAGTGGGCCACTTAAGTAACATCTGTGAAAAGCAAAAATGTGGATTGTGCAGAGAGGCGGGGCACATAAGCGCACAATGTGCACAACCCACGAAATGCAATCTTTGTGAAGAGCTAGGACATACATTCCGAACTTGTGTATGGGCTTCCCATAACAGCTTAGACCAGGCACTTCAAGGAGACCAATATCCATATGTAGCTGCAGCTGAAAAAGAAAGAATGAAATTCGAGGAACTGCTGAATCAAACGAATTCCCAGGCCCCTAAACCCAAAGAGTTGTACGACCAAGGATGGTAGAAAGGCAAGAAGTAAGAGAGAACTCTACCAGTTCTCATAAAGCAACAAGCTCTGTAAATGACACCCC
The DNA here is from genome assembly GCA_016271365.2 of Neoceratodus forsteri. Lineage (NCBI taxonomy): Eukaryota > Metazoa > Chordata > Ceratodontiformes > Ceratodontidae > Neoceratodus > Neoceratodus forsteri. The sequence goes on from CM028132.1 coordinate 1,364,475,525, forward strand.
TTGTGGAAATCCTGATAATGCATCATTACTGCAGATAACAGCCCAGACCTCTGAGACCCCCGAAATAGAGATAGTGGTAGAAGAGGAAACAAATAACCATACGGTGTCACGGGACATTTCAGTGGTATCTGTTGTAGTAGTACCAGCCGTGCAAGAAATGCCCCCGCCGGCTACATCTGGGGAAAGCACATTTCAAAGGGTAACTAGATCAAAAACTAGTTTTAAAACACACTGTTTCACCTGTGACAAATGATGAAGTAGAAGGGGTCATGACCCAGAATCCCTCTGCTGTGTTGATGGACACAGAAGAAACCGAAACAGGGGGTGACTTAGATGGCTCTTCTATCACTTCCTCCCAGGTAGCAGGAATATGATAACTAGGAAAAGGAAATATGCCAAAACCAAAGAAAAGAAAGAAGAGAAGAGAAAAGGAGGATTTAAAAAGAGTAACTTAATTTTGAATGGTTATCCTATCCTTACACGTTGCCTTTAACTAATTATCATGTCAGATCTAATTATTATTACTTCAAATGTGAATAGTATTAGTAATAGCACTAGGAGGCAGGTTACCTCTGCAAGCTTAAGTTCAGCAGGGGAAAATGTTTATTTTGTGCAAGATACCCGCTTACACACTATTGTAAAAATTAAACGGGCTCAAAAGGAATGGAGGAGGGGTCCTTCTGTTTGGTCAGTAGGGAAAGATTTATGTGCGGCATTAGGAATAATGTTTACTGGAATACCGGTTACTGCATTCAAGGTATATGATTTATGGTCAGGAAGAGTAATGATGTTGGATGTTGTAATAGAACAAGTTACATATAAATTGATTAATATATATGCTCCTCAAGTGAAAGCAGACCGAACTGCTTTACTTAGTCAAACTGAGCCCTTTTTGAATACCTCGAAAATGGTATTGCGGGGTGAAGACTTCAATTGTGAGTTGTCAGCCAGAGACTGGGGAAGAAAATCAGGGAAAGTATACTGCGATTCTAACTTACTTAACAGTATGCTAAAGAAATATGAGCTTACGGTTGTTCGTGATCTCTTAGGCTGTGCACCAGTACACACCTTTTAGAAACGTGAATTATCTATGAGAATTGATTTTTTGTTCGTGTCCACAAGGACTAGAGGGAGAGAAGTAGGGGTAGTCCCTTTAGAAACCTCAGATCACTTAGCAGTAAAAACAGTGTTAGGAAGCGAGCAGAAGTTAGAGATGGGAAGAGGTTACTGGAAAATGAATACCTTACTTTTGGAAGATATGGGTTATAAATCAGAAATGCAAGCCCTTTTAGAAGCTAGACATGATATTAGGTTAAAAGACAAAGAACCTTAGCGCGCAAGCACTGAGGCAAGGGTTGCCCTAAAGGGCATTGGCTGGGAAGCCAAGTTTCAAAGAAATACAAAATCAAACATACCCCCATAATGCAAAGCATCATAAGCTGTATATGCAGATCACCACAAAACATTATGCTGGTTCAACTTTAAGCAGAAATACATGGTGCTGGTCAGATCACGTGATGCCTTGCCTGTGAGAGACGCATGGCTCCCCTGCTCCTCTTTGGCCTTCACTAATTTAAATTTTTTTAGCTGGTCTTACTGAACAACTTTCGGCAAAAGTCACATCGATCATCGTACTAAGCCACCGGCAACTTCCAGAAGTGAGACAACTACCTCGATTCCCTCTTGTAACCCTTTCAATGGAGGCGGACATATGGCAGGCGTCCCTGGTGCATACACCTCCACAGACCCCAGACAAAAATGCTAAGCGGCCCAAGAACAAACCCACCACCACTGGGAACGTCGCTCACTGAGGAGAAATTCTTACTGGAGCTAGTGCCCTTGAAATCTGCATTAGTTGACTCTACATCAGAGTTAAAATCCTTGAGAGAAGAGCTTAAGGACACAAACCAAAAAATCTCAGACATTTCTGCCCTCACTCACTCCCTGGAAACCTGGCACACCACAATAGACCCTGAGCTGGTTTCTCTTTGGCGCAAACTTGCCCGCATGGATTCTAAACTGGAAGATTTAGAGGGGAGGAGCCACAGGAATATCTAGGTCATTTTCGGTCTCCCTTGGGAGGCCAAAGGGACATCACCAAGGCCACTGATTTACGGTGATTAAAACAATTAAATTCCGTTTTCAAGACTTAAGATTCCGGAATTTCACTGGTGATTGTTACTCTAATTTCCGGATTTTATTGGGATTCTATTGTCATTCTTTTAGTATGTGCATAAATAATCAGAATTAAAGAAGGCTTAATATACAGCGCATTAAATAAAGCAAACTGAAAATAGTACAGGAAGGAATTAAAAGAAAAACAGACTTTTTTATAGATTTACTGATCTGATAGAAAATGCCAGATTCCATGAAATCTTCGTTTTTACCGGTTTTCAGGCAGCCCTAATTCCGGAATTTTACCGGATTTTCCGGTTAAAACCGAAAAACAGTGGCCTTGGACATCACCAATCCTGTTTGCCCAAAAATTGCTAAACAAAATAGTGGGACCCCCTCCTCATTCGACTATTTATATTGTGGAATGGGAAGATAGATCTCTGCTGCCTGGGTCTCCTCCTGGAGACAGACATCATCCTTTCATACTGCGCCTCCTCAGTTATTTAGATCGGCAACACATCCTGAACAAAGTTAAAGAAGCACAAGAATTGCGATGGGAAGAGCATTCCCTTCGCATTCCCCAAGACCTCTCCTCGTCTGTTCGGCAGAGAAGAGCAGCCTATCATAGGTCTATCTCTAAATTAATTGCAGCCAGTATTAAATTTAAAATGTTATACCCAGCTCACCTCCTAGTGCTTTATCAAGGTTCCTGGAACTTGAAGGCTTCTGATAACTCAGACACTGCAAGCAAAGAGCTCCCCTCCCTGTACCCAGAATTTTTCTCCCATCGTTGAGGGAACTGGCTTCATTTTTGCTCAAAAGAGACTGGGATTACCTCTCCGTAATTATGCTGTGCCTCTTACTTTCTTTTGTTTCACTTCCTCGGCTATGAACTGTGGACTGACTTACCAGCGATGGTTGGCTTCAATATTGCCTCGCTGTTTCTTCCTCAGATTTCCAACATCTTCCCAATCTGGTCTTCATGGTGATTTTTTGGACCCCAGGTTGACTGTGTGTTGAATCACCTCTTTTTTCTAACCAGAACAGCATCGATGGACTGCTTGCCACTACAATAGAGCTTCTCGAGTGTGCGCACAGTCGCACTGTCTCCTTGCGACTCTGCAAGCCTTTGTGAAGGTTGCCATTTGGCACTTACTACACTGAAGATTTATTTATTTATTTATTTATTTACGAGTTTTACCAGGAAAGCATACTGAGCAACATGCTCGATTCCAGATGCGACCTGGGGGCCGAGACCCACATACATAAATTGGAAATGCTTAGTACAGAAATGAGCAAATGCTTGTACATAACATTTTAGGAGAAAAATTACAGCCAAGGGTAGGATACATACAATCAGTTCCCCCATTGGTTTTATATTGAACCTGTTTTCATGCCTCAGACCTTGTTAATGGTTCTCTGCCAACCTCTCTTCCTTGTTCTCTGTTCTTCACTCATACTTTTCCCCTCTACTGGCCTATCACCCTTTTTTTTTTTAATTTCATCTCATTCCTCCTTTTCATTATAATCGGGGAATGCAATGTCCTGACTTAGGACAACCTTTCACTCTCCTCTCTCCTATTGTTATACAAACTTCGACTTCCACTGTTTTCTATACTTGGTATCTTCTTTTTCTATCTCTGTTTTCTTCCTTCTCCCCACTACCCCCTTTTTTCTTTTTCTCTTTCTTTTACAGGTTTCCAGACTGGATTATATTATCACTGTTGCTTCTTCGAATTGGAAGTCTTCTGTTTTCAGAGACTTTTGTCAATCTTTCCACTTTATGATGCCTAGTTGCTCTGTTTAAGTCCCCAGACTGATACCTTGTACTTAGGGCTTTCTGGGGTTGAAATCCACCACCTGCAGCTCATGCAGAACGCAGCAGGACGATTGTTAACTGGGGCTTCTCGAGCATCCCATATTACTCCCATGCTGCGCGATCTGCACTGGCTGACAATTAGGTGGTGGATCACCTTTAAAGTTGATTTACTGACTTACAAAGGCCTACACGGACTGGGTTCCAACTACTTGAAAGAGCTCCTTGTGCCTTACCATCCCGTGTGACAGCTGCATTCGGCTGACGAGGGGTTGCTAGAGATTCCAAGGGTGTCTTTGAAATCTTCCGGGGCCCGTGCATTTATGCATGCGGCCCCAACCCTCTGGAATTCTCTACCCCATCAGCTTCGGGAGTGCACAACTGTGGAGGGGTTCAAACAGGCTTTAAAAACCTTTTTATGGAATCTTGCCTATGACAGCTCCATATAACTTTGATCCTCTGTTTATTTTTGTGTGTTAGTTATTTATCTTAATGTTTATTGTTTTAAACTGGTTTCATCCTTTTGTAAAGTGCCTTGATTGCCCGAAAGGTGCTTATGTGAAATAAAATGTATTATTATTATTATTAGGACTCAGCCTGGGGTGGTAGACTGTCTGACACTAGAAGTTTCATGAATATTCCAGCTATTACTACTGTTTTAATAGGGAACATTATAGTATATTACGAGTTATGGGGGTGGGGGGCCAAGTAGTAGTGTTGAGACACAGGAAGTACTCACACATTTGTTTGTAGGGTGGGTTTCTTATTATTACTAAAGTTACAGTCTGTTTGTTCTAATTCTTACTGTGGGATTACTACTATGTGGGGTTTTGGGGTTGTCCTTATGTTTTTTGGGGATAGGGATCAGTGGTTGGTTATTTTATATTATAGTGGGGTTTTGGTATATGGGGGAGAGGGAGGGCAGGAGGGTACTGCCACAGGTAAGTGGGACTGTTTGTTGTTCTTAGATAGGTGCATAATGAGGAATACCTGCAGACACTGGGTCTCTTATCCATGTTTTTCTTTAATACATCCTGGCTAATTTTTCTATGTGTTTTTGGAATATTAAAGGGGCCCAAATGCCATCTAAAAGGATGAAGGTTATACTTCACCTCCATACCCTTCATATCGATATAGCCTTTTTGAAGGAGACCCACCTTTTACCTACTCAAATTCATTATTTGCGTAGAAACTGGGTGGGCCAAGTGTTTAGCTCCGGCTTGAGCTCCCATAGGAGGGGAACTGCTATTCCTATACATCGAAGATTACCATTTTGCCTATTGCAGGAATTCTCAGACACTGAAGGTCGATTTATAGTCATTCACATCTTACTGGGCCATATTGAAGTTATCCTCGGTTGTATTTATAGACCTAATCTGGAAGATCCAGTTTTTTTTTACAACCCTGATGACCTTATTAGCTCCATTTACCGCTTTACCAATTATTCTTGGGGGGACTGAAATTTGGTCATCTCCACTCACCTTGATAGATCAGGCCCTTCATCCCACTTCCCCTCCAAGGGTCAGAAAGCACTGCATGAACTCATGCACTCCCTTGGCCTTGCCGACCCATGGCGACTTCTATACCCCAACACAAAAGAATATTCCTTCCATTCCCTTCCCCACCGCTCCTACTCCCGCATCGATTATTTTCTCATGAATATTGATCATTTACCAGGTATATCAGCTTCTTATTCTTCCAAGATATTTTCTGACCACAACATGGTTCATTTACACCTAAATCTCTCTCCTAATTTTCATAAAGTTAAAACTTGGAAAATTCATAACCAATTACTGAAATCTGATGACTACATCCAACAACTAAGACAATTCATCACTGATTTTATACAATATAACACCCTCTCTATGCATAAACTAGATATTTTATGGAGTTCACTAAAATGTGCCTTAAGAGGGGAATTGCTTCGCCTAGCATCTAAGCAGAAAAAGCAAAGAGAACAGACTCTTTCCACCTCATAACCATATCACTGCAGCCAAACTTAATTTATCACCCTTTTCCCCAACTTATGATTGGGAAAGGGTGGAATTCCTCCATGCCCAATACAATCAGATTCTTGCTGAAAAAGCCAAATTCCTTATGTTGCGTAATAAAACCACTTATTTCAATCAGGGTGAGAGAGCAGGGAAGCTTTAAACTCTTCGACTTCGTACCCAGACTACGGACAGAATTATTACTTCCGTACTCTCATCTTCTGGTAACCTTCTTACCTCACCCAGAGACATTGCTGATGCTTTTAAAGATTCTTACTCTCATTTATATGCTCCTGTAGCCCTCTCCTTAACACCACAATCACTAGATGCTTTTCTCAATGATATTAATCTCCTAGCTCTGTCTGACTCTCAAGTTAATTTATTAAAGGCCCCCTTTACCATCTCAGAAGTGATTACGGACATCAACAGTCTCTCCTTAGATAAGACCCCAGGGCCAGACAGCTTTTCCACTAACTTTTATAAATCCTTTAAAGACACAATAGCGCCTATCCTTTTAAATACCTTTAACTTTTTTTTCCAAGAAGGCATTTCGGATTCCTCCCTGACCCAAGCTACCATAGTGGTACTCCCTAAACTGGGTAAAGATCCACTCCTTACCTCCAACTATAGACCCATCTCCCTGATTAATGTTGATTTAAAAATGTTGGCCAAAATCCTCGCTTTACGATTAGGGAATGTTTGGGAAGGATTAATAAGTAAAGAACAAGTGGGTTTTGTCAAGGGCCGTCTCTCCTCTGACCACCTCAGGAAACTCGCCTATCTCTTTTCAGTATCCAAACCTCTCTCCACGTCTGCAGCACTAATATCCTTGGATGCCGAAAAGGCCTTTGATAGGGTCTCCTGGGATTATCTTTTCATGCTCCTTCTCAAATTTTGTATCCCTCCAGAGTTTGTACACTGGATTAAAATTCTTTATTCATCCCCCTCTGCCCGGGTTCAGTGTAATGGAGTGCTTTCCACACCTTTCCTATTGCATCAAGGCACATGGCAAGGCTGTTCCCTTTCCCCAATATTTGTTTAATCTCTTTTTAGAACCTTTTATCAGGAAGCTCAGATTGTCTCCATTGGTTACGGGCATTACTTTAGGTGATGGAGACTATAGGATCTCTGTATATGCAGATGATATTTAGCTTCATGTAACCTCCCCTGCCCAATCTCTCCCTGCTATTTTCCAAATAATTACCTCTTTTGGCTCTATCTCTAATTATAAATTAAATTTGGATAAGACAGAAATTCTCCCTCTTAATAAATTTACCTTGAAATTGGATGTGGTGAATTTAGGTATCCAATGGTGCCCCGATAAATTGAAATATCTCGGAATTTATCTCCACCCTTCCCGTAAAGTCATGAGGAAACTCAACATGGATAGTTTATTACTTACTTTAAAAGAAGACACTCAACGCTGGTCTCATCTTCCCCTATCTTTACTGGGTCGAATGAGCATAATAAAAATCAACATACTACCCCGTGTATTATACCCCTTACAAATGTTTAATGATACCCTTCCCTTATCATGGTTATCTAACTTACATTGAGCTATTACATCCTTTTTGTGGCTAGGAAAAAAAACAAGACGTAGTTACACCAAACTTACCCGTTCTAAGACTGATGAAGGCTTGCAGGCCCCTAACTTTTACTTATAGTACTTGGCGATACACTTGGCCCGGATTAGATATTGGCTACCTTTTACAGATGATATCTCTAAACCTTCTTATTGTCCATTATGGGTTGATATGGAACCATTCCTTTGTATCTCTAATAACATAACTCCCAAAGCTCTCATATATACACTTAAGAAGAACCTTCCCAAGACTTTGAAAACCTCTCCAATAGGATCCACACTTCAAACGCATCATCAATTTAACTCCTTTCTCTAAACTGATGGATACAGGGATATAAGCCATCCTCTATTCCAAAATCCCAATTTCCTTATTGCTGGGAAAGTTCTCCAGTCTACCCTTTTTTGGCCCAGCATGGGGGTTGAAAAAGTGGCTGACTTGGTCACCGACCAAAAATTGATGTCCTTCCAAACTGCCAGCCTTCAGCTTAAATGGTCTCCCACCCTTGTTTTCAAATATCTCCAGGTTTCTCACACGTTGTTGAAACACTTTGGCACAGGACCATGGTCCACATCTCTCTCAAATATTTTGACACAATACCTCGCCTTTCTTCCACCATCCCACTTAATTGCGTATTCCTATAAGTTTTTACAAACTACAAAAACTAGTCTGGAAACACAAACGCACTATTGGTGGGATCAGAAGTTGTTACCAACAATGCCTCACAGGCCCTGGCCAAAGATCTGGAAACATCTCTACTGTTACATTAAATGGGACAGATATAGATATATGTAATTTCAGATTAACCACAACCTGTATTACACCCCTGCCAAATTACATCAAATGGGTTCTCGGACATCCAATCAATGCACAAGATGTAATCAAACTCCAGGAGATTTACTACATATGTTGTGGTCATGTGCCAAAATCTTTTCATGTTGGGCTCATATTCAATCACGTCTAGATCCCTTGTTAAACCCTCAGAGAAATTCAATCCTGAGATTTGCATATTGGGGGATTTCTCAGAGGTTGCAGGGGGTTCCCAAAGGGCACATATGGCATTGATATCAGCCTATGCCATAAAAGTAATCCTTAGGCATTGGTTGGACCATACAATGCCTAGTCATGTAGAATGGTATCATGAGATTATGTTTGCACTCCAAGCAGAATGTATCATTGCTGGAGTCACAAACACCCTTCAGAGATACAAAAGTGTTTGGGATCCCCTTTACGCTCTTCTGCAGATACAACAGAATGCAGGTAATACATTGACTTAGGAATTCTACTTTCTTTTTCTTGAATGGGACCCTAATAACCAGATTCTATTGCCTTTTTATTTTATATCTTGTGGCAGTAGGGGAGGGGGAGGATATGGGAGGGGGTACAGACAATGGTTTGGTGTATTACTTCTTATACCATTCTTTTGTATGCCACTTGTTGTTGCACTTACTGTCACTTCTTGTCACTGTGGCTTGTTCTACCATTTCTGACTGATGTCTGTACCCAGTTTATACAAAAATTCAATAAAGCATTCTTAATTTAAAAAAAAGAAATGCATGGTGCCAAAAGGCCTCTCACACAGTCTGCAAAGGGTACCAACAAAAGACACAGACACAAGTTTCATCCTTACTTAATAGAATGAGGGGAACGGGAATAGAGTTATCTTCTCAGATAGCAGAAGTTAAGCAAAAAATGTTAAATTTTGAGAAATAACAGACACATTTTTTAGCAATACAGCAGAGATTTAGTACATGGGGTACCAAAGAAGAAGTTAATTCATGCATGATTAAGACACCTCACAGGAATCTAACCTCCTTAAAAAAATCAGATGGGACCTTAACTACTAATAGATTTGAAGTGCAGCAGGTAATGCAAACACACATACAGGAAAGACTTCGGGGGGTGGGGAGAATCATCTCTATTCGATAATGTAGAGGTACCATGTTTAACAACAGAAGAACAGGTAGTGTTACTTGAGCCATTTACAACAGAGGAAGTAGGAGCAGCTATTAATTCATTATCCAAGTGTACTACCCCTGGGAAAGATGGAATTTCTACAAAGAATTCATTGACCAAGTGGCTCCTATGCACAGAAAAGTATTTATGGCTATACTGAAAATGTGAAAAGTAAGGAAAAGCATGTCAGAAGGGGTTATGATTTTCCTGTATAACTCAGGAGATCAAACTGATATAAACAAGCATTTGTCAGTGCCGAATGTTGCTTGCTTCTATGTGCTGTTTAGGTATTTGGAAGTCATTGGGTGGAAATGTTGAAAATTTTAGAACTTCTGACGTCTCGCGTGAGAACTGCATAGCGGGACGCTAAATAAAACAGTCATTTACAGGATTTTTCACCAAATTTTCAACATAGCCATTTTAAGACCTCTGCCCATGAACAGTGTCACTGTGATTTTGTTAATGTGTCCCATACATTGAGTTTGCACCCGACTGCGCCATTGTGCGCTACATGCGTGGATCACGTTTTGGGCAGGATGTGAAAAATGACAGCTGTACTGCTCATAAGGAGGTGTGGTAAAATGGCAATGTTGAAAATCTGGAGTGAAAATATTGAAATTTTAACGAACTTTCTGAGCCTCGCGTAGGAACTGCTAGCCTTTTCGTAAAACAGTCATTTTAGATTTTTCACCAAATTTTCAACATAGCCATTTTAAGACCTCTGCTCATGAACAGTGTCACTGTGATTTTCTTAATTTGTCCCGTACATTGATTTTGCACACCGATCAGCCATTCTGTGCTACATGGGTGGAAACACATTTTGGGTGAGATGTGAAAATGACAGCTGTACTACTCATAAGAAGGTGTGGTAAAATGGCAATGTTGAAAATCTGGAGTGAAAATATTGAAATTTGCGAACTTATGAGTGTGTAGGGACTATAGCATGCGCTCGTAAAAACAGTCATTTTGGAATTTTGGCACAAATTTTTCAACATGGGGTTTTTGGACCCTTCTTATTAATGATGTCACTGTCATGGCGGTATTCGGACTCAAGGGTGATTTCGAGTCACTGCGCGGAAATCACCCTTCGGCCTGAATAACGCCATGACAGTGAAATCATTCATGAGAAGGGTCCCAAAAGCCCCATGTTGAAAATTTGGTGCAAAATTCCCAAAATGCCTGGAGATATGTACAGGTACGTTGAAACCCCTATCTAGGCCATTATACAGCTTACTGGCATTTCCTCAGTTCGCGGTCAGCTTTGAAGAGTGCAGACGTGTTCCCAGTCCACCAAGATCATCGCGCCGGAGTCTGGAGGTAAGTATGGGGTATGGGGCTGTGGGGAGTCTGGAGTGCGCAGTGGGTGGGTGCGGGTTGTGGGAGGGGTGGTAGATGCTCCAGCGAGACCGTTTTGTTTTTCAGGTAAAAATTAAAAAGGCGATGGTGGGACCATTTGCCATGCTGGGGTGGGCTCCCAGCGTGGCACAGGATTTGATGGGGGCTTTTAGCCGACTGGGGATTGGGCACCCCCATCGGCCTATGGACTGATTGCCAAGCAGGGTGGGCTCCCAGCGTGACACCTGGGGGGAAGGCGCCAGCTCAGCCCGGCGGGGATTGGGCACCCGTCGGCTACACAATGCGTGTGAGGCAGCGTACTACGTGGGGGGAAGCTAGCTTCTTATCTCCTGCTCACTGAGCGTAGCTCCCCTTTCAACTGATGCCACTGCATTTTGGAGCGTGTAATAGACAGCTCCAAAATGCATTGGCTTACAGGGGCCGCGCCTGCCAGCTCACTGACTGAATTGGAGGAGGAGGTGACACACCTCCGAAATCTCCGATGATGGCACTATGTTTCTTGCAATTGCGTGCAAGCAACATATAAATTGGAGACCACTTAGTTTGCTCACTTCAGATTATAAAATTCTGGCCATATTACCTGCAGTGAGATTAGCAGGAGTAGCAAAAAGACTGATACTAGATATACAGCCAAGTCCATGCCAAGGTGGAATATTACTCAAAATTTAATATTTCTTAGAGAAATAATACAGCAAGGTTTGGATATGAAATTGGATAGGTATGTAATTACCATTGATCAAGAAACAGCTTTTGATGCCATTAGGCATGAGTATTTATAGAAGGTTCTAGATAAATATGGCATCCCAGAAGGTTTCAGACACCTAGTGGAACTTTTAAATAAGGAAGCACAGGTATGCCCTATGATTAATTGTATTTGCATAATGGGGTGAGGCAAGGGTGCCCATTTAGCCCGTTGCTTTATGTTTTCGATTTAGATCCTGTAGTATGCTTACTAGAAAAAGATGAAGGAATTTTGTCCATTATGAATGAAGTAGGAGATGTACAGGATACAGTAAAGTAATGGCTTATGCTGATGATTGTGTGATGACCACTGCAACTTTGGAATCAGGGAATAGGATGTTGCATATTTTTGAAAGCATCCTACTTGAATCAGGAATAAAAACAAGCATTTGTCAATGCCGAATGTTTGCTTGCTGGCATTGGCATTGGTAGTGTAGAAGTTACAGAGCTGCATAATAGAAATGGCAGTGAAGTATTGAACTGAAGCCAACCTCACCACCACCCTGCAGAGAGTGACAAGCATTGGGGTGTGCCTTTGGGTCGTCAGGCATAACTGCCACGCCATTTCACCACACCCTACCCTGCAGACACTGACAAGTGTCATGGTGTGCCTTGGGGTCTTTGGCCCTTATGCGCACCCCATTCCATCAGGAAATATGGAGGTGGGTGCGGTATAGGAGAATGGGGTGAACTTTGGGGCCGAAGAGTCCAAGGCATACCTCAATGCCTCTCACTGGCTGCAGGATGTGGAATGCTACGAGCATTACAGGCAAGTATCCCAAGTCACACCCCTGATGCCTGTCATTCTCTACAGGGTGGGGCGTTATGGTTGGAAACCCTAACACCTCAGGCATTCGTTGGTATTTTCACTCCAAATTTTCAACATGGTTTTTTGTGACCCCCACCTCATAAACAGTGGCAATATCAGTTTGTTAGCCGAAAGCTGCTTATGCACAGCGACTATGGCATTTAGCACCACAGGTGCAAAAACACATTCGAACAGGATGTGAAAATGTCAGCTGTACTGTTCATGGGAGGTGTAAAAATGACAATGTTGAAAATCTGCAGTCAAAATATTAAAAAAACTGGTGAAGTCACGGGCGTGCATAGAAACTGTGCAATGCACACCCGTAATGTAATTAGGTTGGGGATTTTTTACAGCAGATTGTCAACACAGGCATTTTGGGACCTCCGATCATGAACAGTGTCACTGTGATTTTCTTTATCTGTCCCGAACAATGATTTCCCACAGCGACCACGCATCTCTGTGCTGAAAGTGTGAAAACACATTTCAGCCATGTTGTGAAAAATGACAGCTGTACTGTTCATAAGGAAGTGTGGAAAAATGCCACTGGTGAAAATCTGGACTGAAAATATTACAAAGTCATGAACTTACGAGGGTCCGTGGAAACTGCACAATGCTCACTCGTAACACAATCATTTTATGGACTTTTGTCACCAAATTTTCAAAATAGCCATTTTAAGACCTCTGCTTATGAACAGTGTAACTGTGATTTCCTTAATCTGTCCCAAACATTGCTTTCGCACACCGACTGCACCATTGTGCGCTACATGTGCAGAAACACATTTGGGGTGACATGTGAAAAATGGCAGCTGTACTGTTCAAAAGGAAGTGTAATAAAATGGCAATGTAGAAAATCTGGAGTGAAAATATAGAAAATTCGCAAACTTACGAGCGTGCGTAGGAACTGCACAACGCACGCTCGTAAAACAGTCATTTTTAGGAATTTTTTCACCAAATTTTCAACATAGCCATTTTAAGACCTCTGCTCATGAACAGTGTCACTGTGATTTTGTTAATGTGTCCCATACATTGATTTCGCACACCGACTACGCCATTGTGCACTACATGGGCGGAAACATGTTTTGGGCAAGATGTGAAAAGTGACAGCTGTACTACTCATAAGGTGGTATGGTAAAATGGCAATGTTGAAAATCTGGAGTGAAAATATTGAAAATTCGTGAACTTACGAGCGTGCGTAGGAACTGCGCAATGCACGCTCGTAAAACAGTCATTTTTAGGAATTTTTCCACCAAATTTTCAACATAAGCTTTTTGAGAGTCCACCTTATGACAGTACAGTGTCGTTTTATTACTCAGTCCCGAAAGGTGATTTCGCACAGTGACTGCGAAATCACCCTTCGGGCCCGAAGAACGCCATGACAGTGAGATCATTCATGAGAAGGGGTCCCAAAAACCCCATGTTGAAAATGTGGTGCAAAAATTCCAAAAAATGGCTGAGATATGCAGCAAAGTTGAAAAAAACCCTATTCATTACATTATACAGCTTACTGGCATTTCAGTTTGCGGTCGGCTTTGAAGAGTGAAGGCGTGTTCCTGGTCCACAAGATCGTCATGCGGAGTCAGAGGTAAGTATGGGGTAAGGGGTGGGAGGCAGGGTGTGCAGTGGGTGGGTGCGGGTTGTGGGAGGGCAGGGAGAAGCACCGAGGACAGTTTTTGATTTGCAGGTTTGTTTCCTTTATATGACAACGAGGACGTTTGCCCACGCTGGGGTGGGCTCCCAGCGTGGCACAAGCAACTGGTGGTGCGGTGGGGGCGTGGAGCCGGCGGGGATTAGGCACCCTGTCGGCAATAGCATTTGTTGCCACGCTGGGTTGGGCTCCCAGCGTGGCACCCTGTACTGAGGGGAAACAGTGGAGCCAATGGGAGATTGGGCACCCCGTCGGCTATACAGTGTGCCACGCTTGGGGTGGGCACCCAGCGTGGCACATATAACTCTGCTGCGGGGTGCAGCACAGCCACGGGGATTAAGGCACCCGTCAGCTACACAGTGTGGCGGGCCAAACACACGGCTGCCTGGCGCCGTGTGTGTGTGTGTGTGTGTGTAGGGGAGGCGCATGAGTGGCGATATCTGATCGCTGCTCACTGGAGCGTAGCTCCCCTTTCAACTGTACTCCACTGCATTTTGGAGCTGTCATAGACAGCTCCAGCAGGCATTGGAGAACTGCGGCCGCACCTGCAAAAACACTGACTGAATTGGAAGAGGGCTGCCACACCTCCGAAAACTTGGATGATGGCACTATGTTTCTTGCACATGCGTGCAAACAAACATAATAAATAGAGGAAAAAGCAAGGTATTGGCTTTCAGTAAAGCCCCAGTAAGAACAGAATTTCCTTTACAGGTGACAAAAGAATGTATTCAGATCTTACAGATTTATTATGGTATACAGGAAGCAGAGAAAAGGAATTGGGATTCTGTATATGAAGAGGCCTTTTCAAAAGTGCAAACCTGGAAGTCATGGAAAATGACAAGAAAAATGCGTATATCTTTTAAGGGCCTACATAGCGCCTATATTTCTGTATGTTTTTCATGTGTTCCCACTAGCTTTTATTATACATGCAAAAGTAATGAATTTGTGTTTCAATTTATTATGGGGTAGTCTTTTAAATCCAGTGAAAAGATATCATACTTATCGGCCATGGAAACAAGGCAGGTTAGACATGATACAGCCATCAGTATACTTGTTTGGAAATTTCTTTTTTACAAATATTAAAGCATTGGTAATAGGTGAAGTTGGAATGGGTTGTAGATCAATGAAACATTGGGAGCAGGTTTTCCTTACAGCATGGGGAAGGGAGAAGTGGCATGCTACAGAGAAAGTATTACCAAAATACATACAAACCTGCTTAAAGCGTATTAGGTTGTGGAAGACTGGATTATTAGAGTAAACAGAAAACAGTTTTATGCTACTATAGTGGAACAATGCTATTATGAAGAGCCAGTCTTTTTGGTTGATACAAAGATAAATTGCACCTTGTTATTGGAAGGTATGTTAGAAAAAAGAATTCTGCCAAAAATGAGAGATACAATGTGGACATGTGGTTATGAGAAATTAAATATAAGGGGAAATCACAAAATCAAACCAAAAGATGAAAGAGTGTGTTTAGAAAGAGGATGTGGGGGTCAGATTGAAACAATGAAGCACTTATTTTTTGTTCCCATATACATGAGGGATATGGAAGTTGTTAGATGCATTTTGGAACATACAGTGCTTTCAGTATATGAGCTATGAAGTACCAATATACGGACAAGTAGAGGGGCAATGGCTTCAATGGAACAAGAGTACAGTAATGGTTATTTTAGTCTGTGTAAAATGGGTGATTTGGCATGTTAGGTGTCAACGTTTTTTACAAGGAGAAATAGTAACTTACAGGACTTATTATTTAAACTACAAGCTGAATTAGATTGGATATATAAATAAAAGGAAAAATGTTTTGGTCAGACAGTGCGTACAGAAATATGGAAAGGAGTTGATTGGGTGGGACAGGGACAAACGGGTAACAGGAATGTTTATTTTTGAAACAAGATATTAGTGCACAAACCTATGGCTTTACTTTGATATTTAATTTGTTTGTTTTTTTTTTATTATGGATGTTGCTTTGTTAGTATGTATTATTTTCTGTTTAGTTTTGGGGTTTAGTTTAGGGTTTAGATGTAATATGTAACCAGGATTGTTTTTGAATTACTAATAAAAAATTCTCCTACTCTTTTCGAGAAGTGCCATGGGATCTTTAACGTCCACCTGAACCAGCAGGTGGGACCTCAGTTTAACGTCCCATCCATAAGACGGCACCTCAGGAGTGTAGCACCCCACTCATGCTGCACTACATTGTCAGTATTAGGATTTAACCCAAGTGCCTGGTGTGGGGATAGAACCCACAGCCTTCTGATCTTCCGGCCTCAGAGGCAAGCGTGCAACCTGCTGAGCCACTAACATGGCTAAAGTAATGTTCCACATGATTCTTTTCCTCTTAAAACTTCATTCATTCAGAATAGCAGCAAGTTAAAACAACCCTCCTGGGTAAGGGAGAAAGACAAACAAAGCTCTGATGTTTCACCTGGTCACAGGCTTTTTCAAATATCTTTGAAAAAGCCTGTAACCAGATGAAACATCAAAGCTTTGTCTGTCTGTCTCCCTAACCCAAGAGGATCATTTTACCTTGCTGCTATTCTGAATAAATCAAGTTTTAAGAGGAAAAGAATCGTGTGGCACTTTAATTTATCTGGTGTGTCTGGTTTGTGCCGTGACTTTCTGTTGAGACATTAAACGAGAGTGCAAAGAAGCTATATATTATCCGAGGGTATTGGAACAACTGTTGCAGCAGTTAAATTCATAGGGGACCTGTGAGAAAACAAGCAGGTACCCGGTCAAGATGAGCTCCAATTCCTCAGTCAAGAAGTCTATAGCAGAAGATAAACATCACTCTTCTGACTTGCTGCAACACATTTTGGGTACATCAGCTGTGGTGGAGGTACAAGTGGAAGGGAGGCTGACCCAGGTCCTTTTAGACAGTGACTCACAGGTTACCATTGTTTTCACTGACTGCAACAAATGATATTTGTCACATAAGAAGACTGAATGCCTGGAAGGATTAAATGTGTGGGGCCTCAGTGATTCCACCAACCCCTATCTTAGATATATATCTGGTTGTGGATATCTTTTCCTATGAAGGTAGCTGGTGTGGAGGGGCTTGAGGAAACTTTAGCCCTAGTATGTCCCAGAACTGGACTAAGGGAGGATGTGCCATTATCATGGGGATGAACATCCACATGATTGCCAGGTTGTGCCAAATGTGCGAGGAGCTGCAAAACCAACAGAGAGCCCCTGTTCAAGGACAAGTGAACAGACTGGTGAGATGTGCTTGCACCAGGTTTGAACAACCTGAAGTGAAAGATGAGGATGTAGTAGGCACAATGTGGAGAAAGGAACCTCAAGAATTGACTTTACCTCCCAGTGCTGAGTGTAATGTCCAAGGAGAGGTGCATTTCACAAAGGATGTGACGCAGAAGCTGCTGATGCTGGATGCCCCAAAAGAACATAGACTTCCAAGTGGATTGTTGGTGAAACCCAGTGTGTTGCCCTCCAAGGCATACCAGTATGTATGGAGAGTAGTAGTTTAAGTCAAGAATGTCTTGGATCATGACATGATCATATAGAAAGGGAGGACCCTTGCCAGAATTTTCCCTGTATACACTAGTGCAAAACAAGCCAAATACCCAGACTTCTCCAGGAAGACTGGACCCTAATATATTCAGCTTCAGAGAATCTCTGCTTAAAAGGAGTTAATCCAGGGGAGGCTGGCTGTGAAGAAGAATGTCTTCTTCCTCGAGGAATGGGACATGCACTGTGCCAGAGGATTTGATTCAGTTACATGACTTCAGAACCTTCCAAGAAAGATCTAGATGGTTGGCACCTGCAGACCCAGATGACATCAGGTGAAACCTGCAGGAGATGCTGGCAGCTGGAATAATTCAGGAATCCCACATCCCATATTTCTCCCCGATAGTGGTTGTGAGAAAGGAGAATGGGGCAGTTTGCCTTTGTGTCGACTACTGGACCTTGAGCAAGAGAATTATACTGGATCAATACATCACTCCAAGGATTCAGGATGCACTGGATTGTTTAAACAGCAGCAAGTGGTTCTCTGTTCTTGACCTGAGGAGTGGTTACTACCAAATACCATTGGCTCCAGAAGATTGAGAGAATGCATTCATCTGTCCAGCATGATTCTATGAATTTCTCAGGATGCTCCAAGGGATCTCGAGGGTCCCACCCATGTTTCAGAGGCTCATGGAGAGGGCAGTCAGAATCATGAATTTACTGGAATGCTTGGTGTACCTTGATGACATTATTGTGTTTGGAAAATCTGCAGAAGAGAATGAAACACGGTTATGTAACCCCCCCCTCCCCCCCTTCGGTTGGTGCTTATCTGGTGCCCCAGGAGCACCTTTTTGCTCTTGCTTCCCCACTGCTTTCTGCCACCAGTCCCAGGTCCTACTCCCATATTAAGTCCCCACCCAGCCCATGCATCTGTTTTAATGCCCTAAAGAGGCCGGGAGAGCAGACCAGCCACTCGCGCATGCGTAGTAGCGCCCGACTGTTCTCTGGCCACTGTGGTGGCTAAGATATTACCACCCCAGTAATCCTGACCCCCAGGATGGCTTAGTTGGGGTTGAACACATGAGGAGGGTGCATAAAAAGTGGCTTCAAAGGTTATTTTAGAAGCACCTATAGCGCGTACGTATCGGGGAAAATTTACATATGCATAAGGTTCCATGACTATTAATGAGCTGCCTGCTGCCTGGGGGGGGACTGTGCAAATCCAAAGCAATGACCAGCAAATTGAAGGGTTTCAGGATATAACACTGCAGCCAGGGGAAGCAGAAAAGGGCTGCTACTGAACTATGGGGCATTTGTGACTTGAAACTATGTTATTTGGCTGCACAAGCATGTAAAAGTAGGGACTGTTGTTAAAAAAATAGAAACACAGAAACATAGACTTTGACAGCAGATAAGGACCACTTGGCCCACCCAGTCTGCCCATTTCCCTACCAACTAGATAAGCTGCAGATCCTAGTTAACCAACAGCCTACTTCCTCCTACCTCCACTAGAAGTGCTTTATGTTTGTCCCATGCATTCTTGAATTCCCACACTGTTTTTGACCCCATGACCTCCTCAGGAAGGCCATTCCATGTACCCACCACCCTCTCCAGGAAAAAATACTTCCTCATGTTGCCCCGGAGCCACCCCCACCATCTTCAAATTGTGCCCCTTGTTCTTGCGCATCTCTTTTTCTGAAAGATGCTACCCTCTTGGACTTTATTGATTCCCATGAGGTACTTAAATGTTTCTATCATGTCTCCTCTCTCCCTCCTTTCCTCGAGGGTATACATATTAAGCTCCTTTAGTCTCTCTTCATATGGCTTCTGGTGCAGACCCTGCACCATTTTAGTTGCCCTCCTCTGGACTGCCTCAATCCTGTCTATCTCCTTGCGGAGATGGGGTCTCCAGAACTGCACACAGTATTCCAGATGGGGTCTCACCAACTGTCTGTACAGAGGGATAACAACTTCTTGTTTTCTACTGGTGATGCCTCTCCCTCTGAATCCCAGTATCCCCCAGCCCTCCTTACTGCTGTCTCACATTGCTTGCCTACCTTTAGGTCATCTGATATGACTACCCCCAGGTCCCTTTCCATTTTTGTTGTTAGTACCTCCCCCACATTGTGTATTCTTCCCATGGGTATTTGTTTCCCAGGTGCAGTACTTTGCACTTCTTTGCATTGAATCTAAGTTGCCATACTTCTGACCATTCCTTCAACCTTGCCAAGTACCTTCTCATCCTTTTCACTCCCCCTTGTGTATCAACCCTGTTGCAGATCTTTGTGTCATCTGCAAAGAGGCATACTTTTCTTCCAGTCCCTCTGCAATATCACCTATAAAGACATTAAAGAGGACCGGTCCCAGTTACTGAACCCTGCAGTACCCCACTAGTAACCCCCCTTTCTTCGGAGAGGACTCCATTTACTATTACTGTCTGCATCCTGTTGTCCAGCCAATGTTTTACCCAGGTTACAACCCTGGGACCCATTCCCAGGCTGGCTAACTTGTTTATTAATCTTTTGTGTGAGACTGTGTCAAATGCCTTGCTATAGTCTAGGTAGGCCATGTTCACAGCCCCTTCCAGGTCTACTACTTTGGTCACCCAGTCAAAAAAATCTATTAGATTTGTCCGACGCGACCTTCCCACTCTGAATCCATGCTGCCTTGGGTCTTGTGCCCCACTGGCCTCTAGGTACTCAACAATTCTTTCCTTCAGAAGTGATTCCATCATTTTCCCTACCACTGAGGTCAAACTAACAAGTCTGAAGTTTCCTGCCTCTGTCTTGCTCCCACTTTTGTGAAGGGGAATCACATCCACCCTCCTCCAGTCCTCAGGTACCACACCATCCTCCCATGATTTGTTAAAAAGGGTAGTCAGTGGTGTCACTAGTTCTCCCCTTAGTTCTTTTAGAATTCTGGGGTGAACCCCGTTAGGCCCCATTGCTTTGTCCACCTTCAGTTTTAGTTCTTTCAGGACCCTTTCTTCTGTGAATGGACTGGTATCAACCCCACTATCCAGAGTGCTTCTATTGTTTGGTTTAGGTACCTCCCCCTCCTCTTCTTTCGTGAATACTGAGCAGAAGTATTTGTTCAGTAGCCCTGTTTTTTCACTGTCACCCTCTGCCCACCCCTCCTTCCCTTTATTAAGCCTCACTATCCCTCCCTTGCTCTTTCTTCACTCCCTAATGTACCTATAAAATGTTTTATCCCCCTTTTTAACTGAGTTGGCTGTTTTTTCCTCAGTTTGGGCCTTTGCTATTCTGACTGCCTTCCCCACTTCCTTCTGCTTTAACTGATACAGTTCTATGTCCTGCTCCTTCTGTGTTTCCTTATACTCTACTTCCTGAATGCTACTTTTTCTCCCTAACCCTCCCCGCCACCTCTTTTGAGAACCATAGTGTTTTTTTCATTCGTTTTGTTAATTTGCTTCACACAAAGGCTTGTTGCCTCTGTGATGACTGTTTTGATTTTCTTCATTGTTCTTTCATCCCTCCTTCTTGCCCATTTGCTAGGGCTTTTCTGAGGCACTCTCCTATTTTCCCAAAGTCAGCCATCATAAAGTCCAATACCCTTGCTTTTGTATGGCTTGATTCTACTGCTGTGTTTATCACGAACCACACTGTTTGGTGGTTGCTTGTTCCCAGATGGCTACCCAATTCTAAATCCGAGATCCTCTCACTGTCCCCGTTTGAGAGTACCAGGTCTAAGATTGATCCCTCCCACATGGGCTCCAACACTAGCTGTCTGAAGCATGCCCCCTGTAAACTATGCTAGATAGTGTATTAAGTTGTCATCTTTGATATTATGACCCCCAGGGACAGTCAATCAATAACTTAGGTGCCCAAAAGTTGTTGAAATGACTTACAGGAGAGGTGTGAGCTAATGTTAGGTGCCAAAGACCCTTTTTCAATGAATAATCAAAGGAGGTTAATGATTATTAATAATTTTAAGTGACAGCAGGATCTAATCAATCAGAAGCTGAGATTTTTGGGTGAAACCCCAGGGACCTTGGGCAGTTTGAGCAGTCTGCTCTGGGCTCTGATCGAGTCAAAAAGGGCTCAGACTTTGTGTTGGGAAGGCAGGAAGCCTTTCACAGGACTTAATTGGCCAGTTGGTCAATGGTCTGATAGTCAGAAAAAAGGATCTTCTCTGGCTGAATGAACTGCAGTGTTGCAGCTGAACATGCAAGAAACGTTGATGAAAGCTCCTAGTGGTTTTGGAGATCCAGTGTTGCAGTGAGCATGCATCAGTGTGGAAGAACCCTGAGCCAGTGAAAAGGGTGGTTTGGAACTGTGTGTGTGCCAGAGCTGACAGGTGGCACTGTGCCTGAATCTGAGTACATTGGAGGAAAAAGGTTTGCAGGTACCCAGAGTTCTGCAGCCTATTGTTTTTGCTGAAAACCAGCTGTGGAAAGGTGGCTATTGACCACAGAGACTGCAAGTCACTATCCAAAAGCCACTGGAAAGGTGGAAATTGGAGAACTTGTTGCTTCACGCCTGTTTTAAAAAAGGAGGCAGTGTAGCGCTATGGTTTAGGGCTCTGAGCTGCAAACCTGGAGACCTGGATTTGAATCCCACAGCCCCCATTTGCATACTGTGTGACCCTGAGCAAGTCACTTAACTTCCTTGTGCTCCCAGGTCACAACCGGAAACAAGCTTTGTCTTAGTGTGCCTTTCCTGGTTAAACAATTTCTCCAGTCCTTTTCCTTTCACACCAGAGCTGTTTGTTCCTGCCCAGGAGAAAGACAAAAACTGAAAATCTTCACAGCTGCAACTTGGAGCCAGGTAGGGAAACAGCAAACCCCTATCAAGTGAGGAAGACTTGGTTGCAGGGGACCACGGGCATGTACCTGAATGCTAGAGCACTCTGGACCCATTACAGGAGCCAGACTGTGGGGTCGCTCCTGGGTCTGGGTTCCTTGTGGCCTAGTAGGCCTTCAATCTGGGCTTCGTAATCTGGCCTGCTTGGTGGGCTGAAGATGACAAGCTGAAAGAGTCTTCAAGCAAGTCAGAAGGTGACAAGCTGCAAGAATCTTCAAGCAAGTCCAAGGTCGGCCAGCTGTTAGCCATTGATTGGCCTTCTGGACCAAAAATCCCTGCCCCTTTGCTTGCTGCCCTTGGGAGTGGTTGATTCTGAACTGCCTGAATGTACTGTGCCAGTAGCTGAGCTCCAGTCTGCAGGATCGTGAGTAACCCAACACTTGCCCTGTAAAAGGGGAGTAGAATTTAAAAATTGCTACCATCCTAAAGAGTTACTTTGAGGGCCCCAATGCTGGCCAACCCACGGCATCTAGCAGGCCTGTGTTAAACCTGGGTACTCAGTCAGGACAAATGGGACATAGGAGGTGTGCACTAGTACCAGTGGGGGTGGGCATTCTCAGTGTTCTGGCCTACGGGCCCTGTTAACCTTAATCAGCATTTTTTTCTCTTCTTCACAGCAATCCTGAGCCCCGGTACCCCCTTTCCTAGCCCTTCCCCTAAAACAAAGCTGTGTTTTGTTCTTTGTATTTCCTGTGTTATGAGCATATCATTGGTTACAGCTGCTAAGTATATATGTGTTACAGTATTGGTGAACACCTGGATATTCAGTGTGTGAGGTGACTGGAAAGGGAGGTGGGTGGGTAGGTACAGCATCCCAGGGGGTTGTACTAATCAAACACCTGGCCCACTGTTACTTTACTCTGGATGGAGGCACTGTGCTACTTTCTTTCTATTTTGGGATAGAACCCCCCAACCACCATCACAACAGAACCCAGGCCCTTTAACCTGTGTGGTAGTCAACAGGCAAGGGTAGCCCATTGGCACACGGCGCCTGGGCTACAGTTATTTAAAGTCCTTGACAGGCTGGAAGAGTTTGGGCTTAAGTTCTCTGTGGACAGATGTCAATTCTTTCAGCCCTCAGTGAAGTATGTCAGCCATATAGTGCCTTTACAAGGCATCCAAACAGATCCTGGAAAGGTAAAAGACCTCACAAGTTGACCTAAACCCAGACTATTAAAAGAGCTTCAGAGATTCCTCGGATTCTGTGGCTATTACAGAAGGTTTGTGAAGGACTGTTGTAACCCCCCTGCAAATGGGGGTTCCCAAAAGACTTCCAGGAGCTTGCTTGAATGCTCCAAGCCTGAATGGTGTTTGGCGTTTAAGCCATTTATCAGTGAGTGTTTTTAGAACCTCTGGTACTGTCTCTTTAAGAGCTGTCTGCTTGCAGACATAATTAGTTTGTATGGGGGACTGTGTGCTTCTCTGTTTGAGTACCACTCGAGCTGCTGCCAATTCACTCCATTTTTGCAGTCACTAGGAGTGCAAAGGAACCTATCTGAAAGATGTAACTGTTTGCCAGAAATCATTTACAGTAATAATGAAATTACAGTTTGTCTAACCTGCTTTCTTTGCAGTCAGAACTGTGTCTGCCTAGTTCCCCATTCTGGTTTTGAACTGCTGAACTGGACCAATCAGGTGGGGTAAGCTAGCTCTAAAATGGTGCCTTGACGAATCAGAACTTGGACTCATAATCTGAGCCAGCCACAAGAGGATTGCATGGGCAGTGACTCTGGGAGATGTAGTTTAGACTTGCGCCTTTTGGACCAACAGCAGCAGTCTATTGTGGTGACAGCCAATCCAGTCAAGAACTGGGAGGAACTCAAAGGAAGTGCCAGTTTTGTCTGTTGGAGTTTCAGTTGAGCTTTGGCAGTGAAGGGAAAGGAACCCTGTGCTCCTTCAGTGCACAGTTTTAGTCAAAAACATGTGCAAGGTCCAGAGTTCGGTCTGCAGCTTGTTAGGACTGAATCGTCCTGTGAAGAAAATCAAGGATATCTGAAGAGTAGAAACCAGGCTCACCCTGTAGAAGACTGGAGGAATTGCTGAAAATTGCACTCGGTCTTTCAGGAACTGAATCTGCTGTGCTCCTCCCGGTATTGTGCAGTAATTGCTATCGGGATACCAGATGCAGCCTGCCTGGTATAGTGCTTTCTTTTACCATATAAATGTGTGAAGAGGTTTGTGTACCTCAAGTGAATCCTGCTGCCATTAAGTGACTTTTGCCTGTGACTGTTTACCATATAAATGTGTGAGGAGTCTCTTGGAGCTCAAGAGTAGCCCTGCTGACATTGAAGGACCCTATCTTATTTGGAGGTCGTGAGTACTAATTCAGGGTCGCTCCCTGTTGAATTGCCACATTGAATCCAAATGGAATTACTGTACTGCTGACTGTTTAATTCTCCTTTTCTCTGTGTGAAAGGGCCCCTACCAGCTGCCATGGTTTGGACTAGCCACTAGGGCTTGGGTACCAGGGACAGTAACTGATAGGGATAGGCCTGTGCACAGAGCCATAGGTAGATGAGTAGAGTGATAAGCTAATTAACCTGATTTCCCCCTGTCCTTGTTATATCCCCCTAAATAAATCAGAGCTGCTTGTTTCAGCAAAGTTATACTGCCTGAGGTATTTGTCTATGTTAAAGTACTATACTGTGATTGTTGCACTGTATCTTATTTCACAGGAGGTCCCAGTGCCGGAACCAGTCCTGGGGGTAAGTGTATACTGTAAAGGTAATTCTGATGTATTGTGTGGGCCACTAGTGGGAAGAAAGGGGGGTTGCAGTGTCCCAGAGGGCTGTGACCAAGTTAGTTTAACTATTGTAAACCCTGACCTCTGGGTGGAGGCACCCGCCATTGGATCCAGGCCCCTCAACCTGTTAGTGGCAAATCAGGCAGGGGTAGTAGCCCCTGGGATAGCGCCATCTAGGGGTTACACTGTACTAAGGTGATCATAGGTGGTGGAGCCAGGGGGTCAGTCAACCCCTTACTTTTGTAGCTGAAGCATCGGACATTGAATTGAACAGCGCTCCAGGCAGAGGCGTTCTTTGCAGTTCTGACCCCTCACTTTTTGGTACACTCCTTCACCACTGAAGGTGATTCATCCACTTCTGGGTTTGCTGCAAGGCTACCCACCTGCGAATGAAAAGAAAAGGCCTGATAACAAAGTTCCTTTGCCCAAGACGTACTTCCATACAAATGAAACCTTTGGCATTAGGTGGGCCCCCGCCTGAGATGAAGCCTTTCAAGAGGTCATTCATCAGCTGACAAATGTTTGCATCCTGGTTTATGCTGACCCATCAAAACCTTACATATTACACAC
This sequence comes from Neoceratodus forsteri, assembly GCA_016271365.2. Classification (NCBI taxonomy): domain Eukaryota; kingdom Metazoa; phylum Chordata; order Ceratodontiformes; family Ceratodontidae; genus Neoceratodus; species Neoceratodus forsteri. The sequence goes on from CM028132.1 coordinate 1,364,501,140, forward strand.
CGATGCAACCTTCAGTGGGTTGGGAGCCATTCTTTACCAGGAATACCCTGAAAGACTGTGCCCTGTTGCTTATGCCAGTCAGAGCCTTACACTTTCTGAACGAAACTACCCTGTGCATAAATTGGAATTCCTAGCATTGAAGTGGACCATAGTGGATCAATTTCATGAGCACTTCTATGGGGCAAAGATCATGGTGAAAACACACAATAACGTCTGATGTACAGTATGTAAAGACTTCCACAAGGCTGGACACTGTGGGACACAGGTGGCTTGCTGCACTTTCTTTGTATGACTACAACACTGAATATCGGCCAGGCCTAAATAACACAGATGATGATGCTTTATCCCGGAGGCCTGATCCTCAGAGAGGTTGGACAAACATCCCAGAAGTCACAATCCAATCTGTGTGCAAAAAGTTTGAGCCTGATGAACATCCTTCCCCTGTACAGGTTAGTTGAGAGCTCAGGTGCCACCTCAAAGCATCCCTGTGACCAATTGCAACCTAGCACCGCTTCAGCGCTCTGATCTGCCCCATCTGAATAGTCGCATCCTTGATGAATTTACCTCCTACCAATCTCCAGTCATGCCACCTCATGACTGCATCTCTCTTTCTAACGCACAGGTCCTCACAGTTTACCTTATTTAGACCCCTAGGAACCTATAAGTCTCTATCATGCTTATTTGCCAGACAGTAAATTTTAAACCACTTCTCTTGTCCCTGGATGAACTCAATTATAATATACATTTTTTTGTGTAACCCCTAGATGGCGCTATCCCAGGGGCTACTACCCCTGCCTGATTTGCCACTAACAGGTTGAGGGGCCTGGATCCGATGGCGGGTGCCTCCACCCAGAGGTCAGGGTTTGCAATAGTTAAACTAACTTGGTCACAGCCCTCTGGGACACTGCAACCCCCCTTTCTTCCCACTAGTGGCCCACACAATATATCAGAATTACCTTCACAGTATACACTTACCCCAGAACTGGTTCAGGCACTGGGACCTCCTGTAAAATAAGATACAGTGCAACAATCACAGTACAATACTTTAACATAGACAAATACTCAGGCAGTATAACTTTGCTGAAACAAGCAGCTCTGATTTATTTAGGGGTCTATAACAAGGACAGGGGGAAATCAGGTTAATTAGCTTATCACTTTATTCATCTATTTATGGCTCTGTGCATAGGCCTATCCCTACCAGTTACTGTCCCTGGGTACCCAAGCCCTAGTGGCTAGTCCAAACGTGGCAGCTGGTAGGGGCCCTTTCACACAGAGAAAAGAAAATTAGTTAAACAGTCAGCAGTACAGTAATTCCATTTGGATTCAATGTGGCAATTCAACAGGGAGCGACTCTGAATTAGTACTCACGACCTCCAAACAAGATAGGGTCCTTCAACGTCAGCAGGGCTACCGTGAGCTCCACGAGACTCCTCACACATTTATATGGCAAACTGCAACAGGCAAAAGTCCTTTAATGGCAGCAGGATTCACTTGAGCTGCACAAGCCTTCTCACACATTTATATGGTAAACAGTAACAGGCAAAAGTCCTTTAATGGCAGCAGGATTCACTTGAGCTGCACAAGCCTTCTCACACATTTATATGGTAAAAAGAAAGTACTATACCAGGCAGGCTGCTTCTCTATCCCGATCGCGATTACTGCACAATACCCGGGAGAACACACAGCAGATTCAGTTCCTGACAGACCAAGTGCAAATCAGCAATTTCTCCAGTCTTCTACAGGGTGAGCCTGGTTTCTACTCTTCAGATATCCTTTGATTCTCTTCACAGGATGGATTCAGTCCTAACAAGCAGTTACACAAGCTGCAGACCGGAACTCTGGGCCTTACACACGTTTCCCGACTAAAACTGCACACCAAAAAAGCACAGGACTCCTTCCCTCTTCACTGCCAGAGCTCAACTGAAACTCCAGCAGTCAAAACCGGGCACTTCCTTTGAGTTCCTCCCAGTTCTTGGCTGGATTGGCTGTCACTCACAATAGACTGACTCTGTTGGTCCAAAAAGGCGCCGAAGTCCAAACTACATCTCCCAGAGTCACTGCCCATACAATCCTCTTGTGGCTGGCTCCAGATTACGAGTCCAAGTTCTGATTCGGCCCAAGGCACCATTTTAGAGCTACCTTATCCACACTGATTGGTCCAGTTCAGCAGTTCAAAACTAGAATGGGGAACTAGGCAAACACAGTTCTGACTGCAAAGAAAGCAGGTTAGACAAACTGTATTTTCATTATTACTCTAAATGATTTCTGGCAAACAGTTACATCTTTCAGATAGGTTCCTTTGCACTCCTAGTGACTGCAAAATGGAGTGAATTGGCAGCAGTTCGAGTGGTACTCAAGCAGAGAAGCACACAGTCCCCCCATACAAACTAATTATGTCTGCAAGCAGACAGCTCTTAAAGAGACAGTACCAGAGGCTCTAAAAACACTCACTGATAAATGGCTTAAACGCCAAACACCATTCAGGCTTGGAGCATTCAAGCAAGCTCCTGGAAGTCTTTTGGGAACCCCCATTTGCAGGGGGGTTACATTTGAAATCTCTATTTAGCCCTCCTACGTCCTGTGGACCCCAACCCTTCGGGAGTGCCAAGGAGTCATCCCCCTGCCTCACTCGCCCTGCCCGATACTTAGCACCCGGTCCCCATGTAGCTGTGGCCACCCCCCAAGAGTGGGGCCAAGGTTGGGTGGGAGGTACCCTGATACTGTAAGTGGCGTCGGATCGGGGGTAGTCGGGTGAGCAAAGGCATATCGGGGGCACGCTCCGGGCGCTCCATCTTCCTGGTGTCCACAGGTGTTTTTGCGCTTTCCTAAGGAGAAGTGGCACGCTCTTATGCCAAGGTATTGCTGCTGGCATCACCACTCCCCATCCCCAATGTCAACTCTGTGCCTGCCATGCCCTCCAGCTTCTGCCAGGGGCCAGTAGGGCACTGAGTATGGATCCCTCTCTCACCCATGAGAGGAGAACTGTCCTCTGGATGCTCAATCCTCTCCTTCCCCTGCCAACCCCCGACATCCCGGGCTCACTCCCGAACCCGGATCGCTGGTGTGGTGCGAGGTGTGGTGTCCAGTGCCTCAACCCTCAGCACCACCAGGCCAGACCCTCAATTACAATATTTTAGTTAGAGAGGCAGTGTGGTCTAGTGGTAAGAGCACTGCCATAGGAACCGGGAGATCACAGGTTCAAACCCTGCTAGAGTCAAATGCTCACTGTGTGACACTGTGGGCATTTCCCAGTGCTCCACTCCACCCAGCTGTGGTAATGGGTAGAAGCAGGACCCTACTGGGAACAAGATGCAGGCTCTCAGCTGGTCTATCTGGGGAAAAATTGTATAAAAATGTTTATGTTTGTGCATTCATACAGGGTGATGAAATCCTTCTGTACATATTTTGAACAGGAGGAAATTGCACTCTCCTGGGTGGGGGCACTACAGTGGATCAACCCTCCATTCCTCCCCCTCCCGGTTCTGCTCAGCTCCGATGCACCAGTCTGCAGCAGAACACAATGCCAGGTGATGGGAGTTTGCACACAAAGGGCCATCCGCCTTGCCATTATTGTTAATACCAACTGGGACTGGGGGACTTTTGACAGACTGCTGTAAAATGAGTGAGCCCAGCATGTCAGAGAGTCTACTCTAAGCCTGATGCCAGCTCCAGTCCCTGCCCCCCCCCCGACTAACCCAGAGCCACAACTTGCATTCGCACAGCCACTACCGACTGTGGATCTCAGAGGATTAAGTTACATTTTGCACAAGGACTGGGCCATCATGCATGGACCGATGGCATTAAACTTGGGACAGCGTCCTTGTACAAGGAGTGCAAGGCATCACCCTTATACCAGGCAGAGTAGTTGTGCAAGGAATGACAGAAGTAGCCTTCCACCAGGACAAGATCATTGAACACATTTAGGGTCCTTGCCCCATTCATTTCAGTGAAGAAGAACTTCCTCACATCCATCATAAATTTACTCCCCAACCCCAGAACAATATTGCAGTATTGGGCTGTCAGGACTGGGTTTAAAGAGGGCAGGAAATTATTTCTAATTGGGAGCTGCGTGTAATGTTCTTGGGTTCAAAAATGATATTCATGCCCCAAATGACCCATATTGAACTGTGACTAAATAATAGTTTACGTATAAAACTCTGTTTTGTATTGTTTTGTTTTTATGGGCAACATTCTGTACAGTTCCTTTCATGGAGCAAGTAATTTGGGGTTCTAACTAAGTCACGGTTTGTGTACAGAACCCTAAACTCAGTTTGGTTAGGTCAGCAGCTCATACTTAGCATTCTGTACACAAACCATGACATAGTCCAAACTCCAGATTTCTGTTCCATGAAAGGAACTGTATAGAATGTTGTCCATAAAAAGAAAACAATACAAAACACTTTTTTTCACATCAACGTTTTATTCAGCTACAGTTATGTATGAAGCAGTTGGAGGTATGAATTTTATTTCTGTAAATCAGAACATTATAATCATTTGCAAAGCAGCAGAAGTTTCCTGTCCCCTTTAAGCCCATCTCCCAGTAGTTACATTGAGCAGCACCTCAGACCCCTTACTCTTAAACATCTGTATAAACGTTCCTCATCTGACTGCTTTCTGCATTAAATGATGGGGCTGCGCCCCTCCATAGCTGACAGTTCCCACCACAACCACCAAGATGACCCTTCTCCTTCCTAAGAATATATACTGGAACCTCAGCCGTCTTCTGGTCTCCTCCATCACCGTGACACTACAAGATGCTATAAACTGCAACTAACCTTTTCAACCTGAAACATTTCGATATATTCCTCCTCGCTGAGTTAACATGATTTGCATTCTGAATAAATACCAAACGGTTCAGTAAATGTCAACTGCCAATTTAGCTGTCTCAAAAGCTTTATTGTGTGTTCTTACAGTATTACATTAGAGGTTCAGTGTGCTGAATTTACCTTCCGACATTACAAGGGCACTGCAGGATAAGCATTTCAATGCATGGTTTAGTCTGCAAATGAGTGACTGGCTACTGAAAAGGGATAAGACACAGGAGACGCGGTCTTAAAAGAAACAGTGAAAACTCAGACCTGTTGAAACATATAAAACATTGTACAGCGGCAACTTTGCCACTCATGATGTCAGTGATCCCGGTTCAAGAGTAAGCCCGGAATGTTGAAGTGACAGCGGAAAGGATGGTTTGAGAATCCCAGAAGATGCTCGCCTCCTTGAGGTGGGTGTTCGACCATTCACCACTGTGCTGGTGCCCCCTTGGGGACCACAGGTGAAGTAGGCAACGTGGGGACAGCAGGAGGGAGGGGAGACATGGTTCAGCAACTTGCATGCCTGTTCATGTGAGCATCTTGGGGGCAGGTGACATAGGGGAAGGTGACGTAGGGGAGGGTGACGTAGGGGAGGATGATGTAAGGGAGGGTGACGTAGGGTAAATAGCAAAATTCCCAGCTATGATAGGATGACATGCATGCCATTTCCAGGCTCCATCCCAACTGTCCACCCAGTATAAACATAGAAACATAGCATCTGATGGCAGATAAGGACCACCCAGTTTGCCCATTTTCCCTACCTTCAGTATCACTGCAGACCCTACTTGACCTCTGGTTCTTTCTCTCTCCCCCACTTCCTTTCCACTAAGATTCCCTTATGCCTAGCCCATGCATTCTTGAATCCAACCACTGTTTTCACCCCCACCACCTCCACTGGAAGGCTGTTCCCGGAATCCACCACTCTGTCTGTGAAGAAGTACTTCCTCACATCTCTCTTGAATCTACCTTTCTCCAGTTTCATAACATGACCCCTTGTTTTTGAGCACCTTTTTTCTGAAAAATATTTCCCTCCTGTACCTTATTTATCCCCTGAGGTATTTAAAAGTCTGTTATATCTCCCCCTCCTCTCTTTCAGGGTGTACATATTGAGGTCCTTTAGTATCTCCTTGTAGGGCTTTTGATGCAGCCCCTGCACTATTTTAGTTGCCCTCCTCTGGACTGCCTCCACTCTGTCTGTGCCCTTCCAATGATGTGGTCTCCAGAACTGGCCATGGTACTCTAGGTGGGGTCTTACAAATGATATGTTGTACACAATGAATAAGTCGCCAGGATTACAGCGCATGAAAATCTGCACTGCAATAATAGCGACTGACGTGATTGCTACAGGGATAGTGTAGCTCAAGTCAGCTAACACGATCTCTGTAGTTGTCATGACATGGGAGGAAAGGGAAAACTGGCAAGCTGCAGGGCATTTTTCCGAGCGCTTCGGTGGTGCAGGGGGCTAAAGCCATGAGCAGCTATGGTGTCAGAGCATCCCAGAGACCAGGATTCTGTTTCTGGTCTCCTGTCTGGTGTCCTTTTCTTCTTCCCCCCATTCAAGTTTTAATTTTTTTGTACTTCTCCCTCCACCCTGCACTGTTGCCCCCACCCTCACAGATACAATCCCCCCAAGTTCCTCCCTGTCCCCGAGCCGCACCCCCCGTGAAGTTTGTTATTTTTAGTTTGGGGGTGCGGGGGGGAGCAAAGCCCTTGAAAACACTAAATATACCTATGTTTTGTTGGCCATGGTAGCAGTCAGTGTGTTTCTTGACCACTACCATTGACATTTTTGTTGTGGTCAGTGTTTTTGTGGAGTGCTACTTTGTGTAGTGCTGTAGTTCGTACACGGTTTTTGGCTGCACTGTAGTAGGAGTTGACATTTTAACCTAGTGCTGCGATATATACTTAGGCAACACTACCTCCCTCTTTCTGCTGGTGATACCCCCCTCCCTATGCACCCCAGCAAACCCACTAGCCCTCCCAACTGCCTTGTTGCACTGCCTGGCCACCTTTAAATCATCTGATATGACTACTCCCAGGTCTCTTTCCTGCTTGGTGGTCGTCAATGCCACTCCACCAATTTTGTACTCTGCCCCTGGGTTTCTGTACTCTAAATGCATTATTTTGCACTTTTTCTTATTGAAACCAAGTTGCCATACCCTTGACCACTTCTCTTATTTTCTCAGGTCTTTGCCCATCCTTTTGACCCTTCCCCCAGAGTGTACACCTTATTGCAGATTTTTGTGTCTTCCGCAAAGAGGCTAACCTTCCCTTTCTGCTCCTCTTCAATCTCACTTATAAAGACATTTAAGAGGACCGGTTCCAATACTGATCCCTGAAACACTTCGCTGGTCACCCTCCCTTCCTTGGAGTGAACTCCATTTACCACCACCCTCTGTTGCCTATCCTCTAATTAATTTCTTACCCAGTTTACCACTTTTGGACACACTCCTAAGGTACCTAGCGTGCTTACTAGTTTCCTGAGTAGAATGGTGTTGAAAGCGTTACTGAAATCTAGGTAGGCCACGTCCACTACTACAGCCTGATCTAATTCTAATTCTAGTCAAGGGTGGGGGGGGGGATAATTCTCTGTGCAGGACTGACCTAATAGGAACATACTACAGACCTTCAAAGAACTGCTCCAGTGAGGCAGCTCTGGGTACCGCACTAGATGGCAGACTCGTTGCCCACTTGACATCCCCTTCAGAAAAACAGCGCTTGGCCAATGGTCCTTTGCATACAGGGCTCCTTCTTGGCTAAATGAGATCCCAGCATGCCTTTTACTCATTAACAGCCTTCCCTTCTTCAAGGCAGAACTAAGATGTCACCCGGCCAAGGCTGAGGTCTGTAGCTGCAGGTAACCTGTTGCACTATCACTCGGTAGCTTGGAGTCAGCCTGCTCCTGGGCTGCATTCTGCAATTTGTTACCCTACTGTCCAGTAACCCTGAGTTTAAACTCTTACTTCCTCCTACTACTTTCCATCCCTCAAACTTGAGCCTTCCATAGCCACAGCCTGTCGACGAGCCTTCTATCTACTGTCCTTAACTCAGCAGTCTGTTTTAAGTCCCTTCCCTGCCATTGATCCTGCACAAATATAATTGTCTCAGAGCACCTGTCTCCCCCCAGCTTATTCTGTGTATGGTCCTCCCTCATATTGCTCTTGAGTATCTTCCTACTAGGTCAGTCCTGCACAGAAAATTACCCCCACCCCCCGACTAGAATTAATGACAAAGCCTCCTCTTGGCTACATTAACATACAGAGTGTGAAAGCCTATGTTGAGTCTCTCCCCCCAACTTTATATGAAATAATGACACTGCCTCCCCTGGCTGCTTTACCTCCTGCTAAATTAGTTTTTTAAACCCACAACACTAACTATGTACCCTGGGCAGTACTAACTACAATATGCTATATCTCTATATGAGATAGCTTACAATTGTAAATAGACCAATTGCTGACTTTTCTTGTACTTTTTGTCTCTGTACCTGTGCACCATACTCTGTAACTACCTTTCTGCGTTGTCCTCCTGTCAAGACGTGGAACCTTTGAAAAACAGCATTTTGCTCAAAAGTGTTGTCCAAATGATGAAATAAATAAAAAAAATAATAATTCCTTGGTCACCCAGTCAAAGAATCTATCGGATTCATATGACATGACCCCCCATGATCACCACCACTATACTAAGGATGATGCTAAGGAAAGGTAAGGAGCAAGAAGACAGATTGTGCCCATAACTGCTCCTGTGATACAAGAGGTGTAATACTGCAAATTTCCACCTGATAATATGAAATTATCCAGTCGTTTTTTTGAATTCGTTGTTAGTTTTACTAATAATTATATCCTCTGGCAGTGTATTCAAAAGGGTTCACCACTCTTAGGGTAAAGTAATATTTCCTCTTAATGAAATTAAATAGTTTGCCTATTATTTGTAACGGGTGACCTCTGGTATAATAAGTTGAGTCCTTAAACCTAAGACCAAGTTCAGTCATCACCACCACCACGAATCCATGCTGCCTTGGGTCTTGTAACACACTGGATTCGAGATATTCCACAATTCTTTCCTTCAGCAGTGATTCCATTAACTTTTCCACCACTAATATCAGGCTGACTGGCCTGTAATTGCCAGCCTCCTCCCTGCTACAACTTTTGTGAAGTGGGACTACATCTGCCTTCCGCTGGTCCTCTGAAACTACTCCTGTTTCCAGTGAGCTGTTAAATAGGACAGACAGAGGTGCAGCCAGTACCTCCTTGATCTCCCACAATACCCTTGGATACATCCCCTCTGGCCGCATTTCTTCATCCACTTTCAGATGAAAGAGTCCCTTCAGGACTCTCTCCTCCAATAAAGGATTAGTGCCCATCTCCTTCCCTTCAATGTTTCTGTTACTTTTTTGTGACCCTCCCCCCACAACTTCTTCCTCTGTGAACACTGAATAAAAAAAGTAAATTACAGGTTGACTGCCTTTTCTTGGTGCCCCTCTGCACAGTCGCCCCTTCCCTTTCTAACCTTACTATCCCTTCCCTGGTTTTCTTCTTTTCACTTACAGTACATACCTAAAAAATGCCTTGCCCCCTTTCTTTAGTGCCTGGGCTATTCTCTCTTCAGTTTGCACCTTCACACTCCTTACTGCTTTCCCTACTTCCATTTGTTTCCCCTTATATACCACCCTATCTTCCTTCTTCTGCATCTCCTTATGGTTATGCCTTCTGAATACTACCCTTCTAGCCTTTACCTTTTAAGACACCTCTTTTGGAAACCACAAAGGTCTCTTTTTTTCCTTTTGCTTTTGCTCTCTTGCTTGATGCAGAGGTTTCTTGCCTTCACTATGCCTCCTTTTAGCTTCACCCACTGTTCCTCTACCCCACACAGGTCATCCCCCACCAGGACATCCCTAAGGCGTTCACCCATCTTTATAAATTCTGCTCTCCTGAAGTCCAGGACCCTCGTCCCTGTGTGGTTCGATTCCACAGCCATCCTTATATTTAACCACATTGTATAGTAATCACTGGTCCCCAGGTGGCTTCCCACTTTGATATCTGCAACACTGTCTCTGTTAGTGAGTGCCAGGTTCAGTACTGCCCCATCGTGAGTGAGTTCACTGACAAGTTACCTGAGGAATGACCCTGTAGGGAGTTCAGGTTGTTCCTGCTTCCAGCTGGAGCCATAGCTGGGAGGCTCCAGTCAACATCCAGCAGACTGCAGACCCCACCAGCAGCATCTCCACCTTTTCTGCCACCTTGCCAGTGGCTTCCACCAGTACCTTATCTAACTCTTCCCTCTGTGTTGGAGGTCTTAAGATCTCACCGGTGTAAATAGTGGCTCCATTCCCCCATCTCCAAGATGACCTACAGTATTTCAGCCTCCCCTCATATTCCCTGTATTTCCACTGCTTTTATGCTTTCCTTCACATAAAGCACCACATCCTTTCCTTCCCCTCCCACCCTAACCTTCCTGAACAGATTATAGCTGATATGTCCATGTTCCCAGTCATGGTTTTCAGTTTGTCATGACTCACTAATGGTCACAATAACCAGGCTGGTCTCTGTAATGGCAGCCTCTAGGTCTGGAATCTTATTTACTAGACTTTTGTTTTCCATGTAAGTTTTTTCTTCTCTCGGAGCACCAGACAGGTCCTGATCAGATCCTCTCCTTGAGAGAACTCGTTCCACCTCCCCCTCCCTCGCTCAGAGATATCATCCCATCTGTCCCAGTGCTCCCTTTTTCAGTTTTCTTCTCATTATCCCAAGACCCCAGTACACAGATGCGCATGCATGTGGAGGCATGCATGTCCTCTGAGGCTCTGGTGATGGCCTTTTCCTCCCACCTGGCCTAGCGTTAAGTCCCCCCTCCCCAGGCTTGGTGCTGCACCAAGCCTCCATCTGGTGGCAGCCAAGAGCTGGGGAAACCCCACATCCTCTGCTGGGAGAGAAGAGCTGCCTGGTGGCAGCTCGACCCAACTCCTCGCCCTCCCCCATGCCGACCCTCAGAGACCCATGCTCATTCCCAAATATGGGTTGCTGGTGTGGGAAAAGGTAAGGCGCCAGTGCCTCAACCCTCTTTGCCACTGGGCTGGCTATTATTTCCTAGACTTCTGGCATTTGCACGCATGGCCTTCCAGATTTTTTTTCTTTATAAATTTTTATTAGTCATTTAAAAAACAAAACAAAGATACAGCAATGCAAAATAAGACATTATTACACAAATTGAAAGATCATGCAATTAAAGCCTTAACTAATAATAACAAACGAAGACTTAATATACTGTGTATTAAGAAACTATGCACAAATAAAAAGAATAAAAGTATTTTTATGCAATATATTTCTTTTCAATTAATCTCTCACTCTCTGACACAGATACAGTTCTTAGTAGACATTTTATCAACAATTTTCATTGAATGACACTTTTTTCCTAACAACATAAGACAAGCATTTGTCAATGCCGAATGTTTGCTTGCTGGCATTGGCATTGGTAGTGTAGGAGTTACACAGCTGCATAATAGGAATGGCAGTGAAGTATTGAACTGAAGCCAACCCCAACACCACCATGCAGAGACTGACAGGCATTGGGGTGTGCCTTTGGGTCGTCAGGCATAACAGCCATGCCATTTCACCACACCCTACCCTGCAGACACCAACAAGTGTCACGGTGTGCCTTGGGGTCTTTGGCCCTCATGCGCACGCCATTCCATCAGGAAATATGGTGAGATGGGTGCGGTGTAGGAGAATGGGGTGAACTTTGGGGCCAAAGAGTCCAAGTCACACCTCGATGCCTCTCACTGGCTGCAGGGTGTGGAATGGTATGAGCATTACAGGCAAGAATCCCAAGTCACAGCCCTGATGCCTGTCATTCTCTACAGGGTGGGGAGTTATTGTCGGAAACCCTAATGCCTCAGGTATTCATTGGTATTTTCACTCCAAATTTTCAGCATGTTTTTTTTGTGACCCCACCTCATGAACAGCGGCAATATCAGTTTGTTAACCAAAAGCTGCTTTTGCACAGCGACTATGGTATGTAGCACCACAGGTACAAAAACACATTCCAAACAAGATGTGAAAAATGACAGCTGCACTGTTCTTGGGGAGGTGTAAAAAATGGCAATGTTAAAAATCTGCAGTGAAAATATTAAAAAAAGTGGTGAAGTCACGAGCGTGAGTAGAAACAGTGCAATGCACACCCGTAATGTAATTAGTTTGGGGATGTTTTACAGCAGATTGTCAACACAGGCATTTTGGGACCTCCGATCATGAACAGTGTCACTGTGATTTTCTTTATCTGTCCCGAACAATGATTTCCCACAGCAACCACGCATTTCTGCGCTGAAAGTGTGAAAACACATTTTGGCCGTGTTGTGAAAAATGACAGCTGTACTGTTCATAAGGAAGTGTGGAAAAATGCCACTGGTGAAAATCTGGACTGAAATTATTACAAAGTCATGAAGTTACAAGGGTGCATGGAAACTGCACAATGCTCACTCATAACACAGTCATTTTATGGACTTTTGTCACCAAATTTTCAACATAGCCATTTTATTTATTGATTTATTAGCTTTTGGTAACCAGGTAGGTGCGTTAGGCAAAAACCCTACCTATTTTTAAGCACGACCCGGGAGTGTACAACAATGCAGAAGTCAAAATTACAGAGGACAGTCTGGTATTAGCACCAAAACACAGGACCACCACGCAGGGTAGCCTTACAAGGGTACAAAAATAACAAGCACTCAGGTATGGTGGGTAACAATAAAACATCCTGGAGATTACTTAAGGTAAGTATTAAATACATAACAATATTGGGCATAGGGTGGGCAGACCTCTGCTCATGAACAGTGTCACTGTGATTTTCTTAATGTGTCCCAAACATTGATTGCGCACACCGACTGCGCCATTGTGAGCTACATGCAGGAAACACGTTTTGGGTAACGTGAAAAATGACAGCTGCACTGCTCATAAGGAGGTGTGGTAAAATGGCAATGTTGAACATCTGGAGTGCAAATATAAAAAAATTTGCAAATTTACGAGCGTGCATAGGAACTGCACAACGCACACTCGTAAAACAGTCAATTTTAGAATTTTTCACCAAATTTTCAACATAGCCATTTTAAGACCTCTGCTCATGAACAGTGTCACTGTGATTTTCTTAATGTGTCCCATACATTGATTTCGCACACTGACTGCGCCACTGTACGCTACATGCGCGGAAACACATTTTGGGCGAGATGTGAAAAATGACAGCTGTACTGTTCATAAGGAGGTGTGGTAAAATGGTAATGTTGAAAATCTGGAGTGCAAATATAAAAAATTTGCGAACTTACGAGCGTGCATAGGAACTGCGCAACGCACACTCGTAAAACAGTCATTTTTAGGAATTGTTTCACCAAATTTGCAACATAGGCTTTCTGAGAGCCCACCTTATGAACACTGACACTGTTGTTTCATTAATCAGTCCTGAAAGGTGATTTCGCGACAGTGACTGCGAAATCACCCTTCGACCCAATTAACGCCATGACAGTTCAAGAATTCATGAGGAGGGGTCCCAGAAACCCCATGTTGAAAATTTGGTGCCAAAATTCCAAAAAAATGCCTGAGATATGCACTAAAGTTGAAAAAACCCTATTTATTGCATTATACAGCTTACCGGCATTTCCTCAGTTCGTGGTCAGCTTTGAAGAGTGCAGACGTGTTCCCGGTCCACCAAAGACCATCGCACTGGACTCTGGAGGTAAGTATGGGATGAGGGGGTGTGGGGAGGCAGGTGTGCAGTGGGTGGGTGCGGGTTGTGGGGGGGCGGAGACTACAAGGGACATTTTTTTTTGCAGGTTTAAAAAAAATTTAAAAAATATCACAGGACAGTTTTTACATTACAGGGGCATTGGGCATGCTGGGGTGGTCTCCCAGTGTGCCCCCTGACTGTTTCTGGAGGGGGCGTAGCCAATGGGGGATTGGGCACCCCCCCGTCGGTACAAAAGCGGGGAGGGTGAAAGAGTCGAGGGGGATTGGGCACCCACTTGGCACAAATTTACTTTGTTTTTCGGGAGGGGCACATTATGCCAATTGGGAGTGGGCTCCCCCATTAGCAAATCAAACTGGGAGGGGGGACATGATGCAGACGGGGAGTGGGCTCCCCCATCGGCAACTTTACATTGGAGTAGGGACTGAAGCCAACGGGGACTGGGGCCCCCATTGGCAAAAACACTGCTGTGGTGGAGGGGGCACATGCTGCCGAGGGGGACTGGCCACTCCCTCAGCTTGGGGCAACTTTAATATTGTTTGTGACCAGGTGGCAAGCCACCCGCCATGTTCACAAACAATATTACAGTCGGCAAGTTCCGCCCAGCAGTGACGGGTTGCTCTCTCATTGCAGCGGAATCACTGATGTTGTAATGACGAGGCGGCCCTGATTGCTGCGGTGAAAATGTTGTAACTTGGTGCAACTTTTGGAAGCCAGTGTCATCAGCACACTGTGCCTCCATTGGCCCACCACTGCCAAGCCTCCAAATGCTGTACCTCCCTTGGCTGATACAGTGCCGAGCCTCCACAACCCGCTTCTCTCCTAAGCTGTCACATAATGTTTATAAAAGGGAGATTCCTGTAGGATAACATTAGGAGAGTCCTTAACATCTTTTCCTCCCAGCGAGCCTCCAAAAAGAAACAACTGGCCCTATCATAAAAATAATTCCATATTTTTCAAAAGGTTCCCCTTTATCTTGATTCAGCTGACTAATTCTTTCATTGGCTGCCAACTTCTCCATAAAAGTGTTCCGTTTATCTAGAGAAGTGACCCCCATGTCTTTCTATTTGGCTGACACCAGTCTTTTAAGGATGAGCGAGGCATTTAAGATCCAGTACTGCTGCTCCCTGTAGAATTGAAATGGACTAGTTGTATCACCCCAAAAAAAAGTATTTCTGGGTCTGGGGGAATGCAGAAAGTCAGCAACCAAAGAACAAGTTCTGCATACCATAAGCCATATATTAAGAAGTTTAGGGCAGTTCCATAATATATGCATTAAAGAAGCATGTCTGTGCATACATTTACAACATTTACCCTCTGGAAGCTTCCCATCTTTTCCAATCTACCTGGAGCAGGATTTTCAAAAGCTTAGATCACTACAAGCCCCGGTGTGCTGATGATACGGCGCATAGGGCTTGTGGCAATCTATCGAGATTTTATATCCTGTGTAGCAATTGCTGCAGGTTAGACCAACACTTTTTCTGGTCTAACTTGAGGCAATCCTCATGGTCTGTTTTATGGAGCTTGTACCAGATAGTTGGCACAAACAGCCGTAAATCATGAAAACTGTCACAACTGCACCTGAGATCGTAAAATCAGGCACAGTGCAGCGAAGGGTTTGGCACACTGCCAGAACCTAAGTGCCACGGCACAAGGCTGGATGCAAGCCCTGCACCGTGCTTTGAAAATCTGGTGTGTAATAATAAAGGTGTAGGATTTTGTACAGTGTAAGCTATCCTGCACCTCTTAACTAGATTTATAGGCATTATTCCAAATTTTCATCCACAAATCTGAGAAAATCTCATTGTCTAGGTCTCTTTCCCATTCAACTTTAATTTGAGTAGTGACATTTCTGTTATCATTAAAAAACATTTTACATATTCTTCCAGCACTTCCTTTACCTAAAGACAACTTTAGAAAAGATTCCCAGACAATAGCTTAATTAGTCGTGTAGTTTGGTCCCATCAGTGGTTGAAAGCTTCCCTGTCCTGGAGGTAGTTATGAAACTGCATAAATGGCATATCAAATGTAATTTTCATGTCTGCAAATGAGTACAGAGCTCCTGCCCTTGGAGCAATCAAATGTTTTAAAAATTCTTATATTCTTGCTTTTCCGGTGTTTATTATTGAAAGTACGCTTCTCAATTTTTTTTCATAAGAAGTATATTAAAGTGGGTGTATATTCAACTGGGGTCTTGACAAGACCTGTAAAATGAGAAATTGACTTAAGTTCCATAACATAACAGTGCCTGATAGGGTGGGGTGAATGGTCAAAATGGATTAAATATTGATTCCGGTAGAGATTTTGGCTGTAAAAGTTTCTCCTCATATGATACCTATAAAGGAGAGTTTTCATCAGTTTGTAACCAGTTATGCAGATGTTTAGCTATGAAGGCAATATAGTATTTTATAAAGCTAAGGAGTCCCAGTCCACCAGATTTTCTATGAGTTTGCAACTTTGCTAAACGTAACTTAAAAGGTTTGTTGTCTCTCAGACAGGACCTAATCAATTTATCAATCCTATTAAACCATATGTTGTCAATTTTTATAGGTAGACTGTCAAGTATGAATAATTTTTTAGGAGCTGAAATAAGTTTAAAAGCATTAATTTTTCCCCATAAAGACAAATTTAACTTCCTCCATTTACTTTAAATCTAAACATACAGTATATTTTAATAAGAGGCTTAAAACTAACTTTTATCCATCTGTTGTGTTATTTATCATTTTTATTCCCAAATAAGAGATTACTTTAGGCACCCAACTTAAATTTAAGCTGGAGTCCATATAATCAGAATATGAAAAATATTTATTTAAGGGCATCATATAGGACTTCTTTTTGATTAATGTTCAGACCTGATAAAGTAGCAAAGCCCTGTAGTACATGCATTACCTTCCTAAGACTTGAACTGGCGTTTGAAAGTGTTAGAAGCAAGTCACCAGCATCTATACGCCATTACCTTACTTTCTCTTTTTTAACACCGGAAATCTCGTTACTTACTTTGTCTAATGGAACACAGCAAAGGTTCTAATGCCAGGACAAACAACAGAGGGAGATTTATCCGCAAGCCTTCCAGATTTTATCACTCTGCGTGTCACCCCCTTTTTTCCTTTTTGCCTTCCCTACTTCCCATTTCTCTTTTTTTTTAACTCAGATTTATTGTATGCCTCATGCAATACTTTACATTTCACAGTTCCTAAAAAAGATTTGCAGCTTAAGGACATTTTAAACATAAGTATTTTAGACAACCAAAAATTCATGCCATGCCTCTTATGGCCTTATAAAAATAAAAAGAGTATAGGGCCCTCTTCAAGAGCCTGACAGTATGATCTAGGATGTAGTCTCTTTCAATGCAAATGAATAGGTCCATTGAGACAGAAATAAATAAATAAATAAAAATGAAAAAAAGTCTCAGTTCGATATAGTGTCCATCCATGCTCTCTCTGCCTTGATTAAGTTCAGGCAATTTCACATGAAATAATTTTATACTTAAATAACTCATTTAGAGGATAGAAATCATGACAATATGAGGCAATGAAAATATACATTCCAAATGTAAGAAAAGGGAAAAGAAAAGGACATTATTTGAACAATGTCATATGAACCAAACATGGCAACCTGAAATAAGTTTAATAACAATTAACTGGTGGTGTGCATGTGTGTACCTATTGTTTAACATATATCTGTCAGCTGACCGTATGCATGCCTCTCAGGGCACTAGGCATGGTGTGGTACCTCCAGTCCATCCCTGATTGTCCCTCCCCATGAACTCCGAGCCTACCCATGAAATTAGCTGGCCATGCCCCCAATGGTCTATCTGGTCCAGACCTCCCAGTCATCCCTGAATTTGTCTTCAGCCAGGCAAAGTTTGGCAGTGAGGTGTTTCATTTGATAAAACTGATTACCCTTGTTTTCCACTCCACCACCTCTGGTACCTCTGGGCAAAGCCAGTGGGATGTCACCACTTTGAGGGCTGCCATGACCATACACTGGAAAACTTATTTTTGCTTATCTGTCTGAATCCTTGGAACCCTGACACCCAACAAATAATGAATAAAATGATCCAGCACTGAAATCCCTGCAAAATACAGAGAGCTCACAGCGGATCTGTCTCCAATAACCAGCCAATGCAGGACAGGACCATAGAATGTGGTAATGGGTACCTGTGGCTCCACAGTTCCGACAGCACTTATCCATGGTGGTTGTTTCAAAGTGTTTAGTGATTGAGAGAACATAGAAAAAACTGGTAATGACTTTCCATCTAAACTCTCTCCAATTTTGTGAGGCTGAAACCTGCCATCCCCACAAACATTCTTTCCATTGAGTGTCTGGTATGGGTAAACCAGCCTTCACCTGCCATTTATCTCTAATGTGAAGGAGAGTGACTCCCCATGCTTTTAATAGTAATGTATACATCATGGAAATATATTTTGTTCTGTCCTTGAAAATGACAGACCAGTAAAGAAGCTCTTCCCACTGGGTGTTAGCAGTAAGCCGACTGCAGGTCAACACCATGACCGAGAAGACCAGCACAGCAACAGATTTCACCAAAAATCATCGGGTCACTGTGCTGGTCCCTGCAGACACCGGTGGTGCATCTCCCAGTGTTGAGCCCCCTCCCCAAGACAACTCTAATTCAGAATTGTATATCTAGAGACCAGGGGATGTGGGGGCGCAGCCCCCCAAAGAAAACACACTGGCATCCCTGACAGTACAATGCCAACACTCGGCGTAGTGTCTGTCTCTGTCAGGGATGTCAGCATCAAGGCTGTAACTCATAAAGTGGGCACATGAGGAAGGGTGCCATCCGTTATGGTGACACCTTCCTCTCGCAATCCACTCACGGCGACCGACAGGTAGGGCGACCGGATGAGGGGGTGGGCGAACTAGGCGACAGGATGCCGCTATCTCTGCAGCAGCGGGGGTGGGAGTGAGCACAGTGAGCGTGGGCTGGGGAGGGGTGGCACTGCAGTTGTCAGTCGGTATGCTGCGTGGTGTAAGTGGATTGGGCAATGGCTGGGGTGGCTGAGGTGCTGGGTTCGGGTCCGGGCGCTGGTGCGATTTTTATTGCGCCTAGCCCGAACCTTTTTATTTTTACTACTTTAACCCCCCCCGACATGCACCCCCCGAGTTGAGAATCCTTAAGTTAGGGGGGGTGTGGGGGGTGAAGCCCACAGAAAGCTGTAAAAATATGTCCTGGCACCATTGTGCTGGTGCACCAGGGTTGTCAGAGTGCTGAAAATGTGTTCAGCACTTTGACTGAGCGATAACGGTGATCACCTTTAGGTGTTCGCCATTATCACATACACCCCGTCACAGTGCTATAGTAAAACTGGTCTTAGCTCTACTAACAACTCGGAATCTATCCCTGTCTAGCAGGTAATTGCGTATTTGCAAATATCTATAAAAATCTGACTTCTCCAACTGATACTTGGTGCACAGAAATTGAAAGGAGACACTATGATCCCCCTCCAAGAGTTGTTCATATCTGGTCAACCAATGTGCATTCCAAGATCTAAAGCCCCTGTCTTGAATCCCGGGTTCAAACTGCCAATCCCCTATAATCAAAGTGAAGGGGCCAATCTCATTTGGTGTGTTCATTAGGAGCCTAATTTTATGTAAAATAGTTAAGAGAACGTGAGACCCACCTGTTCTTAATCTTTTGCTTTAGTTGAGGAGTAATCTGCATGGTGAGGAGAGCATGTAGTGGGAGAGGCATATTCCCCCTCCCACCCCGCTTCCATTTGGTACCATCTTGAATCTACCCTCCTCTTGGCCCAAGTAGTCAGGTAGGGAGTCTGGGCTGCAATATAATATACTTTAAAATCTGGGCTTCCTAACCTTCCCTCTCCCTTTGGAAGTGCAAGTTTCTACTGGTCCAGTCTTGGTCTCTTATGGCCCCAGATGAATACTGATATTTGTTTATCTAACTGGGCCTTAAACGAGCCAGGTATTCCCAATGGCAGGGTCTGAAACAAAAATAAGAATCCAGGTAACACATTCATTTTTATGGTGCCGATTCAACCAGACAGTGAGAGTGGAAGCATGTGCTAGCATGCCAGGTCTGAAGTAACCTCCCTATTCAATGTCTTGTAGTTCAATTTGAATAGTTTTCCAAAGCTGAGAATAATACGGACTCCCAAGTACCGTATGACATTATTTTTGGCCTAGGTGAATGGAAACTGTGTTTTATCGACTCATGTAAAATTGCTACTAATGTTAACTGCCTCAAAACTAGTGCAATTCACTTTATAGCCTGATACTGTGCCATATTCATGTAATAGCTGGGAAAGGGCAGACACAGATGCACCAGGATCTCCCAAGACTATAAGGACATCATCAACGTAGAGGGAGATTTTATATACTTCCCCTGCCACCTCCACCCCCGAATGTCCTCTGCCTCTTGCACCCTGATCACAAAAGGCTCAATGCATAGGGCAAACAAGATGGGAGACAGGGGGCAGCCCTGCCTTGTACCTCTGGCAAGGGGAAACCTGGTTTAATTAACCTCATTTACCTTTACAACAGCCTCAGAGGCCCTATAAAAGGCATCTATGCTTGCCTGGAAGTTTGGCCCAAACTTAGTTGCCTGCAGAGCTCCCTTGAGATATCACCAGTGGACCCTATCAAAGGCCTTTTTGGAGTCCAATGATAGGGCCAGTTGTTTCTTTTTGGAGGCTCACTGGGAGGAAAAGATGTTAAGGACTCTTCTGACGTTATCCTGCAGAAATCGCCCTTTTATAAAGCCTGTCTGATCCATGCCTACCAGCCACTGCACACAGGACTGCAGTCTATTTGCTAAAACAGAAGTAAATATTTTCATGTCTTCGGGCAACAGGGATATGGGCCTATATAAGCCACAAAAGGGAGGTCATGTCAGACCAACCTGATAGAGTTTTTCGATTGGGTGAGGCAGGTAGTGGACCAGGGAGGGGTGGTGGACATGGCCTATCTGGACTTCAGTAAGGCCTTCAACAACATCTCGTACAGAAGGCTAGTAAATAAGCTGGAGAGCTTAGGGGTGAGTCAGAAGGTAACTAGGTGGGTGGAAAACTGGTTGATGGGAAGGAGCCAAACAGTGGTGGTAAATGGGGTACATTCCAGGGTAAAGGGAGTAACAAGTGGGGTGCCTCAGGGGTCAGTACTGGGACCCCTACTTTTTAACATTTGTATCAGTGATCTAGCAGAAGGACTAGAGAGTAGGGTGTGCCTATTCACAGACGATACGAAAGTTTGCAATAGGGTGGACACCCAAGGTGGAGTGGAGGCCATGAGGCAAGACCTGGAGAAGTTGGAGAAGTGGTTGTAAACCTGACAACTAAAATTCAATGCAAAAAAATGTGTGGTAATGCACCTGGGGCGGAAAAACATTCAAGCAGCTTATACCCTTGGGGGGGAGGAAACAGAGCAGGAGAGGGATCTGGGGATTATTATATTGAGCAATCTTAAGGTGGGGAACCAGTGCAGGAAGGCAGTGGGAAAGGCAAATGGTATGTTGGCCTGCATTGGAAGGGGCATAACTAGTAGAAGGAGGGAGGTGCTAATGCCGCTGTACAAAACAATGGTGAGGCCTCACCTGGAGTATGGGGTACAGTTCTGGAGACCGCACCTATGTAGGGACATTAAGGGGATGGAGAGGATTCAAAGAAGAGCAACCAAGATGGTGCATGGGATGCGAGGAAAAACATATGAACAGAGGTGGAGGGAGCTGAATCTATACCCACTAGAGACTAGAAGGGAGAGGGGGGACATGATTGAAACTTTTAAGTATTTGAAGGGGACCAATAAGGTGAAGGAGGGAAGCTTGTTCCAAAGGAGGGAGGGAGCTAGAACAAGGCAGCAGAGCCTCAGATTGGAAGGAGGGGAAATACAGAGGCAATTTGAGGGGGACGTTCTTCACAGAGAGGGTGGTGGAGGCCTGGAACAGGCTACCAGAGGAGGTGGTGGGATCCAAAATGGTGGGAGGATTCAAGAGGGCATAGGACAGACATATGGGTTTGGGAGAAGGGGGAAAAGTTCTGAGCCAGTAAAAGGAGGAGGGGGGGTGTATATAAGGGCAGACTAGATGGGCTGGTGTGGTCCTTTTCTGCCGTCAAATTTCTGTGAATCTGAAAAACTGGGGGTCTTTCCTCAGTTTGGAGAGGACGGTAATTTGTGCTTTGCGCCACGAGTCTGGAGCCAGTTCCCCATCCAGGACATTATTGAAAGTGGTCTGAAGTATAGATGTCAGGATTTCCTTAAATTCCTTATAAAATTCATCTGGGAAGCCCATCTACCCCTGGCACCTTACTACTCTTTAAATTTGCAGTGGTAAAGAGGATTTCTGCTTGTGTTATTGGGGAGTCCAGTTTGTTTCTGTCTTCCTCCGACAGGCGGCTAAGGGTAACCGAAGACAGAAAATCGGCAAGTCTTCCATCATCTTCCCCCCCCATTGATCCGCATATAGGCCAGTATAATATTTTGCAAAGACAAAATGTCTGATGGATTGTATATAACCCCCCAAGACCCGTCCCCTCCCTTTATTTTAAGGACAGCCCTGTTAGCCACCTGCTGCTGGATTTTACAAGCTAGCAATTTTCCAGCTCTGTTCCTGGATTCGTGGTAGCGCTGTTACATGTAATGCAGGTTCCCTTCTATTTTCTATTCTAATAATTTAGTAAGCTTGTCCCTGTAGGCCTTTGGCTGTTCTTTAACCTGAGGGTTTAGTGTAATCTTATGCTCAGAATCAGCGTCATATATTTGTTGCTCTAATTCTAATCTTAGCCTTTCCTGTTCATAGTCTCCCCCTCCCCATTAGTTTGTAAATAGTGTTTGACAGAATTATTTGTCATTTAGATCTGAAGCATTTAGGCGCCAGAAAGAGTTCTTCAAAACTGGTTCTACCATTAATTCTAGAATTACCGGGGCATTTTCTGAGATAGTAATTTGTTGTATTTGGCATCTGTGGGCTACATGCAGCCACTCTCTGGCCAATAAAAAAGTCTATTCAGGAATATAGTTGATGCAGGTTGGAAAAAAGGTGTAGTTCTGTTCCTTTCCATTTAAATTTCTCCAAATATCAATGAATCCTTACATGGCCAATAAGTGCCGACATTTTTTATTCTCCCCCAGAGGGTCCCTAGAACCCGGCCAGCTCCTGTCTAAGTCCAGTTGCACAACCTAATTAAATTACCATCCCACCAGGAACATGGGGCCCTGGTCCTCCATGTCTCATAGGAGGTGCTGTCTAAAAAACTGTATCCTGTCCCGGCCAACATTAGGGGCATGTAGGTTGAGGAGAACGCAAGGGGTATCCTTGTAACACCTGTGGATCTTGACATATTGCCCATCCCCATCCATCTGTACCTGGTTAACTATTAACAATGTATTCTTTCACACCAAAATAGCCACTCCGCATCTATGGGGGTGTGCCTCATATGATGAGGAATATACTGCTCCCATCCAGCTCCTTTTTAGCTTGACATGTTCGAGTTGGGTGAGGTGCGTCTCCTGCAGGAAAGCCACAGAAACCTGAGGTGGCCAAATTCTTGGAGTATACAGGATCTCTTAATCAGGGAGTGCAGTCCTTTCATATTGTAAGATGGCAATTTAAAATCAGTCATGACCATCACCGTGCCCCAACCCCGCCATCCAATTCAAATAACAAACCACACCCTTGTACAGCAATAGGTGTATAAGCCAACAGTAACAAGAACTATTTACATACATTAACAGTGTAATACAAAAATAACAGGTTTTAACCTCACCTTCTGTATCCCGGGACTCGTGCAGGCAACTCTGTTCCCGGGCCTGGGGGGTTCCAATCAAAAGGTACAGACTTCAAGGTAAAGTAAGTGCATCCTGACCATGAGGCCCTGTAGCCCATTTTCCCAGGATCAGTAGACCTGGAAGTACTGGCCTTCACCTCGGTGGTTTGTTTTGTGCCTGGTTGTTGCCACCTTCACAAAGGTCTTAATATGGAATTTTGAGCTGTTGGCTTTCTATGTAAACAGGTTAGTAATTTCTCTTCCTGCTTGTACACTGTCAGGTCTAGAAAATGTAGTTCCTTTACATCATGTGTCATGACAAACACCAAATGGTCCATCCTGGTGTTCAAATACTGATGTCAGTTTTCCAGTTCTTGCAAAGAGCCTTCCCATATAAGCAAGATGTCATCAATAATTTTTTACACAACAAAATTCTGTCCTTATAGGGATTATTGCCACATTGGCTGTCAGACTGTAGAAGAAATTTTGGATAGGTTAAGAACTGAGACTAGGCCACCCAACCACCTTTTGATCAAGATGGCTGAAATAGTTCTCTCAGAATTATTTTAAAGAGCAGGTGTTTACTAAAAAATATCTCTCCCCCTTACCCAATTTTGGTACCTTGCCCTCTGGTTTAGTGATCCAGCTCAGTGCTACATTTTTTCGTTAAGAATATTTTTTTGCAAATGGGCTCCTGGGACCACGGCCAAAACTGTAATATTTTCTAAGTTTCAGACACGCCCCCACAACGGCACATTTTCTATTTTTTGTACATTCCTCCTGTTTTTCGCCCCTGCGGAGCGGACCCAGCGATCTCCTGCTGCTGGCATCCATACCCCCGGACCAGGTCTGGCAAGCGGATTTATATGCCCCATGCACACAGGGTCAGCCACACTCCAGTGAAGATGCCTCTCGTGTGTGGGGGTGCAGGGCACAGCCATCAGCCGCCGAGATGGCTCCACTATTTTCCGCCATTTTTCTTGCCCCTGGGAGCTGGATGTGCAATGGCGTTGCCGTGCTCCCCACCCCTGTCCAGCCACGCAGCTGTAGTGCAGCTGACCTCCACCAGTTGCCGCTGCAGTGCAATGCGTTGCATCCATCTGCCCCAGAGGAAGGAGAGCAGTCATGGGATGCTCAATCCTTCCTCTCCCCTGCCAGCCCCCAGCAACCTGAATCTGTTCCCAAACCCAGGTCACCAGTGTGGCATGAGGCGTAACGTCCAGCGCCTCAACCCTCAGCACCACTGGGCCCTGGCACGTTTTTGATGTCAGTACTAGAATTGTGCGGGGCACACGCCCCATAGGCTATAACGGGGCTGGTTTTGGCATGTATTTTTACATGCTTTTAGGTGTTGGTTTTGAAAAAAGAAGGCCACCACTCAAGTAACAAGGAGATTATCATCTTGTGAATTATTAAGCAAAGTATGTTCTGGTCTAAGTCATTGCTGGGGATGGGGAACATGGTGAAGTGTAGCGAATCAATTCGCAGTCTGTACATTAATTTGAGGCCATAAATGATGGACCTATATTTGTACCTGACTACATAAACAACATTATGAGTTTGTACAGGAGTTGCCCCAAATTGATATACCACTCAAAGAAATTAATCCTTAACAGGTCCAATTTATTTGACTCCAACCAGTATATCTTTAGCTAGCCATTTGTCCCTAACCAAAAGATCAGCGTGGCTCCCCCTCAGAATCTGATGCATAGTTATAGAAACATAGAAACATAGAATTTGATGGCAGATAAGGACTGCTTGGCCCACCCAGTCTGCCCATTTCCCTACCTAGTGGATAAGCTGCAGATTCTAGTTAACCAGCAGCCTACTTCTTCCTACCCCACCCCCTAGAATTACCTTATGACTGTCCCATGCATGCTTGAATTCCACCACTGTTTTGACTCCACAACCTCCAGAAGGCCGCTCCATTCTATCCACAACCCTCTCTAGAAAAATACTTCCTTAAATTACCTCTTGAGCTGCCCTCCATCTTCAAACTGTGCCCCTTGTTCTTTAACACTTTTTGAAAGATGCTACCTCTTGGACTTTGTTGATTCCCTTGAGGTACTTGAAAGTTTCTATCATGTTCCCTCTCCCTCCTTTCCTCGAGGCTATACATATTAAGCTCCTTAAGTCGCTCTTCATATGTCTTTCGGTGCAGACCCTGCACCATTTTAGTTGTCCTGCTCTGGACAGCTTCCATCCTGTCTATGTCTTTGCGGAGATTGGGTCTCCAGAACTGCACGCAGTACTCCAGATGGGGTCTCACCAGCTGTCTGTACAGAGGGATAATAACTTCCTGTTTTCTACTGGTGATGCCTCTCCCTATGCATCCCAGTATCCCCCCCAGCCCTCCTTGCTACCCTCTCACATTGCTTCCCCACCTTTAGGTCATCTGATATGACTTCCCCCAGGTCCCTTTCCATTTTTGTTGTTGTTAGTATCTCACCCCCCATTGTGTACTCTGCCCCTGGGTTTTTGTTTCCCATGTGCATTACCTTGCACTTCTTAGCATTGAATCTAAGCTGCCATACATTTGACCATTCCTCTAACCTTGCCAAGTCCCTTCTCATCCTTTCCACCCCACCTTGTGCATCAACTCTGTTGCAGATCTTTGTGTCATCTGCAAAGAGACATACTTTTCCTTCCAGTCCCTCTTCAATGTCGCTTATAAAGACATTGAAGAGGACCGGTCCTAATACTGAACCCTGCAGTACCTCACTGCTAACTCCCTTTCTTCAGAGTGACCATTCTACTATTACTCTATGTGTCCTATTCTCCAGCCAATTTTACCCAGGCTGTCATCTTGGGACCCACTCCCAGGCTGGCTAACTTGTATATTAATCTTTTATGTGGGACTGTGTCAAATGCCTTGGTAAAGTCTAGGTAGGCCATGTCCACAGCCCCTCCCTGATCTACTACTTTGGTCACCCAGTCAAATAAATCTATCAGATTTGTCTGGCATGACCTTCCTGCTGTGAATCCATGCTGTCTTGGGTCCTGTGCCTCTCTGGCCTCGTCGACAATTCTTTCCTTCAGAAGTGATTCCATCATTTTCCTTACCACTGAGGTTAAACTAACAGGTCTGTAGTTTCCTGCTTCTGCCTTGCTCCCACTTTTGTGAAGGGAAATCACATCTGCCCTCCTCCAGTCCTCGGGTACCACCCCATCCTCCCATGATTTGTTAAAGAGGGTAGTCAGTGATGTCACTAGTTCTACCCTTAGTTCTTTTAGAATTCTGGGATGAATCCCATCAGGCCCCATTGCTTTGTCCACCTTCAGTTTTAAGAGTTCTTTCAGAACCCTTTCTTCTGTAAAATGGGCTGGTATCAACTTCTGTATCCAGAGTGTTTCTACTGTTTGTTTTAGGTACAGTACCTCCCCCTTTTCCTTTGTAAATACTGAGCAAAAATATTTGTTTAGTATCTCTGCCTTTTCACAGTCACCCTCTGCCCACCCTCCCTCACCTTTATTAAGCCTCACTATCCCTCCCCTTGGTCTTCCTTCGCTCCCTGATGTACCTATAAAAGGTTTTATCCGCCTTCTTAACTGAGTTGGCTATCTTTTCCTCGGTTTGGGCCTTTGCTGTTCTGACTGCCTTCCCAGCTTCCTTTTGCTTTAACTGATACAGTTCTCTGTCCTGCTCCTTCTGTGATTCCTTGTACTTCCTGAATGCTTTCTTTTTCTCTTGAACCTTCACTGCCACTTCCTTTGAGAACCATAGTGGTTTCTTACATCATTTTGTTTTGTTTATTTGCTTCACACAAAGGCTTGTTACCTCTGTGATGGCAGTTTTTATTATTCCCAATTGTTCTTCCACCCCTCCTTCCTGCCCATTTGCTAGTGCATTCCTTAGGCACTCACCCATTTTGGCAAAGTCAGCCCTCCTAAAGTCCAGTACTTTTGCCTTTGTATGGCTTGACTCTATTGCTGTGTTTATTGTGAACCATACTGTTTGATGGTCGCTAGTTCCCAGATGGCTACCCACTTCTACTTCTGTGATCCTCTCTTCATCTCTATTTGAGAGAACCAGGTCTAAGATTGCTCCTTCTCGAGTGGGCTCCAATACTAATTGTCTAAGGCATGCCCCCTGTAGGCCATCTAGAATAACCCCACTCTTCAAAGTGGCTGCTGCAGCTGCACTCTAGTTAACATCTGGCATATTCAGATCACCCATCAGCAATATCTCCCCTTTTTCTGCCATTCTAAGTATACTTCCTGTCATTTCCTTGTCCATTTCCTCCCCCTGAGAAGGGGGTCTGTAGACAACCCCTGTGCGGATTGTGGTACCATTGCCAGTCTCCAAATTTACCCACAATGCTTCTTCTCCTCCCTGTTTTCCCTTTTGTTCTGTTGCTTTGATTCCTTCCCTTATGTAAAGAGCTCCTCCTCCTCCTCTTTTACCCTCCCTGTCCCTCCTGTAGATGGTGTATCCTGGTATGTTTACGTCCCAGTCATGGTTTTGTTTGTACCATGTTTCTGTTACTGCCACGATATCCAGATGTTCCTCCTCCATCAAGGCCACTAATTCAGGAAGCTTGTTACTCAGACTATGGGCATTGGTACTCATTGCTCTCCATTTTTTATAGCTTTACCTTCTTTTGCAGTATCCCCCACTGACCCTTCTACCTCAGTCTTTTTCTCATTTAGTACCCTGTTTTGTAGGGAGAGGCTGGGATTTTCCAGCAGCTTATCAGTGCCTCCTCCCTTGACTAGTTTAAAAGCTTGCCAATGAAGCATTTAAACCAATTGCTCAAAAGACTTGTTCCTTCCTGACAGATGCAGACCATCATGCCAGTATAGGCTGATGTCCTCCAGGTGGAACCCCAGTCCCCAATGAAGCGAAACCCTGTGCTCCACACCATTTTTTCAACCATTCATTAAACTGCATGGTGCAAAGTACCCTCGCCTCACTCATGCCATTGACAGGCAGCGCCTCAGAGAAGGATACTGTGTGTGCTACTTGTCTTAGGCCCCTCCCCAATTCTACAAAGTCCTTCTGCACTGCTCTAATCTCATAATGAGCCAAGTCATTTGTCCCTAGGTGGACAATGACGTCCAGCTCAGACTCCCGTGCAGCTGTTCTCATGATCCTGAGGATGCGCTTCCTGTCCCTCCAAGCCATGGCACCAGGCAGGCACCTTACTTCAGTTTTCCTGCTCCCCCAGTTCTATCCCCTAATAATTGAGTCTCCACCAGGGCTGCTTCCTTTCCTTGTGGTGTCCTCTACCTCCTTCCTGTGGGCCTCCCTTATGACAGTTGTCCTCAGCCTCCTTAGTCTCCTCTGTGGTGCATCCATGGAGCCATGCTCCCGAATGGGTGTGGATTGTGGAGTGGAACAACTGACTAGGTGTGCCTCTGTTCCACCATCCTCACCCTCCCTGAGCCCACTGTGGTCCAACTGCTGTGCTTTCTTAGCAACCTCTGAGGTAGTGGTGGTGGTTTCAGGTCCCTGGATGGTGAGAGGCTCCTTCCTACCATCCAGTGTGGCCTGGGGGAAGGTTCCCTTACTACTGTCCAGTGTGGCCTGAAGATGGGCAACTTCCTCCCTCAGGGCAGAGAGTTGTCTGCAAATAGAGCAGCATCTCAGCCTCCAGAAAGACTCCCAGAAGACTGCTGCCCCACAGCCATTACATTGCACTACTCCCCACGTTTATCTACTTTTTTTTTGTTTGTGTGTTTGTGTGTGTGATTGGTTTGTTATATAGAAATATACATATTATGCAATGTGTGTGCTGATATTGTCAGTGCAGTGTGCTAGAAAGGATATGACAGTGATATACACCTTGCACTCTTGAGGAATTATGTCAGAACCCGGGTATAAAGGAACTATTTCCAGGGTGGGTGGGGTGAGGGTGGAAAGGGGTTGGGCCTAAACTGTGCCTTTACAAAACAATCAGCTAAAAGCTCTGACCCACCGCTGCGATGAATGCCTTTCTGTCAGCAAGATGCCCTACACAACAATTTGACAGAGAAAATACCCTGCTAATCAAACAGAAAAATCCAGACATCCAAGTCAGACACAAGTAAACCTTCCTTTTGACAGCAACTGTGCCTTTCTGTCCAAGATAGATTTTTAGGAAGTTTTTGAGCAGGAAGACTATCTCTCTTATTAAAGACTGTTCAGTTTTTTTCTTACGTTTTTTTTAATGCCAAACACTGACAACACTGCCATTTCTTGAGTTACTGCTTCTGTAAACACTTCGCCTGCCTCATAAATGATGATTTATTTCAACCTGAATCCAAGAGGTACATTTACTTGGGAATTTACTTAATTGGTTTGTAGATGTTCCTGAATTCTGGAGTCAGTAACTGGAAATATGCCCAAGGCAACATTTACATTTTGAAAGACAGCACTTTTACCTAGACTTATGCTGAGGTGTTAATCAGATGAGAGTCGTACAACCCCTACATCCATTTCAGCATTCTCTTGTAATCACTGAATATGTACAAAATCATTTCCATGAACGTTAAGGTCCAGTTTCCTGCTGAACAAATACAATGTAATTTCCCTTAGAGAGTGCTCAGATTCAGTTTGTTTCTTTTCTCATCACATTATATAGTTTTATCAACATGAGAGCACTTTATTACGATTATCATTCAAATGTTCATGGCAAGCTCTCATCAGTCCTAGTTAAGCATAAGCAAGCCAGCACCACCTGTAAGCTGTAATCCCTGTGCAAATATGTAGATAGGTGTCCATTCACCTGAATGAGCACCACAAAGTCCTCAATAAACACCAGGACCCGAAGGTTTGTTTTTTTTCCAAAGTCCACTGTCCTGATGTGAGTTTCAAGATTCTGAAAGTAAAATAAATTTGATAAAGAAAAAATACAGCCCCTTTCAGCATTTCTGCTCAGAACAAACTATACAGGCAAACTAATGTAGTTTTCAACTAGTCTAGACCTGCAGTCTAACGACTGTCTAAAAGATACACAGATAAAAGGATCAGAGAAATGTTGCATATAAACAACAAAAGCAAGATGCCATCATTCCACACTTACTATACTTTGACTGATTATTATCAAAGAGAAAAATGTTCTGCCTTTCCTAGACTCATCCACTGAACTAGTTCAAATTCTGCTGGCACTTTGAAAAGTATGTGGCTGATTTTAAAGAGCAGGTGCTTTTATTTAGTTTTTTTCCCCTTTGTTTGTTTTGATATTGTAAATTTTAAACTAAAAAAATCTTTTCTAGATGGAGTGCATATAGCACGAGTGCCTATGGCATGACTCTTGCAGTGCTTTTCAGCAATCAAACGATGGCAGCCTTGAGCTCTCTCAGCCTGCCTAATGTAACAATCATTTGTCAATGCCGAATGTTGATTGCGTTGGTCTGTTGAGCTTGCTCACTGGCCGTCTGTCACTCGCTCAGTCTGTTACTCCTGGTGCTGCAGGCTGCTCTTTTGTATTGGCTCCTGACTGCATTGGCACCTTCTTCTGCCCACTAAGAAATCTGCAGCTGTCCCGACAGAGCTCTGTTGAGGTGGCTCACTCCCCCTCTCTCACTCGCTCATTCTGTTTCTCCTGGCACTGCAGGCTACACTTTTGTACTGGGCTCCTGCCTCTGTTGGTGGCTTTTTCTGCCCACAACAAAATCTGCACCAGTCCCGACACAGGACTGTTAAGCTTGCTGACTCCCCCTCTCTCACTCATTCTTTCTGTTTCTGCAGGCTAGCCTTTTTGTACTGGGCTCCTGCCTGCGTTGCCACCTTTTCCTGCCAACAAAGAAATCCGCAGCAGTCACGATAGGGCTCATTGAGCTCACTCACTCCCCATCTCTCACTCGCTTGTTGTGTTTCGCCCAGTGCTGCAGGCTGCCCTTTTGTACTGAGCTCCTGTCTGCATTGGCACCTTTTTCTGCCCACAAAGAAATTCACAGCCATCCTGACAGAGCTCCGTTGAGGTTGCTCACTCCCCCTGTGTCACTCACTCATTCTGTTTCTCCTGGAGCTGCAGGCTGCCCTTTTGTACTGGGCTCCTGCCTCTGTTGGTGCCTTTTCTGCCCACAATGAAATCTGCAGCACTCCCAACAAAGCTCCGTTGAGCTCGCTCACTCCTCTTCTCTCACTCGCTCATTCCGTTTCTGCCAGCGCTGCAGACTGCCCTTTTCTACTGGGCTCCAGCTGCATTACCACCTTCTTTTGCCCAGAAAGAAATTTGCAGCAGTTACAATACAGCTCCATTGAACTAGCTCACTCCCCCTGTCTGACTCACTTCTTGTGGGTTTCCCACCACTGCAGGCTGCCCCTTTGTACTGGGCCCCTGCATGCATTGCTGCCTTTTTCTACCCACAAACAAATCTGCAGCGGTCCCAACAGAGCTCCAGTGAGCTCACTCACTCACTCCCTCTCCCTCACTTGCTTGTTCTGTGTCTGCCACTGCAGCCTGCCCTTTTGTATTGGGTTCCTGCCTGCATTGGTGGCTTCTTGGCCCAAGAAAGAAATGTAAAGCAGTCCCAATACAGCTCCATTGAACTAGCTCGTTCCCCCTCTCTCACTCACTCATTCCGTCTCTGCCGGTGTTGCAAGCTGGCCTTTTGTACTGGGCTCCTGCCTGCATTGCCGCATTTTCTGCCCACAAAGAAATCCACAGCAGTCACAATAGAGCTCCGTTGAGCTTGTTCACTACTGCTCTGTCACTCGTGCATTCTGTTTTTCTTGGCTCTGCAGGCTGCACTTTTGTATGGGGCTCCTGGCTGCGTTGGCACCTTTGTCTGTCCACAAAGACATTTGCAGCAGTCCCGACAGAGCTCTGTTGAGGTTGCTTAGTCTCTCTCTCTCTCTCACGTGCTCATTCTGGTTGTCCTGGCACTACAAGCTGCCCTTTTGTAAGGGGCTCCTGCCTGCATTGGTGCCTTTTTCTGCCCACAAACAAATCTGCAGCGGTCCTGATAGAGCTCCGTTGAGCTCACTCAGTCCCCCAGTCTCACTTGCTCATGCTGTTTCTGCCACCGCTGCAAGCTGGCCTTTTGTATTGGGTCCCAGCCTGCAGTGACGCCTTTTTCTGCCCACAAAGAAATCTGCAGCAGTCCTGACAGCGCTCCGGTGAGTTTGCTCACTCCCCCTCCCTCACTTGCTCTCTCCTTCTGTTTCTCCCAGTGCTGCAGGCTGCCCTTCTATACTGGGCACTTACACTGGGGCCTTTTCCTGCCTACAAACAAATCCGCAGCAGTCCCGACATAGCTCAGTTGAGCTCGGTCACTCCCCCCTCTCACTCGTTTGATCTTAATCTGTCCCAAACATTGATTTCCCACAGCGACCGTGCTATTCTCTGGCAGGAGTGCAAAAACATATTTTAGCCAGGATGTGAAAAATGACAGCTGTTCTGTTCATAAAGAGGTGTGAAAAAATGCGACGGTTGGAAATGTGGAGTGAAAATATTGCAAATTTGTGAAGTTACAAGGGTGTGTGGAAACAGTTCGATGCACGCTTGTAACACAGTAATGTTATGGCATTATGGCACCAAATTTTCAGCATAGGGATTTTAGGATCTATGTTCATGAACAGTGCCACTGTCATTTTCTTAATGTGTCCCAAACACTGATTTCCCACAGTATTATTCTGCGCCATAATTGTGAACACACATTTCGGTTAGGATGTGAAAAATGACAGCTGTACTGCTCATAAGGAGGTGAAAAAATGCCAGTGTTGAAAATCTGGCATGACAATATTACAAATCTGCGAAGTTACAAAGGTGCATGGAAAGTACACAACGCACACTTGTAACACAGTAATTTGATGGGCTATCATCACCAAATTTTCAACATAGGCATTTTAGGACCTCTGCTCATAAACAGTATCACTGTCATTTTCTTAATCTGTCCCGGACAATGATTTCCCACAGCGACCGCTCTATTCTGTGCTGGAAGTGCGAAAACACATTTTGGCCAGGATGGGAAAAATGACAGCTGCACTGTTCATAAGTACGTGAGGGAAAATGGCAATGTTGAAAATCTGGAGTGAACATATTATAAGTTCACGAAGTCACGACCGTGTGTGCAAACTGTGCAATGCACATTTGTAAAACAGTCATTTTATGGAGTATCGTTACCAAATTTTTAACATAGGTATTTTAGGACCTCTGCTCATGAACAGTGTCACTGTCCTTTTCTTAATCTGTCCCGAACACTGATTTCCCACAGTGACCGCTCTATTCTGCACCAGAAGTATGAAAACACATTTCCAACAGGATGTGAACCATGACAATGGTTCACAAGGAGGTGTGGAAAAATGCCAATGTTGAAAATCTGGTGTGAGAATTTTGCACATTCTCAAACTTACGAGCGTGAGTAGCAACTGCGTAATGCGCACTCATAAAACAGTCATTTTGTGGATTTTTTCCACCAAATTTGCAATATCGGCTTTTTGAGAGCCCACCTCATGAACACTGGCACTGTCGTTGCGTTAATTAGCCCCGAAAGGGGATTCTGCGCAGTGACCGCAAAATCATCTTTCAGGGCCGATTAATGCCATGACAGTTCAAGAATTCATGAGGAGGGGTGCCAAAAACCCCATGTTGAAAATGTGGTGCCAAAATTCCAAACAATGCCCGAGATATGCACCAAAGTTGAAAAAACCTAATTTGTTCAATTATACAGCTTACCAGCATTTCCTTAGTTCGCAGTCGGCTTTGAAGAGTGCAGACGTGATCCCGGTCCACCGAAGATCATCACGCTGGACTCCGGAGGTAAGTATGGGGTGAGGGGGGTGTGGGGAGGCAGGGTGCGTTGTGTGTGGGCTACCGCCATGTTCACAAACAATATCAGGGTTTTTACATCCTGCTCTGCAATGACGGGTCACTCCCTCGTCGCAGCAGATGGCTGACGCTGCAATGACGAGGCGGCCCCTGATTGCAGTGGCTACTTTTTTAGAAGGTTGTGACACGCTGGCTGAACTAGTGTCAGCAGCAGCATGCCATGGCATTGGGGGAAGCGGGACAAGCCTTTGAAGGCTGTGGGAGCATTGACCACAACAGTGCCGCGCCTCCACAACCTGCTTGTGGAGAAAGCTACCGCAACAGTTTCTTGCGCATGCGCGTGATCAACATAAAAATGGCTTCAAGTTTCTCTGCACACTTGGGTCTTATATCGCGTTGTGGTCATGTGACCAGGAATGGCACAAAAATCAAACAGACAGTTAAAGATAGTAGTAGTGGAAGTCTTTACTTATGGCATTGTTCCCCGGAGGCTCAGGCTGCCATTACAGCAACATCGAGCAGTATGATACAGCACAATCAACCAGTACAACTCATTAAAACACCCTAATAATAAAACATATCAGTAAATAGATTATTTAATAAAATATATTCTATAAGGTTACAGAAATATTATGTGTTCATCCCAAGCGCCTGCTGAAATAGAAAAGCTTCCAAAACCCTTTTAAAGGCCTCCACCAAGGGGGCCTCCCTCAAAGCTTCGGGCAAGGAATTCCAGAGGACCGGGCCTGCAACCTAAAATCCCTGGGCCCGAGAATTCTGTGGCCTTACCTTCGGAACCACTAGGAGGCCCTCTTCAGTGGAGTGGAGAGGGCACACAGGTATATGAGGCTGCAGGGACTCGGCCAAGTAGCCCTGGTAGATCAAGAAATAAACGTACTATTTCTAAAGTATTAAATAATAATGATCGAGTATTAACTGTTTCCTATTATCTGTGCAGCCTCATCATGTATTTTGAGAATTTAAAAAAAGAAATACTTAGCTTGCCTTAAGTTTGTCCCAAGAACTCTTAATCCCAAAGATCCCTGACATTTATCAATTGGCCAAGTTTTTAGGGCAGTATAAACAATTAGGGTAAAGGATTTTATCAGATATAATACCTTTGCATGGATAATGTTTGCAATAATTGAATGGCTTGGGCAAACACTAATAAATCTAGTTGAGCCCAGTGAGTATAAATGCTGCACTACCTAAGCTCAACAACTGTGAGTGGGCCGAGTAACCAGCCAGGCCATCCGGCAATGTCTACTCCTCCACCAGCCTCTGCTATCCATGTAGGAGACACCAGCACACCTTAGACAGTCCCACCAGTGACTCTAGGCCCACTAGCCAAGAACAGCCTGTCAAACTCAGGCACCAGCTAGTTGTATAACCAGCTAAGATGAGCAGAGGGGAGGTAAAGTAAAGATCTTAATATATTCACTGCTGGGTGACATGATATGACTGTCACACCCCCAACAGCGCAGCATCCATACATTCTATTAACTGCTGATTTGCTGTATTGCACTTTGTGTTACTTTTTTAGTCAGCAATGTATCAAACTTAAAACAGTGAGCTTAGTGCTGTGAGTCTGTCTGCAACTGAGTGACTACAATTTCAACTTTGTGGCCCTCGGCTTCCAACTGTCTTCCACATGACTAGTTCTACCCATCAAAAACGTGTAAGCCAATAAAATCAAAACCAAAAAGCAGAAGTAACTTGAGAGCAAAGTCTGAAAGTGGTAAATCGATAAAAACTATAAGAGCCACAAAGCAGTTCTAACACATGAAATGTTGCCAAATGGTGCAGCTAATAAGCTATTTCCCCATATTTAACCCACACTGGAATTTTTATAAATGTGATTCATTATACAATTACTTCACACCTAATGAAGCAACTCTTCCCCCCTTTTCATTTGCTCTCCTTCAAGTCTGCCCTGCCCTACCCCCCAACCATGCTCCAGGGAACCCTCTGTATTCTCCCATTCCTCTTCTTCATAGTTTCCCTTCCCCCCCTCATCCATCCTCTTATATCTTCCTTCACTACAAACCCCCCTCTCTGAGCTCACACCTTCTCTAATTTCCTCCACTGCATCCTTCCTAGTTCCCCCCACCTTAATCTATAACTCCTGGCCTCTTGGACCATCTATCATACCCCCTTGTTTCCATTACAGCCTACTGACTTTCAAGCTCACTCCCCCCACCCCTTCCCCCAATCACCTACCACCCCACCCCTTCCCTACCCCAGAAATGTATAACAGTCCACACCAAGCTTCTAATTACTCTGATGCTACTGGTTGCAGGTGACTTAGAACTTAAAGATAAAATGGTGAAAGAGGTATGCACTGGGTTGGGGTGCCAGGATAAATAGATAATAGTCAATAAAGCAGAATACTGCACTCACCACCCATATAATAAAAGACCGCTCACAGCTTGTACAGGTGCTTCATTTTATTTTTCAAAGTGCAAAATAAACTCCAGACATTTTTCAGAATGCTCTGATTCCTTTATCAATGGATCTAATTCACAGACTAAGGAGTGTCTAATTTATACAGCTCACATCTGTGACATCAATCAATCAATCAAATCTTTATTTTACCAGGCGACATCATATGTGATGTCATCAACTGCTACCCAAAAGTGACTAAATAAGTGCCTCATGCAGTAAAGGTGCTGCACTAGGCACTCATTTAGTCACTTTTGGTAGCAGTTGATGACATCACATATGATGTCACAGATACGGGCTGTATAAATTAGACACTCCTTAGTCTGTGAATTAGATCCATTGATAAAGGAATCAGAGCATTCCGAAATGCATCTGGAGTTTATTTTGCACATTGGCACTTTGAAAAATAAAATGAAGCACCTATACAAGCTGTGCGCAGTCTTTTATTATATGGGTTGTGAGTGCAGGATTCTGTTTTATTGACTTTGAACTTATTGTAACCCCTAGGCGGCACTATCTCTAGGGTTTCTACCCTTGCCTGTACTGGTGGCAACAGGTTGAGGGGCTTGGGTTCAATGTTTTGGTGCCTCCACCCTGAGTAAAGTATGTGGGGGTTATCTGTCTAGCTGGGTATAGGCCTTCTGGGAAGCTATATCCATCCACAAGCCCACCTGTGACCATGAACCTTGTAATGTGGACTAGCCCTTCATAGCATTTGACATACAGTTGGCATTAAACATTAACAATATATCCTCACAACCCCTTGCACTTACCACCCAGGTCTGGTCTTCAGCAAATCCCCTGGAACCCCTTGTAAAGACAGCGTTAACAATGTAAACATGCACCTTCAATACTGTAACAGATTTCAGTATCTCTACACCAATTAAGAATCTACTCATGAGCCAGTTTAAACGTGAAACAGCAAATCAGTTTTTTAATCTAGAAGAATGATTACTTTACTGATTTGATTCAGGTTACTCTGCATGCATGTACTCTAGTCTAATAATAAAACAGTCTGACAACAACTGGATACCCAGAATGTTATGCTGGCTAGCCAGAGTCGATGCCCAGGGTTGCCACTGTTGTTGGGGCCCTTGATGGAAAGAAAAGGCAGTTAACATACATAAGCAAGACCTTGGTTAGTTGTATCCGCAGCTGGTTGGCCCAGTCCTTTGTAACCCTGTAAAACACTGGAGCAATCAGATGGTACCACAAAATGATTTAAGAAAAAGTTGCAGGGCGCTACCTTGAGTTTACTTGCAACACCAGTAAGAAGAAGATGGTCTGGCGATATGAAGACTTGCTGCTGAATACTGAAGAGCATGGGGAAGCTGGGTCTGCATGACTCACCTTCACTTCCCGGCCTTTCCCTCCAGGTGGCTGCAAGCTGCAATTTCTTCCTGCACACAGGCTGGATCTCCAAGCAGGTCTCTCACCAAGAAACAGTCACTGGTGCAAGAATAGACAGCTTGGGCCGGAGGTGGCACGGGCTCAATGCTGGATAAACACTTCTGGCAAAATTCAGTTTGTTTGCTGGTGAAAACCTCCAGCTGGCAAACAGTTCTGTCACTGGTAAAGATGGGCTCCTTTCTGGAAAGCAGGAGTCCATGGACAGTAGGCCTTGACCCACAATAAACATTCAGCACATTTAGCGAAAACAGCATTCACTTCTTTACTTCTTGATTCGGTCTCAGGACGGTTAACGATTGCAGTCGATTCACTGAGCAAACCTCTTAGTCAGCAGAGTCAGTCTCTGATCACAGTTTCTGGGCCAAAACTCACAGAAGCTCCTCTCGGTCCGAAAGCTCAAACTGCACTTCTCAGAGTCTCGGGGCTAACTGCCAGTGTTTAAAGATTAGTTTCCGATTAGTCCATTTTCTGCTATCAGGCAACACAATGCTGGATATAATAGCAGGAAGGAAAGTCAGGCCTTTCCCTGCCAATTCTCCTCAGCATCTTTCGCTGGAGCTGCATCTCGATGACTTGAGCTGCTCATTCCCTCAGCTCCACAAGCAATCGCTCCTCTGTCCTCTAACAGTTCTTGAACTAGTCCAGTTTTTAAGTATTCTGGTTGGCTAGAGGAGCCGTCAATCATAGTTCCGGTGCTCTCATTTGTCAGTTTAGGCGCCAACCTGTAAAACTGAAAGAACTACAGATTTTTCCCATGAGGCACTTGAACTAAGGACCCCTCGAGGTCCCTTGTGTCTTAATTGGTCCAAAAAGCTAGGAGTCCCAGACCAAACATGGTGGCTCCCATTTGGATGCATAAGCTGCAAGAAGGCAGGTTAAAACAATCACT
Source organism: Neoceratodus forsteri (assembly GCA_016271365.2). NCBI lineage: Eukaryota > Metazoa > Chordata > Ceratodontiformes > Ceratodontidae > Neoceratodus > Neoceratodus forsteri. The sequence goes on from CM028132.1 coordinate 1,364,539,856, forward strand.
CTAATTGGAAGGCTCTGCCTGTATTTCAATGGACAAGCAGCCAGCCACTCCCACTTCCAGACCTATATAAGCAGTTCCTCTCTGCCTCCTTCTGAAGCACTTTTTCTTTGCCAGCTGGAGGCTCTGTTGGTCTGTCCACTGCAGCTGGCTGGGGCCTACCCCTGCCCCCCACCTTGCTGCTTCTGCTCATTTCTGTTGGACTTCTGTGTTTGTTCTTCTGCTTCCGGTTTGTATTTTGCCTCCGGCTGTGTGCTTCCTTTTGTCACTTTGCCTGTTTTTCTGTGTTTGTGTGTCCTGGTTTTGTTTTTTTGGGTGGAGGGAGACTTGGTTTCTCAGCTCCTAGCATACTGCCATTCTAGAGCTCAAGCTACTTGCTTCCAGTTACTCGCATTGCCATTGCAATCATTACCTGTGTTACAACTCAAAAAGCTGCTCCCCATGCTACATGCCTAATTGTTTTCGCCTCATTCAGGCTCACTCTGAACCCTAACTATGCAGCTCAATCATGCTTTCTCAGATTAATCTACCTCCCACATGGCCATAGCTGCTTTCAGAGCATTGCACCTCCCTCCATTCTGTGTTTATTGAATTACAGCTCATAGTTACTCATACACAGGTGCTGCTCTTTATGTTTCTACACTGCCCCTTCGAGCTGAACTTCATTGCTGCATATGCTGCTTATTAATGGACATTTCTTTCTACTTGCATACTGCTTTATTATACGCTTGAGGTCAGCTTTGACTATTGCCAGCACTGTAAACTAGTTGTTAATGCTGCATATGGGTTACGGCCTTCACCATGGCTTTCTTGTTTTTTCTACGGTAGGGGAGTGGGGAGTTTTGGTGAGGAGTCGTGGCCCAGTGTGACATATTGCTTCACATTTGAATCTTGTCTCCGCCACTAAAAATCCTCCGAGTATTATGTCACCTTCCAATTGCCCCCCTCTAGACTTGGATGACTTGCCTTTGTTTATTCTATGTTCTCTGTAGCTTCTGCCGGCTGCATAACTTTAGCAACCAACTAACTAAACAACTTCCATATGCTAAATAAATGTATCACAAATGAAATAACGAAACAACTGACAAGAAATGAACAAGAACTGAACAAACAGTCATGAACAAGGAATTACCTAAAGTGCTGCTCCATGTCAGAAATACCTATGTGAATGTATCAGGCATGCCGACCTTGTTCTAGTATTAATAATAATAATTTTTATTTATATGGCGCCTTTCAATCATCAAGGCGCCTTACATAAACAACAGTTAAAACAATTCAAACAGTCATTAAAAATATTCAACAGAACCCGGTCATTAAACAAATCAGTATTCCAAAAATGCTTTTTCCCAAAGAAAAGTTTTCAAACCCCTCTTAAATCCCTCCACAGAAGTGCACTCCCGTAACCGATGAGGTAGAGAGTTCCAAAATGGTGGGGGCAGCATAAGAAAAAGCTTGAGCACCAGATGATTTCAGATTCACCCTTGGAACCTCTAGCAACCCCTCATTGGCCAAGCGGAGCAATCGATTGGGGCAGTAGGGTACCAGGAGTTCTTTCAGATAGACCGGGCCCGAGCCGTGTAGGGCTTTGAAAGTCAGCAAGCCGACTTTAAAGGTGATCCGCCACTGTATCGGCAGCCAGTGAAGTTCGCGCAGCACCGGAGTAATATGACAGGATCTGCAAGAACCCGTCAAAAGCTGGGCTGCAGCATTCTGCACTAGCTGCAGGCGATGGATTTCAACCCCTGAAAGCCCTAGATAAAGGGAGTTGCACTAATCCAGGCGTGAGGACACAAAGGTGTGGACTAAAGTTGGAAGGTCATCAGACGGAACAAGTTGCCTAACCCTAGTGATGTTCCTAAGATGATAAAAGGAAGTCTTGATGACAGACAACACCTGCGACTGCAGTGTCTGCCTATCATCAAGAACCACCCCCAGGTTATGCATCCATTCAGAGGTCGGGAGAGGAACACCTCCAACAAAAATTCTGGAGGACGCACACCACCCGACCTCGCCTTTCAACCAGAGTCCACAACCAGTACCTCTGTTTTTTCTGAGTTCAACTTCAGCCAACTAGAATCCATCCACTCCTGGATTTCTTTTAGACAGCTGTTAAAGACCGAGAGAGCTCCCTCCTGGTCGGGGGCGAAAGAAAGGTAGAGCTGGGTATCATCTGCATAACAGTGAAACCTCAGCCCATACCCTCTTACAATGTCTCCAATGGGTAGCATATACACTGCAAATAACATGAGTGACAATACTGAACCCTGAGTCACCAGACAGAACAAAGTCATTGAGTCTGAGGAAAAAACCCAGAACACAACTCTTTGTGATCTCTCAGTGAGGAATGAAGTGAACCATCTTAAGACAGTTCCTGATATTCACATAAGAGCCTCAGGCGTTCTATCAACACCATGTGATCTACGGTGTCAAACGCTGATGAAAGGTCGAGGAGAACCAAGATGGAATGGCTCTTCTGATCTCTAGCCATCAGGAGATCATTGAGCACCCGAACCAACACTGTCTCGGTAGTATGTTTTTTATGATAACCGGACTACAGGGGTTCATAGATGTCATGGATGGTCAAATGGTGCTCCAGCTGAGCTGCCACTACTTTCTCAATCACCTTCCCAACAAAGGGAAGGTTAGAGATAGGTCTGTAGTTTGCTAGACAGTCAGGGTCCAAGGTAGCTTTCTTCAAGAGTGGTGTCACCACCGCCTCTTTCAGGGAGCTAGGGAACTCACCAGATTCCAAGAAGCATCTGACTATCCACACAAGGACTGGACCCATGATATCACTACAACCCAAAATTAGGGAAGTCGGTCCAGGATCCAAACTACAGCATGTAGGGCGCATATTCTGGATGATCCTCATGACATCCATGAACTCCAATTGACCGATGGAACTCCAGGAGAATTGGGGCACAGTGGTCTCACACAGGTCCACAGCAACCCCCCTAGAGTGTGATGGCAGCAGTTCCACCCTGATGTCAGCCACCTTATTTGCAAAGAATCAAGCAAGCTCATCGCACTCTAACTGTGAAAAAGCTTTCCGAACATATTGGTGCAAGGTTTACCCCCTTGCACAGATGGTCTCACTCTGCACCACTAGTCTGCAGTTTGAGCATGCGAAGCTTGGGGCAGGGTCCTTCTCACCTGGCCCATAGCTGGGAATGTCCGCGCTCCGGTTGGACCTTCAGTCGTCAACCATACCGATGGCACCTCAAGTTGTAGAATTTAAGACTAAGCCATGAAGGGTGGTTACAGCGATTTCCTTTGGGTCTAGTGGTTTCCACAACAGTTGTCCATTGGCTTTAGTGGTTCACTAGCAAGGCACCTTCACCGCATTCTCCCTACGATCACCTCTGGTTCACCTAGTTTGTTTTTTAGGTTGGTAGGCTGGGTGAGTGCCTCTGTGGTTGTTACTCTCCTCCTCCCACCTTGGAGTGGCTGTTGCAGAGCAACGTCTCGCAACCCTCCACGGCATTCCTGTTAGAAGGATAGAGTGAGAATTTCCCTCCAAATTAGAATATTTTCCATCTCTTATTAATTGGGCTTCCAAATTGCAGTAGCAAAGCCGTCACTAATGAAATTATCCCACGCCTTGAGAAAAGGTGACCTAGGCCTTGGATCCCCAGAGATTTTCTCCTCAAAGTGTTTTTTTTTTCTCCTCCATGCTGAAGGTCATAATATCTAGTTAGTTTAGTTAGTATCCCCTAGTTTCCTTAGATAGGTTCTGCAGTTGGATGGTGTCCCTCTTGCCATTCCCTCTGTCCTCAGGAGGCCCCCTTTCGATTATCAATGTATCCAAAGCATTTATCTATAGCTTATTAATCTGTTTCCTTGTATTATGAAGCTGCATTGTTGTCATTATGCTCCTGTGTCCCTTAGCTTGATTGCTTTTGTTTTTGGTGCTACTCCTACTTTCTTTTTGTGGGATCTTCCTAAGGTACCTTTAGCCAAGAGAATCATCCCACGGCACCTCTAGGGGTGGAACCCTCTTTGAGGGTTCCTTGCTTTTGGTACCCCTACAGGGTGGTAATTTCTTTAGAATAGAGAGTGTGAATGGCCAAAACCTAAGTAACACAGTTGCACAAGCAAAACATTATACTGGCCGCACAGGCCATTGACTTGGAAGGCTTTATTTGTTTTTCAGTGGACAAGCAGCCAACCACTCCCACTTCCAAAACTACATAAGCAGTTCCTCTCAGCCTCCTTCTGAAGCACTTTTTCTTTGCCCCTCCATCCTCCCCTTCTCCTCCAGCAGCAACGCCTCTCTCCTTCCTAATGTATGTTTAGCCAAGGGAATCATCCCACGGCACCTCTAGGGGTTGAATCCTCTTCGAGGGTTCCTTTCCTTTAGTACCCCTACAGGGTGGTAATTCCTTTGGAACAGAGAGTACAAATGGCCAAAACCTAAGTAACACAGTTGCATAAGCATAACATTATACTGGCCGTGTAGGCCATTGAATTTAAATACAACACCAAGTTAGAAGTAACTATTTACAGTACTAGCTAGAGCAACCTTTGCTTTACTGTCTACCGCAGAGTGGAGCAAATTAAAGCTGTCCCTGGCCGGTCACGAGCTTTGAAGCACTCAGACCCAGCCCAGACCATTTACTGTATACACACTGCTAGGGCCTTAAAGGGACAGGCACAGAGACAAATCATGGCACCCTCATGCAAATCAACAGGATAACAACAAATAACTATGGATTTATTGTCTGTGCAGGATGCCGGCCTGGTAGTGGGCATGGATGGGGCTCCCCAAATTGGTTGGGGGGCTATATTAACCCTGGCCCTACCCCTTCTCTTGTCCCCCAACTTCCATATGGACTAAAAATAGCTCATCTAAACATCCGGAGCCTCCTCCACAAAATGTCTTTGCTTCAACCCTTAGCCTTTGACCTCAGCCCAGACAAACAGATCATAACTGAGACATGGCTAAAATCTACTATTCCTGACACAAGTGTCTTTATTCCAGGCTACTCCCTCATCTGCCAGGACTGCATCAGCAGAGGAGGTCCTGTCTGCAGAGTCACCAGCCAAATTCCCACACAAGCACAGGACCATTATTATTTTTACTTATTTATTTATTTCAATTGTTCGGAAAACACCTTTGAGCAAATGCTCTTTTACAAAGGTTTCACGTCTGTAAAACAACATACAATCAAGTTACAGGAATAGACAGAACATACAACAAATGCTATACAATTAACACAAAGACAAATAACATGACTCCTATAAATATTTCAACAATGCCTGCTGATTACAATATCAATTAAGTAAAGGTGAAAATACATTCTGCGAGTAGAAGGAAAAACAAAAAACAACCGGTTACTGACATCCATCAGGAGATGAGCATTAAGGGAGCACAGCGCAGAAAAAGGGGTAGCAGCCTGGAGGTCAGGCTTAGTCAAAAGTTCTAGAAGGGGGAAGGAGGTCATGACCATGCTAGTGGAGAGAAGGGCAGGGGTCAAGGGAGTTGGTGCTGGGGGGGGGGATGAATGCTTGACACAAGTGGGACCAAGAGATAAGGGGAGTGAAAAGGTGCAGGGAGATGCAAGTACAGTAATGGAGGCACTAGTCAACAGGAACAACAGTGTAAGAGCAAAGAATGAGTTGGGGTGGGAGGGAGGAGGATCAAAATTTCTACTCAGCAAAGTGAGAGCACCCAAACTACCTGCAATTATAGGCAGCTGTCTCAGAGAGATGTATCTTCAGCTCAGCCTTGAAGGATGGCAGGGAGTAATTGCAGAATATATGCACAGGGATTTGAGTTAGCCAGAGGGGAGCTCTTTACGCAAAGGAGCGCTGACCTATTGTCGTCTTCATGAATGGGACAGCCAACGAGCAGTCCAATAAAAAAATCAATTGCGAAAACAGAGCCAGTAAAGGCTTGTGTCATGTGTGAAGCCTTTTTGGAGGGAGGGGGCAGCCCTTTGGCAGTTGCATAGTAGCCCCTGTCTACAGCATCACTAGCCATTTCCCATGCAAACACAGGGCCATTTTTATGTAGTCTAATTAAAAATTAATTGTGAAAGCAGAGCCGGTAAAGGCTAACATTATGTGTAAAGCTCCTTGGGGATGAAGGACAGCTCTTTGGCAGTTGCACAGTAGTCCCTGTTTACCACATCACCAGCCATTTCCCATGCAAACATAAGACCATTTTTGTTTTGTGTAGTCCAGGAAAAAAATAAATTGTGAAGGCAGAGCTGGTAAAGGCCTGCATCATGTGTGAAGCTTTTTCAGAGTGAGGGGTAACCCTTTACTAGTTACATAGCATCCACTGTCTGCAGCATCACCAGCCATTTCCCATGCAATCACAGGATAATTTTTACGGTTGCAGTGGGCATAGCCCTACAGACATCTTGCAAGTACTCTTAAGAAAAGGAAGCTCACTGGATACCAAATGGACTTTTAATAGTGGAGGTGAATGGCAATCACTGCACCTTCTCCATGCACTATTTTGTCCATTGGTACTGGTGTAACACAGCACTGTCCTCTGTGTCCAAGATGGTGGGCGGAGTTCACTGCGTATGCGCACTAAACTCCGGGGCACAACTGCACAGTCCTCCATGTCCAATATGGCAGCTCAAGCTCAGAGCACATGCGTGAGTTGTCACACATGTGCTGAGCACTCCGGCGTCCATCTTGGACATGGCAGACTGTGCTGTCATGACCCAGAGTTCAGTGTGCATGCGTGAGCTGCGTGCATGTGCTGTAAACTTTGCCCGTCATCTTGGACACATCAGCAACATCCTCCATATTCCTCCCTAAGCTTGTCTGCAGCTTTACCAGCTCTGGCTAGAGTTTGTTCTTTTCTGTAGTCCAATGAAAAAATAAATTGCAAAAGCAGAGCCGGTAAAGACTTGCATCATGAGTGAAGCCTTTTTTTTGGGTGGTGGGGACAGGTGTTTGGCAGTTGCGTAGTAGCCTCAACTTGCAGTCTTGCTATTGTTAGCTGGTTGTTACCTGGTCTTAAGACTTGCACTTATTATTGCCACCTATTTCCCCAAGGTGACTGAGAAATATACTGGGGGGTTTCTTGGAAGAAAGCGGGCTTAGTTTGTGATCAGCAACTGTTGTCTGAACTTTAAAACTTATTAAACGATATTAAGATAAGAATAAAGATGGAAGGGAGTGGTCTTGCTAAACAAGCTTCCAGCATCAGTAAGAAAAAGACAAAGACATCAATGCAGAAGAACAAAAACAGTCACAAAAGTGTTTCTTCTACTACAGTAGGTGCATCATCTTTCTCTATTCAAAGCTTCCTCATCCTCTGAGTCCTTATTGTCTTCTGAGATTCCATCATGTTTGTCTGCTGCTGCAGGTGATAACCACTCAACAAATACAGGCAATCAAAAGGTAGCAAAAGCTTGGAAGATGAACCGGCAATTAGGAAAGTAGATTTGGCAAAGTTAAAAAAACAAAAATAGTTGCAGGCACTGCACGTAGTGGAAAGAAAAGAATAAGCACACATGAATACAATGTGACAGTTTCTCAAGATTATACTATCTCATTCCTTTGTGAGCTCTTCAGATTTTGTAAAAAGAGATTTTAGCCATATTAGTCCTTGTAATATCCCCCAGGAACCCCTTCCTCTGAGCTGGAGTCCTTGCTAGCCTTCAAACACCCCCTCCCTCTTAACAGGGAGTGGGTTCTTCTCATGGACTTCAACATACATTGGGTCTCCAGCCAAGCCGACGCCATCAAATCCTGCATCGCTGACCTCAGCCTTTACCAGCTTATCTCCACACCAACACAGTCAAATTATAAGATGGGGACTCAATCGCTAATCGACTGGGTCATCGTCTCCAACCCCTCTCACATCACCGACTCTGGAGTATTGCTAGAATACATCAGTGATCACTTCACCACCTACTGTCTATGGTCAGCCCAGTGACCTCAAGCCCCCCCATGTTCATCTTCTCGAGACATTGGACAAATAACTCTGTCAAAAATATAACACACAATCTCAGCCTAGTCAACTGGTCATTCACCGCTGCGCCAGGTAACCTTGACTTTATCCTTGACAGATTCTCTACCAGCCTCAACAATGTATGCAACAAATACACTCCTTTCAAATAAATCAGTGTTAGGGGACGTGTTAATGAATGTGTATCGTCCAACATTATTAAATTGATGTGGACCAGAGACAAGGCCTGGGCCAGTTACACCAAGTACAGAGACCCTGCCCAGCTCTCCCTCTACAAAGCATTCAAAAACAAGTGCAGATCAGTCATCAGAAAAGCCCAGATTAACTTTTTCCATAATAAACAACTCAGGAAAACATCCAACCCCCATCAACTTTGGGTTACACTCAACTGACCACTCGGGAAACACAAGAATACCGAACCTATCACTCTAATCCAAGGTGGTAAGCTGACTCCTCAGAAGTAGCAAACATTTTCAACTCATTCTTTGGTGACCTTGATAAATATAAACCCTCCCCCCTCCACTCCCTCTCCCCCCACATTCACCCCCTACCCCCAGCCCCAATGCTCCATCTGAGATCAGCCCTAGATTCTATTTTAAGGTCCTAAAACCGTCGGACACCATAAAGCTCATCTGAAGTAACAACCCTAAACCCAGCAAAGGGGCAGGCAGAATCTACCTTAAAATCCTTAAACTGGCCATTAATTCATTAGCAGCCCCCATCACCAACATACTAAACTGCTCACTCTGCTCCAGCTATTTTCCTAGCACCTGGAAAACCACCGTCAAACCATTGTTCAAGTCAGGGACAAGGAATGGAGCAGAGAATTACCAATCTATCTCTCTCCCCTTGCTCCCCCTCTCCAAAAACTATTGAAAAAGTTGTTCATACCCAGCTCACCACCTTCCTCACCCACAATAACTTGCTCTCTGTTGCCCAGCATGGTTTCAGATCCAGACATAGCACCGAAACTGCCTTGGTTAGGTTCACTGGTGATATCCTCAAGGCAAGCAATAATGACCAGAACACAGGCTCTGTCTTCGTGGACCTGACCAAGACGTTCGACCTAGTCGACCATGGCCTTCTCCCGGATACCCTCAAGGACTTGAACATATCTGAAAATGTCATCAAATGGGGAAGAAGCTACCTCTCTGGCAGATCTCAGAAAACTAATATCAACAGCTATTTTTCTGCTGAATGTCCGGTTAAATATGAGGTACCCCAGGACTCCATCCTGGGCCCTCTCCTGTTAGCCTTCTTCTTCAATAACTGCCATTCCATCTGCCAAACCACCCAACTAAGAACATAAGAAAATGGCCAGCAGAAGGAGAAAACTCAGTCTATTGGATCTGCTCGAAATAATATGGATTACTTCTGGCCTTCAGTTTACATCTGTGACCCCGACCACCCCTTCCCCCCAACCGAATTTTCCTGTCTTCCCCCTTACAAGGCCTTCTGAAATTCCTTTATGCTTGTCCCAGGCTCTTTTGACTTCAACTCCACCACCTCCTGTGACAGCTTATTCCATGCCATCACCACTCTTTCTGTCAATTCCTTTCATCCCTCTTGAATCTACCCCCACTAGTTTTAGGTTTTGCCCTCTGGTGGTGATGTTGGCCCTTTTATTGAATAGGCTCCTACAGTCCACTCTGTTAATTCCCCTTAAGTAGTTGAACATCTCAATCATATCCCCTCTCTGCCTCCTCTCCTCCAGAGTGTACATCCCCAGGTCCTCCAACCTCTCTGCATATGATCTATCCTGATGTCCCTCTGTCATTTTAGTCACTCTCCTTCGGACCCTTTCCATTATGTTTATGTCATTCTTCAGGTGTGGGTGCCAATATCTTACTCTGTATTCAAAGTGAGGTCTCACCAATGACCTGTATAGTGGCAGAATAACTTCTCTTCCTACTGCTAAATCCCTTTGCAATACACCCCAGCATCCTACAGTATTTGCCTATGTTACTGCCTTTTTGCATTGAGTTGAGTGTTTCAGGTCACTAGAAATTATCACCCCCAGATCCTTTTCTTCCTCTAATGATGTAATCTGAACTTTTCCAATGTAGTACTCTGTTCTTGGGTTCTTTGCCCCTATGTGCATCACCTTGCACTTTTTGGCACTGAACCCTAGTTGCCATATCCCTGATCATGTCTCTAGTTTGGCTAGGTCCTTTCTCATCTCCTTTGTCCCCTCCTGGGTGTCCACCCTCCAACAGAGCTTGGTGTCATCTGCAAACATGCACATTTTTCCCTGAAAGCCTTCCCTTATGTTGCTAATAAAGGCATTAAACAACACCAGTCCCAACACCGACCCATGTGGAACCCCACTAGTAACCTACCTTGTACTGGAGAACCCCCCCCCCACTACTATCCTCTGTGTCCTGCCACTCAGCCAGTTATCGACCCATCTAACCAACCTTTCTCCTGACCCTAAGTCCTTCAGCTTCATAATCAACCTTTTGTGCAGCACAGAGTCAAAGGCCTTGCTAAAGTCCAGATATATAACATCCACTGCCTGGCCTTTGTTCACTGTCCGGGTGACTCAACCAAAGAACTCAATCAAGTTCATTTGAGATGATCTGCCTGCCACAAGCCTGTACTGTTTGCTGTCCTGCAGGCTATTTTCTTCTAAGAACTTGACCGGGCCCTCCTTCAACATTGTCTCCATTAGTTTACACACAATCGAGGTCAGGCTGACTGGCCTGTAGTTACCAGGGTCCTCCTTAGGGCCACTTTTATGGAGTGGCATGACATGTGCTGTTCTCCATTCCCTTGGCATCACCCCTGTATCAAAAGATCTATTGTATATTATTGTCAGTGGGCCTGCTAGCTCCTCTGCCAGGAGTCCTTTACGCTGGCGACGTGGACCTCTACAGCAACGACACAAACTTGGACACAGTGTTCAGTAATTTGCATGCTGACTTCAGCAAGCTACACACTTGGTTCTCTGCCAAAGACATGGTTCTCAACTCCAAAGAAGACCACTTTTATGATATTCTCTGGCCCACAAAAAGCCCCAGTCATGGATTGATCCCTCTTAGACAATCTTGGTAGCATCATAGAACAAGTCTACGAATTCAAATACCTTGGACTGTACTTAGACCCTCACCTGACCTACAATATCCATATTACCAACCTCATCAAGAAAATCCATATGAGGCTAGGTCTCTTGTACCAAATCAGAAAGTTCTTTCTCCCCGTCTCCAGACTACACCTCGTCAGCTCCCTTCTCCTGACCCTCCTTGATTATGGCTCTATTGTCTACTCCCCCCCCAGCACATCCTCCTCTTTTTTCCAAACTCAGGACTACAAACAATAATATTGCATGCTTCGTGACGGGCCTCCCCTGGATGACTCATCACTATACCCTCTATGCCTTCCTCAACTGGCTCGCCCTTAAAGGCAGATTCCAACTTAAAATGCTCTCTTTCCTACGCAAAGTTAACCGTAACCTGCTGCCTATCAGCGTTAACTCCCCTTTCCCCTTAATGGTCCCCAAGCACAGTACATATCTTCAGCACCCCTTTTTAACGCACCAAACACGCACAGAACTTCATCACATACAAGGACCCTAAGTTTTACAATAAGCTGCCACCTGAACTTCAGACCTGTAGCTCAATTGGCTCTTTCACCTTTTCTCTATTAAGGACCACCTCCTCCAATCCACCACTTATGCCTGCCCCGGTAGGGAACCCCCTGAATGTCCACCAACCCCTTGAGTTACCTTACAGTTTATATGTATCTGTATCTGTATATAGGCTCTATTGTTGTGTGCTCTGTATTTGTTTTTGTTTTTTTAATCTAGATGATCCTGTCATATACACTGTTCCCTACTGTAAATATTGTAAATATTGTAAAATATTGCAAATATTATTTTTATCCTTTTCTCTGTAGCATCGAATCTATGTACCATTGGACATTTGTGAAAATGGGTATTTTTGCTCAAATACTTTCCAGTATAAAAAAATAAAATTGAAAGTGAAATACCCTTCCTGAGAACTTTAAACACCTTGTATTTCAGGTCTTTCTTATTGTGTCCCTGTCTGGTCCCCTTCTTGTTACCTCTTCCTAGCATCCTTTCATCTTCACATGACCTCTTGCTATTAATTGCCCCCCCCCCAGTTCTTCTCACACATCCTATTTTTATTACTTTGCAACTTATACAGACTCTTATCTCAGGCTTTATTGTTCTGTGTGCCTTTCATCTCTTCTAAGCTTCACACTTCCTTCCATTCTACCCTTCCTGTAATTCTCTTCAATTATTTTTATACATTGTTTCACAGTGTATATAAATACTGCTTATGTTGCTTTACACCAGAGTGACAAACCCCCACTAAAGTGAAAACAAAAAATGTTGCCATTTCTTCATTCTGTTCAATTATCAAAATCAAATTTACAAACTTGTGAAAGTTAAAAGGTACAACGTTGAACACTGGGTGGTTAGTAAGTAGCTAGGTGTGGAATTAATGAGAAATTTTAAAGTTTATGACCTTTGAACTGTGCAGCACAACTGTTTGGAATGTGCACAACAATTCTTTGGAATGTGCACAATGGTTTAGAATGTAGACAACAAGGATTTTGAGCACGCTGATTTTTATACAGAACAAAGGCTAACCATATATTAGAACAATTTCATCCAATTAAGATAAAACAGGTTCCAGATTATTTCAATCAAAGAGTATAACATCTGTAGCCCATCTTCTTCAAGTTGTGTAACAGGGGGTGCTTTGAAACAACTGAGAAGCTGCATGGGATATACTATACAGGACTAGAAATCTGCAACAAATCTCTCTCTTGCTTACATCTGAGGGAAGTTTTCCTTACTTTACAGTCTTACATTGGTATTGCTTTGTATTTAATTATTTTAGTTTTTAAATCAGGAAGGGGTTTTTCAAAACTGCTTATCTTGTGAGCAACTTCAGAAGAGTTGAAATAACTGCATATTTGATTTTACTTTGTGGGTAACTGGACTGTCTACTAGTATTCTGAGACAGTTTGCAACAATATATTTTGAAATAATTTACTGGTGGTGGCTGTGTACTTCTAATAGCAAAGGCTGCAGTTTGTAATTTGATGCCAGACAGAGCCTCAGGTGGTGGAAATTGTCTTCACTAGTCAGAGAGACCTGCATCATAGCCAATTGCTCTCCTTGGAACATTCCAGCGTTGATCAATTACTATAAATTACTGGTGTGATCCTGTTTCAGACATAAACCCATCTTCTTCTAGTTGTGTAACTGGGGTGCTTTGAAACAACTGAGAAGCTGCATGGGATATACTATACAGGACTAGAAATCTGCAACAAATCTCTCTCTTGCTTACATCTGAGGGAAGTTTTCCTTACTTTACAGTCTTACATTGGTATTGCTTTGTGTTTAATTATTTTCGTTTTTAAATCAGGAAGGGGTTTTTCAAAACTGCTTATCTTGTGAGCAACTTCAGAAGGGCTGAAATAACTGCATATTTGATTTTACTTTGTGGGTAACTTGACTGTCTACTAGTATTCTGTGATAGTTTGCATCAAATTTCTTTTAAATAGTTTACAAATCAGTTACTGGAGGTTAGTTGAATTACTATAAAGGGCAGTACTCACCAGGGTGGTGAAGCAGTGGTGTATTTGATTGTTTCTAACAGTCACCAGTGGTTGTGGACTACCCACCCACCCTCCCCACCCCACCCCCCAGGCGTGACATTTCTTTATAGCCAAAGTTCTGACATCACTTCCTCAACAGGTCTTGGAGCAGAACTGTCATATTCTTAATAACACAGCACAGTGCATAAAAGGTAAATACACACCACAAAAAGAAAAGAAAAAAAAAAAAAAAAAATATATATATATATATATATATATATGTAACATATTGTATATTATAAGGGAAGGGGACATATAGAGAGTGGTGCAATGCACTGGCTGTGGGGCAGCAGTTTTCTGGGAGACATTCTGGAAACTGCATTGCTGTCCTATTTTCAGGCAACCATCAGCTCTGAGGGAGGAGGTTGCCCACCTCCAGGCTGAACTGGCAAGGACTAAGGAGGCCTCCCCCAACCAAAGAGCACCACTGCCACAACCACTGCCTCAGAGGCTGCCAAGTATGAAGAGCAGTTGGACCACAGTGGGTTCTGGAAGGGTGCGGGTGGTGGAGAGGCGAAGCCCCCTAGCTGTACCTCTACACAAACCATATGCCAGTCTGGCAGAGCAAGGTTCCTCTATGATGGCACCCTCAGTGGAGACCAAGAAGAATGCTGAGAACATCCACAAGGGAGACCCACAGAAGGGTAGCAAGGGATACCACAGGGGAAGGAAACAGCTTCTGATAGGGGACTCAATTGTTAGAGGGGTAGACCTGGGGAAAGGAAGGGGAGAGGGAAGTGAGGTGCCTGCCTGGTGCCATGGCTTGGAAGGAAAAGAAGCAAATCCTCAGGATTGCAGAAGCAGCATCACAGGAGAGGGAACTAGATATCATTGTCCACCTCGGGACAAATGACCTAGTTAGGCATGGGATCAGTGCTGTGCAGGATGAAATTGTGGAGTTGGGGAGGGGTCTCAGACAGGTAGCAAGCACAGTTACCTTCTCAGAGGTGCTGCCAGTCCATGGCAGGTGTGAGGCTAGGGTACTATACACCATGCAGTTTAATGAATGGTTGCAAAACTGGTGCAGAGCACAGGGCTTTGGCTTCATTGGGGACTGGGGGTACACCTGGAGAGATGAAGGTCTATACTGGCATGATGGTCTGCATCTGTCCATGAAGGGAACCAAGATCCTAAGTGACAGGTTTAAATGCTTCCTTGGCAAGCTTTTAAACAAGCCATGGAGGGAGGTGCTAATAAGAGGCAGGAAATTTCAAGCCTCCCCCCACAAAACATGCCAGGTAGTAAGGTAAACACTGAGGTACAGTGCTCAACAGAGGGCAGGATGGGGTAAATGGAAAACTAGACAAGGGCAAAAAAGCAGGCATGGGGGAAAAAAGGATAAAGCCAACATTAAATGGAGGGCAGTGAGTGCCAATGCCCGTAGTCTGGGAAACAAGCTTCCTGAGCTAGTAGCCTTGATGGAAGATGAACAATTGGATACTGTGGCAGTCACAGAAACATGGTACACGGAGAACCATGACTGGGATGTCAACATACCAGGGTACACAGTCTACAGAAGGGACAGGGAAGGGAAAAGAGGAGGTGGAGTAGCTCTATACATAAGGGAATGGATCAAAGCTACAGAACTAAAAAGTAAAGGGGGAGGACAAGAGGCACTCTGGGTCACCTTGGAGACAGGAAATGCCATCACGATCCGCACAGGGGTTGTATACAGACCCCCATCTCAAGGGAAGGAAGTGGACAAGAAAATGATAGAGGACATTCTAAAAATGGCTGAAAAAGGGGAGATACTGTTGATGGGTGACCTGAATATGCCAGATATTAACTGTATGACATGTACTGCAGCCACATCCAAGAGCAGGGTCATTCTCGATGCCCTGCAGGGGGCAGGCCTTAGACAGCTAGTGTTGGAACCCACTCGGGAGGGAGCAATACTAGACCTGGTAATCTCAAATGGAGAGAGGATCACACATCTAGAAGTCAGCAGACATCTGGGAACAAGCGACCACTGCACGGTGTGCTTCACAATAAGCACAACCATGGAGATGAGCCATACAAAAACAAGCATACTGGACTTTAGAAGGGCTGACTTTGGCAAAAATGGGTGAATACCTGAGGAATACACTAGCAAATGGCCAAAAAGGAGGGGTGTAAGAACAATGGAGAAAAATCAAAACTGCCATCATAGAGGCAACAAGCCTTTGTGTGAAACAGATAAAGAAAACAAAGCGGAGTTAAAAACCACTATAGTTCTCAAAAGAGGTGGCAGGGAAGGTTAAGGAGAAAAATGCTGCATTCCAAAAGTATAAGGAATCACAGAAGGAGCATGACAGGGAACTGTACCAATTAAAGCAGAAAGAGGTGGGGAAGGCAGTCAGAATAGCAAAAGCCCAAACCGAGGAAAAAATAGCCAATTCAGTTAAGAAGGGATAAAACCTTTTATAGGTACATTAGGAGCATAGAAAGGTTAAGGGAGGAATAGTGAAGATTAATAAGGAGAGGGAGGTGGGCAGAGGGAGACAGTGAAAAGGCAGAGATACTAAATGAATACTTTTGCTCAGTATTCACAAAAGAAGATGAGGAGGCGTTACCTAAACCAGACAATAGAAGCACTCTGGGTAGGGGGGTTGACACCAGTCCATTTACAGAAGAAAGAGTCCTGAAAGAACTCCTAAAACTCAAGGTGGACAAAGCAACGGGGCTTGACGGGATTCACCCCAGAATCCTAAAAGAACTAAAGGAGGACCTAGTGACACCACTGACCACACTTTTTAACAAATCATGGGAGGATGGCGTGGTACCTGAGGACTGGAGGAGGGCAGATGTGATTCCCCTTCACAAAAGTGGGAGCAAGGCAGAAGCAGGAAACTACAGACCTGTAAGTTTGACCTCAGTGATAGGGAAAATGATGGAATCACTTCTGAAAGAAAGAATTGAGTACCTAGAGGCCAGTGGGGCACGGGACCCAAAGCAGCATGGATTTACAGCAGGAAGGTCATGTCAGACGAATCTAATAGGTTTCTTTGACTGAGTGACCAAAGTAATAGACCAGGAAGGGGCTGTGCATATGGCCTACCTAGACTTTAGCAAGCCATTTGACACAGTCCCGCACAAAAGATTAATAATCAAGTTAGCCAGCCTGGGAGTGGGTCCCAGGGTGGTAGCCTGGTTAGCAAACTGGCTGCAAAACAGGACACGGAAGGTAATAGTGAATGGAGCACATTCTGAAGAAAGGGGGGGGTCACTAGTGGAATACCTCAGGGCTCAGTACTGGGTCCAGTCTTCTTTAACATCTTTATGGGTGACATTGCAGAGGGTCTGGAGGGAAAGGTATGTCACTTTGCAGATGACACAAAGATCTGTAACAGAGTTGATACACAAGGGGGGGCAGAAAGGATGAGAAGGGACTTGGCAAGGTTGGAGGAATGGTCAGACATATGGCAACTTAGATTCAATGCAAAGAAGTGCAAAGTAATGCACCTGGGAAACAAAAACCCAGGAGAAGAGTACACAATAGCAGGGGAGGTAGTAACAACAACAAAAGTGGAAAGGGACCTGGAGGTAGTCATATCAGATGATCTAAAGGTTGGTAAGCAATGTGAGAAGTCAGTAAGGAGAGCCAGGGGGATACTGGGATGCATAGGAAGGGGTATTACAAGTAGAAAAAGGGAAGTGGTTATCCCTCTGTACAGACAGTTGGTGAGACCCCATCTGGAGTACTGTGTGCAGTTTTGGAGACCTCATCTACGCAAGGACATAGACAGGATGGAAGCAGTCCAGAGGAGGGAAACTAAAATGGTCCAGGGTCTGCATCAGAAACCATATGAAGAGAGACTGAGAGAGCTTAATATGTATGCCCTTGATGAAAGGAGGGACAGGGGGGACATGATAGAAATGTTCAAGTACCTGAAGGGAATCAACAAAGTCCAGGAGGGTAGCATCTTTCAGAAAAAGAGATGTGTAAGAACAAGGGGGCACAATTTAAAGAAAGAAGGGGGACGGTTCAGAGGTAATGTGAGGAAATGTTTTTTCACGGAGAGAGTGGTGGATTCATGGAACTGCCTTCCTGGGGAGGTTGTTGGGTCTAAAACAGTGGGGGAATTCAAACATGCATGGGATAGACATAAGGCAATTGTAGTGGGGGTGGCAGGAAGTAGGCTGTTGGTTAACTAGAATATGCAGCTTATCCAGTAGGTAGGGAAATGGGCAGACTGGGTGGGCCAAGTGGTCCTTATCTGCTGGCAAAGAATATGTTTCTATGTTTCTATGTAGCCAGTTAAGCTGCTATTTGAGGCATGTTACGGAGCCTAGGAAGGCAACATTGCACTGTTACTAGTGTATCCCCCATGGGGCTTACCTCATTTTGCTCCATTTCTCCTGTCTGTCTCCCAATGCCTGTGATGTCTCCCCAATTTCCCCCAGCAGTTCACCACCTTCTGACGAGTCCAAGTGTGCCCAATGGCCCCCGAACAGTCCCTTCATTCATTTTTGTCTGTTATGGGCTTTTGGAGCAATTGTGGAGCCGCCAGCTTCTCCTTCATATGCTTCATGGCTGGCTGGCAGCTCACACATGTGCAGAAATGTGCTCCATGGTCCGACCATGATTGCGGTCAAACAAATGGCTTCTCGTGGTCCTGGCCCCTGAAACAGGTAGAGTGGGCACTGGTGACCAGAACAAGGGCCAAGAGAGCCTGCTGGATATTTTAAATAAAAAGCACCAATCACGCTGTACTCAAGGCTTACAAATAAGAGCCCTATGCATATTAATGAGCTGCCTGTCTGTCACCTAGGGACACTGTATTTTGGCAGCAGTGACAGGTGCAGGACTGCTCTTAAATGTTCAATAATGGCAGCATTTGGAAGGGCACTGAAGGAGCTATTGAACTTTGGGGTTAATGCAAATTAAAAGTAAATGTACTAGCTGCACCAGGACTTTGAATTTGGGAACATTGCTGAATTGCAAAGGGGACTATGTAAATCGCAACCATATATGCAGCCAGCCAACCAACTTGAAAGCCAGTATCTACTGCTGAGACTTATGGGACAGTGCCAAGGACTTGTGGGGGAGAAGCAGGGACCTAATTTAGGTGCCCCAAACAAGGAACCAATCGGGCATCAAGGAGGCCTAATGAATATTCATTTTCAAGAGAGACAAGTGAAATTGGCCAATCAGGAGCCTCACAGAGCTCCCAAAACCCCAGATACTTTACTGGAAAAGTCAGTTCAGCACAAGTCCCTCCACAGGAAAGGGGGTCTCTGGCCCTCTGCTAAAGAGAATGGGCCTAGTCAGTTCATTGGGAGCCCTTCTGCAGGGGAGGGGGGGCTCTGGCCTCTGCTATGAAAGATGTGACTATGAGAAATTGAAGTCGCTGGCCTGGGGGTTACCAGATATTGTCCCCCGGGGCTAACTTTTGCCTTTCCACATTTTGGGAAAATTATAGGCAAAACAATGGATCTGTCTTCAGCTGTGTGAGAGCTGCAAGAAGTCTGCCTGCAGTTGTGAGAGGGCTGCATGAACATTTCTGCCTCAGCCGTGTTAGAGCTGATGAAATCTGTTACTTCAGATAATGGAAAGCTGCATTAAATTTTGAGTGAGTAAACTTCTACCAAGTATACAAGTAACTCATCTGTGTGCTAACCATCTGGCTGGAAGAGCCAACTTAGATAAATGTGCTGTACTGTGTAAAAGAGAAAGACTGCAAAATTTGTTTTTCCCTAGGCCGGGGACGGGGGGTGCACCAATGTTTGAGACTGTATCCTGAATGTAAAAGGACCATGTCTATGCCAGCAGTGGTGGTTGGAGTGCAAGAGTGTCTAAAAGTACCTGAATTTCCTGAAACTATAAGAGACTGTATCTGACACTGGTCCAGGAGTCAAGCTGTTAGTGTGCCAGCTATGCACTGCCATATGCGTCTCTCCCTGAGTGGCATAACCTAGACATGGGAGTCTGAGGCGTGATGGTCCAAGTCCCAGCATGGTCTGTTTTCAAAAAAGAAAAACAGAATGTGACTTAAAGCCCAGAGAGAAGGGGCAACCGTCAAGATGCTGAGAAGATTCCATGTCATAATGGCGATTGCCATTTGGGTGAGTGTACATCACCAAAAATAAATAACAGCGATGTACACTTGCGGGGACTACAAAACCAGCAATGGGATTATATGATATGCAGGGGGCTGCGCCCCTCCATGCACCCCCCTAAATAAAGATTCCCAACTCCAGGGAGGTGCGTGTCGGGGGGGGTGTAAAACTTACAAAAATTATAAACCGGCCCAGATGCAAAAAGCGATCCTGCCCCAGAACTGAACTCGGCACCCTCCCCACCCCAGCCTGCCACCCTATCCACCATGCCACACAGCCAGCTCGGCAGCTGATCACCACACTACTTCCCACATACTCACCCTCCCCTTCCACCCATCATGCGGTGTGGTCCGCCCCCGCCATGTGTGCATGTATACATATATACACATCCTGTCACCTTATTTGCCCCACCCTGGTATCCTGTCACTACTCTGCCAGGTAGCCCAGAACACAGGCACCGCAGTTGGGTCGCTCAATCACGTTCGCCGTATTCACAGGATACCTGCTGAGAAAGTTCCAGCCTGCAAGCTGCAAGAGCCTGGTCAAGAGAGGTCAGCCAAAGCTCCTGCCTGCACCTCAGCTAAATCTTCTCTACACCTAATGATGATGTCCAAACCGTGAGTAGGCATTCTTTGCTATCCAAAAAGAAACTGTAAATAGTTAACCCAAGTTCTGCTAAATGCAGATGCCAGGCCTAGAATGTTAAAGATTAAAGTTTTGCTTTCCAAGATCAGTCAGAATTATTTAAAAATAATCAAAAGAAAGAGTGCTAACTTGATTTATCTTTAAGGGTCCCAACGCCGGTCAACTCAGCTGCAACTGCATCAGGCCTGCACCTAAGGACTTTGTACTGGACACCCAGGTTTAAAGTATAGAGTTGCGAGGTTCTGTAATAATCTGGGAGCTGGTACCAGTGTAAGCATTGGACATATGTGTTCTACCATCTAAAGTATCTAATTAAACAGGCAGTTAATCTGAATACATCAGAAGGTTGATGGGTGGCCAAAAATTATTAAAGTTTGAATTTAAACTACAAAAGTGAAAATTACATATCTACCGTAATTCTTGATCTTTCTGTGTATCTTCACCATTCATCACTGCTGGGTTCTGGCCAGAGGAACAGGACCCCATGGGAGAATTTGTTTTTTCTTTCAGGGGAGAAGCCGGCGTCAGGTTGGCTCCACCCTCGAGGCCAATGTATTACATGGTGCTTGAAGGATAGCCAGTAAACTGCATTGACTCCTCCCTCACCTCAGTCCTGCAAAGCCAGAGAATCATATGCAAAAGGGAATAGGGAAAAAGAAGAGGTCAAGCAAGAGAGCTCAAAGGATAGCCACAAAGGAAAGAATATAAACTGAAGAAAGTAAAAGCTGAAGAAAGAAAACAGAACAACCCTAGTGGTGTAGAACACAGGACCCCATTCTCTGGGTATTCGAGTATAGACAAGAAAGGGCAGGAAGGAGAGAAAGAGAAGAAGAAGGAAAAGAAAAGGGAAGGAGAGAGGAGACCAATGTATTACATGGCGCTTGAGGGATAGCCAGTAAACTGCATTGACTCCTCCCTCACCTCAGTCCTGCAAGAAAAGGGAAGGAGGGAGGAGACCCCCCCTTGACTCCTCACAGGAGGAAAAAGAGGCCAAGGGGAGAAGGAACATCCAGAGGGCTCCCTTCAAGGGGATACCTTCTCTTAGGCAATCAAAAACACCTTCAGAAAGGAGTATTCTATCTCCAGGAAAGGAGGCAGAATTGAGACAAGCAGATAAGGTTACTTGCCCAGGCCTTTGCTCCTACACTCAAGACCAAGGAGTTATGGGGTAGGACAGTACTGCCATAGGATAGAGTTCGATCCCCCACATCCTTTACACTGGGAAGGAGGTAAATCACTGAAACTCAGCTATCACTGATGGGAGTAGTAAGGAAAGAAGGGGGGGCCCAGTCACCAGAGCCCTCCTAACCCCATAACTCAGGTGAAGACCTCCTAACCCCTCAATCAATGGGCAGGGGGCCTCAAATCCCAGCAGATCTAGGACTCCTAGGGAAGACCCCCATCCGGGTCCCAGGAAGAGAACTTCAGGAAGCCCCCTCATTAAAATCAGCTCTGCCTGCTCTCCCCACCCCACATAGGGTGGGATCCTTCCTCAAGGATTAGGACCACCTGAGGTACCAGATGGACAGTCTCACCACACCCTAAAGGGAAGAAGGCAGGGGAGGAGGCACAGCTCAGAGACTGAGGCCCAAGAGGGGAAAGTGGGAAGGAAGCAGTGATGAATGGTGAAGATACACACAAAGATCAAGAATTATGGTAGGTACATCATTTTCATAGCTTATCTGTGTCAGTCTTCACCATTCCTCACTGGCGGGTGATTATCAAGCCCCCCCAAAGGGGACCTGGTATCTCCCTGAGGGAGAGATGTCCCTCAGTCTCCTGTGGGGGAAACAGGAGAGGGAGACCCTCACAGGCCTAGTTAGGCCTGGGACTGGTCAGGGTGAAGCAGGGTATCCCTATGCCTAGGAGATGGAAGTTGCTCCTGAAGTTCTCGCCTCATTCTGCGGGGAAAAAAGGTGGGTCCCCCAGAAAGAGGAGGTGATCACCCTACACCGGACCATGGGTGATAACTGGGAAAGGCGAAGCCATGCCATCTGCTTAATGCAGATCTCTGTCTTTGCTAGCCTGGATGTCACCTCATTGGCATCATATAATGCCCTTACTTGGTGCCTCACAAGCTTCAGGCCACATGTGGAAAAGGCAATGGCTTTCCTGGCTGCCTCTGAATCAGGCATAGATGCCAGGACTTGTCCTAGCATGGACCATAGGTGCCTGTTATAGGCAGCATGATGGGCCTGATGTTCTGCAATAAAAAGAGAGAGGCATGCTGAGGAAAAGATTATCCTCCCCCAGCAGTCGAACTCCACAAAGTCTGCATCTGGGGATTGGTCATGCATCAGGCTTCTATGCCCAGAGGGAATATCCAGGAGTGTCACATCTGAAGAAGGGTGAGGCAGGGCTCCTGGAGATCCCTAGGGTGCAGAATACCTGCACTAGCAGTCCGTCGGGGCTGGGGAGGGAACTGATGGACACTGCCAGGTGTGGTACGATGCCTCCCAAAATGGAAAGGGCCAGGCAGGCACCACCAGGTGGTCCACACTGTATTCGCTGAGAAAAGCATGTGTTGTCCGCTCAGGCTTGCATCTTGCCAACCGTGAAATATGAAGCTCGTCAACCAGTCTCAACAGGAAACGTTGATAGGAGGTCCGGTCAGTGTTTGAGGACAGGTGGATGGAGGGATCCTCTTCCTCATGTGAGGAAGACGAGGGGGCCAATGAGTCTGAGGAGTCAGAATCCAGCTGCTGCTGGGATAAACAGTGAAAAACCTGTTCATCCATGAATGTGACACATACTGGAAAATCAGCAGCCGTGGCTCTGAACTGGTCCCAGGTCTGAGGCCCTGTAGGACCAGATTGACCCGGTAGAAGGGGTGGGGAATGCAGAGGTAAAGGGTCCGAACGCCTCTCGGAAAGAGGACGCCCTCTGCCAAGGCTAAGGGACTGTACAGACAATCCAGCACCCGGGAAGATTCCACCTGTTGAGACAGTTGCTGGTCATTCAATCATCCTGAAATGGTCAGGACTGAACCCTGAAGGGCATTCCCCCCGTGAGGTGACCAGGGCCATGTGGGTCCCCTAGCCTCATGCAATGAGATCCCCCCAAGGGAGAAGACAGGCCTAGTGCTGCAGCTCTTTTCTGAACCCTTGCAGGCTGCTAGGGAAGGGTGCTGCTCCTGGAATTGTGCCCTCAACCCCTCAAACTCTGAGAGGAACCTCTTCCTCAGAAACAACACAGAAGGCTCTACCTCACCTACCAGCCCCCAAAGGGCAGACAGCAAGGGAGCCCTTGCCCCAACTCCAGATGTCTGAGCGGCCCCAGAAATGTATCCATCCTGGACACCCAGATCAGGGGACTTGCCTCCTCCTAGCTTGGTGGCCCTTCTGGCTCCAGCAAGACCCCCAGTGCTGCCCCTGGCTCCAGAAGGCTTCCTGGCACTGCAAGCAGCTCCAAGGCTGATGCCGGCCAGAACCACCGGCTCTGAAGGAGGGAAGGGTTGGTTGGGTGCAGAGGTGCTAGGCAGAGGAGAGCCCTGCTGGTCTGAAGAGTCAGGTAACCAGTCTTGATCCATCTCCGAATTGTCCTACTTCAAAGAGGAGTGGATCCAGAGGACCTCCAGAAGAGCCACTCCCAGGGCTCTCCTACTCCTGGCACCACAAGTGGCACTGCGAGCCAGCCCAGCACCTGCCCACAGCACTGTCCCAATCACCGGAGTCACAAACAACTCCAGGATCCAGGGCAGCATCGACAGAAAACTACCAGGTCTGGCCTGGAAGACACAGGCCATGACACTGGGGGACCATTCACCTCCAAGGAGGTGATTGCCAGAACGGTGCCTCCAGCCTGACCCCTGGAAAAGTCAGACCAGGCCTCTGGCACCATTAAAGTGGCCTCTGCTGTGGTGAGGCTAGAAGTGGAATCCTCCTCCATGGTCCATATAGAACTGGGAGAAAACCCAGAGGAAAGGTCAAGGGACCTGCGTCTGACATCCCTAGTGTGTCACTGTCATCTAAGAGTCAGTGGCGTATGGCCAACTTTAAATGCTTGGCTTTCCAAAACTCTGCAGTCCATAGAGAAACAGGCATCGCAATGGCCCATGTCGTGGTTGGAGCACAGGCTGATCAGGCAACGATCATGCCGATCTGAGATGAAATATTGCCAACTGCAGGGATACCGCCACATAGGGGACTGGCCTGCCTTTAAAGGTTTCTTCTTGTCCCCCTGACAAGACATGATCGGACAGAAAATTAAACAAAACACAGCAAAAGTTCTCGGTGTGGAAAGAAAAGGAAAGGTTTTACCGATTCTGAAGATGAATGTCTCCATGAATGCTAACGGCTCCCACAAAACTAGGTCAAAATTGACTAGGCCATGATGTCATCATCAAAATTGCTCTCTCACGAGGTCATGCTCAAAGAACTGAGGTGAGGGAGGAGTCGACGCCATTTGCTGGCCATCCCTCGAGTGCCGCTTAGTACGTCGGCCTCAAGGATGGCACCAGCCCAACACTGGCTTCTCCCCTGAAAGAAAAAAATGCTCCCATGGGGTCTTGTTCCTCTGGCCAGAACCCACCGGTCATGAGTGGTGAAGACTGACACAGATAAGAATGATTGTTCTCCAGTGCCAATTGCAATGCCAAAAATGCCAATCTACTTTTGCTTAATCTCTGCTTCCAATTTACCCTTCCTAACCCTCACCCTTGTAAAGAAATTGTTGGTAAACCATTTTTTTATAAATCTTGTGTCATGAGCATATTGTTAGAGTGAGCCTGTCATTCCTGAAATGTGAAATGCGGGGTTTTGGTTAACAATCCATGTGTGGGGTGACATTTTGGCATTGTGGGTGGGTACAACATCCCAGGGGGTTGTACCAGGTATTATTCTAGCCCACTGAAAAGTATACTCTGGGAGGAGGTACTGTGCATTAATATAATCTATGGGAAATAACCAGTTTAATATCTGAAATAGGAACCCATGCCCCTTAACCTTGTTATGGGCCCATAAGGTAGGGGTAGGTAGCCCACTGGGACACGGCGTCCGGGCTACACTAACATAAATGTTAGTTGGTGATGCAACATGACACAGAGTATCGGTATATAAATCTGAGGGAACAAAACAAGCTAAGTTGCGCTCCAAAATGCAAGAACCACAAAAAAATTTTAAGAATCCAACTTAATAGTTAGTTTTAATCCACCGTGTGAGAACCCCTAGCGCCTCGCCAAAGTGCCTTCCAGGGGGCGTAGTACATCCTGGTTTTCAACAGGTCTTATATATATATTAAAAAGGTTGTGACATTATATTGAAAAAGAACCAATCACCTGTGCACAATGATATACTTATAAAAAACAAAAGTTGTAGGTATTTGATGTTACAAGTTAATGCTGTGTTCTTAATTGACCTTACATTATTTATGCATTTGAAGAAGCAAAAACTAGACATCTATTTTCTAAACATAATAGATATTGGGCTGGATAGTCAAACTGCGCTATTCTGTGGCGCAAGCCCTTGCGCTGCACAAAATAGTTGAGCAGGGGTGTGGCCGGGGCGATATTCAATGGAGTTGCGCTATTGAGCAACTCCTTTGAATATCGCCCCCTGGCCACAGCCAATATGCATGGCGCAGTGGAACTTGCACCACCGCAAGTGTTTAGAGTGGAGCATTCAAGATGCGGTGGCACAAGTACCATTGCGCCATGCGTAAATTTCCGATATTCAAAAGGTGACATGCAAATGGGGCCATAATTCATGCAAGGCGTGGGGGGGCCATTTGCATCTATTTATGGCCCCATTTGCATGCCATTAGCATGCAGGTGCACCGATCCCCGAGGACTTGCGCCTGGTGCCCTGCCAGGCAGCAGCTGTCGGGACCAACGCCCCTGCAGGCCACCCGTGGGCATAAGTGAAAAAATCCCCCACCCCGACTGGCCCCGATGCGGGCATAAAGTTTAGAAACCCCCACCCCCAACTGGCCCGATTGCGGGCATAAGTTTAAAACCCCACCCTCTGACTGGCCCGATGCGTGAGCATAAGTAAAAAACCACCCACTAGCCCGATCGCGGGCAGAAAAGTTCAAACCCCCAGGACCACCTACCCTGGTGATCTAGTAGTCCCCCACTCCACCCACCCATGGAGCCCCACCACCCTGCTTCCCCGTCCAGCCAGCGGGTGGCAGCATCCACCTGCCTGCCGCCCGCTGCCCGGCGCGGCTGACAGGGGGAGCAGGTGGTGGGGCTCCATGGGTGAGTGGGGTGGGGACCACTAGATCACCAGGGCAGGTGGTCCTTGGGGTTGAACTCTTTCTGCCAGCGATTGGGCTTCACGGTCCACTGACCACCAGGATATGTTCTGGGGGGTTTGAACTCTTTCTGCCCACGATCGGGCTAGTGGGGTGTTTTTTTTCACTTATGCCGCGATTGGGCTAGTCGGGAGGGGATTATTCACCATGCCCGCAATCGGGCCAGTCGGGGAGGGGGTTATATGCCCGCAATTGGGCTGCAGGGGGCACAGGGAGAAGTTGAGGGCCACCCACAGGTGGCAGCTGCTGAGTTGCGCCCTGCAATGCGGCAGCTCACCTGTGGGTGGCCCTCGACTTACTTCTTTTCTTTTGCTCAAAGTTGTGCAGGCGAGGGTTGGGGTTGCGCCTGCACAACTCTGCACAGCCCGCTGAATATCGGGCTGTGCAGTTTATGCATGGTTCCTCCCCCTCCAGTTGAGCATGCCTTCATTAGCATTGCGCTGTTGCTCACTTTGACTTGGGGGGGCGCAACTGCCTCCTGCTGAATATGGCAGAATGGCGCAATTTCCGACTTGCGCAGGTGCAACCCTATTGCACATGGTGCAACTCTTTTGAATATCCAGCCCATTGTGTAAAGAAAGCAGCTATAACATGAAATACATAGGAGCATTAAACATTTCTTATAATCTAGCAATGTAAATAGTCTTAAGGATCTCCTTAAAGGGATACACTATAACTGTAATTGCTATATTTAAATTGAAAACATTTTTTGCATCACATGTATTCTACTTTCACTGATTTCACTCACAACCTATTTGTACAAAGATAGAAGAGGTAAATAGATTCCAGATAATATCGGGCCACGTAACCCAGAAATAATTTTCACTCAAGGCCATCAATTCCAGAAAATAGGAAAGATTGAGTACCTGAAAATATAACAAGAAAGAGGAAAAATTCAATTATTTTTACACATTACACAGACAACATTTCAGTAATTCATTTTCTATTCTGTCAGACTCACTCTAGAATCATTAGGGGGATACAACCATTTTACAGGACCTGTATATGAAAAACTGTATGGTAAAAGGGAAAAAAAATCCTTTGCACATTTCCTTCTGTTTCTAGCATATCTTAAATATTCTATTTGTGTGAAAACACATTTTGTTTTTATTATCTCCTATAGTTCAAAAGGATATACAGACAGTCATCTATTTATCACCCCCATTTAAATGCATTCTCAAAAAATGGTTTCATATTTTGATTGAACAAATATTCCTGTTCCCACAACCCCAAAAATACATTTGCATACGAGGGTGCCATAGAGGCGCCATTGCAGCTCCACATACTTGGATGTAAAAATCATTGTTGAACTCAAAATAACTATGGTGAAGTACAAAATTCAGTGCTTTTACAAAAATGTTACAGGACTACTTGGTCCCTCTCCAAATAGTACTTAGCAGATCTAACACCATCAAGATGGCGTGTGGAGGTGTATAGTGCCTCAACATCTATAAATATCCATATGTATTCAGGCTGCCATTTACCTTGTCTAAATATCTGAACTGCATCACCCGTATCTCTAATATATGAAGGTAATGACATCATACTATACTAAAGGAAGAGATCAATGAATTCAGATCAATGTTCTGTTAAAGAACCCACCCCAGAAATTATTGGTCTCCCTGGGGGTTCTATCATGTCTTTATGAACCTTTGGTAAACAGTACAGTGTGGGGACAACAGGAAACTCACAATATAAGTATTTGAATTCATTGCTGTTAATGTTCCCACACTGTACAGCCTGATCCAAAATTGCACATAACTCCCTTCTGAATTGTGAAGTTGGGTAGCTTTTAAGTTTTTTGTAGTTGTTTATATCAAATAACAATTGTTCCACCATACTTTGATAGTCATTATGGTTCATTAAAGCAATATTCCCACCCTTATCCGCTTTCTTGCTCACTAAATTTGTTTCACTGGATAACTGTTTTAAAGCTACTCTTTCACCAGGTGGTACATTTTTAACTTCATATTTACTCTTTGTTTTAGCTAGTAATTGCCTTACATTAAATAAGACCATGTTTTCAAATGTATTTATACTAGCATTAATGGTAAAAGGCAAAACTTCTGAATTGCTTTTAAATAACAAATTTCTTGTGGCCTTAAAGTCCTCAGGTCCCATTTTTACTGTCTCTGAACCAGAATTCTCTGCAACATTAATTAAATGTGTAAGTTCCTCTAAATTGGCTTCTACAATTTCACCTGGAACTTCTTCAGTCCTTGTTTCAGGTGTGCATACATCACTTCCAGTATGTAGCTCTGCCAATAGCAAATTCAAGCTCTCCTCATACTGTGTTTCATATAGCTTTGTACTTTCCAGAACCACTCCATGTTTTCTGCTTCAATCATTGTGCTCTGTTCAGCAAAAAACAGCTTCAATCTGATTTTACGAACTAGCTTAAATAAGTCCACAAAAATTAAGAAGCGGTCAATGGGAGGTGAAGGTTCAAAATGTCAACCTCGTTTTAATAATGAGAGCCGTGAGTCAGAACAAAATTGCTCAAATTAATTATTTGTAATTCGGATTCTTTCTTTTCTTCCCCCTGGGATGGTGTTTTGCTTCTTGAAATGCATAAGTAATGTAAGGTCAAATAAGAACACAACATTAAGTTGTGACATGAAATACCTGCAAATTTTGTTTTTTATAAGTATATCATTGTGCATAGGTGATTGGTTCTGTTTCATTATGATGTCACTACCTTTTTAATATATATATACACACACACACACACACACACACACACACACACACACACACACACACAAGACCTGCTGAAAACCAGGATGTAATATGCCCCCTGGAAGGTACTTTGCCGAGGCGCTACAGGTCCTCACATGGTGGATTAAAACTAACTGCTAAGTTGGATTCTTAAAGTTTTTTTGTGGTTCTTGCATTTTGGAGCACAACTTAGCTTGTTTTGTTTGTTAATATTTTGGATCTGCCGTCCCTACTGTTGCAGCTCCCCCCCCCCCAAGCACAGTTTAAATTACCTTTTTTTTCTTATAAATTTGAGGGGCAGGGGACATTGGGAAGGAATAGTGAGGGGTGAATGGTGGGGCTCTAATATTATTATTAAACTAAAATGTTTGCATTTTTTAAAAAAAACTGAATGTTTTAATGCAGCAGTGCAACAAAATTGGGGGAAAAATATGACCTTACGTTTTTTCGATATGAAAGATCCCAGTCATCTTCTAGTTTTATTTAGTGGTAAAATTTTCCATTTCAACTAAACTGAGTTTCCTATATAATGTTTTACTTCAATTTTTTTCTCAAGAAAAAAGATGGCTGCCACATTTGGCTTATAAATACAACTGTGAACTTGTGATGGAATGTGAAAGGAAAAGTGTGACCCACTCAGATTTGAATCCAGGGCCCTGGCATATTGTGCCAGTGCTCTAGCCACTAAACAATGGAACGCATGTGATTAGCAGGTCTCTGGGCTTTCCCTTCAGACACACACACACACACACACACATTACTTTCTATGTGTTGCATAACCTGCAACTAGGCACATGTCGGAGAGACAACCAGAAAACTTCTCAGTACAGCAAAGCCACTGTGAGGCAATTTTAAATCATGATGGAAATGTGAAAGGAAAAGTGTGACCCATGGGGATTTGAACTCAGGTCTCTGGCATACCGTGTCAGTGCTTTAACCACTAAGCAATGGGGCTCATGTGGTTACCAGGCCTCTGGTGATTCCCATCAGACACAGACATTCCTCTCTATGTTTTGCATAACCTGCAACTAGGCATGTGTCAGAGACAACCAAACTGTAAAATCGGTAAGGGTTTGGATCAAGAAAATAAAGGTACAATGTACGTACAAATGTAGATTTAACAGGTATGCTAATATGTTTATTAACTGGTACCGAAAATAGCTTTTTTGGAAAAACATTTTTATTGCACTGCTGCTTGTTAAAATTCTATTTTGTTTTATTAAACCTGTATGTTTCCTGACATTAAAATAACCCTCTTAGAATGCTGTCAACCAATCAGAATACTCATTTGCCAGTCATTGTTTCACAATAGATGTTAGAATTGGCTGCTGCAGCTTCTCACAGGGAGGCTTTTTACTACCAACTGCAAGTCTCTAGCAATAACGTAAAAACAGAGAATTTTTTAGCAGAAAAGGACTGCTTAGCCCACCCAGTCTACCCAGGTGGTCCCTGCCTAGTCTGTCTCTGCAAACCCTAACTGGTCTCTGGCAACCCCCCTTCTCCCTGCCTATTTACTAATATTCTCTTATGTCTATCCCACACATGCTTGAAACCCCCTACTGTTTTTGCCACTACCGCTTCTGCTGGCAATATGTTCCAGGCATTCACCACTCTTTCAGTGAAGTAGTACTTCCTCACATTCCTCTTAAAGGGACACTGTCAACCCCAGTGTTGGGTAAGTTACTTTTTCTATTACTTTCTATTTATTTTAGAAACTTGATCCAGGAAGCTCTGTGTAGTCATTAGCAAGGATGGGGAAGTGCTAGAAAAAGTAATACACCTGACAGTTACAGTTACTTATTTCTTTTTATACAAAAACAATACAACAATAATAAAAAAACTATAACAGATGACATTTATTTGAAAGTAATAGGTCAGTTATTAGTTACTTTCAAATAAATGTAATCAGTTACAGTTACATATTGCTTCTGTATACAAAGACATAAGTAATTGTAACTGTAAGGTGAATTACATTTTCCAGTACGTCTACATCCTTGCTAGTGACTACACAGAGCTTTCTGGAACAAGTTTCCAAAAGTAATAGAAAGTAATAGAAAAAGTAACTTACCCAAAACTGGTCATCCCCCTTAGGCCTCAAAGTGTCCCTAGTTTAAAAAAACACATTTTATTATTGTTCACATTCTATAGAGACTGTTGATCAGCTGGTAGTTTGATTCAGATCCTTTTTTTTCTTTTAAAAAGTGAAAAACTGAATGCCTACCATACTGGTGTTACCACACCAAAACATGTTTGTTTACATTTCTTGACCAACTCCCACTTCATCTTTCCTGGACTCAGAAGCACCCCTAACACAATCTAGCCACTCACTATGCAGTGGGAATAAAGGAGACTATGGTATCATGAGTGGTTGCACTGTCTGAGGCTATTTCTAATGTTCAGGAAGCATTCAGTAAGAGTACTTCAATGATTTGAAGCAAAACAAGGCTGGGTATAGTGATATATACATTAAGACGCATTTCAGTTCTAATAAGCAGGGGAGATAGATCAAACAACCAACAACATCAATGAATTTTGGAGAAGCTAAGCAATCATAAAATGTGTTTTCTTTTTTAAATAATATGATGCAAAAAAGGTTGACAGTGTCCCTTTTAAGTCTCCCCCCCCCCAGTTTCATCACATGCCCTCTGAGCCTGATGTTCTTTGTCATTTGAAAGAGACTACCCTCCTGCACCCTGTTCACCCCCATAAGGTACTTGTAGATTTCTTTCATGTCCCCTCTCACTCTCCTCTCCTCCAGGATGTACATGTTTGAGATCCCTCAGTCTCTCCTCATAGAGCATTTCATGCAACCCCTGCATCATTTTTGTTGTCCTCCTCTAGACTGCCTCCATTCTATGTCCTGTCTGAGGTGCGACCTCCAGAACTGGACACAATACTCTAGGTGGGGTATCACAAGCGAATGATGCAGTGGCAACTGGCATACAGACATAACATCGCAGTCAAAAAATAGAGTGGCTTTATTGCCACAGAGAAAAGGTATCACTGTTAAACGGTCGCCAGGCAAACAGTTGCTGACAGTATGTCCCGTCCATTAGATGTGACCTTATTAGATTCAGTGTGACATCTCCCCCATAAAAAGCCAGTGATAAAAACGCTTTGGTGCCTACTATGTTAGTTTTTTTAATGTGGAAGGCTTACAGCCCCATTTTGCATTTGCATTCATTTTGCATGACTAGTTTGCCTATAGCAGAACCATGACATGATAACTGCAATTGGGACAATGTCTCCTATTTTCAACAATATGAACCCAACAAAACTTATACTGTCAGTAGTATTGAAACGATATCAAGCACATGCTGCCTATAGCTATGCACAGCAGTTTGATCCAGGCACATTGTGAAATGGGGGGCAATATGTCCATGTCCAGTCATTTTGCAACTTTGCCTTGCCTTCTGACCAGTCCTGGTCACTCAAAATGCCAACAGACTGCCCCTGACCACCCCCCCCATTTTCACGAGTCCCAACTCAGCTAGTCTAGCAGCAAGCTTATTATAACAACTTATCGACTGCTCTGTTACACTCCTGATGATGTGGTGATGACTGGCTACAGACAGTGAATAGCTAACTATCCCCTTATCTCTGCTGTCTCCACCTCCTGATGATGGTCCAAATCACGACTCCAAGTCCGATGATCTGATTGAATGAAAATAAAAGTTTCCTTACATCCTTCTGTACCTTAGCTGCATATGAACTACATTATTTAATGTGTTTTAATGTGGGATTTTGTTTGGTTTTTTTTGCTTAGTATGCAGCGACTATTTGTCTTCAACAAAATATGCCCTGCGGCATTTTCAGTAGATCCTTTTCATCCCAACAACATCCTGTCCGTGTCGTCCTGACCATGATATTTTGTCTGGGGATGAAACAGTCATATACAGTGGCAACCCCACCTCTCTCCTCCCGTTTGAGATATTGTACCTCTCTTTATGCATCCCAGGATCCCACTGGTCCTACCCACTGCTTTGTCTCACTGTCATGATACTCTGAGTGCATCAGATATAACTCCAAGATCCTTTTCCTGCTTAACGGCAGTCAGTTTCTCCCCCCTATTCTATACTCAGTTCCTGGATTCCTATGCCCTAGTTGCATGATTTTGCCCTTTTTGGCATTGAACCCCAGTTGCCACCCAACAGCCATGCTCTTGATCACTCCTCAGGTTTCTTAAGGTCTCTACACATTGTCTCCATCTTCTCCTGATGTCCACCCTATTACAGATTTTGGTGTCCTCTGCAAAAAGACATACCTTCCCTTCCAGTTCTTCCACAATTACTTATGAAGACACTGAAGAGGACTGGTCCCAGCATTGAGGCCTGTGGCACCCATCTGGTCACTCTCTCCTCATTAGAGTGAGTGCTATTAACCACCACCCTCAATCACCTACTCATTAACCAGTCCCTTACTTAATTCATCACTTTGGGTCCCACCTCTAGACTGTTCAAGTTCTTTATTAGTCTCCTGTGCAGCACAGTGTCAAAGGCCTTGTTAAAGTCCAGATAGGCCATGCCCACTGCCCTCCCCTGATCTAGTTCCCTGGTCACCCAGTCAAAGAAATCAATCAGATTTGTCTGGCATGACCTCCCCCCTCTGCCACCCTCAGTGAATCTATGCTCTATTTGGTCTTGTAGCCCAGTTGATGCAAGATAGTCTACTAACCAGGTGTCCATTAATTTCCCCACCACTAATGTGAGACTGACAGGCCTATAGCTGGTAGCCTCCTCCCCTGTTGCTGCTCTCATACTAAAGAACCACTTCTGCTCTCCTTCAGTCCTCTGGAAGCAAGCCTGTTTTCAGTGAAGTGTTGAATAAGGCCATCAGTGGGGAAGCTAGCACCTGTAGTGTAATATACTCCTACTGTGAAGATGTACTTGAAACCAGCAAGACCTGAACCTCATGCACCATTTTTAATGCTTTCCATGATGTATACCATGCTTTTTTTCCCACTGTTTATTCTTAATTGTGTACTTATTGTATTTGTACTGTACTTGCCTTTGCTCTGCTTTTCCCTGACTTGGAACCTTTGAAAATGAGTCTTTGACTCAAAGATATTAATCCTAATCTAAATAAATAAAAATTAAAAAAAACAGCACCTAACTGAGTTCCTTTAGTACCCTTGGGTATATCCCGTCTGGTCCCATAGCCTTGTCCGCTTTCAGAGTTGAAGTACCTTCAGGACTGTCCTTGAAAATGGCCATGTGCCTACCCTGCCTTGGTTCCTGCTGATCCCTGATGATCTGCCCCCCCACGCCCCCACTGTGAAGACTGAGTGGAAGTACCTATTTGGGATGTCTGCTTTTTCTTGATCCTCTTGTGGGCAGTCTTCCTCCCCTCCCCCATCTTCATCCAGTGGAAGGGTTCAGAAAGCTTGGGATAAGCACAAGGAAGTCTTAGGGGAAATGAACGAGGGTTAGGTAAAAGAACAGAATATCAAGTAGGGTATGCAGTGGTACTGTAGGTAAGGTTAAATGGGCAGACTGGGCAGATTAAGTGGTCCTTATCTGCTGACAAATTCTATGTATCTATGTATCCTCACTATCCCTCCCCTTGCTTTCCTTTTCTCACTTATGTACCTGAAAACAGTTTTATCCCCTTTAGCTACCCCTTTGCCCATCCTTTCCTCTGTCTGTGCCTTTGCTCCTTCACTGCCTTTCCTGCTTCCCTCTGTTTTACTTGGTGCACCTTCCTGTCCTTTTCCCTCTGTATTTCCTGATACCTCCTTAATGTTGTATTTGGTCGCCGAAAATAAGTACCTTAAACACATCAGGGTCTTGGCAGAGAGAAAAACATATCACACAGAAATCTAGGCCTTCTCTGTTTTCTACTGTTCAGCACAGACACAAGGGGAAGACACTGATCTTAACATACACACAGGAAGATTCACAGGAAATAGATTTCTTACAGCTGTACTGTCTAACATTTCTTAAAGCTGCGTTACACATAACAATCCCTCCTGACTTAGCTAGAAAGTATGTAAGTCAATAATTCAGAAGTAATATGAAACTATTAAAGTTATTACTGCAATATCCCTTTTAGTTAGTCTATGTCATTAGACTATATCTCTACAAGTCCATTCTCTTTGGTGGACATCTTATACGTCCTGACTGACATAGTAGGACTGGAGACTGTTGCTCTGGAATCTGATTAGCATCAGCCACATCTTGTCACAAATGTTGTGGTTCCACTGTCTCTTCCTGTTCTTGTTCTGGAGGAAATAATGCTGGATAACTACCCCGACTCTGGGTATCCCTTTTTATATTTGCTTGCGCATGCGCAAGAAACATTATGTGATAGCTTAGGAGAGAAGCGGGCTGGGGAGGCACGGCAGTGTGGCATCCAACAGCAGCATTGCATTTGGGGGCCTGGCCTTGGTGCACCAATAGAGGCACAGCGTGCTGATGACACTGGCTTCCAGAAGGTGCACCGAGTTCTAACATTTTCACTGCAGCAATCATGGGCTGCCTCGTCATTGCAGCCTCAGCGATTGCTGCAATGAGGGAGCGACCCGTCATTGCTGGGCGGAACATTGCTGGTGTGATATTGTTTGTGAACATGGCGGTGCGTTGCTGCCATATTCACAAACAATATCAAAGAGCCATAGTGCCTAGGGGGTGCCCAATCCCCCTCAGCAGCATGTGCCCCTCCCCACAGATGTGTGTTTTTGCCGACTGGGGCCCCAATCCCCATCGGCATCCATCCCCGGTGTTGACTTGCCAGCAGGGGAGCCCACTCCCCAATGGCAGTAGTGTACCACTCCCTGTGTGATGTGCCGATGGGGGAGCCCACTCCCCATCGGCATCAGCCCCCCCCAAAGAGTAACGTGAGAGACCGAGGGGGTCAATCTCCCTCGGCCTTGCACCGCTTTGTACTGATGGGGGTGCCCAATCCCCATCAGCCCCCCCAAGAAAACAATGTTCAGGTGGCATGCTGGGTGTCCACTCCAGCGTGCCCAATACCCCAGCAAAGGAAAAACCATCCCGTGATGATTTTTTTTTTTATACTTTCTCTTTATCTCTCCTTGCCTGCTCCCGGGATCCACTCCTTCCTTCCTTCCTTCCTCTCCCCCCCTCATACCACCTTCAGTGAGATCTGCCCCTAGAGTGCCTCCTTCTTCCTCCTGCACATTGGGGTCTGTCCCTCTTTGGTGGGCCGGATGGTACCTGAGAGGCTATCATCTAGGGCCACCAGGAGGTGCTTTTTCTCGTTTTCTCCCCTGGTTTCCCCCGCCCTCTGGGACATCGAGCGCTAGGACGTACGCCCGATCTCTCATGTGCCACTGACATCCCCTCCCGGCTCCAATGAGCGGAGCTGCCTCCATCCCCTTCAGTTGTCCAGTTGCTTCCACGGCTCACGAAGGGATATGGATGGATTCTTGGTTCCCACCCTGAGGGAGGAGAGCATCCGTTGGGACGTTCGATCCTCCCTCCCCCCTACCGAACCCAGGTCACCGGCGTAGCGCAAGGTGTGGCGTCCAGCACCCCAACCCTCAGCGCCACCGGGCTGGCTTTTTTTTTTTTTTGACAACCTGTAAAACAAAAACGGTCCCTTGCTGTCACCTTGGCCCCTCCTCCCACAACCCGCACTCACCCCATACTTACCTCTGGAGTCTGGCACAATGATCTTTGGTGGACCAGGAACACGTCTGCACTCTTCAAAGTCGACCGCAACTGAGGAAATGCTGGTAAGCTGTATAATGGGACAGATAGGGTATTTTCAACTTTTTAGCATATCTCAGGCATTTTTCAGAATTTTGGCACCAAATTTTCCATATGGGTTTTTTGGGACCCCTCCTCATGAATTCTGTCACTGTCATGGTGTTAATCGGGCCCGAAGGGTAATTTCGCGGTCACTGCATGGAATCACCTTTCGGGACTGAGTAACAAAATGACAGTGCCAGTGTTCATGAGGTGGTCTCTCAAAAAGCCTATGTTGCAAATTTGGTTAAAAAATTCCTTAAAATTACTGTTTCACGAGCGTGCGTTGCGCAGTTCCTACACATGCTCGTAAGTTAGCAAAGTTTCAATATTTTCACTCCATATTTTCAACATTGCCATTTTACCACACCTTCTTATGAGTAGTACAGCTGTCATTTTTCACATCTCACCCAAAATGTGTTTCCGCCCATATAGTGCACAATGGCGCAGCCGGTGTGCAAAATCAATGTACGGGACAAACTAAGAAAATCACAGTGACACTGTTCATGAACAGAGGTCTTAGAATGGCTATGTTGAAAATTTGGTGAAAAATTCCTAACAATGACTGTTTTATTGCAGGTTACAAGAGGTTTCATGCACGTCAGAAAATGCACATTTTCAATATTTTCATCTAGATTTTTAACATTGCCATTTTACCACACCTTCTTATGAGTAGTACAGCTGTCATTTTTCATATCTCACCCAAACATGTTTCCGCCCATGTAGCACACAATGGCGCAGTCGATGTGAAATCAATGTATGGGGCACATTAAGAAAATCACAGTGACACTGTTCATGAGCAAAGGTCTTAAATGGCTATGTTGAAAATTTGTGAAAAATTTTAAATGACTGTTTTACAAGCGCGTTGCTGCAGTTCTATGCATGCTCATAAGTTTGCGAATTTAATATTTTCACTCCAGATGTTCAACATTGCCATTTTATTACACTTCCTTATGAACAAGCACAGCTGCCATTTTTCATATGCGCCCAAAATGTGTTTTCGCACATGTAGTGCATAATGGTGCTGTTGGTGTGCGAAAGCAATGTTTGGGACAGATTAAGAAAATATAGAATAAAGTATGGGTCGGGGTGTGTAATGAGATTTTACACACACCCGAGTTGTGGGATGCTACATAAACCCTGAGGGCGAAGCCCGAGGGGTTTGTGAAAAGCATCTCACAATGAGGATGTGTGTAAAAATCGAGTTTGACACCCCAGACCCATTTTTTATCTTATATAATTGCCGGGTTTGCCTTTTTTGCCTCAGCAATTATATAAAATAAAGAGGTCTGTGTCTCCTGCCAGAGTATGCCACGGTCGGTGCTTTTACTGCGGTGCCGAGATTTTTGTATTTTAAATTGTTTGTTTTTTTTTCCTCCTCCCGATTTCTTCACGTCTTTCCATGCTGGGTATAACGGGGGAGAAAAGAAGAGGACTTACCGCCGAGTTGTTCTGGCAGTTCGGTTTGATGGCTGCAGGCGAGAGAGTGCTCATGGCTGGTAGCGCTGCTGCGCGGGCATGCACAGAGGAAGGGAAATCGTGTGCATGTTTGCCGTTATAAACGCTCCTTTATAACAGCAAATTATGCCACTATTTCCCTATGGGAAAAAGGCAGAGCCGGTAATTATATCACACTTACACTGTTCATGAGCAGAGGTCTTAAAATGGCTATGTTGAAAATTTGGTGACAAAAGTCCATAAAATGACTGTGTTACGAGTGAGCAGTGCGCAGTTTCCACGCACCCTCGTAAGTTCATGAATTCTGTCACTGTCATGGTGTTAATTGGGCCCAAAGGGTAATTTCATGGTCACTGCGTGGAATCACCTTTTGGGACTGAGTAACGAAATGACAGTGCCAGTGTTCATGAGGTGGTCTCTCAAAAAGCCTATGTTGCAAATTTGGTGAAAAAATTCCTAAAGATGACTGTTTTACGAGCGTGCTTTGAGCAGTTCCTACGCACGCTCGTAAGTTTGCGAATTTGTAACATTTGCACTCCAGATTTTCAACATTGCCATTTTAGCACACCTACTTATGAGCCGTACAGCTTTAATTTTTCACATCTCACCCAAAATGTGTTTCCACACATGTAGCGCACAATGGCGCAGTCGGTGTGCAAAATTAATGTTTAGGACAGATTAAGAAAATCACAGTGACATTGACATTGTTCATGAGCAGAGGTCTTAAAATTGCTATGTTGAAAATTTGGTGAAAAGATTCCTAAAAATGACTGTGTTACAAGCGTGTGTTGCACAGTTCCTACACACGCTTGTAACTTTGCAAATTTGTAACATTTGCACTCCAGATTTTCAACATTGCCATTTTATCACACCTACTTATGAGCGGTTCTGCTGTCATTTTTCATATCTCGACCAAAATGTGTTTCCGCACATGTAGCGCACAATAGCACAGTTGACGTGCGAAATCAATGTTTGGGATAGATTAAGAAAATTACAGTGACACTGTTCATGAGCAGAGGTCTTAAAATGGCTATGTTGAAAATTTGGTGGAAAAATTCCTAAAAATAACTGTTTTACGAGCATGTGTTGCGCGGTTCCTATGCCCACTCGTAACTGCTCTCATTTTTAATATTTGCAATCCAGATTTTCAACATTGCCATTTTATCATACCTACTTGTGAGCAGTACAGCTGTCATTTTTCACATCTCACCCAAAATGTGTTTCTGAGCATGTAGCGCACAATGGCGCAGTCGGTGTGCGAAATCAATGTTTGGTACAGATTAAGAAAATCACAGTGACACTGTTCATTAGCAGAGGTCCTAAAATGTCTATGTTGAAAATTTGGTGAGAAAAGTTCGTAAAAAGTTCATAAAACTGATTGTGCTACAAGCGTGCAATGTACAGTTTCTACGCACGCTCGTACCTTCGCACATTTGCAATATCATCTCTCCAAATTGGCTACATTGTCATTTTTCTGCACCTCCTTATGAACAGTACAGCTGTCATTTTTCACATCCTGGCCGAAATGTGTTTTCACACTTCCAGCACAAAATGGCGCGGTCGCTGTGGGAAATCACTGGTGTAACCCCCCTGCAAATGGGGGTTCCCAAAAGACTTCCAGGAGCTTGCTTGAATGCTCCAAGCCTGAATGGTGTTTAGGTTAGGCCATTTATCAGTGAGTGTTTTAGAACCTCTGGCACTGTCTCTTTAAGAGCTGTCTGCTTGCAGACATAATTAGTTTGTATGGGGGACTGTGTGCTTCTCGTTTGAGTACCACTCGAACTGCTGCCAATTTACTTCATTTTGCAGTCACTAGGAGTGCAAAGGAACCTATCTGAAAGATGTAACTGTTTGCCAGAAATTATTTAGAGTAATAATGAAATTACAGTTTGTCTAACCTGCTTTCTTTGCAGTCAGAACTGTGTCTGCTAGTTCCCATTCTAGTTTTGAACTGCTGAACTGGACCAATCAGTGTGGGTAAGCTAGCTCTAAAATGGTGCCTTGGACGAATCAGAACTTGGACTCATAATCTGAGCCAGCCACAAGAGGATTGTATGGGCAGTGACTCTGGGAGATGTAGTTTAGACTTCAGTGCCTTTTTGGACCAACAGCAGCAGTCTATTGTGAGTGACAGCCAATCCAGTCAAGAACTGGGAGGAACTCAAAGGAAGTGCCGTTTTTCAGTTGGAGTGTCAGTTGAGCTTTGGCAGTGAAGAAGGAAGGAGCCCTGTGCTTTTTCAGTGTGCAGTTTTAGTCAAAACGTGTGT
Organism: Neoceratodus forsteri; assembly: GCA_016271365.2. Classification (NCBI taxonomy): domain Eukaryota; kingdom Metazoa; phylum Chordata; order Ceratodontiformes; family Ceratodontidae; genus Neoceratodus; species Neoceratodus forsteri. The sequence goes on from CM028132.1 coordinate 1,364,580,508, forward strand.
AAGGCCCAGAGTTCCGTCTGCAGCTTGTGTAACAGCTTGTTAGGACTGAATCTGTCCTGTGAAAAGAATCAAAGGATCTCTGAAGAGTAGAAACCAGGCTCACCCTGTAGAAGACTGGAGGAATTCCTGAAAATTGCACTTGGTCTGTCAGGAACTGAATCTGCTGTGTGTTCTCCCGGTATTGTGCAGTAATTGCGATCGGGATACAGATGCAGCCTGCCTGGTATAGTGCTTTCTTTATATGGATGTGTGAAGAGGTTTGTGTACCTCAAGTGAGCCCTGCTGACATTGAAGGACCCTTATCTTATTTGGAGGTCGTGAGTACTAATTCAGGGTCGCTCCCTGTTGAATTGCCACATTAAATCCAAATGGAATTACTGTACTGCTGACTGTTTAATTCTCCTTTTCTCTGTGTGAAAGGCCCTACCAGCTGCCACGGTTTGACTAGCCACTAGGGCTTGGGTACCTAGGGACAGTAACTGATAGGGATAGGCCTGTGCACAGAGCCATAGGTAGATTATTAGAGTGATAAGCTAATTAACCTGATTTCCCCCTGTCCTTGTTATATCCCCCTAAATAAATCAGAGCTGCTCGTTTCAGCAAAGTTATACTGCCTGAGGTATTTGTCTATGTTAAAGTACTGTACTGTGATTGTTGCACTGTATCTCATTTCACAGGAGGTCCCAGTGCCGGAACCAGACCTGGGGGTAAGTGTATACTGTGAAGGTAATTCTGATATATTGTGTGGGCCACTAGTGGGAAGAAAGGGGGGTTGCAGTGTCCCAGAGGGCTGTGACCAAGTTAGTTTAACTATTGCAAACCCTGACCTCTGGGTGGAGGCACTCGCCATTGGATCCAGGCCCCTCAACCTGTTAGTGGCAAATCAGGCAGGGGTAGTAGCCCCTGGGATAGCGCCATCTAGGGGTTACATCTTGGAGGCACCTGGGATTGTGTGTCCCAGTGGCCATATTTACGAACCACTGTTAAGAAAAAATGGGTACCCCGACAGAAGTGGCTGTGCACCGGCTGGTGGAGTGGTGTACTGGGGAGGAGATCGACCCCCAAAATGCTATGCTTATCCTGGACATCCCCTGGGTATCAATACGGACACTGTGCAGGAGTACTTTCCAAGTGGAAGGTTTACAAAACCCTGTGGTGGTGGGTCGCATGCTAATCTGCTCACCCACACTTTCCTGGCCCTAGTAGAGTTTAAGGATCCCATAGATAGCTCCAAAGTGCCACAGACCATTACTCCCAGAGGGAGCCCTCACTGCTTGGAGAGTGATAACTAAGGACAGTAAAGACCTGGGGAATCAGCCCCACCACTATCTGAAACTTTTGAGGAGAAATTTGCTGAATGGTTGCTGGGAGAGGGAAAACTGTGGAGGACTTGAAGAAACTATTCTTGCCACCTGGGGTGTTCTCCCCAACACCCTCTCCTGCTCCAGTGCCCGTAATGGTGGCTGAACCAATGCAGACTCCTATTTCTGCACCTGCCATTAGTCACGACTCTCACCGGTTGAGGATTTTCTTGGCACCCTCCCCACCCCCAAGGGAGGATGACTGGGAGACCTGAAGACTATGTTGCCCCCAAGTGCTAGAATGGCAATGCTCGGAAGTAAAAAGCTTAAAGAGGGTTAGTGAGAGCCTCCGAGGTCCTGGCTCTGGCTACCATCCGTGCTAAACGGGCCAGTAACCCTGAAGGACTGCACAGGCGCTATCTTGAGGCCTTGGAGAATGTGTATGGGAGCCCAGATTCTGATGAGGACCTATGGTGGAGAGTAAGAAATGCACAACAGTACCAAGGGAGTTGTTGTCTGTGTATGTCTCGCTGGAAAAATTGTTGCAAGAATGCCTCAGAAAGGGTAGTTTGCCAGCGATTGAACTGGACCGAACCAGACTGGACAGAATCCTTAAGTCTGCCCCCTTCTCAGAACTGCTGTTGCTTCAGTTACGCCTGGCAAATCGACTGGAATCCCCACCCTCCTATGATGAGTTAATGAGAGAAATTGAGGAGTTGAGAAAAGGCGACCTCGGAGGTACCTGCACCAACAGCTGTGGCTACACTCGAGTGACTGAGGGTGACCCATCAAGGAAGTTCAGGGGCAGAGGTTGACAGTCAATGAGTGCTCTGACAAGGAAAAGATATGCCACAATGGGGCGAACTGTTGAGAGAGATCCGGGAATTCAAAAACAGTCCTTTATGAAGGCCACGCCTGCAAGTACGGGCCTGACCTATATCCGACTGCATCTGCTATGGGTGGGGGTACCCACCATGTATCTCCTGCTGATAACAGCTCCAAACTCAATTCCTTGACCATGGAAGTGGAGAAACTGACGAGATGTCTCCAAATGCTTATCACGCCGAGACAGAGATGGCACCCAGGTTTCCAGTTAGTATACCCCGCCCTGGCTCCCAGTGTGGCGCCCGGCCAGCTCAAACTCCAGAAAGTATGTTTTGCTATAATTGTGGGAAAGATGGGCACATGAAAGGGAATGCCAGTCCCCAAAGACACTGACAAAGTTGCATATAGGCTACAAGGAGAGCTTCGGAGAAGAAATCAGTGGTTAAGAGAGGTGCACGACATGATCCCAGTGAGGGCACCAAAATGCTAATTCACGTCCTTCTGTGGCAAGTTCAGTTGCCCAGGCCCCCACTACCGCCTCTCCAGACTGGTCCAGAATAGTGGGTCCCTCCATGGAGACCACTGTAAAGGTGAATGGAGTGTCTACAAGAGCTGTATTAGACAGTGGCTCCCAAGTGACAATTATGTTCCAGGATTGGTATCAAGAAGCATTTGTCAGGCGTGCCCTTACAACCATTAGAAGGACTGCATGTATGGGGTTAGTGAGAAGGCCTACCCTATTCCGGGTATATCCGAATTTGGCTGTCTTTCCCCACCTCCGTGAGTGGAGTGGCGAACAAGTAGAGACCCTAGCCTTAGTGTGTCCCCCACTGGACTGTATGATGGTGTCCCTTGTTGATTGGAACAAATGCTCATATGTTCGGAAGGCTGGCACAGTTGTGTTATGGAAAACAGGGTCAAAGACTAGTAGAGCTTAAGAGTTCCGGCTTTAATTAAGAAGGCCTATGAGGCACGAGAGATGCTGAAAAACAGAACCAGAGGAACCGGTCGGAATTGTATGGAAGAAGGATCCTGAGTCTCTGATCCTGGCCCAAATGCCCAGTGTACCTTACAGGAGAGGTCCGTATCAGAAAGGATGTTAAGAATAAAATATTAATGTTGGATGCACCAGGCGATGGAAAAATTGCCAGAGGGACTGCTGGTCAAGCCTAGTATTTGCCCGCTAGAGCCATGCTTATGCCAGAAGGGTAATGGTCCAAGTTCATAATGTGTCTGAAAGAGACATTCGAGGTAAACAGAGGTTGCATCCTGGCTAATGTGCATTGATGCAGACACTGCAGTGCTACCCAGCAGCAAGAGTTCAAGGAAGAATGACAGAGTAACGCCTGACTTGTTTGATTTCGGCGACTCCCCGCTGCCAGCTGAATGGAAAGTGAGGATCAGTGAGAAGCTTGCCCAGAGAGACCAGGTGTTTTCTTTAAAGGAATGGGATGTAGGATGCGTGCAAGGAGCTGAGCACAATATCCGGCTGCATGACGAAAGACCATTTCGTGAGAGGTCTCGACGCCTGGCACCTGCTGACATAGATGATGTGAGACGCATCTGCAAGAGATGTTAGCTGCTGGTGTAATACAAGAATCCAGAAGCCCTTATGCTTCCCCATTGTGGTAGTGAGGAAAAGAATGGAACAGTAAGGATGTGTGGATTATCGACCTGAACCCGGCGGACTATCCCTGATCAGTACACAATGCCCATTCAGGATGCTTTGGACTGCCTAAGCGGGGAGCAAGTGGTTCTCTGTGCTGGATCTCCGCGGTGGTACTACCAGTCCCGGCGGTTCAAGGGACCGTGGAGAAGACGGCCTTTATCTGTCCGCTTGGCTTCTATGAATTCATGAGGATGCCTCAAGGATTTCAGGTGCCCCAGCCACTTTTCAACGACATTGATGGAGCGTGCAGTGGGGACAGGAACTTACTAGAGTGCCTGGTATACCTAGATGATGTTATTGTGTTTGGCAGCTCACTGGAGGAACATGGAGAGCAGATTATTTAAGGTATTGGACCGACTGGAGGACTTTGGCCTTAAACTGTCCATTGATAAGTGTCAATTCTTTTCAAACATCAGTAAGTATGTGGGACACATAGTATCCACCGAGAGAATAGAGACCGACCCAAGTAAAGTTGAGGCCTTGACCACCTGGCCACAGCCCAAAAATCTAAAAGAACTGCAAAGATTCCTGGGATTCTGTGGTTATTATCGGCCTCATCAAGGACTATTCAAGAGTGATCCGCCTCTTACTTAATCTTACTCAGGGTATCCCCAACCCACAAAAATACCAAAAGTCCAGCGTCCCTCAAGACTGAAAGATGGCTTTTCATCCGAGAAAGAAGTATTTGTGTCCGCTGGACCTGATTGTGAGACTGCTTTCATGAGATCATATATCAACTTCACCCATGCTCCAGTGCTGGCTTTGTGCCGATCCAAGAAAACCTTACGTCCCGGCACACTGATGCTAGCTTGAAGGGTTGGGGCGGTTGTACCAAGAGTCACGCAGAATGGCCTGAGACCAGTGGCCTTTGCCAGTAGAAGCCTGACCCCATCCGAAAAGAACTATCCTGATATAAGTTAGAGTTCCTAGCTTTGAAGTGGGCTATTGTTGACCAATTCCATGAGTACTTGTATGGGGCTATAATACTGAGTAAAAAACTGACAATAATCCTTTGACCTATGTGCAGACCTCAGTTGTTGATGCCACTGGCCATAGGTGGCTTCTGCATTATCTACATATGACTATGCTCTCTAATACCGAGCAGGTCTGAACCACATAGATGCTGATGCTCTCTCCCGGAGGCCTGTTCCCCAGAATGATTGGGTCCGATTGGGAGAACCTGACATTCGGCACTCGCCGGAAGTTTGACAGGGAGGAACAATGTCCACGGACGCAGTGGACTGCATGGTGGATTGCTTGGGAGCCCTGAGAATTGCATATTCAGCGTTTATTGCCACTTTTCTGCACAAAACATTGGTGCACTGCCTCAGCTGGACAATGACAGTATTCAGTGGCTCAATCCCGCGATCCCATGATCAAAGCAGCTTTAGAAGCCCTCTATGCAGGAAAAGATGTGTCCAAATTACGCCCACTGATTTGAGAACTGCACTGTTATACAAAGAAGGTCTGTCCGTTGAAACTGATCAATAAACTGTTATACAGAGAAACAGTAGACAGAGGGGGACAAGTAGACAAACAACAACTAGTGCTGCCCACTGCCTTTCGAGACTCAGTACTGAGGTCCTTGCACAACCACATGGGGCACCTTGGTATAGATAGAACACTTGACTTGGTGAGATCCAGATTCTATTGGCCTAAGATGGGGGCTGATGGGAGCAACACATTCGAACTTGTAGTCGCTAGCTTACAGAGGAAAGCTTTTCCCCAGAGGGCTGCCCCTTGTTAACATCACCACCAGTGCACCCATGGAGCTGGTCTGTATTGATTTTCTGAGTTTGGAGTCAGATCAAAGAAATATCAGTAATGTGCTGGTGGTCACTGACCATTTCACGAGATATGCCCAAGCTTTCCCCACCAAAGACCAGAAAGCATCCACTGTAGCCAAAGTACTTGTAGAAAACTTTTTGTTCACTATGGGCTCCACAAAGAATCCATTCTGATCAAGGGAGAGACTTTGGAGTCGTCTGATCAAAGAGATGCTTTCTCTGTGGGGAGTGCAAAAGTCCAGAACCACTCCTTACCACCCCAGGGGACCCACAGCCTGAACGTTTCAACCGCGACTTTGCTAGATATGCTAGGCACCCTGCACCCAAAGGACAAGCCTAGATGGAGCCAACAAATTAGCACCTGGTACATGCTTATAACTGCACCAAAAGTGATGCCACTGGATTCTCCCCACCGCTTGATGTTTGGAAGAGAGCTCATTACACAGTAGATGTGTGTTTGGGGTCTCCTGATGGTGTTCAAGCTGACAACTATTTACAGTATGTGCAAAAGTTAAAGGCCCAGCTAACTCATGCGTACTAACTGGCTCAAACCATGGCTGCCAAAAGAAATTGGCCAAACAAAGAAAGGTATGATAAAAGGTGAAAGCACAGGAACTCCAGGAGGAGATCGGGTATTGCTAAGAAATCTGGGACTGCATGGCAAGCACAAGATTGCTGACAGATGGCACTCATCTCCCCTCACATTGTAGTGGGCAAACTAGATGATCTGCCAGTGTACAAAGTAAGGCCTGAGAATAATTCAAAAGATGTAAAACAATGCATAGAAATCATTTACTGCCCATTGGACAAATCTTAATTGAGTCTGAGCCCCAGAAGATGCCCTCTGCACCAGTGACTAGAGCTGCTGCTAAGAAAAGATCAAGAAAGTCTGCACCTACAGAAGCAAAGTTAAAGTGTTCCTCTCCACAGGTCCCAGTTGAGCATGACTGTCAGTCCATATCGGAAGAAAGTGAGAGTGACTTTGAATACTATCCTTCTTACGAACTGAGTCAATTGTTTGAGGGCAATCCCTAGTCAATACTGGAGACAAAGCTGGGCCTTCTGGACTGTCTAAGCCTCAGCTTCATCCCTGGAGCCATGCTCCCAGAAAGTGAAGTGCAAAGCATCAGATCAGATGAAATGGAATCATTGTGCATGGTTGAACTGTTTGAGCTTTCAGGGAGGAAAATGATAGATTGGGGCAGACTGGTGATACACCGAACAAGAAGAGTATTTTGAGTGCCCTGACAGTCCACTGCCAGTGTCCGAAGCTCTCCATGCGAGCCAAATGTTGTGGACTCAGAAACTGTAACTCCTGGAGCTGAAAGTGCCCCAAGTTCTAGCCTCTCTACCCCATGGAGACTCCCTGACAAGTGAGGACAATGCTGAAAATGAGGCTCAGAGTGCAGAGACTATAACAGTTCCCCTAGAAAGACTGGTCGAGCTGTAAAGCCTGTGGTGCACCTCAGTTATGATTCACTTGGGAGGCCTGTGGACTTGCCTCTCAATGTTGTCCATAAAGGAGTGTATGTGTCCCCGAGCTCATTGCCCAAACTGAGCATCAGTGCTAACTCCAAGTTACTTGTGTTGCCTTCTAGTATGGTGCCTTGCCCCATCCAGCCCCAAGGTAATCATAGGAAGGGCCCCCTCTCTTCAGGTTTCATGTACAAGAGGTAACAACTGAGTTACGGTTACAATGTGTATGTAATACTGTGTAAGAATTGACGTGCAATGTTTCAGAAATATGTTCTTGGTAAATGATATATTGACTGATGATTACATGCGAGCCTAATGCAAATGTATATGGTTGCAGTTGAAACTTATGGGGTACTTGTTGACGCGGACGTCAAGCTTTCCCAGGCTAGAAGGTGTAACCCTCTGCAAATGGGGGTTCCCAAAAGACTTCCAGGAGCTTGCTTGAATGCTCCAAGCCTGAATGGTGTTTGGCGTGCTAAGTCATTTATCAGTGAGTGTTTTTAGAACCTCTGGCACTGTCTCTTTAAGAGCTGTCTGCTTGCAGACATAATTAGTTTGTATGGGGGACTGTTTCTTTCTGTTTGAGTACCACTCGAACTGCTGCCAATTTACTTCATTTTGCAGTCACTAGGAGTGCAAAGGAACCTATCTGAAAGATGTAACTGTTTGCCAGAAATTATTTAGAGTAATAATGAAATTACAGTTTGTCTAACCTGCTTTCTTTGCAGTCAGAACTGTGTCTGCTAGTTCCCATTCTAGTTTTGAACTGCTGAACTGGACCAATCAGTGTGGTGCTTAGCTCTAAAATGGTGCCTTGGACTGAATCAGAACTTGGACTCATAATCTGAGCCAGCCACAAGAGGATTGTATGGGCAGTGACTCTGGGAGATGTAGTTTAGACTTCAGTGCCTTTTGGACCAACAGCAGCAGTCTATTGTGAGTGACAGCCAATCCAGTCAAGAACTGGGAGGAACTCAAAGGAAGTGCCCTGTTTTTTCAGTTGGATGTCAGTTGAGCTTTGGCAGTGAAGAAGGAAGGAGCCCTGTGCTTTTTCAGTGTGCAGTTTTAGTCAAAAACGTGTGTAAGGCCCAGAGTTCCGGTCTGCAGCTTGTGTAACAGCTTGTTAGGACTGAATCCGTCCTGTGAAAAGAATCAAAGGATCTCTGAAGAGTAGAAACCAGGCTCACCCTGTAGAAGACTGGAGGAATTCCTGAAATTGCACTTGGTCTGTCAGGAACTGAATCTGCTGTGTGTTCTCCCGGTATTGTGCAGTAATTGCGATCGGGATCAGATGCAGCCTGCCTGGTATAGTGCTTTCTTTATATGGATGTGTGAAGAGGTTTGTGTACCTCAAGTGAGCCCTGCTGACATTGAAGGACCCTATCTTATTTGGAGGTCGAGTACTAATTCAGGGTCGCTTCCTGTTGAATTGCCACATTAAATCCAAATGGAATTACTGTACTGCTGACTGTTTAATTCTCCTTTTCTCTGTGTGAAAGGGCCCCTACCAGCTGCCACGGTTTGGACTAGCAGCTAGGGCTTGGGTACCCAGGGACAGTAACTGATAGGGATAGGCCTGTGCACAGAGCCATAGGTAGATTATTAGAGTGATAAGCTAATTAACCTGATTTCCTGTCCTTGTTATATCCCCTAAATAAATCAGAGCTGCTCGTTTCAGCAAAGTTATACTGCCTGGAGGTATTTGTCTATGTTAAAGTACTGTACTGTGATTGTTGCACTGTATCTCATTTCACAGGAGGTCCCAGTGCCGGAACCAGACCTGGGGTAAGTGTATACTGTGAAGGTAATTGATATATTGTGTGGGCCACTAGTGGGAAGAAAGGGGTTGCAGTGTCCCAGAGGGCTGTGACCAAGTTAGTTTAACTATTGCAAACCCTGACCTCTGGGTGGAGGCACCCGACATTGGATCCAGGCCCCTCAACCTGTTAGTGGCAAATCAGGCAGGGGTAGTAGCCCCTGAGATAGCGCCATCTAGGGGTTACACTGGTTTGGACACATTACAAAAATCACAGTGACACTGTTCATTAGCAGAGGTCCTAAAATGCCTATGTTGAAAATTTTGTGATGAAAGTCCATAAAATGACTGTTACGAGTGTGCGTTGGGCAGTTTCCATGCACGCTTATAACTTTGCACATTTGTAATATTTTCACTCCAGATTTTCAACATTGCCATTTGTCCACACCTCCTTATGAACAGTACAGCTGTCATTTTTCACATCCTGGTCGAAATGTGTTTTTGCAGTTCCAGCGTGAGAATACCGTGGATTGCTGTGGAAATCAGTGTTCAGGACATCAGTAACAAAATCACAGTGACACTGTTCATGAGCACAGGTCATTAAATGTCTATGTTGAAAATCTGGTGATGAAATTCCATAAATGACTGTGTTACACGCGTTCGCGTGGTTTCCATTATGCTCGGAAGTGCAAACATTTTTAATATTCCACTACACATTTTCAACATTGCCATCTCTTCATACCTCTCTATAGGTGGTACAGCTGTCATTCTTCACATCCTGCCCGATCTGTGTTTTCGTACATGTAGTGCAGAATGGCACTGTCACTGTTGAAAGTCAATTTTCAGGACATATTAACAAAATCACACTGCCACTGTTCATGACAAGAAGTCCCAAATGCTTTCATGAGGTGGGTCACAAAAGCCATGTTCAAAATTTGTACTGTAATACTAACAAACGCCTGAGGCATTATGGTTTCTAACCATAATGTCCTACCCTGTACAGACAGATAGGTATCGGGTGTGCCTTTGATGCTGACTGTACTGCTCATGCCATCCAATCCCCACCCCCAGCCTCTGACAGGCATCAAGGTGTACCTTGGACCTTTGTCCCAAGACTTCACCCCATTCTCCTATGCTGCACCCATTTCAACGTATGTCCTTATGGAATGGGGTGACTGTAAAGCTAAACACTCTAATGCACAGCTCAACACGTGTCGGTGTCTGCAGAATAGGGTGAGGTGACATGGCTTGGCCTTCATGGGTGATGACCCAAAAACTTACCCCAAATCCTGTCCGTCTCTACAGGATGGAGGTGGGGTTCATGTGAAGTTCAGTACTTCACTGCCATTCCTATTCTGCATCTGTCTAACTCCTGCATTTCTAATGCTAATACCAGCAAGCAAACATTCGGCATTGACAAATGCTTGTTTTGTTCTGTCTCATTTCTAGTATGTAATTGGTCCAAGTGTTTTTCACTCTCCTCTGGTTAGTCAGTTGAACACTATAGACAACATTTCTAAAATGTTTTTCCACCACGCCTTCTATCCATCTCTTTGGGCCTGCTTACATTCTGACCCACAGGATCATTGGGTTTGAAGGATCTGGTCTTAGGAAGCATTTTCAGTTACTGACTTATAGCCTAGAGGGTGAAGAAGGTCCAACTGAGTTTGAATCTGACGTCTAAGAACATTCTGGCAGGAATATTCCTTGATACAATGTGGTGTTGTTCGATATATTGTAAGAAAGTCCAAAAGGCAACTACATTGCTCGGTGTAGTAGGATTAGCTTTGTCCATAATCTTTTTAAAGTCTAAACCAGGCGTTCCACTTCACCATTTGAACTTGGATGGTGCAGAGGTGAGAAAATATGGTGGATACCATGTTGCTGGCAACATGCTTGAATTCAACAGACATGAAGTGTGGTCCATAATCTGAGACAATCACTTGCGAAAACCATGGGTAACAAAGATAGATTTCAACACTTTAATATGGACTCTTAGTAGTTGTCGAAGACATGGGATGAATTTCTGACCATTTACTATAAGCATCAGTTAAGAGTAATACATGGAATTTAAATAGGGCCCCTGAAATCAATACAGTATGCAACCTTTGCCAGGGTTTTTCAGGTTGTTCCCAATGGTGAACAGGAGGTCTTGACAGATTTCCCATTGATACAGCACAACCTTTGCATCTTTGCACAAGCTGGTATATGTCTCTGACAATGGAAGGCTACCATACATGAAGTCTGGCTAGGGATTTCATTTTAACAATGCCTGGATGGCCTGCATGCACAAGAGTCAACACATTTAAGTGATAACATTGGGGTACTATGACATGCAATCGCCATAGAAGACACCCCTCAGCAATGGACAACTGCTGTCTCTTTATATAGTACAGTTGTAGTGCAGTCGAACAAGATGTGCCTTGCAGCCAACCCTCAAGCGTATATTGATACACTTGTTTCAAAATTACATCTTGACTAGTCGCTTTGCAATGTCCTTGGCTAGGACTGGAAGCTGATCTAACTGTTGTAGCTCCATTGCACACACACAGTAGAGTCCTCCATGTCTTTGAATTGAATTGGAAAACTATCTGGCCCACCTGTCATACTAATGGCTCCTCTTTAAGTCCCACATCGAACTCCATTTCTCTGGATATTGATAACCTCAACAAGACATCAACATTTCCATGCTGGTCCATTTGTTGGTATGTAACCTTGAAATAATAGGCAGACAAAATGAATGCCCATCATTGAAGTCTGCTAGTCCCTGGAATTCCTTTTCCTGGACTGAAAATTGTCACTAGTGGGCAGTGGCTTGTGATCCATCTTCAGGTGCAACTTGGCAACATTTCTGGACTCTGAACACAATTGCTAATGTCTCTCTCTGAATCTGTGCATAATTCATTTCAGCTGCGGTGAGTTTGCATGAAGCATGGACTGTAGCTTTTCCACTCTTCTGGATCCATATGGAAAAGGACAGCTCCTATACCCACAAGACTAGCATCACAGGCCAATGTGATAGGTAAGTTAGGGTCATAATTAGTTAAATTATTCACGTTAGTTAGAGAGAACCGATGGCTTGAACTGCCTTATTGTGGCCCTTGGTCTACTTCCACAGAGTACTTACAGGTATGTAACAGTTAATTTGGGATAGTACATTTAGTGGCTAAGCCAGGTATGAAAGACAGTCATAGTAGCATACCATACCCAAAGAATAAGTGCAACTGTGAAACATTCTGTGGTTCTGGTATGTGCATAATGGCTTCCACCTTTTCATGATTGGATGAATTCCTTCTTTGTCAATAGTGTGACCCAAGTATGTGACACTTGGTTGACAAAATTGGCATTTTCTCTCCTGAGTCTGAATCTACTCTGTTGCAATCTCTAAAGTCTTTTTCAAGTTAAGTAAATGCTCTGCTTCTGTCTTGCCCATGTCAATGATGTCATCCAAATAACAAACAACACTTGGTATATCACCCATTGTTTGCTCAATCACTTTTGAAAAATAGCCGTGAGGAACTAAGGCCAAAACATAACTGTTTGTACTTGTACAGTCCCTGGTGTGTATTAATCACTACCAATTTCTGAGAGTCTGTATCCAGCTCCACTTGAAGGTATACATCAGCAAGGTCCAGTTTAAGAACCCACACCACCATTTAGTCTGCCAAAAGTTCCTCTGGTAAGGGTAAAGTTAATACATCTGTGCTAAGTACTAGATTAAGTGTCACCTTAAAATCTCCACATATTCAAACCTTATCAACTGGTTCAGATACTACAAATGAAGTAGCTCAATCTGAACTTAAAATCTTTTCCAGCACACCCGCTTTTTCCATTCTGTCCATTTCTGCCCCAACCACCGGTTTTAAGGCAAGAGGAAGTTTCTGTGGCTTACAAAACTTAGGGACTCATTAGGCTTTGTAACTAGCTTTGCTTTAACTGTTGTGAAACATCCCATGCCCTTCCACAGCTCTGGATACATGTCTAAACTCTCCTCAAGCTTTGGCGGATTACTGCTTTGTGGTACTTGGACAGCAGCAATAAGCCAAAATCTGCTGGATCAATATGAATGTTTAGAAGAACCTGACCATCTCTGCCCAAAATGTTGACACCCTTTATTTAAACTAGGAAAGTTAAAGGTGTACTAGGAGAATCAGTCCTGCATACTAAAGTGGTAAATGAACCCAGTGGCTGAATTTTTTGCCCTTCAAATGCATGTAGCAACTTATTACAAGAAGACAATGGTGGCTTTATCCAGATCAGACCATGTCTGATGGTTAATAAAAGTAACTGGAGAAGCAGAACCTACCACTAAACACAACTGATGCCTCTTTTGCAAGATATATCTTCTGTTACTGCTTTATTTTTCTCTGTAGCAAAGTGCTTCTTACAATGTATATCTTCTGTGAAATTATTACAGGTGGTGTTTTACAGGTTTTACAGTTTTATCTATCATTAGGATAAGCTTTCAGGGCTACTGCATTTGTTGCTGGCTGATTGTTTCTGATCTTACCTCCTTGTTTCTTTCATCCATGGTTCTTCTTTTGGCAGGAAGGGCCCAGCCACCTACTCCATCCCCTAACCACTCATACTACACTCTTTTTATATAGGGTAGCATAGTCGTGACATTTCCTGTAGAAAAGCAGGAAAGGTCGGATCAGAGGGGTATCCACACAGTGACCTCATTTACAGGGGCACTAGTAATTTAACATGTTATAACAAGATATAAGAAAACAAACAAAACACAAAATCAAACTTTTGCTTTCATTTCCTTCCTTCTAATTACTCTGACCAGGTTATAAACCCAGCAATTTATCTGGAATGGATATCATTAACTGCAGGTACTGCAGAACACTTTTCAGAAGGACAGTTTTACAGGATTTAGGACACTGTCCTACATGCTGGGCCATTGGAGATTTAAGGGCTGAGCTCCAGGCAGCATGGACAGAGATTATTCACCTCAAATTGCATTTTCAAGAGGGAATATATTATAAGAACCACCTGCCATTTCCCCAGCATTCAAAAGAAGCACCTTGACCGCAGAGGGTAGTTGGTCTGGGAGGTTGGCAGGTGGTTAGGAGGGGCAAATCGGGTGCCCCATCACTGGTGCCTCAAACGACATTTCCACAAACCATATAAAAAACCATAATAGGTATCTGCCTCTATCTGAAATCAAATGTTAGGCAGAGGACACTGCAGAGCAGGACACTGCAGCACAGGAGCTGGACAACAAAACTCACACAAAACAGGAACCAAAACAAAAAAGCAGAAAGGAATCCAAAAAACTTCTGATCATAGGAGACCCATGATTCTGGAGCTGATGCCTCATCTCCAGCCAGGTGCAATGGCTGATGTCTCCCAGGTACATCAGCGAGAGACACTCGACCGGTGACTGACAAATTTGTTCAGGAAGCAGGGAAAACATTGATGTCCTGGTACACATAGACTCATGATCTGGGCCAGCTTGTCAGATGGAGACCAAGGAATACCTGACTCAGGCTGGGTGACAAACTATCATCCATTTCATCCAGCATCTCCTTCTCTGAGATTCTGCCAGTCTGGGAGAGGGGGGGCAGATGGATGGAAGGTCAGAGAAGGGAGATAGGGAGCTAAACATGTGGGCTCAAGAGATGGGTGCCAGAAAAGGACAAAAATTTGTAGGTAATTGGCAAACAGTTTGGGTATAAAGTTCTTTAATTTGATGGACTGCACCTGGACTAAGGTGGGAGTCAGTGCATTGGGGCAGAAGTTTCACTTTTTGCAGAATATTTAAACTATAATGGGGAGGGGTGCAGCACCTCATATGTCAAAAGGGAAGAACACCTTCAGCTAGTGGTCAAACAGGAGTTCAACATATTTATAGTTCATTTGCATCACTGGTAAGGAAAAGGTCTGTCTATACCTACATACAGGGAAATGCCAGACCTCCCCGACAACTAACAAACTGAATTGCTAATGGAAATCATGTAATTAATGGTCGCAGTTGGGAAACAAGCCTGTGATCCAAGTACAATGACAGAGGCTAACTGATATAGTAGCAATTAACTAGATGTTGCTTCCTTGGTAACCACACTTGGGAGACTTTACCTAGTTATGTACTGTCAGAAGTTATAGAGGTGTGCATGGGCGGGGAGGGTCCTGTATGTCAATGAAAATGTCAAAGCTAAGAGAAACCAGCACTGCACGTAAGGAGCCAGGAAGAAATGGGGTCACCCTGGAAACAGAAAATGGGGTTATCTACAGCCTCCAGTTCAGGGGAGGACATAGATACATTACTGTTAGAAGATATACAAAACATGACACTAAGGGGAGCTTTCTAGTGGAGACTTCAATATGTGATACAGATTGAGCAATGCCAGCAGGAACACCAGAACTAGATACATGGTGGGATTCCCTGCAGGTGAAGGCCCAAACAACTGGTACAACAACCCACAAGAGACAGGACTGTCCTGGATCTAGTACTGACTAACAAGGAAAAAGAGCCCAGAGCATTCCGAGGTAGAAGTCACCTTGGGGCCAGTGACCATCAGCATAGATATGGTTCAATTATGCCACTAGGAACTAAATCATCCTATCTGGCAAAATATGTGACTTCAGAGGATCCGATAAGATGTCAACAGTTTAATAATATTAATATTCATTTGATGAATCGTTAATATCAAGGCACTTGCCAAGGGACAAAACCTTTACAGGTACATAAGTGAAAAAAGAAGGACAAAGGGAGGGATAGTTAGACTGAAGGGGAGGATGGGAGCAGCGTGGAGGATGACAACAGTAAAGCTGACATATTGAACAGGTATTTTTGCTCAGTCTTTACTAAGGAAGAGGGGGTAATGGGTCTGAAGGGAGTACAAGGGTGAGAATGGTGCAGAAATGGACACAAGTCCCTTTACACGAGAAAGGGTCCTGAAGGAACTGAAAGTAATAAGAGTTGACAAGTTAATGGGGCCAGATGGGGTGCACCCCAGGTCCTTAAAGAACTAAGAGAGGTGGTGGCTGAACCTCTGGCTATCCTGTTCAGCCAATCACTGGAAACAGGGAGGTACCCAAAGACTGGAGGACAGCAGATGTAGTCCCTTATACAAAAGTGGGAACAAAGAGGAAGCAGGGAACTACAGACCAGTCAGCCTCACCTCGGTAGTGGGAAAGATCATGAAGCACTACTGAAGGAGAGATTGGTGGAACATCTGGTTGTCAATGGACTACAGGACCCAAGGCAGCATGGTTTCACCAGGGGAGGTCATGTCAGACCAACCTCATTGAATTTTTGACTGGGTGACTAGGAGGTGGATTAGGGAGGGCAGTGGACATGGCCTATCTGGACTTCAGCAAGGCCTTTGACACTGTGCCACATAGAAGACTATTACACAAACTGGGGAATATGGGTGTGGGCAGGACAGTAGTGTGGTAGGTAGGTAACTGGCTGGGTGGCAGGACACAGAGGGTGGTGGTAAATAGCTGTCTTCACCCACAGAGGGAAGAGTGACCAGTGGGGTACCACAGGATCAGTGCTGGGACCGGTCCTATTCAACATCTTCATCAGTGACATTGCACAGGATATAGAAGGCAGAATTTCACTGTTCGCTGATGACACAAAGCTCTGTAACAGAGTAGACACACCAGAGGGTGTAGACAGAATGAGAAGGGACCTGCAGAAACTTGAAGAATGGTCAAGGGTTTGGCAGTTGAAATTCAATGCAAAGAAGTGCAAGATAATGCATATGGGGCACAAAAACCCTGGCACAATATATCAGTTGGGGGGTGAGGATATAGCATGCACCAAGCAGGAAAGGGATCTTGGGGTTGTCATCTCTGATGACCTCAAGGTAGGGAAACAGTGTGACAAGGCATCAGGTAAAGCAAATAGGATGCTGGGATGTATGGGCAGGGGCATCACCAGCAGGAAAAGGGAGGTCATAATTCCGCTATACAAGACACTAGTGAGGCCCCACCTGGGTACAGTGTACAGTTCTGGAGACCATACCTCACGTAAGGACATAGACAGGGTAGAGAAGGTTCAGAGGAGGGCAACAAAGATGGTGCATGGGTTGCATCACAAATCCTATGAAGACAGGTTGAAGGAACTGAACATGTACTCCCTGGAGGAGAGGAGGGAGAGAGGGATATGATAGAGACATACAAGTATCTTACAGGGAGGAACAGGGTGCAGGAAAACACTATTTTAAGCTAAAAAGATGTTTCAGGACTAGAGGGCATGGATGAAGTTGGAGGGAGGACGATTCAGAGGAAACATGAGAAAGAATTTCTTCACAGAACGGGTGGTGGACAAGTGGAACACCTGCCAGAGGAAGTGGTGGGGGCTGAAACAATCACGGGATTTAAGAATGCATGGGATAGACATAAAGAAATTCTAGAGGTCAGGGGTAAGGGGAAATAGACTTCTAGGAAAACAAACTGAACTTACAAGCTCAAATGGGCAGACTAGGTGGGCCATAGGCCCTTATCTGCCGACACTGTCTATGTATCTATGTAATCTATGTATGGAGTAAATATTCCCCTTGGTTGGAGTACTGTGTGAAAAAGGTAGGTAACTCGATAGACTGCTTTAGGGTAGACTCTGCTACCTCTTTAGGTAGAAACTTAGGATCCGTGCGAAGAGCCACTTGCTCTTTTGTGAAAATCAAATAGGAATTTTACACATAAGGGCCTGGAGCTCGGAAATTCTTCGAGCGGAAGTAATGGCCACCAAGAAGAGCCGCCTTCACGAAAGAAACTTCAGATCTGCGGTTGCTGCAGGTTCAAAGGAGGAAGGGTAAGTTCCTCGAGAACAAAGTTCAAGTCCCAAGGGGAGCAGGAGTTCGATGGGGGGCCTCAGATGAAGGACCCCTCTAAGAAAGGTCTTAGAGACCTCTAATTGGGCAAAAGTTTTATCAGCGAAAGGAACATGGTAGGCTGAAATAGCAGCCATGTGCACCTTCAAGGAGGAATGACTGAGACCCAGGTCGAAGAGATGACGTAAATATTCCAGCAGAACAGCCACTGAACAGGAGAAGGGCTCCACGTTCCTAGAAGTGGCCCAAATAGAAAATCTCTTCCATTTCATGGCATAAGTGGACCTAGTGGAGGGTTTTCTAGCCTCCACCAGAATCTCCGCCACTTTTGGAGAGACACCAAAACGAGATTGAGCTAGGTCTAAAGGAGCCATGCATGAAGTTGTAGGGACTTGAAGTCCGGATGGACCAGGGTCCCTGATCCTGGGTCAGCAAACCTCGAGGAAACCTCTTCTTCGGTGTGGACTGGGCACCCCTTGACTGACTGTTCCTAATATAGTTCCATTCCTTAGTCTTGGGGTTTTCTATAATGCAGTCTCAGTCTAAAGTATGTTGTGCTGCCTGCTATTTTCTTAAAGATTTAAAACGCGCTCTTGAATGACTCCCCTCTTACTTCCAGAGTGGGACTCTGGAACTGTATTGGGAACACTCATAAGAACATACGAAAATTGCCAGCAGCAAAAGGCATCCTGGTGTATCTAGGCTGCTCGAGACTGCAGCTAGCTCCCTATTCAGCAGCTGCCCCACCCACCTCCCTTTGCCCTGTCCCACCTCTTCTTGAAGCATTCCACTATGTTACATGCCACCACCTCAGCGGTTGTCGTTCAACTTTGCCACCACCCACTCTGTAAAGAAATGCCTCTCACTCCTCCCCTGAATCTCCCCACCAATCTCATGTCATGTCCCTCAGCATCTCCCCCACCCTGCTCCTGAATAGACACTCTGTGTCTGTTTTGATTATCCCCTTTATGTATTTGAAGGTCTCAGTCATGTCCCCCCATCCCTCCTCTTCTCCAGTGTGTACATGTTTAACTGTCTTAGTCTGATCTCATATGGCAGTTCCCTCAGGCCCTGAATCATCTTCGTTGCCATACGCTGCACCTCCTCCAGCAGCCTAATGTCGTTTTGTAGGTATGGGCGCCAGCACTGCACGCAGTATTCCAGGTGGGGGTCTAACCAACGATCTGCATAATGGTAGAATAACCTCCCTTCTTCTTGAGGTAATGGCCCTTGTGACAAACCCACTCAGCAGGCCAGGCCCTCTGCTCTCACAGTGCCAACCTCCCAGCAGTGTCTTATGAACAGTTAACGGAAACAGGGTAACCCTCCTGTTTGTTTTGTGGGTTCGAATCAACCTTTGTTCTCAGTTCTGGAGGGATTCAAACTGTGAACCTCTTGCTAGAGTACCCAGTGTCAAGGGGGAAGGCATTGATAAGCAGCAGGAAAATCCCAGCCTCCCCCTACAAAACAGGGAACTAAATGAGAAAAAGACTAAGGTAGAAAGGTCAGTGGGGATGCTGCTAGAAGGTGAAAGCCATCAAAAATGGAGAGCAATGAGTACCAATGCCCATAGTCTGGGTAACAAGCTTCCTGAATTAGTGGCCTTGATGGAGGAGGAACATCTGGATATCGTGGCAGTCACAGAAACATGGTACACACAGAACCATGACTGGAACGTAAACATACCAGGATACACAATCTACAGGAGAGACAGGGAGGATAAAAGAGGAGGAGGAGTAGCTCTCTACATAAGGGAAGGAATCAAAGCAGCAGAACAAAAGGGTAAACAGGGAGGAGAAGAAGCACTGTGGGTCAATTTGGAGGCAGGCAATGGCACCACAATTCGCACAGGGGTTGTATACAGACCCCCCCTCTCAGGGGGAAGAAATGGACAAGAAAATGATAGAAAGTATATTTTGAATGGCAGATAAAGGGGAGATATTGCTGATGGGTGGTCTGAATATGCCAGATGTTAACTGGGGTGCACTTGCAGCAGCCACTTCTAAGAATGGGGTTATTCTAGATGCCCTACGGGGGCATGCCTTAGACAACTGGTACTGGAACCCACTCGAGAGGGAGCAATCTTAAACCTGGTCCTCTCAAAATGGAAATGGAGAGGATCACAGATGTAGAAGTGGTAGCCATCTGGGAACTAGCGACCTACCCAACAGTATGGTTCACAATAAACACAGCAATAGAGTCAAGCCATAAAGGCAAAAGTACTGGACTTCAAGAGGGCTGACTTTGCCGAAATGGGTGAGTGCCTAAGGAATGCACTAGCAAATGGGCAGGAAGGAGGGGTGGAAGAACAATGGGGAATAATAAAAACTGCCATCACAGAGGTAACAAGCCTTTGTGTGAAGCAAATAAACAAAACAAGACAATGTAAGAAACCACTATGGTTCTCATGGGAGGTGGCAGTGAAGGCTCAAGAGAAAAAGAAAGCATTCAGAAAGTACAAGGAATCACAGAAGGAGCAGGACAGAGAATTGTATCAGTTAAAGCAACAGGAAGCTGGGAAGGCAGTCAGAACGGCAAAGGCCCGAACTGAGGGAAAAGATAACCAACTCAGTTAAGAAGGGGGATAAAACCTTTTTTAGGTACATCAGGGAGCGAAGGAAGACTGAGGGAGGGATAGTGAGGCTTAATAAAGGGGAGGGGTGGGCAGAGGGTGACTGTGAAAAGGCAGAGATACTAAACAAATGTTTCTGCTCAGTATTTACAAATGAAGAGGGGGAGGTACCTAAAATAAACAACAGAAACACTCTGGATACAGAAGTTGATACCAGCCCTTTTACAGAAGAAAGGGTTCTGAAAGATCTCTTAAAACTGAAGGTGGACAAAGCAATGGGGCCTGATGGGATTCATCCCAGAATTCTAAAAGAACTAAGTGTAGAACTAGTGACACCACTGACTACCCTCTTAACAAATCATGGGAGGATGGGGTGGTACCTGAGGACTGAAGGAGGGCAGATGTGATTCCCCTTCACAAAAGTGGGAGCAGGGCAGCAGGAAACTACAGACCTGTTAGTTTAACCTCAGTGATAGGGAAAATGATGGAATCACTTCTGAAGGAAAGAACTGTCGAGTATCTAGAGGCCAGAGGGGCACAGGACCCAAGGCAGCATGGGGTCACAGCAGGAAGGTCATGCCAGACGAATCTAATAGATTTCTTAGACTGGGTGACCAAAGTAGTGGATCAGGGAGGGGCTGTTGACATGTCCTACCTAGACTTTAGCAAGGCATTTGACTCAGTCCCACACAAAAGATTAATATACAAGTTAGCCAGCCTGGGAGTGGGTCCCAAGATGATAGCCTGGGTAAAGAATTGGCTGGAGAATAGGACACAGAGGGTAATAGTAAATGGAGTCCACTCTGAAGAAAGGGGGGTTAGTAGTGGGGTACCGCAGGGTTCAGTATTAGGACCGGTCCTCTTCAATGTCTTTATAAGTGACATTGCAGAGGGACTGGAAGGAAAAGTATGTCTCTTTGCAGATGACACAAAGATCTGCAACAGGGCTGATGCACAAGGTGGGGTGGAAAGGATGAGAAGGGACTTGGCAAGGTTAGAGGAATGGTCAAATGTATGGCAGCTTAGATTTAATGCTAAGAAGGGCAAGGTAATGCACATGGGAAACAAAAACCCAAGGGAAGAGTACACAATGGGGGGTGAGATACTAACAACAACAAAAATGGAAAGGGACCTGGGGGTAGTCATATCAGATGACTTCAAGGTGGGCAAGCAATGTGAGAGGGCAGTAAAGAGGGCTGGGGGGATACTGGGATGCATAGGGAGAGGCATCACCAGTAGAAAACAGGAAGTTGTTATCCCTCTGTACAGACAGCTGGTGAGACCCCATCTGGAGTACTGTGTGCAGTTCTGGAGACCCAATCTCCGCAAGGACATAGACAAGATGAAAGCTGTCCAGAGGAGGGCAACTAAAATGGTGCAGGGTCTGCACCAGATGACATATGAAGAGAGACTAAAGGAGCTTAATATGTATAGCCTCGAGGAAAGGAGGGAGAGGGGGAGAGGGGGATATGATAAAACTTTCGGGCACCTCAAGGAATCAACAAAGTCCAAGAGGGTAGCATCTTTCAAAAAAGAGGTGTACAAGAACAAGGGGCACAATTTGAAGATAGAGGCGGCTCAGAGGTAATGTAAGGAAGTATTTTTTCACAGAGAGGGTTGTGGATGCATGGAACGACCTTCCGAAAAGGTTGTGAGTCAAAACAGTGGTTGAATTCAAGCATGCATGGGACAGTCATAAGGCAATTCTAGGGGGTGGGGGTAGAAAGAAGTAGGCTGCTGGTTAACTAGGATCTGCATCTTATCCATTAGGTAGAGAAATGGGCAGACTGGGTGGGCCAAGCAGTCCTTATCTGCCAAATTCTATGTTTCTATAAAGGAAGAGGAAGGAGGAACCTCTGAGTATTGTTGTAGAAGAGAGAACCAGATTTTCCTGGGCCAGAAAGGAGCGATCAGAATCATTCTCGCTCCTTCTGTGGTTAGTTTCTGCAATACACAAGAGACCAGAGGAATTGGGAGAAAAGCATAGACAAATCTGCCCTTCCAGTCTAAAGACATTGTGTCGCTCCAGAAAGTGCCTCGCTCTGGAACGAGCGATCAAATAATGGGAAGTTTTGCGTTTTGGGAAGAGGCAAACAGGTCTACCTGCGGAGTCCCCCAAAGCTGAAAGATATCGTCTAGCACCTTTTGGTCCAATTCCCACTCGTGCGGCAGGGCAGAGGAGCGGCTTAGCTTGTCTGCTAGGGTGTTGTCGACTCCTGGAATGTGAATCGCAGTGAGGTGAAGGTTGTGTTGAGTTGCCCAGTCCCAAACCCTCATTGCTTCCCTGCATACGGGGTAGGATCGAGTCCCTCCCTGCTTGTTGATGTACCGCACTACGCACATGTCTGTCTGGATGGCGAGGTGACCGGGAAGAATGTACTGGTGAAGGGCTTGGAGAGCATATAGTACTGCTCGAAGCTCGAGCACATTGATGTGGAGAGCTAGTTCCAATCTGGACCATAATCCCTGGGTTCGGTGAGGACCCAGATGGGCTCCCCAACCTTTGCCTGATGCGTCTGTGGTCAGAGTCTGGGAGGGGGCAGGATGACAGAAGGGGACCCCCCGAAACAGGTTCTCTCGAACCATCCACCATTGCAAGTCTCTTGCCATCGGCGAGGAGATCAGAACTAGATGATCTAGGTTGTCTACGAGTTGATCCCACTGGGAGCGAAAAGTCCACTGAGAGATCCTCATGTGGAGTCGAGCTCAAGGGACCATCGGAATAGCGGCCGCCATGAGCCCCAGGAGACGGAGAACCGACCTCGCCAGAACCCTCCTGTGCTCTGACAGTAGGGAAATCTGACTGAAGAGAGGCCGCCTTGTCCGGATAGCCCCGATGAACTGTAGTCTCTGGGAGGGATCCAGATGAGACTTGGAATGGTTGATGGTAATACCCAGGCAAGTAAAAACCTGCTGGGTGAGGGAGAGAAAATGCAGGAGCTCCTCCCTGGACGAGGCCGCCAGGAGCCAGTCGTCCAGGTAAGGGAACACCTGTACTCCCATCGTACGCAGGTGGGCCACTACCACAGCCAGGCATTTGCTAAAAACTCAGGGTGCCGAGGAAAGACCAAACGGGAGCACCTGGAATTGCTAATGGTCCCCCTGAAAAGCAAACCGAAGATATTTGCGGTGAGAAGGGCAAATGGGAATGTGCAGATATGCATCCTGCATATCCAGCACACAAAGCCATTGACCTGGCCGAATGAGGGGCAGAAGGGTCTGTAGGGAGAGCATCCTGAACCTTTTGTATTCCACATAAAGGTTCAAGGAACTGAGATCGAGAATAGGTCTGAGATCTCCCGTCTTCTTTGGGACCAGGAAGAAATGTGAATAGTAACCCATCCCTTGAAGATGAAGGGGAACGGGTTCTATGGCCCTCTTCGCGAGGAGGGTAGAGATTTCTTCCTGGACTAAAGGAAGATGATCCCTTGTGTAAGACGATTTCAGGGGTGGGTGGCTGGGTGGTTTCTGTAGAAACTCTATAGAGTGCCCTTCCGCTATAATCTGGAGCACCCAAGAATCCATTGTTATCCTCTCCCAACCCGGAAGGTGGAAGGAGAACCTCCCTCCTACCGGTTCCTCCGGTGTGTCCAGAGGTGGTGGGAGAGGGGAGGAGTCAGGTGGTGTGGGGCAGCGCCGCAGCTGGGGCACCCGCTGCTTTTTTGGGCGGGGGGCCCTGGCAGCTGCGGGGGCCCGACGTTTAGTGGCCCGCCTTCCTTGGGGTTTTCGCTTTGTGCCGACCGCGCCTGCAAAAAGGACGGGCGCCGCAGGTGATGGGGATGGTATATGGAATCCATGGATTTCAGAGTCCCCTTCTCCTGCAAGTCGGTGATGATGTCCTTGACATCACCCAGCACCGACCCTGAAATGTGCTTCCTGGATCGCAGCTTGCACCTCCGGGACCAAACCTGACCCGCTGGAACCAGGCATGACGTCAGAGACTCACGGGCGAAAAGCGGAGTTCTCAGCAGTGTCCACTGTGATCGTGACGTCATCTGCAGAATGGGCGACTGGGCCGAACGAGCAGAACGGACTAGATTCGCCAACCCTGCTTGACTTGAGAGTCAGGTAAGGAGTCTATCTTAGATTCCACCTGGGTAAGGATGGCCTTCTCTGTAATCCCCCATGTGCTGACGTAATTTAGGGTCTATTCCCAGTGTGGAAGAGGCGTAAATCTTTCTTCCATACTGGTCCAGGAGGCTAGATTCCTTATCCGGGGAGACAAGCTTAGATGTTTGGGGTGCGCTGACCGGCCGTGAGCGGCGCTAATCACGACCGAATCTGCACGAGGGTGGGAGTCCAGGTAGTCTACACCCTCTGGAGCCTGGTATAGCCTGTTAGACTTCCTAGGAAGTGGGGCTAACGCCGACGGTTGTTTCCAAATCGTGGAAACAAGGTGGGCGTGAGGCTCAATCCAGGGTGGCACTAAAGTTGGAGCTGTCAGGGGCAGGTCCAGATGTTCGGCGAGTTTAAGTCGCTGAGGATCTTCCTGGATTTTTCTGAGCAACTCCATGAAGGAAGGATCCTCCGGAGGAGACTTCGGAGGGGTCCTCGGCCGGGGCTTAGACGGAGAGCGAGGCTCGTCATCTCTCTCGGAGCATCCTTCGGAAGAATCAGAGGAATCCGAGAGGGAAGAAGAATTGGAAGCAGAATAAGACTCCCTAACACGGCTTTTGGCAGGAACGGGTTCCTTGGGGGGTACCCCTGGACGTGTGTCCTGCCCCTCTTGAGATCCAGAGGGAAGGGCTCTGGAGTCTGGAGGCGGTGAGGGAGTGTGTCGCCTCAGGCGTACAGGAGCCGGGGGCAGCACCGTCGCCGTAAGGCAGCTCTCTACCTCCTTGGTGAGCTGAGCCTTGGCCTCAGCCCACCATGAGGCCAGTCTCTCCTGCAGATCCACCGGCGGCCGTAGGGGGGGTGGAGGAGGAGGAGGAGGAAGGGGAAAGGCGTACGGGTTGTACCCGTAAGGTGAGTATCCGAAACCCGGCTGCGGAAAAACTGGCGTGGGGTATTGTGGCATCGGGTACTGCGGCGTTGGAGGGACCGGTGTCGGGTACTGCGGTCCCGGGTACGATGGCGTCGGATAAGACGGCGGGTACCCCGGCGCCGGAGGAGCTGCTGGAGCAGACGGCCCGGATGGTGGCCCCATGGGCAGATCAACATTGAGAGGCCCGGAGGGTGCAGGGTCCGACAGAAGGGGAAAATCCACCCCCACCCCAACAAGGTAGTACTAACTTTTCTTTTCTTTTTTCTCCTCCTACCTCTACAATTAACCACCCTAATGCCCTCTATGGGCCTTACCTATGGAACCCTAATGTTGTTTCGCCTACCTGCTTGACAAATGTTTAATGCACTAAATTACAACTTACCAATATGATCTACAATAGCCTAATAACTACTGCTATGTGTAAACAGCTGAATACTGTATACCCATGATTACCTGTGTTATGTTACTGCACTGAGTTCAATATGTCTGTAATAGTATTCTTGGGTCACCCCTGAAAAAGGGACCTTTGGGGCCCAGCGGGCCTACCCGGTCATCAAAATTCAATAAATAAAATAAAATCCCCTAACGGCGTCGGGGCCGGCGTCCGGGGGGCCAGCGTCAGATCCAGTTCCTTCGGAGGAGGGTCTGACGGAGGTTGAAGATCCCCCGCATCACCCAGGGATGGGGGGGAGAAATCCCCGGGGTCAGGCTGGGGTGACTCAGGCTCCCCAGGCAGCGAAGGCTGCAGGAACCAGAATGCAGCCGGGCATGGGGGTCCGCTCATAGGATTCCGTCGCTCGGCGCTGCGTCGGGAAGCCGACGCGGCGGCTTAGGCTAGTTCCCAGCGGCGCTGGGGAGCCGGGCGTCCGCTTACAGGGTCCCTCATCTGAGGCAGGCCGAGGTGAAGAGCGGCCTGGTCAGAAGGGGACGGGTCGGCGCCGCCCCGGGCGCGGGTCGGGCGTCGACCTTTCTCTCCGCCGGACGCCGGAGGAGCCGACGTCCGACTTATGGGAGTCGCCCACGCCAGTAGGTCGCAAGCCTGCGGCCAAACCAGGGGCGGAAGCCTCCTTTTGTCCGGAGGCACCCGCAAGGCCTGAGCGTGAGCCAGACGGGTGGGCCGGCGCCTCCTCCAAACCCTTGGAGGCTGCCGTCGGACGGTCCCCCAGAGGGGATGTTACCTGGGCCGCGACTCCGGCCGGAGTCGTGGAAGAGGAGGCCTTCTCCCAGTGCCTCTCCTTGTCCTGCTTTTTGCGATGTCCTTCCGGAGAAGTAGACACCTGCCTCAACTTCTTCAACTCTTTCTCCATCGAAGACATCTTTTTCTTGAGAAGATGGGCTTCCAGGGACTGTTGGCGTCGTTTGCAGGTAGCCGCACTGAAGTTGAGGCAATGCTGGCACTTGTCGACCGGGTGGTCGGGGCCTAGGCAGAAAAGGCAGAGAGAATGGCCGTCCTTGTGTGGCAGTTGGGCACCGCACGAGTCGCACTTGTTTTTGTGCTCGGAGGGTGTAGGGGACGACATACACAGACGTTGACCTGACGATAAGAAAAAAATAATTTTAATTTTCGGTAAAACCGATGAAAGGATAGGGCTGACGAAGCACAAACTTTTCCGCGAGGCGCTGCACGAGCTAACGCCGGGAAAGAACTGGAAGGCGGGCATCCGGGATCGCCTCTTTATACTGACGTCGTATGACGCCGGTCACCTGACGTGGGGGCGGTCCCTCGCCAGGGACTGCTAGCTAGAAATTTTTCCGTGGGGTCCTGCCGCCGGCCGGCATCAGTCCTATATGTAATTACCTACTGCAAGAGCCCTCTCAAAGTAAGATACAGGATTACGAGAAGTAGACAAGATAATAAGGATAACAGTACAGGCAATTATTCAAATCATAGACCATAAGTGCAACACTTGAAAGATTTACGGATTTAAGGCATGACTTAATGTAGGTTAAGGTGAGAAGAGAGGGGGAATGGGTGTTGTGATTAGGATCGGGGGTGATTATCCTATACCCTCACAGTGGCATAAGCTTGTCCTGAGCAAATGTGACTTAAGCTTAGTGCGGAAGATTGGTAGCAAGGGGGCTTCCTGTACTAGAGGTGGGAGAGTGTTCCACAGTTTAGGGGCTGAGAGAGCGAAGGAATTGCCTCCCTTTTGAGTCTTGATTCTGGGGATTGCCAGTAGGGACCCACCAGAGGTCCTGAGCATTCCAGGGTTAGGCTTTAGCCATGATTATTCCTATTAGGCTTGGGGGCTGCAGGGCTCTGCAATCTGGGCGCATGGCACAGCAGGGGATACTGTAGACGCAGCCTCGAAAGAAGGCCACTGCAGCTGGGCTAGTGAGATGCAGGGGTAGCTTCTGGTTGACACATTGTCACAAACCTCACAACCTTGTTGTACAGGACCTAAAGCCTGCTAACCTCGCCCTGCCATGCCCTGGACTACCGGGCAGCATAGGTTAATGTGGGTAGGAGGACACTGGAGGCAATTGCTCATCTAGCCTCTGGGATAAATAGTTTTTTTCATCCTGTACATGTTGCCAAGTTTGACATGGATAGACCTTGTTACCTGGTCAACATGGGACTTAAAGGCGAGACCCTGGTCAATAGTTAGCCCTAGATATTTTATGTTGTCAACTACATCTATTCGTTTATCCCAAAAGGTAGTAAGTTTTAGGGAACTGGTCCGATCCTGGCCAAGGGATCTAGGGCCAAACAGCATGGCTTTTGTTTTTGCTGCACTGAGGATCATTCTGTTTGATGTGAGCCAGGCCTCGAGTGTGTTTAGGTCCCCTTGTAGGAGAGGGCCCTGATCATGTGGTGTGGACCTGGCTCGGAAGAGGACAGTATCGTCTGCGTACTGAACTATTGAGCTATCCCCACAGTGCCAGTTTAGGTCATTTGTGAAGAGAGAGAATAGGAGCGGGCCAAGAATTGAGCCCTGAGGCACACCCTCCTTGATGGGTAAAGGAGCAGAAAGCTCTCCCTTCCAAATGACCCTCTGGGAGCGGCCTGAGAGGTAGCTCTTGAACCAGTTTAGGGCCTGGGCATCAAGCCCAATGCCTTAGAGCTTAGTAAGAAGGTGGTTGTGGTCCACAAGGTCAAATGCCTTGGATAGGTCTATGAAGATAGCACCCGTCAACATGCCCTCATCCACTGCCCTGAATAGGTCCACTGTGAGTTTGATGAGTGCCATGTCTGTTCCATGGTTTGCCCGAAAGCCATGCTGTGAAGGGGCTAGGATTTGGTGGAGCTCAGGAAGTCTCTCAGTTGCCAATAAACTAGTCTTTCTTTGCAATTTGGCCAGGGTACACAGCAGGGAGATGGGCCTGTAATTGCCAATTTGTTCACTAGAGCCACACTTGTAAATGAGGACCACGCTGGCAGCCTTCCACTGGTATGGAACGTACCTTCAAGTAAAGACCTGTTGATGATCCAGGTCAGAGGTTTTGCCAGAGACAGTGCACCTTCCTAGAGTAGCCTCGGCTGATTCCATCTGGGCCACCAGAGCCTTTGTGATTGAGGGCTATCAGAAGTTTACGGACCTCGCTCACCTTGACCATTCTCAGGTGAAACTGGGGTCTGTTCAGACAGGGGGATTCATCAAAGGTCTGTACAGGCATGGGTGCTGGTAGCCCTAAATTGTATGCATCAAGGTTGGTGAAGTGGTGGTTGATTGCTGAGGCTATAAGCTGGCAATCACTGATGCACTGTCCTTGTACCTCAATTTGACCTTGTGCCTCCTTGGAGTTGCCCTTTAGCAGTTCGTTGATTTGCACCCAGAAAAGCTTAGGGTTCCCCAGTGTGGACCATTGGAGGCAGAGTACATACTTCTTTTTGGAAAGTTTGGTGTCTAGCTTACATTTATTTCTTAGGGTTTTGTACGTAACCAGGTCTGCAGGAAGGTGGGAGAGCTGGACTTTCTTCCAAGTCTTGTCCCTTTTTATCTGAGATTTCATAGGGTGGGAGATCCATTTATGGCAACCTCCTTTTGTATGAAATTTTTTGAAAGGAGCAAGTAGAGATGCCGCATTGAGGAGTGAATTTTGGAAGTAGGCAAGGGCCTCGTCCAATGTCGGGAGGAGCCTAATCGGGCTCCAGTCCACGCTACTTAGGCAGTCGTTAAATTTTGCTGGCATGAAATTGGAGAAGTCACATACTGTGAGTATTCTGGGGGGGAATCTTTGGTGCTCTGTTCTTCCAAATATAGAATATAGGGAGTGATCACTAATGGTGTCAGCCAATATACCTGCTTTCTGTCGCTGAGGGAGTTAGATACCAGAGCCCAGTCAAGAGTAGTATGGTTCCCCATTTTATAATTAAGCCTGGTAGGTAGAGATGACCTGTTGACTTATTCCCCCATTTACAAAAACACCACCAATAGCTTAATCTGGTTCAAGGTCAGTTGGCATTCATCTCTATCCAACCCCCCCACCCCCAGTGGTGCCTGAAAATAGGCAGAATTTGTCTACTGCACTTACCCGGTCAACAAAAACTAAATAAATAATATATTTATAGGGAACATAGTGGAGGGTCTGGAAGGGAGGGCGAGTCTTTCTGCAGACGACGCAAAGGTCTGCAATAGAGTGGACACACTGGAGGAGGTGGAGAGGATGCGTAGTGACCTGAGGAAATTGGAGGAGTGGTCTAGAGAGTGGCAACTGTTGGTCAATATGGCAAGTGTAGGATCATCCACTTAAGCAGAAAAATGGGAAAGCAGAATACTGAATGGGGGCAGGTCCACAGAGGTATAGAAGAGGAAAGGGACCCTGCATCATCATTTCACAGGACCGAAGGTGGCAAAGCAGTGTCGAAGAGTGGTAGCAAGAACCAGCAGGATGTTGGGCTGCACAGGGAAGAGGACTCCAGCAGGAGGAGAGAGGTTGTAATTCCCTGTATACCCAGTTGGTCAGGCCGCACCTGGAATATGGGGTCTGGTTCTGGAGGCCATGCCTCAGGAAGGACATGGAATGGGTGGAAAGAGTTCAGAGGATGGTGACAAAACCGGTAAGGGGGATCGAGCACTTACCATACGAGGCGAGACTGAAGGACCTAAGCATGTACTCACTGGAGCAGAGAGAGAGTGGGGTGACACGACTGAGACATTTAAATACTTAAAAGGCATCATTAAAATGCTTGTGAGGAGCTTTTTCAAGTAAAGGAGAGACTTTAAATGAGGGGACATGAATTCCAGATCAAGGGGGGAAATTTAGAGGTATCATTAGGAGAAAAGTACAGTTATGTAAGAACTTACCGTAACAGTAGATCTTGAGAGAGGCTCTTGCAGTAGGTAATTACATATAGGACTGACTGCAGGTGGCAGGACCCCACGGAAAATTCTAGCTAGCAGTCCTGGCGAGGGACCGCCCCCACATCAGGTGACCGGCGTCAGGCGACGTCAGTATAAAGGGGCAGTCCTGGACGCCTGCCTTCCAGTTCTTTCCCGCCACAGGCCGAAAGAGGCCAGACGAGAGGGGAGCAGATATTTCCCTAAATGGAAAAGAAGCTTAAAAAGCCTAGGGGGACGGAGGGCGGGAAGGTATTACCTACTGCAACAGCTTCTCTCGAAGATCTACTGGTACGGTAAGTTCTTATGTAACTGTACTATCTTACTTCGAGAGGGCTCTTACAGTAGGTAATTACATATAGGACTGAATCCCAAGCAGTCTGGAACAAAGAAAGGCACCGGGAGGAGGAAACTACTCCAAGCAGTAGCTCTAGCCGTGCAAGCCTAGTGCGAGGTAGTATAGCGCAGTGGTCTAAGGCTCTGAGCTGCAAATCTGGTGACATCCAGCAGACCAGACCTGGGTTTGAATCCCATAGCTTCCACTTGCATACTGTGTGACCCTGAGCAAGTCACTTAACCTCCTTGTGCTCCCAGGTCGCTCCTGTAAAAAAGCTTTCAGCTTAGTGTGCTATACCTGGTTAAACAACTAACTAACAAAAAAAAAGGCCTCAAGAAAGGAGGCCTTGCAAAACAGCTAGGCCCTCAAGCCTGCCTCTCACGACGAGAGGCAATGTCCAAAACTGCAGTGTTTCGTTAAGGTATGGATGGAAGTCCAGGTGGCGGCAGCGCATATGTCTGCCGCAGACACATTCTTGAAACAAGCCGCAGAGGCAGCTACTCCCCATGTGGAGTGGCCTCTGACTTGACCCGGGAGGGTCTTGTGGTATTTGTCATGACAGAAAGTGATGCAATGAGCCAACCACTTAGACAGGCATCGCTTGGAAACAGCACTGCCTTCTCTTTTGTGAGCAAAAGAGATGAACAACTGATCAGTCTTTCTGAGATCCTTCGTCCTGTTGGTGTAGTATCTCAGAATCCGGTAAACATCCATAGTATGGAGTAAATATTCCCCTTGGTTAGAGTACTACGTAAAAAAGGCAGGTAGCTCTATGGACTGATTTAAGGTAGACTCTGCTATTACTTTAGGTAGAAACTTAGGATTCGTGCGAAGAGCAACTTGTTTCTTGTGAAAAATCAAGTAGGAGATTTTACACATCAGGGCCTGGAGCTTGGAGATTCTTCGAGCCGAAGTAATGGACACCGAGAAGAGTGTCTTCCACGAAAGAAACTTCAAATCTGCAGAAGCTGCAGGTTCAAAGGGAGGAAGGATAAGTTTCTCGAGAACAAAATTCAAGTCCCGAGGGGGAGCAGGAGTACAGATGGGGAACCTCAGATGGAGGACCCCTCAAAAAAAGGTTTTAGAGACCTCCAGTTGAGCGAAAGCTTTGTTTGCGAAGGGAACATGATAGGCTGAGATGGCCACCATGTGTACCTTCAAAGAGGAATGGCTGAGATCCAGGTCGAACAGATGATGTAAATACTCCAGCAGAAGCCCCACTGAACAGGAGAAAGGCTCCACGTTCTTGGAGGTGGCCCAAATAGTGAATCTTTTCACTTCATGGCATAAGTGGACCTAGTGGAGGGTTTTCTGGCCTCCACTAAAATCGCCGCCACTTTGGGAGACACACTAAAACGGGATTGGGCTAGGTCTGCAGGAGCCACGCATGCAGTTGAAGGGATTAGAGGCCTGGATGGACCAGGGTCCCCTGATCCTGGGTCAACACACCTTAGAGAGAGGAAGAGGAAGAAGAGAATTCTGAATACTGATGTAGAAGAGAGAACCAGATTTGCTCGGGCCAGAAAGGAGCAATCAGAATCATTCTCGCCCCTTCTGAAGCTAGTTTCTGCAAGACTCGTGGGATAAGAGGAATTGGGGGAAGGCATAGACGAATCTGTCCTTCCAGTCTAGAGACAGAGCGTCGTTCCAGAAAGCGCCTCGCTCTGGAACGAGCGAGCAGAAGATGGGAAGTTTTGCGTTTTGGGGGGATGCGAACAGGTTGACCTGTGGTGTTCCCCAAAGTTGGACGATATCGTCTAGGACCCCTTGGTCCAGTTCCCACTCGTGAGTCAGAACAGAAGAGCGACTTAGCCTGTCTGCTACGGTACATAGATACATAGATACATAGACAGTGTCGGCAGATAAGGGCCTATGGCCCACCCAGTCTGCCCATTTGAGCTTATAAGTTCAGTTTGTTTTCCTAGAAGTCTGTTGTCGACTCCTGGAACGTGAATCACCATGAGGTGAAGGTCGTGTTATGTTGCCCAATCCCAAACCCTCATTGCCTCCCTGCATAGAGGGTAGGACCGAGTTCCTCCCTGTTTGTTGATGTACCACACTACGCACATGTTGTCCATCTGGATGGCTAGGTGGCCGGGAAGGATGTATTGGTGAAGGGCTTGGACAGCACACAACACTACCCGAAGCTCAAGCACATTGATGTGAAGAGCCTCTTCTAGCCTGGACCAAGAGCCCTGGGTCCGATGAGGGCCGAGCTGGGCTCCCCAACCTTCGCCTGATGCGTCTGTAGTTAGAGTCTGGGAGGGGGGAGGATGAAAGAAAGGGACCCCCCCCCCCCGAGAAAGGTTCTCTCGAACCATCCACCATTGTAAGTCTCGCATCATCGGCGATGAGATCAGAACTGAATGATCTAGGTCGTCCACTAGTTGATCCCACTGAGAGCGTAGAGTCCACTGAGAGATCCTCATGTGGAGTCGAGCACGCAGGACCGTCGGTATGGCAGCCGCCATGAGCCTGAGAAGGCGAAGGACCGACCTCGCCGACACCATCCTGCGGTCAGATAACAGACATATTTGGGTCTGAATGGAAGCAGCCCTGTCCGGAGGCAGGAAGGCCTTGCCCATGGTCGTATCGAGGATCGCCCCGATGAACTGTAGCCTCTGGGAAGGGTCCAGATGAGACTTGGAATGGTTGATGGTAATGCCCAGGCAGGCAAAAACCTGCTGGGTGAGGGAGAGGAAACGCAGGAGTTCCTCCCTGGACGAGGCCGCCAGGAGCTAGTCGTCCAGGTAAGGGAACACCTGTACTCCTTTGGTACGCAGGTGGGCCACCACCACTGCCAGGCATTTGGTAAATACTCGGGGGGCCGAGGATAGACCAAACGTGAGCACCTTGAACTGGTAGTGGTCCCCCTGGAACACAAAGCAAAGGTATTTGCGATGGGAGCGGCAAATGGGAATGTGCAGATAGACATCCTGCATATCCTGGGCACAAAGCCATTGACCCGGCCGGAGGATGGGCAGAAGACTCTGCAGGGAGAGTATCCTGAACCTTTTGTACTCTACATAAAGATTCAGGGAACTGAGATCTAAAATCGGTCTGAGATCTCCCATCTTCTTTGGGACCAGGAAGAAATGGGAATAGTAACCCGTCCCCTGAAGATGAAGGGGATGGGTTCTATGGCTTACTTCATCAGAAGGGCCGAGATATCCTCCTGGACCAAAGGAGGGTGTCCTCTTGAATACGACGACTTCAGAGGAGGGTGGCGCGTGATTTCTGAAGAAACTCTATGGAGTGTCCTTTTGCTATAAGCTGGAGCACCCAAGATTCCGTGGTTATCCTCTCCCATCCCGGAAGGTGGAGGGAAAACCTCCCTCCTACCGGTTCCTCCGGGAAGTCCGGAGGCAGTGGGAGAGGAAAGGAGTCAGGAGGTGTGGGGCAGCGCAGCAGCTGAAGCACCCACTGCTTTTTTGGGTGGAGGGGGCCTAGCAGCCGCGGGTGCCCAACGCTTTGTGGCCCGGATTCCCTGGGGTTTCTGGCACGATTCCGCTCTGCGAAGGACGGTACTGCTGCTGAAGGACGGTACATAGAATCAACTGATTTAAGAGCCGCCCCTTCTCCTGCAAATCGTAATGATATCCTTGACATCACCCCCGAAAAGCACCGACCCCCGGAAAGGTGCTTCCTGGATAGCAGATTGCACCTCCGGGACCAGACCTGACACGCGGAGCCAAGCATGACGCCATAGGCTTATGGCGAAAGCAGAGCTCCGCCCAGCAGTGTCCACTGCATCATATGTCACATATAGCATGTGGCGACTGGCCGAACGAGCAGAGCGGATGAGATTAGCCAACTCCTGTTTGACTAGAGAGTCAGGCAAAGAGTCCAGCTTGGCTTCCACCTGGGTAAGGATGGCCTTCTGGTAATCCCCCATGTGGCTGATGTAGTTCAGGGCCCGAATCCCCAGTGTGGAGGAAGCGTAAATCTTTCTCCCGTACTGGTCCAGAAGGCGAGATTCCTTATCAGGAGGTGACGAGCTAAGATGCTTTGGGTTCGCAGACCGGCCATGAGCGGCGCTGATCACGGCCAAGTCGGCACGAGGGTGAGAATCTAGGAAATCAACACCCTCTGGAGCCTGATATAGCCTGTTCGACTTCCTAGGAAGTGGGCGCTATCCACAGCTGTTTCCATATCGTGGTGACAAGGTCGCATGCTGAGGCTCTATCCAGGGTGGCACTAGTGTAGGAGCTGTCACGGGCAGATCCAGATGCTCCGTGAGTTTTAGATGCTGAGGATCTGGTTCCAAAGAGCACCACTGATGGACCCCCTGGATTTTTCTGAGCAACTCCGTAAAAGAAGGATCCTCCAGAGGAGACTTCGGAGGAGTCCTCGGCCGGGGCTTCGATGGAGAGCGAGGCTCGTCGTCTCTCTCGGAGCAGGCATCGGAAGAGTCTGAGGAGTCCGGGAGTGAAGAGGAGGAAGAAGAAGAGTAAGACTCCCTTTCCCAACCCGGGGGAGGAATGGGTCCCTAGGGTAGTCCCCAGGACGCGGATCTGCCCCTCTGGACCCAGATGGAAGAACCCTGGAGTCCGGAGGTGGTGGAGGAGTATGCGGATGGGGCGACAGGACCTGGGAAGGCACTGTCGCTGGAAGGCGGCTCTCACCTCTTGGTTAGTTGAGCCTGGCCTCAGCCCACCAGGAGGAGGAGGAGGCAGGGGATAAGAATATGGGCTATACCCATAAGGAGCGTATCCAAAACCCGGCTGCGGGTAGCCCGGCGTCGGGTATTGAGGCGTCAGGTACTGCAGCATCGGATACAGCATTCCTGGGTATACCGGTGTCGAATAAGATGGCGGGTACCCAGAAGCCGGGGGGGGGGCCCGGCTGGGAACCTCGCGGGCGGGTCCATAGAGGAGAGCCCGAGGGAGGGCACGATGGGAGCAGAAACTCCCTGAGTCGGTAAGGCCGACGGCGGAGGCCCTGACGCCGGAGGTACCGACGCCAGAGGGGTCAGCGCCTGGGGAGCCGACGCCAGGTCAGTCGCCCAGATGGAGGAGGGACTGATGGAGTAAAGATCCCCACTGCGCCTAGGACAGTGGGGAAAAGTCCCCGGGTCGGATGGGGGACTCTGGTTCCCAGACGGCAGCGAAAGCTGCGGTGAACCGGGACGCACGGACGAGGGTCCGGCGCTGGTTCCCTCACCGGCCAGACGTCGGAGGAGCCAACATGAGGTGTAGAGGGGAACTCTTGGCGGGCACCGGAGGAGCCGACATCCAACTTACGAGAGCCTACCCCGGAGTCAGGTCGAGAGGAAAAGTCGGCCTGGTCCGGAGGAAAGGGGGCCGTGTGTCACTCCGAAGGGTCGAACGTCTTACCAGCCGTCTCCAGCGGACGTCGGAGGAGCTGACGCCCAGCTTAACGGAGTCGCCCGCGCTGGTAGGCCGCAAGCCTGCGGCAGTACCGGGGCGGAGGCCTCCAACTGCCTGGAGGCGCCTGCAAGGTCCGAACGCTAGCCAGACGGGGCGGGCCGACGCCGCCTCAGAAACCTCCGAGGCGGCTGCTCGAGGAGCCATCTCGGGAGGGGATGTTACCTGAATGCTCGTGGACTGATGGAGACGCAGTGGAGGAGCCTTTGTCCCGTGCTCTCCTTGTCCTTCTTCTTTCAATGGCCTTCGGGAAGTGGACGCCTGCCTTAGCTTTTTAGTTCCTTCCATCGAGCCTATATTTTCTTTTAAGAAGATGGGCCCAGGGATTGCTGCCGCTCTTTCGGGTGGCCACGTTAAAGCTAAGGCAATGCTGGCACTTCTCAACTTGATGATCCGGCCTAGGCAGAACAGGCACAGGAGTGGCCGCCTCTGCAGGAGTTGGAGCCGACTTAATCGCGACTTGTTCTTGTGCTCGGAGGGTGTAGGGACGACATACACCGACGTTAGTACTGACGAGGATTTAAAAATAAGATTTTTCAGTTAAAAAATGACGCAGATAGGGCTGACGGCACCCAACTTTTCCACGCAGGCACTGCACGAGATAACGGGCGGAAAGAACTGAAGGCGGGCATCCGGGACCGCCCCTTTATACAGACATCGTGAGCCGGGTCACCTGACGGGGCGTCCCCGCCAGGACTGCTGAGCTAGAAATTTTTCCATGGGGTCCTGCCGCCGTCGGTGTTGGTCCTATATGTAATTACCTACTACAAGAGCCCTCTCCAAGTAAGATCTTCTTCACTGAGAGGGTGGTGGACAACTGGAATGGGCTGCCAAGGGAAGTGGTGGGGAAGAGGATGGTGGGAGGGTTTAAGAGGGCATGGGACAGGCATAAAGGGTTGTTGACATGGGGGGCGGAGACGACTACAGAAAAGGCCTAGTGGGTAACTAGGTAGATTAGGTGGGCCTGGCAGTCCTTTTCTGCCATCACATTCCTATGTTCCTACGTACTGATTGCCACTACTCCTCCTAACCGGAGGTACATAATGTTAGATACTTATTTGGTTTGCTGTCTATGCTGCCTGTATTAGTTCGCTCATAAGTAATTATATGTCAACTGTACATTCCTATCTATCGATTGTATTTGCATTCAAGTGTGTTATGCTGTTTTTATTGCTTCTGACAATTGCTCTTATGCGTATAAGTGTAGATATGTGCACTTTTCCTGTTATTTTTCCTGTTTGTTTATTCTGACCTGTACATTTACTATCCTGTATTTTGATCACTGTTGTTGTTTTATAGTTTAACTTGAACCCCTCCTGGGTCGTGCCTTAAAATAGGCATTTCTATGTCTAGTGTACCTACCTGGTTATCAAAAACAAACAAACAAACAAAGACCTTTCTTTTGTTTAAACAAGTGCCTGGCAGTGTTTCTGTAAAGGAAGTTACTTTGCCGTGCATGCCTGAGACCTAGGCCTATGCTATACTACTCTCTCGTCAATGGATGGCTGTGCAGGTAGCTGCTGTGTGTTTTCACTGGAGCTGCAGGACAATTAAAATCAAAATCACAAGCAACTCTCCCAATTCCCTTGGAAACACTGACATCTAGTGGTAGCAGTTATGGCTTGTCCAAAGCAAGCAGATGAAAAACTTGTATAGAATTTTGACAACAATAGCACAGAGATGCTTTTCAGGACAATCAAAAACAGAAATTCATATTAATCCGTGCTGCTCAAATGGAAAACGTTAAAACATGAAAACCCTTTATTTGATGTGCTGAGCTTCTACATCTGTGTTATGACAATGTGCCCCTCTTATTTTGTGCTCTCCCAGATAATGAGGGCCAGATATTCAAAGCTTTGCGCTTGGAACAAAGCCGTAGCGCTGGAATAGTGCTGGATTTGCGCCAGGCTGCAATATTTAGAAGCCCTAAGAGCGCCGGCGCTGTGTGATAGCACCAACGCTAAAAGTAAATGTATGCAGGGGTGGGAGTTAGGGGAGTGACCAGGAATGCCGGCTGCGCAGTGTATTCAAACAGACAGCGCCGCTCTACAGGCATTAGTGGGACCTATAGTGCAGCATCAAATACTGCTGGCAAAAAGCAGGCGGTAATGCTGCGGTGTCAACCCCCCTCCCCATCACGATCCCCGACCCTCGGTAGCCCCGAAAATCACATACACCCACGGTGGTGTAGTGATCCCCCTGCATGATCCCCGACCCCACTAGCCCCGAATATCACTTAAATCCATGGTGGTTTAGTGGTCTCCCCACCCCCAGCACGATCACCACTAGCCCCAAATGTCACTTAAATCCATGTTGGTTCAGTGGTCTCCCACCCCCAGCATGATCCCCAACCCTCGCTAGCCCTGAAAATCACTTAAATACCTGGTGGTCTAGTGGTCCCCCACCCGGAAGTGCGACGCCCATTAGCCTGTACAGAGCATGTATGGAGCCAGAGACTGCCTGCCTCCTCCCACCACCACGGTTGGTCAGCCGACTGTGGTATGCATGAGTGCTACTGAATGAATTCAGGAGAACACTGTGTCAACCATAGTGTTTACCTGTCATAAATATAGTTTGCCTCTAGTAGGTTAGACTGTTAAATGTGTCTGTCGTAGTCTGATATCACAGCATTCACTGTGTGGCAGCACCTTTGCCATGAGGGAAGATGAGGGACATAACAGTGATAAGGGGCCAATGAGGGCTGCCTCATACTGAGGGACACTTGTGAGGTATGGGGCTGTCCTCCAGGGCATGTGTGGACTCAGGCAGTGTGTGTGTGTGTATGTATGTATATATATATATATATGTATATATATATATATACATATTTACATATACATACACACACACATATAGAGAGAGAGGGAGAGAGGGGAAGGGGAGGGAGAGAGAGAGAGAGAGAGAGGCGCACACGCACGCTATATTGCTCTGTAGTCCATTCTGACCAACAGGGGATGCTGTGGGCATGTCTTGACCTGCAGCGTCCAGCCTGTTCTGCCATTCTGACCAAAAGGTGGAGTTGTGTAGCACCAGGCAAACTGCATGGTAATGTATGCTAAGCAGCACATAATTAAATGCAAATGTACCCGTTTGCCCACGGATTACCTAAGCAGGCTCATTTGCATGCCACTTTTAAATATGGCAATGTTTAGTGTCGGGCAAACGGTTTGCACCGGGCAGAAGCGCGCGCTTAACGGTTCAGGGACTTGTATACAGTTTGCACACTGTACATTCCTACGCGCTGCTGCCTGCAGCTATACTGGGTCCATGCATTTGCTGGCACATTAAGAGTTGGCCACACAGCGCACTCTCTACTCTAGCTTCACGCTGTTGTGCACTGTGTTGTTGTTCTTGCGGTTTTGACTTCCTGGTTGCTATATTCAGAGCTGTCTTACTTCAGGGCTAAGTTTGCCCTGCACTCCCAGGCCAGTTTGCCCGGTCTCATTCCATGCTTTATTCAGAAGCTCTTTGCCCTAGGCTATTCCTTTGAATATAGCTATGCTTTACTCCAGGTTAAGTTTGCCCTGGCAGTGCTAATTTAGCCCCAGGGCAAGTTTTGAATATCTGTCCCTATATGTCTATTTGAGTGACAAAAACTTGCAGTTATGAATGGAGGCCAGAAGGTGGAACCTTTGAAAGGGATATTTAGGGCCTCAGGTGGCACACTGTATGTGTCTTGGCTTTACAGGCAAAGGGTCAGAGGTTTGATTCCAGGTGAGAACACAGATTTGCCACCTTACCAAAAAATGGGTAATGCAGGGAAATTTTAGGGAGTTGGGGTGGGCCTTAAGCAGGTGGCACGCATAGTGGCTTTTGCAGAGGGAGAGGAAAGGACAGTCCGCACCAAGGCAGCTGCAAAATAAGGGGTACTAGCTGCACATTAGAACAGACTTGACAGACCACTTGGCCTTTATCTTCTGGCAAATTCAGTATGTTCGTAGGTCTTTTAACAACTGGTTGAAGGCATGGTGTGGTGCGTAGAGTGGGGGCTTCAGCTACATTCGGGACTGTGGGCCAACTTATAAAGATATGGGTCTCTATAGGGGAGATGGAAGTATCCCTTCCAGGAAGGGAACATAGCCCTCAGTAGGAGGTTTAGATGCTACTTGGATGAGCCTTTTAACTAGTCTGGGGGGGGGGGGACTGTATAAGAGAGGCAACTGCTCCCCATGATGAAGCAGAAGGAGGGCCCAAAGAGAATAAACTCTCCTTGCAGGGCACAAGAAGACAGAGGTGGGTACAAGGTAGAGGACAAAGGGGTATAAATTAGGGAATCAAGTTGAACATAGAAACATAGAATTTGACTGCAGATAAGGACCGCTTGGCCCACCCAGTCTGCCCATTTCCCTACCTACTGGATAAGCTGCAGATCCTAGTTAACCAGCAGCCTACTTCTTCCTACCCCAACCCCCTAGAATGGCCTTATGACTGTCCCATGCATGCTTGAATTCCACCACTGTTTTTGACTCCACAACCTCCTCCGGAAGGCCGTTCCATGCATCCACAACCCTCTCTGTGAAAAAATACTTTCTTAAATTACCTCTGAGCTGCCCCCTTCCCCATCTTCAAATTGTGCCCCTTGTTCTTGCACACCTCTTTTGAAAGATGCTACCCTCTTGGACTTTGTTGATTCCCTTGAGGTACTTGAAAGTTTCTATCATGTCCCCCTCCTCCCCTTTCCTCGAGGCTATACATATTAAGCTCCTTTAGTCTCTCTTCATGTAGTCTTCTGGTGCAGACCCTGCACCATTTTAGTTGCCCTTCTGGACAGCTTCCATCCTGTCTATGTCTTTGTAGATTGGGTCTCCAGAACTGCACGCAGTACTCCAGATGGGGTCTGACCAGCTGTCTGTACAGAGGGATAATAACTTCCTGTTTTCTACTGGTGATGCCTCCCTATGCATCCCAGTATCCCCCAGCCCTCCTTGCTGCCCCTTTCACATTGCTTGCCCACCTTAGGTCATCTGATATGACTACCTCCAGGTCCCTTTCCATTTTGTTGTTGTTAGCATCTCACCCCCATTGTGTACTCTTCCCTGGGTTTTGTTTCCAGGTGCATTACCTTGCACTCTTAGCACTGAATCTAAGCTGCCATACATGTGACCATTCCTCTAACCTTGCCAAGTCCCTTCTCATCCTTTCC
Organism: Neoceratodus forsteri; assembly: GCA_016271365.2. Taxonomy (NCBI): domain Eukaryota; kingdom Metazoa; phylum Chordata; order Ceratodontiformes; family Ceratodontidae; genus Neoceratodus; species Neoceratodus forsteri. The sequence goes on from CM028132.1 coordinate 1,364,621,816, forward strand.
ACCCCACCTAGTATCAACTCTGTTGCAGATCTTTTGTGTAATCTGCAAAGAGACATACTTTTCCTTCCAGTCCTCTGCAATGTCGCTTATAAAGACATTGAAGAGGACCGGTCCTAATACTGAACCCTCATGTACCCCACTAGTAAACCCCTTCTTCAGAGAGGACCCATTTACTATTACCTCTGTGTCCTATTCTCCAGCCAATTTTACCCAGGCTGGCTAACTTGTATATTAATCTTTGTGTGGGACTGTGTCAAATGCCTGCTAAAGTCTAGGTAGGCTATGTCCACAGCCCTCCTCATCTACTACTTGTCACCCAGTCAAAGAAATCTATCAGATTCTGCTCTGGCATGACCTTCCGCTGTGAATCCATGCTGCCTTGGGTCCTGTGCCCTCTGGCCTCTAGATACCGACAATTCTTTCCTTCAGAAGTGATTCCATCATTTTCCTATCACTGAGGTTAAACTAACACGCCTGTAGTTTCCTGCTTCTGCCTTGCTCCCACTTTTGTGAAGGGGATCACATCTGCCCTCCTCCAGTCCTCGGGTACCACCCCATCCTCCCATGATTTGTTAAAGACAGTAGTCAGTGGTATCACTAGTTCTACCCTTAGTTCTTTTAGAATTCTGGGATGAATCCATCAGGCCCCATTGCTTTGTCCACCTTCAGTTTTAGGAGTTAAGTTGGAGGGAGTAAAGGAGACAGTTAACGGAGAAGGTCAGGGTGAGTGTCCAGGAACAGCAAAGGCACATGAGTAGGGGAAAGTAGGCAAGAAGGGAGTAAGGTATTGAGAGCCATGGGCACCAATGCAAGGAGTTTGGGGGGAAAAAAATTCCAGACCTGGATGCCATCACAGTGGAGGCTAGCCCAGATTTGGTGGCCATAACAGTCTCGTTCATGGTCCACTGACAGCCATGACTGGGACATGGCCATACCGTGCTACCTCTGTTCAGCTGACACAGGAATAGGAGGAGGGGAGGAATGGCTGTACCACATGTAAGGAAAGAATCAAGGCATGGAAGTGCAGGGCACCCTAAGGAAAGGCAGGCTGAGATGCTGTGGGACATCCTGGAGACAGGAGCTGGGACCACTACCCATACAGGGTGGTAATAGGTTCTCGGCACAGAAAGAGGAGTTGGATAAGGGCACTAGGGAAGCCATCATTAGGATGGCAAGCAAGGAGAAGGTGCTGCTACTTAGTTACTTCAACTTCCCAGATGCGGATCAGAGCCTTTCAAGTCCAGTTTTGGCAAGGAGCAGGGTCATCTCGACTCCCTACAAGGTTTTTTTTCTCTGAGAGAGACTCAATGAACCCTCTAGGGATGGGGCAGTGCTGGACCTGATGGTTACAAACAGGGACAGCACTATAGATATCACAGTGGGCAGTTCCCTAGGTACCAATCATCACAGTACAGTATGGTTCAACATTAAGACGGGAACAGAGGCAAACCCCATGAGGACTAGGATCCTGGACTTTAGGGGTGCAGATTTAAAAGAAATGAGAGACTGCTTCAGAACCTACCTCATAGGGGAGGGCTGCCAGGGAGCGGTAGAGATAAAGTGGAGAAAAATAAGGGAGAGTATAATTAAGGAAGCCAGCCTCTGCATGAAGGAAGGGAGTAAAAGCAGACGGAAAAAGTAATTGTTACGGTTTTCTAGGGAAGTGGCCAGGGTGGTGAAGAAAAAAAGGATGGCATTCAAGAGGTGTGAGGAAGAGCAAAGAGAAAGCGCAAACAGAGGAAGACAGGATGGTATGCCAAGTAAAAGAGAAGCAGGAAAGGTAGTGAGGGTAATAAAGGCACCAACAGAGGAAAGGATGGCCAAGGTGGTAGCTAAAGGGCCAGGGATAAGACTCTCTTCAGGTATGTAAGAGGAAGGCAAGGGGAGGGATAATGAGGATAAGGAAGGCGGCAGGGGGACTGCAGAAGAGGACCAAGAAAAAGCAGACATCCTAAACAGGTACTTCAGCTCAGTCTTCATACTGGGGAGAGGGAGGACCACCAGGAAGAAAGTGGGGAAGAGTGGACAAAAGTCCAATTTCAAAGGACTGAGTCCTTAAGGGACCTTCTTCTAGCTCTGAAAGTGGACAAAGCTATGGGACCAGATGCAAGGCATAAATTAGTTCTGAAAACTCCATCATCTTTGCTAATCAACAGCATTTTGACTAGTAACCAGCCAGGTTTGAGGAGCAATTTCACTAAATGGTTATTCTTATCTGTAAGATACGGTCTAAAAGAGTGCAGTTGTGTGAATGTGTCACACTGCCCCAAAATTACCACAATTCTATACTTTTACCGCAATTACAGGGAATAAATTACTGCAAATGGAAATTTTACTGCAATGTGGCAAATTCGTTGATGACAACTTCTACTAATCAAAGCTGCACTTGATTAGCACATAGTGTTTTTGGTGCATCAAATTTCAATGTGAACCCACTTATTTTATGCCTTGAGACGGATGAACCTAACAGTACTAAAGGAAATCAGGTAGGTGTAATTGCCTCCACTGACGGCCTTTTAGCAGCACTCTGAAACAGGCAAAAGTCCTGCATAACGCAGCAGCAGGGAGGAGGCTAGCAACTACACCTAGTCAGTCTTAACTCGGTGCTGGGGAAATTAATGGAAACCCTGCAAAGGAAAGGCTGATGGAGTATCTTAAATAACATGGGCTGCAAGCAGGCGACCAGCAGTTTTCGATAGTTGACGGAACTGTTGCCCCTCCGTAACAACCAAAAGTGTGCTGCTCTGCCACACAAACATTGCCCCACCCTCTTTTCAGTCAATAATACGTAGGAAGCAAGGACAAATGGTGAAACTGCGCACAAGGAGAAGTGGTGCTCATGAATAAAGGGAAGTTAGACACGAGGAGGAATTTGGGCACTAGCCACCTTAATTTTTCAAGGATGCCAAGGAGCTTCAAATGTTCTTTTAAAAGTTATTGCGGCCACTTGGATAATGGACAGCTAGTGACCAAAACACATCAGGCAAGGCATGTGTTTTTTCTCTGTGGGGTGCTCCACACTCCAAGCCTCATGTAAATAAACAACTTTAAAAGAACTTTTGAAGCTGCTTGGCGTCCTTGAAAAATTAAGGTGGTAAGTACCTGAATTCCTCCTGGTGTCCAATACACAGTAAGCCAATTATCCTAATAGAGTCTCAACATTTTATTTTATCTAACACACACTACCAGACAGAAGTTGGCAGGTGTTTAGCTACAGTGTTTAGTATACATTGTGCTAAGCCTTTGTACCACATCAAGGTAGGCAGCCTTACAGAACTCCATTCACACCAGCACACATACATGCATACTTAACTGGGTCACTCACACAATCGTGTCTTCTAAGTTCAACACCCACACATCTTTCAAAGATCATTCACAAACGCACAGTAAAACATACAAGGAGTGGAAAAACCGTTCTACATGTACATCCAGGCTCTGTTTGTGTTTGTTGCCCTGGTATGAGGCTCACAATGCCCCCGGAGTTTCCCGATTTTACTGTACTCAGCATACAGCGAGTATGCCTGCCAACACCCATGACTGCAAGACCACAGGCAGCAGAGATTCATGGAGGGAGGTCATGCCAGATGAATCTGACCGATTTCTTCAACTGGGTGACCAGGGAAATAGATCAGGGGAGGCCAGTCAACGTGACCTATCTGGACTTTAGCAAGGCCTTTGACACAGTACCACACAGAAGGATGATAAACTGAGCAGTGAATTGGGTTAGAAGCTGGTTAATGGACAGGAAACAGAGGGTGGTTGTTAACTGCATTCACTATAATGATGGGAGAGTGACCAGTGGGGTGCTGCAGGGCTCAGTACTGGGACTGGTCCTCTTCAATGTCTTCATAAGCAACACTGCAGAAGAACTGGGAAGGGAAGATGTGTCTTTTTGCAGAGGACACCAAAATCTGTAGTAGGGTGGACACTGAGGAGGATAGAGTAAATGTGCAGAATCTTGGGAAACTCGAGGAGTGGTCCAAGAGCATGAGAGCTGGGGTTCAATGCCAAAAGTGCAAAATCATGCACTTACAGCAATGAACCCAGGAGAGGAGAACAGTATTTTTTTTGGGGGCTTTACAGACAATCACTAAACCAAAAAGAGACCATGGGGTCATATGATGACCCCATGTCCTAGTTCTAGTACTGACCAACGGGAAAGGATCACAGATCTCCAGGTAGAAGGTCACTTGGGGGCCAGTGACCACACATGGTATGGTTCAATTTGGCCACTAGAACAAAATCATTCAATTCCAAGGCAAAATATGAGGACTTCAGAGGAGCCGACTTCGATAAGAACGCCAACGGAGTTCAGCTAGCCCTGGCAAGAAGAAATACAGGTGAGGGGTACAGGCAAAGTGGGCAAGCATTAAGGATGCAATACTTGAAGCAACAATCCATTTTGTTAGACAGAAAAGCAAGAGCAGTATAAGAGGCAGTATAGCGCAGTGGTCTAAGGCTCTGAGCTGCAAATCTGGTGACATCCAGCAGACCAGACCTGGGTTTGAATCCCACAGCTTCCACTTGCGTACTGTGTGACCCTGAGCAAGTCACTTAACCTCCTTGTGCTCCCAGGTCACTCCTGTAAAAAAGCTTTCAGCTTAGTGTGCTATACCTGGTTAAACAAATAAATAAAAAAAAGAGCAAAATAAGGAGCAAACCACTTTGGTTCTCAACAACAGTAGCAGAAAAGGTCAGAGCCAAAAGGCTGGCCTTCAGAAAATATAAGGGAACGCAGCAGGACAAAGATAGGAAGGCATACCAAACTTCCCTAAAGGAAAGAAGGGAAGGCAGTAAGGCAGGCAAAGGCCCAAACCGAGGAAACACTAGCACGAACAGTAAAAAGAAGGGGACAAGACTTTCTATAGATACATTAGTGAAAGGAGAAAGTCCAGAGGGGGGTATTACTAAGATCAAGGGGGATAAGGGGGAGTGTGTGGAAGAGGACCAAGGAAAAGCACCTATCCTAAATAGATACTTCTGCTCAGTATTTACTGAGAAGGTAGGGCAGGGCCCACAGCTCAGCACCATGAACACAGTGGGGAGGGATGTGTGCACTAGTCCCTTCACAAAAGAAAGGGTCCTACAAGAGCTCACAAAGCTCAGGGTGGACAAGGCAGTGGGACCTGATGGCATACATCCCAGGGTACTAAAGGAGCTAAGGGTGGAACTAGCAGAGCCATTATCAGAACTGTTTAGTGAGTCTCTGAGCACAGGAGGTCCCAGAAGACTGGAGAAGGGCTCATGTGATCCCGCTCCACAAGAGTGGTAGCAGGAGGAGGCAGGGACTATAGACCAGTCAGTCTTACCTCAGTAGTGGGCAAGATTATGGAGGCACTCCTTAAGGAAAGGATAGTGCAACACCTGGAATCCATAGGAGCACAGGATCCAAGACAGCATGGGTTTACAAAAGGAAGGTCCTGTCAAACTAATCTCATAGATTTCTTTGACTGGGTAACCAGAGTGGTGGACCAAGGGAGCAGTTGATGTTGCCTACCTTGACTTCAGCAAAGCTTTCGATACTGTTCAACATAGAAGATTGATTAATAAGCTGGGTAGGCTCAGGGTGGGTCAGAAGTTGGTCACTGGGTGGCAAACTGGTTGACGGGCAGAAAACAGAGAGTGGTGGTAAAAGTATACAGTCAGAAGAGATGCAAGTCACAAGTGGGGTACCTCAGGGATCAGTCCTGGGGCCAGTCCTCTTCAATATCTTCATCAGTGACATTGCAGATGGACTGGAGGGTAAGGTTTGTCTGTTTGCAGATGACACAAGATCTGCACACAGTAGATGATCCAGATGGGGTGAGCAGAATGAGAAGAGCTGGATAAACTAGCAAAATGGTCAGAAGAGTGGCAACTGGGGTTTAATGCAAAGAAGTGCAAGATCATGCACATAGGGAAGAGAAACCCTGAAGCCACCTATAGGCTGGAAGGGGAGTTGCTAGCAGTCACAAGGGAAGAAAGAGACTTGGGCATCATTATCACTGATGACCTGAAATCATCCAAGCAGACCACTAAAACAGTAGGTAAGGCTAGGGGGATGTTGGGGTGTATTAGTAGGGGTATCACAAGTTGCAGTACTGGAGGCTACACCTTCACAAGGACATCAACCAAACTGAGGCAGTCCAGAGATGGGCAAACAAAATGGTGCAGGGACTGCATCAGAAAACATATGAGGACAGATTAACAGAGCTCAATATGTATATCATAGAGCAAAGGAGGGAGAGAGGTGATATGATCGAAACATTCAAACACCTTAAGGGCATTAACAAGGTGAAAGAGTTTAACATTTCAATATAAGAAAAATAGCAGGACAAGAGGACACAGTATGAGATTAGGAGGCCGATTAAGGGTTAATGTGAAACATAGAAACATAGAATTTGATGGCGAATGGGACAGCTTGGCCCACCTAGTCTACCCATTTCCCACCTAACATGAATGGCTGCAGAACCCTAGTTAACTGGCAACACTTCCTCTTACACCCTAGGACTGCCTTATGCCTGTTCCATGCATTCTTGAAGTCCCCCACTGTTCTTGACTCCACGACCTCCTCAGGGAGGCTGTTCCATGTATCCACAACCCTCTCAGTGAAAAAATACTTCCTCACATTACCCCTGAGCTGTTCCCCCTCCATCTTTAAATTGTGCCCCCTTGTTCTTGCACATCTCTTTTTCTGGAAGATGCTACCCTCTTGGACTTTGTTAATTCCTTGAGGTACTTGAAAGTTTCTATCATGTCCCCTCTCTCCTTATTTCCTCAAGAGTATACTATATTAAGCTCCTTTAGTCTTTCTTCATATGTCTTCTGGTTGCAGACCCTGCACCATTTTAGTTAGCCCTCCTCTGGACAGCCTCCACTCTGTCTTATGTCTTTGTGGAATGGGGTCTCCAGAACTACTGCAGAAGTTCCAGATGGGGCCTCACCAACTGTCTGTACAGAGGGATAACAACTTCCTGTTTTCTACTATTGATGCCTCTTCCATGCATCCCAGTATCCCTCAGTCTTCCTTACTGCCTTCTCACATTGCTTGCCCCACCTTTAGGTCATCTGATATAATTTCCCTAGGTCCCTTTCTATTTTTACTGTTTGTCAGTATCTCACCCCCATTGTGTATGCTTCCCCTGGGTTTTTGTTTCCCATGTGTGCATTACGTTGCGGCTTCTTTGCACTGAATCTGAGCTGCCATACATTTGACCATTCCTCCAACCTTGCCAGTCCCTTCTCATCCTTTCCACTCCATCTTGTGGTCAACCTCTGTTGCAGATCTTTGTGTCATCTGCAAAGAGACATACTTTTCCTTCCAGTTCCTCTGCAAGTGTCACTTATAAAGACATTAAAAGGACGGTCCCAGTACTGAACCCTCGCGGTACCCTGCTAGTAACCCTTCTTTCTTCACTGTGTACTCCATTTACTACTACCCTTGTGTCCTGTTGTCAGCCAATTTTTATCAGGCTACCACCTTGGGACCCATTCAAGGCTGGCTATCTTTGTATATTAATCTTTGTGTGGGACTGTGTCAAATGCCTTTCTAAAATCTAGGTAGGCCATGTCCACAGCCCCTCCTGATGTCTACTACTTTGGTCACCCAGTCAAATAAATCTATTAGATTCGTCTGACTACGACCTTCCCATCATGAATCCATGCTGCCTTGGGTCCTGTGCCCCACTGGCCTCTAGGTACTCAACATTCTTTCCTTCAAAGTGAGTTCCATCATTTCCCTACCACTAAGGTCAAACTAGCCGGTCTGTAGTTTCCTACCTCTGTCCTGCTCCCACTTTTGTGAGGAGAATCACATCTGCCCTCCTCCAGTCATCAGGTACCACCCATCCTCCATGATTTGTTAAAGAGTGTAGTCAGTGATGTCACTAGTTCACCTTAGTTCTTTTAAATTCCTGGGTGAATCCATCAGGCTCCATTGCGTTGGTCCACCTTCATTTTATTAGTTCTTTCAGAACCCTTTCTTCTATAAATGGACTGGTATCGACCCCAGCTTTCAGAGTGTTTCTCTTGTTTGGTTTAGGTAAATCCCCCTCTTCCTTCTGCAGATACTGAGCAAAATATTCGTTCCAGTATCCCTGCTTTTCACTGTCACTCTCTTACATTCCTCCCCTTTGCTAAGCTTAGGTATCCCTTCTTTGGTCTTTCTTGCTCCCTAATGTACCTATAGGGTCTGTCCCCTTCTTAACAAATTATTTCTCCTTTCCTCGGTTACGGGCCTTTGCTATTCTGACTGCCTTCCCAGCCTCTTTCTGCTTTAACTGATAAAGTTCCTCTGTCCCTATCCTTCTGTGTTTCCTTATATTTCCTGAATGCTGTCCTTTTCTCCTTAACCTTCCTACCACCTCTTTTGTGAACCATAGCGTTTTTCCTTCCTTGTGTTTTATTGATTTGCTTTACACAAAAGCCTTGTTGCCGCTGTGATGGCTGTTTTGATCACTCCCCATTGTTCCTCCACCCCTCCTTCTTGCCTGTTTGCTAGTGCTTTTCTGAGGCACTCTCTCATTTTCAAAGTCAGCCCTCCTAAAGGTCTAGTACTCTTGCTTTTTGTATGGCTTGATTGTATGAGCTGTGTTTATACGTGAACCACACTGTTTGGTGGTCACTTGTTCCCAGATGGCTACCACTTCTAAATCTAAGTTCTTTCTCCCCCATTTAGAAAGTACCAGATCTAAGATTGCTCCCTCCGAGTGGAGTTTCATGATACTAGCTGTCTGAGCACTTCTCCCTGTAGGGCATCAAGAATGACCCTAACTCTTGGGCGTGCCTGCAGCAAAGGTGCTCAGTTAACATCAGCATATTCAGGTCCCCATCAACAATATCTCCCTTTTTCTGCAATTCTAAGAAAGCCTTCTATCATTTCCTTGTCCATTGCCTCCCTAGAGATGGGGGTCTGTATACAACCAGCATACGGATTGGTGAGGTGCCATTTCCTGTCTCCAGGGTGACCCAAGAGTGCCTCATCTCTCCCTGTTTACTCTTTAGTTCTGTTGCTTTAATCTCTTCCTTTACATGAGAGGCTACTCCTCCTCTCTTTTACCCTCCCTGTCCCTCCTGTAGATTGTGTATCCTGGTATGTTGAGCATCCCAGTCATGGTTCTCTGTGTACCATGTTTCTGCATGACTGCCACAATATCAGGCAACCCTCTTCCATCAAGGCCACTAGTTCAGAGAGCTTGTTACACAGACGACAGGCATTGGTACTCACCACCCTCCACTTTTTGATAGCCTTACCCCTTTTAGCCCCATTTCTGTTCTTACTGCCTTTGCCTTTTTTTACATTTAAATCTGTTCTGCTCCCTAATAACTTCTGTACCTTGGTGTTTACCTTCCTAATCACCATGTTTTGTGGGGGGAGGTTTGGATTTCCCTGCTTCTTTTCAGTGCCTCCCCCCTTGGCTAGTTTAAATGCTTGCCAATGTGAAGCATTCAAACCTCTCACCTAGGATCCTGGTCCCCCGGACAGATGCAGACCTCCTTCGCAGTATAGGTCTGCATCCCTCCAAGTGGCTCCCCAGTCCCCAATGAAGCCAAAACCCTGGGCTCCACAGTTTTTCAACCACTCATTGAATTCCCTGGTGAGAAGTGCCCTAGCATCTCCCTTGCCATAGACAGGCAGCACCTCCGAGAAGGTTACCATATGCGCTACTTGTCTAAGACCCCTTCCCAACTCTACAAACTCCTCTTGCACTGCTCTGATCCCATTCCTAACCGGGTCATTTGTCCCTATGCAGACAATGACATCCAGCTCCCTCCCTCATGAAGCTCCTCCCACAATCCTGAGGATTCACTTCCTGTCCCTCCAAGCCATGGCACCAGGAAGGCACCTTACCTCCCTCTCCCCTTCCTCCCCCATTTCTACCCCCTAATGATTGAGTCCCCCACCAGGAGTTGTTTCCTTTCCCTGTGGGGTCCCATGCCACCCTCCTTTGGGTCTCCTTTGTGAAGGTTCCCAGCATCCTCCTTGGTCTCCACTGCAGGTGCCTCCATAGAGGAACCACTACCCACCAGAAGAGTGAATGAATTGTGGAGAGGTACAGCTGGAGGGATGCAACTCTGTTCCACCACCCTCTCCCTCCTTGAGCCCACCCTGGTCCAGCCTCTCCTCTTTCTTGGCAACCTCTGAGGTAGTGGCATTGGCCCTGGTGGTCCCTTAGTGGGGGAGGAGGTTTCTAAATCCCTAGCCAGGTCAGCCTGGAGACAGGCAACCTCCTCTCAGACCAGAGGTGCCTGCAAATAGCAGCGCGCAGCCTCTGGAATGTTCTCGAAAGTTGCCGCCCACAGCCACTGCACTGCACCACTCTATCATGTCTTATTTGTGTCCCCTCTACTGTTTCTCTGGATGCTTACTTTCTCCTCTCCTTTACAACTCTCTACCCTTCCTGTTCTGGGACAGCAACTTCCTATCTTCTTCAGTAGCCTCCCTTCTTCCCTTGCTCAATATCAGACCACCAGCAGCTGGGAGGGGAGGTAAGCTACTTTTTCTACTTTGAGGGTTGACAAAACCAATGTTCTCTATGATCCTTTCCTTCCTACTGCCAAACAGGAAGTTCCTGTTGACAGTCAAATCAAGTGGCTATAAAAGTAGAACTGGCTTTGGGTGGGATGGAGACAATTAAGTAAGAACAAATGCTAGCAACAGAAAGTTGTAATTTGACTCACCTGCTTTTATAGTGTCATAAACCCACACCCACAGGTAACTCTCTTTCCTCCTACTGGTTTAGCAAAGTCAGCTGATACAGTACCTTTCACTGCACAGAATACACACTGACCTTCTTCTTTCTCTTTTTTTAACCTAAATAAATCCTTCTACCTAATAAAGTTATCTGTCTACTTAATCTTAACAGACACTGACTCCTGCTGAGATATACGTTTTAAATTAAGAAGAAAATGTAGCTTATTTTAGTTAGCTGCTTTCTGCTCTACAAGCAAGGCTAGCAACAGGCAAGTGAGGAAGTTCTTTTTCACAGAAAGGGTGGTGGATGCATGGAACAGCCTACCCCAGGAAGTGGTGGATATGAATACAGTGCAGGTCTTCAAACAGGCATGAGATAGGCATAAGGGAGCAATACAGATGAGTATGAATAGATAGGCCATTGACAGAGCAAAGGCCGATGGCACATTCATAAGGTAGAAAATGAAATGGGCAGACTGGATAGGCCTTGTAGTCTTTATCTGTCATCAACTTCTGTGTTTCTAGTTGTGGTAATTAAGTAACACATAGCAAGGAGGAACATCTTTAGTCTACATTTGTGGTGCAATAGGAACCAATGCACTGTCTGTGCTCTCTGAACTGACCACTGCAGATCTCCTGTTCCTGCAAATCTTAACAATATGACCCTGACGTTTACATGCATGACGCTGAACTCTGAATTTGCACTGGTTCCTCCTATGCTGAGAAGACCCGTATGATGCACATTTGTACTGGCCATGCAGTTTGGGTGGAGTGGTTGTATCTTTCTTTGAAAACAGTGGTTTAGACTTAGGTTTGAGCTGTTTCAATTTGAGGTTTACTGCAGTTACTTGTACCTCACTTTTAATGTTTATCTTAGCATGTGCTTCATCTTCTGCAGCCTCATACATTAGTGTCATTTGTAAAAGTTCATCAGCAGACTTCTTGACACTTACAGAAAGTAATTGCTTAATACAATGTTCATTATTCAACCCCATAACAAACGTATCAGCTAAATTAGGTTCAGGATGCTCCCTGCTCCACTTACATGTGACAGCTAAGCATTAGATCTCAGTCAAATAAAATTGCAATGACTGACCTGGTTTCTGCTGGTAACTTTAGAATTTATAATGTTCCACCCTTGGGAAGCTTGTTAAACTGTATTGTGCATTCAATTTAGCCTTTAGCTCTTGATATGACAAATCCTCCGGTCAGTCCATTGCACACAGACTGCATAAATGTTTGAAGGTTTCTACTCCCCAAGAAAGTACAAAAAGCAGCTTGAATAAGCATATTCTGTAGCTGTTCATTTTTAGCAGTTTGTATGGCAGGATTAAGTAATAACCGCTGATCAAACTGTCTGGACTATGTATCCCAGTCCGTTCCTGTAAAAATGTCAAAGCTGGTTGAAGTTGCCATGATACTTCACAGTTCCAAATTGCTTACTTGCCTCCAATGCAGAAAGTTACAAAATGGTGTAATTCAGTAAGCTGGAGCTATGAAAATTTTCACTATCCTTGCCGTCAGTTTGTTGTATTTGTATTTGTTTGCTGAAAGTACCTTAAACACATTACAGTCTTGGTAGAAAGAAAACATATCGCATTAGAAATCTAGGCCTTCTCTGTTTACTTCTATTCAACACAGACACAAGTGGAAAACACTGATCTCAATACACACACGAAGACTCACAGGAAGTAGATTTCTCAAAGCTGTAATCACTAACATTTCTTAAAGCTGCACTACACACAACACTGAATGCCACCCTTTTTTCCCTCATCACCTTGGCCACTTCCCTAGAGAAGCATAACTGTCTTCTACTTTCTGCTTTTTACTCAAGTCCTTCATGCAGAGCTTGGTTGTCTTAATTATGCTCTACCTTGTTTTTTCCCCACTGTGCCTCTATCCCTCCCTGCCAATTCCCCCCAAGAGGAAGTTTATGAGGTAGTCTCCCATTTCTTTAAAATCTGCCCTCCTAAAGTCCAGGACACTCACCCTCATATGGTTTGCATCTGCTCCCATCTTAATGTTAAATAACACTGTATGGTGATCACTGGCACTTAGGGGACTGCCCACTTTGACATCTACAATGCCACCCCTGTCTGTAAGCACCTGGTCCAGCACTACCCCATCCCTAATGGGTTCCTTGACAAGCTGCCTGAGAAAAGCCCCTTGTAGGGAGTCAAAGATTGCCTTGTGAAGTGTGAAAAGGCATAGGCAGCCTGCCATTTCTAACCTCCCACACCAGCTGAGCACAGAGCCATCACTGATGCTGGCTGAGAAAGCTTACTGCCCACCATTCTAACCGAACAGGAACGCTGTGGTGGCCCAATCATCGGGGAGGGAAGCAGAAACCACAGAGGAAAAGGAGCAAAATGAAAGAAAAGTATAAGGAAAAATTATCAAACAAATGTATAAACTTGCATTATGGGGGTACGTGTGATTTTGTATTTCTTTGAAACTTGGCTTCCCAGCCAATGCCGTTTGGGGTAACCCTTGCCTCAGTGCTTGTGCACTGGAGTTCTTGGGCTCACTACAACCCAAAACCCAATAGGCCAACTTAGGGTAGCTAGTTCATTCCACTGGGGTGTCATATAGACAAGACACACTGATGAGTCCTGGTAGGACGAAACACATATCTGTGTCTTCTGTTGGCACCCTCTGCAGACTGTGTGAGAGGATTTTCAGCACCATGCAGTTTTGCTTAAAGTTAAACCAGCATAATATTTTGTGATGATTTGTATATACAGCCCATGATGCTTTGTATTATGGGGGTATGTCTGATTTTGTACTTCAAATGTGTAAACTACTGTAAGACCAACTGTATCTAAATATTATGTTCTAGATTTTCAAAGGAGGGGTCTGGATTTTGTAGCACCACTTTAGTGCACTGGCACAACTAGCGACAAAAAGTTAGACCACATAAAACATGGTCTAAATTTTGGTGGCGAGTGCAGCAAATTGTGTCAATAAATTGATGCATGCCTCAGAAAAACTTACACATATGCCATTTTTAGATGCAAGCTTCTGTAATGCAGTGATACTGTTGCAAATGTAGCAAATTGTTTGAAAATCATATTCAAACATATTGGAGCATTGTTGAATGATGCAGGTACAGCCAGAAACTGGAAATTGCATCTGCAGCATCAGTTGTTGAAAATCCAGCTCTGCAATTTATTAGCTATTGCCCCAGGGGTCAGCTTAGATCAACGGCAGCATAAAATGCCTTTTACTTTATTTTCGCTGTGAGTAAAGGGTCATGATCAAGTTCTTATTTTGCCATTAAAAATAGGGTTGAAAAATATCATGCTGTGTTATTTTTTTGCACGACTTCCCCTTCCTCAAGGTCTGAGAGACACAGAACCCTGTTGCAGGCATCACGTCATAGTTTCAGTTCAGTATTTTTCTTGCTTTCAAAGAGCCACATTTCACCAGTCTGGTATTTAAATCTCATTGCTTTTCTTTGTCTAATAATACTTTATGTGGTCACAAATACAGATAAAGGACCTGATCTTCACATTTGTAAAATGTGCAATATGTGTGGGTGATTTGTCACCATTGGTATTAGCAATGCACAGCCATGAAAATGAGTTTATTACAAGTGTCTAGTATTCACTGTTGAAATGAAAAGGTCAAAAGGTCTGTACACTATGGTCTAAATGAGATTGATCTCTGTTATACGTGGGCAGCCATAGAAGGGTTTGAGTTGGACTCAGTTTTTAACAAACATTTGCCAAGGCTGAATGTCTGATGCAATGGAAGATGTCCACCCCTACACCTTGTTTATGCCCTTGAGGTACTTGAACATGTCTGTCATGTTCCCCAGCACCTCCTTTCCTCCAGTGAGTACATATTGAGGTCCTTTAATCTCTCATGCTATGTTCTGTGTTGCAAGCCATGTACTATCTTGGTTGCTTTTCTGTGAACCGCCTCCATCCTGTCAATGTTCTTGAGCAGTTGCAGCCTCCGGAATTGCACACAGATCTGTAGGTGAGGCCTCACTAGTGCATTATACAATAGCACCACCACCTCACACCTTCTGCTAATGATACCTCTGCCTATGTACTCCAGCATGCCACTGGTCCTCCTTGCAACATTTGTGCTCTGTTTTGACACCTTTAGGTCATCAGAGCTGATAATTCCTAGATCCCTTTCTTCCTTGATTATAGTCAGCACCTTCCCCCCATCCTGTAACTCTCCTCAGGTTTCCCCCTTCCCAGGCACATTATTTGCGATTCTTTGCATTGAACCTCAGTTGCCACTCCTCAGACCATTTTCAAGCCTCTCCATGTCCCTGCTCATTTTCTCCACCCCTTCTGGAATATTCACTCTGTTACAGATGTTGGTGTCTTCTGCAGACAGGCAGACAGGCCTTTCCTTCTAGTGCTTCCGCAATGTCTGTAATGAATACATTGAATAGAACTGGTCCCAGGACTGACCTATGAGACACCCCGCTGGTCACTAACATCTCTACGGGTTGGATCCCATTACCACCACCCTTTGCCTCTTGTCCATCAGCCAGTTTCTAACCCAGTTTATCAACTTGTGCCCCATGGCCAGACTACCCATCTTGTTAATCAGCCTTTTATATTGGTTGGTGTCGAAGGCTTTCCTGAATCAAGGTAGGTGATGTCCACCACCCCTCCCTGATTTCCTTCCTTGCTGAGGCATTAGGGTTTCCAATCCTAACTTCAACCCCCACCCACACCCTGCAGAGACTGGCAAGCATTGGGGTGTGCCTTTGATTCATCAGTCATAATGCTCACACTATTCCACCTCACCCCACCCTGCAGACACTGACAGGCATTGCAGTGTGCCTTGGGGACTCTGGCCCTTATGCTCACCCCATTCCATAAGGAAGTAAGCTGAGATGGATGCAGTATAGGAGAGTGGGGTGTACGTTAGGGCCAAAGACCCCAAGGCACACCTCAGTGCCTGTCACTGGCTGCAGGGTGGGGGTGGGATGGCATGAGCATTGTGGTTAATGACCCCAAGTCACAACCCCAATGCCTATCAGTCCCTGAAGGGTGGGGCGTTATGGTTGAAAACCCTAATGCCCCGGGGGGGTTGTTGGTATTTTCACTCCAAATTTTCAACACGTGCCTTTTGGGACTCCACCTCATGAACAGTGGCACTATCATTTTGTTACTCAATCCGGAAAGGTGATTTCATGCAGTGACTGTGGCATTCAGTGCCATAGGTGTGAAAACACTTTTCAGGCAGGATATGAAAAATGACTGCTATGCTGTTCATGAGGTGGTGTGAAAAACTGGCAATATTGAATACTTGGAGTGAAAATATAAAAATTTGACAAACTTACATGCATGCTATTGTGAAATTTCAATAACCACACATAACTCGGGTGTTTTGGGGTATTTTTGTACCAGATTTTACACATGGCCTTTTAGGACCCCACCTCATGAAAAGTGACACTGTGATTTCATTATTCTATCCAAAAAGTTGATTTCACACAGTGACCATGCCATTCTGTGACACAGGTGCACAAACACATTTCAGGATGGATGTGAATCAAGACAGCTGTATCATTCATAAGGAGGTATGAAAAAATGGCAATGCTGGAAATCTGGAGTGAAAATATAAAAAAATTGGTGAAGTTATGAGCATGCATAGAAACTGTTCAATGCACGCTCATAACTGTCATTTTTTGAAAATTTTTCACCAAATTTGTAACATGGGCTTTTTGGGTCTCCACCTCATGAACAGTGGCACTATAGTTTTGTTACTCAGTCCCAAAAGGTCATTCCGCGCAGTGACCACAAAATCACCTTTTGGGACTGAGTAATGAAATGACAGTCACAGTGTTCATGAGGTGGGGTCCCAAGAACTCTGTGTTGAAAATTTGGGGCCAAAATTCCTAAAAATGGCTGAGATATCAGCATAAGTTGAAACCCCCATTGACTGCCATTATACAGTGCTTACCTTTGATTTTTCAGTTTGCCGTCAGCTTTGAAGAGTGTAGACATATCTCGGTCAGGAGGAGATGACAGCGCCAACCTTCAGAGGTACATGTGGGGTAAGGGGGGGTAAGAGAAGTTGCGTGTTTAGTGGGAGGGTGTGGATGGGGGGACTGGGGAGACAACGAGGGACTGTTTTCTTTTTAACAGGTAAAAAAAAAGACATCAGGGGATGGTTTTCTTTATTTTACAGGTTAAAAAAATATAAATACATTTAGGCACACTAGAGTGGGCTTCCGGTGTGCCACAATAGTGTGGGGGAGACATGCTGATATTGGCATTGGGCACCCGATGTCGGCAAAGGATATAGACGTGTTTGAGGGGCACATCCGACACTGGAAGTGGGCACATAAACATAAGAAACACAACTGAAAATAATTATTTCAGCACACTGGGGTGGGCTGTCAGTATGCCACATTAATTGGGGGAGATACATGCCAACATGGGGATTGGGCAGCCTGATGTCAGCTTTAACAGAAAGCCACACTGTGGCTAATGTTGAGGGGTGGCACAGAGCAGTGAACACTGAGAGGAGAGGGGAGAGAAAGCCACATCATGGCTACTGTTGAGGTGGGGATGGGAGCCCAGAAGTGAGCACTGGAAGAGAAAGCCACACTGTGGCTAATGTTTCAGCTTTTGGGGTGGAGGCCAGAGGAGCAAAGACAGACTATAACTGTGGCCATGTGCATTAGTGTGCACTCTAATGTGCATGGCCGGAGTTCGGGCTACAGAAAGAAATGAAGCGCTCCCATTGAAGAGGTTCATTTCTTTTAAGTCCAGGACACACCACATCAACAAAGCTGAACTCCTGTCATGACCAGAGTGCCTGGTCATTGGTGTGCACTGACAAACCCGTTGCAGTTTCAGCTGTAATTGTCTTGGCAGTGACACACCTCTCATTTCCCCTATTGTCCCAAGATGTTTGGTGTGCAAATGCATCAAATGCAAAAAGGGCAGGGGCTGTTTGCAACAAAAGAGCTGCAGTGCATTCTCACAAATGTAATTATTTTATTTTTTTCTATATGACAAAGAAACAACACACAGTGCATCTTTAAATAATTCCCCCAATATCTCAATGTATAATTTGCAGAAAATACACTATTCAGTCAGACTTTATGTATTAACTGTATTTAGTTTCCTTTTTTGTTTGTAACTATGTGGTACTCACCAAATTCACATGGGGGGTTAAATTCCAGGGACAAATCCTCGATTCATGTCCTAGTCAAGTAATACATATGAGAAGGGGTTTTATTTAATTTGTGTATTTACTTATTTACATTTTTTGTCCTTTTCGATCTGTTTCTGTGTTCTTGCCATTTCTCTCTCTGGAGTTTTTGCATTTGTCTTCCTTATGTAGCAATTTTGGGATACATAGAAGAATCCTGTTCTGCCACCTTCCCTCAAAATATGCCCTACACAAGGCCCAGACTTAGTTGCCAGGGAAGGATTCTCTTCAGCACCTAGATTGCAATGCAAATGGTGGTCAGCAGATGTCTGTGTCTGTAAATTGGGTTTACAACTGCAAATATACAAAGTGTGACCCGGTGGTGCTGAGGGTTGAGGCGCTGGACGCCACACCTCCCGCTACGCCGGCGACCCAGGTTCGGAGGCGGACTCGGGTTGCGAGGGTCGGCGGGGAGGGAGGATCGAGCGCTCACGGATGCTCTCTCCTCAGGGTGGGAGCCATGAACGCGTCCGCTCTCTGCATCATTTCTGCACGGGCCGGTGGAAGCAATCACCAAGAGAGGATGGAGGCGGCTCCGCTCATTGGAGCCGGGAGGGGGGACGTCGGCTGCGCATGAGGGCTTGGTGTGCGTCAGCACGCTGCCACTCGGGATGTACGTCCTAGTGCGGATGTCTCAGAGGGTGGGGGAAACCAGGGAAGAAAAGCAAGGAAAACCCCTCTCGGCAGCCCAAGATGATAGCCTCTCGGTACCATCTGGACCACCGATAAGAGGGACAGACCCCACTGTGCAGGAGGGAGGAAAGGAGGCACTCTAGGGGCAGATCCCACCAGAGGTGGAATGGAGGAGTTGAGAGGAAGGAAGGAGTGGGCTCCGGGAGGAGAGAAGGAGGCATAAAGAATAAAGTTAAAAAAAAAAATATATACAAAGTGTGACCACCACAGACTTCTGCACGTGGCAACATGGCACTGCGCCAGTCGCATGGTGGGATGCCATTCTCAGAGTCCATGGCATGAAGCACTACTGTCTTAGTAATCCACCCTAACCCTGTACCTTTAAAGAGTCCATGACAGCATAAGGAAAACATTGAAAAACAGTAAGATTTATATTCAACTCCACCCCATTTTCTTTATTACTTCATATATTTTCAGTAATTAACTCCCCATTTTCTTCATTTTTGAAAACAGTTGCAGTGAAAGGATTCTGTGAGTTGCACACTCGGGCATACTTGATAGACATCTAGGCCCTTTCCTGCCGATGTTTCTGTACGTTCATATGAAAATAAGATCCCTGTACCCCAGACTATATGTACTCTGGCTGCTTCTCTACACATGACATCACAATCCCCTGTTTAAGACATCATATTTATAACCACAGCAACATATTTTGATGTCATTAACAGAATTATGATGTCTGGTATAGGCAGGCAGCTAGAGCTAAAAGGACAGAGGTACTGTATTCATGCAAATACCCCTAGCAATAAGGAAATAAGGGTGAGAGTTACAGAATAAAACAGCAAATATAAGCTCCATTTATACATGAATTTTACATTTTTTTCAAAGTTGTCTCAACTGTGTCAGGAGCCCTTTAAGTCACTTGTGGGACAATGGCTTTCACATTTTTCATGTCCATTACTGGTCATCCCTAATGGTCCAGTGGCCACCAAGCCACTGCAAACCATTGCCACTATCCCTGGTGTCAAACAGAACTGCTTTCTTGGACGTGCTTCCCAACACATGTATATTTTATGAATGGTCCTTCATCGAGTCATCATGGACCTGCCACTTGCATGTGCCACCCTGCTTCCCAAAGTTCTATGGGGTCAGTGGTGCTGTGGTGTGTAGGTGACTGATCAGGGGTTGGGATGCATCTGTGCATAGCCCAGCACTTCATTTTCATGCCAGCCCCCTGCCCCTCTTTCCCTGTGCCAGCACAGTGCACAGCACAACCATATTATCATGGAATGTTCCAAGTTGTCTGGCCCCTTGCAATATGATGGGATATGACGTAGAGGTAGAGGAGCACTACTGGAAACTCCAGTACGTAAACCAAAAATTCCAAAGCTCAACTCCCACAGAAGATTTGCAAAAAAAAAAATCTTATTTCTTTTAAGTTTTGTTGCCACCAAATAACAGCCAAAGGTTTGTGGTCAAGGTACCACTTCTTCCTGGGGATGCAGTGGTCTCTTGTAGTCCACGGCGTACTTGGTCTCTTACTTTCTTCAGGTCAACCTCGGCCCTCCTTGTGTTTTGGAAAGGCTTTTGTTAGCTTGCTCTCTATCCCTAATTAATTTCCCAGCCTATTTACAGTGCTGCATATTTCTTAGTGTAGGGGCCAGCCACTGCTGTAGCCAAGGGGGAAGGAGAGGCCACTACATTCCTGGGAAAACGTGGCCTCCCAACCATGAAGCAACAGCTCTTGTATGGTGGCATAATGAGATTAAATAAAATAAATTTGTTATGGAGTTGAACATACATGTGTGTATAAGGAAAAATAGGAAAAAGGGTTCTTATCATTCAGTGATATATGCAACTGTATATATGCAACTAGATATATACTACATATAGATGTATATAGGACATGCAATCAGCTGACTTAAATTTATCTTCAGGTGTCAGAGGGCAAGACCATAATTCACAAGTGGTGAAGCCACGAGCAAGTTAAGAAGTCCTGCCCATTCACGTGTGATTATAAATTGTCTATTCTGAGTCAGGCTATTATATTTAATATATACAACAGTAGTTTACAAGTTATAACTTTTAACTCTGCAGATATGTATAGAGAGAGTGTGAGAGAGAGAGAGCGGCATGAGATAGACAGACAGACAGACAGACAGACGGACGGATGGAAGAATTACTGTCACGTTCATGAGGTGCTGTAAAGAAATGGCTATGTTGACAATTTGGCTTGAAAATATTTAAAATCACAAAAGTTATGAACAAGCGTAGGTAGATTTCAACAAATGTGCATAACTTTGCCAGGTTAATATATTTTAACCCCAAATTTTCAACATACCCTTCTTATGACCCAACATCATGAACAAGGGCAGTGAAAATGTTCAAACCCCATCCAAAAGGTAATTTTTCCAACCAACCATAAAATCATCTTTCGGGCACAATTTGCGAAATGTTACCAACATTGTTTATGAGGTGGGGTCTCAAAAAAAGGATGTTGAAAATTTGGCATCAAGATGTGCAAAAATGACAAAGTTATGCACCAAAGTTGAAAACCCCACTGAAATACATTGAACTGCACTTACTTTATTTTCTCATATTGCAGTCGTCGGTTCCAGCAAGAAGACATTTGTGCTGTAGCAGAGTGGATTTTCACCCTGGGCCCTGTTCAGGTGAGTGAGGGTGTGTGCAGAGGCCTGGGGGGATGCGGGGGAGTGCATGCTGAGTGAAAGGTCGGGTGGGGAGGTGCGATCAGCGATAGATCTTTTTTTACAGATAAAAAATAAAGACATTGAAAGTTTTTTTTTTTTTTTATTTCAGGGATGCAAAGCGATCAGAAGTGGGTGAAACCAGACACCAGGGAAACCAAAGAAATTAATGGGAAGGGTGAACAAAGGGAGCGGGGGTGCCACTACACACCAGAAAAATATGGAACAAGTACAGGAACGACAATTGGAGGGTAGGAAATGGCAGTAGACACCAGGGAAATGCTTAATACTTAAGGCATGATGATCAGATGATGAGAGGCACCACTGCAGACCAGGGTAAATCAGCAAACTAGAGAGACAGTGATCGCATGGTGGGGGGCACCACTACACACCAGGGAACAATATGAAAATAAGAGGACTGAAATTGGAAGGTAGGGGGTGCCACTAGACACCAGGGAAAAAATAATAAAAATCACACTACTGATGGGAGCATACCTCTCAACTGTCCCTGATTTAAAGGGATGTCCCTGATTTAGCCTCAAAATTTTACTCTGTCCCTCCTAAAAATTGTGTTTCCATGACCAAACAGTGGGAGTTGGAAGCACAAAATAATGTCAAACATTAGAGTTAAAGAGGTGTTCTTCCTTAGAAAATGCATTTTGCACTAAGCCCCATATTCTACCAGCTTCTTGAGTGGATATCATCAAGTTTGAAGATGTGTCCCTGATTTTGGTCCTTTGTCCCTGATTTTTTTAAGCCTTGTCCCTGATTTATAAGGCAGGAGGTTGAGAGGTATGGATGAGAGCATGGGGGACACCACTAGACACCAGGAAAAGCTATAAAAATTACGGGGAAGGCCATAAGAGGGTGGGGGTGCTACTGGACCCCAGGGAAAATTGCCACAGTAATGGGGACATGGCAGAAAACCCTTTTTTCATTTGTCAGAATCCTTTTACGTATCAAATGAAAAAAGGAAACAAAAAATAATTCCTTAAAATGAAAAAGGAATCAGGAAAAAAAGTCTGAAATTCTTTTACGTGACAAGGGATCATTTTTCATTTGAATGAAAATATCAAAAGAAAAAGGATCCCCTGAAATGAAAAGGGAATTGGAAAAATAAAGTCCAAAATCCTTCTCTATCACAAGGGATCCTTTTTTGTTTGAAAGAAAAAGGACAAATGAAAGAAGCCGCAAGAAAACGAAGTCCCAGATCATTTTTCATCATATGGGATCTTTTTTCGTTTGAACGAAAAAGCCCAAATGAGAAAAGCAGAAGCCAGTGGTGAAAAAGGATTGAAAATGTTAAAATAAAGACATGTGGATATCATTTCTATAATGGTAAAATGCAAATTGTAGGTAACAGAATCCTGAAGAGTAACACACGTTTTTGTATGTGTGCAGAATGCTATTTTGGGGAGGGTGTGAAATCTTTGTTTTTTGTGGGAAAAAAATGGAAAACAAGATGGCACCAAACAAAAAAAAAGGAATTTTCCCTCTCAAAGGACTGGCCCAAATAAATGAGGATCCTTTTACATTTGACCAGATTATTTTTTCATTCCATGAAGTTATCCCACATACTGTACTGGCTTATGACGTAACAGTGAAACTTGAAAATGTAATAACTTTGGAATGGATTAACATTTTTTCACCAAACAAGCAAAAGGCACATCTATGGGTCAAGCCATTTGTACCCTTAACATTTCAGACCAAAATTTCAAACTGTCTCAGTGCAAAGTGTAGACAAAAAAAACTGCAAAAACAGTGCATTTTTACATTTTTGTGCTAGCTGCATCTTAGAATACACACATCTGAACAGAATGAAACATGGCAAGTCAAGAGATTTACCCCCACTTGAAACATTTGACGCATATCTCTTGAACAGTTATAAAGATATTAAAGTTCAAAATTTGAGGTTTAAAATAGAAAGCTCTGCTCAATCCTAAATATAAATAATACATTGCAAAAAACTTTATTAGTGCTCTAATTAGGGTTAAAGTGACAAAGGCAGGGAAATGTGGCATTAGGGTTTCCAATTCTAACATCCCACCCCCACCCTGTACACACCAACAGGCATTGGGGGTGTGACTTGGGGTTGTCAGCCTCAACACTCACCCCATTCTATAAGTAAATAAGCTGAGATGGATACAGTACAGGAGAATGCTTTTTTAACTAAGTTTTTTGCAAGTTATTTCCTTACTTTTTGAGATAGCATAATCATATCCTTATTTGACTGTGGGAGCACATGCACTCCTATCCCTTCATACATCCATATATGTATGTAGCTGTGAAAGCACAAAATTGTCAGCATAGCCATTTTATTATCCCATCTTATGTACCTAGTACAGAAAATTTTCAAACCCCCTCCAAAACGTAATTCTGCACAACTGCAATGCCATTCCATTCCACAGGTGCAAAAACACATTTTGGCCAGGATTTGAAAAATGACATCTGTAGCATACATGAAGTGGGGTAATAAGAAGGCTATGTTGAAAATCTGGGGTCAAAATATTAAAACTTTCCAAAGTTACATACGTGCGTAGCAAAATTGCAGCAAATGTTCATATCTTTAGCAATTTTAATCATTTTGACCCCAAAATTTCAACATAGCTTTCTTATCACCCTACCTCATGGACAAGATCAGATAAAATTGTCAAATCCTGCCCAACAGGCGATTTCATCAGCTCACTGCAAAATCACCTTTTGGGCAGGAGTTGTATAATAACAGTCATATTGTTCATGAGGTGGGTTCCCCAAAAGGCTATTTTGAAAATTTGGGGTCAAAATCTCAAAAAAATGGCCAAGTTATAAAATTTGAAACCCCACTGAAATACATTGAACCGCATTCACCTTAGTTTCTCAAATTGCAATCGCCAGTTCCAGCTGCAAGACACGTCTTCCATCAAAGAGCGGGTGTTGAACCTGAGACTTGTTCAGGTGAGTGAGGGTGTGTGAGGGTTTACTCAGGAGTGTGGGGTGGTGGGTGCTGCGTGGAGGTGGGGTGGGGTGGGGACCATTTTTTTTTACAGGTTTACCAAAAAAAAAAACATTGAGGGACAGTTTTCTTTATTTCAGGTTTTTACTTCAATGGGGGGATCACTAGACACCAGGAAAATGGGGAACGGTGATTAGTGGGTGAGGGGGTGCCACTGGATACCAATGATTTTTTTTTTTAATTGAACAGTTACCTCCTCCACTACAAAAATGGTACAACCTTTTAAAAATAAAATTTTATTAATCCAATTGAAAATCTCCCAGAATCTGGCTACTAATTATGTTATTAATCCAGTTCAAAATCTACCAGAATTTGGCTGCTAATTTCAGATCCTCTTAGTGAGATTTGAACCAGGATCTCTACGTTCACAGTCCTGTGCTATCACTCTTGCTTCAGAGAGTCTAACTGGCCACCAAGCCCTTGACAACATTGGGTAGTGCTGCACTAAGTGGACAGAAGCTGACATTTAGTTTTGCAGCTATGGGCCAGCAGAGTGATAAAAATTGTTGCTGTTAAAAGCATCCTCTCACCCACCCCCTCAGCTAAACAAATGGTCTCCAGATGTTTGCATACTCACATTTACACATATTACACCTTGACCCATAGCCATTATAGGGACACAGGATTTTCACAAGAGATGTGGCAGAGGTTAATTGAAAGTACCTACTCATGTCATCTCAGCTTGCTGTGATGCCTTGCATGAGAAATTGCAATATATACTGTCACAGTCTGGTAGTGGTCATCTGTCAGTTAGGACACCCCCACCCACACCCCACCAAACTTTCATAACCATTAACAAATACCACTTCTGGGTAAATAAAAAACGTAGAAAATCATAATTCTGTCAAGCTTACCTAGAACTGTAAAACTACTATTTTTTTACCTATAAGTGATGATTTTTAATGGTTCGGGAAGTTTGGTGGGTGGAGGGGGGGCATAACTGACAGATGACTACTACCAGACTGTGACAGTATCTGTTATTATTTCTCATGCAAGGCAGAAAAGCAAGCTGGTACTTTCAATTAACCTCTGGCACATATTTCGTGAACATTCTGCGTCCCTATTATGGCTATGGGTCAGGGTGTGTTATGTGTAATCTGAGTATGCAAACATTGGGAGACCTTTTGTTTAGCTGAGGGGTTGGGTGAAAGGATGGTTTTACCATTACATCTACCTACCTACCTACATCATTCACACTGGAGTTCACAATCCCCTCAGAGTCTGACATAGTACTTTTCTTCAAGAAAAGGTCAATAACTTTCCACAGTGGGTGAAGTATGGAGGAAAGGGGGGTTGGAATTAATAAAATAAATATAATGCCAGCAGTGTTTTTTCATATTCTACATTGAAAGCCGAGTCCTGATTGCTGTGTGATAGAAGTTTCACAAAGATCAGCTGTTCCGGTGAGGGCTCTTCTTCACGAATAAAATTATAAGCTGCTGCAAGGTAACAGCTGATCATCTGACAGACCATGAATGCACACCCTTATCAGAAGTCTATACAGTCTATCATGTGACATCCAAGTCACCCTACTGTAAATGACCTCACTAAGGCTCAAGATTCAAAGCACATCTCAACTGCTTTTTTTCCACTGGTTCCAGCTTCCGCTTATATTGCGGTTGTCATGCAGTTCACCAGTAGCCCTAACGAGACAAAAATCCTCACAGTATACAGGTTTCAGGATCAGGTTTTATTAGCAGATGGTACAAAACTGGACTTCAGTACATCCAATTTCAGTATCTAACTGCTCTTTAAATCCTTTTTTGCCAATTTCTTTTTTTGCAATCATAAAAAAGGAATTACAAAAAAGGAACTTAGCGAGTGGTGAAAAAGGATTTAAATAGTTAAAAAAAAGTTTGGACGGCATGGGAACTGTAAAAAATTACATAGTGAAGCTTATCAGCTCCCAGTAAGGAATATACATGTTTGGATATCTGTAGAAGACATCCATGGGCAGAGTTATGACAGTTTATTGTATAAAGAAAGAAAACAACAGGTGGCAGCTCATGAATAAGGATTTTTTTCTGGTGTCAAAGGATTGGGACCTCATGGAAAAGAATCCTTTTTGTGAGATCCAAATCCTTTTTCGTACCATACTGTATATCTGTCCTGGAGATCGATCTTCCCATTGAAAATAATTGGATCATAAAAATTAAATAACTTTGCAACAGATTAACATTTTTTCACCAAACAAATGCATGGCCAAGCTGTAGTTACTATAAAACATTTATACCAAAATTCCACACCATCTGAATGCAAGCTGATGAGGAAAAAGCTGCAAAAAGTGATGACTTTTAAGGTGTTTGCACTATCCAAATCTCAGAATTTGCACATCCAACTGGAACAAAATGTGCCATATCAAGAGATCTACCCCACATGACAGTGCATGCTAACTTTTGTTCAAATCCATTGATTGCTTGCAAAGTTATTAAAGTGCAAAATCTGAGGTTTAACATTAAATGTACTACTCAACCCTAACTATGGGGCACAACATTGTACTACTTTGGCACAAATAGCTGTTTCTTTGCCATGGCATAGCAAACAAATGGCTAAGACTCTTGGGCTGAAATTTGCAGGGTTAAAAGGGCTTCCCCACAGATGTGGCTTTTGCTGGTTTGCTGTTAAATTCACATCAGTTCCATAGTTATAACATTCCAAAGTTTAAAAATTTCCCATACCATAACATTGTATCGGCTGTGGTACCTTTCAGTGGCTATATCTCGAAAACACTTTGAGATATGGATTTTTTTCGCTAAATGCAGCTTAGTACACCTAAACAGTTATGCAGGTTGCCAGGTCATAATAA
The DNA here is from genome assembly GCA_016271365.2 of Neoceratodus forsteri. Classification (NCBI taxonomy): domain Eukaryota; kingdom Metazoa; phylum Chordata; order Ceratodontiformes; family Ceratodontidae; genus Neoceratodus; species Neoceratodus forsteri. The sequence continues at coordinate 1,364,648,821 of CM028132.1, forward strand.
CAACTACAGTGGAATTTTTTCCAGTGTGTTCCCATGGTTACTGTGATATTGTGCCAATTGTAGCACAAGGGTTACTTGGAATGTCTCAAGCCCTGCGCTCTGTCTCTACACTTATGGATAGATGGGAGCGCAGGCCCCAGAGGGCCCTGAGCTCCCACATATGAATACCATTATGCAGTAATGGGGGTGAAAGGCCCTCCACTATGTAGTCATAGGCCCTGTGCTCCAACAGAGAGATGAAGGTTCATTACAATGTCTCTACAATTATGGATAGATGGAAGCACAGGGCCCATAGGGCCCTGTGCACCCAACGATTGGATGCCATTATGGTGTGATGGGGGGCCCTGCGCTCCCATATGGAGATGAGGGTTAATTACAATGTGTCTACACTCATGATTAGATAGGAGTGCAGGAGTCATCAGTCCTAATGCTCACCCCATTCCATAAGTAAATAACCTGAGATGGGTACAGTATAGGAGAATGGGGATAGCATTAGGACTGATGTCCCCAAGACACATCCCTGATGCATGTCAGTGTCTTCAGGGTGGGGTAGGGTGTTAAAGAGTTGGAAACCCTAACATCCCATTTCCTTGCTTTTGTTGCTTTAGTAACAAGCCTAACTGATGCATTAAAGGGACACTGTCAACCTGTTTTTCATCATATTATTTATAGTTGAAACCCCACATTTTATGATTGCTTACCCTCTCTAAAATTCACTGATGTTGTTGTTTGTTTTGTTTGTCTCCTTGTTTAGTAGAACTGAAATGCATGACAATGTATATTTATAAAAACCTTGTTTTTGTTTACAGTCCTGGTTCTGTTCTTACTACATTCTTCCTGAGCACTAGAAATGCACCCAAACAGTGCAGTCACTCATAAGACAGTAGCATCCTAAACTCCCACTGCATCATGAGGGGCTATACTGTTTTGTGGGTGTTTTCAAGTCCAGGAAAGGTGCATTTTGAGTCAATCAATAAATGTAAACAAACAAAATATGAGTCAGAATCAAACTACCAGCTACATCAACAATCTTTACAGAACTTTGGCAATAATAAAATATGTTTTTTTTTTTTAAACTAGGGACACTTTGAGACTTAAGGGAGTTGACAGTGTCCCTTTAACAATGTTTTTTTGCAATAAATTTCCTTACTTTTTTAGCTAGTATAATCATATCCTTATCTGTGTGTGGGAGTGCAGGATCCTCCAGGTACAGCTATCCCATCCCATTAGAGACATTAATACTGTATGTATGCAGCCATGATAACTTTGTAATTTTTTCACATTTTAACCCCAAATTTTCAACAGTCTTCTTTTCTTCCCACTTCATAAACCTCATAGGTGTAAATTTGTTAATCCATGGCAAAATGCCATCCCACACTACAGGTGTGGAAAGTAATTTTAGGCAGGCTGTGAGAAATGGCAACTGTACTATTTATGAGGTGGTGTGAAACAATGGTTCTGTTGAAAATTTGGAGTGAAAATATGAAAAATTTGCAAAGTTACGTGTATGCGTAGGAAAATTTCAATGACCGCGTGTAACTCAGGTGTTTTTGGGTATTTTTGCTCCAAATTTTCAACATGAGTTTTCTGGGATCCCACCTTATGAACACTAGCACTGTCATTTCATTACTCTTCTGGAAAGGTGACTTCATGCAATGACTGTGCCACTCTTTGCCACAGGTGTGAAAACACATTTCAGGCAGGATGTCAGAAATGACACCTATACTGTTCATTAGGTGGTGTGAAAATATGGCTACTCTGAAAAATTGTACTGAAAATATTAAAAATTTACAAAGTTACATGTATGAGTAGGAAAATTTCAATGATCGCAAGTAACTCGGTCATTTTTGGGAATTTTTGCTCCAAATTTTCCACATTGCCTTTTTGGGGCCCCACCTTATGAACACTGGCACTGTCTTTTTATTTAAACTTTTTTTTTATTTAAACTTTTGTTTACCGGGTAAGCAATATGAGCCAATACCCTTTTTTAAATGCGACCCGGAACCATTCTTTGTGTTACAGTCAAGATGTAATACAAATTTACAAATATACAAAAACAGACAATAATACAATAAGGACAAAATGAACAAAAAAAAACCCAACACAGAACCAGTAATACATCAACAGTCATAAACCATCATATTTAAAAAATATTGCCTCACTGATACTTTGAAAGCATCTTTACCAACGATATGCTGTAAGGAACATGGAATCTTATTTCAATATACTGGAGCGTAATTGGAAAAAGCTTGCAGACCTAGTCTCAATTTAGTTTTTGGCACAGTTAATATACTAGAGGCACTGAAATGTAACTCCCTATTTGGTGTATTAATATTCATTAAAGTAAACAAAGGGGAAACTGTACCCAAAGCCAAAGTACTATGGAACATACAACTTAAACTATATTGTAAGTGTAAACATGGAGTAAGCCAGGCTGTTGCAGAATACAAATTACAGTGATGTGTTCTGAATGGAAGTTTTAAAGCAAACCTACAAATGGCATGAAAGAAAAAATTACTTATCATAGTAATCTTCTTTATTCCCAGTGATGCTCAGATATTCATAACTTTATGCAGTAAGCCTGGAGGGTTGGACTGCCCGGAGAGATGGAACACATGCAAATAGGTAGAATTCTTTGCATGTGAGCATCTTTCAAATATTGCCTCTACCAACTGTAGTGTTCTAACCTCTTCAGATTTGTAAGAAGCCTGGAAGTCAGGCATTAGGAAAAAATCCTAACAAATACAAATTTGGGTTTACCCCCAATAAGTATAGAATTTGCAAAAACCTCCAAAAGGAGGAGCAATAATAAATAGCAATGGTATTCACCAAACAACATCAGAGAAACTGTAAAGAGAAAACAGAAACTCTGCTTAAAATTAGCTAAGCATAGAGAAAAGTGAACCACAACAGGATATGGCAAGGTGGTACCATCATGCAGAGTACAGAGGTTGAAGTTCTGAAAGGGGAGGAAGGAAGGGAAGTTATGAATCTCTGAGCATCACTGGGAAGAAAGAAGATTACTATGGTAAGTAATTTTTTCTTCTAACCCCAGTGATGCTAAGGGTATCCATAACTTTATGCAGACTACCAAGCAATATGACTGGAGGTGGGCACACAACTTACTTTGGAAACAAACTTTGCAGAACTGCTGTGCCAAACCTGGCATCACTTCTGGATGCAATATCCAGGATGTAATGCTTTGTAAAGGTGTATACTGATTTCCAGGTAGCTGCTTTGCAAATATCTACTAAGGGACCTCCCTGGCAGCTGCAAGACTAGCAGCTGTTCCTCTTGCAGAGTCTGCCCCTCAGCCCAGCTGGTGGCTCTCTACATGCTTTAGTGTAGCAGAATTGACTACACTGGAGAATTCATCAAGAAATGGATCTTTGAGTCTGCTTTGCCCTTTCCTTTATCTCTATATGTAAGGAAAAGTTTTCTATCTTGCCTAAGGCTTTTAGTAGCTGTCATATAATAGCTGAGAGCTCTTTTCACATCCAGACTATGGAGTCTTCTTTCACCAGAACTGGCATGGTCGTAAAGGCAGGCAGAGAGATTGATTGGTTCAGATGGAAATCTGAAACCACTTTAGGAAGAAATTGTCTATGTGTCCTGAGGACTACCTTATCTCTGTGGAATGGTATATAGTCCTGGTCGATACAGAGAGTCTGGAGCTCACTAATTCATCTTGCAGAGGTAATTGCTACTAGAAAAACTGTTTTCCAAGTCACATACTTTCAGATGAGCTGTAGCCATGGGCTTGAAAGGAGGCCCCACGAGTTTAGCTATACACACATTAAGATCCCAGGCAGGGACTGGAGCCCTGTGAGGGGGATGCAAATGCATCAGACCTTTAATGAACCTTTTGAAAATGAGATCTGATGCTACTGACACCTTTTCCCTAGTAGAAAGGTAGGCAAACACTGCTGTAAGATGAACTGTTAGAGAACTGGGTTGTAAATCCAATGAATGCAAATGAGCGAGATAGTCTAATACAACTGATACTCCTGCATTATTGGGGATGAAATTCCTACCTAAGCACCAAAGAGAAAATCTCTTCCATTTAGGAAAATATGTTTTCTAAGTGAAAGGTTTTTTATAGCCTTTTAAGATGGCTAATACAGCTTCAGAAAGGTTTAAGTCTGTATATTCTAATTCTTCTAGAGCCATACCTTGAGGTGGAGGGACTGGAGATTTGGATACAGCAATGTTCCCTGATTGGAGGTCAGGAGATTGTGCCTGAGTCTATTGTTTTTTTTCACAGACATGGAGAGCAGAAAAGAGTACCATGGCTGCCTGGGCCAGTCTGGAGCTATCAAGATCAGAGAAGCCAAGTGGGATTTGAGCTTCAATAGCACCCTGAAAAATCAGAGGAAATGGGGGAAAGGCATAGAGGAACCTGCCTGACCAGTCTACCATCAGAGCATCCAGAGGGGTTGTGCCCTGAGTTGGTGGTCTGCAGCAATAGTGAGGCAACTGGTGGTTCTGGTGGGATGCAAACAAGTCCACCTCTGTTGTATCCCACTTCCTGAAAATTACCTGCACCACTTGCCTGTTTAGTGTCCATTCATGATGGGCCTGGTTGATCCAACTCAGTGTGTCTGCCAAGGTATTGTCATTTCCTGGCAGGTGGATTTCTTGTAAGGATACCTTTATGGAATAAGCCAGAGTCCAGATTTTCATGGCTTCTGTGCAGAGAAGGCCTAATCTGGTACCTCCCTGTTTGTTTATGTAATACATTGCTGTGGCATTTTCTGTTCTGATCTGTACCACCTTGCCCATCATCAAAGAAGAGAAAACTTTTCTGAGTTCCAGCAAGTTTATATGCTGAAGGGACTCTGTTTCTGACCAGGTACCCTGGGTCGTGTGCTCCCCTAGATGGGTGCCCCAGCCCAGAAGGGATGCATCTGTTGTGAGAATTAGTGAGGGATTCTCTTTCTTGCAGTTAATCTTTTTATTGTAGTTGTTGTGATTATACATATAAATACACTACATTCTCCAGTATACACTTACATAAATTCTTAATGGGAGAAGGAAAAAACATGTTGTTTGAAGTATTATAGAATGATATTAAAGGGGAAAACAAATGTTGAGAAAACAACATGTAGCAGTACAATCTGTATGATATAGAGAAAATATGGCAATTTATGGTTCAAGGGGTAAAAGGAGTAGATACAAACAAGAAATATGAGCAGTCATGACTGTATTTCTATTATGCTGTAATTTAATACAAGTATGTGTAAGATTGTATAACGGAAGAACATAAAAAAGAGAAAAATATCTAAGAAAGTGAACAAGAATGAAGAAGAAAAGGGAAGAAGAAAAGGAGATAAAAAGATAGAAAGAGAGGAGATGAAAAAGGAACGAAAGAGCTTGAAGCAAGATTCCAATGTGAACATATAACAACCCATGGATTAAGTGACAATATGTGTAGACATGTTTAAATATTTAAAATAGTCCTGCCAGCATTTATTATATAAATTAAGTCAGTCAGAGGCTAAGTCTGACATACGATCAAGGATGGCATATTGAGATAGTTGTTTGAGAATATCCGGGAGGGTGGGAATGATGTTGGCTCTCCAATGCATTAGTTTAAGGTGTTTAACTTGAAGGAATAGTAGGGATAACCACCTATTCTGAGAATGGGATATTTTGTATGAATGAGCATTGCAAATACCAAGTATGCAATGTTTTGAATCTAATGCAAAGGATAGACCAATCACTTTCATTGCAAAAATAATATGACCCCAAAGATTGTGTATGGGAGGACAATGTCACAAAATATGTAGCAAATTGCCATTGGGGGAGTTACAGCGCCAACATTTATTGTTGTTCATTGAGCCCATTTTTTGCAAAATCTCAGGAGTTCTCTATCATAGATGTAGAATTTTTGTTTGTATGAGTGAACTGCGATTATCCTTAAAAGATTTATGGCAGGATAGCCAGCAGTTATGCCATTGTGAATTGGTTATGTTATAATTTAAAAGGGTATTCCATGTATTTTTTGCAATGATACATTGATCTGGAATTGTATTTCTGATATGATTGTAAATAATACTATTTAATTTAGACTTTGTTTTGATCCATTTAGAAATAAAAGTATCATATATAGATTGATGAGGAATAGTAGGAAGATAAAGGTTCCATGCTGTGCGTAACTGTAAATATTTCCTGAAATCATGCTGGGGAAGATTCCATTGTTTGTGCAGGTCAGAAAAGGATATTAATTTGAGAGTCTGATGTATAAGTATATCCTCCAAGAAAGAAATGCCCGTTTTTCCAAATACAACAAAAAATTGGGTGATTATCAAGAGTGATGTTGTGGTCCCCCCAAACAGGGGCATATATGAGAGGGGCTGGGTTGGATTTAAGACAATTATGAATTATTTTCCAGTAGTATATGGACAATGCTATCTTAGGGTGAGATTTTAAATTGGGGGGGGGCATAAATGAAGGAAGTGGTGACATTACCCAGACATAGAGATGTTTCCATATTGACCCACAATGGTGATTTATTGCTGGGTTTATTAAACCATTTGACAGTTTGGGAGTGCGAGGGCCCAAAAATATACTTGGAATCAGGTGAGTCAAAGCCCCTTTTGGATCAGTGGAAACATAGTTTGTGTGACTAAATCTGGGAATTTTGCCTCCCATAAAAAAATGCCAATTATATCATCAATTCTGACAAAAAAGAAAGTAGGGAGGGTTAAAGAGATATTAGAAAATAGATGCAGTATTTTGTGAGCTAGTGACATCTTGATAGTGGAGATTTTCCCATTAAAAGAGAGGTTAAGCAGTTTCCATCTGTTGAGAGCATTTTTAGTATTTGCTAATAGTGGGGAAAGATTGGTGTCCCATATCTTGTCTAATTTAGAGGTGATCTGTATTCCAAGGTAAGAGATACCTTAAGGGGCCCAATGAAAACTTAATATTGTATTCATAGAAGGGTTACAAAAATTGTTCAATGGCATTGTTTCTGATTTGTTTAGATTCAGAGCTAGCCCAGAAAGTGAAGTAAAGTTGCTAAGTTACTTAGTTAAGGGTGGTCCCGAAATTTCAAGATTTTTGAGTAGAATGAGGAGGTCATCAGCGTAGGATAGTGAAGCATAGCAGGAATTATCAATAGGGATACCTTGGATCATGGAGAATTGACGAAGAGCAGCTGATAGGAGATCCATAGCTAGAATGGATAAATTACTCACCTTAGTATTGTTGCTTCTTCTAATGGAGTCTTGCTGTATTCTGACATATGCAGTTAGGTCCTGCCTTTCAACTGCCCTGGAGAACAAAGAGTTAAACTTTCCATGACCAGCATGGCATTTTCACCACAAGCTCGGTTGAAGCCCCTGTCTGCTGTTGTTTAAACTGCAACCATCAGTTCTTTACAAGCAAAGACTCACTAGATGTTCTGTGTGGAAACTGTACAATTCTTACTAGCCAACAGGCAAATATATATATAATTTTTTTTAGGTTTCAAACGAAGACTCAAGTCAGGAAACCAAAAAACAAAACATATCCAAAACACAACCTCTCACCCAAACCAAAAAAAGGGTGTAAAAACGACACCCCTAGGGTGCCAACACTGCTCCTGCCCACCCACATCCCAAAATCTAGGTTCTGAGAGGAGGGTGGGGTGTCAGAGTACAGCAAGACTCCATTAGAAGAAACATTACTAAGGTGAGTAATTTTTTCTTCAAACAACATGAAGTCTTCCTGTATTCTGATATATGTAGACTACCAAGCAGTACCTCCATGGAGGAGGGACAGAACCTACTTTGGAAACAAGCTCTGAAGTACTGTTGTGCCAAACCCGAGCATCACTCCTAGCTTGGATATCCAGAAAGTAATGCTTGGTGATAGTATGGACTGTTTCCCAGGTGGCTGCTTGACAAATTTCTAAGAGAGGAATATCCATGTCAGCAGCCAGAGAAGCAGCTGTACCTCTAGTGGAATGAGCCCTCTGGCCTGAGGGTGGAGTTCTACCCATTTTTTCACAGCAGATGTGTATACAAGAAACAATCCACCTGGCAATAGATCACTTAGTGGCAGGTTTGCCCTTACCAACTTCTCCATACATGAGGAACAACTGGAGGGATTCAAACCTGTGACCCCTGGTACGCTCTATGTAGTAGCTAAGGGCTCTTTTAACGTCCAAGCTGTGTAGCCTTCTCTCTTCCAAGGAGGAATGGTCAGTGAAGAAAACAGGGAGAGATATAGACTGGTTGAGGTGGAAATCTGAAACCACTTTAGGTAAGAACTTTCTGTTAGTTCTAAGGACCATTTTATCTCTGTGAAAAGAGATGAAATCAGATTCCACTGACAGGGCTTGCAATTCACTGATACATCTGGCAGAAGTAATGGCTACCAAAAACACAGTTTTCCAAGTCAAGTACTTAAGCTCTGCTGAGGACAAAGGCTCAAAGGGAGGTTGCATAAGCTGAGCAATGCAAACATTAATGTCCCAAGCAGGAGCAGGATCCCTAAAAGGGGGATTGGTATGAAGAAATCCCTTGAAAAACTTACAAAATACAGGATGGAATGATAGAGAGGAAGGCATGCCTACTGACAAGAAAGCAGAAGCAGCTGCCAAGTGTACTTTAAGGGTAGCTGGTCTGAGGCCTAGGCCATTAAGATGGACCATATAATCCCGAACCATAGGCAATTCAGCAGATTCTGGAGAAATATTCTTCTTAGAACACCAAATACTGAATCTTTTCCATTTGGAGTTGTAAGTCTTCCTGGTGGAAGGTTTTCGAGAAGCCTTAAGGATATCCAGAACCCCTTGGGAAAGATGCAGATCTGCAAACTCTAACTCTTCAAGAGCCAAGCCTTGAGATTGAGAGACTGAAGATTCGGGTACCAAATCCTCCCCTGAGAGGATGTCAAAAGGTTGTAATTCCTGGAAAGAGACAGGGGAAGATGGACTGCTAGGGACAGCAACAAGGGATACCATGGCTGCCTGGCCCAGTCTGGAGCAATCAGAATCACTTTGCATGGTTGTGACCACTTTGAACAGGAGAGGGAAGGGGGGAAGCATACAGACATTTCCCTTCCCAGTTCAGAATCAGAGCATCCAGGGAGACTGACCCCAAGACTGAAGGTCTGCAACAAAAGAGAGGAAGTTGGTGATTGTCTGGGGCTGCAAAAAGATCTATCTCTGGTGTGCCCCATCTCGAGAAAATCAGTTTCAAAACTAGAGGATCAAGGGCCCATTTGTGATGGCCCTGGGATATTCTGCTCAGTGCATCTGCTAGGACATTGTCCTTCCCTGGGAGGTGAACTGCTATCAGAGAGGTCTGCAGGGAATAGGCCAAGGACCACAACTTCATTGCTTCTGTGCACAAGGCCGTAGACCGAGTGCCTCCTTGCTTGTTGATGTACCACATGGTGGTGGTGTTGTCTGTTCTGACCTGAACCACCTTGTTCTGTACAGATTTGGAAAAAGCTTGCAGTGCCAGAAACACTGCTCTGAGTTCCAAGAGACTGATGTGAAGCAGAGATTCCTCAGGTGACCACACTCCTTGGGTGGTAAGAGCCCCCAAATGGGCTCCTCAGCCCAGCTGGGAAGCATCTGTACAGAGTATCACTGAATGAGACTGAGTGACAAATGGAACCCCTTGTCTCAAATTGTCCTGATCCTACCACGACTGCAAGGCTTGGATCAGGGTTCGAGTCACTGGTATTAGTTTGGTAAGGGAATCCTTTCTTTGGGACCAGAAGGCTCTTAAGTGGAACTGAATGTCTCTCATCTGGAAACTTGTCCCTTGACCACTGCTTTGGAAGTTGCCATATGGCCCAGTAGCCAAAGGAAATGCCTTGCTGGTCAAGACACCTGAAGTGTGAATGAAGAGGCCAGTTCCATAAGGGTCCTTGCCTTTTCCAGGGGAAGGAAAGTTCTTGCCTTTACTGTATCCAGTTCTGCACCTATGAAGGTGAGGAGCTGTACTGGTTCAAGAACAGACTTTGGAAGGTTGAGAAGGAATCCTAAGGAAGTGAGCACTTGCTGGGTCACTTGCAGATGTGACTTGACTTGGTCTGGAGACTGGCCTACTATGAGCCAGTCATCCAAGTATGGGAACATTGAGATCTTTTTTCTTCCTAGGAAAGCAACTACTACTGCCAGGCACTTTGAGAAAACCCTTAGGACTGATGTTAGACCAAAGGGCATTGCTCTGAATTGATAGTGGCCTGAGGGCAACTCGAACCTGAGGTACTTTCTGTGGGAGCACCTGATGGGAATGTGAAAGTAGGGATCTTTGAGGTCAAGGGAGGCTAGCCAGTCCCCTGGCCTTAGAGAGGGAAGGATAATTCCCACAGTTACCATTTTGAACTTTGGCTTCAAAAGATGTTTATTCAGATATCTTAGGTCCAGGATGGGCCGCTATTCTCCTGTTTTTTGGGGGGTTATGAAGTACCTGGAGTACAATCATTTGCCCCTCTGTAGGGTGAGAACCCTCTCTATAGCTCTGAGAGCTAGGAGAGAAAAAAACTCTGCCTCTAGGGCAAGGGTCTCTGAGAGATTTACAGGTGGAAAAGAAGATCTTGGGAAATTTTTTGAAGCTGAGAACCAGTCCCTGGCTTACTACTTCCAGGACCCACTTGTCTGATGTAAGAGACTTCCAGTCTTGGACAAAGTAAGCCAGCCTTCCCCCTACTGGCATGGGAGAATTGGCCTGGGCAGACTCATCAGGGTGTCTGTTTGGCAGGGGCTTTAGGCTGAGGGGTGGATGCAGGCCTACTCATCCCCCTTCTGCCTTTCCCTCTAAAGAACCCCCTCTGTGAAAAGGAAGAAGAGGAGGCCTGAACTTGGTAAAAAGGCCTTTGGAAAGGCCTGCCCCTGCTCCTGGACTGCTGCCTTTGAGGAGTTGCTTGCCTTTCTTTGGCCTGAGCACTCCTGTAAGTCGTCCTGTACTCATCCATCTTTTTCATGTAATTCTCTGTCTGTTTCCCAAACAGAGAATTACCAATTACAGGAAAATCCATGGCCTTAGCCTGGGTATCCTGTGAGAGGCTAGTACATCTGAGCCAAGTCATCCTCTGAAGAGCCACAGATGTAGCCATGACTCTTGATGATATATCACTGGAGTCTACAGAAGCATGAAACTGTACTTTTGATGCCTCAATACCATCTGCAGCCACCTGCTCCAGCTCCTTGGCAAGCTGGTTGGGGGCCTGTTTAGCCAGAGCCAGCACAGTGTCCCACCTGGAGTTCTGGTATCTGGCTGTATAGGCCATACAGTTAGCCTGCCTGAGTCCCAAAGATGCTGCCATGTTTTGTTTCTTTGCCGTGGCATCAATCTTCCTGGAGTCTTTGTCTGGGGAGGGGGTGATGCCAAGGGAATATTTGCCTTATCACAGGCAGCAACCTGCACAACTCCAACATGGCTGCATTGCTGAAAAAGGAACTCCGTGTCTGAGTCTGAGAGGGTGTACCGCTTGTCCATTCGTCTGTCCACAGGAGGTATAGAATTAGGAGACTTAAGAATTTTATGTGTCTGTTTCCCAAAGGATTTGTGGAGAGGAACAGACAGTCTCCTGGACTCTGGGATGTCCATCATCTCAACATAATAAGGCTCTTCCTGATCCTCTACTGCTTCCTTCACAGGAAGCTGGAGGGTCTCAGCCACTTTTTTGAAAAACATGTAGTGTGAAGGGGACTCAGAAAGCCTAGGAGGAGAAACACCTGAAGGTCTGTCTGGGGAGATGTCCGGGTCAATAGGCACATCCAGACTTTCACTATCACCATAATCATCCTCATACTCTCCCTCCTCCTCCTCCAGTTCATAAAATTCTTTCTAAGTGTAATCCAGAACCGGGGGAACCGACCGAACCGAGCCCCTGCCAGATGGTGCTGGTTCGGTCAGAACTGAACTAAGCGATTGCACAATCCTTATCACCTTGGCTATCTCATCGGTGGTCAGAGTATGAAATTCTGGGTCTGAACCGGTCAATTTGTCTTTTCTTTTTCTTTTTACTGGAACCGATTCCTCAGAATTGGCTCTTCTTTTGCCCAAAGAAGTATCGCCCTGGTCAGAGGGCACTCCTTCTGGTTCAGTCGGAACCGAACTGGGCTGGCCATCCGGGTCAGTGGACTTCTTGGCCTCCCTTTCCCTCAATCTACCTAATCTCTTTTCCAGGGTAGATTTGGGAAAATTATTGCAAATTTGGCAGTCTGTATCGAGGTGGTCAAACCCCAGACAATAAACACAGGTGGTATGGGGATCAGTCTTGGCAATGACTTCCCCACGCACACTGCAGTGTTGAAACCCAGTGAGTCCATTTTTTTTCTTGGGTTTCTCAGACATGGCCAGTCCTTACCAAAATCTTACCCTTTTTTCGGCAATCCGCCAGGCAAGACTCCCCTATCAGTTCCTGACCGTGTCACGGGTCTTGGAAAAAAACATAATTACATTTGTTTTTTTTAGAACCGATACGGACCGGTTACCACACTCTAAAATAAGCACAAGCTTTTTCACCTCAAACTGACCAATTCAGCTGAACCGATCTACAATTTACAAGTTCTGCACAGAAACAGAACAAAAACCTGTCTACGACTCACAGTACTACAGACAGCGACATGAACCAACTAAGCGGTAACAGCAATTCGGTAGAAACCAACTGAAAACCGACACTTCAACCGACTTTTTGAACCGAGCAGCAGGAGAAATCTCCGGGGTGACTGTTCAGTGAGGCGGAGTAAAGTATCTGATGGTTGCAGTTTAAACACAGCAGACAGGGACTTCAACCGAGCTCGTGGTGAACATTCCATGCTGCTCATGGAAAGTTTAACTCTTTGTTCTCCAGGGTGAAAAAAAGAGAGTGGGGAATAAGGGGCACCCTTGCCTGGTACCTCTTGCCAGATGAAAGGATGAGGACAGAGTAGAGTTAGTAAGAACCTGGGCAGAGGAGAGGGTGTATAATAATTGAATTCATGTACAAAATTTATTAGCGACACCAAAGCGAGATAGAACACAATACAAATAAGTCCAGTTGAGAGAACTGAATGCCTTTTCAAAGTTGATGGCTATTGCTGCTGCAGGTGATTTAAGAGATTTAGCTTTGTAGATTAAATTAAATAATGAGCGGAGTTTATCAGAACCAGTTCTATTTTTGATAAATCCAGCTTGGGAGGTATGGACAAGTTTCGAAATTATTGATTCTAAACGAGTATTTAATATTTTGGCAAAAATGTTCCCATCCGTATTAAGTAATGATATCAGTCTATAACTGGATTGCAGAGAAGGGTCTCTATCTTTTTTTGGTAAGATGGTTATAATGGCTTCTGTCATAGAATAGGGAAGTTTACCTTGTGAAGATGACTCTTTGAAGACCTTAAACAGTAAGGGGCATAAGATGTCAGCTAGGGGTTTATAAAAGTCTACGGAAAAAATGTCACTCCCAGGAGCTTTACCAGATTTAAGGGAATTTAGCACTGCTTGTATCTCTTGTAGGGAAAAGGGTTCATCTAGCAAAGCCATATCTTGTTGTGAGAGGTGTGGTAACTGTAAATTGTCCAGAAATTGTTGTATATATTCAGGTTGTGGGGGAGTGGGGTGAGAGTATAATTTTTGGTAGAAGGATTGCATAATATGGTTAATTGAGGGATTATCTGTATGGATTTTGCCTGAAGGATCTTTCAAACCAGCAGTATGTCTCTCTATCTGTTGATTCTTGAGTTGATAAGCAAGCAGCTTCCCGCATTTATCCCCTTTTTCCCAATAATGATGTTTAAGTCTAAGGAGGGCTAGTTCAGCTTTCCTGGATATTAATTCATTGATTTTAATTCTAAAGTTGAAGAATTTCAAGGTGAAATTGTGAGTTATTATCTGGAATTTTTTGTTTTATAATATTGGGTTTCTTTTTCGTTAAGATATTTCTCGAAATCGGGCAATTGCTGTTAGTGATTCTCTTTCTGAAAATAAATTCCTTGCCTTAAGTTGGATTCCTTTTTCCACCACAGGAGGGCCTGTAATAGTGGCTTTGTTACTGTAATAAGCTTTGAAAAGAGAGGTCTTTTTTCTGACTCAAATGAGTCCTGAGATGAAACTGGATGTCTCTCATGTGAAACCTAGAACCCTATACTGTGCCTGTGGATGCAGCCATATGGCCCAGGAGCTGCAGAAACTGTCTGGCAGTTTTTGGCTTGTGCAGAATAAAAGAGTTTGCTACTGATTGAAGACTGTGCACTCTCTCTAGGGGCAAGAAGGCTCTGCCCTGAAGAGTATTGCTCACTGCTGCTATGAACTGTAAATTCTGTGCAGGGGTTAGGACAGATTTTTTATGATTTATTATGAAACCCTGGGATTCCAACAGATCTTGGGTGAGTTTTAGATAATTTTTGACTTGGTCTGGTGATTTGTCTACCACCGGCCCGTCGTCTAGGTATGGAAAAAACAGTCACTCCCTGTCTTCAAAGAAATCCTACCACAGGTACTAGGCATTTTGTAAATACCCTTGGTGCTGAGGAAAGGCCGAAGGGTAGGGTTGAGAACTGGTAATGACCTGATGGGAGCCTGAATCTGAGATCTTCTGAAAGATTCCTTTATGAGGATCTGGAAATAGGCATCTTTCAAATCCAGTGATGCCAGCCAGTCCCCTTTTTGATTGTTTGCAGAATCTGAACCAGAGTTACCATTTTGAACATTGTATTTTTCAAGTGCTTGTTTAAAGCTCTGAGATCCAATACTGGCCGCCACTCACCATTTTTGTTTGTTGTTAGGAAATACCTAGAGTAAAAACCTCTTCCTCTGAAGGTGATAGGAACTGGTTCCACTGCTCTGAGCTGTAGCAGCTTTTGAACCTCCACCTCTAGCAGTGCTGTTTCTGCTAGGGAGGGAGAGAGGAAAACCCTGGACTTCTGTGGAGGAAAAGATTTGAAATCCAGAGACAGATCTTTGCCCACTACCTCCAGCACCCACTTGTCTGTGGTGTTGGTTAACCAAATCTGGAGGAAGAGGGACAGTCTGCCTCTAAAAGGGAGGGAGGAGATGGTCTGCTTCTCAGGGGTTTTGCTTTGGCTGGGGCTGAGGTTGTGCCTGAGACCCTCACCTAGAACCCCTTCTACTCCTACCCCTTTGAGTATCCCTGTTGAGGATACTGCTGGTACTGGGGCACAGCTACTGGCTGGAAAGAGGCCTGGTCATAAAGGACCGACCTCTGCCCCCCTTCCATAGAGCCTGGTAGATGAAGAAGCTCTCTCCTTGGCAGAGGTGCTTCTATACGTAGCCTTATATTCATCCACCTTCTTCATATAAGCAACAATGGATTCTCCAAAAAGAGAATTTCCTTCCAATGGAAAATCCAAGGCCTTAGATTGAGTATCCTGAGTGAGGTTTGTGGCCCTAAGCCAAGCAAACCTCCTCTGTGCCACTGTGTTAGCCATCCACCTGGCTGCAGTGTCATTAGAATCAGCAGCCATTTGGAATTGGTACTTAGCTGCCTCTAGCCCAAACCTGGCAGTTTCAGCCAGGTCATCTGATAAGGGTGAGGGGCTTTCCTAGACATTGTCGGTACCGACTGCAACAGAGATTTTTGATACTGGGCAGCATTAGCCTAGAAGGTAGCCTGTCTCATGGCCAAAGAGGCTGACAAATAGCCTTTCATGGCCATACTATCCATTTTCTGGAGTCCTTGTCCGGAGGGTGCGAGGACAGAGGGACTTTAACAGGCTGCTTGTTGTATTACCCCTTGATGATCTGGATGGGAGAAGAGGAAATCAGCTCCTTTCCTATCCAGCTGGTATTTCTTGTCTATCCTCCTATCAATGGGAGGAATAGTGTTAGGGGTCTGCAGAAGCTTTAAGGCATCCTTCTTAAAAAATGCATAGACTGGCAGCAGGAGGGGCTTTGTGGATGTTAAACCCATCATATTGAGATATTCAATCTCCTCCTCATCCTCCACTTGTTCTGTTGTGGCAATATCCAGAGCAACTGCCATCTTGCTCAGGGGACACCTCTGGGGGGATAGGTTCGTCCTCCTCATATGGCTTATCATCCTCTTCAAAATATTGTTGCTCTGGTAAAGAGGGCAACACACCACTGCCAGCCTGGGGACCCTGAGAAGGGTCAGGAGGCTGAGGGACAATGTTTTGCAGGGCTTGAATAATCCTGAATGCCTGGGCTATCTCCTGAGCTGAAGGCATTGCAGGCACCTGTGCAGAAGTCCCTGGTTTAGCAGAAGAGGGTTCAGCATGTTTAAACTTCTCAGCCTTTTTTGAGGGAACCGGGGAGTCAGCCAGTTCTTTGCCTCTTTTTTCCCCTTTTTCACCCATATGAGGGCAGGGGTAAGTACACCTGTGGGTTCAGCCACAACCAACTGGGGTGTCAGCTGGTCAGAGCCAGAGGAACCCCTAGGAAACTTTTTATTTAGCCTTTCAAGGAGTTTTTTCCACGGTTTATCCAGGAAAGTTTTACATATGTTGCATTCCAAATCACTTTTAAAATCCCTGTTAAAGGAGAACTGCCAATGCTACTCCTAACCCCTCCCTCTATGAGGTCCACAAAGGCACTTATACCTCCTTAGTTTGCCTCAGCACTCCCTGTCGCACTTCCCATTACGTATCCCCTATCCCTCCCTTCCTCCTCTAGTCCTTGTTCCCCACTTTCTCTCTCTGTCATAGTACCCCCGCCCTCCCTCTCCCCTTCCCATCTCCTCCATCCTCAATCCTTTGCATTCTTCCTTCCCTTCTGTTCTACCATCTAAATTATTTTGGCAGTAATATTGCACTTATATCTTGGCCTGTTATACTGTGAATTTGACATGTCTACTTTGATTTTGTATTCCCTGCTCTGTACCATACAAATCGTATTTGTGTTCCCTTATTGTACCTTGTGTTGTCCCTCCAGGGCCACCTTGCAAGTGAGTATCTCAATGGTGTATTTCCTGGTAAAAAAATAAATTTTAAATTGAAATACGGCACTTACCTTGATTCTTCAGTTCGTGGTTCAGTTTGGAAAAGTGCAGACATGGCCTGGTCCACAGAAGATGGCAGCTGACAATCTCCAGTGGTACGTATAGGGCAAGGGGGTTGTGGGATGCTAGGTGCTCAGTGGGAGGGTCAGGATGGAGGAGGGGGTCGGGGAGATGATGAGGGAATGTTTTATTTTTCCAGGATTAAAAACAAGATGGGAGACTGTTTTCGTTTTTTCAGGGATAATAAAAACATTACACTCTTTGGGCAAACTGGGGGTGGACTCCCCAGTATGCAACACTGCTCCAGTTTATGTGTAGAGACACTGCGAGTGGGCTCCCCAGTGTCTGAGACTGGCGGAGAGGCTTACATTGCTGACATGGGGACTGGGCACCCTGCAATCAGCAAATGAACAAAAAATATGTTTAGTGACATTGGAAGTAGGCTAACCAGTGTCCAATAGTGACAGGGGGTGATTTCAATGCTGATAGCAGGATTGGGCACCTGCTGTCAGCAAATATAAATAAAAGCATGGCAATGGGAGGGTGAGGGGGTGTCATTTCATTACTCCCTTATGGGGATGTGGAAATAAGCATCTTTTAGGTCCAGAGATGCCAACCAAGATCCTTTTTGGAGTGTTGGCAGTATCAGTGCCAAGGTTACCATCTTGAAACTTGGCTATGTCAGGTGCCTGTTCAATAACCATAGGTCTAGGTTAGGCTGCCACTCCTCATTTTTCTTTGTTGTGAGAAAGTATCTTGACTAAAAACACTTTCCCTTTTGCTGAGGAAGCTCAGGTTCCACTGCCTTTGACAACAGTAGGTTGTGTACCTCATTTTCCAGTAGCTTCCTTTCTGCTTTGGGAGCTGGCTTGAGCACTCTGGTTCTTAGAATTGGGAAGGATTTGAAACTTAGGGACAAACCCTGACTCACTACTTCCAGGACCCACTTGTCTGTGGTAATGTTTTTCCAAGCCTGGAAATAGTGAGCCGGTCTGTCCCTTACTGGTTCTGGGGAGGTGGCCTTGGCAAACAAGTCAGGGAGTCTGTTTAGAAACATAGAAACATAGAAGTTGACGGCAGATAAGGACCGCAAGGCCCATCCAGTCTGCCCATTTCTTTTTCTACCTTATAAATGTGCCATCGGCCTTTGCTCTGTCAGTGACCTATCTATTCATAGTCATTTGTATTGCTCCCTTATGCCTATCCCATGCCTGTTTGAAGCCCTGCACTGTATTCATAGCCTTCCCCTGCCTAAAAAGAAGAACCACGGACGAAAGAACAAGGAGGTAAGAGCAGAAACAATCAGACAACAACAAATGCAGTAACCCTGAAAGCTTATCCTAATGTTAGATAAAACTATAAAACCTGTAAAGCACCACCTGTAATAATTTCAGAGAAGATATACCCTGTAAGAAACACTTTGCTCCAGAGAAAAATAAAGCAGTAACAGAAGATATACCTTGCAAAAGACAATCTGAATCAGAAGATTACAGCAGTAATCTGTTAGCACACACCTGTAGGCACACCTTGTAATAATGCAGAAGAAGGTATACCAGCAACAACAATTTGAATCAGAGAAAAATAAAGCAATGAAATGTCAGCAACAAACAGTAGCAATCCCTGTGAGTAAAAATTAAAAACACCACCACACAGTAAATCTGCTTAGCCAAACTAAGTCTTAATCCTTCTCCCTTGCTCTGGTAAGTTTTCTCTACTCTGCCTTTCAAGCAGTCTTAGAAGGAAAGAGCTCGGTGAAGCTAGGTGCCTTGGCCAGCAAACCAAGTCTTCTACTTCTGTTTCAAATGGGACTAGGCTTAACTAGCCTGGGAACCATGCCTGGATCCCCTTCTGCCCCAGCCCCTGAAGTACCCTGTCTGCTGGGGGTACTGCTGAAATCGGGGGACAGCCTGGACCTGGTAAAAAGATCTGGTTTAGGTAGCTCTACCCCTGCCTCCCCTTCCAGAGGGCCTAGTGGAAGATGAAGGTTTCTACTTGGCCAAGTTACTCTTTTATGTGGCTTTATATTTGTCCACCTTCTTCATGTAAGCCCCTTTTTGGTCCCCAAAAAGAGAAATATTCTCTACAGGGAAATCCATGGCTTTTGCCTGGGTGTCCTGTGTGAGGTTTGTGGCTCTTAACCATGCAAACCTCCTCAAGGTTATGGCATTAGCTATCTGGCAGCAGTGTCATTGGTGTCTGTTGCCATCTGGAACTGGCATTTGGCAGCTTCCAATCCAACCCTAGCAGTCTCAGCCAAATTTGCTGAGAGGCCAGACTGAGCCTTCTCAAACATTGCCAGAACTGACTGCTACTGTGACTTCTGATACTGGGCATCATAGGCCTGGTAGTTTGTCTGTCTGATTGCCAAAGAAGCTGACAGGTAGCCTTTTTTTCCCATGCTGTCCATTTTTCTGGAATCCTTATCTGGGGGGTGGGAAGACAAAGGCACATTTGCCCTATCACAGGCTGCAGTTTGCACCACCCCCTGGTGGTCAGGTGGGTGAATAGAACTCCATCTCACTCCCTGTCCAGCTGATATTTCTTATCCAACCTTTTGTCCAGAGGAGGGATAGCATTAGGGGTCTGTGAAAGTTTTAAGACATCCTTCTTAAAAAAAACATATTGACTGGAAGCAGTAGCTTTTGAGTGGGTGCCAGTCCAATCACTTCAAGGTATTCCACCTCTTCTTCATCCTCAGTAACCTCACTGGTGGTTATATCCAGGGCATCCACCATCCTTCTCACCAATGAGAGGTGGGATGAGTAATCCTCTGAAGCTCTGGGAGGAGACCCAACCTGTTTAGGGGAAACCTCTAGTTTAATAGGTTCCTGTAATAGGGGCTGTGTATTCTGGAATGAGTAGGGCCTTTCTTCTTTACAAAAATATGTTGCAGCAGTAATTTACTTCTTAACTATCCTATTTCTTTTTTCTGTTAGTTTCTCCAACTATCAGAAAGACCAACTGTAGTTGTCCTTAGTATCTCTCTTCTTTCCTAGTGTCCTAGCTCCTCCATGTTTACACTATGTCCCTGACTACATTTTCAAGTTAATTGAGAGTAGTGCTGCTCAATCATGAGCAAAGCCACCTTCTCGAAGGTACGCACAATCGTCTGTGCGAACGTATAGAAGTTTCCCAGTACTCATGGAGCTACTTTGCAAATAGAGAAATGGGCTTGTTTGTTTTAACATTCGCCTCTTTTAGTTAAGACACACCCGTTTTCAAACAAAAACACTTAGATGCATGTTTATGTAGGCTGAAAACAGCAACTGCAAGGTTATAAAAGACTAGCTGTGTGTTTTTTTTCTGCTGTTTAGGACGCTCGCATAGCAAAGTAAACAGCTGGTCTAATTATCATAGGGAAATATGTTTGCATCATTTAAACTTGCTTTTTGGACCTGAAACAATATTTCCTGCAGTTTAAGCTCTGTTAATCTGCTTGGTGCTTGCTAGTAGTTCAGTATGTTAGCATGGGAGTCAGTGTGTTTGGTTCCTCGGGCTCTCGCAACCCATTTTTGTTGTCCTGTTTTTTTTTTGTATTTTTCAGACAGCAAAATTACTGCAAATAGTATCCTTTGTATACTAGCAAGCTTTTGTATTCTAGGTTTCCTTGTTTCAGGCAATATTTCTTTCAGTAGAAAACGTTTTAATGCTGCTGTACCAGATAATGTTGCCTTACCTTTTATTAGTGTTTCATACAGCCAGGACTCTTCCTCATCCTTCTGAATCATCTATAGGGCCAGATGACCATCGTTTCTGCAAGTTTATAGTCAGAAGTGATGTGAGGGGTTCGACTGCTAGGAAATGCACTCTTAGAAAGGTTTTTACTGATTATAAATACTATTTGCTTAGGTTATGATGCAAGTAACAAACAATTTTAGGTTCTCCTTAATGCCAGACAAAACAAGCATTTGTCAATGCCGAATGTTTGCTTGCTGGCATTGGCAGTGGTAGTGTAGAAGTTACAGAGCTGCGTAATAGGAATGGCAGTGAAGTATTGAACTGAAGCCAACCCCACCACCACCCTGCAGAGAGTGACAGGCATTGGGGTGTGCCTTTGGGTCGTCAGGCATAATGGCCATGCTATTTCACCACACCCCATCCTGCAGACACTGACAAGTGTCACAGTGTTCCTTGGGGTCTTTGGCCCTGATGCACACCCCATTCCTTTAGGAAATACAGTGAGATGGGTGCAATATAGGAGAATGGGGTGAACACTGGGGCCGAAGAGTCCAAGGCATACCTCGATGTCTCTCACTGGCTGCAGGGTCTGGAATGGTATGAGCATTACAGGCAAGAATCCCAAGTCACATCCCTGATGCCTGTCATTCTCTACAGGGTTGGGCATTATGGTTGGAAACCCTAATACCTCAGGCATTCATTGGTATTTTCACTCCAAATGTTCAACATGGTTTTTTGTGACCCCACCTCATGAACAGGGGGAATATCAGTTTGTTAGCCGAAAGCTGCTTATGCACAGCAACTACGGCATTTAGCACCACAGGTGCAAAAAATTCTGAACAGGATGTAAAAAATGACAGCTGTACTGTTCATGGGGAGGTGTAAAAAATGGCAATGTGGCAAATCTGCAGTAAAAATATTTCAAAAAATGGTGAAGTCACGAGCGTACATAGAAACTGTGCAACGCACACCCGTAATATAATTAGGTTTGGGATTTTTTTTTTTACAGCAGATTGTCAACTCAGGCATTTTGGTGCCTCCAATCATGAACAATGTCACTGTGGCTTTCTTTATCTGTCCCGAACAATGATTTCCCACAGCGACCACGCATCTCTGCACTGAAAGTGTGAAAACACACTTCAGCCATGTTGTGAAAAATGACAGCTTTACTGTAAATAAGGAAGTGTGGAAAAATGCCACCAGTGAAAATCTGGACTTAAAATATTACAAAGTCATGAACTTACGAGGGTGCGTGGAAACTGCGCAATGCTCACTCATAACACAGTCATTTTATGGACTTTTGTCACCAAATTTTCAACATATCCATTTTAAGACCTCTGCTCATGAACAGTGTAACTGTGATATAATTACCGGCTCTGCTTTTTTCTCATAGGGAAACCGTGGCATAATTTGCTGTTATAAAGGAGCGTTTATAACGGCAAACACGCGCATGATTTCCGTTCCTCTGCGCATGCTCATGCAGCAGCGCTACCAGCCATGAGCACTCCTCGCTTCCATGTTACTGAAACCGAACCACCAGAACAACTCGGCGGTAAGTCCTCTTCTTTTCTCCCCCATTATACCCTGCACAGAAAGACATGAAGAAATCGGGAGGAGGAAAAAATAAATACAATTTAAAATATAAAAATCTTGGCACCACAGTAAAAGCACCGATCGTGGCATACACTAGCAGGAGACACAGACCTCTTTATTTTATATAATTGCTGAGGCAAAAAAGGCAAACCTGGCAATTATATAAAATAAAAAAATGGTCGGTGGTGTCAAACTTCGATTTTACACACCCCTCATTGTGGGATGCTTTTACAGAAACCCTTGGGCTTTGCCTCAGGGTTTATGAAGCATCCCACAACTCGGGTGTGTGTAAAATCTCGTTACACATCATGACCCATACTTTATTCTATATTTTCTTAATCTGTCCCAAACATTGCTTTTGCATACCAACAACACCACTGTGCGCTACATGTGCGAAAACACATTTTGGGCGGCATATGAAAAATGGCAGCTGTGCTGTTCATAAGGAAGTGTAATAAAATGGCAATGTTGAACATCTGCAGTGAAAATATAAAATTCGCAAACGTATGAGCATGCATAGCAACTGCGCAACGCACGCTTGCAAAACAGTCATTTTTAAGAATTTTTTCACCAAATTTTCAACATAGCCATTTTAAGACCTCTGCTCATGAACAGTGTCACTGTGATTTTCTTAATGTGTCCCATACATTGATTTCGCACATCGACTGCACCATTGTGCGCTACATGGGCGGAAACACGTTTTGGGTGAGATGTGAAAAATGACAGCTGTATGACTCATAAGAAGTTGTGGTAAAATGGCGATGTTGAAAATATGGAGTGAAATATTGAACATTTGCGAACTTACAAGCATGCGTAGGAACTGCGCAACGCACGCTCGTAAACAGTCATTTTTAGGGATTTTTTCACCAAATTTTCAACATAGCCATTCTAAGACCTCTGTTCATGAACAGTGTCACTGTGATGTTCTTAATTTGTCCCATACATTGATTTAGCACACCAGCTGCGCCATCGTGCGTTATATGGGTGGAAACACATTTTGGGTGAGATGTGAAAAATGAAAACTGTACTGCTCATAAGAAGGTGTGGTAAAATGGTAATGTTGAAAATCTGGAGTGAAAATATTGAAAATTCGCAAACTTATGAGCATGCGTAGGAACTGCGCAACGCACGTAGAACAGTCATTTTTAGGGATTTTTTTACCAAATTTTCAACATAGCTATTTTAAGACCTCTGCTCATGAATGGTGGCACTGTGGTTTTCTTAATTTGTCCCGTTACATTGGTTTTGCTTTTACCGACTGCGCCATTTAATAGCTCAAGTAGTGAGAAACACGTTTGGAGTGAGATGTGAAAAATGACAGCTATATTACTCATAAGAAGGTGTGGTAAAATGGCAATGTTGAAAGTCTGAGTGAAATTATTGAAACCCTTCGAACTTACAAAGCGTGTGGGAACTGCATAATGCTGCAGCTCATAAAACAGTCATTTTTTTTTTGATTTTCACCAAATTTTCAAATAGACTTCTGAGAGCCCATCTTATGAACACTGGCAGTGTCATTTCATTAATTAGTCCTGTAAGGTGATTTTTGCACAGTGACTGCGAAATCACCCTTCGGGCCCGAATAACGCCATGACAGTGACAGCATTCATGAGAAGGGGTCTCAAAAACCCCATGTTAAAAATTTGGTGCAAAAATTCCAAAAAATGCCTGAGATATGCAACAAAGTTGAAAAAACCCTATCTAGCCCATTATACAGCTTACTGGCATTTCCACAGTTAGCGGTCGGCTTTGAAGAGTGCAGATGTGTTCCCGTCCACGAAGATCGTCGTAAGTATGGGGTGAGGGAGGTTTGGGAGGCAGGGTGCGCAGTGGGTGGGTGTGGGTTGTGGGGGGGGAAGACTGCATGGGACCGTGATTGCTTTACAGGTTTAAAAAAAAAAGACGACGTTGGACGTTTGCCACACTGGGGTGGGCTACCAGCATGGCAGAAGAACGGCTGGGGCATGGAGCCAACGGGGATTGGGCACCCCAGTCGGCCATGAGCATTTGTTGCCACACTGGGGTGGGCTCCCAGCGTCGGCACCTTGTACTCAGGGGAGAGTGAAGCCGACGGGGGTTGGGCACCCCCGTCGGTGATAACATGGGGAGAGACAGTGGAAGGCTAATGGGGGATTGGGCACCCCTCATCGGCTATACCATCGAGTTGCCACACTGGGGTGGACACCCAGCGTGTGGCATTGGAAGGCTTTTGAAGTGCAGCACAGCCCGGCGGAGTTGGGCATCCCCGCCGGCTATAGAGTGTGTGCATGGGGGGGCAGCACGCAGTATGCGTGCGTGTGTGTGTGTTTGCGTGTGTGTGTGTGTGTGTAGGGGGAGCTGCGCATGAGCAGGCGATATCTTATCGCTGCTCACTGAAGCGTAGCTCCCCCTTTCAACTGTATGCCACTGCATTTTGGAGCTTGTCATAGACAGCTCCAGCATGCATTGGCAGACAGAGGCTGTGCCTGCCAACACACTGCCTGAATTGGAAGAGGGGGTGACACACCTCCAAAATCTTGGATGATGACACTATGTTTCTTGCACATGCGTGCAAGCAAACATAAAAATGTTTTGAATGATTTTAAGTTCCTAGATGTACAAAGGTGTAGAGCTTAATAGATCACCTGATTCTTCTCCTGTCCAAAAGGAGCTGATCTGAGAGCATATATTTTAGTTGATGATAGGGTGCTGACCCTATCTGACCCCTAGCTCATTTCTAGGTGGAACTTGTTTTCTTTAGAAGCTGTATCAAACAGTAATGCCTTTATTTGATGTCTTCTTACAGTATACCTTGGAAGTTTTGTTTATGCTTATTTTCTTTTGATGAAATCAGTCTGTTTTTTGTTTATACCATTGTATGAATAAATACTTATTTTATTTGGCATCCTGACACTGTGTTGGACTTCCTTACTACCCACATTGACAGTTCCCCTTCCTCCTCCTTATATTCTCCAGTCTTCAAACTCCAGCTTCTCCTGGAGTGAAGAGTGGGCAGAGGGTGTTGCTTGCCTAATTGGGGTTTAGATTGGTGTCTGTGGGGTACGAACTGGTACCAATCCCTACAAAGTCTGGATTACCCTAAAGGCCTGAGCAACCTCCTCAGGTGAAGGCAATACAGAGGGCACAGTAGACGTCCCCATGGGCCATCTGGCATGGGGTTCAGTGGGCTTAGTCTTTTCTAATTTCTTTGAAGGAACTGAAATTGAGTAGTTGCTGTATTGGTTCTTGTAAAAACAGATCCAGAAGCAAATGGTTTGATATCTTTTATTGGACCAACCTAGATGTTACAAAAAGAAAACAACATCTAAGCTTTTGGACCAACCAAGTCATAAGGTCATAAGCCTCCGAGGAGGGACTTGGTTGGTTCAAAAGCTTATACATTGTTTTCTTTTTGTAACATCTATGTTGGTCCAGTAAAAGGTATCAAACCATTTGCTTCTGGATTTGAAGAAACCAGGGAGTCAGCTGGTTCACAGTTCTTTTACCAGTAGCCAAAGCACCCTTATCAGGGATGGACTGTAATGGCCCAGCAGTTTCATCCGCAAGTTTCGAGTGTGTCGGCTGGTCAGAGCTCAAGGAACCCTTGTGCAATTTCTTTTGAAACCTTTCCAGTTGCTTTTCAACTGTCTTCTGAAGAAAGGATTTACAAATATCACAATCAACTGAGAAATATTCTTGGCATAAAGTGTGTCTGCCTTGGCAAAGATTTCCCCACACTTGGAACAATTTTTGAATCAATGTTCACCAGTTTTCTTCTTAGGTTTGTCTGACATTTTCCAAACCAATAAGAAAACACAAATCACAAAATAAGATTTAAATTTCAGTTGTTTTTGCGATTGGTTCAGAAACCGACAAAAGTTCCAATCAGAACCGAGAATCGATGAAAAATGAACTGAGGTTATCGGTTCTTTACCACAAAATTATCAGTTACTGTTAGTAAATAAAATAAAGTTAGACTACTGAAGTTTTGCTTTCAAAAAACACTGGAAATTAACCTAAAGCTCGGTTTCTCTCCAGTTATCCCAAACCAAGAGAAACCAAGAAAATAACAAAAAAACTCTAATCTAACTAGTGGTTTATCAACTAATACTGAAGATAAAGGCAGCAAATGAAAAAACTGAAAGAAAATACTTATTTTTTTGATAAAGTAAACACGCCAGGAATGACTGATGAGGAGTGGTCTCTGAGGCGTCTGGACTTGGCAGGCAGAGAATAAAATCTGAAGTGTTAGAATGCAGGCAGTTGATAAGGACACATTTGAATAAGTGGCATGAGCCAATGATGGTTCCATCATTAGCATAACATTCGCTCTCCAGGCAGTTCTACTTTAAAGGCTGACTGTAAGAGTTAGGAATATTGGAGAATTTCTGGGGTAATTTATTATATATGATAGATATATATATATATATATATATATATATATATATATATATATATATATATATATATATATATATATATATATATATATATATATATATATATATATATATATATATACGACACACACAAAAGTTAGGAAAATCCAGCCCACTTACAAGTGATGATAAATAATCTGTTTTCAGGCAGGCTATTGTGTATTCAACATATGCAATAATAGTTTACAAGTTATAGCTTTTAAATCTGCAATTTTTTTTTAGATTTTTCTATTTGTCTTTGATTTTAACAGGTGGCTTCAGTTCTACACAAGGCACTGTGATGTCAACAGCATTGCATATATGGAGAATAAATGATGGCAAAGTGTGATATGAGAGGAAATAATACCATTGAGGGGCTGAACAAGTCATAAAGCCACGATCCAGAAAAGCTAGTGACCTTTATGAACTTGTTCAACCCCTTGATGGTATTTTTTCCTCATGTACTGTACCACACTTTGCCATTATTAGTTTTATATAATATATAAGGTGGGATACTATTTGTTATGTCCTGTATAGGCAGTTAGTTTGGGTCGTAAGAAAAAATTACCCACCGTAGTAATTCTATTTCTTCTTTAGCATCAGTAGTGATAGCAGTAAGCTGACCAGTTTGAACTGCCTTGGAGGTGGAATCATGAATAGTCATTAATGTAGAGTGGCCAATCAGAATCAAGCAGGAAGTTGTGCTGCATGCAAAGAGCCCACAGGCTTTAGAATATTTTAGAAGATGAAAGAACAATGGCTAATAGGACTGTGCCAACAGGCTTTAAAATCATGCAATCACATAAACTTTAAAAAGACTATAATTAACCATTAACATGCTCTAAAAATAATCCAAAAAAAAAAAATTGGTAAAAAGATACAGAAGCAGAGTCCTCTTAACATAGGTGCCTGGGGAGGCAGGGCGGGAGGTTACTGACGTTAAAGAATCCCTTAGAAGAAACAAAATTGCTACAGTGAGTAATCTTTTCTCCTCACACCAGGAGTTGTTCAGCATTAGTAACAATAGCAGACTACAAAGCAGTATAGTTGGCAGGTGGGTACAGAACCTACTTAGGGAAGAGGTTCTGCAGGACCACCCTGCCAAATTTGGCATCAGACCTTGACTGTATATCCAGGCAGTAATGTTTTATGAATGTATGTACAGTTGTCCAGATAGCTGCTTTGCAGACCTCTAGCAAGGGGATGTCCCTTGTAGCTGCCGCAGAGGCAGTAGTGCTCCTAGTAGAGTGGGCCTTGAGGCCTTGAGGGTGCTGTTTGCCAGCCTTAGCACAACAGAAGTGAATACAGGAAACTATCCAGTGAGATGTAGTTCTCTTGGTGGCTGGTTGTCCCTTGCCCACCTCACCGTAGGTGAGGAAATGCTGAGTAGAGGAGCCTCTGACCTTTTGGTATGCTTCACGTAATAGGACAGACCTCTCGTGACATCTAGGCTGTGAAGCCTTCTTTCCCCTGGAGTGGAACTGTCAGTGAAAAAGACAGGGAGAGTAATGGACTGGTTAAGGTGGAACTCAGAGACCACCTTGGGAAGCAATTTCCTATTTGTTTTGAGCTCTACTTTATCCTTATGGAGGACCACGTAGTTAGGCTCATTGCAGAGTACTTGCAGTTCTGAAATTCTTCTTGCAGAAGTCATAGCCACTAGGAATATTGTTTTCAGATAACGTACTTAATGTGGGCTGTAGCCATGGGCTTGAAAGGGGGCTCCATGAGCTTAGCAATGCAAAGGTTAAGGTCCCAAGGAGGAACAGGTTCCCTAATTGGGGGCTGCAAATGAAGGAGGCCTTCAAAGAACTTTTTTAAATTGGGCCTAGAAATTATACACTTTTCTTTCCCAGTGGAAAGGTATGCTGAAACTGCAGTTAAGTGAAGCCTCAAGTATGAGGCCTTGAGGTCTGATGATTGCAGATTAGCTAAATAGTCCAAAAGGGAAGGGATAGAGGCCTTCAGAGGGTCTATTCTTTTTCCTTTGCACCAGATTGAAAATCTTTTCCATTTAGCTGCATAGGGTTTCTTTGTGCTTGGCTTTTCAGCCATGCAAAGAATTTTCAGAACTTGTTCTGAATACTGTGTGTCTGGGAATTCTAGCTTCTCAAGAACCAGACTTAGAGGTGAAGGGATTCCAGGTCTGGATAATTCACCCCTACTTGTGGTAGGGCGAGGAGGCAGCGATTCAGAGGAAGTCGAATTGGCTTCTTTTGGGACATGGCCAGCAGGAGAGGATGCCAGGCTTGCCCTGGCCAGTCTGGAGCTATGAGGATCATGGTTGCAGGCTGATCCCTGAGCTTCAATAGCACTCTGTTTAACAGGGGAAATGGAGGGAAAGCACACAGAAACTTCCCTATCCAGTTGAAAACTAGTGCATCTGCTGGGAGAGTGCCCATTGCTGGAGGTCTGCAGCAGTACAGAGGAAGCCGGTAGTTGAGGTGGGGATGCAAACAGGTCCACCTCTGGTGTGCCCCACTTCCTAAAGACTGTGGCAAGGACTGTCTGTTCAGAGTCCATTTGTTGTGACCTTGGCTGATGTGGCTCAGAGCATCTGCCAGGTTATTGTCCTTACCTGGGAGGTGTATGGCAGAGAGACTCATGTCCAGGGAGTAGGCCAAGGACCACAGTCTCATGGTCTCTGTGCACAGGGCAGTAGACTTCGTGCCACGCTGCTTGTCTATGTAAAACATAGCAGTGGTTTTGTTTGTTCTGATCTGAACAGTGTGTCTCTTGACCTGAGGGCATAGGCACGGGAAGTAGGGGTGCTGGATTGGGGTGCGGCAACACCCCCTGTAAAAAAGAGTAAAACGGTCGGCTGTTTAAAAACATTTTTTTTTTGCCATTTAAAATTTTTTTTTTTTAACCTTCATTTTCCTGCAGAGGGCGTCCGTGCCTGGCATCCGCTCAGTGAGTGTATGTGGAGGGGGGTGAGGTCACATGGTGTACATTGCAGGCTAGGAGTTAGGTCAGGTGGTAGGCTGGCCCTGGTTCACGCGGTTTCGAATTGTGCATGTGAAATATGTGACCGTGAGAAGGGCCAGAGGGCAGCCAGCACACATCATCATCATCGTAGTGTGTGTGGAGGAGCGAGGGAGACATTGCCACTAGCTGAGAGCGAGAGGAAGTAGAGAGCACTTGCACAGCTGCAAGTGAGCATCCAGGCAACTGAGGGAGTGTAGGGCAGGTGGCCACTTAATTCCAGGTGCAAATCTGCGATTTGTCATCTCATCAGTATGTCCAACACTAGTTTTTTTTTTTAGTTACTCCTCCACAACTCCAGTCCTCCTGATGGTCAAGTGCTGACGCAATGCTGAACACTATGCCACCAACCTGATTAAGACCAATCTTATCTGATCGATCGTAGCCATAGGGGGTAGCATTCCTCTGAGCCTCTCACACATCTTCATTGTTTAAAATCACAGTACCCTCTCTGGGTGAGAGACTGAGAAGTGACAGAGACAGAGAGAGAGAGAGAGAGGGAGAAGTGGTGTTGTCTGAAAATAAAAATAAATTTAAAATAATGAGAAACCACTGTTCCTCAGCCCCACGTATCACTGGGCCAGCACAATGGAGCTTTTCCTTGGTGAAATAAACAAATCCCAAAAATATGTCTGGCTCTGGCTGCTTGATGAAGGCAATGTCCTATTGCTACTCCAAAATAAGGGTCAGGACGTGTGTACATAGATGTAGTACATAGATTCTGAGGGCAGATAAAGACCCCCCCAATCTAACCAGTTTCCACACTTCCTACTAAACTCTATATGCTCAATTCTCAGATCCCTTAGAATGACGCAAGTTGCATCACTCTAAGGCTGCAGCAAACTCCAGATGCATCGGGGACCCTGCACCCAATTTTATAAGGGGGGTGGTCCCTGCATCAAAGACCCAGGAGTTGCTGAAGATGCGGGCTAGTGCCAAATGTCTGGCACACCTGCGGGAATTACCACAGAAATCAGCACCCCACCTGGTGCAACTCCAGAGGGGCTGGGATGGTTTGGGTGGTGGTGAAACTGCTTGCCAGGAGGTTGCCGAGGGTAGAAAGGGTATGGGGGTGGCAGAGTGGGTGTTGGAGAGACAGTGGACATGTGAGGGAGTGTTATGGCACCTTGCAGGGGTACTGTTTTAATAACCATAATGCCGATGGGATGGGATCACTGGGGGGTTCCAGGGACAGTCAGTGCCATGACCCCAAGTGAGCACAGTCCTGGCAGCAATCCCATAGGTGGCTGGTGCTGCTGCCAAGGCTGTTACCACCTGGAGTAATGGCATTGTCTGTCCCTGGAGCCCCCTTAGCTGTCCCTTCCCATTAGCTTTATAGCTATTGAAACGGCACCCAGCTAGGTGCCACTTCACTCTCTTGCATGCCCACTGTCTCCCTGACACCCCCAATGGCACCCCTTGGCTTCTTTTGCCCCTGGTAGCTCATTTTCAGACCCCACCACCTTTGCCATAGTTTGTGGCACTGGTGCAAGTCCCTTAGATCAGCTCCTGTGGGTTTAAGTGGAGACCCTTGCTGCATCCACAGCAGGGCTTGCAAAATCCCTGTACAGGGTATTCAGCAGCCCTGCCCTGGTGCAAGCCCACTTGCACCCTGGCACAGGAATTCTATTGCTACAAGGGTGGTGCAGTGTCTTTGGGTTCCATGCAAGGCATCCTGATTTCAACACAGCCTGCATTTGAAAATCAGGATTGCCGCAATGTTTTATGCAAGGTGCCATTTCCATCATACCCTTTTGATACAGGCACCTTGTGTCAGCTTTACCATTTGAATATCAGGCACTATGTCTGACCTATTAGCAGGCTGGCGATACTGTACCTCTTTCTATTCTAGTGCCCAGTGCCCCTCCCCTTATCGTCCATTCTCCCGATCCTCCCTTATCTTGAAATGAAGGGTGGGTACATATTTCTGTGTGCTCTAAAGACTGGACCAACATTTTTTATTATTATTTTTTTTTCTTTAGCTAATTATTTTAACTGTTGTTACATTGCTAATATAATTGGAAAGTAGGGAATGTGTAAAGTTTGTCTAATCACCCACTGTTTTTTGATCTGTATGGTTGTTATGTAATAGAGACTGTATTTTTTCCCCTTTTGGGGACTCAATAATAATGCATCCTTCTTCTTAGTGAATAATACTTTTTATAAATACATAGCAGTTCCAAAGCCCAAAGATTTCAGTGACTGACTGCTTTGCTGGACTGGATCCGGGTCGGATCACATCATCCATCTTCATCAACTTGGTTAAGACAGTTGACTCGGTGGCACGTCTACATCTCCTGGATTAGATTATCTCAGCTGGTGTCTCAGCTTCCAGTGTCTGTCTGCTGCTCTCTCAACTAGTCAGTCCACATTTCAAATTTTGCTCTGAAAGCTTCCTTTAAAGCAGGAATGTCATTCCTTTCATTCATAGTTCATTAGGTTGGGCTTGGGAGGGAGTAACACGCCTCTCAAACCTTCATTGCTTAAAATCACAGTGCTCTC
Source organism: Neoceratodus forsteri (assembly GCA_016271365.2). NCBI lineage: Eukaryota > Metazoa > Chordata > Ceratodontiformes > Ceratodontidae > Neoceratodus > Neoceratodus forsteri. The sequence continues at coordinate 1,364,680,887 of CM028132.1, forward strand.
TGGCCTCCCCCTTGCCTTATATGCCCCTTTGATTATGATGACAGAGACAGTATTACAATGACAATCATGTAAGTGTAATGTGTCACTGTGTGCTGGCAGTCTGTGCCTGCCCTCTTTGCCTCACCTCCTCCTGAGTTCTGGCTGAGCCTGGTTCCTGTCCTGTGCTACAATTTCTGTTTTGAATGTAGTAGAACTGGACTCTTAAAGTTATTATGTGTGTTGTATAGTGTAATGATTATGTGTGTGCTGTCGGTCAGTGCCTCTGCCTCACCTCCTGAGTCCTGGGTGGCTCCTGTCTGTACTGCAGTTTCTATTCTGAATGTGTAGTACTGTAGTTGGAAATATCCGAGTGGTCAATTTGTCAGTCCTAGCATACGCCAGAGTCACATGGTGGGTAGTAGTTCATTTTAGTTTTTACGGGCAAGCTACAGCCTAGCTAGTAATTAGGTTGTCTGTTGTCTGTAAATACTAAAGTGTACTAAACTTGTCTTATACCTGATGGGACTCTGGCTTCTGCTAGGACTGAATCCATCTGCCTCCCTGGCCCAGCACCCTGCCTTGGCTGTAATTATGTAACTCCCCACCTGCTCCCTTGTTTAACCAGCTGTGATTTTCCTCTCACCACAAACATCTAGGGCAACAGAGAGGGGTGGGGGTTCACATAACCAAAGGTACATTAAGAAGAGAAATGGCTACCATTAGACTAGGTGAGCCAGACTGTTACACAAAAACAGTCAACCAAGTGTGGCATCTACCTGGCACACACCTGGTGGGACCATTTACCATGGCCAGCAACCCAGGTTCCCTAGGAGAAAACGCTTGCTCATAGTATTGCTAGGTTTGCACTTCTGGACAGGGGCACCCAAGTAAATCCAGACACAAGGAAGCAATAACAATACTATACAAACCAGGCTGGGATTCTAGAGTGTGCTTTTATTCACAAAACAAACCAGTAGGAATAAAACACAAAGTGAAGATGGACCCCAACGGGGCTACACATACTGGTATTGCAGATTCTCCAGGGTACAGAAATTCCTGAATTCCCATTTAGCATAGGATGAAAAAGAACACAAAAACAGCAAACACTCTGGTTCTGAAACTGTAGGTTGGCACACATGGCCAGACTAGTACTGTTCCCATTTTCCTCAGGAATGAAAGTGGCACCCATGACCACACTGAGCACATCCAGGCTAAAATCTTCCAGAACCTACTGTACTGGGATAAACTGAAGAAACAGAAATTCCAAACCCACATCTCGGGGTAATTAATTCCATTAGGCATTGGCCACATGCACTAAATGAAAATGTACTGGTTCCCAAACTGAACCCAGAGAGGTAAACCGATTACTCCAGATGGGGGGTCTGCCACCTTTTGCTTCCAAGCTTATACTCGGCCATTCATTTGGTTAACAACACCCACACAGGAGAACTTTGTAGTTGTTGTCTTTAATGAAGGCAATGTCCTATTGCTACTCCAAAGTAAGGGTCAGGACGTGTGTCAGGCACACTGGAGGCAGTACAGCGCAGTGGTCTAAGGCTCTGAGCTGCAAATCTGGTGACATCCAGCAGACCAGACCTGGTTTTGAATCCCATAACTTCCACTTGCATACTGTGTGACCCTAAGCAAGTCACTTAACCTCATTGTGCACCCAGGTCACTCCTGTAAAAAAGCTTTCAGCTTAGTGTGCTATACCTGGTTAAACAACTAAAATAAAAAAATAAATAAATGTTTTTTCACACTTAAACTATGGACACACCCCTGGGTGATGAGGTTAAAAGTTCTGTACTTGGACAGTCACATACTGGACTCCAAAGTAGGCAGAACATTTTTACACAGAACTGGGTGACCACCAGGGAAGTATCATTATGAGCGATCACTGGTACCAGCTGGGTGGCGGTTACCACTGGACCACCAGGATAATGTAATTTCATACTTGTCTGCAATGGTGATTGGGGCTTTGGGCAGGGAGGTGGGTAGGAAAAGCACTGGACTACCTTGGCTAATTTCATGATGTGACTATGGTGATTGTGGTACAGGCAGAGTGGGGGAACCACTGGACTACCAGGGATATAGGCATCTATTTACGGTGATTGGAGGATCAGGTGGGGAAGGCGGGGTACCAGTGGACCATCAGGGACCCTTGTGTATGCTTGTGCATGGTGTGAGGGTGGTTGCAAAACAAAGGCAGGAAACTACAGACATGTTAGCTTGACCTCAGTGGCAGGGAAAATGATGGAATCCCAAAAGAAAGAAAGGAAGGAAGGAATTATTGAATACCTAGAGGCCAGCGAGGCACAGGACCCAATGCAGCATCGATTCACAGCAGGAAGGTCATGTCAGACAAATCTAATCAATTTCTTTGACTGGGTGGGTGACCAAAGTAGTAGACCGGGGAGGGACTGAGGATATGGCCTACTTAGACTTTAGCAAGGCATTTGACACAGTTCCACGCAAAAGATTAATAAACAAATTAGCCAGCCTGGGAGTGGGTCCCAGGATGGTAGCCTGGGTAAAACATTGGCTGGACAACAGGACACAGAGGGTATTAGTAAACGGACTCCACTCCAAAGAAAGGGGGTTACTAGTGGGGACATGGGGTACTGCAGGGTTCAGTACTGGGTCCGTTCCTTTTTAATGTCTTTAAAGTGACATTGCAGAGAGACGGAAAGGAAAAGTATTCCTCTTTGCAGATGACACAAAGATCTGCAACAGGGTTGATACTGTTGAGGCTGGCAGTATAGCCTAGAGGATAGAGTAACAAGCTGTGAACGAGCTTGGTACATCCAGAAAACCAGACCTGGGTTTGATTCTTACAATCTCCACTTGCATACTGTGTGACTCTGAGCAAGTCATGTAACAGCCCAGTGCTCCCAGGTCACCCTGAAAACAGGCACTTGTGCCTAGTGGGCCTTACCCGGTTACCAAAGAATAAAATAAATGAAATACACAAGGGGGGGGGGTGAAAAGGATGTGATGGAACTTGGCAAGGTTGGAGTAATGGTCAAAAGTATGGCAGCTTGGATTCAGTGCAAAGTAATGAACCTGGGAAACAAAAACCCAGTGGAAGAGTACACAATTGGGGGGGAGGTACTAACAACAATAAAAATGGAAAGGGACCTGGAGGTAGTCATATCAGATGACCTAAAGGTAAGCAACCAAGCAATGTGAGAGGGCAGTAAAGATGGCTCATGGCTGGGGGAAACTGGGATGAATAGGGAGAGGCATCACCAGTAGAAACCAGGAAGTTATTTATTTATTTATTTAGTTTTTGTTGACCCGTTAAGTGCACTAGACTAATCCTGCCTATTTTCAGGCACGACCCGGGGGAGGGGGATACAGATGAATATCAACTGACGTTGAACCAGATTAAGTTGTTATCACTCTGGACAGACAGTTGGTGAGACCCATCTGGAGTATTGTGGATGCCTGGTGGAACGGCCTTCCTGAGGAGGTTGTGGTGTCAAAAACAGTGGGGGGAACTCAAGACTGCATGGGACAGACATAAGGCAATTCTGGTGGGGTAGGACAAACTAAACTGCTGGTTTTCTAGAATCTGCAGCTTTTCCAGTAGGTAGGGAAGAAAAATTTACTCACCTGTAGTAATCTTATTTCTTCCCAAGGATCCACTAATATTATTACTCTTTGCAGTGCCCCTTTAAATCAGTACTGCCCCGGAGCCAAATAGAATGCTATGCTAATTATGGAACGTTTACCTCATGCATTCATTTTCAAACTGCCTATTCTAACTGCCTTGATTCTACCTCAGATTTCTGAGAAGCCTGCAAAGAGGCCATAATATATAATATATCTATGTAATAGTGAATAATTATAAGTTAATGGCCAACAGGTCCATAAAAAAATAGTAATAGGCCAAGAAAGGGCCAACAAAACCATAAAGAATGAGTCCTCTTTTCTGAGCCAGGTGCGCCCTTAGAAAAGAACCTTCTATCTAGGTATTAGAGAATGTGCCAACAGATGACATACCCATCATACTGAGAGACATCTCAGCTGTACGAGCATTTTTCTGAGATTCTAAGGGGAGGACTAGGGGAGGGGAGTAATAATATTAGTGGATCCCTAAGAAGAAATAAGACTACTACAGGTGAGTATTTTTTTCTTCTAACCACAGGAATTCACTAATATTATTACTCTTTGCAGACTATGTAGCAGTACCGCAGGAGGTGGGCAGAATCTATCTAGGAAGAAGACTCTGCAAAACAGCCTTTCCGAAATTGGCATCACTTCTGGCCTGGATGTCCAGGCTGTTATGCTTAGCAAAGGTGTGGACTGATCTCCAGGTAGCTGCTTTACAGATCTCCAGAAGAGGAACATCTCTGGCAGCTGCAACTGTGGCAGCTGTGCCCCTTGTGGAATGGGCCTTAAAACCCAAAGGAGGGACCTTGCCCACCTTTGTATAGCAAAACTGAATACATTGGACTATCCATCGACATATAGTCCTCTTTGAAGCAGGAGATCCCTTACCTACTTCCCCATAGGTAAGGAACAATTGTTGTCTGTCCTGCCTATAATCCTTGGTATTGGCTATATAATAGCTCAATGCTCTCTTCACATCCAAACTATGCAGCCTACACTCACCAGAACTGGTGTGTGCGCTGTAAAGAATACTGGTAGGGCAATAGACTGATTTAAATGAAAGTCAAAAACTACTTTGGGAAAGAATTTCCTATTAGTTCTCAACACCATTTTGTCATTGTGGAAAGAAACATAGTCCTTTTCCACACATAGAGCTTGTAACTCACTTACCCTCCTAGCAGAGGTAAGTGCCACAAGGAAAACTATTTTCCAGGTGAGGAACTTTAGCTCTGTTATTAGCCAGGGGTTCAAATGGCGGAAGCATAAGATGGGCAATACAAAAGTTGAGGTCCCAAACTGGCACAGGTTCCTTATGAGAGGGAAACAGGTATAAAAGGCCCTTAAAGAACCTTCTGAATATGGTGTTCGAGGCTAATGATACCTCTTTTCCTATACAGAGATAAGCTGAAAGTGAAGCAAGATGACCTTTTAGGGCTGAATGTTGCAACCCCAGGGAATGCAGGTGGGACAAATAATCTAGAAGGGTTGGAATGCCAGCCTGTGCTGGGATTAAGCCCTTTTCTGTACACCAAATAGAAAATCTTTTCCATTTTGAATCATACGTTTTCTTAGTAGAAGGCTTTCTATAACTTTTAAGGACATCTAAAACTGTTTCAGAGTATTGGGAATCTGGATACTCTTAAGTCCTCAAGAGCCAAGCTTTGCATCTGAGAGACCTGAGATTGGGATATACCACCCTGCCTTGGAAGGAAGTCAGCAGATTGTACCTCTGAGGGAGGTAGATCAGTTCGCTCACTGACATTGAGAGTAACAGGGAGTACCAAGGCTGTCTTGGCCAGTCTGGTGCTATCAGAATCATTGAGGCTGGCTGTGACCTGAGTTTGATGAGTACTCTGAAAATCAGATGAAAGGCATAAAGGTATTTCCCTGTCCAACTGAGAATCAGGGCATCCATTGGGACAGTTCCCTTCACTGGGGCCCTGCAGCAATAAAGGGTTAAATGGTGATCCTGGTAGGAAGCAAAAAGATCCAACTCTGGGGTTCCCCACCACTTGAATAGGACTTACACTACTTGACTGTTCAGTGCCCATTCATGATGGGCCTGGTTTATCCTGCTCAGGGCATCTGCCAGTGTATTGTCCTTCCCTGGCAGATGAATTGCTTGTAGGGAGGCGTTTATGGAGTAAATCAAGCTCCATATTTTCATTGCCTCTGTGCATAGTGGAGTGGATCTTGTCCTTCCTTGTTTGTTGATGTAGTACATTGTAGTGGTATTGTCTGTTCTGACCTGAACCACTTTTCCCTTTATGAGATGAATGAAAGCCTGAATGGCTAGGTACACTGCTCTTAACTCTAAAAGATTTATGTGCAGAAGTGACTCTGCACTGCTCCAGGAGCTGTGAACTGTGTAGTCCCCTAGGTGGGCACCCCATCCTAGAAGGGAGGCATCTGTTGTGAGCACCAAGGAGGGGGGCTCTTTTAGGAAAGGCACCCCATCCCTTAGACTGTCTGGATCCTTCCACCACTGGAGGGTCTGTAGAAGAGCTTTTGTCACAGGAATTAGTTTTGAAAAGGGATCTCGTCTCTGGGACCAATGGGCCCTGAGGTGAAACTGAATGTCCCTCATTTGGAATCTGGTGCCTATGACTGTGGTTGTTGCTGCAGCCATGTGGCTTAGTAGCTGTAAAAACTGAGAAGCTGGTTTTGGCCTGCCCAGGACGAATGAGCTTGCAAGAAGCTGAATAGCCTGTATCCTTTCCAAAGGTAGGAAGGCCTTCCCCAGAATTGTATTGAGTTCTACCCCTATGAACTACAATACTTGGACTGGGGTGAGCACAGATTTCTTGACATTTAGAAGAAACCCAAGGGAGGAGAGAACACTTTGAGCTAATAGTAAGTGTTCTGACACTTGTTGTTGGGATTTTCTCACAATCAGCCAGTCGTCCAGATATGGAAAAACTGTAACACCCAGTTTTCTGAGATGTGCCACTATTACTGCTATGCACTTTGTGAATACCCTTGATGCAGAGGTAAGGCCGAAAGGAAGTGTTGAGAACTGGTAGTGGCCTGAGGGGAGAGAGAACCTGAGATATCTTCTGTGTGTTTCTCTGACAGGGATGTGAAAATATGCATCTTTTAAATCCAGAGAGGCCAACCAGTCCCCTTTTTGTAATGTTGGCAGAATTATTACCATTGTGACAATTTTGAATTTGAGTTTGACCAAATACTTGTTTAGACTTCTGAGGTCTAGTATAGGCCGCCACTCTCCAGTCTTTTTTGTTGTTAGGAAATACCTGGAGTAGAACCCTTGCCCTCTTTGGTCGGGTGGAACAGGCTGGACTGCTTTTAACAGTAGTAAGTGTTTTACCTCCTGCTCCAGCAGCTCCCTTTGTGAGGGAGGGACTGATGCAAAATGTTTTACCCTTATAGGGGGAAGGGGCTTGAAATAAAGGGAAAGACCCTGACCCACTATTTCCAGGACCCACCTGTCTGATGTTATTTTTGACCAGTCCTGGAGATAGTGGGAAAGTTTGCCCCTTACTGGATGTGGAGAGGCAGCCTGAAGGGAAGCTGCCCCTGGCCCTGTAGAAACCCATCTGCTGGGGTTGGTACTGTATCTGTGGAGCAGCCTGCACCTGAAAGAAAGGTCTTCTAAGTGTAGACCTGCCCCTGCCTCCCCTAGAATAAGATGTAGAGGGAGAAGTTTTGTCGCTGGTGGAATTACTTCTGAAAGCAGTCTTGTATTTGTCTACTTTCTTCATGTAGGCTTCAGTTTGTGCACCAAAAAGTGAATGGCCCTCAACTGGGAAATCCATTGCTTTGGTTTATGTGTTCTGGGTGAGGTTAGTAGCCCTCAGCCAGGCAAAGCTTCTCATGACTATTGTACCAGCCAACCATCTGGCAGTGGTGTCATTTGTATCTGCTGCCATCTGGAATTGGTATTTGGAAGTCTCCATACCCAATTTGGCTGTCTCCAGCCATTCAAAAACAGTGAGAAAAGGATTTGCTTCTGCATTATCCACCACAGACTGCCATAAAGCCTTTTGGTAAAGGGCAGCATAGGCCTGATAAGAGGCTTGCCTGATAGCAAGGGATGCTGATAGATACCCCCTCTTAGCCATACTGTCCACCTTTCTGGAATCTTTTTCAAGTGGATGAGAAGACAAGGAGGTTTTGGCCTTCTCACAGGCCGCCTGCTGCACAATGCCCAGATGATCAGGATGGCTGAATAAAAAGTCAGCACCAGATCTTTCCAGTTGGTACTTTTTGTCAAATTTTTTATCAATATGTGTGACAGTCTGAGGAGCCTTTAATATTTCCAGAATATCTTTTCTGAAAAATTTATAAAGAGGAAGGAGAAGTCGTTTTGAAGGTGTTAGTCCCATTAGTTCCATGTATTGAACCTCTTCTTCATCCTGTACCTCCTCAATTGTCTGGAGGTTCAGTGTTTCCACCATTTTCTTAATGAAAGTAAAATGGGAGAAAAAATCCTCTGAAGGCCGGGGGGACCAAAGTCTTGCTCCGGTGACACCTCAGGCTCTATTCCTTCCTCCTCCTCATCATCATCAACCTCACCACCCATAGTGGAAACAGACACGAGAGGGGAGGCAGTAGCTTTATCAGGTGGAGCAGTTACAGGTTGCTGGGCAGGGAGCAAGTCCTGCAGCACCTGTAACAAAGCCAGGGCTTGTGAAATATCAGCAGGAGAGGAAGTATGTAATGGCACCTGAGGGACCCCTTGAGGCGTTTCAGCCAGGGTGTCAGTCTGCTTACTTTTTTTAAGTCTCTTGGCAGGCACTGGAGAGTCAGACAACTGATTGCCTCTCTTACTAAAGCCCTCACTCATATCAGGGGTGTATTTTGAGGCTCTAGAAGGAATTGCCACATTTTTTGAGGGGGTGGACTTGTCAGAGCTCAGGGACCCCCTCTTCAAGACTTCTTTTAAGTCTCTCCCTACACTTCTCCACAGTTTTTTCAGGGAAAGACTTGCAAATCTCACAATCTTCATTGAAATGCTTTACACCAAGACAGAGCAGACACAGATCATGTTTGTCAGCTCTAGCAAAAACCTCTGCACATTTAACACAATTCTTAAAACCTGTAGGTCGTGTGTTCTTTTTAGGTTTATCCAACATTGTAAGAAAACAGGACTCAGAGACAGCTAAAATATGGAAATGTTAAAGATTTAGCAGTCAGTTTCGGTAAAAAAACGATCGGTTCAGAAACCGACAATTTTTAAACAAAACCGCAGTTCCGATCGGTTCAGGAACCGAGAACCACTAGAAGAACTGGAACACCTCAGTTCAAATTAGTAAATTATAAATGTATTTTAAAGGAAAAACGCTCGTAAATTTAACTGGAGTTTCCTTTTGAAATTTACAAAGCACTCAGTTGCCCCACGGTTCAAAGGAACCGCGAAGTACCGATAAAAAAACTAAACAACTTATAAATGAGGTAAAATTGCTAAAACTCAATAAGAATAGGGCAGTAATGAAAAAAATAAGACAAAATACTTAAGTTTCTTTTGTTCTCATGCACAATTTAGATGATCTTGATAGAGAGATCTCCAGGGTGTCTGAACTTTGTGTCGGAGACAGGAAATCTGAGGTAAAATCCAGGCAGTTAGAATAGGGCAGTTTGAAAATGAATGCATCAGCTAAACATTCCATAATTAGCATAGCATTCTATTTGGCTCCGGGGCAGTGCTGATTTAAAAGGGCACTGCAAAGAGTAATACTATTAGTGGATTCCTAGGGTTAGAAATGGGCAGAGTAGGTGGGCCAAGCAGTCCTTATCGGCCATCAAAATCTATGTCTATAGTATTTTAAACCAGTATTTTATTATCATTTGTTATCTTATTGGACACTTGTTTTCAGTCTCCAGATGCAACGTGGAAACACAAGAAAGTTAAGTAACTTTGCTGAGGATCACACAGTATGCACCTAGGCAGTTGCAGGATTCAAACCCAGATCTCCTGATCTGCAGTTCAGAGTCTTAACCCACTACACTATACTTCATTTTATAACTTGAGTTGTGCAACTTCTCAGGAGGAAGTTAACCATATCAACAACCATCGGTCGAACAGAGAGTTAGTGAAGGACAAGTGGAAGCTAATAACAACGTACTGTTAGTACCTTCAGGAGAGGGAATGTCTTAAAACACAGTTGTAATCCATCATGGTAATCAGTGTGGGGGAGGGGTCACAAATTGTGATAAGTGCTTGAGAGGTAATACAGCTTTCTTATTGGAGAGTTTTGTTTTTATTATATACCGTATATAATTGCTGTGAGCAATTTTTCCATGCATATTCATACTGCTGAACAAGATGAGCAGTAAACATCATGTTTTTAATTGCTATGCTTACAATAGTAACATTAAACATTTAAAATGTATGTATTGTACATGTTAACATTATGAAATGAAAAAGAAATGGTGTCTGTAGGTAGAAAATCGATGTACAACTGTCATTCATTTCTTTTATCTTTTTTCTAATTTACAATAAACTTTGACACAGTTTACCTTCTGACATGCACTTTAGTCAATAAAATGCATGCCAGAAGGTAAACGGTGTCATTCTTAGTCTGTTTATCATTTCTAGCCTTAGTTTCAATTGTTTCTTTTGTTGTCTGGTAGTGCCGTGGATTTCGGTACTGCTTTCTGCGCCTGCAGTCAGTTGGTTTCATTGTCAGCAGAGTTGTGCAACACTGACAATCCTGTTTAAAAAATTAAGAACAGTGTTAAAATTGCATGCTTATTGTGTGTGTTGTTTAGGAAAGTCAGTGGACTTTTGCAGCACATTAAATCAGATGTTCTTTTGTTCTGATAGTCTTTCTTTTCCTTTCTAGGTTTTCAGCTGCTTCTTGAGGCAATTATTGGATTTGTTCAGGTAAGGTAAACAGTTTTGGGGTTTGATGATGTAGCTGACAGGCAGACTATAATTTGATATTGTGTTTTCACATACCGGACAGTTTTTTGTATACGTAGAGGTTTGTGATTTAGAAAGTGATTAACGTTCCATTATTCATTTATTTATTTATTAGAAAAGTCAGAATTACAACCTTTGAGTCAAGGACTTATTTATAAAGGCACATCATCGCGGGGGGGTAGACAGAGTTGCATAGTGTGGTTACAACAGTGAGAACAGTACTGGTGCAGAACATTAAACACAGAGTACACATAGGTTACATAATAGTGTTACTTATAATAGGTTACAGTCATATGCAAAGTACCCAAGGGTTACATTGGGGTACAGCCCTGGACATACCTAGATAATACCTGGGGAGGGTGGAGGTAGGGATGGGGAGTGGGGTGGGAGGGAGGAGGACAGGCTGTCCAGAGGACGTTGTCAAGTCAGGGAGGCCTGACAGGAGGGTCCCACATTGGGATTAATTAGGTGCATCTACAGCAATGAACGTCAAAAAGAGATGGCGATTTTGAAGGGACCAGTTTTGGCAATGTCTGTGATGCAGGGTGGGGGGAGTTGAACCAAGGAGGGGCTCGGTAATGGAAGGACCTTTGGGCTAGTGAGTTCTTGGTTCTGGGCACCAGAAAGGTGGCCTTGACAAAGCTGTGGGTGGCAACAGATGAGGACGCACACCACAGGGAACTAGAGACCCTGGGGGGAGTGCCCTAGAAGAGATTTTTTTGGTGAGTAGGCAGGTCTGGTAATGGAGACACTCCTCAAAGGTGAGCAGGTTGGCAGTGGAATAGAGCGGGCAAGTGTGAGTATGGCTAGGGGTTCCGTTCAGGAGCCCACAGGCCTTATTGATTGAGAGCTGGATTTTAGTCAAGGCAGTATTGTACGTCGCAGCGTAAATGGGCAAGCCATAGTCCACTAGCAACAGGACAGAAGAGGTGCTGGTCAGCTGGAGGACAACTTGGAGGAGGCAATCTCTATGATGGTAAAGTAGGCCTATCTGAGAATTTATGGCAGAGGATAGGGTACTGATGTGGGTGTGGAAGGTGAGAGCCAAGTCGAAAGTGATGCCTAGATATTTCTAAGAGGTCACTTGCTCCAGTGGGCGCAGAGTGCTGGGAAGAATGAAGAGGGGGCATTCTTGGCCTTGTTTTGGTGATGGAAGAAGAGCATTGACTTAGTCTTCTTTAGGTTAATGACAAGTCAGTGGTCAAGGAACCACTTTTCAGCTTGGTTGTAGGTGTGCTGGAGGGATACCTGGAGAGAAGAGGGATCAGGGTGGGAGGCAAAGAGAACCGCATCAGCAGCATAGAGGAGCATTTTTCCTGTGCAAGAACCGGGGAGAGTGTTGAGGTAGAGGCTGAAAAGTACAGGACCCAGAATGGAGTCCTGGTGTACCCTAGAATTAATGGGCTGGGTATTGGACAGGGAGCCGTTTATATTCACATACAGGGATCTAGCAGAGAGGTAGCTGGAGAACCAGGCAAGGGGACCAGCGGAAAAGTCGAGTTGGTGGAGGGGGTCGAGTAGGAGGTGGTGACAAACAGTGTCAAAAGCCTTGGAAAGGCCTATGAACACTGCGCCAGCAAGGTTGCTGGAGTCAAGAGCAGAGTGCAGGTATTGAGAGAACTCAAGGAGAGTAGTAGTGGTACTGTGTCCTGGACAGAAACCATGTTGTTCTGGGCACATTATGTCATATGTGGCCAGGTACTCAGAGAGTTGAATAGACACTATTTTTTTAGGTCTTTAGAGAGCAGGGGAGGATAGAGATCAGCCAGTAGTTGTTAGGTGCAGACCGATCTCCAATCTTATGTATAGGGGTGATTTTGGCTGCTTTCCAACCACTGGGAAACTGACTTAGACATAGAGACTGGCTTAGTAGGTCTGTAAACTGGACTAGGATGACATCCAAGACCAGGCAGAGGATCCTGGAATCTAGGGGGTCATAGCTGGAGTTGTTGCTACCAAGGGCTTTTAGCAGGTGCCGCCTGGCTACATGGGGGGATATAGCGCGCAGGTAGAAAGGAGGGTGATCCAAGGCGGGGGGGATAGAGGCAGGGATTGGGTCAAAAAAGTTGTTTGGGAGGAGAGAGCTTAGGTCAGAGGAGGTAGTATTAAGGCAATCAGCTATGAGAGTTGGGTCTGTAGTGATGGTGCCATCGATGGAGAGCTGGGAGAGGTGGGGGGGTGGGTCGTCCCATTAAGCTCTTTCATGCTGTCCCAGAAAGTCTGGGTGGAACTCCAGATGGATGTGAGGGTGGTCTGATAGTGCTCTGCCTTGGCCTGTCTAATGGCCCAGGTGCACTGATTATGCACCGCATTGTAGGCTTGTCTGTCAGTCAACTTGCCTGATTCAATAGCGATGTGCCAGAGATTATCCCTATGCTTAAGTTTTTGTTTTTAGGTTGTTTTTAAGTTTAACATAACACCTGGTCATGCATGCCTTATTGCTTGAGTGTGATAGTTCTCCAGCACGAAAATAGTTGCTTTATATACTGTATTTCTTAGCCAGATATGTTAATGTAGCTGCATGACAGGGTAATGATATATTTGGAAATGGAAGCCATCTCTGTAAGTTTGTATGCTTGAGAGGCACACATAGTTTGAGGTTTACACACTGTCTGTGATTTATGGTACGTAGACTTAAGCAATATACCACGACAGGGTGTGGGTGATGCCATTGCCAGGATTTAGCCACACCTGGTGTTTGATCATGAGTCCGAAAGCTGACTTACCAAACCATATGTTGCATGGGTAAATCCTACCATCACCCACACCATGTTGTGGCTTATTTGTCAAAATAAAAGATAGAAAATGTAGCTGTCAAACTTTTTATGTTATTTGTCATTACATTTTCTGCTGTGGACATGATCTATCCTATACCTGGACTTCAGCAAGGCCCTTGATTCATTGCTGTGTGGTAGACTTACCATCACACAGAGCTACCTGGGAACAGGGCACAAACTGGCTATATAAATCAGGAGATGAGCTGCTTGAATGATACACAGCAGAAGGTGGTACGGGGGGGGAGCTATGTATCTGAGCCCAGGGCAGTAACAAGTGGGGTCCCACAGGGCTCAGTGCTGAGACCAGTGCTGTGTAACATTTTCATTGCCAATATCGCAGAAGGGATAAAAATTAAGATCAGTCTCTTTACTGACATCAACATCTGTGTGGAGGTTGATGGAGAGGAAGGCGGTGCAGTACTCTAAGAGGAATTAGCAAAATTGGAGGAATGGTCTAACACATGGCAAGTTGGGCTCAATGCTAATAAGTCATGCACCTGGGAGCCAGGAACCCTGTGTCACTGATGGAACAGACAGTGATCAGCTCTAAGTCTCCAGTGGATATTTGTTCCTATTAACAGATAGTTCACTTGCCCAATAGTGCAATGGTTACTTACTAATGTTATTGTGTGCACCGTGTTTTCTTTTTTAGAAATAATACAGTTTGGGGGATTAAGCCTTGGCCAGGAGATCTGTATATGAACAGGTATTACGAAGATGGCACAAAAAAGGATATCAGATTTCTTTTTAAATTCTTCAGTCCCAGCACCTGCAAAACTAAGCAAGTCAGAATCACAAATGTTGCCAGCTGTGGGTCCTGTGCATGGCAATACTAACAAGTCATTAAGTAGTCGAAGTTTCCCAGCTGTTTCTATGGAGGAGGTTTCTACTACCGCCAGTAGTTCATCTCAGTCAGTAACTGCAGTTGTACAGCCTCAGGAACTGCTGGATCAGCCCTTTCAACCAAAGCAGGACTACAATTTTCCTGCAAGAAGCTTTGGGACTGAAGAAACATAGACTTTGACAGCAGATAAGGACCACTTGGCCCATCTAGTCTGCCCATTTCCCTACCTACAGGCTAGGCCGCAGATCCTTGTTAACCAACAGCCTATTTCTTCCAACCCCCCACAAGAATTGCCTTATGTCTGTCCCATGCATTCTTGAATTCTCCCACAATTTTAGACCCCACAACTTTCTCAGAAAGGCTGTTCCATGCATCCACTACCCTCTCTGTGAAATAATACTTCCTCACATTGCCCCTGAACTGCCCCCGCTATCTTTAAATTGTGTCCCCTTGTTCTTGCACATCTCTTTTTCTGAAAGATGCTACCCTCTTGGACTTTGTTGATTCCACTGAGGTACTTAAAAGTTTCTATCATGTCCCCACTCTCCCTTCTTTCCTCAAGGGTATACATATTAAGCTCCTTTAGTCTCTCCTCATATGGCTTCTCTTGCAGACCCTGCACCATTTTAGTTGCCCTCCTGGACTGCCTCTATCCTGTCTATGTCCCTGGAGATGGGGTCTCCAGAACTGGGCGCAGTACTCAGATGGGGTCTCACCAACTGTCTGTACAGAGGATAACAACTTCCTGTTTTCTGCTGCTGATGCCTCCCTATGCATCCCAGTATACCCCAGCCCTCCCTACTGCCTTTTCACATTGCTTGCTAACCTTAAGGTCATCTGATATGATTACCCCCAGGTCCCTTTCCTTTTTTGTTGTTGTTGCTACCTCTCCCCTCCCCCATTGTGTATTCTTCCCCTGGGTTCTTGTTTCCCAGGTGCATTATTTTGCACTTCTTTGCATTGAATCTTAGCTACCATACTTCTGACCATTCCTCCAACCTTGCCAAGTCCCTTCTCATCCTTTCCATGCCTCCTTGTGTATCAACCCTGTTGCAGATCTTTGTGTCATCTGCAAAGGCATACTTTTCCTTCCAGTCCCTCTGCAATGTCACTTATGAAGACATTAAAAAGGCCGGGACCCAATACTGAACCCTGCGGTACCCCACTAGTAACCCCTCTTTCTTCAGAGTGGACTCCATTTACAATTACCTTCTGTGTCCTGTTGTCCAGCCAATGTTTTACCCAGGTTACCACCCTGGGACCCACTCCCAGGCTGGTTAATTTGACTATTAATCTTTTGTGTGGGACTGTGTCAAATGCCTTGCTAAAGTCTAGGTAGTCCATGTCCACAGCCCCTCCCTGGTCTACTACTTTGGTCACCCAGTCAAAGAAATCTATTAGATTCGTCTGACATGACCTTCCCGCTGTGAACCCATGCTGCCTTGGGTCCTGTGACCACTGGCCTCTAGGCACTCAACTATTCTTTCCTTCAGAAGTGATTCCATCACTTTCCCTACCACAGAGGTCAGACTGACAGGTCTGTAGTTTCCTGCCTCTGTCTTGGTCCCACTTTTGTGAAGGGGAATCACATCCGCCTTCCTCCAGTCCTCGGGTACCACACCATCCTCCATGATTTATTAAAAAGAGTAGCCAGTGGTTTCACTAGTCCCCCCCTTAATTCTTTTAGAATTCTGGGGTGAATTTCATCAGGCCCCATTGGCTTTGTCCACCTTCAATTTTAGGAGTTCTTGCAGAACCCTTTCTTCTGTGAAAGGACTGGGATCGACCCCCTATCAAGAGTGCTTCTGTTAATTGGATTAGGCACTTCCCCCTCCTCTTTTGTGAATACTGAGCAGAAATATTCATTCAGTATCCCTGCTTTTTCACTGTCCCCCTCTGCCCATCCACCGTTCATGCTATTCAGCCTCACTATCCCTCCCTTTGTCTTTCTACACTCACTGATGTACCTATAAAAGGTTTTATCCCCCTTCTTAACTGAGTTGGCTATCTTTTCCTCAGTTTGGGCCTTTGCTCTTCTGACTTCCCGCCCTGCTTCCTTCTGCCTTAACTGGTAGAGCTCTCTGTCCTGCTCCTTCTGTGTTTCCTTATACTTCCGGAATGCTATCTTTTTCTTCCTGACTTTCACAGCCACCTCTTTTGAGAACCATAGTGGCTTTTTCTTTCATTTTGATTTGTTTATTTGCTTCACTCAAAGGCTTGTTGCCTCTGTGATGGCAGTTTTGATGATTCCCCATTGTTGCTCCACACCTCCTTCTAGCCTGTTTGCTAGTGCTTTTCTGAGGCACTCTCCCATCTTGCCAAAGTCAGCTCTCCTGAAGTCCAGTACCCTCACTTTTGTATGGCTTGACTCTGTAGCTGAGTTTAACATGAACCACACCATTTGATGGTCACTTGTTCCTTGATGGCAACCCACTTCTAGATCTGAGATCTTCTCACTGCCCCCATTTGAGAGTACGAGGTCTAAGATTGCTCCCTCACAAGTGGGTTCCGAAACTAGCTGTCTGAGGCCTGCCACCTGTAGGGCATTAAGAATGGCCCTGCTCTTGGATGTGGCTGCAGCAAATGTGCTCCAGTTAAAATCTGGCATATTCAGGTCTCCCATCAACAGTATCTCCCCTTTCTCTGCCATTCTAAGAATGCTTTCTATCATATCCTTGTCCATTCCCTCCCCTGACATGGGGGTCTGTACACAACCCCTGTGCAGATTGTGGTGCCCTTTCCAGTCTCCAAGGTGACCCACAGTGCCTCGTCTCCTCCCTGTTTACTCTTTTGTTCAGTTGCTTTTATCCCTTCCTTTACATAGAGAGCTACTCCTCCCCCTCTTCTCCCCTGTCTGTCTCTCCTATAGGTTATGTGCCCTGGTATGTTAACATCCCAGTCAAGGTTCTCTGTGTACCATGTTTCTGTGACTGCTACGATATCCAGGCATCCTTCTTCCATCAAGGCCACTAGCTCAGGGAGCTTGTTGCCCAGACCTGAGCATTGGTACTCATTACCCTCCATTTCCTGATGGCCTTACTCCTTTGCCCCTCCCTGTCCTTCTTGCCTTTGTCATTTCTCCATTTACCCCTGCCCTTCTCCTATCGACACCTCTATGTTGGTGTTTACCACACTTACTACCATGATTTTTGGGGGCTAGGATTTCCTGCCTTTCCAGTGCCTCCCTGATAGTTTAAATGCTTGCCAATGAAGCATTTAAACCTATCAACTAGGATCCTGGTTCCCCTCCTGGACAGATGCAGCCCATCATGCCAGTATAGGCTTTCATCACTCCAGGTGGACCCCCAGTCCACAATGAAGCCAAATCCCTGAGCTCCACACCAGTTTTTCAACCACTGATTGAATCCCATGGTGCGGAACACCCTAGCCTCTCCTACGCCATAGATGGGCAGCACCTCCGAGAAGGTTACCATGCGTGCTACTTGTCTAAGGCCCCTCCCCAATTCCACAAACTCTTCCTGCACTTCTCTAATCCCTTTCTTAGCCAGATCATTTGTCCCTAGGTGGACAATGACATCCAGCTCCTTCCCCTGTGCAGCTGCTCCGGCAATCCTGAGGATTCGCTCCCTGTCCCTCCAAGCCATGGCGCCAGGCAGGCACTTACCTCCCTCTCCCTTCCTCCCCAGTTCTACCTTTCTACAATGGAGTACCCCACCAGGAGTTGTTTCCTTCCTCTGGGGGGTCCCCTGCCACCCTCCTGTGGGTCTCCTTTGTGGAGGTTCCCAGCTTCCTCCTTGGTCTCCACTGAGGGTGCCTCCATAGAGGAACCACTCTTTGCCAGAATGGCATAGGAATTGTGGAGAGGTACAACTGGAGGGATGCACCTCTGTTCCACCACCCCCACCCTCTCTGAGCCCACTGTGGTCTAACCGATCCTCTTTCTTGGCAACCTCTGAGGCAACAGCAGTGGCACTGGTGGTGCCTGGATGGAAGAGGAGGTCCCACAAATCCTGGCCAATTCAGCCTGGAGATGAGCAACCTCCTCCCTCAGCCCAGAGAGGTGCCTGCAGATGGGACAACACCGCATCCTCCAGAATGTCTCCTGGAAGACTGCTGCTCCACAGCCACTGCACTGCACCACTCCCATCATGTCTTATTTCTGGCCCCTTAACTGTTTGCAATCCTTACTCTTTCCTCTGTTTTTTTTTTCTCTCTCTCCTTACTTTCTCTCTGTGTGCCCTTTAAGCTCCTGATTGTCCTGTTCTGAGACAAGAATATCCTATATTTCTCAGTAGACCCCTTACTTGCTCAGAGGCAGACCTCCAGCAGCTAGAGGGGGCTGGAGAGCTACTCTTGCCCTTCTAGGATGGTGAGTCTTTGGTGGCTCTGTGATCACTCACTTCCTGCTCCCAAACAGGAAGTTCCTGTTGTCAGTCAAATCCTGTGCCTATAAAAGTAGAGCTAGCTTTGGGTGGGGGGGGAAGGAGGGCAATATAGTTCCAGCAGAGAAGTCCAGTCACACAGCAGTCCTTTCTCCTGGTGTCTTCTGCCAAGCTACTAACAGAATCTTTCTAAGGCAGTCTTTAAATGTTGCTTCCTTCTAGCTAAGCCACTCCCCCTACTTACTAGATCTTTCTACAAGTAATTTAAACCTCACAGCTATCTAGTCCTTTCAATCACCTGAGATTTACACCTAGAAAACTGTTCAGATAACCATTCAGTTCAGTTAACTCAGACAAACACACACTTTTTTTTGTTTTGTTTGTTAGTTGTTTTTTTTTACCCTAAATTAAAGGTCCAAGTACAAGAGTTCTACTTCTTTAGTCCCAGCAGAGAAGTCCAGTCACACAGCAGTCCTTTCTCCTGGTGTCTTCTGCCAAGCTACTCAACTATTCAAATGAGCATGTCAGCCTGCTTGGTTTGAAAAATGGCCTTGGCTCCACTATGTAAAAGAAAGTGATCATGTTCTTTGCTTTACATGTTTAAAAGCAAAGGAAAAAAAAACTGGTAAGTGCAGGTATAAGGCACGAAGCTACTTTTGTAAGGGATGGCTTTGCTAACTGGCACAAAGCATCTGAAAAGTTCAAGGAGCATGAAAGATCGCAGTTTCACACAGAAGCTGTGGCAGAGATCGCTGGGCTGGGTTGTATACCCATTAATACGATGCTGTCTGAACATGTTGCCAAAGAACAACAGACTGCAAGAACAGTCTTACACATTTTGTTTGGATCAATTAAGTTCCTCAGTCATGAAGGACTGCCTCTTAGAGGACATCAGAATCATGATGGAGTACCGTGGCAGCTAATGTTAGAGCAAACTGGTAGTGAACCTAGTCTAAGGGAATGGCTGCACTGACTAGACAACTGGATGTCAGATACCAGCCAAAATGAGATCATTGAAATCTTTGCTCATGCAGTACAGCGAGAGATAGTTTCAAAAGCCATAGACAGTCCATTCTATGGACTAACTGTTGATGGAACTACAGATATAAGTACATTTGAACAGTTTTCATGTAGCCTACAGCTTGTGGACAAAGACCTTAATGTACAAAATTATTATCTGGGATTTTACAATGCATCTGACACTTCTGCAGAAACATTGTTTATGTGTATCAAATACATATTTTTATGATTGAATTTGCCTTTGGAACATCTGCAGGGTTATTGCTTTGATGGTGCTAGCAACATGGCTGGTAAATTCTCAGGTGTGGAAGCTCCACTAAGAGAAATATGTCCAGATTCCTTGTTTGTTCAGTAACCATTCACTGATCTTTTTCTACAAGAAGTGGCCCGGGAAGTATGTCTTATAGCAGACACATTAAACTTTGTTCAGGACATCTCAGTTCTCATTCGAGAATCTGCAAAGCGTAAAAATATATATGAATCTGTATTTGGCTGTGGGGAACCCGTCTGCAACGTCTTAAGTCTTTGCCCTACAAGATGGTGTGTTAGGACAGTGGCAATCACCTGTGTTTGTTCAGCTTGCAGTGCACTTCTGGAGACGCTGTAAACACTTGAACATGACAACACTATCAGAGGTGAAACAAGAGCAAAGATTTATGGTCTTTTGAAAAGTGCTAAAAGTGCAAGGACTTACTGTACTTTGGTTTATTGTGCTGTGAAGCTATAGTTGGACCTTGTGAAATGGCAGCAGAAAGCCTCCAGCATGTAAATGCTAGTGCACTTGGAGCAATGGAATCTGTGAAAATAGTAACAGAATGAATGAAAGTACTAAGGGAGGATGCAACTGTTCAAGAAATAATTAACGAAATGAAAATCTGTGCTGCCAAGAACAGTCTAAAGATTCTACAGACTATTAGGGTAAGCAGAACACCAGCTCGCTTCAGACAGATCACAGAGCTAGAAGAAGTCATGTCTGAAATTCATGAAGTGATGTGGAAGCGTGAGTTTTATGAAGTCATAGAGCTGGTAAATGCTGAATGACAGCATCGTTTCAATCAGGATGGCATGAAGACTGCTGCACAGAGGGAGAAATTTCTTATTCATTCTGCATGTGGCCGGATACTCACTGCAGATTTGGAAGATCTTCACCTTCCTCAACAATTCAATAAACCTGTGCTTTATATGCAGTTAACAATGTTGGGTGATATAGCAAAAGGAAAACAGTTAAAAAGTATCCCATAGATTGTGGAATTTTTTGGAACTCTTCAGCCACAAACAAGAGAACTCTTTAAAGATGTAGAACACTTCATTAAACTTTGCCTGTGTTTACCAGTGTCAGTTACAGGGTCCGAGCGATCTTTCTCTGCTCTCTGCCATCTAAAAACTTGGGAGCATAGCATAATGAGCCAGAGAAGGCTAACACACCTTGCTCTTATGCATATACACAGTGACATTCTGGACACAATAGATGTCAATTCCTTACTCAAAAAATTTGTCAGCATTACATCTCAGCACAAGTCAACTTTTGGAGCCTTCTAACTGTCCTCATCTACAAACTAATATACAACTACATGAAGAGTACAAGTAAACATTATGGTCACTTTCTGAGATCACCTGCTAGTCCTTTTCAAGGGGTAGGGGAGTCATAACAAAAGTGAGCTTTTCCTTCAATAAAAGCCCCCAAACTCACCACAGAGCATCTGAAAACCCAGAGCTTCTGTGGGCCGCCTGGGCTTTATATACAAAATCTTTCACAGTAAAGTACAATAGTGAGTATGGGATGGGTGGTTGATGCTATTGAGTGTCAGCCAGTTGCACACCACATTAGCAGCTGCAGACTCAAAGGCCAGCTACAGTGTCCACCACCTGGAATACAGGAAAAAAAATGTTTCCTTTTAAATCAGGGGTAGTGAAGACATAACAAAAGTGAGCTTTTCATTCAATAAAAGCCCCCAAACTCACCACAGAGCATCTAAAAAAACCAGAGCTTCTGGGGCCCCCAGACCCCCGGCATTTTTTTGTGTTCTCAGTGAAAGTGCTCTCAGCACCCCCAATATAAAAATAGTTCCAGTGCCTATGCCTGAGGGGTGAAAACTTTCAGTGCCAGGCACACAGCTCTGATTTCAAGAAGATTTATGTGACTTTTGGACTCCTTTAGTGTCCAAGTGCCATGAACTGAAGAACTGAAAGGAGATGCCCACTGAGAGGTTTTCCTCTTCTTCCACTAGTCAAGAGCTTGAAGCAGTGTTTTTGTCACTGGTACTATCTTGGACAGAGAATTTTTTTTTGTGACCAGTGGGCTTGCAAATAATATTGAATGTCCCTCATTTGAAACCTTACCCCTGAGACCACAGCTGTCATGGAAGCCACGTGGCCCAGAAGCTGTAGAAAATGCCTCACAGGCCTTGGCTGGCCTAGCAGAAAAGAATGTGCTGCAGTCAGAAAGTTTTGAATACTGTCCTGGGGAAGAAAGGCTTTTGCCTGCTAAGTACCCAAGTCTGCTCCTATGATGTTTAGGAGCTGAGAGGGTTCCGGGTGGGATTTTTTTCATTGATTAGAAACCCCAAAGAGGACAGAATTTGTCTTGTGCAGTTTAGAGTCTCTCTGACTTGCTGAGGGGTCATGCCCACTGTGAGCCAATCATCCAGGTATAGAAAGACTGAGATACCCTGCTTTCTCAAGTGGGCTGCCACTACAGACAAGCACTTCGTGAATACTCTGGGAGCAGAGGTGAGGCCAAAGGGCATGGCTACAAACTGGTAATGGCATGAATTCACCCTGAACCTCAGAAACTTTCTGTGGGATTGCCTTATTGGTATGTGAAAATAGGTGTCCTTGAGATCCAAGGAGGCTAGCCAGTCTCCTTGCTGCAGAGAGTGCATTACAGGGTTCTACCTTAACATTGTTTTACTAGCCCTAAACCTAGTACAAATTGGCCAGGGCTAGTGCAGCTAACCCTCTACTTGTCCGCCTTGACTAGTGCAGGTTTTTATGGCTGTTAATGAAGTTAAAAATGTATCTACTTTAGCAGGCTCTAGTCATCATGCTGATCTATCTGGTGTGATTAACACCTCATTAAGAGCTGCAGGTATCTGGCAGTTCAAGAAGGGGATCCCACAAAAGGCTCAATGTGTGAGTATTATCATTCCACTGTCAGAATTTGCAGCTAGTGTCCAGGGTGTGATCAAGAGTAGAAGCTGTTAATTCACTAGCTTCCAGTTTTCTGAATGTATCTATCTGACAATTTGTCCCAAATTATTAAGACCAGTGCTCCTCATTTCCCTACATTTTGAGTATCTATATCCTACATTTCAGTGAGAAAATGCTAAAAGGCATACAGGGTCTGCTTTTCAGGTGGTGGATTTTTTCCCAGCCTCACCACTGGTGCTCCCTCTCCTATTCAGATCTCTCAATCCTGTACTTTCTCTTCTTTTTTACTACATTTTGAGTGTCTGTATCTAATATTGACCTTCCTGCGCCACTTCTGGAATACACAAAAAACTGGCCCTTATAAAAATGCCCTGCACATCCACCTGGCCCAAGAACTCCAGGGTGTCTGCTATTCCTGACCTTTGGCCACCCCTTTACAGAACCTCATCTTCACTCCCCCATCCCTCAACCTCTTCTTTCTCTACCTACCCTCCTCTCCAATGAAACACTCCTTGTCAGAGCCCACTTTGCTCCCTGCTCATTACGTGCATCATGCTCTCATTCCCATCCCCTCACTCCTCTTACTTCTACCACATTTACAAAGCCCTTTTTGGTTGCTACCTTTTGATGCCCTGCACTTAATAATACAATAATAATAATAATCTTTATATTGCGCCTTTCAAATACCAAGGCACATTCCAAAAATATTGACTACAAACAAAGTATACAAACAATAATATAAAAACTGTTAAAAACAAATGCAAAACATCAGTCAGAGACACCGTTGGCCCTATTCCATAAAAAGGATTTAAGAACCTGTTTAAAGCTCCCCACGGTCGTACACTCCCTTATCCGACGGGGTAGAGAATTCCAAAAGGATGGGGCCACAAACATAAAAGCCCGGGCCCCACTTGCCACTAGGTAGAATTCACTGTATGTCCCTGTAATTTACAATAGTGTATACTTGTTTGTTATGTTTGAGAGTATCTTCAAATTTATGTTTTGTGCTGACTGTGTCTTACATTTATTTTGACAAGGAACCTTAGTAAAAGAGTCATCCTGGCTCAAAGGTATTAATCTGCTATTGAAATAAATAAATAAATATTTCAGTTACAAAATGCTAAAAGGTATACAGGGTCTGCTCTGCAGGTGGTGGGTTTTATCCCAGCCTTAACATACCTGCTCCCTCTCATCTCCAGATCTCTCAACTCTGTAAAATCCCTGGACAACCCTGCAGACTATATTCTGAAATGACTATCCATAGACCCATTGCTGCCCTTACTGGCAAATGTAGGGGTCCCCAGCTCTTCAAAATGGACCATGCCAGCCATCACCTTCCATACAGTTCCACCCTTATCCCACTCAGCATGTCCCTTCATCCTAAAAACAAAGCTTTGGAGGCATGTATAGTATAAAGTACCTCAATAAAACATATAATTTTGAAAAGTTAAAATAAGCTTTCCTGGGGTGCATACATCATCCTATATAGAAACAGGGGTAGTATAGTATCATGCCTTTGTACTGCTTACCCTGGCCTAATGAAAGGAGAATGTTTAAGAAATGTTACTGTTGGGGCATAGCATGTTAAAATCAATACTTTTAAATATAAATGTCAAAGTTTTCTGTTTCCCAGACCCCTTAAGCTTGTGTAGCCCCCTCCTCAAATAAATCCTAGATGTGCTCCTGGCTCACTTGACACCGTATGAAAACTTCCAGAAGTGCTGGGCTCCAGCTGATCACAGGGCGGGGTCTGAGAGTGTCTTTCTCTACCAGAGTCTCTGTTTATTACAGTGTGGGTGGTGGTGAGAGTTTGGTGAGGTGCATTATGATGCCAGCTATTGTGTGTGCTGAGCAAGGCTTACTTGACTGAACATTTGTTGCTGTGATGTCCTTGGTTCAGGGGATGCAGAAAGAAGAGAGGAGGGCAAGGTACAAAACATTGGGGGGCACACTGTGTGTGATGGCTCTGCAGTCTTTTTTTCAGCTGGGCCAGAAGCAATATAAGAGCAGGATACATGTGCAATGATTGGAGTATTTTCTTGGCTTGCATTTTTTCCTGTATAAGTGATCAAGAATTACAGTTGCGGGCTAGTGCAAGGTGGGCTAGTGCAATTTTGAATCAACTTGTCCTGCTGGCTAGTACAAAGAAAAGTAAAGGCTGACCCCTGGTGTATTACCATTTGAAGGGTAATTGTCTTGAATTTTGGTTTGAGTAGGTGCCTGTTTAGATATCTGAGGTCTAAAGTAGGTCACCATAGAAACATAGAAACATAGAAGTTGACAGCAGATAAGGACCGCAAGGCCCATCCAGTCTGCCCATTTCTTTTTCTACCTTATGAATGTGCCATCGGCCTTTGCTCTGTCAGTGGTCTATCTACTCATACTCATCTGTATTGCTCCCTTATGCCTATACCATGCCTGTTTGAAACCCTGCACTGCATTCATATCCACCACTTGCTGAGGTAGGCCGTTCCATGCATCCACCACCCTTCCTGAGAAAAAGAACTTCCTCACATTACCCCTTAATCGGCCTCCCTCTAATCTCATGCTGTGTCCTCTTGTCCTGCTATTTTTATGTTGGCTTGCACTTGCATGCCAGACAACATATTGCAGTAGTAGCAGATTTGGAGGTGCGGTCACTGTGGGCGAATGCAGGACACGCATGAGTAGGTGCGTCCCTCATTCCCCAATAAGGCAGCATGCAGGCGACACACCAGCAATACGTAATGTGTCCACCAGATCTAGGAAAAGGTCCGCTGCAATGAGAAGCAAGCTTCTCATTGCAACGGCACAATAACATGCCTCCAGACGTGCTAAATACCTAACCATGGTGGCACTGACTGCCGCCACCGCCCAACTTCAGGGGTGCCCAATCCCCTGTTGCTTGACCAACCCATGATTTGCAGGCAGAGCCCACTCCCCATCGACGCCCCCCAAGCGCCAGTCCGCCAGGGGTGCCCAATCACCCTAACTCAAAAAGCCTATGTTGCCCAGTGCTCCCAGGTCGCCCCTGAAAGCAGGCACTTGTGCCTGGTGGGCCTTATCCGGTTACTAAAGACTAAAAAAAAAAAGTTTCCATACACGCTCGTAACGTCCTGAATTTGTAATATTTTCACTCTAGAGTTCCAAAATTAGCATTTTCCCACACCTCCTTATGAACAAGTACAGCTGTCATTTGCATATCCTGGATGAAATGTGTTTTCGCAAGTCCGACGCAGAATAGCGCAGTCGCTGTGCGAAGTCAGTTTTTGGGACAGTTTGAGGCAATGACGGTGACATTGTTCATGAGCAGAGGTCCTAAAATGCCTATGTTGAAAATTTGGTGATGAAAGTCCATAAAATGACTGTGTTACAAGCGTGCGTTGCGCAGTTTCCAGACACCCTTGTAACTTCGCAAATTTGCAATATTTTCATGCCAGATTTTCAACACTGGCATTTTTTCACACCTCCTTATGAACAGTACAGCTGTCATTTTTCACATCCTATTAAAAATGTGTTTTCGCACCTGTGGCGCACAATGGCGTGGTCGCTGTGGGAAATCAACTTTTGGGACAAATTAACAAAATCACAGTGCCACTGTTCATGAGGGGAGGTCCCAAAATGCCTATGTTGAAAATGTGGTTAAAAAACCCCAAAAAATAATTGGGTTACAGACATCTGTTGGGCAGTTTCTATGCATGCTCATGACTTCACCAATTTTTCATATTTTCACTCCAGATTTTCAACGTTGCCATTTTTTACACCTCCTCATGAACAATACAGTTGTCATTTTTCACATCCTGCCCAAAATGTGTTTTCATCCCTGTGTCACCAAGTTTCATAGCCGCTGTGCAAAACCAGCTTTCAGCTAGCAAACTGATAGTGCTGCTCTTCATGAGGTGGGCTCACAAAAAGCCTATGTTGAAAATTTGGAGTGAAAATACCAACACACGCCTACGGCATTAGGGTTTCCAACTGTAACACCCCACCCTGTAGAGACTGACAGGCATCAGGGGTGTGACTTGGGATCATTAGCTGTAATGCTCATGCCATTCCACCCCCACCCTCAATCTGCAGCCAGTGACAGGGACTGAGGTGTGCCTTGGAGTGTTTGGCCACAAAGTTCACCCCATTCTCCTATACTGCACCCACCTCAGCGTATTTCCTTATGGAATGGGGTAAGTATAATGCCAAAAGACCCCAAAGCACACCATAACACTTATCAGTGTCTATAGGGTAGGGTGAGGTAAAATGGCATGAGCGTTATAGCTGATGACTCAAAGGCACACCCCAACGCCTGTCAGTCTCTGAAGGGTGTGGGTGGGGTTGGCGTCACTTCAATAATTCACTGCCATTCCTATTATGCATCTCTTACCCCTGCACTACCAATGCCAATGCCTGCGAGACAACATTCGGCACTGACAAATGCTTTTTCTTATATTGAAACATGTTAGACTCCTTCACCTTGTTAATGCCCTTAAGGTGTTTAACTGTTTTGATCATATCACCTCTCTCCCTCCTTTGCTCTAAGGTATACATATTGAGCTCCATTAATCTGTCCTCATATGTTTTCTGATACAGTCCCTGCACCATTTTGCTTGCCCTTCTCTGGACTGCCTCAATTTAGTTAATGTCCCTGTGAAGGTGTGGCCTCCAGTACTGCACACAGTACTCCAGATGGGGCCTAACCAGTGTCTTTTAAAGAGGGATTATTACCTCCCACTTACGACCTGTGAAACCCCTACTAATACACTTCAACATCCCCCTAGCCTTACCTGCTGCTTTAGTGGTCTGCTTGGATGATTTCAGGTCATCGGTGATGATGATGATGCCCAAGTTTCTTTCTTCCCTTGTGACTGCCAGCAACTCCCCTCCCAGCCTATAGGTGGCTTCAGGGTTTCTCTTCCCTATGTGCATGAGCTTGCACTTCTTTGCATTAAACCCCAGTTGCCACTCTTTCGACCATTTAGCTAGTTTATCCAGATCTCTTCTCATTCTGCCCACCCCATCTGGATCATCTACTCTGTTGCAGATCTTGGCGTCATCTGCAAACAGACAAACCTTACACTCCAGTCCATCTGCAATGTCACTGATGAAGATATTGAAGAGGACTGGCCCCAAGACTGATTCCCTGAGGTACCCCACTTGTGACTTGCACCTTTTCTGACTGTATACCATTTACCACCACTCTCTGTTTTCTGCCCATCAACCAGTGTGCCACTTAGTTGACCAGCTTCTGACCAACCCCGAGCCTACCCAGCTTATTAATCAATCTTCTATGTGGAACAGTATCCAGATACTTCTTGACATTAAAGAAAAATGGGGAGTGGATAGGATCACAGGGAAAGGATCACAGATCTCCAGGTAGAAGGTCACCTGGGGGAAGGGGAGAGTTGCTGACAGTCACAAGAGAAGAAAGAGACTTGGTCGTCATCATCACCAATGACCTGAAATCATCCAAGCAGACCTCTAAAGCAGTAGGTAAGGCTAGAGGGATGTTGGGGTGTATTAGTAGGGGTAGCACAAGTCAGAAGAGGGAGGTAATAATCCCTTTTTACAAGACACTGGTTAGGCCCCATCTGGAGTACTGTGCGCAATACTGGAGGCCACACCTTCACAAGGACATTAACCAAATTGAGGCAGTCCAGAGAAGGGCAACCAAAATGGTGCAGGGACTGCTCAAAGGAGGGAAAGAGGTGATATGATTGAAACATTCAAATGCCTTAAGGGCATTAACAAGGTGAAATAGTAACATGTTTCAATATAAGAAAAACAGCAGAACAAGAGGACACAGCATGAGATTAAAGGGAGGCCGATTAAGGGGTAATGTGAGGAAGTTCTTTTTCACAGAAAGGGTGGTGGATGCATGGAATGGCCTACACCAGGAAGTGGTGGATATGAATACAGTGCAGGGCTTCAAAACAGGCATGGGATAGGCATAAGGGAGCAATACAGATGAGTATGAATAGATAGGCCATTGACAGAGCAAAAGCCTATGGCAGTTTCATAAGGTAGAAGAAGAAATGGGCAGACTGGATGGGCCTTGCGGTCCTTATCTGCCATCAACTTCTATGTTTCTATGAATAGATACCTTTTCCAAGCTGTGAAAGGGGAACCCTCTCCACCACTCTGGCTTATAATAGAGCCTTTACCTCCTGCTCTAATAGGTAGTTTTCTGTTGGGATAGGGGTTTTGACAGAGCCAGAACCCGGAGGGCAGGAAACAGCTTGAACTGTAGGGGTAGACCTTTTTCCACTACCTCCAAGACCTACTTGTCTGTGGTGATGTGGGTCCAAGCTTGGAGGTAGTGGGAGAGCCTGGCCCCTACTGGAGGAGGGGAGGCAACCTGATTGCAGAAGATAGGACTTAGACTGTGTGGCAGGGGCAGGAGTGGTGGTAGCTCCCCTCTGACCCCTCCTGCCTCTTCCCCTGAAATAACCTCTCATTTGAGAGAAATCCAAAGGCATGGGCATAGGATATAATTTCCTGGGGAAGCAGCCCCTGCCTCTATTACCCCATAGGTTGAGACTTCTGGGATATAGAGGCTTTCTTCTTGGCTGCATTACTTTCAAAGGTGGACTTGTACTCCTCCACCCTTTTTCATGTATGCTTCAGTTTTGTCCCTGAAAAGGGAATTATTTTCACAGGGGAAGTCCATAGCTTTGGACTGGGTGTCCTTTGATAAATTAGTTGTCCGTAGTCTGGCAAAATGTCTGAGAGAGACAGCCTGAGCCATGACCCTTGTTGCTGTGTCATTAGTGTTTGCAGCCATGTGAAACTGGTATTTGGTGGCTTCCAGACCAGATTTAACTGTTTCAGCAATGTCCTGGAACATCCTGTCAGATTTGTGTGACAGAATGGCTGGAACAGAACTCCAAAGAGCCCTCTGGTACTTAGCAGATTATGCTAAGTAAGAGGCTGTGGTAAAAGATTTTTTAGCCATAGCATCTAATTTACATGAGTTCTTTTCAGGAGGCATAACGGTGAGAGGGACCTTAGCCTTATCACAGGCTGCTGCCTGAACCACCTCTTCATGGCTGGGATGAGTATAAAGACAAACTCTGGTCAGAGACAAAATGGCTGTGGAGAGGTTTTGGGGGTGTTTTTATCCATTATTTCTAATGAATTTGCACAATGCAGATCTGCTGAGAGGCAGCTTCAATGTGGTCTTCCTTTTACAATGTGTTTTCCTAGAATAAGCCTGCTGATTGCTATATATTTAGCCTGGATAGTTCACAGAAGAAATGGCATCTCATTTTCAGTGGGGCTCTACATCTACACAATATTATGCTTCATTGTGTAAAATCAGAACACACTGAAAACAATAGTTTACATCTGGACTAGTCTACCCTGAATAAATACATTATAAAAACAAGCATTTGTCAATGCCGAATGTTTGCTTGCTGGCATTGGCATTGGTAGTGTAGGAGTTACAGAGCTGCATAATAGGAATGGCAGTGAAGTATTGAACTGAAGCCAACCCCATCACCACCCTGCAGATAGTGACAGGCATTGGGGTGTGCCTTTGGGTCATCAGGCATAACTGCTGCGCCATTTCACCACACCTACGTGCAGACACCGACAAGTGTCACGGTGTGCCTTGAGGGTCTTTGGCCCGTATGCGCACCCCATTCCATCAGGAAATATTGTGAGATGGGTGCGGTATAGGAGAATGGGGTGAACTTTGGGGCCAAAGAGTCCAAGGCACACCTCGATGCCTCTCAGTGGCTGCAGGGTGTGGGTGGGGGTGGAATGGTATGAGCAATGCAGGTGACAATCCCAAGTCACAGCCCTGATGCCTGTCATTCTCTACAGGGTGGGGTGTTATGGTCGGAAACCCTAACGCCTCAGGCATTCGTTGGTATTTTCACTCCAAATTTTCAACATGGGATGTTTGTGACCCCCCCCCCACCTCATGAACAGTGGCAATATCAGTTTGTTAGCCGAAAGCTGCTTTTGCACAGCGACTACGGCATTTGTCACCACAGGTGCAAAAACACATTCTGAACAGGATATGAAAAATGACAGCTGTACTGTTCATGGGGAGGTGTAAAAACTGGCAATGTTGAAAATCTGCAGTGAAAATATTAAAAAAACTGGTGAAGTCATGAGCGTGCATACAAACTGTGCAACCTGCACCTGTAATGTAATTAGTTTGGGAATTGTTTACAGCAGATTGTCAACACAGGCATTTTGGGACCTCCAGTCATGAACAGTGTCACTGTGATTTTCTTTATCTGTCCCGAACAATGATTTCTCGCAGCGACCACGCATTTCTGTGCTGAAAGTGTGAAAACACATTTTGGCCATGTTATGAAAAATGACAGCTGTACTGTTCATAAGGAACTGTGGAAAAATGCCACTGGTGAAAATCTGGGCTGAAAATATTACAAATTCATGAACTTACGAAGGTGCATGGAAACTGTGCAATGCTCACTCGTAACACAGTCATTTTTAGGAATTTTTTCACCAAATTTTCAACATAGCCATTTTATGACCTCTGCTCGTGAACAGGGTCACTATGATTTTCTTAATGTGTCCCATACATTGATTTCTCACACCGACTGCGCCATTGTGTGCTACATGGGTGGAAACATGTTTTGGGTGACATGTGAAAATTGAAAGCTGTACTGCTCATAAGGAGGTGTGGTAAAATGGCAATGTTGAAAATCTGGAGTGAAAATATTGAAAATTTACAAACTTTTGAGTGTGCGTATGATCAGCGCAACAAACGCTTGTAAAACAGTCATTTATGGGAATTTTTTCACCAAATTTTTAACATAGCCTTTTAACACTTCTGCTCATGAACAGTGTGAATGTGATTTTCTTAACGTGTCCCATACATTGAGTTCGCACACCGACTGCGCCATTGTACGCTACATGCTCGGAAACACATTTTGGGTGAGAGGTGAGAAATGACAGCTATACTGCTCATAAGGAGCTGTGGTAAAATGGCAATGTTGAAAATCTGGAGTGAAAATATTGAAAATTTGTGAACTTACGTACGTGCGTAGGAACAGCGCAACGCATGCTCATAAAATAGTCATTTGTGGGAATTTTTTCACCAAATTTTTAACATAGCCATTTTAACACCTCTGCTCATGAACAGTGTCACTGTGATTTTCTTAATGTGTCCCAAACATTGATTTCACACACCGACTGCGCCATTGTGCACTACATGCACAGAAACACATTTTGGGTGAGATGTGAAAAATGACAGCTGTACTACTCATAAGGAGGTGCGGTCAAATGGCAATGTTGAAAATCTGGAGTGAAAATATTGAAAATTCGCACTTGAGCCAACAGGCTTAGGAACAATGCAACACGCTCAGTAAAACAGTCATTTTAGGAATTTTTCACCAAATTTTAAACATAGGCTTTTGAGAGCCCACCTTATGAACACTGGCACTGTCATTTCATTAATCAGTTCTGAAAGGTGATTTTGTACAGTGACCAGAAATCACCGCCGGGACCAATTAATGCCATGACAGTGACAGAATTCATGAGGAGGGGTCCAAAACCTCATGTTGAAAATTTGGTGCCAAAATTCCAAAAAATGCCTGAGATATGCAGCAAAGTTGAAAAAACCTATCTATCCCATTATACAGCTTACCGGCATTTCCTCAGTTCGCGGTCGGCTTTGAAGAGTGCAGACATGTTCCTGGTCCACTCAAGATCGTCGCGCAAGCTCCGGAGGTAAGTAGGAGGTGAGGTGGGGTGTGGGAGGCAGGGTGCGCAGAGTGTGGGCGCGGGTGGGGGCAGGAGACTGCGATGGACCGTTTTGAGTTTTCAGGTTTGTTTGTTTTTAATTACAAGCGGGACATTTGCCATGCTGGGTGGGCTCCCAGCATAGCAATTATCACAGGATGTTTGCCATGCTGGGGTGGGCTCCCAGCATGGCAGCTGGAAAGCTTCAGGGGAGCAGTTTAGCCAACGGGGATTGGGCACCCCCATCGGCCATTCCGAATTTTGCCACGCTGGTGTGGGCTCCCAGCGTGGCACTCGCTAAACTCTTGGGGAGGAACTGTGGAGCCGAATGGGCATTGGGCACCCCAGTTGGCCAAACACATTGTTGCCATGCTGGGGTGGGCTCCCAGCGTGGCACCTGGAAGACTGTTGGGGGGGAGCACTTCAGTGAGCACTTACCTTATCTGATCGTGCTCACTGAAGCGGCTCTGTCCCTTTCAACTGTAAGCCACTGCATTCTCGAGTGCTGTCATAGACAGCTGCAGCATGCATTGGGCAACTGTGGCCGCACCTGCAAACACACGGAGGGAATTGGAAGAGGTGTGACACACCTCCAGAAACTCGGATGATGGCACTATGTTTCTTGCACATGCGTGCAAGCAAACATAATGATAAAATCATGACCCCCATTGGAAACAAGATATTGCATTTAATCTGGGACATCCTGAGTAAACACAGTGCAAACATGTGTGAATGAAGATCCGTATGACAATGAGATGTAGCATCTGCCTTGCGCTATCCAGGATACAAAGTATAGGATAAGAAATATTTAAAGGAAACCTACTGTAAGCTGAACTTCACTGTGTTCACTGACATAAACAGTTTCTTTATTGTTTATTATAAAATGGCAAGAAATAATTCTCATCCCTGATTGGCTGACACCACCTTCAAGCTGTGCATTTATTTCTCAATAGGTGCCCAGCTAAAAACAAGTGCCACCAAAATTCACTTTACAGTGTACCCTGCTGCCCAGCCTACTTCCTCACTGGCTGAAGGCAGCTAATAAATTTAAAATCCCGGCCATGTTTTTCTCTCGCTTAGCGTGAGACAACTACCCCCACTTTCCCTCACCAGCACGCATATAAATAAATAAAAAGGAACACTGCGTCATTTTGCGGTCAGAAGACTGAAAACACACAATGACACCAGTCTCCTGACCGCCGTTTTCGCAATCTGTACTCCCGATGCCGACACTCGCATCAGCTTCATCCAGCACGTGGCATTTAAAAAAAAAATACACACAGTACCGCTCCGGTCAAAGCTGGTCCCTCTGCCGCTCTCCATTCCCTTTCCATCACTCACTGCTTAAGAACTCCAAGTTTTCCACAAGCTGCAGAAACAACCTCTACCCATACCACAAATTACTATGAAAAGGCAGCAGCATTCACTTCTACTGAGGTCAAAAGTCATGAACAATTTGCCTGTGGGGGTTCAGGAAACCAGAACAGCACTGCAGGGAGGAGTAACAGCACCCAGAACAGCTGGTGCACTACTTTGTCAATGAACACTGTTTTTAACAGTGTTTTGAACAGTTTTCACACTCATTTCCTCTTTATTTTCACATTTCATAAAAATGTACTTACATAGCTATTTTATAAGCGCAATAATACCCTCTAGTGTGGGCATTATGGAAATACTGGACCTTCCAGGGGCTATAAGGCCCTCCGCCTGAGGCATCAGGCCTCATTACGCCCCTGGGCAGTCCAGTATTTCCCAATAATGTCACCCTGTCGGGTATTATTGCTTACATAACTTATTAGATTACAATATTTATTTCAAATGTGGTGGACATGAGGATGGTGTGTGTGTGTGTGTGTGTGTGTGTGTGTGTGTGTGTGTGTGTGTGTGTTTGCTGCAGCTCAATATATTTTTTTCCCCAAAAAGCATAGTAAAAATTGCCTGCTGATTGCTATATATTTCGCCTAGATACTTCACAGAAGAACTGGCATGTGTCTGAGACAGTTCTTTTCAGATAGTGTCTTAAGAGGTTAAACATTTTTAAATCTTTTTAGATTTGCTGGGAAAGGGTGACATTTGTGAGAATTGAATCTTTCTTGAAAGATAATAGCTGTCCAACTGAAGCTTGTAGCAAGAAACTGTTTAAATGCTAAGTATTTAAATGAGCAAGTTGTTGCATTTTGAAGGGGGTAAACAAATCTCCAGTTTAATAGGCAACCAATATTTAACGAGCTGTTTGAGTTTCCTAATGGCCATCTGATAAGTAGTTTGGAGTTATGTCTCCAACATTCTAAACAGAAAGAAGGCAGTATTTTCATTTCAGTAGGCATAGTGATTTGTAGATGCGGAAGGATACATTGAACACTCCAAAATATGTGTTCCATGGTACTCCATTTTTTCAGCTAGAGACAGCAAGATGGCTGTAGGCTCCACCTACAGCCATAAAAATCAGCCTCAGTTTAGCCACAGGATATTTTCTATCCATTTTCTTGTCCACTCCTGACAGGGAAGTAGGGGCCCACAGGAACTTCATAGTGGATTTCTTGAAGGATCTGTATATAGGAAGTACAATCTTTTTTTTACAGGAGGAAGACCCATCATATTTTTATAGTCTTCATCCTCTTCATCATCCTCCTCCTCGGTGGACTGCTTAGCAGGGAGGTCCAGGGTGTCCACAATGTGCTGTAAGAAGGTCAGGAGGGAGGAAAGGTCCTCCTGGCCATCTGGAGAGGTACCAACATGTGGGTAGGGCAAAATGTCTGGCTCTAGAGGGTAGTCCCCATTGTTATCAATCATTATCATCATCATCATCATCATCATCCCCCTGAATGTAGTAGCAGGATGCCCCAAAGGTTGGGACAGAGCTGCTAGGGTTAATGGGGTAGAGGGAGCAGAGAGAATAAGCCCCCATACCCTGTAAACTTTGATTCAGGTGCCATGCCTTTTCCATTTCTTTTACAGGGGGCAAATCTTTAATAGGTCAGAGACCTTAGTGGGTGACTGACCCTCTTTATTCTTTCTTTTTTTTTTTTTGTCTTTATTTTTACCATTGGTGTCTCCCCTTGCCTTGATGCAGGAAGAGCAGTGGTATGCTTGTCTTTGCATAGTTTTTTTTTGCTGGAACAGATTCTGTGGTCTGTTCACCATTTCTTTTTTTTTTTTGCCATGTCACCATTTTTATTGTTTTGTTTATCAGACTAATTTTCTGGGGGAGTCCTTATCTTTAGCCTTAGGCAGGGCAGTTGACCTCTCCTTAATAGAAGCATTATTAGAGGCCATCATCTCCTCTAGTTTTTTGGCTAGCAGAATTTAGAGCAAAAATGTTCTGGACCCAAGCACTGTAAACACACCACACTTAATACAATTTTTAAATTATGTGGGTCCAGTCCTCTTTTTTGGCTTTTTTGACATAACAATGTGTCAGAAAGCTGAAAAACATCAGTTCCCAAAATGGAAAAACTGTAAATGCAGTCGGTTCCCTAGCAGTAAAAAAACCATGATTTAAAATAACAAAACTACAGAAAAAATAGTGGTTCCCAGTAAAATAAGGGAGTCTCTATCAAAAAGACCTTGAAAACTGTAGAAATACTCAAAGCATTATATATTTTTACCTCAGAAAAGTTAAATGGAACCAAGGGAAAAAAAGGAAAAGTGTGGTTCCTGGGTACCGGAAAGGAACCACCAAAAACCTCTTAAAATGATAATAAAATGTAAAGTACTTACAAACTTAGCACAAAAGTAAAGATTTACACACAAAAAGCTTGTTTCTCAAGAATGAGAAGAGCACCTCAGAGGCAGTGTTTCTCAGTCGTAGAAAACATTGTACTCAGCACAACTTCCTAGTTGATTCTGATAGGCCCCTCTATTTTAATAAATAATCATGGCTCCACCTCTGAGGCAGTTCATCCTGGTCAGCTTGCTGTTATTGTTACTAATGCTGAAGGACTCCTGTGGTGAGAATATCCTACTTGTCTGCCATCTTGTAAGGGGAAATAAATGACGGCTTTTTCAATGGAGAAAAGGGCCCAACCATGTATTATATATAAATATATCTACATATTACATGTATGGGCTCTCATCCATGTAGAAACAGCCATCATATATTTCCACATGAAATTGTAGCCATTTAGGGCAAATACTCTACAAATTCTACAACTGTATTGGTGTATAATAGCTGATAAGCATTTTCTCCCATAAGAAAACCTGGTTATAAATTGCCATTATAACCAGCTAGTTATAACAGTAAACACATGCTGGATTTCCCTTGCTGCATGAATGCACACACTGCCTCCCTCACACACACACACACACACACACACTCACTGTGCTTCAGACTAACCAGACTATTAAACTAGCAATACCAGAACCACTGCCCATACTGTTTTCTATAATCATTGGGTAGTGTTTTCAAGGTGGGAAAACATTACCCAATAATTATATAAAAGAAAACATGGGGAGGTATGTAAAACTTGAATATAATTACTGGTCTCGTTTTTTCCATAGGGAAACTGGGTTGTAATTTTGCCATTATAACCAGCTGGTTATAATGACAAACACGTTCCCAGTTTCCCTAGCTCATCGCATGCACCAGCCATGATCGTCCTCTTCTCTGTGCCATCTCCCACCATCCCCGCCCCTCAGCACTCTATATTTTGCCGACACTAGAAGTCAGCAGTAAATTCTTTTTTTTTTTTTAAACAAAAATATCACTGGCTATAAAAAATGTTTATTTTGGGTGGGAAATAAAAAAAAGAGTAAACACTGCTTTTGTTCAGGAGCTGCTATAGACCATGCTAATACCCCAATGGTTTGCAGCTCGACTCTGTAAAGATATCAATTTATTTTTCACTAAATACCACCAACAGATTAATCTGGTTCAAGGTCAGTTGGCATTCATCTGTATCCCTTCCCCGGGCCGTGCCTGAAAATAGGCAGGATTTGTCTAGTGCACTTACCCAGTCAACAAACACTAAATAAATAAATAAATAACAATTTTATATGATTGCTGTGGTGAAACAATGATCCCTAGCAATTGTATAGACTAAAGGATGGGTAGGTGGTCAAAACTCAGATTTTACGCACCCCCTCAGTGTGGGATGCCTTAATAAACCCCCGAGATTCGCTCTTGGGGTTTATGTGGTGTCCCACACCTTGGGGGTGTAAATTCCTCATAATAACCACCTACCCATCCAGTATTCTCTATTTTACACACACACACACACACACACACACACACACACACCCCCTTGGCATGGGATGCTTCAATAAACCCCTTGAGCTTTGCTGTCACAGTTTATGTAGCAACCTACACCAAGGGTGTGTGTAAAATTCTCGATATACGCACCTCCCCCATGTATTATTCCATATATGGTAAACACCTTGATAACACATTAATGCCTAATGAATACACTACAAACCACTATATAACATCTTAATAGTAGATAGAACAACCACCTTAAAAGGGACAGTCAACACTAAGAGCTCTATACTAAAGTGTGGGGCTCATCTCGGTTTGCACTTTGTGTGCAAAAGCATTGGGTCTGATTCTACAAGCACCCCTACACGTCACAAGTTGCAACATCGGAGGGATGCAGTTGCACCAGGGACCCTGCACCCAATTCTCTATCAGGCAGGGTCCCCTCCGCTAAGTCCTGTGATTTGTGCTAATCCAAACAGTACACTAAATGGAGGGCATACCTGAACAGGTTGCTGCAAAGCTACGGCAGTCAAAGTGTAAGGGTGCAAGTGCCCCGCCCATCACCTCAATCCCTAAACGGTGCTTGGAAAAAGAGTCCTTGAGGGCTACTGGCCCCCACAAGCCCCAGTCCACAAAGGTACTATTAGGCAAAGTCCCACAGGGCTATTCAACCACCCAGCCCCTATCCCAATGATAGAAAATGCACAGCAGGGCTATCAGTACCCCTCACCCTGATCCAGTTCCTGATAGAAACATAGAAACATAGACTTTGATGGCAGATAAGGACCACTTGGCCCACCCAGTCTGCCCATTTCCCTACCTACTGGTTAAGCTTCAGATTCTAGTTAACCAACAGCCTACTTCCTGATATCCATACCCGGCACCCCGCAGGAGTAGTATAACAGTCATAACAATAAAAAACATCCTGTAGTCCCCTTTTAGCCCTGGTAGTCTAGTGGCCCCCCCCAGTGGTGTCACCCTGCTCCCCCACCTGTATCCAGCCGGCAACTGGCACAGCCCACCTCTCACCACCATGGTTAGCTGCCAACTTGAGCTCTGCTATGAGCCCGTACTGTAACTAGTACATGCTCAGTGAATGACAGCAACTGTCATTCACTGACTGTGCACTATTTACAGTGTGCGCTCATAGAAGAGCTCATTCTGTG
The DNA here is from genome assembly GCA_016271365.2 of Neoceratodus forsteri. NCBI lineage: Eukaryota > Metazoa > Chordata > Ceratodontiformes > Ceratodontidae > Neoceratodus > Neoceratodus forsteri. Next base: position 1,364,719,548 of record CM028132.1, read on the forward strand.
GCTGGTCACAATGGTGAGAGGTTGGCTGTGCCAGTCGCTGGCTGGGTATGGATTGGGGGGAGCAGGGTGGTCTGGCACCACCAGGAGGGAGAGTGGGGGTCCACTAGACTACCAGGGCTAAAAGGGGACTTCATCAAGGCAGGGGGTGCAGATAGCCCTGAGGGGCATTTTCTATCATTGTGATAGGGGCTTGGGGGTGGTCGGATAGTCCTGCAGGGCTTTTCCTACTGGTAACATTGGAGATCGGGACATAGGGGGCTACATGAACTGGGTGATGGGCTTGCGGCACATTGTCACAGCCCCCAGTGCATGCAAAGTACACTTACACCAGCTACTAGCTGATGTAAATGTACTTTGATGGATGTCCTCTGCTGGTTGTTGTAGAATCCCACATTAGGGGATGTGGCAGCCACCCTTACAGAATAGGGCGCAATTGCTGCTGTAACCTCCCTTGCACCATGTCGCAGGGGGTTTATGGTGCAAATGTTGACGTAAGTCCACTTTGGTGCAAGTAGCCTGAAACATGTCGCAGGTTGCTTTCGAGAATCCCAAATGACGGAACTAATTGCCAAAGTCCTACTTGCACCATTCCTGTTGGAGCAAGTTACTTTGTACCATGCATATCCTTTCTAGAATCAGACCCATTTTTTTTTACTTACATAGATACATACATAGATACATAGACAGTGCCGGCAGATAAGGGCCTATGTCCCACCCAGTCTGCCCATTTAAGTTTGTAAGTTCAGTTTATGTTTTCCGAGAAGTCTGTTGCCCCTTACCCATTACTATTAGTTACCCTTGCTATTTACTTTAAAGAGAACCTTTCTTGCCTTTTGCAGCCAGCAGCAAAAGTTCCCTTACTTGAAAGGAAATACCTCCTTCTTGCCATTTTTAAAATTTTATATTTATTTATTTATGTCTTTGATTACCGGGTAAGTGCACTAATCCAAAGGACCATTTTCAGGCACGACCCAGGCCTCACAGGGTGGCACAGAACAAGAAAGAATTACAAACGCAAGACTGCTGAAAATACAAATTACAACCTGTGCAACCAAGTAACAAAAGTAAATGAGAATACAATAACAGTGATACAATCCATAGTAGGATCAAATCAACATGCAATGGGGAATGCAATACAGTAAATTAGATATGTGCAGTACAAATTACAGTGTAGACACACAATGGCAGTACCAGTCATTTGCAGAGGGAATAAATGCTTCTAGATTATAAGTATGAGACAGATGAGGGAGAGGAGCAGGAGTAGATGGGAGGTAGATGGAGCAAGAGGTCTGGGGAGGGAAGGAAATGCAGGGGAGGGGAGAGCAGAAGGGGGGGGTTAACCAGATGAAAAAAGAAGAAGGGGGTTACCCTTGGGAGCAAGAGCAATTGGCTTCAGACAACAGCCAGGTTTTGAGTTGTGATTTGAAAGTGGTGCATGTCAATCGCGTGGAGGGATGCAGGGATTCTGTTCCATAGGGAGGGGGCAGTAACCGACAGAGCTTTACCTCCCATTACGGTGGAGACTTTGGGAACCTCAAGGGGGGGGAACAGTTGACTCATGGAGACACCTTGGCACAGCCCTGGCCTTGAAGAGGGACGCCTAAGGGGACTCAACTCCGCTTTTTAGAGTGTTGTCAATGATACAACCGAGTGTGTAATCATAATGACCTTGGAGTGGGAGCCACCCTAGAGACTTGTATAAGTCACAGTTGTGGGTAGAGTAGGGGGCCATTAATGTGAAACAACATACGCTATTGTGGAAAAGAATTGTGTCTAAGCAAAGGGTGGTGGACAAAGAGAAGAAGGTAGGGGAACAGGAGTCGAGGATGGGAAGCAGGTTACTTTGAGCAATGGCTAAGCGGGCATCCGTGGGCAAGTAGTGCTTTAATCGGTAGGTGGCACCTAGTTTTTGATTCACCCTGCATACTATAATGTTCCATGTAGGAGAGGGAGGGTCAAGGGTGACACCCAAGTATTTGAAATTAGTGACATTCTGCAGGGTGGGACCAAAGGGTGAGAGCATAGAGAGGGGGGAATTGGATTTTGCAATATTTTTTATTTATTTTTATTGATTTATTTAAAAGTTGATAAAAAGAAAGTCACACTGAGCTGAGGCTCAATTCCAGGTATGACCCAGGGAGGAGAAAGGGAACAAAACTGATATACAGCAGAAGTACATAGCAATACATAGTTGTACACAGAATTAACGGTTGATACAGTTGTGCAAGCAATTGAGTAAAGGTACAGATACAGATTGGATAAAATGGTACAGCAATTAAATAAAATGGTAGAACTACAGATTGGATAAAATGGTACAGGTATAGATCGGTAGTACATGCCAAATACGAGGGCGAAATATACAGCAGTTCATAGGATGTAGGCGCAGTTACATATAGTATAGGTAGTGCTTTTGCAAAAGGAGTTTATGCACAGAAGTAAGAGCTCATTGGCACAAGGACAGGGGATAAGGGGAGGATAGGGTGAGGGAGGGGGAGGGAACTGGGGGCTAGAGGTTGAGGGGAATGGCAGAGACAAGGGGGGGCAATGCTGGAAGTGGTTTTTAATGGATGCTGTGGTTGGCAATCCACAAACAGCGAGTGGTAATGCATTCTATAGGCCAGGGAGCCAGTAGGCGAAGGTTTGTTTCCCCACGAGAGAATTCAGGGTGGCTAAGGAGAAGTAGCATGGGTTGCAGGAATATAGGGCATAGCCAGAGCAGGGGGCAGGGGCAAGTAGGGAGGAGAGGTAGGAGCGAAGAGTCTTGATCCAGAATTTGGCAATGAAGGATACACAGTGTGCTAGCTGGCGGTTGGCTAGGGAGGAGAGGAAGATATACAAACATATGAACATGCGAAGAAGCCAGCAGAAGAAGGCCATTTGGTCTATCAAGTCTGCTGGTATTGAAGGGTCCACAGCTTGAGCTGATGTCCCTGCCCTCCCTCTCCACTCCTCCCATCCTCCTTACCCATGATTCTTACCTTCCCCCTATGCCTATCCCCGCCTCTCTTAAAGTTGCTCACTGTCTTCAATGAGATGACCTCTTCCAGCAGCGCATTCCAAGTGTCTACCACCCTCTCTGTGAAGTTCTTCCTGACCTCCCTCCTAAACCTCCCACCCTCCAACTTAAGACTGTGCCCCTTTGTGATATGGTTGCCACACAGCTTAAAGAGACTCTCCTTATCAACTTTATTTATCCCTTTCAAGTACTTGAATGTCCCAATCATGTCCCCTTTCTCTCTCTCTCCTGTCTTCCAGGGAGTACATGTTCAGTGCCCTCAACCTTTCCTCGTACGCCTTGCCCTGCTGACCGGCTGTCATCTTTGTAGCCCTCCTCTGTACCTTCTCCAGCTGGTTAATGTCTTTTTTGAGGTGTAGGCACCAGTACTGAACTCCATACTCTAGATACGGCCTTACCAGTGACCTGTACAAGGACAGTATAACCTCCTCTCTTCTACTACTGATCCCTCTAGCTATGTATTCCAGCATCTTGTTTGCCTTTGCTGCTGCTTTCTTGCATTGCGTGGAGTGCTTCAGGTCACTAGTGATCATCATTCCCAGGTCCTTCTCCTCCTCTGATGCAGATACTCAGACTGTGAGACCGTGTGATATAGGTGGCAGTGATTCGTGCGGAAGGGGAGATTAGTGATGAAGTGGTAGAAGGCATGGAATAGAGAGTCAAGCTTGGCTAGGGAGGATTGGAGGGCTGCACTGTAGACCACATCAGCATAGTCAAAGGAAGGGAGGATGAGCTTGGTTATAATTTCTTTCCTGACAGCGAGGGAGAGACAGTGCTTATGCCTATGCAACATGCCTAGTTTTGGGCAGAGCTTGCTGTGGATTGAGTCAAGGTGCAGGAAGAAGTCCAGTTTGGGGCTCAAGCCAAACTCCCAGGTATTTGTAACTATCCACTGCTGAGAGTTTGGACCCATCCAGAGCATAGAAGGAGGGGGGAGAAGACACTTTGGCCAGCTTCTGGGCGGAGCCGAATGTCATCGCAATTGTTTTTTTGGTGTTGCATTTGAGAGATTTTGCTTCAAGTCAGTGCAGCATGTTCTTGAAATCTGATTGGAGGATGGATTCAGTTTGGACTAGGGAGGGTCCAAAAGTGAATAACATGGAGTCATCAGCATGCATTTGAACTTGGGAAGAGGGTCAGACAGACGGCAGATTATTTATGAAGATAGAGAAGAGCGTGGGACCAAGGATTGACTCCGGTGGGACTCCAGCTAGGATGGAAAGAGGAAGAGATTAAATTTCACCCAGCTGAATGGACTAAAACCTGTCCAAGAGGTAGGCCTTAAACCAGTTGATTGGGGGAACCTACTGAGACAAAGTCATCTAATAGGAGTTTGTGGGTGACAGAGTAGAATGCCTTGGCTAGGTCTACAAAGATTGCCAATGTCAGGTGACCTTTGTCCATAGCAGTGTGGATATGGCTGGTCAGATGGAGAAGGGATGAGGAGATGGAGTGGTGTCATCGAAAGCCAGATTGAAATGGAGTCAGAATGTCATTGCAGGACAGGAAGGAGTTTAGTCTTTTGGAAATGAGGGATTCCAGAATTTTGGAGAAGGAAGGGAGAAGCGAGATAGGCCTGTAGTTGCCGTGATTTAAGGGATCGTCCCCTTTGTGCAGGAGAATTACCTTAGCCAGTTCCCAAGCTTTTGTTAGGCATTCTGATGTGAGAAAGAGAGATTAAAAAGATGGGTGACAGCAGGAATGATGGTTGGTGCTGAGATTTTCAAGAGTTTGGGGTTAATTCCCTCTGGGCTCTGTTTGGAAGAGTTTAAGGATTTGAGGGTACGGATTACCTCTAGTGGGGTAAAGGGGGAGAAATAGGGTAGGGTGGAGGGGATTGTGAGCAGTGGGGTGGGGATTACCAGGGAGTGTGGTAAGTTGCATGGGGGGATGAGGTGTTGAGTACAGGGAAGCGAGAGGGAAGGGGGAGCCCCAAGAGTAAGGCGCAGGTGGTGAAGTAATGGTTTATGGAGGATGCAGTATCCCCAGCCCTGTCAGGGGACTAAGAGCTGGGGTGGGGAATGACAGGGGGAGCCTAGAAGGGAGTGTAGAGTCTTCCAGAAGGTGGCTGGATTGGAGCAACATAGTTTTGGGTAAGTATGGTAGATAATGTTGTCTAGGGACTTGTCGCTGTAAAAGAGAACTAAGTCGTCTGCATACGGTAGGGCTGCGCAGTTTAAGCTGTTGGCAGGGAGGAAATTCATAAATATGGAAAACAACAGAGGGCCCAGAATGGAGCCCTAGGGGACACCCATGGAGACTGGTAATTCAGGGGAAGTAGTAATTCTGATGCTTACCAGTTGGGAGCGGCCAGAGAGATAGCTCCAGGACCAAAGGGAAGTCTCATTGGAGCTGCCAAGCTGATGGAGTTTGGTATGCAGTAGAGGATGGCTGACCAAGTCAAAGGCCTTGGTCAAGCTCACAAATACTGCACCAGTGGCTTTACCCCAGGGCCCTTACTTTTCTGTGGCACAGTGGGACCAAGTTCTGCGGCAAGGCTACCATTTGCCGCAGAACTTCTGCGGCGGTGGTTTGTAATTTCTGCGGAAGTTCTGCAGCACTAACAAACTACCACATCAGTGTCAGCATGTCATCCTGACTTCACTTTCATGGCAGTGGTTATAGCAATCAGGATGGTGGAAAGCACAGTAACACTAGTTCAAACAAGCATTTGTCAATGCCGAACGTTCACTTGCAGGTATTTGCAGTGGTGTTTGGCACGTATGGTGCTTTACCCTAATGCCCTGTGCAATTGCTGGTATTTGCACAATAAAATTTCAGCATGACCTTTTTTAACCCCCATTGTGCGCCACATAGGAGGAAACACGTTTTGGGCAGGATGTGAAAAATGACAGCTGTACTGCTCATAAGGAAGTGTGGTAAAATGGCAATGCTGAAAATCTGGAGTGGAAATATTGAAAATTCACAAACCTACGAGCATGCGTGGGAACTGTGCAACGCACGCTCGTAAAACAGTCATTGTTAGGAATTTTTTCACCAAATTTTCAACACAGCCATTTTAAGATCTCTGCTCATGAACAGTGACGCGATGTTTTTTGAATGTCCCATACACTGAGTTCTGCAGCGACTGTGCCACTGTGTGTGCATGGCGAAACATCGCTTTGGGTAGGATGTGAAAAATGACAGCTGTACTCGCATAAGAAGGTGTGGAAAATGGCAATGTTGAAAATCTGGAGTGAAAATATTGAAAATTCGCAAACCTACGAACGTGCGTAGGAACTGCGCAATGAACACTCGTAAAACAGTCATTTTTAGGAATTTTGTCACCAAATTTTCAACACAGCTATTTTAAGGCCTCTGCTCATAAACAGAGTCACTGTGATTTTCTTAATGCATCCCATACATTGAGTTCGCACACTGACTGCGCCATTGTGCGCTACATGGGCGTAAACACGTTTTGGGCAGAATGTGAAACATGACAGCTGTACTGCTCATGAGGAGGTGTGGTAAAATGGCAATGTTGAAAATCTGGAGTGAAAATATTGAAAATTTGCGAACTTACGAGCCTGCGTGGCGGGAACTACGTGGCAACGCTGCGTAAAACAGTCATTTTGGAAATTTTGCACCAAATTTTCAACATGGGGTTGATCATGAAATCACCCTTCGGCCCGAATAATGCCATGACAGTGACATCATTCATGAGAAGGGTCCCAAAACCCCATGTTGAAAATTTGGTGCAAAATCAAAACATACCTGAATATGCAATAAGTTGAACCCCCATCTAGCCCATTATACAGCTTACCGGCATTTCCTCAGTTCACGGTTGGCTTTGAAGAGTGCAGGCATGTTCCGGTTCACCGAAGATCATCGTGCGAGCTCCAGAGGTAAGTATGGGGCAGAGGGGATGTGGGGAGGCAGGGTGCGCAGTGGGTGGAGTGCGGGTTGTGGGAGGGACAGGTTTTTAACTGTGAGTGGGATGTTTACCACGCTGGGGTGGGCTCCCAGCATGGTACAAGGATGGCTGGGGGCGAGGAGCCGGCGGAGATTAGGCACCCCGTCGACTCAAGCTGTGAGGGACATTTGCTGCGCTGGGGTGGGCTCTGACGTGGCAGAAAAATAACCCAGGGATATGGAGCCGGCAGAAGTTGGGCACCCGTTGGCAAACTAGCGTGGGATGTTTTCCACGCTGGGTGGGAGCCCCAGCGTGGCAGCAAGGATTTGGGGGCAGCGTGGCGGGGCGGCGTGGCGGTGTTCTGTATGACAGCTGTGGTTTTCTTTGAAAAATCACTGCTGTCATACACAGTGCCCACACCCATTGGTGCAGGACTGCACGCCTGCTCAACTGAGCAGTGGATTTAATGGAGGCACACCTCCAAAGTGTGCTACTCTCCCAAAAAGCGTTCATAGCATAACAGCGAACATAAAATAACAGACTTATAAAAATTATTTTATGCCTAAAAAACAAAACAAATCTCTCTCCCTTAAGGTCCTAGCCTGTTGCATAAATGACATATGCAGAGGGGATCTTATGTGATAAGTAAGGTATTTCTATATGCATGCTATCTATCCCACTAATGAGGTTTCCACTGTCTGTCACTTATATATTTGTATGTACTTTCTACACCACTCATGAGGTTCCCACTGTGTATCACTTATATATTTATATGCAATCTGTAACATACATACAAATATGCATGTGTGTGTGTGTGTGTGTGTGTGTGTGTGTGTGCGTGTGTGTGGTGAGAGAGACAGAGATACTGTATTTGTGTGTGTGTATATGTATATATATATAGGGGATATGACATGGCCTGACTGAAGATATCATATTTATCTTCACGAGAGGCCAATGATATCATGATGTCATTGGCCTCAAGTGAAATAAATATGATATCTTCAATCAAATCATCATATTCTGTTTATACTATGTATGTTTTGGGCTGCATTCAACAAAAGCTCCAAATGTGCACTTAATACATTCCACTACATAGAGATGTTGGCTGTTTCAACACAAATCTGCAGTATGTCTATCAGCACAACAGATGCATATGTTGTTTAAAAATATATATGTAGTTGATCCTGCTACTTTAAAATTATTATGCCAAAATGTGTCTGGATTCTGTCTAACCTTGCCCTGACCACCCCAATACAACTCTCCATAGCCCGGCCCTCAAAAGAGCAGATTACATATATTCTTAAATAAAATTGTCTCATGTTGCTGCAGTAAACTCATTGAATAATACATATCTGGTTGATCCTGCTTGCATCTTTAAACACATATGTTTAAAAAAAGATACATTATCTGAGTTGATCCTGTGATTTTGTTTTATCCAGGTACAGGTAATGCGCCATGACTCATCAGTATGCAGTCAAATGTAGCGTGACCGAGCGCAACAATATTCAAATCTCAGGTACTGTCAATTATAGAGCCTGAGCTGTAAATTGTTGAAAACGTGACCCTTTCCTAATATTGGCTATATTTTAAGAGAAGAAGCTGCCGACAACACTAAGAAGAAGAAGCGGCGGGCAGCTTCAGAACAGAGACGCCAGCGAGCATGTGTTGCTATGGCAACTGACACTCGCGCTTCCTGCTGTTATTCTGAAGCTGCGACTCACTCGCTCTTCCTCTAGTATTGTCGGCAGCTTCTTCTCTTAAAATATAGCCACCATTAGGAAAGGGTCACAGTTTCAACAATTTACAGCACAGGCTCTATAATTATGACAGTACCTGAGATTTGAATATTGTTGCGCCGGTCACGCCACATTTGAATGCGATTGATCGTCATAGTACTAATGCTGAACATGGGTGAAAGGAAGTCGAGGATCAACCAGATATGTTTAAATTATTATTTGTGTTAAGATGTAGGCAGGATCAACCAGATGGAAGAGATGTGTGGGTTTTTTTTTGGGGGGAGTTACTTGTACAGGGACAGAGGAAAGAGAGACAGGTGTGTGATGAAAAGTGAAACACTTTCACTTTCATCAGGATGACGTATAGGAACGTGGAGATAAATGTATGACGTATAGGAACATGAAGATAACAATGTTATCTTCACTGGGCAGTCTAGATTTTTTATACTCGTATTTATCCCAAAACATACGTTGTATAAATATATATATATATATATATATTTTTATTTCCATGAACTTGCATCCTCATTCATACAAGTCCCATTGGAAATGGAATAGAGGAGTTATTGCAAAACTTATTTTTCATGTCAACCTGCTTTCCCTGACACACTGCGTAACACCATCAGGCCATGACATGCATGTGAACAAATTGTGAGATACAGCTCTCTGGCCCATCACAATGTGTCCACGATGTGACAGAACACTGCACCATACCTTTCCAGGCTCCGAGCAGTGATGTGTTCCACCAGTCCTTGTGCTGCCCAGCCAGCTCCCAGAGCTAATCTCTGAACCTGAGTTGCCGGTATGGAAACACAGCATGCTATCCTCGGGCCCAACAGCTGTCCCTGTACACAACATTTCTCAATAACTTTTAGGTGATTCTGTCAACCAATGACAATATGTAATCAGTAACCCTGGCAAAAATGCGTACAGTGCAATTATTTATTTAACAGATCTAGTCTTTCAACAGGTCTACGCATTTCTGGGCATAATTACTTTATTTTTCTTAAAAATTTAGACAGCTAAATTCATTTTACCAGTTATTCATTTCAGATAGTGTCTCTATACCTAAAAGGCACAAACAGGTTTGTACAAAGTGAGGTATGGACTTAATAGGTCTGTGCTATTGACAAGGTTTTGTTTAAGTTGGCCCTAGTACAACAATGAAAGACTGAAAATTGTATTAGGCTGTAGCGCAGGATGAGCAAATATCACCATGCATGATGTGCTGTGCCACCGTCTCTGGCAGTGGGAGCTGTGGTAGATAAGTGACTGTTCATTTCTGTTGCAGAATGCAGACATTTCATTAGCTAACGTATGTTATAGCAATGATAACATCACATTCTGAACATATAGGGAGGGTTTGGATATAAAAAGAGGAGAAGGGAACCAGATTCTATGTATAAACAGAAATATTGATAAAAATCACAAGAAGAGTGAATTCTATGCACCGCATAAGTTCTGTGGTAGATTGTGTTCTATGCAAAAATCCTGCAGCCGCAGAATTTGGGGCCTTGCTTTACCCCGATCCATGTTCTTAAAGACATGATCAGTAAGGAGGACTAAGGCAGATGTAGTACCGTATTTTTTATGGAAACCATGTTGCTGATTGCACAACAAGTTATAATTGCCAAAATGGTCAGACAGTTGACGGTGAACAGTTTTCTCAAGGAGTTGGCTCAGATGGGGAAGAATGGAGATTGATCTGTAATTGTCAGAGGAAAGGGGGTCCCCTGTTTAAAGTATCAAGACAACCTTAGCAGTCTCCCAAGAATCAGGCACAGTGGAGGTGGCCAGAGCGAGGTTAAAAATGAAGGTCAGAGGTTTGGAGATGGCAGGGGCAATGAGCTTAAGTAAGGAGAGATGGAGTCCATCAGAACCTGGGCTACCCCGGTTAGGGAGACTCTTAAGAAGTTTGGTGGTATGCTCTTGGAAGATGTTCCTGAAGTAGAAAGGTGGGGGGGGGCATTGGAGGGAGAGGAGGGGATGGATGAGCCACTGGAACAAGCTCCAGGACTAGGAGGTTGCTGGGTGGGTAGTTTACTGAGGCGGGCAGTGAGGTCAGTAAACTTTAAGTTGAATGCCTGGGCAACCTCTTGCAGATCTGTCAGAGGATCAGAGGGGGAGCTTAGATGGATAACAGGGTTGTGGGACCATGGAGCATGGAGGAAGCCAAGGGAGCTTCAGAAGCAGTGATGGTTTCCTAGGCTATCACTTTGAAGTCTATGGTAAAAGTTTTGTTTCTGGGACCAGGCAGTTTGCTTGAATTTATTACACAAATGCTTATAATCATTCCAGAGGTCAGGGGTAGGATTCTTTTTGTAAGCAACCCACTTACAATCCCTTTCTTTCATAAGGGCCAAAAGTTCCTTTGTGATCCATTGGGTGCAGCCACCACTCACTCTCCCAGTAGTGAGTGGGAAGTGGCATCCTGAATCAGAAGGAGGGCAGCCAAGAGAAAACTAATTGCCAACAAGATATCTGTAAGGGAGTAGCGTGCTTTCTAGCTTATTGTGTGGACATCCTCTAAGAGGCTTGTAATGTCTGGGTTGTTAAAGTTATGGAAGGATAGGTATTTGGGGGGTGATTGGTTTTTGTGGCCCAGATAATGTAAGTAGGGGAGTGGTCACTGATGGAGTAAGACAAGGTCCCTGCCTGAAGCACCTTGTCCTCCCTTTTAGTGGCCACCCAATCAATTACAGAGTGATTCTGAGTGCGAGTGTTGTGCCTAGTGGGGATAGAGATAGTTTGTGCGAGGATGTGTTGCTTTAAAAGGTTGGCATATCCCAAAATTGTTAATTTTTGGAACTCAGTCAAGCAATGGGTGGCACCATATCTTAATATTGCACCTTTTTTTAATGAGGACACATTCCTGTTAGGTATGTACTCACTGATCCCAACCTTCTTTCAAAAGGTACAAGTAGCTATGGTTGCTATGGTCACTAAACTGCTAATACTTCGACATTGGAAGGATGACTGGAAACCTTCATTTAAGGAATGGTGGGCTGAAGTTCTCTATGCTCTAAATGCAGAGAGATGTGTAGCCCGGTTTTTTCATACTATTGAGAGATTTCAGAATTGCTGGGGTGACTTCCTGGTATGCCTTAGAAACAAATTTGGTTATTAACGTAAATCTCAACCGTTTATTTTTTCTCTTTCTCCCATTGGTCTCCTTATAGGAGTCCTCTGGGGCAAAGTTTTTTTAACTGATAAACTTGATTTCCCAGGATAGGTTGCGTGTCCTGATATACCCTTTTTATTGGCATTTTTTTTTCTATTTTCTCCCCTATGGTATGTTTAATATTTCCTTGGTAATATTTTTTCTGTCAGGTCTTCCTTCCCTCCCTCTCTATAGTATAGCCTCTTATTCAGTTAATGGGGATGGACTTGTGCTGGTGCTTTTGTCTTTTCCCCTTTATAAAGGTATCTTAGTGTTTGGGTAGAGCCATCGTGGCCATTACTCAGTTTGTTACCCTTAGTAGGGGACAGTAAGGTGACTGCTGCGGGTTAGGGGGGAGTTGGGTGGGGAGGGGTGGGCTTGTGTTGCTTTATGTATATTTTCTTTGTTTTAGGTGTTTTATGTATTTTTGCTTTTGCTGTATAATTACCAGGTATTATCCACTCATGGCAAGTGTTGAATTTTGTTTACGTTAAGAAAAATTAAAGTTAATTGCAAAAAAAAAAAAAAAAGGTTGGCATAGTCAGCTTCCTTGGTACTTAACCAGTTATGGTTGAAGTCACCCAGGAGAATGGTGTCCCTGGGAGGGGAGAGTTGGTCCAGCCCAGACAGGTGATTAATTAAACCTGGTGTGCCCCCAGTTGGGGGGTTGTAGCAGCAACAGTTCCATGTCATAATGGTGATCGCAAAAGAACAATCACCATTAGAGTGAGTGTACATCACCGAAAAGCACAATGGCAATGTACACTTACGGGTGACAACACATCATACTAACATACTAACATACTAAAATGCCAGCAGAATAGGCCTAACAGTCTTTCGTGTCTGCTCGTTTGGTCAGCCCCCACCCTGGGTACTGACCTTGCTGTCCCCCTCGCCTTCTCTGGCTTCTCCCTTCCCAGTTCCGGATATTCTTGCTGCATTGGATTTTGCTTCCAGAACCCTTCCCTTGTACCTGTCCCACCCCCTCTTGAACCCCTCCACTGTCTCTGCCTCCACCAGCCCCCTAGGTAGTGCATTCCATGGCTCCACCACCCTCTCAGTGAAGTAGCACCTCCTCCTTTCTCTCCTGAATCTTCCCCTCCAGCTTCCACCCATGCCCTCTAGTGGCCCTTCCTCCTTCCTGAAGCACCCTGACTGTTCCTCCCTATTTACCCTCTTCATGTACCTGAAGACCTCTATCATGTCCCCCCGGTCCCTTCTCTCTTCCAATGTGTACATATTTAGCTCTTCGAGCCTCTCCTCATAGGTCCTGTCCCCCAAGCCCCAAATCATTTTGGTTGCCCTCCTCTGGACCCTCTCCAGGAGGTTAATGTCCCTCTAAGTGTGGCCTCCAAAACTGCATGCAGTACTCCAGGTGCGGCCTCACCAAGCAGTTATACAGAGGGAGTATCACTTCCCTCCTTCTGGAGGTGATCCCCCTAGCAATGCATCCCAGCATCCTGTTGGCCTTGGCTGCTGCCCTCCTACAAGTCTCAGAGTTGTTCATCTTGACATCCACCACCACCCCCAGGTCCCTCTCAGCCACTGAGACTTGTAGTATCCCCCAGGGTGTACACTTGGCCTGGGTTTCTGGCCCCCAGGTGGAGTACCTTGCATTTCCCTGCATTGAACCTCAGCTTCCACTTTCTAGACCATCTTTCCAGAGCCTCCAGGTCCCCCTGCAGGGCCACCCTCCCATCCTCCCCATCCACCACCACCCCCAGTTTCGAGTCATCTGCAAAGAGACTCATCTCCTCCTGATTCCTGTCCTTATGTCAGATACGTGGGCGTTGAACAGAAGGGCCCAAGACTGATTCCTGTGGGACCCCACTAATGACCTCATTGGGGATGAGACTATCCCACAACTACGACCCTCTGGGTCGGTCCTGGAGCCAATTGCTATCCATCTGATCATCTGGTTTCCCACCCCATTTCTCTAGCTTATCCAACAGGCCCATGTGAGGAACAGAGTCAAATGCCTTGCTGAAGTCTAGAAAGAGGACATCCACTGGTCTACCCAGGTCCAAGGCACTTGTCACCCAGTCATAGAACTCCACCAGGTTTGTCTGACACGATTTCCCCGGATGAATCCATGCTGTCTATCGTCCAGGCACCCTGACTTATCCAGGTCTCCCCCTAGCCTCTCCTTGACAATGCCCTCCATCACCTTGCCCACCACTGATGTCAGGCTGACAGGCCTGTAGTTCCCTGCCACCTCCCTTGTGGATAGGCACTACATGCACCACCTTCCAGTCTTGGGGCACCCACCCTGTCCTCAGAGAGATGGTGAAAAGCTCTGCCAGGGGTTTCACCAGGACATCTGCAAGTTCCTTCAGCACTGTAGGATGTAATTTATCCAGCCCCGGTGCTTTCTCCATCTTAAGGGAGCTGAGGGCTTCCCTCACTCTTTCTGCTGTGATTTCCACTTCTGGTACCTCTTCTCCCTGCTTAGCCCTCCCCACACCTGCCAGTGATGCCTCCCCCTCTCCCCAGACCTGCCGATCGGTGAGGGTCCCCCCCTTCTCATTATCTCTGTCTCCTCCCATGTATGATGCAGCACCCCCATTTTCCCTGGTGAAAACTGAGGTGAAGTACTCATTTAGTACCTCAGCCTGCTCCCCCAGGTCTTGTGCCCATCTCTCCCCTGATTTAATCCTGCTAATCTGCCCCTTCACCTTTCGTCTTTCCCCAATGTATCTAAAGAACCCCTTTTTCCCTCTCCTAATTTCCCTGGCCTGGTTCTGCTCCTTCCTTGCCTTAGCCGCCCTCACCACTCTAGTGGCCCTTCTAGCCATCAGCTCGTACTCCCCTCTATCCCTTTCATTCCTTGAGCACTTGAATTTCTTATAGGCTGCTTTCTTTCCCCGCACCACCTCCTGGACCTCCCTGGTCCACCAACAGGGTTTTTGGGCCCTACCGCATTTACGTCTTACTCTTGCACAGGTGCTGGTAGCATCCTGCACCCCTCTTCTGATGATTTCCCACCTACTATCAGCCTCCATGTCTGACCCAATCCCATCCAAATGCTCCTTAAGGATCCTTCCCATTTCCTTAAAATCCGCCCCCCTGAAGTCAGTTACTTCCGTCTTTGTGCAGCCTTCTACCCCTCCTAGGTCCAGGCAGAACCAGACCGTGGCATGGTCACTCCCCACCAATGGGTCCCTTACCTCCAGGCCCCCAATCTGGTCACTGTCTGCCAGGACCACATCCAGTACCCATGCCTCCTGGTCGGTTCCTTCACCTGCTGAGTTAGGAATCGTCTTGAAAGACATCCAACAACCTCTGTTCCCTGGTCACAGAGGATGTCCTAGTCTCCCAGTCTGTTCCTGGCATGTTTAAGTCCCCTAACACCACCACCGTTCCTCTGCCCAGTCTGCAGTATCTCCTAACATCTGCCACCAGACTGTCCTCCAGCTCCTCCGCCAGGGCAGGGCGTCTATACACCACTCCTATTTTTAGTCTCTTGCCCCCCCTTGTTATCAAGGTGACCCAAATCGCCTCCACGGTTCCCTCCGCCTCCTCTACTCCCCCTATGCCAATGCAGTTTTTGACTATCATTGCTACCCCTCCTCCCCTTCCCTCCCCCCTGTCCTTCCTGAACATAGTGTAACCCTCCAGGTTCAGGTCCCAGTCATGTCTTGCAGTGGCCCAAGTCTCAGTGACCGCTGCCACATCCACTGCTCCCTCAGTTAACATCACCTGGAGCTCAGGCATTTTATTGCCCAAGCTCCTGGCATTTAGCAGGACTACCTTCCACCCTTTCCCTACAGTTCCATTTCCCCTGCTCGTGTTCCCATGGGGATTCTGTTTTCTCCTGGTCTGCACTTTGCCAGTTGGCCTTTTCCTGCAATCTTCCTGGTCCCCAGGGGGGGTGGAGACAGAATCCCTCCTTTATTGGCACCCCCTTGACAGCCTTTTCTCCCATCCCACCCCCGTTCACAAGTTTAAACCCCACTTTTCACCAGTGAACTCCTCTATTTTCAACTTAAGGATTCCCCTCCCCTCCAAATTGAGATGTAGTCTATCTCTAGCATACAGCTCCTTATCCTCCCAGGTCTCCCCCCAATCCCCCATCAACCCATACCCTCTGGCCTCACACCACTCCCTGAGCCACTGGTTTATCTAATTTTCCTTTGTGTTTCCCCACTAGCCCTTGGCACTGGCAGGATTTCTGAGAAGGAAACTGTGCATCCTATGTCATGACAGACCCTGGCGAGCTCCCTGAATCTTGCCTGTATCTCTAGCTCGCTATTTCCCTCAATGTCATTTGTACCCAGGTGAACCAGTATGTCTGGTGAACCCCCACAGTCCTTTGCCAGCTGATATACCTTGTGCTTAGCCCTGTGCACCATTAGTCCAGGGAAGCATCTTGTTCTAACTGGCCAGGCTTCTCCCTCCTTATCCCATTTGATACCCCTGATCATAGAATCCCCAGCAGAACACTCCGACCACTCCTTTTCTTCATTCCCCCTTCCATGTCCCTCATCCTTTCTACCGGCCCCTCCACCCAGCTGGCTCCTTGTTCCTCCCCCTATCTGGGTGCCACATGCCACCCCCTCCTTATTTACCATGGCCACCCCTCCAATCCTATGCCTCTCCTCCTCCTGAGTCTCCTTCTGTACCTTGCTAACTCCCCCCTCACTGTTCACAACTGGTCCTTCTCCCCCATCTGCTAAACTAGCCTGGCTCATCCTCCCTTCCTTCCTGTCTCCATTTAGTTCCTCCTTGCTCGTCGTGCTCCCCTGGCCTAAACCCTCAGCTCCCTTTACTGAATCCTCCTTGTACTTCTGGTCCTTCTCCTTTACCTTTCCTCCCAACTGGTCCTTCTCCTTGCGCTTTCCTCCCTCTTCCCCCCTGCCCATCCTGCTCTGATTCACTGCTCCCCCCATTCTCCTGCATTCCAGGTCCCCTGTCAAGTTAAAATGGTATTTATGCAGGGGGCCTCCCCTCACCCCCATGGGAGCTTTCCCTCCACCCCTGATGAAATATAACCAACTCCAGGAACTGCAAATCAGGGAGGGGGAGACAGTTTGAAAAATTAAAAAAAACACCACGGCAGCAATAAAATATTCCCCAGTCCTCAGCCCCAAACCCAGTACCTGCTGCACCGAAGCTAGCCACCCTCACCACCACACCACACAGCTAGTTCAGTGGCAGCATGGCACACTACCCCACACACACCCTTTTCCCTCTCCCTCCACTTCTTTCCCCCATCTCTCCCTTTCGGTCGCCCTCCCTCACTCATTCTTACTGTTGCATTCGCATTCTGTCGCTACCCTTACAGGGTCGCTCTTTTGAAAGTCACTCATTTACAGTCACTATAATCACTGGATACCAGCAGCAATCTATGAAAATATTTTTAGATGAACCCAGGGTCAACTCGGAGAAGAGCCACTCACTGTGGGAGTCGGGTCAGAGGAGAGAATTTGGGTGGCTGATAAGGGTTCACTAATGTATAGTGCGGCATCACTTCCATTCTTTTCCCCCTTGGCCCCTTAAGGAAGGGAAGAGATGAAAAAATTACTCACCTTAGTAATCTTGTTTCTTCCAATGTATTCTTCCATATTCAGAACTCTCTGCAGTTAGCCTGCTCAGTAGAACTGCCCGGAGAATAGAATTATATTCTAATGATGGAATCATTGGCACATGACAATTATTCAAACTGCTGACCTCATCTACTGCATGTTCTATCAATGTCTCAGATTTCTAGGAAGCCCACAAGGCAAACTATTTAAAAAATATTCAAGCTTAAATGCTGCTTGATACAGCATAACTATACTCTATGCCTATATACTAAAGTTGATACTAATGATTATGGTATCAGTCCTACCTCAAAATAACCAGAATCAAATGGGAAAAAGAAAGGTAAGATACCCCCCCCCCACAGCATTAAAGGCAAATGTGCCTATGTTTGGGACTGCCAGGTAAGAAGACCATTCAGAGGCTCTGGTTCTGGAAGGGGATGTAGGGAGGGAGAGATATGAATATGGAAGAATACACTGGAAGAAACAAGATTACTAAGGTGACTAATTTTTTCTTCTAACCCCATCTATTCTTCTCATATTCATAACTGCAGACTTCAAAGCAGTACCTATTGAGGTGGGCAGAGAACCTACTTAGGAAAAAGTCTCTGCAGGACTGCTGTGCAAAACATGGCATCACTTCTGGACTGCAAATCCAAACTATAATGTTTAGCAAAGGTGTGTACTGTTCTCCAGGTAGCTGCCTTATAGATCTCCACTGAAGGGGATATCTTTAGAAGCTGCTATAGAGGCAGCTGTGCCCCTAGTAGAGTGGGCCCTGAGACCTGCTGGGGCCTGTTTTCCATATTTTGTGTGACAAAACTGAATGCATTAAACTGCCCAGTAAGAGATTGATCTCTTGGAAGCTGGGGTGCCCTTTCCCACAGCCCCATAAGTGAAAAAAAGTTGTTGTTTATCACCTCTGTGATCCTTAGTGCGGGTCAAATAATAACTCAAAGCCCTTTTCACACTGTCACACGCTCCTGAACTGGCATGTTCTGTGAAGAAGACTGGCAGTGTCATGGACTGATTTAAGTGGAAATTAGAAACCACCTTAGGAAGAAACCTCCTATTAGTTCGAAGTACTACTTTATCATTATGAAACGATAAATAATCCTTTTCCACACATAATGCTTGCAATTCACTTATTCTCATAGCATAGTTATTGCCACCAAAAACACAGTTTTACAAGTGATATACTGCAAGTGTGCTGATGACATTGGCTCGAATGGAGGTTTCGTGAGCTGAGCAATGCAAATGTTCAGATCCCATTCAGGGACTGGCTCTTTAATAGGAGGATGTAAGTGACATAGCCCTTTAAAGAATTTTTTGAAAATGGGATTAGATGCAAGGGAAGAAAAAAATTACTCATCTTAGTAATTGTGTTACTTCTAATGGAGTCTTGCTGTATTCTGACATAAGCAGATAGCCCCAGCACTTGAACTACCCCGGAGAGGAAAGAGTTAACTATATGCAGGCAGCATAGAACATTAAGCTCGAGCTCGGTTTCAGACCTCTGTCTGCAGCACTTCAAAGTGTAACTGTCTGATTCTTACGAGCTATTACTAATTAACTATACTTCTATAGTGGAAATTGTAAAGGAACATAAGCCAATAGGCAATAGATTGGGATCCCCAAAAGACTCAAGTCGAGAACCCAAAATAAATAACCAGGTAGTGAACCAACATATAACTATAAAAAACAACATAACAATAACCCACTTTCCCTTCTAGAAAGGAGGGGTGCCAAGTACACCCTTGAGGTGCAACACTGTACTTGCCAGCCCACTTCCCAAAAACAAGTTCTGAGAGGGGATGCAGGGAGGGAGGTCAGAATACAGCAAGACTCCATTAGAAGAAACACAGTTACTAAGGTGAGTAATTTTTTCTTCAAACAACATGAAGTCTTTCTGTATTCCGACATATGCAGACTACCAAGCAGTACCGCCATGGGGGGGGGTACTGAACCTATTTTGGGAATAGGCTCTGCAGTACTGCTGTTCCAAACAGAGAATCACTCCTAGCCTGGATATCCAGAGAGTAATGCTTGGTGAAAGTATGGACAATTTTCCAGGTGGCTGCTTTGCATATCTCTAGTAAAGGTATATCCCTGGCAGCAGCCAGAGAAGCATCTGTACCCCTAGTCGAATGAGCCCTCAGGCCTGAGGGAGGTGCTTCCCCTAGCTTGTCATAGCATAATTGTCCACCTGGCAGTAGTTCTCTTAGTAGCAGGCCTACCTTTTCCCACTTCACCATAAGTGAGAAACAATTGGGGACATTCATTCCTATGTGCCTTAGTATGCTCAATGTAGTAGCTAAGGGCCCTCTTAACATCATAACTACGTAATCTTCTTTCTCCTGAAGAGGAATGATCAGTGAAAAACACAGGAAGAGACATGGACTGGTTCAGATAAAAATCTGAGACCACTTTGAGTAAGAACCTCCTGTTGGTTCTAAGGACCACCTTATCTCTATGGAATAAGATAAAATCTGACTCCACTGACAGGGCTTGCAATTCACTAATATGCCTGGCAGAAGTGATAGCACAGTTTTCCAGGTCAAATACTTGAGTTTGGCTGAAGCCAGAGGCTTGAAAGGGGGTTGCATGAGCTGAGCAATGCAAACATTAAGATCCCAAGCAGGGGTAGGGTCCCTAAAGGAAGGGTTGGTATGAACCAAACCTTCAAAGAACTTACAGAAGACAGGGCGAGATGCCAGAGAAGATGCCTTCCCTGCTGACAGGAATGCAGATACAGCTGCTAAATGAACTTTTAAAGTGGCTGGCCTGAGGCCTAGGCCATTAAGATGAACCATGTAATCCAGAACTGTAGCCAGATCAGCAGTATCTGGTAAAATATCCTTATTGGAACACCAAATACTGAATCTCTTCCATTTGGAATTATAAGTTTTTCTGGTGGCAGATTTTTGAGAGGCCTTGAGAATAACCAGCACCCCCTGAGACAGGCACAGACCTGCATACTCTAACTCTTCAAGAACCAAGCCCTGAGGTTGAGAGACTGAAGGTTGGGGTGCAAGATTCTTCCCTGAGAGGAGGTTAGCAGATTGTGCCTCTTGGGGAGAGATAGGGGAAGATGGACTGCTAGGGACAACAACAGAGGATACCAGGGCTGTCTGGCCCAGTCTGGGGCAATCAGGATCACCCTGCATGGTTGTGACCTGATCTTGACCAGGACCCTAAATAACAGAGGAAAGGGAGAAAAGGCATAAAGGAATTTGCCAACCCCCCAATCCAGAACCAGAGCATCCAGGGGAATTGTGCCCAGGACTGGAGGCCTGCAACAGAAAAGAGGAAGTTGATGATTGTCTGGGGCTGCAAAGAGATCTATCTCTGCAGTGCCCCACCTGGAGAAGACTACTTTCAGTATGAGGGGGTCTTGGGCCCATTCGTGGTGGCCCTGAGATATTCTGCTCAGGGCATCGGCTAGCACATTGTCCTTCCCTGGTAGATGGACTGCAACTAGGGTTGCTTGCAGGGCATAAGCCAGAGACCATATATTCATGGCTTCCATGCACAAGGCTGTACACCAAGTGCCTCCCTGATTGTTGATGTACCACACGGCAGTGGTGTTGTCTGTCTTGACCTGAACCACTTTGTTCCTCATTGAGTCCAAGAAAGCTTGGAGGGCTAGAAATACTGCCCTGAGTTCCAGAAGATTGATATGAAGTAGAGACTCCTGAGGAGACCAGACACCTTGTGCTGTAAGGGCTCTCAGGTGGACTTCCCAACCCAGAAGAGAGGTTAGTACCACTGAATGAGTCTAACTGATGAATGGGATTCCTTGTCTGAGATTGTCCTGATCCAACCACCATTGAAGAGCTTGGACCAGAGTCTGAGTCACTGGAATCAATTTGGTTAAAGGATCTTTTTTCTGGGACCAAAAGGACCTCAGGTGGAACTGAATGTCCCTCATTTGAAATCTGGTTCCCTGTACCACCACAGTGGAAGCTGCCATGTGGCCCAGGAGCTGAAGAAAATGTCTTGCTGGTTGAGACACCAGAAGGTGGAAAGTAGAAGCAAGATCTGTAAGGGTCTTCACCCTTGCCAAGGGGAGAAAAGCCTTTGCCTGCACAGTATACAACTCTACCCCTATGAAGGTGAGGAGTTGCACTGGTTCAAGAACCGACTTTGGCAGACTGAGAAGAAAACCTAGAGAAGTGAGCAGCTGTTGAGTAACTTGTAGGCCTGACTTGACTTGGTCTGAAAACTGCCCCATGATGAGCCAGTCATCCAGGTATGGGAATATGGAGATCCCCTGTCTCCTGAGGAAGGCTACTACTACTGCTAGGCACTTTGTGAACACCCTTGGAGTTGATGTTAGGACAAAGGGCATTGCTCTGAACTGATAATGGCCTGAAGGCAATTCAAACCTGAGGTACTTTCTGTGGGAGCACCTAATTGGGATGTGAAAGTAGGCATCCTTGAGGTCCAGGAAACTTGCCAATCCCCTGGCCTTAGAGAGGGAAGAATTACTCCCAGAGTCACCATTTTGAATTTTTGTTTTAAGATGTGCTTGTTTAGATATCTTAGGTCTAGGATGGGCCACCACTCCCCTGTCTTTTTAAGGGCAAGGAAATATCTGGAATACAGACCTTTTCCCCTGTGCTGAATAGGAACTCTCGCTACAGCCCTGAGAGTTAGCAGAGAGGAAACCTCTGCTTCTAAAGCAGTGGTCTTGGAAAGGTTTGCGGGTGGAAAGAATCTGTTCCTCAATTTTGGGAACTTTGCAAAACTGAGGGCAAATCCCTGACTTACTACCTCCAGGACCCACTTGTCTGAGGTAACAGACTTCCAGGCCTGGAAGTAGTAAGCCAGCCTGCCTCCTACTGGGATTGGGGAGTCGACCCGGGCTGACACATCAGGGTGTCTGCTTGGCAGGAGCCTTGGACTGAGAGGAGGATGCAGCCCTGCTCATCCCCCTCCTACCTCTCCCTCTGACAAACCCCCTCTGTGGAAAGGAAGAGGAGGCCTGTGCTTGGTAGAAAGGCCTATGAAAAGGCCTGCCCCTGCACCTAGACTGCTGCTTCTGAGAAGTTGCCTGCCTTTCCTTGGCCTGTGCACTCCTGTAGGTGGTCCGATACTTGTCAATTTTTTTCATGTAATTCTCTGTCTGCTCCCCAAACAGAGAATTACCCACCACAGAGAAATCCATGGCCTTAGCCTGGGTGTCCTGTGAGAGGCTAGTACATCTGAACCAAGCAAACCTCCTAAGAGACACAGATGTAGCCATGACTCATGATGCCGCATCATCATCATCCACAGCAGCATGAAATTGCATTTTGGATGCCTCAATCCTATCGGCAGCCACCTCCTCCAACACCTTGGCTAGCTGGGGGAGGCCTGTTTAGCCAGTGCCAGTACAGTGTCCCATCTAGACTTCTGGTATCTGGCTATATAGGTCATATAATTATCCTGCCTGAGTCCCAAAGAGGATGCTAAGTACTGTTTTTTTGGCCATAGCATCCACCTTCCTAGAGTCTTTATCTGGGGTGTGTGAAGCCAAGCCAAGGATTTATTGAGGGGAATAGACAATCTCTTGGACTCTGGGATGTCCATCATTTTCACAAAATCAGGCTCCTCTTGTTCCTCGACAGCTTCAACCAAGGGAAGCCAGAGGGTATCAGCCACTTTCTTATAGAACAAATAGTGGGATGGGGACTCAGAAAGCCTGAGAGGGGAAACTTTAGAAGGCCTGTCTGGAGAGATGTCCAGTTCAATGGGCTCATCCAGATCTTCATCACCGTTATCCTCATCATCATTGTCTTGTTCTTCCTCCCCCTCCCACTCTGGTTCATAAAATTCATCTGGAACATATTCACATATTGGTATGAATGATATGGAAAGGAAATCTTTATGTACATTTCAAAGCGATGTAGAGGAATTAGTTCAGAAACTTCAGGAGAAAAATAGTGAAATCTTAATTTCAGAAATGTTACCTGAACCTAGATCGTCTGCTTATAAAGTCAAGAAAATAGCATTAACAAATGCATGGATGAATAAGTGGGCAAAAGTACAGGGGCTATCATTCATCAAACATTTGGATACATTTAACAATAATAAAGAACTTTACTGTAGAGATGGTCTACATCTGAGTTTCAGGGGAAGTAGAATTCTTGGGAACCGTCTACGCAAAGAGATTGATGGAATTTTAAACTGAATAGAAGAGGGACGAGGGGAGTTCAGAAACCATTACAAGTACCATCACTCAGAAACAAAAAGATAGGTGCCAAGACAAATGTCTTGATGTTTAATGCTAGAAGTCTAAATAAAGACAAACCGGCGGAGTTAGAGGTTTTTCTTGAGAGTAATGATATAGGGATAATAGGTGTAGTAGAAACATGGTGGAACTCAGATACAGAATGGAATCAACAGCTTTCGGGGTATCAACTATATAAAAAAATAGAACATCTAAGAAAGGGGGAGGAGTAGCTATATATGTCAGGGATGGAATCGTTCAAAATATTTGCACAGATGAGGATGGAGGTAATATTGAAGTAATATCTGGAGATATTACAGGTTTGAAGGGAAATCCATTCAAACTAATAGTTTTTTATAGACCACCTGGCACTACAGTAGGGGACACTGAATGTTTCATGGACAAGGTCACTACCTTGGCAGAAGATACCGACATACTGTTAATGGGGGACTTAAATATTCCTGAAATGGAGTGGGGCAGCAATAAACAAGACAATTCACTGGGTTTACAAATAAATGAAATACTTACTGCAGCTGGCATACAACAATGCGTAAATGGGCCAACTCGGGGTGATAACACCTTGGACGTCATCTTAACTAATATATTTAGTGATATTGAAAACATTAGTATATTAGTAATAGGTTCAAGTGACCATGGAACTGTTATGTTTATAAATAAATAAGATGAATAAAGCAACCAAAGGAAAAACAGTTCATATTATGTATAATAAGGGCAATTTTTAGGGGACAAGAAAAGAAATGAGTGAAATAAATTGGAATAGAATGTTGAACACACTATCTATAGAGGAATCATGGGAATCATTTGTTAACATAGTAAATAATATGACAGCCAAATATATTCCTAGTAGGGAAGTATACAATAGTAGGGAAAAAAAAACATCATGGATCAATAATAAAATTATTAAACTTTGTAAAAAGAAAAAAATATTATTTAGACAAATGAAGCAGACTAAGACATCAAATAGGCAGGTTAGGTATAGAAAGATATTACAGAAAGTTAAGGTTGAAATTAGAAGTGCAAAACAACAATTGGAACACAAACTTCCTACATC
The DNA here is from genome assembly GCA_016271365.2 of Neoceratodus forsteri. NCBI lineage: Eukaryota > Metazoa > Chordata > Ceratodontiformes > Ceratodontidae > Neoceratodus > Neoceratodus forsteri. The sequence continues at coordinate 1,364,744,121 of CM028132.1, forward strand.
TAAAAACAATACAAAGAGTTTTTTTTTTATATGTGAACAACAAAAGGGGGAATAATAACCCCATGGGACTCCTTCTTATTGATGGTGTAACAATTGCTGAACCTGAGGAAATGTGTTAAGAATTTAGCAAGGCATTTAGTAAAGTGTTTGTCAAGGATACTTGTAAGATAGATAATAGTAAGGAAGTATTACACAATGAGGTTCAAAGGGATATAGTTACTCTAGAAAAAGTAGTTGAGAGAATATCTAAACTCAATATAAACAGGTCAGCAGGCCTAGATGGGGTGCACCCTAAATTTATCAAAGAGCTTGTAGATGTGCTAGCACCCACTATCACTATAATAGGGCAAAAGTCCTTGGATGAAGGGTACGTACCAAGGGACTGGAGAACAGCATATGTGGTCACAGTGTACAAAAGGGGAAGTAGAGCAGAGGTAGCAAACTACTGTCCGATAAGTTTGTCATCAGTGATTTGTAAAATTATTGAAAGTGTAATATATGAGGAAATTGAAATATATAACTCAAGTACGGAGTTGTTAGACAACACCCAACATGGTTTTGTTAAGAAACGATCACGTGAGACTAATTTAATTAGTTTCTACGAACATGTTGGAAAATTGTTAGATCAAGGGAACAATGTAGACATGGCTATGCTAGACTTTAGCTGTGCTTTCGACACGGTTCCTCATGGCATGGTGATTGAGAAACTGGCAAACCTGGGAATTGATAGAATCACTGGATGGATCAGACATTGGCTGATGGACAGAACTCAATTGATTAGGCTACAGGGCTTTCTGTTGGATGAGGAAAGGTTGACGAATGGTGTACCGCAGGGGTCCGTGTTGGGACCGCTGCTGTTCAGCATTTTCATTACTGACCTATGTCTGACAGATGGGAATAAAATTATTAAGTTTGCAGATGATGTAAAGATAGGAGGGAGTGTTAATACCTTCGAAGATAGGTTAAAATTTGGTCAATACCTACTTTTTATATCAGAGTGGACGAATAAAAATAAAGTGAAGTTTAACCTTGACAAATGTATCATAATTCACATAGGGAAGGAAAACATATTGCAGGACTATTACACACAATGTGTAAAGTTTAAGGAGTCTGTTTGCTAAAAGGATTTAGGGGTATATATTAGTTCTGATTTAAAGAAGGCATCCCAATGTAAAGTAGTAGCAAACAGGGCCATGCACTTGGTTAACTGTATTAGAAGAAGTTTTCAATCAAGAAGTGAAAAGGTGATATTGCCATTGTATAAATCATATGTGAGACCGCATCTGGACTACTGCTACTCGCTCTGGAGTCCTTACTTGAGAAAAGACATAAATATGATTGAAAAACCACAAAGGGCTTGTACTAAACTTATAAAAGGGACATATCATATGAAGAAAGACTGAAGGCACTAGGGTTGTGGTCAATGGACATCAGACATGCTAGGGTTAATTTGCTCCTGTTGCATAAAATCCTTGGACAAGAAAGATTAAAAAACGATCTCGGTCTTCGGTTCAAGGTACTGCACTACAACTTAAGGGGGCATAAGTTTCAGATACAAGAACTTTGTAGACAAGGCTGAGACATTTTAGTTTTGGACTGAGAGTTGTCAGACTATGGAATAGATTGCCTGCTGAAATAGTAGCGGCCTCTAGCTTCCTTGCTTTTAAAACAAGTTTGGATAGATATATAACAGTTTGTAACCTCGGTTTCCTCCACTGAAACAGTGGGGACATCCCATATGGGCTCGTGCCTTCTGGATGTCTTAAAAACCCAGTATGAAACCCAATGTGAAACCGGGGGAACCGACTGAACCAAGCACCTACCGAGAGGCACCAGATCGGATGGAACCGGACGGAGCAATTCCATAATACTTATCGCCCTGGCTATTTCTTCGGCGGTTGGATTATGCGGTTCTGGATCTGAACCAGCTGATTTCCTCTTGCGCTTCGATGGAACTGACTCCTCAGGTTCGGATCTCCTCATGCCTGAGGGAGTATCACCCAGGTCAGTGGGCACTCCCTCAGATCTGGTAGGAACCGAACCGGGCTGGCCATCCGGATTAGCGGACTTCTCAGCCTCCTTTTCCCTGAGCCTACCCAACCTCTTTTCTAGGGTGGCCTTTAGGAAATGTTTACAAGTTTGGCAATCTGAATCGAGGTGGTCAAACCCCAGACAATAAACACAAATGGTGTGAGGGTCTGCCTCAGCAAAGGCATCCCCATACTCACCACAGTGTTGAAACCCAGTGGGACCGTTTTTTTTCTTGGGTTTCTCAGACATGGGCAGGCTACAAACTTACCCTTTACAGCTTATTAGCCAGGTAAGACCCTCCTATCGGTTACCAACCGTGTTACAGGTCATGGAAAAAACATGTAAAATCACAGTTTTTTTAAACTGATAGGAACCGGTGCCTCACACTAAACAGAAAGAAAAATAAGAAACTCTAGAATAATCGGTTCCAAACTGGACCTATCCGCAGGTTTTTACAATTTCCACAGAAATATAATAATTCTAACCTTACAGTTCACTACCTACAACACTTACAGTACTGCAGACAGGGATCTGAAGCCCAAAATAATGACAAATAGATGATTAAACCGACTGATTCTTAACCGAACCAACCGTAGCGAAGGAGCAATCTCCGGAGCGACTGAACAGTTAGGCAGAGTAAAGAATCTGACGGTTACACTTGGAAGTGCTGCAGACAGAGGTTTGAAACCCAGCTCAAGCTCAACATTCTATGCTTCCTGCATAGAGTTAACTCTTTCATTTCCGTGGCAGTTCAAGTGCTGGGGCTAACTGCATATATCAGAATACAGCAAGACTTTATGTTTGAAACATTTTTCCCTGCAGAAATAAAAGTTGAAATTGATGCTGATTGCACCTTCAGAGATGTATGTTTCAGATCTTGTGAGTGTAACTCAGTCAGATATTCTAACAGCACTGGGATTTCTGCCAGGGAGGGAGAAATATTCTTGGCATCACACAAAATAGAAAACCTTTTCCATTTTGCATTATAGGTTTTCTTAGTAGATGGTTTTCTATATCCTTTTAGGATATCCAGAACAGCTTGAGAAAGTTGTAAGTTTGCAAACTCTAAGTCCTCAAGAGCCAGACCTTGAGCCTGAGAAACCAGAGGTTTGGGTAAAGGATCTTCCCTTGATGGGAAGTTAATAGATTGAACCTCCTGGGTAGCAGGGTTGGTCTGGACACTGACATTGACAGCAGAAGGGGGGTACAATGGCTGCCTGGCCCAGTCTGGTGCTATCAGTATCATGGACGCAGGCTGTGACCTGAGTTTGAGTAGCACTCTGAAGATGAGAGGGAAAGGAGGAAAGGCATATAGATGCCTTCCTGACCAGTCCAGGGCTAGATAATCCAGGGGAATTGTACCCCTAACTGGTGGCCTGCAACAAAATAGGGCAACATGCCTGGTTGATCCTGCTTAAGGCATCTGCCAGGGTATTGTCCTTTCCTGGTACATGACTGGCTTGCAAGGAAGCTTTTAGTGAGTAAGCCAGTTCACAGATGTTCATGGCCTCTGTGCACAGGGGATCCGACCTTGTTCCCCCTTGCTTCTTTATGTAGAACATTGTAGTGGTTTTGTCTGTTCTGACCTGCACCACCTTGCCCTGTATCAACTGGGAAAAATATTTTAGAGCCAGAAACACTGCTCGGAGCTCTAGCAGATTTATGTGGAGGAGAGATTCCACACTTGACCAAGTGCCATGGGTAGTGTGCTCTCCTATATGAGCACCCCATCCTAACCGAGAAGCATCTGTTGTAAGAATGACTGAGGGATTTTCCCTCTGAAAGGGAACTCCTGCCTTTAGATTGTGGACATCTGTCCACCACTGAAGGGACTGGATCACAAATTTTGTTACAGGAATCAATTTTGACATAATGTCTTTTCTTAGGCACCAGTGTGCCTGTAGATGAAACTGGATGCCCCTCATTCGAAGTCTTGCTCCCAAGACCACTCCTGTTGCTGCAGCCATGGGTCCCAGTATTTGCAAGTGTCTTCTTGCTGAGCATGGCATTCCCAACTTGAATGAGGCAATCAGTTGCAGAACAGACTGAACTCTGTCCTCTGGAAGAAAAGCTCTTCCTTTTAAGGAATTCAGTTCTGCTCCAGTAAAATGCAGGACTTGAACCGGTGTGAGAATGGACTTTTCCTAGTTTAACAGGAAGCCCGGAGAATGTAACAGATTTTTTATTTCCAGGTGTGCTTGCACCTGCTGAAATGACTTTCTCATGACTAGCCAGTCATCGAGATAAGGAAAAACTGTAATTCCTAGCTTTCGTAGGAATGCCACTACCACTGCCAGGCATTTTGTGAATACTCTTGGTGTTGAGGTGAGACCGAAGGGCAGGACTGAGAACTGGTAGTGACCTGAAGGGAGTCTGAATCTGAGATATTTTTTGTGAGACTCCCTTATGGGGATGTGGAAATAGGCATATTTTAAATCCAGAGATGCCAGCCAGTCTCCCTGCTGGATGACAGGCAAAATTATAGATAGGGTCACCATCCTGAATTTTGGTTTTACCAGATATTTGTTCAGATGCCTTAGGTCTAGAGTAGGCCGCCACTTCCCATTTTCTTTTTGGTATGAAAGAACCAGGAATAAAACCCTCTTCCCCTCTGAAGGTTTGGCACCTGCTCCACTGCTTTTATGCTGAGCAGGGTTTGAACCGCCTTTTCTAGGAGCTGTTCTTCAAGAAGGGAGGCTGGTTTGAATGGCCTTGACTTCAGAGGAGGGAGAGATTTGAAACTCGGAGACAGTCCCTGGCTCACTAATTCCAATACCCACTTGTCCATGGTTATGGCCTGCCAGGCCTGGAAGAAGTAAGCCAGTCTGCCCCCTACTGGTATTAGGGAGGTGGCCTTGCCAAAGGAGTCAGGGATTTTGTTTCGGTGGGGCCTGAGCCTGGGCAGATTGGGAACCCCTCCTGGAGCCCCTCCTACCTCTGGCCCTATAATTCCCAGTCTGCTGTGAGTATGGCTGCAACTGTGGGACAGCTTGAGGTTGATAGAAGGGCCTACTATAGGACCTTACTCTACCTCCCCTTCCATAAGGCCTATAAGCAGTAGAAGGCCTGTCCTTATATGAATTACTCTTATAGGTGGCTTTGTATTCATCTACCTTCTTCATATACTCTTCGATTTGTTTGCCAAACAGAGAATGATCTTCTACAGGGAAGTCCATGGCCTTAGCCTGGGTGTCTTGTGTTAAGTTTGTAGCCCTTAGCCAAGCAAACCTTCTCAGGGCTACAGTCAGAGCCATAATCCTAGCGGCATTATCATTGGCATCTGCTGCCATCTGGAACTGGTATTTAGATGCTTTCAGTCCAAACCTGGCTGTTTCTGCTAGGTTGTCAGAGATAGGGAAGGGAACCTTCTTTGACATGGCCAAAAGAGATTGCCACAGTGTTTTTTGATACTGTGCAGCGTAGGCCTGTTAATTAGCTTGTCTGACCCCCAGGGAGGCAGCTAAGTACCCTTTTTTTGACATGCTGTCCATTTTCCTTGAATCCTTCTCAGGAGGGTGCGAGGATAAAGGAACCCTCACCTTCTCACAGGCTGGCTGCTGGACTATACCCTGATGATCAGGGTGAGAATAGAGGAATTCGGCCTCTTTCCTGTCCAGTTGGTACTTCTTGTCAGCCTTCTTATCCAGAGGCGTGACAGAGTTAGGGTTCTGCAGGATTGTGAATAAATCCTTCTTGAAGAATTTATTAATAGGCAGAAACATCTTCTTAGTGGGTGTTAACCCCATCATCTCTATATATTCTGCCTCCTCCTCATCTTCTTTGACCTCAGTGGTAGCCAGGTCAAGGGCATCTACTATTTTCCTTACAAAGGAAAAGTGAGAGGAAGAATCCTCAGGCCTGGGAGGAGAGCCAAATTCCTGCTCTGGTGAGATTTCCAGTTCAATGGGCTCACCATCATCATCCTCTGGTATATCATACTCCCCAGTATCTATCTCCTGAGACTGGGGATCCGAGGAGGGAGTAATCTCCTGAACCCGTGGAGGAGGAGGGGTTGGAGAAGGCATGAACCCCTGAACTGCCTCTATGACTTTAATAGCCCTGGCAATTTCCTCAGCAGTACGCAGACGGTGAGGCACAGAAGAATCCCATGTAGGTTTTGCCTGGAGTTCGACGTGCTTGGTCTTCTTTGACTTTTTGGAGGGGACCGGAGAGTCAGCCGGCCCACTCAGCCTTTTTAAGGAGCTTGATTCACCCTTATCAGGGGTGGTAAAAGAAGAAGCTGTGGTTTCACCCACTGATTTTGAAGGTGTTGGCTGGTTAGAGCCTGAAGCACCTCCCAGCTTTTTGTTCAACCTCTCCATTCTTTTTTCCTTAATTCTCTGTGGAAATGATTTGCAAATTTCACAGTCAGTATTTAAATGCTCGGTTCCCAGGCAGAACACACAGCTGTCATGCTTGTCTGCTCTGGCGAACACTTCCCCACACTTGACACAGTTTTTAAAACCTGGGGGACCAGTCTTTTTCTTAGGTTTTTCAGCATGCTCCATTTCCAGGAGAAAAACCTTAACCGCAAAAAAAAAAATATTTTTTTTTTTGCAGTCTGTTCAGGGACCGATTAGTCCCCAAAAGAACCAATGAATTTTTAAACTCGGAACCAGGTCAGTGGTTCTCAGAACCGATTCAACAGTTCACAGTAACTGGGTGAGCGGTTAGAAAAGAAACCGGGTTAGCGGCTTCAAACAATGTTAAAATACATTTTACACAATCAAATTTTAAAGAAACTAAAGCGGAAAAACTCCGCCACTAATTTAAAACTACTCGGTTCCCTAACGGTTATACCGAACCGTGCGGAACTGAGAAATAAACACCAAATCTAACTAAACTTAAATAAACTAGATGTTAGACTAAAAAATAACAATAAATGAAGGCAGCAGAAAGAAAATTGTGTATAATTAAACAATTATACTTCACAGTAAGCCAACAATGACCTGAGGGAGTCTCCTGGGCATCTAGACTTGTGAGGCGGAGTAAAAAATATGAGACATTGATAGAACGTGCAGCAGATGAGGGCAGCAGTTTGAATAATTGTCACGTGCCAATGATTCCATCATTAGCATACAGTTCCATTCTCCAGGCAGTTCTACTGAGCAGGCTAACTGCAGAGAGTTATGAATATGAGAAGAATACATGGGGTTAGAACATAATTTACCCTCGAGGAGCTACCACTCGATGCCTTCCACTTCCTAATCTGCAACTCCACCCCAGCGCTCCAACGTTTTGTGATGTAACTATAGGGAGAGTGTGGGGACATGCTCCATTCAATTCTATGGAGCATCATTTTACAAGCAGATTTTACCATTTTAATTTAACTATTGGTAAACATCAAAGCCAGTCTAGAAAGTTGCCAACAATGGTGCCTGGCATTCATGGCTGTACCACTCATTGCCAGACACTGCTGGCAAATTCCAGTGTTCATGGATATTACCTTACTGTCTGCAGAGCAGTGTCAGTGGCTCAGCAGGTTGCATACTCGTCTCTGAGGCTGGAGGATCAGAAGGCTGTGGCTTCTATCCCCACACCAGGAACTTGGGTTAAATCCCAATACGGACACTGTGGTGCAGGATGAGGGGGGTGCTGCACTCCTGAGGTATCATTTTTCGGATGAGATGTTAAACCGAGGTCTCATCTGCCTGTTCTGGTGGTAGTTAAGTTGGCTGTTAAAGATCCCATGGCACTTCTTGAAAACAGCAGGTGAATTTCCATGGTGTCCTGGCCAAATTTTCCCCATTCACTAAAAATACCACCAACAGCTTACTCTGGTTCAATGTCAGTTGGCATCCATCTGTATTGCCCTCCCCCAGGATGAGGCTAAAAATAGGCAGAATTGTCTAGTCCTCCTTTCCTGGTCAACAAAAACTAAATAAATAAATAAAATTCAGTTAATTGCACCTTACTACTGCCTATTCTTTTGGCAGCTGTTTAGAAACTCTTTTGTAGCTTTCTGTATATTTTGCTACCCACTATTTTAATTTTCCTGGATTATGCCTATAATAGGCATTTTTTTGTCTAGCGCACTTACCTGGTAAACAAAAGCTAAACAAATAAATAAATAAACCCATGGAATATTCCTTATATATACACATATATAATGCCCCTATATATATGCTTCACCACTCATGAGATCAATAGAGGTCATAACCAGCTGTTCAAAACAAATCATTTATTTTCATGCACCCTTTAGCATATCCCAGATCAATAGATAGATCGATAGATAGACAGACAGATAGAGATAGATAGACAGATAGACAGACAAATAGAGATATACTGTAGATAGATAGATAGATACTGTAGATAGATAAACAGGCAGACAGGTATAGAGATATACTCAGCACTCCAGGATCCACCAAGGGTCCTCTGAGGTCGTGAGGGCCAATGCAATAGCCCTCCCCCACCCCCGAGACAAGCAACCAGCACTCCAGGATCCACCGAGGGTCCCCTGAGGTCGTGAGGGCCGATGCAATAGCCTTACCCCACCCTGACACTAGCGACCAGCGCTCCAGGATCCACCGAGGGTCCCCTGAGGTCTTGAGGGCTGATGCAATAGCCCTCCCCCACCCCGAGACAAGCAACCAGGTAATTGCCGAGTCTGCCGAAAGCCAGACTGTGGAGCTTCAGACCGCTGACTTTGCTTCTATGGAATACATGCTTTGGCGCCATTTTTGAACTTAAAAAAAAAACTCAGCTTCACTGTCGGCGTGGCAATGGAGATAGTTTATTTCTCCTAAAAAGCTAACTGCTAGCCACATTACTTGTTGTATCCAGGGGTACTTTAATTAGTTAGCCATTGTAACTGCTGTATCCAGGGGTACTTTTTTTTTAATTCAGTAGACTTTATTTCATTTTAACACATTATTAAACAAAACCAAAAAGTGAAATATAATGTAATGTACATGGATATGGGACCAGTCCTGGTTACACTATCTGTGTTCAGGTATCCCTCTTTGAACATTTAATGATGTAATGGAAACTAAATCATCTAGCTCGAATAAGAGCCTAACATAGTAGTATGCTGCAACAAAGAGGGATTAGTAAGGTCCTTGATTAAATGGAGTCTATAATACAACATGACGCTAAAAAAAAAAAAACAACCTCCAACACCCCGCATAGACAACTCCCCCAAACCCTCCCATCAACATGCCCCCCTCAACCACAAACCCCCCATATCCTCCCTTCTCCACCTAAAGACATCAGGTACCTGAATTTACTCTATTGCAACTGGAGATAACATTCCCAACAGAGGACATCCAATTGTTGAATTATCTGCTAAGGCTTCCATGTTGTTAACAATGTTTCTAAAGTGCCCCATCTGTCTGAATAACTTTGCAGCCGATTATCCATACTAGCAATGTGCTTTTCCAACTGCAAAGCTTGCAGGATTTCTCTATGCCACTCTAATAAAATAGGTAAGGAGTCATTGGTCCAATGTCTCATGAGTACAAGTTTGGCCACTGCAGAAATGAGCGCCATAAAATATTTCTTAGATTTCAATGTTCCTTTTGGATAATGATTGAGAATACAAACTTCTGAAGAAAACAATGAGTCCAATGCTAGTATAGGGTTTAGAGAATTTTTTTATCGCCTTCCAGGATGATTGCACTTTAGGACACACCCATAACATGTGATAAAGGTCCCCGTTTCCATTAAGGCACCGGGAACAATGGGGGGGATGATACTTTACCAATTTTGTAAAGTTTCTGGGGAGTATAATATAAATTATTCATAATATTAAACTGTATAAGACGCAAGCGGTCTTGTTTAACAAATTTATATAGGTTACTCCATTTTTGTTGCCAAAAAGCAGGTGTGGGTGGAAGGGATAACACATTAGCCCAATAATGACATTTGCCAGTTGGTAACTGCATATCAAGGGCCTGCAATTCCTTGTACACTGTGGAGATCAGATGTGGATGAGTAGCTGCACTAAGTAAGGAGGGTAGGTCAGTCCTAGGAGATTCAGGAGCCCCCATAGTGACTATAAAGGAGGAGACCACTTGTGCAACCTGCCAGTATTTAAAGGAATGTCCTTTTAATTCAGGAGAACTTTGTAAGAGTTGGTTATATGAAAGTATACTGCCATTGGGCATGAGATCTTTGAGCCTCATGTTCCTAAAAGAAGGCCAAAACGCTATTGGAACAGGTTTCTGCTGAATCTTAAAATGCGGATTGTTTAAGACTGGTTGTTCTCCATCTATTTGCCAGTTTATTTTCAGATAACTCTGCAGCTGACTCAAAGCTCTTAATGATCATCCTATTGGAGATTTCCAAAGATTTTGGGGGATATATTTTGAGGAGCAATATAATAAGGATGTCAATGAACACAGTGTGGGGGATGCTAGAGTCCTTTCGATATCTAGCCAGGAGGGGAGGTAAGATCTAGGGTCTCAGTCATATAGTTGGGACATCCAATGTGCTAATTTTGTAATATGGATTGCCCCATAATAATTGAAGAGGGATGGTAGAGAGAGAGACCACCATGGATTTTTGGTGCCGTTAGTTTATGATATGCCCGTCTCACTGATTTGCCCTTCCAAATGAATTTATTAAATAAGTTCCTAAGTTTCATGAACCATGATTTTGGAGATAAGGGGCCAGCATATTGAGAGGGTATAAAATTCTGGGGAGAACATTCATTTTAATCATCCTTCCCCATAGGGAGATTTGTAATGTGCTCCATCTTTCTACATCCAATTTTATTGTTTGGGCTAGTTTAAAAAGATTCTCCTTAACAATAGAGGAGTGTGTTCTAAGAATTTTAATACCTAAATAGGTTATACCCTTATTTTCCCAATGCAATCTGAATTTTTCTACATCTGTTCTTAATAATTTCTGGTTCAGTGGGAAAATAGATTTCGTCAAATTCAGTTTGTAATAGGAAATTTTTGAAAAAGACTCAATTTCTTGCAAAAGGACAGGAATACTTTCAGTCGGGTTCATTATATGCAATAACAAATCATCTGCATAAGCAGACAGAAGGTGGTGTCGATTTTCTATTTGAATTCCTTGTAAGCCCTGCACTGTAAGTAATCTCCTATTGAAGAGATCTAAGTAGAAGTTGAAGAGGAGTGGGGAAAGGGGACAGCCCTGCCTAGTGCCACGAAGTAATGGGAATGGATCTGACAATTGACCATTGCACCAGACCCGGGCCGTGTTGGATGAATATAATAGTCTAACCCATTTAATGAATGTTTGTGGAAGGCCATATCGGGATAATGCAGTGAACAAGAACTGCCAGGAGATCCAGTCGAAGGCCTTTTCTGCATCTAAGGCAATGAGGGCCATAGGTGTAGTTGACTCATCGGCAAGAGGGATAAGATGTAGCAATTGACGCATATGATCGCTCGATGATCTCCCTGGCATAAAGCCAACCTGCTCGTTGCTAATTAAAGTATCCATTAGAGGCCCCAAATGATTTGCCAATATTTTTGCTAGTTTTTTAACATCAGTATTAAGTAACGAGATAGGACGGTAATTTTCTACATAATATGGGTCACGGCCCGGTTTAAGAATAATAGTGATTAGGGCTTCGAGATATGTATGGTCTGAGAAGCCAGATTAATACCAGAAATTAAAGACTTTTATTAAAAGAGGGGAAAGTTCTGCACCATAAAGTTTATACAAATTAGACGGGAGGCCATCTGGGCCAGGTGACTTATCAACTGTAAGCTGTTTAACTGCCTGCATGACTTACCATTCCATAATAGGGGGGCTCAGTAATGGCTCCTTATCTGCGGGCAGGGCCGGGAGGATCAAGTGATCAAAGTATGCTTGTAATTGTTCGTTTGGGATGTTTTCATCTGCAGCATGATACAGGTCTCCGTAATATTTTCAAAACTGGAGGTAATTTCCTTCGGGTTTGTAACTAATGGGCCTTCTTTGTGCAAATACAGTCCAGGTACCAGACGAGTAGAGTCTACTTGTTTAATACGGAGGGCTAACAATTTACCAGCGCGTTCCCCAGATTCCAAGTACCTCATCTGAGCACGTTTCAAAGAGAGTTCTGCTTTTTGGGACATAAGATCTGAAAATTGAGCATGCAACGTATGGAGTCTAGTCCATTCAGATTCTGAGGAGCGATTGTTAATGTTTAATTCTAAGGCTTTGATTTCTTGCAGCAGGGTTTTGGTATGCAGTTTAAACTTTTTTGACCTGGTAGAGGCTAAGTGTATGCATTCCCCTCGTAACGCACATTTTAGGGCTGACCAAACTATATCAATTTTAGAGACTGTTCCTATGTTATTATCTAGGAATGAAGTAATAACATTTTTAAGATGGGCCTGCATATTGGGAATTTGGAGTAGTTGTGTGTTTAATCTCCATATGGAATCTCTTTTAATTTCAGGTCCTAATATATATGTTATAGAGACCGGGGAATGATCCGATATCACCCGTGAATGGATCATTGTCTCCATTACTTCAGACACAATATGGGAACTTATCAGGATATAATCTATGCGTGAGTAAGTACGATGGGGGTGAGAGAAAAAAGTGTATTGTTTTTCGTTGGGATTAAACACTCTCTATATACCAAGGAGACCTAGCCAGCTTATTAAATCTTGCAGGGCTCTCTGTGCACCAGACCTTTTAGGTTCTGACCTATCTAATGAGAGCTGAGGGGTTATATTCCAGTCTCTTCCTAAAAATATAGTTCTAGGGGGAGTGGTGGAGATATCTCCCATTAAGCTCGTTAAAAAAGGTGGGGAGTCTACGTTTGACCCGTAAATATATTTGATAGTTACTTGATGTGGGCCCAATAGGCCATGTAAAATAATATATCATCCTTGACTGTCCCAGATCTCCTTTTCTAGTCTAAAGGGAACATTTTTATGGAATATTATAGCGACCCCACCTCTGTTAGTAGACAATCCTGCCCCATAAGACTGTCCTACCCATCCCTTGCACCAAAGTGAAGTATCCTCTTGCCTAAGGTGGGTTTCTTGAAGACAGATTATATTTGCCTTAAGGCTCCATAGGTGCCTTAATATTATTTGCCGCTTGCATCTATCCCTAGCACCCTTCACATTCCAACTTAAAATGATATATGGACCTGACATTATTTTATTTTGAAGTTAAATCTCCATGTATGATGGAGCAGATAGGAGATATGGTAGAAGTACCTGATGTCTTTATTTATAACTAATAAAGGTATGTAAAGAAGAGGTGACCCGCCCCAATAATTTCCCTCCCCTCTTCCCATTTTTCCACTATACGTCCCTTACCTAGCCCCAGTTCTAATAAACCGATCTGCAATCAAATTTGTCAAGTGATGTACAAAAAAAACAAGCCTAAAAGTATCCGCTTTCCCTGTAAATCCCTCCCCCAACTCGCTAATTATATTCAGCGGTTATGAAACTTGCAACAATCAGATAATTGCCTCTGAAAATTATAAAGAGAACCTCTTGACTTATCTAGGGATAAAACTCCCCATGCTAAAGAGGCCAGTTCTTTTAATTCGTTAGGCAAAACAATAATATTTTGTTGTGTTGTTACAACTAGTATAAAGAGCACTCAGTATTTAAAGTACAGGTGGTCCAGTCACTAAGCCCCCTTGTGGTTGCCTCATTACTTCACGGATGAACTTTATTGGCAAGTCTCCAGTTCCATATGGGTTCTATTGAGAGCGCAGACACAGTTCTGGAAGCAGGTGGCACTTTGAAATTGGCAGACGAATTTCCAGGAGTCGCAGTGGTAAACTTTCTGATTGTGGGATCAATCCTGAGGCGCTGTTGAGACTTGCTCAAAGGATCATCTCCTCATTTTTGGATGCCATCCACATATGCGACCGAGTGAAGCTTTCATAGCATTGACACAGAAAAGCTACCGCTATGATTAGAATGTGGAAAAGAAACGGCAAAAATCCCTTTATCAGAAAGGTTCACTTAGAGAGAAAGAGAACCCCTTGATTTATCTGGGAATGAGATGCCCCTTGTTGAAGAAGCCAGTTCTCTTAGATCGTTAGGTAGAGCAATAATATTTTATTATGATGTTACAACTAGTCTGAAGAGAGCTCCGTATTTGAAGTACGAGCAGTCCAAACAGCAAACCTCCTTGTAATTGCCTCGTTGCTGCACGAGTTTTATTGGCAAGTCTCAGTTCCATATGGGTTCCTGGATACATAGGATGCTTCAACATTGGCAAATGAGTTTGCTAGGAATTGCGGTGCTGAATTTGCCGATTGTAGGAGCAATCTGGTAGTCTTATTTAAGTGTGCTCATAGGACCATCTTCTCACTGCGAGAATAGCAAATCAGGTGGATCCTTAACATCAATATCATACCTTCATGATCCTTCCAATTTGGCATCTAATAAAGGAAGCTTATTCTGTTAAACATTTATTACCTTTTACATATTATCCACATGTATGAGAAAGTGAGACTTCTGTAGCATTGGCACAGAAAAGCTGCCGCTACTATTAGAACGAAGTGGAAGAAATCCTTTTCTTTTTAGGGAAGGCTCACTTGAATAAATCCGGAAGCGCTACTTTCAATTCACTCAGGGTTTGTTCACTTGAATCGAATGTTTGCCAGTGATCACCAAGCTTCACTTGTAGGATCGCAGGGTATTTAACCCGAAAGGGTTTACTTGCCGCAATCAGCTTTGCTACAATTGGATGCAGTTCTTGACGTTTCAATCAAACCGATTGCGGCAAATCCTGGGTCACGCTAACCTTTTTCCCCTCCCAGAGAACTTCTTGCAGTGCTTTTACTTTAGAGAGGATATGTTGTTTATCCTGGAAATTAAGTAGCTTGAAAATTATAGGCCTGGGAGCGGAGCCGGGGGTGGGGGTGGTCGAAGTGCCCTGTGAGCTCTCTCCACAATATAGGCAGGACCATTAGGAGAGGGCCCTGCTACCTTTTCACAGAACTTCTGTACAAAGAGTATCGGTGCTGTGCCTTCTTCTTTTTCAGGAATGCCCATTATTAATAAGTTATTTCTATGACTCCTCCCCTCCAGGTCCTCTAATTTGTCTTCTAATTTTTTAACTCTTCGGTTAGTAAGTGCCTGGTCTATAGCAAGTTTGTCTTGCTTTTTCTCCGCTGATGCGAGGCGGGCTTCTGAATATGCCATTTGGGTAAACAGGGAGTCTGTTGCTGCCTTAATCTGATGTAGTTCCTCAGCAATACTATCCATCGACTCTTGCATAGGTCACAAAATCTCTAAGAATCTGTCTTCTGTGAGTGGAACAGTCCCCGCAGGCATTTTCGGCATCTGGACTTTGGGCCGCTTAGAGGCCTTGTCTTTCTCGGGGGATAGTGGTGGCGAGTGTCGTGGTGATGCTTTCCGCATAAAGACCTCCATAATTGATAATTCTGGAACCGCAAGGAAATTTTACGTTGTGGTCTGCTACAAATCCTTCACTCTTGCTTCTAGGAAAGCGCTTAATTAACGGGTTTTAGCAAGTAGGGGATGGAGCAAACGGAGTCTGCTGCTACTTCTCTAGGCTGCCATCACATGACCCCTCATCCAGGGGTACTTTAATTATACTCAAGTCCTGCATGCATGCAGTTTAAGCTATGTACTAAGTATCTGGAATTCTGTATTATGGGGATTTTTTTAAATGTGTTTCAAACGCTGGGGAAAGCATCATACACTGGGGTACTTTAAATATACTTTAAACATTTGCTCGAATACTGAAAGTGCTGCTTGAATTATACAGATCTAAACAGTTCAGCTCCAGCTCAGGTCCTCACCCCCACTCCTGTTTCAATCTCCTCCCACTGCTTTTTTTTACTTAATGCCCTTACCTCCCTTTCTGTTCTCCACAGCGCTCCAGGATCCACCGAGGGTCCCCTGAGGTTGTGAGAGCTGATGCAATAGCTCTCCCCAACCCCCAAGACAAGCAACCAGGTAATCACCGAGTCTGCCGAATGCCAGACCATGAAGCTTCAGACCACTGACTTTGCTTCTGTGGAATACGCGCTTTGGCCCTGCCGACACATTGCGTCGGCTCCCCACTGCCCCCACCACCACCCTTGCTCAACTTGTGAATACATAGGGTGAATTTTAACCAATCAGCCCTATTCTCCATCTGCAGCCTATACCCTGTCACCACTAGAGGCAGCCCGATTGGTTTGTGCTTTCCCAACTCTTCCTCACCCTACTACCTCCCTCCTTCACACCATGCTCCTTCTTGTGCTTATTATCTTTCCAGCACTGTTCCCTGTGCTCTCTCACCCCCCTTTAACTCCCACTAATAATCATCTTTCTGGAGCCTCTGACCAGCATAGGGTTTTTCGACAACCACCCCCCTACATGCACACCACCAGGTATCCAGGGCCCCCAGTGAAACCCAGTAGGGAGGACTCCATCTCTCCTGCCACCCCCCCCAGTCACTGGGACCTTACCTCTGCCCTCCGCTACTACTGACCTCTATGCCCACCACCTGAGAGGGGCCATCCACAGTATGTCTCTCCTCCACCAGGTGCAGAACCCCATTTATTGCTTTCATCAACCACTCTCCCTTGCTTTATGCCTTCTCATTCAGTCTTCCCCCTACACTCTAGCTCTCCCTGTTCCCTCCCTTTCCTTCACAACTGGGACCTTGGCCCGCTTAGCTCATTGTCACAATAAATTGTCCTAGAACACTGTATTCAGATCACTCCTCTTCCTGCTACTCCTTATATCAGGAAATATCCACCCTAATCCTGGCCCACCCATAACCTCCACACAAATCCACACCCCCAGCAATGGTCTTCACATTGCCAGTCTCAATGTCTGTAGCCTACTAAAAAAGTGGGACTTGTATCAGGTGTGGGTCCTCCACCATCAACCTGATATCATTGCCTTGAACGAAACCTGGCTCTCTCCCCTGATTCCTGACACAACAGTAGCCCTGCCCGGGTATAACCTCTTCAGAGCCGATCATCAGGAAAAACGTGGAGGAGGGTGCGCAATCTACATTAAGTAAAGTGCACTGTCAGCTGCTCCCACTCCCTCCACTGGTTCCTGGTCCACAGGTCATTACACTCAAACTCTCCCTAGGTCATTCTCAAACTCCCCTTCTTATCATGTCAGTTTACTTTCCCCCCATAGACCAGAAAGTAGCATTCTACCCGGTCCTGTCCTATCTGGCCACCCTCCCGCAACGTATCGAAAAGATTATTCTTGGAGACTTCAACATCAAGTTGGCCAAGTCCACCTCCCCACTCATAGATGCAGCTACAGCCCAAGACCTTCTGCAAGTAGTCCCTTCTCCCACACAAATGGATCCTTGCACTGGATCTTCTTCCCTGCTGGACCTGGTCTTCACCAACTGTCTCCATAAAATCACTAGCACTGATATGTTACCAAATACACTTAGCGACCACTCCCCAGTTATCTGCACCTGGTCCTGCAAAATACCCAATACCCATCCCAAGATAATCTTCCAGCACAAACTTGGCCCTGGTAAACTTGCTCTCCTAAAAACACATCTCAGATTGTTAGACTGTTCCTTAATGACTAATACTCTCAACCCTGACCTAGCCCTCAGTCTGTTCATCTGCACCGTCAACACCATCTGCGACAGGTTTGTCCCACTTACCAAAAGGATGGTCAAAGGCAACCTTGTCCCTTGGATCTCTGACCACCTCCTGACCCAAATGCGTACTCGCAACTCACCTTGGCACCTTTCCAATGAGATGGGACGGTAAGCCGACAGGCAGAGATACAGAGAAGCCCGGAACAAATGCACATGGGCACTGCGCAAAGCCAAGGCTGAGCACTTCAAAGCCGCTTTTACCACTGCCTGGGGCTCTGGGCTCAAATTCTGGAATAATATCAAGGAAATCAGCAACAAAGACACTAACCCCCCTCCCAACCAGATAGTTGTGGATGGGCAATTGACCTCTAACCCCTCTCGAATAGCCTCTGCTTTCAACTTTCACCAACCTCAGCCATGTTCTCCCACCTACCTTCTTCAACCTGCCCCTGCCCAATTCCCCCTCCCTACTCCCTCCCCTTCCACCTACAATGCATCACCCCCAAGACCACCGAGCATTACATTAAAAACGCTCTAAGAAACTCCACCTACAGTAGTGACTCCTTGGACCTAAGGCTTCTCCAGCTCACCCTCCTAGACGTACTTTACCCTCTCACCCATATCCTTAACTGCCCTCTCTGCCAAGGTAAATTCCCCTCCCTCTGGAAATCTGCCTCCATTACCCCTATATTTAAGAGTGGAGACTGCACTGTCACCAATAACTACCAGCTCATCTCTATCCTCCACCCCGTCTAAAGCCCTCAAATGCATTGTCTATGATCAACTCATTGACCACCTTAACAAGCACAACCTTCTCTGTAAACAGCAACATGGCTTCCGCAAAGGGTACAGTACCACTACAGCCCTCCTAGAATTTACTGCACACATCCACTCCACACTTGACAAAGGCCACACCGCTGGTGCTGTGTTTATCAACCTTACTAAGGCATTTGACACTGTCAATCACTCCATTCTGCTAGTCACACTCTAAGACATTGGCTTCTCCCAAGATGCCCTGAGCTGGTTCACTGACTACCTGTCGAATTGGTTCCAACAGGTCAAAATTGGCACTACCCTATCTGATAAACTCCCAGTCCTCTCAGGGGTCCCCCAGGGGTCCATCCTTGGTCCCCTCCTCTTCAGCCTTTACCTTAACTCCTTTCCCTCCTCCTACTCGGGCAACCTTCTACTATATGCGGATGATGCGGTACTCTATGCATCCAGCCCTGACCCCTTTCATCTGTACCAAACCCTCCAGTCCTCATTCAGTAAAGCAGAACTGTGGTTTACTGACCAACACTTTATACTAAACTACAAGAAGACCAAGTTCATGATATTCTCCCACCCTCAGAGCTCTAAGAAGGAACTTTGCCCACAGATCCTAGCAATGGACCAAACCCCTCTTGAGCAAGTGGACTCCTTTAAATACCTGGGCATCACCCTAGACCCGGCACTAAACTTCCACCTGCACATACATTACCTGTCCACTGCCATTAATGTCCGCCTCAGCCTGCTCTACCAGATCAAACACTGCCTTATTCCTGATGCCTTCCAAATTGCTGTCTCGTCCTCTATCATCTCCCTACTCAACTATGGCATTCTCCTCTATAGTGCTGCCACCAGCTCGACCCTTAGTAGGCTACGCCTCTCCCTCAACAAAACCTGTCACCTTGTACTGAACTGTGACCATCTCACTCATACCTGCTCACTATATAACCCCACAAACTGTCTTAATTTGGACAATAGAATCAAATTCCACACCTGTCTAATGGCCAAAAAAAATCACTCTTGGTCTCCCCCCCCCCGTCTTACCTCCATAATCAATCCGATTGCTAACCAAAAAGTAACCTGCAGCTCTAGCAAGAATCTCCTTGCAGTGCCCCACTGTCAAACCTCCCAATTTCAAAGATCCTTTAGCTACAAGGCCCCCGTGTGGATGAATGGCCTACCTAGCTCCATCACAAATGAAAATGCTATTGGCCTCTTCAAATCCTATCTCAAAGGGCATCTCCAGTCCCTAAACAGCTGTGACTGCCATTAATCCTGCTGTCACTCACTCCTCCCCCACCATGACAATGGCCTCTGGCTGGCTTACCCCACCCTCCTCCTCCCCCCACCCCCACCCCACTTTCTTCCCCTACCTCCACTTTTGAGCATCTCAGCTCACATGCCTACATGCCCATCTGAGCTGAGACCATCTAATACTGAATGCTAGACTTTAAGTGTATTTATTTGCTATCAATACAGGGTATCAAGCTTATCCTGTTTCCTGTTTTATATTTACCTTATTACTGTTTGTACCACTAATGTGATGTGGAACCTTTGTAAATGAGTCTCTGACTCAAAGGTAGTTTCCGAATTCTGAATAAATAAAAAATAAAAATGTAATAAATAGATATGGACATGTAAATGGCTTTCACTCACTGTCAAGAGTCCCTTTCCAGCCTGTCATGTTCATATCATTTTCTGAGATGATATTATTCCTGAGATGATGCTCCTGTAATTTTTTATTTGCCCAGTATGTACATGTATGTACATCCAACTGGAGGAGCTAACTGTATCAAATCACCTTGTATCACAGTATTGCAATTTAGTTGCTCTATATTGCTGTAATTGCACCACTTTGTACAGTAGATCTCATCATGTATTGTATTTTTCACTGTGCTTTTCCTACTTCTAATGTGTTTTCTGTGCTAATGTGAGCCATCTTGATGGCCTGGATCATGCCTGTAAGCAATCCTTAGGACCAGGGCTCCCACCCGGTTATCTACTAAATAAATAAATAAATGTTGTTTAGTAAGTAACAGTTGTTGATTTTTGATTAGTTGTCTATTACCAGCGATAATTACTGCACTAATTACACTGCAGTCTGCATGTAGCTGTAAGTGGTTGCACATTACCAAGGTACTAATTATGCCATGTGGTGATTATGCAGTAATGGGCAACTGGGGCACACTCAGCAGTGTGTGTGTGTGTGTGTGTGTGTGTGTGTGTGTGTGTGTGTGTCTACAAGTGTATGCATGTATGAAAAATAGTGAAGGAGGAGGATGAGAACCCAGCCTTGTCCTCTTCACAGCCACATTCCTTTAGAGGTTGATTTAAAATCGGTTGTGGTAAACACAGAAGTAAGTAAACAGCACTATCCCTGTTGCCTTGGGCCCTGTGAAGAAGAACAATACCTGAACTGGGTAGGAGTCTGTCCATTACCAGATCAACACCAAGAAGAACAAACCAAAACCAGCTTCATTAACCCTCAAAATATGTTTTATTTTTTTATATAATCATAATTTTAGGGGAGAGATGGTCACAAGACCCGGGGGAGTAGGCTGAGGTATTAAATGAGTACTTCACCTCAGTTTTCACCAAGGAAAATGGGGGAGGCTGCACCATACATGGGAGGAGATGGTGAAACTGAGGAGGGGGGGAACCCTTACTGATTGGCGGGTCTGGGGAGGGGGGCATCACTGGCAGTTGGGGGGAAGGCAAAGCAGGGGGATGAGGTAGCGGAGGTGGAAATCATGGCAGAGAGAGTGAGGGAAGCCCTTGGGTCCCTTAAAACAGAGAAAGCACCAGGGCTGGATAAATTATATCCCAGAGTGCTGAAGGAACTGGTGGATGTCCTGGCAAAACCCCTGGCAGAGCTCTTCAGCATCTCTCTGAGGACAAGGTTGGTACCCCAGGACTGGAAGGTGGCGCATATAGTGCCTATCCACAAGGGGGGATCAAGGGAGGTGGCAGGGAACTACAGGCCCGTCAGCCTGACATCGGTGGTGGGCAAGGTGATAGAGGGCATTGTCAAGGAGAGACTGGGGCGGACCTGGAAAAGTTGGGGTGCCTGGATGATAGACAGCATGGATTTATCCCAGGGAAATCATGTCAGACAAACCTTGTGGAGTTCTATGACTGGGTGACGAGTGCCTTGGACCTGGGTAGACCAGTGGATGTCCACTTTCTTGACTTCAGCAAGGCGTTTGACTCTGTTCCTCACGGGGGCCTGTTGGATAATCTGGGAGAAATGAGGGTGGGGAACCAGATGATCAGATGAATAGGAAACTGGCTCCAGAACCGGACCCAGAGGGTCGTGGTTGGAGGGATAGTCTCATCCTCAAGGAGGGTCATTAGTGGAATCCCTCAGGGATTGGTCCTTGGGCCCCTTCTGTTCAATGCCTACATCTCTGACATAAGGAAGGGTATCAGGAGTGAGATGAGTCTCTTTGTGGATGACTCAAAACTGGAGGCGGTGGTGGATGGGGAGGAGGGGAGAGTGGCCCTACAGGGGAACCTGGAGGCTCTGGAAAGGTGGTCTAGAAAGCGGAAGCTGAGGTTCAATGCAGGAAAATGCAAGGTACTGCACCTGGGAGCCAGACACCCGGGCCAAGTGTACACCCTGGGGGGGGGGAATGCTACCAGTCTCGATGGCTGAGAGGGACCTGGGGGTGGTGGTGGATGTCAAGATGAACAACTCAGAGACTTGGAGGACGGCAACAGCAAAGGCCAACAGGATGCTTGGATGTCGCTAGGGGGCTCACCTCCAGAAGGAGGGAAGTGATACTCCCAGTGTATAACTGCTTGGTGAGGCCACACCTCGAGTACTGCATGCAGTTTTGGAGGCCACACTTAAAGAGGGACATTAAACTCCTGGAGAGGGTCCAGAGGAGGGCAACCAAAATGATTTGGGGCTTGGGGGATAGGACCTATGGGGAGAGGCTTGAAGAGCTAAATATGTACATATTGGAAGAGAGAAGGGACCGGGGGGACATGATAGAGGTCTTCAGGTACATGAAGGGGGTAAATAGGGGAGGAGCAGTCAGGGTGCTCTGAAGGAAGGAGTGGGGGCAACTATAGGGCATGGGTGGAAGCTGGAGGGGGGAGATTCAGAGGAGAAAGAAGGAGGTGCTACTTCACTGAGAGGTTGGTGGAGCCATGGAATGCGCTGCCCAGGTGACTGGTGGAGGCAGAAATGGTGGATGGGTTCAAGAGGGGGTGGGACAGGTACAGGGGAAGGGTTCTGGAAGCAAAAACAAGTACAGCGAGAATATCCGGGACTGGGAAGGCAGAAGCCAGAGCGGGAGAGGGGGGCAGCAAGGTCAGCTCCCAGAGTGGGGGCTGACCAAATGAGCAGACATGAAAGATCGTTAGGCCTATTCTGCTGGCATTTTAGTATGCTAGTATAATTTCAGTCACAAAACTGTTCAGAACAACCAATGTTTTTTTGCCATAAAACAGATCATGTCATCAGGGTAAACTAAAATATATGCCAATGAGTTTTGTGTTATAAAATGCATTAATACAAGCCAGGTAAAGACATTTTACTTAGAGGAAAACTCCTGCAAGTCCAGAAAGTGCAGCAGCAGCTGCAGAAATGCCTGATTAGGGCTTTTAGCATGAAACTGATGTTTTTATGTGCCTGCTGTGTTGGAATTTTACTTCTAAAGACCCGCACCATCCATAATGTCTGCAGAGCTGCCCTCGGCCATCTCGCACAGCCCAGGCATCTTCTAGTGTGCAGGTTATGCTAGTGAGGGCCACCAACTCTGCCATTTGTTGGTAGCCCTCTACCGTGTAATCCGTACACCAGAAACCACCCAGGTGTGTGGGTTTGCTGCAGGTGGCTCTGCAGATATTATGGGTGGTGCAGATCTGAAAACTTAAATCCCAACACAGCAGGTAAATAAAAAAAAATATCAGTTTAAACCCTTTCTGGGCTTGCAGGAGTTTCCCTTTAAATAAAATAAATACAGAGATGATTAGTCTCACAGTTACCTGAATAACTGTGGTTGAGGGTTACAATTTTAATTTCAATATCTACATTCACTGTATCAGTTTCTCAATTAATAAATATTGCAATTATTTAATTTGTATACAAATGTATGTGAAATACATATATATATATATATATACTCATAATCCATTTTACAACATTTTACCTTATTTGAACTCTAGTCCCAAAAATAATAATCCATCAAAGATTTCAAGCAATATCCATGATTCTTTCTAAATGAAAGGAGACAAGAATTCAATAAGCTTCCCTTAGATACCATTCCTTAGATACCAATTCTCATTATAGTTCAGGAAATAATTATACACAGTTACCTGTAAGGTCGCTTTCTGGTACTGTTTTATGTAGGACGTGTGCTAGTTATCTTCTGCCATGCCCTAATAAAATGAAGATAAGTTCAAATGTGTGTGTGTCTTTTTTTTAATTAAAATGAAGTGTAACAGTTTAGTTTTTACCTAATATTGAACTTCTTTAATTAGAGTCTTAGTGATATTGTCTGTCTCTATTATGTCTTTGTATATTGAAATTATATAGATACATATATTGCTTTTAAATGTTTCATTGAAATACAAGTGACAGTTGTTCCATAGACACTCATTAATGGGTGCAATTACTACACTAATCACACTGCAGCCTGAATGTAACTGTAAGTGGTTGTATATTACTTCGGTAATTATGTCATGTGTTGATTATGCAGTAATGAGCAACGTGGGCACACTCAGCAGAGTGAGTGTGTGTGTGTGTGTGTGTGTGTGTATGTGTGTGTATGTGTGTGTGTGTGTGTGTGCATGTGTGTGTGTGTAAAATAGAGGATGAGAATCCAGTTTGGCCCTTGATACGCCTTCAGTACTTACGTCTCTGATTTAGCACTGGTGGTGGTAAACACCGATGTGATAAGGAATATGAAATATCTCACTGTTGTGTTTCTAATAAAAGCCGACCATCCTCACAGACATGCTTATAGTATGTGAGTGTTTTTAAAAGTCAAAAGAAACTATATGCAGAAAGCTGCATTTTTTAAAATGGCAATTTTTTTTATTGCATCAGGCTAGCTTTGCTGAGGTTAGCTGCAAAAGGGTCGGGTGGGGAGAGGCCCACGAGCAGCAGCTGCAAGTGCTACATATATATAATAAGATTACATAGGAGCCTGCACAATTAATTTACAGTCAGATGCACAAGTATATACAATTAGGTAATGCAGTGAATTACAATATAATTCCACAAATGTAAAGCAGCAATGCCTACCATCCCCCACCTCCATTATGCAGACCTGCAGTAGAAAGCTAGCAATTAAAAGCCATTACATTTTTTAATCTTTTTTTTGTCACTGCTCTGTTTTCTGACCCCATGACGAGCAGCACCAGCATGCTGAGTGGTACATGTCACTTGTGCTAGGCAATTTAGGTCCAAGCCATGCCTTAAGGTAGTTGTAATTATGCAAAAGATGAGGCACTGTCTCACAGGACTGAATCTACCTTAAGGGTTACTTTGCACCTAATTTGCATAGCATGAGTTGCTATACTGTTCAGCATGGAGCTGAGGCTGTAGCAGGAACAAGATATAGAGAAGTTACACAAAAAAAACAGTTCAGAAGGTAATAACTGGGAAAATAAAATTGCCAGTATTCTGGTTTGTATAACGGAAGCTGGAGGACATTAGGCATTGCTGCTTAACATTTGTGGAATTTTCCATTCACTAAGTACCCTGTTTAGTGACAAATATTTCTGTATATAAGCTATAACCTGGACATATGGTCCATATATTACGGCAAGTTCTTGTAAACATATGTTACCTGTATATGTCTAATTTCTGTATTTTGTTTCACTCTGTATTCTTTTCTCTTACACACTGTATTGTTATTTCTTTAACTGACGTGGAGCCTTTGCAAACGAGTCTATGACTCGAAGGATGGTAATTCTGAATCCATACAATAAATAAATAATATTGCTGTGGAGACCACTTCTAATACCCTATGAATGTGAGACCACTCAGTTACAGCTGTAAAAATGGTCTATATGTCAGTATTTTGTATATTATTAAATGAGGATGATCAATAATATATTAAAACAAATTTTAACACCCTCCACCGAACCAGCCCATTTTCAGGGCATCTATGTATAAGATGCTTAATAAAGAATAAAAGTGTCTCATGCAGGGGAAAGAAGTGATCCAATCTGACAGATGCACTCCCTCAATCTTTAATATATCATAGAGTGAAAATCTAAATTTTACAATGGCAAGAAAGAATGTTTGCCTCTGATTGGTCAGTCTGGGACTGGACCCGTGACGTTATCCCAGTACAACATCACAGGTCTAGTCCTAGAGCACAACCTCACTGTATCGATTTGTTGGATTGTTCTGTTCTTCTCTTCAGAAACAACGATATATTGACACACTAAAAATCTCCTAAAAACATTTTGTAAATGTTTTTTATTTCGTATAACAATGAGCCTTTGTATAATAGCAATAACGTACTCCAGGATGTGTGTCGTGCTGTGATAACCTCACTTCTGGGGTAATTGGACACATTCGGCCTATGGCCTTGTGCCGAACCACCCCAGGCATGAGGTTATCCCAGCACGACACACACCCTGTCATTCATTATTGCTTAAATGAGGGACAGATGCTGCACTTTTCATGGCATCTGGTAAAGAATTCTAGGTGACAGGTGCATCATGCAAAAAAGTTTTGTTGCCTATGGATCATAGACCACAGTAAAGCTTCTGACACAGTCAGGCAAGACATAGTGTTATGCAAGCATTTAAGAGTAGGTATTATTATTCCACCTTGATCAGGCTCAATATAATTATCTAACTGGTCATCAGCAGCAGCTAAAAGTGGGGCATGACCCAGCAAGCAAGATGAATGGATGTCTGCTCCTACAGCTCCTAACTCAATCCCTTAAAATCTGTTGCTGTCAGTAATATTTAACTCATCAGAGGCTGCCTTGTCACTTGCCAGATATTAAGAATGGCAACCAGCACAAAACTGGTGAAGAGCAGGATAAAACTGATATTTATCCTGTTCACTCTGAGTATGGGGCCCCTGGCCAAGCTCATTAGAATGCATCCAGACTTGGAAGGAGAGGAAAAACGGATTTCGCTTTATGCGGACAATACCATGTTATATTTAAGAAACCCACTCGTAACCTTCCCAGTCCTGCATCAAATTTTACTGACATACAGTCAGATTTTGGGGTTGAAAATTAACAATGACAAAACTGAAATTATATTGGTATGCGGTTCCAGTTTCCCAGAACTGATGCAGTTGTTGCCCTTTAAGTGGGTATCTTCTAGTATCCGGTATTTAGGCATATATATCCCCTTAGATATGAACCAGTTCTACCAAATTAATTATGGGAAGCTGATGAAGGAGGTCTTTACAGATCTGAAAAGATGGAAGCATCTCCCCTGTCCTTGGTGGGACGAGTGGAACCCATAAGGATGAATGTCCTTCCTCGATTTGTATTCATGTTTAGTTCATTACCCCTGCACATCCTGGCACCAGAGTGGAGGAAAATTAACAAAGCACTCCACTGTTTTGTATGAGGGGGGGAGAAAAGCTAGAATAGCTTGGGAGATATTACTCGGGGCGAGAAATTGTGGAGGCTTGGGGTTACCCAATCTGAAGACATATTACCTGATGGCTCAGTTGTCACCATGCGTGGTGTACAAAAAAAGGGACCCAAATAATACTTGGGTCATGCAGGAGTCTGGTAGCAGTCCGGAGGTGAATCCGGCATTGGACTTTGCAGGTTCCACAAAACACTTGGGTAGGATGGAAACAGCAAATCCTTGGCTAAAACAGATGCACAAGGTGTGGAAGGAGGTTAAAAGGGAACTAGGTCTGGGCTTTTCCCTCTCAAACAGAACAGAGATTACACTATGTGCCCATTTTTCCCCTCCTAGAATGGATCATTCCTTTGAAAATTGGAGAAGACAGGGTCTGCTATATTTTAAACAGTTCACTAACAGGAGGTAAGTTAAGACATTTCAGGAGATAGGAGTTTCACCTGCCTGCCTCACATTTTTTCAGATACCTTCAGGTTATTTCCTTTTCGAAAGGGGGTACAAACCTAAAAACAGAACAGAGGGACCCACACACCCTAGAGCTAACAATCTTAGAGGCTTCAGCTAGCTCTGAAGAAACGTATCTTATGTCTAGATTGGTTTTAACCTATTATAGCCTCCAGGAATAAAACCTCACCTAACTGGCAGACAGCTTAGGAAAGAGAGGCAGGGATCTCCCTAGATTTGCAACCTTGGCAACACATTTGGGAGGGGGCATTCCACATATCCACCTTCAATGCAGTGAAAGAGTTTCAGTGGAAACTATTGCCAGGTTCTTTAATACCCCAGCCAGAACCAAACACTACAATCTGGGCAGCTCAAATAGATACTGGAGAAACTGCAGAGCAGTGGGAAACCACCATCACAGCTTTTGGGACTGCCCAGTGTTGCAGTCATTTTGGAAGGAGGTGGGGGGGGGTGTTTCCAGCAGATGTTTGGAATTCAGGAACCCCTCAGTTTCCAGCATATGATTTTGGGCTCCCTTCCTTAAAGGAAAAGAACCAATGGACAAAAATCCTTCATTGGAATTCTTTTAACAGCAGCCAGTGAAGACATAACTATTTATTATTCATTTATCCATTACAAATCGGGTTTACAACCTTTGAGTCAGAGACTCATGTACAAAGGCATCGCATCATGGTGGGGCAGACATCAAGATAGTTATTACAGTGCAGATTAAAATAGAGGATAACATTACAGGCACAGTAAAAGGAACATTTAACATAGATACACTTAGGTTATGTAATGTAGTAGTTTGCATGTTACTTAGGTTACCTAGCGTTACAAAATTGTTAGTTACACTCATGGATATAGTAGGTCCTCAGAGGAGACAGCGGGTTGCATCCCTGTTTGGACCTAGTAGGGAAGGAGTAGGTCTAGGGGAGAGAGAGGCTGTCCAGTGAACATTGTCGAGCCAGGGGGCAAGGTGGGCGGGTACTAGATGCTGGCTTGATCCCATTCCACCCACCCTGTCAGACTGGGTAGAAATAGTGAAGTGTATTGCTAGAGTGGAGATGATTACTGCTGAACTGTGTTTACAAGGGGAAATAAATGTAATGGGAGATGGCTACCATTCATGCATTTAACTGAACAGTTGGAAGGGGTCTCTGTTCTTTCCCAACAGGCCTTTGCTCATTGATTGGACCAGGATAAATATGAAAACCAGAGAATGCGCAGTGTATGCCTCTTTCAATAGACAGGAAGCATAAGTGAATACTTGCACAACTAGCCATGTAATAAGTTTATTAACTTTACTTTTTAACTGTTTAACATGTATGTTATTATTTTCAAAGTCTTTATTTTACTTGACACATCTATTAGACACAGACTTTGATTAAAGGGACAATTAGTTAAGTCTGGCTTGACTAAAGTCATAAAGATTGCTGCAGATACAGCTGTGCTGTAAGGGGCTGAAGAAGCTTCTTCGGTCCCATGGATTTGATGGAATGATGATTACCTAGAAGAAGGGAAGATATACAGTCATTTTTAACAATAAACTATAGATGTGGCAACTCTGAGACTACATATTTATAGTGCTTTTACAGAGCCGTAAGACATGTTATTGTACCTGTGTCTGTCTTCAATAAACTTACAGTTTCAAAACATACACCAAGGAGTCTGCTGGCAATGAGGGACAGTGACACACTGAAACAGTGGACCCAGGCAAGCCAGCAGCCATGACAGAAACAACAGGGACAGCAATGGGGCAGATTGTTTCAGAAGAGTTATCAGTTTAGCAGCTGGCAGTGATAATCTTTGAAATGAAGAATATCAAAACAGGGCTGGAAAACCACTCAGCCCAATACTGCCACATACAAAATAAAGTGAAACCCCTAGGGGCAATGGTAGACACACACAAACAAGGGCCTTGAGAAAATAGAGCAGCACATGGGGACCCAAAAAGAGAGGTTCCTGTCAGTGAGAAACAATCTCTTCCAAGCAAATAAGAGGACCGAAGAACTTGAGGAAATACTAGACGACCATAAGAAAAGGGAAAGGAACAACAGTGTGCACCTGGTGGGGCTTTCCAAGGAGCAGGAGCGGAGATATCATCTTGAATTTTTGGCAAAGTGTTTTCCAGAGGTGCTGGGGCTCCTGAGTGATACTGTGCTGAAGCACCAATGTGCTTATTGGTCTCCAAGCAAGAAGCTGGATCTCTTAGCGTATCTGAGACATTATCTCATTAAATTCTTTTGTTACTTAGACATGGAGAAAATGTTGCAGGACAGTACGAAAAATGGGATCATCAAGGTTAAAGACTAAGTCATGCATTTTTTCCAGACTATAGCAAGCACCTTCAGCTCTGGAGACATGACTTTAATGTAATGAAATGAAGCTGCATAAACAGCAGTGTCAATTTGCATAATTGCACCCTTCCTGATTCATCATCCGTAAGCCAGGCCTCCCGCCTCAGACTTTTACAAAACTGACCTTGGTAGAGGCCTATATCAGTACTAAAATAGCTGTGGCAGAGGACCACCAAGGACAGTACAAGACGGGGCTGTTGGCCTGGGGATCTTCACCTTTTGCCACAAAAGAAATATAAAGTAAGTGGGGATGGGTGCATCCAGGTCATTCAAGGGGCTGAGGGCTAAAAGGGAGGTCACCAGTGAGGTCCCACAGGGCTCAGTGCTCAGATTGGTGTTGTTCAATCTCTTCATTAACAATATTGGGGATTGCATTAAAGGCAACATTTGCCTATTCATAGATGACACCAAGCTCTATAGCAGGGTGGACATAGAAAAAGGGATGCAAGACCTAAAGGAGGATCTGGAAATGCTAGGGAAGTGGTCCACGATTCGGCAGCTTGGTTTCAATTCAAAGAAATGAATCGTTATGCACATTGGAGCTATGAACCCGAAGACTGAGTACAGTCTGGGAAGGACCCAGGTATCTGCATCAGAAGACATGAAGGACTCGGGAGTGATGATCACTAGTGACCTGAAGCACTCCACGCAGTGTAGGAAAGCAGCAGCAAATTTTGGGCTGCACTGCCAGAGGAATCAACAGCAGGTGAGAGTAGGTAATAATGCCCTGGTACAGGTCATTAGTGAGGCCACATCTGTAGTACAGTGTACACTACCGGAGCCCATACCTTAAAAAGGACATTAATCTGCTGGAGATGGTTCAAAGGAGGGCAACAAGGATGACCATAAGCCAGTAGGATAGGGTGTACAAGGAGAGGTTAGAGGCCCTGAACATGTGCTCCCTGGAGGAGAGTAAGGAGATAGGGGACATGACTGAGACCTTCAAAATGAAGGCTTTAAATATTTGAAATGAATAAATCGAGTGAACAAGGTGGGTCTCTTTAAGCTTAGTGGGAACCAAAATACCAGGCAACACAGTCTCAAGTTGGAGGGGGGTGAGGTTTAGGAGGAAAGCTAGGAGGCACTTCTTCATGGTGAGGGTGGTGGCAAGTTGGAATGTGCTTGCAGAGGAGGTGGTTTCATTAAAAATAATAGGCCACTTCAAGAGAGGCTCAGATAGTGTTAAGGGGAAAATAAGGGTCAAGGGAGGGGAGGATGGAGGGGAAGGGCGGATTGGGGAGGGGGGCAGGTTCAGTAGCTTATGTTGAGTATCTTGCAGTATGAGCAGCCTAGATAGACCTAATGACCTTATTCTGCTGGATTCGTTGTGTGTCATACTTTGTATGTATGCCTGTAAGTCACAAACAGTAACTGGGGGAGAACGTGACACTGTTTCTTGGCCTAACAGACTACGTTTTGCTAAATTAACTGTGTAAGCACCCACTGGGAGCTTACTAGTTAATTTGAGTTGTTAGATGTAGCTAGGCAGAGAGAGAAGCAATGGTGCCAGTAGGTCGCAAATGTTGGGCCTGCTGCTTCCAGCAGGGGGCCCTATCATTAGGGGTATAAAATAGAGGGTTTGGTGCCATTGGAGGGGGGGAGGATTCCAGGAGAACTTGGGGAAAGAAGGAGAAATCGGAGGTTCAGACCGCAAGTTTGGCCCGAGGGCCATGGTGTAGCCAGGTAGGCCTCTTGCCACCACAGCCCTCCTCCCTCGAAGACCCATGTAGGGAGTAGCAACCATTTGGGCAGTAGAGAAGGAGATCAGCAGAGCACAAGTTTGGGGTCTGTTGGTGCAGTTTGGGAGCTGGAGCCTGAGGAGCAAACAGAATGGAGGCCTGCCAAGTGATCTCTGGCACCTTGGTAGGGTAAGCACTGATGGGGCCCTGTATTGTTAAGTAATCTTGCCCATGGGACAGTGTAGCCTGGGAGATGGTGTGTGTACTGTGGGTGGGCCTACTATGGTAGATTGGGCCTGGGGTGCAGTTTAGAGGTGGCAGCCTGGACTGTTGAGTGTGTTGTGGTGGCAGCTGTACCCCTTTTTCCTGGGCCAGTGGACGCTATAGTGTCCACGTGGGGAATGGTTGGTTGGGACCCTGGGAGGGTGGCAGACTGTCCGGGTGCTCCGTGTAGCACAAGCAGCAGTCCCTTAGGTGAAGGCAGTCCAGAAATTGAAATTGCTGCACGAGCGGATAGTGTCCCTGGGTCTCTTAGGTCTGGGAGTGCGCAGAATTCCTTGGGGAGACTTCAGTCTCTGTAGGTTTAGAAATGTGCAGCACTCTATAGGGGAGAACAGTTGGTGCATGGCATCAGTAATTGGGTATCCAGAAGGTATTCGGTGGTTCAGTTCTTGCTAGAAGAACATCACTTTGAATGTGTAAGATCCTTCATAATAAAGAAGAGGCTCTCTGTATTGTATTGAATTATATTGGGAGGCAGTATAGCGCAGTGGTTTAAGGCTCTGAGCTGCAAATCTGGAGACCTGGGTTTGAATCCCACAGCTCCCACTTGCATACTGTGTGACCCTGAGCTAGTCACTTAACTTCCCTGTGTTCCCAGTTTGCACCTGTAAACAAGCTTTCAGCTTAGCGTGTCTCACCTGGTTAAACAATTTGAAAAAAAAAAGACCATCCCAATGGAGGAAGGTTTAAAGAAAGGCAAGGAAAGAAATGGAATTGGGATAGTAGAAAGTCTCATGCTGTCACAATTGGTATCTTAGTTGAAGTTTTGCTGAAACTTAGAGAATGGAAAGTAAGCAAGTGTCTGTGTAAAGTTTAGAGTGAAAAGAAGGAATATGAAATGAGAGTGCTGCTAAGCATGAAATTAAAGTGCTGCTAAGCATGAAATTCTGCTAAGTGTGGCCCACCGCATTGCTGCTGTCAGGATTGTAGCCTTTCTGGCTCAAGGGAATGTCTGCGGGCAATATATCAATCTGTTGACCAAAGAGATTGTTGCAGGAGGAATGGCACGTTTCAGCCTATGAAGTGTCCCCACCGTGTATGTTTACCCTAGGCTCCATGGAGTGGTTCATCAATTTTCTTGTTCATTAAATCTGTTTTTGCACTTTTGATTCTGGAGTGGACATTAAATTTAATTAATTTAAACTGTGCATCTGTGCCTACTAACGAACATTGCCCCCTGTAGCCCATCATCGTGATCTAAGAAGAGAGCCTGCTCCTCATTCTAGCGAAGCCATCTCGCTGCTGTCAAAAGAACCAGGTAGTTAGCATATTTAAATTTTCCTTGGACTGTGTTTTCTGGCTTGTATAGTACCCCCTTCCAACACTTACCATCTGGATTCCCCTAGACATCGGGAGTGGGTGGTTTACAGACGTGGGGACTTGTCTGGGATATGAAAAAATGTTGTGGAGCATGTTTGTGCCTGGATTAACTTTTGGGGAACTGCAGTAGAGTTTCCATACAGTAGCGGCACCATTTTGAACTCATGCAACTTCCCACCTCTCCACAGTGCCATTTTGCAACTTGAACTGTTTAGCATACCACTCATGAATGTAGAACTTGGGGATCCACTGTTGATTGGCTGGAGGCGGTCGAGCTGGGACCGTCACCTGAGGTCACGTTGCATGGAGCAGGGAGAGACATCTTTGCTGAGCCCCAAGTGAACTGCTCCACAAGTGTGTCATTGGGAGAAAAGCCTGTTTATTGTGGACTCTTGCAAAGTAATCAGCCGTCTAAAAACTTTTGCAACCACCACCATGGCTGAAGCTGCAGAAGAGGGCAACCAGATGGTTCTTGTGCCTGCATCATTACTCCCATGGTTGTGGGACTTAGCCCAAAAAGGAGGAACTCAGGAGTGGCATGTGGTTTGTTGCCATACTGGAGGTGTGGTGAAGACCCTCTCGGTTTGTTTGGACTGTGCTAGCGGTGGCACCCCTTTTCCAGCTCAGCCTGCGATTGACTACCAGCCCACTTGGAGTTGGACTGCCACATCTGCTTAGCTGAGTCCTGCCTCCTCTAGTCTGGAAAACTGGGGGCAGTGGTGGATGTTGTCAGTAAAGTAGCCCATGGGGAGGCGCTAGCCATCTGCCCAGCCTTTCTTCCCTTGTGGCACCTGACCCACCCTATGGCAGAGGGAAAGGTAGTGGGGTGGTAGGTAGGACTGAGCCAGCACCGTCCCCTGCAATTTGCCCACACCCCTCAGTGGCAGGCACCATGAAGAGATCCAGAGGACCTCCCTCCATTGCTTCAGAGGCCCCAGTTATCCAGCGCCCTGATATGGAAGTGGAAGAAATTATCTCTGAAGGAGACTCCAGAGCAGGAGAAGACTGAGAGTAAAATGTACCCCCTCCACCTGGTGTGCAGTATAAATCGTACACTTTTGATGATCTGTTGTGGGAATGGGACATCCCTAAGCCCTGCCATTTCCCCAGCAAGAGGTTACCAGATAACATGCCCTGGCTGCATCAGGCCTGTATGAAGCGAAGGAAGGACATGGACACTCTCCATCCCACTGACCCCCATTACATGAAGTACACATCGGGGAGTTGGCTGTTAAAGGGTACTGCCCCCAGAACCAGTGTGTACAGCATCACTGATTGGTCTCAGGTTGCCGCTGGGTTCATCACTGAATTAAGAAGGAATACCCTGGAGAGGACTACCCATATGTGAATAAGAGGATTTGGGATGCGATTGAGGAAAAACGAGAGGACTGGGTGTTCCAGGGCGCCCTGGACAAAGTCAAGTCAAAGAGCTGTGGAGTGCTTTGGAATTAGGAGGATATGAGCAAGAAGCCATCAACTGAGCCAGGCAAATGTATCTATCAACTGCATGGAGTCTGGACTGGAGTGACTCTGTTTAAAACCTTTGTGATGGTCCAAGATGTGGAAGGCCAAAGAACCAAATATTACGTTATCTGCGAGAATGCTTTCGGTGAGGAGTACACCTAGCCAGAGTTTGCTTAGAATACTTCATCAGAGTCCTGTCCTGTCCCGGGGGGGAGAAACCAGACATCAAGGAGCAGAGACTGTTTAAAATTAATCCCCGCTCCCCTACTGATGCTGGCTGTGCATCAGGAAGAGCAGGACTGCTCAGCTTTGAACCCCAACGTTGGAGGCTGGGTGAGATCAGCCCCTTGTAGTTACTGGTTATGTGTTTTAAAATGTTTTAGTAGTTTGACCCCTCAGCTGCCTGAACAATGACATTTTTTCACTGTGATTATCATTAATTGTCTGTGTTTTGAAAAAAAAAATTATAAGACGAAATATTTATCATCTAAGAGTTAGTGGTATAGATAAATAGCATGCCTGAAGCTTGCCTGTTGGTAGTGTGAGTCGGGGAGTAAATGGAGATGAGGATGAGTATGAGTGGCTGAATGACTGCGTTTGAATCAGTAAAATGTTTAACACTGTTCAATTTTATTGCAGAATGTTAGCACATTGTGCATAGTTTAAAGAATCTTATTTTAGCTGTTTTGCAAATGTTTTCAGTTATGCAAATTCTGGGGGAACTGTAAACTCTTTGTGCCCATTCCTGGCAGCAGCATTTCCTTATTGGCTTGGAAATTAGTGTAAGAAGTTTATAATGTTAATGGGAGGAGGGACGCCCCACTGCAGTACCTAGCAGGTGACCGTGGCAGCCAGTGTGTGGGTTGCCAGATTAGCCTGATAAGATATTACAGTATAAGTTAAGTAAGGTTTTCAAGTATATGAATTTTCATCATTTTGGCAGTGTAGCCAGTTAAGTGTCCTGGGAAAGCAGGGATAGATGGTCATATCTCTCCTCTGGGAGGGGGGGTCAATGATGCAGCCTGGTAGGCATCCACAAGGAGGTGAACGTTTTCAGTGGGGGAAAAGTGTAAGCACCCTCTGGGAGCTTACTAGTTAATGTCGGTTGCCAGGTGTAGCTAGGCAGAGAGAGAAGCAATGGTGCCTGTTGGTCTGGGATTTTGGTCCTGCTCGTGCCAGCAGGGGGCCCCAGCTCTAGGGGTATAAAAGAGAGGGTTTGGCGCCATTGGAGGGGGGATTTCAGGAGAGCCTGGGGAAAGAAACGGGGGATTCCAGGAGAGTCCAGGGAAAGAAAGCAGAGTCAGGAGTTCGACTTGCAAGTTTGCCATCCTGGCTCTCCTCCCTCGAAGACCCACATATGGACTAGCGACAGTTTGGGCAATAGAAAAGGGGATCAGTGGATCACAAGTTTGGGGCCTGTCAGTGCAGTTTGGGAGCTGAAGCCCGAGGAGCAAGCAGAATGAAGGCCTGCCAAGTGATCTCCAGCACCTTGGTAGGGTAAGCACTGATGGGGCCCTGTATTTTTAAGTAATCTCACCCATGAGTGAGTGCAGCCTGCAAGTCAGTGTGTATCCTATGGGTGGGCCTGCTATGGCAGATTGGGCCTAGGGTGCAATTCAGAGGTGGCAGCCTGGACTGCTAAGGAGTAGTGGTGGCAGCTCTACCCCTTTTCCCAAGGCCAGTGACCACTACAGTGTTTGTGCTCCCAGGGGGTGCAGCCTGTGGAGGCACGGAAAGGTCCATGTGGGGAATGGTTGGTTGGGACCCTGGGAGGATGGCAGACTGTCCGGGTGCTCCGTGTGGCACAAGCAGCAGTCCCTTGAGTGAAGGCAGTTCAGAAATTGAAACTGCTGCATGAGCGGATAGCGCCTCTGGGTCTCTGTAGGTCTGAGAGTGTGCAGAATTCCTTGAGGAGACTTCAGTTTCTGTAGGTCCAGGAATGTGCAACACTCTGCCGGGAAGAACAGTAGGTGCATGGCATCAGTGATTGGGTATCCAGGAGGTCTTCGGTGGTTCGGTTCTTGCTAATAGAACATCAGTTTGAAAGTGCAAGACCTCGTAGTAAAGAACAGGCTCCCTGTATTGTAAGACCACCCGGGTGGACGAAAGTTTAAAGAAAGACAAGGAAAGTAATGGGATTCGAACAGTAGAAACATCTCGGTGCTGTCACAATTGGTACCTCAGTTGAAGTTTTGCTGAGACTTAGAGAATGGAAAGTAAACAAGTGCCTGTGTAAAGTTTAGAGTGAAAAGAAGGGATATGAAATGAGAGTGCTGCTAAGCATGAAATTCTGCTAAGCGTGGCCTGGTTAGGCCCACCGTATTGCTGCTGTTAGGAATAAAGCCTTTTCGGCTCAAGGGAATGTCTGCATGCAATAAATCAGTCTGTTGATCAAAGAGATTGTCGCAGGATGAATGGCAAGTTTCAGCCTATGAAGTGTCCTCAACGTGTATGTTTACCCCCAGGCTCCATGGAGTGGTTCATCAGTTTTCTTGTTTATTAAATCTGTTTTTGCACTTTTGATTCTGGAGTGGACATTGAATTCAATCAATCTGAACTGTGCATCTGTGCTAATGAACATTGCCCCTGCAGCCCATCACTGTAATCTAAGAAGAGAGCCTGCTCCTCATTCTAGTGAAGCCATCTCGCTGCTGTCAAAAGAACCAGGTAGTGAGCATATTTAAATTTTCCTTGGACTGTGTTTTCTGGCTTGTATAGTATCCCCTTTCAACATTTACCATCTGGATACCCCTAGACATAGAGAGAGGGGAGGCTTACAACTGATTCTTGTTGACTGTATAGGTTGGCAAGGTCCAGCTTCCCCGGACCACTAGGCCACACTTACGTGGGGCAGCACATTATGGCTGTGTCGGCTGGCAAGGTCCGACTGCACAGACCACTAGGCCACACTATGTGGGCCAGCACATTAAGGTTGTGTAGGCTGGCAAGGTCCGACTCCCCTGGACCATTAGGCCACACTCACATGGGCCAGCACATTATGGCTGTATAGGCTGGCAAGATCTGACTGCTTCTGATCACTATGCTGCACTTAACAGCTGTTAAGGTTATCTGAGAGAGGTCAGGAAAACCAGAGCCATGTGGGAGGTGAATGGTCTATTACTAGCATAGGTGTTCATGCTTCTAGCCAAAGAGGTGTATCTCCCCCTCAAACATCGTGATCTAACTTAGGCAAGTTACCCAGACTTCTGACAATTAAAATAGAATTGCTCCTGGGTCCTAAGGGTCAGAATTGGTTTACAAACTTGGCTATGACTGAGTAAGTGGTGGAAAGAACCTGACAGATACCAGAGGCCTGATATTGGAAAAGGGGAAAAGTGGAGCACAAAGGTTTGTGCTGTGTTTGTCCATTGCCCAAGAGCCCCAGGATACTATATTCATTCAGATAGCACATTGGTGCTATCCAAATAAATATAGGGGCATGTTGATGCAGAGCTAACTTGAGTAGTGCTGCCCTGACATGGATCCTGGAAATGCAGAAAACAGCACCCTCCTGACCTGATTGCGCCGGAACCCCCCGGCCTAATATTCAACCAGCATCCTGCAAATTAGTCCTTTGGGCATGTGAGGCACTAAAGTGCCATATGCGTGCCCATTATAGGCTCATTTGCATGGGAAACTGCAGCAGATTTGCGCCCCTTCTGTGGCTGGCCACATCCATCCAGATCCCAGTCCCTGTTAAAAGAAATATGTCCCTGATGCCTAGTGGTCCCCCCATCCTCTGATCCCCAGTCCCATTAAAAACAAAGTATTCTGGGAGATCACGTGATGCCTGTTCAGTGAAAGTCATGCACCTCCCTCACTCCTGCTTCTAATCTAAATTTATACTTCAAACTTCTATCTCTAAACTATCTTCGGCTGCTTTAATTAACTATAACAACTTGCCGACTCACCCGGTGGACACTCAGTGGAGAACTGAGCTTCAGTTGACTGCCCAGATAAAGAGATGGAATCTGAAATGTGGCAGGCGTTTCCATCTCACATGCCGCCCCAGACACCGGAAAAGCAAAGCAAGAAGGCCAAAAATCAGACGTACTCTTCGGGCAAGGCTCAGCAAGCTACCGCCCAGGCCCTGCCACTCGCAGAAGATAAATTCCTGGCTGAACTGGCTCCTCTAAAAAGCACTTTTACTGACTTTGCCTCTGACCTCAAATCTATTAAGAGTGAGCTTGCTGAATCATTTAAACAAATCACTGACGTGTCTGCCCGCACCTCTTTAATCGAGAACTGGCAGAAAAAAGTAGACCCTGAACTTACCAGTCTCCAACAATGGCTGGCTAAAATGGAGCTACAACTTGAGGACCTGGAAGACCGAAGCTGACGGAACAACTTTGTGATTTTCGGCCTTCCAGAAGAAGTTAAAGGGAGCTCTCCAACTGTTTTCACCCAGAAACTGCTTCTCAAGATTGTAGGGCCCCCTCAACACAATGCCTCCTACATTGTCGAAAGGGTGCACCGCTCACTAAGACCGAGGCCTCCCTCGGACACTAACCCAAAGCCTTTTATCCTTCGTTTGTTGAACTACCTAGATCGCCAGCACATTTTGGCCAAAATTAAGGAGGTTCAAGAAATTAAATGGGAAAGCTCCTCTCCATATAGCTCAGGATCTTCCTGATGCTACTCGCCAAAAAAGAGCAGAAGATCACTTGGCTGTAACTAAGTTCATCGCAGCAGGTATAAAATGTAAAATGCTGTATTCAGCCCATCTCTCAGTTCTCTGTAACAACTCCTGGAAGCTTTTGAGAGCGCAGCTCAAGCCACACAAGAGCTCCCTGGTCTATTCCCCGATCTATTCGCCACCCGATGATCAACAGGCCTTGCAGTGGATTCAACATCTCAGGGTTATATGTTAAAAAACCTACCTACTGATTGCTGATTTCTCTGTGGTGTTTCATCTCGAATGTGCGCACATTCCCGATTATGTGGATCGAAATGGTGCTCCAGTGTGTTGCTACCTTGCGAACCTGCACACACTCGTGATGTATCTCTGTCTCTGGAAGGCCTTATGAGTTCTTGGTGCAGTTTCCACAGTGACACACATCCTGATGGCTATAGATAACCTCAGCAAACAGAACTTAATACTACCCCTAATATTTTTAATTACCTTTTTTTTTCACTATTTATCTTTCTCCCCTTCCCTGTAACACCTCCCCCCTTCTTTCCTTATCTTCTAGCTTCTCCACACCTTCAGTGTCTACAGTTTTCCCCCTTTCCACTCCTTCCCCTCCCCTCCCCCTTTTTTTCTTACAGGCTCCTTATCTGGACTACTTCATAGACCTGCAAGCAACTCTGATAGAACGTCACCTTAGGGACTGCTCCGCTAAGTGGTACCATATGGAAGGAGCTTGGTGCCCTTCTTGTACTTTAAAAGACCTTTGTACATTTCTTGAGTTTATCTGCCAATATTGCTGCCAGAAGTTGTGCTCTCTTTCTCATAAGTCAAGTTGATTGTTACCTTAACTCAGCAGCCATCAAGGCTTTAAATATCTAGCTCACTGTATGATGGTTGCATATTACATTAGTGTTCAACATGTAACTGTTACATTTGGGGCGGGGTGGGGGATGATAGGCGTGTTGTTGTTGGAGAAGGTAGTCATGCATTTGTTTTGGGTTTAGAGCCCACTTGTTTAAATGTTGAGTATTCACTGACTGTCTATTTAACCATCTGGATCAATACAAGGAGGCTCGGAAGTTTGGCTCAACGAGACAGTTGTCTGGATCATAATGGGGTAGGGTTGGTGGGGGGAGGGCTTAGGTTGGGACTGCCACCAGAGTGGGTATAACTATGATAGTCTTATTTCACACGTACCGGGCTTATCTCGCTACTACCAGGCTAGGCCAAACTTATCTGATGTCCCATCATGGCCAAATTTTACTTTTGTTCCTGGAACATTAAAGGGGCACAGTCTCCCTCGAAAAGGACCAAGATTCTCCTTCATCTACAGGCATTGCAAGTAGATGTCGCCTTCTTGGAGGAGACCAACCTTTCTGCCACTCAAACCTCACAACTATGGAGAACCTGGGTTGGACAAGTTTTCGGTTCAGGCCCAGACTCTCGCAAAAGGAGGGTTGCCATTATAGTTGCCTGTAAGATTCCATTTTGGCTCATACAGGAGATAACGGACCCTCAGGGCCAGTACATCTTCATATGTGCCATACTAGGTCACATGAAAGTTGTTCTCAGTTCCGTCTATGGGCCCAACTTGGAGGATCCTGCTTTTTTTACCTCCCTCACAACTACAGTATCTTATCTGACTGGTCCTCCCTACCCATGGCATTAGGTGGGGACTGTAATATAGTACTTTCACCTAACTTGGACAGATCTGGACCCTACAAGCACCCCCCCCTCACCTGGCCTAAGAGCTATACATGACTTTATGTGCTCACCGGGCCTCATTGATTCATGGAGGGTTCTTAATCCTACACAGAAGGAATATTCATTTTATTCCCCACCCCATCACTCCTCCTCCCAGACTGATTTTTTCTATTAGGAAAGGATCTTTTTATGCTTCTTAGTAAATATACACTTAAGGCCGACACAGAGCATCTGGGTCTACAATGGAACCCTGACAAACTGAAATACTTAGGGGTATATTTCATGCCCTCGGCTCGTAAATTTAAGCAGCTCAACCTTGACTCCCTATTAACAGTAATAAAGGCTTACCTAAACAGATGGTCACACCTACCTCTAACACCTTTGGGGCCGCATGAGCATCCTCAAGATGAATATTCTACCTCGCTTCTTATATCCCCTCCTAATGTTCAACGGAGTCCTCCCCCTATCATGGTTCTCGCAAGTCCATCGTATTTTCAGTTCCTTCCTCTGGAAAGGGAAGAAGGCCAGGAGAAATCATCTTCAACTCATGCATCACAAAACCGATGGTGGCCTGCAAGCCCCAAACATTTATTTCTACTATCTGTCTATTCACCTAACTAGAGTTTTATTCTGGCTCAAATCCCCCTTGAATAATGTAAGTGACTCCTATTTCCCCCTTGGGTAGAAATAGAACAGACACTGGTGCTCCCAACACAATATCAATTATAAATCACTCCCTTATCTATGCAAAAAACAACTTCCCAAACAACTACAGGACACGCCACTGGGTCTATCACTTCAAACACAATCACAACTTAACTCATTTCTTGCCACAGATACACATAAAGATGTTTCTCAACCCTTGTTTCGTAACCCCAACTTACTGATATCTGGGAAAGTTATAAGATCATTGTTCTTCTGGCCTAACATGGGAGTGGAATGAGTAGAGCAACTGGTGCTCAACCAGAAGTTAATGTCCTTCCAGATGGTGAGTACCACCAGAAGTTAATGTCCTTCCAGATGGCGAGTACCACCTTTGGGGGGCCCCCCCTTCCCAAATATTTACAAATCTCACATATGCTACTCCACCAATTTGGTAATGAGCCATGAGACTTTTTCCTCCATGATTCAACCCTACATAGACTCTCTTCCTACCTCTCACTTGATATCATATACATATCAGTTCCTTCTTACCATTACGACTCTCAAGGAGGGCAGGAGATACTATGCCTGGGATCACTCCCTACCACCATGCGCTTCTACCAGACAGTGGCCCACAATCTGGAAACACCTTTATCAAATCATAAAATAGGATAGCTATAGGTATATGCAATTCCAGATTAATCATGACCTCTATTGCACCTCAGTGAAATTACACAGAATGTGTCACATCACCACAGACATTTGCCTTAAATGCAATAAAACACTGGGTACATTATTACTTACGTTGTGATCATGTGAAAAGATTACCCCATTTTGGTCCCAGATTCGATCCCGTTTTGATCCCCTTTTAAATCTTCAAGACAAGTTCAGCCCAGAAATATGCATACTCCGACAAGGTAACGAGTGCCCCTCAAGCACATATTGCCCTAATTTCAGCATGTGCTAAAAAAGTTATGCTTAGACACTGGCTGGACTCACTTACTCCCCAGCCACATTGAATGGTACAAGGAAGTCCTGTTCACCCTCCAAGCAGAACGAACTATTGTTGGGCTTTGCCATTGAATAGGCAATTATAAACATCAGTGGGAGTTTCTTTTCACCCTACTAATAGTCCATCAACCTAAATCATTCCCCTCCCAGATTATTAACTAACATAATTTGTTGCCCATATGCCTTGCTCTCTCAGATTGATTCTCTGTCCTATATCTCGCATCCTATACTACTGTATAA
Source organism: Neoceratodus forsteri (assembly GCA_016271365.2). Classification (NCBI taxonomy): domain Eukaryota; kingdom Metazoa; phylum Chordata; order Ceratodontiformes; family Ceratodontidae; genus Neoceratodus; species Neoceratodus forsteri. The sequence goes on from CM028132.1 coordinate 1,364,786,756, forward strand.
ATTGCCCATACCATTATTGACTGGTGGCAGTGGGGAGGAGGAGGACGGGGTTAGACTTGGGGGGTGGGATTGGGAGAGGGGGTGGGTTAACTAAATAAATTGTAAAAATGAACGTGAACATGAATCTTTTAATGTATTAACTCCTTTATACCTAGTCTGTAGTTCTGTACTGGTAGCTCTTCCTCCTCAGGGTCTATTGGCACTTATTAATACTTTGCACAGTGTAATTCCCTGTTCTGTCTTGTTCAATAAAGTATACCGAATGGGGAAAAAAGTAAAGTACTCCCTGGTGGTCAGCAGCTCACCCCTCAGATCCACATCCCCATTAAACAAAATATCCCTTGGGGGATTAGGGTTCCCCCCATCCTCTGATCCCTGTTCCCATTAGAATTCAGTATTTTCTTGGTGCCTAGTGGCCCCCCAACCTCTGATCCCCATCCCCATTATTAGTCAATATTTCCCTATTGCCTAGTGGTCCCCCATCCTCCAATCCCCAGCCCCATTAAAAGCAAACTATAATCTGCTGGTCAGTGGCCCCTCCTGCCCTCTAATCCCTGGCCCCATTAAGAGAAATATCATCCCTAGTGTCCAGTAGCCCCCCCACCCTCTCATCCCCTGCGCCGTTAAAAGAAATGTATTCCCTGGTGTCCAGTGGTCCCCTCATCTTCCAGTCACTTGCCCCAGTAATATTTCACCATTCCCTGGTGTCCAGTGGTCCCTTCTACCCTCCAATCTCTAACCCCATATTATATCAAATATTCCATCATCTAGTGGCACCCCCCACCCACTGATCCCAATCCCTGTACCAGTGTAATCTGTCCTTGGCATCTAGCAGCCCCCTGCACTGCTGGCTCTGAGTAATCCACCCTGCCACCCCCCCCACCGGTTTCACTGGGACACAGCTCCACTACGGTGACTGGCACAGTGCTCTTCTCACCACCTCAGCTGACCACAGTATAGATTAACAGGTAGAGTGCATCCTCTGAAATGTAAAGGAAGTGTGCATAATAGAAACATAGAAGTTGACGGCAGATAAGGCCCTCAAGGCCCATCCAGTCTGCCCATTTCTTTTTCTACCTTATGAATGTGCCATCAGTCTTTGCTCTGTCAATGGCCTATCTGATCATACTCATCTGCATTGCTCCCTTATCCCTATCGCATGCCTGTTTGAAGCCCTGCACTGTATTCATATCCACCACTTCCTGAGGTAGGCAGTTCACTGCATCCACCACCCTTTCTGTGAAAAAGAACTTCCTCACATTACCCCTTAATCAGCCTCCCTCTAATCTCATGCTGTGTCCTCTTGTCCTGCAATATTTCTTATATTGAAACATGTTAGACTCTTTCACCTTGTTAATGCCCTTGAGGTGTTTGAATGTTTCAATTATATCACCTCTCTCCCTCCATTGCTCTAGGGTATACATATTGAACTCTGTTAACCTGTCCTCATATGTTTTCTGATGCAGGCCCTGCACCATTTTGGTTGCCCTCCTCTGGACTGCCTCAATTTGGTTAATGTCCTTGTGAAGGTGTGGCCTCCAGTACTGCACGCAGTACTCTAGATGGGGCCTAACCAGTGTCTTGTAAAGAGGGATTATTACCTCCCTCTTACGACTTGTGATACCCCTACTAATACACCCCAACATTCTCCTAGCCTTACCTACTGCTTTAGTGGTCTGCTTGGATGATTTCAGGTCATCTGTGAAGATGATGCTCAAGTCTCTTTCTTCCCTTGTGACTGCCAGCAATTCCCCTCCCAGCCTATAGGTGGTTTCAGGGTTTCTCTTCCCTGTGTGCATGATCTTGCACTTCTTTGCGTTAAACCCCAATTGCCACTCTTCCGACAATTTTGCCAGTTTGTCATCCAGATCTCTTTTCATTCTGCCCACCCCATTTGGATCATCTACTCTGTTGCAGATCTTGGTGTCATCTGCAAACAGACAAACCTTACCCTCCAGTCCATCTGCAATGTGACTGATAAAGATATTGAAGAGGACTGGCCCCGTGAGGCAGATTAGATGGTTTAGAGCCACTAAACACCAGCTATGCCCAGTAGCTGGTTAGGACAGAAACTGGTAGGCATCCCAAAGTGTTCATAATGCAATATGTTCAAATTTGCACAAGGTAGCAAAGTATATAATCCCACTGTGAGAAAAGATTGTTGGAGTCAAACAGTTCATAAATTGTAATTTAGATTACATAGTCTATGCTGTCAGCAATTCCTGCCCCAAGGTGTATGTGGGCAGAATTGTCAGGCAACTGAAAATGAAAATGCAAGAGCATTTGAGAGCAATTAAGAATGGGCTGAAGAATAATGCTCAAGGAGCGCATTTCTCGGGAAAACATGCTAATGACCCAGCTACTTTCCAAGTCACTGTAATAGAAAGAATAGAGACAAAGGAAAGAGGGGGGCTTGTGCCTACCTCAGTTATTGCAATGGAAATCTAAGTGTATCTTTCACATGAACGCTATGGAACCTCCAGGGTTAAACAGCATATTAAATGTTCCCCTATTTTTCTTGTAAGAAATTGGCCATAAATATTGAGACATAGGAAAAGAGTAAATGAGAAAAGATGTCTAATATGATATGGATTCAAGTGAGAATTACTATGATATTAATAGTGGTAATTAGTTTTTTTCCCTTTCACTTCTCCCTGTTGTTCACCGAAGAGCTGAGTTTTATGTACGTGGAAGGTAGCGATGCATGCTGTGGAAGGGTAGAAAATGAATAGCCATTGAGTTAATAGGAATTGAGTAGTGGTGCAGTTCAATACATTTAAATTCAGAGGATATTGTAGCCCCATGTATGATAATGTAATTTATGAAATAATTCAAATACTTAAGATGATCCTGTAACAAATGGCATTTGTGAAATTAATAAAATTAAACTACTTTGAGTGCAATAGATTTTAATAAATTTTAGTAGTGAATTTGCAAATATTGGGCACATTTTTTGTAGACACTGTACACTAATAATACACTTTTTCTTATGTTGCAGCCTTTATAAATATTATTTCTATGACCTATGGCATTTTATTAAGCCACTCAGCTTATACGGAACTCGAGCAGACTGGACAGACCACTGGTCTTTTTCTGCCATCATTGTCTGTGTTTCTGTGTCTCTACTAAACAAAACATATATAAAGGTATAATAAATACACTGCACTGGTCAAATATTTAAAGTATATGAACTGACACTGGTACCTTAAAGACTGATAGTATATAAGGAAGCGGAAGACGGGCCAGAATAAACCACCCAGAATGTTGAAGAAATGTTTGGGCCTGAGCCGCTGTTGTTGGTGTCCATGTTTGGTGTTCAATAATTAGAAATTCACAGTTTTTCACTTGTTAAAATTAAATTAACTTTTTCCATAAGTGGCCTGAGTGTGCCCCTCTCTTTCCTGATTGTAGGCCGACTGGTAGGTAGCAATCCAGATCATTTATGTCACCTCTTACAGCTAATGCCTCTGGTAAAACTTTTGAGAACATAATATTTAGACCCCTGTCAGTTTATACTATACTTCAAGTATTTTCCTGTCCCTTGTCTGTTCGCATTAAGGATAACCACATGCAAACAGGACTTTTGCCCCTTAGATTTCACCTGCTCTGGTTGATATTTCCACACCGGAACTTTTAATCCTGCTTATGATATCACAAGCATTTCTCTAGCAGTAGACTGTGATATCACACACACACACACACACACACGCACACACACACGCAGCACACACGCATCATCGAATTATGACTTTTTTTGTTAGTCCTTTGTCTCCCTCCTGGCTGGTTTCCTTCCTCTCCACCCCCCCAAGCCCCATCACGAGGTATCTCCCAGTCTCACTGACTCCAGCTTCCACCATGGCTTAATTCCTGTGGCAGAGTGGTGAAGAACCAATCTCAGCCCACCGGACAGGATCTGGTTGGAGTGGGCCCAGTTCCCTGGTGTTATGCCTACAAGGGGTCAGAGGATCATCCTGCCACCCAGGGTGATTTTTTATTTTTTATTCCCTTCCCCATGGTGCGGAGGAGCTGGCTTGCAATGACATCACTGGCGCAGCTATGCACGCTTCTGTATGCAGTACACTCTTTGTCTGCCACTTCTCCACCTGTTATATGCTGTCCCAGATGTCTGACCCCCCAGCCACCACTAGGGGCCAGGCAAGTACTGAGTGCTACTCCCATTCCACCCTGGAGGAGGAGAGCAGTCCATCGGACATTGGCTTCTCCTTCCCCCAGCCAACCCCCAGCAACCCGTGACCCATTCTTGTTCCCGAACACAGGTTACCGGCACAGCAGGGGGTAAGGCGTTCACTGTCTAAGTCCTCCACTCCTCCTGGACGGCCCACAAATTATGACTTTAAGTGGTGAATGAATAACAAGAGTAGGTAGACTCAAAAGGCCAAGGGCATGTTTTCAAACCAATATATTTAATAATGAAGCAGAAAGGGAAGATTAACTACAGAAATATTTCAACTATAAGCTATAATGCCAAAATAATTTTTTTATTATTATTTACCCAGAGGTGTTGGTTGGTCCTTAAAGACACATATGATCTATTTGGTATAGGGACTATTGGAGTTCCCTTCCAGCTATGTTGTAACTGAAGTGTTCTGCTGATCCACTGAGATATTGAAAGTGAAAGTGACAGTCACCAAATAGGGTTAGTTTAGTGTATTTCTGCTATTATCTCATGTCCCTCTGGACATTACCAAGTCTTACCATTTCCAGATTTTTTAATTTATCTATTTATTTGCTTTTGTTAACCGGGTGAGTGCACTAGGCATAGAGATGCCTATTTTCAGGCATGACCCAGGAGTATACAGGTCAAATACAGAAAAACAGCAGCAATGCGACGCAGCACATAGAATTAAATTATCAATAGAGAGATAAGTCAGAAAAGGATAAAAGTTTACAAACAACTTGGAGGACAGTTTTACATGGTCAGACAAGGTTAATAGGTAAACTGATAAAAACAGGGGTCATTCAAAAGGCAAGTGTGACACCAGTACAGAGAAATTACAACCAGCATTATCATGGACAGTATACAATAAGTGCCAATTTGTAAAAATAAGAATAAAACAGAGGGGGGAGGGGGATGAGGGGGAGAGGTAGGTTAGAAAGTGTGCAACAGGAAGGGTGGGAGCAGAGCAGGGTAGCAGAGTGGGAAAAAGAGTTTATGGTGGATGGAAGCAAGTGCAGGGGCTTGCTGCGAGTAGATGTTCACGGTGGAGCATTTTGAAGCGACCATGTGTAGGAGCAAGACGGATAGCTTGGAGGATAGAATTCCATTACTTAGGGCAGGGGCAGTATTGGAGAAAGCACGTGCACCCATAGTAGTCTTACACCGAGGGCTGTAGAGAGGAGTCTGTTCAGTTGAACAGAGCCTGTAGGAGGGAGGTTGAGAGTGTCATAGCGAGGCAAGAGATTGAGGTAGGCCAGATCTGATTATACCACCTATTAAGGCACCATAGGATAGGAGACAGTGAGCGGCAGGACTAGGCAATACCAGGTCAGCATAGAGCTGTCAGCGGTGTTTAAGATGAGGAGAGGCAGAAGCATAACAGCAGATGCTGTTATAGGTAGTAGCCCATAGATGGAGGGATGTTTTAGTTGCACCTACATAGGTGACTGAGCCGTAGGCCAATGATGGGAGCAGAAAGCCTTGTGCAACAGCAAGCCTAGCCGATGAGGTGAGGGCATAGCAAGTATGGTAGGCTGCTCCGATTTTCGCATTTACAACTTTGCAGGTGGCAGTGATGTGGGGCTCGAACTGCAAGGATTCATCAAGAAGAACACCCAGGTATTTGAAAACTAATAGGGAATTGTCAGAACAGGATATTTTAAGGGAGTTTTGAATTTAGTCTAGCAGGAGAGCCAAAGAGCGTAGACTGAGTTTTATTTACATTAAGAATAAGGTGGTTTACAGTTAGCCAGGATTGTATATTTGGAAGTCCAAAGAGAGAGTGAGTTGCCTATGTCCGATACATTACTGGCACTGTAGTAGAGGACAAGTTCATCTGCATATAGCAAGGTGGAGCAGGTAAGCACCTGGTATGGAAGGTCATTAATGAAAATAGTGAAAAGCAGAGGGCCAAGTATGGATCCCTGTGGGATACCAACATCACTGTACGACAGATCAGACATAGCGGAGTTAAAAGCCACAGCCTGCTGACGATTGGACAGATAACTGTAGAACCAATTCACCGATTCCACTGAAAAACCAAGGGAGACTAGATTAGTGAGGAGAAAGGTATGGTTAACCAGGTCAAAAGCCTTGGTTAAGTCGATGAAGATGGCACCTGTCAGGAGACCAGATTCCATAGCGGTGTAGATGTCATTAGCAAGTTTTAGGAGGGCAGTGAAGGTACTGTGGCCTTTTCGGAAGCCATGCCGAGAACCTGAGAGGAGGTTATGTTTCCTCAGATACTCTATGGTTTGGTTCGCCACCAATATTTCAAGGATTTTACTAAGCACCGATAGGATAGCAATGGGTCAGTAATTGGCCATATCCTTGGGATCACCTTTTTTAGGATGGGGTAATCCTAGCTATCTTTCATATATCAAGAACTACACCATGACATAATGACAGGTTAAAGATTTGAGTTAGAGGAGAGGCTATGAGAGGGGCAGCAGCTTTCAGGAGCCTAGGCTCCAAGTAGTCAGCACCAGAGCTAGTAGTGTCAGAGATGGTGAGTAGCAGCTTTAGGACTTCTGCTGAGGTGATAGTCCGAAACCTGAAAAGTGGACGGAAGAGCATAGGTTCCATAGCCACAGGGGTGGATGTAGGGTGGTCTGTAGGGAAGGTGGCAGAGAAACATGAAAGATCTGAGAAATGACGATTAAAAGAGTTGGCGATGGTCACTGGGTTGTTACAATGAATGCCATTCAGTAGCATGTCATTTGAGGTGGCCGGTTTATTAGTACCAAGGAGAGTTTTAATGACTGATCAAAATGTTTTTGAGTCTCCTCCAGCTTTTGTAAGCAGGTCTTTACAGAAGGAGCTTTTAGCTAGATGAATGTATCTTTTACAGGAGTTTCGCAAAGCCCTATAATGATCATAATCAACCCGCACCCCTGAGGCCTTGAAATGCCACCAACTTTTATCCCTGGTCCGGAGTTGGGTAATACAGATCTCAGCCAGGGTTGCTTCTTGTCATGTGTTATAGCTGATATCTATTTTTATTTGTTCCCCTAACTTCTCTTTCAAATATGTAACATATTTTGTGAGAGTAGGAGAGCTACTGCTTTCCTGGAACATGCATTTCTATATTCCTTTTTGTGATTCAGTCTACTCCAGTGCTACCAGGGATCAAATGCCTAGGCAATTTTTTTTTTTTTTTTGCCATCTCAGCACCAGGTTTCGGCCCGGTCATGACCCCCGTCACCCCTCGCTCTCATATGAGTTGTTCTCCCAATGTCCCCTGGCTTACCCCCCAGGGCAAGGCCACGGCACTAGACATGGTGCCACAGACACGGTTCGGGATAGTGAGAGCCAGCCTGAGAGCAATAGAGGGGTAGCGAGGCAGCATCACAGAGGCACTGAGGTGAGATTTTCTGTGGTTACTCCCTCTGGAGCCAGGTACGTGCAATGACGCCAGCCGAGGCAGAACATGCACACTCCTGTGCTCCCCTTGAAGAATCTACCAGTAAGTGAGAAGGCCTATGATGGGAGTGGCAGGTGTCACAAGACATGGGGTCAAAGGTATAGAAACACAAGGTGAAAAAAAAGGGCATGTGATATGTCAGGGACAAACCTTACAAAAACATTGATTTAGACATTGTTCAGTCTGTAACATATGGATAGGCTCTTTTACATAGTGACATCCCTGTTTCATATCATTGCTACGACATCAGAAAGTCATAATACAATAATTCTGACATCAGATACATAGTATTACAGGATGGAATGTATGGAGAAGAGAGATCACAAAAGTTCTTAGAATACTGAGGGAGAGAGCCATCTTTTACAAAAAATAAGTAAGTAATAAGCCATGACAGGGTGTGCACTAACTAAGTAATAATACCCAACAGGGTGGGTGTTATTGGGATATAACGGACCGCCCAGGGGTATAATGAGGCCCAACGCCGCAGGCGGAGTGCCTTATAGCCCCTGGAAGGTCTGTTATATCCCATAACGCCCATCCTGGAGGGTATTATTACACTTAGATAATGGATTAGAGATGTTATTTTTGGAAAGAATAAAGAAGAAAAAAATGTATATATAAAAAAATAAGGAAAAACTAAGCAGAAGTAGTGTTTGTTGTAAAATAGTTCCTATAGTGTGAAGTGTTGGAATCACAGGAGGTTGCTGCTGTGTATTTTTTTTATGGTCTTTCTGATTAGGTTGCTGTCCTGCTTCGTGTCTGTTTGTGTCTCACACACATACAAACATACCCCGATTAAAAAATGGAGTCCTAGAACGGGAGACATGAAGAGTGGTGAGTTTTGATGACAGGTTCTTTTGTTTAATGTGATAGGGATTAAAAGCTTGGCAGGAGTCTGTCGCTGTGTTTAAAAGTGAGCACAGGATTTAGAAGGAGTGCAGCAGTCAAGGGAAATGGAAGACTGGGAGGTTTCTGTTATGTGAGGTGGAGCAAGGTGGACTGTAAGAATGTAAAAATGGATGTTTGGGTTTTTTTGGGGATGGCAAAGAGGAAGAGAGTGAGTTTGGGAGGCGGTATGAGGCTGTCTGTGAAATTTTATTTTAGCAGCGTGCTGGGCTTCGGGTTCGAGCTGCCGTCTCGGTAACTGGAGAATAAGATGGCGGCTGGCAAGTTTGTGGTGCCGAATGATCAAGCTAGCACTTTTTCTCAGCAGGCGTTGTTGAGAAACAACAGACTGGATGCCAGGCTGTTTTAGCCAGTCAGGATCTTAGTTTTGTTTTCTGCATTATCTAAAGGATTTTAATGCATGCCCCAGGGGCATGCTAAGGCACGAGGCCAAAGGCCGAGTGTTTTTATGCCCCTGGGAAATGCATTAAAATCCTTTAATGCACACCCAGGAGTGGCTTATCACACTTATAAAATGGGCCACTATCATAAAAGAATTAGTTTGATTTGTTCTGATAGGGATTAAAACGTATTTACTGTTTTCAAAAGAGTGTACAATACATTACCTGTACAACATCTAAAATCTGAAAAAAGTAGTCTATATTAATGAATAAAATAGCATATCTCAGCAATAGGTTAGCTAGTACAGTACTTTGCAGTGAAAGTACTTATTAGTAGAGTTGGTTGAAAATAAATATTTTTCTCTGTAACATGTAAATTATCATATAAATGCACTGTAACATCTGTAACTTTGTAAAACATAAGTAGTGTTTAAAACTTCATTTTCATTACACTATAGTAATATACTTTCATTGAAGGCAACCTTCTCTTTATTTTTGTTTTTATGTTGGCTTGCCATGCTTGTGCGCAAGTCAACATCTTGCCATAGTGGCAGATTTTGGAGGTGCGTCAGTGTGGGCGAATGCAAGGCTCGCATCAGTAGGTGCGTCCGGCACTCCCCAATAAGGCAGCATGCTTGAGCTGACACCAGCATTATGTAAAGTGGACAAAACTTCTAAGGAAAGTGCCGCTGCAATCAGAGACAAGCTCCTCATGCAGCGGCACCGATGACACACCTCTCCCGATGAGCATTTCCTGGTTAACGTTTAAAATGAGACTTAGGTCTCAAAGAGAATACCTCTGTAAAGGAATGAGACTGAACACCATTGTTTTCTCTTTATTTGTATTTACCAGAAAATGCAGCAAATAAAGAAGGTGTTGTCCCTAAATGCCTAGTTTGCACGTGCAACTAGATGCTACACAGTTTTGCTCTGTTGCTTGTTTGTTTACATTGGCATTCAGACTTCTAAGATAAATAAGGAAGGTGCTAAAAATGTAAAATGGGTGGGCAGGAACAAGTCCAGTGGGTGGTGCGGTCAGTTTTACCAGCAGAAGGGGGCTCTTGTTAACTGCTGAGAAAGAATGGAGAAGAAGGAATCATGTATCAGTCAGCCTCAACTTGCTACTCAATGACTGGCTGCAGTGTAACAGCTTTTCAGCTCGGTACCAAAGTCTGCACCACAGCTCGCTCGTTCTAGCTGTACCGCATTCCCCCTCCTCCTGTCTCCGTTCAGCTACACAGCTTTCTGAACGTACATGGAAACATTACTTTTTACCTGTTTATCAAAGTGCATTCTATTTTGATTCTTTTCTAAACTGTTTTTTCCTCTCACTCTCTCCATTTCTGTCAGTCTGTGAAACAGACCTCCCCAGTCGTTCACTTAACCCCTTTGCTAATTACCCATTCTTCCACCCCCCAGAACTTGTTGCCTGCCCACCTGCTAGCCACCCACCATATTCTGATCACAAGGAGCCGGCAAAGGATTATCATCCAAGATATTCTTCTGATCCGAACAGAGGCTAAAAAAGGACACCACAGAAATTATACTAATTCGAAGTACAGCTGTGGAGCACATATGATTGTGCTGAATGTTGCTGGTTTGGAGGGCGTCTCGGTCGGAGTGGCAGAGGAGAAAAAGGAACAATAGGAAATGGATGCCATGGCTCTGAGATTATGAGCTAGTGGGTGGGCGGCTGTGGTGAGGGAGCAGTCCTCCTACAGCTGAAAGCTGGAGAAAGCACTTGGGAACTGGTGGGCTAAGTTGAACTGCATGCAACTTTTATAATTTTTTGCTATTTTTATAATGAGAAAAACGGAGTTGTTAAACGTTTTGAAGTTTTGGGAGCTTGGATTAGCATACCAGAATGTAAGAAAGTGATACATTTGTTTTGTTTGGTATATTCTACATTAAAATGTAATCCCCGCAGAAATGGTTTGTTGGATTGTAAAAACTTCTAGGAATGGGAAAAAGTTTGCTGCAACTTGGAGGGCTGCTGATGATGAGAGATGAAAGTGGTATTAGTCTCTTGCATTCGGTGGGGGAGGAATGTCAGGAATGGTAAAGATGTGACAGTTTATTTTGTGACTGTATCCCTTGTTGCATGAAACACCAGTGTAGGAGCAGGAGAAAATAAGTGCATTAAAGTATAATATAAAAAGTTGTGTTACTCAAGAATAATCTTGTTGCAAAATTAAATGTTAGGTCAGTGTAAATTTTGATGTGGTGGCATAGGCAGCTACAGAGGAGCTATGTTGCATTTTCTAAGTTTGCAAGCCCTTTATTATGTTGGCTTGCTGTGCTTGTGGGTAAGTCAACATATTGGGAGAGTGGAGATTTGGAGGTGCGGCTGCTGTTGGGCGAATGCAGGGCACGCATCAGTGGGTGCGTCCCTCATTCCCCAATAAGTCAGCATGCTAGCGCTGACACCAACATTATGTAAAGTGGACATAACTTGTAAACAAAGTGCTGCTGCAATCAGAGACAAGCTCATCATGCAGCGGCATAAAGCCACATACCCATATGTGCCTTTCAAGTGAAACATTTCAATAAACATGGTGCGAAGCCGCCACATGGCGGAGGTGAAACTCGCGCCCCTATGTGACACACTGATGGAGCCCACTCCCGTTAGCATCACCCCAACTGTTGAATTCTGAGGGTGCCCCAATCCCCAGCGCGCTCCCCTGACTTTGTTTGCCAGCGGGGGTGCCCAATCCCTGGCGGCATTATCCCCCATGTTGTGTTCCGACAAGGTGCCCAATCCCCGTCAGCTATTGACCTCCAAACCCACTTAGGTGCCACACTGGGAGCTCAGCCCAACGTGCAAAACAGTCCCGTGATGTTTCTGTACCTAGAATACAACGGTCCCTCGTAGTTCAGGTCCGCCCCTCCCCCACCCACACCCACCCACTGTGCACCCTGCCTCCCTTCACCCTCACCCCATACTTACCTCCGGAGTCCAGCGCGACGATCTTCAGTGGACCGGGAACACGTCTGCTCTCTTCAAAGCCGACCGCGAACTGAGGAAATGCCAGTAAGCTGTATAATGGAGTGAATAGGGTTTTTTTCAACTTTGTTGCATATTTCAGGAATTTCTTGGACTTTTTGCACCAAATTTTCAACATGGGGTTTTTGGGGCCCTTCCTCATGAATTCTGTCACTGTCATGGCATTTATCAGCCTCGAAAGGTGATTTCGCAGTCACTGCGCGAAATCACCTTTCGGGGACCATTAACAAAATGACAGCAGTGGTGTTCATGAGGTGCCCTTTTAAAAAGCCTAAATTCCAAATTTGGTGGAAAAAATCCAACAAAGGCCTGTTTTATGAGCGTGCGTTGCGCAGTTGCTACGCAGGCTCAGAACTTCACGCATTCACAATATTTTACCGCTGGATTTTCAGCATTGTCATTTTTCTACACCTCCTTGTGAACAGTACAACTGTCATTATCCACATCCTGCCCGAAATGTGTTTCCGCACTTCCAGCACACAATAGCATAGTCGCTGTGGGAAATCAGTGTTCAGGCCAGATTATGAAAATGACAGTGACACAGTTCATGAGCAGAGGACCTAAAATGCCTATGTTGAAAATCTGGTGATGATACTCCATAAAATAACTGTGTTACGAGCACGCGTTGGCAGATTGCACGCTCGCTCGTACCATCATGCATTTGTGATATTTTCAGTCTGGATTTTCACCATTGCCATTTTTCCACACCTCTTGATGAACAGTACAGCCGTCATTTGACATATCATGCCCAAAATGTGTTTTCGCACTTCCGGCGCAGAATAGCGTGGTCGCTGTGCAAAATCATTTCTTGGGACACTTTGAGGAAATAACAGTAACACTGTGCATGAGCAGAGGTGCTAAAATGCCTATGTTGAAAATTTGGTGCCAAACACCCATAAAATGGCAGTGTTGCAAGCGTGCATTGCATATTTCCCACGCACCCTAGTAGCTTTGCAAATTTGGTATATTTACATGCCACATTTTCAACACTGGCATTTTTTTCTCTCACCTCCTTATGAACTGTGCAGCTGTCATTTCTCACCTCCTGCCTGACATGTTTTCCCGCACTGCACTACCAAACAACCAAAGGGACACCCTAATGCTTGTCACTCTCTGCAGGGTAGGGGTGGGTTGGCATCAGTTCAATACTTCACTGCCATTCCTATGATGCATCTGTCTAACTCCTGCACTACCGATGCCAATGCCAGCAAGCCAACATTTGCCATTGACAAATGCTTGTTAATTTAGCCTTTGTAATAATCTGTATCTTCTTTTTCTAATATTGCCAAAAACATCTCCATCATGTGTCATGCACAAAGCACCATAAACTAATGAAAGAAAAAGGTTGCTATGTGCACTGTGCTGTTAATAAAGCCTTGCAGTCTGGCAGAGTGAGGAGAGGGTGACATGTCCTCCTGTTCTTCAGATCAGCTGGGAGAGGTTTCTTGTGCAGCTCTTAAGGGTAATTTTCCTCCTCCTGTTTCCCCTCGAAGTACTTCATTTCCTGTAGACCCCCCCTAGAAACTTCATTATCCTTTACTGACAAGTGCTCTGGTAACTTTTAGTCAGCCGCATACTACTGTGGTTGGTTGAAGATGCAGCAATTGCTGTAGACGTGGTAGTCGGGGAGCTGCGAACAAATATATCATAAATCTCTTTCTGTAAAAGGGCACAAAGAGGAATTGTGCTGCCCTGTATGAGTAGAACTGATTGAAAAAGGTTGTTATACCTTTTATTTGACAAACATAACTTAATATACAAGCATTTGAAGCCACATAGACACCTATGTCAGGCATTGTGATGACACCACTATAGGGACATTTTTTTACAGAACACTCATGTTAATTATTCTTGTATTGTTGAAGGAAAAAGAGGTGACTGTCCTGATTAGCAAGTTTATTCTCTGTGTTGCTGACTTTCTACATCAGGCTGCGAAATGCAATGTCATCCATGCTAGGGTTACCAGATGTCCTCTTTTAGAGGATGTGTCCATTTCTCCAGTTGCCAAATATTCTTCATGTGACTTCATCATCCTGTTTTTTTTTTATTATTATTATTATATTATTATTTTATTATATATTTTTCTACATTCTCCTACCCAGGACCCACTTGTAAATGATCTGTGAAGGGGGTGGAGACTTTAAACCCATTTGCTCAGGGTCTGGCACAAGGGCTCATTGAGGAGGTACTAAGTGGCCTCTTTTTGGCATCCCAAAATCTGGTACTCCTACATGGTACCAAAAGGGATTGTGCTGTGTCTGTCAGAGAAGAATTTATTTTTTGGACCCCCTTCAGTGCTGAAGGTGACTTGGAAAGATGCTCTCAGTCTAGCAACATTAAAATGTGTAGCACTGACCTTTAAAAGTCACAGCAAATGGCCAGCATGCATAATAAGAATTATAAGAATAGTTTATTTATTTATTTGCTTTTGTTAACCAGGTAAGCACACTAGACAGCACGTGCCTCTTTTCAGGTGTGACCCGGGAGGATTACAAGTGTACAAATCAGAGTAAACAGGTAGAACAGGGAGCACATTAAGCCATTAAATTACAGTTACAACAAGAGGTACACTGTGAACAGGTTCATACAGGAACAATATACACAGTGAAATAGGGATATGGGGTAGAATAGCAATATGTACAGGCAAGGGGGTAAAAACAAAAGCACATACAACAAACATCACATAGTTGGTGTTGTAATGTTGTAAAAACTGTTCCAATAATGTTAGTTTACATTTTCATTTTTAATGGTTTGCATGTGCATCAAAAGAGCTAACATTATAACAAAATCATGAAATCTTTGTGGAGCAATTTGTGTGTGTGTGTGTGTGTGTGAGGCCAACATATTCAAATGATTAGCATGGCACTTACCAAGTTAGCACCACACTAACCGTGAATAGCACCAGCATTTGGTAGGTGCCATATTCTGAGGTGTTAGGTGTGCTTCACTGTCCTGGAAGCAAGACAGTGCAGACAATACCATTGCACCTTTGCAAATGAGAAATGAGGACTCTTGCATGCGTAAGGGGTGCAGTGATACATTAAACAGTTTTGGCAGTGTGCTTATAGTCTGCTCACTTTATTGAATGTAATCAAATTGTATATATTGTGTACCAAATCTTTGTATACTATCCTCATGTTCCCCTCCTCCTTCCCCGTCACACCAGGAGATGAGCAACTTGTTGCTCAGCATCCCTTTCTGGTGAAATATTTCAGTTAATAAAGAATAAAAAACGCCTCATTTCAGCAAGATTTAATGCTGCAAAAACCCTGCCCTTCACAGTGCGCAGTGGCTGCATCCCCCACAAGCCCATGCTGTAATTATTTGTCATATCCCTGGTGTCTACAGGTTCCCCCAGCAACTCAGTCACCCCTGTTGTACAGTTTCTCCAGTCTCCTTAGCATCTAGTGGCCCCCCCACAAGCACCCATGCATGAATATCTTTAATCACCCACACTGTGCATAACCTATATGTACCTGGTGACTAGTGGTCCCCCTCCCCACAAACAGTAACTAATCCCCCCCGCCAACCTGCTCACTCCATACCAACCACCACCCCCACCACAGAAACCAGTCCACAGAAACAGACCATGGTGGCAACTTGCACAGCCCTTTTCTCACCTCCTCGGCCGGTCACTGTCTGACTGTCAGTGAGTGATCATGAATACAGTGTTAAAGCTAACTATCTGACTGCTACTTAGGACAAGCTGTGGGCTGTTTACCGCACAGCAGTACTGACTGTGTTGTGGTCAACTCTGAATATTGTGGCTGTAGTGCTGTGCTTGAAATCTAAACTTCTGCTGTTTGCTTAACTGCCCCAAGGTCTTTGAATTACCTTTTAACAGTTTTTATGGTCTTGTATGAAAACCAAATAATGTTCTGTATATCATCATAATCACCTACTGTCATCATCAGCGTGCAAGTCAGCACGGTGTTCTTAAAGTGTGTAGCACTGCTTTTCTTTCAACAACAACAATAATAACAAAAATTCAGAACCAGTCCTGGTCTTTTCAGAGAATTAGTTTTCAATTCACTAGTAATTCTAAAGGGTCTACCCCCCCCACAAACACAGCAACATCGGTACTGTAGGCTGTCAGTTCCACTATATGGATTTGAGTGTTACAGGCTCAAAATCTTAAGGGTGACCTCTGACTGGCTGTTGTCGCTTTGGGAATTCTTTTCCCTCCTAACTGTCAGAAGTCAATCAGCAAAGGTCTAGTAAAAATGGTGAACCCAATGGTCTCGTACAAAGGGTGAAACCAGATGCCTCCCAGTAAATGAAGGGGCCTGTTATATTCGATGGCTCTGTGTGTGTGAGCAGGGGAGGAAGTGCTATAACCAGCGAGAGCTCAGTCTGTGGTTATTTTGCAAATTGCAGGGTGCTGGTTCTATATTTGAAGTTCTTGTTCAGTTATGTCTGTGGGTTTTGACCACAGACACTTTTTTAGAGAGTTCATTGTGTGGCATCTTTGCTTGTCTTCTCAGTCTGCTGCTGTTCCTGTCTTGCACACATGTATGGAAACTGCTTGCACCTTTTACAGACCTCTACCGTGGAATCCTTGCACCTGAGAATTTCAGAGAGTGAGACTTCTTTCCAATTGTGCAAATATGTCAAAGATGAAAGGGACACTGTATTCTGCTCTGGCTTACATCAAGTAGAATCTAGTCAGGATCTTTATATGGTGTCTTCCATATACTCCATGTCTCAAAGTGTTTCATAGATCAGTGAGTTACACAGTGGTAGAGCATGGGACTGTGCAGGCAGACATATGAGCCATTTAGCATTTAACAAATCGATGACCTAAACGCACACCCCAATTCCTGTCAATCTGTGCAGGGTGGGGGTGGGGTTAGTGTCACTTCAATACTTCACTGCCATTCCTGTTATGCATCTCTCTAACTCCTGCACTATCAATGCCAATGTCAGCAAGACAACATTCGGCATTAACAAATGCTTGTTTACCTATGTGTTGTGGTCTAGTACTGTACATAAAAGGAAAACTGCTATAGGATTGAGGTGAAAGGTTAGTAAAAAAAAAAAACTTTAAACCTGCCAAGTTGCCTTTTTTTAATGGTGGGGGGGGGGTGTAGATTTCACCTGAAAACACTTACATATGATTAAAATGTACATGCTTTTGTAAACATCAGCAAGGTAGTTGAGCAGTTTGGATCTGCCTACTTTCTTCATCCTGTTTTTTTTTTTATGTTTTTCCCCACATTCAAGACAAAGAGGCCCAGATATTCAAAAGAGTTGAGCCATGTGCAATAGGGTTGCACCTGCGCAAGTCCGAAATGCGCCATTCTGCGATATTCAGCAGGAGGCAGTTGCACCTCCCAAATCATGCTGAGCAACAGCGCAATGATAATAAAGGCATGCGCAACCAAAGGGGGAGGAACCATGCATAAACTGCACAGCCCGATATTCAGCCCGGGCCATGCAGAGTTATGCAGGTGCAACCCCTACCTGTGCCTGCACAAAGTTGAGCCAAAAAAAAAAGGAACAAGTCGAGGGCCAACCATAGGTGAGCTGCTGCATTGCAGGGCGCAACACAGCAGCTGCCACCTGTGGGTGGCCCTTGACTTGTTCCCCGCCCGCACCAGCGGCGCCCATGCCCGATCATGGGCATAACTTCCCCAGGTAGCCCGATGTGAGGCATAAGTGTAACCACCCCAGGTAGCATGTCGCGGGCAGCCAGACCCTCCCAAAGTCAATAACTCTGGTGGCCCAGTGAACCGCCAGTAGCTTGATGGCAGGCAGAACAGTCTCCCCCTCCCGGTATCCGATCACCGGCATAACAACCCACGCCCCATTGGCTCGATTCAGACATCAGATTCCCAAAGCCCAATGGATTAATTCACATATCTGGACTGAGTAGTGCGGTATGGGCTGCACAACCATTGGCTCATGCTGTGAACCAATGGGCGTGCAGCCATACCAAGCTGTCGTCGTGGCGGTAGGCGTGGCAGCGGGTGAGGTGCTGCCGCCCGCTGGCTGATGGGGAGGCAGGGTGGTGAGGCTCCGTGGGCGGGTTGGGAGGGTCACTAGATCACCAGGGATTTCAGATGTGGGGGTGGGGAATGCCACCCGCGATCGGACTCCATTCTGTCCACTGGACCACCAGGGATATTGGGCTTGGGGAATCTGATGCCAGCGATCTAGCTAATGGGGGGGGGTTAAGTTATGCCGGCGAGCGGGCTACTCGCGGTCCACTGGACCACCAGGGATTGGAGACATGCATTGTCCCTTACGGGAAGTAATGCGATCTGACTACAGGGGGCGTCGGTCCCGACGGCTGCTGCCTGGCAGGGCGCCAGGTGCAAGATGTCAGGGATCAGCACACCTGCATGCTAATGGCATGCAAATGGGACGGTAATCAGATGCTAATGGCCCCCCATGCGCCTTGCATAAATTATTGCCCCACTTGCATGTCACCCTTTGAATATCGCAGGTGCTGTGCATGGTGCAATGGAACTTGCGCCACCACATCTCAATGCTCCATGCTGACCACTTGTGCTGGCACAGTTCCATTGCGCCATGCACAGTGGGTGTGGCCAGGGGGCGATATTCAAAGAAGTTGCGCCATAGCGCAACTCCATTGAATAGCACCACAAAATGGTGCAGTTTGAATATCTGGGTCAGAATGTTTATCATGGAATGTTTAGCATGGAATACAGGGATTCAAATTCTGCTTAGTTCCACTGGTAGAATGTAACTCTCCTAATATACTGTATACACAGACAACAAAGGCCTGTTTTAGAGCCAGAGACTCCATTATCTCACTGTCAGGGCTAGCAAAAAAGACTTCCCTACTGAGCAGGTAAAGATAGAAGGGAGATTTTTCACTGTCAGTACAGAATCAATTATAATAACTGGCAAGCAATTATTCCCATTGCTTGAGCTAGTTATAATTTGCCGTTATAACCCACGGGTTATAACGGCAAACACGCGCCATACCACTCAAACAAAAGTCACATCCTAATTGGCTTGTTACTTCCCCTGGCGGGCTTACCAGAAAAAA
Organism: Neoceratodus forsteri; assembly: GCA_016271365.2. Classification (NCBI taxonomy): domain Eukaryota; kingdom Metazoa; phylum Chordata; order Ceratodontiformes; family Ceratodontidae; genus Neoceratodus; species Neoceratodus forsteri. The sequence continues at coordinate 1,364,805,665 of CM028132.1, forward strand.
AAACATGGCGACTTCTTCGTCCTGCTTAATGAGGAGCCGACACAGCAAGAGCACGTCTTTTTTTATTTTTCCATTTTTAAACAGTTCTCTCCTCCTTAATTCCATCTGGTTGATCCTGCTGTTCAAAAACTGCACCGAGCAGTTTGCAGCTGCACCAGGGAAAAAATGGAGAAAAACTTTCCTCGCATGCGCTTCAGAGCTAAGCGCCAAATGAGAAGGGACAAACCAGAAGCCAAATAAATGTAAAATGATGACAAAAATGAAAACATATGCTGTCAAAAAAACAAATTGGTGCTGTGTGTGTGTGTGTGTGTGTGTGATTGTGTGTGTGTCTGTCTGTGTCTGTCTCAGACTTAGGGAAAATCAAGTGTGGGAAAAAATTGCTTACCAGCAACTATAAATAATAAAAGATGGGAAGTGGGCTTAAATTCAAAATTAATGGTTGCCTCGGTGTGGGATGCTTGATGTAGCATCCCACACCTTGGGCAACCATTAATTTCTCATTAAGCACACTTCCCCATCCATTATTGTATATGTTATGAAAACTATAAACAATACTTAATGTTTCTAATGTGTTTATGTTTGTGAGGAGAGTGTATTGATCAGGTAAACGATATTTAATTAATTTCTTTTATTTTTTATTTAAGGTAGTTTTATTTCTAGGGCCTAGCTGAAGGTTTTTACAGTTTAAAGGTAGCAGCCATGTTTGTGCTGGAAGATCAGTTCTGTTGCAGGGGGACTGATAGAAGATAGTTCTGATTGTAGGAGGACTGATTTGCTCATTGTGTGATGTGGTTTAGGATCAGGATGACTGTGCGTATATAGAGATTTAATGTACAGTCAGCTGATGTCTCTTGGACAATGAGATTTCTAGATTTTATCTTGCCATTTTATAACAAGTAAGAAACTATCAGTCACAAAGCTGTAATTCCATCAAATAATTCTACTGACACCATCACCCATCAGAGCGAAGCTTGAGCAACCACTAGAGTATTAAATGGGAAGCCAAGAATAAAAGGCTATAATTCTACCTCAAAATTCTGGTGGCATCAACTTGAGTGTTTCTCTTGGTGTTTATGATGTCACCAGAATCCCTTGATGATATTACAGCCTTGTTACTCATGGTTTCCTACCTGTAATAACAAGCATTTATCAATGCCCGAATGTTCACCGCTTGCACTGCTGTTGCACCGGATCTTGCTTGTACACATTTTTATGGGAGGGCTTTTAAGCCAAAGGTTCAAGGGGCAGAGCAACTACATCACTCCCCTATCAGGCATATAAGGCCACTCATCCTGGGCCTCCCCAGGATTCGTTTCTTGTTGCGGCCAGAGGCGCCGCCCTCCCTCATTTGTTTTGACTGCTGTAGGCTTGTTCCGCTGCCACCTCTGACTACCTGCCTGTTCCTCCTTTGTTTGCTTTAATTTCCCACCATTTCAGTAGCTCGCTCACCCCCTCCCATCTGCCACTTTGGCAGCCAGCTCTTCTTCTTCCTTTAACAGTCAGTAATTTCCCTTCATCCTCCTCCCCTTCCTTGCTCCCTGATGCACTGCCTTCGTTGGCGGCGTCATTCTGCCGCCCTCTCAACTTCTCATTCCTGCTCGCTCTAGTGCTTTCGGGTTTACCATCTCCCACCCCTTCCCTCCCATTGCATCCTCTCCTGGTGGATTTTCCTGCCTCTTCTCCGCTTCTCATCTTTTCTGGGTCACCTCAACCAGCGGCTGTGCTCCAACTGGCGGCATTCATGTCTCCCTCCCATTGCTACCAGTGTGTCCTGGCTGACCTGTTGTTGCATTACTGCAGCTGCTTCTGCAGAGCCCTGCTGCACTCCAGGAGCCAAGCCATGGGCATGCTTCATTCCTCCTGTCCTTCATTTGCTGGGGAATGCAGTCCTGTAGGTACCTTTTCTTGTTCAATCAATCCTTGCCACAGGTTTCCTCCTTCTTCGTATGTTTATTTCCGTTACTTTTCACTCATCTTGTAAGCTTGTTCCTGTGGTCTTCCTGCTATTATTGCACATGTAAATTATAATCAGTCACTTACTTCTCCTATTAAGCACTTGAACTTCAATATTTCACAGCATGTTGTATGCCATCTAATTACGTAGTTTCAGTGCGTGTATTACCATATGGGGTGTATTATATATTTTTTCTGCTGCTGGCCTTTTCTCTTTGTTATGCAATCTAAATATCAGGGGACTAAACATCCTTTTACCAGTTGTGTTTAAATGGTCTCTAGTTCTACATTCTGTGGCTGCATATCCACAATAATTTTCAGTCCATTATGCACCCCTTTTACCATTCGGTGTCTTACTTTCTTTTGCCTCTGTCATGTAAATGGCTTGTTCCACCTCATCTGGGAAGTTTTCGTAGGTGCCACCTTCTCTTTTAGGACATGTTATTTCAGCAATTTCAACTTGCACTTTTATGCTATTATGCTACGGTGCTAACAGAGGATCCCAATGGTCTATCAAGTCTGCTTGCATAGCAGCACATGATCCAGACATTGCTGCCTCCCCAATCATGGTTTTCTTTGGCTTTGATTTCTTGACCGAGGGGGTGGTGCTATGTGTCTGAGCTTTTGTGGCCACCTACCATCACCTTCCTTATTTGTATCCTCCTCTCACCTTCGTCCACAAGGCATCTTGGTGCCAGTGTCCTGGGGGTCCTGCTACCTCGAATCACCTCACTCTCCACTCCTCAACACGCCTTTCTGTCCATTGCCCTTTGCTCAGGGCTAACTGGCCATCGCCTCCTGTTTCTGCTTTCTATACCTCCATCCTGGCACAGTCATGACTCCTGGTGTCCTTGTGCTGTGGCCTCACTTTCCCCTGCTCCTTTGCTTTCTTTTGGACCCTATGCTTCCTCATTGAACCACTGCTCTCCTGCAGTTCTCCCATCTGCCTTCTCGCATTCTGCTATCCACATCATCTGGCTGTCTCTGGCTGCCTTTGTCTGGCCTGCAATCGACATCTCTTTTGGGCATACCTATCATAAATCATATTGCATCTTATCGACCTGCGGCCCTCCTGCCGCATGTATCAGGTTCATGACTCTGGTCATCATTTACTCATCCTTGTCTCATGTTCATCTATTTACATCACTTACTCAAGCATTCCTATCATTGAATCCTCTACCATGCCTCCACTCAAGGCTTCCCTACATCATCTTATTGCTCAACCCCAGTATACCTTTCCTTATTGAACCGCTGCTCTCCCGCAGTTATTTTCATCATCTGTCTTCTCACACCCATTTAGGTACATACCATCTAATTCCAAGCATGCCTTATTCGTCTCAGAGTCTACTTACACACGTCAATCAATTAAACATGCCTCTCATTGGGTCTTATGCTACCTCATCAAACTGCTACGCTCATGCAGCGATCATCATCATCCATCTTCATCATCCTCAGTCTTCTCATATTGGACTGCTGCACTACTGCGGTGCTCATCATCAGTCTTCATCATTCTCAGTCTTCTTATGAGCATGTCTGGAAATCCCTTGCTCCTCTGCCTTCTCCATGGATCTCCTCCTTCCCATTGAGTACTTGAGCATACCCCTCTTGGGTCCATGCTGCCTTCTGTTCCTTCTTCAATCTATGCTTTCCTTTTGGGGTTTTTCCCTAGCTCGTCATCATCTTTCCTACTCATATCCTTCTCTTTAACGACATACGTCCTTAAATCAAATGTTGTCAGCCTGGAGGGAAGGCAGCATAGGCCTTGGATCCTCATAGATTAACTCCTCAAAGGTTTTTTTTCTTCTCCTCCATGCCAATGGTCATAATATTAGTTAGCTTTAGTGCTTTCTTAGGTTAGTTAGGTTCTGCTGTTGGATGGAGGTGGATGGTGACCCCGGTTTTCCCCTCTCTCTTTAGGAAGTCTGCCCTTAATCATCTTCTCAGAATTCATTCATTCATCATCCTTGCCTCTTCGATCCTTGACACCCAAATGGGTTTCCTTTTTGGGCTTCTTCCTAAGCTACCTTTAGCTGATGGCATAATTCCCACTGCACCTATAGGGGGGGACCCTCCTCTAGGGTTCCTTGTGCTGTACCCCTACAGGGTGGCATATCCCATGGATAGAGAGGCAGAAAGCCACAATGTAAATCAAGTAATCCAGCATCATATCATCCCATTGCATGAGCACAATTGAACTATATATTTATCCAGGATGGATCAGGTGAGTTGCAATATCTCATTTTCAGTGGTGTCCTGCCTTTATACATTTTTAGATTGTATTTAGCCAGAAGAGGTCAGCAGACAGGCAATATTTCAACTTCAGTGGGCTCCCACATTTTAAAAACCAAATGCCTGACAGTATTTTTATGACATGATGTTATGATCAGGATGGGTGGAATTTATAAAAACCCCAGCTGAAAGGTGATTTTGTGGTGCGACTGTGAAGAAAAAATTACTCACCTTAGTAATGTTGTTTCTTCTAATGGAGTCTTGCTATATTATGACATATACAGTGAGTCCCAACCTTCGAACTGCTCCAGAGGTGAAAGAGTTAACTTTCCATGCCAGGCATGGAACTCTGAACTCGAGCTCGGTTGAAACTCTGTCTGTTGTTCTTCAAACTCAAACTGTCAGATCTTTATGAGCTAAACTCACTGGGGTCCTGTGTGGAAGCTGTAAACCTACACTAGCCAACTGGCTACTAATTATATAAACACATTTTTTGGTGCCAAAACAAAGACTCAAGTCAGGAGACCCAAAAAATGAAAAACACAACACCAATTCACCCCAAAAAGGATGGGTGAAACAACAAGGTGGGCATCTACTAAGTGCCAACATTGCACTCCCACCCACATCCCAAAACAAAGGTTCTGAGAGGGGCAGGCAGGGGAGGTCATAATATAGCAAGACTCCATTAGAAGAAACAGCATTACTAAGGTGAGTAATTTTTTCTTCAAACAACATGAAGTCTTGCTATATTATGACATATGCAGACTACACAGCAGTACCTCCATGGAGGAGGGACAGAACCTACTTAGGAAATAGGCTCTGAAGCACAGCTGTGCCAAACGGAGCATCACTCCTAGCCTGGATGTCCAGGGAGTAATGCTTGGTAAAAGTGTGAACTGTTTTCCAGGTGGCTGCTTGACATATCTCTAGGATAGGGATGTCCCTGGCAGCAGCCAGAGAAGCAGCTGTACCTCTGGTAGAGTGAGTCCTCAGGCCTGAGGGAGGAACCTTACCCAGTTTTTCATAGCAAAATTGGATACAAGAGATGATCCACCTGGCAATGGATCTCTTAGTGGCAGGTTTCCCTCTACTAACCTCACCATAAGTGAGGAACAGTTGGAGGGAGTCAAACCTGTGACCCTTGGTACATTCTATGTAATAACTAAGGTCTCTTTTCACATCTAAACTGTGCAGTCTCCTCTTGCCATAGGAGGAATGGTCAGTGAAGTACACAGGGAGAGACATAGATTGAGTAAGGTGGAAATCTGAAACCACCTTAGGCAAGAACTTCCTGTTAGTCCTGAGGACCACCTTATCTCTATGAAAGGAGATAAAATCAGGCTCCACTGACAAGGCTTGTAATTCACTTATGCGTCTGGCAGAAGTGATGGCTACCAAGAACACAGTTTTCCAAGTCAAGTACTTAAGCTCTGCTGAAGACAAAGGCTCAAAGGGGGGTTTCATAAATTGGGAAATGCAAATATTAAGATCCCAGGCAGGGGCAGGGTCCCTGAATGGAGGAGGGTTGGTGTGAAGCAACCCCTTGAAAAACATGGAGAATACAGGATGAGCTGAAAGAGAAGAGGGCTTACCTGCTGATAAGAAAGCGAACCTGGCTGCCAGGTGCACTTTAGGGTAGCTGGTCTCAGCCCCAAGGTATTTAAGTGGACCATATAATCCAGGACTGTGGGTAAGCCAGCAGATTCTGGAGAAATATGCTTTCCAGAGCACCATATGGAAAATCTCTTCCATTTGGAATTATAAGTAGCCCTGGTGGAAGGCTTCCTAGAAGCCTTCAGGATATCCATTACACCTTGGGAGAGGTGTAGGTCAGCAAACTCTAACTCTTCAAGATCCAGGCCTTGAGATTGAGAGACTTGAGGTTCGGGTACCAAACTCTCCCCTGAGCACAGGTTAACAGGTTGTGATTCCTGGGAAGACACAGGAGAAGGTGGACTGCTAAGGACATAAGGAGTGGGTACCAGGGCTGTCTGGCCCAACCTGAAGCAATCAGGATCATCTTGCAGGGCTGAGATCTGATTTTGACTAGCACTTTGAACAGGAGAGGGAAGGGGGGAAAGGCATAGAGAAACTTCCCTTCCCAACTGAGATGGAAGGCATCCAGAGGGACTGAGCCCAACACTGGGGGTCTGCAGCAAAAAAGGGGAAGTTGGTGATTGTCTGGGGCTGCAAAAAGATCTATCTACGGGGTGCCCCATCTGGCAAATACTACCTCCAGGACCAGAGGATCCAGTGACCATTCGTGATAGCCCTGGGAAATCCTGCTAAGAGCATCTGCCAGGACATTGTCCTTGCCTGGGAGGTGAACTGCCATAAGGGAGGTGTTCAGTGAGTAAGCCAGAGACCACAACTTCATTGCTTCGGTGCACAAGGCCGTAGACTGAGTGCCCCCTTGCTTGTCGATGTACCACATTGTGGTGGTGTTGTCTTTTCTGACCTGAATAACTTTGTTCTGAACAGATTTTAAAAAAGCTTGAAGTGCTAGAAAAACTGCTCTGAGTTCCAACAGATTGATGTGGAGCAGAGATTCCTGAGGGGACCAAAATCCCTGGGTAGTGAGGTCGCCCGTGTGAGCTCCCCACCCCAAGAGGGATGCATCTGTAGTAAGGATTAAGGAGTGAGACTGAGGGACAAAAGGAACCCCCTGTCTCAGATTGCTCTGGTCCTGCCACCACTGTAGGGATTGGATCAGGGTTCGAGTCACTGGGATCAATTTGGTTAGAGGGTCTCTCCTTTGGGACCAAAAAGGCTCTCAAATGGAACTGGATGTCCCTCATCTGAAATCTTGCTCCCTGCACTACTGCTGTAGAAGCAGCCATGTGCCCGAGGAGCTGAAGAAAGTGCCTTGCTGGTCGAGAGACCTGCAGAGTGAATGAGGAGGCCAGAGAGACCAGGGTCCTTGCCCTGTCCAGAGGAAGGAAGGCTCTGGCCTTCTCTGTGTTCAGCTCCATGCCTATGAAGGCGAGGAGCTGGACAGGCTCTAGAACTGACTTTGAAAGATTCAGAAGGAAACCTAGAGAAGTGAGCAGTTGCTGAGTTATCTGTAGATGTAACTTGACTTGGTCTGGAGACTGGCCTACTATGAGCCAGTCATCCAGGTAAAGGAAGATGGCAATTATTTGCCTTCTTAGGTGGGCAACTGCTACTGCCAGGCATTTTGTAAATACCCTTGGAGCAGAGGTGAGACCAAAGGGCATTGCTCTCAATTGGTAATGGCCTGAGGGCAGCTCGAACCTGAGGTACTTTCGATGGGAGCTTCTGATGAGAATATGGAAATAGGCATCCTTGAGGTCCAGGAATGCTAGCCAGTCCCCTGGCCTTAGAGAGAGTAGAATAATTCCCAGAGTCACCATTTTGAATTTTGGTTTTAAAAGGTGCTTGTTTAAGTATCTGAGATCCAGGATGGGCCGCCATTCTCCTGTCTTTTTTGGGGTAAGGAAGTACCCGGAGTACAAACCTTTGCCCTGGTGTAGGGGTGGAACCCTTTCCACAGCTCTGAGAGCTAGGAGGGAAGAGACCTCTGCCTCTAAGGCAAGAGCCTCTGGAGGATTTGCAGGTGGAAAGGATCTGGTTCTCATCTTTGGAAATTTTTTGAAGCTGAGAACCAGTCCCTGGCTTACTACTTCCAGGACCCACTTGTCTGATGTAAGAGACTTCCAGTCCTGGACAAAGTAAGCCAGCCTGCCCCCTACAGGTAGCTGAGAATCGGCCCTGGCAACCCCATCAGGCTGCCTGTTTGGCAGGGGCTTTGGGCTGAGGGGTGGAAGCAGGCATGCTTGTACCCCGACTGCCTCTCCTTCTAAAGAACCCCCTCTGGGCATAGGCAGAAGAGGAGGCCTGGGCTTGGTAAAAAGGCCTATGAAAAGGCCTGCCCCTGCCCCTGGGAAGCTGCCATTGAGGAGTGGCCTGCCTTTCTTTGGCCTGTGCACTCCTATAGGTGGTTCTATACTCATCCATTTTCTTCATGTAATTCTCTGTCTGCTCCCCAAACAGAGAGTTACCCACAACAGGAAAATCCATGGCCTTAGTCTGGGTATCCTGTGACAGGCTAGTACATCTGAGCCAAGTCATTCTGCGAAGTGCCACAGATGTAGCCATGACTCTTGATGACACATCATTAGAGTCCACTGCAGCATGGAATTGCACCTTGGATGCCTCAATACCATCAGCAGCCACCTGCTCCAGCTCCTTGGCAAACTGGCCAGGGACCTGTTTTGCTAGAGCCGTAACAGTATCCCATCTGGATTTTTGGTATCTGGCAACATAAGCCATATAATTTGCTTGTCTGAGTCCCAAGGATGCTGCCATGTACTGTTTCTTTGCCATGGCATCAATCCTCCTGGAGTCCTTATCCGGGGTGTGTGAAGCCAAGGGAATATTAGCCTTGTCACAGGCTGCAGCCTGCACTACTCCAACATGGCTGCCTTGTTGTGTGAGGAACTCCATATCAGAGCTTGACAATGTGTACCTCTTGTCCATTCTTTTATCCACAGGAGGTATAGTGTGAGGAGCTTTTAAAATTTTAAAAGTCTGTTTCCCAAAAGATTTATGCAAGGGAATAGACAGTCTCCTAGACTCTGGGATAGCCATCATTTCCACATAGTCAGGCTCCTCTTGATCATCCACAGCTTCCTCCATAGGGAGCTGGAGGGTTTCAGCCACTTTTTTATAAAACATAAAATGAGAAGGGGACTCAGAAAGCCTAGGAGGAGACACTTCTGAAGGTCTGTCTGGGGAGATGTCTGGGTCAATGGGCACATCCAGACTTTCAAATCCACATTCATTCTCTTCATACTCCTCTTCCCCCTCCTCTGGTTCATAATACTCCTCTAACTCGTACTCTTGAACCGGTGGAACCGTCCGAACCGGGAGCTTACCCAATGGTGCCGGTTCGGTCGGAACCGGGGAAAGCGACTGGACAATTTTTTCGCTTTGGCTATTTCTTCAGCGGTTGAAGAGGAAAGTTTTGGCTCCACACCAGCTGATTTTCTAGCCCTTTTTGCTGGACCCGGCTCCTCCAAGTCGGATCTCCTTTTGCCTGAGGAAGTCTCGCCCTGGTCGGAGGGCACTCCCTCCGGTTCGGTTGGAACCAAACCGGGCTGGCCATCCGGTTCAGCAGACATTTTGGCCTCCCTTTCCCTGAGCCTACCAACTTTCTTTTCCAGGGTAGCTGCAGGAAAACTTTTACAAAGCTGGCAGTCTGCATTGAGGTGGTCAAACCCCAGACAATAAACACAGGTGGTGTGGGGATCAGCCTTGGCAAAGACTTCCCCACACACACTGCAGTGTTGAAACCCAGTGGGCCCGGTTTGTCTTTTGGGTTTCTCAGACATAGTGCCAGTCCTAACCAAACTTACCCATGTATGGCAATCCACCAGGTAAGACTCTCTTATCGGTTCCCAACCATGTCACGGGTCATGGACAAAAACATAATAAAATCCATTTTTTTTAGAACTGATAAGAACCAGTAACTACACACTAAAAGATAGATTAAGATATTTTAAGCAACTTGATCGGTTCAAACCGAACCGATCAACCGTTTACAAGTTCCACCCAGAATAGAAATAAATGTAAAACCTATCTAGTACTCACAATACCACAGGCAGAGTCTGAACCAACCGGTTGCGGTTTAAATTCGGTAGAAAAACAATACTTTAACCGACAAATGAACCGAGCAGAAGGAGAAATCTCCGGAGCGACTGTTCAGTGAGGCGGAGTAAAGAATCTGACGGTTTGAGTTTGAAGAACAACAGACAGAGTTTCAACCGAGCTCAAGTTCAGAGTTCCATGCCTGGCATGGAAAGTTAACTCTTTCACCTCCAGAGCAGTTTGAAGGTTGGGACTCACTGCATATGTCATAATATAGCAAGACTTCATGTTGTTTGAAAACAAGTTTCAGAGGGGATTTGAAAAATGACACCAGTCATGTTGAGGAGGTGGGGTAACACAAGAGATATGTTGAACATTAGGGGCCAAAATCTGAAAAAATAAAGTTATGAATTAATGTTGGAACAGTTTGATGTTTCTTATTAACTTAGTTGTTCTTTTACATTTTGACCCCAGATTGTCAACATAGTATTTTTATTACCACTCCTTTTGAACATGACAGATGTCATTTATAAAATAATGGCTGAAACACCATTTTGCACCAGAAATGTAAAAATACATTTTGGCCAGGATTTGAAAAATTACACCTCTGTGAAAAAATGACTATGTTGGGCAACAGCTGCATTCAACTCCGATCACAAAGTGGTTCAGGTGGTAATTTGAGAACTTGCTTAGGATCTCATAATGTATGGTTGCCTAAAACATTTCTGCATCATACTGATAGCAATAACTTTTGTGGTGGTGAATGTGATGAACTGGCCTATTTTGGGATACTCAAAAAAAACCCCAGCAATTACAAATGAGGAAGAACAATCACTTGTTTCTGTTCTCTCGGGTATAAAACTAAAACTGGACTAAGACTCCTGCCCCCACCCGCTATATCCCTCCAGAAACCAGACCATTTGAAACCATGAATGCTTGCAACTCACTGTGAACCGCCACCAAATAATGAAGTGTGTTTGCCTTGCAAGGGACTGTGCATCCCTATCGTACTTAAGTGTGAGCCTGGCTCACTCATGGTGCCCTTTGACTTGCATATGTGGCAAATCACAATCCTTGCCTCCATGAGTACAAACAAATCCAACACAAACATAAAAACATAGACCATGACAGCAGAAAAAAACATCGAGCCATCTGCTCTGACCTTTAAAACCATATATTACCCTGAGACCTACTGCCTAGACAGGGGGTTTTGCCCTCACCACCCATGTCTCCTGCTCCACTGTCCCCCCCACCAAGTAACTGTAAGCCCTTACCTCTGTCCTAGCCATGCCTGATCCCATTAATGTTTTTTGCATGCTCCACCTCTGCTGGTAGGCAGTTCCACAACTCAGCCACTCTCTCTAAAATAAAACTTTCTCACATATGTCTTGAATCTCACCCCCTCAGCTTCCACTCGAGTCTCACTGTTTTGGACTTGCCATTCCTGCTGAATGATTCCCTAAAGTCTCATATGTTCATTTTTCCAGGAACTTGAAGGTCACTATCTTATCACCCCTCTCCCTTCTGACCTCCAGAGAGTACATGGTCAGCACCCTAAGTCAATCCCTGCAGAATCTGCTTGGCCCCAAATCATTTTACTGTAGTTACCCTACGCTGCACTGTCTAAATCCTGTCTTTCTTATTCTTTAGGTGGGGATTCCAGAACTAGGCATAATATTCCAGATAAGGCTTCATTAGTGATCTATAGACATATAGTATTACTCTTTCTTCCTGCTATCGAAACCCCTCCCAATAAGCCCAACATTCTGCCTGCCTTGTTAAAGGTCTTGCTGTATTGGCTAGATTTTTTTAGGGAGTAGCTTATGATGACTCCCAGGCCCCTTTCCTCAGAAGCAGTGCCCAACTTAACCCCTCCCATTCAATATCCCATGTCGGGTGTTTTTTATTTGTTATATATATAATGTTGCAGTTTTGGCATTTAATTTCCCCATTCAGTGGGTTTTCTTGAAGAGGGAAGGCATGAGGTTAGAGCAGCCTGTCTCACCATGCTGGTCACAATCGCCTGCGTGTTTCCTTTTTCCTGTAGTTTCTTGCCAGTTTACTTTCTACAGTGTAACTGGTGGAGACTTAGGGTATTAGAAGGAACAGTTTTTACTGGAACTAGGAGAATATGCCAATTAGGATCACTAACAGAATCATCAACCCCCTCCTCCTAGCTCACTGACATGAGTGTCCCTCTTGTCTGATGGCTCGGCCTTCCTTTACTGCCACTGCCTGTCCCCCTCAACCCTTCCAGTACTGGGAACTGCTGGCTTAGCCTCAGATTCCTTATCTGTGTTTGTTTGTTTATTTCAAGAGTTTTACCAAGAGAGACAAATTGAGCTGATAACATCTCATTTCCAGATGTGCGCTAAGGGGAAGGAGCAGGGAAGAAAACAATACAGGATGAGCAAGTAACAATAGCAAACTGCAGGTGCAGTGGTAATAAAAACAAATTTAGGCAGAGCCACTATGGCTGCAAATGCATTAACTAGATAAGGGTGTTTCATGGACTTAAACATAAACATGAACTGCATTTAGTAAGGCCTATGATACCATTCCACACATGACTTGTGAACAAGCTGGGCAGCCTAAGAGTGGGTCACAAGGCGGGGGTTAGGAACTGGTTGAATGATAGAAGATCATGGTAAATGGTGCTCAATGTAAGGAAAGGAGTGAAACCAGCAGGATGCCACAGGCATCAGTCCTGGGCCATGTCCTGTTTAATGTCTTCATAAGTGAAATTAAAGAGGGGCTGGAGGGGAAAGTGTGCTTCTTTGCAAATGACACAAAGATCTTCAACAGGGTGGACACTCCAGGAAAGGTGGAAAAATGAGGAGGGACCTAGGTAAGCTGGAGGAATTGTCCGAAGTGTGACAGCTGAGATTTAATGCAAAAAAGTGCAAATTCTGCATCTGGGCTGCAGGAACCCAGGGGAGGATTATGGGGGGGGGGACTGATGGTCACCAAACAGGAAAGGGATTTGGGGGTAATTATACTGGATGACCTAAAGGTGGCTAAACAATATACCAAGATTCTGGGGAGAGCCAGTGGGATGCTGGGGTACACAGGGAGAGGTATCACCAGCAGAAGCATCTCCTTAAGGATGTAGACAGAGTGGAGGCAGTAAAGAAGGGCAACAAAGATGGTGCAGGGCCTGCACTAAAAGTCATATGAGGAGAGACTGGGATACCTCAATATATATACCCTGGAGAAGAGAAGAGACAGTGGTAATATGATAGAAACCTTCAAATATCTAAAAGGCATAAATAGAGTGCTGGAGGGTAGCATCTTTCAGAAAATGAGATGTCCAGGAACGAGAGGGCATGACATGAGGCTGGAGGGGTAGACTTAGAGGTACCGTGAGGAAGTATTACTTCACAGAAAGGGTGGTAGAACCTCTAGAGACTTCACAAGTCAGTTTTATTATGAAAGAGAGAAGAAAACACAATTGGCAAATTTCACATAATACTGCTATACACTATAAACAAGCATTTGTCAATGCCGAATGTTGTCGCGCTGGTATTGGCAGTGGGAGTGGTGTAGCTAGAGATGCATAGTGCTGTGATTTTGTGAATGTGTCTTAAAAGGTGATTTTGCAGTGAGCACGCCATTGTGCACCACAGCTGCAGAAATATGTTTTGGGCAGGCTGTGAAAAATGGCAGCTAGACTGTTGATAAGGAGATGTACACAAATGCCAGCGGTGAAAATGTGGCATGAAAATATTGCAGATTGACAAAGTTACAAGGGTGCATGGAAGCTGCGCAATGCACGCTTGCAACACAGTCATTGTATGGAGTTTCGGCACTAAATTTTCAACATAGGCATTTTAGGACCTCTGCTCATGAACTGTGTCACCGTCATTTCCTCAAAGTGTCCCAAAAACTGTTTTCACACAGTGGCCATGCAATTCTGTGCCGGACGTGCGAAAACACATTTCAGGCAGCTGCAGTGTTCATAAGGAGCTATGGAAAAATGCCAATGATGAACAGCTGGAGTGAAAGTATTACAAATTCACAAAGTCATGAGCGTGCGTGAAAACTGTGCAACACGCGCTCATAAAACACTCATTTTATTGACTTTCGTTCCCAAATTTTCAACATAGGCATTTTAGGGCATCTGCTAATGAACAGTGTCACTGTCATTTTCATCATGTGTCTCGAACACGGACTTTCCACAGTGACCACGTTATTCTGCGCTGGAACTGCGAAAACAGATTTTGGCCAGGATGTGAAAAATGACAGCTGTACTGTTCATTAGGAGGTGCAGAATAATGGCACTGTAGAAAATCTAGAGTGAGGAATATTAGAAGTTTGCGAACTTATGAGCGTGCGTGCAAACTGCGCAATGCATGCTCATAACACAGTCATTTTGTGGAATATTGTCACCAAATTTTCAACACAGGCATTTTAGGACCTCTGCTCATGAACAGTGTCACTGTCATTTTCATAATGTGTCCCGAACACTGATTTTGCACAGTGAACACGCTATTCTGTGCCCGAAAGTGCGAAAACACATTTCCTCAAGGATGTGAAAAATGACAGCTGTTCAGTTCACAAGAAGGCAAAGTAAAATGCCAAATTTGAGAATCTGGCATGAAAATATTGCGAATGCGCTATGTTACGACCGTGCGTTGCGCAGTTGCTATGCACCTCGTAAAACAGTCATTTTATGGAGTATTGTAACCAAATTTTCAACTCAGGCATTTTAGGACCTCTGCTCATGAACTGTATCACTGTCATTTTTGTAATGTGAACCGAACACTGATTTTGCACAGCGACCGCGCTATTCTGCGCCGGAAGTGCGAAAAAACATTTCGGCAAGGATGTGAAAAACGACAGCTGTACGGTTCACAAGAAGGTGTGGTAAAATGCCAATGTCCAGAATGTGGCATGAAAATATTGCAAATGTGCTAACTTACGAGCGTGCGTTGCTCAGTTGCTACGCACGCTCATAAAACAATCATTTTTGATTTTCCACCAAACTTGCAACATAGGCTTTTTGAGAAGCCCTCTAATGAACAGTGGCACTGTCATTTCATTACTTGGTCCCAAAAGGTGATTCCACACAGTGACTGCGAAATCACCTTTCGGGACCGAATAACGCCATGACAGTGCAAGAATTCATGAGAAGGGGTCCCAAAAACCCCATGTTGAAAATCTGGGGCCAAAATTCGCAAAAATGCCCGAGATATGCATTAAAGTTGAAAAACCCTATTCATTCCATTATACAGCTTACGGCATTTCTTCAGTTCGCGGTCAGCTTTGAAGAGTCTGAGCGTGTTCCGGTCCACAGAAGATCATCGTGCCAGACTACGCGAGCAAGTATTGGGTGAGGGAGGCAGGTGCGCAGTGGGTGGGTGCGGGTGGGGAGAGGGGCATCAAGACTACGAGGGACCGCTTTCATTTTACAGGTTATAAAAAAGAAAAACATTGCGGGACAGTTTTTGTTTTGCAGGGCATTTGTACGCTGGGATGGGCTCCCAGCGTGCCACCTAACTGTTTGGGGGTGTCTGTAGCTGACGGGATTGGGCACCTCGTCGGCAAACAACAACGGGGAATTTATGCTATCGGGGACTGGGCACCCCCGTCGGCACACAAAGAAGGGTAAGGGGTGCAAAGCCAAGGGGGATTGGGCACCCCCTCGGCATTAAACAATTGGGGGGGTGCTTTATGCTGGTGGGGAGTGGGCTCCCCCATCGGCACATTCACAGGGGGCAGGGGCAGCCGACAGGAGGATTGGGCACCCCCGAAGTCGGCAGTTCTATGGCCAGTGTCCCGCCATGTATATAATGGCGGCGAGCACGGCAAGAAAAGGACCGCTGCATCTGATGAGCTTTGCTCGGATTGCAGTGGACCTTTTCTTAGATGTGCTCACCACATTATGTATGCATGATGTGGTGCCGGCATGCAGGCTGATTGGGGAATGCGGGACGCACCTACTGGTGCGTGCCCTACATTCGCCCAACAGCGACCGCGCCTCTAAAGTTGCACTGTCCCATGATGTTGGCTGCGCAAGCGTGCCAACATAAAAATATAGGATGAGCAACTTTATGCATAACCAAGATGTTCTGTCACCTCGGGGGTTCTGAGTCCCATGGACCTCTCAACCTTTGCTGTCTTGGTCAGAGGGAATCAGAACCCCTCTGTGGCAGAAGACACTGGTTGTGCATAGATGTCCATCCAGTATTCTCTATATTTAGTGCTGCATTGAGGGTTTCTAAGTAATAAGAAAAAATTACTCACCGTAGTAATGTTGTTTCTGCTAATGGAGTCTTGCTGTATTCTGACTATATGTATTCTGACTATATGCAGTTAGCCCCAGCACTTGAACTGCTCCGGAGAGGAAAGGGTTAACTCTATGCCAAGGCATAGAACATTGAGTTCGAGCTCAATTTTCAAACCTCTGTCCCAGGAACTCCTCAGTGTAACCGTCAGATTCTTACGAGCACTATGCTAACTAACCATAAACAGAAATTGTTTTTCTAACAGTTTGTGCCAAAAGGCAATAAACAGATTTTTAGGGTCCAAAAGACTCAAGTCAAGAACCCCAAAAGAATCCAAGTAGGTAGTAAAACTTAATAATATATATTTGAAGTAATAACAATAAAAAAACTCATCCTAAGAAGAAATAACCCAGGTACACCTCTGGGGTGCAGCACTGCGCCTGCCCACCTGCATCTCAAAAATGACTAGGTTTCAGGAGGGGAGGCAGGGAGGAAGGTCAGAATACAGCAAGACTTCATTAGAAGAAACAACATTACTATGGTGAGTATTTTTTCTTCAAACAACATGAAGTCTTGCAGTATTCTGACTATATGCAGACTACCAAGCAGCACACCCTTGGAGAAGGGAGTTACAGAACCTATTTTGGGAACAAGCTCTGCAGTACTGCTGTGCCAAACCTAGCATCATGTCTTGACTGGATGTCGAGAGAGTAATGCTTGGTAAATGTGTGATCAGTTTTCCAGGTGGCTGCTTTACAGATTTCCACTAAGGTATGTCTCTGGCTGCTGTGACCAAAGCAGCTGTACCTCTGGTGGAGTGAGCCCTCAGGCATGAGGGTGGCTCCTTCCTCAACTCTGAGTAGCAGAACTGTATACAGGAAACAATCCACCTGGCAATAGTTCTCTTAGTGGCAGGTTTACCTTTTCCCACTTCTCCATAAGTGAGAAACAGCTGTGAACAGTCATTTCTATGGGTCTTAGTGAATTCTATATAATAACTAAGGGCCCTCTTTACATCAAGACTGTGTAGTCTTCTCTCCCAGGAGGAAGAATGGTCAGTGAAAAATACAAGCCATGACACAGATTGGTTCAAAGGAAAATCTGATATCACCTTAGGGAGGAGCTTTCTGTTCATTTGAAGGACCACCTTATCCCTGTGAAATGAAATGAAATCAGGTTCCACTGATAAAGCTGTAACTCACTGATTCTCCTGGCAGAGGTAATGGCTACCAGGAACACAGTTTTCCAAGTCAAATATTTTAACTCAGCTGAAGATAATGGTTCAAAGAGAGGCTGCATAAGCTGTGCAATGCAGATATTCAGATCCCAAACAGAAGTAGGATCCCTAAAAGGAGGATTGATATGAATTAAACCCTTCAAAAATCTCTTGAAAACTGGATGATGGGCTAAGGAAGAACCCTTCCCAGCTGAAAGGAAGGCAGAGATGGCTGCCAAATGCACCTTGAGAGTGGTAGGTCTGGGCCTAACCTGTTAAGATGCACCAAATAGTCCAAAGCAGTGGCAATGCCAGCTGAATCTGGCTGAATTTGCCTCTGAGAACACCAAAAACCAAATCTCTTCCATTTGGCATTGTAGGTTTTCCTAGTGGAGGGTTTCCTACTAGCCTTAAGAATGTCCAGGGCTGATTGGGAAAGATGCAGGCCTGCATATTCTAGCTCCTCTAGAGCCAAGCTTTGAGTCTGAGAGTCTGAAGGTTGGGATACAGTATCCTCACGTGTGAGGAGATGAGAAGATTGAACTGTCTGGGAAGACAAAGAGGAATTGTCACTGACCTTGATGGTAGAGGGGGTACCAAGGCTGCCTGGCTCAGTCTGGGCCCACCAGAATCACAGTGCAAGGCTGAGACCTGATCTTGACCAGAATTCTGAATATCAGAGGAAAAGGAGGAGGAAAAGTATACAGAAACCTGTTTGTCCAATCCAACAGGACAGCATCTTGAGGAAGGGGGTCTCAACAGAATAGAGGGAGCTGATGATTGTCCGAGGCTGCAAAGAGATCTATCTCTGGGGTGCCCCACCTTTTGAAAATGATCTGAAGAATTAGAGGATTCAGGGCCCACTTGTGGCGACCTTGGGAAATCCTGCTGAGAGCATCTGCCAGTACATTGTCCTTCCTTGGGAGATACACAGCTGTCAGGGAAACCTGCAGGGAATAAGCTAGTGACTATATTTTCATGGCTTCTGTGCACAAGGCCGAGGACCGAGTGCCCCCCTGCTTGTTGATATACCACATGGTTGTGGTGTTTTCTGTCGTGATCTGCACCATTTTCCCCTGAATTGTGTTCAAGAATGTCTGAAGTGCTAGAAAGACAGCCCTGAGTTCCAGCAGAGTTATGGGCAGGAGAGACTCCTGTTGAGACCATGTTCCCTGAGCAGTAAGCTGATCCAGATGGGCCCCCCATCCGAACAAGGAAGCATATGTGGTATCACTGTTGGGGCCTGACTGAGGAAGGGGACACCTTGCCTCAGATTTTCCTCCTCCTCCAGACACCACTGGAGAGCCTGAACCAGAGTTTGAGACACTGGAACTAACTTGGAGAGGGGGTCTTTTTTCTGGGACCAAAAATATTTTAGATAAAATGGATATCTCTCATTTGAAACCTTTCCCTTTGCACTACTGCAGTGCAAGCTGCCATGCGGCCTAGCAACTGCAAGAAATGTCTGGCTGGCCAAGACACTAGTGGACAAAGAGAGGAAGCCAGAGTGATGAGGGACTGAACCCATGAAAGAGGAAGAAAGGCCCTGGCCTGGACAGTGTCCAGCTCCACCCCTATAAATGTGAGAAGCTGGGCTGGTTCCAGAACAGACTTTTCTAGATTTAGGATGAATCCTAAGGAGTCCAGAAGCTTCTGAGTGACCTCTAGAGCTAACTTGACTTGGTCTGAGGATTGACCCACTATGAGCCAGTCGTCCAGGTAAGGGAACAGTAAGATACCTTGTCTCCTGAGAAAAGCCACCACTACTGCTAGACACTTGGTGAACACCCTTGGAGGTGGACCAAGTGTTAGGCTGAAAGGCATTGCTCTGAACTGGTAGTGGCCTGAGGGCAACTCGAACATGAGGTACTTTCTCTGGGAATGTCTGATAGATATGTGAAAATAGACATCCTTGAGATCCAGGGAGGCTAGCCAGTCTCCTGGTCTCAGAGAGGAGAGAATTATTCCCAGAGTCACCATTTTGAACTTTGGTTCTCACCTGCTCCATGGTGAAAAAAATCTACCTTGGCCTTGCACCTTCTGGGGTCTCAGCTCTGTTACAGCACCGAATTAACAAATGGTGCCTTAGGAGATCCACGCTACAGCTACTGAAAGTCCCCCACTGTCACACTTCACAGGGACAACGCTCTTTTACTTATCGAGCGCCATTCTGGTTCAATGGCCTCAGCCCAACCATCTCCTCTGCCCCAACTATTGGTATGTTTAAAACTAGGCTCCGGGACTATCTCACTACCAACAGCTCCTGTAACTGCCCAACTTAACCTTGTTTCTCCACTGCCCTTTCTGCTCTAGTTGTCCCTCCCTCCCCTCCCCTCCTCACTGGATTCTACCCTCACATCTTGGTATACCCAATGCTGCACTTTTCACCCTCTCGCCACCCTTCCTATATTCCTTCTCCCCCCCTCTTCCCTCTCCCGATGACTCTGGCACTTATTATCTGTTGTCTATTTTCTCTGACAAATGCCGCTGGCTGCCTTGTTACAATGCTACCCTTGAACTGTATTAATCTGTACTCTGTTTACAATGTCCACATTGTTGTAATGTCTGTCTTGATGTTCCCCATAATTTGTATTTCTCTGACATGGAACCTTTGTAAAAGAGCCAAGGCTCAAAGGTATTTGTAATCCTAGACTTGATAAATAAATAAATAAATAAATAAATAAATAAATGTGTTTGTTCAGGTATCGTAGATCTAGGATGGGTCGCCACTCCTCTGTCTTTTTTGGGGTAAGGAAGTATCTAGAATACAGTCATTTTCCCCTGTGATTGAGAGGTACCCTCTCCACTGCTCACAGGAGCAGTAGAGAGGAAACCTCTGCCTCTAAATCCTTTGCCTCTACCGGACAGGGAGGACTGAAAGACTTTGCTCTCATTTTTGGGAATCTTCTGATGCTGAGAGCAAGTCCTTGGCTCACTACTTCCAGGAACCATTTGTCTGAGGTAATAGACTCTCAGACCTGGAAACAGTGAGCCAGCCTGCCCCTACTGGAACCGGGGAGGTGACCCTGACTGACACCTCAGGGTGTCTGTTTGGTAGGAGCTTGGACTGAGTGGAGGATGGAGTCCTGGTCTTCTCCCTTCTGCCTCTTCCCCTAAAGAACCCCCTCTGCTGGAAAGAAGAGGAGGCCTGGGCTTGGTAAAAAGGCCTTTGAAAAGGCCTGCCCCTGCCAGCCCTAGATTGCTGCCTCTGAGGAGTGACTTGCTTTTTCTTGGCTGCAGCACTCCTGTAGGTGGTCCTGTATTCATCCATCTTTTTCATGTAAGCTTCTTTTTGCTCCCCAAACAGAAAGTTACCAGTGACAGGAATATCCATGGCCTTGGTATGGGTATCCTGTGATAAATTAGTACATCTGAACCAAGCAAATCTCCTCATGGAAACAGATGTAGCCATGACCCTAGAATGTACATAATTCGAGTCAACAGCAGCATGAAACTGGACCTTTGATGCCTAAGTACCATCCACAGCCACCTGCTCCAGCTCCTTGGCCAGCTGGGGAAGGACATTCTTAGCCAGCTCCAGAACCGTATCTCGCATAGACTTCTGGTATCTGGCTGTATATGCCATGTAATTAGATTGCCTGAGCCCCAAAGAGGATGCCAAGTATTGTTTCTTTGCCATGGCATCCACTTTCTTAGAATCCTTATCTGGGGGCAAGATGCCAGGGGAATGGTAGCCTTGTCACAGGCTGCAACTTGTACTACCTCAACATGGCTGCAATGATTTGTAAGGAATTCCATCCCAGGATCTGATAGGGCTTACCTCCTATCCATCTTTTTATCCACAGGAAGTATGGATGTTGGAAACTGAAGAATTTCCTCTGTCTGTTTCCCCAGGGATGTATGCAGAGGGATGTACATCCTTTCGGACTCTGGGACATCCATCATCTCAATATAGTCAGGTTCCTCCTGATCCTGTTCAGCCTCTTCTACTGGAAGCTGAAGAGTATCAGCCACTTTCTTGTAGAACAAGAAATGGGAGGGGGACTCAGAAAACCTGGGAGGAGACACACTGAAAGGCCTGTCTGGGGAGATGTCAGGCTCTACTGGCTCATCTAGGCCTTCATAATCCTCTTCTTCTTTATAATCTTCATCTCCTTCCCAATCACCCTCATAAAATGCTTCAGGATCATATTCAGAAGCAGACAAGTCTGACCGAACTGATCATCTTTGAGTCAGTGTCAGCTCAGTTGGAACGTGGAGAAGCGATTGGACAACAGCAATCACTTTAGCTATTTCATCAGCAGTCAGAACATGGGAACTAGGATCCGAACTGGCTGACTTGCACTTTCTCTTAGACAGAACCGATACCACAGAATCAGCTCTCCTTTTGCCTGAGGAGGTATTGTCTAGGTCAGTGGGCACCCCCTCAGGCTCAGTCAGAACTGAACCAGGCTGGCCATCCGGGTCAGTGGATTTCTCAGCCTCCCTTTCCCTCAGCCTACTTAAACATTTATCTAAAGTGGTTTTAGGAAAGTTTTTGCAGATTTGGAAGTCTGCTTTGAGGTGGTCAAACTCTAGATGGTAAACACAGACGAGGTGGGGATCAGCCTTAGCAAAGGTCTCCCCACACTTGGTGCAGTGCTGAAACCCAGTGGGACTGGTTTTCTTTTTGGGTTTCTCAGACATGCCTAAAGGAAAAAAGTTACCTTTATCAGCATTTAAGCTAGGCAACTACAAACCTGTTGGTTCCAACTGTGTCACAGGTCAGTTAAAAAAAAACAAGGAAATTATCATTTTTTTAGGATCTGATAGGTACCGGAAACTACAATACAAAAAAACACACAAAAAAAAAAAACAGAATTGCTTCAGTTCCTAACTGGACTGACCGGGAAGAAACCGAACAGAAAAAACAATTTCTACCATCAAACACTAAACACTTACTGTACCAAGGACAGAGATGTGACCACCAAAAAAATAAACGGTTGACAAACTGGCTGATTTTTTACTTAAACCGAACCAAAGTGAAGGAGACAATCTCCAGAGTGATTTCTCAGGTGGAGTAAAGAATCTGACGGTTACACTGAGGAGTTTGAAAACTGAGCTCAAGCTCAATGTTCTATACCTTGGCATAGAGTTACCCTTTTGTCTCTGGAGCAGTTCAATTGCTGGGGCTAACTGCATATAGTCAGAATACAGCAAGACTTCATGTTGTTTGAAACCTGTGTCATACAGTTTAAATTAGACCAAGATTCTGGTCTATTCAGTTCAAATTTATTGAGATGAGGAGCACAGTTTTTGGAAGAAACCAAAGGAATAATAACCCTATAAGTCAGGAGGTAATATCTTATACATTATTTTCTATGTAGGTGTTAAAGTCTACCCAGCTGTCAGCTGCCAACAATATCAATTTTGACATCTCTGCAACAAAGCAATAAAGAAAGGCAGAAGACATTTTGCAAAATCTTGCGACAGAAATTGATGCCAGACTTTAGCTATCTATATGCTGCCCAGCACAGCTTTATCAATTGCAGAATCAGTTTCAGTCTCATAGTTCTATGAAATGGCCACTGCCTTGATTTAAGTTCAAACTGATTTAGACAGGGCTATGCCTGGACAGCTGACATCTATAGGTAAGCCCAATACCTCATCCCCTTTGCACCTATGCTCCACTCTAGAAATTGAGTATTTTAATAACTTTTTAAATTTTTTTACTTCCTACCTGTTGTACAATAACAGTAATCCACTGCACAGTGTGGAGTGCACCGAGACTTATGCATGTCTGGCTTTGTTAGTTACTTGCCAGGTGTGGGTAAATCCCAACCCAACCCACACCTTGTTGTGGATTATTAAAGGAAAACTGCATGTTAAAATCAGGAAAATATATGTAGTATTACCTTTTTTTGTGTTCTTACTTCATTCCAGTTTGTTTTTTTCTGCTCAGGCTGTGAGAGGATTTTTTTTCTAATTTTCCCTGGCAGTTTTATGGCCCCTTGTGGGCTTCCATTCAGGTTCTTTTATTGCATCTTCTTCCAGATGGAGTCTTCCCAGAGTGCCCTTTGCTCTGATGTCTAATAGCCCCTGCAGGAGACCAGTGTCTTGTTACAGGGTCTTTATTAAAGCTCAGCCACAGCAGAGAGAACACAACAGCCAGGAGTCATGCTGCTAGTCTTTGGGTAAGTATATTAAGTTTCCTCTAAATATTGGTACCTTGTCCTGCTGTGTTCTGCTTAGGGTACTCTGTGTGTGTGTGTGTGTGTGTGTGTGTGTGTGTGTGTGTATATATATGTGTGTTGATTCAGTTGCTTGTGTCTTGCGTAAAAGATAGTTCCTGTAGACAAATGTAATAATTTTGCAGCTGTGGTCATCCAATGGCTAACAAAGGAATTCACATCTCTGGATGAGTGGGGGAGGGATACCAGCAAAGCAGGAGTGTCTCGGTTTGCAAAAGGTAGACAATTAAGCACTGAAACTTAACAAACAAAGAAAATGCCCATAAAACACTTTGAAGAAGGTTTCAACCTGCAAAAAAAAAAGCCAATACTGGGGAGGGCTTAATTGTTGGAGGGGGTTTCAACTTGCAAAAAAAGGCAGTTCTGGGGAGGGCATAATTAACTTCTTAAGCCAGAGGAAAAATAGTGCTTTCAAGCTGCCATACACACACAGGCAGCATAGTAATGAGGCTTAAGTGGAGGACACTACTTTTAGCACTCTGTCATGTTGCTTGGAAGGTAATTTATGTAGGAAGACCTTTTCTCAATGCAAAACATCTGCAGGGCTACACCCACTGCAGCCATAATGAAATACAATCAATAATAATGTGTTATAAAAAACTGAAAGCAAAAATACATTACAGTTCAGCAGACACAGTACACTCAATATACAGGGAATCAATTAGGGCAACACGTAATAAAAAGGCATAATAGTACAAATTAAGGTACTAGTGCTATGTAGTTCTGGGAGCCACCAAGAAAAGGAGTAAATTACTACCACCCAGACTGCAAAGGTGCAAGATTTAACAATGTCAGAGCAGTAGAGTGGGTAAAGGTGCAAAAACAATTCCACTGATGTGGAGCAGTTTAGCTTAAGGTAGGAAGGAAAATTGTTGAGTGGGGAGGGATGTGTACAGAATGGCATAATCAAAACAGGAAGGGGGAACACAAGAGTCAGGAGCAGTTGCAGGAAGGGGTAGGGATGTCACAAAGAAGGGGCTTGAAGGAGGAGAAGGATAAGACTGAATGGATAGACAGGGAGAGGAAGGAATTTAGGAAAACAATACAAGAAGACAGCTTGGTCAGTTGAAGTTTTCCTGGATGGTAGGGAGAGGAAAAAGGAAACAGTGTTAAGGAAGGGGGTAGATGGAAGATGGGGG
Source organism: Neoceratodus forsteri (assembly GCA_016271365.2). Taxonomy (NCBI): domain Eukaryota; kingdom Metazoa; phylum Chordata; order Ceratodontiformes; family Ceratodontidae; genus Neoceratodus; species Neoceratodus forsteri. Next base: position 1,364,830,233 of record CM028132.1, read on the forward strand.
GGCAAGAAGGGTGGAAAGGTAGGGAAGGAGTGAGCTAAACCAGAATTTGGAAGTGAAGTTGGCACACTGGGTGAGTTGTCTGGCATCAAGTGAAGGGAGGCTGAGGGATGTGTGGAGAGAGCAGTGGTGTGCATGAAGAAGGCAATCCATGGCAAAATGGCAGAAAGACTGACAAGGTTGAACTTGGGAACTGTGCTGCAGACATTGTCACCGTAGTCAAAGATATGGAGGATCATCTTTGTGAGTAGCTCACAACAGGCTGGAAGTAGGATACTGACTTTGTTTATAAAGAGTACATCCAGTTTTGGGTGGAGCTTGAGGTGGATGGCATCAATGTGTACCAAGAAGTCAAGGTGATGGTCACTCCAGATCACAATGTACTCAAAGAAGGGAGATCCTCAGTCTTAGTACCATCACAGGGGTGGAAGAAGGGGAGGGGGGAGAGAGCCTCGTGAGTCTCTGCAGGAAGCCAAAGTCATGGAGACCATCTTCTTGGTGTTGAGGGGCAGAAGGTTGCAACAGAGCCAGCACTGAATGCTGTCAAAATCTTGTTGGAGACAAACAGCAAGGTCAACAGCAGAGGAGCCAGAAACAAACTGCACAGTGTCATCTGCATACATGTGGATGGCCACAGAGGAACAGGCTGAGGAGAGGTCATTAAGGAATATTGACAAGAGAAAGGGGCCCAGGACAGAACCTTGGGGGATGCCTGAGCAGATAAGGAGTGGGGGTGAGGTGTCTCTAAGTAAGGACAGCTTGCAACCTGTCCTCAAGGTAGGAACAGAACTCACTGAGTGATAAGGCAGATAGCCCACTGCCTTAAGCTTGTCCAGGAGCCAGAAATGTGACACAGTGTTGAAGTACAGAGGAGAAGGTACTAAAAGGGCTCACAAAGCTAAAAGTGGATAAGGCTATGGGTCAGGATGGCATACATCCCAGGATCCTGAAAGAGCAAAGATTGGAGCTGGAAGCCCCACTGGCAGACCTGTTCACTGAGTCCCTGCATACTGGCATAGTCCCTAAAGACTGGAGAAGGGCACATGTGGTCCCTCTTCACAAGATCAGCAGGAAGGAGGAGGCAGGAAACTACAGGCCAGTGAGTCTCATATCAGTGGTGGATAAGATAATGGAGACACTCCTTAAAGAACAAATTCTGGAACACCTGGAATCCACAGGGGCACATGCTCTGAGACAACATGGATTCACAGCAGGAAGGGCCTGTCAAACAAATCTAACTTATTTCTTTGAATGGGTGACAAAGGTATTGGATCAAGGAGGTACAGTGGAAGTCGCCTACCTAGATTTCATCAAAGCCTTCAATACCATTCCACATAGAAGGTTGGTCAACAAGCTGGGTAGTCTGAGGGTGAGCCAAAAGGTGGTAAACTGGGTTACTAACTGACTGAGGGACAGAAGGCAGAGGGTAGTAGTAAATGGAACGCAGTCTGAGGAAATGGAGGTGACCAGTGGGGTACCACAGAGTTCAGTTCTGGGGCCAGTCCTCTTCAATGTCTTCATCAGTGACATTACAGAAGTGCTAGAGAGGAAGGTATGCCTGTTTGCAGATGACACCAAGATCTGCAACACAGTTGACACACCAGAGGGAGCGGAAAGAATGAAAAAGGACCTAGAGAAGTTGGAAAGATGGTGTGAGGTGTGGCAACTCATGTTTAATGCAAGAAAATGTAAGATCATGCACATGCGGAGTAGAAACCTGGGAAAGAGCTACGGAGTGGGAGGGGCTGCTATCACATACCAAGGAGGAAAGAGATATGTGGGTTATTATCACAGATGACCTGAAGGCCACCAAGCAGACAGCAAAGGCAGTGGGGAAGGCCAGTGGGATGTTGGGTTGTAAATGAAGGGGTATCACAAGCTGGAAGAGGGAGGTACTGGTTCCACTGTACAAAACACTGGTCAGGACTCATACATATGAACATAAGAACATACGAATGTGTCAGCAGAAACAGACCACTTGGTCTATCTAAGTCTGCTCGAGTGTGCAGCCAACACCCCTAGTTTGCAGCTGCCCACCCTCCCTTGTCATCCCCTGCTACCTCCCACCTCCCCCCCTCACTCTCCCTGTTCCCTGTCCCATGCCCTTTGAAGCTGTTCACAGATCTACATGATACCACCCATTCTAGTAGGGTGTCTCCATTCTGCCACCACCCTCTTTATGAAATAGTGTCTCCTCATTTCCTTCCTAAATCTCCCCCCACCCATTCTTAGCCCATGCCACCTGGTGACCTTCCCCCTTCTTAACTTAAAGACCCCATCTGTCCCATCCTTATTGATTCCCCTCAGATACTTGAATGTCTCTATCATTTCCCCCTTGTCCCTTCTATCCTCCAGGGTGTACATATTCAGGTCTCCCAGCCTGCTGTCATAGTCTCTCCCCTCCATTCTGCATATCATATTTGTCATCTGGAATACTGCATGCAGTTCTGAAGGCCACACCTTTGAAAAGACATAGACAAGATGGAGAGAGTGCAGAGGAGGGCAGCTAAGATGGTGCAGGGATTACATCATAAGACATTCGAGGATAGGTTAAAGGACCGTGACACGTACACATTGGAACAGACGAGGGAGAGGGGGGACATGATTGAAATATTCAAGTACAGTACCTCAAGGGCATAAATAAGGTGAAAGGGGAAAACATCTTCCAGTATAAAAAGAGTAAATGAATAAGGGGTCATGACAATCGATTAGAGGTGGGGGGGCGAAGAAGGGGGAATGAGAGGAAGTTCCTTTCCACTGAAAGGGTGGTGAACACATGGAATACCCTGCTCCAGGGGGTAGTGGGAGCCAACATGTTGGCAGGATTCAGACATGCATAGGATAGGAATAAGGAGACCTTAGAGATAGGAAGGAATGGTTTTAGCAGGTGACCTACTATTGACACCAGTCACCATTACAGGTAGGGAAAATGGGCAGACTGGATGGGCCTGGAAGTCTTTTTCTGCTGACAACTTCTGTGTTTCTATGTTTCTAATTAATCACCCAATCAGTTTTTATGGCTGCAGCATCCACCTAAAGATCCGTCTCAGTCATTGAGGCTGTACTAGTAGTGACATGGTCAGAGTCACCTCCACCAGCACCCAGCAGTTCCTGCAAGTAATGTAACTCTTGCATTAGTGCTGTTACATCTACCACAGTACTGCATGCCTTCCACTCATACTGGGCCTAGGGATTCCTCACTTTTAATATACTACATCCCATCCCCCAAAAACTAGCAATGCTAAATCTGGCTGCTACAGCCCCCCTCTGACTATACTGTGTGGCTGCATTTGGCGCTGAACTGCCATTGCCAGCACCACCTTCACCACCTTCACCACTGCCCAACAATACACATGTCATAGTCTCCACTTTGGCATGTCCAAGACATCCATGAGTCCCTCCAGTGTTTCCAGTTCCTCTGTAATTACCCAACAATGTACAACAATTAAATATCTCACAAAAACTAAGAGAACATGTATGTACACAAAAACACCACATTAAAGCAATAGGGGGGTTACAAAACATTTAAAAACTAAGAGAATATTTCTGTACACTAAAACACCACATTAAAGCAGCAGGGGGTTCACAAAACAATTAAAAGTGTACCAAAAAAGAACCGCCTGGAAAATACCAAATTATTTCTGAGTTACAAGTATGAAGCAGATGAAGCAACAGATCTGTCTTTTTGAAACACACTTTAGCATACTGCACAGAGCTGTAGGAGCAGTCAAATTAGAGACAGCTGTTATAGTAAATAATATTTTGGCCTTCTATTCCTACCTAGGAGAAGACTATTATGCAGCTGGATTGCTTGTAGAATCATTTTTCCATGGAATTTAAGAGTGTATGTCAGATTTGGGGATGAACCTTGGAATCTGAAGACTACCATGTGACCGCGCTGCTCAGAATAATATTCAGTAAGAGAAGTAGTCACTTGAGAGGGACAGAAAGGATTACTGTAGCAAATAACACTTTGACTACTGTTTAATTCTCTCCAACAAGACTAGCATGAGATCAAACTGCCCACAGAGTAATTTTCCATAGAATTTAACAGTGATTGACAGGTTTTTGTAATGAACAGTGAAATAGCTATTTTCACTACATACTGTATGTTCCCCAGTTCATGTTAAAAATTCTTCCACCAAAAACAGTAACATTACATGGTATTTCACAGACTTCAGCAAACATTTGAAGAAGTGGAATTTGAAAACTTTCCCAAGCACTGCTTCTCATTTTGTGAATGATAACACCAAATGTGGGAAAATGCGTGTTCTGGTATGCAAATTAGCATTGTCCACTAAAAGTTTTGCAAGTTCATGAAGTTTGCATTGATAGACAGTTCATCAGTGAAAGAGAGAAATACATGCAGCCAGGCTTGAGAAGGGTGTCACCGTCCAAAAATCAGACAAGGACAAAAGAACAAAGGACATGGTATGCTCCAGGTGAGATGGGTCAAACTGGTTTATCTATGACACTATATTGCTAAAGAAAACAGTTCCATGTCACCTTACATCCTTTTATTTTATATGGTTTCAGGGTTACTACGTATTTCTTTTTATTCTAATTTGTTGACAAGAGCAGTCTCATTGAGTTTTCGATGATTCATAATGAGGCCAGAGAGGACAGTACAAATATAGCAAAATTAAATATAAAATAATCTGAAGACTGGATTGTATTGTTATCTGCCAGAGGTGGGTGCAAGCTGTAAAGCTGTGGTCTGTAATATCGTTAGCTGTCTGGTGGACAGCACCCAGGCACACTACTTGCTGAATGGATCCCACTGGGTGAAGGCACAATGCTATTGGATGAACCATTTCAAGATACCAGAGCTACCACGGCCCCAAGGCAATCTGCTCTCCAGCAGACAGTAAAGGAACCAGTCATCTCTTAACATCTACCAGATTGTACCAGTCCTCGGGGCAGGGCTTACACTTGTTTTGAGGGAATAGCAACATTGAATAAGCTATAAGTGATCTGAGCAGATTATATAAACCACAACAGACAATAGCAAGAAATAATATACAAGTATTCATGCAGGGATAAACAGCAGTACAGATCACAGTTGTAGTATTCACACAGGGATATGCAATTGTACAGTGCAGAGTTGTAGGATACAGCCATAGAGAACAATGGTGCAAGAAAATACAAGGCAGATTTATTTAAGGCATACAAGTTAAGGTATCTAATTGCAGTTGCAAGAGTCAAGTGCATTTAGGTGAGAAAATAGGGCACTCTTAAAATGGGGTATGATTTTAAGCTCTGGATTTGAGGAGTTAGGAAATTCCATAGTTTAGGAGCAAAGTGGGAAAATGCTTGTTCGCCCATCTTGGAAGAGCAATGGGGGACAGAGAGCAGGGCAGAAGTAATTTACCTCAAATGTCTAGAGTCGACCACAGGGGTGATCATAGATGCTAAGGGGGCAGGACAGGAGTAATGAACGATGGAGTCTATGAAGCACCCAAGGATGTATTACATGGAGGAGGGGGATAGCTATTGCAGGGTGGAGTATAGCTTATAATGATGAGTAAGGCAAGGAGCAGACAAAGCAAACCTACATATATTATTATAGGCAATGTCCCACTTCTGGAGAACAATTGCATTTGCCTGGGAGAAGACTGGAAGAAATAGTTTAGTCCTGGGAGCAAAACACCTCGGGCAATAGAGATCCTATCAGTGGGGATAAGGGAGTAGCAAACATGGTAGGCCACCCCAATCTTGGAGTTAACTGACCTACAGATTTTACTCATATGAACAGAGATATCCAAGGCAGGGTTAAGTGTGCTCCCAAGGTATTTAAAAGAGTTAGTAACAGTGACTGCAGAACCATCACGGCATAAGACCTGTAACTTTGGGGACTCGGTATGGGATTTTCTAAGGGACCCAAAGAGTATCGCCTGGGTTTTGGAGATGTTAAGGACTAGATGATTTGAAGTGAGCCAGGATTGGATATGTTGAGGAGCAGGGGAGAGGTGGTTGTTAATGATGATGTCAGTGGACCTGGAAACGGCATAGAGCACCAGATCATTGGCATACAGAAAGGTCCAATAGTGTGAGGGATGGGCAGGAAGGTCATTTATAAATAAGGAGAAAAGCAGGGGACCAGAAATAGAGCCTTGGGGAATACCACGGAAAATAGAGACAGGAGAGGAGAGGACCTTACAGTGAGAGACAGATTGAGACTGACCAGGAAGATAAGCTGGTGAACCAGAATAAAGTAGCTTGGGGGGCACCTAGCACTTTTAGCTTTTGTAGAAGCAGAGGATGATGTATCAAGTTGAATGCGTTGGTTAGGTCACTAAAAACCACACCAGTAAGTAGGCCATTGTCCATATTTGACTTAACCTCACTGGTGAACTGAGTGAAGGCAGTAGTGGTGCAGTGATCGGCCCTGAAACCATGCTGGACAGGAGATTGAAGATTAAATTTGAGTAGATGGTTGGACACCTGATGATGATTACGTTTTTCAAGTAGCTTGCTGACAGTGGGTAATAATGCAGTTACTCAGTCTTTTTATAGTTGCATTAGTTGCCCAGTTTTAGAGCTAATTTTGCCGTATTGGTTATGTTGATGGTTTAAAGCAGAGTCATTTTATGTCCCCTTATTGTTTTTAGTAGTACTTCATCCTCAGTGTACTGAATGAATGAATGAATGAATGAATGAATGAATGAATGAGCTAACCTACATTTTGCAGTTCTTGCAGTCCACTGCCCCTACATTGGTAGTTTACTCACCTGATAAAGGTAATTATACCTGCCTTCTTTATAGCACTCTCCAGATCCATCACCCCATGGGGGTTTGTGTTGTCCTCACAGGCTGATACACACCAGTCAAAATTTGGTATGACATCTGCTCTACCTATTTGAACTTTAGAACTAGCATGATTCCTCCAAAGATCTCTGAAAGACACTAAACTTAGAAGACCTCTATAGGATAAAAACATAATGTGTGCAGACAAAAATAAATGAAATACAAGAGCGTACTTGAGAATAGCTGCAACATGTTCATTCGATGCTTGGTCTAATGTTATGATTATTTTTTTAAATACTAGTGGTACTTCACATTAGCATAAAATAATAACATCCTATACTAAGAATAGCAATTCAAACTGGCTACATAAAGAAAATGTGCTGTGTGGCCTAATGGCCTAAACAGTTAAGCTAATTCAACAGTTGGCCCCTAAAGTGTACTAAGAGGTGAAACATTATACCGTTACCAGACATGCTGAAATCGGTTTGTGTCAAAGTATCTGCTCTGACAGTGTACCAAAATATGACACTGACTACTTATTCTACAAAGGGTGGACTCCAGAGAGCTTTAGAGCATGCTATGGGCTCTGGAGAGCTTTAAAGCATGCTAGTATACAGTAATCACATTTCTCAGGTGAGCAAACTACCATTATACTGCACATTCTTTACCACACTGTGGATCCATTTACCATCATGAGATGTATAAAGCAGTGAATGTCTCCGATAGGTGGGTGGATATAACTACTTAAATACCCCTACATGGAGCACATTCCAGCCGAAAGATGCCACTGCTGAACTGTTGCAGGTACAAAAGGTACAAGAGGTATTATATCTCCACTATCCCCATCCCCAGGATACACCTGGAATCAAGCAGTACTCTGCTCAGTGTACCTTCCTGGTAAAACTTTTAAATAAATAAATAAAAGGATATTAGAAAGTGTGGCCCTTGGAGGAGATTATGCAGTAATTGTAACAGGTAGTCAAATATGTCCATCAAAATTATTATATTTATTGTCTTCTCTTCACACATACTGTAGGCAACAGTTTTGTGGCTGAACATGTCACTTCCTCAGGAGGCGATACCTTGTTACGTGTATACAAAATTCTGAAAATTAACCATTGTCTGCTATAGGCATAGTTCCTTAATCTGTTTCCATATTGTAACAAAGTATCCACCATGGTAGGTGCATAGCTTGATTGTAAATCTCCTCCTTTCAGACACCAGACTGCCACATTGATTGTAACTGTCACCTCCTTTCAGAAATCAGACTGTCGATTCCATGAGACTATCAAGGGGGCATAGAGTTAGTCCTTATGATAGTCTGGTTCCTTGGAAGATAGAATGTTGGCTGTAACAACACGCTGATCAGTGCTGAGTACCATGCTTCTCTCTGCCTTTCCGGTGTGATCAGTACTACTCTGATTTCAACTTCTGAATCTTGTATAGGACCCTTTATTTTTAATTTTTTTTATTTTTACCAATTATTTTACCAGGTGAGACACACTAAGCTGAAAGCTTGTTTGCAGGTGCAACCTGGGAGCACAAGGAAGTTAAGTGACTTGCTCTGGGTCACACAGTATGCACCTAGGGGGCTGTGGGATTCAAACCCAGGTCTCCAGATTTGCAGCTCAGAGCCTTAACCCACTGCTCCATATTGCCTCCTTAGAATCACTGGAAGTGGAGAGAAAATATTTGACCTTCTGAAAGACCTCTGTAGTGCAAGAACATCTGCTCTGACCAAGTTGCAAGCCCTGAACCGAGAAAAAAACAGAGGCAACTTTAAGTTTTGACCTAACACCATGAAGACTGAGTGGGTCCAATAACCTTGAGTGTCCTTGAACACATAAAGGATTTAAGCTCAACTGTCCTGGGGATATCCGCAGGTGGTTGAACCAGTCTGCCTGTACATTTAGCTTCCCTTCTAGATATATTGCAGACAGCTCAGTGAGGTGGGATTTTATTCATGTTAGCACCTTGTTTGATGCTTAAGTCATCAGATTTTTTTCCTTTTTTCTGGCATGTTTGTTGATATAGACCAACATCGTTTGGTTGTCCACTCTTATTCAGCTAGTGAGGCCATGATTTTCTGAACAAAGTATTCTGGTGCCCTGAATATTGCACACATTTCCAATACATTGATTGGAAGATTGGCGTCTGATCTTTTCCAGGTCACTTGGGTAAACCAGCAGTCTGATGTGGTGCTCCACCCCGTAAAGCTGACATCTGTTGAGACTGTGACATGTAAGTCCTGCATTAGTGACATCTCATTCAGAAAGTTTGTCCTGAATATCTACTACGGCAGGCTCAGTCTGAAGTTCTGTGATCACGTTATTAGGAAAAAATTATCTTGGGACTGGGTATCCCAGCTACTCAGATCATATAGCTGTAGCTGTTGACTGTATAGCCTAGCCAGTGGGACTAGGTCAAAATATGCTGCCCATAGACCCAGGAAGCTGGAGACAGTCCCAGACCCTGCACACTGGGAGGGAGATTATCCATGGGCATTGAGACCTGATGGTCTCTAATCTGTGGAACTCTGGTGGCACAATATCCAGTGTGTATTGAACATTGTAACATGGGCAAGAAAAAGGGTTGCATGTTATTGGACAGTTCTTGGGTGTTCCAGTGTCACTAATGATACTGTTCTGCTCTTTTTGTAACTGATCTCCCAGCAAATGTGCTTGAAGAAAAACAAAACTGATGATGTTACTTGTTCTACTACTTCCTAGTAAAGTACCCTGATTAACCAAGCATCAGGGTAAGGGGAAATGTGCATTCTTTGCTACAACATTGCTACCAAAATGACTGTTACCTTGTGAAGACTTGTGGAGCTGACAATAGTCTAAATGATAGGACACAGTATTGGAAGTATTGGTCCTTGCTACAAAAATGGAGGAACAGTTGGTGGGCTAGGTGCATCACAATCGATGAGGAGGTATGCATCTGTCAGTTCTATTGACAACTGAATGTTTTTTTTTCTTGACTGACTATATTGTTGATCATAAAGTTTCCATTTTGAATTTGATTGATTAGATAAAGTGGCTCAGGAATTTCAGGTCCAATACTGGATGTATCCCTAGTGATTTCATGGGCACTGTAAAAGAGATGGAATAAACTTCCTATCCCCTTTCATCCAGAGAAATCGGCACAATCACTTTGAAATTTAAGAGATTTATTTATTTGAAGAGAATCGGAATTACAATCCTTTGTCATAGGCTCCTTTGCAAAGGCTCCACATCAGAAAATAATGCACATACATTACATAGAAAGTACAGTACGTAAGTCATACAGCACAGGGATATATACATTGGAAGGTTATAGTATCAGAGATCTTAAAGTAGACCTTGGGTCATAGTTATGTAACTGTGACAGGTTACAGTCTCAGAAGGTCTTAAAATGGGCCCTGAGTTATAGTTTATATACAGTGAAATTGTGGAACCTAGGAAATTAATAATGAGATACAGCATAGCATGTTGTCCCTTTCATGTGGCTTCCTCACTGCATTAGAGCTAAAACCTGTTTAAAATATGCTTCCTTTTGAGAATTAGAAAGGGAGGTCAAATAGTATTTACAGTCACAGGCTGTGGAGTTAAGGAGGAGGATCTTGAGACCGGCTTTAAATTGGCCAAGACTAGAGACCAGAAAGATGGCAGGTGGTAGGCTGTTTAGCCACAGGGGGGCATGATAGTGGTAGGACCTTTGACCAAGGGAGGTCCTACAGTGGGGACTAGGAGGAAGGTGTTGGCAGAGTGTCTAGGGGCTCTTCTGTGTGGGACTATTTGGATGAGGGGATGGAGATCTATGAGTACTTGCTTGTGTATCTTTTTGGCAAGGAGGCAAGTGTGATACTTAAGCCTACCTCCAAAGTTCAGCCAGTCCATAAGAAACATAGAAACATAGATTTTGACGGCAGATAAGGACCACTTGGCCCACTCTGTCTGCCCATTTCCCTACCTACTGGATATCTGCAGATTCTAGTTAACCAACAACCTACTTCCTGCAACCCCCCACTATAATTGCCTTGTGTCTGTCCCATGCATGTTTGAATTCCCCCACTGTTTTAGACCCAATGACCACCTCAGGAAGGCTGTTCCATGTATCCATCACTCTCTCCGTGAAAAAAATGTCCTTACATTACCCCTGAGCCGTCCTCCCCCATCTTTAAATTGTGTCCCCTTGTTCTTACACATCTCTTTTTCTGAAAGATGCTACCATCCTGGACTTTGTTGATTCCCTTGAAGTACTTGAACATTTCTATCATGTCCCCCCTGTCCCTCCTTTCATCAAGAATATACATACTAAGCTCTCTCAGTCTCTCTTCATACGGTTTCTGCTGCAGACCCTGCACCATTTTAGTTGCCCTCCTCTGGACTGCTTCCATCCTGTCTATGTCCTTGCGTAGATGCGGTCTCCAAAACTGCACACAGTACTCCAGATGGAGTCTCATCAACTGTCTATATAGAGGGATAACCACTTCCCTTTTTCTACTTGTGATGCCCCTTCCTATGCATACCAGTAACCCCTGGCTCTCTATTCCAACTTTTTACATTGCTTACCCACCTTTAGGTCATCTGATATGACTACCCCAAGGTCCCTTTCCATTTTTGTTGTTGTTAGTACTTCCCCTGCTATTACGTACTCTTCTCCTGGGTTTTTGTTTCCCAGGTGCATTACTTTGTACTTCTTTGCATTGAATCTAGGTTGCCATATGTCTGACCATTCCTCCAACCTTGCCAAGTCCCTTCTCATCTTTTCTACCCCCTCTTGTGTATCAACTTTGTTACAGATCTTTGAGTCATCTGCAAAGAGGCATACCTTTCCCTCCAGACCCACTGCAATGTCACCTATAAAGATGTTAAAGAGGACTGGACCCAGTACTGAGCCCTGAGGCACTCCACTAGTAACCCCCTTTCTTTGGAATGTGTTCCATTCACTATTACCTTCTGTGTCCTGTTGTGCAACCAGTGTGCTACCCAGGCTACCACCCTGGGACCCATTCCCAGGCTGGCTAACTTGATTATTAATCTTTTGTGCGGGACTGTGTCAAATGCCTTGCTAAAGTCTAGGTAGACCATATCCACAGCCCCTCCCTGGTCTATTACTTTGGTCACCCAGTCAAAGAAATCTATTAGATTTGTCTGACATGACCTTCCTGCTGTAAATCCATGCTGCTTTGCATTCTGTGCCCCGCTGGCCTCTAGGTACTCAACAATTCTTTCTTTCAGAAGTGATTCCATCATTTTCCCTACCACTGAGGTCAAACTTACAGGTCTGTAATTTCCTGCTTCTACCTTGCTCCCACTTTTGTGAAGGGGAATCACATCTGCCCTCCTCCAGTCCTCAGGTGCCACCCCATCCTACTATGATTTGTTAAAAAGCGTGGTCAGTGGTGTCATTAGGTCCTCCCTTAGTTCTTTTAGGATTCTGGGGTGAATACCATCAGGTCCCATTGCTTTGTCCACCTTGAGTTTTAGGAGTTCTTTCAGGACTCTTTCTTCTGTGAATGGACTGGTGTCAACCCCACTACCCAGAGTGCTTCTATTGTCTGGTTTAGGTAGCTCCTCCTCATCTTCTTTTGTGAATACTGAGCAAAAGTGTTCATTCAGTATCTCTGTCTTTTCACTGTCTCCCTCTGCCCACCTCCCCTCTCCATTATTAATCTTCACTATCCCTCCTTTAACCTTTCTATGCTCCCTAATGTACCTATAAATGGTTTTATCCCACTTCTTAACTGACTTGGCTATTTTTTCCTCGGTTTGGGCCTTTGCTATTCTGACTGCCTTCCCCACTTCTTTCTGCTTTAATTGATACAGTTCCCTGTCGTGCTCCTTCTGTGATTCCTTATACTTTTTGAATGCATCCTTTTTCTCCTTAACCTTCCCTGACACCTCTTTTGAGAACCATTGTGTTTTTTTACTCCACTTAGTTTTCTTTGTTTCACACAAAGGCTTGTTGCCTCTATGATGGCAGTTTTGATTTTTCTCCATTGTTCTTCCACCCCTCCTTTTTGGTCATTTGCTAGTGCATTTTTCAGGTATTCGCCCATTTTGCCAAAGTCAGCCCTGCTAAAGTCCAGTATCCTTGTTTTTGTATGGCTTATCTCCATGGTTGTGCTCTTTGTGAAGCACACTGTGCAGTGGTCACTTGTTCCCAGATATCTACTGACTTCTAAATTTGTGATCCTCTCTCCATTTGAGAGTACCAGGTCTAGTATTGCTCCCTCCCGAGTGGGTTCCAGCACTAGCTGTCTAAGGCCTGCCCCCTGCAGGGCATCGAGAATGACCCTGCTCTAGGATGTGGCAGCAGTACATGTCATCCAGTTAACATCTGGCATATTCAGGTCCCCCATCAATAATATCTCCCCTTTTTCAGCCATTTTGAGAATGTCCTCTATCATTTTGTTGTTACCTTGTTCTGTTAAACTGTTCTCCAGGCTGCGCTCGGAGGTTGGCACTTTGGGAGTAGAGGGCCTGATCTTCTGAGTGGGTTTGTGACAGATTGGTTTGCAGTGGTGGCATAATTTTGGTATCACAAGCTTGTATTGTTCTGTGTCAGCTGAGACCACAGCTCTCTTGCAAAGAAAGAAAAAGACAGAGTTTTATTTTAAAAAGGAAACAGAACTATATATCACTTGGCAAACAGTCAAGATCCTACCTGTTTTATTTTTTTTTCCTAAAGTGCAAGTCAGAGTAGCCGTAGTCAGGGAAGAAGATGGCTTCCAACTACAGCAGGCACACTGTAGATTACTTAAACAGTTGTGTGGGGCGCAGGAGTCCCATTCAAGGTGACAGCCAAAAAGCAGAACCTCATAGATGCTCTGATGGTAGCTGATACCCAGAGCAGCAAGTCATGGACTGTGACTGAAAGGGACCAGACCTTGAGTGTGGCAGGACTAGTGGCCAGTGCTGGGTCCAGATCCAGTGAGGATGACAACAGGGCCACTGTCAGTGAAGAGCCACAGCAGCAGGGGAAGGTCACCAGTATCCTGGATCCAGAAGTACTCAGGCTGCAAATTGAGTTGTGCAGGATGGAGCTGGAGTGCCAGAGGGAGATGGAGCAAGAGAAGAGAGAGGCGGATTGTGAACAACGAGAGGCAGACCGTGAGGCAGAGTGAGAAAGGAGAGATGCTGACCGTGTGGAGCAGGAACAACAGAGGCAACATGAACTGGAGAAGATACTACTCCGACCAGTGGCACCAGAGCAGGTAAGTGGCTTGGGTTCAACTGGAACTGCAGGACTGGGTTACAAATTGAATTGCAAATTAATAGCCAAGTTTAAAGAGGGGGAAGATATAGATACCTTTTTAAATTCTTTTGAAAAAGTTTGTATTCAGGCTAAATTCCTAGAGAGTTCTGGAGCTTCCAGCTATCCCTGCTACTTACCAGGAAAGCTCAGGATGCATTGGGTCAAATGGACAATGAGGACAGCAATGATTACAGCAAGCTAAAAGCTGCACTGATAAAAATGTTTGAATTAACTGCTGAATCATACAGAGCTAAATTCTGTAAGCTCAGGAGAAGTCCTGATATGAGCTATGAGGAGCTAGCCGTGAAACAACGTCAGTTTATAAAACGTTAGTGGGAAGGAATTGAGGCAAACTATATTGATAAAATTGAAAATGTGATTTTATTAGAACAGTTTTATTAGGCTTGCCCAGCAGAGCTAAAAACCTGGCTAGAGGACCAAGATCCTAAAACAGTGCAAGAGGCTGATGACCTCTCGGACCGCTATGCCAAGAGCAGACCTGCTCTGAGAGCAAATGGGGTGGACATGGCAGTGCAGAAAGGGAAAAGCGCACCTTCAGGGCAGCTAAAACCCTCACTGCCTCCACCAAAACCAGTTAGTCCCAGGTTTCAGAGAAAAGATTTCTCTAAGAGAAGTAATGAATGTTGGCTGTATAAAGAAACTGGGCATATTGCCAGACAGTGCCCCAAAAAGGTGAGCATTACGCAACAGGGTGCTAGAAAAGAAGTAGGTTGTTTCTGTGTACCTAGAAGCATGCTAGTGAACATGAGGGAACACATACACCCAGTCATGGTAAATGGTGTGCAGATGCAAGGGTTAAGGGACACAGGGGCATCCCTGACATTAGTAAAGGGGGGATCAGGTACAGCCTGGTCAGCTTATACCCAATAAATACATCACTGTCCAAGGGTTCACTGGTGAAGAGAAAACATTACCCCTCATTTGTGTTCTCTTAGACTGGAGTGAAATAGGGGGAACTGTGCAACAGGTGCCTGTAGCCAAAACATTAGCAGTGGATGTGATCCTGGGTAACAATCTCCAGCAGGGGATAGTATGTGCAGTTATCCATAACCAAGCGGCAAGGGAAAATTGTAGTTCCCTAAACCCCACAGAAACCAGTGTGGAAACCACTGAGAAGCTGGTTCCCCAGCCTGTATATCCTGATAAAAAGGGGGTAGAAATTTCCCCAGTAGCAAGTGACCACACAGCTATGGAAGGTTACTCTGAAGAGGAAGGGGTGACCCATTGTCAGAGGGTTGGGATTAACAGTGATCCTGAGGACCCTGACGCTAGTGCTAGGGACCCTAGTTTAGCGACTGAAGGGGACCTGTCCCTTGCCTTGGGAATGTGTGAGGGGTTTGCAGCTGCTCAGAGCAGTGACTCTAGTTTAGAGAAGCTGAGGGCTTTGGCAGACTCAGACAGTGCACAGGAAGGTGATGGCAAACATAAGGTTTATTGGGAAAATGGACTTATGTATACTCAGGCAGTACAGACAAAGGGAGGGAGAGATGCTAGGCAGGCAGCTTGTTGTTCCCCAGGGGTATCGTGAGCAGTTGCTCAAAATTGCACATGATATTCCCTTGACTAGTCATCTGGGAATCACGCACACTATGCAGTGGTTAGCCCAGAATTTCTTCTGGCCTAACTTCACCCAGCAGGTGAAGGAGTATTGCAGGTCTTGTCACTGGTGCCAAGAAATAGGGAAGGCAGGCAAGAAAACCCAAGCCACCCTGATTCCCTTGCCTATAGTGAAGGAGCCATTCCAGAGGGTGGGAATGGATATTGTGGGGCCTTTAAATACCCCCAGCTCCTCAAGGAAGAGATTCATCCTGACTGTGGTGGATTATGCCACCCGGTACCCCGAGGCAGTCGCCCTATCCTCACTGAGGACAGACAAAGTGGCAGATGCCTTACTTGGAATTTTCTCCCGTGCTGGGTTTCCACAGGTGGTTATCACTGATTGAGGGGGTTCCTTCATGTCGGACTTGATGAAATGTTTATGGGAGAAGTGTGGGGTGGTGCAGAGATGCACAACACCATATCACCCACAAGCCAATGGACTTGTGGAATGATTCAATGGTACCCTAAAGTCAATACTCCAGGCATTTGCTGAACAGCATGGGAGGGACTGGGAGAAATACCTTCCCCACCTGTTTGCATACAGGGAGGTGCCCCAAGATTCGACAGGATTTTCCCCCTTGAACTCTTATATGGACACTGGGTACATGGGCCCCTAGACTTGATCTGGGAAGACTGGGAAGGCAAGCACGCCACCCAGGGAACTCCCATTGTGGATTACACCTTTAGGTTTAGGGAAAGGCTGAAGGAGCTTATGGGGACAGCTCAGAGCAACCTAGCAGCTGCCCCACAGAAACCAAAAGTGTGGTACGACTGCAGAGCCAGAACTTGCTCATGCACGGTGGGTCAGGAAGTCATGGTCCTTATTCTGGTTCAGAAAGACAAGCTGCAAGCTGAGTGAGCAGGACCGTACAAAGTGGTTAGGAAGGTAAATGACTTGAACTACATTGTGGAGTTACCTGACAGAAGACAGACAGAAAGAGTGTACCATGTCAACATGATGAAACCACATGCAAATAGGGCTGACATGGTGTTTGCAGTGTGTAGTCATAGGGAGGGGAAGGATGAAGTAGACCCCCTTCTGGACTTGCTAAAAGAAAGTAAGCGGGAGTCCTCGTGGAGGCAGTAAAATTGTCTCCCCAGCTGGCCCCGGACCAGATCCAGAAAGTAAGAGAGGTTTCAGCAGACTTTGCCCCATTGTTTAGTGCCAAGCCTGGGCTAACCCCCTTAGTGACACACAATGTGGAGACAGGGACACAGACGCCCATATGGCGGAGAGCATATCGGGTGTCAGAGGCTGTCCAAAAGGACATTAGGAAGAAAGTGGAGGAGATGCTGGATTTAGGGGTAATCCAGAGATCCCACAGCCCTTGGGCCTCACCTGTAGTCCTTGTACCTAAGCCAGATGGCTCAACTCGTTTCTGTGTGGACTATCGTAGACTGAATGCGGTCACGAAGTCCGACACCCACCCGATGCCCTGGACAGACAAACTCCTGGACAAGTTGGGAGGGGCGACCTACCTTATGACCATTGAGCTGACAAAGGGGTATTGGCAGGTACAGTTGACAGACAGAGCTACGGAGAGGTCGGCCTTCATCACTCCGATAGGCTTATTTGAGTTTAAAGTAATGCCTTTCAGAATGAAGAACACCCCAGCCACAATTCCAAAGGTTGGTGAACCAGGTGATAAATGGTGCTGAGGAGTATGCCGTGGCATACCTGAATGACATTGCCATCTTTAGTACCAGCCGGAGGAACACCTATCTCACCTTAGGGAAGTGCTGGACAGGATACAGAGGGCTGGGCTCACTGTCAAAGCCGAGAAGTGCCAGGTGGCCATGGGGGAAGTGGCATACCTTGGGCATGTGGTATGCTGGGGACAGCTCCATCTTAACCAAATAAAGATAGAAGTGATCCAGGCATGGCCCAGACCAGAAACCCAGAAGCAGGTCAGGAGCTTTCTAGGGACAGCAGGGTACTACAGGAAATTTGTACCCATTTACAGTGCCCTGGCTGCTCCCCTATCTGACCTGACAAAGAAAAGGATGCCAAAGAAAATTACCTGGGACCCAGCCTGTGAGGAATCCTTTACCAGACTGAAGGAGGCACTGTGCAGTGCTCCTGTTTTGACAAGTCCTGACTACAGCAAAACCTTTATAGTTCAGACTGACACCTCAGACGTGAGTAATGGGGTAGTACTGAGTCAGACATCTAGCCAAGGGACAGATCACACTGTAGTGTACCTGATTAGGAAGTTACTTCCCAGGGAGCAAGCTTAGTCCTCAGTGGAAAAGGAGTGTCTTGCCATAGTGTGGGACCTAAAGAAATTAGAGCCATACTTGTATGGGCAGCATTTGTGGTGCAGACTGACCACAATCCCCTGGTTTGGCTGACGCAGATGGGGAAAAACAATGGCAGACTGCTAAGATGGAGTCTTGCTTTACAATGGTATGATACAAAAATCATACATAGGGCTGGAGTGAAAAACCAGAACTCAGATGGGCTGTCTAGGGTCTATGAGGAGTGAACTGATTTGGGAAGCTCATCCCATGTAGGGGATAGAACTCCCAAATTAAGTCTAGGTGGGGAAGAATTGTGATGTGGACAGCCAGTTCTGAGTGCTGTATCCTTTTTTTTATATAAAATGTATTACTGACTGTCTCTGCTGAGAAATCTGGTACTCTTGAAATGACCTCACGCACCCCCAGGTTTCTGCTGAAAGATGAAAGCCATGAGAAAATGCTAAAACAGCATGTGAGATCACACACACAGGTTTTAGACACAATGTGTTACATGGAAGGCCTTAATCAAGGGTCTCGTGTTTTTCTGAGTTAATTACAGCTGTAGTTGCTAAGATGGAAGATCATATCCATTTTATGATGGTTCCAGAGGAAGAAAAACAGGTTGTGATGTATTAGTGCAAAAATCATAAAGATGCTTTCATGTCCTGGAAGGGGGAAGCTTATCATTAAGATCAAAGAATTGTCATTTGCAGAACATGAATCATGCTGAGGTTGCAGAATTTAATACTGGGAAAAGACATCCAGTTTTTATAGATATATGTTTTTTTATATATTCTGACAGAGGAGGAGCTAGTTGACATCACCAAAAAGGAGTTGGCAAATACAGTTTGCTTTAAGGAATAATTCTGTTTTACTGAGACACTTTTATCTAGACTCTGACAAGGACACATCTGTGAGCACTTTTAAAACAGGCATTTAGAAAGAGAGTCAAATCTAAGTACTGTAAGTAGGAATTTGCACTGTTTAAACCTTGTTCTTTTAAAATATTTGTATGTCTTGTGATATAACAGTTCTGTATTTTGTGTTTGACATATTTTTATCTTTTTTTAGTAAAAAATATTTTTAGAGTTACTTGGTCTGCCTTTCTTTTTCCTTCATTTGTAAGAAAAGTATATGGTTATAGCAGACATGAAGCATAAGCTTGAATGGTGGTACCAAACCAGAAAGAGAAGTGTTTTAAACCTGATGTCTTTATTAAAGTTTTTAAGGATTCATCTCTGTATACCTGGTTAGGTACCTGTAGGCAAAGATATCTGTCCCCCACAAAGACAGATACATCTGAGCCTGTGCATCGGGTACACTAGCAAGAGGATCACAGTTTGAATCCCTCCAAGACCTGAAACCAAAGATTGATCTGAACTCATAAAACAGACAAGAGGGTTACCTTGTTCTGTTAAACTGCTCTCAAGATTGCGCTCAGAGGTTGGCACTTTGGGAGTAGAGGGCCTGACCTGCTGAGTGGGTTTGCGACACAGGGAGCCACTGCTATTGCGAGTTTGCCAGGACTTTGGTGAGACAGCGTTTTGCTTCTCTGCAGGAGATGATTCTCAGCCAGAAGGGGGGGGGGCATTGGTGGCGGAACTGTCCATGGGTTGGTTTGCGATAGGGTCAAAGAAATTAGGGAGGAGGATATAACTGAGGTGAGAAGGCGGCATTGAGGGCACTGGAAATAGTAGTAGGGTCCTAGGAGATGGCCCCATCAACTGGAGCTGTGCAGGGGCAGGGGATACAGTTTTCCTGCTTAGTTCCTTAATATTGCTCCAGAATTTTTGTCCGGAGCCCCAGGAGGAGATGAAGGCTTGCTTATAGTATGCAGCTTTGGCTTGCTGGATAGCGCAGGTGCATATGTTTCTAGCCTCTCTGTAAAGTTATCTGTCCTGAGGGAGTTGCAATTCCAGAGCCCTATGCCAAAGGTTATCTCTTAGGCACATTTGGTCAAGCAGTGTTTGGGAGATCCAGGGTGTGTCCCAGTGTTTTACAATATGCTTGGAAAGGGGGGCAAAGATGTCACAGGCAGAATTAAAGGTGGCAACAAAATAGATGAGGGCAGCGTCTACAGACTGGGTAGTGTGGATAGGGGACCAATCACAGGAAGTAAGGTATGATTTGAGGCATGAGAGGGCTCCTATTTTGAGGTGCCTTTAGACAGTGACTTCAGGGAGAATTGGGAAAGTTTATTAGACCACCAGCAGGTAACTGGGGAGTGATCACTTATCAAGTCTGGCAGCACTTAGACCCGGGAGAGGTTATTAGGGTGGTTAGTGAGGACGAGGTCGATAAGCGTGGAGGTCCCAGTTCTTGGGTCAAGTCTGGTTGGGGATTCGACAATGTGGGTGAGGTCATAAGCTAGAACAGATTCTTTGTAGGAGGAGGATGCAGTGAATAATGAATTCACATTGACATCTCCCAATATAATGACTTCACTCTTGGGAAGGAGGTGGGTGATGCTGGCCAGTATTGATTCAAAGGCAGGCTTTTGGTTACATGGGGGGATGTAGGCGGCCAAGATGTAAAACATCTTACCAAGATTGCCAAGGCTTAGTGTGACGGCAAGGGTTTGGGCACCATGTGCGGGTGGTGGGATGGAGACTGAGAGGGCATGAAGAGAGGTTCTGACATAGATGGCACAACCACCTCCCCACTTGCTTAGTCTGTCAGCTTGAAAAATGGCGCAATCACTGAGGGCGACAGATCCATCAGGGATATATTTTGAGAGCCAGGTTTCAGATAAGGCTAGGATATCTGGAGAGTGCTGAGCAATCCAGCCCTGGAGGGGTGCGAACTTCCTCTGAAGACTGCAGATATAGAGGGAGGCCAGTAGCAGGCTCCCATGCCTGCCCTCCAGTGTGACACTAGAGATAGATGGCCCCGGGCTGGGATGCACATTACCTGATAAGAGGACATACATGTGATATCTCCCTCTTTGCGCAGGAGACTCCTGTTTTTTTGACTGAACTCCCTCTCTCCCTCCCAGAAACAAAATCTCCTGCTTAAGTAAAATTATGTCCAAAATATCCATTCATGTTTGTTTATGGCAGATAAAGACACATAAAAAGTAAATTAGTGATGAACAGTGTAGGTAACAACATTGTACAACTAGTTGTTGATTCATTTTAGTGCTTATTCTTGACAAAATGAAATATATTAAATGCTTTTATTCTTATTTTTTGACACCATATAAGGACAAACTCATGACGTTACGGCATCTCCCTATTAGTAGGCCAATCTCCCTACTAATTTGACCCAAATCTCCCTCTTAAGCAAGTTGGACATATCACATGTATGAGAGGAGGAGGTGGAGAGCATGCCAGAGCAGAGCTAACCTGAGTAGTTTTGGTGTGGTGTGAAAGGATCAGGAAGTAGGGAGATTTTTAGTGGGCATGACTTGTATTGGGAGGGCGCATATTAGGTGAGCTAACAGAGCAGAAGATGATGGGGGATGGGAGCCAAGCGGGTAGCGATTGACAAGGGTGAGAGGGTGAGATCCAAAGGTGGTCAGGATAGCAGTATAACTTAAGTTATGGGCATAAGGGCTGACTACTAGCGCCGGGTGGTAGTATGAGTGAGAATGATGGAGTAGCAAGAGGGGGAGGTAGTCCAACAAACATTTGGTAGCCCCAGGGTGGGGTCACTTTGTGGGGGCATGGAGGGGACTGACATTGGTAAACCAGTTAAGTGGTAATTCCTCAGGGAGGGTGGATGGTGGTAGAGACACTGGTAGGAGCAGGGAAGCAAGAAAGACAAGCATCAGGAGGTGGGGGTCCATATTTTGTTCTGTGTATGTTTTGGAAGAATTGGTTGTGCTGGTGGCCACTAGTGGTGGAAGAATATAAGCTGCTAGTGGGGAAGTGGGCTGATAGGTTATTTCTGATCATGTGTGATGCTCCAATCATGCGTAATGCCCTATAAAAGACAGTGTTCACCAAGGGTGGTGGGGGGGTGGCGGAGCCAACAGTGTGCGCTGTAGAGCAGGCGGTCGCAATTTCAGGCACCTCCATGGAGTTTTGAGGCGGTTCCATACCTGCAGTGTTTTGGCTCCGAATTTGGGGGAGGGCAGATCCAGGGCCTTTGCTACCTCCTAATTCTTTGGTGGGTCAGCTGTGGAGGAAGGAGAGGGAGAGGACAGAGAATTAGATAAGGTAAAGAGGAGGGGTGGGACCCTGTGGGAGGGCCTAGGTACAGCTACTTTGGTTTACAAACTGGCACAGCAATTGCTGGAGTGGAGCTTGATATGCTACAGCTACCATGAAGTACAAACTGCTGTAACAATTTCTGAATGGGGACTATTAAATTTGTTAAATTAAGCCTGAAATAGTGTAGAAACACAGAGCTAGGTAGGTAAAATGGAGTAAAAAAAAGCAAGAGTGCCTGACTACCTTAAGTAAATTAAAGTTATCCAAAATGCTTTAAAGGGCTGCAGAAATCTGATTTTAAACTTCTCCAAAATGCAATAAAGGGCTGCTGAAATCTAGCCTGTGTGGCTTAGCTGGGTAATACCTAGAAGCTTCCCCGGCCAGCACAACTGTTGTAGCAGTTAACAATGCCTGACTTAGCTAGATGAATTAAGGTATTTCTGAGCTAGGGGAATATGCTGACTAAGCTAAATTAAATTAAAGTACTGTAACTACCCAGAAACAGTACAATTATTGGCAATAGTGAACAAATTATAGATGGAGAAACTATATCCACTGTTGTGCCAACATTTAAACCTGATTTGAAAAAAAGGTGCCAAAAACAGCAGTCTTTGTCCAACAGTGTGCGCTGTAGAGCAAGCGATGGCAATTTCAAGTGAAAATGGGAAAAAGTCTGTTTTCCAGACCTTTGCCCATTTTATAGAGCAGGCTGAGACAAATTATGGAATGAAATGGTCTCTTCTGAGAATGAATTATAATTTTATGGCCTATCCATTGGAAACAATTTCTAGCACCCATTTGTCTGTGTTCAACTTGTCCCATTACTCTTATAGCTGATGTTTTCTGTTCATCACAGGCAATTCCAGCAGCAAGGCAGGCCATTTCATACTGAATAACCTTTGTTCTGGAACTTGGAGAAGCTGGATCTTCTCTGCCTCTATACTGCTGAAGGATTCACAGTTGGGGTGATACAAGGAGGTGGCTGAACCACAAAACTTTACTTTTAACTGATGGAATGGGAATTTTTGCCACGTATAGACCAGGTTAAGCAGAATCTGGGCTTGAAAGAGGGTAGTGATGGGAGATAAGCTTGAAGCACCCCCCCCGCCCCCTTTATTTTGGTAAACCTCTGTAAATCCTCTTGAAAGAGTAGTTTACCCTTGAATAGTAGTTTGAGTAGCAGGTTCTTGGATTCTATGATGACTTGCCAAAGCTTAAGCCACACTGCTCTTTGAGCCCGGTTAGCCATCATATTAGATCAA
The DNA here is from genome assembly GCA_016271365.2 of Neoceratodus forsteri. NCBI lineage: Eukaryota > Metazoa > Chordata > Ceratodontiformes > Ceratodontidae > Neoceratodus > Neoceratodus forsteri. The sequence continues at coordinate 1,364,853,499 of CM028132.1, forward strand.
GTAGTGACATAGCCAGTAGATAACATGTGACCTGTATAGTGTAGCTGAGTATATCCCCTGAAGGGAAATATGATGAAAGCTCCTCTATCATGGACACCAGCCATTGGAGCAATGCCCTTGACATGATAGTAGCTGCCGATGCCTCTTCAGAAGTGATTCAGCCAAGTGCATATGATTACACACTTGGCTGCATCATAGACGATGCCTTCAGAGGTGGCAATCGGTCACCTTACACATTCATACTCAACCACAGGGTCTCTCCCAGGTGTCTCCATGAATCATCAGCCCCCTTTTGGAAGTTCCTTGACTTCCACTGTTCTGGCTAGCAAAGCCCTGTCCTTTGTGGTCCCCACTATATGGAACAAATTCCCCACCTCCCTCCACTCACTGGACTCACACCTTAATTTTAAAATTCATCTGAAAGCCTGGCTGTTGTCTGAAGCTAAATTTTCCTGCTTTGATGGGTATCCTATGGCTAGGAGTCCTCACCCCTGCCCCAGTGCCCTACTCACCCTTTCCTTTTTTGGGACTCACCATTAACTGTACTGGTGCACCACCATCCTGATTTGCACTTGCTCATTACCTATACTGTATTGTACTGTACTGTATTGTACTGTACTGCATTGTACTGTACTGTATTACACTCTTTTGCTTTTGCAACAGCAATCCTTGAATAGCAGATTACTTGTTTTCATTTAGTGTATCTTGCCTTCCAGTGTATTCTGTACTTGTACTGTATGCCTCAGAGTTCATAACATTTAAAAGTATATTTCCAGTCTGTGTAGTCACCTGTATCATTCTCAAGTTTATATAATTATATATAAGTTATATAATTTGTTTTCTGTCTATATGCATTTGCGCCATCTTCATGGCCCAGGTCATGCCTGAAAACGATCCCTGGGATCAGTGCACTTACCTGGTGAACAAATAAATAAATAGTGAACTCATGTAATTACTCTCTTATCCATGGTGTCCTTAATGGATGCAGAGTCCTCCAGTGGTATTTATGTGCACTTGCTGTGTGCTGAGATAGGGCATCAATACCTAAGAGATTAAACTATATCTGTTTCCTGGCTTCTTGACCTGGGTAGTAGTAGTGGCCCATTATTCTTCTCTCTGGAAAACTTTCTGGTTCAACGTAGTCCCATTCTTTTGCAATGGTTTCACCCAAAAGCAGACATATTAGGGGAAAAAGCCTCTGATGGGTTATAGCTCCTCAATAGCTGGCCAGTCTTATTCACTTCTGACTGAGGGTGTGCTTCACGCCCCTGGATATCTCATGCAACCCTGATAGTTCTGGAACAAACTCCAGTGAGCTGAGCCTATGAGAATTTTCTACTTCTTCTAGCTGCTTCTCCACATCCAGTTCCTCAACTGAGTTGACTGGTTGCCCTCCTGGATCTGACAGTGGTGGGTGGCTTGGGGCAGATAGAAGCTGGCTCAGTAAAACTGGGTGTGTGGACTACATTGGCTGGCTTGCTGGAACTAGTGGCACAGGTAGAGTTGATGGCACAGGTGGTGGGACAGGTGGTAGCGTGATCACTACTCTGGGTATTACTAGAGTTTGAATTGGTCCACCGCTGGCAGAAAAGTTGCTATAGAGTGGTAGTTACCCTAAGCTTCCACTTTACCACAGAAAGATTTAACACATTAAGGTACTTCAATACAGCATCTCCCCCTTTGGTAATATTATTCAAAGTACCACATTAGCTAAACATAGAAACATAGAAACATAGACTTTGATGGCAGCAAAGGACCGCTAGGCCCATCTAGTCTGCCTATTTCCCTACCTACAGGATAGGCCACAGATCCTAGTTAACCAACAGCCTTTATCTTCCTGCCCCCCACAAGAATTGCCTTATGTCTGTCCCATGCATTCTTGAATTCTCCCACAGTTTTAGACCCCACAACTTTCTCAGGAAGGCTGTTCCATGCATCCACTACCCTCTCTGTGAAATAATACTTACTCACATTGCCCCTAAACCGCCCTCCTTCGATCTTAAAATTGTGTCCCCTTGTTCTTGCAAGTCTCTTTTTCTGAAAGATGCCACCCTCTTGGACTTTGTTGATTCCCTTGAGGTACTTGAAAGTTTCTATCATGTCCCCTCCCTTCTTTCCTCAAGGGTATACATATTAAGCTCCTTTAGTCTCTCCTCATACGGCTTCTCTTGCAGACCCTGCACCATTTAGTAGCCCTCCTCTGGACTGCCTCTATCCTGTCTATGTCCTTGCGGAGATGGGGTCTCCAGAACTGGACACAGTATTCCAGATGGGGTCTCACCAACTGTCTGTACAGAGGATAACAACTTCCTGTTTTCTGCTGCTGATGCCTCTCCCTATACATCCCAGTATACCCCCGGCCCTCCCTACTGCCTTCTCACATTGCTTGCTAACTTAAGGTCATCTGATATGATTACCCCAGGTCCCTTTCCTGTTTTGTTGTTACTACCTCCCCACCCATTGTGTATTCTTCCCTGGGTTCTTGTTTCCCAGGTGCATTATTTGCACTTTTGCATTGAATCCTAGCTGCCATATGTCTGACCATTCCTCCAACCTTGCCAAGTCCTTTAAATCCTTTCCGCCTCCTTGTGTATCAACCCTGTTGCAGATCTTTGTGTCATCTGCAAAAGGCATACTTTTCCTTCAGTCCCTCTGCAATGTCACTGATGAAGACATTAAAAAGGACTGGACACAATACTGAACCCTGCGGTACCCCACTGGTAACCGCCCTTTCTTCAGAGTGGACTCCATTTACAATTACCTTCTGTGTCCTGTTGTCCAGCCAATGTTTTACCCAGGCTACCACCCTGGGACCCACTCCCAGGCTGGTTAATTTGACTATCAATCTTTTGTGTGGGACTGTATCAAATGCCTTGCTAAAGTCTAGGTAGGCCATGTCCACAGCCCTTCCCTGGTCTACTACTTTGGTCAGTGCTAAAGTGTTACTTGATTATGCTGACTAAGAAAGCACAGCAATATATTGCAATGCTTCAGCTTATGTGCCACATTGAATGATACTGTTGCAAGGGGGAAGTGCTGTACTGCATTACCTTATTGTGGTAAATGTTTCTGTGGTGAAGTGGAATATTAGACAGGATGGTTACCACTGTATCTTGCAGGATTTGAAATAAAGCTGATGTGTGCACTTGTGACTGAGACAACCCCATGGACAAGTCATAGGAAGTGGATGTCCTGGCCTCTGGTAGCTCTCTAGGTTTTTTATCTAAAAGTAACAAGCACTCTGTGCAAAACAATCCTTCATGGGATGAGATTAGGTTGTTTGAGCATTTTGCACTTCCTGGTTTTAATCATGATGTTTCAGAAAACAATCTGGGAACAACAGATTAGAGAGGTTTCATGTCATAATAGCGAAAATACTATGGCGACTCGCACAAGAGCGAGTATATGTCGCTGAATTCAAAATCAACATAGAACCCACTTCCGCACCTACCAAAAGGGCGATGGCAAGAAAATAAACATTTATTGCAGGGGGAATAGCTCCCCCCACTCCCCTTTGCAAGGGGTGAGCCCCCCGCACCCCCCATATAAATACAATCAACTTCCGGGGGGGGGGAGGCGGACACTGAACAGGAGGGGATACCACTGCTGAGGCACCAGACTGGAAAAAAAAAATGAATAACAACACCCACACAGTTTTAAAAGAATACTCACAGGCAGTCCTGAACCTAGAACTATCGGCACTGTATGTGGCGTCTGCACCCGTCACGCCAGGCAACCAGCTTGGCAGCAGCAGGCTGCACTCATCTATTTCACCCACTTTACCATGCAAAGCCCCATCATTCACCATCACTATTCTGTCCCCGATCCCTCGCTATCCCAACCCCCTTGCTATACTTCCACCGCCTCTACGCCTACGGGTGCCCAAATTGAGTTGCTCATTTTTGAGTTGCTCAATTTGGTTTGCCCAAGTGATGTGATACTGATTAAGGAAGGTCTTGCATCATGATTCCAGTAGTCTCCAGAGGAGTCTCCCACAGATTATGACTCTTGCCAGCAACTGGTGAACTATAGCGACAGAGTGATGCTATCTTGCTTACTCTGCACATGTAAAAACCATAGAGGTGCATTTTTATGTTATGGGAAGGGAGATTTCATGGAGTCAGTTACAACAGAATACCTCTTGCAGATATTGTGCTCATGCTGTATGCTGTCCAGTGTTGTGCTGACAAATAATGTTCCTTTAAAACAGTGTTGCCAGCCCAGTGGCACTGAGGGCTGAGGGGCTGGATGCCTTACCTCGTGCAATGCTTGCAACCCATGTTCGGGAACAAGCACAGGCCACCAGGGGTTTGGCAGGGGTGGAGAAGGATTGAGTGTCTGATGGCCTGTTCTCCTTCTCCAGGGAGGGGGGTTCACAGATGTCAGTGCCTGTCTGCTCTCTAGCAGAGGCTGGGGGGACATGGCTACCGTGCTGTAGACAGGGGAGGAGTTGGGGCAGATGCTTGGAGGGAGCACATATGAACACTTGGACACTCCTCTTCACAGGTGTCACTACATGCCTTGACTCCTAGGAAGAAAATACAGAAAAACTAAGTTGCCGCAGTTGGATGGTAGAGGGAGCCTCGCAAACACTGCTCCCAGCTAGCCATGGTGCTAGCCCCTTGAATCCAGTCTCTGGTGGGGTCAGGGAACCCCAACAGCCCAGCCGGGGGGGTAAGCCCTGGGGCTAGGTCAGTGCCGGATGGTGGACATCGGGGCATGGACCTGGGGGCTCCCTCTGGAAGGAAGCCAGCAACAATAATAATAAAACAAAAAAAACAGTGTTACTTGCCTGGCTACCTAATATGGTTGCTCCTGCTGCAAAGAATGTGGCTGCCCAGTCTACTGCCTGCTTACACAAAATTGAAAGTTGCGTACTTAACGTAACAGTTGATCTTCCAGAATATCTTCACCATTGATTACCACTTATGGGTCTGGGCCCAAGGCATTAAGACCCCACGGGAGCAAAGCTTTTGGCCAGGGGTCCGGATACAACTACTGGGCATGGCGCCTGTGCAACACCCATGTGGTGATGCATGCTAGTCAATAACCTTTGCTGGCTCCTTCACTAACTTCAGTTCTGTTCCCCAGGACAGAAACAAAGTGGGGAAAAATAGAAAGAAGCCTAAGAAATCCCCCTGCCCAAAGGGATAGGGAAAGGATATAGAAAAAATCAACAACAATGAAATAAAACCAGATTACCAGCTCTGGGTGTGGGGGGGGGGCACACTAGGTGGCACTGGGATCATTGGCAATGAAACCAGAGCCTCATACCACTAGCTAGACAGTAGATGGGTAGTGATATCTAAGGTAGCAGCTCTGAAGCATGTGGCTGTGGTAGAGGAAGCTAAAGGGCCATTTACATGGCTGCTTTTACATTGGACAAACCCAAGTGCTTGACTTGCTCTGGTGCAAAATCAGCATGTGGATACTTACCAGATCATGGTAAGTCATTTCTTGTGCCTATTGTGGACCCACAGCAATGAGAACACAGATCGGAGTGTGTGGTGTAAGTAGACATCTGGACAGGCTACCCCACTTGCTCCAGTATAGAAGGGATCATCACAGCAGTGCCTCCCAGCATTTCTCAGTACCCCCCCTTTACTCACAGTCCTATCCAGTGCATCTTGCATCAACACTGAGAGGACCCATGTGAATAAACAAGTCAAGCACCTGAGGAGGTTGGAGCAGTGCTGAGATGCTCGGCAGCTGAAGCAAGTCTCAATTTGAACCCCCTTGACTTCTGGAAAAATGACCTCATGCCACCAGAGGACTGACTGAAAAAAAAATCAGTTGATCTATGCCCCCTTTTTCCAACAGAAAAAGGAAAAAAGGGATCTCTGACGCATGCAGGAGTGGTGGGGCAAAACAACCCAAGAAGTCGAGATGTGTCCATCTCCCCAGTTACCTCTAAGGGTAGTGAACTAATGGCATAGCTGGCATCGAGCTGTTTCCCCTGCAACAACATGGATGTACCCTGTGTAAGAGCTGGTGTAACATACATGCTTACATACACACATAGGAACATACATAGGATCTACAGACAGGAGGGAGCATGGTACCCATCAAGCATGTCCACCTTTAATTCAGTAGTACCAACCAATAAACCCACACTCAATTAGATATACATCCAACCTAGATTTAAAGGCATTTAGAGTTTCACTAGTCAGCACAAGCTCTGGCAATTCATTCCACGTATGAACCACTCTTTACGTAAACCAATGTCCCCTCTTGACAGTTTTAAAATGTTCACCCTTTAGCTGAAGCTTATGCCCTCCTGTTTCCCTGTTTAAGTTTTATTAACTCTAAGTGCAAGCAGTTCCTTAAAGCCTCTTGTGCCATGGATCTATGCACCATTATAAGATACCCCCTCAGCATTCTTGTTTCCAGTAGTTATAAACCCAGATTTTCTAATCTCTGTTCATATGAGTGGTCTTCCAGACCATTTATAATCTTTGTTGATCACCTCTGTAGCTTCTCTAGTTTGTTAATGTCACCCACATTCTGTGGTGCCCATAACTACCCGCAATACTCATGGTGAGACCTCACCAATGCTCTGTAAATCAACAGTATCACCTCTTTGCTTCTACTGGTGATGTTGTTTTTAATGCATTTCAGAATCCTATATCACCTGGAGACTGCCTCATCATGCTGCTTACTTCATGTCATTGGGTACTATCACACCCAAATCCCTTTCATTTTGTAAGCCTTTCAGTACAGTATTCCCCAGTTCATAATCTGCTTTAAGATTTCTGTGGCCGAAGTTCATGACTATACAATTATCCAGCTCGAACCCCATTTTATTCCTGATTGACCTTTCATGCAGTTCTTCTAGTTCAGCTTGTACTGCCTCCACCTGCACCTGTTCAGATGTGCCAGGTCCAAAACTATAGTAGTGGACTTCAGGAAGGTGGATTTGATTAAAATGGGAAACATACTAGAGGGTCACCTGGCCATACTCAAACCAGAGATGGACGCAGATCATAAATAGTCCGTCATCAAGAAGGGATTAATAGAAGCCACAGACGCGTGCATTAAGGCTTGTAAAAAGAATTACAGTGTGAAGAGACCAAGCTGGCTTAGCAGGAAGGTAGCAGACAAAGTGAAGGAAAAGAAGGTGGCCTTTCAGAGGTACAAGCATACCTTGAGGGAGGAAGACAGACATTTTCACACAGTGAAAGCCAGGGTGGCAGGGAAAGAGGTCCGGGCAGCCAAAGCTGTTAAAGAACTGAGACTGGCGCAGGGGATTAAGGATGTGGAAAAGGACTTCTTCTGTTACATTAAGGAAAGAAGATCCAGAAGGGATGGGATAGTAAGGATTAAGAGGAAGGGGGGCAGAAACGGGTAAGGATCAGGAGGAGGCTGTAAATGAGTATTTCTGCTCAGTCTTCACTGAGAAACAGGACAGTTCCATGCAACAGGGATGGTTGGGGGTTGCCCTAGGGGTGGGGAGGGATATAATGGAGAAATTGGGGTTGAGAAGGTCTTAAGGGGACTGAGGGTACTAAGGGTGAATACGGCTCCTGGCCCGGATGGAGTACACCCGAGGGTCCTGAGAGAGATGGCATAGGTACTAGCAGTGCCCCTGACAGACCTGTTTAACACCTCACTGGACAAGGGGAGTGCACCACAGGACTGGAGGGCAGCACATGTGGTACCACTCCACTGGAGTGGTCCCAAGGACAAGCAGTGTACCTACAGGCTGGTCAGCCTAACCTGGATCTTGGACAAGTTGATGGAGACCATTCTTAAGGAAAGGCTGGTGTCCTTCCTTGAGGTAAATGGTCTCCAGGGTGGCAGCATGGGTTTGTCAGAGGGAGATCTTGTCAAACAAACATGATAGACTTCTTCAACTGGGTTACAAAGTCACTGAACAGGGGACAGCCAGTGGACGTCCTGTACCTGGACTTCAGCAAAGCATTTGATTTGGTGCCTCATGGCTGGCTGATCAGCAAGCTGAGGTACCTGGGTATAGGAGACAAATTACTATGGGGGGTAGAGAGTTGGCTGCAAGACAGTAACCAGAGAGTGGTGGTGGTGGGAGGAACTATCCAGATCTAGGCCTGTAACCAGCAGGGTCCCACAGGGCTCAGTACTTGGACTTGTACTGTTCAACATCTTCATTGGAGACATAGCAGAGGGCATCAAAAGCAAGATCTGCCTTTTTGCAGATGATACTAAGCTCTGTGGGAGGGTGGATACAGTGGAGGGGAGACAAGAACTAAAGGAAAGGGGAAACTGTTTAATCAGGAAAGGCACACTAAGCCAAAGCTTGTTTTCAGATGCAACCTGAGAGCACAAGGAAGTTAAGTGACTTGCTCAGGGCCACACATTGTACAAGTGGGGGCTGTGGGATTCAAACCCAGGTCTCCAGGTTTGCAGCTCAGAGCCTTAAACCACTGTGCTATACTGCCTCCTAAAGGAAGATCTGGCTAGGCTGGAGAAATGGTTGGGTGTCTGGCAGTTGGGATTCAACACCAAGAAGTGCAAGGTCATGCACCTGGGAGCCAGAGACCCAGAGGCCAGCTACTGGCTGGAGGGGTACAGGTGACGATCTCAGAGGAGGAAAAGGACCTTGGAGTGTTGGTCAGGGGTGACATGAAGCACTCTGCGCAATGCCATAAGGCAGCAGCCAAAGCTAATATATTATTGGGCTGCACTGCAAGGGGAATCACCTCAAGACGTGAAGAAGTTATTCTGCCACTGTACTGATCTCAGGTGAGACCACACCTGGAGTACTGTGTACAGTTCTGGTGCCCTTACCTAAAGAAGGATGTCAGTCTACTGGAGGGGGTCCAACAGAAGGCAACCAAGATGATCCAGGGCATGGGGGACAAAACATATGAAGAGAGGCTGAGGGAGCTCAACATGTACTCCCTGGAGGACAGAAAAGAGAGAGGGGGATATGATTGAAACCTTCAAGTACCTCCAAGGCATAAACAGGGTTCGATCGTAGGGTGTTTTCAATCTAAGAAAGGAGGGTACTACAAGGGGGCACAGCCTGAAGCTGGTGGGGGGTAAATTTAAGAAGGAGATGCGGAAACACTTTTTCATGAAAAGGGTGGTAAAGGGGTTAAAGTTGCTGGAGGAGGTAGTAATGGCAAATACTGTGGGCAGCTTTAAGGAGTGGAGGGGTGGGACAGGGTGAAAAAGAAAATCAGACCGGGAAGAATCAGTTACAGGAAGTGAGGGGTGGATGTATGTGGAGGGAGGTGGATGACTACAGGAGGAGTGGGGGGGAGGGAGCTCCAAGGAGCAGAAGCAAGCTGCACATCCAAGCAGACTGATAGACCATTATGGCTTGTTTCTGCTGGCAATTTTGTATGTACGTATGTTCATATGTACATATATGGCCAGTTTTGTCATCATCTGCAAACTTAAATAGCCATTGTCCTTTGGAAATTAGCATACTCAAAACCTACAGTAAATATTAAATAGCGTTGGACCCAACACAGATTCCTGCAGGACTCCACTATCCCCCTCTGTTGTATCCAAGTTCTGCCCATTTACCTTCATCCACTGTGATCAATTACTCAGTCATTATGTTTGCTTGCACGCATGTGCAAGAAACATAGTGCCATCATCCTAGTATTCGGAGGTGTGGCAGCCCTCTTCCAATTCAGTCAGTGTGTTTCAGGCGGGCTACAGTTCTCCAATGCCTGCTGGAGCTCTCTACGACAGGTCCAAAATGCAGTGGAGTACAGTTGAAAGAGGGAGCTACGCTTCAGTGAGCAGCGATAAGATATCAACTGCTCATGCATGCTCTCCCTACACACACACACACACAAGCACGCATACAGCATGCTCCCCCCACTCACACACTGTGTAGCCAGCGGGGTGCCCAATCCCTGTCGGCTGTGCTGTGCCCCCAAGAGGTTACATATGCCATGCTGGGTGCCCACCCTTGGCCACTTTACATCTGCTTGACCAGGGTGCCCAATCCCTGTCCGGCTCCCTACCCCAGTACAGGGTGCCACACTGGGAGCCCACCCCAGCATAACAACAGATGCTATTGCCAATGGGGTGCCCAACAATCCCCCATTGGCTCCATGCCCTCCACCAGCTATCCTTGTGCCACGCTGGGAGCCCACCCCAGCGTGGCAAACATCCAACGTCGTCATTTAAAGTAAAAAAAAAAAAACTGATACTTAAAAATGGTCCCTCGAAGTCTCTGCCCCCGCACCCTCCCTGTACCCGCATCCCAACCCCTCACCCCATACTTACCACCGTACTTCATGCTGATGATCTTAGGTGGACCGGGAACATGTCTGCACTCTTCAAAGTCAACCACAACTGAGGAAATGCCAGTAAGCTGTGTAATGGGATAGATAGGATTTTTCAACTTTGCAGCATATCTCAGCCATTTTTTGGAATTTTGGCACAAATTTTCAACATTGGGTTTTTGGGACCCCTTCTCATGAATGCTCTCACTGTCATGGCGTTAATCGGGCCCGAAGGGTGATTTCGCAGTCACTGTGCGAAATCACCTTTCAGGACTGAATAACGAAATGACACTGCCACTGTTCATAAGGCACGCTCTCAAAAAGCCTATGTTGAAAATTGGGTGGAAAAATTCCTAAGAATGACTGTTTTACAAACGTGCATTGTGCAGTTCCCACGCATGCTTATAAGTTCACGAATTTTCAGTATTTTCACTCCAGATTTTCAACATTGCCATTTTACCACACCTCCTTATGAGCAGTACAGCTGTCATTTTTCACATCTTGCCCAAAACGTGTTTCTGCCCATGTAGCGCACAATGGCGCAGTCGGTGTGCGAAATCAATGTATTGGACACATTAAGAAAATCACAGTGACACTGTTAATGAGCAGACATCTTAAAATGGCTATGTTGAAAATTTGGTGAAAAAATTCCTAAAAATGACTGTTTTACAATGTGCATTAGCAGTTCCCTCACACATGCTTGTAAGTTTGCAAATTTTCAATATTTTCACTCAGATTTTCAACATTGCCATTTTATTACACTTCCTATGAGTAGTGCAACTGTCATTTTTCACATCTTACCCAAAATGTGTTTCTACCATGTAGCGCACAATGGCACAGTCGGTGTTTGAAATCAATGTATGGAACACATTAAGAAAATCACAGTGACACTGTTCATGAGTAGAGGTCTTAAAATGGCTATGCTGAAAATTTGGTGAAAAAATTCTTAAAATTACTGTTTTCACGAGGGTGCGTTACGTTTCTAACATCGTAAGTTTACAAATTTTCTATATTTTCACTCCAGATTTTCCACATTGCCATTTATTACACTTCCTTATGAACAGTACAGCTGCCATTTTTCACATATGTTGCCCAAATGTGTTTCTGCACATGTAGTGCACAATGGTGCAGTCGGTGTGCAAAAGCAATGTTTAGGACAGATTAAGGAAATCACAGTTACACTGTTCATAAGCAGAGGTCTTAAAATGGCTATGTTGAAAATTTGGTGATAAAAGTCCATAAAATGACTGTGTTACGAGTGAGCATTGTGCAGTTTCCACACACCCTCGTAAGTTCATGACTTTGTAATATTTTCAGTCCAGATTTTCACCAGTGGCATTTTTCCGCACTTCCTTATAAACAGTACAGCTGTCATTTTTCACAACACGGCCGAAATATGTTTTCACACTGTCAGCGCAGAGATGCATGGTCACTGTGGGAAATCATTGTTCGGGACAGATAAAGAAAATCACAGTGACACTGTTCATGATCGGAGGTCCCAAAATGCCTGTGTTGACAATCTGCTGTAAAATATCCCCAACCTAATTACATTACGGGTGTGCGTTGCAAAGTTTCTATGCACGCTGGTGACTTCACCAGCTTTTTTAATATTTTTACTGCAGATTTGCAACATTGCCATTTTTTACACCACCCCATGAACAGTACAGCTGTCATTTTTCACATCCTGTTTAGAATGTGTTTTTGCACCTGTGGTGCTAAATGCTGTAGTCACAGTGCATAAGCAGCTTTTGGCTAACAAACCAATATTGCCACTGTTCATGAGGTGAGGGTCACAAAAAAAACATGTTGAAAATTTGGGGTGAAAATACCAATGAATTCCTGAGGTGTTAGGGTTTCCAACCATAACACCCCACCCTGTACAGAATGACAGACATCAGGGGTGTGACTTGGGATTCTTGCCTGTAATGCTCATACCATTCCACATCCTGCAGCCAGTGAGAGGCATCGAGGTATGCCTTGGACTCATCGGCCCCAAAGTTTATCCCATTCTCCTATACCGCACCTATCTCACCATATATCCTGATGGAATGGGGTGCGCATAAAGGCCAAAGACCCCAAGGCACACCATGACACTTGTCAGTGTCTGCAGGGTAGGATGTGGTGAAATGACGTGACCATTATGCCTGACAACCCAAAGGCTCATCCCAATGCCTGTCACTCTCTGCAGGGTGGTGGTGGGGTTGGCTTCAGCTCAATACTTCACTGACATTCCTATTATGCAGCTCTGTAACTTCTACACTACCAACGCCAATGCCAGCAAGCAAACATTCAGCATTGACAAATGCTTGTTGTTTAAGCTACACTGTGATTTTACTATTTATGTTCAGCCATGGTTTAATCCACAGTATGATGTGACTATTTATTTTTGGCTTGTTTCAGGCAGTTGATAAGCTCAGCATGTGGTACAGGATTAAAATCCTTCTTAAAATCCAAACAGACCACATCAACTGATCTTTCTACATCTAACGCAATGCTCACCTTTTCAAAAAGTCTATTAAGTGAGTCAAACATGAACGCCCCTTTCTAAACCCATGCTGTAACTTGTCCCACTGCATATCTGTACTCGTATGTGCCTCAATGAAGCATTTTAAAATAGATTCCATTAGCTTGCCACCACTGACATAAGACCAATCAGTCTATAGTTACTCTTTTCAGATCTGCTACCTTTATTGTGGATAGGTATGACAATTGTTAACTTCCATGTCTCTGGTATCATACCTGATTCCATGGACTTATTGAACATACAGGTAAATGGTCCTGTTAATGATGAGGCCAATTATTTTAGTATTCTGGGGTATGCACCAAACAAACCTTTGGATTTATTGATATTTAGGTTAGTTAATTTCTTATAATAACTGGTTAGTGATGATCATCAACTGCAGGCAGAAGTTATCAAACTCCATTATACACAGCCACGTATAACCACCCATGTATAATGGAATTTTGATTATACACATATGTGTATAATCACCTGTGTATAATGGAGTTTGATTATACATATGTGCATAATCAATCGTGTATAACAGAGTTTGATTAAGCAAAAATTATAAAATCACTCTCATGCTAGTGCTACTGCCTTTTCATGCTGCCAACTTGATTGTGCTAACCTCATTGAAACCGCTGAGTGGGAATCTAACTTACGGGCAGCTGAAGAAAGGTACATTTTTCACAGAAACGAAAAATAACCAGCAGTCTACTGTCTGTCTATCCACCTAAACAATGGCACATTCATCCCCATTTCAGCAACCTAGTGATGTAGGAAGACAAACATTCATAGAGCGACAAGAAAAAAGAAACATTATAAGAAAAACCAAGGCTGACATTAGGCTGTTCAGCAAGTACCTGACCAAAAAAAAATAAATAAATAAAAGGAGTAAGTCATTATAAAAAATAAAATATGGGGGAATGAGTGTCAACTCAGATTTTATGCACATACACAGTGTGCATAAAATCCTAATTACACACTTCCATGCACTATTTTATATATATATATATATATATATATATATATATATATACACACACACATATATCACATCTTCTATAGCTGTATTTTCTATTTCAACCTTGTAAAGTTCAGATATCTGATACACTGAATCAAAAAATTTTTCTAACAAATTGGCAGTCTCAATATCAGTACTGTTTGTGTTGTTATCCTTTTAATGGTCCCATCATTCTTCATCCTCCTTTTTGTTTTTAACTTACTGGCTCCTGTAGCACCATTTGATGTCCGAAGGCAGAGAAGCTTTCATGTCAACAGTGCTGTTTGATGGCCAAGCTGCACCACTACTGACACCGTCGGACATTAAATGATGTCCTTTGTTTTCAAGCTTCTCCCCAACAAGCCAGGATGAAAGGAGGGTTCCGGGTGAAGGGTAGGAATGGCATGGTGGATGAGGGAGCTCCAAGTGGGAAGGGGGACAAGTCAGGTACAGAGAGTGTTAGGGAAGGGGCAGCACTGGGGAGGCAGCTAGGGTGGAGTTGAGAGTACAGATAGGGACACAAATGTGCAGGGCAGGGTGGACTCATGGGGCAGGCACAAGGAAAGAGAGTTTGGGGGAGGGATGAGAAACAAGGGGTGAAATGTGCTAGTGCTAGGTGATTCCATACTAAAAGGGGTCAGATGGGGGAGTAAAGGGGAAAGACATAGTCGCATATGAGTAGAGTCTGTGCCTGGGTTGACACCAAATAAAGCAGGACAGGCTATTCCCAAGTGTGCAAAGAGGGGCAGGCATAAACCACATGTGGTGGTGCACGTGGGTACAAATGACTTGGCAGGGAAACAGTAGAGGTGGTTAGGGAGAAGTTCATATAACTGGGTAAGTTGAGTAAGAAGGTAGGGAGCTCAGTGGCCTTCTCTGAGGTACTCCCAGGGCAAGTATAACAAGGAAGGGTAGGATAGATGAACTCAACAGTTGGCTGGGAAATTGGTGTCAATCCAAGGGGTACGGGTTAGTAGGAGGCTGGCGCAGGGTGTGGGACAATTGGGATCTGTACACGGGGCAGATTACATTTGAACAGGGAGGGGAAGAGGATGCTAAAACAGAGGTTAGGAGAATACATAGAAACAAAGGTTAATTTAAACTAGGCAGGGGGGTGGCAAGTTAGTTGTTGAAGAGAAGGTTCTCTGGAGAGGGGAGACAAATGATCCTACCCCCCATACAAACTGGGTTGAAAGCAGGGCGAGATTGAAGGGCATGGCTGAGAAGGGTGGGAAATTGGGTAAGGAGTGTAAGGAAACATCTTGGAGGGTGGTCTCCTTGAATGCAAGGAGTCTGGGGAACAAAACTGCAGAACTTGTTTCTATAGAGGGTAGCATCTTTCAGAAAAAGAGATGTGCAAGACCAAGGGGGCACAATTTGAGGATAGAGGGGGGATGGCTCAGAGGTAATGTGAGGAAGTATTTCTTCACAGAGAGGGTTGTAGATGCATGGAACAGCCTTCTCGAGGAGGTTGTAGAGTCAAAAACAGTGGGGGAATTCAAGAATGCATGGGACAGATATAAGGCAATTCTAGTAGGGGGTACAATGAAGTAGGCTGTTGGTTAACTAGGACCTGCAGCTTATCCTTTAGGTAGGAAAATGGGCAGACTAGGTGGGCCAAGTGGTCCTTATCTGCCATCAAATTCTATGTTTCTATGTTTTCTGTGAACTACAGGTTCTTTTGGCAGAGGGGATGATGGGCATAGCTGCCATCACAGAAACATGAGCCAACCAATATCAGGACTGGGACCTGATGATCCCAGGGTATAGGATTTACAGGAAGGATAGGGGCAAAGGGAAAGGGGGAGGGGTAGTGATGTATGTAAGGGAAGGGTTAAAGTGTGGAAGGGAAGAGGGGGAATATGGTAGGACAGAGGCCCTGTGGATGCAATTCCAGGACACGAGGAATAGGATTCTCAGGATGGGGGTGGTATACAGGCCACCTACTCAAGGGGAAGACCTGGACAGGGAACTGGTGGAGCAAATTAGGAAGGTGTGTGGGAAAGGAAACACAGTGATCTTGGGGGGACTTCAATCTACCAGGAGTGGCTTGGGGTACCCCAGCCACCTCAAGTGCTAGGGAGCAAATACTCCTGAATGCCTTCCAGGACTGCTTCCTGGCACAGATGGTCACTAAGCCAACCAGGTTGGGGAATACTCTGGATTTAGTTCTCACCAATGGAGAGGCTGTAAGGGAGTCGGAGGACCCCCTGGCTGAGAGTGATCACCACTCGGTGTGGTTCACACTTAATATGAGAAGAGAAACAGTGGGTACAGGGACCAGGGTGGTGAACTTCAGAGAGGCTGACTTTTGTAGGATGGGTGAAATCTTAAGAGGGCATCTGGAAGGAATACAACCACACTGGGATATGAATCAGAAATGGGAAAAAATCTAATTGGGAATATTGGAGGCTACTGAGACGTACCAGATTGCAGAGCAAAAAAGGAAGGGCTATAAAACTGAGCTGGTTAAGTAGAGTGGTCTTAGAAATGGTGAGGGCTAAAAAAGCAGCATTCAAGAAATACAAGAAATCTGGGAAGTGGGAGGATAGGGAGGAGTATGTGAAGAGGTCCAAGGAAGTTACCAGGTGAATCAGAGCAGTTAAGGCCTCCAGGGAACTGAGGCTGGTGCAGGGCATCAGGGATGGGGAAAAGGACTTCCTCAGATACATGCAGAAGAGAAGGAGCTGCAAGGACCAGATAGTGAAGATCAGGAAGGATGGGGGTGGGCAGAGAAAGGAGTGGATCAGGCAGAAGCACTGAGTGCTATCACCGGGGGTGGGCAGGGGAGGTAACTGATGGAGTAATCACTGAGGGTAGGGTACTAGAGGAGTAAGGCCTTCGAGGGTGGATAAGACACCAGGACCAGACTGCATATACCCCAGGGTGTTGAAGGAAATGGCCAAGATCCTGGCTGGACTGCTGGCGGAACTATTCAATACCTCCCTGGACACAGGGTACATACTGCATGACTGGAGGATGGCCCACGAGGCACCCATTCATAAAAGTGGACCAAACGATGAGCCGGGTAATTACAGGTCAGTAAGCTTAACTTTCATTGTGGGGAAGCTGTTGGAGACAATACTTAATTAAAGGTTGGTGACCTTTATGGAAGACAGTGGGCTCCAGGACAGTCACCAGCATGGGTTTATCTCCAGAAAATCCTGCCAGACAAACCTAGCTGAGTGTTATGACTGGGTCATGAAAGGATTGGACAAGGGTCATGTGGTGGATGTCATATACTTGGACTTCGGTAAGGCCTTTGATTCGGTGTCACATGGGAGGTTGGGAGGGAAGTTGAGATACGTGGGGTCGGGGACTAAGATGGTTCAATGGATTGTGAACTGGCTACAGGAAAAACAGCAGAGGGTAGTGGTGGGGGACTCTCATCTCCAAGGGCTGTGACAAGTGGGGTGCCACAGGGATCAGTGCTGGAGCCAGTGCTGTTTGGAATAATCACAGTGGACATCTCATATGGAGTCAGGAATAAGATCAGTCTATTTGCAGACGATACAAAATTGGGGGCGGTGGTGGACAGTATAGCAGGTTGGCAGGTGTTGCAGGACAACCTGACCAAACTGGTGGAGTGGTCAGAAACGTGGCAATTGGGGTTCAATGCAAAAAGTGCAAAGTCCTGCACTTTGAAGTTAATGAATGGTGAAGATAAAAGAGAAGATCAAGAATTATGGCAGGAACTTAATTTTCATACCTTCCCTTGTCAGTCTTCACCATTCATTATTGCTGGGTGAGTACCAAGCCTCCCGAAGGGGACCCAGTACAGCCCTTAGGGAACAGATCCCTCAACCTAATTCTGGTGAGAAGCAGGAGGAGAAGACCCTAGCCATACTAGACTAAGCACGTCTAAGGCTGTGGAGAGCAAGAAAGTGTCCCCCATGGATGGGGGGATGGAGAGCACCCCTGAAGAAGCCTCCTTGCCCTATGGGAAAATAGACAGGTCCCCCAGAAGGTGGAGGAGGTCACACTACACCAGTCAATAGGTGACAATCTGGATAGACGAAGCCATGCTGTCTGCCTAATACAGATCGCTGTCCCTGCTAGTCTGGAAGCCACCTCACTGGCATCATTAGATACCCTTGCTAAGTGCCTTGCCCATTCCAGACCTTGAACATAGAGGGCAATGGCTTGTTTAGATTGCTCCGTATCAGGCAGTGGTGCTAGGACCTGAGCTGACATCAACCACAGATGCCTGTTATGGGCAGTGTGTTGTGCCTGATGCGAACCTATTCACATTAACACACAAGCCAAAGAGAAAAGTCTTCACCCCCATTGGTCGAATTGAACAGAATCCTGATCCGGGGGTCAGTCATACGCCAGGCACTGAGGCCCGGAGGGAGTGTCTAGGGATGACAGGCCCAAAGGTGAGTGAGGTAGGGAAGCTAGAGACTCCTGGGGGCACAATACCATCTCCTGCAGTCTGTTGGGGCTGGAGAAGGGCCGGTTAGAGACTGCCAGGCGGATAGATACTTCCTGGAAAGGGATGGACCAGGAAGGCACCACAATGTGGTGAGCACTGAATTCATTGAGGAAAGCAT
This sequence comes from Neoceratodus forsteri, assembly GCA_016271365.2. Lineage (NCBI taxonomy): Eukaryota > Metazoa > Chordata > Ceratodontiformes > Ceratodontidae > Neoceratodus > Neoceratodus forsteri. The sequence goes on from CM028132.1 coordinate 1,364,871,778, forward strand.
GCATCTGCCACTCGGTATTGTCCCTGCGAACAAAAGAAATATGGAGCTCCGTAACCAGCCTTGAAAGGATCCACTGATATTCAGTGGAATCAGTGTCAGAGGACAGGTGGACAGAAAGGATTTTCAGCTCAGAGCCTTAAACCACTACGCTATACTGCCTCTTTATCCGGTTACTAATGACTAAAATAAAAAAAATAAAAAAGTTCCTCTTCCTCAGATGAGGGAGACGAGGAGGAGGTGGAGCTTGGATGTTCAGAAGACTCCTGTGATGGGGGGGCAGGCAGAAGACATGTTCGTCCATGGCCCTAATGTAGGAAGGAAAGGCTGCCACAGTAGCCCTGAACATTTCCCAGGTTAAGGGTCCCATAGGACCCACATGGCCTGGGGAAAAGGTGGGTGTCTGCAGAGCGGTGGATGAAGAGCACCTAAGAGAAGGTGTCTGGCCTCTGCCAGGGCTCTGAGATTCAGGGGACAATGCCACTGTGACTGGAGGCCCTGAGATTGTACCGTGTTGCAAGGAAGAAGTCTGATAAGGCAAACTCCAAAAGAGCCCAGAAGGGGAGTCTTCTCTGTGACGTGTCTGGGGTTGCATGAGTCCAGAAGGGCAACCCTCTGCACTGTCACCCAAAGGTACCCCCGAGCCCTAGAGGGAACAGCGGGGCTCAGCGCTGTGACTCCTCCCTACCCCTGAGTGCCACTGCCCCTCTCCCTGGCCTCTCAACTCCTTGGACTCTGAGGCAGCCCTCTTCCTCGAGGCCAGTGAAGGGGTCCCTAGTCCTGCAGGCTCCGCAAGGGAGGCCACAGAAGCAAGGGTCCCTCGACCCCTCCCGAGGGGCCACAGCAGCACCAAAAATGGCAGCTGCCGCAGTCTGCACAGAAGAGGACACCCCTTCCTGAGTCCCCAGGTCATCACCCTCGAGGGGCCCAAGGCCATCCTCAGCCAAAGGAACCGCATCAGCAACATAGTCCAGGGATTCAAGGGTGGGGCCGCTGGGCCACTTGAAGCTGCATCTCACTGAGTCCTCTGACTCCAAAGAGTCAGGCCGCCATTCCTGGTCCAACTCCAAGTCGTCCTCCTCTGAAGAGGAAATGACCAGGAGGATCTCCAGGCCAGCAACCCCAGAAGAGCTCCTGGAAACGGCACCACGAATGGTACCACTATGGGACACAGTGCCACCAATGGCACTGCCCAAGTCACTGGCACTGCCAACAGTCCTGGAACCCAGAGCAGTGCCACCGATGGCAGCACTCAAGTCACCGGTGCCATGAGCATCTCCAGAACCCAGAGCGGCCCCACTGACAGCACTACCTAAGTCATCAGTGCCACGAATGGTACCAAGACCAGGTCCGGTGTCGCCTGCAGCACTGTATCCATCACCAGCACCGCAAACAGCACCAGGATCCAGAACAGCACCGCTCGGCAGTACCAAAGTTCTGCCAGTGCTGGGCATAGCAACCGTAGGCCGTGAATCCGTGGGAGCCTGCACCTCCATGGAGGTGATTGCTGGGGCAGCGCTAGCAACGTGACTCTGGGAGGAATCATGATGCTCCTCCTGCGCCTCAGAAGAAGCCTCCTCCTGGGTTGGCCATATAGACCCGGGAGGGGACCTAGAGGATGGGTCTAAAGTTGTGGTCTGGGATGCCTGCAGGTGACATCATCCTCTGAAAGTCAGCACAGCCCTGCTGACTTTTAACGTGAAGATTTCCAAGACATGGCGGTCCATGGAGAAACAGGCATCACAGTAGTCCATATAATGGTTGGGACCCAGGCACCAAAGACAAACATCATGCCAGTCTGTAACAGAGAAATGCCGGCCACAGGGGCACTGATGCATGGGGGCACAGCCAGCTTTAGATTTACATTTGGCCCCCAAACCGGACATGATGCAAAATTAAACAATGATAAGCAAAAGATACTGTCGCCATTGAAAATGAACAAAGAACAATCTTACCTGGTTCAACGGCGTCAGGATGGAGAATCATGATGAAGGAGCAGCGTTGAAAACTCGGCTTCAAAGTTGAAGGCCTAATGGCATACCAAAAATACTATCACTTGCGCAGCTGGTGTGGCCTCGACGACAGAAGAGAAACTGAGATGGAGGAGGAGCCTACAATGCCTAACAACCTTGCGCACACCAGCCGTGGAAATCTCCAGCCAATAGAGGCGCCATCGCGCTGACTTATCCTGCAAAAAAAAACAACAATAAAAGCTCCCATGGTGGGTGCATGCATCCAACTTACACCCAGCAGTAATGAATGGTGAAGACTGACAAGGGAAGATCTAGATCTACAAAACTCAGCCAAAACGGGGACCAAAACAAAAAAAAAACAAAAAGGAAATACAAAACACTTCTGATCTTAGGAGACTCCATGATTCGGGGAGTTGATACCTACCTCTGGCCAGGGATAATGGTCAGACGTCTCCCAGGTACATCAGCATGGAGAGACACTGACCGCATTGCTAAAATTGTGCAAGAAGCAGGATAAAACATTGATGTCCTGGTACACATAGGGACTAACGATCTCACCAGCCGGTTAGTTGTGGAGACCAAGGAACACCCGACCAGGCTGGGAGACAAACTGTCATTCATTTCATCCAGCATCTCCTTCTCTGAGATCCCGCTGGTCTTGGAGAGGGGGGCAGATGGCTGGAAGGTCAGAGAAGAGGAGAAAGGGAAGCTAAACATGTGGCTCTTGGGCTGGTGCCAGGAAAAAGGACACAAATTTTTAGGTAACTGGCAACAGTTTTGGGAGCAAAAGTTCTTTAAATTTGATGGACTGCATCTGACTAAGAAGGGAGTCAGTGCATTGAGGCAGAAGCTTCATGACTTTGCAGAATATTTAAACTAGCAAATGGGGAGAGGGGTGCAGCACCCAATACATCGAATGGGGACCCCCCCCCCAGCTAGTGATCAAACAGGAGTTCAGCATGTTTGTAATTCATTTGCATCACCAGGTAAGGAGAAGGGTCTGGCTCCCCATACGATGCGCAGGAGAAATGCTGGACCTCGCCCAACAACTAACACACCGAAATCTGGCCAATGGAAAATCATGTACACAATGCCTGGAGTCTGTGAAACAAGATCCCAGACCTGGAGGCAACAATTACAGAGGCTAAACTGGATGTAGTAGCCATTATTGAGACATGGTTCACCGGTAATCACACTTGGGAGACTTCAGTACCAGACTATGTACTGTTCAGAAGAGACTAAGGAGCAAAATGTGTGTGTGGGGGGGAGTGGCCCTTTATGTCAATGAAAATAACAAAGCTACAGAAATTCAGAATGTACATAAGGAGCCAGAAGAACTGTAGGTCACCCTGGAAACAGGAAATAGGAAATAGGAGAGCCATGTCAACTGGGGTTGTCTACAGACCTCCAGACTAGGGGCAGGACATAGACACATTACTGTTAGTCAATAAACAAAACATGACAGCCAAAAGAGAGGTTCTGATAATGGTAGGCTTCAACATGCCAGACACAGATTGGTCAATATCAGCAGGAACATCCACCAGAACTAGACACATAGTGGATTCCCTGCATGGGAGGGCCTCAAACAACTGGTACAGCAACCCACAAGAGACAGAGCTATCCTGGATCTAGTACTGATTAATGGGGAAGGGATCACAGATCTCCAGGTAGAAGGTTACCTGGGGGCCAGTGACCATCATATGGTGTGGTTCAATTTGGCCACTAGAACTAAATCATCCCATTGCAAAGCATAAATATGGGACTTCAGAGGAGCTGACTTTGATAAGATGGCCAACAGAGTTAAGCTAGCTCCGGCAAGAATAAATACAGGTGAGGGGGTACAGGCAGAGTGGGCAAGCATTAAGGATGCAATACTGGAAGCAACATCCTACTGTGTTAGGGAGAAAAGCAAGGGCAAAAGAAGGAGGAAACCACTTTGGTTCTCAGAATAGTAGCAGAAAAGATTAGAGCCAGAAGGCTGGCCTTCAGGAAATATAAAGGAATACAGCGGGACGAAGATAGGGAGGCATACCAAACGTCCCTAAGGAAAGTAGGGAAGGCAGTAAGGCAGGCAAAGGCCCAAAGTGAGGAAACACTAACACAAACAGTAAAAGAAGGGGACAAGACTTTCTACAGATACATTAGTGAAAGGAGAAAGTCCAGAAGAGGTATTGCTAAGATCAAAGGGGATAAGGGGCAGTGTGTGGAGGAGGACCAAGGAAAAGCATCTACCCTAAATAGATACTTCTACTCAGTATTTACTGAGGAGAAGGTAGGGCAGAGCCCACAACTCAGCACCATGGACATGGGGGGGGAAGGTGTGCACAAGTCCCTTCACAAAAGAAAGTGTCCTACAAGAGCTCACTAAGCTCAGGGTGGACAAGGCAATAGGACCTGATGGCATACATCCCAGGGTACTAAAGGAGCTAAGGGTGGAACTAGTAGAGCCATTAGCAGAATTGTTTAGTGAATCTCTGAACACAGAAGAGGTCCCAGAAGTCTGGAGAAGGGCTCATGTGATCCCACTCCACAACAGTGGCAGCAGGGAGGAGGCAGGGAACTAGAGACCAGATTATGCAAGCACTCCTTAAGGAAAGGATACTGCAACACCTGGAACCTATAGGAGCACAGGATCCAAAACAGCATGGGTTTACAACAGGAAGGTCCTGTCAAACTAATCTCATAGATTTCTTTGACTGGGTAACCAGAGTGGTGAACCAAGGGGGCGCAGTTGATGTCGCCTACCTTGACTTCAGAAAAGCTTTCGATATTGTTCCACACAGAAGATTGATTAATAAGCTGGGTAGGCTTGGAGTGGGTCAGAGGTTGGACAACTGGGTGGCAAACTGGTTGGCGGGCAGAAAATAGAGAGTGGTGGTAAATGGTATACAGTCAGAAGAGATGCAAGTCACAAGTGGGGTATCTCAGGTATCAGTCCTGCAGCCAGTCCTCTTCAATATCTTCATCAGTGACATTGCAGATGGACTGGAGGGTAAGGTTTGTCTTTTTGCAGATGACACCAAGATCTGCAACAAAGTTGATGATCCAAATGGGGTGGGCAGAATGAGAAGAAACCTGGATAAACTGGCAAAATGGTCAGAAGAGTGGCAACTGGGATTTAACGCAAAGAAGTGCAACATCATGCACATAGGGAAGAGAAACCCTGAAGCCACCTATAGGCTGGGAGGGGAGTTGCTGGCAATCACAAGGGAAGAAAGAGACTTGGGCATCATCATCACAGATGACTTGAAATCATCCAAGCAGACCACTAAAGCAGTAGGTAAGGCTAGAGGGATGTTGTGGTGTTTTAGTAGGGGTATCGCAAGTCATAAGAGGGAGGTAATAATCCCTCTTTACAAGGCACTGGTTAGTCCTCATCTGGAGAACTATGTGCAGTACTGGAGGCCACACCTGCACAAGGACATTTACAAAATGGAGGCAGTCCAGAGAAGGGCAACCAAAATGGTGCAGGGACTGCATCAGAAAACATATGAGGACAGATTATCGGAGCTCAATATGTATACCCTAGAGCAAAGGTGAGAGAGAGAGGTGATATGATCGAAACATTCAAACATCTTAAGGGCATTAACAAGGTGAAAGAGTCTAACATGTTTCAACATAAGAAGAATAGCAGGACAAGAGGATACAGCATGAGATTAGAGGGAGGCCGATTAAGGGGTAATGTGAGAAAGTTATTTTTCACAGAAAGGGTGGTGGATGCATGGAACGGCCTACCTCAGGAAGTGGTGGCTGTGAATACAGTGCAGGACTTCAAACAGGCATGGGATAGGCATAAGGGAGCAATACAGATGAGTATGACTAGACAGGGCATTGACAGAGTAAAGGCCTATGGCACATTCATAAGGTAGAAAAAATGAGTAGACTGGATGGGTTTTGCGGTCCTTATCTGCCATCAACTTCTATGTTTCTCTGTTTCTACACAGTTCTCAAGGATACAGCATTCCATTGAGTAGCAGACATTAAATTCATCCATCCATCCGTCTCGTGTTCCAGTCCATGACAGGTTGCACAAGACTAATGCTGGTCCATCACACCATCGGTTTCCCACAGGGGCAACAACACAAAATTGGCAGCTGTTTGACTTTCTTCTTACATGTTTCTTTTTTCTTGGACTTCAGCATCATGGAAAATAATGGAAAAAAAAGAAAGACATCACCATGAACAAAGAAGACAGTACACAGTGACGCAGTTAAATTCTTGGAGCAATGAGATGAACTGAGGCGCTGCACTCCTACCACGTGCACTCAATGGTGTGAAGAACATAACTGAGGTTGGTGAGAGAGCCAGCAACGGTTATTGGCTAGCAATGCGGCACCATGTGGGGATGCCCAGGCAACATGCTCAGTAGGCATAGCTCGCCCCCAGCAAAGCTTTGCTCCTGTGGGATCCTAGTGCCGCTAGCTCAGACCCGTAAGTGGGAATCAATCATGAAAATTGATTCATGGAAGATTGGCCATTGTCTCACGCTATTACTGTATGTGCATGTCAACCCCATTGCTACCTGTTGGAGAGCAAATGACGGCAGCAGCATAAGTGTTTTTCAACTATTTGCTTGTACCTGCCCAAAGAGAGAACAGACATACCAAGTGGCCATAATTAGCCTACCTGCTGATCACTGCTAATTGGGGTAATCAGTAGAAGCTATTGTGGATGCCACTCAATCGCCGCTTTTATGGATGATCAGTAACAGACTCAGTGACCCAACATCTGAGCCTCCTAGCAGCCATTGGGTGGTCGGTCATACAGAAGCATAAAAAACTGTGGGGTTTTGCCCAGACTGCCAATCGGCATTGATTAGGGGCTGATCAGTCGGGGCTGTGCTGCCGATAGTCATGAGCCAATGATGGCAGCTGAGAGGTGAGCATGGACCCGGGTGCCTGGCATTGTGCTCAGCCATGAGCAGAACCCAGCAATAATGGAAACTCCTTGCAACCGCCAGATGAAGTAAAGAAAAACCTGAATGAAAAAAGGCAAGCTGGAATACATAATACAATAACCAGGCATACAATACACTAGACAAGTACTAGTCGAAAAAAGAAGCTAAACTCAACTAGAAAAACAGACCTTATTGAAAAAAATGATTGTCACCATAGAAATAAAATCAGATTAAAGTCTAAACTACAGCTGAGAATAACAGACTAGAGAAATTAACAGAGGTTCCCATTAGAAGGAAAATAGTAAAGTATAAGACTTTTTTTCAAACAGGGAGTGCATCCTGCGCAGAATGTTACACCCAGTTTATCATAAAAAGATTAAACCTCATAGGAATCCCAGGGATTTCTCATACCATATCTATACAAGGTTATTACTCTTAGAAAAGCTTAGACTTTTCAGAGCAAATAAATCTTTGAACTCCCAGCTTTTCTCAGCTTTTCTGAAGCTTGTATGTCTAAGGAAAAAAAATACTGTTCTGGGAAACCACTGGACTTTAAGTGCAAGACTATTGATGGGTGGAATTAACAAGGAAAAGACTGAACTAAATATGTTGTACTTCAGCAGACTGTGAGGTGTTTAGCACAAAGTGCTGAAAAAAGTTACAGGAATAAAAACATTTGTACAGTTCTTTGGCAATAAAAATGTAGGATTTGGGTGTTTGGCAAAGAAAATATTTTCTGTAATATTCAATTAGTTCTAGGGTCCTGAATTACAGCTTTCTGATTGAATCAGTCTATTTTTTCAATTGGTCTCATACATAATTTAATATTATGAATTGTAGCCTTAATAAATTTATTGCAAGTAGTTAATGGTTGAGAACAAAAATACAAGATGTGTCTGCTCGTGGACCGAAAACAAAACAAAAAGGTAATGTTAAATGCACAATGAGAACAGAAAATTTAATCACTGTTTCAACCATAGATGTTCTTCAGGAATTATATATAAATCTATACCTATAAAGAGAAAATAGCAACTACAATACAAGCACCATTTGATTGAATGTTACAGAGGGTAAAAGTCCAGGCCTGTAAATCAATAGATTGCAGATTCAGTTCTCCCCAGGGACACAAACCATGTTGCCGAAGGAAATCTAAAGTAATGCTAGCTGCAGTAAGCATTTTGAATTCACCCTCACACCTGCACAAGGGGTGAACATATTGATATGATGCGCCTGAGCAAAGGTGAACATATTGGTACGATAGTGGGTTTTGAGAGGTGTGTCACTTTCAGTCCAATGTAGGGCAGTCTGCAAGGGGCTCAACAGTGTAAGACCAATCATCAGCCAGGCTGATCATGACATTCTTCTGGTCTTGCTGGGTGGAAACTTTATGTAGTTCAAAGAAAAGAGGTGACTGGATCATAGGGTAGCTCTTTCCTTTAATCTGCATAAGGCCATCCAGCAAGTAGAGCTGATCAACGTCATGCTCAGCATCCTGTGGTCCCCCAATGTAAAACCAATCTCTCCCACCTTCTGCCAAGTATCCCTCCCACCTCCCATCACTTCCCCTTCTTAATTTCCAACCCGAGGTGCCCAATCCCTAGTGCAAGCTACTACTCCTCACCCCACCTGTTTTTACTGTGCAACACCAGGGAACCCACACCAACTGCTGCCAAACATAACACTGACAATGAGGTGCCCAGTCTCTGGTGTCAGTACTGGAATTAAAGAAAACTGTCCCTTGCAGCCTTTTTTGGTTTTAATGTACTTTGTAAAAAAAGAAAACCATCCATCAATGTCAGTTGCCGCAGCTGGCACACCACCACTGTTACCTCCCCCCACCTGACCCTCCCACTCTGCACCCACCACCACACACTCCCCTTACTTTTAATTTTCCAACACCAGGGTGCCCAATCCCCAGTGCTGGCTAGTACCCCACCCATCTTCACTATGTGACACCAGGGAGCCCACCCCCAGTGCTACCACAGAAAACACTAACACTGGTGTACCAAATTCCCAGTGTTGGTACCTGAAATAAAGAACACCGTCCCTCATAGTCTTTTTATTTATATACACCCTGCAAAAAGAAAACCATCTATCGATGACTGTTGCACCACTGGCACACCGCCGCCGTTATCCTCCCCATCCAACCTCCCACTCAGCACCCACCACTACACACACACACACACATACACACACTCACACACATATACACCCATACATCTTATTTGCCTACCAGGGGTTCAACATGATAATCCTCTCTGGACCGGAGACAAGTCTTCACTCTTCAGTGCTGGACTGGGAACTCAGGAAATCAGGTATGCAGTTCAATTTACTTCAATGGGTTTTGAACTTGTACTCATAACTTAGTCATTTTTGAAAAATTTTCCCCCAGAGTTTCAGCATGGCCTTTTTGGGACCCCCACCTCATAAACAAGGGTGGTGAAATTATGAAAATCTGTCCCGAAAGGTGATATTGCAGTTGTCGCATGAACTCACCTTTTAGGCAGGATTTGAAAATTTTCTCTGCCCTTGTTCATGAGGTGGGGTCATAAGAAGGCTATTTTGAAAATCTGCAGTAAAAATATTAAAAAACAACAAAGTTATGAGTGTATATTGAAAATGTTCAATGCATGCTCATAACTTTGGTATTTTTCATTATTTTGACTCCAAATTTTCAACATAACCATTTTTTTACACCATCTCATGAGCGTGACAGCTGTCATTTTTCAAATCCTGGTCAAAATGTGTTTTCACACTCATGGCTAGAAATGATTTTTCAGCCACTGTTTTATAAATGACACCTGTTATGTTCAGAAGGAGTGGTCATAGAAAGACTATGAAGAAAATCTGAGTACAAACTGTGAAAAAACAACTAAGTTAGGATGAAACACTGAATTTTTGTAATGTTTACTCATAACTTTATTGTTGTAGATTTTGGACACAAATGTTCAACATATCCCTTGTGTTGCCCCACCTCCTGAACATGACGTGTCATTTTTCAAATCCCCTCCAAAACTTAGTTCCAAAATCACACTATGAAATCACCTTTCGGATGGGATTAAAAAAAAATTCCACCTGTCTTGATCATAATGTCAGGTCAAAAAAAGACTTCTGGAAATTTGGGGTCAAAATGTGGGTGCCCACTCACAATTAGATATTGCTTCTCAGCTGGCCTATCCTGAGTAAATACAATCTAAAAATGTGTAAAAGCAGGACACCACTGAAAATGAGATATTGCATCGCATCTGTTCTATCCAAGGTAAATATGTAGTAAAAATGTGTACAAGCAAGACCCGGTACAACAGCAATGCAAGTGGCAAACATTCAGCATTGACAAATGTTTGTTTAACAAGCTAGTAGCATTGCTCAGCAAAGATTAGACTCACATTTACAAAAGATTCAAATTTCCTAGTAAATCTGAGTGTGAATACCATCATAGCTTTTCTAAGGCTTTCCTTTTCTCGTAGTTCAAGGAAAACCTCAGATATACTAGAATTTCAAAGCTTTTCATTGTTAATCTGTTTATTAAAAAGTTTTCAACTCGCAAATTTACAAACCAGGTATAATTTCATCCATAGTACATGTAATCTGAAAGAAAAAATTACCATAGTAATCTTGTTTCTTCTAAGGTAATCTTACTGTAGTCTGACTTCTGCAGTATGGTCTCACCATAAGACAGCCCCGGAGCTGGAATGGTTAATAGAACCTATGCTAATCATTGAATGTTAGGCTCGAGCTCAGTTTTCAAGCCACTGTCCCTGGTAAATATTCTACAATCATCAGATTCTTATGGAGCAAAGATAATAACAAGCTATCTAAACTATACTAGTAATTAACAACATAACAACACCCAAAACCAACTATTCCCCTTTTTATTTAAGAAAAATGTGGGCCACACCAAGACTCAAGTCACTAAGCCCAAAAAAGAAACACCCATAGAATTTGAACAGCATGAACAGCTGTATTGCAGCACCTATAGGTTCTAGCAGGGGAGGAAGGGTGGGAGCTCAGAATACAGTAAGATTCCCTTGGAAGAAACAAGATTACTATGGTAAGCAATTTTTTCTTCAAACCCCAGGAAATCTTACTGTAGTCTGAATTCTGCAGATTACCTAAGCAGTACCTTTGGAGGCGGGTAGAGAACCTATTTAGGAAACAGGCTCTGTAGTACTGCTGTGCCAAACCTGGCATCACTTCTGTCATGGGTATCCAGGCTGTAGTGTTTGGTGAAGGTGTGAACTGTTTTTCAGGTAGCTGCTTTGCAGATTTCTAACAAAGGGATATCTCTTGCAGCTCCTATAGAAGCAACTGTACCCCTTGTAGAGTGGGCCCTAAGACCTACAGGGGGCTCTTTACCCACTTTGCTGTAGCAAAATTGGATACAGGCAACAATCCAATCGGCAATGGTCCTCTTCAAGGTGGGTTTGTCCTTTCCCTCTTCTCCATAGGTCAGGAAGAGCTGGGTCCTATCCTGCCTGTGTTCCTTCATGTGATCCAAGTAGTAGCTTATAGCTTTCTTGACATCAAGACTATGCAGTCTGCATTCTCCTGAACTGGAATGATCAGTGAAGAAGACTGACAAAGTCACGGACTGATTAAGGTGGAAGTCTGAGACCACCTTAGGGAGAAACTTCCTATTAGTCCTAAGGACCGCCATGTCCCTGTGGACTGCTATGTAGTCTGGCTCTTTAGTTAAGGCCAGGAGCTCACTGATCCTCCTAGTTGAGGTGATGGCTACCAGGAACACTGTTTTCTATGTCACATACTTAAGCTCTGCTGAGGACATGGGTTCAAAAGGTGGCTGCATTATCTGGCCTATGCATACGTTAAGGTCTCATGCAGGAATGGGTTCCCTGTGAGGGGGATGCAAATGCAGTAGACCCTTGAAGATCTTCCTGAATACTTGGTTGGTGGTCAGGGAGGCCACTTTTCCAGCAAAGAGGTGAGCAGAGACAGCTGATAAATGCACCTTAAGAGTGGAGGGCCGAAGGCCCAGGGAATGCAAGTGTGCCAGATAGTCCAAGACTACTGGTAAGCCAGCCTGGCGGTGGTCTATCTGTCTCTGTCTGCACCAAACAGAAAACCTCTTCCATTTAGATGAAACGGTCTTTCTGGTGGAAGGTTTTCTGGATACCCTAAGGACCTCTAGCACCCCCTCTGAAAGGTGTAGGTCAGCATATTCTAAGTCATCAAGAGCCAAGCTCTGAGTCTGAGGAACTGGAGATTGGGGTACAGAACTCTGACCTGGGTGGAGGTCAGTAGGTTGTGCCTCCTGGGCAGGGAGATTGGTTTGGAGATTGACAGGGTCAGTAGTAGAGAATACCAAGGCTGCCTCGCCCAGTCTGGAGCAATGAGGATCATTTTTGCTGACTGAACCCTGAGCTTGTTCAGTACTCTAAGCAGCAAGGGAAATGGTGGGAAGGCATATAGAAACTTTCCTGTCCAATCCAGCAGGAGGGCATCTAGAGGCAGTGTGCCCAGTGCAGGGGGCCTGCAACAAAACAGTGGCAGCTGGTGATTGTCTGGGGCTGTGAAAAGGTCCATCTCTAAGGTACCCCACCTTCTGAACACCACCTGCAGGATCTGCCTGTTAAGTGACCACTCATGGTGGCTCTGGTTAATCCTGTTGAGGGCATCTGTTAGGACATTGTCCTTCCCTGAGAGATGAACTGCTGAGAAGGAGATCCCTAAGGGGGAAACCAGGTTCCATACCTTCATGGCTTCTATGCACAGTGGGGAGGACCTTGTGACCTCTTGCTTGTTGATGCAGTACACTGTGGTTGTATTGTCTGTCCTGACCTGAGCCACTTTGCCCTGCAACACTGAAGTGAAGGACTGAATGCCCAGATGGACTGCCCTGAGTTACAACAGGTTTATGCAAAGTAGGGATTCCTGCTGGAGCCAGGTACCATGGGCAGTATGCTCTCCTAGGTGGGCACCCCATCCTAGGAGGGAGGCATCTGTTGTTAAAACTGCTGCTGGTGGCCTTCCCTGAGTTTGTCCTTTTCCTGCCACCATTGCAGAGCTTGAAGCAGGGTTCCTGTGACTGGTGCCATCTTTGACAGGGAGTCTCTTCTCTGAGACCTATGAGCCCTGAGGTGGAACTGAATGTCCCTCATCTGGAATCTTGATCCTGATGCTGTTGCTGTTGATGCAGCCATGTGACTTAACACCTGGAGAAAATGCCTTGCTGATCTAGGGGTGTGAAGTTGGAAATAATTTGCCACCTGTACCAAACTATCTATCCGTCCCTTAAGGAAGGAAGGCTCTTCCTCTCAGAGTATCTAGTTCCACCCCTATAAACTCCAGAAGCTGAACTGGTGTTAGCATTGACTTTTTCTGGTTTACTAGGAAGCCCAATGTACCTAGACTATCCTGAGTGATGGTCAGTGCTTTTCTCACTTGCTGAGGGGACTGTCTGACCACCAGCTAGTCGTCCAAGTATGGGAAGACTGTAACCCCTTGTCTCCTTAGGTGTGCCACCACTACTACTAAGCATTTGGTGAACACTCTTGGAGCAGATGTCAGGCCAAAAGGCATGGCCCTGAACTGGTAGTGCCCTGATGGCAATTTGAACCTAAGGTAGTTTATGTGTGATTGCCTGATTGGAATACAGAAATAGGCATCCTTTGGGTCCACAGAACACAGCCAATCTCCCTTCCTGAGTGTGGGGAGAATGGTAGCCAGAGTGACCATTTTGAACTTTGACTTTGTCAAATGTTTGTTCAAGTGTCTGAGATCCAGTATGGGTTGCCACTCCTCTGTTTTCTTTAGCATGAGGAAGTACCTTGAGTAGGGACACCTTCCTTGCTGGGACAAGGCGACTGGCTCTACTGCTTTTTCCAGAATCAATTTTGCTACTTCCTTCTCCAACAGAGTTGCCTCTGCTAGGCTGGCAGGTCTGAAAAGTCTTGTCCTCAGTTTGGGAAGAAATTTGAAACTGAGTGCGAGACCCTGGCCCACTGCCTCCAGGACCCACTTGTCTGTGGTGATGGATTCCCAACCCTGGAGATAGTGGGCCAGCCTGCTTCCTACTGGGAGTGGGGGAGGCGACCCTGGCAGACCTCTCAAGGAGTCTGCTTGGCCTGCGTGGCTTGTTGAATGCTGGGGCCAGCCCAGCTGCTGCCCCTTCTGCCTCTGCCTCTGAAGTACCCCCTCTGTGGCTGGTAGGCTAGCAATGCCTGAGCCTGAAAGAAGGGCCTGTAGTGGGTTTTACCCCTACCCCCTTTTCCCTGGTACTTCTGTGGTGTTGCTGCCTTTTCTTTAGCAGCAGCACTCTTGTAAGCCACTTTGTACTCTTCCATCTTCTTCATGTAAGCCTTTGTTTGCTCACCAAAGAGGGATGTAGGCTCGCAGGGGAAGTCCAGCGCCTTTATCTGCATGTCCTGTGACAAATTAGTGGCTCTTAACCAGGCAAATCTCTTCAGAGACGCTGAGGTTGCCATTTGCCTGGCAGCAATGTCATTTGCATCCACAGCCATCTGAAACTGGCATTTGGAAGCTTTTATGCCCCTTTTTGCTGCTTCAGACAAGTCTGAGGCCATGGGTCCTGGGCAAGCGTTAGCTATTTCTAAGACAGCGTTCCAGAGACTCTTCTGGTATCTGGATACGTAGGCCTTGTAGGTTGCTTGTCTGATATCTAGAGAAGCACCCAAAGAAGACTTCTTAGCCATGGAGTCCATCTTCCTTGAGTCCTTTTCTGGCATATGTGATGAAAGGGGAATCCCTGCTTTATCACATGCAGCAGCCTGCACCAGCCCTTCATGGCTGGGGTGCCCAAAAAGGAATTCTGCTCCTGACTTAGTTGCCCAGTACTTTCTAGTCATTCTCTTGTCCACTAGGGGATAGAAATGGGTGTCTGCAAAGTTTTGGAAGCCTGTCTCTTCAGAGACCTGTGGATGGGCAACAACAGCCTTTTTGTTGCTGGTACATCTATCATTTCCATAAAATCTGGTTCCTCTTCCTCCTCCGTAGATTCCTGGGTGGAGAGGTCCAGAGTCTGTGCCACTTGCTTCATAAAAGCAAAATAGGATGTAAAGTCCTCAGCTCCCTTCTCAGGGGAGTCAGGACAGTAGGAGTCAGGTGAAACCTCTGGTCCAAGAGGTTCCCCATAATCTTCATCCTCATTGTCCTCATCCTCCCCTTCCACATAAACCTTAGCAAATCTTCAAGTGAACCAAGAACCAAGGAGGAACCCAGGTCCTGAACCGAGGATTGTGAACCGGGATGCTGAACTGGAACCACAGTACCAGTTTGCAGCACCTGAAGAATGTTTATAGCATTCGCTATAGCTCCGGCAGTTGGAACCAATGGAATCATCAGTTGCGGTTCCTTAACTGAGTGCTTTTCCTTTTTCTTCCTTTTAGCAGAACCTGATGGTTCAGAGTCAGTTTTTGCAGTTCTCGTTTTTCCACAAGGAACCTTCACCCTGGTCAGAGGGTTATTCAACCGGTTCCTTCGGTTTCTCCTTTTGAGAGGAGGAAGATCTGTCCGCAGCTGGGTCAGCAGCCTGCTCTGGCATTTTTTCCTTTAGTTGGTTCAAGCGCCTATCAAGCGTCGAGTGAGAAATATTCTTAGAGATTTCACAATCTGCCTGAAGGTGTTCAAACCCCAGACAGACAACACAAACCAAGTGAGGATCAGCTTTAGCAAATAGTTCCCCACACTGTAAAATGCTGAAAACCCGTTGGGCCAGTTCATTTTTTGGGAAGTGACATAACCAACAAAAACCCTAAAAAAATGGACTTAAGTGGGCCCACCACAAAAGAATATGTTTCAACTTTTTTTTTTTTTTGCGGTCAGTTTAGTGACCAATGAGAGAACTGAGAATTACCACGGTTTCTCCCAAAGTAAAGAAACTGGGCCCAAAGGTTTAAAAATAGAAATAAAACTTTTAAAAATACAATTAAAAGTTTGGTTTCCTCCCGGTTAAACAAACTGAGAAGAAACCGAAAAACTTACCGGATAAACACTAAATCCATACTAATCTACCTGTCAACTCAAGGACAGTGCTTTAAAAACTAACAGAAATAACATTTTACTTCAAAAAATTGAGAAAATAAAATCCTCAAGAAAGAGGAAGGAGGGCTGTCTGAGGCGTCTGTACTAGGCAAGTCAGAGTAAAGAATCTGACGGTTGTAGAATCTTTACCAGGGATAGTAGTTTGAAAACCAAGCTCGAGCCTAACATTCCATGATTAGCATAGGTTCTATTAACCATTTTAGCTCTGGGGCAGTCTTAAGGTGAGACCATACTGCAGAAGTCAGAAGACAGTAAGATTTCCTGGGATTTGAAGGCTGTGATGCTTAAGAGTACCACTGTCACGTGGTATACATTGTTAAGGAACTCACACTGAGGCAATGTTACAAGGGTGTCCCAACAATAGTTTGACTAGTATAAGAGTACATACCACTTACAGGACAGCCTAAATATGGTGAGTTATTATTTCAGTGAGGGAATACTATACAAACACCTGTATTCTACAAAAATGTACAGTAAGACTACTTCAGGGTGGGCATCTACCGTATATTAACAAAGAAAACTAGAACCTATTTACAGACTGGCATATAAAGTGGATGGGCCTTGCAATTACCTCCTCTTTGTGTCCTATACCAATATGGACAGATGTAATCACAGGATATGATATCTAGCCTCTAAGGTTCTTACAGGAGGTCAGGTCTCAAGTTGTGCACCTGAAGATCTGGGCTACTTTCAGACCACCCCTCTTGGGGTGGGGGGAAGGGTTCCTGGGGTATTTTCAGCTTCATTAAAGTGGCACTGGAAAGGGGCCCATATGCCCCAGAAATAAGGCAGAGGTACCCAAGGCAAGGTGGCTCATCCTCTCGAACTTTGCAAGATGAGAGAGGTTAGCAATGAGTTCTGCTTGAGAGGGGATCTCAGTGTTCTCCAGCAACAGAGCAAAAGTCTTTTGGCTTCCAAACAGACCACTTTATGCCAATTTCTGCTACTTTAGATTGAGAACTGGGAAAGATTTGAGGGATCCCAAGAGGGCTACTTTCAGAGAGAGTGTGATTTTGCAGGACAGAGTAGCATTAATATCGAAGCTTTTACAAGCCAAGCTTTTTCTTGAAGTTCTAAGGATTCCATGCCTTAAACTTGACGTGGGATGGGAGCAGTTGAAATGTATGACCACCCTGAAAGAATACACATGAAAACCTGGTTCCAGGCTGTTTCAGGTTTTCAAGGGGGAGAGCAGCAGATGATATTATAGTTTGAGGTAATGGATCCAGACAGAGTGCTGTAAAGGATGTACAGTATTCACGCAGTTCCATCTTCCCACACCAACATTACTAGACACATCTGGAAAGCCCCTCTGCAGTTTTACCCCACCCCCGTAGGTTCACTTTTCTCCTCACACCAGGCTTGAACATAAGAACAAGGGACCCTCTCAGAGAAGCCAACTGGTAACTAGAGCAAAGCAGACCTAGCAAAATACCACCATGCTTTCTTGTCTCTGTCTTCTGCTGAGAGTTTCACCTACCTACCTATGTAAGAAAATCTTGCAACACCAGTTCTTTGATGGGACAACAATATGGTGTGGGGACACATCAGATTGTCTCTGTCATCTCACTGAGCGATAACTCACCCCAGACTCTTAGCTCCGGTATGAATCACCACCCTGCTCAATTCGTCCCCAGATGAGATTGTTTTATAATTTATAATATTTACACTGGGGGTGAATTGTCCAGGGGCAAATTGAGCAGGGTGCTGATTCACACAGGCGCTAAGAGTCTGGGGCAAGTTGCCTCACAGTGACATGTCCAGCAAGAGTTACATGTAGTTGGATGTCGCACAAAATGTCATGCCACTTCTATCCCACCAAAGGTGGCACTGCTACAGTCGGACCTCCCATTGGGAGTTCTAGTACATTGCCTCCATAGCTCTAACTAGACAATAAAGGCTCAGTTAAAGGAGTAAGGCTTGAGGCACGAAGATGGGTATACTACATAATACTGCAGTTTGTCTCTCTCAGCATCCCTAGGTTGAGGCTTTGAATTAGAAGTTACGTAATTAGTAAAACTCAATTTTAAAACTAACAAAGTGAAATATACACATGGGGCTGGATTTTCAAAGCCCTTAGATTGGCACAAGGTGCTTGCATCCAGCATGTTGGACTCAACAAGCACCTTGCACCAAGGGTAAGGCCCCGAGCTATTTTACAAAGCAGCCTGCATCAATCAGCAGGCTGCTTCCACCAAGTGTGCTAATGCCAGCCTTGCACCATCTCTGAATACTCAAGGTCCAATCCTGGTACTAGCCCACTCCATCCTGTCCAAAGCTGCATATACAAAATGCTGTTTTAAGCTGATCACTTGTACTTACTTAGGTTGTTTTACGCAATTCAACTAGACATGAAAGTCCCAGATGATGAAATTAACTTTGCTGTCATGCACACTGCGTTGCACTTTACGTTTGTAACTAGTGCTTCTTGTATTTTCTCTGTTTAGCTCTCAATGTACACCTTGTACTGGGTCACACCTGGAAACGAGTCTCGGCTCAGTATGCCTTTCCAGGTCACCAATTTTAAATAAAATAAATAAAATAATAATAAACAAAAGTGGCTGCGGCATGGTACTAGGAGTCTTGCAGCAGTCCCTGGCCACCACAACCCAGAATTTGCAATTTTCAAAGCTCTCCCCAGGGACAAAGTGCTAAATGCTGTTAGACCAGCTGAGGGCTGGTCTAACGGTACTTAGACATCCCTTGGGAGAGATGTCCAGTGTGTGCCAGCCTGCCCCGACCTGCCCCACACAGCACAAAGTACACAATATAGTCATATTGCAGCTACCCCTGGTGATCTAGTGCCACCCTCCCCACCCTGATCTACTCCTTAGAAACATACAATTTGATGGCAGATAAGGACCGCTTGGCCCACCTAGTCTGCCCATTTCCCTACCTAATGGATGAACTTCAGATCCTAGTTAACCAACAGCCTACTTCCTCCTACCCCCCACTAGAATAGCCTTATGTCTGTCCCATGCATTCCTGAATTCCCCCACTGTTTTTGACTCCACGACCTCCTCAGGAAGGCTGTTCCATGCATCATAATCCTCTCCGTGAAAAAATACTTCCTCACATTACCTCTGAGCCGTCCCCTCTCTATTTTCAAATTGGGCCCCCTTGTTCTTGCACATCTCTTTTTCTGAATGATGCTACCCTCTTGGACTTTGTTGATTCCCTTGAGGTACTTGAAAGTTTCTATCATGTCCCCTCTCTCCCTCCTTTCCTTGAAGGTATACATATTTACCCCAACCCGTCCTGATCTACCCCTTCACTGACAATTGAGGATAATATACTCCCTGGTGATCTAGTGGCCTCCCCACCCCAGCAGGTAGTACCCACCATCATGCTCCCCCCCCAACTACACCCCAGATTCGGCGACCAGCACAGCCCTCCACCACAGCACCATGGCGGCCCGCTGAATGAACTGTCAGAGTGCATACTGTATACAGTACACACTCTGCCAGTTAATTCAGTGGCTGCCATGGTGGTGTGTGGAGGGCTGTGCCAATCACCGAATCTGGAGGCGGATGGGGGGGTGATCGGTACTGCCTGCTGAGGTGGGGTGGGGGACCACTAGATCACCAGGGTATATTATCCTAATTGTCAGTGATAGGGTAGATCAGGCAGGCTGGGAGGGCACTAGATCACCAGGGGGTATATTAGAGTGACAGGGTAGATCAGGGCAGGGAGGGCTTTAGGGATACTCCTGGGATACCGGGTACCCTACTGCAGATCAGGACAAGGTGGTGGGGGGGGGCACAGGCCATTACAATGCCCCCATCCAAGGGTGCAGCTCTCACCCCATCTGCCCCGCAGCCACTGCGGCATTTCGAGTGGGTACACCATCTCTTTGGCACACTGCCACTATTGCTGCAAGCTGTGAGACTTAGTCGCTGGGGCCCTGTCCATTGGAAGACTGGGCGCAGGGTCCCAGACGCACCGGCACTTGGTGCAAGCTGCCATTGTCACAGCTTGCATTGGGGCTTTGAAAATCCTGCCCATGTTCTCCAAGCATGGTCTTAAAGAGCAGGTTTTTAGTATGAAGTTTTCTCCCCTCTCCAACATATTCGGCAGCTTACCTGCTAGTAAAGCCATTCATCCATAATGCTCCATTTTTGGCATGCTGTATTTTTAGTAATGACACTTATAAAAAAGCTCCGTGGAGCTGGTATTCAAAATGCTCACATTTCTGTACCTGGAGCCGCGCCCCCACGCTTGCACGTTTTGTGATGTCAGTACAAGAACGGCATGAGGGTGCACTCCATAGACTATAATGGGGGCACTTTTTACAAGCTTTTCTATACTTTTAAGTGCTGATTTTGAGAAAGGAACTAACAACGTCCTTGTTAGTTAAGTGGCGGTCTTCCCTTCTCAGATTCAGCGTCCGGCTCCACAGAGCTTTTTTACGAGTGTTATTACTAAAAATACAGTGTGCCAAAAATGGAACTTTATGGATGAATGGCTTAACTGACAGGTAAGCTGCCATATATGTTGGGGGGGGGACACTTCATACTAAAAACCTGCTCTTTGAGATTAAGCATATGGTACACTGCTATTATTGTAAGCTGTATTCTTAGCATTCTGAACTCCCCATCACTTTAAATGTTATTGTTAGGGAGAGTGTTAGGGTAAGTGTATCACTTGGCTGCCTAGCACCCTAGCACCAATCAGGTAATAGCAGTATGGTATTTATTTCCCACAGGGTCAAGGGATCCTGAGGCATGAGTGACCCCACGACATGAGGACCATGAAGCAATAGGTCAGCATTTGCAGGGGTGTCTGCAGGAAAGTCCACAGTTCTGCAGGAGTCTTTGCTCAACTGGGACTCTGCAAAGGGCAATACACTGGTTTCTCCCACCAAGGAAGGTTCCTAGGTCATTCTTATTGTTGTCGGCTACAAGTCAGGTCAACCTAGAACTTAATGTGTGAGTGTACTAGACTGGGCTTCTCAAGCTGTAGGCTAGGTGGAGCAGGATTAAAGTAGGAGGTTAAAAACAGTGTTCTTAATTTACAGGACTCCTAGAAAAGACTATCTAGTGTGCCCTGTTGTAGTCCTTACTGGAGCGGGCAGGGCTAGGGCACAAGTACTTAAACAAAGGACTAGGGTAGACTACAGGGAAGGTAAAGGTCACCTAATGTGGCTGAAAGTCTACTTTCTATCTAGGGAATAGCTTAAGGGAAGATGGGGGGACACATTTGGAGAGAATGGGAATGGGAATGGGAAGCATCTGTGGGTTGTAGGATAATCTTGGTTTGGGCCGCTCTGGCATCACAGTTTCTACCTTCACTGTAGGAAGCTCCATGCCCTCACTTTCACATGCAGACTACAAGAGCTGAAATATGCTACTTGAAAACCAGAGTTGACTGAGCAGTAGGATAAGTACATGAGCCACTCACCCTGAGGACACCTCAGCCAAACAGGGAGAATTGAATGGTAGTGGGTTGGACAACAGGAGGGTAGGGAAGGAAAGACAAGAGTGGAGCCAGGGGTACCTACTATGAAACAATTTCTGCCACTGGAAACACAGGTTCAGCCTAATCTCTGTGCTAGGCAGGCTTGGGGTGCTGCACCTGAGGGGCCGGAATTGACAGCTGTAGGTGAGCATGGTCAGAGGGGGGCCATAAGAGGGGCAGCAGGAGGGTCCAAGTGATAGTGGCAGGGGACTCCATAGTGCATGGGAAGGAGTGGATGGTGTGTTTCACAGACTAGGTACCAGGGATGGTTCAATGTAGCACCAGAAGCAAATAGTTGGTGCACAGAAAAAGAAGACTCCATGAAGTCAAAAAATGCTGCCAAGTGCCCCTGACAAAGAGTCCGCAAGGGCTCGAAGTGCTGGGGTACCTGTGTTCAGCCATAGTTTGTCTGTGCACTTCATTAAAACACTTGGCAGCATTTTTTGACTTCATGGAGTGTTCTTTTTCTGCGCACTGACTATTTGCTTCTGGTGTTGGTATTTTCCATGATGCAGCATAATTGAACACCAAAATGCATGAGCACCACAGGTTTTTTTCTTTTATGGTTCACTGTAACCCTGGGGCCATAGCTTCCAAACTCAGATCAAAGCCAGTGGACCTCATCAGGAAGGAGGAAGGAAGGGAAACTAAACATGTTGATGCAGTTAGGTACAAATGACCTGGCAAGGACAAGGATTGAAATGGTACAGGAGAGTTTCTACACTCTAGACAGATCCCTGAAGGAATGAGAAAGCTAAGTAGCCTTCTTTAATATTCCACCAAGGCCACTCGTGGAAGAGAAATGGCAGTATAGGATTTTTTTTAAATTTATGCATGACTAATAGGATAGTGCAGAGAGAAGGGATTTCAGTACATGGGGACTGGGGGCTCTGATGGAGGTTTTGAGGCTTTTTAAGAGGGATGGGTTGCACCCCAATGGGGAGGGCACCTGGGGACTAGGACAAAGGTTTGCAGAACACATCAATTCCTAGTTAAACTAGATAAGGGAGCAGTAGTGTAGATGAGGCTTTGCACAGTGGCACAAACAAAGGGGTGGGGGCTAAGCGGGTCTCCCCTGACACAGATAAGAGTAATTTAGAGTGTGAGCAATCAGAGAGGAATGAGCGTCATGGAGGGAAAACACAAAGGGACAGGAGACATAAATTTAGGAATATAGGAAGTTAATAGCACCACAGGTGGTGTAGTTAGAGCAGGGGAAGTGGGGGCCCTGTTGACAGACTGATCTTGCACAAAATGGTGATTCAGTAAGCTGTGGACACACTGCGTCCCGACTCCACTCCTGATATTCAGTTGAACATACCTCTCAACTGCTATGAACTTTGCATAGTGCTATGATTTTTACACTCAAATTTACCCTGGCTCTGCAAAGGTTAACTGATGTTCTTAATAAAGTTAGAGCAATTCCTGGACATACAAACTATTAAATCCTTGAACTAACTTGATAGAAACATTCATTGATGCTAAATATATGGGGCCCACTATTTGTAGACATATTATTCTTTAAAATAAGAAAGTACTACACATTCTGGCCCTTTGCTGTGAATTTTGAAGGCCAGTGCTATGATTTTTAATGCCAAGAGGTTGAGAGCTATGCAGCAGAATATCAACAAAACAAGCAGGACAGTAAGATATTATAGAAGGAATAAACAGTAGCTAAACTCTGGCTGTCATTATCTACTAGCTATGGGAAACAATAAAGATGTGAAAGAATGTGTACGGGCTAGAGAAGTGGAAAAATATATGGCTCCTAAACAAGACCCGGTGTTTCAAAAAAGTAAAAACACCTTTCCGTATAAAGCTACAGCCAGCAGGCAAAAAAAGACAGCCAACGTTATCACAAGATGGCTTTGCAACTTACCAAGGATGATTCTACCTCGGAGAGTGAAGAAACAGATTCCTCTACCGTAGATACATTGGTTAATCCTGAAGAGCAAATTGCCAGTGCTTTAAATCCACACCTCCCAGCGGCTTCCGGGTTTTTGGAAACTGACAAAAATGTAGAAATATACAAAGAAACCCCCTCTTTCCCCAGGCTCCCAAAAGGATCTACCAATGGTTAAGAAAAAAGGAAGAAAACCAGCGGTGCCTGCAACAGACACCAAAGGCATTGTGAAATATTTTCCTAATGAAATTACAATAAATTGTAAAACTAGTAGAATGGCAGAAGAGCTGAATAGAACACAGCTGACATGTAAAGTTAATTCCACAACTAGAAAGGGGGTAACATCTACAGGGAAACTGCAGGAGTTTGAGAATAAATCTGGCCTCCACACGTCAAGCTATGGGTCTAGTGAAAGAATGCCAATGGGGGATACAATCGAGCTCACAAGTCAGTTTAAAGAGTAAAAGTATTACACAGAAACCGAGTGAAACAAGCATTTGTCAATGCCGAATGTTGGCTTGCTGGCATTGGCATTGGTAGTGCAGGAGTTAGACAGATGCATCATAGGAATGGCAGTGAAGAATTGAACTGATGCCAACCCACCCCCACCCTGCAGAGAGTGACAAGCATTAGGGTGTTCCTTTGGGTGTTTGGTAGTGCAGTGCGGGAAAACATGTCGGGCAGGATGTGAGAAATGACAGCTGCACAGTTCATAAGGAGGTGTAAAAATGCCAGTGTTGAAAATGTGGCATGTAAATATACAAAATTCTTGAAGCTACCAGGGTGTGTGGGAAATATGTAATGCTGCGCTTGCAACACTGCCATTTATGGCGTTCGGCACAAATTTTCAACATACACATTTTAGCACCTCTGCTCATGTACAGTGTCACTGTTATTTCCTCAAAGTGTCCCAAGAAGTGATTTAGCAGGGCGACCACGCTAATCTGGAAGTGCGAAAACACATTTTGGGCACGATATGTCAAATGACGGCTGTACTGTTCATCAAGAGGTGTGGAAAAATGGCAATGGTGAAAATCCAGACTGAAAATAACACAAATGCACGACGGTACGAGCGTGCATGCAATCTGCCAACGCATGCTCGTAACAGTTATTTTATGGAGTATCATCACTAAATTTTCAACATAGGCATTTTAGGTCCTCTGCTCATGAACTGTGTCACTGTCATTTTCATAATCTGGCCCAAACACTGATTTCCCACAGCAACTGCGCTATTGTGCGCCGGAAGTGTGGAAACACATTTCGGGCAGGATGTGGAAAATGACAGCTGTACTGCTCACAAGGAGGTGTACAAAAATGATAATGCTGAAAATCCGGCAGTAAAATATTGTGAATCACGTGAAAAGGTTATGAGCCCTGCGTAGCAACTGCTAGCATGCTTTCGTAAAACAGGCATTGTAAGATTTTTCCACGAATTTGGAACTTAAGGCTTTTAAGAGGGCACCTCATGAACACCACCACTGTCATTTCGTTAATGGGCCCTGAAAGGTGATTTCGCGCAGTGACTGCGAAATCACCTTTCAAGGCCGATAAATGCCATGACAGTGACAGAATTCATGAGGAGGGGCCCCAAAAACCCCATGTTGAAAATTTGGTGCAAAAATTCCAAAAAATGCCTGAGATATGCAACAAAGTTGAAAAAACCCTATCTAGCCCATTACACAGCTTACCAGCATTTCCTCAGTTCACGGTCGGCTTTGAAGAGTGCAGACGTGTTCCCGGTCCACCGAAGATCGTCGCACGGACTCGGAGGTAAGTATGGGGTAAGAGGTGTGTGGGAAGGCAGGGTGTCAGTGGGTGGAGTGCGGGTTGTGGGAGGGGCAGGGAGAAGTGCCGTGAGACCGTTTTTAATTTGCAGGTTTAAAAAAAAAAAAAGACAACGCGGGACATTTGCCACACTGGGGTGGGCTTCCAGAGTGGCAGAAGAATGGCTGGGGGAGGCGTGGAGCCGATGGGAGATTGGGCACCCCCGTCAGCCATGGCATCAGTTGCCAGCACCCTGTACTCAGGGGGGGGGACAGTGGAGCCGACGGGGGATTGGGCACCCCCGTCGGCCATGACATCAGTTGCCACGCTGGGGTGGGCTCCCAGCGTGGCACCTACTGAGAGCGGCACATGGTAAAGTGGACATAACTTCTAAACAAAGTGACTCTGCATGGCGAGCTTGTCTCTGATTGCAGCGGCACTTTGTTTGAAGTTTATCCACTTAATAATATTAGTGTCAGCGTAGCATGCTGGCTTATTGGGAAATGAGGGACGCACCTACTGATGCGTGCCCTGCATTCAACCAACAGCAACCACGCCGCCAAAGCTGCACTCTCCCAGTATGTTGACTGCCGTGCAAGTGCGGCAAGCCAACGTAAAAAATGACAAAACAAATTTGGAAAAGGGTTTGGAAGAACAAGAACTAGATAACAACAAAAGAGATTAAATGTAAAGGAAGTAACAATGGAAGAGAACAAGATAGACGGTAATGGGCAGACTGTGAAAGAAAAACCACGTATAGAAATGACAACGTGGAAGGAGCTACGTAAGCATTACTGCCCGACGAAGGAGGCTTCTACTGGGGAATTAATGCATGGTTGGGGGGGTTGTGGCACAAGGCCTTGGCAGGTGCCTACAACCACCCAATCATGCATTAATTCCCCAGTAGATGCTGACTCCAGAGGGCATTAATGCATTTGTAACATGGGAATAATAATAATAATATAATAATAATAAACTTTATTTATTTAGTGCCTTTCAAGTGACAAGGCGCTGTACAAATGAATCATAAAATCAAAATATACATATAAAAACAACAGTTAATAATGGTATCAATCCACAAAAGCCTTGTTCCATAACAGAGTCTTAAAATCCCGCTTAAAGGCCTCCACAGTCATGCATTCTCTAAGCCAGTGAGGCAGAGAGTTCCAGAGGGTTGGGGCCGTGATCCCAAAGGCCCTAGCCCCAGAAGACTTCAATATAACCCTCGGAACCTCTAGCAACCCCTTGTCGGCTGAACGGAGCTGTCGCATGGAGTGGTAAGGAATCAGAAGCTCTTTCAAGTAGTCAGGACCGAGTCCATGCAGGGCTTTAAAGGTCAAAAGACCTACTTTAAAGGTGATCCGCCACTGTATAGGCAGCCAGTGCAGATCGCGCAGGACAGGGGTAATATGTGTCCTTCTAGTTACCCCTGTCATTAATCTTGCTGCAGCGTTCTGCACTAACTGCAAGCGGCGGATATCAACCCCAGGAAGCCCCAAGTAAAGGGAGTTGCAATAGTCAAGGCGAGATGTCACGAAGGTATGGACCAACATGGGCAAATCGCTGGACGGAACAAGGTGTTTCACCCTGGCTATGTTCCTAAGATGATAGAATGTGGACTTGATGACTGCTGACACCTGATGACGAAGAGTCAGCCCGTCATCAAGTACCACTCCAAGGTTACGCACCTGTTTAGAGGTAGGGATCAGATCCCCCCCCCCCCAGCAATATGCCAGAGAGCTGATTAGACCCCAACCCCCCGACCCAGGTCCACGACCAAAACCTCAGTCTTACCTGCGTTCAGCTTTAACCAGCTCAAATTCATCCAGTCCTGGATTTCAGCGAGGCAGCTGTTAAATACAGAGAGAGCACTAACCTGGTCGGGGCCGAAAGAAAGGTAGAGCTGGGTATCATCAGCATAGCAGTGAAACCTCAGCCCATACCTTCTTACAATGTCTCCGAGGGGCAGCATGTACACTGCAAACAACATGGGGGAAAGCACCGAACCCTGGGGGACACTACATTGCAGAGGGAAAGAATCAGAGGAAAAAATCCCCAACACCACTCTCTGTGTTCTCCCGGATAGAAAAGATGAAAACCATCTGAGCACTGTACAAGACAGTCCAGAGATGGACTCCAGACATTCGAGTAAAACCCCATGATCTACAGTGTCAAAGGCTGAAGAGAGATCAAGAAGGACCAAGATAGAATGGTTCCTCTGATCTCTCGCCATCAGAGATCATTGAGCACCGAACCAGAGCAGTCTCGGTACTATGCCTCTACAGAAACCAGACTGGAGAGGTTCATAGATATTATGGATGGTCAAATGGTCCTCCAGCTGGTTTGCCTACCTTCTCAATAACCTTCCAATAAAGGAAGGTTAGAGATCGATCTGTAGTTGGAAAAACATCTGGGTCCAAAGAACCTTCTTCAAAAGGGAGTCACCACAGCTTCCTTTAGGGAGCTTGGGAACTCACCAATTCAAGGAGCACCAGATTATTTGAACCAGAAAGGGGCCGATGATCTCAACACAACCCAGGATTAGGGAGGTAGGGCCCGGATCTAAACTACAGCACATAGGGCGCATCACCGGACGATCCGCATAATATCATTGAAAGTCGGCAGGTCAAAGGAACACCAGGAGACAGAGGATTCCGCGACCAAACGCCGACCAGAAGCTTCCCCCTTAGAGTGTGCTGGACGGATCTTGGATCTGATGTCGGCAACCTTACTCGCAAAGAATTGAGTGATCTCATCACACTCTTTTTGTGAAAAAGCTCGACGGAGCTGGAGACAGGCTGGGTTGCACAGCCTGTCCACAGTTCTGAAGAGCTGAGCCAGTCGATTCTGAGTGACAGAGATCTCCCTGGACAGGAATTCTGCCTTCTTATGGGAGATCTCTGATTGGTAGAGCCGGTAATGCTCCTCCAAACTAAGGTGGTCAGCATCCAGAGCAGATTTCCTCCAACGACGCTCTAACCGTCGTCCCACACATCACAACTCCCTCAAGAACCCATCAAACCATGGGGCCCGAGGGTGAAGCGAGAGAGGACGAACACGGACAGGAGCAATTGAGTCCAGGGCCAAGGAAATGGCCTGGTTATAGGCCACAACCATAGCCTCTGGACCCAAGCTGGCAATCAGAAACTCTGAGAGGTTCAACACCGCCATCAGGTCTTCAGGGCTCACATCCCGTAAAGGGCGGTATCGAATCATCTCCACATGGGCAGACCTACGAAGGGGAGCAATGAAATTGAAGCTCACGGTGTAGTGATCGGACCAACTGACAGGTTCCACCACCAAATCAGAAGCCTCAATCCCCAGGAGAAAAACTAATTCCAAGGAGTGACCGTGATTATGTGTGGCCGAGGAAACAATCTGTGTAAGGCCCAGTGATGTCATCAACTGGAGGAAGTGCTGACCAAAGGCAGAAAGTTTGTCATTGACCCAAGCATTGAAGTCGCCCAGAACCATCAGTCTGGGCAACTCCAATGCCATATCAGCGACGAAATCTGCCACTTCCTGCAGGAAACGTCTCTCGTCTCCTGGTGGACGGTAGACGAGAGCTATCCTGCAACCCACACCGGCCACAACAGTACACTCAAAGGATTCAGCCTCCTCAACTGGCACACTCGTGAGCTCCAAACTGGTCTTAAAACAGACCGCTACTCCCCCCCCACCACCCGCGATCCAATCTCGGGCAGTGAATCACCGAGTACCCAGCTGGAACAGTCGCCTCTAAAATAGGGTCGGCATTTCCATCCAGCCAGGTCTCGGTGATGCAAGCCAGATCTGCTGTCTCAACAAAATCAGAAATAATAGCTGATTTGTTTTTGACAGATCTGGTGTTGCACAACACCACTCGAGCTGGACAGGGATCCAAGGCCGTCCCAACAACTTGCCCATCCAAATAGGAGGAACCCTTGGGTATGGAGACAAAGCATGGAAACTCACGTTCCGGGCTCCATTTCGCCCCAGGGCGTCTTCTGAGCTTAACCACCCCAATGTGGGAGGTCCGTTCATTCGCCCTACCGCTCCACGACCTCCACCGTGCCCACCCCCCCCCTACGAACAATACCAAGCACCCAACAGAGCTGGTAGATGGAGAATGGGAGGGGAGGAGGACAAAAAGGGCGGAGGGCGTGGAGGTCAGAGGACGAATAATGCATGACCGGGATGCCTAAACAACACATAATAAAGCAGGGGAGACAAACTAACTACAAGCAAGTAAAAAAAATATATATATATAAACAGGTTATTAAAAAAGAAATCCCAGAATATAGGGACAGGGAGGCCCTCTCACTGCACCCACTGTCCCTTATATACCGAAACTACCAATAAATATAATGTTGAAAAAAAGTCCAAACATGTAAGGACAAAATAATAGCAATAACCCAAAATAATAACACTCAAACAATTTAAAACAGCTACAACACTAAATTAAATAAATTATTATTGTCCAATATAGTTACTGTCCAGTATATTTTTATATAGGTTGCCTCAAAAAAGGTCCTTTAACAGTTGGTGAGACATAGGGTAGCTCTCACCTAACCCTCATCAAGACAAAAGTCCGAAAGAAATGTGGCACTCTCACTGCCACAAATACTAAATTTAAAGTTGCAATAAGTCTTTATTTCCACCGGGCCTCTCTCACTGCCTCCAGAATAGAAAAATATATAGCTACAGTACCTGAGGACGGTTTGGTCTGGAGCAAAATGGAGGAGCAGCAACCTTTGAAGATCAAGTCAGTCCAGCACAAGGAAGGGCCACTGTAGCCAGCCAGACCAGTCTGCCGTCCGCTGTTTTTATCTGACAATTCGGTCAAAAGATCGATTTCACAACTGAGTTCACAGCTCCAATAAGTTCTCCCTAAGCATAGCTTCAAGCAGCAGCTCTGACGGCAGCCAACCACCCAATGTCAGGGCCCTGGAAAAAGAGACACCCCACTCAGCCCACCAAAGCCACCCAGTAAAAACTAGGAGGCCAAAGAGAGCACAGGAGGAAAATTTTCCACCAGACTTCCAGCTGGTAGCCTCTTATCCCCCCAGGAAGTCCCAAAAACCAGGATCCCACCACCGTAGCCAGCTAAACCGGTCAGCAGTCCACTGTTTCCGACTAGTAGTTCAGCCGAAAGACAGTTCCACATCCGAAGTCACAGCTCCCGCAGATTCTCACGGGCAAGACTTCGAATAACAGCTCAGACGGCACCAGGGAAAACCACCGACTGTCCTAGGAGACCCAAGAGTCCAAATCCACTTTAGAGCCAGCTCCAGGGGGAAAAGCCACCAACCACCTCAAACCCCGGCAAACAGTCACAGAACTGCTCGAGGTATGAACTCCCAGCGTATGCAAACCACCCCAGATACCGACAACAGGTACGGCAAAAGTCGGCAACCAACAATAGTATACAACATACAGACGCAGCGATCGAATAACGAGTAACTAAACAAACTTGAGCAGGCTGCAGCTATAACAATGGAAGTAGCCGTTATAATGATTAAAACGGTCAAATTAAAAAACGTAACGGCCGAAACAAATAACAATAGAAATAACCGTAAAAACAAAATAATAAAAATGAACAAGGATTCAGAAAATTACTCCGTTCGTGCGGCCATCATAGAACTAGTGTAGACTAGCATAACAGCAGACCCAGCTCGGCCGCCATATTGCCCCTGCATCTGCCACTTGCGTTGTTGTTGTTTCCGTTTTTACAGTTCTGTTCACTGGAACTGTTCAGCTTTGTGTCAGTGCGGTGAGATCCTGCGTTTTTGCCGTGATGTGAGTTCTGTTTGCTGCTGTGACAGGTAGTGGTCCTAGATCCTGACCCAGTGACCCCATGATTAATGGTTGGAGTGGGCATTACCAGTGATTAATGACCTCTCCAATTTTGATCATGTGGTGCATTTTGTCTAATGACGTTGCCTTATTTCGGGTTTCTCTTTTTTGCCGTGTTACAACCTAAATCAGGGCGCTCTAGATTTGGGTACATTAGAGCATGACCAGCGACCTAAACATTTTGAAAGTGTTGACAGCAGAAGTCACCAAGACCAGTCAGAAGAAATTGTACCTTCAGTGAATGGAGACAATGGTGAAAATGTGATGGGGAACGCAGCGGAGTCCATTGAGGGTACAGGGACAGAGAATACATGTACAGAAATGTTAAACACTGAAAATGGGCTACAAGATAGTAACCAGAAACTCCAAACAAAACAAATGACTTCAAACCCACGGAAATCTTACTGTATTCTGACATGTGCAGTTTTGTCCTCCCATTATACTGCCCCAGAGCTGAAATGGTTACTAGAACCTATGCTAATGATGGAATGCTAGGCTCATGCTCGGTTTTCAAACCACTGTCCCTGGTAAACATTCTACAACTGTCAGATTCTTTACTCCACTTGAACAGTACAGACGCCTCAGAGAGCTCTCCTTCATCTTTCTTGAAGATTTTTATTTTCTTGTTTTTTTGAAGTAAAGTTTATTTCTGTTAATTTTTAAAGCACTGTCATTGGGTTTACAGGTAAACTAGTTAAGCTTTAGTGTCATTCCGGAAAGTTTTTTAGGTTTATTTTCAGTTTGTTTAACTGGGAGGGAATCAAACTTTTATTTAAAATTTTTAAAATTACATTTCTGTATTTTATTCTTTCCCTGGACCATTTGCTTAATTTGTTGTTTTTTTTTTTGGGAAACCGGGGTAACTCTTGGTTCTCTCAGCAGTTGTTGAACCGACTGCAAAGTAAAATAAGTAAAGCAAAATAATAAAGGTTTAAGCCTTATTCATTAGTGTG
This sequence comes from Neoceratodus forsteri, assembly GCA_016271365.2. NCBI lineage: Eukaryota > Metazoa > Chordata > Ceratodontiformes > Ceratodontidae > Neoceratodus > Neoceratodus forsteri. Next base: position 1,364,903,578 of record CM028132.1, read on the forward strand.
GATTTCTGATTCTCAGAGAACCATTTTTTTGAGTTTTTTCTGTTTTTTGTCACTAACTCAAGAAAAGAACCAGCCCAATGGGTTCTCAGCTTTGTACAGAGTGAAGTTAAAAAAAAAAACTGTAAAAGCAAACTGTTTTTTTCCTCAGTTAAAGCTTCACAGGCATTTTACTGTAACCAACCATAGGAAACACGTTCAAGAAGGCTGCTAACCCAGCTGTGAACATATCTTTCTTCCTCATTTAATTTGTGTTTTTTGCCTAGGGTTTAACCACCTGAAGGTAGATTGTGGAATTCGTAAAAGCAAAATATTTTTTTCCTCAGTCGGAGTTTAATAGGCATTTGAACCGACTGTAGGAAACGTGTTCAGAAAGGTTTTTCTGCCTAGGGTTTAACCACCTGAAGGCAGCTAGTGAAATCTATATGTAACCCCCCTGCAAATGGGGGTTCCCAAAAGTCTCTAATTGCTCAAAGCCTGGTTGGTGTTCGGCATCTAAGCCATTTAACTCTGATTGCCAGTGAGTGCTTTTAAAGCCTCCAAGTACTGTCTCTTTAAGGGCTGCCTGCTTGCAGTCATAATTAATTTGGATGGGGGGGTCTGGGTGTTTCCCTACTTGAGTCCCGCTCAAGCTGCTGACAAATCGCTCCATTTCTGCCATCACTAAATGCGCAGAGGGAGCTCAGTTGAAAGATGTAACTACTTGTGGAGAATTATGCAGAGTAGCATTGAAAATGTAGATTGTCTAACCTGCCTTTCTTGCAGCATGGACTGTTTCTGTTGTGCTCCATCATTTTGGTCCCGAACTGCCAAATTGGACCAATGGGGTTGTGAGGACTCTAAAATGGAGCCTGATAAAGTGGAGCTCATGGTGCCAGACTCTGGGAAATGTAGTTTTAGATCCTTGGCACCTTTTTGCACCAACAGGGAAAGTGTGTTGTGACTGACAGCCGAACCAGCCAATTGGACTGTGTAGATTCTGGGGAAATGCCTCGAGCTGCTGCTGGCAAGTCAGATCTGTTTGGGAGCTTGAGAGAGAAGGAGCTCCGAGTGTTCGAGCGGCCATTGCAGTGTAGTTCGCGCAGGAGAACCATGGAAGGCTTGATTCCTGGCCTACTAGCCTGTTATCTGCCCTGAGAGGGAGAAAAGGACGTTTTCGGACTAAATCCAAATTTGCAGAGAACGAAGCAAGCTGCTGATTTATAACCAGGCTCACCCTGTAGAAGTCCAAAGATTTTGCTGAAAGCGATCGGCCTGTCAGGACTCTAGATACTGAAGTGATCCCGGGTTTAGCAATGATTTTTGCGATCGGGACCAAGGAGTCACCTGCCTGGTACAGTAAACTTTTTTTTACATATGAATGTGCTATGTGCTGGAAAGGGATCGCAATCGGATCCCTCTTGCTGTAAACTGTGTGCTAATTGCTGGAAGCTGCTCACAGCTGCATCGGACTGAATCTGCTTGCCTTCACACATTGTTGGGCCCTGCCACAAAGGTTTTGTCCTGCTACCCTGCTCCCTCTGGCAATCCAGAAAGTTCATCCATCAGCCCTCCTGTGTTTAGCCTGGGTACCGTGAGTAATAATCAGGGTAACTCCCTGCAACGTTACTTAAATCAAAGTGTGTCATCTGATTGTCTTGCACTTTTCTTTCCATGAACTGAGCCCTCCGGCTCTGGATTACAAATTATTGGTGTGCATGTTGTTTTTCCATCACAGGGCCCCACCCAGCTGCAACGCTGGCCTACCCCAGGAAACTATCCTGGCTAGCCCATCTGCCTTGTTACCTGGGTACCCAGTGTGTGTGTGACAGTGTGGGGAATTCTGTACTGCATGCATAACCGTGTGATTATTATAGCGAGTAAGCTAATTAACCTGGTTGCCCCTACCCTTGTTATAGACTCCTGAATAAATCAGATCTGGTTATTTCTGCGATTTACATTGACTGTGGTGTCAGTTTATGCTGAAGGTATTGCATTGTTGCTGTTGTACTGCATCACCTTATTTTACAGGGGGTCCTCAGAGTCAAGCTGAAGGAGCCAGTCCTGGGGGTAAGTGCCAAGTACAAGTGTATGTGGTTTGCATATCTGGGGTATTGGGAAAGTCACTTTTGTGTACGGTGTGGGCCACTAGTGGGAGGTAGGGGTCACAGTGTCCCAGAGGGCTGTGGCCTGGTTAGTGTAACCCAAACCAACCCTGACCTTTGGGTGGAGGCACCCGTTTCAGAACTCAGGCCCCTTAACCTGTTAGTAGCCAAGCAGGCAGGGGTAGTAGCCCGTGGGATAGCGCCCCCAAGGGGTTACATCTTGGAGGCACCACTGGGATTAGCGTCCTCTAGTGGCCACGTGAGGAAATGACCCCGATATGTTCAGTTTGGGAAAGAAAATGGAGGAGCTGACTACACCTAAGCTAAAAATTGCCCCCCCCCATAAACTGGCGGTGCACCGAATGATGGGGTGGAGTGATGCTGAGGGGGTAGACCCCCAAAAGGCTATTCTGTTATTGGATGTCCCCCTAGGGACCAGTAATGCTGATATTGTATCCATTGTGGAGCAGATTAAGGGCGTGGGCAAGGTGGAAGTAAGGGAATGAGATGCAGATTTATTTGAACAAACTATGATAGTACTGCTCTCGTGTAGCTCCAAAATAGATCCTGAGAAGATACCCCCTGTTATTTTGCCTGAAGGTACCCAGAAGGGGTGGAGGGTCATTCATTTGCATAGTGGTCTGGCCACCCCGGGGTGTCCCCCAGTACAGATGGGTTTAAGGAAAAGCTGCTCAAATTGCTAGCGTCTGAAGGGAGAACTGCTCAAGAGCTTGTAAAGGTGCTAGACCTGTCAGAGGACCACATGCCCCTGCATTCCCCAGCCACATCCCCAGTGTTCCAGAAGAGCTCCCCAGTAGCTGCCTCCCCCATCATAATTCCCCTGATACAACTGGACTCGTACCGAAAGCTCATACTTTTCTCAGGCACAGTCCCAGTGCCTATGAGGGAAGATGATCTAGAAACATGGATGGATTATGCCACCCCCTTAGTGCAGGAATGGCAATATTCAGAGGGGGAAAAGAGGAAACGACTAATGAAGAGTTTGAGAGGTCCTGCACTGGAGGCCATCTGTTTCCTGCGAGCAACTAGCCCAGAGGCTACTGCGGCTGAATATCTCTCGGCACTGGAAGGAGTATTTGGCAGTACTGAATCGGGGGATGACCTGTTATGGAAGTTCAAGTCCGCTAAGCAGTGGAAAAACGAGAAGTTGTCTGCTTTTGTTACCGGGTTTGAGAGGGCTCTGCAGAGGGCCTATAGAAAAGGAGGAGTGCCTGCCAAAGAGCTGAACCGGGTCAGACAGGACAACAACCTCAAGTCAGCTAGATTTTCTAGTGTAATGATTTTGAAGCTCAAGTTGCAAGATAGGAGGGCAAACCCTCCCGAATACTGCTACCTGACGAAAGAAATTTGTGAGATTGAGACTGATGAAGAGGTCTGGGAGCCCTGTGCTGGGGTTGTGAACACTTGTCAGACTCCAGAGAGAAGCGATTCAGATGAGGCCCAGCAGTGGAGAGAATTGATTAAAAGAGTTGACCAAGGCAGCCAGATAACCTGATCTGTATCAGGCACCCCCAGAGCCCAAAAGTGGAGTGGGAATGCATGTTGTTTCTTCCGAGACCCAGACTGAGGATAACTTATTGGCAGAGATCCAAGAGTTGAGAGCCATGGTGGGGGAGCTGCAAAGGATTGCCCTAACCTCCAACCATAGTAGAGATTCAGAAGTTCAGGAACGTAGGCTCCAAGTCCAAGAAGGACCTCGAAGTGCCCCTGAGGTACTCCAGCAGAGAAAGGACCCCCTCACCCCTCAAAGATTCTAGAGAAACTAAGTTTTGCTATCACTGTGGGGAGGATGGGCACACCCACCCTTTCTGCCATTCGCCTGAAGATCTGAGGAGGGTCCGTGGCAGACTATTGAATTTGCTTCACCCAAATACCAACCGGCCACTGGGGGAGCTGTTCGAAAAAGTTATGCTACCAGAGCCAATGCCCGATCAACACCAAGGTCAGTGCCACCGGAGTGGTCCAAAGTGGTGGGTCTCTCCATGGAGATGACTGTAAAAGTAAATGGAGTGTCTATTAGGGCTGTACTGAACAGTGGCTCCCAAGTAACCATCATGTTCCCAGACTGGTACCAGAAGCATTTGCCTGATGTGCCATTATAGCCTCTGGAAGGACTGCATTTTATTTATTTATTTTTATTTAGCTTTTGTTGACCGGGTAAGTGCACTAGACAAATCCTGCCTATTTTCAGGCACGACCCGGGGGAGGGGTATACAGATGAATGCCAACTGACCTTGAACCAGATTAAGCTGTTGGTGGTATTTTTAGTGAATGAGAGAAATTTGGCCAGGACACCTGGGAAATTCCCCTACTCTTTTCAATAAGTGCCATGGGATCTTTAACATCCACCTGAACTACCACCAATCCAGGCAGATGGGACCTTGGTTTAACGTCTGATCCGAAAGAACGGCACCTCAGAAGTGCAGCACCCCTCTCATGCTGCACTACAGTGTCAGTACTGGGATATTAACCCAAGTGCCAGATGTGGGAACTGAACCCACAGCCCTCTGATCTCCCGGCCTCAGAGGTGAGTGTGCTACCTACTGAGCCACTGACATGTATGGGGGTTAGCTGAAAAGGCATACCCCTATTCTGGAAACATTCGAATTTGGTTGTCTTTCCCCCCTTCGGTAGCTGGAGTGGTGGAGCAAGTGGAGACCTTGGCCTTAGTGTGTCCCCCTACTAGATTGTATGATGGGGTTCTGTTTACTAATTGGGACAAATGCTCATATGTTCGGGAGGTTGGTGCAACTATGCTATGAGAGACAGGGGCAGCGGACTGGTAGAGCTGTCAGGATTCCTGCCTTGATCAAGAAGGCTTATGAGTCATGGAAGAATGCTGAAGAGGTGAAACAAGATGAACCAGTTGGGGTTGCATGGAAGAAGGATCCTGAGTCCATGAGCCTGGCACCAAATGCTCAGTGTACTTTACAAGGAGAAGTCCGATTAAGAAAGGATGTTAAGAATAAGATACTCATGCTAGATGTACCAGGCGATGGAAAATTGCCGGAAGGATTGCTGATTAAGCCCAGTATCTTACCCGCTCGGGCTCATGCCTATGCTCGATGGGTGATGGTCCAGGTTCACAATGTGTCAGACAGAGAAATTCGGGTGAATAGAGGTTGCACCCTGGCTACCGTACACTGTGCAGATACTGCAGTGTAACTCAGTAACAAGTACTTGGGGGAGAATGACATAGTGACCCCCAATTTGTTTGATTTTGGTGACCCCCCCGTTGCCAGCCAAGTGGAAGAGGAGAATCAGTGAGAAACTTGCCCAGAGAGACCAGGTGTTTTCACTAAAGGAATGGGATGTGGGATGTGTGCAAGAAGCCGAGCATCATATCTGGTTGCATGATGAGCGGCCATTCCGTGAGAGGTCTTGACGCCTGGCGCCTGCTGATATAGATGATGTGAGACAGCACCTACAGGATATGCTTGCAGCTGGTGTGATGCAAGAATCCAGAAGCCCTTATGCTTCGCCAATTGTAGTGGTGAGAAAGAAGAATGGAACAGTATGAATGTGTGTGGATTATCGGACCCTCAACAGGTGGACCATCCCTGATCAATACACCATGCCCCATATTCAGGATGCTTTAGACTGTTTGAATGGTAGCAAGTGGTTCTCAGTGTTGGATCTTCGCAGTGGGTACTACCAGATCCCCATGGCCCCAGAAGACTGTGAGAAGACAGCCTTTATATGTCCACTTGGGTTCTATGAATTTATGAGGATGCCCAAGGGATCTCGGGTGCCCCAGCCACTTTTCAAAGGTTGATGGAGCGTGCAGTGGGGGATATGAATTTATTGGAGTGCCTAGTATATCTAGATGATGTTATAGTGTTTGGGAGTTTGTTGGAGGAACATGAAAGCAGACTTTTTAAAGTATTGGATCGCCTGGAAGATTTTAGCCTCAAACTATCCATCGACAAATGCCAGTTCTTTCAGACATCAGTAAAATATGTAGGGCATATAGTGTCCACCGAGGGGATAGAGACTGATCCTAGCAAAGTTGAGACCTTGACCACCTGGCCCCAGCCCCGCAACCTAAAAGAATTACAAAGATTTCTAGGATTCTGTGGTTATTACTGGCGGTTCATTAAGGACTATTCAAGGGTGATTCGCCCACTGCTGAATCTTACCCAAGGTTACCCTCCCACTAACAAAAAATACAAGAGAGTGGCCTCCACTGAAGCCGAGAGAGTGTATTTCCATCCAAATGAGTCTTTTGGGTCACGATGGACACCTGATTGTGAAGCTGCTTATCATGAAATCATATACCAACTCACTCATGCTCCTGTCCTTGCCTATGCTGATCCTGCAAAACCCTATGTATTGCATACTGATGCTAGCCTATAAGGCTTGTGGCTCTGTTATATCAAGAACGCAAGAATGGCCTGAGACCAGTGGCCTTTGCCAGCAGAAGTCTGACCCCATCTGAAAAAAACTATCCTGTGCATAAATTGGAGTTCCTGGCGTTGAAGTGGGCCATTGTTGATCAATTCCATGAATACTTGTATGGGGTCAAGATACTGGTAAAGACAGATAATAATCCTTTGACTTATGTGCAGACTTCAGCCAAATTGGATGCCACTGGCCATAGGTGGCTTTCTTCGTTGTCTACCTATGATTACGCTGTTGAATACAGAGCAGGCCTGAATCTCGCAGATGCTGATGCCCTCTCCCGGAGGCCTGTTTCCAGAAGTGATTGGGTCAGACTGTCAGAACCTGATATTCGAGAGCTATGCCAGAAGTTTGATAAGGAGGAACAAATGTCCACGGTCACAGTAGACTGTCTAGTAGACTGCTTAGGGCCCTCTGAAAATTGTATACCTGCTGCTTACTGCCACTTTTCTGTGTTAGATATAGGTTCACTGCCTCAGTTTGATAATGACAGTCTCCAGCGGGCTCAATCCCGAGATCCTATGATCAAATCAGCACTTGAAGCCCTCTACGCAGGGAAAGATTTGTCCAAGTTGCACTCCTCTGTTTTGAAAACTGCATTATTTTATATAGAAGGCCCTAAACTGAAACTGATTAACTGATTGCTGTACAGAGAAACAGTAGACAGAGGGGGACAGGTAGACAAGCAACAATTGGTTTTGCCCACCGCTTTCGGAGACTTGGTACTGAGGTTCCTACACAGCCACATGCGGCACCTCGGTATAGACCGTACTCTTGATCTAGTGCGGTCTAGATTCTACTGGCCTAAGATGGGGGCAGAAGTTGAGCATTATATATGGATTTGCAGTCGCTGCCTGCAGAGAAAGGCTTTGCCCCAGAGGGCTGCACCCGTTGTTAACATCACCGCCAGTGCCCCCATGGAGTTGGCTTGTATTGACTTTCAGAGTTTGGAGTCTGATCAGTGGAATGTTAGTAATGTGCTGGTGGTCGCTGACCATTTTACAAGGTATGCCCAGGCATTTCCCACCAAGGACCAAAAAGCATCCACTGTGGCCAAGGTACTGGTGGAGAATTTCTTTGTTCACTATGGAGCCCCCCAGAGAATCCATTCTGACCAAGGACGAGATTTTGAGAGTCGCTTAATCAAGGAGATGCTCTCTCTCTGTGGGGAGTGGTGGGGAGTGTGGAAGTCTAGAACCACCCCTTACCACCCCAAGGGGGATCCACAGCCAGAACGTTTTAACCACACCCTGCTTGACATGCTATGCACTCTCCACCCAAAAGATAAGCCCAGATAGAGCCAGCAAATTAGCACTTTGGTACATGCTTACAACTGCACCAGAAATGATGCTACTGGGTTCTCCCCCTATCCCCTTATGTTTGGAAGAGAGGCTCGGTTGCCAGTGGCTGTTTGTTTTGGAGTCTCCCCCGATGGGGTCCAATCTGACAGCTACCTACAATACGTGCAAAAGTTAAAAGCTCAATTGAATCATGCATACCAACTGGCTCAGACCATGGCTACAAAGAGAAATTTGGCTAACAAAGAAAGGTATGACAAAAAGGTAAAGGCCCAAGAACTCCAAGCGGGAGACCGTGTATTGTTAAGAAATCTGGGACTGCATGGCAAACACAAGATTACTGACAGGTGGCACCATCTCCCACAAATAGCAGTGGGAAAACTAAATGATTTACCAGTGTATAAAGTGCGGCCTGAAAACAACTCAAGGGATGTCAGAACAATGCACTGTAACCATTTGTTGCCCATTGGACAAATAAAGATTGAATCTGAACCCTCAGAGATTGCCCCCACTGGACCAGTGACAGGGGCTGCTGCCAGACAAAGACAGAGAAAGCCTGCACCTGCAGTTACTAATTTAAGGTTTCTTTCACAGCAAACCCCCGTTGACAATGACTGTCAGTCTACTTCAGATGAAAGTGAGTATAACTATGGTTACTATCCTTCTTATGAACTAAGTCAGTTGTTTCAAGGTAATCCTCTAGTCAGTTATGGGAATGAAGCTGGGCATTCTGGACTGCCTAAGCCCCCAGCTTTGTCTTTGGAGCCAATGCTCCCCGAGAGTGAAGTGCAGAGTGTCATGTCTGAGGATATTGAGTCACTTCGTATGGCGGAACTGTTTGAATTGCCTGAGGAAGAAACAGATGAGCTGAGACCGACTGATGATATACCAGGGCAGGAAGAGTACTTTGAGTGTCATAACAGTTCACTTCCAGTGCCAGAGAGTTTTTTCAAGTGAGCAAAGTGTGGTGGAACCAGAACTTGCTGATCCAGAGGCTGACAGTGCCTCAAGTCCAGACTTTTCTGATCCAGAGGTTGACAATGCCTCAAGTCCAGACTTTTCTGTCCAGGAAAAGACTCCTCTTGCAAGTAAGAAAAGGGCAGAGAGCAAAGCCAAAGGTGTGGAGACTGTAACTGTTCCCCCCAGGAAGACTGGTCAAGCTGTAAAACCAGTAGTGCGTCTCAGCTATGATTCCCCTGGGAGGCCTGTGGATTTGCTTCTCAGTGTGGTCCATAAAGGAGTATATATGTCCCAGAGCTCACTGCCCAAACTGAGCATAAGTGCAAATTCCAGGTTAATTGTTCTGCCCTCCAGATATGGTGCCCCTGTCCTGTCTAGCCCTGAAGTAGCTGATAGGGAAGGGCCCCCTCTCTCCAGGTTTCATGTGCAGGAAGGAATAACCTGATTTCAAACTGCAATGTATGTATAATGCTGTGTAACAAGTACTGAACTGTAAAATACAGGACATGTGTATGTAACCAAGGTTTAATGTGTTGACTACTGCCTAAAAGTTATAGGTCTGACATGTTAGTGATATGGATGCATATGACGATTTGCATTTAAAGTTATTGTAAGGGTATCTACTTGACGTGGATGCCAAGTTTTTCCAGGCCAGGAAGAGTATAACCTCCTGCAAATGGGGGTTCCCAAAAGTCTTCTAAGAGCTTGTCTAATTGCTCAAAACCTGGTTGGTGTTCAGCGTCTAAGCCGTTTAACTCTGATTGCAGGTGAGTGCTTATAAAGTCTCCAAGTACTGTCTCTTTAAGGGCTGCCTGCTTGCAGTCATAATTAATTTGGATGGGGGCTGGGGGGGTGGTCGCACCTCCTGGCTACCCCAGTGTGAGTAGTGGTGCCCCACCACCATCTTTATTCACTGTTTAGTGCATATTGTGGAGCCCACGATTGACGGAATGGCCCCCCTCCAGCTCCCAAACACTCACAAATCTGGCTCTGCCATTGGATGGGGGGTCTGTGTGTTTCCCTGCTTGAGTCCCGCTCGAGCTGCTGACAAATCGCTCTGTTTCTGCCATCGCTAAATGCGCAGAGGGAGCTCAGTTTAAAGATGTAACTACTTGTGGAGAATTATGCAGAGTAGCAGTGAAAATGTAGTTTGTCTAACCTGCCTTTCTTGCAGCATGGACTGTTTCTGTTGTGCTCCATCATTTTGGTCCCAAACTGCCGAATTGGACCAATGGGGTTGTGAGGACTCTAAAATGGAGCCTGAAAAAGTAGAGCTCATGGTGCCAGACTCAGGGAAATGTAGTTTTGGATCCTTGGTGCCTTTTTGCACCAACAGGGGAAGTGTGTTGTGACTGACAGCCGAACCAGCCAATTAGACTGTGTGGATTCTGGGGAAATGCCTCGAGCTGCTGCTGGCAAGCCAGATCTGTTTGGGAGCTTGAGAGAGAAGGAGCTCTGAGTGTTCGAGTGGCCATTGTGGAGTAGTTTGCGCAGGAGAACCGTGGAAGGCCTGATTCCTGGCCTACTAGCCTGCAATCTGCCCTGAGAGGGAGAAGAGGATGATTTCAGACTGAATCCAAACTTGCAGAGAATGAAGCAAGCTGCTGATTTATAACCAGGCTCACCCTGTAGAAGACCGAAGATTTTGCTGAAAGTGATCAACCTGTCAGGACTCTAGATACTGAAGTGCTCCCGGGTTTACCAATGATTTTTGCGATTGGAACCGAGGAGTCGCCTGCCTGGTACAGTAAACTTTTTTTTACATATGAATGTGCTATGTGCTGGAAAGGGATCGCATTTGGATCCTTCGTGCTGTAAACTGTGTGGTAATTGCTGAAAGCTGCTCACAGCTGCATCGGGCTGAATCAGCTTGCCTTCACATGTTGTTGGGCCCTGCCACGAGGGTTTTGTCCTGCTACCCTGCTCCCTCTGGCAATCCAGAAAGTTCATCCATCAGCCCTCCTGTGTTTAGCCTGGGTACCGTGAGTAATAATCAGGGTAGCTCCCTGCAACGTTACTTAAATCAAAGTGTGTCATCTGATTGTCTTACGCTTTTCTTTCCATGAACTGAGCCCTCCAGCTCCGGATTACAAATTATTGGTGTGCATGTTGTTTTTCCATCACAGTGCCCCACCCAGCAGCGATGCTGGCCTACCCTGGGCAACTATCCTGGCTAGCCCATCTGCCTTGTTACCTGGGTACCCAGTGTGTGTGTGTGTGTGTGACAGTGTGGGGAATTCTGTGCTGCATGCATAACCGTGTGATTATTATAGAGAGTAAGATAATTAACCTCATTGCCCCTACCCTTGTTATAGACCCCTGAATAAATCAGATCTGTTTGTTTCTGCAATTTACATTGACTGTGGTGTCAGTTTATGCTGAAGGTATTGCATTGTTGCTGTTGTACTGCATCACCTTATTTTACAGGGGGTCCCCAGAGTCAAATTGAAGGAGCCAGTCCTGGAGGTAAGTGCCAAGTACAAGTGTATGTGGTTTGCATATCTGGGGTATTGGGAAAGTCACTTTTGTGTACCGTGTGGGCCACTAGTGGGAGATAAGGGAGGGTCACAGTGCCCCAGAGGGCTGTGGCCTGGTTGGTGTAACCCAAACCAACCCTGACCTTTGGGTGGAGGCACCTGTTTCAGAACTCAGGCCCCTTAACCTGTTAGTAGCCAAGCAGGCAGGGGTAGTAGCCCTCGTGATAGCGCCCCTAGGGGTTTCATATAAAAGCAAAAAGTATTCCTCAGTCTGCGCTTTATAGGCATTTTAACTGACTGTAGGCTAGCAAACATGTTCAAGAAGGCTGCTAACCCAGCTGTGGACATAGCTTCCTCGCCTCATAAGTAGAAACTGACGGAACCGGTTGCAACCCTCTAACCAGGGTGATGGTTCCCTGATTAAAGAAAAGAACTGCAGACACTGCCACTGAACCGGTAAGTTCTGCTAACATAAAGAGGAGGGGGGGGGCACTCGGTTCAGAAACTGCAACCTACAAACCCGTCAGTCCCAACCGCTGATAAATAGCAAACACTATAAAAATTTTACAGGCGCTGCAACCGGTACCGTGGTTCCGGTTCAGCGGACCGGTTGACAGACCTCGGTTCAGGACCTGGGTTCTTCCTCCATTCCCAGTTCATGTGAACGGTTTGCTGAGATGTACACAGACACTGGACCCTCTCCACCCAGGAATCCACAGAGTAGGAAGAGGAGCCAGACTATATGACAAAGATCCCATCCACAAGTCTCTGAAGAGACAGGCTTCTATAATTTTTATAAGACCCTACTTCCATTTCCCCAGTGGAAAAGAGGAGGGATAGGAAGTATCGGTTGGCTGTCTGGAGCGGAGCACCCCAGCCATGAAGAGGGGGCACAAGCTGTGGCTTGTGATAAGGTAGGGATTCCCCTGGCATCATACTCGCTGGATAAAGATCCCAAGAAAATGGATTTTATGACCAAGAAATCCCACTTAGGTGCCTTTTTACCCATTAGACAAGCCACTCACGTGGCCTATGTCTCCAGATATCAAAAAAAAAATCATAGAGGCCTCTAAATGCCAGTTCAGAATGGCAGTGGATGCCAATGATATTGCAGCCAGGCAAATAGCAACTTTGGTGTCTCTGAGGAGATTGGCCTGGCTAAGGATAACTATTTTGTCCCAGGTCAGACAAGGGCATTGGACAGATCCCTATTTGGTGAACAAGGAGAGGTTTACATGGAAAAGGTGGACAGGTACAAGGTAGCTTGTAAGAGTCCTGCTGCAAAGGAGAACGCAGCAACACCCCGGAAGTACCAAGACAGAGGGAGCATGGGTAGAACCCATTACAGATTCTTCTTCAGGCCAAGGTCTCGCCTACCTATCAACCTCAGAGAGTGTACATCAGAGGCAGAGGCAGAATGAGCAGCAGCCATACTGCCCCAGAACTCAGCCAAGTGCACTGACTGTGCAGACCCCTGAGGGGTCTGCCAGAGCCACCTCCCCTCTTCCAGTAGGGAGCAGGCTGACCCACTACCTCCATGCTTGGGAACCCATAACTACAGACAGATGATCCCTGGAGGTAGTGGGCCAGGGGTTTGCCCTCAGGTTCAAGATTCTACTCAAACTGAGGGCAAGGTTTTATCAGACCTGCCAGTCTATCAGAAGTAACTGTGTTGGAAAGAGAGGAGTGGTGACCCATATGGGATCTCACATATTTAATCAGGCATTTAACAAAGCCAAAGTTCAAAATGGTCACTCTGGCTACCATCCTCCCTACACTCAGGAAGGGGGATTGGGCCAACATCCCTGGACTTAAAGGACACATAGTTCAGAGCCATTCCTTTTGGCCTTACCTCTGCTCCAGGGGTGTTTACCAAGTGCCTAGCAGTGGTGGTAGCACACCTAAGGAGGCAAGGGGTTATAGTATCCCCATATCTGGAGGACTGGTTGGTGGCAGGCCAGTCTCCTCAGCGGGTAGAGATGCACTGATCCCTATCCAGGATACCCTGTGTACACTGGGTCTCCTGGTAAATCAGAAAAAAATATCAATGCTAATACCAGTTCAGTGCCTGTCGCCCATAATGGCTAAAAACTGGGCACTCTGAGAGGAAGGGCCTTCCTCCCACAGGGAATGGTAGACAGATTGATGCAGCTGGCAGGCTCATTCCAGCTGCATATACCCCAGACCAGTGGGGCATTTTTCTACAGCTGTTAGGACACATGGCCGCAGCAACAGTGTCAGGGTCAAGATTCCTGATGAGACATTTAGTTCCACCTCAGGTCTCACTGTTTCCAAAAAAAAAAGATTCCCGGTCAAAGCTGATTCCAGTCATGAGAATTGCAAACTCTGCAATGGTGGCAGAAAAAAGGCAACCTCAGGAAAGGGTGTGCCTTTCCACCAGCTGCCAGCAGCAGGGAAGCACCAAGGGAGGTCAACAGTGAAAATGCCGACCTCCCCCACAGCGACGGCACAATACCGATGCAGGTATTGTGCCACCAGTTCTGTGAGTGTTTTCTGTGGGGGGGGGGGTGCCACCAGTTCTGTGAGTGTTTTCTGTGGGGGGGAGTCTGCCCCTCCTGCACCCCCCAGACTTAAGGATTACCAACTCCAGGTCGGAGTTGGTCCGGGAAGGGGGCAGAACACTGGGGGAAAGCAAAACACTGAAAAGGACCATTACAGCGACTGTCGCCGTAATGGTCATTTTTCGTGTTTCTCTATCGGGGTGTCGAGCAGAAGGGGTGCACTGCACCAGAAACAGTCTTAACAACAGATGCCTCCCTCCTAGGGTGGGGTGCACACCTAGGGGAACACACTGCACACAGTACCTGGCTCCATCAGGAGTCTCTGCTTCACATAAAGCCTGCTGGAGCTCAGGGCAGCTTATCTAAGCATTCAGTTCTTCGCTCCATTGCTTCAAGGCAAGGTGGTTCGGATCAGGATAGACAATATAACCACAATGTACCACATAAACAAGCAAGGGGGCACAAAGTCATCCCTACTGTGCACAGAGGCCATGAAAGTGTGGAGTCTAGCTTACTCCCTGGGAATCTCCCTCTCAGCAGTCCACCTCCCAGGGAAGGGCAATGTCCTGGCAGATGCTCTTAGCAGGGTCAGCCAAAACCGCCATGAGTATAAGTGGTGATCAGAAGTTGGGGTACCTCAGAAGTGGACATTTTTGCAACCCCAGACAATCACTAGCTACCACAATTCTGTTGCAGGCCTCCTACAGTGGGCACAGTCCCTCTGCATGCACCACTGTTGCATTAGACAGGTGTCCTGTATGCCATTCCTCCATTTCCCCTGTTGCTCAGAGTGCTGAACAAGCTCAGGGTTCAATCAGTGACAACGATCCTCATTGCTCCAGATTGGGCCGGATGGCCATGGTATTTTCTACTGCTGACCTTGTCAATTTCCAGGCCAATCTCTCTACCCAGGAGGCACAACCTATTGGCCTCCTCGCAGGACAGGGTCCTTTACTCCAATCTCATCTCAGGCTCAGGGCTTGGCTCTTGAGGACTTAGAGTATTCAGACTTGCACTTTTCTAAAGGGGTGCTGGAGGTTCTTAGGATTTCTAAAAAATCTTTCTACCAGAAACGCTTACCCCTCTAAATGGAAGAAGTTTTTCTATTTGGTGCCAGTAAAAAGAGATAGACTGCTGCCAGGCTGGCTTGTCAGTCATCCTAGAGTATATGGCACACCTTCATTCTTTCAGCCTTAGGCCTTCCACCCTCAAAGTGCACTTACCAGCTGTCTCTACTTACCTCTCAACTGGTAAGGGGTCATCTCTGGTAGTTAATCAAGTGTTTAGGAAGTTCTTCAAGGCTCTCGTGCATTTTCATTCCCCTCACAGGGAACAGACCCCAGCATGGGACCTCAGTGTATGCCTTGGTTAACAAATAAAACCACCATTTGAGCCCATGTCTTCAGCAGAGATTAGGTATGCAACATGGGAAACAAGCGTTCCCAGTAGCCATCACCTCAGCTAGGAGGATCAGTGAGCTCCAGGCCTTGTCCACTGAGTCAAATTACGTAACAGTCCATAGGGACAAGGTAGTCCTCAAAACTAACAGAAACTTTCTGTTCAAGGTGGTTTCAGACTTCCACCTCAATCAGTCCATTACTTTGCCAGCCTTTTTATGACCACTCTAGTTCAGAGGAATGTGGACTGCACAGCCTAGATGTCAAGTGAGCTATAAGCTGCTACTTTGATTACACAAAGGGTCATTGGCAGGTTAGCACTCAGCTCTTCCTGACCTATGGAGATGTGGGAAAGGGCAAGCCTGCCTCAAAAGGTCTATTGCCCGCTGGATTGTTGCTTGTATTCATTTCTGCTACAACAAAGTAGGTAAAGAACCCCTGCAGGCCTTAGGGCTCACTCTACAAGGGGTACAGCTGCCTCAATAGCAGCTGCAGGAGATAGTCTTTTGTTGGAAATTTGTAAAGCAGCTACCTGAAAAACAGTTCACACCTTTACCAAACACTACAGCCTGGATACCCTGGCCAGAGGTGATGCCTGGTTTGGCACAGCAGTACTGCAGAGCCTGTTTCCTAAAGAGGTTCTCTACCCACCTCCAAAGGTACTGCTTGGGTAGTCTGCAAATGTCAGAATACAGTAAGGTTTTCTGGGGTTTGAAGAAAAAATTACTTACCATATTAATCTTGTTTCTTCCAAGAGAATCTTACTGTATTCTGAG
This sequence comes from Neoceratodus forsteri, assembly GCA_016271365.2. NCBI lineage: Eukaryota > Metazoa > Chordata > Ceratodontiformes > Ceratodontidae > Neoceratodus > Neoceratodus forsteri. The sequence goes on from CM028132.1 coordinate 1,364,919,511, forward strand.
CTCCCATCCTACCTCCCCTGCTAGAACCTATGGGCACTGCAGCACAGCTGTCCATGCTGTTGTAAACCCATGAGTGGTTCTGTTGTTGGGCTTAGTGACTTAAGTCTGTGTGGCCCACATTTTTAAATGAAGGGGATTGTTGGTTGTTGTTTATTTATTTAATTGTTAAAGTTAGATAGTTTAGATAGCTTGTTAGTATTCACGCTCCGTAAGAATCTGACAGTTGTAGAATGTTTAACAGGGACAGTGGTTTGAAAACCAAGCATGAGCCTAACATTCCATCATTAGCATAGGTTCTATTAACTATTTTGGCTCCAGGGCAGTATAATGGGTGGACAATACTGCATATGTCAGAATACAGTAAGATTCCCTTGGAAGAAACAAGATTACTATGGTAAGTAATTTTTTTCTTCAATTCAACACAATTCAATTTTATTTTTAACCAGGAAATTCACCATTGAAATACTTATTTGCAAAGTGGTCCTGGGGGGACACATATAGTATAAATAAAAGGAAAACACTGCAGATTTATACAATAGTTTACACAATACAGTGGGTAATACATAACAAGGTACAGTCAGATTACTCAGATTTTTACATATCTACATAAGTGCAAGCAGTTAACTGCATAATACGATTGGGATGGAAGGAGGTAAGGGGGAAGGTAGAGCATGATCCATAAGGTGAGGTAGGAATAGTCGAAGATAAGTAGGATGAGGGGGGAGAAGGTGTAAGGGAGAGAGGCTCAGGGAGTAGCAGGGCATAGACAGACAGGAATGCAAAACAAAAGAAAGAAGGGGAGCAGGGAGAGGTGGGGCAAATATTGTGGTAAGTGCCATATAAAATATCAAAAGGGGGGACCCTAGGCATAGCACTGGCAGTTTTCCTTCAACAGAGGTTTCAGAAGAGATTTAAAGGAGGATAGTCTAACAGGGTGAGTCAGTTTTAGGGTAATTTGGAGGGAGTTCCACAGAGTTAGTAAGACGTGGCCAATGGATATGGTGCCAGAACGAGATTTTACCTGGGGGGGTATCAAGCGAGATATAATCATATTTCCTAAGCGAGTATGTGCAAGGTGTTGATTTAAATAGGCTGGATATGTAAAGAGGGAGTTTGTTAGTGAGGGCTTTGAAGGTCCAGATGGAGGCATTACGCCATCTTCTGGTAAATAAGGAAGTCCAGCTGAGTTGGCTGTAAAGTGAACAGTGGTGCGTTTTGAACGGAGAGTGGGTCACAAATCTTAAGGCCCTGTGGTACAGGACGTCCAGCTTAGTAAGGACAGTTTTGGGGCAATGACTGTAAAGAAAGTCAGCATAGTCAATTCGTGGAAGGAATGTTGTTTTGACTAATCGTAGGTTTACTTCATAGGTAAGCAAACGTTTGATACGGAAGAATAATTCCAGCCTTTGTTTCAGCTTTTTGGAGAGTTCTTCAACGTGAGGGATATACAAGAGCTTACAGTCCAACCAGAAGCCTAGAAACTTAAATTTGTCCTCTCTTTCCAGGGTTTCACCATGCATAGATACTATATGCATATTGGCAGGCTGATGTGATCCGGAAGATGCATTAGTTGATGGGAAGAAGGACATGACTTTCGCCTTTTTGGCATTGAGTAGAAGTTTCAGATGTAGCAGATTTTGCTGTAGGATATTAAATTCTTGCTTTAAATCCCTGTAGGCAGATTCAATGGTAGGATGAGAGACATAAAGCACAGTATCATCTGCAAATAGATGAATGCTGGCAGATGTAATATTGTGGTCAATATTGTTTATGTATATTGCAAATAATAAAGGGCCCAAGATTGAACCTTGAGGTACCCCTCTCAGAAGGATTTTGCAGGGAAAAAGGTTGCCCTGCACCTTCACCTATTGCTGCCTTCCCACAAGGTAGCAAGAAAACCATTTTAGGGCATTATCGTCCACCCTGATGTGATGTAACAGAATCAGTAGCAGATTGTGATCCACCGCATCAAACATTTTGCTTAAGTCAAGGAAAAGCATAGCAACATGATTCCTCATGTGAATTGCAATTTGCCAATCGTTAGCAACCTTGGCTAATGCAGAGACTGTACTGTGACTTGGCCTAAAGCCAGACTGTAGAGGGTTTAGTAGGTTGTGATTCTCCACAAATTCCCTTAGTTGACAGTTACCAGCTTTTCAAGAAGTTTTGACAGAATGGGAAGAAGAGGGATGGGTCTGTAGTTGTTCAAGTCACTCAGTTCACCAGATTTGAGCAGAGGGTTGACTTGGGGTGTTTTCCACACTGGAGGGAGTTCTCCTTGAAGGAGTGCCATATTGAAGAGGTGAGTGATTTGCAGGGCTAGATGATAATAGCCTAGTTTCAGAAAGAGGGGGCAATTTGGTCAGCCCCTGTGCTTTTTTAAATATCTAGGTGGGTTAGGAGGTCTTCAACTGGCTTGAGTGAGGCAGGAGTGAAACTAAATTTGGTAGAGCAGGTGGAAGTGCTGTAAAGGGTCAAAGGTGTGATGATGCCAGTTTGCTGGTTCAGCAATTTGCCTACGGAAGAGGTATCAAAGGCTAGGCCAGCAGTGGCAAAGTGGTTATTGAGGGCTTCTAAGATGTCATATTTGTTGGTACAGGTAGTACCTCCAGAGATGATTTTGGATGGAAATGAGGAGGACAATTTACATCCTTCTACATCATTCAAGATCTGCTAGAATTTAGCACTGTTATTCTTGTTGGACTCCAACACACTTTGGTAGTAATTTGCCTCTTCAGATCTGATTAGTTAGGTACAGTGATTCCTAATCATTCTAAAGACAGCCCAATCTGATTCTGATTTTTTTTTAGCCTTTTTCCAGAGAGCATCCTGGTGGCGTAGGGCTGTTTTTAAGGTGCTATTGAACCAGGGACATGATTTGTTCCTCAGTCTGGAATTTACAAAAGGTGCATGGGTGTTAATCACCTTTAGGACTAGAGTCTGAAAGATGGTGTAGGCATCAGTGATGGATTGAGCAAGGTAGAATTCCTGCCATCTAATTCTGTTAAGATCAACCAAGAATGCTCTGGGATTGAATTTGCAGTAACTCCTTTTGTAGGTGTACCCTGCTCCGGAGGATATTTTTGGTATGTGCGTTACACAAGCTATAGCCCTGTGGTCACTAATGTTGGTGTGAAATACTCCTACATGAGAGATTTTGTAGGGTTTGTTAGTCAAGATTAAATCCAGGAGTGTACTATGTGCTGGGTCTTTATTTTTGGGATGTGTCATTTCTGAGATTAGCTGATAAAGACCATAGGCATCACAGAAGTCCTTTAGAGGCAGTGAACAGGTAGAGTTCCAGTCTACGTTGAGGTCTCCCGTAACTTCAGTAGTGGAAGTTTCTGACCAGATAGTAGGAGAGAAATCATCACAAGGGAAAGAGCCAATAATTTAATGCAGACTTACTCAGTAAACCATAAAATTAGCAATGATAACTTGCATTGTGAGGACAAACAAGATAAGAAACACAATAATGTTAAGAGAATCTCACCTACCAAAACTCAAACAACGGAGGTCTTTAAAACAAATCAGAGTGGGATGGGTTTTCAAGAAAAATTAAATAAAGAGCAGATCTCTCAGGATGAATCAGCTCCAGAAGATGAGTATTCTGAACAAGAAGAACAGGAGGGAAAAATTCCAGATTGGGCAACATCAATATTAACGCAGCTGGAAAAGATTAATGAAAAACTCACAATAGTCTCAACCTTAGAGAACAAAGTAGACAAAATATTCTCCACTATAACTGACATTTTAGAAAACAATAGCCAAATAAAAATGATATAACCCAAACGTAACAAAGAATATCCTATTTGGAGGACCACTAGACACCAATGTGAAGGCAAATTAAGGCCATGGAAAACATACAAAAAGAACTACAGGGAAAAATAACAGACTTTGAAACCAGAGCAAGATGAAAAAATATTTGCATTATAGGGGTACTGGAAGCCTGGGACAATGATTCAATCATTCAAAAAAATAGCAGCTGCATACATGGACTCATAACCAGAGGACATTACATTTGAATTGAATTGAATACACAGATCCTTAAGAACTAAACCATCTGATGCTGCTCCACCAAGAGCCATTATAGCAAAATTCATGAGAGCAAAAGATAAAGAAAGATTAATGACTCAAGCTTATAAGAAAAGAAGGTTTAACTTGATGGGCACTAACATACAGATTTTCCTAACTTACCCCTAGAAATAATAAATGAATGGAAAAAATTCAATTTTATTGAAGATAATCTTTTGACTGCAGATTACAAAACATCTGTTATTCCCAGCTAAATTTTGAGTGTTCATCAAAAATTAGACATATTTTTGCAACACCTAAAGAGGCGCTGGATACCCTAACTAAAAAATTACCTGATTTGTTTGGATGATAATGAATGATATTTGGTTTGTTTAAAAATGGAGGAGGAGAATGGGAAAGATCAAGGTAGTAAACATTTAGAGTACAGTTCTATTGAGTGGTACACCGACTGCATGTTGACACCGCCATCACAAAGACCATCACAGCGACACAATCCAAAGAAAGTGTTGGGTCACTCTGATTGTCCCCACAGACACCGGCAGTACATCTTCTGGTGTTTGACCCCCTCCCCGAGACAACTCCAACTTGGAGTTTTTTAAATAGAGACCAGGGTGTGTGTGGGGCTGAGCACCTCACATGGGGGGGGTTCGGTGGGTGCAGCCCCCCAAAGAAAACACACCAGCATCCCCAACAGTACAATGCTGACACTCAGCATCGTGTCTGTTGCTGTCGGGGATGCCGTTGTCGGGGATGTCACAGCACTATAGGTAACCCTATTGAACTGTGGGGAGAGGGTTTTTTTAGCTACAGTTGGGTGCACTAATAATAGACATTTTTGTGTGCAGATGAGAAGTCACCCAGCTGTAAAGAAAGGTTAGCATGGATAAGAGGTAGCGATTACAGTTGTACTCAAGAGGGTTGTATATATAATTTATTAAGATATTAGGACACATTATGGGGGACGGCAATATGTGTATGGTTGATATATGGAATAGCCATTTTGATAAACTGTCTATTATAATGAGATAAAATGTATAATAACAAGATGTTGAAATGTGCCATGTTCAATGTGAACTGTATTATTTCACCAATGAAATGGAACAGAATTTTAACATACATAAATAAAATAAAAGTGGACATTATAGCATTGCAAGAAACTCATTTAGAGGAAAAGAAAATTAAGAAATTAAATAGAACTGGATAGAAAATACATTTTATTCAACAGGCACTAATAAAAAGCTGGTGTTACATTAATAAAAAGGAAAAATCAAGGATTTAAATTATTAAAGAAATGGAAGGATATGAGGGATGAATTGTACTTATTAAGGTAGAATTATTGGGAAAAGTATACACATTAGGGTCCATTTATGCACGTTTTGGAAAAATATTCAACCTTCCTAGCATCAGTAACACAAGGGCCGACAGAAGTGGAAGCAGATAATGTAATGATGATAGGGACTGAACGCATTGATGGATGTGAATATGAATCAAACTACTCCTGGTACATTGACTAACATAAGAACTTCTAGATTACTTAAGCACTATCTAGAAGAACATAACTTAATTGATGGATGGAGAACTAATGATCCTAAACTTAAGGAATATACTCACTATGATAATAAATCCCAAGGATTTACAAGAATAGGTTATATTTTTGTATCCAAAAAACTATGTGCCATGCTCTTTACTACAACTATTAGATCATCCTGATATCAGACCATGCAGTAGTAAAAGTAGTAATACAAAATAAGCAAGCCCTATCACAAAAAAAAGAAGTTGATCATTCAACAATGAATGCCTAAAAATACCTGACTTTGTAGATAAAATTAGATCAGTAATAAAGGAATATTGGTGTAACCCCAAGGGGGCGCTACCCTTAGGGCTACTACCCCTGTCTTCCCCCCCAGAGGCAGGCTGAGGTGCCCAGATCCGTTGACGGGTGCCTCCACCCAGAAGTCAGGGTTAGCACAGTTAAGACTACCATGGTTACAGCCCTCTGAGCTACTGCAACCCCCCCCCCGTCCCACTAGTGACTCACACTGGGTAGCAGCAATTCTGTTCACCAGTACACTTACCCCACGGAAAATATAATCCAGCTCCCTTTGGGGACCCCTGGAAAGTAAGGCACAGTTATGTTGCAATCACCAAGCAGCAGTTCACCATTAACGTACGCAATAGCCAGGATATAGCTGTACAAAAACAATCTGATTTATTCAAGGGGAAAACAACAAGGACAGGGGGGATCAAGTTGATTAGCTTATCACTAAATTTATCTACCTAGGGCTCTGTGCACAGGCCTATCCCTATCAATTACTGTCCTAGGGTACCCAAGCCCTAGTGGCTAGTCCAAACCGTGGCAGCTGGTAGGGGCCCTTTCACAGAGGAAAGAAAAGTTAGTTAAACAGTCAGCAGTACAGTAATCCCATTTGGATCCAAGGTGGCAAATCAACAGGGAACTACCCTGAATTAGTACTCACGACCTCCAGACAAAATAGGGTCCTTAAACGTTGACAGGGCTACTCTTGAGCTCCACGAGACTCATCACACATTTATATGGCAAACTGCACCAGGCAAAGTCCTTTAATGGTAGCCGGATTTACTTGAGCTACACAAGCCTCCACACATGTATATGGTAAACAGCAACAGGCAAAAGTTCTTTAATTGCAGCAGGATTTACTTGAGCTACACAAGCCTCCACACATTTATATGGTAAACAGCAACAGAGGGGTACCACACCAGGCAACCGCTTCCAATGCTCCCACAGACTCACCGTCCCTGAAATACTGCAACGGCAGCTTCCACTTGTCTTTGGACCAAGCGCGATTCAGCAATTTTCTCCAGTCCTCCTTCAGGTTGAGCCTGGTGGGTAACTGTACAAAGCACAGCCTCCTCTGACCACCCACCGACGGGTTTCATCCGCTGGAGCCGACAACACAAAACGGCCGCTTCAGGCCTTCACGCGCTTCCCGCGCGAACACTCTGCAATGCAGAAGCACACAGCTCCTCACGCCTCACTAACCACAACGCATCTGAAGCTGGCAGCACCAAGCACGCCTTCCAGATCGGGCGCTACCCGTTGCCATTGGCTGGCTGAACATGCCAGTCATTTCATCTAGCCTTCAGTGGTGCGAAAAAAGCGCCATAGCCCATAATGCCTTTCCCAAATTACAAGCAGTCCCTCTATTGGTCAGCTGACTCTGTAGGGTCCCGAGGTACTGATTGGCCCAATTCAGCAGTTCTGGAGCAAAATGGAGGAGGCAATCAAACAGTCCTTACTGCAAAGGAAGACAGGTTAGAGCAACCACATTATCATTATTATTTTACATCATTTCCATATACAATCGCATCCCCCCAAGAGAACTCCCTCTGCACCCTAGCGATGGCAGAAGGGAGTCATTCTTTCAATGTCCCGGGCGGGACTCAGGCATACAACCACAGTCCCCCTCCATCTTAGTTACCTACGGCTGCAACAAGCAGCCCTTAAAGAGACAGCTCACGAAGGCTATTTAAAGCGCTCACTGGCTACCCAATTAAACGGCTTTAGGCTGGTAACTAACCCGAGCACCAGGCATATCCGGGACCCCCATTTGCAAGGGGGTTACACCGGTATTTTAATTATTCTGGCCAGGATACAGTCTTAAAATTATGGGACCCCTTTAAGGCTGTACTATGAGGGGTGGTACTACGGATTCATGACAGTCAGTCGACAATTTTGTTGTCGACCGACATTACAGCGACTCCTTTATGTCGACCGCATTTGCAGTCGGCATAAAGGGAGTCACTCCAGATTGTTTTATTCAGAGGGCTTGGCCCCCCACAAACCCCCATGCAGGGGGCTCTGCCCCTACACCCCACTACTAAATTACAGTAGAACCCTGAAGTTATGGACTGCAGACTTCCAGACTGACTGGCAGGGTTGCAGCTATGAATTTTGGGGCCCCGGACAAGTCACTTGAAATGGACCCCTGTTTCCCAAACTACCTAATGCCAGGGGCAATGCCAGCTGCTCAGGTGGGCCCCTCCTGAGCTCAGGGCCCCAGACAACATCCCCATTTTCCCCCCATTACTGCGGCCCTGCTGACTGGTCAACCAGATGAGCTCCCACTCCCACCCGCTCCCACCACTCCTGCCCCGCCCACACATAAGCCAATCCAATACCCTCATAACATTTAAATAGATACTTGGAAAGGGCGTCTCACAGCGATCACAATGGCACAGAGTAGCAAAAGAAAGCGGGTCACCCTTTCCATCGAAATGAAGCTGGAGATCTTGCAGAAGATCGACAGAGGCTTCAGTCTTTCTGTAATGGCACAGGAGTGCGGGATAGGAAAGAGCACTGTGAGTGACATAAAAAAGGGGCAAGAAAAAATAAAACAATTCACCAAGGAGTCAAAGGACAGTGGGGCAGTAAAAAAGAGGTGCATAGTACGGAAAGCAGTGGACGATGAATTTGATTGTGCTGTGGACCTCTGGTTTACCCAAGAGCAGCACAAGGAAACATCCATTAGCGGTGTTATTGTCACAGAGAAAGCCAAAATTTTACACCAGCAAATGTACCCTGACCATGAGCAAGATGACTTCAAGGCAAGCTTGGGGTGGCTGTTCCATTTCAAAAACAGGCATGGAATACACCAGTTGGGGTTACAGAGTGAGTCAATGTCAGCAGACTCAGTAGCCTCTGAGAACTTTAAAAGCACCTTTCAAACATTCCTAGAGCAGCATGGGCTGGTAAGGGTACAGGTGTTTAACTGCAGCAAAATGGGACTGTACTGGCAGCTGAATAAAACTCTTGTCGATGGAGCAGAAAAGCAGGTCAAGAATTTTAAATCCTTTCTGGTCCGGTGGCACTGAGGGTTGAGGCACTGGACGCCACACCTCATGCCACACCAGTGACCCGGGTTCAGTAACAGACTCAGGTCATTTGGGGGCTGGCAGGGGTAGCAAGAATTGAGGGTCACAGCTCTCTTTCCTCAGGGTGAGAGGTCTGTGCTGCGAATGGCACAACTAGGAGGGCTCGCCCATGCCCAGGATGCTTAGTTGCTCCACGGAGGTGAAGACAGCTGCTGCACCCATTGCACTGTATGTGAGCGCAAAAGGGGTGAAAAAAGGAGGAAAAATCCCCAGTGTCAGGATGACACCCGACTGCCCACAGGCACTGCTCCTGGGCCGAGCATAAGGTAAGCCCCAGTAATTCTGGGGGACGGAGCTGGGGAGTCTGGCAGAAGGGGGCTGTTGGGGGGAAGGCATACAAACAGCAGCTGTGATAAAAAAAAGAATTTTAAATCCTGCAAAGACAGGGTAACTTTGATGGCAACTGCAAATGCTAGTGACAGTTTCCGCCCACCACTTCTTTTCATTTATAAAATTGCTAAGCCTCGCTGTTTTGCCAATGTCAACATGTTCTCCCTGCCTGTGCACTACTACAGCCAGCATAGTGCCTGGATGGACCGCAGCATTTTCTCTGAGTGGTTTCAGAGGCATTTTGTACCACCAAGGAGGTAGCCAAGGAGACGGTGAACCGAGATGACAGCAGTCAGATCAGTCAGATCAATTTCAACGACAAACGCCTGCAATTCAGATTGACAACTGAGGAGGAAGCAGAGTGATGTAATGCTGACAACAATGAAATTGGCCACCAGTTGTTCAGTGACCAATAAATAATTGACTGGGCATGGGAAACATCAGCAAAGGATGGTGAGACTGATAGTGAGATGGAGGGAGAAGAGGAGGAGAGTCCAAGGGTGCCACACACAAAAGCAGAGGAGTGCTTTCAAATCTGTATGCAGTGGCTCGAACAGCAAGAAGAGGAAACCCCCATGAACATGATGATGCTGCAAGACCTCCATAGCTTGGCAGCTTAAAAACATTTTAGCACACTTAAGCAGAGCATGATTAAACATTCTTCAGACCTGCTAATGCCCATCAAGTAGCAGAGTGTTAAAATGCTCATGTGTCGACAAAGTGTTAACGAAAGTTAAAGTACATTAATCAGCAGAATGTTAAAGTATTGCTCATGATTTGAAATACACTATACAGCCTTATTTTATTTTTAAGCAATATTTACAATAAAATATGAGTAACATGTGAAGTTACTGTTCATTTCTAGATCAATAGTATTTCAGATTTACAGACCTTTTGGAGCTATGAACACCATGCATTCCCATGGTGTCTGTAACTCTGAGGTCCTACTGTAATCAACTCTGGGTTGGAGTTGCCTCGGGGGAGGTGGTGTAATACCCCCAGAAAGCAGTGCCGGGGTCTCATGCTGACACTACAGCAACCTGGCGCTGTTGACGCTGTAGTGTCGGTTGTGGTAAAGTTGTTGCCATATTGACAGCATACGCGGTAGGATGATATCTAATCTGCTATAATAAAAAGAGAAACGAATTGGAGCAAAAGATAGATAAAAGATTGAAAGAGTTAGACTAGTTGGTAATGAAGGACGACAAAAAAATAGTATAATGAATGGATGGGATGCAGACTAGAGAAACAGTAGCAAATCAATAGTGAGACAGAAAAGAACTTGTTAAGAATTAAGAGATTAAGATACCTACAAGGAGATAGATCCAGGAAATTATTGGCCAACTTGCTTTAAAAAGAGTAGAAAGAAATACAATAACTGAGTTAAAGAATGATAACCATATATCAGTAACAGAGACCCTAGGTATGGAGGAGATTATAATCAAATACTACAAACATATTTACCAGAAGGAACAGGAGAACGACAATAATATAATGGCTGATTTTTTGCAACAAGTTCAGTTCTTACAGATTCAAGTACCAGAGGGAACTTTTGAAATATCAGAAATAATAATATTAGTGCCCAAAAATAAATCTCCCGGTATGGGTGGATTTACCATATAATTGTATCAAGCTTTTATACCAGATTTAATTCCATGGTTCAGGTTAATGATGGATGACCTGATGGATGGAGTGGGCCAGCTTCCGAACACGATAAATGAGGCTAAAATAATTTCAATTCATAAAGAAAGGAAGGCAAAAGTATATATAGAGAACTATCATCCTATTGCTTTATTGAATATGGATTACAAGATCATGGCTAAATCGATTGTCTCTCGGTTGTTGCCGGGCCTGCCCCACTCTGTCCATCAGGATCAGTATGGATTTGTCCCTGGACATACACTAATGCAAGCAACTAAAGGAGTACAAGCCTTGCTTGAATTGGTGGAACTACTGCCTGATAAATATTATGCAATAGCATTAGATGCTAGTAAGTCTTTTGATTTAGTGAATAGGTATTATGTTGTTACAGGTACTACAGAGATGGCGTATACAGTAGACTACTGAATGTTATTAAACAATTGTACAATAAGGCTAGATCATGTTTTTCTATCAATGGACATATAACAAGTTTCATGCATATGATCAGTGGGATAAGACAGGGCTGCCCTCTCTCTCCCTCAATATTTATACTCTGCCTGGAACCACTCTTACAAAGAATAAGGAGTAATAGCTATATAAAAAGAGTAGTAATTAAACAGGAGAATATGAAATTAAGTGTCTATGTGGACAATATTCCTCTAATATTTAATATTGAATCTTCAATAACTACATTGATGGATCTAATTACACAATTCTCAAAATTTGTGGGGGAGAAGCTAAATGCATCTAAGTCCGTAATTATACCTTTATGTGAAAGGACAGGCCCCAAATATGAAAACTTAAAGCTTTTCAAAAAAGAAAAGAAAATATTTGGGATTAATACTTACCCAGAACTTAGAAGAGAATATATAAATAAATTATAAAATGGCAAAAGAAAAAATCACTCTCAGATGTGAGATTATGGGAAAAGTTGGGGCTTAGGCTGAGAGAGATGAAGTATCGGACTAGAACGCCCATTACAGTTAGCAGGGAGAAAGTACAGAACAACCAGGAGGAAACATTGCTTCAACACTAGAGCGGTGTTGATTTGGAACAAACTACCACTAGAGGTGGTGGCTAGTACTAACATGAAACCTTTTAAAACAAATCTAGACAAGTAGCTAATTAGTAACAACATACAGGGATAAGGCTAGATTAAACGTTGCAAGCAATATGGACAGTTTGTCTTTTAGTCTCTGAAAAAAACTATGAAACCTATGAAAGGAATGCTTCGGCAAAACCTCTCCATCTCATTGTAGGGCAGAGTCAATGTTATAAAAATGATGGCCCTTCCACATTTTACATTTGTCCTTCAATCATTATAGGGTCTTCCTGATAATAAGTGGTTCTCTTCAATAAAACAAATTATACCCAAAATTTCTCTGGAGAGGGGGGAACCTAGGATTACATGGAGTTGTCTAGTTGGAAATAAATCAGTTGGAGGGCTTGGTTGTCCAGACCCCTTTAATTTTGTAATGGCAAACTTACTAGCAATATTATGGGAATGGGCCTTCTGTCCTATGAAAGAAGATACTGTTATAACAAAATTAGTACAAAAACTGGGATATAGGACTCAACGTTTATGATATATCAAAAACCCTTTAAAAAACTGAGGAGTATACCATTTATTAGAAATGTCTTTGTGTACAGGAAACAAGCTTTAAAAATCTGACATGAAAAAAAGTGTCCCTTGGCTCCATGCCAAATGTTACACTGTTTGAAGAGGGGAACATCCCTAACTATAAAAATATTTGTAATAAATTGCAGAAAGAAAATATTAAGACATGGATGGAGTTATTAAATGAGCATGGATTTATTAATTACATACAAATACCCAAAAGGTTAAAACAACTTCTCTTAAAAACTTTCTATATTATAACATGCTGCATAGCACATATAAAAAGTTAATAAAACAGATACGAGTATCACCTAATCAAATCAGAGTTAGAATGACTTAAGAAAACAACATGATAAAAAATTTAAAGACTATGCAATTATCTAAATGTTATAAACATACTATGGACAAACTTTTAGTATGTAGACAATTATATCAAAAGTAGCAGTAGAATTATCTAACCAACAATGGCAATCATTACAGGTGGCTGCCAAGAAAAATTACATTTCGGCAAAAAATAAGTCAATTCAACTTAAAGTTCAGCTTCAAGTTTATTTCAGGAAAACTCCATTGAGCAAGCTCATTCACAAGGAGGTCCTGTGACATGTAGACTTACACAACATACATACATAAATAGTTAATAGACAATATATACATAAATACAAGCTCACATAATTCAGACATGATATACATACATGGTCACCACATAGGATGACTGCAGGTGGTAATCAGCTAATATAACACAGTGAAGCAACTTGTAGATAGCATACTGATAACTGAAACATGGAACTGGTATTTGCAATATATACACTTTGGAAGATGGGACAGACAGCTGAAAAGACAGATGAAGGTAGGAATGGTTTGATAGTGTGATCAGTGAGGTGTATACATAGATAAGGCAAGGAGTAGTAGGGAAAGGGGTAGCAGTAATTAGGTTGCTACAGCAAGGTAGCAGATGTAAGTCAGGTGCCAGAACGTGGAATAGTATCTTGTTATAAATGAAAGTGCAGGCAATAAGTAGTTAATATGAACAAAGCAATTATGTCTTACCAATGGATGCACATGGCACACATAGGAAAGAAGGAAGCAATGACAGTTACAGGTATCTTTTATTTTAACTGAGCTTAGCAATTTGTAGGAGTTAATTGAAACTATGCTAGATAGTTTCAGCACAGTTTATAATTGGTTCCAAATAGAGGGAAGGGCATGTGCAATAGCACGTTTACCAAAGGAGGTCCGCGTCCTCGGTATATTGAGCATAATAAAGTCAGATTTTCTTAGTGAGTATATACTATGTGAAATACTAATGAGAGATGAGAGATAGCTCAGAAGTTTCTGCAGGAGCAGTTTGAGAGTCCATAACCCAGCATGGAGCAGGCGTCTGGTAGTGAGGGATGTCCAACCAACAGCTGCATATAAGTCAAAATAATCAATAGGGCATATATTCGTATTTATTTTATTTTTTTGGTAACCAGGTAAGGCTCACTAGGCACAAGTGCTTGTTTTCAGGGGCAAGCCAGGAGCACTGGGGTGGTTAAGTGACTTGCTTAGAGTCACACAGTATGCAAGTGGAGGTTGTGGGAAACAAACTCAGGGCTGCTGGATGTTTCAAGCTCATTCACAGTTCGTTACTTTAACCTGTAGGCTATACTGCCAGCCACAGCTATACTGCCTGCCTCTAGGTAATACTGCTATTACTCCTGCCACTCTAAATAAAATAAATCCTAACTTAATTAACATATATTGGCATGGATGCAGAAGGGAGGCAGATCTTGTTCATAATTTCTGGTACTGCCAAGGAATACATAATTGGTGGGCAGAGACCACTGAAATGCTCAAACAAATGATTGGGAATCAGATTCCTATATCCCCAGTAACTTTAATCCTGAATAACTTTGGTACAATGAATATAACAAAGGAGCAGAAAAAAATTATTAGCCTAGGCTCCATTGCAAAGAAAAGATTAATTTAATTAAGCAAGAATGGTGACATAAAGTAAAACAAATTCTCATTTTCCAAAAACTATGGTTTCAAATTGAAAATCCAGATGACATAATGGCTATGGCATGGAAGGACTTTATGAATTTGTTCCCACCATTAATGAAAATATGGAGTGGTAGAAATGTTCTAATACCAAAGAGGTGTAAAGAATGTACCCTCAGAAAGTTAAGTTGTGTGTGTTGGGGGGGGACTATAATACACAATAACTGAACAGGTGGTTGACATATTGGTAACCAGGAGTTAGTTTGCATATAGTTGGTATTATGATTTATATATGAAGAGTTGTTATACATATGAGTGTATAGGCATCATTATGTGTATTATGAAAAATGTAATAAAATGTTTAAAAAAAAGTGGTGTAGTTAGAGCAGAAGGAGTGTCAAGATCCAGGAAAAGGAAAGCAACATACCCTTTTTGGAAGACTAAGGGCAGGTTGCATTCAGGGTGACCTGGGGGGGGGGGGCAAAGGCAGAGGAACTGGGCAGGAGGGAAGAAAAGTAAAAAAACAGTGCACATGCCAGATGCCAAGAAGACTTAAATATGAATTGGTGCACAGAACAATGAACCACTAACCATCCTCCCCAAGGGCAAAAGACAAAGGCTAACGGAACAGCTGGAAAACAGTGTCTGTGAATGCCTGAAGACTTGTGAACAAAATATGTGATCTGTAGGTGCTGGGGCGGAGGCCCAGTTAGACCTGGTAGCCATGACAGAAGCCTGGACAACCTAGCATAATGATCGTGATCTTGCAGTTCCAGGCTAGACCTTTCTCAAGCAGGACAGCGTGGAAGGTAATGTAAACAGGGTGCCACATACATCAGGGAAAGCATTAAAGTCACTGAGAACAAAGATCTGAAATGGAACACCACCACAGAGACATTGTGGGTATAGCTGGCCACAGGAAAAGTGGGGGTAATAAGGATAGGCATGGTAATCAGAAGATGGCAGAGCTCAGGGTCCTAGGTGAAGAGTTCAGGAGGTCAGTGTGCCTGGAAAATGTGATACTGCTGGGGGGATTCCAACATAGAAATGTACAAACATAGAAATCTGTCAGCAGAAAAGGACCCCATGGCCCATCCAGTCTGCCCTAATTCCCCTCTAGGAAGACTTCCCACCCCCCATACCCTGCCTGCCCACTGTTGCTTAGGCCCATATAGGTATCCCAAGTCTTTTTAAATTTGTCCACTAAATCCACCCCCACCACCCATTCTGGAAGCCTATTCCATGTCCCTAAAATCCTCTCTGTAAAGAACTTCTCCCTGACATCACCTCTAAAACTACCCCCTCCAGTTTGAGTGCATGCCCCTAGTTGATTTGTTCTCACTCCTTTTGAAGATACTTTCAACCCTCATCCTGTTTATACCCTTCAAGTGCTTGAAGGTCTCAACCATATCCTCCCTTTCCCTCCTCTTTTCCAGTGTGTACAGGCCGAGCTCCCCCAGCCTTTCCTCATATGACTTCTCATGCAGCCCTGCTACCATTTTGGTTGCTCTTCTCTGTACCCTGTCCAACCTGTCCATATCCCCTTGTAAATATGGCCCCACAACTGGACCCTATATTCTAGGTGTGGTCTGACCATTGTTTTGTATAGTGGCTTGATCACCTCCCTTTTCCTGCTTGTAAGGCCCCTCCCTATGCACGCCAACATTCTGATTGCTGTCCCTGCTGCCCTGTCTCACTGATTCTGAACATTCAGGTTGTCTCTAACTGTGATCGCCAGGTCCCATTCCTGATCTGTTACCCCCATTTCTTCCCCCTCAAACCGGTATTTTGCCCTTTGGTTTTTGCGACCTTTGGGCCCTATTCACTAAGAGGTGCAGAGCTGGCACATAAAGGCACGCAGAGTTCCGCACCCCCAGGAGATCCACACGAGGACTGTATTCACAAAGCAGTGGCCCCCACCTAGCTACCTTCTGCATCCCGGCCCCCCCCAGCGTGGAGGTTTGCGGGGGGGGGTTGCGGATCTGGGACAACAGCTAATCAGCTGCCTTACCCAGGTTCACAGTGGATCACTTGCACCAGTATGATGCCATATTGCAGGGGGCACGCCGAGCGACGTTCATGCTGTCGGTGGGGCATTTGCAGACTGCTTGCCCCCTGGCCCAACCACTGTCCTCCGACACCTGCAGCACCCTCCTGTGTGGATCAGATGACCCCCCCACCTGCATCAGCAGGTCCGTCAGTGGCATCTGGAGGGGGTACATATCTGTTACGGCTGCCCTTCAGATGCATAGCCACTGGCCCCCACGTACGGCACTCTGTACTTTCGTGAATAGTGTGGAGTGCCAGCAAGCCCCCCCCCGAGGAGACCCCGGCCTGCCCACGCACTGAGCTCCGCGCCTGGCTGAGGATCCAGTGCATGGAGGGAGCATACCACTTTCCTGCATGCTGCTGAGGGGGACAGTGAGCACAAATGAGTGCAGGGTGGCTACGCACCTGAGTTATGTGGCACATAACCACCTCGGCCCATTCGTGAATAGGGTCCTATGTGCATAATTCTGCATTTTTTAGCACTGAATTGTAGCTGCTACCTTTCTGACCATACCTCCAGCCTGACCAGATCCTCCTTCATACATTCCACACACCCCAGCATATCCACCCTATTACAGAGCTTCATGTCATCTGCAAATATACAAACCTTCCCATGTAGACCCTCTGAAATGTCCCCAATATATATGTTTAAAAGCATGGTCCCAGCATGGACCCCTGTGGAACCCCATTCTTTACCCTATCTTCCTTTGAGTGCTCCCCATTCACCACAACCCTCTGTGTCCTCCCCTCTAACCAATGTTCTACCCATTTTGTGAGCCTACTCCCCACTCCCAAGCCGCCCAGTTTACCTACCAGCCTCCTGTGTGGAACAGTATTGTAGGCCTTCCTGAAGTCCAGGTAGGCCAGGTCCACCACCCCGCCCTGATCCCATATCTCTGTAACTATTAAAAGATTCAATCAGGTTGGTCTGACATGACCTCCCACCTGTGAATCCATGCTAGTTGCCATCCAGGAGACCCTCCTCCTCCTCCAGATATTTTACCAGCCTTTCCTAAATAAACATCTCCATTAGCTTCCCAACAACAGAGGTAAGGCTAACTGGGCAGTAGTTCCCTGGCTCCTCCCCCCCTTTATGTAATGGCACTACATCAACCCTTTTCCAATCCCCAGGGACCCTCACCTTGTCCAGCGACAGATTAAAAAAACCCTGTGAGGGGCCTCGCCAGCTCCTGTTTTAACTCCTTGAGCACCCTCAGGTGAATCTTATCCAGTCACATTGCCTTATCCGTCTGCAGCTTTCCTAGTTCTTCCAATACCCTATCCTCTGTGAAGGGACTTGAGTCCATTTCCATGCCATCCCATCCCCTGCTTTCCAGTTTTGGCCCTTTCCCTTCCTCCATCATGAAAACTGACATGAAGTAGTCATTTAGAATATTAGTATTTTCTACATCCCCTTCTAGCAGTGCTTCCCCTTAAGCTTCATAATCCCCAGCTTCCTCTTCCTTCTGTCACTCACATATCTGAAAAAATTCTTACCCCCCCCTTTGCCTCCCTTGCTATATTCTCTTTCATTTCTGCCTTCGCCCTTCTGATTATTTTCCCTGCCTCCCTCAGCGTCACCTTCTAACCCTCCCTGTCTGTCTCCCTCTGGGAGGCTTCATAGAAACATAGAATTTGATGGCAGATAAGGACCACTTGACCCACCCAGTCTACCCATTTCCCTACCTAATGGATAAGCTGCAGATCCTAGTTAACCAACAGCCTACTTCCTCCTACCCCCAACCCATAGAATTGCCTTATGTCTGTCCCATGCATTCTTGAATTCCCCCACTGTTTTTGACTCCACATCCTCCTCAAGAAGGCCATTCCATGCATTTACAACCCTCTCCGTGAAAAAATACTTCCTCATATTAACTCTGAGCCATTCCCCTTCTACCTTCAGATTGTGTCCCCTTGTTCTTGCACATCTCTTTTTCTGAAAGATGCTACCCTCTTGGACTTTGTTTATTCCCTTGAGGTACTTGAAAGTTTTTATCATGTCCCCCAGTCCCTCCTTTTCTCGACTGTATACATATTAAGCTCCTTAACTCTCTCTTCATACGTCTTCTGGTCCAGACCCTGCACCATTTTAGTTGCCCTCTTTTGGACTGCCTCCATCCTGTCTATGTTCGTGTGGAGATTGGGTCTGCAGAACTGCACGCAGTACTCCAGATGGGGTCTCACCAGCTGTCTGTACAGAGGGATAAGAACTTCCTGTTTTCTACTGGTGATGCTTCTTCCTATACATCCCAGTATCCCCCAGTCCTCCTTACTGCCCTCTCACACTGCTTGCCCAACTTTAGGCCATCTGATATGACTACCCCCAGGTCCCTTTCCATTTTTGTTGTTGTTAGTATCTCACCCCCCATAGTGTACTCTTCCCCTGGGTTTTTGTTTCCCAGGTGCATTACTTTGCACTTCTTAGCATTGAATCTAAGCTGCCATACATTTAACCATTCCTCCAACCTTGCCAAGTCCCTTCTCATCCTTTCCACCCCACCTTGTGTATCAACCAAGTTGCAGATCTTTGTGTGGTCTACAAAGATACATACTTTTCCTTCCAGTCCCTCTGCAATGTCACTTATAAAGACATTGAAGAGGACTAGTCCTAGAACTGAACCCTGCGGTACCCAACTAGTAACACCCCTTTCTTCAGAGTGGACTCCATTTACTATTACCCTCTGTGTCCTGTTCTCCAGACAGTGTTTAACCCAGGCTACCATCTTGGGACCCACTCCCAGGCTGACTAACTTGTATATTAATCTTTTGTGTGGGACTGTGTCAAATGCTTTGCTAAAGTCTAGGTAGGCCATGTCCACAGCCCCTCCCTGATCTACTACATTAGTCATCCAGTCAAAGAAATCTATTAGATTTGTCTGACATGACCTACGCGCTGTGAATCCATGCTGCCTTGGGTCCTGTGCCCCTCTGGCCTGTAGGTACTCAACAGTTCTCTCCTTCAGAAGTGATTCCATCATTTTCCCTATAACTGAGGTCAGACTAACAGGTCTGTAGTTTCCTGCCTCTGTCCTGCTTCCACTTTTGTGAAGTGGAATCACATCTGCCCTCCTCCACTCCTCAGGTACCACCCCATCCTCCCATGGTTTGTTAAAGAGGGTAGTCAGTGGTGTCACTAGTTCTACTCTTAGTTCTTTTAGAATTCTGGGGTGAATCCCATCAGTCCCCATTGCTTTGTCCACCTTCAGTTTTAAGAGTTCAGAGTTCTTTCTTCTGTGAATGGGCTGGTATTAACCCCCCTATCCAGAGTGTTTCTGTTGTTTGGTTTAGGTACTTCCCCTTCTTCACTTGTGAATACTGAGCAAAAATATGTGTTTAGTATTTCTGCCTTTTCACAGTCACCCTCTGTTCACCCCCCTCCTTTTTAGTCAGCCTCACTATCCCTCCCTTGGTCTTCCTTCGCTCCCTGATGTACCTACTGTATAAAAGGTTTTATCCCCCTTCTTAACTTAGTTGGCTATCCTTTCCTTGGGTTGGGCCTTCGCTGTTCTGACTGCTGTCTCTGCTTCCTTCTGCTTTAACTGATACAGTTCTCTGTCCTGCTCCTTCTGTGATTCCTTGTACTTCCTGAATGCTCTTTTTCTCCCTAACCTTCCCTGCCACCTCCTTTGAGAACCATAGTGGTTTTTTACATAGTTTCGTTTTGTTTATTTGCTTCACACAAAGGCTTGTTGCCTTAGTGACAGCAGTTTTGATTATTCTCAATTGTTCTTCCACCCCTCCTTCCTGCCTATTTGCTAGTGCATCCCTTAGGCACTCGCCCTTTTTGGCAAAGTCAGCCCTCCTAAAGTCCAGGACCTTTGCCTTTGTATGGCTTGACTCTACTGCTGTGTTTATCGTGAGCCATACTGTTCGATGGTTGCTAGCTCCCAGATGGCTACCCACTTCTGTATCTGTGATTGTCTCTCCATCTCCATTTGAGAGTACCTGGTCTAAGATTGCTCCCTCCCGAGTGGGTTCCAGTACTAGTTGTCTAAGGCGTGCCCCCTGCAGGGCATCTAGAATGACCCTGCGCTTTGATATGGCTGCAGCAAATGTGCTCCAGTTAACATCTGGCATATTCAGATCACCCATCAGCAATATCTCCCCTTTTTCTGCCATTCTAAGGATACCTTCTATCATTTCCTTGTCCATTTCCTACCCCTGAGATGGGGGTCTGTATACAACCCCTGTGCAGATTGTGGCACCATTGCCTGTCTCCAAGTTGACCCACAGTGTTTCCTCTCCTCCGTGTTTACCCTTTTGTTCTTTTTTTTTTTGTACTTATATTTTATTAGTTTAGTGTAACACACAGCATTACAATTTAACACCTTCAGGCAGGCATTCTAATATACAATAGAAAGAAAACATCATTATTACAGTAACAATTCATGTAATGCCCCTGAACCTTGTTACTACACATGGGGGGTTGTCACTATAAGTTAGTCCACATAATACACTAAGCAGGATTTCTCTGGATCCTTCCAACATTATTATTATCTAGATTGGCATATGCAACCATGAGCAGGGGTATCCAGGGTAGTTTATCCACATCGCTCACCCTATATAAGGGTATACATGCCCATCAGTAATCGGTGACTGTGAAAAAGAAAAGTAAATGCGGTCATCTCCACAGACTACCACTCCCTGGCAACTTATAAAAAAAACCTCCTTACCATTTTAAATCTATGATTAACTAATTATTAATATAATTAAGTAGATGTTAATACAGAAAAACCTCTTAATCAGATGCTCTGTGTTTAACTGCTCCAAACGTTACTGATTTAAAACTACTCGCAGGTTCAGGGAAAGAGAACAACCGATAGCACTAATCAACTTTTAAACAGGCATTTTCCCCAACCCAGTCCAGGAACTTAGTTCCCTCAGGTACTCATTCTGTCATCGTATATGAACTGGAATTTATGGAGACCCAAACTAGCATTTTAACCAGCTCTGTAGCTTATGAGAACAGTACTTTTCACACTTCTCTGTCCCTCGAAAATTTAAATCGCCACTCACGATAATGGATTCAGCTGTCTAACTCCTCTTCTGAGTCGGTGGCTTCCTCTCGTGCTGCGAATTGGTTCTCTATTTTGTCCAAGATCTTTGAAGCTTCAGATGGGTCAGAAAATTGATAAGTCTTTCTGCCGTACACTATCCTGAGACTGGCCAGCATCAAAAGCACATCGTGCACCCCCAATGCTCGCAACCTTTCCCTTATGCCATTAAAACTTTTACGTCTCATTCTCGTGGCTAAACTTAAATCTGGGAAAAGGTGTATTCTGGTTTCTTCCCAAGAAAGGGGTGCAAGATTTTTGGATTGTTGCAGTATTAGATCCCTTTCAGCCATAGTATGGAATTCCAGCATTAAAGTGCATGGAAATAGTGATCCCGTTGCTGTCTTACGGCGACCACCATGAGGGTTAATCCGGTAAGCTTTAATTAACTTAAAAGGCAGTTCTAGATGCAGAAAGTCCTTCAACCATGCCTGCAAAAATGGTAATGTATTTTCTGGTAGCCCCAGTAGACGAAGATGTGTAGCTCTAGCTGCATTTTCCAAGTTCTCCAACCTTCTCCGTAATAGGTCATTTTCCTTAACTAGGCCAGCCGTTGCCACGAGAGCCTTGTCTGCTTTTTCATTTGCTCCTTTAGCCTCTTCGGCCACAATATCCACTTTGGAGTGGAGTTGCTTTAGTTCGGAACTAAACTCTTCAATTTTGCAGTCCAATCCTTGAATCGAACGGAGAAGTGCAGCATTAGATGGCTGAGGGCCTTCGTGTTTGGGAGCATCGGGGAGAGGGCCTTTACTGCTTCCAGGTTTCAGGTCTCTCTGATGGTTTCCTTCTGGTGGTAACCTCGCTTTACTTGTTCGTCCCATAGTTGGCTCACCTCAGGTTACACAATTATGATTTTTATATCTGGCAGTAGCTTTCGGAATGTTCTATTGAGCAGTACTAATTAAAAGAGGGTCTCTCTGCAGTAAATGTTATTTTTGATAGTTATAGTTGCCCAGAAGTGGAGCTGTGATGATAAACTGCTTACAGCTCGGTTGCTGGCCACACCCCCTCTACCCTTTCGTTCTGTTTCTTTGATTCCTTCCCTTATGTAGAGAGAAACTCCACTTACTCTTTTACCCTACCTGTCCCTCCTGTAGATAGTGTACCCTGATACGTTTATATCCCAGTCATGGTTCTGTGTGTACCATGTTTCAGTGACTGCCATGATATCCAGATGTTCCTCTTCCATGAAGGCCAATAGTTCAGGAAGCTTGTTACCCAGACTACGAGCATTGGTACTCATTACTCTCCATTTTTTGATGGCTTTTCCTCTTGTAGCCCCATCCCTGCCCTTTACTGACTTTGCTTTCTCCGTTTTCCACAGTCCTGCTCCCTACTGACCTTTCTGCCTTGGTCTTTACCTCGTTTAGTACCCAGTTTTGGAGGGGGAGGCTGGGAATTCCCTGCTGTTTATCAGTGCCTCCCCCCTTGGCTAGTTTAAAAGCTTGCCAATAAAGCATTTAAACTGATCATGAGGAGACTGGTTCCTTTCCTGGACAGATGCAGACCATTGTGCCAGTATAGGTGGGTGACCCTCCAGGTGGAACCACAGTCCCCAGTGAAGCCAAAACCCTGTGCTCTACACCAGTTTTTCAACCATACATTGAACTGCATGGTGTGGAGTACCCTTGCCTCACCCATGCCATAGACAGGTAGCACCTCTGAGAAGGATACTGTATGAGCTACTTGTCTGAGGCCCCTCCCCAACTCCACAAAATCCTCTTGCATTGCTCTAATTCCATGCATGGCCAAGTCATTTGTCCCTAGGCGGACAATGACATCCAGCACTGTCTCCCATGCAGCTGCTGTTGTGATCCTTAGTATCCGCTTCTTGTTCCTCCAAGCCATGGCGCCAGGCAGGCACCTTACTTCACTTTCCCTTGCCCCCCCAGTTCTATCCCCCTGATAATTTATATGCCGTGAATGCCCTCCTTTTCTCTCTAACTGCTTCTCTTACTGCTGTTGAGAAGCAGAGTGATTTCTTCCCCCTCTTATTCTTGCTCACCGTCCTAACGCATAGCTCTGTCGCCTTCAATATTCCTCTTTTAATTTCCCCCCACAGCTTCTCTGCATCTTCCAAGTTTTCTTTCTCTTCTAACTCTTTTCTCACAATTTCTTTCATCTTCCTAAAGTCTGCCTTCCTAAAGTCTAGCACCTTAGTAGTGGATCTGTGGCAGTCTGTTCTGAAATATGCTAGAAGGGGTAGGGACAAGCCTCATTTAATTATACATATTGGGACAAACGACCTGGCTGACAAGACAGCAGATATAGTCCAGAGGAGGTTTGAGGAACTAGCACAATTATGTGAGGGGGCAGGAAGATCAGTAACTTTTTCCGAGATACTTCCGGTGCCAAAGGCAAGCACAACAAGAAAGCTGAGAACAGAGGAATTTAACGGATGGCTAAGAACCTGGTGTTGTGCTAAAGGGTATGGGCTGTTGGAGGGGTGGGGAGGGACCTGGGAGGACAGTAGTCTCTATGCCAAGGACAGACTACACTCGAGTGAGGAGGGAAAGAAAGTGTTTAAACAGAGGATGGAAGAGTCAGTGTCAGTGGCTCAGTAGGTAGCACACTTACCTCTGAGGCCAGGAGATCAGAGGGCTGTGGGTTCAGTTCCCACATCTGGCACATGGGTTAATATCCCAGTACTGACACTGCAGTGCAGCATGAGAGGGGTGCTGCACTTCTGAGGTGCCGCCTTTCGGATGAGACGTTAAACCGAGGTCCCATCTCCCTGGATTGGTGGTAGTTCAGGTGGATGTTAAAGGTCCCATGGCACTTATCGAAAATAGTAGAGGAATTTCCCGGTGTCCTGGCCAAATTTCCCTCATTCACTAAAAATACCACCAACAGCTTAATCTGGTTCAAGGTCAGTTGGCATTCATCTGTATCCCCCTCCCCCGGGTTGTGCCTGAAAATAGGCAGGATTTGTCTAGTGCACTTACCCGGTCAACAAAAGCTAAATAAATAAAGAGTATATAGAGGAAGTTGGGAATTTAAACTGGGAGTGGGGGGTGACAGTTTTGGAAGAGATATGCAGAGACCACAGGTTGGGAAATCATATGAGCTTACCCCCCATAACAGTGACAAAGGACAAATGGCAAGTACTGTTGGTGATGCTAGGAAAGAAGGGCAGGATGGGAGGAGGGGAAAAGGGTGGAAGGTGGTTACCCTTAATGCTAGGAGCCTTGGGAGGAAAACTGCAGAGTTACAGATTCTCATGGCAGAGGGAGAGGGAGAGGCGGACATTGCAGCCATCATGGAAACATGAGCCACCCAATACAATGACTGGGACCTGTCTGTACCAGGGTACAGGTTATTTCATAGGGACAGGGTGATTGGGAAAGGAGGGGGGGTGGCACTATATGTAAAGGAAGGACTGAAGTGTGTAAGGGAGGAGGGGAGGAGGGTAGTACGGAGTCACTTATGATGCAAATCCAGGATTCCAAGAATAGGATTCTTAGAATGGGAGTGGTGTCAGGCCACCATCTCAGACGGAGGAGTTAGACAGGGAACTAGCGGGACAGATCAGGAGGACCTGTGAGAAGGGTAGTGTGGTGATTGTGAGGACTTCAACATGCCAGGAGTGGACTGGAGCACCCCAACAACCAGGAACAGAAGGGAGCAGGTACTGCTGGATGCCTTCCAGGACAGCTTTCTGCTGCAAATGGTCAGTGAACCAACCAGGTTAGGGAATACCCTTGACCTTGTGCTGGCAAATGGGGACTTTGTGACAGAACTTACAGTGGAGGAACCGCTGTCAGGGAGTGACCACCACTCAGTATGGCTCACATTGGATATGGGCAAGGAAGGAGTAGAATCTGGCACAAGAGTGCTGGACTTCAGGAGGACCAACTTTGGGAGGATGGGGGAAGTGGTAAAAGGGTACCTGGCCAGAATTCAATCTAGTATGGATACTAGCCAGAGGTGGGAGCTCATAAAGCTGGGGATAGTGGAGGTAACCAAAACATGCTGCAAAGCCCAGAGCAAGAAGGCTAGGGCTAAGAAACCGAGCTGGCTGAGCAAGGAGGTCATGGAAAAGGTAAGGAGGAAAAGAGCTGCCTTTAGGAAGTACAAGAAAACAGGGAGGGGGGAGGACAGAGAGGAGTACTTGACAGAATCGAAGGAGGTGACAAGGGTAGTAAGGGGAGCCAAAGCATCTACGGAACTCAGGCTGGCACAAGGCATTAAGAAGGGGGAGAAGGACTTCTTTAGGTACATCAGGGAGAAAAGGAGCTTTAAGGACCACATAGTAAGGATTAGGAAGGAGGGGGTTGGGTGGAAGCAGGGTACGATAAGGCGGAAGCACTAAATGAGTACTTCTGCTCAGTATTTACTAAAGAGAAGAGGAGGTGACACCCAAGGTGGGAGAAATGGCAGAAGCAGGAGGGAAGTGGTGACAGATGGGGAAATTATGGAGGCAGAGTTCGAGAGGGTTTGAAGGCACTGAGGGTGGACAAGGCACCAGGCCCAGATGGCATCCACCCCAGGGTACTGAAGGAGCTGGCAGAGGTCCTTGCAGGACCTTTGGCAGACCATTTAATGCCTCACTACATTCGGGTGTGTACCTCAGGACTGAGGATGGCTCATGTGGTGCCCCTCCACAAGAGTGGCCCAAGGATGAACCGGGAAACTACAGACCAGTGAGCCTCACATCCATCATGGGTAAGCTAATGGAGACTATCCTGAAGGAGAGGCTGGTGGCCCCTCCTAGAGGCCAAGGACTACAGGACAGCAGACAGCATGGCTTCATACATGGCAGATCCTGCCAAACCAACCTGGTCGAGTTCTGGGACTGGGTAACTAGGCAACTGGACAGGGGCCATGCAGTGGATGTCCTGTATCTGGACTTCAGTAAGGCATTCGACTCTGTGCCATGGAAGGCTGGGAAGGAAGCTGCAGGCACAGGGGCGGGTGCAAAGCTGGTGAGATGGGTAGGAAACTGGCTGCAGGGAAGGCAACAGAGGGTGGTGGTGGGTGGGAAGCTCTCACACCCAAGGGCAGTGACGAGCGGTGTCCCACAGGGCTCTGTGTTGGGACCAGTGTTGTTTGGGATATTCATTGCAGACATATCATGGGACATCAAGAGCAAGATCAGTCTGTTTGCTGATGATACCAAAGTTGGCGTGGTGGTGGATGACCTAGGGGGATGGCAGAGGTTGCAGTACGATCTGGCAAAGCTTGAAACATGGTCAGATCCATGGCAACTGGGGTTTAATGCCAAAAAGTGCAAGGTGCTTCATTTTGGGATGAAGAACCCAAGGAGGAGTTACCAGCTAGGGGAAGTGCAGCTAGCCCAGACAGAGGAGGAGAAGGATCTGGGTGTGCTCATTGCAGGGTCAATGAACAACTCGGCACAATGTAGGAAGGCAGCTGCAAAGGCCAACAAAATGCTGGGTTGTATTGCAAGGGGTATATCCTCGAGGAGGGAGGAAGTGATTCTACCACTGTATAGGTCATTAGTTAGACCACACCTGGAGTACTGCATGCAGTACTGGCATCCGTATCTGAAGAGGGACATTAAGTTACTGGAGGGGGTGCAGCGCAGAGTGACAAAGATGATCAAGGGGCTGGGGGACTTATCATATGAGAGGAGGTTGAAGGAGTTGAACATGTACTCACTGGAGGAGAGGAGAGACAGGGGTGACATGATTGAAACCTTTAAATACATGAAAGAAATAAACAAGACGGGTACAGAGGGGCTGTTCAAAGTAAGGAAGGGGAGGGCCACCAGGGGCCATGGTATGAGACTGGAGCGAGGAAGGTTCAGGAGGGAGATGAGGAGACACTTTTTTACAGAGAGGGTGGTGGCTGGGTGGAATGCATTACCTGCAGAAGTGGTATGCAGTAGAACAGTGGACTGCTTCAAACGAGGATGGGACAGGACAAGGGGGAGGGTTAATGAAGGGGAAGGGTGGAAGGGAAGGGCAGTTGCAAAATAAGGGGTGCTAGCTGCACATTCGAGCAGACTTGATAGACCTCTAGGCCTTTATCTGCTGGCAAATTTCGTATGTTCGTATGTTCATATCTGCTCTTAACCAGCCACTTTTGAAGTGTGAATCTTACCATCCTATGGTCACTGTTGCCCAAGTTTTCCCCAACCTCTACTGCCTCCACACCATCCCCATTCGTCAACAGCAGGTCTAGTATGGCTCTCCCCCTAGTTCGGTTCTGTGACCAGCTGGTGTATGAATGCTTCCTGCATGGCTTCCAACAGCTCCCTACTCCTTTCAGTGCAAAAATGGGTTAATGATCCCCATAGTTCTTATAATGATTCAATAAGTAATTATGCAACCCCTTCTTAAATATATCAAAAGATCTTACATGTACCACTGAACTAGGAAGACCATTCCAATAGGAAACAATAAGCTGGGTGAAATAGCTACACCTAAGGAGACCCTTAGGGTTAGTGAGCATCAGTTGAAGTTGATGACTTCTCCGTCTAGTTTCTCTATGATTAATAACCAAACCCAAATCATGAGTAAAGACTTTATCCTCCAGGATCTTATACATCAATAAAAGATTGCCTCTAAGGTGTTTAAGTTCCAAGGGATAAAGATCCAAGGCTCTCAGTCTATCCTCATAGCACAAACTCTGCATACCATCAACCATTTTAGTAAATCTTCTCTGCACCCTCTCCACTCGATCAATGTCCCTCTGCAAATAGGGTCTTCACAATGGAGAACAATAATCCAATATAGGACGAACATATGGCTGATAAATAGGGAGGATACGGGCCCTATTTCTAGTTAAAATAGATTTTTTTATGCAATGAATAATCCTTGAGGATTTACTATCTATTTTGGTACAGTGGTCACTAAACTTAAGGCCATCACTAATAAGCACACACAAGTCATTCTCATTAGTGACAGGCCTTAAACGTTGTCCATTTAGTGAGTAACGGGTACAGGGATTACTTTTACCCAAATGCTTAACAACACATTTTTCAACATTGAATGACATTTCATGTGTTCTAACCCAGTTTTCCAATTTTATTAAATCCTCCTCCATTTTAACTTGACCAATCTGATGACTAACATCTGCTGCTAATTTGGTATTATCAGCAAGTCTAATAGTAAAACTATTTAAGTTTGTATTATCCTGTTCCCCCCCCCCCGATTTGGTGGTCTATAGACCACCCCTACCCTTACTGCCACCCCAACCTCTTTGCTTTAGGTGACCCATAGAGTCTCTGCTGATCCTTGCCCACCCTCACTCACTGACACCCAAATCCCCTCTTTCACATAAAGGGCAACCCTTCCCCCCCTTTTTCCTATTCTGTCCCGCCTGTAAAGACTATACCCTGGTATTTCCACCTCCTAGCCATGGTTGTCTGTCCACCAAGTCTCCATTACTGCAATTAGGTCTAGATTGTCTGCCTCCATCACTGCCTGCAGGTCTCCCATCTTATTTCCTGGACTCCTGGCATGTGTCAGCAATCCCTTTCACCAGTCCTGCTTTCCTCTTTCCCCCCACTCAGCATCTCCTGACCCCAACTGTGGGGAGTGCAAGTTGGGTAAGTTCCACCATTCATTTTCTCTGGACCACCCCTAGCTTCATACTCCCCCTCTCCTAGTTTAAAGCTCCCCCTCAGTATTCTATCTACAGTATGTACCTCTGCAGCTTCATCCTTACCTTCAACAGTCTAGCCCCCTTATTATTTATATGGAGCCCATCCCTAGCATACAGGTGCCTATCTGCCCACATGCCCCCCCAACCTCTTAAGCATTTGTAGCCCTCCCTCCTGCACCACTGCCTCAGCCAGAGGTTAAAGTTCTTGTTTCTCAACTGTCTAGCTGTGCTGGTGCAGTGCACCGGTAGAATGTCAAAAAAAGCTATGGTACTGACCACCCCCTTGCAAGCTCTTGCTAGCTCCATGAATCTCTTCTGCACCTCTTCCACCTCTTCCCCTGCCAGGTCATTTGTTCCTGGGTGTAAGACCAGCTGAGGTGTTCCCACTTGCCTAATACACTCCCTAATTCTTGGAAGTGCACGGTTCGCCTCCAACCCTGGATCACCAAAAACTGACCTCCCCTTAAAGGCCACTCCCTTCCTTAACCAGTGGATCCCCTTTTTAATTGAGTCCCCATACACTATTCTCAATTCTTCATTCACTATCCCTACAGGTACCTCCGCAGCTTTTTCTTGGCTTCTTTTGGCGTGAGAGACATTGTCTTGAGTGCCTCAGTAGAGTCAAGCATTAGGATCCAGGGACTGGTGGAGGCATTCCAGATGGTTTCCTGTAGCAATGCAATGGAGTGTCAACAGAATAAGGAGCAATCCTAGATCTGGTCCTTTCAAACAGAGATACTGTTAAGGAGGTTCTTGTAAAGGAAACTTGGAAACAGTGTCAGTATCAGTAAGATTTATCATCTCACTGGAGGTTGATCATACCAACTCTCAGACTGGAGTACTAGATTTTAGGAAGTCAGATTTTGGCAGGATAAAGGAAATACTCAGGGATGGATTAGAAGGGATGAAACTAACCATAAGAAGGTCATATTATGCCCTGTACTGATGCCTAGTGGGGCCACACCTTGAGTACTGTATACACTTCTGAAATTCACACCTGAAGAAGTGTAAGGGCAGAGCTAATATGGTTTATAAAATGGTAGGGGATAAATACAGAAACCTCACTGGATTACTGCCCTCTCATGATCGTGCATCAGAATACTAACGATGTACAGCCAGAAACCAGGTGTCATTATGAAGGTTGGAAAACCTCATTACCTACAATGAGTCATTTTATAAGAGCAATAAACCACTCCGTGGTGTGAATTAAAGGATTAACAATGCACTTTCCACGGGTGTAAGGACACTCAGCCTTCAGCCTTGTGCCTTACTATACCCCTGGGG
Source organism: Neoceratodus forsteri (assembly GCA_016271365.2). Taxonomy (NCBI): domain Eukaryota; kingdom Metazoa; phylum Chordata; order Ceratodontiformes; family Ceratodontidae; genus Neoceratodus; species Neoceratodus forsteri. The sequence continues at coordinate 1,364,949,985 of CM028132.1, forward strand.
CATGCATGATTAAGCCTTTAATGCACACCCCATCATGCCTTTTTGCTTACATAAAGAAGAGCCGCCAAGATGATTCAGGGGCAGCAGGGGAGGTCCAATAAGAAAAGGCTAAAGGAACGTGAACATGTACTCACTGGAGGCCAGGAGGAAGGGGGGGAACATGATAAAGACCATGATAGACCAGAAACATGATAAAGTTTCTACACAGGATTTACTAAACTGACTGCACTGCATTATTTACCTGCATTGCATGCAAACATAAGCACTAGGGGTACTGCAATGAAAATGATAGGAGGGAGGTTCAAAAGGAACATGAGAACATGCTTTTTCACAGAGAAAGTGGTTGGAAAGTGGAATATCTTGCCCAATGAGGTGGTCTGTGCAAAAAAGGGTGATTGGGTTCACATAGGGGTGAGACAGACATATGAGCTTAATGGAGGCACTAGAGGGAGGGGAAAGAAGGGGGATACAGTGACCATTGTTGGTCTCAGTCTCAGTAGTTAGATAGGACAAAGGGCAGGCTAGACAGACCAATTGTTTTTCCTCTTTCGACAATTTTCTCTGCTCTATGTTTCCATATTCTGTGGGTTTTCTCTCAAAATAGGTGTTGATTGCTCGCAACAACTAACCTGCCATGGGGCAAAATTTCACATAACCGCAAACAGTTTGGAAGGAAACAGATGAACCACACCATTTATCTAGTGTTTTACCTTCCGAGACCTAAGATACAGTCTGCACCAGTTTTTATTAGAAAGGAAGTAAAGCAGGCACCATTATCACTCAGAAGCAGGAAGCATTATCAAACAAAGTTTGAGTTCAAAAACCTATATCCAGTGTTAGAGTAATCGGTGCGGTTAACACTCCTAAAACAAATGCCAAATGCATGTCAATTGCTTCAAGTTTTACTGGACATTTGTTTTAGGAGTGTTTTTAAATATGTGCTGGTGTGTTATAGATCATGGGTTGGAGTGGGAAGGGGTTCCAACCCACAAATGAGTAAGGTAGTGTAGTCTAGTCACGAGTACAGAGCTGTAAATCAGGGATCGCAGGTTTGAATCCCATCACTGTATGACCCTGAACAAGTCACTTGATCTCCCTTTGCTTCAGTTCGATGGCTACAAAACAGGATAGAAGCTGATCTCCACTGAAAACAAGATGTTGCACCTGGGTAAAATAATTGTTACAATAAAATAACACTTTAGCAGAAGCCAGTAGGGGAGAATCTAACATTCAATCAGATAACATTTGTCAGTCATTTCCTGGTCAAACTCACCACTATAAGTCTGTGCTGTTAACAAGCCCCCCCTTTTTTGTTGCCACATCTATCCCTCACAAATGCAGTTCTTCTTCCACCCCTCATAGTACTACCAAAGAGGGACCACCAGTTAGAAACAGAAACAGAGCCCAAAGTCATACCTCTTGACGATCAAATGAGGAGGATGCTTGGATACAGCATCACAGGGCGATATTTGGAGAATCTAGCACCTGCATGAGATATGGCAGGTGGGGGGGCTGAGCAGATAAGGATCACAAAAACAAGATACAAACAAATCCTTTTGCCAGGCCATAGGTGCAGTTCGTATAGCTGGTGATCCGGATTTGGTAAAATGCCAGGGTCATCTCGGGGTCGGCCAAGGGGAGGATGATCAGACATTGCAGAGGATACTCTCTTCCTCCAGAGAGAGAGAGGGTAATGTTCTCTGCCACAGTAATGCCACCTCAGTGCCCACAGGTGTTAGTATGGTTGGAGGACCTGCAGTGTGTAGATGGGAAATTGCTGACATTGTTGCGATCATATGTACAGTGTGAACATGCCCATGACCTCCTGGGCAGTGATACATAGATACATAGACAGTGTCGGCAGATAAGGGCCTATGGCCCACCCAGTCTGCCCATTTGAGCTTGTAAATTCAGTTTGTTTTCCTAGAAGTCTGTTGCACCTTACCCCTGACCTCCAGAATTCCTTTATGTCTATCCCATGCATTCTTAAATCCCGTGATTGTTTCAGCCCCCACCACTTCCTCTGGCAGGGTGTTCCACTTGTCCACCACCCGCTCTGTGAAGAAATTCTTTTCATATTTCCTCTGAATCGTCTCTCCTCCAACTTCATCCCATGCCTCTAGTCCTGGAACATCTTTTCGCTTAAAATAGTGTTTCCTGCACCCTGTTCCTCCCTGTAAGATACTTGTATGTCTCTATCATATCCCTCTCCCTCCTCTCCTCCAGGAGTACATGTCCAGTTTCTTCAACCTGTCTTCATAGGACTTGTGATGCAATCCATGCACCATCTTTGTTGCCCTCCTCTGAACCTTCTCTACCCTGTCTATGTCCTTATGTAGGTATGGTCTCCAGAACTGTACACTGTACCCAGGTGGGGCCTCACTAGTGTCTTGTATAGCTGAATTATGACCTCCTTTTCCTGCTGGTAATGCCCTGCCTATACATCCCAGCATCCTATTTGCTTTACCTGCTGCCTTGTCACACTGTTTCCCTACCTTGAGGTCATCAGAGATGATAACCCCAAGATCCCTTTCCTGCTTGGTGCATGCTATATCCTCACCCCCAACTGATATATTGTTGTGCCCCATATGCATTATCTTGCACTTCTTTGCATTGAATTTCAACTGCCAAACCCCTGACCATTCTTCAAGTTTCTGCAGGTCGCTTCTCATTCTGTCTACACCCTCTGGTGTGTCTACTGTGTTACAGAGCTTTGTATCATCAGCGAACAGTGAAATTCTGCCTTCTAGGTCCTGCGCAATGTCACTGATGAAGATGTTGAATAGGACCGGTCCCAGCACTGATCCCTGTGGTACCCACTGGTCACTCTTCCCTCTGTGGAGTGACAGACATTTACCACCACCCTCTGTGTCCTGCCACCCAGCCAGTTACCTACCCACCACACTACTGTCCCGCCCACCCATATTCCCCAGTTTGTGTAATAGTCTTCTATGTGGCACAGTGTCAAAGGCCTTGCTGAAGTCCAGATAGGCCATGTCCACTGCCCTCCCCTGATCCACCTCCCTAGTCACCCAGTCAAAAAATTCAATGAGGTTGGTCTGACATGACCTCCCCCTGGTGAAACCATGCTGCCTTGGGTCCTGTAGTCCATTGACAACCAGATCTTCCACCAATCTCTCCTTCAGTAGTGCTTCCATGATCTTCCCCACTACCGAGGTGAGGCTGACTGGTCTGTAGTTCCCTGCTTCCTCTTTGTTCCCACTTTTGTATAAGGGGACTACATCTGCTGTCCTCCAGTCTTTGGTACTCCCTGTTTCCAGTGATCGGCTAAACAGGATAGCCAGAGGTTCAGCCACCACCTCTCTTAGTTCTTTAAGGACCCTGGGGTGCACCCCATCTGGCCTCATTGCTTTATCAACTTTTATTACTTCCAGTTCCTTCAGGACCCTTTCGTGTAAAAGGGCTTGTGTCCATTCTGCACCATTCTCATCACTTGTACTCCCTTCAGACCCATTACCCTCCTCTTCCTCAGTAAAGACTGAGCAGAAATACCTGTTCAGTATGTCAGCTTTACTGTTGTCATCCTCCACGTGGCCCCCATCCTCCCCCTTCAGTCTCACTATCCCTCCTTTTGTCTTTCTTTTTCACTTATGTACCTGTAAAAGGTTTGTCCCTCTACCCACTGATTTGCAATGTGTTCTGTCTGAGCTTTGGCTTCCTTACTGACCTCCTGCCTCCTTTGCTTCTCCTGGTACTTCTCCCTATCCCTTCTGCCTGTGTCTTTTGTATTGCCTGAATGCAATCTTTTGGCTTTCACTTTCTTTGCTACCTCTTTGGAAAACCATAATGGTCTCCTCTTCCTTTTCCTCTTGCTAACCTGTTTAATACATAATTATGTTGTTCTTTTAATCCCCATTTTAAATACTGCCCACTGTTCCTCAACCCCTGATTCCTGTCCCATTCCCCTTAATGCCTCTTTCAAGTATCTCCCCATTTTCCCAAAGTCTGCCCCCCTAAAATCCAGAATACGTGTTTTTGTGTGGTTTGGTTCTGCTCTTTCTGTGATTTCAAACCACAATGACTGGTGGTCACTGTTTCCCAGGTGCTCCCCCACTGTAACCCCGATCACACTGTCCCTGTTCTGGGCTGGTGATCTATGGAAGGGGTAGAGTAGAAAGTGGAAGGAAACATGCCACTATCTCAGGATATATAACGCAGTACACTGGGGCCTGGTGCAGCCTTCCCATTGCCTCACACCTGGCTGTAAGCTTGGGGGGGAGGCCCCCCTCACCACAACCACCACCAGGGAGGATATCCGGAGGACTGGCCAGCTAACCAAGCCAAAAGTGCCAAGTAAGTGAGAATCATGAATAAGGAAAATGGGCCTGGATGGTTGTTCAAGACAGGAAGACGGTTTTGGTGGCAACAAGGGGCAGAAAAAGAAACTTAGAAAAAAAGAATAAATCATTTTATCTGTAGACTGCATTCATGCACTAGGATGAGAACTGGACTGCAGTGCACCATTATTTCATGTGAACTTCATAAACTGCACTTATCATGACTGCAATAACTCTTGCAAACATCAGCTGACTTGGCAAAAGCAAATGGGTCATATAAAACCTTGCAGCTGCCTACTGAGCATTTGTAAAAAGGTTCCCAAGTGTCTTTGTAAGTGTTAGCCAAATTAGAACATCCTTCATACAGCCTGTTTCTCATAAGTTATCCATTTCTATATCTCAGAAACCGCAACAAAGGTTTTGAGTCATTAGATTAAGATGTGTGTCTGAGTTTTGAAATACCACAGACAACTCAGAACCATAAAAGAAGAAATTCTATCAGACTTACCATAGTTTCTTTTTTAATTAGTTCTGCCATTGTCACTGGGATAGTCATTTACTGCTGAGTTAGACATGCTCTCCTACTACAGGCCAGCAAACACTCAAGAGCTATGGCTTCATCATAGTACTTGTGGCTCCATCCACTCATTTGGACTTGAGACTTCGCGTACTAACACTGGGGCCTAGGCATGATGGTGTGGGCTGCCTTTGCACTGCAAATCCATGGCATGTAGACAACCCTACATCCCTGAGCCATGCAATGGGGGTCCTGCGTATCCCCTGCAGCATGCATGCATGCATGGAAGGAATGCACAGCCCTTGCACACCCAGTCCCAGGCTGGCTGTGCAGTTACACACTTGGCCAGTCCAGGTGAGTGCCTGGGGGCATACCTGTACTCCATGCCATTTACGAAGGCATTTCTTCTTGGGAGGAATTGATTTCCATTTACAGATATAGAGCATCACTTGATAAAGGCTGTGTATGCCTGGTGGTAAAAAATCACAAGATATAGCAAGAAATTCTAAAAATAAAAAATGAAATTGGTAAAATGGATATTAATTTGGACACCACAACAAGAAATTTTGGAGGAAAGATCAGTAATAGGGATTTAGATAAACAACAACAATTGGAGAAAAAACAAGCAGTGAACAACAGCAGTAAACAATAGTAAAATATTTGCAAAAGCCAGTAGTTATTGAGTCTGAATTAAAAGGCTCACCAAAATATGAAAAACTGATTAGAGGGAGGAAACAGAGAGGAGAAAGAATTGACAATAGCATAATTCTGAATGACTCATGGGATCAAGCAATAAGTGAAGGCAAATGTGATGAAAATTGTGATTGCAATGGGAGAATGACTTTTCTCTGTACAAGTATGGTATGCTCTCACATCTGACAATCAGTACTACAACAAATAGTTTATCTGCAGAAATGTCAGACTGAGAATTATTAAAAACAATCAAATCTCTTTTAGGAACTGAATTGAATATTCTATCCTGGATAGAAATGTGCGAAATTGCCGGATTTTGTTATGCAAAATATTTTGTGTAATTCAGCTGTTTCACAAAAATTTTCACTGAAGAAAAATTGGGAATTTTGCCCATGGAGAGAGAAATTTTGCCTGCGAAGCGTGACATTTTATCTGCAAAATGGCAAAATCCGCCACTTGCTGGTGAAATTTCACTGTTTTTGGACAAACTTTTGCATTTTGCGAGTGAAATTTCGCAACTTTGTACCCTGCAAAATATTTAATGGAATGGACGAATTATGCAAAATATTTTGCGTGGCGAAATTGCTAGTTTCATGGGAATTCCGCTGTCTAAATTTTATTTTGCAACATCTCTAATCCTGGAATAAAACAGATGATGGGTCTTGGTATACTTTAATGAAATCTTATGATATAATTTTACTCCAAGAGACATGGTTGGATGTCAATACACAGATAGACTTTCAAGGGTATAATAAGTTTATACTACCAGGGAAAAAGATAAATAATAAAGGACATAATAAAGGAAGTTTGATTGTATTGGTGAATACTAAACATAAATGACTTGTAAGGAACTGCTATACATCATCTTGTTCAAAATGGTTAGCTTTAGATATCTTGACCGAAAAGAAAGAAATGAAAATTATATACTTACCCTAATTCTTGATCTTCTTGCATATCTTCACCATTTATCACTGGTGGGTATACGCCAGAGGCGCTATGACCCGGTGGGAGCTTTCAGCTTGCACATTTTTTTGTTTGGGAGAGGAGCCAGCATTGAGGCCAATGCTGTCCTCAGGGACAATGCACAGCATGCTGCGCGAGCGTCAGCCAGTAACCAACGCCGACTCCTCCCTCACCTCAGTTCTGTCCGCCAGAGACAGTGGAAATTAGAAATAGAGAAAAAAGAGGGTAGGGCAAGGGAGCCCAAGAGATAGTAAAAGGAAAGGATATAAACAGAAAGGAGAAAAAAGCTGACACAGGAGGAGGGGGAGGCTACCTGAGGGTGTGGCATAGGGGTGGGGCCCCAACCACTGGACAGTCCTAGGGGATAGGGAAGTGGGAAGGGTTTAGGAGACAAGAAGAAGAAGGGATAGCAAAGGATGATGAGAGACTCCACAACACCCCACTCCCCCTAGTAAGAATGATGGAAGTCAAAGGCCGCCTCCATCTCTATGTAACCCCCCTACAAATGGGGGTTCCCGAAAAGTCTTCCTTGAGCTTGCTTAAATGCTCACTGCCAGGCTGGTGTCCTGCATTTTAGCAGTTTAAATGTATTGCCAGATAGTGCCTGTATGGCCTCTGTGTACTGTCTCTTTAAGAGCTGCCTGGATTGCAGTCATAATTAATCTGAGAGGGAGCTCTGTTAGAAGATGTGCTTGTTTGCTGATTATTTGTTAGAGTAGTAATAATATTGCAATTTGTTCTAACCTGTCTTCTTTGCAGCATGGACAGTTCTGTTTGTTTCCATCATCTTGGTCCTGGACTGCTGAATGGGCCAATCAGTACATTTGGGACTCTAAATTGAAGCCTGCCTACAGGGGCTTGGTGGGGCCAAAACTTGTAGGAATTGTAGTTTTGGGCTTTTAGTGCCTAAAATAACCTGGAGGGGGATCCCTTGTTGTGACTGACAGACAGATCAGCCAACCGAACCTTTTGGAACTTGGGGAAAAGTCCCACACTACTTGCAGTTTCAGTTAGATCTGAGTTGGGAAGTGAAGAAGTAGCAGCTCGAGATAGTTCAAGCAGCAATCCATAGTGGATTCGTGTGGGAGAACTGTGGAAAGGCCTGAGTTTGGCCTGCATACCTGCCTGCTGTCCCTGAGAGGGAACATGTGCTTCTCTCAGACTGAACCCGAATCTGGAGAGCGAATTAAGCTACTGAATTGTGACCAGGCTTTAACCTGATGAAGACTGAAGATTTGTTGAATGCGATCAGCCTGTCAGGACTTCCAGCTACCTCTGAACTCCCGGATTGTGCAGAGACTCTGCAATAGCGACCGGAGAGCCATTTGCCTGGTACAGTGGAATTTCCTTACATGTGAATGTGCTGTGTGCTTATAGTGGGTTGTGATTTGGTTCCCCACTGTGTGTCTGAACTGTGTTTTGCTTGCTGGAGGCTGCATCTAGCTCCACGGACTGAATCCGTATCCATTTCCATTTGTCTGGGCCCTGCTATACTGGCCCAGCCAGAATACCTGCTACGCAGAGAAAGTCATCGATGAGAGACCGGCCTGGGGATCAGCCCCCTGCTCAACGCCTTGAACAGGAATGACACCTCAGTGATTAATGTGGGCCCTGCTTCTCCAGGCACTCCAGCTCAACAGCCTGCAGTCTCGATTTCATCCTGCCTGTGTCCAGTATTGGGTATCGTGAGTAAATATCAGGGTAGCTCCCTGCAACAACAGCTAAATCCAAAAGTGTTGTCATCTGATTGTCTTGTGCCTTTTCTTTCACGAATTGAGCCCTCTGGCTCTGGATTACAAATAGTGTGTGCTCTGCATGTTGCTTTCTTCCATCACAGGGCTCCAACCAGCTGCAATGTTCCTGGCTAGCCCACCGTTTTCCTACCTGGGTACCCAGAGTGTGTGACTATGTAGGGACTCTGAACTGCATGCATAACTATCTGATTAATATAGTTTTTAAGCAAATCAACCTGATTACGCCCCTCCCTTGTTCAAGTCCCCTGAATAAATCAGATTTAACTTTGCTTGCATTTAACCTGACTGTGGTTCCAGTCTGTGCCAAAAGTATTGTACTGTTGCTATTTGCTGTGCTTAACCTTGGTTTACAGGGGGTCCCCAGGGTCAAGCTAGAGGAACCAGCCCTGGTGGTAAGTGCAAACAGTGTGGGTAATTGCCTGGTGAATAAGGGTCATTGTGAAAGTAATTATTGTATATTATTCAGGCCACTAGAAGGGAAAGATGGGGGTTACAGTGTCCTGGAGGGCTGTGCCCAGGTTAGCTTGACCACTAACAACCCTGACCTCTGGGTGGAGGCACCCATTTCATTACCCAGGCCCCTTAACCTGCTACTAGCCAAGCAGGCAGGGGTAGTAACCTTTGGGATAGCGCCACCTAGGGGTTGCATCTATATTCACCAGACAGTCCTTAACAAGAGACAGGCTGGTCTCCAAATGAGGTGAGACTGGATTGTTCGAGCCAGGCTAGCTCAAGAAAAGCAACCCCGAGGCTGGAAAATTAGGAGGTGCCAGACAAAAAAACCCCAGAGAGCAGGGTGTCAGGGTCTCTAAAGTCATCCTAAGGTGCAGGAGTGGGGACAGAGTCTGCCCCAGGACATAGGACATAGGGTCTTCCAATAGACTGATACACCCTGAAACTGATCCTGAGCCAAGGCAAGGGAGAAGAAGTCCTGGAGGAGAGGTACTATTCTAGGCCAACGTATTGATTCAAGGTGAAGGGAAGGGGTCCTCGGGTCCTCCATGCCCACTGGATCAAGAAGGTCCAAGGAGGACTGAACCCCTGTTTTGTCAGAAGGCAAAATGAAGAAGAGAAGAGGGACTCAAGGAACCTCCATTGTCAATGGCAGAAAAAAGGGAGAAGGGGACCCCACTAGTCCTCCCCTCTTCAAGGAGAAGAAAAATTCCCTGGAGGAACAAGAGCAGAGGAGCAAGGCTTACCCCACAAGGTTTCCGTGGAGGGGAGAGCATGCAGGAAGGAGGCACTGCTCAGAGGTTGAGGCACCAGAGGGGAAGGTGGGTGGGAAGCAGTGATGAATGGTGAAGATATACAAGAAGATCAAGAATTATGGTAAGTACTTAATTTCCATATCTTCCTGTATATATCTTCACCATTCATCACTCATGGGTGAGTACCAAGCCCCCAAAGTGGTCCTGGCACATCCCTGAGGGCAGCCATTCCCTTGGCCCCTTGTGGGGGAGCACCACAGGAGGAGGAGAAGCCCCCTACGGGCCCAGAGAGGCCAGAGACTGGTCAGGATGAGACGGGGACTCCCGTGACCTGGGAAAAGGGAGGCACCCCACCAATTCCCATCTTACCCTGTGGGAGAAAAAATGGGCTCCTTGGAAAGGGGACGCAATCACCTAGAAAGGTAAAGCTATGCTGCCCGTCTTATACAGACTGCAGATCCTGCCAACCTAGAAGCTACTTCATTAACATCGTAAGATTCTCTTGAAAGATGCCTCGCTATCTCTAGGCCAGAAGCAGAAAGACAGATGGCCTGCCTGGTTGCCTCCGAATCTGGTAGAGTGGCTAGGAGCTGTCCCAGTGCCATCCATAAGTGTCTAGCATAGACAGCCATATGGGCTTGATGTGATGAAATGCATAGAAGGAGATGCGCTGAGGAAAAAATCCTTCTCCTCCAGCGGTTAAACTCAGCTGAGTTGAACTCCGGGGGTGGTCGTGTCTCGGGCAACCAAAGGGGGTATCCAGTAACTCTATCCCCAAAGTGGGATAAGGCAAGGGATCTGGAGACCCCCAGGGGCACAATACCTGCAGTCCCTCAGAGCAGGAGAGGGGGTAGCAGGGTACTGCCAGACCCGATGGGATGCTTCCTGAAAGGGAACAGGCCATGGAGGAATGATCACATTCTTCGAGGAAAACACTCCCAGGAGAGCCTGCGACACATGGGCAGGATCGCGACTTGGGAAATGTGGAGATCCCCCAGCAACCTCAACAAGAATCACTGATAGCTGGTGATATTAGTGTCTGAGGACAAGTGGACCGAGGAGACTTTTTCCTCCAGGGAGGAAGATGAGGAGGCAGAGGAGCTTGATTCAGAACTGGGTGAAGCAGGAGTTTCTGGTCTAAAAATGACCTGGTCCAGAGCTTTAAGATAGCGAAGGAATGCTGCAGCCGAGCTTCTGAATTGGTCCCATGACAGGGGCCCTGTAGGACCCGAAATGCCTGGGAGAACAGAAGTCAAGGCAGAGGATCCTAGGAAGGAGGAGAAGACTGTTGAGCCAGAGAAGGATCCCTGCTAGGGCTTTGGGAACGCTCACGCAACCCCTCCCTAAGGGTGGAGCTGTGCAAAGAATCCATGGAAGGTCGCACAACTGTGCAGGTGCAGCCTGCATGGTGCCCTAAGGAAGAAGCCCCATGGCAAGGAGACTGGGGCCACTCTGGTCCTTGTGGGCAGCCCCTAACCTCACCAGATTCAGGGCCCCACCCTGCTGAGAAGAGCGAAAATGCGAGGGATCGGCACTGTGGCTCCTACCAGGGCCATCAGCAGCTCTGAGAGAAGACCCTGGGCCACCCCAGGTGCTCTCAAGCCCTCCCTCTCAGAAAGAGACCTACCCCTCATCCATCCCTGAAGGATTAAGGGGGGCAACACAGGAGGAGCCACAGGTGTCTGCAAGCCTGCCACAGCAACCCCTGAGTTAGTCCTTAAAAAGGTAACAGAGGCCATGCCGCGCCACTCTCAGCTTCAGCACCAGATTCGGCCCCCACAGAGGTGCCGATCTCTGACTCAGCATCAGGAGCGTGCCACCCCCAGACCCGACACCATCTTCTGACTTTGCTCCATCATTGGCACCCATCCTTCTCTACAGCACCAGGGATGGCGCTGCCCTTATCCATGGCACTGGGGATGGCGCCACCTTGTTTCATGGCACCGGGGGTGGCTTCACCCTGTCCCATGACACCGCAAAAATCCCTGGCACTGGCAACCGTGCCGGAGGACTCAGAGATGGTGGCCCCAGAGACAGAGTCAGTCGGAAGAGGACAAGAAACCTTCAAAATATTGCTGATAGGCCTTACAGGGCAGCAAGACTCCTCAGAGCCTGAAAGTTCCTCAGAAGGAGGAAACCAGTCTGGGTCAGACCCATCCTCCTCCTCAGAAGAGGAAGAGAGCAGGGTGACCGGGAGAGAGTGGCCACCCCTCGCACCCTACCGTGTTTGGCACCACTCGCAGCACCGAACAAAAGCCATGCCGCACTCATGGCACCACCCTGCTTACCGGCCCCAGAAACAGTGCCAGGAGCTTGAGCGGAACTGTCAGATGGAGTCGAGTGCCCCACCAGTTCGGATCCAGCGAGTAGCTCCGATCACGACACTGGGGGAGGCCGTGGCTCCGAAGAGACCGACAACCAAGAGGGGTGCTCAACCAAACCCCTGGAGGTCAACTATCCACCCAACTCCTCTAGCAAACCGAAGGCACCAGCGAGGCCGACACAGTCAATGGCTCATAACCCTCCAGTTTGTGTAGTTATGGAGAGTAACCTGGGAGAAGGGTCCAAGATTTTTGCCATGGCATCCCTGGACCTACGGCACCCTCTGAAGGTAGGAGGTTTCTGACCCACCTTGAACACGTGCACTTCGAGGACCCAGCAGTTCATGGAAGCATATGTTGCAGTTGTTCATGTCGTGCTGTGGGCCCAGGCAAGAAAGACATCGATCATGGTGATCTGTTATGCACTGAATCCTGGCACTAGGGCTTATACCTTTTATTCACCTGTGCCTAGATCCCTCTCCCGGATTGATTTTTTTCTGGTTAATCAGAAAGTAATTGCAGGATTGCTGGGATGTGGGATCACCCCCAGAGTGTTGTCTGATCATTCCCCAATTTGGTTAGAAACTAACTTAGCCCCAAATATTCAAAAAGACACTGTATGGAAATTAAATTCCCAGCTTCTTACTCAGGAGGATACAGTAATTCAGATTAAAGACCTTGTAAAGCAAATTCTGGGACAAAATGAAGGATCTATTCCAGCTTTTGACCAAATATGGTGCGCATTGAAATGTGTTCTGCGGGGGGAATTTATTAGAATTTCGGCCACCAAAAGGCGAAAAAAGGATATAAAATTGAAAGCCCTTTTGGAGGAGATTAGGGCCTTAGAAGCTTTGCTGTCAAATCCCCCACTAGATGAAGAGATGTTGCATTTGGTAGGGCTGCGTAATGAGTATGCAGAAATCCTGAGGGAGAGAGCGGAATATGCCCTCTTTAAGACCCATGCTAAGTATATTGAACAGGGGGAGAAAACCATTCATCTCCTGGCGATGAGGCTCAGGAGACAAGAGGAGTCTCGTCTTGTTCCCTTTGTGTTTTCTCTATCTACTAATGCTATCTTAACCACCCCTAGACAAATCGCCAAGGAGTTTGAGCAATACTATACGCAGCTGTATAGTCCCCCTGAACCTACACACCCCACCCACCGTAATTCGGGACTATTTGTTAGCTACACCATTGCCCTTGCTGGACATAGCCCAGCAAGAATTTTTGGCATGCCCTATTTCACAGCAAGATGTTAGGGAAGCCATCAGGACTCTCGCCAAAGACAAGGCCCCAGGCCCGGATGGCTTTCCATCCAACTTTTATAAAGTTTTTGAGGTGGATCTGTGCCCTATTCTCCTTCATTTGTTTAAATTTATATGTGAGAATGGGATTACAGATTTGACTCTCTTGGAGGCAATCATAGTGGTGCTGCCAAAACCAGGTAAGGCGAAGGACAGGGTTACGAACTTTCGTCCCATCTCATTGATGAATTATAGTATTAAAATTTTTGCCAAAATCCTAGCATCCAGGGTGTCCAAAGTTTGTGAGGGGCTTCTGAGTCCTGAGCAGATTGGATTTGTACAGGGTAGAGCTTCATCGGACCATATCCGTAAATTGGCACATATCTTCTCCGTATCCAGGAAGGCAGATAAACCTATGGCCCTTGTTTCCCTGGATGCGGAGAAGACATTCGACAGGGTTAGTTGGCCTTATCTATTTGATACCCTAGCTGTAATGGGTTTTCCAGTCCCTTTTATTTCCTGGGTTAAATCATTATATTCCGGACCTAGTGCGAAAGTTTACTGCAATGGAGTTTTTTCCTCCGCTTTTCCTCTAAAGTCAGGTACTAGGCAAGGCTGCCCACTTTCTCCGTTATTATTTAATTTATATCTAGAACCGTTGTTACGTCAGCTAAATGCCTCCCCAATACTACAAGGTATTAGAATAGGGAAGTTTCATTTAAAGTTATCAGTCTACACGGATGACATCCTTCTGCATGTCACCAATCCCTGTTAGTCCATTCAAGCAGCTCTACAGATAATCCAAAGGTTTAGCAGGGTCTCTAATTATAAACTTAATATTAACAAATCAGAAGTGATGCCCCTGAACCCTTTGCTTTCTAGAAGAGAGATTACCCCGCTATCCATGGCTTGGACCACCCGTCTTAAATACCTAGGAATAACATTATCTACATCAGTATCCTTGATGAAAAAGCTGAATTTAGATAATCTAGTAAAGGGGATTCAATTAGATCTAAATAGATGGGCTTCTATGTACTTGTCCCTCCAAGCAAGGGTCAGTGTAATCAAAATGAACATTTTGCCGAGGGTATTCTATCCACTCAATATGTTAAATGTTCATCTTCTCCTAACCAGGTTCCGTAGATGCCACAATATAATCTCTCAATTTATATGGCAAAATAAGCCCCCACGGAGGGCATATAACCGCTTAAGTGCCCCAAGACAGCTAGGGGGCCTTAAACTCCCTAATTTTTATTATTACTATTTAGCTAGCCACATGGCTAAATATATGCGCTGGGTTGTTACCCCTTCAGACGTAGAAAATCTCTCTAAGCTTCCCATATGGCTATAAATCGAGCAATACTTGTTAGCTGGGCTATCTTCGGAAAGCCTTTTATTCATAGCCCCGGGTAAGCTGCCTAGCAATTTACGTGGTTCGGTTATATATACTTCATTAAAGGTCCATCTACAGTTTTGCAAGTCCTTGAAATATAATAACCAACAGGACCTATCACAACCCATTTTTTGTAATCCTAATTTTAAATTGGGAGACCAAAAAATTGTTGCCCCCAAGTAGTGTGCGGACCCTCAAGCCCGAGTTTATGATTTGGTGGTAAATGGTAAACTAGGAGGGACACCAGAGCTGTTAGCATGCTTTCAGCTCCCCAATAAATACTCCTTTTTTGTGTTTCAGATTAGGCACATGTTGTTAAACTGGTTCGGCTCTGGTGACTGGAATACACAGCAAGTGGCTCCCCTTCAGGAGCTTCTTGAATGTGTGAAGCAGCCACACGCAGTATCTCAGTTGGTTTTGTTACTATATGGGAAACTTAACCCGGATGTATCGGGTTACTCTAGCTTTTGGGCATGTAATTTTCCGCAGGATAATTTTTCATGGGATAAAATATGGGAAGGAGTCTGTTTATACACTGCTAATGATCACTTACGACTGACACAGTTCTGTATATTGCATAATATTTATTACACCCCTGCTAAACCGCATGGAATGGGCAAGATACAGAATCAAGCATGCTTTAGGTGTGAACAGGAACCAGGGACGTTACTTCACATATTATGGGATTGTCCCAGAGTGGCCTGCCTGTGGAGAACCATCCAGGAAAGGGCTGACCCATTGCTGGGGCTGCAGGAGCATTTCTCACCACAAGTTTGTATAATAGGAGATTATACCACTGTCCCTGTCAGGGAGAGGAGGTATCATATGGCCATTATATCCCTGTCGGTCAAGAGGCTTGTCCTTTGCTATTGGAAGGATCAACATGCGATCTCCTACCTCGAATGGGTGAAGGAACTTCTATATAACTTAAGAGTAGAAAAAGCAATTGTGAGTCTTCGGGGTAAGCTCCCTCTGTACAAAACTAGATGGGAGAAGCTGTATACGCTTTGGTCCCTGACTCCTGTTTCCCAGGGAACCCAGTAAGCGGGGAAAGGCAGTTGAGTAGACAACATGGCATCTGGGCATAGCACATGGAGCCCTAGGCTGTCCTAAATTAGAGACACCATTACAGATGGCCCCTCTATTCTTTTACTATTGAAAAATGGGGAGTAGAGTTACCTAGTAACGGGGAACTGCACCTTAGGTGGGTAGATACAGCTCTGGTGGGGGTCGGGGTAGATAGGGGGAAGGAAGAAGTATGGGGGGAGTAGTTGTCCGTTGGCTGGGGGGCATGGTTATGGTATGTTTATTCCCTGCAATTATTTATATCACAGCATTTAAAATGTAATGTATGCCTTATTAATGTTTCATGCCATGTAACTATTGCAACTATTCTTGGACAGTTGTATGCCCGTTATGATGTATCACTGTGGTATAAAATGATTAAAATATATTCAATTAAAAAAAAATGGTGACCTGTTGTGGAAATGGACTTGCTGAAGGGGCACCGATACATAGGGGCACGTTCCACTTTAGATTTTAATTTAGGCCCCGGATCGGACATGATCAACTGCACACAAAATTAAGTAAAACAAAGTACAGACTCGGTGCCGTAGAAATAAAATACAATAAAATAAAGCAAAAGGGAATGGTCTCACCCGTTTGCAGCTCTACAGCATCAAGTTACGAACAGAACTTTCAGTGACTTCGATGACAAACTATGAAGTTGCTCTTCAGCTCCCATGAGGTGCACTCTTGATGGCGGGAAGAACAGAACTGAGGTGAGGGAGGAGTCGGCGTTGGTTACTGGCTGAAGCTCGTGAAGCATGCTGTGCATCATTCTCAAAGGTGGTGCCAGCCTCAACACTAGTTCCTTCCCCAAATAAGGAGGCTGAATATCATACGTTAATATAAAAAACAAATTAAATGGAATCCATTGGTGCCATCTAAAATGCATAGTTTACAAGAAAAAATTACTTACCATAGTAATCTTGTTTCTTCCAAGGTATTCTTCAATATTCAGAGCTCTTTGCAGTCAACCTTTAAAGTAGAACTGCCAGGAGATAGGACGTTATGCTAATGATAGAACCTATCATTGGCTCGTGCCACTTATTCAAATGCTGCCCTTACCAACTGCTGCGTTCTATTAATGCCTCCTATTTCATAGACAGCCTGCAAGGAAGGGCCCAGTCAAAAAGAAATCTACTAACAATTATAAATAATCTATATTAATTAAACTCCCAAAAGGAGAAAAGAAAAAATTACTCACCTTAGTAATCTTCTTTCTTCCAAGGAGTCTTTTAATATCAGTAACTATAGCAGTTAGCTGGCTAGGTGCAACTGCCCCAAAGGTATGCCTTTAAGAGAATTATATGAGCTAGGGCATCAGCCACTCCAAACACAGGAGAGGAGTGCACTGAGTGACAGCAGCCTGAAGAGCTTCAGAATTTTTCCGAAGAGAATGGGCACATGCCCCGAAAAGTGAACCAACAGGATTCAAAAAACATGCAAATGTCCAAGAACTGAAAACAGATAACCACAACCTGAACATGTAAACTCATTAATAAAAACCCAAATCTGGTAAGAAAACTGAGAACAGAGCCCTTCTCCTGACAGGTGAACCGGGAAGGAAAGGTGGGAGCTTACTAATGCTAAAGGACCCCTTGAAAGAAAGATTACTATGGTGAGTAATTTTTACTTCTTACCCAAGCAGTCCTTTAGCATCAGTAACTATAGTAGACTACCGAGCAGTACCAAGTGGGAGGTGAGCAGAGAACCTGCTTAGGAAAGAGGCTGTGCAGAACCGCCCTGCCAAATTTGGTGTCAGATCTGGACTGCACATGTAAACCATAGTGCTTCATGAAGGTGTGCACAGATTTCCAGGTAGCTGCTTTGCAGACATCCAGAAGGGGTATGTTCCTTGCTGCTGCAACAGAGGCTGCAGTGCCCCTGGTGGAGTGGGTCCTGAGCCCCACAAGAGGTTGATGACCAGCCTTTTCATAGCAGAATCTAATACAAGAGACCAACCAGGGAGAAACAGATCTCTTGTTATCTGGTCTTCCTCTGCCAACATCCCCGTAGATGAGGAATGACTGAGTGGAAGAGCCCCTGGACTGCCTAGTATGCTCTAGGTAGTAGAAGAGAGCTCTTTTGACATCCAAGCTGCGGAGCTTTTGCTCACCAGGAGTGGATTTCTCAGTAAACAAGACAGGTAGAGTAATAGGCTTTTTTAGGTGGAACTCTGAAACCACCTTAGGCAGAAGCTTCCTATTTGTCTGAGCTCAATTTTATCATTGTGAGAAAGGATGTAATTAGGCTCAGTGCACAGGGCCTGTAACTCTGAAATCCTCTTAGCAGAGGTAATGGCCACCAGGAAGACCTACTTCTGGGTCACAAACTTGGTATGTGCAGTGGCCATAGGCTCAAAGGGGGGGGGTTCCATGAGCCTGGCAATGCAGAGATTCAGGCTCCAAGGAGGAACGGCTCCCTGACTGGAGGCTGGAGGCACAAGAGGCCTTTGAAAAACTGAATATGGTGAGGGAAAAAATTTACTTTTTCTTTCCCACTGAAAAATAGGCTGAAATTGCAGCTAGGTGTAGCTTGAGGGAAGAGGGTTTCAAGCCGGATGCTTGCAGATATACTAGGTAATCCAGTAGCTGAGGGTCTGAAGCTGTAAGAGGATTGACCTTTTTGCTCTTGCACCAGAGGGAGACAGTTTCCATTTGGCTGTGTAAGTCTTGTTTTGTTTTAGGTTTTTTAGCCATTCTCAGGATCTTAAGGATCTGTTCCGAGTACTAAGAGGATGGAAACTCTAACTCCTCAAGAACCAGGCCTTGAGGTGAAAAGAGTGTATGCCTGGATAATGCACGCCTGTCTGAGGAAGGGTCAGCAGAGAGTGAGTTGGTGGCAGGCGAAAGGGTCTGCTGCAGAATAGTGAGAGAAGGAGAGGGTACCAGGCCTGCCTGGGCCAATCTGGAGCCACTAGAATCATTGATGCAGGCTGTTGTCTAAGTTTCATCAATACCCTGAGTATCAGGGGAAAAGGAGGGAATGCATATAGGAACCTCCCTGACCAGTTTAGGATCAAGGCAACCAGGGAAGTGTTCCCAGGACTGGGGGCCTGCAACAGAACTGAAGAAGCCGGAAGTTGAGGAGAGAGGCAAACAGATCCACTTCTGGTGTGCCCCACCACCTGAACACTGTGGCTAGTACTTGCTCGTTCAGAGTCCATGTGCTCTGGCCTTCACTGATGCAACTTAGACCATCCGCCAGGGTATTGTGTTTGCCTGGGAGGAGAATAGCTAAAAAGGCTGACTCCCAGGGAGAAGCCGAGGCGCCAGATCCTCAGATCCTCTGAACAGAGTAATCCTGATCTGGTACCACCCTACTTGTTTATGTAAAACATTTGTTTGAAGTTGTACAGTCTGTCCTTTTATGACCAGAACAAATGCTTTGAGCTAGCAATATTGCTCTGAGTTCCAACAGGTTTATGTGTAACTATGACTCTTAGAGAGTCCGGGTGCCACTTACTGAGGCACTGTCCAGATGTGCTCCCCACCCCAGGAGAAAGACTGTGGTGATCACCTTTTTGGGAAGCGGAGCCTGGAAGGGAATCCCTGCTGCCAGATTTGCAGGGCTCTTCCACCAAGGCAGAGTCTGGAGGTAGGGTTACCACCTGTCCTGATTTTCGCAGGACAGTCCTGATTTGGGCAGCTGTGTCCTGCAAAAAAACATGAAAAATACTACATGTCCTGATTTTATAGTAGAAAAAATATTTTCTAACTTTCCACTAAATGTTGCAGAAAACTACAATACCTTAACTAAAATACCTTAAAATGATAAGAAATGATAGAAGCAACTAATAAACTACAATTCCTGGCCTTAATTCTGATTATATATGTAACCCCTAGATGGCGCTATCCCAGGGGCTACTACCCCTGCCTGATTTGCCACTAACAGGTTGAGGGGCCTGGATCCGATGGCGGGTGCCTCCACCCAGAGGTCAGGGTTTGCAATAGTTAAACTAACTTGGTCACAGCCCTCTGGGACACTGCAACCCCCCTTTCTTCCCACTAGTGGCCCACACAGTATATCAGAATTACCTTCGCAGTATACACTTACCCCCAGGACTGGTTCAGGCACTGGGACCCCTGTAAAATAAGAAGATACAGTGCAACAATCACAGTACAATACTTTAACATAGACAAATACCTCAGGCAATATAACTTTGCTGAAACAAGCAGCTCTGATCTATTAAGGGGGATATAACAAGGACAGGGGGAAATCAGGTTAATTAGCTTATCACTTTACTCATCTACCTATGGCTCTGTGCACATGCCTATCCCTACCAGTTACTGTCCCTGGGTACCCAATCCCTAGTGGCTAGTCCAAACCATGGCAGCTGGTAGGGGCCCTTTCTCACGGAGAAAAGAAAAATTAGTTAAACAGTCAGCAGTACAGTAATTCCATTTGGATTCAATGTGGCAATTCAACAGGAAGCGACCCTGAATTAGTACTCACGACCTCCAAACAAGAGAGGGTCCTTCAACGTCAGCAGGGCTACTCTTGAGCTCCACGAGACTCCTCACACATTTATATGACAAACTGCAACAGGCAAAAGTCCTTTAATGGCAGCAGGATTCACTTGAGCTACACAAGCCTCCTCACACATTTATATGGTAAACAGTAACAGGCAAAAGTCCTTTAATGGCA
The DNA here is from genome assembly GCA_016271365.2 of Neoceratodus forsteri. Taxonomy (NCBI): domain Eukaryota; kingdom Metazoa; phylum Chordata; order Ceratodontiformes; family Ceratodontidae; genus Neoceratodus; species Neoceratodus forsteri. The sequence continues at coordinate 1,364,970,088 of CM028132.1, forward strand.
GCAGGATTCACTTGAGCTACACAAGCCTCCTCACACATTTATATGGTAAAAAGAAAGTACTATACCAGGCAGGCTGCTTCTCTATCCCGATCGCAATTACTGCACAATACCCGGGAGAACACACAGCAGATCCAGTTCCTGACAGACCGAGCGCAATTCAGCAATTTCTCCAGTCTTCTACAGGGTGAGCCTGGTTTCTACTCTTCAGGTATCCTATGATTCTCTTCACAGGACGGATTCAGTCCTAACAAGCAGTTACACAAGCTGCAGACCGGAACTCGGGGCCTTACACACGTTTCCCGACTAAAACTGCACACCGAAAAAGCACAGGGCTCCTTCCCTCTTCACTGCCAGAGCTCAACTGAAACTCCAGCAGACAAAACCGGCACTTCCTTTGAGTTCCTCCCAGTTCTTGGCTGGATTGGCTGTCACTCACAATAGACTGCCCTGTTGGTCCAAAAAGGCGCCAAAGTCCAAACTACATCTCCCAGAGTCACTGCCCATACAATCCTCTTGTGGCTGGCTCAGATTAAGTCAAGATTCTGATTAGTCAAGGCACTATTTTAGAGCTACCTTAACCCACACTGATTGGTCCAGTTCAGCAGTTCAAAACTAGAATGGGAACTAGGCAAACACAGTTCTGACTGCAAAGAAAGCAGGTTAGACAAACTGTATTTCATTATTACTCTAAATGATTTCTGGCAAACAGTTACATCTTTCAGATAAGGTTCCTTTGCACTCCTAGTGACTGCAAAATGAAGTGAATTAGCAGCAGCTCAAGTGGTACTCAAGCAGAGAAACACACAGTCCCCCATACAAACTAATTATGTCTGCAAGCAGACAGCTCTTAAAGAGACAGTACCAGAGGCTCTAAAAACACTCGCCTAAACGCCAAACACCATTCAAGCTTGGAGCATTCAAGCAAGCTCCTGGAAGTCTTTTGGGAACCCCCATTTACAGGGGGGTTACATATAGAGAAAACAAGTCTGTTGCATTGGTTGTGGTTACATACTGCCCTGCAAAAAATCATGTTTTAGTAAGAAATGTCCCACTTTGGGCTTCTTAGAAGGTAGTAACCCTATCTGGAAGGACTGCTCTGTCCCAGGTATCAGCTTTGAAAAATTGTTGCTTCTGTGAGACCAGCTAGCTCTGAGGTAGGCTTGCAGGTGTCATGTCCTGTATCTGAATCCTGGGACCACTGCGGGCATTGAAGCCATGCATCCCAATAGCATGAGGGAATGACTGGCTGGTTTTATTGTCCCTGGACAAGAGAATCTGCCTGAGGGAAAGTTTGAATTCTCACCTGTGGAAGGAAGGCATTTCCTTTCTGGGTGTCCAGTTGAGTTCATATGAAGATGAGCAGCTGGGAGGGTTCCAGGTGAGACTTTATTTAGATTTACAAGGGAACCAGACGCTCCAGAGTGACCCTGTAAGGGAAAGGACTCCTTGACCTGACAAGGAGGCTTTGGCACTGTGAGACGATCGGCAAAATAGGGATAGATAGAGACGACCAGCTTGCTGAGGTGTGCTACCACTATCAGGCACTTTGTAAAGAGTCTTGGGGCCGAGGATAGGCTGAAGGTCCGGAGCGAGCCTACAGGGAATTTAAACCTGAGAAAACTGCCCATGAGACTTCCTTATGAGTATATGGAAAAAAGGGAGTACTTTAGGTCCAGGGAGGCTAACCAGTCTCCCTGCTGTAAGGACTGTATGACTAGTAACAGAGTGACCATCTTGAATTTGGGTTTTAACAGCAAGGTAGGTCGCCCTTCCCAGTTTTCTTTTCCATCAGAAAGTACCTGGAGAAGACGTCCTTGCCCCTTTTCATGGGCCAGGACCCTCTCTACCACTTACAGAGCTAGAAGGTTTTAACTCCAACTCCAACAGTAACACCTGTGTTGGGGTAGAGGCTTAGACACCTAGGTACACTTGAGGTCTGCCAACCCTCATATCAGGGCTTAGACTGCGAAGCTGCTGGCTGGGTAGAGGTGGCCCTCTTTGGCCCCTTCTGCCCCTCCCTCCAAAAGCACCCCTGTACTGGGAGAAGTCAGACTGGGGTAGGGAATGTAAGGCCTAGAAGAAAACCTCTATCCCTGCTGCCCTCAGGTAGAATTTCCGTGTGGCAGGAGCTTTGGTTTAGCCAAGAGGCTCTGCTGCAGTCAGTTGTTCTGGAATCAAACAATATGATTTGATCACAGGGAAAGTTCATGGTCTTAGACTACTGTAGGTGTCTAAGGTTAGACTGGTAGTTCTAAGCCAGGCAAAGTGCCTCAGAGAGATGGTGTGGGCCATGGCCCGGGAGGCAGCATCCTTGTTGTGATCTGCCATGTGGAATAGGCACTACATAGCTTCCAGGGCAGTTTTTGCTGTATCCACCAGTCCACAGCCTGATATTTGGCCGTGCCAAGTAGGAAAAAGTTTGACAAGCATGGTTTGCTATGAAATCTATTTTTATGGAGCCATTGTCTGGGGGTAAGGAGGACAAGGAGATCCCAGCTTTCTTGCAAGCTGCCTGCTGCACTATATTCTCATGGCCAGGATGTACAGACAGGACCTCGGCATTGTTTGTAGATAATTGTGATATTTATCTATTTATTTATTATTTATTTCAGCCTGCTTGTCAACCTCTGCCACAGAAGTGGGGGGTTGAAGCAGTGTCGTGGTATTTTTTATTTGTATATAGTAGCCCCTGTAAACACATGCCCCACTTTATGTAGGGTCTGAGGGACGTGCCATGCTTTTTCCATGTCTTGTGCAGATAGGAGATCCTGCGCAGACTGCTGTATATATTTTTTTCTCTTTCTGTGTGTTTTTCACCACCTATTGCTCACTAATAGGTTTCCCATGAGCAATGGTAGCATTTCTTTCTGTACAGACTATCTTTTTGGCCACTTCATCCACAGCTTGATAATACTGCCTTTTTGGACACTTCATCAGCACCCTTATTACCTTTTGGTTTTTTGGTTTGTTTTTTTTTGAAGGAACTTCATCAGCTCCTTTGGAAGCTTTATATATTTGACTGGGATCTTGAATTTGTGTTTTTATAACTTTGATTTTTTTCTCAGCCATATATATTCTTTAGGTCTTCTTGCTCTGTTTCTTATCAAAATTTGTGCAAAGAGACCATTAGATCTGGACCAAAAACAACTGAAGCACAAGTTGTTGAAAACGCTGTTAAGTCAGTCCTGTGACAGCTGACACATTCTCCAGATTTCTGTTTAATTCTCCTCAGTTTGGAAAGAGTCCAACAGTCTGTTTAAACACAACAGATGCACAGGTTGCTGTAATGCTCTTAAGCCAGTCCTGTGACCTGTTTAGTTCTGGGATTCTCTGACCAGCCAATCCACAGAGAACCCAGCAACAACCATCAAAGTTGAAAATCAGTTGGTTACCTCGCGGTAGGGACCCGCGAGGTCTTAGGTGAAAAAATAAGGCAAAACACAAAAACTTGCCATTTCCTTCATGAATTGCATTAAAAAAGTGAAGAACTGTTGAAATTAAGCATCCACGGTAAAAAAACAAGTATAAAATAAGCAGATGCAGTAAAAATAACAAAAATAACACAGTTACGGTAAAAATAACGAAAATGCGCAAAAAACGGCCGCTAACAAGAAACATAAAATTACACTCAGCACACTAAAAATTTAAGTTTGTGAGGAAATCTTTACCAGATTAAGCAAATAGAAGTCTGACAACAAGGAAAGTTGAGAGGCACCTCTGGGGCAATGTTGCTCAGTCAGCGGAGAAAACCTTCTGAAGTCCTTCAGGCTGCTCTCACTCAGCACACTTCCCTCCTGTGTTTTGATTGGCTGATGCCCTAGCTCATTGTAATTCTCTTAAAGGCATACTGTGCCTCTGGGGCAGTTGCACTTAGCCAGCTAACTGCTATAGTCACTGATGCTAAAGGACTCCTGGGGTAAGAACAAGTCTTCTGAATGTCAGAGTACCTGAAGAAGGAAACAATTCCCAGTGGGGTGCAGAAACAAGTTATGCCAGTGTGTGGCACCCTTTCGTGTTGTTACTCAGCTGGGATGCAGAGGCCACTGGTTCTAGAAGGGGAGACAGGGTGGGAGAGTTATGAATATTGAAGAATACCTTGAAAGAAACAAGATTACGATGGTGAGTATTTTTTTTCTTCTAACCCCAGGAATTCTTCAATATTCCTAAATCTTTGCAGACTAAGAAGTAATACTTTTGGAGGTGGGCTGAGAACCTACTTTGGGAACAGGCTCTGTAGCACTGCTATGCCAAACCTGGCCTCATTCCTGGATAGGATGTCCAAGCTATAATGCTTTGTAAAGATATATACTGTTCTCCAGGTAGCTGCTTTGCAGATCTCCAACAATGGGACATCCTTGGCAGCTGTCAAAGTAGCAGCTGTGTCTCTTGTGGAATGGGCCCTTAGTCCAGCTGGGGGCTCTTTTCCAGCTTTCGAATAACAGAACTGGATGCATTGCACTATCCATCGAGAAATAGTCCTTTTAGAGGCTGATTTTCCTTTACCCACATCCCCAAAGGTCAGGAACAGTTGCCATCTGTCCAGCCTATGACCCTTGGTGACTGTCATGTAGTAGCTCAAAGCTCTCTTGACATCAAGACTATAGGGTCTTCATTCACCTGATCTAGAATATTCAGTAAAAAAGACTGGTAGAGTAATGGATTCAAGTGGAAATCAGAAACTACTTTGGGAAGGAACTTCCTATTAGTTCTACGCACTACCTTGTCTCTATGGAACAAGATGTAGTCCTATTCAATGCACAGGGCCCGAAGCTCACTAATCCTTCTGGCTGAAGTGATTGCCACCAAGAACACCATTTTCCAGGTGACATATTTCAAGTGAGCTGATGACATTGTCTCAAATGGGGAGTCCATGAGCTTGGCAATGCACATGTTAAGGTCCCATGCTGGCACTGGTTCCCTTTGGGGGGGGTGCAGGTGTGCCAGACCTTTGAAGAACGTTTTGAAAATAAGGTTGGATGCTGTGGAGACACCCTTCACAGTTGACTTCCCAGTTGAGATGTAAGCAGATACTGAAGCCAGATGGACCTTCTAGGTAGTGGGCTGCAGAGACTTCCGGTTGAGACACCCACCTAATGGCAGCCTAACCATCGTGCTCTGACTGATTGACTCCAAAATCCACGGGCATCCATACTAAAACCAATCACCCTGTCGACCAAAAGGCGAATATCAGACTACATGATGCCTCCGAGACGCCTCTGGAAGGACAATTCCTCAAACCAACCCACAAAAAGCCTGAAAATGACAGCATCTGTGAACAGGGAGGAGGCCTCAAAAACCACGAGCCTTGCACATGAGAGTCAAGTGGAGGATCCCCCAGAGGAATCGGAGTGTACAATTACTTCCAGGGAACTTTGGCAAACTTTAAAACAAATTAATCAAATGCTACAACATTTGGAAACAAAGGTCTTTGATAAGTGCTCTGAGATTTCCTCTCTGACTCAGCGTACTGGGGAGATAGAGGAGGTCCTGATGGATTATACTAGTACCACTGACCTACATAACAAAGCCCTTTTAGACCTTCATTACTGCTCCCTTAACTTGGAGAATCACCTGGAAGAACTGAACAATAGGAATCAGAGGAATAATGTGAGAATACATGGCCTCCCTGAGGGCACGGAGACGGGGGGGTGATGGTTAACTTTATAGACTCTTTCAATCATGAAATACATAATCTCCCAGAGTAACAAGCCCTTAACATTATTAGGGCCCATAGATCCCTAGTCCCAAAACCCTGAGATCCCAAGGCCAGTTGCTGATGCTTACACTGACATCAGTTTATTTCCCATCTGATACCCCTTACCAAGATTATAGGTCATTTTTCTTACTTCTACAGGAGTGGGCGAAGGGATTATAGTCTGCAGAGGAGATTTGAACCTATTCTTCAATCCCATTTTAAACACGATCTTTGCGATGCCCAGGAAGATCTCATCAGGAGGGTCCACAAGTTAATGGGGGAACTGGGCATATTAGATGTTTGGAGACATCAACGTGGAAAGCAGAGGGATTATACTCATTTTTCTGCTACATATAATATGTATTCTAGAATAGATTATTTCCTGGTTCTGAGGAATGAGGTATCCAGGGTACAGGAGTCCTGGATTGGGGACTTCGTTCTCTCGGACCACGCACCGCTCTACATGCACGTTGGTATGGGGAGACCCATAGAAACACCTTTTGGAGACTCAACGTCTCCTTGCTTAAAGACAAGAAAGTAAGGGACCAGACAGTAGACACTTATCAGAAATTTATATCAGAGAATTAAGGACAGCATACATCACGGTCTATCCTTTGGGATACAGTCAAAGCAGTTATCTGCAGGAAATTTATTCAGACAATGGCTAGGAAAAAAAGGGAAAGAGAGGGGAGAAAGACAATACTTAGTGAACAAATTAGCAAACTGGAGGAGGCACAGAAACAAAAGTTTTCAAGGGAGATGGTGAAGCAGCTTAAAACCCTGAAACGGGAATTGGGAACGTTGTTGGACTATCAGGTGGAACAGAAATTATTATTTTAGGGCAGAAGTATTATGAGTGGGGCCCAAGGTCACTTAGACTGGTAGCTAGTAGATTGAGAGCACAAAGAGCCAGAGCCACAATTCTTGCTTTATGGCATGACAGGCAAAAGAAACTGGTATATAAGGCTGCAAAGGTAGCTGAAGCCTTCCAGGAATTCTATGAACAACTATATATGAAGGGCACCCCCCACAGGAAGGAAGGAAGGATAGAGACCTTTTTAAACAAACTAAGGTTTTCTACATTATCCCCTCACCAGGCTAGAGGGCTGATGTGCCCACTTTCAGTAGAGGAATTTAAGGTAGAGGTGGGGGCCCTGAAGACAGGGAAATGTCCCAGGATGGACAGGCTCCCAGTGGAGTTCTTTAAGTCTTTTCAGAGTCAGCTTCAACCCCTGATGGTAAGCGTGTTCTTGGAGGTGATGGGGGGAAGAAATCCAGCTCCACCGTCTTGGGCCAGGGTGCTGATTTCAGTAATACCCAAGCCGGGAAAGGACCCCTCTAGATGTGCTTCATACCACCCTGTCTCTTTACTCAACACAGATTATAAGATCCTGTCTTCTATTATGGCAAAAAGAATTCAACAATACCTCCCCCGTTGATACAACTGGATCAGAATGGGTTTATCCCGGGTAGACAAGCTCAGGATAATTTGAGAAGGACAGCCCACCTTATTTATCATATAAATATCTCCCAAACTCTGACACTGCTAATGAGTCTAGATGCTGAAAAAGCATTTGACAGAGTCAATTGGGATTTCTTGGGGGCAGTCCTTTCCCGGTTTGGGTTCCCGAAAGAATTCATAAAATTAATTTATAAGTTGTATGACTCCCCATGCACATATGTCAGGGCAAACGGCCACGAAGCACGTCCTTTGAAGTTGGGTAGAGGCACGAGACAGGGGTGCCCGCTATCTCCTTTGCTCTTTGCTCTGTGCATACAGCCTCTTGCTCAGTCTATTAGGGAGAATGAGAACATAAAGAGGTTACAGATTGGTGGGTTCAAACATAAGTTGGCTTTATATGCTGACGATGTTTTAATGTACCTTTCTGAGATGGATTTCTCCCTGCCTGCTTTGTTCTGGCAGCTGGAGGAATACTCATCCCTTTCCTGATATAAGCTGAGCTGTAGTAAAACAGAGGTACTCAGCTTCAATTATACACCACCCCCAGAGTTAAGGCAAAGATACCCCATGAGGTGGGACTTAAAGCAGATGAGTTATCTGGGTATCAGGATTGGGCTTTGCAACGAACAACTGCGGGATCTTAATTACCCTCCTTTGACCTCACAGTTAAGGAAGGACTTTGAGAGATGGGCTCTCATTCCCCTGTCCATATATTCCAAGATACAAGCACTGAAGATGAATGCCCTGCCCAGGTTACTTTACCTGTGTCAGTGCATCCCTTGTCCAGTACCACAGAAAGAACTGAACATATGGCAGTATATGTTTTTTGCATTCCTATGGGGTAGGGACCTACCTAGAATACATAGAGCTATCCTCTATGCCCCTAAGGCTCAGGGAGGATTGACTTTTCCAAATCTTCAGGGCTACTGGGCAGCAGCCCAAATGAGGGTGGAATTGCTTTGGGGCAGTCCAGGATTCGATTCCCACTGGAAAAGGATGGACTTGGTGATCCAGATTGACCCCCCTGCAGCCTTTTTTATTTCAAGTTGGTGCCTAGGCACCAGAGGTGCGATATACTGGCACACAAGCAGTGTTGGAGGGATGGAGGCGTGGTATGGCCCATGGTTCTACCTGGAAGCATTTGTGAAGATTCCGTTGGTGGGCCTATGATTATCTTTTCCCAGTGGCAACAATGGACCCCTGGATTAGGAAGTGGGCCAAGAAGGGATTTCACTCACCATATCAGGTGCTAATAACAGACAATGTTATTTCTTTTGAGGCAGCTAAGCAGACATTTGGCCTTCAGCACTAGGACTATTTGAGATTTTACCAAATCAGAGATTATGTCCATAGTTTGCTGAGACTCCACCCCCAAGTGGAGGGACGGCAAGCAGAGCCCCATTTTGGGGAATATGGTTATCGTGGGGGGAGGAGCCATTTCCCTACTATATCAGGGATTTATGTCAGACCTGGTTTTACCCACAGAGCAGGTCAAACTTAAGTGGGAACTGGACATGGGGATAACCCTGTCAGAGAAACAATGGAGTAGAATATGGCAGAACACATGGTGGACGACAGGGACCCCAAACCGGCGAGAATCTGGCTGGAAACTTAGATCCAGGTTCTTTCGGCTACCGGCCCAAGTGGTACATTATGCTCCAGCAGCTGGAGCAGCCTGCTGGAGGGAATGTGGTCAGGACCCAGCCTCCCAAGCACACATCTTTTGGAACTGCCAGATAATTTAGGGGATATTGGACAGAGATTGGACATCATTTGGGAAGAATTTTTCAGCTTCAGCTCCAGCTGGGCCCAGAGCATTTGGTTTTGGGGGTGCAGCAGGGGGAGGTGAGGGGTAGGTAGGCAGTATATCTTTGGTTGGTTCTGACCCTAGCAGCAGTCAAGGCCATCACCAAGAAATGGTGCCAAAAGACATCTCCCTTGGAGGAGGATTGGAGGGATGTAATACAGAGTATTCATTTAATGGAGAGAGTTACTTTTGGCCTCCATCAACAAACACATCTATACCAAAACAGATAGACTAGATGGCTCATATACAAGTCTAGTACGGATTGAGACACCTAACCCCCCCCCCTTACTTTTACGGGCAGAGGAGACAGAAGACGTATTCAGATTCCCCACCCCAATACCTCTGGAGGCAACTCCCAGTTCCTTGGTGTAGATACTAAAGCAACTCCATCTTATTAGGTTTGATATGAAGATTGAAGGTCAGCATGGTTAATCTGAATGGCTTTTAGATCTGTTTAATTTTATAATATACCGAGTATTCAGAAGTATGATAATTGATAGGTACATGCTTTCTTGTTGTCAATGACTGTTTCTGTATTTAAGAAAGTGATGTACATCATATAAAATCTGGTATGATGCAAGTAGCCCTTGTGGACATAACATAATAAAGAAAGTATAAAAAAAGGTAGTGGGCTGCAAGCTCAAGGAATGCAAATGGGTAAGATAGTCCAGCAAGGCTGGAACTCCTGCCTGTGTAGGCATCACATCAGTGGTAGAACACCAAATAGAAAATTGCTTCCATTTAGAAGCATAGGTTTTAGTAGAGGGCTTCCTGAAACCCCTTAAGACATTCAAGACACTTTCTGAGAGATGCAAGCACCCATACTCCAAGTCCTCAAGAGCTATGCCTTGAGTCTGAGGGATCTGAGGTTTGGGTACAGGATCCTCCCCTGGTTGGAGGTTAACAGGTTGTGTCTCTGAGAGAGGTGTATTGGTTTGGCCACAGACATGGAAAGCAGCATGGTATACCATGGCTGCCTGGCCCAATCTAGTGCTATCAAAATTATTAATGCTGGCTGGGATCTGAGTTTGATCAGAACTCTGAAGATCAGTGGAAAAGGAGGGAAGACATACAGCTGCCTCCCTGACCAATCCAGGGTCAGAGCATCCAAGGGTATTGAACCCCTGGATGGTGGTCTGCAACAGTACTATGGCAGGTGTTGGTTCTCATGGGACGCAAAGAGGTCTATCTCTGAGGTGCCCCACCTCCTGAACACTACCTCCAACACCTGCCTGTTCAGGTCCCACTTGTGATGGCCTTATTTGATCCAACTCTGGGCGTCTGCCAGGGTGTTGTCCTTCCAAGGAAGATGAATAGCCCTCAATGAGGCATGAAGTGAGTAAGCAAGGCTCCACACCTTCATTGCCTCTGTGCACAGGGGGTTTGACCTTGTCCTTCCCTGTCTATTAATGTAGTACATTATTGTGGTAGTGTTTGTTCTGATCTGTATCACCTTTCCCTGTACCATGGGTGCAAAGGCCTGCAAGGCCAAGAGTACTGCTCTGAGCTCCAGTAGGTTTATATGCTGGAGTGACTCTGCACTCGACCAAGTCCCTTGGGTAGTGTGATTCCCCCAGATGAGCCCCCCACTCTAGTAGTGATGCATCTGTTGTGAGAATCCCTGATGGCGGCTCTTGCTGGAAAGGGATTCCTTCCCACAGGTTGTCCCTTATCGCCCACCACTCTAGGGCTTGCTGTAATATTCTTGTTACTGGAACCAACTTGGAGAGTGAGTCCCTTCTTTGGCACCAGTATGCCCTGAGGTGAAACTGTATATTTGTCATTTGGAATCTAGAACCCAGAAATGAAAATTACATACCTGCCGTAATTCTTGATCTTCCTGTGCATCGTCAACATTCTTCACTGATGGGTGGCTGGCCGGAGACAAGCACCCCACAGGAGCTTTTTTTTGTAGGAGGGAGGAGCTGGGGCCTCCCACAAGGCCGACGCATTGTGTGGCACTCACGGGTTGGCCAGTAACAGCCATTGGCTCCTCCTCCAACTCCGTTCTGCATGACAGAGAGACAAGGGAAAAAAGGTAACAGAGAAAAATAAGGGCAGGGCAAGGGAGCCCGAGAGATAGCAAAAGGAAAGGATGTAAACTAAAAAAAATAGGACGACCAGAGGACAGAGGAGGAGGAGGACCTGAAAGGTTATGGGCTGAAAAGGCCCCAGTCCCTGGACAGCCAGAAGGGCAGGAAGGGAAAGAGAGAGAGAGAGAGAGAATTAAGGGGATGGGGGGGTGGCAAATACCATCCAGGATAAGGAGCTGACAAGGGCAGATCTTCCAGAAGGTAAGAACCCAACAGGGAAGATTCTGAGGGAACTCAGGAGAATTCTACTAAGATGGGTAAGGCTCCCCCCCCAAACCCTTAACCCCAGGAAGATTTTCTCGCCCTTCCCCCCGTTACCGTTTATCAGGAGAACCCACAGGGTTCTGTGCTGGGGGGAGGAGCGGGGATCCCACTATTACTGTGTCCCTCCCCAAAGGGGAAAGAGACAGCAAAGGATTAGAATAATAAGGGTGGAGTGGAGGGAGTTCCAGTCAGCCCTACATTACCCATCCCAGGGGATTAGTCAGCCCCTGAGATCAGGCCAGGATAAGGGGGAAGGGCCCACCAGAAGTCCCTGCATAGGTCCAGACAGAGGCCCTACTTGCCCTCCTCTGAGACCCTCAAAAGTCTCCTAAGGGCCACCAGGAGAAGGGGGAAAAGAGATGGGTCCTCCAGAAGGAGGAGGCCAATAACCTACACCGGGCCAAAGGTGACAACATCAAAAGGCGAAGCCATGATGTCTATCTAATGCAGATCGCTGTCCCTGCAAGTCATGAAGTGACTTCATTGGCATCATATGATACCCTTGACTGGTGCCTTGCCAGCTCCAGACCTATAGCAGAGAGGGCTATGGCTTGCCGGGTAACCTCCGAATCAGGCAGTGATGCCAGCACCTGGCCCAACATCACCCACAGATGCCTGTTATAGGCAGCGTGGTGCACCTTATATGAAGAAATGGAAAGTATGATCTACGTAGAGGAGAAAACTCTCCACCCCAGACAATCGAACTCCGCAGAGTCAGGATCTGGGGACCGGTCACGGACCGGATGTCTATGCCCAGTAGGGGTGTTCAGATGCATCAATCCTGAAGTGGGATGAGACAGAGAGCTTGGTGACCCCTGGGGTGCACAATACTGCCTCCAACAGTCCATGGAGGTTGGAACTGTGGCATATGGAAGCTTCCAGATGCTGTACGATGCCTCCTGGAAGGGAATTGGCCAAGAAGGAACCACCAAATGGTGTGCCCCAAACTCGCCTAGGAAGACTTGTGTCAAATGCTTGGTATTTTGATGGGCAAAATAGGTAATATGCAAGTCCCTGATCAGCCTCCCTAGGAAGTGCTGATTCTGGCTTTGATCAGTGTCAGAAAATACATGGATAGTCCTCAGAGGAGGAAGACGAGGAGGCCGAGGAACGTGCAGAGTCAGACTCTGGCTATGGAGGGGAAACCAGTCAAAAGACCTGTTCGTCCATAGCCCTAACATACTGGGGGAAATCCACAGCCTGGGATCTAAACTATTCCCAGGTCAAAGGTCCCGAAGGGCCAACATGGCCTGGGAGAGGGGGAGCTGGACGCAAAGGCATGGGCAAACCTGTCACTGTATGTGACATGCCTCTGCCAGGGCTGGAAGATCCAACAGGCAATCCTGGCATAACAGGGAATCCGCAGGTGTGCAAAGTCACCATCCTGTTAAGAAAAGTAAAGCAGTCAGGACTGAGCCCTGTAGGGGAAGTTTTCCTATGAGGGGACTGGGGCCATATGGATCCAGAAGGGCAGTCCCCAGCCCCACCCAATGAGAGCTCCCTTGAAGGGGATGAAGGAGAGCCTGGGTTCAGCACTGTGACTCCTCCCCAGGCCCCAGAGGGCCCCAGAGGGTGGCCAATGTCCCTCACCCCATCCCCTCAACCCCATTGACTCTGAGGAAGCCCTCTTCCTTGCACCCTGTGCCAAAGAACCCCCAATTCTGGTGACTCTCCAAGGAGAGTCATAGAGGAGGGCGGTTCAGTCTTGACCTTGATAGAGGGGATGGCACTGGGGGCAGCAGCCAGCCCCTCCCCCAGAGCTTGAACCACTGCCCCATAGCAATGGGACCACCAGCCCGCACCTGTCCTGTTGAGCCACCATCGGATCGAGAGTGGGTGTAGGCCACAGTCACCAGAGCCGCAGATGGGGGCACCTGAGGAGGCACAAGAGTACAAGGCTGTGGAGAACCCTCTGACTCTGAGGAGTCAGGCTGCCAGTCCAGATCAGCCTCTGAATCATCCAGCTCCAAAGAGGAGATGATCCAGAGGAGCTCTGGACTGACAGCCTTGGGGGCTCTCCCGCCTGAGATGCCACAAGTGACACCACAGGCCGGCCCTGCACCCCGCGTGGCACTTCCTTGATCACCGGAGCCTAGAACAGCTCCAGGATCCGAGGCGGCACTGAGGAATGCCCTGTGCCAGGACCTGCAGCTGTGGGCCCTGACAATGGGGGAGCCTGTACCTCCAAAGAGGTGACTGCCAGAGTGGTGCTCCCGGGCCTGCCCTGAGTGGAGCCAGACCAAACCTCTGGCACTGCGGTAGAGACCTCCTCTATGGCAGGAAGAAGAGGAGGCCCCCTCTTCACTGAACCATGTAGGCCCAGGAAGGGACCAGGAGGAAGGGATGAGTGTCCTGCACTTGGACCGATGAGAATGATGCCACCCCCTGAAAGCTGGCAGAGCCCTACCGACTTTTAATGCAAGGTGCTCCAAAATGCAGCGGTCCATAAAGAAGCTGGCATCACAGGTGTCCATGTCATGCTGGGGTCCAAGGCAGGTGAAGCAAACATCATGTCAGTCAGTGACAGAGATCTATCAGCTGCAGGGACACCAACCCATAGGGAGCCAACCCATTTTCTTCAAACATTTCTTGTCCCAAGGCCCAGGCATGATGAAGCAGTAACTAAACACAAAAAACAGTAGACTAGATGCTGCTTAATAAAAAGGAACGATCTTATTGGCTTGTTAATAAATGGCGCCAAGTGGGCTACAGAACTGAGGTGGAGTTGGTGGAGTCAATCGGAGACAGTGTCAAAGAAGCTCGATGTTGATAATGGCTCCAAGGAACAACGACTCCAAGGAACAAGGACTCGATCGGACTTAGGCTGCAATGTCATAGTGGAAAGTCTGAGCTGTTGGCGAGGTCCTGTCTCAACAGCGAGAGAAGTAGAACTGAGGTGGAGGAGGAGCCAACAGCCATTACTAGCCAACCTGCAAGCGCCACACAATGCATTGGCCTCGTGGGCATAACCAACAGTGCCAGCTCCTCCCTCCTACAAAATAAAAAGCTCCCGTGGGATGCTTGTCTCCGGCCAACCACCCATCAGTGATGAATGGTGAAGGCTGACACAGGGAAGATCTGTGCCTGTGGCCACTGCCATATGGCCCAATAACTGTAAGAACTGCCTTGCTGTTTTTGGCTTGTTTAGCCTGAATGAACCAGCAATCTGCAGGATATTGCTTACTCTGTCCTGGGGCAGGTAAGCCTTCCCTTTCACTGTGTCGAACTCTGCTCCTATGAAATTTAACACCTAGACTGGTACCAGGACAGATTTTTTATATTTATTAGAAACCCTAGAGACTCCAAAAGTTCCTGGGTTACCTGCAGGTGATCCTTTACCTGTTGTGGAGAGTTTCCCACTACCAGCCAGTCGTCTAGGTAGAGGAACACTATGACTCCTGACCTTCTGAGGTGAGCCACCACCACTGCCAGGCACTTTATGAACACTCTTGGAGCTGAAGTGAGATTGAAAGGTAGTGTTGAGAACTGGTAATGATCTGATGGGAGTCTGAACCTGAGGTGCAATACTTTCTGTGGGACTCCCTTATGGGGATGTGGAAGTAAGCATCCTTTAGAGCTAAGGATGCCAGCCAGTCCCCTTCCTGGAGGGTTGGTAGAATTACAGCCAAAGTTGTCATTTTGAACTTTGCTTTTGTCAGGTACCTGTTTAGTAGTCTTAGATCTAGAATAGGCCGCCACTCTCCATTTTTCTTTGTGGTGAGGAAGTATCTTGAGTAAAAACTCTTTCCCTTTTGCTGTGGAGGAACAGGTTCCACTGCCCTTGACAGCAACAGGTTTTGTACCTCCTTTTCCAGCAGCTTCCTTTCTGCATTTGAAGCTGGTTTGAATACTCTTGTTTTTAGAGGTGGGAAGGATTTGAAACCGAGGGGCAAACCCTGACTCACTACCTCCAGGACCCACTTGTCTGTGGTGATGTTTTTCCAAGCTTGGAAGTAGTGAGCCAGTCTGCCCCCTACTGGAACTTGGGGGGGCGGCCTTGACAACTAAGTCAGGGGTTCTGCTTGGGTTGGGGCTGGGCCTATCCAGCCTGGCACCCATGCCAGGATCTCCTTCTGCCCCTGCCCCTGAAGTCCCTGTCTGCTGAGGGTACTGCTGGTACTGAGGAACAGCCTGCACCTGATAGAAAGGCCTGCTATAAGTATATCTTCCCCTGCCTCCCCTTCCATAGGGTCTGGTGGAAGGTGAGGATTTCTCTTTGGTGGCTTTGTGCTCATCCACCTTTTTCATGTAGGCCTGTTTTATCCACAAACAGGGAATTGTTTTTGACAGGAAAATTCATAGCCTTTGCTGGGTATCCTATGTGAGGTTTGTAGCCCTGACCTATTCAAACCTCCTGAATGCCACCAAGAGAGTCATACACCTGGAAGCAGTGTCATTGGCATCTGCTTCCATCTGAAATTGGTATTTAGCAGCCTCTAGCCCAAACCTGGCAGTCTCACCCAGATCAGCTGAAAGACCAGAGAGGGCCTTATCAGCCATAGCCAATACTGACTGCCACAGTGACTTTTGGTACTGTGCAGCATGGGCTTGATAGTTGGCCTATTGAATATCCAAAGAGGCTGACAGGTAGCCCTTTTTGGCCATACTGTCAGTCCTTCTAGAATCCTCCTCAGGAGGATGAGATGCCAAGGGCACCCTTGCCCTATCACAGGCCACTGTCTGCACAACATCTTGGTGGTCAGGATGAGAGAACAGAAACTCATCCCCCCCTCTCTGATATTTCTTGTTAGCCCTCTTATCCAGAGGTGGTACAGTATTTGGTGTCTGCAGAATTTTCAAAATGCCTTTTTTGAAAAATGTGTTCATGGGGAGCAAAAGCTTCTTGGTTGGGGCAAGCCCCTTAAGCTTGAGGTATTCAACCTCCTCTTCAGCCTCTACCACTTCATTAGTGGCAATATCTAAGCCATCCACCTTTTCCTCACAAATGAAAAGTGTGAGGAAAAATCCTCATTAGTTCTAGGTGGTGAGCCAAATTCCTGATCAGGGGATACCTCAGATTCTATGAGTTCTCCTTCATCTTCCCATAATCTTCTTCTTCCTCAAAATCCAAAGTCTCTTGGAGAAAGGGGTAAATCGAAGATATTGGTTGGTGAACCAGAGTTTGAACCAGTGTCTGGCTAACCAGAACTGGTACAATTCCTTGGAGAGCCTGAATTACTTTTATTGCCTGGGCAATAGCCTCAGGTGTTGGCATCTCACTTTGCACTACAGAAGTCCCTTTTTGCATTCCAGCCAGGGGTTCTGTGTGTTTTGCTTTCTTTAGCTTTTTAGCCAGAATCAGTTTTCCAACCAGTTCACCTGTTCTGTTACCAGTAGAAGGTTTACCCTTGTCAGGGGTATTGTGCTTCAGTTCAGATGTTTGAACCATGGCTTCTGGAGGGATAGGCTGGTCAGAGCCTTGATTTCCCTGTCCTGACGAAACCAACTTCTTTCTAAGTCTTTCCATACATTTTACAATCATTTTTGTTGTTTTTTTGAGGAAAAGACTTACAGATTTCTCAATCAGCTGTGAAATGATCTTCACCAAGGCAGACCACACACTGATCGTGGTTATCTGCCTTGGCAAACACATTTCTACACTGACTGCAGTTTTTGAACCCTGGAGGCCCAGTTTTATTCTTTGTTTTTTCTCAAATTCTGAAAAAATTAACCAAAATATAGAAACACTAACTTAGAAGTCTGTCAAACTTTTGAAATAAGTAGCGGTTGTGATTATTTCAAGAACTGAGTATTTCTGAAGAAAACTGGGATCCAATGAAATCGAACCGAAAGAATCAGTTCACACAAGTACAAAATATACGGAACATTTCTGTAAACTAAGTAAATTTAAAGCAATTTAACTAAAAACTATCGGTTCCTCAGTGGTTATACGTTCCAGCCAGGGGTTCTGTGTGAACCAAACTGTGAGGAACCACAAAAATAAACCTTATTGTAACTAAACCTAGCGCTATTACTACAAAATAGAAAGAAAAGGCAGCAAATGAAAAAAATAAAAGAAACACATAAGTTTTTCTAAGTAAACACTTAGGAAAGGCTGTGAGGAGAAGTCTCCAAGGTGTCTTAATTGGATTGGTAGTGAATGAAATCTGAGGCATTAATAGAACACAGCAGTTGGTAAGGGCAGTATCTGAATAAATGGCATGGGCCAATGATGGGTTCTATCATTAGCATAATGTTCTATCTCTGGGCAGTTCTACTTTAAAGGCAGACTGCAAGGAGTTAGGAATATTGAAGAATTCCTGGGATTAGAATATAGTTATAATGTAATAAGGATGAAATAATTATTGGTGAATGGTCCTGATACAGATACTAACAGATGTTTAATAACCTCATTTCTCATATGAAAAATAAGATACAATTTGGTGCAAGAAGCTATAAATTAGAAACAAAATTGTTTAGAAAAGCTCCATGGTATGATAAGCAGTGTCTTGTATTAAAGAAACTTAAATAAATTAACTCGACTTTGTAGGAAGAATGTATTTAGTAATTATAATAAATATCTGGTGTTTTTAGGATATGACTATAGAATTCTGATAAAAAAAGGAAAAACATGGGTATAATTAGGACCAGTGGTGCTCTCTGCAAGAAGCTATAAAAACAGCCAGGATTTCTGGAGTAATAATGTTTGCAGAAAAAAGTGGCAGCATCAATACAGATGCTAATATCCCAGCTATACAGTAGATCAAATACGTTGCAGATTTATACAGAAATAAGTTTAAAAAAAGATTCTGAGAGGCAAAAAAAACTGGTGATAAGAAACCTTTTATAAGGTAAAATATATCCAGAGAACAGACAGAGAAAGTGGTTCTTACACAAAAAAGAATAATGCTTCAGGAACAGATGGTATTCCTGTGGAATTTTTCTAGTATAATTTAACCTGGTGGAGTAGCATCTTCTATAAACTATTTCAGTATATAATTAAAACTACTGAGGTCCCAAAATCCTGGCACATGGCAGAATTAGTTTCAGTGCATACAAATAGGTGATAAAGTCCTTCCAACTACAGACCTATAGCACTACAAAATATCTCTGTAAAGATATTTGCTCATTTACTATTGCAGGAGCTTGAAAATTGTGTCTCTGAAAATAATATATTAAGTAATCAACAGTTTGAATTCAGAGAGAAAAATTCAATGATTGAGTGTCTTTTTATTATGGACCATCTAATTAGAAAAACAAATATAAATAAAAGTATCTTGTACTTTGCGTTTATAGCTATGTCCTCGGCCTTTGATAGTGGCAATAGGGGTAATACTGTGGAAGATTTTAACAGCTTGGGGTATTGATAGTAAACTCCTCACTCTAATAGAAAAATTATATTCGGATACATATATTCAAATCCGATATTCGATAGATGGTGAATTGACAGATCCATTGAGAATTGATAAGGGTGTTAAACAGGGGTGCCTTTTTCTTTATTCCCTTATTCATTAACATATATATAGATCAGATTGTACATAAATTAGATAAATGTGAAACAGATGCCCCAAGAATTGTTGCTACAAAACTTAATATTTTATTGTATGCCAATGATGCTGTACTGATACTGAAAAACCGCAAGTGGCTTGCAAATAGCCTTGACTTGTGTAACATCAGTTTTGGAAGAGCTGCAGCTGAATATCAATACAGATAAAATCAAAATATTAATTATAAATAAACCAAAACAAAATCTAAAATACAATTGGAAAGTGGCAAATAAACAGATAGAGGAAATAAATAAATATGTCTACATGGGAATTATATTGCATAATACAAATATCTGGAAATCACATATAGATGAAAATAAGAAGAGGGGCAGACAACTAGTTTAGGCCATAAATAAGTTTTCTAAACAACACATAACTAATTCAGCAGCTGCATTGCTTAAAATATATGAAATGAAGGTTAATTCAACTATCATGTATGGATCAGAAGTCTGGAGTACACCAAAAGTTATAAAAACCCATACAAAATTTATATACAGTATTAGACTTATTTTAAATCTCCCACACTTTACACCCGCAGGACTCTTAAGAGCTGAGCCAAGTATCTTGTCTCTATCTGTTGGTGCAAAAATACGACAAGTGTGTTACAGTATCTATTAAAAATTTGCAACAATAGGAAAGGGAACTCGATCCTATATGATTGTTGGAGGGAAAGCTTAATCTCCACTATCGGGAATGACACTATATTAAAAGACTGGACAAAAGAGTTAGATATTAGATTAAGGAAAATAGGCTCAATTACTATCACCACCGTAGAAAATGTTAAAGATACTAATATTTGAGAAGAGTGTAATAGAAAGGATACAAGACACAGCTAAACAAAAATATCTTGAAAGAATTTCAGTAACAACAAATTTCTTAACATACAGAGAACTAAAAAATATACATAAAAGAGAAACTTATATTTTATTTCTTTATTTATTTATTTAAAAGTTTCGACACGAAAGACATACTGAGCAGACATGCTTGTTTCCAGATGTGTCCTAGGGAGAGGGGAAAGGGATACGCAGTAAGTACAGCAGAAGAGACAAAATACAATACATAATAGCCAGCCAGCTGGAGCAGAGGTTGGATTTCCGCTTGCGACGTCAGCGACCTGGGTTCGGAAACGGAACCGGGGAGCTGGAGGGCCGGCTGGGGGAGAAGGATGGAGCACCCTCAGGGCTGCTGTCCTTCTCTGGTGGGAGGGTTGGGAGAATACCCAGTGTGAGGACTCCTGGCGGAGGCCAGGAGGAATCGCAAGCGCCGGCGTCAAACAGTTAGAGGGGTGAGGCAGACACAGGATGTCATTGCACGTCCCTGCCCCTGAGGATCTGAGAAAAATCCTTTCTCTCATCCACCATGAGTGATGTCCGCCACTGGCCCTGCTTAGGTTCCAGGCCAGCTCCCGACTGTAGTCACACAATTGCGGCACTGGGCCCAGGTGCCGCAACCCCATCTTGAGAGGGGAAGCCAGGGGTGTAGGGAGTCATGGCCAGTATGGAAGTGGGGGTACAGGGGTCTGTGACTAGGCAGAGGTGCCGGCAGAAGAGGGAAGCAGAAAAAACAGAATTAAAAAAAAAAATACAATGCATAATGGTAAACAGAATACAAAGTTACACAGAAGGAACAATACAGATAACAATACTTTTCAGTAAACTACAACAATAGCAAGAAGGAGCTAGGAGACTAAATAAATATAAAAACAAATAGTATCATAATAAAAATAAGATAGGTACTAATCTGCAAATGAATGCAAAGGCAAATATGGTAGAAGTGATAAATGAATCTTTTCAAACATCTACAGAAGGGGGGAAGTGGTCCTTGAGGAGGGAGTTGATGATATACGGCGTGGCAGCATTATGGATGGGAAGGGGAAGGGCATTCCAAATTTTTGGGAAGCAGTGTGAGAATGCAGCTTGACCAACCAAGGTTGTCCTGGGTGGGATGGTCAGAGTGTGGTGATCATAGTTTCTGAGTGAGTGAGTGAGAAGATGACAGTGTGAGAGAAACAGAGGAGGAGAGATAGAAGGGGAGGGAGTGAAACCAGAATTTGGCAAGAAGGCTGGCACAATGGATATTGCACCTATTGGCTAGGGAAGGAAGAGAGAGCAATTGATAGAGGGTACAGTGGTGGGTAAGAGAAGGAGAGTCAAGAGCAAGATGGCAGAAAGAGTGAAAAAGAGAGTCCAGCCTAATTAGGTAAGATTTGGGAGCAACGCTGTAGACTACATCACCATAGTCAAAATGAAAAAACTACTTACCATAGTGATCTTGTTTCTTCCCAGTGATACTCAGGCATTCATAACTTTCTGCAGTAAGCCTTCTAGGTAGGACTGCCCGGAGAGAATAATAATAATAGTAATATCTTTATTTATAAAGCGCCTTTCAATTGTCAAGGCGCTGAACAGTCAGAATAAATAACACAGTAGAAACCACAATTCAGATAGATAAATATGAAGCTAAAATCAATTTGGGTAAGCTTGGCACCATAGATGAGTCTTTAGGGCCTTCTTAAAGCCCTCCATGGTCGTGCACTCCCGTAACTGATGGGGTAGGGAATTCCACAGGGCTGGGGCTGCATATGTAAATGCACGAGCCCCTGATGTCTTCAAAGATACCCTGGGAATCTCCAGCAACCCCTCCTCAGCTGAGCGGAGTGGTCGCCTGGGGCAGTAGGGGGACAGGAGCTATTTCAGATAGTCTGGGCCCTGTCCATGTAGGGTTTTGTAGGTCAGAAGCCCGACCTTGAAGGTGATCCGCCACTGAATAGACAGCCAGTGCAGTTCGCGCAGCACCGGTGTGATGTGACACACCCGAGGGGTCCCCGTCAACAACCAGGCTGCAGCGTTCTGCACTAGCTGCAAGTGGTGTATGTCAGCTCTGAGTAGCCCTAGGTACAGGGAGTTGCAGTAATCAAGGCACAAGGTCATGAAGGCGTGGATCAAGGTAGGAAGGTCTCAGGATGGAACTAGGTGCTTGACCCTGGCGATGTTCCTCAGGTAGTAAAAGGAGGACTTGATGACTGCCGACACCTGAGACTGCAATGTCATCCCATCATCAAGCATCACCCCCAGGTCCTGCACCCATTCAGAGGAAAGATGCTGGGAACCTCCCAGGCAAAGTCCAGAAAGGTGACCAGCCCCCAACCCCTCTATTCAGCGGCCCAGATCCACAACCATCACCTCAGTCTTTCCCAAGTTCAGCTTCAACCAGCTGGAATTCATCCAGTCCTGGATTTCAGCGAGGCAGTTGTTAAATACCAAATGCACACTATCCTGGTCAGGTGCAAAAGACAGGCAGAGCTGAGTATCATCAGCATAGCAGTGAAACCTCAGCCCATACTGTCTTACAATATCTCCGAGGGGCAGCATGTACACTGCGAACAACATGGGGGACAAGACCGAGCCCTGAGGGACCCCATATGGCAGAGATAATGGGTCAGAGGGAAAACTTCCTGACACCACCCTCTGATTTCTGCCAGTGCCAATAGAGCACATGCAAATGATGGAATACTTTGCAACTGATAGCTTTCCAAATGCTGCCCTATACTAACTGCCAATGTGCTAAAGCTCCTCAGATTTCCAAGAAGCCTGGAAAGACAGGCCCGTGGAACCATAATACTGGAAGTATTAATGATCAGCATAAATTAAGATAATAAAGAATTTAAAATCCATAACCTCTTAATAAAACCCTCCAACTGGAGGGAGAAACACAACAAGGAACCCCTAAATGTCAGAATCACCTGAAAAAAGAGGGGGAAAACACATGTGAACTCTGTTTGCCAAAAATTGTACCTGAAAGTGGCATATTATATGTATATATCTATATATCAATCATCTGGTAGCACAGTATGCAGGAGTGCAGAGGCTGAGGTTCTGGAAGGGGAGGCAGGATGGGAAGTTATGAATACCTGAGTATCACTGGGAAGAAACAAGATTACTATGGTAAGTAATTTTTTCTTCTAACCCCAGTAATACTCAGGTATTCATAACTTTCTGCAGACTACAAAGCAGTACCTCTGGACATGGGCACAGAACTTTCTTTTGGAAACAGACTTTGCAGGACTGCTGTGCCAAACCTAGCATCACCCCTGGATTGAATATCCAGGTTGTAGTGCTTTGTAAAGGTGTGTACTGTCTTCCAGGTAGCTGCTTTACAAATGTCAACCAGTGGAACATCCCTGACAGCTGCTAAGGTAGCAGCTGTCCCTCTTGTGGAATGAGCCCTCAACCCTGTTTGGGGCTCCCTACCCACTTTAGTGTAACAGAACTGGATACACTGGACTATCCATCGAGAAATTGACCTTTTCGAGGCTGGATTGCCTTTTACCACATCCCCATAAGTCAGGAACAGCTGTTTTCTGTCCTGCCAATGGTCCTTAGTGGTTGTCATGTAGTAGCTAAGAGCTCTTTTGACATCCAGACTGTGAAGTCTTCTTTCGCCTGAGGTGGAATGCTCAGTGAAAAAGACAGGTAGGGTGATGGATTGGTTAATGTGGAAATCAGAAACCACTTTAGGGAGAAATTTCCTGTTTGTTCTCAGGACCACCTTGTTCCTGTGGAATGAGATGTAGTCCTGTTCAATGCAGAGAGCCTGAAGCTCACTCATTCTTCTTGCAGAGGTCATTACCACTAGGAAACCTGTTTTCTGTGTGACATATTTTAATGAGCTGAAGACATGGGTTCAAATGGATGTCCCATGAGTTTGGCTATGCACACATTGAGGTCCCATGCTGGTTCCGGTTCCCTATGGGGAGGGTGCAGATGGGCCAGACCCTTAAAGAACCTCCTAAAAATAGCTTCTGAAGTCATTGTTACCTTTGCTCCGGCAGAAATGTAAACAGATGCTGCGGCCAGGTGAACCTTCAAGATGCTGGGATGCAGTCCCATGGAATATAAGTGAGAAAGGTAGACAAGGACCGCTGATACCCTAGCCTGTACTGGCACCAATTCCCTGGTCGAACACCAGATAGAGAACCTTTTCCATTTAGAAGAATAAGTTTTCTTAGTGGAGGGTTTCCTGTATCCTCTCAGGATGTCCAGCACTGCTTCAGAGAGGTGTAGACTCGCATTCTCTAGGTCCTCAAGAGCCAAGCTTTGAGATTGAGAAACCTGAGATTCAGGTACAGCAGGGTTCCCTGATTTGAGGTTAACAGGTTGTGCCTCCAAGGGAGGTGTATTGGTTTGGCTACAGACATGGAAAGCAGAAGAGAGTACCATGGCTGCCTGGGCCAGTCTGGTGCTATCAAGATTAGAGATGCTGAAAGGGACCTGAGCTTGAGCAGTACCCTGAATACCAAGGGAAAGGCATACAGATACTTCCCTCACCAATCGAGAGTCGGGGCATCCAGAGGCAGAGTACCCCGATCTGGTGGCCTGCAGCAATACTGTGGCAGGTGGTGGTTCTGGTGGGATGTGAACAAGTCTATCTCTGGAGTGCCCCACCTCCTGAAGATCACTTGCACCACTTGCCTGTTCAGAGTCCATTCGTGATGGGCCTGGTTGATTCGACTCAGGGCATCTGCCAGGGTATTGTCTTTTCCTGTCAGATGGACTGCCTGCAGGGATACTCCCAAGGAGTAAGCCAGGGTCCAGATGTTCATGGCTTCTGTGCAGAGAGGACCCGACCTGGTGCCTCCCTGCTTGTTTATGTAATACATTGTGGTGGTATTGTCTGTTCTGACTTGCACTACCTTCCCTTGCACCAATGCTGTAAAAGCCTTTAGTGCCAGAAACACAGCTCAGAGTTCCAGCAAGTTTATGCGCTGGAGGGACTCTGCAGCTGACCAAACACCTTGAGTTGTGTGATCCGCTAAATGAGCACCCCAGCCCAGGAGAGATGCATCTGTTGTGAGAACAACTGAAGGAGACTCTCACTGAAAGGGAATCCCATCTCTTAGGTTGGGTTCCTCCTTCCACCACTGAAGTGCTTGTAACAAAGTCCTTGTTACTGGGATGGATTTTGAAAAAGGGTCTCTTCTCTGGCTCCAGTGTGCCCTTAGTTGGAACTGGATGTCCCTCATTTGGAACCTGGAGCCCAAGACTGTGCCTGTGGCTGCAGCCATATGGCCCAGTAGCTGTAGAAACTGCCTTGCAGTTTTGAGCTTGTGTAGGCTGAATGAATTTGCAATCAGATGGAGATGTCTTACTCTGTCCAGAGGCAGATAGACCCTGCCTTGCAGGGTGTTGATCTCCGCCCCTATGAACTGCAGGACTTGTGCAGGTATAAGAACTGATTTTTTGTGATTGATCAGGAACCCCAAAGACTCCAGAAGCCCTTGGGTGGTCTGCAGATGTTGTTTGACCTGGTCTGGTGATTTGCCTTCCACCAGCCAGTCGTCAAATACGGGTATACTGTGACCCCCTGTCTTCGAAGGTGTGCCACAACTGCTGAGAGGCACTTTGTGAACACACTTGGGGCAAAAGAAATGCCAAAAGGCAAGGTTGAAAACTGGTAGTGGCCTGATGGGAGTCTGAACTTGAGATATTTTCTGTAGGACTCCCTTATGGGGATGTGGAAATAGGTGTCTTTTAAGTCCAGTGATGTCAACCAGTCCTCTTTTTGGAGTGTTGGCAGTATCAATACCAAAGTTACCACTTTGAACTTTGGCTTTTCCAGATGATTGTTCAGAGCCCTGAGGTCCAATATAGGCCGCCACTCCCCATTTTTGTTTGTGGTGAAGAAATACCTGGAGTAAAAAAACCCTTCCTCTGTGGTAGATTGGGGACAGGTTCTACTGCCCTTAGCAACAGCAAGTTTCGAACCTCTGCCGCCAACAGTTTCTTTTCTGCTAAGGAGGGTGAACTGAAAACCCTGTTTTTTTGAGGAGGAAGGGATTTGAACTTCAGAGACATACTCTGACTCACTACCTCCAGGACCCACTTGTCTGTAGTGATGTTTAACCAAGCCTGGAGGAAGTGAGACAGTCTGCCTCCAACAGGTAGTGAGGAGGTGGCCTATGCAGGCATGTCAGGGTGTTTGTTTTTCTTGGGACTGAGGCTGGGCTTGTGACCCCCACCTAGAGCTCCTTCTACTCCTGCCCCTGAAGTACCCTTGCTCTGGGTACTGCTGGTACTGGGGTGTGGCCACTGGTTGAAAGAAGGGCCTGGTATGAAAGGACCTGCCCCAGCCTCCCCTTCCATAAGGCTTGGTGGATGGTGAAGCCTTCTCTTTAGCAGAGTTGCTTCTATATGTGACCTTTTACTCATCCACCTTTTTCATATAGGCCACTGTTGACTCCCCAAATAAAAGCATTTCCTTCTAAAGGGAAATCAAAAGCCTTTGACTGAGTGTCTTGAGTGAGATTTGTGGCTCTTAGCCAGGCAAATCTCCTCTGGGCTACCATATTTGCCATCCATCTGGCTGTAGTGTCATTTGTATCAGCAGCCATTTGGAACTGGTATTTAGCTGCCTCTAACCCAAATCTGGCGGTTTCTGCCAGGTCGTGAGACAGGGGTGAGGGGGCTGTCTGAGACATGGCCAAAACCAACTGCCACAAGGACTTCTGGTACTGGGCAGCGTAGGCCTGAAAATGTGCCTGCCGTATGGCTAAAGAAGCTGACAAGTACCCCTTCTTTGCCATGCTGTCTATTTTTCTAGTCCTTGTCTGGTGGGTGTGAAGCCAGAGGGACCTTAGCCTTATCACAGGCAGCCGCCTGTACAACCCCTTGATGGTCTGGGTGGGTAAAGAGGAACTCTGCTCCTTCCCTCTCCATCTGATACTTTTTATCCATCTTCCTGTCAAGAGGAGGGGGTGTAATTAGGGGGTTGAAGTATTTTTAGAGCATCTTTTGTGAAAAACTTATTAACAGGCAGGAGAAGAGCTCTGGTGGGGGTTAGCCCCATCGTTTCTAAGTATTCCACCCCCTCTTCATTTTCAATCTCCTTCCTTGTGTGATGTCCAGTGCATCAGCCATCTTTCTCACAAAGGTAAAGTGTGAGGAGTAATCCTCAGATTTTTGGGGGGAGAGCCAAATTCCTGCTCAGGTAATACCTCAGGTTCAATGGGTTCCCCTTCCTCCTCCTCACATTCACTATACTCTTCCTCTTCTATGAAGGAAGATTGCCCTGTGCTGCCAGCCTGTACCACAGGAGTCTGCACAGGTGGTTGCTGATCAGTGGGCACAAGGCCTTGTAATGCTTGTATTACCCTGAAAGCCTGAGCTATCTTCTGGGGAGAAGGCATTGTGAGGGCAGGCATAGAAGTCCTCTTTTTTGGAGTTGGGGGTTCTGTGTGTTTTAGTTTTTTAGTTGTCTTAGAGGGAACCAGGGAGTCAGCTGGTTCAGCAACCCTCTTGGTGCCCTTATCACCCATCTCAGGGGTAGAGGCAACAACAGATGTGGTTTCGCCCATATTAGAAGGGGGTATCGGCTGGTCAGAGCCAGAGGGACCCCTAGGTGGAGGAAGTTTCTTTTTTAGCCATTCCAGGCATTTTTCCACAGTTTTTTCAGGGAATGTTTAGCAAATGTCACATTCCTCCTTAAGATGCTCATAACCAAGGCAGGCCACATACAAATTGTGCTTGTCTGCCTTAGCAAAGACTTCCCCACATTCTGAACAGTTTTTGAAACCGGTTCACCAGTTTTCTTTTTTGTTTTTTCTGATATTTTTATTGGTTCCCGATAAAAAAGTAAGCCATTATAAAATTCAATAAAACTAGCAGTTGCAGTCGGTTCCAGAACCGATAAGGAACCGATGGAACTGAACCGAAGAAAACAAAATGAACTGGAATTAGAGGTTCAGTAACCGAGTAAAACGGTTACAAAAAACACATTTTTAAAAACTAATATTTAGAAATCTAACAAGGTTTTTTAGTCAGAAAACCTCAACTAAGGTAAACTAACCCAGTTCCTGCCTGATTATACCAAACCGCAAGGAACTGGTAAAAATAACTAAATAACACTTAAACTAGCTGAATATACAGAAAAACAATAAGTATAAGGCAGCAAATGAAATAAAAGGATACTTATAGTATTTTACAAGTTTCTTCACATCAGAAGGTAAAGTAGAAGAGCGTCACTCCAAGCGACCAGACTTTTCAGGCAGAGAGTGAAATCTGAGGAGCTTTAGAACATTGGCAGTTAGTATAGGGCAGCATTTGAAAAGTTGTCACGTGCAAAGGGGGGCCTAACACAGAGCCCTGAGGAACACCAGTGGTAATGGGAAGGGGGGGAGGTTCCATCATTTGCATGTGTTCTATCCTCTCTGGGCAGTCCTACCCAGAAGACTTACTGCAGAACATTATGGGTACCTGAGTACTACTGGAGTTAGAATATGTAGTATCATTTTTTGGACCAGGACACGGCAAGCAGGCAGAGGAATACAACCACAATTTATTTATAAAGCACCCAATAAGGGTATACCTTTTTGTGTATGGCATCAATGTGACCCAACCCCAAGGTACATAAAAGAGGAGGTAACCTCAAGTAATGCCACATCTAGGGTGTGGTATGAAGGAAGGGAGTTTAGCTGAGAGAGTCTTTGCTTTGTGCCAAAAGTAATGGAGACTGTCTTTTTGGCATTTAAAAATAACTGGTTTTAATGAAACCAGAGTTGTACTTTGTCAAAATCCTGCTAAAATTTAGATGCAACAACAGAAGGTGAAGGGCCAGATGCAAACAGGACAGTATCATTCACATACATGTGGAGGGAGGTGAGAGGACAGGCAGTGGGAAGGTCATTTAGGAAGACTGAGAAATGTAGGGGGCCTAACACAGAGCCCTGAGGAACACCAGTGGTAATGGGAATTGGGGAAGTTTGCATCACTAATCCAAACTGATTGTGTTCTGCCCACTAGGTAGGAGTGAAACCAATTGGTGGCTGAATCTGAGAACCCCGCTGTAGTGAGTTTTGTAAGCAGAAAGGGGTGAGAGACTGTATTAAAAGCCTTGGCTAGATCGATTAATGTAGCAGAGGCGATGAGGCCTTGGTCCATCCCAGAGAGTATGGAATCGGAAAGCCTCAGGAGGGAGGAGGTGGTGGAGTGGTGTTTGTGGAAACCAGACTGATAAGGCATGAAGAAAGAAGAGGAATCAAGGGAGGAAGGGAGTTGAGATAGAACTAAGTGTTCCTGTAGTTTGGCAAGAATGGGGAACAGAGAGAGAGGCCTCTAGTTGCCAGGGGAGGAGGGATCACCTCGTTAGCAAAGGGAATAACAGTGGCATGTTTCCATAGAGATGGGACAGAAGCAAGAGTGAAAGATAGATTTAATAAAGAAGCAGGGGGAGTAGCAATAGCTGGAGCAGCGAGGTGAAGGATTCTGGAGTCGAGACCAGAGGGGCACTTACCTTTAGTAGGGTTAAGGGCCAGAAGAGCATTTAGAACATCAGATGAGGATAAAGGAGAGAAGGAGAAAGAGGAGGATGAAGGGGAATCTGGATGACAGGGAACAAGGGGGGAGGATGGAAATGAGAAAGGGAGGGAGAGTGGAAAGAAGTGAGGAGGCACAAGAGGTAAAGAATTTGTTAAACTCAGTGGCCACAGGAAGGGGGTCAGCTATGGTGATATCACCCACTTTCAGAACAGGAGGCGGGGATGAGAAGCAGGGGGGAACAGGGAGTAACCACCTTCCAGAATTTAGATGGGTGGTTGATGTTAGAACTGAACATGGCTGAGTAGTCAACCTTGGGTAGTCTAATTGCCCTAGTGCAAGCATTTCTGAGAGTGCGGTATTTTTGAAAGGCTATGGAGGGGCTGGTTAGATCGTGTAACTTCCAAGCCTGATCCCTGGCATGTTGACATGCTAGCACCTCAGCCACAACCCAAGGGAGGTGAGAGCTGCGCACACGGGTGTGTCTCAGGGGGTATAAAGATCCCAGATAGCAAGTAACTTAAAAACTAAAATATTCCAGGGTGGAATCAATGGAAGAAGACAAGGGGATGGGGGACCAGGCAATGTTAGATAGGTCATTTAGAAGAGGGGCCAGATCCAAGGAGTTATGCAAGTGGATCAGTAATATTTTTGGGAGGGCTTTTGGGTGATGGATTTTACGAACAGTATATACCAGGTGGTGATGACTTAGGGCATCGAGTAGTATACCAGCAGAAATATTGCGATGTTGGTGGGAGGTGAGAACTCAGTCAATTAGGGAATGATTTAGGGCTTTAGAGTTTAGACAGATGGGTTCCCTTATTAACTGGGTTAAGTTAAGCGATGCAATTTCATTTTGAGTTTTATTTTGAGTGGGTGAAAGCCAGTTCACATAAACATCACCCAGTATATACAGTTCACCTGAGGAGGAGTGAGACTGAAGTGTTGATGGCAGAGTTATGATATATATGTTATATATTTAAGTGTGAGGAAAATATGCACTACAAGATCATTGCCAACCTAAGATTTGGTGTTAATTTTGGATTGACTACTTATCTTATGGGCTGGAACTTATTTAAAACCGGTTAAGAATGTAAGAGCGATTGCTCAGGAATGTGGAACACAACACATATTTTGTTAGACTATCCAAACTTAAGCACTGTGCAAGAAAAATGGTTATCACAATATTTGATCAAACTTGAAAAGAAATCTGAGAAAGAGAAACTAAAGTTTGTCTTAGATACACCTGATGTGATTGTTTTATACTGAGTAGCTCAGTTCATAATCGCAGCCCATAGAGAACTGCGCTGAACCTGTAAGTCATTTTTCCCAGTAGAAGCTATTTTTAAGCACTGGTTCAAATTCTGTTATTGTACCATCTATACAGGCCTTTTAGTAACCTCAATGGGAGTTTCTGCTTTACAGACCGGTGGCAAGTACTATTTTGGAACTGTATGATGTAGTTTATGTCCCAAACAACCTAAGAGTTTTATAGAAGAACATAAATGCATTGTACCAACAATAGAAGACTAGAACAGGGACATTAACTACATCATACAGTTTTAAAATGGTTCTTACTAGCAGCATGTAAATCAGAAACGCCCACTAAGATAACTAAAAAGCTTGGATAACTAGAGCATTAACAGAATTTGAATCAGTATTTAAAAAAACAACTTCTACTGTGAAAACTGACTTCTAGATTCAGTGCAGTTCAATTCAATTCAATTCAATTTTATTTTTATACTGGAAGGTATGTGAGCAAAAATGCCCATTTTCACAAATGTCCAGTGGAACAAAAATTCAATAATACAGAGAAAATGGTAAAAACGATATTTGCAAAATGTTACAGTATTTACAATAGGAACAGTGTATATGATAGGATCATCTAGAATACAAAAACAAAAAAATACAGTGCACACAACAACATAGCCAATATACAGATACTTAGAAACTCTGAGGTAACTCAAGGGTTGGTGGACATTCAGGAGGGTTACCTACCGGGGCAGACACAGGCAGCAGATTGGAGGAGGTGGTCCTTGAAGGAGGAGGTGAATGAGCAAATTGAACCTCAGGCCTGGAGTTCAGGGGGTTGTTTATTGTAAAACTTAGGGCCTTTGTATGTGATGGAGTTCTGCACGTGCTTGGTGCAGTAAAAAGGTGTGTCGAAGATATGTCAGGTGGATCCTCTAATACTGCACATGGGAACTGATAAGGGGAAAGAGGAGTAATGCTGATCGGCAGCAGGTTATGATGAACTTTATGTAGTAAAGAAAACATATTAAGTTGGAACCTGCCTTCAAGGGTGAGCCAGTTGAGGGAGGTATAGTGATGGGTCATCCAGGGGAGGCTGGTCATGAAGCATGCAATATTATTGTATGCAGTCCTAAGTTTGGAGAAAAGGGGGGATGTGCGGGGGGGAGTAGACAATAGAGTCATAATCAAGGAGGAGCAGAAGAAGGGAGCTGGTGAGGTATAGTCTGAAGATGGGGATAAGGAACTTTCTGATTTGGTATGAGACCTAGCCTCAAATGGATTTTCTTGATGAGGTTGGTAATATGGACACTGTAGGTCAGGTGAGGGTCTAAGTGCAGGCCAAGGTATTTGAATTCGTAGACTTGTTCTGTGATGTTACCAAGATTGTCTGAGAGGGTTCAGCCCATGACTGGGGCTTTTTTCTGGCTGGAGAAGATCATAAACTTGGTCTTCTTGGAGTTGAGAACCATGCCTTTCGCAGAGAACCAGTGTGTAGCTTGCTGAAGTCAGCCTGAAAGTTACTGAACACTGTATCAAGATTAGTTTAGCTGCAATAGAGGGCCGCGTCATCAGCATAAAGGGCTATATTTTGCAGATGGAAGGGAGGTTATTGATGAAGAGCGAGAAATGGAGCAGGCCTAGGATGGAGCCCTGGGGTACCTCATATTTAATTGGACATTCAGCAGAAAAATGACCGTTGATATTAGTTTTCTGCGATCTGCCGGAGAGGTAGCTTCTGACCCATTTGACAATGTTCTCAGATATGTGCAAGCCCTTGAAGGTGTCCAGGAGAAGGCAATGGTCAACCAGGTCGAATGCCTTGGTCAGGTCCACGAAGACAGAGGCTGTGTACTGGCCCTCATCACTTGCCTTCAGGATATCACTGGTGAACCTGACCGGGCAGTTTCAGTGCTATGTCCAGATCTGAAACCATGCTGAGCAACAGACAGCAAAGTTATGATGGTCAAGGAAGGCAGTGAGTTGGATATGAACAACTTTTTCAATGATTTTGGAGAGGGAAGCAAGGAGGGAAATAGGTTGTTAATTCCCCACTTCATTCCTTGACCCTGACTTGAACAATGGTTTGACAGTGGCAGTTTTCCAGGTGCTAGGGAAAAAGCCAGAGCAGGTTGAGTGGTTTAGTAAGTTGGTGATGGGGACCACTAATGAATTAATGGCCATTTTCAGGATTTTAAAGTCGATTCCGTCTGCCCCTTTGCTGGGTTTAGGGTTGTTACTTCTGATGAACTTTATGGTGTCCGAGGGTTTTAGGACCCTAAAATAGAATCTGGGACTGGGCTCGGACTTAGACTTGAGGCAGGGGGTAGGGGTGGATGAGGGGGGAAGGGGAGTAGAGAGGGAGGGTTTATATTTATTGAGGTCACCAAAGAATGAGTTGAAAATGTTTGGTACTTCTGAGAGGTCGTTGGTCTGCTTACCACCATGGATCAGAGTGATTGGTTCGGTATTCTTGTGTTTCCCAAGTAGTGAGTTTAGTGTAACCCAAAGTTGACAAGGGTTGGGTGTTTCCCCGAGTTGTTTATTATGGAAAAAGTCAATTTTGGCTTTTCTGATGACTGATTTGCACTTGTTTCTGAGTGCTTTGTAGAGGGAGAGCTGAGCAGGGTCTCTATGCTTGGTGTAATGGGCCCAGGCCTTGTACCTGGTCCTCATCGTCCTCATCAATTTAATGGTGTCGGAAGATACCCATTCATTAACACGTCCCCATACCCTGATTTTTTTGAGAGGGGCATATCTGTTGCATACACTGTTGAGGATGGTAGAGAATCTGTCAAGGATAGAGTCAAGGTTACCTGGTGCAGCGGTGAATGACCAGTCGACTAGGCTGAGATCATGTGTAATATTTTTGATGGAGTTATTTGTCCAGTGTCTAGAGAAGAAGAACTTGGGGTGAGTTTGGGGCACCAGACTGACAACAGACAGTAGGTGGCACAGTGATCACTGATGCAGTCCAGCAATACTCCAGAGATGGTAATGAGGGAGGGACTGGAGATGATGACCCAGTCGATTAGCAATTGAGTACCCATCTTATAATTTGTCCTAATGGGTGTGGAGATAAGCTGGTGAAGGCCGAGGTCGTCGATGCAGGATCTGGCGGTGTTGGCTTGGCTGGAGAACCAATTTATGTTGAAGTCCCTGAGAAGAACCCACTCCCTGTTAAAAGGGAGGGAGTTTTTAAGGACTAGCAAGGATTCCAGGTAGGAGGGAGGAGTTCCTGGGGGGGGAGATAGGCAGTGGTGAGGGTGATGGTTTTATTTTGTCCGAGAAAATAGGTTAATGGAAAGGATCTCAAGCAGGATGAACTCAGAGCTGGCATTGTGATTGGTGAAAGAGAACTTGCTGGAAATGAAGAACATGCATCCGTCCCCTTTTTTTCCCTGTCTGTCTATCCTGACAGGGGTGAAGCCACAGAATTTGATCTCCCCATCAGCAATTTTGTGAGAGAGCCAAGTTTCTGAGAGCACAATAACGTTAAAGTCATATACAGCTACCCAGGCCTGGAAAGCGTCTATTTTATCTGAAAGACTCTGTATATTCAGGTGGACTTTGCTAATGTTTTTCCCTTTATTAGTGTGGGATGAAATGGGAAAGGAGCAGGGGTTACTGGGACCAGGGTTTGGATGGATGGTTCCAGTAGAAGTAGGAGGAGGATGGGGGTCCTGGTAAACCTCGTGATGAGGGGTAGTGACTTTGGTTTGTGGAGCCTGAGCGTTTAACTCGAGTGACAGATATGTGCTTGGTAGAGAGCCTGGGGTAGGAGAGGAGGAGGAGGAGTTTAGAGTCCTGTTGAGCAAGTATGAGAGAGAGCCAAAGGCAGGTGGAAGGTTTGAGAGGTAGTGATGAGGTGAAGCGGCCGGTTGTGGGCTGGTCCACAGGGGATGAAGTGGGTGTGAAGGAAGGGATGTTAAGACCCGAAAAAGGTGAGGGGAGGGGGGACTGCAGAAGAAGTAGTAGGAGAGTGAAGAGTGTCGTGGTTGGTGTTTGTGGGCCAGGAGAAGAGGAGGCAAGGGCAGAAAGAAGAATCTTCACTTTATTTATTTTTGGGAAAGTGTGGAGCTTTAGTCAAACTGATGAACCATTTTTTATGGATCCTAAATGAATTGGTACACACAGCCCTCGCAGTTGTAAAGGCAGTGTGTTCCATACTTCGAAGCCCCTATAAAAAAACTGAAGACTTGCATATCCTCAAATTATACTTTGGGATAATACATTCAAAATCCCCCAAAGATCTTAAGCCCTCCCTTAATTCCCTGCTCCCAAAATTATCCAGTAGAGTCTGGAAATATACTCTAGACTGGTTTGCACACTATTTGACTAAAAGAAAGCAGATAACACAAACTGAAGTGTTTTTGTCAGGTCCGTTGCAAATCAACTTGGGTGTTCCTTGGGAGTCTTTCATGGGTTAGCTCCTGTTTTCCATTTTTGTAAATTATCTACCTGCAATATGCAGTGTTGTGTCTTCTATCATG
Organism: Neoceratodus forsteri; assembly: GCA_016271365.2. NCBI lineage: Eukaryota > Metazoa > Chordata > Ceratodontiformes > Ceratodontidae > Neoceratodus > Neoceratodus forsteri. The sequence goes on from CM028132.1 coordinate 1,365,004,950, forward strand.
TATACAGATGACAAGGTATTGCACTGTACTGGTAAAATGGGAGCAGACCAAGGAACGTGCCTGCAAAACACTTATAATAAGCTTTAAAAGTGATTTCAGGGGAACAACAAGCTTCTCTTAAATGAAAGGAAAACCAAGACAATGGTCTGTAGTTCCAGACAAAGGTTTGTCTCAGGAAATGACTTAAAAATCCTTGGGTCTGACAACTTGCCCTTAGAAACTTTGAATGCATGTACAGTAATTATCTGGGCATTATGCTTCACCTAGCTCTTACTTTTCAAAAGTACGTTAATAAAGTGACTCAAAAAGTAAATGGAAAACTTAGATTTCTGTACAGAAATCAATCAAGTTTGATAATTAATGTAAGAAAAATCATAGCCAAACAGGTTTCACTTCCGACATTGAATTTTTTTTATTTTATTTGAAATACCAGATATAACACTATTCTTTTTGTTTTTTACAATTTGTCTGATTGTATTCTATTGAAATATAAAATAAAGTTCAGTAATATATGTCAATTTGTAACCACATTGCCAGAGCAAACTCATCATTCTGACTTGTAGCACCATTTTGACACTTTGTCACCATCACTAAAGATCTATCAAAATACAGCAAATTTTGTTCAAAAAGTACTGACAGAAAATACACCAGGTATTCAAAAGTAAGTTATATTTGTCCAGTATGGTTAAATAATTCTGAAATTCATTGGTCATGCAGCACACAGAAAAGCTCAATACAACCAAATTGCAAAATGTTCATTCATTGCATATGGTCTAAGGATACAAAATCAGTTAATTCTTCAGGACTTAGCCACTCTTGCAAAATGTTTATGTAACCCCCCCTATAAATGGGGGTTCCTAAAAGCTTCTCCGGAGCTTGGGTGAATGCTCCGCGCCTGATTGGTGTTCGTCGATGAAGCTGTTTAAATGTGCCACCAGTGAGCGTTTTGAAGCCTTCGGGTGCTGTCTCTTTAAGGGCTGCCTGTTGCAGCCATAAGTAACTAAAATAGAGGGGGCTGTGTGGTTGTATGCCCGAGTCCTGCCCGGGACACTGGAAAATTGCTCCGCTTCGGCCATCGTTAAGCTGCGCAGGGGGAGCTCTGTTGGGGGATGTGATTATTACTGAAAAAACAGTAAAGCGATAATGATAATGGGGTTGTTCTGACCTGTTTTCCTTTGCAGTAAGGACTGTTTCGACTGTTTCCTCCATTTTGTTCCAGAACTGCTGAATTGGGCCAATCAGTACCTCTGGACCCTACAGAGTTGGCTGGCCAATAGAGGGACTGCTTGTATTTTGGGAAAGGTATTATGGGTTATGGTGCTTTTTCGCACCACTGAGGGCAAGAGAAAATGACTGGCATGTTCAGCCAGCCAATGGAGACGGGTAGCACCTGACCAGTAATGAGTGTTTAACGCTGGCAAGGACAGATGCGTTGTGGCTGAGGAGAGGAAAGGAGCTCTGTGCTTCTGCACTAGTGAAGTGTTCGCGCAGGAATTGCGTGAAAGGCCTGAGGCAGCCGTTTTTCCTGTCCAAGTCGGTGGACAAAAAATCCACCTGTGTGCGGTCAGAGGAGGCTGGTGCCAGCCCAGCTACCTACCAGGCTCAACCTGAAAGGACTAGAGAAAATTGCTGAATCGCGCTCGGTCCACCCGTGAGGTTGAAGTTGCGTTTATTGCCCAAGTCTGCTGCAGGTGTGTGTGTGGGGTCTAGAAGCTGCTGCATGGTATGGTACCCCTCTGCTAATTGCCATATAAATGTGTGAGGAGGCTGGTGAAATTCAGGCTCAGCCCTGCTGGTGGTGACCGAATCGGTATCTGGTGGAGCCGTGAGTACTAAATCAGGGTAGCTCCCTACCAAGTCTGCAGACAGTGGTCTTAAGTGGTTTGTTACACTGCTAACTGCCCTAGTGGAATGTTTTTATTTTCTCAGGATTTCAAAGGCTATCTGTGCCAGGGCCCCAACCAGCTGCTATGGTGGACTAGCCATTAGGGCTTGGGTACCCAGGGACAGTAAATATTAGGTTCAGGCCTGTGCACAGTGCCCTAGGTAGATAATTATAAAGTAAGCCAATTACCTTGATTCCCCCTGCCCTTGTTATTTGCCCTCTGTAATAAATCAGATTGATGTGTTGCAACTACACCCTGGTTAGTTTGTGCATCTCTAGTGAACTGCTGCATAGTGACCGTGATAAAACTGTACCTTACTTTACAGGGGACCCCCGGAGTGAGCTGAGAGATACCATCCGGGGGGTAAGTGTATGTGGGAAAAGTACTGTTGGGACCTTGTGTGAGCCACTAGTGGGTTGAAAAGGGGGGTTGCAGTGACCCAGAGGGCTGTGGCCAAGGTAGATTTGCCAGTATTAACCCCGACCTCTGGGTGGAGGCACCCGTCAACGGATCTGGGCCCCCTCACCCTGTCTTCGTGAAGGCAGGCAGGGGTAGTAGCCCTAAGGGTAACGCCCCCTGGGGGTTACAAATTGGAGGCACTGCTGGGATTAGCGTCCCCTAGTGGCCAAGTGGAGAAGCACATAAGAAATGGAAAAAGTGGAAGGGGATATGTTGGGAAAAATTAAGCTGGGACCTATTAAGACCATGGTACACAGACTGATGGGGTGGGGTGAAGCTGAAGAGCTAAACTCCCAGAAGATTGTGTTACGGTTAGATGTGCCCTTGGGGACCCCAACTGCTGACATCATTTCTGCAGCTGAGAGATTAAAATGTTTGGGCAAAGTGGAAGTAAAAGGGCGTATGGCTGATTTGCTTGACCAGATGTTGCAGGTGTTACTTCTATGCAGTGTGGCCATCGACCCTGAGAAGGTACCTCCTGTGGTTTATCCGGAGGGTGCTTCACAGGGATGGAGACTAATTCATATTCGAAGTGGGTCAGTCACTCCTGGGGGGTCTCCTCAAATGAACAGTTTTAAAGACAAACTGCTTAAGTTGTTAGCTGTGGAAGGGAGAACTACCCAGGAGCTGCTACAAGCCTTAGATTTATCCAGTGATGCTACCCCTCAGGGCTCCCCTGGCACCTCCCCTTGCCCACCCAAGAGTTCTGTGTTGGCTTCCCTGCCCCTGGTGGTCCCACCCATACAGCTCGATTCTTACCATAAGTTATAACTTTTCTCTGGTATGGTGCCAGTGCCTCCAGGGGAGGATGACCTGGAGGCTTGGATGGACTATGCCACCCCTTTAGTCCGGGAATGGCAATGCTCTGAGGGGGAGAAAAGGAAGAGGCTGATGGAGAGTTTGCTGGGTCCTGCTTTAGAAGCCATTAGGTTCTTCCGGGCCACCAGTCCGGAAGCCACCGCTGCAGAGTATCTCTCTGCTTTAGAAGGGGTTTTCGGGAGTACAGAGACTGGTGAATACTTATTATGGAAATTCAGGTCTGCTAAGCAGTGGAGGAATGAGAAACTGTCTGCTTTTGTTACTAGAGTGGAGCGGGCCTTGCAGAAGGCCTATAGAAAAGGGGGAATCACTACTGCAGCCCTGAATCAGGTCCGGTTAGAACATGTTTTAAAATCTGCCAGATTTTCTAGTGTAATACTGCTGAAACTTTAGTTACATGATCGGCGGGCCACCCTGCCTGAATATTGTCAATTAATGAGGGAAAAGAAGAGGGAGAAGAGGGAGCCATGTGAGGCGGTAAACCCTAGTAGGACCCCTGAGCCTAATACCCCTGAGGAGGCCAGCCTGTCCGGAGGGCCTGAGGGATCCCCAGATTTTCCAGGTACTGTAGGAATGCGAGTTATATCCTCCAACCCCCACATAGAGAGTGAGTTGAGGGCCGAGGTCAGGAATTTACGGGGGCTGGTGAGGGACTTGAAGCAATCTACTATGTACCCTGTCAGGTCCGGGGCCCCTGAGTCATGCAGAAACCCGAACCCCAGCCAAAGAGAGCCTTCTCATCCCTCTCAGAGCCCCTCCCAGATAAGGTCCCCACCGCCAAATAGTGACCCTCGGGACCCCAAGTTCTGTTACCATTGCGGGGAAGATGGGCATTTCCAACCTGGGTGCCAGAGGCCGAAGAATTTAAGGAAGGTCAACAACCGACTGATCGCCCGACATCGCCAGGCCCAGTCTCGGGCCCCCAGGAAAAGTTTTGTGACTCAGACCCATGCCCAGCCGACTATCAATGCTGTGGTCCCCGACTGGTCTGATGTGGTCGGGCCTTCAATGGAGACCTCGGTGCAGGTAAATGGAATTCCCACTCAAGCTGTGTTGGACAGTGGCTCTCAGGTAACCATCATGTTTCAGGACTGGTACCAGGCACACTTACCTGAGGTGCCCCTGCAACCTTTGAATGGTCTACATGTGTGGGGATTAAGCGACAAGGCCTATCCGTATTTGGGGTACATCCGAGTTTGGTTATCTTTCTCTACAACTGTGGCTGGAATGGACGAGCAGGTGGAAACCCTAGCTTTAGTTTGCCCACCCACTGGACTGTATGATGGGGTGCCTTTGTTGATCGGGATGAATGCGTATATGTTCGGACAATTGGCCCAATTGTGTTCAGAAAAACAAGCATTTCAGACCGGGAGAGCTTTAAGCATACCTGTTGTGGTTCAAAAGGCAAGCGTCACTCAGAAGAAGGTTAGTTCGGAGGAACCTGAAGGCCTGGTGGGTGTGGTGTGGAAAAAGGATCCGGCCCCGGTGATACTTGCCCCGAATGCCCAATGTGTCCTGCATGGAGAAGTATGACTAAAAACCGATGTTAAGAACAAGTTATTGATGTTGGATGCGCCTGTGGAGGGAAGATTACCTGAGGGACTGTTGGTCAGACCCAGCATCTTGCCAGCTAGAGCCCATGCTTATGTTAAGAGGGTGATGGTTCAAGTGCATAATGTGTCCGACAGAGAGATTCAAATAAGAAGAGGGTGTACCTTAGCAAGCGTGCATTGTGCAGATACTGCAGTACTACCAAACAACAAGGGTTCCAGGACAGCTGATAGAATTATTCCTGATTTGTTTGACTTCGGTGACTCCCCGCTGTCGGCTGAATGGAAACAAAGGGTCAGTGAGGGGCATGCCAAGAGAGACCAGGTTTTCTCCCTGAAAGAGTGGGATGTAGGATGTGTACAGGGGGTTGAGCATCACATTCAGCTGCACGATGAAAGGCCTTTCCGAGAGAGATCTCAGTGCCTGTCTCCCGCTGACATAGATGATGTGAGGCAGCATCTGCAAGAGATGTTGGCTGCTGGTGTAATACAAGAGTCCAGGAGCCCTTATGCCTCCCCCATAGTAGTAGTAAGAAAAAAGAATGGGGCCATTCTGATGTGTGTAGACTATCGCACTTTGAATCGGCAGACCATTCCAGACCTGTATACCATGCCATGCATACAGGCTGCACTGGATTGTTTAAATGGTAGTAAGTGGTTCTCCATGTTGGATCTTCGCAGTGGATACTATCAGATCCCAATAGCCCCCGACGACCGGGAGAAGACTGCATTCATTTGCCCCCTAGGCTTCTACGAGTTTGTTCGGATGCCTCAAGGGATTTCGGGCGCCCCAGCCATTTTTCAGCGCCTGATGAAACGGGCTGTGGGAGACATGAATCTACTTGAGTGTCTGGTCTATTTAGATGATGTTATAGTGTTTGGCCGAACGTTGGAAGAACACGAGCAACGATTATTCAAGGTCTTGGATCGGTTGGAGGATTTCGGCCTCAAGTTGTCTATCGACAAGTGTCAATTCTTCCAGACGTCTGTGAAATACGTGGGCCACATAGTGTCCACTGAGGGCATAGAGACTGACCCTAACAAAGCGGAGGCTTTGACCACTTGGCCTCAGCCCAGGAATTTGAAGGAGCTGCAACGATTTCTGGGGTTTTGTGGATATTATAGGCGGTTCGTTAAGGACTATTCTCGAGTGATTCACCCCCTCCTCAACCTCACTCAGGGGTATCCGCCTACGCACAAAAGTATAAGAAGGTTGTGCGCTCTAAGACAGAAAAGAAGTATTTCCAGCCGAATTATGTGTTCGGGAATCGTTGGACTGCTGAGTGTGAGGAAGTCTTCTATGACATTATATATCAACTCATCCATGTCCCAGTGTTGGCCTATGCTGACCCGGCCAAGCCATACACTCTTCATACTGATGCCAGTCTACAAGGATTGGGGGCTGTGTTATATCAGGAGCACTCAAATGGTCTGAGACCTGTAGCATTTGCCAGCAGAAGCCTGACTCCCTCGGAAAAAAATTATCCAGTGCACAAACTAGAGTTCTTGGCTCTGAAGTGGGCCATTGTTGATCAGTGTCATGACTATTTGTATGGTGCCAAGATATTGGTAAAGACTGATAACAATCCTCTGACTTATGTACAGACCTCTGCCAAGTTGGGACTTGGGCCACTGCAAGACATGACTGGGACCTGAACCTGGAGGGTTACACTATGTTCAGGAAGGACAGGGGGGAGGGAAGGGGAGGAGGGGTAGCAATGATAGTAAAAAACTGCATTGGCATAGGGGGAGTTGAGGAGGCGGAGGGAACCGTGGAGGCGATTTGGGTCACCTTGATAACAAGGGGGGGCAAGAGAGTAAAAATAGGAGTGGTATAGAACCCCCTGCCCTGGCGGAGGAGCTGGAGGACAGTCTGGTGGCAGATGTTGGAGACACTGCAGACTGGGCAGAGGAAAGGTGGTGGTGTTAGGGGACTCAACATGCCAGGAACAGACTGGAGACTATGACATCCTCTGTGACCAGGGAACAGAGGTTGTTGGATGTCTTCAAGACACATTCCTAACTCAGCAGGTGAGGGAACCGACCAGGAGGACGAGACTGGATGTGGTCCTGGCAGACAGTGACCAGATTGGGGCCTGGGGTAAGGGACCCATTGGCGGGGAGTGACCATGCCACGGTCTGGTTCTGCCTGGACCTAGGAGGGGTAGAAGGCTGCACAAAGACGAAGTAACCGACTCGGGGGTGGATTTTAGGAAATGGGAAAGATCCTTAAGGAGCATTTGGATGGGATTGGGTCAGACATGGACGCTGATAGTAGGTGGAAATCATCAGGAGAGGGGTGCAGGATGCTACCAGCACCTGTGCAAGAGTAAGATGAAAATGCAGTAGGGCCCAAAAACCCTGTTGGTGGATCAGGAGGTCCAGGACGGGATAAGGGAAAGAAAGCAGCCTATAAGAAATTCAAGTGCTCAAGGAGTGAAAGGGATCGAGGGAGTATGAGCTGCTGATTAGAAGGCCACTCAGAGTGGTGAGGGCGAGCAAAGCAAGGAAGGAACAGAACCTGGCCAGGGAAATTTGGGAGAGGGAAAAGAGGTTCTTTAGATACATTGGGGAAAGACGAAGGTGAAGGGGCAGATTAGCAGGATTAAATCAGGGAGAGATGGGCACAAGACCCAGAGGAGCAGGCTGAGGTACTAAATGAGTACTTCACCTCAGTTTTCACCAGGAAATGGGGATGCTACATCATACATGGGAGAGACAGAGATAATGAGGAGGGGGACCCTTACCAATCGGCAGGTCTGGGAGGGGGGCATCACTGGCAGGTGGGGGGAGGGCTAAGCAGGGAGAAGAGATACTGGAAGTGGAAATCACAGCAGAGAGAGTGAGGGAAGCCCTCAGCTCCCTTAAGATGGAGAAAGCACCGGGGCCGGATAAATTACATCCTAGAGTGCTGAAGTAACTTGCAGATGTCCTGGCGAAACCCCTGGCAGAGCTTTTCACCATCTCTCTGAGGACAGGGTGGGTCCCCAAGACTGGAAGGTGGCGCATGTAGTGCCTATCCACAAGGGGGGATCAAGGGAGGTGGCAGGGAACTACAGGCCTGTCAGCCTGACATCAGTGGTGGCAAGGTGATGGAGGCATTGTCAAGGAGTGGCTAGGGGGCCCTGGATAAGTCAGGGTGCCTGGACGATAGACAGCATGGATTCATCCCGGGAAATCGTGTCAGACAAACCTGGTGGAGTTCTATGACTGGGTGACAAGTGCCTTGGACCTGGGTAGACCAGTGGATGTCCTCTTTCTGGACTTCAGCAAGGCATTTGACTCTGTTCCTCACGGGGGCCTGTTGGATAAACTAGGAGAAATGGGGTGGAAACCAGATGATCCGATGGATAGCAATTGGCTCCAGGACCGGACCCAGAGGGTCGTAGTTGGTGGGATAACTCTTCCCAAGGAGGGTCATTAGTGGGTCCCACAGGATCAGTCCTTGGGCCCTTCTGTTCAACGCCACGTATCTCGACATAGGACAGGAATCAGGATGAGATGAGTCTCTTTGCAGATGACTCGAAACTGGGGGCGGTGGTGGATGGGGAGGAGGGGAGGTGCCCTGTAGGGGGACCTGAGGCTCTGGAAAGATGGTCTAGAAAGTGAAGCTGAGGTTTAATGAAGGTACTCACCTGGGGCCAGGAAACCCAGGGCTAGTGTACATCCTGGCGGGGAAATACTACAAGTCTCAATGGCTGAGAGGGACCTGGGGTGGTGGTGGATGTCAAGATGAACAACTCTGAGACTTGTAGGAGGGCAGCAGCCAAGGCCAACAGGATGCTGGGATGCATTGCTAGAGGGGATCACCTCCAGAAGGAGGAGTGATACTCCTCTGTATAACTGCTTGGTGAGGCCGCACCTGAGTACTGCATGCAGTTTTGAGGCCGCACTTAAAGAGGGACATTAACCTCCTGGAGAGCGTCCAGAGGAGAGGAGCAACCAAAATGATTTGGGGCTTGGGGACAGGACCTATGAGGGAGAGGCTCAAGAGCTAAATATGTACACTTTGGAAGAGAGAAGGGACCGGGGGGACATGATAGAGGTCTTCAGGTACATGAAGAGGGTAAATAGGGGAGGAAGAGTGAGGGTGCTTCGAAGGAAGGAGGAGGGGGCCACTAGAGGGCATGGGTGGAAGCTGGAGGGGGGAAGATTCAGGGGAGAAAGGAGGAGGTGCTACTTCACTGAGAGGGTGGTAGAGCCATGGAATGCACTACCTAGGGGGCTGGTGGAGGCAGAGACAGTGGAGGGGTTCAGAGGGGTGGGACAGGTACAGGGGAAGGGTTCAGGAAGCAAAATCCAATGCAGCAAGAATATCCGGAACTGGGAAGGGAGAAGCCAGAGAAGGCGAGGGGGACAGCAAGGTCAGCACCCAGGGTGGGCTGACCAAATGAGCAGACACAAAAGACCATTAGGCCTATTCTGCTGGCATTTTGGTATGTTAGTATGTTAGTATGTTAGTAAGTTGGATGCCACTGGCCATAGGTGGCTGTCTGCCTTGGCCACCTACGACTATGCTGTTGAGTACAGGGCAGGCTTAAACCATATAGATGCAGATGCTCTCTCTGAGGCCTATACCTACAAACTGATTGGGTCAGGTTGTCAGCACCTGACATAAAGCCCTCTGCCAGAATTTGACAAGAAGGAACAGGTGTCTCTTGGCGTGGTGGACTGTAATTGGATTGTTTGGGGCCATCCGAAAACTGCATACCTGCTGCCTACTGTCATTTCTCTGCATTAGACACCAGCTCACTGCCCCACCAACAATGATAGTCTCCAACAGGCTCAATCCTGTGATCTTATGATAAAAACGGCTGTGGAGGCGTTGCAGGCAGGGAGGGAGGGATGTGTCCAAGTTACGCTCCACTGACCGGAGGACTGCCCTGTTGTATAAAGAAGGGCCCAAATTGAAGCTGATTAACCAACTACTATACCGGGAGACTGTGAATAAGGAGGGCCTGGTGGACAAACAACAACTGGTGCTGCCCTCAGCTTTTAGAGAATTGGTCTTGAGGTCCTTGCATAATCAAATGGGGCATCTCGGCATAGACCGAACACTTGATCTAGTACGGGCCGGATTTTACTGGCCAAAAATGAGTACGGATGTGAGCAACATGTCAAGACCTGTAGCTGTTTGCAAAGGAAAGCTCTACCCCAGAGAGCTGCTCCCATGGTCAACATTACCACTAGTGCCCCTATGGAACTGGTCTGCATTGATTTCTTGAGTCTAGAACCCGATCTGAAAAGTGTCAGTAACATATTGGTGGTCACTGATCATTTTACCCGGTATGCACAGGCTTTCCCTACTAAGGATCAGAAAGCAACCACGGTGGCTAAGATACTTGTTGAAAACTTTTTCATCCTCTATGGGGCACCACAGTGGATCCATTCCGAGCAGGGAAGGGATTTTGAGAGCCGCTTGATCAAAGAAATGCTGTCGTTGTGGGGGGTGCGAAAGTCAAGAACCACCCCTTACCATCCTCAGGGAGATCCTCAGCCTGAAAGGTTTAACCGTACCTTGCTTGACATGTTGGGCACATTGCAACCAAAAGACAAACCGAGATGGAGCCAGCAGATTAGCACCTTAGTTCACGCTTATAATTGTACAAAAAGTGACGCCACAGAATTTTCCCTGTACAGACTGATGTTTGGGAGAGAGGCTAGACTGCCAGTGGATGTGTGTTTTGGGGTTTCCCCTGATGGGGTGCAAGCAGAGAACCATATACAGTATGTACAGAAATTAAAGACCCAGTTGAACCATGCCTACCAACTGGCCCAGACCATGGCTGCTAAACGAAACCTGGCCAACAAGGAAAGATATGATAAGAAAGTGAAAACAATGGAGCTAAAAGAAGGTGATAGAGTGTTGCTGAGGAATCTGGGACTGCATAGGAAACATAAAATCGCTGACAGATGGCATCACCTCCCCCACATTGTTGTGGGAAAATTGATAGACTTGCCTGTATATAAAGTGCGGCCTGAAAACAATTCCAAAAATGTGAAAACTATACACAGAAATCATCTGCTGCCAATCGGGCAAATCCTGATTGAAGCTGAATCTCCAAATGCCGCCCCCCCAGGCCTATGACTAGATCTGCTGCTAGGAAAAGCACCAAATCCGGTGATTCTTCAACAGGCCAACCAAGAGGGCTTCGCTCAACGTCTACAGAAGGAAATGATCAACCATGGATGCCAGAAGACAACGAAGATGATATTGAATACTATCCCTCTTATGAACTGAGTCAGTTATTTCAGGGCAATCCCCTTGTTAACTCCTGAGATGAGGTTAGGCCTTCTGGACTGTCTGAGCCCCCAGCTTTGTCTCTGGAACCCATGTTTCCAGAACTTGAACTGGGTAGCAGCAACACCCAGGGGTGGGATCCTTGAGCATGGCTGAACTGTCTGGCCTGGCTGAATTATCTGACTTTCCAGAAGAAGAGAGTGAGATGGGGGAACAAGCAAGTGATATGCCAGAACCGGAAGAATATTTTAAATGCCCTGATGGTTCCTCACCTGTACCTAGGCAGCCCTCAGCTGAGCTCAGTGGGGTGGGTCCAGGGGTAGAAGGTCAGGCCCCCAATAGTACTATGAGTGCTGAGCCTTTTTCCCCCGTAGAGACTCCCATTGCTAATGTCCAGGAGACTGAAGTGGAATCAGGGCCTGTTTCAAGGTCTCCCGAGACCCCTAGGCAATCCGGCCAAGAAATACGGACAGTAATAAAGTTGAGTTATGAGTCTCTGGGTCAGCCGGTGGACCTGCCCTTAAATGTGGTCCACAAAGGGGTGTATGTGTCCCCGAGTTCCTTGCCTAAGTTAGCCTTGGGGGATAACTCCAGATTGTTAGTATTGCCCTTTGAGTGTGGTGCCTCTGCTTCAGGTGACCCACCAGTAACTAAAAGGGAGGGGTTCCCGTGTCCCGGTGTCATGGGTAAGAACTAATGACCAGAGTCAAAGGGGAATGAGAGCTTATGCGTATAATGTTGTATAAACCATAATATAATGTGAATGTAATATTCAGATATGTAATGCAAAGAGTGATATAGTGTTAACTAAGCTGATTGCCTTAAAGGTGATGTAAGGGTAACTACTTGACACGGACGTTAAGCTTTCCCTGGCCAGGAAGGGTGTAACCTCCACTATAAATGGAGGTTCCTAAAAGCTTCTCCAGAGCTTGGGTGAATGCTCCACGCCTGATTGGTGTTGCGCTTGAAACCATTTAAATTTGCCACCAGTGAGCACTTTGAAGCCTTCGGGTGCTGTCTCTTTAAGGGCTGCCTGTTGCAGCCGTAAGTAACTGAAATGGAGGGGCCTGTGTGGTTGTATGCCCGAGTCCCGCCTGGGACACTAGAAAATTGCTCCGCTTCGGCCATCGTTAAGCTGCCCAGGGGGAGCTCTGTTGGGGGATGTGATTATTACTGAAAAAACAGTAAAGCGATAATGATAATGGGGTTGTTCCGACCTGTTTTCCTTTGCAGTAAGGACTGTTTCAACTGTTTCCTCCGTTTTGTTCCAGAACTGCTGAATCGGGCCAATCAGTACCTCTGGACCCTACAGAGTTGGCTGGCCAATAGAGGGACTGCTTGTATTTTGGGAAAGGTATTATGGGTTATGGCGCTTTTTCACACCACTGAGGGCAAGAGGAAATGACTGGCATGTTCAGCCAGCCAATGGAGATGGGTAGTGCCCAACCGGTAATGAGTGCTTAACGCTGGCAAGGACAGATGTGTTGTGGCTGAGGAGAGGAAAGGAGCTCTGTGCTTCTGCGCTAGTGGAGTGTTCACGCGGGAAGCGCGTGAAAGGCCTGAGGCAGCCGTTTTTCCTGTTCAAGTCAGCGGACAAAAACTCCGCCTGTGTGCGGTCAGAGGAGGCTGGTGCCAGCCCAGCTACCTACCAGGCTCAACCTGAAAGGACTGGAGAAAATTGCTGAATCGCGCTCAGTCCACCCGTGAGGTTGAAGTTGCGTTTATTGCCCAAGTCTACTGCAGGTGTGTGTGGGGTATAGAAGCTGCTGCCTGGTATGGTACCCCTCTGCTAATTGCCATATAAATGTGTGAGGAGGCTGGTGAAATTCAGGCTCAGCCCTGCTGGTGGTGACTGAATCGGTATCTGGTGGAGCCGTGAGTACTAAATCAGGGCAGCTCCCTGTCAAGTCTGCAGACAGTGGTCTTAAAAGTGGTTTGTTACACTGCTAACTGCCCTAGTGGAATGTACTTCTTATTTTTATTTTCTCAGGATTTCAAAGGCTATCTGTGCCAGGGCCCCAACCAGCTGCTACGGTGGACTAGCCATTAGGGCTTGGGTACCCAGGGACAGCAAATATTAGGTTCAGGCCTGTGCACAGTGCCCAAGGTAGATAATTATAAAGTAAGCCACCACTCTTGATTCCCTGCCCTTGTTATTTTCCCTCTGTAATAAATCAGATTGATGTGTTGCAACACCCTGGTTAGTTTGTGCATCTCTAGTGAACTGCTGCATAGTGACCATGATATAACTGTACCTTACTTTACAGGGGACCCCCGGAGTGAGCTGAGAGATACCATCCGGGGGGTAAGTGTATGTGGGAAAAGTACTGTTGGGACCTTGTGTGAGCCACTAGTGGGTCAAAAGGGGGGTTGCAGTGACCCAGAGGGCTGTGGCCAAGGTAGATTTGCCAGTATTAACCCCGACCTCTGGGTGGAGGCACCAGTCAACGGATCTGGGCCCCCTCAACCTGTCTTCGTGAAGGCAGGCAGGGGTAGTAGCCCTAAGGGTAGCGCCCCCTGGGGGTTACATTTAGTTTTGAAACTGAGCCTGTGTGACAAACTGTGGGCAAATAACTTATGCAGCTGAAACCACCAATAAGGTGGAGTAATTGTTTTAAATGCAATATTTACTTAAGAATATTGTCAATTTTGCTTTTAAATATATATATTTATTTTTATATTTAGTATAGTATGTTGTATTTTAACACATATTGCTTTCCTTCTGTTTTAATCCTTGTCCCCAGAGCATGGCTGGAAAGCCAGGATAAGTTTAATCCAGCCCACCTTCCTGGTAAAATGGAAATACATACATAAAAATAGTGTATAGTAGAGCATTGTTCTATATAGAAATCCATCCTTTTTAAAATGCTGTTGTACCACAGTTTAAAGGTCATGGAATGTGATTGTACCCTTACGAGCATACAAACATACGACATTTGCCAGCAGATAAAGACCTAGAGGTCTATCAAGTCTGCTCGAATGTGCAGCTAGCACCCCTTATTCTGCAGCTGCCCCTCCTCCTCCCTCCCTTCCATCCTTCCCCTTCATAGACCCTCCCCCTTGTCCTGTCCCATCCCCTTTTGAAGCAGTCCACTGTTCTACTGGATACCACTTCTGTGGGTAACGCATTCCACCCAGCCACCACCTTCTCTGTAAAAAAGTGTCTCCTCATCTCCCTCCTGAACCTTCCTCCCTCCAGTCTCATATCATGGCCCCTGGTGTCCCTCCCCTCCCTTACTTTGAACAACCCCTCTGTACCTGTCTTGTTTATTCCTTTCATGTACTCAAAGGTTTCAATCCTGTCCCTCCATCCCTCCTCTCCTCGAGTGAGTACATGTTCAACTCCCTCAGCCTCCTCTCATATAAGTCCCCCAGCCCCTTGATCATCTTTGTCGCCCTGCACTGCACAACCCTCCAGTAACTTAATGTCCCTCTTCAGATACGGGCACCAGTACTGCACGCAGTACTCCAGGTGCAGTCTAACTAATGACCTATACAGTGGTAGAATCACCTCCTCCCTCCTCGAGGATATACCCCTTGCAATACAACCCAGCATTTTGTTGGCCTTTGCAGCTGCCTTCCTACATTGTGCCGAGTTGTTCACTGACCCTGTAATGAGCATCCCCAGATCCTTCTCCTCCTCTGTTTGGGCTAGTTGCACTCCCCCCAGCTGGTTACTCCTCCTTGGGTTCTTCATCCCAAAATGCAGCACCTTGCACTTTTTGGCATTAAACCCCAGTTGCCATGTGTCTGACCAGGTTTCAAGCTTTGCAAGATCATCCTGCAACCCCTGCCATCCCCCTAGGTCATCCACCACTGCTCCTACCTTGGTATCATCAGCAAACAGACAGATCTTGCTCTTGATGTCCAATGATATGTCTGCAATGAATATCCCAAACAACACTGGTCCCAACAGCAAGCCCTGTGAAACATCACTCGTCACTACCCTTGGGTGTGAGAGCTCCCCACCAACCACCACCCTCTGTTGCCTTCCCTGAAGCCAGATCCCTACCCACCTCACCAGCTTTGCACCTGCCCCTGTGCCTACTAACTTACTTCCCAGCCTTCCATGCAGCACAGAGTCAAATGCCTTACTGAAATCCAGATACAGGACATCCACTGCATGGCCCCTGTCCAGTTGCCTAGTTACCCAGTCATAGAACTCCCCCAGATTGGTTTGTCAGGCTCTGCCCCATATGAAGCCATGCTGTCTGCTGTCCTGTAGTCCTTTGGCCTCTAGGAGGGCCACCAGCCTTTCCTTCAGGATAGTCTCCATTAGCTTACCCATGATGGATGTGAGGCTCACTGGTCTGTAGTTTTCCAGTTCATCCTTGGGGCCACTCTTGTAGAGGTGCACCACATGAGCCATCCTCCAGTCCTGAGGTACACACCCCAAATGTAATGAGGCATTAAATAGGCCTGCCAAAGGTCCTGCAAGGACCTCTGCCAGCTCCTTCAGTACCCTGGGGTGGATGCCACCTGGGCCTGGCATCTTATCCACCCTCAGTACCTTCAAACCCTCTCGAACTCTGCCTCCATGATTTCCCCATCTGTCACCCCCTCACCTCCTGTTTCTGCCATTTTTCCCCTCTTGGGTGTCCCCCCCCCCATCTTTAGTAAATACTGAGCAGAAGTACTCATTTAGTGCTTCTGCCTTATCGCACCCTGCTTCCACCCAACCCCACTCCTTCCTAATCCTTACTATGTGGTCCTTATAGCTCCTTTCTTCCTGATGTACCTAAAGCAGTCCTTCTCCCCCTTCTTAATGCCTTGTGCCAGCCTGAGTTCCGTAGATGCCTTGGCTCTCCTTTCTGCCCTTGTCACCTCCATCGATTCCGTCAAGTATTCCTCCCTGTCCTCCCCTCTCTCTGTTTTCTTGTACTTCCTAAAGGCAGCTCTTTTCCTCCTTACCTTTTCTATGACCTCCTTGCTCAACCAGCTTGGTTTCTTAGCCCTAGACTTCTTGCTCTGGGCATTGCAGCAGGTTTCGGTTGCCTCCACTATCCTCAGCTTTATGAGCTCCCACCTCTGGTTAGTGTCCATACTAGATTGAATTTTGGCCAGATACCCTTTTACCTCTTCCCCCATTCTCCCAAAGTCTGCCCTCCTGAAGTCCAGCACTCTTGTGCCAGATTCCACTCCTTCCTTGCCCATATCCAATGTGAGCCATACTGAGTGGTGGTCACTCCCTGACAGTGGTTCCTCCACTGTAAGTTCTCTCACAAAGTCCCCATTTGCCAGCACAAGGTCAAGAGTATTCCCTAACCTGGTTGGTTCACTCACCATTTGCAGCAGGAAGCTGTCCTGGAAGGCATCCAGCAGTACCTGCTCCCTTCTGTTCCTGGTTGTTGGGGTACTCAAGTCCACTCATGGCATGTTGAAGTCCCCCACAATCACCACACTACCCTTCTCTCAGGTCCTCCTGATCTGTCCCGCTAGTTCCCTGTCTAACTCCTCCGTCTGAGATGGTGGCCTGTACACCACTCCCATTCTAAGAATCCTATTCTTGAAATCCTGGATTTGCATCCAAATTGACTCCGTACTACCCTCCTTCCCTTCCTCCCTTACACACTTCAGTCCTTCCTTCACATATAGTGCCACACCCCCTCCTTTCCCAATCACCCTGTCCCTACAAAATGACCAGTACCCTGGTACAGACAGGTCCCAGTCATTGTATCGGGTGGCCCATGTTTCTGTAATGGCTGCAATGTCCACCTCTCCCTCTGCCATGAGCACCTGTAACTCTGCAGTTTTCCTCCCAAGGCTCCTAGCATTAAGTGTAACCACCTTCCACCCTCCCCCCACGCCCTCCTTTACTAACGTCCCCAATAGTACTTGCCATTTGTCCTTTGTCACTGTTATGGGGTAAGCTCATATGGTTTCCCAACCTGTGGTCTCTGCATCTCTTGCCCACTGCACCCCCCGCCCTAGTTCAAATTCCTACTTCTCTATGTACTCCTCCATCCTCTGTTTCAACACTTTCTTTCCCTCCTCACTCAAGTGTAGTCTGTCCTTGGCATAGAGACTACTGTCCTCCCAGGTCCCTCCCCACCCCTCAACAGCCCATACCCTTTAGCACAACACTAGGTTCTTAGCCATTTGTTAAATTCCTCTATTCTCAGCTTTCTTGTTGTCCTTACCTTGGGCACTGGAAGTATCTCTGAATAAGTTACTGATCTTCCTGCCCCCTCACATAATTGTCCTAGTTCCTCAAACCTCCTCTGGACTGTATCTACTGTCTCGTCAGCCAGGTTGTTCGTCCCAAGATGTATAATTAAATGAGGCTTGTCCCTACCCCTTCTAGCATATTTCAGAACAGAGTGTCCCACCCTTTCTGCTGTCATTCCTGGCATGGCCTCCACCCAAATGCGATTATGCCTCTCCACCTTGCTATCCCACCTGACTCCTCCTAGTATTGAGTCCTCCAGCACTAAGATTCCACCACTCTTACTCCCTGCTTGCTTCCATTCATCTCCCTCTCTCATTTCTGGCTCCTCTTCTTCCTCCTGCACATTATTTCCTCCTTTTGCCGCAGTTGCAATTCTCCCAGCAGAGCTTCCCCCTGTTCCGGTTTGGTCCAGGCATTTATCAATTACTCCTCTAATTTCATCATTTCCCTCCACCACCTTCTTCCTCTCTAGCAGTGCAAAACTATTTTCTGAAGACCCTTCACAAATGCCCGCTCCCTCTCTCTTCATAGTAACCTGTTCTCTCCTTTCCACTCCATGACTTTTGCCACTTCTTCGCCTCCCCTCACGAGTCCCTATCTCCTCCTTCCATTTGTCATTTGTCTCCTGACCTGGTTTCCCCCGGCTATCGTTCTTCCTGGCCTGGGCCCCCTTGTCCCTGCTTCCCTTCTTCTGACCCTCTCCTCACCACTGTTGGCTTAAATCGCCCTCCCTCATCTCCCATTCTTCCTCCCTCCAGTATTGGGCTAAACCCACCCCCAGTCTGCCTTGCCTGTCTTAGTTCCTCCTGCAGATCCTCAATCTCCTTTCTAAGTCTCTCTATGTGGTTGCACACTAAACATCCTCCCACACTCCAGGCAATTTTTAGAAAGACCGGTGCACTGCAGTTGTTGCAGCCTACCACCCTACCCATTGCTGTTGTTGTCCACCAGAGACCCCTCACCCTTCCAGATGCAGGATACCAAACACTCCCCCAAGTCTCCCCTCTCCCTCCTTTATCAGTGCAAAACATTCTTTCCTTAATTTCCCTTACCCCCTTTGTTGTACACATTTAGATAGATTGAGCAACTGCTTTTTATATTCCTAACCTTCCTATCCACACTCAGAAAGAGACTTTTTCCATGGTAGGACAGCATTCTACAACCTCTAGAGACTGCACAAGTCAGTTTCATTGTGAAAGAGAAAAAACATAATGCACACATTTCACAAAACACTATACACTGTAAAAAAAATACAAGATAAGCAACTTTATGCACAACCTGTGTGTTCTGCCACCTTGGGGTTCTGATTCCCTCAGACCTCTTGAGCTTCGCTCTTGAGGTCAGAAGGAATCAGAACCCTTCTTTGCAGAACACACTGGTTGTGCATAGTTGCCCATCCAGTATTCTCTATATAATTCCAATTCAGCTAGCTCTGAATCTTCAGTCATAAATCTTTCAGAGCAGTTCAGCAACATAACTAGGTTGTTAGAACCCACTGTTGTTCTGAGTTCTGAGTACAGACAGTTGGCGAGACCCCATCTGGAGTACTGCATTCAGT
This sequence comes from Neoceratodus forsteri, assembly GCA_016271365.2. Classification (NCBI taxonomy): domain Eukaryota; kingdom Metazoa; phylum Chordata; order Ceratodontiformes; family Ceratodontidae; genus Neoceratodus; species Neoceratodus forsteri. The sequence goes on from CM028132.1 coordinate 1,365,023,632, forward strand.
TCTGGAGACCCCATCTCTGCAAGGACATAGACAGGATGGAGGCAGTCCAGAGGAGGGCAACTAAAATGGTGCAGGGTCTGCAAGAGAAGCCATACGAGGAGAGACTAAAGGAGCCTAGTATGTATACCCTTGAGGAAAGGAGGGAGAGGGGGGACATGATAGAAACGTTTAAGTATCTCAGTGCAGTCAACAAAGCTTAAGAGGGTAGCATCTTTCAGAAAAAGAGATGTGCAAGAACAAGGGGGCACAATTTGAAGATAATGGGGGGACAGCTCAGGGGCAATGTGAGGAAGTATTTTTTTGCAGAGAGGGTGGTGGACACATGGAACAGCCTTCCTGAGGAGGTTGTGGGGTTTAAAACTGGGAGAATTCAAGAATGCGTGGGACAGACATAAGGCAATTGTTGTGGGGGGTTGGAAGAAATAGGCTGTTGGTTAACTAGGATCTGCAGCTTATACTGTAGGTAGGGAAATGGGCAGACTAGGTGGGCCAGGCAGTCCTTATCTGCAGTTGGAGTCTATGTTTCTATGTTTCTGGTTTAGAATTTTTCAACTAGTTCTTGGGTTTTAATCTTCTTTAGGACTCAAACTTGTTTTCTTATTGGACCAGAGTGGCATGACACAGAGAGGTTCTGAGAGGAGAAAAAACAACCATAAGGGCCGAGTCACCCTCCTGTGTCTAAGGATGCATGACGGCATCTTGTCCAGGACAGCGCCTACCTTACACCATGAAGTAACAGTACTGCACCAGTACCAGTCACCTTGACATCATGGGTCTGGGGCGACGGGGATCAGGGGCACCTGCATGAAAACAGAAGAAGCACACACACGCACACACACACACACACACACACACACACACACACAGCAAAATCCCAAAATACATTTCTTATTACTTTTTCAAAATATAAACTTTGAGTTTAAATTAGGTAAAAGAGGAAGCCCATAATCAAACACAGTCTTTGTGAGAGCAGCAACTGGTTTTGACAGATCTCCCCTTAGAGATCAATAAGTGTTTCAATTTATTTATTTATTTATTGAAATTGCTTCACCAGGAAAAGCACACTGAGCAAAACAATGCTCGTCTCCCAGTGCGACCTGGGGGAAGGGTTACGAGGGGAGAATAACTCATAGGTTATCACAATAGAGATATATTAAACAGGTGTACATAGTAACATGGAAGTATGTGGTTACATCAGTGGTTAACAGTCAACTAGAAGCATGTCCCAGTGTTTAAGTACAACTCCAGACATACATTCATACCTACATATAATACAGATTGCTGCTGCAGATAACACTTGGCTAAATCTAGTCAGGACAGAGAAAAGAAAGAAATGATAAGCATGCTATTATTTATATATATATATATATATATATATATATATATATATATATATATATATATATATATGCCAGCTAGCTTCTTTGATAGCATTGGAATCAGGCAATGGGAAATTGATGGGAGGGGGTCTTAATTATGAAGTGCAGGTACAGTCATTGTGAGGAAGTTAGCCAATGCAGTTGATAGGGAGTGGGTAGAGGAAGAGTGATGGATTTGAGGGGGAAGTGTATTCCAGAGTTTCGGGAATCGGTACGAGAAGGCTGTTTGTCCAGCAGAGAACTTACTTCTGGGGTTATGTAGTAGTCGGGTGTCAAGGGACCGGAGGGCATGGGGAGTGGGAGCTGGTGACAGTATGGAGGAGAGGTAGGAGGGTAGGGTGCCAAGCCAGAATTTAGAGACAAACTTGGAGCAGTGCAGTAGATGGCGATTTTTGAGGGAAGGGAAGGCAAGGGAGCGGTAGTGGTCACAGTGGTGGGAACAGGGAAGGCATCGATAGCAAAGCGGCAGAAGGCATTGAAGAGGGAGTCTAGTTTAGCTAAGATGGATTTTGGTGCAGCACTGTATACTATGTTACAGTAGTCTAAGGAAGGAAGGATTATCTTCTCCACTAGTTCCCGCCTAATCATGAAAGGGAGGCAGGAGTGGTTCCTGTAGAGGGCACCTAGCTCGGGGCAAAGTTTTTTATAATTGCATCTATGTGATCGGAGAAAGTAAGGTGGTGGTAGAGCCATACCCCTAGGTATCTGAAGGAAGCAACGTCCTCCAGGGTTGTCCCATTCAGGGTGTGACAGGATGGGAGCGAGGCTAATAGGGATAGTCTCTATCTCATGCCGAAGGACATGGTGAGAGTTTTTTTAGCATTGAGAAACAGCTGGTGTGAGCTGAACCAAAGTTGAACTTTATTGAAATCGGACTGGAGGTTAGATGCTACTTCATCCGGTGAGGAGCCAGAGGCGAATTGGATGGTATCATCAGCATACATGTGAATAGATGTAGCTGTGCAGATTTGTGGCAGGTTGTTGAGGACAAACAAAATACTAAGAGGTAGTTTAAAGTGACCTTCTGCTGCATTGTCTTTTACTGGCGCATCAGGTGAACCATAGCCACCTGGAACAAAAGGTCCTACACTACTCTCATAGGGGAGCAGCAAACTTCTTTCTCCCTTTTTCTTGTAGGAAGAAGACACAACAATTATGTTTGCAAAAAGTACAAACTATGGTGCTTCTAGGCTTGCAGCAAGTACCCCTCCAACTTTGTCTGATTTGCAGACACACTGTGGTTTTATTCACAGAAGTCCAACATTTTGTTCATACATAGTGGTATGGGTAAGGTTCCTGAACTTCTTCTCCATCAGGACTGACTACCCAGACAAAGTAGCAAGTCTGTTGTTCATCCAGGTCAGTATAGATGACCTCACCCTTCCAGTGTACCATGTGGAAACTTTAGTTCTAGTAATTCAATCTAATTGATCTCTGTGGGCCATATAGTACATATGGTCTCCTCATGCAATGACTTTCTTACCAGTTGTGAGCAGAAGTCTTTCATGGTGAGCTTCCACAGTCTCCTAGATCCAGACAGGCATGTATGGGAAGCAGAACCCATAAATTTTGAAAGCAAGAGTCTTATACTTTAGAAAGGCAGACTTTACCAGTATAGTACAGCTAAAAGAAACCCTGGAAAAGAGGGGGGTAGACGGGGACATTGGGGAAAAATGGACACACATCAAGGAGGCTATAGCAGAAGTAACAAAACAATGTGGTAGGACAATAGACAAGAGTAAAAGGAGAAGAAAACCACTTTGGTTCTCAGGGAGGTGGCAGAAAAAGTAAGGGCCATGAGACCAGCCTTCAAGAAGTACAAGGGGACACAAAGGGATGAGGGCAAGGAAATGTACCAGAAGTGTCTGAGAGAGGCAGGAAAGGCAGTGAGGAGTGCTAAAGAACAAATGGAGGAGAGAATAGCTCAAGTGGTTAAAAAAGGAGATAAGACATTCTTCAGGTACATTAACAAGAGAAGGAAGGCAAAGGGGGATTAGCAAAGCTTAGAGAGGCCAGGGGGAGATAGTGGAGGGAGACAGGGAAAAAGAAGCAATCCTATATGAATATTTCTGTTCAGTCTTCACTGTAGAACGGGGTGGGCAGGGCCCGCAGATGGACTTCAAAGGAGTGATGGATAAGGAGGTAAACACCACTCCATTCACAGAGGAGAAGGTCCTAGAAGAGCTGGCAAAGCTAAAGGTGGAAAAAGCCATGGGTCCTGATGCTATACATCCCAGGATCCTAAAGGAACCGAGGACTGAACTGACAGCCCCTCTGGCAGCCCTGTTCAGTGAGTCTTTAGACACTGGAGTGGTCCCAGAGGACTGGAGAGGGGCAAACGTTGTCCCTCTTCACAAGAGCGGTAGTAAAGAAGAAGTGGGGAACTACAGGCCAGTTAGCCTAACCTTTGTAGTTGGAAAGATAATGGAGGCACTCCTTAAGGAAAGAATAGTGGAATACCTGGAAGCCTATGGACTGGTGGATCCCAGGCAACATGGGTTTTCTGAAGGACGATCCCATCTAACTAATCTGCTAGATTTCTTTGACTGGGTGACAAAGGCAGTAGACCAAGGGGGGGCCAGTAGATATTGCCTACCTCGATTTCAGCAAAGCCTTTGATATGGTCCCATATAGGAGACTGGTCAACAAGCTAGGCAGCCTGGGGTTGGGACGCAAGGTGGTGAACTGGATTGCAAACTGGTTAAGGGATGGAAAACAGAGGATAGTGGTGAATGGTACTCAATCAGATGAAAGGGAGGTGACCAGTGAGGTACCTCAGGGGTCAGTTCTGGGGCCAGTCCTCTTCAAAGGAGGGAAAGGTGTGCCTGTTTGTGGATGACACCAAGATCTGCAACAGGGTGGATACTCCGAAGGGTGTGGAAAGGATGAGAAAAGACCTGGAACTGCTGGAGTGATGGTCAGGGGCATGGCAGCTAAGGTTTAACACAAAGAAGTTCAAAATCATGCATGTCGGGAGCAGGAACCCTGGGACGGTCTACAGGTTGGGGGGGCTGCTGACAGTAACTGAGGAGGAGAGGAGAGGAACTTGGGGGTCATAATCACAGATGACTAGAAGGCCACTAGGCAGACAGCAAAGGTGGTGGGAAAGACCAGTGGGATACTGGAGTGTACTGGAAGGAGAATCACAAGCCTAAGAAGGGAGGTAATACTTCCACTGTACAAGACCCTGGTGAGACCTCACCTTGAATACTGTGTACAGTTCTGGAGACCACACCTTTGAAAGGACATTGACAAAATAGAGATGGTGCAGAAGAGGGCGACCAAAATTGTGAAGGGATGACATCACAAGCCTTATGAGGAGAGAGTAAGGGACCTCAGTTTGTACACGCTGGAACAAAGGAGGGAGAGAGGTGACATGATAGAAACATTCAAGTACCACAAAGGGCATTAACAAGGTGTAAGGGGATAACATATTCCAGATTAATAGTGGTGCCAAGACAAGAGGACACGACATGAGATGGAGGGGTGGCCACATAAAGGGAAATGTCAGGAAGTTCTTTTTCACAGAAATGGTGCTGGATGCATGAAATAGTCTGCCCCAGGAGGTGGTGGCAGCCCATACAGTGGCAGGCTTCAAACACACATGGGACAGAAACAAAAGAATAATAGAGATAGGAAGAAAAAGCTAAAGCCAATGACCAGATAGGGTCACTGGATGCTTCGTTAGGCAGCTTAAACAGGTAGACTGGATGGGCCTAGCAGTCCTTATCTGCTGACAGCATCTATGTATCTATGTATGTATGTATTTCCTTTTTACCCAGCTTCTGATTTCTCTGTCAGTTAGACATATTTTCCAAGTGTGCAGATATCTCCAAAGCCCAGTGGCAACCAAGATCCACAGTTCCACTTTCTCATTTTGTCCTCTAAGGCCAGTTGCTCCTCAGTCTTATGTTCTACCTGCCACTCTGGGGATACACTTGTTGTAATTACCACAGGCACTTGTTTAGGGACCTCTGCTGCAGCAGTACTTGGAAATGCTGAGGGGGTGGGCATAGGTGCTCTTAGAGGAGGATTTGTGCATAAAGGCTTTGCTTCATTGTCCTAGTCTTCTGGTTCCTCAGTTTCTACGACCACATCTGACACTATGGTGACAGCCTGGCTGCTGTCCATCTTCTTTTCAGGCTCCAGCAGTGCTGACAGGGGATCAACCTCCTTACCAGTCACAGGAATGGCAGCTGCACCAGTGGGTGAAGCCATGAAATCAGATGGCCTCATTAGGCCTAGTGTGTGGCTACGCCACTCCAGATTGCCAGCCAGACTGGCTCTAACCATGACCCACTCACACTAGTGAACTCACTACACTCTGCTTCCAGTGCAGAATTGGCCAGGCAGGACACCCTAGACCACCTCAGGGACTGCATTCACCACTACTGGACTGCTCAAGTTCCACACCCTGCACTCCAGTGGTTGCAACCACTCGGCCATGCCATCGTCATGGCCTGATGGCTCCATACACTGATCCTTTCCCCATAATATAGTGACATTTTCTTTTGCAAAGTTCAGTAAGGTTCAAAATACACAGTTTGTACCATGCGTACACCAGAGGCTTGACACAATTACTTGCACAGTTACTTTTAATGCTTTTCAACCCAATGTCCCTGGTTTATCGCCCTTGACAACTTAAAAAAGTACCTGGTTCAAATTCCCAGAGAGCAGATCTGAGGCAGGAGTCCTTCATTATGGTTGCAAAGCAAAGGAGGGCATGAGTCCTTCAGCAGGCTTCCCTTTTCTAGGCAAGGAGCAGCGAGGGTGGCTGCTGACTCCCGGGAGACACTTGCTGCAGCTGATGCTGGTTCCTTGCTGTCCTCAAGGGTCAAGTCAGAAAGTTCAGAGTGTATATCATTGTTTAGTAGCCTTGCTGCTTTGACTTTCGGCTTTTTCCAATCCACTGGAGCCTTCCTCCTTGATAGAGGTCCAGCATCAAGAATGAGAGAAGAGTGCTGGAGGAGGAGGAGGAGGAGGCTGGGGAGGATGGTGGGTGATTTCAAAATGCTTGAAGTGGAAAAAACAGAAGTGCTATGTTTAAGTAGGGGATGTGGGAGGAGCTATTCCCCCCCCCTTGAACCTCGAGCTTTTAGTCCTCCCATTCAGTGTGTGGTACATAGTGTAGTACCTGTGTATACTTATAAACTTTGAAGTTATGAGCTTTAATTGGGCTTTCCTCTATTCCCACCCTTGGTAGGAATGCTGGGTAGGTGTAGGAATAGAGGCCCAAAAAGACTGTTAATGGTTCGAGATTACCTCCTGCAACTCTTAGAGAGTGTGACCAGTAGCACACAGGAGAGGAAACCCCCTGCTGAAGAAACTTCTGAGGACCCATGGCTACCGACCTGTCCATCCTCCAGGCAATCCATGAGGAGATAATCCTAAATGATTGGACTGAGGTTGTTTCTGGTTAGGTTGATAACTTATGTCCTCCGAATCTTTGACCGCTCTGAACCATTGTTAGGCAGATGTGTCATATCCTGAATCTTTGATGATGTGAGTAGAAAGGTTGATTCTAGAAGATGAAGGAGAATCCTAGTCGAAAGAAGTTCCAGATGAAGGAAGATGGTGGTTAAATAATGTCCAAGATGTCTTCATGGTATCCAGTATTAAAGTTTTGGAGTTATACGTATGAATAGATAGTTTTGAACGTATGGATGAACATGAGTTTTATATCTGGGGTGCTGGAGTTCAGTGCTTGAATATGATGATATAAAGGGGTTCCATAGTCAATGGGTAGTAATTAAGGGAAAGTAGTAGTGCTTTGGAGCAAGCTGAAGTTTTATGAAGGCAGGCAAGTCGAGGAATGTTGGTAGATTTGGAAAGTCTTGATTGGACGCCGGAGATGTAATTAAGGTGGCGCTGGAGCACTGGAATTGATCGATGGAATAGCGGAGGACTGAGAGGTAGATGGCGGAACTGGAAATCCATGGACAATGTGAGCAATGGATGGAGGAGACATCGTAGGATGGAGAATGGTTACTTGAAGCCTGAAGCAAGGATGGATACAAGGAACGAAATCAATAGATGGCTGAGCACTAGATGGTGGCGCACTTGAGGACCCAAAAGAAATACAGAAGGAGGATGGTCAGGAGGGAATCCAGATGCAATCCAAAGGTGAGAAAGGAGGGCAATGCAAAGTCAAAGGCAACACAGCAGTTCAGCAGAGGTCCGGTGAGTCCAGCACCAAGTGGATCAGAAGCAGGTAGATGATGGATGAAAGGAGAAATGGAAGGTAGGTAGGAATCACAATCCAACAGACAATTTGAGCACTGGATGGAGTGGACAGAGTAGGATGGATGAACGGATGCTGAAAGCGTGAGGCAAGGTTGGACAGAGGTAAGGCAATCAAAGGAATGGGCGAGCGCTAGATGGTGGCACACATGGAAGCCCCAAAACAACACTGAAGGAGGGAGCCAAGTGCCAGACAGCATGCCAGCAGATGGTAAGCAGCACCAGAGCACAATGGGCAGTTCCAAATGGAAGGCAGAGAGAGGAGGAAGGAGCAGGAAACAAATGCAAGGGGCGGAACAACCAGGAGCCAGGGGTAGAAGTCCAGGAGACAAGCCTGAGCCAATCCGATGTTGAGGAAGGAGAGGGAAACCAAAGCCAGGCACAATCCATGGAGGAAGCAAATGTGCAGAGGACCAACAGTATGAAGCATGGGAAACACAATCTTGACATGGAGAGCCGGTCACGAGGCAAGGTGGAGCAAGAAGCAGGGCGACTGACATACCAGATGGAAGGCACACACCGCTACTCAGAGCCAGGAGGTGCCACCAAGACACCACCAGGACACCAAGTCCTGCGCCAGAAGAAAAACATGGAACCATTGGCAGAGCATCATGAACCAAGCAGCAACTGGAAGTCCAAAAGTCCAACACGACGATGTAACAGGAGTCCTGGGGAGGTCAGCACTGATGGAGTCTGGAGAATTCAGATGAAGAAATGAATGAAGGAACTGAACATGAGGAACAGGCAGCCATGAGGACAGCAGCATGGGCCAGGCAGCAAACTGAATCCCAAAAGTCCAAGACAACGATGCAACAGGAGACCGGGTGAGGTCTACACAGAGGGAATCTGGAGGATGCAGATGATGGAGCTGAAAGGATGCTGGCATGGACTGAATGAGGCAGGACAGCAGAGGTGTAGAACTGAGCAAGACAACATGGATAAAAATACATGAGGCAAAAACATACTGGAAAACGAACATAGGAATACCAAGGAAAAGGACACCATCGATGATGTACGTGAACAATAAAATGGACAGGAAGAAAGAAGGAAGATGAGGATTGGAAGACAGGGGAGAAGAACAGAAAGGCCACGAAGGTAGAGGCTCACAATGCAGGGCAATTGACAGGGACACACTTCTGGAATATGGATGCATAAGGTTATTAAATCTGAGGTAGACCTCTCAAACTCTCAGCAGTAACAATCGTAGCACTGTCTGTCAAAATCATAGCAAATGGCCAGAATGTGCAGCACATTCTTATTGGAAACAATAACATGTCAACAAACAGTGGACCCCAAATAGGTAGTGATAAGGAATGAATCAATCAACTTAGTGCAGGGTTAAAGACTATTTGTGTCCAGAAATAGCAGTAAAATGTTTAAGACCATCAGTAAACCTAAGAGGAACAAGGGTAAATTTGAGTGAAAATATCATAGCACTATGCGAAATGCATAGCAGTAGAGAAGTATGATCTGCAGTGCCTGTCCCTATAAGAACAGGAGAGCAGTCGCAACCTGGAAGCGTAGAACTGATAATGTAAATCCAAAGTCCTCCGAGCGTATGGTGGAAGAAAAGAAAAGTAAATGGGGTAAGGAGATGAGCCAAGGAAAGGACTAGGATGGATACCAGAAAGAAGCGGTGGCACTACCAGCAGGGGAGCAGACAAGGAGAACGGTTGATCCAGTGCTCCAAATACGAGGAGAGCAGTCAGATGTGTGGAAGGGGCTAGGCAGCACTGTACAGTGTCAGTCAAGGTAGAGAGCTTGTAATGCAGTCCAGGAGCTTGAGGTCAGAGCAGCCAGCAGGAGAGGAGTGTAAACAGCAAGGGCAAAGCCCGGACAGGGTGTGGTAGAACCCAGAGCTCCAGTATAGCTGCAGCAAACTCGAAGGCAGCTCAGGAGCGATGACCTATGTGGGGATCCCCAAAAGGAAAACAAAACCAGGGAAAATAGGGAACTAACCAGGGGAAAGGCAGAGAAGCAGGGGGAAAACGAGGGAACACAGGAACCAAGGAAAAGAAGCAGCAACAGACAGAAAAGGAGGCACAGCCACACGCCACGCAGGATGCCAGCGATTTCAAAATGCTCAAAGCGGAGCAGACAGAAGTGCTAAGTTTATTTTAATTTATTTTATTTAGGTTTTGTTAACCAGGTAAGTGCACTAGCCAACAAATGATTATTTTCAGGCATGACCCAGGAGAGTACTAGGCAAAACATACAGAAAAACATTTTAGAAGTGCATGACAGCAATACAATATACCTTATTTTTAGCCATGTAAACAAAGATAACAGTAGACTAGCTAACAAAACAAAAGCCAGTATTACATGCAACAATAGCAATGACATATAAAACACCTTGTAGGATAATACAGTCAACTAAACATATAATGGAACGAGTCATAACAGGAAGGGATCAGGCACTAGTACAATCAACAGTATTACATATAGACAGTAACTATGGCATATAAAATACGGTGCAGGATAATACAGTCAACTAAACATATAATGGAACGAGTCATAACAGGAAGGGATCAGGCGCTAGTACAGTCAACAGTATTACATATAGACAGTAACTATGGCATATAAAACACCGTGTAGGATAATACAGTCAACTAAACATGTAGTGGAATGAGTCATAACAGGAAGGGATCAGGCTCCAATGAGAAAAAGTGCTTCATGCATGCGTCATAATAAAAGGATACAACTCTGCTTAGAGGAGTACCTTACAAATTCAACTGAGGAAGAAACCGGGGAGGGCAATAGCTGAAAGATAATGTAAATGAAAAAGGGGAGTTGATAAGGGGGTGCGAGAATAGTAGGAAGGGTCCTTGAAGGCCAAAGCAAGGCAAGAATAGGCCGTGGGTAGTGTGAGATGAGAGGAATGGGGTGAGGAGAAAGAGATGAGAGGGGGGTTACAAGAAGCAGGAGATTTAGATCATCCAGTGGTCATGATGAGGGGCAGGCAGACCAACCGCCAGGTCAGGTAGGGTCAAAACAGGTACATTGTTCAACCAGAGACAGGTAACATCGGAGCCCACTTTTAAAGTGATAGTGGGATGCAGATTGTCTTAATTCCAGGGGCAGAGCATTTCACAGCAGAGGGGCAGCATATTCGAATGCCCCAGTACCTTTGGAGGTGTGACACCTGGGTACCCCCAGTAGTGATTTGTCAACTGACCTCAGTCCTCGGTAGGAAGTGATGGGACTTAATAGCATTGCAAGTGAGCTCGGGGTTTGCAGCCTGATTATGGAGTCGGATAGAGAGCCAAGATAGTATTGTCTGGATGCAGAGGGGGAGAGCCATTCTAGGTCACTATAAAGCCGACATTGATGTTTAAGCCGAGGGGATGATGATGCATAGTGACAGATATTGTTATAGGTGACGTCCCAATTCAGTAGCGATGATTTATGGGCAGCTGCAAGGATAGGAGCACAGTATGTCAGGGTGGGGAGCAGGATCCCCCTGGCTATGGCCAGCTTAGCAGAAGGAGTTAGCATGTAACCAGTTTTGTAGGCAACACCCAGTTTACTATTCACTGTTTTGCAGGTTGATTGAATGTGGAGGCTTAGATCTAGTGATTGGTCAAGTATAACACCAAGGTACCTAAAGGATGTGACAGACTCTAGTTTGTTCCCCTCAAGGTCATGGACCATCAAGGGTGAGGGACAAGCTCTAAGTTTAGGGGCAGAGCCCAGGAGCATGGTTTTCGTTTTGTGTGCATTCAGAACCAGTCTATGGTTGCACAGCCAGTTTTGAATGCTCCTGAAATCAGTGGACGGAGATGAGTTGAGGTAGTCAATGTTTGTGGAGCTGGTGTAGATGACAAGGTCATCTGTGTAGAGAAGAGAAGAGCAGGTTGAAATGGCATCTGGAATATTGTTGATAAAGAGGGAGAATGGAAGTGGTCCCAAAATAGATCTCTGGGAAACACCAACGTTGACTGCAGTGTTGTCAGATACTGCAGAGTTGAATTTCACCATTTGGGTCCTACTAGATAAATAGCTCCTATGCCAATTCATAACTGGAGTAGAGAAGCCCATGTTTTGAAGGGTAGACAGGAGTAGGGAGTGATCCACAAGATCAAAGGCCTTAGTGAGGTCAATGAAGACAGCCCCTGTTAGTCGTCCAGCGTCCATGTTAGAGAGAGTATCCGAGGTGAATTTTGCCAGAGCCATTAATGTGCTATGATTTTTCCTGAAACCGTGTTGCACGTCAGAGAGAAGATTTGAAGTTGCAATGAAGTCCAGTGTTTGGGCGGCAACAAGCTTCTCCAGTAATTTGCTCAAGACAGAGAGAATCGCTATTGGCCTGTAATTTGAGATATCCTTCTTATCCCCTTTTTCGAATTGTATTTTATTAATTTATTTAAAAGTTTTACCAGGAAAGATATACTGAGCAGACTACCGCTCGATTCCAGATGCGTCCTGGGGGTAGAGGGAATGGGATATAGGAGTTATCCTAGCAATTTTCCAGAGGTCTGGCACAACACTGCAGGAAAGGGATAGCATGAATATTTTGGCCAGTGGAGAGGTAATGAGATGAGTGGCCAGCTTCAGCAAGCGTGGTTCAAGGGAGTCGGACCCTGGGCTAGTGTTGTCAGAGATCAAGTTTAGCAGTTTGAGGACCTGCAGTCTGGCAATAGCCTTAAAGTAGAAAGGCTGGGACAGAGGAGACCCTTTGGAAGATGTAGGGAGGTCCAAAGGTTTGCTAGAGATTGGGGGCTGAGATACAGTGGACGCAGGTGAGAAGGAAGAGGTATAAAGTGAGAGATCAGAGAACATCCTATTGAAGGCATTCACAGGTGTATAAGAGTTATTACAGTGAACTCCACTGAGAATCATCTCTGAAGGGGTCATAGATTGAGATGCATCAAGGAAAGTCTTTACATGGGCCCAGAATTTCCAAAGGTCACGGGCTGAGCTGGATAGCAGGTTCTGGCAGTACTTACTTTTGGCTTGTCTTATGTGTTTTTTACAGGAATTTCTGTGTGTCTTATAAGTAATGAGATCAGTAAGCAAGCCAGTATGTTTGTAGTGCTTCCACAGTTTATCCCTGAGCCATAGCTCAGCAAGCAGGTCTTTATGGAGCCATCTAGTTTGGTTTCCTCTGACCCTCCTTTTGACTTTAGGGGCATGCCTACTCTGGACTGAACTGAATTTGTCTAGGAAAACAAGTAAGGCATCCTCCACTTTTTGAGCATGATAGACTTCAGACCAGTCTATGATGGAAACATCGTGAAGGAAAACATTATTATCCATGCCTGCAAAGTTTGTGAAGGTGACAAAGCAGGGTGGAGGAGATGGTGGGGCACCCAAGGCCCATATACAGAATATTGGAGAATGGTCAGTTATTGCATCTGCCAAGATACCCGCCTTGGTCACATGCTCAAGGTGATTTGTAAGTAGCCAATCTATAAGGGTACCTGGTTTGGATGGAGTTAACGTTCTCGTGTGATCAGCTATAAGCTGGTAAAGGTTATAGCTGTGCACTATAGACATGAGGGCACTGTGAGAGGGTCCTAACCAGTTTAGGTTTACATCCCCAAGGATTATGGCCTCATTTAGGTTGACAAACTGTGATGTTTGGTTTAGTAGGTCCTGAAGTCCAGCCACCCCCCCAGATGGCAGGTTATAGACGCAGACGTGTAATTTCTTTGCCCCAAGTGAGACTATGGCATGAATGGATTCACACAGCGTGGGTGAGTCCCGGGCAGGGACAGTTGTAATGCTGAGGTGGTTCTTGTGGCAGAGAGCAAGACCACTGCCACGCTTTGCCCCAGGTCTGTCTCTTCGGATAAAAGAGTAATTTGGTGTGCAACACAGAGAGTCATTTATTCGCGGTTTCAGCCATGTTTCTGTAAGACAGAGTATGTCTGGTTCATAGACTTTGATCCATGCTTCCAGTTTGGCCATGTGGTACATTAGGCTTCTAATGTTCATGTGGTCTATGGGAAGTCCCTTTTTTGTTCGTCCAGTTAGGTCAGCTGCAGTGATGCAGTTGGGAGGGCCTGGATTAGGTTCAACATCACCTGATAGCATAAGCTCTAAAAATGATAGGAATGGGAGCCTTACAGAGTAATAAGTAAGGGGCAAATAATGCTTCCCGCTCAGTTTACCGAGGGCACGATGCATGTAATAAGTACGTCCTTTTTTGTAGAAAAGATATTGCCAAGTAGCTACAGACCAGCACTTAGAAACTAACAGGTTAGAGAACCTGAAATCCCTATGCACATGTGAATTATGGTTCTGTCTGCATGGGAACAATAACGAGATCTCATTTACACAAAGTAATAGCAAAAGAGAGAGTGAGACCCCTGACACAAGATAGCGTATCATTAATTTGCCACGTGGGGGCAGTGTGAGTCCACTGACGGCAGCATAGTTAGTAGGCTATCCTGCCTATTCCAGAGGAGCGCCATGAGTCTAGACTGTTGTTTAAAGAAGAGAGATATAAGGGCTAAAAAATTCCCTACTTGACCTACAGAGTAGGTGAGTACCTAGGTAAGCAGACTGATAAGATACTGTCCCAATTTCATGTCAGCAGTACCAATACTTGGCCTGGTTACGGCACAGTGCAAAGAGAGAGGGGAGGATTTCACAGAGTAGACTTAAGGGTAGGTACTACATTTGGTTTTCAAAGTGACCCCACTAGGAAGCGATCCAAAGATATGAGACCAAATGCAGCTATGGAGGCGTACTTGACTGAGTTACCCTACGGCTGACAGAGAGTGAAGGATAGACGCCCCTAGTGGTGACACAGTATAAGGAGCCAATGATAATTTGGGCACTTAGTGATCTGACTTAAAATGATCCTATATAGCTACAGGTCCACCCAGGGTGGTTGAGGTGGGGGCGAGGGGGAGCTTGGCGAAGCGCCAGCAGGAAGAAAGCACACTTGCAGCTTAGCCCCAAAGGAACTGTAACCACAGTAGAATTTTAGTTACTAAGGGTTCTTCAGGAAGGCCCCAGAAAAGATGCGCTGAAAGCGGGGAATGGCTGGCTTGCTTCTATGCAATTTAGTCCACGACAATGGAGAACAAAGCCGAGAAAAGTTCCTGGGATTTTACTCCAATCCATGCTGCTCATAAGGGGGGTTCCTCCAATCACTGTCAGGGAGCCCCTTTTCAAATTTCAGGGAGTTTAAGCTCCCAAAGATGTACCTTGCAGCTTTTACGGCCTCGGCGGGCCAATGCTGTGGAGAGCGACCGGGCTGCTGGTCCTCGATCCGGGTTAGAGTTTTGCGGATGGCTCCTTCAACGTAGAAGATCTCGGAGGAGCGGGGAGAAGTCTGAGCACCTGCCACTGGTGTTTCTGCTTGGCTTAGCAGACTAGCGGGTCCACGGCAGTGGCTGCTCTGATGCATCAGTCCAAAGCCCTGTTGGGCTTGGGGGTACCTGAGGAGAGAGCAAGGGAGAGGGGTTTAAGTAAATGTAGGTGGGGGGCCTCAGGTAAAATAAAAGAAACAGGACGGGCAGAGAGATAAGGGAGAAGGTTTAGGTAGAGGAAGTGGGAGGAGGATTACTTTAAAAAAGATCCTTGGACCTAAAGTATCACCCTGTCTAAAAATAAATATTTTTACTACTTACTAGTATTACTAACTATCCTCCCCCCCCCACTGAACCTCAGACTTTTAGTCCTCCCATTATTTATTTTATTTATTTATTAAAATGTTTCACCAGGAAGGCACGCTGAGCAACAAGTTGCTCATCTCCTGGTGCAACCTGGGGGGTGGGGAACAATGGCATAGAATACCGAGAAATGTTACAATCTTGGAATACAATTTGCTTACTTGCATACAATGAAAGCAGGAGGGATTACAGGTGGATAACATTGGCTAACAATGCAACAGTTAAGTATAGTAGATATGAAGACACATATAGCAAATTGGCAACAGTTGGTGACAGTTGGTAACACTGGAACACATGTAATAACTTGGCAACAGTATGTAGCACTAGATGGTGAGGTGATCCAATAGTAATTGATAGCTATTAGTGTATAGATATTCAAGATGTACAGTGATTGGAGTAAAGAGAGGAAGAATGGAAAGAGGGAACAAAAAAAATTGCAGAGGGTAGAATGGAAGAAGGGAAAGGAAATTTATGGAGAGACGCAGACAGAACACGATTTTTGAGGCAAACAGAGATGACAGGGTGGACTAAAGTGCATATAAGAGGGGTATAGGGGTAGGTTATAAGTGCTTAATTGAGTGTAGGGGTAGGCCAGTGTTAGGCTATGTTAACCAGAAGGGGTAGGAGGAGAGGAGCTGTAGAGTGTAGCAGGGTGATGAAAGAGAGGTATTGTGGGGGGTATCCAAGGGGGAAGGGAGCTGAAATTCAACAGTGTCCTGTTATCCCTATCTGAGCAGGCAGGGTGGTGGACAGCCCTACTGGTAGGACACTGGTTATAGGCAATGAGAGTTATTTATATATAGTGATGCGAGAGAGGGGGGTGTTGGGGAAGGGATATTGTGGGAGGGGGTAGCAGAGGTCAACTATAGTAGGGGTGGTAGTACTCCACCAGTGTTCTGGGTGACCCTGCCTGTGCAAGGCAGTGATCTAGCAGTGACTGAGGTGATACAGTAAAAGAAGCAATAGGGGAAAGGGGGTAAAGTTGTTGCCCACCATGTGCTATGGATCTTGCCTGCACAAGGCTGTGATCGAGCTCACAGGAAGGAGATAGATTAAGGGTAGAGAAAGAAGAGGGAGGAATACTTTAGGAGAAGGGAGAGTAGGAAACAAGGAGGAGCATGATCAAAGGGAAATAGGAGTGGTGGGGAGCAGGCATATGGTAATATGGGCGTAGGGGAGATGGTGGGGGGAATTAGGGAGGGTCATGGCAGGCACAGGAAGGGGTAAGGAAGTTCTTGAGGGCAGAGTTACTGGAGTATCAAGAGGTTGAGTGGTGAATTTGAGGGGGAAGTGAATTCCAGATTTTTGGGATGCGATAAGAATAACCCGATTGGCCAATAAGGGTGGAGCGGCGTGGGACCACCAGAGTACGTGAGTCAGTAGATCTTAGGAAGTAGGAAGAAGGGGGCAGTTGTAAAGGCAGGGGAGAGATAGGAGGGAAGTTCACCCAACCAGTGCTTGGATGTGAATTTTGCGCAATGAGAGAGATGTCGGTTTGTCAGGGAAAGGAAGGCTAGAGCATGGTACAGATCACAATGATGAGTGCGGAGGGGGGCATCAAGGGCAAAACATCAAAAGGAGTTGAAGAGGGTATCTAGTCTGGCCAGGGAGGACTTAGGGGCAGCACCGTAGACTACGTCACAGTAGTCAAAGATAGGTAGGGTCATCTTCTGGACAATCTCACGCCTAGCTGTGGGTGGGATGTAGATACAGTTCCTGAATAAGGCACTGAGCATGGGGTGCAATTTTTACTGAATGGCATCAATATGACCAGAGAAGTTCAGGTGGTGGTCCAGCCAGACACCTAGATACCTGAAGGAGGGTGTGTCCTCAAGTAAAGTCCCATCAAGGGTGTGGAGGGAAACCTGGTAAGTCTCTGCCTGGTGCCAAAGGTCATGGAGACTGTTTTTTTGGTGTTGAGAGATAGTTGGTGGCTTGCAAACCAACGCTGAACTTTGTCGAAGTTGTGCTGCAAGTTGGATGCAATCTCAGTGGGGCAGGAGCCAGATGCATACAAGGCTGTAACATCAGCGTACATGTGAATGGAGGAGAATGGAGAGCAGGTGGAAGGAAGATCGTTTAGAAAAATAGAGAATAGTATGGGGCCTAACACTGATCCCTGGGGGACACCAGTTCTTATCGGGAGGGGTGGGGAATCTGCGTCAGAGATCTTGACTGACTGGGTTCTGCCAGTGAGGTATGCCTTGAGCCAGTCTGTGGCTAAGGGGGATAGCCCAGCTTTTGTTAGGGTGTCAAGGAGAAGGGAGTGGGAGACTGTGTCAAAGGCTTTGGCCAGATTGACAAAAATGGCTGAGGTGATTTGGCTATTGTCCATTCCCATGAGGACAGAATCAGTGAGCCGAGGAAGGGAGGTGGTGGTGGTGGAATGATTTTTCCTGAAGCCAGATTGATAAGGGGTGAAGAAGGAGAAGTCATTGAGGTAAGCGGTGAGCTGGAAGAGGGCTAGGTGTTCCTAAAGTTTGGCAAGGGTAGGAAAAAGAGGGATAGGGTGGTAGTTACCAGGGGAGGTGGGGTCTCCGCCTTTGGGGAGGGAAGGACCACTGCAAGTTTCCATGGGGAAGGTACTGAGGTGGTTGAGAAAGAGAGGTTTAGGATAATAGAGAGTGGGTAGGTGATGTATGGGGTTGAGAGGGATAATAGTTTAGGGTCATGGCCATCCGGGGAGGAGCTTTTTGAAGGGTTAATCACTAGCAGGGCATTTAGGGTGTCATTTGGGGAGACAGTAGTGAAGGAGAAAGGGGAATTGGGGGGTTGTTCATAGGCAATTGGAAGGGGGAGAGGGAGGGGAATAGTTTGGGAGGGATTGGAGTAGCTCATCGGCGCAAGTGGTGTAATAGGAGTTGAATTCGGTAGCTACAGCAACTGGATCGGAAACGAGGGTGGCGTTTATCTTAAGTATAGGGGTGGGTGGACAGAATGGGGGGGTAAAGAGAGCGTGGACCACTCTCCAGAACTTGGGGAGGGAGTTGATGTTTGTCACGAAGGTAGATTTGAAGTACTCTCTTTTGGCTAGCCTGGTAGCCCGGGTGCAGGCATTACAGAGTTTTTGATAAATAAGAAGGTAATTTGGAAGCTGGGAGACTCTGTGCCTTTTCCAGGCCTGATTGCTGGCTCTGTGGCAGGCTAGTAAGTCAGGGGTAATCCAGGGGAGGTGACAACCTCTAACCCTTGTTTGCTTTAGGGGGTGCAAAGGCATTCCAAATTGCTAGGAATATGTCTTTAAAATAGATTAGGGCTTTATCAACTGAGGAGGTGCTTGCTAGAGGGGACCAGTCTGAGAGGGCAAGGCTATGCAAGAAAGGTTCCAATTCTAGGGATTTATAGGTCCATATCTGTAGGGTTTTATGTGGGATTTAGGGCTGTGAACTTTTCTGACCAGGAAAACCAGGTTGTGGTCATTGAGAGCATCCAGAAGGATGCCGGAGGCGATGTTGCTATGGGGGTGGGAAGTTAGGGCCCAATCAGGTAGGGAGTGGTTTTGGGTCTTGTGATTAGGGCAGGTGGGTTCTGTAATTAGTCGTGTGAGGTTGAGAGCACTGATAGCATTTCTTGTGGTAGATGTTGGGGACAACCAATTTAAATTGAGGTTGCCAAGGACGTAAAGCTCGTCAGATTGAGAGAGGGAAGTAATGGGTTAGGAGGCCAAGGGAGACAACGGGCTGGACATTTGGATGGCAATAGATACCGGCTACAAAGATAGGGAGTGAGAAGGGGGAGGATACATTGATGACTAAGGCATCATGGGTTGCTGGGTTGGAGGAGGAGAAGACTGGGAAGTATTGGAGGGAGGAGCAGATATACATGGCCACATTACACATACATTACAATATAATTCATTGCAAAAAACTATGTTAATGCATCAGTTAGGGTTCAGGATCAAGTGGCAGAAGTAGGGAAATATGATATTAGGGTTTTCAATCCTAACACTCCTGCCTCACACCTGAAGCAAATGAAGGATGGAGTCTTCCTTGGGGTTGTCAACCCTAACCCTCATCCCATTGCAATAACAAAAAAGGCTGAGATGTGATGGAGATAGGTGTGTATGTTTCCTGAGTGCATACAATGTGGTGAGCGTTAAAGTTGCTAACCCCAAGGAAGACTCTACCCCTCATTCGCTTCGAGGGTGGACCGAGGTGTTAGGGTTGGAAACTCTAAAATCAAATTTCACTACTTTTGTTGCTTTATCTTGAAGACTAACCAATGCATTAACATAGTTTTTTTGCAATGAATTTCCTTACTTTTTGAGATAGTCTTATCATATCCTTATTTGCCTGTGGGAGTGCAGGGAAGCTTCTATTTGTAGGACAACAGCAACCAAACTGTCAGCACAGCCTTCTTATTACCCGCCTCATGTACCCAGTACTCAAAATTTTCAGATCCCTGCCAAAATGTAATTCTGCTCAACTGCAGCATCATTGCGTGCCACAGGTGCGAAAAAAAGTTTTGGCCAGGATTTGAAAAATGACAGCTGTGAAATTCATGAGGTGGGGTCATAAGGCTGAAAATTTGGGGTCAAAATATGCAACCTTTCCAAAGTTACAAGTGTGCGTAATAAAATTTCAATGGATGCTTATAACTTTGCCAATTTTATATATTTAGACCCCCAATTTTCAGCATAGCCTCCTTTTGACCTCACCCTATGAACAAGGACAGTGAAAATTTTCAAATCCTGCCCGAAAGGCGAGTTCACCAAACGACCACAAAATTACCTTTTGGGCAGGATTTACCTAATTCCAGTGACATGGTTCATGAGGTGGGGTCCCTAAAAGGCCATGTTGAAAATTTGGTATCAAAATATGAAAAAATGGGCAAGTTAAGCAACAAAGTTGAAACCCCCATTGAAATACATTGAACCACATTTACCTTATTTTCTCATATTGCAGTCGGCGGTTCCAGCAGCAAGACGTGTCTTCGATCAGAGAGTGGATCTTCAAGCTGGGTCCTGTGAAGGTGTGGGGGGGGGTGTAGGGTGGTGGGTGCTGAGTGGGAGGTGAGGGTTTGGGAGGGGGTCAGGTAGGTGAGGGGACTTTTTTTTTGCAGGTTTAAAAAAAAACATTGAGGATCATTTTCTTTATTGCAAGAGTGACAGATCAGGGAGGGGGACAGCCACTAGACACCAGGGAAACAAAGAAGATCACAGGGACAGCAATTGGGAAGGGGGGGTGCCACTAGACACCAGGAAAAAACAAACAATATTACAGGGACAGCGATCGTGGAAGGGGGTGCCACTAGACACCAGGGAATATTTTATTTCATACAGGGACAGCGATCATGGAGGGTGCCGCTAGACACCAGGGAAACACACACTATTACAGGGACAGTGATCGGAAATGGTAGGTGCCACTAGACACCAGGGAATATTGTATGTGTAATGGGGACAGCGATCATGGAGGGTGGGGGAGATGTCACTAGACATCAGGAAAACAAACAATATAAGGAGGGCAGTGATCGGGGAGGGGCATGCCACTAGACACCAGAGAAATAAACAATATTATGGGGACAGCGATTGGGGAGGGGGGTGCCACTAGACACCAGAGAGCTGTTACAGTTCGATCTGTTGTTGACCGTTACCATTCTCAGCCTTTTCCAGTTGAACAGTAAAGTTTGAACTGAAAAAGGCTGTGAATGGTTATTTTCAGATTAGGGAGCGACATGCAAAATGATTATCCGCAGAGAAATGCACATTCGCCCTGTACATTTGAAAATTGTAAGTCAAACAATAGATTTAATTATGTGAATGATGCCTAAATACACACCTTGTTCATTCCTTGACAAGCAATATTTTTTAGATACCCATTTTATAAAGGAAAAAAAAACAAGATGACTGACATCACGAACAGTATTTCTTTGAGAACCAACAGTAAATCCTCAACTATATACAGTTCAGTTTTTACTTACCTGCCTGTCTGTCGACTATCACAGAAATTGTTATAATTCAAAAATGGTATTATATTGTTTCACCAAACCATCCAAAGGCATACCCTTGGCATAGACACCATCATCCCTAAAAATTTCAGGAAAAACTTTCATTCCATCTCGGCTATAGATGAAGGCAAACAATCCCATGTTAAGTATAGGAAAAAAATTACCATAGTAATCTTGTTTCTTCCAGGGGATACTCCAGTATTCATAACTCTATGCAGTATGCCTTTAAGTCAGATCTGCCCGGAGATGGAACGTTATGCTAATGATGGAACATCATTGGCATATGCCACTTTTCAAATTATACGCCCCTGTCAACTGCCTACATTCTAACCTCTCAGATTTCATGGACGTCTGACAAGACAGTCCCCACAAGGAAAACACCTATATATATTTTTTTAACATATCTGTGTTTTTCCTCCTTGTAGCCACTGATCTGCTGTGAATCCAGCCACTGCTCCACTTCCCCCGAATGTCCCTGGAGGTACATCCCCACACCAGCTAGTATATGCAGCTGTACCCATGAAAGGGACCCCCCTCGGTCCCCATGCCAGGCCAGGAACAAATACCGGCATGTGGCCTGCACCAACAAGCCCCACTGGGCTCAGGAAGCTGTGGCTATCAGGCTGCCATGGTCAATGCTGCCATTCTCCTCCCTGTAGCTCTTTCCCCTCAGAGTGCAGGAATGCAATGACATCAGACACCGACATGCAGACGTCCGCTGCACTCCCCCCTTGCTGCACCGACTCTAGCAGTGCCCCCGGTCATCACCAGGGGCCGCTGCAGAGCGGTGGGAACCCACATACCCCCCAGGGATGGGAGAGCAATCCTCCAGATACTCAATGCTCTCCCTCCCCTGCCGACCCCTAACAACCCGGGCTCGCATCCAAACCCCGGTCGCCAGCATGGCACGAGGTATAGCATCCAGCACCTCAACCTTCAGCACCACCAGGCGAGGCAGGAAAATACCTATATAACAATTATAATAATAAACTTAACATCCAAAAAGCCTCCAACAGGAGGGAATAACCACAAGAAATGCCTTCAAATGTCAGGATAGCCTGAAGATGGTAAAAAACAATGTAAACACAGTTCCAAAAAACAGAAATGCCAGAGAGTGGAACTCCTACCCCTGGCTACACAGCATGGAGTGCAAAGGCCACTGGTTCTAGCAGGGGAGGCAGGGTGGGAGAGTTATGAATATTGGAGTATCCCCCGGAAGAAACAAGATTACAATGGAGAGTAATTTTTTCTTCTCATCCCAGGAATACTCCAATATTCCTAACTCTATGAAGACTAAGAAGCAGTACCTTTGGAGGTGGGCACATTACCTACTTTGGAAATAGACTCTGCAGGACAGCTGTGTCAAACCTGCCATCACCTGTGTCAAACCTGGCATCTCCTCTAGCCTGGGTGCCCAGGCTATAGTGCTTTATAAAGGTGTATACTGTTCTCTAGGTAGCTGCTTTACAGATGTCCACCAATAGGACATCCCTAGCAGCTGCTATAGTAGCAGCCGTACCCCTTGTGGAATGGGCCCTCAGCCCTGCTGGGGGCTCTTTTCCAGCTTTTGAGTTACAAAACTGAATACACTAAACTATCCAGTGAAAAATGGATCTCTTGGATGCTGGAGTTCCTTTTCCCACATCCCCATAAGTCAGGAACAGCTGTTGCCTGTCCTGTCTATGGGCCTTAGTGACAGTCATGTTGTAGCTATGATCTCTCTTCACATCAAGATTGTGTAGTATACATTCACCAGAACTGGAATGCTCAGTGAAGAAAACAGGTAGGGTAATGGACTGGTCCAAATGGAAATCAGAGACCACTTTAGGGTGCAATTTGCTGTTTGTTCACAAGACCACTTTGTGCTTGTGGAAGGAAATGTAGTCCTGTTCAATGCAGAGAACCTGAAGCGCACTGATCCTCCTGGCCGAACTTACTGCCACTAGAAAAACAGTTTTCCACGTGACATACTTCAAAGAAGCTGAAGACATGGACTCAAAGGGGGAAGCCATGCTCTTGGCTATATACAAATTTAGGTCCCAGGCTGGCACCGGTTCCCTGTGGCGGGGGGGGTGCAAGTGGGCTAGACCTTCAAAGAACCTCTTGAAGATTGGGTTTGATGCCACAAGAGCATTCCTTCCAGCTGAGGTGCAAGCAGATACTGAGGCTAGATGAACCTTTAAAGTAGTGGGCTGCAGGCCCAGTGAGTCCAAATGTGTAAGGTAATCCAGTACAGCTGGAACCCCTGCCTATGCTGGCACCAGATCCTTGGTGGAACACCAAATGGAAAACCTCTTCCATTTTGAGGTGTAGGGTTTTTTTGTTGAGGGCTTCCTGTACCCTCTCAAAATGTCCAGAACACTTTCAGAGAAATGTAAGCCTGCATACTCTAGGTCCTCAATAGCCATGCCTTGAGCCTGAGGGACCTGAGGTTTGGGTACAGGACCCTCCCTTGATTGGAGGTTAACAGGTTGTGCCTCCAAGGAAGGTGAATTAGTTTAGCCACAGACATGGAGAGCAGCTAAGAGTACCATGGCTGCCTGGCCCAGTCTGGTACTATCAAGATCAGCGATGCTGGCTGGGATCTGAGCTTGAGCAGTACTCTGTACACCGGGGGGAAAGGAGGGAAAGCATACAGGTGCTTCACTGACCAATCCAGAGCCACAAGATCCAGGGGTATCATTCCTCGAGATGGGGATTGCAACAGTACTGTGGCAGGAGGTGGTTTTTGTGGGATGCAAAGAGATCTATCTCTGTGGTACCCCACCTTCTGAAAATCACTCCCACCACCTGTCTGTTCAGGGCCCATTCGTGATGGGCCTGGTTGATCCGACTCAGAGCATCTGCTAGGGTATTTTCCTTGCCTGGCTGATAAATGGCCTGGTGGGAAGCTCCCAAGGAGCGGGCCAAGCTCCATATTTTCATAGCTTCTGTGCAGAGAGGGCTTAACCTTGTCCCTCCCTGCTTGTTTATGTAATACATTGTGGTAGTATTGTCTTTTCTGACCTGTACCACCCTTCCCTACACCAGTGGTGTGAAAGCTTTGATTGCCAACAATACTGCTCTGTGCTCCAGCAGATTTATATGCTGTAGTGATTGTGCACTGGACCAAGTGCCGTGGGTGTATTGATCCCCTAGATAGGCACCCCACCCCAGTAATGTTGCATCTGTTGTGAGAACCACTGATGGGGACTCTTGCTGAAAAGGAACCCCTTCTCTTAGGTTGGTTTCCTCTTTCCACCACTGAAGGGCCTGAAGTAACGTTTCTGTTACTGGGATTAGCTTTGAGAGCGGATCCCTTCTTTGACACCAGTGTTGCCCTGAGGTGGAATTGAATGCCTTTCATCTGAAAGTTGGAACCCAGGACTCTGCCCATGGCTGTTGCCATGCGGCCCAGGAGCTGTAGAAGCTGCCTTGCAGTTTTTGGATTGTTCAGGCTGAAGGAGCCTGCCATTTGCAGAATTCTTCTTACGCTGTCCAGAGGCAGGGAAGCCCTGCCCTCCTGGGTATTTAGTTCTGCTCCTATGAACTGCAACACTTGTGCAGGGAGAAGGACTAACTTTTTGAGGTTTGTCAGAAACCCCAGTGACTCTAAGAGTCTCTGGGTGAGATGCAAATGTTCCCTTACCTGCTGTGGTGATTTTCTGACCACCAACCAATCATTCACGTATGGGAAAACTGTGACACCTAACCTTCGCAGGTGTGCCACAACTACTACCAAACACTTTGTGAATACTCTTGGAGCAGAATTGAGGCTGAATGGCAGGGTTGAAAGCTGGTAATGACCTGAAGGGAGTCTGAACCTGAGGTACTTTCTGTGAGACTCCCTTATGGGGACGTAGAAGTAAGCATGTTTTAGGTCCAGAGATGCCAACCAATCTCCTCTTTGGAGTATTGGTAGAATCAGTGACAGGGTTATCATTTTGAACCTCGACTTTATTAAGTGCCTGTTTAGCACCCTTAGGTCTAGGATAGGCCACCACTCCCCATTTTTCTTTGTTGTGAGGAAAAATCTTGAATACAAACCCTTTCCCCTTTGTTGTGGAGGCATAGGTTCTATTGCCCCTGACAACAGTAGGTTTTATACCTTCTTTTCCAGCAGTTTCCTTTCTACATTGCTAGCTGGCTTGAACACTCTGGTTTTTAGAGTAGGGAGGGATTTGGAACTTAGGGATAAACCGTGACTCACCACCTCCAGGACCCACTTGTCTACAGTGATCTGTTTCCAAGCCCGGAAATAGTGAGCCAGTCTGCCCCCTACTGGTATTGGGGAGGCGGCCTGTGAAAACATGTCAGGGGTCTTGTTTTGCTTGAGGTTGGGACTGGGAACCACACCTGGAGCCCCTTCTGCCCCTGCTCCTGCTGTGGGTACTGCTGAGCCTGGGGTACAGCCATGGCCTGGTAAAAAGGCCTGGTGTGAAAAGGTCTACCCCTGCCTCCCCTTCAACAGGGCCTAGTGGACAGAGAGGTCTTTTCCTTAGCAGAATTGCTTTTGTAGGTGGCTTTGTATTTGTCCACCTTTTTCATGTAAGCCTCTGTCTTATCTCCAAAGAGGGAATGACCCTCCAATGGAAAACCCATAGCTTTGGCCTGTGTACCTTGAGTGATGTTTGGGGCTCTCAGCCAGACAAACCTCCTTTGAGCGACAGTGTTAGCCATCCACCTGGCAGCAGTATCATTAGTGTCTGCTGCCTTCTGAAATTGGTATTTGGCTGCTTCCAAGCCAAACTTAGCAGTCTCAGCTAAATCTGCTGAGAGACCAGCTGGGGCTTTGTCTGCCATAGCCATGACAGACCGCCACAGAGATTTTGATAATGGGCTGCATAAGCCTGGAAATTCACTTGCCTGATAGCCAAGAAAGCCGACAGTTAAGGCAGAAGGAAACAGGGAGGGAAGTCAGAATAGCAAAGGCCCAAACTGAGGAAAAGATAGCCAACTTGGTTAAGAAGAGAGATAAAACCTTTTATAGGTTTTATAGGCCGTCTGTGAGCTCCCTAACTAGCTGCTGAATTTTAGGAGAATTTGATTATTTTATCGTTATTTTATCATTATTCGTTTATTTTATCATTTTAGTCCTAAGCCTATTGCTTTTGTGTACTGTTATCGTCTAAAATTTAAGACGTCCGTTAAGTTTTTTGTACCTGGAGAGACTGGCGTGTTGGAGTCGTAGGAGGTCGTCTCTGTTCGCTGTGTGCTGGTTATTTGTTCGATTCGCCAAAAGACTTTTGTGGCTGGCGGCTTGGTGGTCCAGTGGACCGCTTCAGGGCTGTAGAGAGGTCGGAGGAGTCGTGGAACAGTGAGGTGGAGTAGTGGTTTCCATACGGGATGGGAATACAGCCAGACTGCATGTGAAGGACGTAGCCGGATTCCAGTGGGAGAGGACCGGCTGGAAGAAGAGGAATTACGAAATCACTGAGAGGGAGTGTGTATAGTGTGCAGTGAAGATTTCTGCACATTTTTGGAGAGGTTGGGTTCCTCGGTTCAGATGGAGGGACGGTTGTCACTGCCACCGGAGGGTGGTGGTGCTAATCTAGTTCCTTAGGTGGAGTAGGGGGACCACCGAAGGATGGTCTTGCCTGCTCCACCATAGTGAAGGATCGGGTTGAGCCAAACCTGAAAGCAAAATACACATGCTACCTGTGTGCCTGCCATTGTGAAGGATTCCTAGGGAGGAGAAACCTTAACGTGGGAAGGAAAGTGGAACTGTTTGGACCATCTGTTCGGTGATGTATTTTTGAATTTTGTTTCTGGACCAGCGTTTGTTATATATCATTTGAAAAGATTAGAATTGAGCTCTGTGGGATTGTTTCAGCCTCATGAGAGGAGGCTGGTATAATTCTGGATTTTCCCACACTAAAGTGGTGAGAGCACATAGGTGTGGACATTAAAAGACCTTGAAACTCTTTTCATCATTTTCAAAGGAAATTGTGGTATTGGCTTTTGGACTAGGGGGCCTCTCTTAATATTAAAGGCCAACTTTATGTTAGGGGCTTGTGTAGTCTGTAAAAGCTCCTTTCCCCCGCAGTGGTGAGAGCATTGTGGGTGAGAGCAGAGAGACGAAGTGAAATTTATAAATTGAAGATTTGAAGGCACATTTTGGACAATCAACAATATGAATTATGATAGGATTTATTTATTTATTAGAAGTCTGACTTAAGGGGTATAGATTTGTTAAATAGATATTGTATTTTATATTTAGTTTTTAAGTTACTTGGTTATTTGGTTATTGTGTTTATTAGATTTATAGTTTATAACTGTATGTTAATTCTTGTAGAGTAGTTGTTTATGTAAGTTTTTTCTGAGGGGGGTTGAAACTGTTAGATTATTTTGCTGTACTGTTAATTATGTGTTGGAATGATAGTAGGACAGTTGGGTATTATTCCCTCTCTAGGCTCAGGGACCTTCGTCCTTTCTCCTGTCCCCCCCCTTTCGTCGGAGGTCTATAGAAGATGTAGGGCTCTGGGGATTTTGAGGGGGGGAGGAGGGCTGGTGCTGGGCCTGGAGGGGGAATGGAAAGGAGTGGGCGGATAAAGATAGTGGGGACAAGGAGACGCCCTGGGGCGAAATGGGCCCAGGAAAGAGGACCTCCCTGTCTGGTGCCCATACCCAAGGGTTCTGATCATAATCAGCAGGTAAGGCAGTCATCCTCGGAGGCTCATCCTACTCGGGTGGTGTTGTGCAACGCCAGGTCCATCAAAAACAAAACAGCTATTATAGCTGATTTTGTTAGGTCATCTGACCTGGCGTGCATCACCGAGACCTGGCTGGATGAAAATGCTGGGCCAGTTTTGGCAGCAGCTGTTCCAGCCGGTTACTCGGTGATACACCGCCCAAGGCAGGACCGTAGGGGTGGGGGTGTTGCCATCTGTTTTAGAACAGAACTGGGCCTAGTGGAGGTACCAGTGGGAGTCACCAGGTCCTTTGGGTGTATCCTAGGTGAGGGTGTGGGGTGCAGGATACTTCTTGTATACCGTCCACCAGGTGACAAGAATGTTTTCCTGCGGGAAGTTGCAGACTTCATTGTCGACCTGACATTGGGGTCCCCCAGATGGTTGGTTCTGGGGGACTTCAATGCCTGGGTCGATGATGAACTCTCACATTTTGGTCAAGACTTCCTCCAGTTGATGATTTCACTGGGCTTCACACAGGTTATTTCCTCCTTGACTCATATTGGTGGACATTCACTGGATCTGGTGTTCCTTCTGGGGCTGGGGATATCTGACTTGGTGGTGGAACCGGTCAGATGGTCGGACCATCACTCCATTGGGTTCAGTTTTGAGGCCACTTCTATTAGGTCAGCCCCTTTGTGGAAATGGTCCGGTACCACCCTTTAAGGGGTGTGTCCCCGGATGACCTGATGGCGGTGCTGGACCTATCGGGCCTACCAATAGATTGTTTGGATCCAGGAGACCTGGTACGTGCCTATAATAAGGCGGTGACGGGGCCCTGGATTCCATTGCACCTGTTCGTGTTCGTCCTCTCACTCTTCATCCCAGGTCTCCTTGGTTCGATGAGACCATGAGGGAGTTGAGGAGAGTTGGACGAAGGTTGGAGAGGCGTTGGCGGAGGTCCGGTTTGGATGATGACAAATTTAGTTTGATGGACCACTATGTGGTCTATCAATCCGCAATTTTTCTCGTAAGAAGGCAGAATTCCTGTCCAGAGAGATTGCAACTGCACAGAATAGCCCAGCTCAGCTCTTTTGGACTTTGGACAGACTGTGCAATCCAGGATGTCTTCAGCCCAGAAGAGCCTTTTCTCAAGAACGGTGTGAGGAGTTTGCTCTCTTCTTTGCAGATAAAGTTACCAAAATCAGATCGGATGTCTGATTCTCCCTCTCCAATGGGAATTGTGATGGTCGGCAGAAGATGTCGGACACCCAGTTTGCATGGTCTGACTTCAGCCTCCCCACAATCAATGACATTGTGATGATCATCCGAGCACTGCGACCAACCAACTGTGATTTGGACCCTGGCCCCACACGTCTCTTAGTGGATTGTGTGGATAAAATCGGCCCAGTCCTGGCTATGATAGTCTGGAGGTCCTTGGAGAGGGGGATCTTCCATATCCTCTTAAGGAGGCATAGTTGCCTCTGGTTGAAGAAGCCTCCTGACCTGGATTGTGTAGCAAATTACAGGTCTGTCTCTAACTTACCCTTTGCGGGTAAAGTTATTGAGAAGGTGGTTGCAGTGCAGCTGGATGATCATCTGACCAACAGCAATGTCTATGATTCTCTCCAGTCTGGATTTAGGAAAAGGCATAGTACCGAGACAGCACTTGTTCGGGTACTAAATGACCTCCTAATAGCAAGAGATCGTATGACCTGTTCCATCTTGGTACTTCTTGATCTCTGCAGCATTTGACACTGTTGACCATGGTGTGCTGTTGGAGCGTTTGCGGTCTATCTGCGGACTGTCTGATACAGTCCTCGGGTGGTTTCGATCTTACCTCGAGGGTAGGACTCAGAGGGTGGTGTCGGGAATTTTTTCATCGGCATCAGTCTCCCTAACCTGTGGGGTACCGCAGGGTTCCATTCTGGTGCCCATGTTGTTTGCAGTGTATATGCTGCCGTTAGGAGCGATTGTTAGACGATACGGTTTGGGTTTTCATTGCTATGCAGATGATACCCAGCTGTATATGTCTTTTGTGCCTGGCCAGGATGCTGCCTTTTAGGTATTTAACAACTGCCTTGCTGAGATCCAAGACTGGATGAATGAGAGTTGGCTGCGGTTGAACCCTGAAAAAACTGAGGTGTTGGTTGTGGACAAGGGTCATTGTGAGGCAGGTTTGTTAGCTGGATCGCCCTCAGGCTTATGGCTTGGGGGCGTCCAGCTGACGACCTCAGACCAGGTGCAGAATCTGGACGTAGTATTTGATGACCGTCTAACTTTTAAATCTCAGGTGTCAGCGGTTGTCAAAACTTCCTTTTACCATCTGAGGAATATCGCCCGGTTGAAGCACCTGGTTCCTCCAGAGGATCTTCCAACGTTGGTCCACGCATTCGTTACCTCAGGCCTTGACCATTGCAATGCCCTTTACCTGGGGCTACTGGGGGTTGAACTTCACCGTCTGCAGCTAGTGCAGAATGCAGCAGCCAGGCTGTTGACTGGATTTTCTAGGTCTAGCCATATAATGCCTGTGCTCTGCAGACTGCACTAGCTGCCAGTTTTCTGGCGAATCACCTTCAAAGTCAGTTTGCTGACCTATAAAGCCCTACACGATCAGGGACCTACTTACCTGAAAGAGCTCCTTTGTCCCTACTGTCCTCCCCGCTGTCTCCGATCCACTGACGAGGGATTGCTAGAGATTCCCAGGGTCCATTTAAAAACTTCAAGGGCAAGATCTTTTAGTTTTATGGCCCCCACCCAGTGGAATTCTCTACCTCGTCAGGTGCGAAATTACCCGACTATCCAAAGCTTTTAAAGGAGCTTTGAAGACATATCTTTTTAGTAGAGCTTTTAATGATTTATGATAGTTTTAATCTTGTTTATTTATTGTTTTATGTACTGTACAGGCGCTTTGGTTATAAGAAAAGTGCCTTATAAAAATAAAGAATGAATGAATAGGTACATCAGGGAACGCAGAAAGACAAAGGGAGGGATAGTGAGGCTGAATAGAATGGATGGTGGGTGGGCAGAGAGGGACAGTGAAAAAGCAGGGATACTGAATGAATACTTCTGCTCAGTATTCACAAAAGAGGAGGAGGGGAGGTACCTAATCCAGTTAACAGGAGCACTCTGGATAGGGGGGTTGATCCCAGTCCTTTCACAGAAGAAAAGGTTCTGAAAGAACTCCTAATACTGAAGGTGGACAGAGCAGTGAGGCCTGACGGGATTCACCCCAGAATTCTAAAAGAATTAAGGGGAGAACTAGTGACACCACTGACTACCCTTTTTAACAAATCAGGAGAGGATGGTGTGGTACCTGAAGACTGGAGGAAGGCAGATGTGATTCCGCTTCACAAAAGTGGGAGCAAGACAAAGGTAGGAAACTACAGATGTGTCAGTTTGACCTCTGTGGTAGGGAAAGTGATGGAATCACTTCTGAAGGAAAGAATTGTTGAGTACCTAGAGGCCAGTGGGTCACAGAACCCAAGGCAGCATGGGTTCACAGCGGGAAAGCCATGTCAGACGAATCTAATTGATTTCTTTGACTGGGTGACCAAAGTAGTAGACTAGGGAGGGCTGTGGACATGGCCTACCTAGACTTTAGCAAGGCATTTGACACAGTCCCACACAAAAGATTAATAAACAAATTAACCAGCCTGGGAGTGGGTTCCAGGGTGGTAGCCTGCATAAAACACTGGCTGGACAACAGGACACACAAGGTAATTGTAAACGGAGTCCACTCTGAAGAAAGGGAGGTTACTAGTGGGGTACTGCAGGGTTCAGTACTGGGTCCAGTCCTTTTTAATGTCAAGTGACATTGCAGAGGGACTATAAGGAAAAGTATGCCTCTTTGCAGATGACACAAAGACCTGCAACAGGGTTGATACAGAAGGAGGCGTGGAAAGGATAAGAATGGACTTGGCAAGGTTGGAGGAATGGTCAGAAGTATGGCAGCTTGGATTCAATGCAAAGAAGTGCAAAATAATGCACCTGGGAAACAAAAACCCAGGGAAAAAGTAAACAATGAGGGGAGGTTAGTAACAACAACAAAAATGGAAAGGGACCTGGGGGTAATCATATCAGATGACCTTAAGGTTGGCAAGCAATGTGAGAAGGCAGTAGGGAGGACTGGGGGGATACTGGAATGTATAGCGAGAGGTATCACCAGCAGAAAACAGGAAGTTGTTATCCCTCTGTACAGACAGTTGGTGAGACCCCATCTGGAGTACTGTGTTCAGTTCTGGAGACCCCATCTCTGCAAGGACATAGACAGGATGGAGGCAGTCCAGAGGAGGGCAACTAAAATGGTGCAGGGTCTGCAAGAGAAGCCATACAAGGAGAGATTAAAGGAGCTTAATATGTATACCCTTGAGGAAAAGAGGGAGAGGGGGGACATGATAGAAACTTTTAAGTACCTCAGTGCAATCAACAAAGTTCAAGAGGGTAGCATCTTTTAGAAAAAGAGATGTGCAAGAACAAGGAGACACAATTTGAAGATAGAGCGGAGACGGCTCAGGGGCAATGTGAGGAAGTATTTATTTCACAGAGAGGGTGGTGGATGCATGGAACAACCTTCCTGAGGATGTTGTGGAGTCTAAAACTGTGGGAGAATTCAAGAATGAATGGGACAGACATAAGGCAATTCTTGTGGGAGGTAGGAAGAAATAGGCTGTTGGTTAACTAGGATCTGCAGCTTATCCTGTAGGTAGGGAAATGTGCAGACTAGGTGGGCCAAGTGGTCCTCATCTGCCATCAAAGTCTATGTTTCTATGTTTCTGTGCTGACAATTTGTCTGGAATCTTTCTCTGGGAGATGAGATACCAGAGTTACTTTTGCCCTGTCAGCTTGTACTACCCCCTGGTGGTCATGGTGGGAGAACAAGAATTCAGCCCCCTCCCTGTCCAGCTGGTATTTCTTGTCCAACCTCTAAGGAAGGGACAGAATCAGGAGTTTGGATGATTTTGAACACGTCCTTTTTAAAGAACTTGTTCACAGGGAGCAATAGTTTCTTAGTGTGTGTTAGACCCATCATCTCAAGTACTCTGCTTCCTCCTCATCCTCTGTTACTTCAGTAGTGGTTATGTCATGGGCATCCACCATCCTTCTGCCAAAAGTGAAGTGGGATGAGTAGTCCTCTGAGGCCCTGGGTGGTGAGCCAAACTCCCATCCAAGGGAGACTTCAGGCTCTATAGGCTCCTCTTCACACTCTTCTTCATACTCCCTGGATTCCTCCGTTTCTTCTTGGAAGGAAGATTGGGCAGAAGGTTGTTTGGTGGGGGTCTGACCCGATGCCTGCTGGCCAGTAGGCAGCATCCCCTGTAAGGCCTGTGTCACAGAGGGCCTCTGTGAAAGGTCGGGAACCCCAGAATTATTTACATGTTTCCTTTTTTATTGTGGTTTATATTGGCATAAACGTCCTGTTGGCTGGGACCGGAAAGGTATTGCATTGCCTCACAGACATATTACATGTTTAGTGGTGCTACTTTCCATTAAGTTGCTCTGGCTGGTTTAGTCCAACAAGTAGTTGCCATTCAGGGGCAATGGTTGAATTAAAAGTAAAATGGGGTGCAGTACTTTGTGCAGAATATCTAGGTGGAATAGTACAGAGGGTTACTAGATTAGGTCCCTTTGTTTTTAAAATAAGGGAAGTCACTAGTTGAGCCTTAAGTTTGTTTAAACCTTGCATCCTAGCATTACATTAAAGTAAATGGTGAAGGATTTTTTGGTAAAAATAGTTAATGAATTTCGAACACGTTTGTGTCTTTATTAGTTATAAAGGTGTATAAATAAGCATTAGATTGGGCTTATTAGAATCCCCCCCTTTTTTTTCCTGAGGTGAAAGGTGAAAGTTAGCTCTTAAAACCGAAACGAGCGCTTTGTCTGATTATAGTATTCCAAAAATAGTTTAAAGTAGTAGATAATGGCTTAGGAGAGGAAAAATAAAGTGCTGTGAAGCTACAAAATAAATTTATACTGATAGACTGAAATATCAGCCATCAGGAAAATGGCTTGCTTAAGTAGTGCAAGTGTTATGCTAATAATAAGATCTTCCCCTGTCCTATCCGTTTTGTATGGTTGCTTGGAGCATGAGTTATGCTCCTATTATTAGAAATAAAATTGTATAGAGCTGTTTCCAGCTTCTCAGGTTCCCCCCTTGTAAAGAGCTTGTTTGTATGTTGATTTCAAGAGTTTTGTGAGAAAACAACCCTCCGTGAAATCCTTTGCAGGGTGCTGTGTGAATATTCAGTTTAAGCCCTGTTAATTTTGCTGCACTGCCAAGGGCTTGCTTGTGCCTTGTCTAGTTGGAATATGTTAGAGGACCTCTTGGTCTACACTCTTGTTCCTCGTTCTGCCTTACTGCAAAGAGCTTTTAGGTAAAAATGGCTTATTTGGTACATAATTACCGCTGAGCTCTTGCGCGACTGTGCATATGCGAGCAGCTGAGCTCCAGCTCGAATGTGCGCACAGTCGTGAAGGCATTTAGCCTTCTAGTGTTTTACAAATGCAATACTGTTTTTTGAAAACATGGAGAATAGCTCTACATACCCTCCGGAGATGAATTGCTTTGTGCCAGAGTTGTTTTGGAACCTGTCACGAAACGAGGGGATTTTGGGCATCTTGAAGCCTGGAGTCCTTCTGCTTCGGCTGCAGCTTAAGCAGAGCTGCCAAAACATTTTCCCAATCTTTATGCTAGGTAAAGGGTGTTGCTTCTTGGAGCTAGAAAATGCATTAAAAACTTTATTGAAAGAGCACAATCTACTTTTGTGCATAGAATTAGGATGTTATATTAGTTGTATGATGTTTAGATATGTTCTATAAATTAAAAATGTTGCAGATAAAGAAATATTATTTAAAATAAAGTATAGGGGTGGGGTTTATGAAGTCACCTGACCCTGTATTGTATAAAAGTTGAACATTTAGTTCAGGTAGAGCAGATTGCTTTTTAGTTTGGAGGTAAACTCCAGGGTGTTGTGTCATAGTGCTCTGAGGAGCTATGAAGTAATTATGTTCTGTGCCAAATGGAAGACTAAGCTATCAAGATCAGTCTAGGAGATAGAAAGGTGAATGAGTCTGGAAAGAAACTCCAGAAAATGATGTTAATGGGTGAAGAAACCTGATTTAATGACTTTCTCCAGGCTGTTTAAAGTGACATTGTTGTTCACTGTAAGATGTGAGGAAGAATTTCTTCACAGAACGGGTGGTGGACAAGTGGAACACCCTGCCAGAGGAAGTGGTGGGGGCTGAAACAATCAGGGGATTTAAGAATGCATGGGATAGACATAAAGGAATTCTGGAGGTCAGGGGTAAGGGGCAACAGACTTCCTGGAAAACATAAACTGAACTTACAAACTTAAATGGGCAGACTGGGTGGGCCATAGGCCCTTATCTGCCGACACTGTCTATGTATGTATCTTGCTACTGAAAAGAAATATCCAGATATAAAATAAATTCTGAAGTATATAAAGAACTGCTTTGTGTCACACTACTTTGCTGCCCACTTACACCTGCGCCCTCTCACAGCCTGAATAACTTTCAAGGCCTGTGCAATCTCTTGTGGAGAAGGCATAGTTGCAGTCACCACAGAAATCCCCAAATGTTGTTCAACGGGGGGGTTCTGTGGGTTTAGTTTTCTTTGTTTTCTTTAAAGCAACCAAGGAGTCAGCCGGTTCAGCAGGCCATTTTCCAAGGACCTGGATACCCGTATCAAGGGTAGAGGCTGTAATTGCTGTGATTTCACCCACAGGAACTAAGGATGCCGACTGGTCAGAGCCTGAGGGACCCTTCGGTGGAGGCAACTTCTTTTTAAGCCTTTCCAAACAATTTTCAAGTGTTTTCTCAGAAAAGGTCTTGCATATTTCACAGTCAGATTTTAGGTGTTCATAACCCAGGCAGGCCACACAAGAGGTGTGTTTATCTGCCTTGGCAAACACCCAACCGGGCTCACCGGTTTTTCTCTTAGGTTTTACTGACATATTCCCAAAAATGACAGAAAACACAAACCGCAAAAGGATTTTAAATTTTAAAAGGTAGTTTGCAGTTGCAGTAGGTTCAGGAACCGATCTGGGAACCAATCAGAACCAGGAACCGGTTCAGAAAGAACCGAGGTTATCGGGTCAGTAACCGGTATTAGCGGTTACTCAAAATAAATTTATTTTAGCAAATTTAACTACAATAAAGGAGTTTTAGTCAAAAATTCTGTAACTAAGCTAAAAATTCCCTGTTCCCCACCGGTTATC
Organism: Neoceratodus forsteri; assembly: GCA_016271365.2. Classification (NCBI taxonomy): domain Eukaryota; kingdom Metazoa; phylum Chordata; order Ceratodontiformes; family Ceratodontidae; genus Neoceratodus; species Neoceratodus forsteri. The sequence goes on from CM028132.1 coordinate 1,365,059,667, forward strand.
CTGAACCAAGAGAAACCAAGAAAAACAACAAATTTAACTAAAATTAACTAGCGGTTAAGCTAAAAACAAAAGATAAAAGCAGAAAATGAAAAATAAAGGAATACTTATATGTTTTTTATAAGTTTTCACGTCAGAACAAGATGTTGAGGAAAGGATCTCCAAGTGCCTAGTCTTGACAGGCGGAGAGTGAAATCTGAGAGGCTAGAATGTAGGCAGTTGATAGGGGCAGCATTTGAAAAGTGGAATGTGCCAATGGTGTTCCATCATTAACAGAACATTCCATCTCCAGGCAGATCTGACTTAAAGGCATGCTGCATTGAGTTACGAATATTGGAGTATTCCTGGGATGAGAAAGTGTTTTTCTTTCTGTTATTTACCACTCCATATCTCAAAAACCAAACAAGATGCTGTCACAAAACTTTTCACAGTTTGAGACACTGGCAGAATGACCACACACACCAAAGTCTGGGCTATTTTGCCAAAGAATGCCAAAGTTATTAAGGTGCAAAATTTTGGAAGTGCCAGTACACCCTAACTATAGGGGCACTTATCGGCCCTATAATACATAAATACACATATCGATATTACTATACATAATAAAAAACAATTATAGTAATTTATTACTAACATGTATTCACAAACCATATACCACATTTGCATAGTAGGGTGAGGTTCCAAGCCACAGGCTACAATCACACGATGCCATTAGCTTCAGGTTACATATTCTGGCATGATTCTCTACCAACAATACATGCGAGGCAATAAACTGGGAAAACAAACTGCAGAAAATGACACTTGTTATTTTTTCAAAGGCAGCAAAACTTTCTAGGTCCATAATGTGACAGTTTCTGAACTGATTTGCACCAAATAAACTGCAAAAGGTGCAGAAGGTCTCAGGGTATCAAGAGCACAGTGCAATTTCACCATCCCCCAAATCCTGGCAGAAGATCCCCCTCGTGGAAGGGCTGGGTCACCCTCATGTGTCTTGGGCTCTACGATGGCATCTTGTTCAGGAGAGGGCCTGCCTTATGCCATGAACTACTAGCAGTGCACCAATACCAGTCCCCTTACTATTATGGGCCAGAGGCAATGGAGATTAGGGTAACCTTAAAAACATACCCTGGTGTACGAAAAACAAGAGACCACACTAACCATAATATCCATATCGGAGATGGGATCAAGCTTGGAGGTATTTATTAAGTAGCTGCCAGATAGCACATAGGTCTATCAGCATTTCTTTGGCCATAAATCTTCTTTTCTCATGATGGTACTTGCACACATGCTATATTACACTATTTACCTGGGCCATGCCATGCACATATGTTACTTTACTGTGTTCCTGGGGCTTTTACACATCTCCCCCCAACACTGGTGTGCATCCAATTCTACTGTTGTTGCTATGCACTGGACGGATGGTACCCAGCTGCCTGTGGGGCCTATTTGTCCACCCCATGATTACATTTATTCCAGGTCTACCCCCTGAACTAAAGGGGCATAATTACACATCACATAATTTCTGGGTCTCTTTCAACCCTACAAAACACTAACCTCCCTTGTAGGGTCCCTGGAGCTTTGTCAATCCCAAAACCATTTGTACACACAGGCAAGCAAGCACTTACCTGAGAGGCAAGCTTTGCCAGCACAGGTCTCAGTCTGCCCAGTGGGACAATTACGGAAAGCAAATCAACATATGATATCACTACTGCATGCAAAAATCATGGCTGGTCAGGTCATGCATGTCTTCCTTTGACACTGCACTGACAGCGCTAGTGACCAAAGAGGCAGACTCCCACACCCGGTGCCTTGCATGGTGACTTACTGTCCCCAACCCTTGCCAGGCCCCACCCATCCATTCATTCGGCTAAATGTCAGGGGTTTAAATACAAACCGCCTATGACATTACACAATAAGCATTCTGTTCAGCAAGGTGAAATTACAATTTGCTCTGAACCCAGACTTCTCCCATTTCTCTCTTTTTCTCACCACTGCTACGGGGAGTGAACCCGCAAAGGTTCTGACAACCTCCCTTGAGGGGTGGCCTACCACTCACACAATAGTGCCTTTTGGGGCTGATGTCTCTGCCCCTATCGATGTGAGTCCTTGGAGTCTCCATTCCTCCAGCTACTCCCAGTGTTCTCTGTAGACCAGATACAAAGAGACTAGTGCCACCTGATCCCATGGGCACTGCCATCATCTCTGGAACTGTGGGCCACCAAGATCCAGTTGCAGCCAAAAAAGCTGGACTGCTCCTCTCCCTCTCTCATCATCCATGAAAAAACTCAAACTGACCAAGTGCCTTATATAAGGCATTGGGGGAAGGGCAGAACTATGATATTTATGCCCTAGTTTCTGCTCTTAGCTAAGTCAGGCTACTTACAGCATGAATATCCAGACATCCTGTCTCCGGACAATTTCCCCCACAGAGAACGGCTCTCAGGGTCTGGCATAACCCTTCAGTGCTCTCTGGTGACCTGCATTGAGCCAGCTAATGAGAGAAGCTAGTCAAACAACTAAAAAGAAACCTGCATTTTCAGTACAGCAATACATATTCTGTTTCACAACACATGCAGAACAAAAAAGAGAAATACTTTTTGCCATTCAAAAAGCAAAGACCAAGAGTCAGAAGTGAATTTGTTTGGCATATCTGCATGTACAGTACTTGTATATGGGCAGCACCCATATGCGTCTCACTAAAATATTTAAAAATGTGATTCCTGATCATTTGTTTTCCAGATTACCATCCTTTGTTTTTGAAATATCTGAACAAAAAAGCATTTTATAGTGTATAGTGATGGTTTGTTCTGCATGGATTTCCATGCCAGCAGAAACATTGTTGTTGTACCACAGTTCAAAGACCAAGAAACACAGTTGTACCCTTCTGTGGTGCAGTAACATTCCAGCTGATCAGGAATCCTAATGGCAGCTAGTATTTTACACACCACTGCTGCACACATAGCAATCAATTCAAGCAGTGAAATCAAATCATTCTTTATTTATAAAAAGCGTTTTTCCGAAGGTCAAAGCACTCGTACATAAAACCATACAAGTAAAATAGTAATTAAAAACAATAATCACAAATCAGACATTTATAAACATCGATTTATTTATTTAGTTTTTGTTGACCGGGTAAGTGCACTTGACAAATTCTGCCTATTTTCAGGCACTACCCGGGGGAGGGGGATACAGATGAATGCCAACTGACCTTGAACCAGATTATGCTGTTGGTGGTATTTTTAGTGAATTGGGGGAAATTTGTCCAGGGCACCGGGGAAATTCCTTTACTCTTTCTTGGCATATAATTTAGGCAATACATTGAAACCTGGTAATAAGATATGGAGGGAGTGGTCATGCAATGGCTGAAACCTAGTTTACCAGTTTGGATTCAGAAGAAGTTAGGAGTGATACACAGGATACAAAACATTCCTATGTATGCTGTAGAGTGAATATAGAAACATAGACTTTGCCGGCAGATAAGGACCACTTGGCCCACCCAGTCTGCCCATTTCCCTACCTACTGGATAAGCTGCAGATTCTAGTTAACCAACAACCTACTTCCTGCAACCCCCCACTATAATGCCTTGTGTCTGTCCCATGCATGTTTGAATTCCCCCATTGTTTTAGACCCAACGACCTCCTCAGGAAGGCTGTTCCATGTATCCACCACTCTCTCCGTGAAAAAAAATTTCCTCACATTACCCCTGAGCCGTCCCCCCTCTATCTTTAAATTGTGCCCTCTTGTTCTTACACATCTCTTTTTCTGAAAGATGCTACCCTCCTGGACTTTGTTGATTCCCTTGAGGTACTTGAACATTTCTATCATGTCCCCCCGTCCCTCCTTTAATCAAGAGTATACATATTAAGCTCTCTCAGTCTCTCTTCATATGGTTTCTGCTGCAGACCCTGCACCATTTTAGTTGCCCTCCTCTGGACTGCTTCCATCCTGTCTATGTCCTTGCGTAGATGAGGTCTCCAAAAGTTGCACACAGTACTCCAGATGGGGTCTAACCAACTGTCTGTATAGAGGGATAACCATAACCATTTCCCTTCTTCTACGTGTGATGCCCCTTCCTATGCATCCCAGTATCCCCCTGGCTCTCCTTACCAACTTTTCACATTGCTTACCCACCTTTAGGTCATCTGATATGACTACCCCCAGGTCCCCTTCCATTTTTGTTGTTGTTAGTACCTCCCCTGCTATTGTGTACTCTTCTCCTGTGTTTTTGTTTCCCAGGTGCATTAGTTTGCACTTCTTTGCATTGAATCTAAGTTGCCATATATCTGACCATTCCTCCAACCTTGCCAAGTCCCTTCTCATCTTTTCTACCCCCTCTTGTGTATCAACTTTGTTACAGATCTTTGTGTCACCTGCAAAGAGGCAAACCTTTCCCTCCAGACCCTCTGCAATGTCACCTATAAAGATGTCAAAGAGGACTGGTCCCAGTACTGAGCCCTGAGGTACTCCACTAGTAACCCCACTAATAAAACAGGCAAGCAAATGGAGTCTTTCCACAGAATTCTTGTCACTTAAATCTTGTAAGGAGATTTATGCCCACATTATAGTACAAGAGAGAAAAGACTTTTCATTAGCTGATTGCCCACAAGGTAGGCTGCAGTTTAACTTGAATATGCTAGGCTCAAATGGGGTGCCTGGCTTTGAATGAGACACAGTTTCATTAGAACTACATGGCAGGATCCCGGTCAGGAGTAACAACAAGCGCAAGCAGATTCAGGATAGGTATTGTTTAAAAAAATTTGTGCATGCAGATCCTGGAGACACAAAAACATTTATTTTTAGAATGTGCTACCACAAAGATTTTCTGGGCATATCTGGCTGTAAAATGGCATGAGCCATTATTTGACAGATTAACTTATGCAGAGTTACTTTATGGTGTGTTGGAAAAGGGATGGAAGAAATATTATACAGAAATCATGTATATTATACTTGTGATAATCAGGTATTATTTGTGGCAAGCACGTTGTAATTGTGTCACACAGCAAAGATATGTGTCACATATTGAAATTTTGAGAAATATAGAAATTAGCTTGCAAAAATTATGGCTTTTGGATAGTAAGAAATATAATCAAGCACACCTAGGTGCACTATGGATTAATTGTGAGGAGTGGGCAAAGCCATCTTGAATGTACTTGCTATAATTGCATTACAAGATGATTATAATATATGTAATTTATGTTTTTATTGGTGACAAAGTGAAACTGTGTAGATATTTACTAAAACACTGTTTTTTTGTATTTTTTTTTGTATTGATTTGCCTTGATTGTCATTTTGTCTGAAGTCCTCTCAATAAAAAATTCCCCTACTCTTTTCGAGAAGTGTCATGGGATCTTTAACATCCACCTGAACTACCACCAGAATATGTAGATGGGACCTCGTTTTAACAACTCATCTGAAAGACGGCATCTCAGGAATGCAGCACCCCCCTCATGCTGCACTACAGTGTCAGTATTGGGATATTAAGCCACATGCCTGGTGTGGGGATAGAACCCACAGCCTACTGATCTCATGGCTTCAGAAGTAAGTGTGCTACCTGCTGAGCCACTGATGCTGATATACTAAATAATAAAACTATAGCTCAATAAATATGTCAGATCCAAATTAAACAAAAACTACAGATCAATAAATATGTCAAATCCAAATTAAACAAAGTCCAGATATGCCAAGCTGAACAAGTGTGTCTTTAATGCTGTTTTAAAACTCTGGACAGTCAGGCACTCTCAAACCCAACGAGGTAGAGAATTCCACAGGATAGGAGCTGCAAAAGCAAAAGACAGAGCCCCAAATTTTTGTATAGAAACATAGAAGTTGATGGCAGATAAGGACCGCGAGGCCCATCCAGTCTGCCCATTTCTTTTTCTACCTTATAAATCTGCCATTGGCCTTTGCTCTGTCAGTGGCCTATCTATTCATATTCATCTGTATTGCTCCCTTATGCCTATCCCATGCCTGTTTGAAGCCCTGCACTGTATTCATAGCCACCACTTCCTGAGGTAGGCCATGCATCCACCACCCTTTCTGTGAAAAATAATTTCCTCATATTCTCCCTTAATGGCCTCCCTCCAATCTCATGCTGTGTCCTCTTGTCCTGCTATTTTTCTTATATTTAAACATGTTAGACTCTTTCACCTTGTTAATGCCCTTAAGGTGTTTGAATGTTTTGATCATATCACCTCTCTCCCTCCTTGCTCAAGGGTATACATATTGAGCTCCGTTAATCTGTCCTCATATGTCTTCTGATGCAGTCCCTGCTCCATTTTGGTTGCCCTTTTCTGGACTACCTCAATTTGGTTAATGTCCTTGTGAAGATGTGGCCTCCAGTACTGCATGCAGTACTCCAGATGGGGCCTAACCAGTGTCTTGTAAAGAGGGATTATTACCTCCCTCTTACGACTTGTGATACCCTACTAATACACCTAACATCCCCTAGCCTTACTCTACTGCTTTAGAGGTCTGCTTGGATGATTTCAGGTCATCGGTGATGATGATGCCCAAGTCTCGTTCTTCCTTTGTGACTGCCAGCAACTCCTCTCCCAGCCTATTGGTGGCTTCAGGGTTTCTCTTCCCTATGTGCATGATCTTGGACTTCTTTGCATTAAATCCCAGTTGCCATGCTTCTGACCATTTTGCTGTTTTATCCAGATCTCTTCTCATTCTGCCCACCCCATCTGGATCATCTACTCTGTTGCAGATCTTGGTGTCATCTGCAAACAGACAAGCCTTACCCTCTAGTCCATCTGCAATGTCACTAATGAAGATATTGAGAGGACTGGCCCCAGGACTGATCCTGAAGTACCCACTTGTGACTTGCATCTCTTCTGACTGTATACCATTTACCACCACTCTCTGTTTTCTGCCGTCAACCAGTTTGCCACCCAGTTGACCAACTTCTGACCACCAGTCTACCCAGCTTATTTATCAATCTTCTATGTGGAACATAGATACATAGATACATAGATACATAGACAGTGTCGGCAGATAAGGGCCTATGGCCCACCTAGTCTGCCCATTTGAGCTTGTAAGTTCAGTTTGTTTTCCTAAGTCTGTTGCCCCTTACCCTGACCTCCAGAATTCCTTTATGTCTATCCCATGCATTCTTAAATCCTGTGATTGTTTCAGCCCCACCACTTCCTCTGGCAGGGTGTTCCACTTATCCACCACCCGTTCTGTGAAGAAATTCTTTCTTATGTTTCCTCTGAATCGTCTCCCTCAACTTCATCCCATGCCCTCTAGTCCTGGAACATCTTTTCGCTTAAAATAGTGTTTTCCTGCACCCTGTTCCTCCCTGTAAGATACTTGTATGTCTCTATCATATCCCTCTCCCTCTCTCCTCCAGGAGTACATGTTCAGTTCCTTCAACCTGTCTTCATAGGACTTGTGATGCAATCCATGCACCATCTTTGTTGCCCTCCTCTGAACCTTCTCTACCCTGTCTATGTCCTTACATAGGTATGGTCTCCCAGAACTGTACACTGTACTCAGGTGGGGCCTCACTAGTGTCTTGTATAGCGGAATTATGACCTCCCTTTCCTGCTGGTGATGCCCTGCCTATACATCCCAGCATCCTATTTGCTTTACCTGCTGCCTTGTCACACTGTTTCCCTACCTTGAGGTCATCTGAGATAACCCCAAGATCCTTTCCTGCTTGGTGCATGCTATATCCTCACCCCACAACTGATATATTGTGCCAGGGTTTTGTGCCCCATATGCATTATCTTGCACTTCTTTGCATTGAATTTCAACTGCCAAACCCTGACCATTCTTCAAGTTTCTGCAGGTCCTTCTCATTCTGTCTACACCCTCTGGTGTGTCTACTCTGTTACAGTGCTTTGTGTCATCAGCGAACAGTGAAATTCTGCCTTCTAGGTCCTGCGCCATGTCACTGATGAAGATGTTGACAGAGGCCGGTCCCAGCACTGATCCCTGTGGTACCCCACTGGTCACTCTTCCCTCTGTGGAGTGACAGCCATTTACCACCACCTCTGTGTCCTGCCACCCAGCCAGTTACCTACCCACCACACTACTGTCCTGCCCCACCTATATTCCCAGTTTGTGTAATAGTCTTCTATGTGGCACAGTGTCAAAGGCCTTGCTGAAGTCCAGATAGGCCATGTCCACTGCCTCCCTGATCCACCTCCTAGTCACCCAGTCAAAAATTCCAATGAGGTTAGTACAGCGCGGCCTCCCCTGGTGAAACCATGCTGCTGGGTCCTGTAGTCCATTGACAACCAGATGTTCCACCAATCTCTCCTTCAGTAGTGCTTCCATGATCTTCCCCACTACCGAGGTGAGGCTGACTGGTCTGTAGTTCCCTGCTTTCTCTTTGTTCTTTGTGCTTTGCTGAAGTCAAGGTAGGTGACATCAACTGCTCCCCCTTGGTCCACCACTCTGGTTACCCAGTCAAAGAAATCTATGAGATTAGTTTGACAGAACCTTCCTTTTGTAAACCCATGCTGTCTTGGATCCTGTGCCCCTATGGATTCCAGGTGTTGCACTAGCCTTTCCTTAAGGGGTGCCTCCATAATCTTGCCCACTACTGAGGTAAGACTGACTGGTCTGTAGTTCCCTGCCTCCTCCCTGCTACCACTCTTGTGGAGCGGGATCACAAAAGCCCTTCTCCAGTCTTCTGAGACCTCTCCTGTGCTCAGAGACTCATTTTTATTGAATTTTGTTGACCTGGTAGACCCACTGAGATTAGAAGTCCCTTTTCAGGGGTGACCAGGGAAGGGGGATATAGATGAAAACCAATTGAAATTGAACCAGATTAAGCTGTTGGTGGTATTTTCAGTGAATGGGGGTAATTTGGCTAGGACACCAGGGGAAATTCCCCTACTATTGCCAGTAGGGGGGCAGGCTATCTGCAGGATGGCCACTCTGTGTGAGACGCCAGAGGGAGAGGACGTTGGTGCAGTGGAGGTGTTTGCCTCAGCTCCCACTGTTATCATTTCTGCAACTGAGGGTGAATTGAAGCTACAAACTGAGATGGATTTGTATGAGGAGTTTCATGAAGCTCCTCTTTCTAATGAGGATTTTGATAAAAATACAAGACAACCTTTTGCAGTGGATGCTACATTTATTTTAATATTCAGCAAGAAGTTCTTATGTCTCAATCAGTAACCTCGGCAATTTTACAGACCTCGCAACCTCAGGTTGAGCTCCCTGACTTTAATTCACTTAACTCTGTCATGAATGCGGCTGCTGGAGGCTCCTCTGATAAACTGGCTGGATATGGTGAGTCTTTGCTTACAACTCCTATTACTAAAAGTTCTGCTCATGATCTCCAAGTAATGAAACAGGCTGGCAGTATGGTGGTTTTGTCAGACAAATGCCTAGAGCCTAATACACCACAGAATTTCACTTCAGGTTTATAGAATATCGATCAACCAATGCATGTCCTTACCCTCCATGCAGATACAGCTAATACAGGGGTTGTAAAGCATACTTTGGAGGCCAGTAAGGTTACAGACAACCTAGGGGTACTCACAGAGCTTGGTTCTGCAGCAGCGGTAAGCGCTCAGATGCAGTTTGCTATGGAGGTGCTCCCTGTCATGATTGCTGCAAACGCTGTCATCGAAACAGCAGCTGGAATTCCTTTAGACACTCCTGCAAAGCAGGGTAAGTCAGCGCTTTCATCTTCTGTTGCACCCTGTACTCGGATTGATTCTTTCGGTAAACAACAGGCTGGCAGTATTAGTGTTGCATCAAACAAGTGTCTACAGCTGTCTTTACCACAGCAACTAAAGGAAAAGGATTTATGCTCAATTTTTAAAATTAAACAGTCACAAACAATTGAATGTCCTAAATTAATTGAGTTTTTACAACCTAAATCTACCCCGCTTAGTAAATCAGTGGGTTTTGTGTTTCGGCAACCAGCTACTGGGAAAATTAATGTACCCCTTACAAAGGAGGCTATTTCTTCCCCTGCTATCATATATCAATCTACTCCAGAGTCCCAAGCAGGGGTTACGGACTTCATATTTCCTGCTAGACTCCCTCATAAGCAACTTATAAAAGGGGTTGAGTCTTATATGCATAAAACTCCTTTGCAAAACCCTGATACTGTGACAATTTCTTCCGATTCAATAACAGGGTCTTGGACACCGGGGAAAGCCTTAACTGGAGCAGGATGGAAACAGGCCTCCTCAGGTACTTGGATACCTGACCCAACATGGGATGCAGAATTTGCTTTTTCACAAAATTCACCAGTATGGAAACCTGGTGTTCAGGTGACTACCTCTGTTGAAAGTGCAGGACGTGGGGTAAAGCTCGGAGCTCCTGGGTCTCACTTCATTGATAGGTCTCTAGACCAGCAAGCTTCTCGACCTGGGACTCTTGAAGGCACTGATTCTGTTTCTGGAGTTATTCCACCACAAGTAGCGAACTCTCCACCACCATCTCAAAAACCTTTAATGTCGGAACTTTTTTCTACAGCCAAGAGGGAGGCAGCTTCAAGAAGGAATGCAGTCCGTATTCGCTATAAAGGGGGTTTGGAAAATAGGCCGGATAGATATTATGTGGGAAAAACTCTGTTAAAGGATTCTCTTCACTTCTCCCCGAAGGATGTTTTTGCTTTTATAAACATATCTGGGGAAGATAATTTTGACGTTAGTTTTAGGTCTGCACATGCTTTAGATCTCTTTTGAGAACGATATGGGCAAGTACAGTTTTCACCCATATGGGCCCCCTTTTTGATGATTCATTTAACTAAGCCTTTAATAAAATTTGTTTCAATAATGTTCCAAAATGAAGGGGTCCATGTGGAAGACATTACTTTTTGACTTTCACAGAAATGTGAAGTCTTGAGTGCTCCAGACCCTTTCTTGGATTCAGAAAAAATTTGGACAAGGGGGTGGAAGTATAAAATTAAATTTAGACAAGCTGATTCAGGCATTGAGCACATCCCCAATTCTTTCTTGTTGGGCAGAGATAGAGGGGTCTGTTTTTATGGGGGGCAGCCCAGAGCATGCTACAAATGCGGCTCTAGGACTCATCTCTCCAGTGTGTGTGAACAACCCCGATGTGACAACTGTGGGGAAGTAGGGCATGTTACAATACAGTGTGCAAACCATACCAAATGTGACTTATGTGAAGAATATGGGCATGTTTTTTGTGAATGCCCTTGGGCTGCCAAAAACAAGGCTACCTGTACTAGCCCAGATATTCTAATTCAAAAAGCCCAGGATGCTGCAGGTTCCTCCCCACCACCCCCTCCTCCATCTCGTCCCCCTCCTCCTCTATTCCTACTGAGGAAATGAAGAGGTCTCAGGCTACTCCCTTGGTGCAGCCTTTGATCCCTGAGCCTTCAATGCTTGACCAGGTGGCAGTTGTGGCCCCTCTGGAGGATATTAAGTCCCATATGGGACTCCCAGAAGTTTTACAGTTGGCACCAGTCTGTTATACTGATCCTGTGGTTTCTATACGGGAACAGGACACTGCTGCCCATTTATCTCCCCTACCCAGATGAAGGTCCTCCCGGAACTTGCCACTTAAATCTCCTTCCCCAGCTGTTTCTGTTGAAACAAGTAATTCATATGCAGCATTATTTACACCATGGGGGGAGACAGAAATGGATTTGGGAGATTCTGATTCTCAAAAGTCCTCAGTATCTGCCATGCCCCAACTGACAGATAATTATAAAGAGAAAAAAAGGAAAAAAACGAAAGAAATAAAAGATGGTATTCTTCTTTTTGCTAAGTTTTCAATATGCAGTTAGTCTGGGGATCTTTAAACACTCATAGTCTGTTAATTGCTAACAAAAGGCAAGCTCTGTTTCAACTGATACATGATTTAAAAATGTTAGTCTGTTTCTCACAGGAAACCTGGATGCAGTCTACAGAACAGTTGTTAGCCTTTAAACAGGAATGGCCCTGGAGACCCTCTTATTGGTCTTTTGGGACTGACTGTGTGGATGGTAATGGGATTTGATTTATTTTCTTTCAGTTTTTCCATCATAATTTAATTGATCTTATCCCAGGTAGGGTGATGATCCTGGATGGTAAATGGCAAAATTCTTGTTACAGGTTTATCAACATTTATAACCCTCAGATCAAAGCAGATAGAGTGGCATGTATGAAGGCAGTCCAACCTTTTTTAATCACCTCTATAAAAGTGTTATGGGGAGGTGATTTGTAACTGCTGTTTGAATAAGACACTTCAGCAGAATAAAATAATGTATTGCGATTCTCACGCACTTGCTTCCATCATAAGGTTGGCAGGTCTGGTTAATTGTTTTTCTTATTGCTCACAGGGACCTAGGGTATCTTTTATGAAGGGAAAACTGCATATACTAATTGACCATATGTTAGTATCTCCATCTGTGCAGGTGAATACCTTCTGTATAAAACCATGTGGATTTTCTGTTCACCTATTATTATTTTGTTCCCTGTCTTCAGATAGCTCATCAGATAGTCATAAAGTGTGATGGAAACTGAGTACATCTATCTTAGATTCTCCTCACATAAAAATAGGAATACAGTCTTTATCGAAGGCCTGTCTATCTGTAGCCTTTTTGAATGCAGATATAGGAGCCTGGTGGACAGATACTAAATTAGACCTTAGTAAATGGTTTAAAAAACAAGGGGTTTTATTTAAAGACCAACATTTTTTAAAGTATCTGCCCCTTAGACAACAGCTGCAGAGGTTGATTTCTTTTTCCTGTAATACTAAATTTGATTATACGGAGCAGATTAATCATCTTAAAAATGATATGAAATTAAACCAATATGATAGGGCTAAGACTTTACAAGCGATTCTGGCAAAAGCTACAAGTAAGACTCCTATTGGGGATCCCTTTGAGGCATGTAAAACCTTAAGGAATTCATCCACTATAGACTATCTACAAAACGCAGATGGTTCACATGCCACCACGATAGAACAGTTAAGAGATTTGATAGAACAGCATTATTATTCTTTAGAACCTGATTCCTTCATTATGGAGGATTCTATAGTTAATTATTTAAGCTCAGTTAACATTTCTTTGGCTTCAACTGAAGTTTCTCAGTTATCTGAGCCTATTATAAGACAGGAAATTCTAGAGGTCATCCGAAGACTGAAGCCTAATATTTCCCCAGGGATTGATGGGCTCCCTAATCAGCTTTACAAAAGTTTTCCAGTAGAGTTCAGTGATTGCCTGCTACTTTTATTTAATTTTTTTTTTGGAGACTACTTCTATTTTTTCTTCATTTGCTGAGGGTCTTCTGATATACCTGTTTAAATCTGGAGACAAGGCTAATATAAAGAACTGGAGGCCCATTACCTTATTAAACTCCGATTATAAAATGTTTTCAAGTATCTTAAATAACAGGTTAAAGAATTATGCTAAAGGTGTCATCTCTCCTTATCAATTATGCAGCATTCCTGATAGATGGATTCAAATAGCTTTGATGATTTTAAGGTGATGTTATCAAGCATTTATCATTGGTTGGGAGATCTAGGTGTATTCTGATTGCAAACTTTGAGAAAGCTTTTGACAGAGTACATTTACCCTATCTTTTTTTAGTACTTCAAACATATGGGGTTCCAGCACAGATGGTTGATATAATTAAATTATTATACCAGAATAATATAGTTTTTCCATTCTTAAAAGGATGCACTGCCAAGAGTTTTGGTTTAAAAACAGGGGTACATCAGGGTTGCCCCCTGAGTCCACTTTTATATGTCTTTTCATTAGATCCTCTATTACAGTCCTTAGTTAAAACTCCAAAATGGACAGGAATAATAGGGGATTCCATTACAGACCAACTTTATTTGTAAGCTTATGTGGACGACTTAAATTTATATTTTTCAGATACATCCCAAATTCCTAATTTTTTAGAGGAATTTAATTCTTTTTCTACAGTTTCAAATGCAAAGATAAATTTGCATAAGACTAAAGGCTTATTTATTGGGGCAATTGGTCCTGCTGAGATAATGCTAGACGATATTTGCATCTCTCGAAATCCACAAAAAATGTTGGGAATACTATTTGGCTCTCAAAACTTACCTGAAGAGAATTGGACTTTAGCACTCGAGAGAGTGGAAAAAAAAGTTAATAGGTGGAAACAGTGGACATTTTCTAAATTAAAACGTATTTATATTTTAAAACAGTTTATTTTACCCTGCTTGCAATATGTGGCAATGATTTTTCCCCTTCCGCCTCAGCTAGAGATGAAGACCTACAGTATTTTTTTTTAAATGCTATAGGGGAACCATTTAAATTCAGTAAAAAGACATTATACCTATCTAGGGAAAGCACTCAAGGGCTTGGGGATGATTGACCCAATTATATTTTTGCATTCTTTATTTTTCATGACTTCTGTTAAGAGAGGACTTACTCCAGTAGTGAGTTTAGAAAAGGGGTGGATGGTTATGGTCCTTGGAAGATATTTTCAAGCCTGGCAGGACTTAGCCCCAAAATTAAACCCCCATGTTTGCATTCCTAGCTATTTTAAACCTGCAGCACAAAAATTATATAAATGGCAAATCACTAGAGATATGATTAAGATTCATAATACCCAATCCATGTATTTCTTAGTGATGGAAGCAATACATCTGCAAGTTCCTTGTTTTAAAAATTGTCCCTCATCATTTAATGCTAAGGTACTGGCGCAACTTAATAATCCTAGATTACCTCCAGGTCAATGGGAAACACAATGGTTGAGTTTGTATGGCAGACTTAATGTTCAAGGGAATGTGAAATATAAGGCTAAAGAAGAAAGGAATTGTCTTTATATGGAATGCATAAATATAGAAGAAACTATGGAGCATTTTCTTTTGCAGTATTTTTCTTCTAAAGTCTTGTGGACTTTTCTAGCTAAACTATGGAAGTTTACTTGGTTTCTTTTCATTACGTATGATATACTGGTTTTAGGAATTTATCCATCAACTTTAGCAGACTTTCATATGGACACTTTATCTTTATTTTTTTGTTGTGTACGATATTTTTTATGGCACGCAAGATGTCAATGGGTGATTTACCAGCGGAAAATGTCATATGAATGTTACAGCATTTTGGTAGCAAATGAACTTTCAAAGATTTATTTACAGGATTTGTGGTCATTTCCATCACATAAGGTTACTAAGTGGTGGAAGGGTTTTACTCACTTTATTAAATATAAGTAATTTACTGTCAGTATTAAGTTATTAGGACTAGGAATAATGAGTTTTTTTGTGTTAAAGTGTAATAATGTTACGTCTGATTATTTTGTGTTGTATTATATGTGTATTATTTCAATAAAAACTCCCCTACTTTTCTGTGGGAACACTGTTGCGCAGCAGAAGGATGGAGGTACCCATTTCTGTTTCAGCTGCTGGCAGAGGAGGTTCTATTGCTGGAGCTCTGGAGTTCTTGGGTGAGATGTCTACAGCAACTACAGAAAATGTGCTGAAATTGGCCCAAGATATCGCTTCAGAGCATGGAGAGCAGTTTGAGGTTTTGCAGCATGACACAGAAATAATGGAGGAAGAAGACAATTTGCAGAAGGAATTAGAAGGAAAAAAATCCCAGCTTTTGGAAATGATTAATGTGGCAGAACGGGATTTTGCTTTATGTCGGCAAAAGTTGGAGGAGGAGAAAAAGAAAAGGAAAAGGTCGTTGGCGAGTCCCTTACCAATTGAACATAAACAACTGCCTGTAGGTCCTTTCCCTGATTTGACTACTGCAGACACGCATGAGCCAGTGCAGACTGGTGACCTGCAGGGAAGAAAAAATTACTCACCATAGTAATCTTGTTTCTTCAACGGGATCACTCATTATGATTAAACTGATGCAGTCAGCCTCCTGTGTTGAACTGCCTGGAGAGATGGAATTATATGCAAATGATGGAACTCTCAATTGGCTCATGCCAATTTCAAACTGCTGCCCTAACAACTGCTGCACTCTGAGTGCTGAAGATTCTTACGTAGCCGAAACTGGGTATAAGACCCACTATCTAGAATAATATTTCTATAAAATCATTTTTTTTGTCCTCTCAGGTCAAAAAAACATCCCAAGAAGTAAACCTAAAAAACTTGAGACCACAAAGGAACCAACTGGTTAACAAAAGGTGAGTCTCCAACCTGACCTATATGGAAAAAACATCCTAAAACAGGGATGCAGAACAACTTTCATAGGTTTTAGTAGGGGCGGCAGGGTGGGTGCTTTAATCATAATGAGTGATCCCTTTGAAGAAACAAGATTACTATGGTGAGTAATTTTTTCTTCTAACCCCAGGAATCACTCATAATGATTAAACTGGTGCAGACTACCAAGCAGTACCTTTGGAGGCTGGGCAGAAAACCATTTAGGAAACAAGTTCTGCAGCACTGCTGTATCAAACTTGGCATCACTTCTGGATTGCAGATCCAGGCTGTAATGCATTGTTAAGGTGTGTACTGTTTTCCATGTAGCTGCTTTGCAGATTTCCAATAGTGGAATTTCCCTTGAAGCTGCCACTGAAGCAGCTGTGCCCCTGGTGGAATGTGCTCTCAGGCTCAGGGGAGCCTGTTTACCCACTTTACTATAACAAAACTGTAGACATGCCACTATCCAGCAAGAAATTGTACATTTTGTGGCAGGTCTGCCCTTATCTAGCTTTCCATAGGTAAAAAAGAGCTGTGTCTGACCTGGTCTGTAAGATTTAGTTATGTTGATAGGATATAGTGGCTAAGTGCCCTTTTGACATCAAGGGAGTGAAGCCTTCTTTCTGGAGAACTGGAGTTCTCTGTAAAAAAGACCGGTAAAGTGATGGACTGATTTAAGTGGAAATCAGACACCACTTTGGGAAGGAATTTTCTATTGGTCCTGAGGACCACTTTATTCCTATTGAATGAGATGTACTCTACATCTGTGCACAGGGCCTGTAACTCATTGATTCTTCTGGCTGAAGTAATGGCAACCAGAAACACGGTTTTCCAAGTGATATACTTCAAATCTGCTGTTCCTATCGGCTCAAATGGGGCATCCATGAGCTTGGCAATGCAGATATTCAGATTCCAGGCCAAAACTGGTTCCCTCAAAGGAGGGTACAAGAGGTTAAGGCCTTCAAAATATTTCCTGAAGACTGGATGAGAGGCCATGGATCTCTCTTTACCAGCTGACGAATAAGCTGAAACTGAATCCAAATGGACCTTGAGTGTCGAAGGCTTCAGACCTAAAGAATGCAAATGTGTCAGGTAATCCAGGAGAATGGCTAGGTCAGCTCTGGATTGGTCAACACCCTTACCTGCACACCATATGGAAAACCTCTTCCATTTAGCAGAGCATGTCTTTTTAGTGGCAGGTTTCCTGGAACCCCCAAGTACTGTCAGCACCTGCTCTGACAGTTTAAGATTAGCATACTCTAAGTCCTCAAGAGCCCGGCCTTGAGCCTTAGTGATCTGAGGTTGGGGTACAGTATCCTGCCCTGAGAGGATGTCAGCAGGTTGTGCCTCCTGGGCAGATGAATTGGAGGTACCACTGACAGAGCCAACAGAAGTGAATACCAGTGTTGCCTTGCCCAATCTGGTGCCACCAGTATCATTGTCACTGACTGGTGCCTCAGTTTCAGCAGGGTCCTGAATATCAGTGGAAAAGGAGGGAAGGCATACAGAAACTTCCCCATCCAATCAAGTGCCAATGCATCCAGGGGTAATGTGCCCCTGAGAGGAGGCCTGCAACAGTATACTGGTAACTGGTGATTTTCTACAGAGGCGAAGAGATCTATCTCTGGAGTGCCCCATCATCTGAAAATCGAACTGAGTATTTGAGGAGTCAGGCACCACTCGTGGTGGTCCTGATTTATCCTGCTGAGGGAGTCTGCCAGCACATTGTCCTTCCCTGGAAGATGTATGGCTGATAAGGATACCTTCATGGAGTAAGCCAGGGACCACAGACTCACTGCTTCTGTGCACAGTGGGGCTGACCAGGTTCCTCCCTGCTTGTTGATGTAATACATAGTAGCGGTGTTGTCTGTTCTGACCTGCACCACTTTGTTTTGAAGATCTGGAGCAAATGCCTGCAGGGCTAGGTACACTGCTCTGAGCTCCAGCAAATTTGTGTGCAACAGGAATTCTTGAGGAGACCATGTGCCACTTGCTATATAATACAACATGTGTGCTTCCCAGCCCAGAAGGGATGCATCTGTTGTAAGAACTAAGGAAGGTTGTTCCTTTGTGAAAGGTACACCTACCCGAAGGTTGTGCTCATCCAGCCACCACTGCAGTACCTGTAGCAGACTGTGGGCAACTGGGACCAGTTTGGACAGAGAATCTGTCCTCTGTGACCAGTATTGTGTCAGGTGGAACTGGATATCTCTCATTTGGAATCTGAAACCTAGTACCACTGTGGTGGCAGCTACCATGTGGCCCAAGAACATGAGGAACTCTCTGGCTGGTTTGGGTTTTCCTGGCACAAATGAGCTTGCAATCCACAGAATGCTGTTTACCCTGTCCTGTGACAGAAAAGCTCTGCCCAGACTGGTGTTTAGTTCTTCACCAATGAACTTGAGTACCTGAACTGGTGTTTGCTGAGACTTCTGCTTGTTTATGAGGAAACCTAGGGATTCCAGAGTAGACTTTGTTAGTGCTAAGACCTGCTCTGCTAGTTGTAGAGATGGACCCACTACTAACCAGTCGTCCAGGTAGGGAAAGACTGACACCCCTTGTTTTCTCAGAAACTCCACTGCCACGGCCAAACACTTTGTGAAGGCCCTTGGGGCAGAGGTCAGACCAAAAGGAGGGGCTGCAAACTTGATAATGGCCTGAGGCCAATCTGAATCTCAGGTACTTTCTGTCAGAAGGTCTGATGGAGATGTGAAAATAAGCATCCTTTTAATCTAGGGAAGCTAGCCAGTCTCCCTTTTGTAAAGTGGGAATGATTAGAGCAAGACTGACCATTTTGAATTTTGGTTTCAGAATGTATCTATTTAGAAGTCTTAAATCCAGGATAAGTCGCCAATCCCCATTTTTTACATTGGCTTGCGCTTGCATACCAGCCAACATATTGCAGTAGTAGCAGATTTGGAGGTGCGGTCACTGTGGGCGAATGCAGGGCACGCATCAGTAGGTCTGTCCCTCATTCCCCAATAAGGCAGCTGCAGACGCTGACACTAGCAACACATAAAGTGGCTGCCAGATCTAAGAAAAGGTCCACTGCAATGAAAGCCAAGCTCACCACGCTGCGGCACCTCCCGACGTGCCTTTCCTGGTGAAGCATTCTAGAAAACATGGGCAGCAGAGACTGCCACCACCGCCTGCCACAATGCCGACTTTGGCAGTGCCCAATCCCCCTGTCGGCATGCCCTAACCCAGTTCATGTGCTGATGGGGGAGCCCACTGCCCGTTGGCATAATGCCCCCCCATTTGTTGTGTGCCATGGGGGGATGCCCAATCCCCCTCAGCTCGTGCCCCCCCCTCGTTATGTGCCGACATGGGTGCCCAATCCCCCGTTGGCTATTTTTTTTTTAACCTGCAAAGAAGAAAATGGTACCTCATGGTCTGTCCTGCTCCCTCCTCAACCCACACCACCTTCTGTGCAGCCTGTCTCCCCACCCCACCCATAGTTACTTCCAGAATCCGCATGACAATCTTCAGTGGACCGGAACACATCTGCACTCTTCAAAGCCGACCGCAAACTGAGGAAATGCTGGTAAGCTGTATAATGGCATAAACAGGGCTTTTTCAACTTTGGTGCATATCTCGGGCATTTTTGGGAATTTTGGCACCAAATTTTCAACATGGGGTTATTGGGGCCCCCCCTCATGAATTCAGTCACTGTCATGGCATTATGCAGTGCTGAAAGGTGATTTCGCAGTCACTGCATGGAATCACCTTTTGGGACTGAATAATGGAATGGCAGTGCCACTGTTCATGATGTGGGCTCTCAAAATGCCTATGTTGCAAATTTGGTGAAAAAATTCCAAAAAATGACTCTTTTACGTGCGTGCGTCACCCAGTTTCCATGCACACTCATAATTTCATGAATTTGTAATGTTTTCACTCCAGATTTTCAACATTGGTATTTTTCCACACCTCCTGATGAACAGTACAGCTGTCATTTTACATATCCTGGCCGAAATGTGTTTTCACACTTCTGGCACAGAATAGCGCGGTCACTGTGCGAAATCAGTTTTTGGGATAGTTTGAGAAAATGACAGTGATGCTTTTCATGAGCAGAGGTCCTAAAATGCCTATGTTGACAATTTGGTAATGAAAGTCCATAAAATGACTGTGTTACAAGCGTGCGCTGCTCAGTTTCCATGCACCCTTATAACATCGCAAATTTGCAATATTTTCATGCCAGATTTTCAACACTGGCATTTTCTCACACCTCCTAATGAACAGCTCAGCTGTCATTTTTCACATCCTGCCCAAAATGTGTTTCCGCTCTTGTGGCACACAATGGTGTGGTCGCTGTGGGAAATCAACTTTTGGGACAGATTAACAAAATCACAGTGCCACTGTTCATGAGGGGAGGTGCCAAAATGCCTATGTTGAAAATGTGGTCTCTTCAGAGTGAGGGTGAGGCTGGCGTCAGTTCAACACTTCACTGCCATTCCTATTATGCATCTCTAACGCCTGCACTACCAATGCCAATGTTAGCGAGACAACATTCAGCATTGACAAATGCTTGTTCTTTCTTGTAAGGAAGTATCTGGAGTAGAAGCCTTTGCCCCATTGGTTTAGGGGCACCGGCTCCGCTGCCTTGATTGCTAGCAGATGTTTTACTTCTGCATCCAGTAAAATTCTGTCTGCAGATGTAACTGGTGCAAATGTTCTTGCTCTCAGCTTGGGGGAGTTTTGAAGCTGAGTGCCAGACCCTGGCTCACCACCTCCAGGACTCACTTGTCTGTGGTGATAGTATACCAGTCCCAGAGATAATGAGCCCATCTGTCACCCACTGGTGGATTTCTGACAAAGGATGCAACCTGTACTAGCCCATCAAGGGTTCTGAGTGGGCTGTGCTTGAATCACAGGGGAGGGAGGGAGAAGCTCTCCTCATGGCTCTCCTGCCCCTTCCTCAAAAATATCCTCTAGGCAGTTGTTGCAGCTGAGAGGCCTGAGCCTGGAAAAATGGTCTAGAATAGGTTCCCCTACCCCTGCCTCCCCTAGTTTGAGCCCTATAGGATGTGGAAGGTCTATCCTTAGAATTACATCTATAGGTGGCCTTATATTCTTCTACCTTCTTCATATAGGCCTCTGTTTTGTCACCAAATAGCCTTGGCCTTGGTGTCCAAGGTCAGGTTTGTGGCCCTGAGCCAGGCAAATCTCCTAAGGGAGACAGATAGTGCCATCAACCTGGCTGCAGAATCGTTAGTGTCCACTGCCATGTGGAACTGGTATTTTGTGGCATCTAGAGCAGCTCTTGCTGCATCCTGTAGGTCCACTGCCACCTCACCTGGCACTCTGTCAGCCAGGGCTAACACTGCATTCCAGCGTGCTTTCTGGTATTGCCATGTGTAAGCCATATAATTGGCCAGTCTAAGTATGAGAGAAGCAGCCATATACCCTTTTTTTCCCATTGCATCCATCTTCTGAGAATCCTTATCTGAAGGATGGGTAGCCAAGGGAATTCTGGCTTTGTCACAGGCAGCAGCCTGCACATCTCCTTCAGGGTCAGGGTGGCTGAATAGAAAAATCAGCTGTTGTCCTATCAAGCTAATATTTCTTATCAGCTTTTTTGTCAACTCCTGGAATAGAATTAGGAGTTCAGAATATTTGTAATGCTGCCTTTTTCAAGAACGTATGCATAGGCAGCAATAAAATGTTTTGTGAGGGCTAGCCCCATCATATCCAAGAATTCTGCTTCCTCCACATCCTCCTTGTCTCCTGCAGAGGGAGGTTGAGTGTTTCCCCCATGTTTTTAACAAAGGCATAATGTGCGGTATAATCATCGGAACCCCTGGGGAGGGGACCAAACTCCTGTTCTGGAGAAACCTCTGGATCTATCGGTTCCTCCTCAAAATAATTATCAATCATCCTCCTCAGGAAAGGAGGCATACGGTTCCTGAGAAGGTGGAACCGGCACAGGAACCGGGGCAGTCAATATTGGAACTGGGGCTGCAGCTTGCAGTGCTTACAAGACCTGTAAGGCCTTGGCAATGTCCTCAGCCGAGGGCATACCGGTTTTTGTCAGCTGGGAGCTCCTTAGCCTTCTCAGCCGGAGGCGCAGCGACATGCTTTTCCTTAAATTTTTTCTTAAGTGGAACAGGTTCAGTCCCTGAGTCCTCTGACCTTTTTGACTTACCCTGCTCAACTTTATCTGATCCTTTATCAGGATCCTTAGCTTTACCTCCATCCTTTCTTGTGCCAGAGGTGGAGGAACCACTTTCACCAATATTAGTAGAAGCAGAGGCCACTTCTCCCAAAATTTTGGACATTTTCTTGAGAGTTTTAGGACAAAATGTTTTACAAATATCACAGTTTGCAAAAATATGGCTAGTGCCCAGACAAAAAACACACAATGAATGTCTGTCTGCTTTAGCTATATGACCACAAGACTCACACAATTTGAAACCCGTGGGTCCTGTGCATTTCTTAGGCTTAACAACAGGAGCCTCTGACATTGAGCAGCAATTGCTAAAGAAAATATATCAAATTATTGGTTCCTTAGAACTGAATATTTCAAATATAAATAACCACTAACGGTTCCAGGAACCGGGCACTACTCGGTTCCTGACAAAAAGGGAACCGAGAAACCAACAAATTTAAATGAAACTTAAAGAATTATATGCAGTTCAGCAACCAACTGCAAGAACTAACAATTATAGCAAAATTGAGGGAAAAAAAACTCACTAGAAATAGCGCAACCCTCAGTTCCAAGGAACCATGAAGGAACCTCTAATCACACAAAATATTCACACAAATTACAAAATAAACTAAAACTAAGGCAGCAATCTGAAATATATATAGAAAACACTACTTATTGACCAGATAAATGGATTTTGAAGAGGTTGAAGGACAGCTCTCCGGGACATCTTCACTAGGCAGGCGGAGTAAAGAGTCTGAAGTACTCAAAGTGCAGCAGTTGCTAGGGCAGCAGTTTGAAACTGGCGTGAGCCAATTGAGAGTTCCATCATTTGCATATAATTCCATCTCTCTGGGCAGTCCAACACAGGAGGCTGACAGCATCAGTTTAATCATAATGAGTGATTCCTGGGGTTAGAATGAATAGTGTCACTACAGTACCTGATGGTAACACTCGGGACTGGTCTCCGGGACAGGTGCTGCAATGAGCAGGCTGGATGCTGCAAAATGATATCTGTATACTGGACCCAGGTATCCCGCTTCCTGGCTCCCCCACACTATTTATTGTGAAACAACATAATTTAGATATGAAGATGATAGACTTGCCCTGTACGGAGTCTTCAAAGACTTTCTGATCCCTCTGCAGCTGCGCAACGTGTAGAAGAAGCAGCTAGAATCAATGCTGCACCAGACGCAGTCCTTGCAGGCTTGGAAGTCATGGGGCAGTCTAAGAAGTGTCTCATATTATGTGATGACCCCCTGAATGAGAGGAATAGAGAGGAGAACCTGTGATTAGTGACTGATCTTCCACTTACTCAAGGTACTGTTTTGGGTCCCACTTTGAGCTCACAGTCTGCGAGGGGTGGGGGGCAACCTCAGACTGGGCCACCAGGTCCAAAATCATATGCTGGTCTCTTTAAAAAAACAGCTAAAGCAGCAAAAAGACATTATTTAGTTCAATTACGGTACAAAGGTAAAACCCCAGTGGTCCCGGACCGGCTCTGGGTGGGGAAAACCATGTTAAAAGATAGTCTGGGTTTTACGCCGGCAGAAGTATACACCTTTATTCATTCACCTGGAGATCTTAATTACGATATTAGTTTTTGTACTATGCTCTCATTGGACAAATTTTGGATACTTTATTATGAAGTTAAGGATCTGGAGGTGTGGCTGGACTTCCTGGCTGTTCCAATCACGAAACCCACTATTAAGACAGTAACTATTTTATTTAGGAATGAAGGTGTTAACATTGCTAATATAACCTTTTGGTTGAAACAACGCTGTACTATATTTGATCATCCTAAGCCAATCATAGATGACAATGGGTTTTCGACTGGGGGTTGGACTATTAGGGTACAGCTTAAACATACTGATTCTGGTATACAACACTTACCCAGTTCTTTCTTTTTAGGGCGTGATAGAGGCACTATCTTTTATGCTGGACAGCCAAAGAGCTGTTATAAATGTGGGTCTCTGACACATTTAAATAGTGACTGTGACCATGTAAAATGTTTTTATGTGGTATATTGGGTCACACAGCGATGCAATGTGAAGCTCCACAGGTATGTAATCTGTGTGGTGATACAGCTCATTCCTATGCTGAGTGTCCATGGGCAACACATAATGGGGATGAGGCTTCAGACCAGGAATATTTTTTGAGCCAAGCCAGTCACCCTTTTAGTGCAAACCCCCAAGTCTGAGACAGGGTAGAGGAAATGGGGGGTATGGGTGATAGAACTCAGGTTCCCATGGTTAGAACTGTTCTATCATCAGTAGGCCTGGTAGTTGTTCCCCAAGTGCCTATAGGTAGGGCAAAGGTTGCACTTCTCCCAGTGGTACGTTCTGAGGACAAGGATACCCCATATGTTACCCCACAGGGTTCCCCCCAGCAGGTTATAACTATCCTAAATCAAGGCTCTCCCAGTAGTTTGCATTTGGATGATTCGGATTTGGACAGTTCCTCAGAATCCTCCGGACCACCCGAGATGGTTCCAGATGAGGGTACTTGCTCTTCCTTTCTGACAAAAAGTGTTAAAGTTGGAGCTAAATCAAGTGTTCCTTTGTTCCCTTTGCCACTTTCAAACAGATTTGCCCCTTTCACGTCTTGGGGGAACAGGTAGATCAAGAGCACCCTATGGAAGTTGAGGAGGTTAATAGGATGAAGGTGTCAGACCTGGAGTCCAGAGCTGAGGCCTTGCCAGCTCGCAAACCACATCTTCCTGAAATCCAAAAGCTAGTAACTAGATTGAGTGGTAAACCTGTTAAACCACCTCCCTGAGCCGCTTGTATTAAAAGTGGCCAGTTCGAATGTTAATAGTATTAAATCAACAAAGAAATGTTTGACTACTTTTGGTATTCTGCATTATTTAATGTTTGATGTGATATTCTTACAGGATATTAGACTGCATACCCTGGGGGAGATTGAGCAGGCCTCCAGAGACTGGGGATGGGGGGGGGACATCTTATTGGTCTCTGGGAGCAGAAACTTGTAGTGGAGTGGGGTTTTGTTCTTCAGCTACAGATATTCTATTACATAGGATGGTGGACATAAATCCTGGAAGAGCTTTTTTGCTCAATGTTGAACTTCGAGGTTTGTCTTGTAGACTTTTAAATGTTTATAATCCACAAAAAAACTTCTGAGAATAGAATTGCTAAAGAAAATTCAGCCCTATTTACAGCATATACCAGTAGGCAGATTTTTTTTGGGGGGGTTTAATATTAATTTCCTTCAAAAAATTCCCAGGGGAAGCAATACTGTGATAGGACTTTCCTTAAGCAGCTCCTCATTCAAGTGGGGTTACAAGACACACATGCTTGTGGGACGCAGGCACCTAGGCCAACGTTTTTTAAAGGAGCTCTTTCATCCCGTATTGGTTTTATCTTTATAGAACAATCTTTGCAAGTAGAATTTAGGAGTGTTGTACTGATCAAAACTTCTGACCATCTCCTTATTGGTATACATATTGAGTCCCCAACCCCCTCCGAAATGTGTAACTGGGAAGGGTTTATGGAGGCTAAATGCTTCCTTGTTAGAAGATAACTCTAGTCTCACAGATTTACACATTGTAGTACAAGATAAACTATCGACTGTTTTTTTGCATGATGATGTAGGTCAGTGGTGGTATGAATTTAAAGTTGTTTAACTGGGTTTTTTCAAAGGGTGGGTAGATCACGTGCTTGTACCCAAAGGGGTTAATATAAGGAACTTAGGTATGAGCTTGGTGTCTTGTTGACATGGCAAGTTAATGAAGGTATAAGTCTGAGTGAAGATACAACTTGGGTTAGGCAGGATATGGGAGATTATCAATATAATCGATTCCGCTCACTCCAGAAAGAACAAACATTTGGTACACAGGGCAAATCTGACCAGATAAGCCCTTTTTTAGCTAGTCAACATAGAAAAGAGAAAAGAGGTTTTATGTGCCTCTTCTCCTCAGCAGGGGTGGAACAATGGGATAATGAGGGTGTTATAAGGGTCTTAGTTGACCATGTGGAGACAACGTTTGGTTTCTCTATAACAGTTTCACACTATTCAGAGCAAATTTTACAAATGGCCACGCTACCACAGGTGTCAGCAGCCCAACATGATTCCTTGTTGGGACCCTTTACCTTTCTCAAATTGGAAATGGTGATACATTCCTTCCATACCACTGTGTCTCCCGGTTCTGATGGTCTACCTAATGAATTGTATAAAGTTTTGTGGGAGGTTATGCTGTCAGAATTGGTTCAGCTTTATTTTTTTATTTTAACAGACTACTATTTACCTATACAGATGTATGAAGGTTTGTTGGTATTTTTACATAAATCTGGAAGTCATGAAGATATAAATAACTGGAGGCCTTTGACCTTGTTGAATACTGATTTTAAAATATTGTCCAAATTATTAGGTAACAGATTGTTGAAAGTGATGGATGTGTTGATTTGTCCTATGCAATTTTGTGCAGTTCCAGGGAGACGTATCTCAGACGCTCTTTTACTTTTGAGAGAACTTATGGGGAATACCACTTCTGCAGATGCTTTACATGAGGACGGGGACTATTTAGTAAGCCTTGCTCAAGCTAATGCATTTGATGGGGTGTCCCACTTCTTTTTGTGGTCTTGTCTGGGAGCATATGGTATTCTGGTTGAATTTGTTCAATGGATACAATTATGTTATTCTTTGGCATATGTTGTTCCTTATGAAAATGGGTGGCAAGGTGCTCCACATAAGATTCTAAAAGGGGTGAGGCAAGGGTGCCTTTGAGCCCCTCATTATATGTCTTTGCTTTGGACCCTATGCTGCGAATTTTGTGCAGTTCCCCATTGATTTGTGGTGTGAATGGGTGTTTTCAGCAACAATGTAAAGTGATGGCTTATGCGGATGATTTGTGTTTGGTGTTGAAGGATGGCCTTTCTTTGCAGATTGCATGTAACCTTATACAGGAAATTGGGAAAATTTCTGGTGCCAGCTTAAACATGCAGAAAACAAAAGTTCTCAGGTTAGCTGGTTTTCCAAACATGCAAGAGTTAATGAGTGGATTTCCAGTGGCATTAGTGCCATGTCGCATTTTAGAAATTGTTTTGGGTGGTGAGGATATGGCACTCTATAATTGGGAACAGCCGTTAACAAAAGGTATGACTAAAGTAGCTATACTGAATAGATGGAAAGCATTAAAAAAAAGAGAGTCTTTTATCTTAAAAACTTTTTGGTACCAGTTTTTTTGTATATTAGTGCGATTTTTTTATTACCCAGATCGCTGGAAACAAAATTATTAGGGGTTTTCTTTGGGTGTTTCTGGGGTAGTAGGCTAAACCCCATCAAGATAAATATATTATATCAGAGTATTAAAGAAGGAGGGGTTGACATGCTGAATCCTGTTTTATTTTTTTTTTCCATTTTTTTATATAAAAATTGATTGCCACTTATGAGAAATAGCTCACAGATGTGGGGATATTGGGGATTACCACAGTTACAAGGAGTTTGGGGAGAATGAAAAGAGAACGCCTTGCTCCACAAAAATAAATGGTGCCCATGATTGTCAAAAAAATGGGAAGGGGTATTTCATAAGATAAAATTATGGGGAATTGGATATGATCAAGTTTTGACAAAAACAAGAAAAGTTTTATATATGGAAGTTTTAGACACTTGTTTAAAGGAAAGTCCATTTGCTGCCTTTACAGTGGTTCATCAAAACCAGATTTCAGATTATAATACAGATGTTAGAATTCCTGAACACATGTGGAATACTGCATGGTTGGGAATTCATGGTAGGGTTAATATTAAAGGTAATCAAAAACATAAAGCTTCACAAGAACGTTATTGCCCCAGAGAGGATTGTACTGTGAAAATAGAAACAATGGACCATTTATATTTCCAGTGTCCCTACGTTATTCGATTTTGGGATGTGTTAAAAAAATGATGGAAGGGTGGGTTGAGATCCCCCCGCAGCCAGAGCTTTTGTTTTCTGGTATTCATTTGAGGGAGAGACAGAAGGAAAGTTTAAGTATCTTAAGGACTGTGCATGTGCACCTGTTGTATTGGTTATGGATCAGTAGATGTCGTTTGGTACTTCAACAACAGTAAATTCCAGCCTTGAACCTTGTCCATATTTTGCCAACTGATCTTAGAACTTTGAAAAGGGTAGAACGTGAGTTATATGATGTGCAAAAATGGGATGATTTCTGGGGACATTATGATTATATTTAAGTTTTTATATTTTTCCACATTGCAGGTAAAGACTTTCTTAATATGTTGCAATATTGATTCCTTCTGTTTGTTGCTACTTATGTTTCTTGTGATCTGAATTACTAATTCTCTTGCCTTTTAGGCGGTGGTGGGAGGGTTTAAGTCTATGTTTAGTAATTTATCTCTTATGTTTCAAGCTTATGGAATATGAATGTCTGGATGGGATGTATGCTGTAATACTAATTTTATCTGTATTTTGTTATGATATGATATGTTATGTATATCCTTTGTTTTACCAGTTGTAATGAAATTAAAATTCCCCTACTCTTACAGTGGAGGGTGTCGGTATTAGATTTTTTTTTTCATTTGTATCTGGAAGTATAATAGACCATGTATGTTTTTTTGTTATGATTTGTATATTACATTCGTGTGAGTTAACACTATTATGTATGGATCTGATTTTCAAGTATTAATAAAAAAATTCCCCTACTATCTGTCTCATACAGTAGGGGGAGCCTAAGGTCATTCACGGAGAATGGCCACTGTGTCCTGCAACCTAGTGAGTGAGGAGGTGTGTGGGGAAGGGGAGCAGGTCTCCTCCCCAACCTGAGTAATTCTAGAGACCCAAGACCAGAACGAAGTGAATTACTTTCCAATTATGTCTGGAGAAAATGATTTAGCCAGAATAATGCACAATGAGGATTTACCGGTTGGCATGGAAGTTGGAGTGGAGGTGGATAGTGTGCAGGATGGTGAGAACTCAGTGCAGCTTAAACAAATTCCAGAGTTGGAGAGGAGCACGAAAAAGGAGACAGTTACAAGTATGGAATGACTGGAGGAAACGGGTGAGCCGAATAGTGAACTGGAGGAAGCAAAAATCCCTGGATGCATGGAGAATGTTTTCACAAAAGAATTTGCTTCTACAGAAAAAAACATGGGACAACAGGAACTGATACATGCAAAAGATAAGAGCAGTATAGCTGCAGAAGCACAGCGCAGTAGGATGCCGACACGGAAAGCTTTGGGGATGATGCATAGACGGAACACGTCGGGGCACGATTGTGCAAATGTACAAGGAGCACAAGACTAGGTAACTGGTGACACATTAAAAGGAGCTGGGTGGGTCCAATCTGAAGGAGGTACATGGTTACCGGACCTTGAAGACCTGAAAGTGGAACAGTACAAGGATGTACAGATCACGACAACAGGCAAAATAATATCCCCCAATTGGCGCACAGGTCCAGGGACGAGTGCTGGAAATCAACAAAACAGAGGTCAGCCTGAAAATTCAGGCTGAGAACAGGCTTGTGAGAACACAGCTCCCATGAGTATAATCACACAAGCAAATGACATATGTCACAAAGATAAAGCTAGTATAAGTAATAATGTTGGAAGGGAGGAGACCGGAACTAAACAGGGGACTATACCTAACAGAATATAGAATTTTACATTACAACCTGAAGGGGAGATTGAAGAGAATTTACCAGTGGGCCTAGGAGTGGGAAATTTGCAAGACCCATCCAAACAAAAGTTTTACAAACCCATGTTAAGGATGGCGGACCTCTTTAAACACAGTACCAGAGAACCAGCCCCTAGAAGGAATGCTATCCGCTTATTATATAAAGGCAGTTTGGTTACCCCACAACAGAGTTTATATTGGTTGAAAGCTGCTAAAAGACTCTTTAAAATTCAACGCATCAGAAGTATTTGCGTTAATACACACAGACAATTATAATTATGATGTTAGCTTTAAAACTGTGGAAGCCCTGGACAGATTCTGGGTGAAATATAATACTTTAAAAGATTCCTCTTTATAGTACCCCTTTCTTGCCATCCCCATTACCAAACCAGCAGTCAGGACAATAATGATTATATTTAAGAATGAAGGGGTGAACATTGCAGACATTCTGTACTGGTTAAAAAAGCGCTGTGAAGTACTGGAACACCCAATACCAGTAATAGATACAGAACAATTCTGGACAGGAGGATGGAAGGCGAAATGTAAATTGTTTATGGCAAACAGTGGGATTGTACATCTTCCAAGCTGTTTTTTTCTAGGGAAGGGTAGAGGCACACTGTTTTACCCAGGGCAACCAAAATCTTGTCATAAATGTGGTTAATGCTTACATTTAAGTAATGCTTGTGATACGCCAAGATGTACACATTGCCTGGACACAGGCCACTTCGCGGCCACTTGTAGCAACCAGTTTTGATGCAATTTATGTGAAGAAAGAGGCCACTCGTACATCAAATGTCCATGGGCCTCACACAATTCAGGAGAAGGATTGTCCCATGAGACCTTATTAACGCAGGCTCAAAAAAAAGGGTGTGCTCAAGCATCAGAAAGAAAAAATTACTTACCATAGTAATTTTGTTTCTTCCAAGTGATACTCAGGTATTCATAACTTTATGCAGTCAACCTTGTAAGTAGAACTGCCCAGAGAGAATTTGTAACTTATGCAAATGATGGAATCTTTTGCATGAGCCACTTTTCAAATGCTGCCTTATATTAACTGCCTTAGTTCTAATCCCTACGATTTCCTGGAAGCCTGGAAAGATAGGCCCACGGGGACTAATTGTAATCATAATAATAAAAATATTAATAATAATGTTAATAGAAAGAACTTCTTTAACACCCAAAGAAAAGGGTCTCCAGCTAGAGGGCATTATGTATAAAAGAATACCCTTGAATGTCTAAATCACCTGAAAAAGGGGAAGAGGGACAACAATAGTGAACACAATCACAACATGCGTGCCAGAAATGGCATTTATACCCCTGAGAGCACAGTATTCAGGAGTGCAGAGGCTAAAGGTTCCAGAAGGGAAGGAAAGTTATGAATACCTGAGTATCACTTGGAAGAAACAAGATTACTATGGTAAGTAATTTTTTCTTCTAACCCCAGTAATACTCAGGTATTTATAACTTTATGCAGACCACCAAGTAGTACCTTTGGAGGTGGACACAGACCCTTATTTTGGGTACAGACTTTGCAAGACTGCTGTGCTGAACCTGGCATCACCCTTGGACAGGATATCCAGACTGTAATGCTTTGTAAAGGTGTGTACTGTTTTCCAGGTAGCTGCTTTACAGATGTCCACAAGGGGAGCATCCCCAACAGCTGCTATGGCAGCAGCTGTGCCCCTTGTGGAATGGGCCATCAACCCTGTTGGGGCTCCTTTCCCACCTAGAGCAACAAAACTGGTTATGCTGTACTATCCAGTAAGAAATGGACCTTCTGATGCTGGATTACCCTTTCCCACATTCTCATCTTTTGATGTCCAGACCACGATGACTCTTTTCACCAGAACTGAAGTGTTCAGTGAAAAAGACAGGAGAGGTAATGACTTAATTCAAATGTAAATCAGAAGTAATTTTAAAGGGAAAACTCCCTTTTGTTCCCAGGACAATTTTGCCTCTGTGGAATAAAATGTAGTCCTGTTGATGCAGGGAGACCTGGGATCACTGATTCTTCTGACAGAAGTCATTACCACAAGAAAAAACAGTTTGTTTTCTTAAAATAGCCCTTTTTTTTTTTAGATAAATTGATGACATAGGCTCAAAAGGGAACCCATGAGCCTAACTATATACACATCTAGGCCACATGCTGGCACTGGTTCCCTGTGGGGGGGGGGTTGCAAATGGGACAGGCCTTTAAAGAACCCTTTGAAGATAGGGCCTGAGACCTGATAAACATTCTGTCCAGCTAAAGTGTAAGCCAGTGCTGTGGCCAGTTGCACCTTTAAGATACTTGACTGCAAGCACAGTAAGAGTAAATAGGTAAGATAGTCTAGCACAGCTGGAACACCAGCCTGTGCTGATATGTGCCAGGCCCTTAAAGCTCATTTTAAGGCTCTGAGGCCATTAAAACATTTTGTCCAACTAATATGCAAGTGGATGCTGCAACTAGCTGGACCTAAAGGGTGCTAGACTGCCAGTCCAATGAGTAAATAGGTAAGACAGCCAAACACAACTGGGACCCAGCATGCACTGGAACCAATTTGTTGGTTGAACACCAATAGCAAAAACCTTTTCCCATTCTGAAGCATATATTTTCTTAGTGGAAGGCTTCCTGTAACCACATAAAATGTCTAAGACATTTTAAGTGTAACCCTTCACCCCTGCCTTTTTGCCAAAATGACAGGTGGCATGCTGTTGAAGCTGACAGCAGTACCTGGTGGGGACCTGGGTTCGGGGAGGATGAGGTTACTTGGCACAGGGGGACCTAGGTTTGACTACTCTGCACAGGGGCACCCAAGTAAATCCAAACACAGGAAGCAATAACTGTAATGTCCAGAACCAGGAATGGGATTCTTCAGTGTGGCTTTTATTCACATACTAACTGAACAAACAAAGCATAGACGGACCCCCATGGGGCTACATTTCCTGGTAATGCAGATTAGATACTACAGAACACTTTATCACCATTTTCAGCCCTCAGGCTCTGAACCCACCAGGCACACAGCCCGGACTTGCACGCAGCTTTAGGTACATAGCCTGACTTGTACACACTTGGGTTTTCCCCACAGGCCAGGCTCCCCTGCTGGCCACTTGATCCACGGTCCATTGGAAGAATGAACCAATTATCCTGTCATGGCTCCCCACACCACTTAGAGTCGGTGACTCCTAGAGAGAATTTTTCCTTACTTTTTGTGGCTCCCCAAACCACTTAGAGTCTGCAACCCCTAGAGAGAATATTTCCTTACTTGTTGTGGCTCCCCACACCACTTAGAGTCTGTGACTCCTAGAGAGATTTTCCCTTTTGCAACCCCACGTCTGGGTACTTCCCCATCACTGGCCAAGTGCATGAGGTAAAGTATCAACCGCAGCAGAAATCCGTAGAGGTGAACCTGGTCACTAAAGATGGGGGGGGGTTCGCCCACCTCCAGCTCCCACAGCCCATACCCGGCCATTTCCCTGGGAAAACGGAACCATTTCTTTGCTGAACTTCTAAATGTAGATTAAAGGGTAGATGATCTGGTGCATCTCCTCTACATATTACTTGAATCACACAACACTCTAGCATTTGACACTACTTTACTTGTTTGGCCCATTTCTCTAGGCTTCCCAAAATGTAGTGCAATCCCTAGATTTTCACACATGTCCCGGGGTGAAGAAAACATTTTGCCCTCTTAGTCAGAGCAGACACTGACCCTTTAGTTGCAGGTGCCCCACAGGCGACTCACAAATCTTCCATCTTTCAAAATAAATGTCAAACTAAACAGGCAGCTTTTCTTCCACTTGGCAGAATTAAGGGGATTGCCCCAGGAATCTGCTAGGGATCTTTACATCCCCCCCCGGAGGGAGGGGGCACTGAGACCCGAACAGCGGTCTCCACCACTTGAGCACAACTTCACTCCTTCACTTACTGAAGACAAACTGGACACTGACTACTACTTACTGAAAACAAACTGGAACTGAACACTACCCTTTGAAAACTCCCAACGTTCTATCTAACTCCCTCTGCTGCAGATTCCAATGTGGCTTATGCAGCTGCGAAAGTTCTATTGGTGATGTCATCCCTCAGTCTCAGCTGAGACTGAGAACAGAGTGAGACAGTGTGAAACCCATTTAACTGGAGTTTCACAAGCTGCCTTCCCTGCCTACCACTAGGTCTTACTGGGATTCTAGTAACCCCGAGTAACAAGGGGGTTACATAAGAAAGATGCAATCCTGCATATTATACCCTAAGCACTCAAAAAACATGCCTCGAACCTGAGTGATCTAAGGTTTGGATACAGGAGCCTCCTGGTTGGAGGTTAGTAGGTTGTGCCTCTGAGGAAAAGATGTATTGGTTCGGACCCAGACATGGAGAGTAGCAGATAGAAACATGTCTGTCTGGCCCAGTTTGGTGCTATCAAGACCACTGATGCTGACTGGGACCTGAGCTTCAAAAAAATTGCTCTCTATGCCAGAGGGAAGGAAGAACAAACATGCAGGTGCTTACCTGATCAACTCAAAGCCAGAACATCCCAGTGGATTGTTCACAGATCTGGTTGTCTGTCATAGTACTGTAACAGGTGGTGGTTGTGGTGGGGTGCGAACAAGTCTACCTCTGGTTTGACCCACCTTCTGAAGATAACTTGCACCACCTGACTGTTTAAGGCTCACTCCTGATGGGTCTAGTTGATTTGAGTCAAGGTATCTGCCAAGGTAGTGTCCCTACCTGGCAGATTAATATCCTGCAGGGGCCCATGGAGCATGCTAGACTCCATATTTTCATAAGTCCTGTGCAGGGAGGGCTTACCTTGTCCCTCCCTACTCATTTGTGTAGTAAATTGTGGTGGTATTGTCTGTTCTGACCTGTACCACCTTGTAGTAGTTGTGTGAAAACCTTTAGTGTCAGTAACACTACTCTTAGCTCCAGCAGATTTATGTGCAGGAGTGACACTGGACATGACCATATGCCTTGGGTGGTGTGAACCCCCAGATGGAAGCCCCGCTTTAATAAAGATGCATTTGTTGTAACTTAACTGATGGGGGCTCTTGCTGGAAAAAAAAGGAAGAAGAAAAAGACCCTTCCCTTAGGTTGGTTCCTTCTTTCCACCATTGGAGGTCTGTAACAATGTCTTTATTACTAGAATTAGTTTAAAAGAGGGTCCTGTGCCATGAAGTGACATTGAAGGACCCTGCTCTGTAATCTGGATTCCAAGACTGTGCAAGTGGCAGGTGCCATGTGGCTAGTAGCTGAAGAAACTCTCTTGCAGTTTTTGTTTCATTCAGGCTGAATAAGCTTGCTATTAGTGGAATACTTCTTTCCCTGCGTAGAAGCAGGTATTTAGCACTCTTCCTATGAACTGTAATGCCTGAACAGGCCAAAGGTCAGGCTTTATTTAGATTTATCAAGAGCCCTAGAGACTCCAGGAGACCCTAGGTGAGTTGCAGACCCAATTGCTGGGGTGATTCTAGAACCACCAGCCAGTCATCTAGGGGAAAAAACTGTGATACTTTATCTTTGAAGGTGCTCCAACCACTGTGTACACTCCTAGAGAGTGACCTGATGAGAGTCTGAACCTGAAGTACTTTCTGTGATGCTCCCTTATGGGAATGTGGAAATAATTTAAGTCCATGATGCCAGAAACCCCTTTAGGTTTTTCCTGAGGTATGACATGCTTTGTCTTTTTGGTTTTCTTGGAGGGAACTGGAGAGACAGCTGGACCACTCACCCCCCCTTTTTTTTAAATGCCTGAATCACCTTTCTCAGGGGTGTGTACATAAGACACAGCAGTTTCACCCGTAGATTTGGAGGGTGTTGGCTGGTCAGGTCCTGAAGCGCCCTTATTCAATCTCTTTTGCAACCTTTCTAGTCCTTTTCCCATTGCTTTTGGTGGAAGGAATTTGAGCTCAGAGACAATGCCTGACTCACTACATCCAGGACCACTTGTCTGTGGTGCCTGAAATACCCTGCTGTGGGTATTGCTGATACTGAGGTGCAGCCCCAGCCTGACAGAAAATAAGGGGGCTTGATGTGGTGTATATATCCACCTTTTTCATGTAAGCCTTTATCTTTCTCCAAAGAGGAATTACCCTCAACTGGGAAATCTTATAACCTTGGTTTGGGTATCCTGAGTGAGGTTTGTGACTCGCAGCCAGGCAAACCTCCCCTGAACCACTGTACTTGCCATCCATGTGGCAGCAGCCACTTGAACTGTTCTTTGACTGCTCCCAAACCAAATTTAGCTGTTTCAGCTAGATCATCTGACATGGGAGTCTTGGCCTTGGCTGACATAGCAGGGGCCGACTACCATAGTGACTTTGGAATTAACATAGGCTTGAAGTGTATGCCTGCCTGATGACCAAGGAACCTGATAAATATCCCTTGTATGCCATGTTGTCAATTTTCCTGGGATCCTTGTTAGGAAGATAGGATGCAAGGGGTATCTTTGCCTTGTCACAGGCTGTCACTTTAACCACTCCTTGGTGGACAGGGTGTGGGAATAAAATTTCAGTTCCTTCCCTGTCCCGCTGATATTTCTTATACATCCTCCTATCCAGAGGAGGAACAGAGTTTGTTAAATCTTTAAAGTATCTTCCCTGAAGAATTTACTCACAGGAATGGGAAGCTTTTAGTGGTTTTCAGCCCAAACATTTCTCCCCAATGTGAAGAATGAGGAATAATCCTCAGATGTTCTGTGGGGAGAGCCAAACTCATGGTAAGAGAAATTATACAATGGCAAAAAATAATCATGTCTTCTGATTGGTCAGTTGGTCATCACAACAGGGATGTTTTCCTGGCATAACATCCCTGATGATTGTTTGTAGGATTTTTTGTTGGATCTTCTTTTAAGAAACAAAAACATTTTTACACACTAACAAAAACATTCTTTAAAATTATTTTTTTTGTTCTGTATAAAACAACAAGCCATTGTATAATAGGAATAATGCCCTCCAGTGTGAGTGTTATGCTGGGATAACATCCCTTCTTGGGTGTTGGACACCCTCGGTCAGTGGCCTCGGGCCCAACCACCCAAGGTGGGATGTTATCCCAGTATAACACCCACCCACCCTGTCAGGCATTATTCCCTTATTCTCAAATTGAATAGGTTCCCCTTCCACCATTTCATAAAAATTACATACTCTTCCTCTTAAAGATTAGGAAGACTGCTTTGCAAAGGTCTACTGCTGAGAGGCAGACAGTCCTTGTAAGCTTAAAAGTGTTTTCTTTAGCCGTCCCAGACATTTCTCCACATTTTTTCTCTGGGAAAGTTTTACAGATTTTACAATCAAAACAGGCCTGTGCAATTTCTGTAGGAGTTGGCAGGCTTTATAGCAGGCACAAAAGTCCACAGATGCTGTCCAGCAGGGGGCTCTGTGTGCTTAGTTTTGTTGATTTCTTTTGAGGGAACCAGGGAGTCAGCTGGTTCAGCAAGCCTCTTAGTAACTGCTTGTATACCCATCTCAGGGGTAGCAGTTACATTCATTCTTTTGGTTTCAGCCACAGTAACTTAGGGTGTCAACTGATCAGAGCTTGATGGACCCTTCGGTGATGATAGCATTTTCTTTTTTTTATTTATTTATTTTTAGCCTTATCCAGGCATTTCAGTAGTTTTTTTAGGACATGTAAGAAAAAAATTACTCACCTTAGTAATGTTGTTTCTTCTCATGGAGTTTTGCTATATTCTGACATATGCAGTGAGTACCAACCTTCGAACTGCCCCAGGGATGAAAGAGTTAACTTTCCATGCCAGGCATGGAATGCTGAGCTTCGGTTGAGACTCTGTCTGTTGTTCTTCAAACTCAAACTGTCAGATCTTTACGAGCTAAACTCACTGAGGTCCTGTGTGGAAGCTGTAAACCTACACTAGCCAACTGGCTACTAAACATAAAACACATTTTTGTAAAACAGAGGTTCTGAGAGGGGCAGGCAGGAAGGGAGGTCAGAATATAGCAAGTCTCCATGAGAAGAAACAACATTACTAAGGTGAATAATTTTTTCTTCAAACACCATGAAGTCTTGCTATATTCTGACATATGCAGACTACACAGCAGTACCCTCCATGGAGGAGGACAGAACCCATTTAGGAAATAGGCTCTGAGCACAGCTGTGCCAGGCCGAGCATCACTCCTAGCCTGGATGTCCAGGGAGTAATGCTTGGTAAAAGTGTGAACTGTTTTCCAGGTAGCTGCTTGACATACCTCTAGAATAGGGATGTCCCTGGCAGCAGCCAGGGAAGCAGCTGTACCTCTGGTAGAGTGAGCCCTCAGGCCTGAGGGAGGAACCACACCCAGTTTCTCATAGCAAAATTGGATACAAGAGACAATCCACCTGGCAATGGATCTCTTAGTGGCAGGTTTCCCTTTGCCAACCTCACCATAAGTAAGGAATAGTTGGAGGGAGTCAAACCTGTGACCCTTGGTATGCTCTATGTAGTAGCTAAGGGCTCTTTTGACATCCAAACTGTGCAGCCTCCTCTCGCCAGAGGAGGAATGGTCAGTGAAGTACACTGGAAGAGACATAGATTGATTAAGGTGGAAATCTGAAACCACCTTAGGCAAGAACTTCCTGTTAGTCCTGAGGACCACCTTATCCCTATGAAAGGAGATAAAATCAGGCTCCACTGACAAAGCTTGTAATTCACTTATCGCCTGGCAGAAGTGATGACTACCAGAAACACAGTCTTCAAGTCATACTTAAGCTCTGCTGAAGATAAAATCAAAAGGGGGTTGCATAAGCTGAGCAATGCAAATATTGAGGTCCCAGGCAGGGGCAGGATTCCTGAATGGAGGGTTGGTGTGAAGCAATCCCTTGAAACACTTGGAGAATACAGGGTGAGCTGAAAGAGAAGAGGGCTTACCTGCTGAGACAAAAGCAGACACAGCTGCCAGATGCACTTTCAGTGTAGCTGGTCTGAGCCCCAAGCTATTTAAGCGGACCATATAATCAAGGACTGTGGGCAGATCAGCAGATTTTGGGGAAATATGCTTCCCAGAGCACCATATGGAAAATCTTTTTCATTTTGAATTATAAGTAGCCCTGGTGGAAGGTTTTCTAGAAGCCTTCAGGATGTCCATTACATCTTGGGAGAGGTGTAAATTAGCAAACTCTAACTCTTCCAGAACCAGGCCTTGAGATTGAGAGATTTGAGGTTCGGGGACCAAACCTTCCCCTGAGCACAAGTTAACAGGTTGTAATTCCTGGAAAGGCACAGGGGAAGATTGACTGCTAAGGACAGTAGAAGTGGATACCAGGGCTGTCTGGCCCAGTCTGGAGCAATCAGGATCATTTTGCAGGGTTGAGATCTGATTTTGACTAGCACCTTGAACAGGAGAGGGAAGGGGGGAAGCATAGAGAAATTTCCTTCCCAATTGAGAACTAAGGCATCCAGGGGGACTGAACCCAATACTGGGGGCCTGCAGCAAAAAAGGGGAAGTTGGTGATTGTCTGGGGCTGCAAAAAGATCTATCTGCAGGGTGCCCCATCTGGAAAATATCACCTCTAAGACCAGGGGGTCCAGTCACCATTCGTGATGGCCCTGGGAAATCCTGCTGAGAGCATCTGTCAGGACATTGTCCTTGCCTGGGAGGTGAACTGCCGTGAGGGAGGTGTTCAGGGAGTAGGCCAGAGACCACAATTTCATTGCTTCGGTGCACAATGCCTTAGACCGAGTGCCTCCTTGCTTGTTGATGTACCACATTGTGGTGGTGTTGTCTGTTCTGACCTGTACAACTTTGTTCTGAACAGATTTGGAAAAAGCTTGTAGTGCTAGAAACACTGCTCTGAGTTCCAACATATTGATATAGAGCAGAGATTCCTGAGGGGACCACAACCCCTGGGTGGTGAGGTCGCCCATGTGAGCCCCCCCATCCCAAGAGGGAGGCATCTGCAGTAAGGATTAAAGAGTAAGACTGAGTGACAAAGGGAACCCCTTGTCTCAGATTGTTCTGATCCTGCCACCACTGTAGGGCCTGGATCAGGGTTCGAGTCACTGGGATCAATTTGGTCAGAGGGTCCTTCCTTTGAGACCAAAAGGCTCTGAAATGGAACTGAATGTCCCTCATCTGAAATCTTGCTCCCTGCACTACTGCTGTAGAAGCAGCCATCTGCCCCAGGAGCTGTAGAAAATGCCTTGCTGGTCGAGACACCTGCAGGGTGAATGAGGAGGCCAGAGAGACCAGTGTCCTTGCCCTGTCCAGGGGAAGGAAGGCTCTGGCCTTTACAGTGTCTAGCTCTGCACCTATGAAGGTGAGGAGCTGGACAGGCTCTAGAACTGACTTTGGAAGATTTAGAAGGAAACCCAAAAGTGAGCAGTTGCTGAGTTATCTGTAAGTGTAACTTGACTTGGTCTGGGACTGGCCTACTATGAGCCAGTTGTCCAGGTAAGGAAGATGGCAATCTTCTGCCTTCTTAGAAAAGCAACTACTACTGCCAGGCATTTTGTGAATATCCTTGGAGCAGAAGTGAGGCCAAAGGGCATTGCTCTAAACTGATAATGGCCTGAGGGCAGCTCAAACCTGAGGTACTTTTGATGGAAGCTTCTGACAAGAACATGGAAGTAGGCATCCTTGAGGTGCAGGAACACTAGCCAGTCCACTGGCCTTAGAGAGGGTAGAATAATTCCCAGAGTCACCATTTTGAATTTTGGTTTTAAAAGGTGCTTGTTTAAGTATCTGAGATCCAGGATGGGCCGCCATTCTCCTGTCTTTTTTGGGGTAAGGAAGTACCTGGAATACAACCCTTTGCCCTGGTGTAGGGGTGGAACCCTTTCCACAGCTCTGAGAGCTAGGAGGGAGAGACCTCTGCCTCTAAGGCAAGTGCCTCTGATGGATTTGCAGGTGGAAAGGATCTAGTTCTCATCTTTGGAAACTTTTTGAAGCTGAGAACCAGTCCCTGGCTTACTACTTCCAGGACCATTTCTCTGATGTCAGAGACTCCCAGTCCTGGACAAAGTAAGCCAGCCTGCCCCCTACAGGTAGCTGAGAATCGGCCCTGGCAACCCCATCAGGGTGCCTGTTTGGCAGGGGCTTTGGACTGAGGGGTGGAAGCAGGTCTGCTTGTACCCCGTCTGCCTCTCCCTCTAAAGAACCCCCTCTGGGCATAAGCAGAATAGGAGGCCTGGGCTTGGTAAAAAAGGCCTATGAAAAGGCCTGTCCCTGCCCCTGGGAAGCTGCCTTTGAGAAGTGGCCTGCCTTTCCTTGGCCTGTGCACTCCTATAGGTGGTCCTATACTCATCCATTTTCTTCATGTAATTCTCTGTTTGCTCGCTGAACAGAGAATTACCCACAACAGGAAAATCCATGCCCTTAGTCTGGGTATCCTGTGACAGGCTAGTACATCTGAGCCAAGCCATTCTTCGAAGTGCCACAGATGTAGCCATGACTCTAGAAGACACATCATTGGAGTCCACTGCAGCATGGAATTGCACCTTGGATGCCTCAATACCATCAGCAGCCACCTGCTCCAGCTCCTTGGCAAGCTGGCCAGGGATCTGTTTTACTAAAGCCATAACAGTGTCCCATCTGGATTCTTGATACCTAGCAGTATAGGTCATATAATTGGCCTGTCTGAGTCCCAAGGATGCTGCCATGTACTGTTTCTTTGCCATGGCATCAATCCTCCTGGAGTCCTTGTCCGGGGGTGTGAAGCCAAGGGAATGTTTGCCTTATCACAGGCTGCAGCCTGCACTACTCCAACATGGCTGCATCGTTGTGTAAGGAACTCTGTGTCAGAGCCTGACAATGTATACCTCTTGTCCATTCTCTTATCCACAGGAGGTATAATGTTAGAAGTATTCAAAATCTTAAATGTCTGTTTCCCAAAAGATTTGTGCAAGGGAATAGACAGCCTCCTAGACTCTGGGATATCCATCATTTCCACATAGTCAGGCTCCTCCTGGTCATCCACAGCTTCTTCCATAGGAAGCTGGAGGGTTTCAGCCACTTTTTTATAAAACACGAAATGGGAGGGGGACTCAGAAATCCTAGGAGGAGAAACCCCTGAAGGTCTGTCTGGGGAGATGTCCGGGTCAATGGGCACATCCAGACTTTCAAATCCACATTCACTTTCCTCATACTCCTCTTCCTCCTCCTCCGGTTCATAAAACTCCTCTAACTCGTACTCTTGAACCAGTGGAACCAGCCAAACCGAGCGCCTGCCTGATGGTGCCGGTTCGAGTCGGAACCGGGGAAAGCAACTGGACAATTTTTATCGCTTTGGCTATCTCTTCAGCGGTTGGGGAGGAAAGTTTTGGCCCCACACCAGATGATTTTTCTTTTCTAGTTCTTTTAGCTGGAACCAATTCCTCAGAATTGGCTCTCCTTTTGCCCAAAGAAGTCTCGCCCTGGTCAGAGGGTACTCCTTCTGGTTCGGTTTGAACCAAACTGGGCTGGCCATCCGGTTCACTGGACTTTTTGGCCTCCCTTTCCCTGAGCCTACCAGCTCTCTTTTCTAGGGTAGCTGCAGGGAAATTTCTGCAAATCTGGCAGTCTGCATTGAGGTGGTCAAACCCCAGACAATAAACACAGATGGGGTGGGGATCAGCCTTGGCAAAGGCTTCCCCACACACACTACAGTGTTGAAACCCAGTGGGTCCGGTTTTTCTTTTGGGTTTCTCAGACATAGTGCCAGTCCTAACCAAACTTACCCTTTTATGGCAATCCACCAGGCAAGACCCTCTTATCGGTTCCCAACCGTGTCACGGGTCGTGGAAAAAAACGTAATAAAATCAGTTTTTTTAGAACCGATAAGAACCGGTAACCACACTCTAAAAGCACAATTTAAGATTTTAAACAACTTGATCGGTTCAAGCCGAACCGATAAACCGTTTTCAAGTTCCACACAGAATAGAATAAAATAAAACCTATCTAGTACTCACAATACCACAGACAGAGACTGAACCGACAGGTTATGGTTTAAATTCGGTCAAAAACCGAGAAAAGCTGTACTTTAACCAACAAATTGAACCGAGCAGCAGGAGAAATCTCCGGAGCGACTGTTCAGTGAGGTGGAGTAAAGAATCTGACGGTTTGAGTTTGAAGAACAACAGACAGGGTCTCAACCGAGCTTGAGCTCAGCATTCCATGCCTGGCATGGAAAGTTAACTCTTTCATCTCCGGGGCAGTTTGAAGGTTGGGACTCACCGCATATGTCAGAATATAGCAAGACTTCATGGTGTTTGAATGCAGATTTCACTCTGCTTTTAAATGTTCATTTCCAGACAGGCAAAACGAGAATGTTTGACTTAACAAAATTTCAGCACACTGAATGCAAGGTTTGAAACTGAGATCACCAGTTTCTTTTTATAACATTTTCAATGTAAAGCCAATAACAGTTGCAACCGCTAAAAAAGAATATTTTAATCTAAGTTTATTTAGCAGTTGCGGTCAGTTCCAGAACCGTTGCAGGATCCGGGAACCGAGATAAAATTAACCGAGGCTATTGGTTTAGGAACCACTATTAGCAGTTCTTAAAACAAGCTAATTTAATAAAATTAAACATAACTAATACGTTTTTTAGTCAGAAAACTTCGATAAATATAAAATAAATCTTAGTTTACCCCCAGTTATACGGAAGCGGGAGAAACCGAGAAAACTTACAATTTAAACACTAAAACGATGGGGTTTACCTAAAAATACAAAAAGTAAAAGGCAGCAAATGAAATGTAAAGAATACTTATAATATTTTATAAGGTTTCTCATGTCAGAACAACAGATGATGAGGAGAGGATCACTGAGCATCTAGTCTTGATAGGCAGAGAGAGAAATCTAAGGAGTTAGAACTAAGGCAGTTAGTATAAGGCATCATTTGAAAAGTGGCTCATGCAAAAGAGTCCATCATTTGCATATGTTCCAAATTCTCTCTGGGCAGTTCTACTTGCAAGGCTGACTGCGTAAAGGTACAAATATCTGAGTATTACTGGGGTTAGAAAGAGAATGCAGGAAATTTTTAAAGAAAGAGAAAAAGAGAAAGAAGAAGAATGAGAGAAACAAACTGAAGATAGCATGGGAAATGAACAAGACAATCATAGGATGGAGAAGAACTAGACAACGATACAAACAACACCAAATGAAGGAATGGAGGGGTCAAATAAAGAAAACTCTCGGGAGCCCCCAGTAGAAGCAATGGTAACGAAACAAGAGGAGGAGACAGTTGAAGAACATTTAACCTTACAATGGAAGGAAGAAGTGAATAGTGAGACACAAAACCAAAAAACATTGTCCCCCTCCCCAACCGAAGTTACAGGAAGGGAAAGACTATAAAAGAGTGTCATATAGAAAAAGGACAAGGGAGAAAACATGTAGGCCTGCAGGACCTAAAGGGAAAGAATGGAGAGTATTAAAGGGAAAACAGAAAGCACAAACTAACAGGTACATGGCATTGCCAGTAGAAAAATCAATAGAGTATTCAGAGGAGGAGGGGACAGAATCTGATTCATCCTCAATAGCTTCATCAACAAGGGAAGCATCATCTGGACTAGAAGGTGGCAATCTGGAGAAAAA
Source organism: Neoceratodus forsteri (assembly GCA_016271365.2). Classification (NCBI taxonomy): domain Eukaryota; kingdom Metazoa; phylum Chordata; order Ceratodontiformes; family Ceratodontidae; genus Neoceratodus; species Neoceratodus forsteri. The sequence continues at coordinate 1,365,103,959 of CM028132.1, forward strand.
GAAATGGTCCACGAGCTCTAAACAATAAAAAGTAAAGCAGGATATACATTTTACTGCGGATGGCTCCTTTCCGAATCCTTTTTTTTAATTATTTATTTATTTAGAGTCTAGGATTACAAGTACCTTTGAGCCAAGGCTCTTTTACAAAGGTTCCACGTCAATTGAGGTACAATACAAACATTACATAGAGTTGGGAATCCTCACAATAAATGTTAATAGTATAAAGAATGGGGTCAGAAGGTCAGCAATTTGATGGAATTAATGAGGCAAAAAGCTGGTATAATATTGTTACAGGACACTAGAATCAAAATATTTCAGGAAATTGCATTGAGCAACAAAATTTGGACCCAAGAGGTAACTTTCTGATCATAAGGGCAGGAAATGTGTGACTGGGTGGGAACTTTATTCTCTAATACATAGAAACATTGAAACATAGAAGTTGATGGCAGATAAGGACCACAAGGCCCATCCAGTCTGCCCATAACCTTAATAATCTAACTTTAAAAGTAACAAGACTAGTTGACCTGTAGCCAGGGAGGACTCTTATATTAGACGTAACCTATGGTACTATTAGAATGAGAATCATCAATAGATACACACCACAGTCCAAGGCATTATGGGTAGATTTTTTTAAAAGAATCCAGCCTTTTTATGTACTGCTAGACAGATAATTTGAGGAGGAGACTTTAATTGCAGCTTGCATCAAACAGCTAGGAACCTTCAAACAGTTTAAATGTTTTGTGACTCAAACACTTTAAAAGAAATAGTAACTTCAGCACAACTGAAAGATGTGTATAGGTCAGTCCATCCAACTGGGGGATTCACCTATCACAGAGGTCTCTTACAGACTAGAATTGACTTCTTCTTTGCATCCAGAACAGTGGATATACAAAAATCAGAAGTAAGGGATTTGGCCTTCTCAGACCATTTAGCAGTAGTACTGGACTGTCAATGGGAAAAATGGGTTGGGTTGGGGCAAAAACCCATGGAAATTAAATGTGTCCCTTCTGGAACAAGAAACGTGGATAAAAAAAGTGTAAGGTTATGGGAAGCAACACTATCGGTACAATGTATGCATGATTCATTAACTGAATGGTAAGGAAACAAAGAAAGAGTTTAAAATATTTTTCAAAAAGAGGCAGGAAATGAAGCTCGAGACTCATATCTGCATTATTTAAATCTGCGAAAAGAACTACATAGACTAATATCCCTGATGCAAGTAACCAAAAATGATTATAGTCGACAGATAAAAAAATAAAAAGAGAAATGTATAAACATCAGTATAATAGAGCAAAGAGCTTGCAGCAAGAGCAGAGGTTTGGAACAGAGAGTAAGAAGCAGACGTTTGACCCATATAAAGATAATAGGAAAAGGGCTGAAAATAAAAGGATTTGGGAGCTAGAAGATGAACAGGGCAGGATATGTAAAGTTAGAACAGAAATTATATAGATAGTAGATAAATATGTGGCAGAGACCTTTAGCTCAGCACCTGAAATACGGAACCAAGTACAATATATAAATAAATTAGAAGAAGAATGCCTCACGAAAGTACAAGAACAAAACTTGGTAACTGTAATGAAGGAGGAAGAAGTAAGAAACATGATAAAGACATTAAAGAATAGCAAGGTATCAGGACCAGATGGGTTACCATCGGAATTTTATAAAATTTTTGCAGAGAGCAGAGTTCCTGAGCTAACAAAAGTATATAATGAAATATTACAAAACAAAGAAGTACCTAAGGAATGGCAGAAGCAGAATTGATCCTCCTGTTCAAGAAAGGGGAGAAAACAAAGCTAAAGAATTGGAGGCCAATTTGCCTATTAAGCACCGACCTTAAAATCTTAAGCAAATTTTGGCAAGTTGGCTGGCAAATTGTGCTGATTACCTAATTAGTGAAGTACAAGTGTGTTCTGTACCTCAGAGAGGCATTCAGGAGAACTTAATAAAACTCAGGAAGATGTTTCAAAGAAGTCAAAAAGGAATTGAAAAGGGATATAGATTAAGCATTGACCAACAGAAAGCCTTTGATTCCCTTTCACAAGAATACTTGTTCTTAGTCTTGCAAAGATATGGTATTCCATGAGTATTTGTGGAATGGATAAAGGCCTTATATAAGGTAGCAATGGTTACCCCAAGAGTGAATTGGTGGAGGGGAGAAACCAGTCAGGCAAAGAGGGGTGTCAGGCAAGGGTGTCCGATGAGCCCACTGTTATATGTATTTGGGATAGACCCATTGCTACGTTCATTAATAAATGACATTAACGTAATGGGAATACAGCTAACACCAACAGCACCCCCCTCCCCCACAAGTAATGGCTTATGAGGATGATGTGGTGATAATGGTACAAGAATCTACAGAAGAGAGTGTGATCACGAATCAACTAAAGGAATATTCTTTATCTTCAGGATCATGTCTCAACATGGAAAAAAGTATTGGTTACCGGTTAGGTAATAAAGCACACCAAAAAGTGACCTTTGCAGCAATATAGAAATCGACAGAACCAATTATGATATTGGGAATAAAGTTTGGTGATGGACATTTAGCTGCTCTAAATTGGACGGAGAAAATACAGAAAGCATTGACATTGTCAAAACAGAAAAGAGTGTTTTTGATAAAAAAATTATTGGTTCCGGTTTTTCTATATATTAGCTACATCCCCTTCCCCAAAAGCAGCTAGTAACAAGACTCTATAGTTTATTTTTCAGGGTATTGTGGGGGAGTTGATTAAACCCAGTGAAAATGAACATAACTTACAGAAGTATACAGGGAAGAGGATTAAAAATGATACATCTAATTGCTTTTTATTACAGTATATTTTTGTTCTATAATGTAATTAACCCTCTAAAGATCCCCGATAAAACTTGGAAGGTAATTTTGGCAGAATGGGCAAAGCCATGTATAGCCGCCTGGGAACAAGGGAAAAGCAGATTATTGGGAAGGACACAAGTTATACCAGATGATGTAAAAGGAATTTTTCAACAATTAATCACGTGGAAAGTACAGTATAATGCATTAGGATATCAAAGCAAACAAAGTATTTATGAAGAAATTCTACAGGCGCAGTGCTCAGAAGATATAGTATTGCCTTATTGTAGGCAAAATCAGAGTAAAGAAATGTTTAGACAACTGTCAAATGAAAGGGTCCCAATATTTACATGGGATGTCCTATGGCTAACAACACATGAAAAGTTGAACGTCAAGAGCAACAATAAGCACAAATCAATACAGAAATGATACTGTTTAAGAACAAGTTGCCAACAAATATTGGAAACACAAGAATATTTATTCTTGAATGTGATTATGTGCGAAAAGTTTGGGACACAGTTGCTGAAAAATGGGAACTGCAGCAATTTCAATCAATAACCTATATGAAATTGATATATGCAGAACAGTCTACTAAATGGCAACAGTTTACTAAAGAAACGTTACAAGTGGTATTTCAATTCTAAAGCATTACATATGGCAGGCACATTGTAAATGGGTCCTGCAACAAAGTTATATACCACATGAAGTTGTGCTGAAAGATGTAGGTATCTCGATTCAGCAAGTGTACGAAGCAGATGCAAAAAAGTTTCTAAAGCACAACTTCAGGTCTTATGGAAATTATGTAAACCTATGTTTCAGCAGGTGACAGAGTAAAAGGATAAGGAAATGGAACAGAAGTGAAATGAAGAGACAAGTCTGGAACTGACAAAGAAATTATTACCCTTTTCCCCCCAACAAAATTCCCCTACTGGTCTGTAGGGGGAACCACTGAATGAGAGCTATGGCCACTTTGAATGGAGCTCTTATTGAGAAGGACATCCTGGAGGAAGGGGAGCAGACCCTTCTTTTCAACCAGCACACTGTTGATTCTACTAAGACTGCAGCAATTCCCTTAGATGTGAGAGAAAACGGAGATAATGAGAATTTTTTTGTCAACAGAGGATTTAAGCACAACCGGAGTGGACGGCAAGATTATCCCTGATGTTAATTTAAATGCTGGTTCTATGCTAGTTGAGACATTACGCTTACAAATAGATGAAGAGAATGCTAGACACATTCAGGAGAAGGAGAGATTAGTAGAATGACTTGCCTTGTTACAGATGGAAACATCGTCTGTCAAAACTCCTGGTTTGCTTGTCAAAGGGCCTAGCAGTAAGAGTGATGCGGCATCATCAAAGGCAACCGCGAGGCTGGGTGAGTCAAATACATTACCCTTGTCTAATGTTTTACCTGGTAGAATTTGTGCAAAGCTGCAAAAGGCTGGCAGTACTGGAGCTGAGGTAGGCTCGTGCCAAAAGCCGTTAGAAATGACTTTTAAATCTGTAGCAGCGAAACAACCGAGAGAAGTTTTAAAGTTTGAAATCTGTGTTTCAGGAAACATTGTAATCACGGGGAATGGAATAGGACTAAGCACTCTGATAGACTATGAACAGCTATTACCATCGACTAAATTGTCTAAATTGACAGGATTTGTATTTTGGAGTACCCTGCCGGCGCAGTGTCCCGAAAGGGAAGGGGTTCCAGGAGCAAATTTAATTTACCAGACATCTTCACAAAATCAAGAAGGTGCAACTGTGTTCACCTTCTCAAAATGAGATTCAGTTTCTAAGACTGGGGCCAAAAAAGACTGTAAGGATAAATGTATGGCCTTGACTTTGCCCAATAGACATCTAAGTAATGAAGCCGCACCTGCAGAGGCCATGGGGCCCATTTGAGCACATAGTAAGCCTGCAGTAGTGCCATCTGCTATGGAGGCAATAAAAGAGGCTTTTGGGTTACAGAAACCTATGCTGACTCCTTGCAAGCCTTGATGTCCACAAAAAGCACTCAGTGAGGCAGGGTGGATGCAGAATGCCCAGGGCACATGGCTCCCCAACCCAGATTGGGATCCTCTGCTCAGTTTCCCTCAGAATATGCCAGAATGGCAACCGGCTATTCAGCATCAAACTATGGATCCCCTCACTACAGTACACACCTGTAGTACCGAACCCATGGGGCTCCCGGAGATTACTGAGAAACCTGGGGGGTGTACTACCAGGCCCTGACATGGATCCTAAGGCCCAGAAGTGTCCTGTTCCTGCTGAGGACATACTGCAACTTATGCTTGTGGGAGATACACCTCAAGGCCCCTCTGAACAACAGAAACCCTTGTTATCGGACTTATTTTTAAAAATCAGGAAAGAAGCTGCCATTTGGAGGAATGCCATGAGGATCCGATATAAAGGAGGGCTTGAGGTTCGACCAGATAGATATCATGTGTGCAAACTACTATTGAAGGACTCTCTACACTTCTCTCTGAGAGAAGTTTTCACTTTTATTAACATTTCTGGGAAGGGTAATTTCGATATAAGTTTTCTTTCTGCTTATGCTTTGGATTTATTTTGGGAAAGACATAACCAAGTTAAGTTTTCCCCCCACATGGACCCCCTTTTTGGTAATCCCTTTAACCAAACCTTTAATCAAATATGTTACAATCCTGTTTCGTAATGAGGGGATCCAAGTGGAGGACATAACTTATTGGTTATCCCAGAAAAGTGATGTTTTGATCCCACCTGAAGCAATTCTAGATACGGAAATATTTTGGACAGGGGGGTGGTGCTATAAGGTGAAACTGAGGCAAACGGAATCTGGAATAGATCATATCCCTAATTCCTTCATGTTGGGATGAAATAGGGGTGTCTGTTTTTATGCTGGGCAGTCGAGGGCATGTTACAAGTGCGGGTCTCGAACCCACCTTTCTGGTTCCTGCGATAAGCGTCGGTGTGATAACTACGGGGAAATTGGCCACATTGCATTTCAATGTGCAAACCACGCCAAGTGTGATCTTTGTGAGGATACAGGCCATGTTTTTGTAGAATGTTCTTGGGCAGCCAAAAATAAAGCTAACTGCATGAGTCCAGATTTGCTTATACAACAGGCTCAGGACTCTTGTACCCCTCAGGACACTAGACCAACCAATCCCATTCCTCCGACTACTGCTCCCGCTGAGTGGCCCCCCTCCTCCCATTCTTGCATTGTAAGACTTTCCGGAACTGAATGAACAACCTCTTCACATCATGCAGGAATATTCCTGTCTGTCTAATGCAAAACTGAATACACACAAAAGTAAAGGCCTTTTCATCGGTTCAGATTACCCTGACCCTGTAATCATTGAGGAAATATAGATCTTCTCAGAACCTATTAAGCTTTTAGGCATTTATTTTGGACCCCAAAACATACCATCCTTTAATTGGGAAACCACCCTAGATAAAGTGGACCTTAGTTCAAAGGTGGAAACTCTGGAAAATGGCGAGCTTCAGCACATACAAATCATTAAGCAGTTTCTTATCCCCATGATCCTTTATATGGCTATGATATTCCCTCCCCAGGTCCATTTGGAAACTAAACTGTACAGTCTTTTTTTCCAAATGCTTTGGGGAAGTACACTCAACCCCATTAAAAGACAATGTACGTGCTTAAAAAAGGAAAAAGGAGGCTTGGGTATGATCGACCCTGTGGTATTCTTCCACACTTTATTTTTTTTCACAGACCGTAAAATACGGCCTGGTACCCACTTATACTGTATGATGCATCATCACTGGGTACATTTAAATCTTTCCAGATATTTTACAGCATGGCAAATTACTCCACCTAAAGTGACTAGTCATTTACATATACCACAGTTTTTCAAACCTGCTGCTCAGAAATTGTATAAATGGGGTTTATCTAAACAACAAATTATGAAGAGTACAGGGCCGCAGTTGTATCAAGCAGTTCTGTCTTTACTATATCCTGCAGAGTCAAGTTTTAAAAATGTTCCTACTTCTTAAATACCAGGAGTACTGTCACAACTAACCAACACTAGAATCCCTCCTCAAATGTGGGAATTCCTCTGGCTGATAGTATATGGGAGGATTAATGTTAGAGGTAATGCTAAGCATAAAGCTAAGGAAGAAAGGAATTGCCCCTATGATGCATGTATCAATCAAGAAGAAACCATGGACCATTTTTTGTTCCACTGTTCCTATGCCAAATCTCTCTGGAAATTCCTACCCAAAAAGTGGAAAATGGGGTGGTTACAACAGTTGCAGTACAATAATTTAGTGTTAGGATGCTTTTCTAACATGGGGAAGTCCTATCATAAAGATACATTGGTTGTTTTCTGTTGTTGCTTAAAATTTTATTTATGGCAGGCTACATGCCAGTGGGTACTCTATCAGAGGTTTATGCCTTTTGAGACTGTAGGAAAACGTAAACAGCTAGCAATGGAGGAAGTGTATGCAGTGATGTCATGCCCATAGGGCCCGAGGGGGCATGTGCCCCCCCAATATTGTCGGAAAGGCTATTAAAACAAAATGTATTTAGTATTTTATTTTTTTACTGTCCCACTGGACGAAAAAAAAATGGTGTATTTTCAATGTCTTTTTGGTGGGGGCTGGGGGGGGGTTCCGAATCGATTGTTGTAAGTGTGTGGGAAGACTGAGAACCACCATTTTAAAAAAAAGGTACTTGCTTCCATTGGGCTGGCGACTGGCTTCAGGGCTGAGCTGATGATCGCCTGTGAAAACAAAGAGAGAGAGACAGATGGCAACAGATAGTTGATTGGTGCGGGTGGTAACTGCCAGCCAGCAGCCAGTCACAGCTGAGGTGCAAAGAAATAGTTTACGCCGCAAATTGGTTCTCGTTCGTCGCCATTCAGTTGAGCACCCCACCATTCTCTGACCTGACAGTCGGGCATTCTGTTTGAGTTGAGGCAAGTGAGAGAGCGGAGAGCGCGGTCGATCGGTGTGTTTCTCCAGAGCAGACCACAAGAAGACTGAAGTTCCTGGCTGCTCCCTAGTTTAAGAAAGGTCAGTACCTCACTCAGGGGATGGAATCGAGGCTAGGAAGCAGTTTTTTTGATACCCAGCATTGCCACACTGTGCCAACCCATCCCCAGGCCCATCTCCCAGTATCGGAGCAGACTAGGTACTGTACTGATCTACTCAACCAGGCCAAACGTAGCCCGCCGTAGCACTCACCTAAGTTCAGGCTCTGCCACTCACTCACACACCCCGCTTTGCTTAGTTAGTTCCAATCTTTCCTCAGTTTCCTGATTTATTATCCTATTTGAAAGGAGATTATATTGACTGTCAGTATAACCTCCTTTCAAATAGAATAATAAAATCATTGACTGTATCGCTCGCTCGCTATTACAGCACACCTCTCTCCTGTCGATGAGTCCGACCGAGTGGGGGTGCAGACTACAGGCAGGAATTACACAGCTTCACCTTCTGAGCAGTAGTAACCTGTCCTGAGTGAACCGGGTGAGAGAGAGAAAGAAAGAGGAAGTGGGACAAGGTTGAGGTGGCAGTATGGTGGTAGCTCCAGACAGACCTTATAGTAGGCTTCACTAAACCACAGAAATCTTTTCCCTTGAGTTTTCTCCACATAGAAAGAGATGCTGTAATGTAGTAGTAGCACCTTACTGTTGCTTATGTGCCATGTTGCTGCTGTTCTTTTTATGTTGGCTCGTGCTTGTGCAGCCAACATATTGTGGTAGTAGCAGATTAGGAGGCATGGTCACTGTTGGGCGAATGCAGGGCACGCATCAGACGGTGCGTCCCTCATTCCCCAATCAGGCAGCAGGAGGCACTGACCTCATGCATGCCTAATGTGGCCATCACAACAAAGAAAAGGTCCGCTGCAATGAGAGCGAAGCTCTCCTGCAGCGTGACCATTACATGCCTCCCTCGGTGCAGGCAACATGGCAGCACTGACTGCTGCCGCTGATGCCTGTCACAAAGCCGATGGGGGAGCCCACTCCCCATTGGCATAATGTCCCCCCCCCTTTTGCTGATTGCCAAGGGGGGTGCTCAATCCCCGACGGCATCATGCACTCTCCCCCCACATTTGTTATATGCCGACGGGGGTACCCAATCTTCTGTTGGCTAAAGCACCCCCCACCCACAATCACTGAGGTGGCATGCTGGGAGCCCACCCCAGCGTGTCAAATCCCACCTGAAAAATGTAAACCGTTCCACAAAGTCTTTTTTTTAAACCCTGTAAACCAAAAACGGTCCCACGGCGATCTCCCTGCCCCCCCACAACCCACACACCACCCACTGCGCACCCTGTCTCCCCACACCCCCTCATCTCATACTTACCTCCGGAGTCAGGCGCAACGATCTTCGGTGGACCGCTAACACGTCTGCACTCTTCAAAGCCGACCACGAACTGAGGAAATGCCAGTAAGCTGTATAATGGAATGAATAGGGTTTTTTCAACTTTGATGCATATCTCGGGCATTTTTTGGAATTTTGACACCAAATTTTCAACATGGGGTTTTTAGGACCCTTCCTCATGAATTCTGTCACTGTCATGGCATTATTTGGCCCTGAAAGGGTGATTTTGTGGTCACTGCACGGAATCACCTTTTGGGCCTGATTAACAAAATGATAGTGTCACTGTTCATGAGGTGGGCTCTCAAAAAGCCTATGTTGCAAATTTGGTGGCAAAATCCAAACAAAAGACTGTTTTATGAGTGTGCATTGCGCAGCTGCTACGCACGCTGTAACTTCTTGAATTTGCAATATTTTCATACCAGATTTTTAACATTGGCATTTTTCCACACCTCCTTGTGAACAGTACAGCTGTTATTTTTCACATCCTGGCCGAAATGTGTTTTCGCACTTCTGGCATAGAATAGTGCGGTTGCTCTGGGAAATCAATTTTCGGGACACATTATGAAAATGACAGTGACACTGTTCATGAGCAGACGTCCTAAAATGCCTGTGTCAAAAATTTGGTGACGATATTCCATAAAATGACTGTGTTACAAGTATGCGTTGCGCAATTTGCACACACGCTCGTAAGTTTGCCAATTTATAATATTTTCACTCCAGATTTTCAACACTGCCATTGTTCTGCACCTCCTTATGAACAGTATAGCTGTCATTTTTCACATCCTGGCCGAAATGTATTTTCGCAGTTCCGGTGCAGAATAGCGTGGTTGCTGTGGGAAATCCATGTTCGAGACACATTATGAAAATGACAGTGACACTGTTCATTAGCAGAGGTCCTAAAATGCATATGTTGAAAATTTGGTGACGAAAGTCTATAAAATGAGTGTTTTCCGAGTGTGCATTGCGCAGTTTGCATGCATGCTCGTAAACACCCCTTTGCCTGTCGCTCTCTACAGGATGTCGGTGGGGTTGGCATCACTTCAACACTTCACTGCCCTTCCTATTATGCATCTCTACCTCTGCCACTACTGAAGCCAATGCCAGCGAGATGACATTCGGCATTGACCAATGCTTGTTTATCTCTAGAGCTTACAATATTTTCAACAAACTGCTTTCCCAGGTGCCACTTTCAACTGAAGTTTTATGTTCCAAAAAGAGAGAGAGAGGTTTAGAGACCTTGAAGATGTAACACAGACAACTAATACTAAAGTTGAGCACTGACTGTAGCATCTGTTAATTCATAGTAGTTTACTGCACTATACATACTGTTGGCTTTTTGCAATGCTAACTATTGTGTGTCACTGCAACACTCATTTTTCTTCCTGGGATTTTGAGAAAGATGCCTATTGTAGGTTACATATATTGTAGTGCATCACTGAAGTGACAGCAGTCTAGGCTCCAGAAATGTAACCCTCAATAATGCACTTGCAGCCAAGCTTTTAATGCATTTATGAAGGCTTTATGTGCTTATACTGAAACCTTTATAATTTGCTGACCATTCTATGTAACATGTCTTGTCTGTTTGTACATTGATGACGTGGAACCTTTGTAAAAGAGCCATTGGCTCAAAGGTAATAATTCCTAGAACAATAAACTAAACTAAACTTATTACAATAGTTCTTCGACACCGCTTTCTTGAGCAGTGTAAGCCGATGAGCTGTTGGTTAAGGCGCTCTCCTTTCTCACTGGCTGCATTTTTTTTCAGCTGTGTGTTGTGTGTATAACAGACGTAAGTTTGTGTTGTGCCAGAGGGATGGTGCTGAGAGAGTTATCAAGTGCCCATGCTGTTGTCTTTCGTAATTTCAGTGCTTATCTATCCCAGGGCACTCTGCTTCCATTTTCTGTAAGGTTTACATGTCCTCAAGCTCAAATGAGTCAAACACATGAAAGCAGAACATGCATATTTTACCTTCCCAGATCACGAGGCATGAGTTGAGAACTGGTATGCTGTGTTACAAACATGGGCATCATAAGGGGGCTGTAATGGCAGATCTGGCATTCATCCCTCTTCTCAAGCCTAATAAGAAAGAATAAGACTCTGCCCACCCTCGTCTGTCAAAAATGAAAGCAAATTGTGTAACATTCCATGAGGAATGTGAACTTGTTCGGAGAAATTGTACCAAGAAATTTAGTGATATTATAAAATACAGTATATATTTAATATCCAGTCAGCATATTTTTAAGTGCTGCAAATATCTGTGAGTTGTATTTTTCAAACTTTTCACATAGAAGCCAGAATGTCTGAAATGCTTGGTTTGTGTTTGATCATTCCTCTAACCTATATCAGTATTGTGGCATTTAGCTTGTTGGGGAACAGCTTTCTGGCCTGCTAAAAGTCACCAAAATGCACCATTTGACTTCAGTTTTCCAAAATTTTCCCAGGGGACCATGCCCCCAGACCCCCCAGAGAGGTTGGGATTTTGTGCCCCTCAAAAATTTCTGACTGCATGACACCCTTGAGTGTATACCTCAGATTCAGAGGTTCACATGACTCAGAAGGTTCTGAGTTGGTGGAAGGGGTTCCCTATGTTCATAAAATACAAATGACCTTCATATTTAGCACCATAGAAAGTGCTGTTAATGTTTTTCACACAACTGTGATGGGATATTCATGTAAGTCATGTCAACTTGATATATTTTGTTGTATTTCAGTTCTTTGTGTGAACTAACACGGAGGGTATTTTTTCAGCAAACTTTAGTTCTATTGGTTAGGACTTAGGTTTGTGTGATTTGGACTTCCCCTATACCAACTGGGGGGTCAATTCTCCCTGTTGTTTTTTTCCTTCTATTTGCTGCTTTAATTTGGGTTTTAAACTTTAGACATGTTACTAAGATCCTGTATGAATGTACTACTCATCCCTTTCCTTTAGGGTTTATAAATTGTTCCCTTTTCCCTATGTATGACCTAATGTTTGGGTATCTCATCTAATTTCATCCCTTTCTCCTCTCTTTTTCATGATTTGTATATTGGTTCGTATGACTCAATATTGTTTGTTATTATTCATTTTGGGGAAAAAAATGTTTCCTGCTCTAAATGGGTGGGGGGGGGTCTTCCTTCTAAGTATTTTGATTTAATTAAGGTTACTAAATGATTCAGAGAAGTCTGTTAGAACAGTATGAAAGTAATACTTTTTTGATTTTGGTCTGACTTGTATATATTTCTGTGTGACTTTACACTGTTTTGGATTAATTTGGATTTCTTTTACCTCAGGTTTTGAATATGGTTTTGTGTGATTTAACACAGTTTATATTTATTTGTTTGATGTTATTATAATAAAACTCTTTTCGAGAAGTGCCATGGGATCTTTAACTTCCACCTGAACAACTACCAGAACAGGCAGATGGGACCTCAGTTTAACGCCTCATCCGAAAGACAGCACCTCAGGAGTGCAGCACCCCCATCATGCTGCACTACAGTGTAAGTATTTGGATATTAACCCAAGTGCCTGGTGTGGGGATAGAACCTGTAGCCATCTGATCTCATGACCTCAAAGGTGAGTGTACAACCTGCTGAGCCACTAATACTGGCAAATGTATTGAACCACACCCTGGGAATCTCTAGCAATTCCTCATCAGCAGAGCAGAGTGGATGGAGGGGACAGTAAGAGCAAAGGAAATCTTGCAAGTAATGGGGTCCCTGTCCATGTAGGGCTTTATAGGTCAGTAACCCAACCTTGAAGGTGATTGTAAAGACCAAGCCTTGTATATCAGACCACAATTTTTTTTTTTTAAAGTCTGTTGCAACAGCTCTTTATTTTTACCTTTACTCCTTCTGTTTATTTCTTTCTACATATAGGGTGGCCACCTATGTGTTTTTTTTTCTTCTCAGTCTTCTATTTCTTAAAAGCTGGTTCTGATATATTGGGTTTAACCCCCTCGAGGTTATTCAAATTAGTAGTGGTTTAAATGAGAGTATAATAAGACAGTATAAACTCTCTCCGTGTTTCTCTTCTGAAATCCTAGTCAGTGTGCATTAAAAGACCCACTCTTGTTATGATTTATGTCTAAGGGTTTGTTTACCCACGTAAAAGATAACGTGAAGTTAAGTTGAACCCCCCCCCCTTGCTTCTCGTTATACCCTTTCAGCAGGTCCCTGTGTTTAAATTAAAAATATAATATATGATTAAGAATTTAGGTTAATAACTGCACGTTTCTGCAGCTTAAAAAAGACACAGATTACGGAGCATTGATCCGGCAGTAACAGTACTTGTTGTAACCATCAAGTACAAGAAAAGCTAAGAAATAAATGAAGCCACCGCCCGAGACTGCATTTCAAATCAGCTAACGCACCTCGGTGTTGCGGCTTCATCTCGTGAGGCTGGGTGCAAGAAAGTCTCACAACGTTGTGCATTATTACACAGTCTGCAAGTATCACGGCTATTGTGGCTTATGCATAATAATATGGCAAATGATACGCTTAATAGTTTGGCGTAAGAGGTATTCCTTTTATTTTTTTTATATGCATGTAGGAGAACCTGAAAGCGTACCCAATAAACAGTCCTTCAGTCTCACAGAATTCTTTGGTGCACCTCACCTGTAGCTCGTCTCTAAGACCCAGCCAGCCTCTCCCAAACTACATTTTTTTTTGAGAAATACTTACATTCTGAATCCAGACAGTTATGTTAGTATTAAAATAAAAGTCTATAGTTAAGCAGTTTTGCTTCTGCACTCATGCACGACCATGCATACGCTAGCGCTAGTTTTAAAAGCCTTCGCAAATGTGCAAACGGTCGTGAGGGCATTTTCACCCCTAAATTCCCCTGCAGAGAGTTTTCACCCCCAAAAAGAATTATGCTCCAGTCTACATACCTCCCGGGGCCAAACTAGGGCATTGTCATTCTGTTTTATTGTATCGTAGGAAACGAGGGATTTTCTTACTTATCCTTACATTGGGATCTGTCCTCCTTCTTCTACAACCTCTATCTAAGAGCTGACCGGCCATATTCTGAATGTTTTTGTAGTTGATGTCAGAAGGGGAGGTGCTTCCTAAGATTCGCTATAATGCTAAACCCTCTAATCCTTAATTAATAAATGTTTAGGATGGTATAAAGGTTATTTTATAAATTTAAAGATATAGTACTACTTTCAATATTAAAAATGTATTGTAAATAGTGAATTGTTATTTGATGTGAGACACAAGGGTGGAGCTTGGTAGCCACCTGACCCCTGTCCTGTATATATTCAGAGTTCCTGAATTAAATGATCAGATAGTCTGAGAGGTTCAGACCTGTGCTGACCTCCAAGAGTGAAGTACACTAGCTTATCCTAGTGCTGTCGAAAGACAAAGTCATTTGATTTATATTGATGCTTTATTTTCTTTTCGTTGGAAGTTTGGCTTTGTATAATTAAGTTTGTTAATAAATTAATTTCTGGATTATCTACATCTTTGAAGAAGCGTCCTCCTTGCTATCCCACACCTCACAGTGATCCATCACTGTACTGGCAGCCAGTGCAGTCCATGTAGCACAGGCGTAATATGACTGTCTCTAGAGGTAAAAGTCAAAAGCCTAGCTGCCGCATTCTGCACCAGCTGCAAACGGCAGATATAAACCCCCGGTAGCCCTAGGTAGAGGGCATTGCAGTAGTCAAGGTGGGAGGTCACGAAGGACCAGTGTTGGAAGATCCTCAGGAGGAACCAGATGCTTCACCCAGACAATATTCCTCAGGTAGAAAATCGAGGTCTTAACAACGGCCGACACCTGAGATTTGAGGGTCAAGCCATCGTCAAAAATAATGCCCAGGTTCTGCGCCCGATCTGAGGTAGTCAGCTGAACACCCCCAAGCCAAAAACCAGAGGGCTGTCCTGCAGAGAAACCTGCCCCCCAATGATCTGGGTCCATGACCAGCACCTCAGTCTTAGCCGGGTTCAGCCGCAACCTGCTGGCACTCATCCAGTCCTGGATCTCAGAGAGACAGTTGCTAAAAACCGATAGGATCCCATCCTGCCCAGACACAAAGGACATGTACAGCTGAGCTGCATAGCAGTGAAAACTCAGCCTGTGCTGCCTAATGGTATCTCCCAATGGCAGCATATACACTGCGAACAACATGGGTGCCAATATGGAACCCTGCGGTACTCCTCAGGATAGGGAGAGAAGGGCTGAAGAATAAATCCCAGACTCCACTCTCCGAGTTCTACCCTCGAGGAATAATCAAAACCATCTGAGGACCGTACCAGGTAGTCCACAGATGAACTGCAGGCACTCCAATAGCACGCCATGGTGGCGGCACCACTGAGACCACTGGCACATTTGTTGCAGCTGGAGCAATGTGAAAACACTTCGATTTTGAAAAAAAATAAGAAAAAACTAGTGATGCTTAGATAGTATCTGGACTAATCTGGATCCACCAGATACCTGCCCTCATGGCAGGATAGTGGATCCGGCCGGATACCATCACTATCTGCCTGTGGATCTGACCGTCGGATCCCGGGTTGGATCCCACGTTATCCGGTGCAGGATCCAGGGATCAGGTGTTGGATCCAGGGATCCAACATTGGATCCCTGGATCCAGCACCAGATAACCCAGGATCCGACCCGGGATCTGACCTCCGTATTTGGCCAGATCCCTGGACGGATTCCACTCAAATAGTGCCACCATCTGCCGGACCACTGGCAGATCCATGGCGGTACTATCCACACATCACTACAAAAAAATATACACTGTAAATAATACTGACTGGGCGACCACATGCCCAACCAACCTGTGCTACCACCTCAGACTTCTGATGACATTGGACCTCTCGAGCTTCTCTCTCAAGATCTGATGTAATCAGAACCTCTCTGTGAAAGCACAGGCTGGCTATATATGGTTGCCCAACCAGTATTCTCTATATGCTGTATAGCATTTAGAACCATTAATATTCAGAACCCACTGGTTTTCTAGTTCTAAATTAGAACTCAAACCCCTTGGTTCTGAAAGGTTTCTTTTTAGAATTAGCTCTGACAACCCTAAACATAACTGTAAGCCCCCCCCAAAATTCTGAGGCTTACCTTGCTGCCTCCTCCTGCACCAGTGATCCAGTCTTCACCCTCCAGTCCCCCAATGACTGCCAAGGTGGGGGCTAGCAGGGCACTTGTGGTAGTATCCAGGAGCCCTGGTGGGACTTAAACTATGGCTCCACTCATGGAATCCACACTTGTTGCTGCACATTCCCCTCTGTCCTAGGGCCCCTCTAGTGTACATAGGACCAAGGCAGGGGGCAGGGAAACATGAAGCAGCTGGGGGGTTTGTTCCTTGAGCCCAGCACAGTCAGCAGAGCTGGGGAATGGAGGCAAGGAACCTGGCAGCATGCAGCACTGTCCGTACACGCGCAGTACTGCATTTTCACAGCCGGAGCTCCAATACCATAATCAGGCAGTACACTCATGTCAAGAGATGATCCCAGCTCAAAGAATGTAAACGGAGCTGGGATCGAGCATTCAACATGCCAGTGGGTGCAACTCAAAGGGTTCTCGGCCCAGGGCAGGCAGCAGGTTGGGAACCGGAACACAGGACACTGCATGCATGCACACCAGATGAGAGAGCAGCATGGATGGCTGCCTCCCACATAGCAGCACCTGACTCTGAAACAGGCTAAGTACCCAGTTACCTAAGCACATCCCTGGCCCCAGAAAAGTAAGTGGGGCCAGCAAATTATAAGTCAGCATTGTGGGACTTTTTAGAAAGAGGCAGCAAGTTGCCAAAGTAGGACTCCTGAAGTAAAAAGAGGCAGCTCCCATGATTGACAAACCTGTTGGGCATTGTGGGAAGGGGTCATAGGTCAGATCAAATTTGCCTGCGAATCTCAGCCAATCAAAAGGCAGCTCATGCCAGAAACAGTTTGAATGGGAACAAGCCTGGTCAATCAGGCGTTGAGTTTCATACAAAATAAAAAGAGCTGTTTTTCAAAGTCAGAGGGAGTTAGTCAGACAGCCAGAGAGTGGCTGTCAGTCATAGTGTGGGCCAGTGTTTCACTGTCAGTCCAGGTACTGCAGGCCTGGCAGATGAAAGTGTCTAGGATCCCAGTTTAAAGTGTCTGTGTGAAGAAAAGAAGTTCTCAGCAAAACTACAGTTGAAAAGGCAAGTTGGAGCTAGGGTTATCCTGACCCTCTAAAGATTTTTCCCTCTGGTGGAGCAGCTATTACAACGTCTCCAGTTCAAGAGTGAGGCTGCCTTGTTCCAGGTCCGGAGCCTTGGCGAGACAGCCAGAGTGAGAACTGAAGTAGAGAGAAGCCACCAGCAAGCCAGGGGAAGCCAGCATCCCAGCCCAGACCATAAGTATCCAGTCAGCCTGTTCTACCAACCTGTTCCAGGGGTATTATTTGAGGCATCAAAATGGGATTAAAACCCAGGGTTTGGCCCTGCAGCTGGGGAGATAGTTATTGTGTCAGAAGTTGAGGGAGAATTCCTGGTTAGAACTGTACCAGTGTGAGAAGCCCAGGCAGAAATCCTGTGGAAGCCAGCCAGCCAGCCACAACTCCATTGTATTACAAATAAAGGTCCTTTCTTCTACTTGTTTACCAGTTTAACATTTATGTTCAACAACAGTTGTGTTTTAAAAAGTTTTTCACCATTTACTTTCTTAAGCACACCGCTGAGCTCCACCATGCTAGCAGCATCAGCGTCCCAGTGTGGTATACGCTGCAACTTAAGAGAGTTCTTTCATCCATGGCCTTTGGGGGGAATTAAGATGGGTGCACCCACATTGTGGGTTTGAGAGCTATGGGGGGTGGGCAGAAGTTGAGGGGCAAAGAATTGAACTGTTTATTGCCTAAAGTATTTGCAATTTTACAGCTTAGAGTCTATAGTTGCTGCTACCACATGGGTCCCCTTTTTCCTTGTTGCCCGCTTGTTCTTTCTGTACTGTGCCTTTTAAATAAATTATCTGTTTGAACTGCATTTTATGATTTGGGAATTGTCCTTGCTTACTATGTCACTTGTTTTGGGGGTGGTACTGTGTGGGCAGTTTATGTACTGATTCCTGGGGGTTGGTAGGCTTGTCTTTCAGCAGCCAGGTACCCCATATTGCCACCCTAGGTGGATGCACCATGCCACATTAGGCCAATGTAGCACATCTTCACGTAACCCAGGCCAGCCTCCTTGGAAGGTGTGGAGGGGTGAACCCCAAGGCCCCCGCTACGGCAACCCACTACTCAACTATGCCATTCCTTAAGAGATGTAGAAAAATCACAGCCCTACGTTACAGAAATGTGTAGACAGCATCAATCTCTCCATCATTGTGGCAATTGTAATTCATTTATTCATTACATCTCCAGCTTCTCCAAGATACTCTCTGTATCAGCAGCTTCAGTACTGAACTCTCTTGAGAAAAACTCTGAGTAAAAAAGCAACACACTAAACAATATGTGCCTGACATAATGGCAGCTTGCCTGGCAACAGTTTATGGAATACTATCAAATCTCATTTATAGGCTAACCTCTAGAGAGCAAATCACTCTATGGTGGGTCCCAGTAACAATTGTGGAACTAACAGAAAAATAAATTACAGTGTCTACAAGAATTTTTCCTGTTTTTGTCATTCCATGCCTTCACTGGGATATTCATCACTGCTGGGATTTTATAAGAAGGGCACAACTAATGTATTAGGGAGGGAGAGAACATTCTTCCAGTTTTAGCTGCCTATCGTATTACTGACACTTAATATACCTTATAGTTGGGGGCTGCATCAGCAGAGCTCCGGGTGTCCAGTCTAATGTTCTGAGAATGTGTGCAAGGAAGATCAGGATTATGCCTTGCATACTGTAGGCCAGTTACTAAGGCCTCTGCCATTCCTGTCCAAGATGCTGCAATAGCCCTGAACAAATGTACTTTGATCAAGGCTGGTGGTTTCAGTTTTGTCACTGCATAACTTTTTGTTATATCTTTTCTGAGCCATATATCACCATTGTCACCTTGGATGACTTGTGGTTCCTTTTAACTGCTTCCTAACAGTACAAAATGGTTATCAAATTTCCCAAAACACTGTCATATAAGGTATTCTGTAACCTCTCAGTGAACACGTAGGTTGTACAGAAAGTGAGGCTTACTTCTTGGTTAGCATGAACTAAGTAGGAAGGAACCTTAGGAAGGAATGAGGGAACTGCATGTAACACTTTCTTATCCTAATGACAGAACAGATATGGTTCTTTAAATGGGAGCAACTGCAGCTTTCCTGTTCTTCTACCAGAGAAAACTGCCGCTAGAAAACGTCACTACGGACAGTACATCCTCTGAAACTTGCAACAGAAACTTGAATGGAAGATCACAGAGAGCATTAAGCTCAGTATTAGGATCCCAGGAATGGGCTGGAGGTATCTGGACTGCCTTGGTTCAACTGAGAGCTCTAAAAACTGACTAATGTCTAAGTATGTACCTGGAATCATAGGAACTATAGGAAATATCAAGCATTATGGAATTTCATCCTTGTAGCTTGCCAGTCCCTCAATATTTAGAACTTGGTAATTCTGTCCCTGCAAAATAGGTCTAATCTTGATTTGCAGGTACTCATATTAGGGCTATCTACTACTACAGACAGAAGTGAGAGTGCCCCCTTACAAGAACTGAGCACTGCACTCAAGGACGGGACTCGTACTCACAACACACTGGGGGCCAAATCTTTGCCTGCCCCTTCCTAAAGGGAAGCCCAAATCTGAGATAGAGATCATTCCTAGGTCAACAACCTGTCTGTTTGACCCAATGGAAAAAAAGGTTGACCCCACACAATCATAAGCTGCCAATGTAGAATGCTTCCTTGTTGACATTAGGGTATCAGTTGCACCTAATTGTTATTATACTATTTGTGTTGTGTGCAGTGTATTATCTGGGTTGTTCCTAAAAATATGTATAATTGCCTAGTGTACTTATCATGTTACTATAAACTAAATAAATCCTGGTCTGGGAGCCTCCACCTCTCATGAGCCAGTCTGCTAGCTGGAGCTGAGCTTGATAAGGATGAGGAACCAGACTGGATGCAGAAACCTGCACTGTTGAGTGAGCTGGAAGAGCTGCTGAACTGCCAGACTGACTAGGTCAGAGAACCATAGTCTTCTTGACCACTGCGGGGCAACCAGAGTAAACCATCATATGAATGATGAATCTTTCTGATGTAACCGGATATTGTGTCCCAACAGGCTACTACCCCAGCCTTGTGTGTTGCTCTTTCATTTTGGTCCTGAACTGCTGTGCTGGGCCAATTGGGTTAAGGGAGCCCTAAAATGGAGCCTGTGGACGAATCAGAACTTGGACTCTTAATTTTGAGCCAGCCACAAGGGGATTGTATGGGCAGTGACTCTGGGAAATGTAGTTTGACCTTGGCACCTTTTTCCACCAAAGAGGGAGTCTTATTGTGAGTGACAGCCGAACCAACCAATAGAATGGTGTGGAGCTAAAGGAAATGCCCTGCTCTGTGACTGGAAAGATCAGATCAGTTGTGACAGTGAAGAGAGAAGGAGCTCTGTGCTTCTGCAGTGTATAGTTTCCCGGGGAAGCGCTTGTGAGGCCCTGGAGTTCGGCCTGCAGCCGTTGTAAATGCTAGTTCAAACTGAATCCGACTTGTGAGGAGAAAGAAGGAAGTCTGAAAGATAGAAACCAGGCTAACCCTGTAGAAGACTGGAGAAATTGCTAAATCGCGCTCGGTCTGTCAGGAACTGAAACTGCTGTGTGTGCTCCCTGGTATTTTGCAGTAATTGCAATCGGGATCTAGGGGCAGCCTGCCTGGTACAGTACTTGCCTTTTACATATGAATGTGCGTAGTGCTTGTGGGGAATCGCTATTTCCAATCCCCTGTACTGTGTGCTGTGTGTTGAAGCTGGAAGCAAACCCCAGCTTGACTTGGACTAAATCCGTTGGCTATCTACTGCAGTGGGGTCCAGTCACAAGGACCTTGTCTCCATGCCCTGTTGTTCGGGCAACCCAGAAGAACATCCACCATCCTCACCGTTCTCAGCTTGGGTATTGTGAGTACAAATCAGGGTATTCCCCTGCAGCCTGTTTTCAATTACAAGTGAGTCATCTAATTATTGTTGTTTCACTTCTTCATGGACTGAGCCATCTGGCTCCGGATTACATAGAAACATAGACTTTGATGGCAGATAAGGACCACTTGGCCCACCCAGTCTGCCCATTTCCCTACCTATTGGATAAGCCGCAGATTCTAGTTAACCAACAGCCTACTTCCTGCAACCCCCTACTATAATTGCCTTATGTCTGTCCCATGCATGTTTGAATTCCCCCACTGTTTTAGACCCCACAACCTCTCCAGGAAGGCGGTTCCATGTGTCCACCACTCTCTCCGTGAAAAATAATTTCCTCACATTACCCCTAAGCCATCCCCCCTCTAACTTTAAATTGTGCCCCCTTGTTCTTACACATCTCTTTTTCTGAAAGATGCTACCCTCCTGGACTTTGTTGATTCCCTTGAGGTACTTAAAAGTTTCTATCATGTCCCCCCCGTCCCTCCTTTCATCAAGGGTATACATAATAAGCTCTCCAGTCTCTCTTCATATGGTTTCTGACATAGACCCTGCACCATTTCAGTTGCCCTGCTCTGGACTGCTTCCATCCTGTCTATGTCCTTGCATAGATGAGGTCTCCAAAACTGCACGCAGTACTCCAGATGGAGTCTCACCAACTGTCTGTACAGAGGGATAACCACTTCCCTTTTTATGTTTGCTTGCATGCATGTGCAAGAAACATAGTGCCATCATCTGAGTTTTCGGAGGTGTGGCAGCCCTCTTCCAATTCAGTCAGTGTGTTTGCAGGCATGGCCGCAGTTCTCCAATGGCTGCTGGAGCTGTCTATGACAGCAGTTGAAAATGCAGTGGAGTACAGTTGAAAGGGGGAGCTATGCTTCAGTGAGCAGTGATAAGATATCGCCTGCTCATGCGCGCTCCCCCTACACACACACACACACACACGCATGCATACTGCATGCTCGCCCCCCCCCACGCACACACTGTATAGCCGATGGGGGACTGTGCTGCACTCCCCCCCCAAACAGAGTTCCACATGCCACGCTGGATGCCCACCCCAGCATGGCTAACATCGATAGCCGACGGGGTTTTCCAACCCCCGTCAGCTCCACTGTCCCCCACCCAGAGAGAGGGAGGCGCCACGCTGGGAGCCCACCCCAGCGTGGTAACAGATGCTATCACTGACGGGGCACCCAATCCCCGTCTTTGCCCATGCCCCCCAAACAGCATCCTTGTGCCACGCCTGGGAGCCCACCCCGCATGGCAACGTCCTATCGCCGTTGTCCTTTTTAAAAAAACCCTGAAACAAAAACGGTCCTCGCTGTCTCTGCCCCCACCCACACCCACCCACTGCGCACCCTGCCTTCCCACACCCCTCTCACCCCATACTTACCTCCAGACTCTGGCGCGACGATCTTCGGTGGACCAGGAATACGTCTGCACTCTTCAAAGCTGACCGCGAACTGAGGAAATGCCGGTAAGCTGTATAATGGGATAGATATGGTTTTTTCAACTTTGCTGCATATCTCAGGCATTTTTTGGAATTTTTGCACCAAATTTTCAACATGGGGTTTTTGGGACCCCTTCTCATGAATGCTCTCACTGTCATGGCATTAATCGGGTCCGAAGGATGATTTCACAGTCACTGTGCAAAATCACCTTTCGGGATGGAGTAACGAAACGACTCTGCCACTGTTCATAAGGTGGGCTCTCAAAAAGCCTATGTTGAAAATTTAGTGGAAAAATTCTTAAAAATGACTGTTTTACGAGCGTGCGTTGTGCAGTTCCTACACACGCTCGTAAGTTCGTGAATTTTCAATATTTTCACTCCAGATTTTCAACATTGCCATTTACACACCTCCTTATGAGCAGTATAGCTGTCATTTTTGCATCTTGCCCAAAGCGTGTTTCCGCCCATGTAGCTCATAATAGCACTTTCGTGTCAAGAAATCAATGTATGGGACACATTAAGAAAATCACAGTGACACTGGTAATGAGCAGAGGTCTTAAAATGGCTATGTTGAAAATTTGGTGAAAAATTCCTAAAAATGACAGTTTCACGGTGTGTTGCGCCGAGTTCTCATGCGCTCGTAAGTTTCTCAAGAATTTTCATATTATTTTCACTCCAGATTTTTCAACACTGCCATTTTATTACACTTCCTTATGAACAGTACAGCTGCCATTTTTCATGTCGCCAAAATGTATTTCAAGACATGTAGCAGTATAATGGTGCAGCTGTAAAGGAAGCAATGTTTGGGACAGATTAAGAAAATCACAGTTACGCCTGTTCATGAGCAGAGGTCTAAATGGCTATGTTGAAAATTTGTGACAAAAGTCCATAAATGACTGTGTTATGAGTGAGCATTGCGAGTTTCCACGCATCCTTGTAAGTTAATGACTTTGTAATATTTTCAGTCCAGATTTTCACCAGTGGCATTTTTCCACACTTCCTTATGAACAGTACAGCTGTCATTTTTCACAACATGGCGAAATGTGTTTTCACACTTTCAGCGCAGAGATGCATGGTCGCTGTGGGAAATCATTGTTCGGACAGATAAAGAAAATCACAGTGACACTGTTCATGATCAAGGTCCCAAAATGCCTGTGTTGACAATCTGCTGTAAAAATCCCCAAACTAATTACATTACGGTGTGTTGCAGTTTCTATTCACGCCATGACTTCACCAGTTTTTTTAATATTTTTACTGCAGATTTGCAAATTGCCTATTTTTACACCCCATGAACAATACAGCTGTCATTTTCACATCCTGTTCGAATGTGTTTTGCACCTGTGGTGCTAAATGCAGTAGTCGCCAGCATAAACAGCTTTCAGCTAACAAACTGATATTACCACTGTTCATGAGGTGGGGGTCACAAAAAAACCATGTTGAAAATTTGGAGTGAAAATACCAACAAATGCCTGAGGTGTTAGGGTTTCCAACCATAATGCCCCACCCTGTAGAGAATGACAGGCATCAGGGTGTGACTTGGGATTCTTGCCTGTAATGCTCATACCATTCCACACCCTGCAGCCAGTGAGAGACATCGAGGTATGCCCTGGACTCTTCGGCCCCAAAGTTCACCCCATTCTCCTATACCGCACCCATCTCACCGTATTTCCTGATGGAATGGTGTGTGCATAAGGGCCAAAGACCCCAAGGCACACCGTGACACTTGTCAGTGTCTGCAGGGTAGGGTGTGGTGAAATGGCGTGGCCGTTATGCTTGACGATTCAAAGGCACACCCCAATACCTGTCACTCTCTGCAGGGTGGTGGTGGGGTTGGCTTCAGTTCAATACTTCACTGCCATTCCTATTATGCAGCTCTGTAACTTCTATATTACCAATGCCAGCAAGCAAACATTCGGCATTGACAAATGCTAGTTCTACTTGTGATGCCCCTCCCTATGCATCCCAGTATCCCCCTGGCTCTCCTTACTGACTTCTCACATTGCTTACCAACCTTTAGATCATCTGATATGACTACACCCAGATCCCTTTTCATTATTGTTGTTGTTAGTACCTCCCCTGCTATTGTGTACTCTTCTCCTGGGTTTTTGTTTCCCAGGTGCATTACTTTGCTCTTCTTTGCATTGAATCTAAGTTGCCATATGTCTGACCATTCCTCCAACCTTGCCAAGTCCTTCTCATCCTTTCACCCCCTTGTGTGTCAACTCTTTACAGATCTTTGTGTCATCCGCAAACAGGCATACCTTTCCTCCAGACCCTCTGCAATGTCACCTATAAAGACGTTAAAGAGGACTGGACCCAGTACAGAGCCCTGAGGTACTCCACTAGTAACCCCTTTCTTCAGAATGCGCTCATTCACTATTACCTTTGTATCCTGTTGTGCAGCCAGTTTGTTACTCAGGCTACCACCCTGGGACCCACTCCCAGGCTGGCTAACTTGATTATTAATCTTTTGTGTGGGACTGTGACAAATGCCTTGCTAAAGTCTAGGTAGGCCATATCCACAGCCCCTCCCTGGTCTATTACTTTGGTCACCAAGTCAAAGAAATCGATTAGATTCATCTGACATGACCCTCCTGCTGTGAATCCATGCTGCTTTGGGTCCTGAGCCCCGCTGGCCTCTAGGTACTGAACAATTCTTTCTTTCAGAAGTGATTCCATCATTTTCCCCACCACTGAGGTCAAACTAACAGGTCTGTAGTTTCCTGCTTCTGCCTTGCTCCCACTTTTGTGAAGGGAATCACATCTGCCCTCCTCAGTCCTCAGGTACCACCCCATCCTCCCATGATTTGTTAAAAGTGTGGTCAGTGGTGTCACTAGGTCCTCCCTTAGTTCTTTTAGGATTCTAGGGTGAATCCGTCAGGCCCATTGCTTTGTCCACCTTGAGTTTTAGGAGTTCTTTCAGGACTCTTTCTTCGTAAATGGACTGGCGTCAACCCCACTACCCAGAGTGCTTCTATTGTTTGGTTTAGGTAACTCCTCCTCTTCTTCTTTTGTGAATACTGAGCAAAAGTATTCATTCAGTATCTCTGTCTTTTCACTGTCTCCCTCTGCCCTCCTCTTCTCTCCTTTATTAATCTTCACTATCCCTCCCTTAACCTTTCTATGCTCCCGAATGTACCTATAAAAGGTTTTATCCCCCTTCTTAACTGAGTTGGCTATCTTTGGGTGTTGTGCATATATTTTCTTCTACAGGGCCCTGTCCATCTGCACCTGCCGGCCAACCCCGGGCAATGGACCTGGCTAGCCCCCCCCCAACCTGGGTACCCAGATTGTGACTTTTCAGACCCTGTATGTGTGTACAGTACTGCGATTTAATTCTGCCAATTATCCTGATCTCCCCTTCCCAGGTTTTATTCCCCCAAATAAACCAGATTTGATGTTGTTAAACTTTAAACTGTCTGAAGTGTCAGTACCTACATATCAAGCATTTTATTGATTTGCGTATGTTGATTAACCTTATTTTACAGGGGGTCCCCAGAGACGAACCTCAGAATCAGTCTCGAGGGTAAGTGGTACTTTATGAATGAACAGTGTGTACATGTGGGGTATTGGGACTGTAACTTCTGTGCATTGTGTGAGCCACTAGAGGGAATAAAAGGGGCTCTCAGTGTCCCAATGGGGTTTGTGACCAAGCCAGTCTAACCACTACAAACCCTGACCTCTGGGTGGAGGCACCCGCCATAGAACCTAGGCCCCTCAACCTGTCAGTAGTCAAGCAGGCAGGGGTAGTAGCCCTTGGGATAGTACCACCTGGGGGTTACACAAAGGTGAAACAAGAGAGCTGAGAAATAGGAAAAAGGAAAAGATATAACCTGAAAAAGGAATAAGCCGACCAGAGGACAGAGGGAGTAAGATTTTCCTAACTGGCCTTAGGGCCCCAGCCCCTGGACAGCAGCACAGGAAAGAAAGAGGGAGAGAGAGAGGAAAGAGAAGAGAAATATCTAATACAGGTAGGGGAAGAAGGGAGACTCCGCCATGCTAAGCCGGAAGACCATTGGTTTATTTTCAGCCTCACAAACCTGAGAGGTGTGAAGACACAGGTGCAAGGATCCCATCAACTTCAGGGACCGCTAGATATAGGTCCAGAAGGAACATTTGGAATGGTCTTGGATAATATAAAGCATGGCAGAGTCTGATCCCCCCCACTCCTAAACGCACATTCGTGATGAAAGTCCTAGAGCATGGCCCTCTCTAGCTTACCATCCGAGGGCTTAGTCAAGGAGGAAAAAAATCCTAAAACATGAGAGGACTCTGTCCAGAATGACTCCTATAAGTAAGGGGACAGCGAGGAAGAAAAAAAGGGGGGAAGTCCCTAAGGGTCCTCCCATGGGATGCACTGATGAAGTCCTCACCCTTAAACAAGTTGACAACGGTCCAACAGATCCATGCCAAGACATAGATGGACCCCCCCAGTGTACCTTACTGAGAATCCCAGGGAGTTCCCTCCAAGGCCATGGTGAAGACCCTACTCACTGCCCTCCTAGGATGGGCGCTCTGTGGCTTTAGAGAAGGAAACAGAGGGCCCTGAGGTGCCAGGGAGACTCTGCCCCCAACTGGCCTTGAAGAGGGAGAGGGCAAGCAGGAGGTGGCTCAGGAGCTGAGGCCCAAGAGGAAGGGAGGCAGGAATTAGTAACGAATGGTGAAGATACAAGAGAAGATCAAGAATTACGGTAGGCACGTAATTTTCATATCTTCCCTTGTCAGTCTTCACCATTCATTACTGCTGGGTGAGTACCAAGCCCCAGGAGGGGACCTGGCACTGCCCTGAGGGAACAGATTTTCTCTCAGCCTCCTGTGGGGGGGGAATGCAGGAGGGGGAGATCCTATAGCCATACTACACCATACACGGCCAAGGCTGGTCAGCTCGAGATGGTGTCCCCCGTGGTTGGGGGGATGGAAGATGCCCCTGTAAATTCCTCCTTACCCTGCGGGAGAAAAGGTGGGCCCCCCATAATGTGGAGGAAATCACCCTATGCCGGGCAATGGGTGACAATCTAGACAGGTGAAGCCATGCCATTTGCCTGATGCAGATCACTGTCCCTGCCAGTCTGGAAGCCACCTCGTTGGTGTCATACAATGTCCTTGCTTGGTGCCTTGCAAGCTCCAGACCCTGTGCAGAGAGGGCAATGACTTGCCTAGATTCCTCCGAATCAGGCAATTATGCTAACACCTGTGCCAGCATCAACCACAGGTGCCTGTTGTAGGCAGTGTAGTGAACCTGATGTGAGCTGATCCAGAGCAGCATGTGAGCTGAAGAGAAAATTCTTCTTCTCCACTGATCGAACTCAGCAGAATCTGGATCCGTTGGATGGTCATGCGCTGGGTGTTGAAGCCCGTAAGAAAAAATTACTCACCTTAGTAATGTTGTTTCTTCTAATGGAGTCTTGCTATATTATAGACATTAGCAGTTTGTTCCAGCTCTAGAACTGCCCCGGAGTGAAATGGTTAAAACCATTCCAAAATAGAATTTTGGCTTGAGAGCAGCTCTATCTGTGTCATTTCAAACTTGAACTGTTAGATCTTTACGAGCCAAACTCACTAAGGTCTGTGTGGAAGCTGTAACCTACACTAGCCAAATGGCTACCTAAATAATAACAACCATTGATGGTCCTAACACCCAAGACTCAAGTCAGGGGACGAGAAATACTAACTCCATTCTAATAATATGAAAATGGAACATAAGTATAATAAAACACACACACGCATACACATACACACCCCCAAAGTCCCAAAGGGGACAAAATGCTAACAGGACATAAGTAGTGCCCACACTAAGTTGCCCGCACCCCACCAAGTAGAGGTTCTGAGAGGGCAGGTTGTGGAGGTCTATAATATAGCAAGACTCCATTAGAAGAAACAACATTACTAAGGTGAGTAATTTTTCTTCAAACAACATGAAGTCTTGCTATATTATAGACATTAGCAGAATACACAGCAGTACCTCCATGGAGGAGGGGTAGACCCTACTTAGGGAATAGGCTCTGAAGAACAGCTGTGCCAAACCGAGCATCTCTCCTGGCCTGGACATCCAGGGAGTAATGCTTGGTAAAAGTGTGTACCGTTTTCCAAGTAGCAGCCTGGCAAATCTCTAATAAAGGGATATATCTGGCAGCAGCTAGAGACACAGCTAGTACCCCTGGTAGAATGAGCCCTCAAACCGGGGGGGGCTCTGCCCACTTTCTGATAACAAAATTGGATACAAGAGACAATCCACCTGGCTATTGATCTCTTAGTGGCAGGTTTGCCTTTCCCAACTTCACCATAGGTAAGGAAAAGTTGGAGGGATTCGAACCTGTGACCTTTGGTACGCTCTATATAATAACTAAGAGCTCTCTTAACATCCAGGCTGTGCAACCTCCTCTCACCCGAAGAGGAGTGATCAGTGAAAAATACTGGAAGGGAGATAGATTGATTAAAATGGAAATCTGAAACCACCTTAGGCAAAAACTTCCTATTAGTCCTAAGGACTACCTTATCCCTGTGGAAAGAAATAAAGTCAGTCTCCACTGACAAGGCTTGCAATTCACTTATGCGTCTGGCAGAAGTGATAGCCACTATAAAAACAGTTTTCCAAGTTAGGTACTTAAGCTCTGCAGAAGACAGAGGTTCAAAAGGGGGTTGCATTTACTGGGCAATGCAAACATTAAGGTCCCAAGCAGGGGCCGGTTCCTGAAAGGGAGGATTAGTATGGAGTAATCCCTTAAAAAACTTGGAAAACACAGGATGAGAGGAAAGAGGGGATGACTTTCCTGTTGACACAAAAAGCAGACACAGCTGCCAAATGAACTCTCAGGGTAGCTGGTCTGAGACCCAAGGAATTAAGATGTACCATGTAATCTAACAAATGGCAATTCAGCAGATTCTGGGAAATATTTTCATAGTACACCAAATGGAAAACCTTTTCCATTTAGAACTATAAGTAGCTCCTAGTGGAAGGCTTTCTGGAAGCCTTTAGGATCTCAAGAACACCCTGAGAGAGGTGTAAATCAGCAACTCTAACTCCTCAAGAGCCAGGCCTTGAGGTTGAGGGATTGAGGTCCGGATACCAAACCCTTCCCTGGGCACAAGTAAACAGATTGTGATTCTTGGGAGGCACAGGGGAAGATGGACTGTCAGAGACAGAAGGAGGGTACCAGGGCTGCCTGGCTCAATCCAGGGCAATCAGAATCACCCTGCAAGGCTGAGATCTGATTTTGACTAGTACTTTGAATAGGAGAGGAAAGGGGGAAGCATCGAGGAACTTCCCTCCCAATCCAGAAGAAGGGCATCCAGGGGAACTGAGCCCGGCACTGGAGGCCTGCAACAGAACAGAGGAAGTTTGTGATTGTCTGGGGCTGCAAAAAGATCTATCTGAGGGATGCCCCACCTGGCAAAAACTATCCCCAGCACTAACTATCCCCAGCACTTGAGGATCCAGGGACCATTCGTGATGGCCCTGGGAAATCCTGCTGAGGGCATCTGCTAGGACATTGTCCTTCCCTGGAAGATGAACTGCTATGAGGGAAGTGTTCAGGGAATAGGCCAGAGACCACAACTTCATTGCCTTGGTGCACAAGGCCGAAGACCGAGTGCCCCCCTGTTTGTTGATGTACCACATTGTTGTGGTGTTGTCTGTTCTGACTTGTATCACCTTGTCGTGGACAGATGCAGAAAAAGCTTGAAGAGCTAAAAAGACAGCTCTGAGTTCCAGCAAATTGATGTGGAGCAGAGATTCCTGGGGGGACCAAACTCCCTGAGTGGAAAGGTCGCCCATGTGGGCTCCCCAACCCAGAAGGGAAGCATCTGTAGTGAGAGTCAAGTCGTGAGAAGGAGAAATGAAGGGGACCCCCGCTCTTAAATTGCTCTGATCCTGCCACTACTGGAGAGCTAGGATCAAGGTCGAGTCACTGGGACCAACTTGGAAAGGGGGTCTCTTCTCTGAGACCAAAAGGTTCTCAAGTGAAACTGAATGTCTCTCATCTGAAATCTGGCTCCCTGCACAACAGCTGTGGATGCAGCTATGTGCCCCAGGAGCTGCAGAAAGTGTCTTGCTGGTTGAGAGACCTGCAGAGTGAAGGAAGAGGCCAGAGCCACTAAATTCCTTACCCTTTCTGGGGGAAGAAAGGCTCTGGCTAGCTTTGTGTCCAATTCTGCCCCTATAAAGGTGAGTACCTGGACTGGTTCCGGAACCAACTTTGGTAGGTTTAGCAGAAAACCCAGGGAGGTGAGAAGCTGCTGGGTGACCTGCAGGTGAGATTTTACCTGTTCTGGGGACTGGCCTACAATGAGCCAGTTGTCTAGATAGGGAAAAACAGCAATCCTCTCCCTCATTAAGTGGGCCACTGCCACTGCTAGACACTTTGTGAATACCCTTGGAGCAGAGGTAAGCCCGAAGGGCATTGCTCTGAACTGGTAATGACCTGAGGGCAGTTCGAATCTGAGGTACTTCGATGGGATCTTCTGATTAGGACATGGAAATAGGCATCCTTGAGGACCAGGGAGGCTAGCCAGTTCCCTGGCTTTAGGGAAGGTAAAATCATTGCCAGAGTTACCATTTTGAACTTTGGTTTCAAAAGATGCTTGTTCACATATCTGAGATCTAAAATGGGCCGCCATTCTCCTGTCTTTTTTGGGGTAAGGAAGCATCTGAATACAGACCCTGCCCTGATGCAGGGAGGAACCCTTTCTACTGCTCTGAGAGCTAACAGGATGAGACCTCTGTTTCCAGAGCAAGGGTCTCTGAAGCACTTGTAGTAAAAGTCTGCTTCTCAACTTGGGAAACTTTTGAAGCTGAGAACCAGACCCTGACTTACTACTTCCAGAACCCACTTGTCTGAGGTTAAAGAGCCCATTCTGACTGAAGTAAGCCAGCCTGTCCCCCACTGGTACAGGAGAATGCCCTGGGCACCCCATCAGGGTGCCTGTTTCGGTGGGAGCTTTAGGCTGGGGGTGGGAGCAGGTCTGCCCACCCCTCGCCTGCCCCTGCCTCTGAAGAAGCCCCTCTGAGCATAGGCAGAGGAGGCCTGAGTCTGGTAGAAAGGCCTGTGAAAAGGCCTACCCCTACCCCTGGGGGCATGCCTTTGAGGAGTGGCTTGCCGCTCCTTAGCCTGGGCACTCTTGTAAGTAGTCCATCTTCTTCATGTAATTCTCTGTCTGTTCTCCAAACAGAGAATTTCCCACCACAGGAAAATCCATAGCCTTAGTCTGGGTATCCTGTGACAAACTAGTACACCTGAGCCAGGCCAACCTACGAAAAGCTACAGATGTGGCCATGACCCTAGAGGAAACATCATTAACATCCACAGCAGCATGAAACTGAACCTTAGAGGCTTCAATGCCATCAGCAGCCACCTGTTCTAGTTCACTAGCCAGCTGGCCATGGGCCTGCTTGGCCAATTGCATAACAGTATCCCATCTAGATTTCTGATACCTAGCTACATAAGCCATAATTTGCTTGCCTGAGTCCCAGAGAGGCTGCCATATACTTTTTCTTTTCTTTTTTGCCATGGCATCAATCTTCCTGGAATCCTTGTCAGGAGGATGTGAAGCCAAGGAATATTAGCTTTATCACAGGCAGCAGCCTGAACTACCCCAACATGACTGCATTGCTGAGAAAGGAATTCTGTATCAGGGCCTGACAATGTATACCTTCTGTCCATCTTTTATCTACAGGAGGCACAGAATTAGGAGCTTTAAAATTTTAATTGTTTGTTTCCTAAAAGACTTATGTAAAGGAATAGACAATCTCCTAGACTCTGAATAGCCATCATTTCTACAAAATCAGGCTCCTCTTGCTCATCCACAGCCTC
The DNA here is from genome assembly GCA_016271365.2 of Neoceratodus forsteri. NCBI lineage: Eukaryota > Metazoa > Chordata > Ceratodontiformes > Ceratodontidae > Neoceratodus > Neoceratodus forsteri. Next base: position 1,365,136,357 of record CM028132.1, read on the forward strand.
TTCTAAAGGAAGCTGGAGGGTTTCAGCAACTTTTTATAAAACATAAAATGAGATGGGGACTCAGACAGCATAGGGGAGATTCTAAAGGTCTGTCTGGGAGATGTCCGTTCAATGGGCACACCCAGACCTTCCCAGCCACATTCATACTGTTCATAATCCTCCTCCCTCCTCTGGTTCATAAAATTCCTCAATATCAAAATCCTGAACCACTGGGACCGGACAAACTGACCTTTTACCAGATAGTGGTGATTCGGATGGACCCTGAGACAGTGACTGGACAATTTGTATGGCTTTTGCTATGTCTGCAGCAGTTGGAGAAGGAATTTTGGACTCCAGACCTGCTGATTTTCTTGTTTTCTTTACTGGAATTGGTTCCTCAGAACCAGCTTTTCTTTTGCCTTAGGAAGTCTGGCCCTGGTCAGAGGGTACTCCCTCTGGTTCGGTTGGCACCAAACCGGGCTGGCCATCCGGGTCAGTGGACTTTTTGGCCTCGCTCCTGAGCCTGCCCAATCTTTTTTCCAGGGTGGCTGCAGGGAAATTCTTACATACCTGGCAGTCTGACTGGAGGTGGTCAAACCTCAGACAATAAACACATGTGGTGTGGGTCACGCCTTGGCAAAGACTTCCCACAAACATCACAGTGTTGAAACCCAGTGGGCCCGGTTTTTCTTTTGGGTTTCTAGACATAATGCCAGCCCTAACCAAAATCCTTGCCTTTTAACGGGCAGTTAGGTAAGACACCCTTATCGGTTCCTAACCGTGTTCACGGTTATTGGAAAAACGAATAAATCCGCTTTTTTAGAACCGATAAGAACCGGAACCGCACTCTAAAATAGTAACTTTTAGTTTTAAATGAGTTTTAACCCACTGATCGGTTCAAACCGAACCGATAATTTACAAGTTCCACACAGACAAAACCTTCATTTACTTACGGTTACCACAGATAGAGCTTTGAACGAACGGTTTTGCGGTTAAATAAAACTATTCTCGGTTAAATCCAACCGAGAAAAACACTTTTAAACCGAATGAACCGAGCAGAAGGAGAAATCTCCGGAGCGACTGTTCACTGAGGCGGAGTAAAGAATCTGACAGTTCAAGTTTGAAATGACACAGATAGAGCTGTTCTCGTGCCAAAATTCTATTTTGGAATGGTTTTAACCATTTCACTCCGGGGCAGTTCTAGAGCTGGAACAAACTGCTAATGTCTATAATATAGCAAGACTTCATGTTGTTTGAAGGAGTATCTAAAGCCATCAGCCCCAAGGGTGGGTCAGGCAGAGAACCAAGAGACTTCGGGGGAGTGCAATACCTCCTCCTGCAGTCCGCTAGGGCTGAGGATGAGGCAGATGGTGACTGCCAGGTGCAGATTGATGCTTCCTGGAAGGGAATAGGCCAGGAAGGTACCACCAGGTGGTTTGCACTAAATTCACTCAAAAAGGAGCGCATCTCCCTCTCGGTATTGCATCTTACCACATGGGAAATGTGGTGCTCCTGAACTAACCTCGAGAGGAATAGACGATATTCAGTGAAATTAGAATCAGAGGAAAGGTGGATGGAACGCTCCTCTTCCTCAGAAGAGGAAGCTGAGGAAGTAGAGGAACTCGGATGCTCAGAATCCTCCTGTGACAGTAGAGACAGGTGAAAGATCTGCTCATCCATGGCTCTAACATACCTAGAGAAGGCCATGGCAGTGGCCCTGAACGTCTCTCAGGTTAAGAGTCCCCTAGGGCCCACATGGCCTCTGAGAGGGGGAGGTGTCTGCAGAGGGATTGGGGAAGGGCCAGCCTCTGCCAGGGCTCTGAGACCTCGCCGCAGATTCTCCCACATGGGGGGGATCCGGGGGTCAACCCAGTCAGCGGACGCTGCAAATGTGAAAACTAATCCTGGCTGAGCCCTGAAAGGGAATCTCCCCTGTGGTGTGACTGGGGTTACATAGGTCCAGAAGGGCAAACCCCAGCACTGCCCACTAAGGGCACCTCTGAAGACTCCGAGGAGGAGAAGCGGGGCTTGGCTCTGCAACTCCTCCCCACTCCTCACAGGGTAGTGGAAGAGGGCCCCCATGCTTCAACCTGGCCTCTCAACCCCTCAGAGTCCAAGGCCACCCTCTTCATCAAACCCAGTGCTCTGGGGTTCCCCTATCATGCAGGCCCCTGAGGGAGGCCACAGAAGAGTGGGTCCCTGTCCCAACCATGGTAGCCAGGGCAGCACCAGAGATGGCAGCTTCCCCAGCTCCTGAGGTTGGAACCATTATCCCAAGCACTCCAGAACCACTATCCACCACAGGGTCCCCCGACACCGGGTTCAACATGGGGGCCTGCAGAGACCGCTAAATCCGGGGTGCCCAGGAGATGAGCACTGGGGTACCTGGTGTCACGTCCAAGAGGGCTCCCTAACTCCAAGGAGTTGGGTCACCAGTCCAGATCAACCAGTGAATCATCCCCCTCTGAAGAGGAGGAGACCACACACACCTCCAGACTAGTGACCCCAGGAGCTCCCCTGCCAATGGCGCCAGCACTGTTAATGGCACTGGGATCAGAGATGGCAGTGGCGGGTGGCGGCAAGGGTCTGCCAGTGCCGGGCCCAGCAGCTGTGGGCTGCAACACCAGAGAAGCCTGCACCTCCGAGGAGATGACTGCCATAGCAGTGCTCCCGACCCGGCTCCACAGGGAACTGAGCCATTCCTCGAGCACCACAGAAGAAACCTTCTCTATGGCAAGGCTAGAATCAGAGGAGGAGGCTTCCTCCTCACCAGACCATATAGACCCGGGAGGGAACCCGGAGGCAGGGTCAAGAGTTCTCACCATGGCATCCCTAGAACGATGCTGTCCTCTGAAAGTTGGCGGGGCCCTGCCAACTTTAAATGCACGGATCTCAAGAATGCGGTGGTCCATGGAGAAACAGGCATCGCAATTATCCATATTGTGGTTGGGACCCAGGCAACGAAGGCAGACGTCATGCCAGTCCATTATGGAATAATGTCAGCCACAGGGGCACCAATGCATGGGGGCACAGCCCACTTTGCATGTCTTCCTAGCCCCCAAACCAGAAATGATGGCGAAAACAATCTACCAAAAACTACAGAAATTAGGCCGGGCGCCGTCAGTAAGAAAACAAAAGGAACGAGCATACCGGAGATTAACGGCATCGGGTGGACTCTCAGAACCAGGATGGAGGAAAGCGAAGTGGCAGGAACACAGTGTCAAAATATGGGCAAGGCCTAGTGACGCAGAAACTTACTGAAGACTCACACAGCCGGTACACCTCGATGGCAGAAGAAAACAGAACTGGGGTGGAGGTGGAGTCTGCAGCTCCTAACGGCCAACCCTTGTGCACCATGCAATGCATTGGCCTTATGGGCGGAGCCATCAGCTCCAACCCCCCCCCCCAAAAAAATAGCTCCCGTGCAGGTGCGCACCTCTGGCTTACACCCAGCAGTAATGAATGGTGAAGACTGAGAAGGGAAGATCAGTCCTGTCTCTCACTCTCTTTTCTCCTCAAACTCCTTTTCTGCAGTGGCAATCTCTAACCAAAACCTGGGCAAGGCCTCTGACAGTCCAGTTCCACTCACACAGGATCCTCCTGACTCAAGAAGAGCCTGGGAACAGACTGACCCAAACCCAGCAAGTCATTGGATTTTCACTAGAGAATCCATTCTCCTGATTAGCTGTTCAAGCCTATCAATAACCATAGCGATCAATAGTTCCTGATTCCTCATTGGGGCATGAGTTAGGCACCTGAATTAATGAAACTCCCTCTCACAGAATACCTCTGCTCCAATTTCAGGTGCCTAAACAGCTGATTGACTGCTGAACTTGAGTCAACCCATCAACAACATGTCAGACCCCGTCCAGTTCACCAGCAGTTCTCAGTGGGTCCCACTTTACAGTTCTGGTACAGTCAGGCTGTACACTTGTTACTTACAATTGCTACAGGATATTGTAGCCCCATTGGGGTTCTTTCAAATGAGCCCACTCTTAAATAATAATTCTCCACAGTTTCCCTGTCACTGCCACTGCCATACAGTCCCCCCAGGGGACAGGCAGCATCCTCATTAATATTCATAGAGCACTTATTAATATTCATGAGCTCCAAGCAACCCCCCCCCCCATTCAAACTTTATTTTTTAAACTCTCCCAGTGCTCCTCTCCAGCCTTGCTCTGGTCTCCAGTCCCCAAATAACTGAACAGGGGCACCAAGACCAAGAAACACTCCCAATTTTGACCACAAATGGCGGTCGTGATATGAAAGCACATTCTTAGCACATGCACGAGTGCCAGCAACACTGGGGACATGCCGGCAGCTTACGGTTTAGATTTTAAGCCCAAACAGGCTGAAATCAAATACAGGGCCACTTGGGGAACCTGGGGAATGCACCAAATACTCAGCTGAGGCGGTGGCACCAAAGGGGATCGAGGGACGCCCTAAGGCCACCAGGAGATTGGGAGAAACAGGGTCAATTAAGGTAAGCCCCCGGGGGGGGGTTACACTCCTCCCATCAAATGCTTGGCTCCCATGACAAGCCTAAGAGTAAAGTACTAGCATGGTTAAACACTGACACTCAATAACATTTCTAACTATACACCTGAATCCTATCTAGAATACGATAACACGGCAAAATAGGAAAACATTATATACAGTGCATTCATTTTTGCCCAACCAGATCCATGACCACCTGAAATGATGGCACCCATTTGTTTAGTACAGTGTCCCACAGGACCCTTGTGCCCACATAGTACCCCCTTCCTGTTGTAGTTCTCCCTGTGTACTCTCTCACCTCCCTTTCCTTCTTCTGGCCAGCTTCCTTTCAGGCCTAGTGGGTTTAGCATCCATAGGGCACATAACCACTTTCTGCAGGGACCTAGGAGTAACATATACCCCTTTGTGAACTAAAATTAGGGTAAATCTGAGGGGACCCCCAGAGCATTATATGTTAGTTTTAGTATCGGTCTAACCGCCCCACCGGATCTCCTTGGGGTCTCCTGCACCTCAGGACTAGTGACTACCTCTTGTTCAGAGGCAGATCCAAAATCACTGTCACAGTTATCCTGGCCTGCTCCTTCCTCAGAGGCTGGGGTAGGGCCTTCTAGTATCTCCCCATTCTCACTTGCCTGTCCAATGGGGTTATCCTGTGGCCATTCAAAGGATGCAGTCGGACCAGTATTCAGTTCTGATATGGGCCCTCCAAAAGGCACGTCTTCAGGGGAACTGCTCCAAAACCACTCAAGCAGCTCAGCCGGACCAGTATTCAAGTCTGGAGTGATCCCCTCAAGAGGTGTAGCTGGAGCAGCCTCCCCATCTCCACCCTGTCCCCTAGGTACAGCCAGGTCCACGAATATCAGGGGCAGTCCCTGAAATAACCTGGCTAACTCCGGGGCAGGATAGAAACTCCCTGGGAGGTACTATCATCTTCTCCATCGGTCTCATCATCTGTACTCTCTCCTTCCAATACACCCTCACCCTGGGCAGGCCAAGCCCCCATGGCATCACCACTATCATGCCTCCATCTCCTGCATGCAACAGCTCGAATAGTGGGGGTGAAGGAGGATCTTCCACGGCACTTTCAGTGCCCATTATTCAATCACCAATGGACAGCAGATGATTTCGATGTATGACTTTGTGCCCCCGAGTCTCTCCCTCAGGATGAAGCTTATACACTGGAAAGCCTTCCAACTTACGGGGTGCTTCCCCATCTGTCAGCAATCTTGTGCTTTCCTGGTATGCCCAGACTTCATAGCAATACTCTGTCACCTGCCTCCAGATCCTGAACTTGCACCTTCTTGTCATAAAAGTCTTTATTAACTTGGTTCCTCTTGGTGGCTATTTCTGAAGCAAAGAGATAGGTAGCATCCAGTTGCTGTTTTAGCTTTCTCACATACTGCAGATAGTCTCCTGCCTCAAGACCATCAGTGGACACTCCTAAGCATAGATCCATAGGCAAATGGGCTTCCTTCCTGAACATGAGCTGGTATGGAGAGAACCCCATAGCATCATTTCAGGTGGAGTTGTAGGCATGGACCAGGGTGCTCACCCGTTGACTCCAAGTGCGCTTGTCTCATGGATCCAAGGTGCCCAGCATGTCTAATAAAGTCCGATTGAATCTCTCAGGCTGGGGGTCACCTTGGGGGTGATACGGGGTGGTACAAGATTTTCTGATGCCCCATAACGACAAGAGTTCCTTTATAAGGTGACTCTCAAAGTCACGGCTCTGGTCTGAATGGATCCTTTTGGGGGCTCCATAGTGCACAAAGAATTTCTCCACCAGTATTCTGGCCATGGTGGAAGCTGGCTGATCCTTGGTGGGGTAAGCTTGAGCGTATCTCATATCTCGTAAAGTGGTCGGTGACCACCAGTACGTTTGAGATGTTACATGAATCTGGTTCTAGCATAAGGAAGTCAATACACACCAATTCCGTGGGGCCACTTGTTCGGATGTTGACCAATGGGGCCGCATTTTGAGGAAGTGCTTTCCATTGTGTACATCTCCAGCAGCTTTTACAATAGGATTCCTCATCTGTTCCCATCTTGGCCAATAAAACCTGCTCTTGACCAAATCCAGGGTGCACTCAGCTCCCAGATGTCCCAAATCATTGTGCAAGGCCTTTAACACAGTCCTTATATGCTGCTCTGCTAACACCAACCACTTACAGGGTATCCCCTGCTGGTCCTGCATCTCCTGGTAGAGCAATCCCTTCTTTAGCCATAGCTTTGACCATTCTCGCAACAGAAGTCTAGCTGGGGGATAGATGGTCTCCATTTGAGTTTGGTCCCAATTAAGTTGAAGCACTTAAATTATCTCCTCTGTGACAGGACTGGCTCTCTGTTCACTTTTCAAGTCCTGGGTGGTCAGTTGAGGGAGGGATCTCACATCTAAGGTGGCCAGATAGCAACAGGCAACTGAGAGACAACATCCCAAGGCCCCCAAGCACTCCACCAGGCGGGGGGGTATCCTCTGCAGAGTAGGTAACTTCACCATCATGTTTCTTACATAGGGCCTTCACAGCTAGTTCTGAAATTTTAGCCCAACTAGAGTGTTCAGTGGTGTAAGTCAATGGGCATGTTGACAGAGCATCAGCATCCACGTGATTCATACCAGGACAATACTCCACGCAGTAATCATAGGTGGCCAAGGCTGACAACCACCTATGACCAGCTGCATGCAATTGGTACTGGGTTAAAATAGCATGGGAAAAATAGCTAAGGCAAAATAGCTAAACAAATGTAAGCTCCCTACAAATGGGGTTTCCCAAAAAGACTTCTTTGAGCTTGCCTAAATGCTCACTGCCAGGCTGGTGTCCTGCATTTTAGCAGTTTAACTGTGATTACCAGAGCCTGTATAGCCTCTGTGTACTGTCTCTTTGAGAGCTGCCTGATTGCAGCCTAAGTAATCTGAGAGGGAACTCTGTTGAAAGATGTAACTATTTGCTGAAAATCATTTAGAGTGATAATGATAAGTAAGCAATAAGACACGAGGGGGTGTGCATTAGACATTTCTAAATGCGGTCAGGGGCATAATAAGACATGAGGCCGCAGGCCGAGTGCATTAAGCCCCTGACCGTGCATTAGAAATGTCTAATGCACACCCTTGGAGTGTCTCATTGCACTTATAAAATGGGGATCTGCATTTTATATATATATGTAAAAATTAATATCTGTTGCTTTAAATACTGAAACAGGTAACTCTTGTATGTGTTTTGACCTAATATAGTTCCTCCGCCAATTTTTTTAGTTTGTGCTTTTTGTCCTGCTGTGGCCACCGTAGCTGACTTTGTATCTGGGGTTGCCATGGTTTCCGGAGCTACCGCCGTTAGTCGTTACTTCATTATGATCGCTATCATATGTTAAAAACAGTACAACTAATGAAAGTGGCGCTGTGAGCATCTGACAGGCAGGTGGGAGATGTTAACTGAAAAAAAAACGTTATTGTTAAAAATAGCTTAGAGCAGTACTGGGATTGGGAAGTGAACAAGCGTCAGGAGAAAAGCCGCTAGTTATGAAGTGATCGCGTTGCGGCACAGATTTAAGAAAGAAGACAGGTATTCCGGACCTTCAGTGAACTGTATTGCAGTTCAAAAGGAGATGTTTAAAAAAATATTACGAAAAAAGAACAAGTAGTGAACAAGCAGAAGCTGGGGGGAGATGCAAGCACAGAGAAGCACAAACGGTGTTGCGACAGTTAGAAAAAGACATTAATGACACAGCGTTGCAATATAATATATGAAGGGGAATAAGTCAGTTGGGTCAGATCTGTGTGATGGCAGACAGTTTTTTTTTTTAATTTAACATGGGGAGTATTGTGTGGTTTTGTGTTATAGATGACAAGAAAAATTGTAACTTGTGTGTTCTACGGAGTTTTGCCGTCTCATTCCCTCGCTGAGTGGGAGGAAAAAAATGGTGGCTATTATTTTTTTTTAATTCTAAACTAGCTGCTGGCTGAAGGATTTCTCACATTTTCTACGGTCCAGATTGTCAGCACTTGTTTTTACCTGTGCATTAGACAGATCTAATGCACAGGTAACAACCAATCAGGGTGAAGGATTTTCCCTTACCATTTTATAATGTAGTTTGTCTAACCTGCTTTCTTTGTAGCAAGGACTGTTTTGTTTGTCTCCACTATCTTGGTCCTGGACTGCAAACTGGACCAATCAGTTCTGGTGGGACCTAAAATGTAGCCGGACTACAGGAGCTGTCTGAAGTCAAAATCTGTAGTAATTGTAGTTTTGAACTTTTTGTGCCTTTTTTACAACTGAAGGGGGAGCTCTTGCTTTGACTGACAGCCAAATCAGCCAACCAAACCTTTTGGATCTTGGGGAAGTCCCGGGCTGCTTGCAGTTTTCAGTTAGTTCTGAGCTGGGAAGTGAAATGAGAAGAGCTCAAGTGTATTTTGGGCAGCAATCCTGAGTGGATTCGCATGAAAAAACTGTGAAAGGGCTGAGTTTTTGGCTTGCATGTCTACTGCTGCTCCTGAGAGGGAGAGAAGAGAATTATTTTGGACTAAATCCAAGTTTGTGTTTCTAAAGTAAGCTACTGAAGTGGGCCAGGCTCAACCTGAAGAAGACCGAAGATTTTGCTGAATGCGATCGGCCTGTCAGGAGTTCCAGCTACCCCTAAGCTCCCGGTGTGTGCAGAGACTTTGCGATTGTGACTGGGGAGCGCTTTGCCTGGTACAGTAGAATTCCCGTACATGTAAATGTGATTATGAGCTGCTAGTGGGTTGTGTTAGTTCCCCACTGTGTGAACTGTGTTCTACTTGCTGGAAGCTGTATCCAACCCAAAATGGACTGCATCCGAATTTGTTTCCGTGTGGTCTGGGCCTTGCCAGACTGGCCTAGCCTGACTACCCACTGCACAGAGAAGCCATCGACGAGAGACCTGCCTGGGGATCAGCCCCCTGCTCCACACTTGAACAGAAATGACACCTCTGTGACTCATGTGGGCCCTCCTTCTCCTGGCATTCCAGATCAACCACCTGCAGTCTTGATTTTCGTCCAGCCTGTGTCCAGTCTTGGGTATCGTGAGTAAATACCAGGGTAGCTCCCTGCAACAACAGCTTAATCTGAGTGTGTCATCTGATTGTCTTGTTACTTCGTTTCCTTTCCGAAATGAGCCCTCTTGCTCCGAATTACAAATATTGTGTACTGTGTATGTTGCGTTTTTCATCACAGGGCCCCAACCAGCTGCAACCCCGAGCAACAGTCCTGGCTAGCCCATCTCTTCTCCACCTGGGTACCCAGAGGTGTGACTGTGTGGGGGGACTCAAAGCGCATGCATAACTGCTTGATTGATATAACCTTTAAGCTAATTAACCTGATTTTGCCCCTTCCTTGTTCAAGTCCCCTGAATAAATCAGATCTAACTTTTTCTGCATGTAATCTGACTGTGGTTCCAGTTTGTGCTCAAAGTACTGTACTGTTGCTATTTGTTGTGCATAACCTTGTTTTACAGGGGGTCCCCAGGGTCGAGCCAGAGGAACCAGCCCTGGTGGTAAGTGCAAACAGTGTGGGTACTTTTGTGGTGTACCCGTGGTATTGTGAAAGTGATTATTGTACAGTGTTTAGGCCACTAGAGGAGAAAGAGGGGGATTACAGTGTTCCGGAGGGCTGTGCCCAGGTTAGCTTGACCACTACCAACCCTGACCGTCGGGTGGAGGCACCCATTTCAGAACTCAGGCCCCTTAACCTGCTACTAGCCAAGCAGGCAGGGGTAGTAGCCCTTGGGATAGCGCCACCTAGGGGTTACACAAGCACAAAGCCAAAGCAACTCGTATGGGTCCTGCTTCCTCTGGCCATCCAGAGAGATCATCCATCAGCCCACCTGTGTTCAGCCCGGGTACCGTGAGTAATTATCAGGGTAGCTCCCTGCAACAGTTGTTAAATCAAAGTGTGCCATCTGATTACTTTGTGTTTTCTTTTCACGAACTGAGCCATCTGGTTCCGGATCACAAATTGTGTGTGTGCATGAGCTCTGAGGGATTTTATGGACATGCTTGGGCTCTGTGATCCATGGCGCATTCTCAATCCGTCCCACCGACTTTTCTCCTTTTATTTACCCGTCCACCAATCCTGGTCTAGACTCGACTACATTTTAACCAGTATTTCCCTTTTGACAGGCTTATGTCAGGCTGGCATCAAACCCATTGTTCTCTCCGATCATTCAATGGCCTGGGTGATCCTATCTCCTGGGCCTGACATGCAGAAGAATAGCGCATGGAAGTTAAATACCCAACTATTGAAAGATAAAGCTACAGTCCCCAAGGTCCAATCTTCCATCCACACTTTTGTAGATGCCAATAAGGGTTATGTACACAGAGCAGATCTTGAGTGGTGTGCACTCAAGTGCTATCTCCGTGGAGAGTTTATTAAGCTGGCATCTAGGAGGAAAAAGCAGAGGGAAAAGGCAGCCTTGTCCCTTTTATCTCAAATTCGGACAGCTGAGCTCTTGCTGTCATCAGATACTTCCTCCGACTCCTTGGAGGAGCTACTTGACCTCAGAAATAAATATCCAGACCTGCTGAGGGAAAAGGCTGAGTATGCCCTTTTGAAAACAAAGGCTATTTATGTGGATCAAGGAGAAAAAGACGACAGACTTTTAGCTCTCCGTTTGCGTAAACTGGAGACTGCCAGTCTGATACCCTCTATTTTAGCTCTGGACGACTCTACTAAAACAGCACCCCAGGACATTGTCCAAGTTTTCAAACACTTCTACCACAGCCTGTATGGTAGACGTCCTTCTCCTCTGCTTCCTCGGGACATAGAATCCTATCTGGACTCCCTTAGCCTACCATGTCTAGATGATCATCAACGACTCCTTCTGTCATCCCCGATCACCCTTAAAGAAGTTAATGATGCAATTCAAGACTTAGCCCCAGATAAGGTGCCTGGCCCAGACGGCTTTCCCTCCAATTTTTATAAAACCTTTGCTAAAGATTTAGCTTCCCTCCTGCTCCCGTTATATCGATATGTGCTCATGGCTGACCTTCTCGACCCATCTTTACTAGAAGCTATGATAGTTCGTCTACTCAAGCCTGATTTCCCTTCTTAATTGTGATGTTAAGATTTTAACCAAGATACTCTCTTTATGTGTCAAGCAGGTCTGGATGCATCTCCTGAGCCCAGAGCATGTGGGTTTTGTCCCAGGATGCTCTTCCATGGACCACCTCAAGAAACTTACCCATATTATCCATACTGCCCACTCCTCTCAGACCGCCATGGCATTGATCTCATTAGACGCTGAAAAGGCTTTCGATCAAGTGGACTGGGTATTTTTTGGTTGACTACATAAAATGGGTTTCCCCCCACCTTCATTCAGTGGCTCCAGCCTATTTACTCTTCCCCCTCTGCCAGGATTTATTGTTTTTTTCCCCCACTTCCCTCTTTATACCAGCACGAGGCAAGGCTGCCCCCTCTCACCTTTCCTTTTTAACCTCTATTGAGAACCCCTTCTATGTCATATTAAACTGTCACCTCAGATACAAGGAATTTCAATTCTTAATCACACTCTTTCTCTTTCTGCATATGCAGATGACATTCTTCTTTATTTAGAGCACCTCGCTACTTCTCTTTCACATTTGCTTGAGGTGATAGATCAATACAGCTGACTTTCCAATTACAAACTTAATCTTACTAAGACAGATTTTCCCCCTGAATCATTTCACTCACAGAGCCGACTTTAGTCACTTTAACATTAAATGGTCTCCCCATTCCCTCAAATACCTGGGCATACTACTAACCACAGTTCCCTTAAATTCCAGGAAGTTAAATCTTGATGACCTGGTGGTTTCTCTCCAGCAAGATCTTAGAAGATGGGAATCCCTTCCACTATCCTTATGGGGTTGCATTAATATTATAAAGATGAATGTCCACCCCAGGGTTTTCTACCCCTTGCATGTGCTGAATCTCTGGCTTCCTCTTTCTTTTTTCCAACATATCCTTTCCCTTATTTCTAATTTTTATTTGGCTACATAAGCATCCTAGGCGCTCTTTCCTGAAGTTGAGTCTTCCCAAAGAAGCAGGTGGTCTTCATCTTCCCAACTTTCTCTTTTATTACTGGGCTAGCCACTTTACCAGGATTGGTAGATGGCTTTCTGACATAGTGGAGGTTGACGCTCCCATTTGGTTGCAATTTGAAATGCAACTTCTCAAAAAACACAATCTTCATTCTTCAGCCATCTTTTACTTGCCATGGAAAGCCCTGCTCGAACCACTTTCCCAATCAGGGATAGGGATCTCCATAAAGGTTTTTTTTCAGTGTTGCTCCTTCTACAAATTCTCCGCATGTTGGGACTTTGCTCAGCCCATTGTTCTTAATCCCAATATTAAGATAGGAGGTACTCCCATTAAACCAGACTGGCTTCCACAGCTATGGACTGCCATAGTAGCTGATTTGTACTCCTCTGACTCTCTCCTTTCTTCTTCAAATATTTTTGAGACGTTTGGTTTGCCTACTTTGCACGTATTCAAGATCTTCCAGCTGCACCACCTACTGGGTCAATTATTTGGCTCCACCCCTCAAACTTCCAAAGTTCACCCCATTTTGGATCAACTCCAAGACTTAGCTTCCAAGCCCCATAGTATATCCTTGTTATATGCTTACCTTCTATCTATGAATTACCTAGACCCTTTACCTGGTTCTAAAGTATGGACCTCTCTGGTTCCACATACAACCATTAACTGGGTTCACATCTGGAAGGACCTCTATACCTTTAACTCTAAGGATAGACTCCAACTCACCCAATATCACATACTGAATGACATGTATTATACCCCAGTTAGGCTGGCTAAAATGGGTCGTCTCCCCAACTCCACTTGCTGTATATGTGGTAAAGTGGAAGGGCATTTGGTGCACATTTTCTGGCATTGTGAAAAGGTTGCCCCTCTATGGTGATTAATCCAATCCAGACTGGACCCCCTGTTAGGCTTAGAGGACCTCTTTACGGTGGAGATCTGCATCTTAGGTATTTACACTAATATTACGGTCAAAGAACGTAAATATCACATGGCTCTAATATCCATGGTGGTTAAAAAGTTGGTACTCAAACATTGGTTGGATCAGCTAGTCATTTCGTATAATGAATGGCTGAATAATCTTTCAATGTGTTTTAGGACTGAGCGCTTGCTTGCCAGCTCCTGTAATAAACTCGACTTGTTCGATAAAAAATGGAGCTAATTATATGCCCTATACTTACACTAATGCTTCTTGGTTTCCCTAGCTCTCCCTCTTTATTCCTTTACTTTAGAGACATTGTTTCTACACCTTCTAGGGCACACTCCAGGGGGTGGAGGGTTTAATGGGGGGGGGTTTGGGTTATGTATTCTGGCACTTTATCTGTCTGTATTGCCATGATTTATGCTTGTTTAATTTTTTTAAATCAATAAAGATTTTGAGTTTCAAATAAGACATATTTGATGTTATTCTCTGTTCATACACCCCACATCCCATTCATGCAGGGAAAACAACTTCGTCCAGGCGTCCAGCATCTCCAGCACTCACTCTTTCCAATCCTTTGGGATGGTGTCGTCACTCAAGTCAAATAATCCAAGATTAATCCCCGTGAGGGTGCCCCCTTTCACTGAAGTGGGTTTCAATGCCGTATCAGCACAGTAGACTCTTGCCAAAGTCTGGCTTTTCCTCACCAACACTTCCCAGTCTGTGACATTCTTCACCTGTACAGCAACCCTTCTAACATAGGCATGCGCTCTGGCAGGCAAGACACTGGGCTTCACCAACAGTCCCACAGGTAGCCCATGCTCCTCCGGGGCATCCAGCATCAACAGTTGATTCATCACATCTTTTTTCAGCCTCATTACTCCAGCAATATTGCATTCTGCACTGGGGGTAGCACGAGTTCATCCCCATCTCTTCTCCACACTATTCCCACAGGGTTGTCAGGTTTCTTGATGGGGGGCTTTCCTTTCCTTCTGTAAGCATCTCTAACCAGGGGGTGAATTATGCTCTCTTTACCATCCCTTTTGGCCTCTGAGGCTTGGCAAAGCTGGGCTAAATTTCCAAACATATGTACATTCATGCCCACTAGCACAGGCACTCTGTTGTATATTCCAGACTTGGGGCAAATCAAGGCCAGGGTTTCTACGGCGTCTCCTACACCAGCCACTTTAGTTAGAAAGGCCATCCATACCTTGATGTAGCCTAGATAAGGATATGACTTTTCACTGAGTCCCCACACATGCAGTCTCTTAAGTGGTTGCAATTCAACATCAGACAGGTGCTTGGGAACCGCTATCAAGAACAGCCTGCATGGAAATTCCATTGATGGTAACTGTGGTCTCAGTCGATGGTCCCACTAGCTTGTGCATGTTGACTGAAGCTGATGTGGTGGTTCTAGCTGCAGAGGCTCTTGCGTCAGTCATGGAGCTGGACCTGCCAGGGGCCCCGGTGCACTCCTTTAATGGGCCCCTCTGTAGTTTCCCTGGTTCTGACTCGAATTCTCAAGTGGCCTATCTCTGGCTGGGGTAAAGTTCAACGGCATCCTATACCCATCCTTACATGGCCCTCACCCCCACACCGGTGACATATGATGGGATCCTAAGACTGTGTCCTATCTGGGGCTGCAGGGCAGGTTCATGACACTCCCACTGGGGCACTTAATGCTATGGTGCTCCATTCCACAACCTGTTGACTTCCCTGAATCATAACCAGCATCCCCACCCTCTCCAGTTCAGCTACTCTCCGGGCTACCTCATCCATTTGAGCCTTGAACCCAAGCTCGGGGGTGTGTGCCTGCATTGGGACCCCGGCTCCAAAAGTCATTGGGCCTACACCAGGGACCATTCCACTCACCCCTTGAGATTCGGCTGACCCCTGATTCATTGTCAATTTAGCTGAGGTAACTAAATCCCTACACTCCTTCAGCAGGGTCCTCAATTCTTGTATCTCACCAGAGGGCACCTCTCTGAGTGCAATCCGGCACTTGATCTGCATAGAGGGCTGACTGTCACAGCATCAGAGCTTCACCCATTAATTTAACTTATAATTGCTCAATTTTTATTTTTGTTGCCACAAAACAGTAGTATCTTTTGTTGGAACCTCTGGGCTACAGATTAATCTTAAAACTGTATTTTATTTATTTAGTTTTTTGTTTAAATCTCAGTCAAATTCTCAATTGCAGTTCCATTTTACTTCATTGCTAAATTTTGTCATCTGACTGAACCTGCCATGCCCATGGATATCATGAAAACCACTGATGGTAAACGTGGCGCTACAAACAAAAATCCGACGATGGACAACAATCCTACTAGTAAAGATGACATCCTACAGCTCAAAGCTCTGCTGTCAGGGCTGCAGGCAGATATCACAGACATTAAAAGAGAAAACCTCAAATTCCCCTTGCATCCCCCTCAGACTTTGCCACTACATCAGGCTTAAAGTTTATGCTGATTAACATGTGAAGCCTGATTAACAAACTAGACTAGTTAAGAATATGGGCCGCCCACACTAACCCAGATCTGATCATTATTACTGAATCTTGGCTTAAAAGTACTATGTCTGACCAGCACATCTCACTCCCCTCCTATAACCTGTTGAGAGCAGACAGGCCCACGAGGGAAGGGGGGGTCATCCACACAAAAGACCGCTTAAACGTCTCCATCACCAACGCCATGTCCAAACCCCAAAAATTTGAGTGCGTGGCCCTCAAGATCCAAATATCCACAGTCAAAGCTCTCAACATCATAGGTTGCTACAGGCCTCCCTCAGTGGGTCTTGAGATAATCTCAACCCTCAAAAGCTTGATCGCACACATCAACAATGAGATCATCATTTCTAGGCGATCTCAGCCTCGATTGGCTCTCGCCTAAGGAACGTGTCCTAAAAGAACTCTGTGATGAGCTTGCACTGTTCCAAGTCATTACAGAGCCAACAAGGCTGAACGCCAAAAATCATGCAAATAGCTCCATCCTGGACATTATTATCACAAACCATCCCCACAAAATTCAGCATACAGCCATATTCCATAATGATCTTAGTGATCACAATATCGTAGCATGCACCAGAAACCAGGATAAGCCTCTCTCTTCATCTACATTTGTCACCAAGTGCAGTTCCCACAAATTTAACATCGAAAACTATATCTCGGGTCTAAAATATTTAAGGTGGTAAGATCTCTATCTTGCCAAATCAGTGGACAAGACAGTCACCTTTCTTAGCGTTACACTGACTCAGCTCACCAATAAACATGCCCCTTTCATTACATCATGGGTCCATAAACATTCCCATCCCTGGTTCACTCCAAACTTAAAAGCTGCGCTTCACAACCTTGATAAACTTTGGGCCCATGCAAGGTACACAAAGAATGTGGCTGTGTGGCTGGCATTTAGAACTGCCAGGAATGCTTGTGTTAAACTAATACAATCTGCCAAAGCTAACTTCTATGTAGAATCCCTTCAAAATGCCAAAGACAACTCAGTCAAGATCTGGCAAACAATTAATAAAGTTGAGGGCCACAAAGCAGCCTTGTCCATCCCCACCAAGTTACTCATTAACGGAGCTGAATATGTTGAGCGTGATCTCAAAGTAGAAAAACTGAATATCTATTTCGCCACCTCTGGTCTTGCATTTGATTCCTCTGCATACGTAGGGCTACCACACCTTTCACCCCACCCCACCATCCATGAACCCCCACCTCCTCATACCTTCCAGCTTCGCCCTGTGACCTACAAACAAGTAGTGGACCACCTCAGTAAACTCGACATCAATAAAGGTTGTGGAGCAGATGGCATCTATCCCATTTTCATCAAGCTAGGCTACTATTATCTAGCTGCACCAATCCTTCATATCCTTAATCTCTCCATCTCCTCAGCCATAGTTCCCTACTGTTGGAAATCAGCTCATATCTTGCCCTTGTTAAAGTCAGGTGACCCCTGCAACTTAAACAATTATAGGTTCATCTCCATCCTCCCTGTCTTATCCAAACAGCCAGAGAAGCTCATTTATCACCAGCTTAAAGACAGTGGGTGGGATATTCAAAGGGGTTGCATATGGCGCAACAGTGTTGTGCCATGCGCAACCCACTGATGCACCCTGGCATGATATTCAAAGGGGGTTGTTACACTGCATGAATCCAGATGCGCCGGGGTGCACCAGTAATGTATGCAGTGCAAGTGCAGAGGCGCACCCATGCATATGCGGCACATCCTGATATTCAGCCCGGGATGTGCAGTGCATATGCAGGCACAAACCTGCCTTGTGCCACGGGGAAGCAAAGATCCGCATGAAAAGCAGGAGCAAGCCCAGCGGACGCTTATAGTGGCTGCCAGTGCCATATAAATACGGCAGCTGCCTGCTATGGGTGGCCACCCACCTCCTGGGACACAGTCCAGGCATCATGCTCCCCCCACCAGACCGTGGGCATAGGAGACCAGATACATCCCTGGTGGTCCAGTGGACCCTGCCCCATTACCCAGTTACAGACATAATATAAACATATCCCTGGTGGTCCAGTTGACCCTACCACATCATCAGATCGCGTGCTTTGGTAATAAGCACATTCACTGGTGGTCCAGTTGACCCGATCCCCAGCCCCATCACAGGCTTTAGTTGTAAATATAATCCCTGGTGGGCCAGCAGGACCCCCCTCCCCACCCACCCACTCAGACCCGCCACCTCCCCGGTCAGTGGTAGTGGTAGCTCCCACCCACAAAGCAGCTCGGTGACCGCTGACTGACAGCTACAGTGCGGCTGTACACCCATTGGTCCCCTGCATGGGCCAATGAGCGTGCAACTTCGTGCTGACTGATCCCAAAATGTGAATGGTTCCATTCACATTTCAGGACTGTGTAGTACAGTCTAGTCTGCAGGCCCCTTGGCCCATGCAGGGGACCAATGGATGTACAGCCATACTGTATGCTCTCAGTCGGCAGGCGGCCGGACAGCTTGCGGGTGGGGAGCTGCCACCTGCTGCTGACCAGGGGAGGAGCGGGATGGCAGGTCTGAATGGGCGGGTGTGGGGGTACCGCTGACCCAGCAGGGATTATATTTACAACTAAAGCCCATGATCAGGCTGGGGATCAGGTCCACTGAACCACCATGGTAATGTTTTATTCATTTGCTCACAATCAGGCTGGGAATTGGGTCCACTGGACCACCAGGGTAATGTTTTATTCATTTGCCCGCGATCGGGCTGGGGATTGGGTCCATTGGACCACCAGGTAATGTTTTATTCTTTTGCCTGCAATCGGGCTGGGGATCGGGTCCACTGGACCACCAAGGTTTTATTTATTATATGCCCATGATCGGGCTTTGGGGTAGGGTCCACTGGACCACCAGGAAATGTGCTTGTAACAAAAGCCCGCGATCGGGCATTGGAGCGTGTTGCCCACTGAGGGGCAGGGGGCATCAGTCCCTGACGGCTGCAGCCTGGCAGGGCACCAGGCACAAGTCACTGGGGAACGGCGCACCTGCATGCAAATGGGGCCATAATGGCATGCAAATGGCCCCATTTGTGCCTTGCATGCATAATGGCCTCATTTGCATGCCCAGCACTGAATATCACGGTTGATGCGCCTAGCACTCCCACACTTGCGATGGCGCATCCCCTGCTCCTCACTTGCCACTTGTGCTGGTGCAGTGCCACTGCACCATGTGCAGTGCAGTCGGCCCCAGTGCCATATTCAATGGTGCTGAGCCATGGCGCAGCACCGTTGAATATTGCCCAGACCATGCCCTGGTGCATCCCAGTTACACTGTGCCCAGGCTTGTGCCCATGCCTGGCACAGTCTGAATATCCCACCCCATGTTGAAAAGTTTTCACTTTTCAGCCCTGCCTAAGCTAGGGTCAGACAAAAACACAGTACCACCTCCACTTTAGCTAAAGGCATCAATGACTGGCTGACCGCGCATGATTCCAGACAAGTCACAGGTGCCATATTCTTTGATCTCAGCAAGGCATTCGATACTATTGACCATAACCTCATCCTCAGTGGTCTCAGTAAACTGGGCACAGCTGACACCACACTTCAGTTATACAGTATATACTTCTAAGCCAACCTTATCCGAAGTATGTGATGTACTCCAAGCTGACTTCATCCAGCTAGAGTGCAACCTAATCAGTTCCAAGCTACTCCTCAACGTGAAAAAAAACAAGGTCCTTTTTTTTGGCGCCCAGTAGCAATAGGTCTTCCCTCAGCACAGCACATCACTTGTACCCTTCATGACTATTCTAGGTGAATCACTAGACGTGGTTGATCAATTCAAATATCTGGGCGTTTGGATAGACAGCAAACTTTCTTTCAGTGCGCACATCAACTGCCTTTCTAGTAAGTTGAAAGCAAGACTTGGCTTTTTTTTCAGGAACTGAGCGCTCTTTCCCCCTGACATTAGATATAGACTAGTACAGATAACATTACTGCCACTCCTAGACTCTGGTTACATCATCTACAACTGTGCCACTGCTTCCAACCTTCACAAGTTCGATATACTGTTCCATCGGGCTCTGTGCTTCATTACTAAAGCACTGTTCAGGATGCACCACTGCGACTTATATAAAGAAGTCAGTTGGCAACCCCTTGCCACCCTGCAGCTACTCCATTTAGGTACTTAGACCCTCAAAATTCTACTAAACAAATTACCGACCTATATCTCCTCACTAGTTAATATTTCTCATTACTCCTACTCCCTTGGGAAATCCACCTACATCCTCCTCGACGTACTCCGGATGTGTACCTCCCTCGGCAAGGGTGCCATTAGCTACACCATTCCATTAGCACAGAATCTCATCTAGACATCACTCAGGCTCACCAGTATTGTCTCACTAGATTTCTTCAGAGCCCTGACCTACAAATTCTTCCCAGTATTCTGTCACTGCCATAGGTCTTAGGATATCTTGCCAGTCTCCTGCCACTGCTATCATGTGAATACTTTATAACTTTTTGTATCCTTCTCTCTAGTCTCCCCATCCACCCTGGCCCCTGTCCTCCCTAGTCCATCCTCACCCTTAGCTGACATCAATTGTTTAAGTTCTTACTGAACTATTTTTTACTCTCCCTCTTAATATGAATTGTTCCTGTATGCTTCACTATTGTTTTTCTTTTCTTTGACCCTGTATGTGCTTCATACCAATTATTGCTACCTTATGGTATGCTACCGTTGCTTACCCAGAAACCAGATTCTGATCTGTTTTATTGTTGTTTTTACTGACCATATATGCACTTTTTTCTACCAGTTATTGTACCTGCATGTTATGTCATCGCTTTCATTGTACACTGTTGTTTAACGTTGTCCTTACAGGACCTCCTTGAAAATGAGCATGCTCAATGGAGTCTTCCTGCCAATAAACTTAACTTAATTTAAAACATCCACAGCAACCCTGTCAAAAAGTAATGAGGAAATGGCCTCGAGGATTGAACACAATACCTCTAAGCTAAGTGACCTTTCCCTTTCTATGGACTACCTAGAATAGCTGACCCAAAAACAAAGCTCCCAAATTGCTTATTTGTTGGAAAAAGTGGGCGACCTTGAAAACAGGGGGTGCCATAATAATTTTAGAATTTAGGCATCTCTGAAGGCATAGAGGGTAACAATATGATTGGTTTTCTCCAAAACGTTTTACCAGACCTCCTTGGACACCAGTGGCAAGTGGCTGTGGCTGTGGCCGTGGCTGCTAAACATCGAGCAAGCACACAGGTCCCTGGGGCTCCAAACATCTAATTCTCAACCCAGACCTATAGTGGTTTATCTGCTAAGGTTCACCATTAAAGAAGAAATACTGCACCTGGCTAGAGAAAAGAAGAATTCAACCTGAAGGGGTGAGCATATATCTATTTTTCAAGACTTCTCCAACAAGATAATGAGCAGGAGGAAAGTGTTTTATGAGGCCAAACAACAGTTACAGAAAAAGGGGTTTCGATATCATTTCAAGTACTCAGCAACCCTGGTTATACAAGAGGAAAGAGGTAGATATATAAAATGCGACTCTGTTCATGACGTTTGGCAATTTTTACACAAGAATGACACTAAAGAAAACTCTGACTTCTCACCTCATCAGTCCAACCAACGTCAAAATTCAAAAACACCATGAGTGCAAAGCAGATTAGAACGCTCAGTTGCCTCTGCACGTGACCCCCATTCCAGGGCCTAGTCTCCTGCCACTCAGTCTCCAAGGTTCTAAAGTCATGAAAACCCTCTGCGCAGCCCAGCCAACTCTACACCACACCTCTACTCCTTAGCAGTGAGCAAAGAAAAGTCTCCCTCAAAAATACCTGCAATACAAAAGAAGACTAAATCCTGCGTACGCCCTTCATACATCCCCTGACCTGCTTCTTCTAATCCAAGGAAGCGAAATCGGAGCCAAGACAGCACTTGATCCTCCTCCTCCTCCTCCAGAGCTACTTCAGAACTGGAAACTTGAAAAGCAAGCAGCATGGAACACTACAGTAATCCTGCCCCTCCTAATAACAACCTCACACTAGGAACCTTTCTTGTTTCTCAACAGCCCTCAAGTTGACAATGCAGCGCTTCCTGTTCCTTCACAGAACTTGATCAGATCTGTGCTTCCTGTCTGATGACTGGATTTGGTTACTCTTAAATCTGGGAAGCTCTTTCTCAGTGATAGCTGCTTCAAGCCTACATGGAATAGAATTTTTCTCCCAAACATGCAGGGGACATGTGTCATGTCCAGGGTTGTGCCTTTGACAGGTCTGGTGAAAAAATATTAAAGGGTTCCCACAGATAGCATCCACGCAAATGGAACCTTTACTAACAACCCTCATTCTGGTAATGTATGACACTTGCATTTATTCTCATTTTTATTTGATTTAATCTGCCATTCACACAGCTGCTGCATAGTGAGAGAAGAAAAAATTACTCACCTTAGTAATATTGTTTCTTCTAATGGAGTCTTGCTGTATTCTGACTATTGCAGTTAGGTCCTGCCTTTCAACTGCCCTGGAGAACAAAGAGTTAACTTTCCATGGCCAGCATGGAACATTCAGTGCGAGCTCGGTTGAAGCCCCTGTCTGCTGTTGTTTAAACTCCAACCGTCAGATCTTTATGAGCAATACTCACTAGAAGGTCTGTGTGGAAACTGTAAAACTCACACTAGCCAACTGGCAACTAAATTTATTAAAAGGTTTTTTGGTTTCAAAGCAAAGACTCAAGTCAGGAAACCCAAAACAAACACAACACACCCAAAGTAAAGGAGGGTGAAACAGGGCACCCCTAGGGTGCATCACTGCTCCTGCCCACCCACATCCCAAAACTAGGTTCTGAGAGGGGAGGCAGGGGAGGTCAGGAATAACAGCAAGACTCCATTAGAAGAAACAACATTACTAAGGTGAGTATTTTTTTCTTCAAACAACATGAAGTCTTGCCGGAGGGACAGGAAGCGCATCCTCAGGATCATGAGAACAGCTGCATGGGAGTCTGAGCTGGACGTCATTGTCCACCTAGGGACAAATGGCTTGGCTCAACATGAGATTAGAGCAGTGCAGAAGGACTTTGTAGAACTGGGGAGGGGCCTAAGACAAGTAGCACACACAGTATCCTTCTCAGAGGTGCTGCCTGTCAATGGCATGAGTGAGGCAAGGGTACTTTGTACCATGCAGTTTAATGAATGGTTGAAAAAATGGTGTGGAGCACAGGGGTTTGCTTCATTAGGGACTGAGGTTCCACCTGGAGGGACACCAGCCTATACTGGCAGGATGGTCTGCATCTGTCCAGGAAGGGAACAAGTCTTTTGAGCAATCAGTTTAAATGCTTCATTGGCAAGCTTTTAAACTAGCCAAGGGGGGAGGCACTGATAAGCAGCAGGAAAATCCCAGCCTTTCCCTACAAAACAGGGTACTAAATGTGGAAAAGACCGAAGTAGAAAGGTCAGTGAGGGTGCTGCAACAGAAGGTAAAGCCATAAAAAAATGGAAAGCAATGAGTACCAATGCCCGTAGTCTGAGTAACAAGCTTCCTGAATTAGTGGCCTTGATGGAGGAGGAACATCTGGATATCGTGGCAGTCACAGAAACATGGTTCGCATAAAACCATGACTGGTGTAAACATACCAGGAAACACTATCTACAGGAGGGACAGAGGGTAAAAGAGGAGGAGGAGTAGCTCTTTACATAAGGGAAGGAATCAAAGCAACAGAACAAAAGGGAAAACAGGGAGGAGAAGAAACACTGTGGGTAAATTTGGAGACCGGCAATGGCACCACAATCCGCACAGGGGTTGTATACAGACCCCCTTCTCAGGGGGAGGAAATGGACAAGAAAATGATAGAAAGTATACTTAATATGGCAGAAAAAGGGGAGATATTGCTGATGGGCGATCTGAATATGCCAGATGTTAGCTGGAGTGCAGTTGCAGCAGCCACTTCGAAGAGTGAGGTTATTCTAGATGCCCTACAGGGGGCATGCCTTAGACAACTAGTATTGGAGCCCACTCGAGAGGGAGCAATCTTAGACCTGGTTCTCTCAAATGGAGATGAAGAGAGGATCACAGATGTAGAAGTGGGTAGCCATCTAGAACTAGCGACCATCGAACAGTATGGTTCACAATAAACACAGTAATAGAGTCAAAGCCATACAAAGGCAAAATTACTGGACTTTAGGAGGGCTGACTTTGCCAAATGGGTGAGTGCCTAAGGAATGCACTAGCAAATGAGGCAGGAAGGAGGGTGAAAGAACAATGGGGAATAATAAAACTGCTATCACAGAGGTAACAAGCCTTTGTGTGAAGAAATAAACAAACTAAACGATGTAAGAAACCACTATGGTTCTCAAAGGAAGTGGCAGTGAAGGTTCAAGAAAAAAGAAAGCTTTCAGGAAGTACAAGGAATCACAGAAGGAGCAGGACAGAGAACTGTATCAGTTAAAGCAAAGGAAGCTGGGAAGGCAGTCAGAACAGCAAAGGCCCAAACCGAGGAAAGATAGCCAACCAGTTAAGAAGGGGATAAAACCTTTATAGGTACATCAGGGAGCCAAGGAAGACCAAGGGAGGGATAGTGAGGCTTAATAAAAGGAGGGGAGGGTGGGCAGAGGGTGACTGTGAAAAGGCAGAGATACTAAACAAATATTTTGCTCGGCATTATCAAAGGAAGAGGGGAGGTACCTAAAACAAACAGTAGAAACACTCTGATACAGAAGTTGATACCAGCCCATTTACAGAAGAAGAAAGGTCTTTGAAAGAACTCTTAAAACTGAAGGTGGACAAAGCAATGGGGCCTGATGTGATTCATCCCAGAATTCTAAAAGAACTAAGGAAGAATTAGTGACACCACTGACTACCCTGTTTAACAAATCATGGGAGCATGGGGTGGTACCCGAGGACTGGAGGAGGGCAGATGTGATTCGCCTTACAAAAGTGGGAGCAGGCAGAAGCAGGAAACTACAGACCTGTTAGTTTAACCTCAGTGGTAGGAAAAATGATGGAATCACTTCGAAGGAAAGAATTGTCCAGTATCTAGAGGCCAGAGGGCACAGGACCCAAGGCAGCATGGATTCACAGCAGAAGGTCATGCCAGACAAATCTGATAGATTTCTTTGACTGGGTGACCAAAGTAGTAGATCAGGGAGGGCTGTGGACATGGTCTACCTAGACTTTATAAGGCATTTAACACAGTCCCACACAAAAGATTAATATACTAGTTAGCTAGCCTGGGAGGGTCCCAAGAAGACAGTCTGGTAAAAATTGGCTGGAAAATAGGACACAGAGAGTAATAGTAAATGGAGTCCACTCTGAAGAAAGGGGCTTACTAGTGGGCACCGTAAGAGGGTTCAGTATTAGGATCGGTCCTCTTCAATGTCTTTATAAACGACATTGCAGAGGGACTGGAAGGAAAGTATGTCTCTTTGCAGATGACACAAGATCTGCAACAGAGTTGATGCACAAGGTGGGGTGGAAAGGATAAAAGGGACTTGGCAAGGTTAGATGAATGGTCAAATGTATAGCTTAGATTCAATGCTAAGAAGTGCAAGGTAATGCACCTGGGAAAAAAACCAGGGAAGAGTACACAATGGGGGTGAGATACTAACAACAACAAAATGGAAAGGGACCTGGGGTAGTCATATCAGATGACCTAAAGGTGGCAAGCAATGTGAGAGGGCAGCAAGGAGGGCTGGGGGATACTGGATGCATAGGAGGCATCACCAGTAGAAAACAGGAAGTTATTATCCTCTGCAGACAGCTGGTCAGACCCCATCTGGAGTATTGCGGCAGTTCCTGAGACCCAGTCTTCGCAAAGACATAGACAGGATGGAAGCTGTCCAGAGGAGGGAACTAAAATGGTGCAGGGTCTGCACTGGAAGACATGAAGAGAGACTTAAGGAGCTTAATATGTATAGCCTCGAGGAAAGGAGGGAGAGGGGACATGATAGAAACTTTCAAGCACCTCAAGGAATCAACAAAGTCCAAGAGGATAGCATCTTTCAAAAATTAGGTGTGCAAGAACAAGGGGCACAATTTGAAGATAGAGGGGGCTCAGAGGTAATTTAAGGAAGTATTTTTTCACAGAGAGGGTTGTGGATGCATGGAACGGCCTTCCGGAGGAGGTCGTGGAATCAAAAACAGTGGTGGAATTCAAGCATGCATGGGACAGTCATAAGGCAATTCTAGGGGTTGGGGGTAGGAAGAAGTAGGCTGCTGGTTAACTAGGATCTGCAGCTTATCCAGTAGGCAGGGAAATGGGCAGACTGGGTGGGCCAAGCGGTCCTTATCTGCCATCAAATTCTATGTTTCTATGTTTCTATTCTGACTATTGCAGACTACCAAGCAGTACCTCCATGGAGGAGGGACAGAACCTACTTTGGGAATAGGCTCTGAAGTACTGCTGTGCCAAACTGAGCATCACTCCTAGCCTGGCTATCCAGAGAGTAATGCTTGGTGAATGTATGGACTGTTTTCCAGGTGGCTGCTTGACAAATTTCTAAGATAGGAATATCCCTGGCAGCAGCCAGGGAAGCAGCTGTACCTCTAGTAGAGTGAGCTCTCAGGCCTGAGGGTGAGGTTCTACCAATTTTTTCATAGCAGAATTGTATACAAGAGACAATCCACCTGGCAATACATCTCTTAGTGGCAGGTTTGCCCTTACCGACCTCTCCACATGTGAGGAACAACTGGAGGGGCTCAAACCTGTGACCCTTGGTGTGCTCTATGTAGTAGCTGAGGGCCCTTTTAACATCCAAGCTGTGCAGCCTTCCCTCTCCAGAGGAGGAATGGTCAGTGAAGAAAACGGAGGACATGGACTGATTAAGGTGAAATCTGAAACCACCTTGGCAAAAACTTCCTGTTAGTTCTTAGGACCACTTTTATCTCTGTGGAAAGAGATGAAATCAGGCTCCACTGACAGGGCTTGCAATTCACTGATCACCTGGCAGAGGTAATGGCTACCAAAAACACAGTTTTCCAAGTCAAGTACTTAAGCTCTGCTGAGGAAAAATGCTCAAAGGGAGGTTGCGTAAGCTGAGCAATGCAAACATTCAGGTCCCAAGCAGGAGCAGGGTCCCTAAAGGGGGGATTGGTGTGCAGCAATCCCTTGAAGAACTTATAAAACACAGGATGAGCTGACAGAGGAGAGGGCTTGCCTACTGACAAGAAGGCAGAAACAGCTGCCAAATGCACTTTAAGTGTAGTAGGCCTAAGTCCTAAGACATGAAGATGGACCATATAGTCCAGAACTGTAAGCAAACTGGCAGATTCTGGAGAAATGTGCTTCTTAGAGCACCAAATAGTGAACCTTTTCCATTTGGAGTTGTAAGTCTTTCTGGTGGAAGGCTTTTGAGAGGCCTTAAGGAAATCCAGACCCATTGAGAAAGGTGCAGATCAGCAAACTCTAACTCTTCAAGAGCCATGCCATGAGATTGAGAGACTTGAGGTTAGGATACCAAATCCTCCCTGAGAGGATGTCAACAGGTTGTAATTCCTGGGAAGAGACAGGGGAAGATGGACTGCTAAGGACAGCAACAGAGGGTACCAGGGCTGTCTGGCCAAGTCTGGAGCAATCAGAATCACTTTGCATGGTTGTGACCTGATCTTGACTAACACTTTGAACAGGAGAGGGAAGGGGAAAAGCACAGAAATTTCCCTTCCCAATCCAGAATCAGAGCATCCAGGGGACTGAGCCCTAGACTGGGGTCTGCAACAAAAGAGAGGAAGTTGGTGATTGTCTGGGGCTGCAAAAGATCTATCTGTGGAGTGCCCTATCTCGAGAAAATCACTTTTAAAACTAGGGGATCTAGGGCCCATTCGTGATGGCCCTGGGATATCCTGCTGAGAGCATCTGCTAGGACATTGTCCTTCCCTGGGAGGTGAACTGCTATCAGAGAGGTTTGCAGGGATTAGGCCAGGGACCACAACTTCATTGCTTCTGTGCACAAGGCCATAGACCGAGTGCCTCCTTGCTTGTTGATGTACCACATTGTGGTGGTATTGTCTGTTCTGATCTGGACCACCTTGTTCTGTACAGATTTGGAAAAGGCTTGCAGTGCTAGAAACACTGCTCTGAGTTCCAAGAGATTGATGTGAAGCAGATATTCTTGAGATGACCACAGCCCTTGGGTGGTAAGATCCCCCAGGTGGGCTCCCCAGCCCTGCAGGGAGGCATCTGTGGTGCGTATCACTGAATGAGACTGAGTGACAAAAGGAACTCCTTGCCTCAAATTGTCCTGATCCTGCCACCATTGCAAAGCCTGGATCAGGGTTCGAGTCACTGGGACTAGCTTGGTAAGGGAATCCTTTCTTTGGGACCAGAAGGCTCTTAAGTGGAACTGAATGTCCCTCATCTGAAATCTTGCTCCCTGGACCACTGCTGTAGAGGCTGCCATGTGGCCCAGAAGCTGTAGGAAATGTCTTGCTGATCGAGACACCTGAAGGGTGAATGAAGAGGCCAGTTCCATAAGGGTCCTTACCCTGTCCAGGGGAAGGAAGGCTCTTGCCCTTATTGTATCCAGCTCCACCCCTATGAAGGTGAGGAGCTGTACTGGCTTCGAGAACTGACTTTGGAAGGTTGAGGGAGGAATCCTAAGGAAGTGAGCACTTGCTGAGTTATTTGCAGATGTGACTTGACTTGGTCTGGAGACTGACCCACTATGAGCGGTCATCCAAGTATGGAAAGATGGAGATCTTTTTTTTCTCCTTAAAAAGCAACCACTACTGCCAGGCACTTAGTGAACACCCTTGGGGCTGATGTTAGCCAAGGGCATTGCCCTGAATTGATAGTGGCCTGAGGGCAACTCTGCACTGAGGTACTCTGTGAGGCGCTTGATGGGAATGTGAAAATAGGCATCTTTGAGGTCCAGGGAGGTTAGCCAGTCCCTGGCCTTAGAGAGGGCAGAATTATTCCAGAGTCACCATTTTGAACTTTGGTTTTAAAAGGTGCTTGTTCAGATATCTTAGATCCAGGATGGCCGCCATTCTCCTGTTTTTTGGGGTTAGGAAGTACCTTGGAGTACAATCCTTTGCCCTTGTGTAGGATAGGAACCCTCTCTATGGCTCTGAGAGCCAGGAGGGAAGAAACCTCTGCCTCTGGGGCAAGGGTCTCTGATGGATTTGCAGGTGGAAAGGATCTGGTTCTCATCTTGGGAAATTTTTTGAAGCTGAGAACCAGTCCCTGGTTTACTACTTCCAGGACCCACTTGTCTGATGTTAGAGACTTCCAGTCCTGGACAAAGTAAGCCAGCCTACCCCCTACTGGTATTAGAGAATCGGCCCGGACAGACCCATCAGGGTGTCTGCTTGGCAGGGGCTTTAGGCTGAGGAGTGGAAGCAGGCCTGCTCATTCCCCATCTGCCTCTCCCTTTGAAGAACCCCCTCTGAGCATAGGAAGAAGAGGAGGCCTGGGCTTGGTAAAAAGGCCTTTGAAAAGGCCTGCCCCTGCCCCTGGACTGCTGCCTTTGAGGAGTGGCTTGCCTTTCTTTGGCCTGAGCATTCCTGTAGGTGGTTCTGTACTCGTTCATCTTTTTCA
Organism: Neoceratodus forsteri; assembly: GCA_016271365.2. Taxonomy (NCBI): domain Eukaryota; kingdom Metazoa; phylum Chordata; order Ceratodontiformes; family Ceratodontidae; genus Neoceratodus; species Neoceratodus forsteri. The sequence goes on from CM028132.1 coordinate 1,365,165,754, forward strand.
TGTAGTTCTCTGTCTGCTCCCCAAGCAGAGAATTACCAATGACAGGGAAATCCATGGCCTTAGCCTGGGTATCCTGTGATAGGCTAGTACATCTGAGCCAAGCCATCCTCCGAAGGGCCACAGATGTAGTCAAGACTCTAGATGAAACATTATTGGAGTTCACACTAGCATGAAATTGCACCTTGGATGCCTCAATTCCATCTGCAGTCACCTGCTCCAGCTCCTTGGCAAGCTGGTCAGGGACCTGTTTAGCCAGAGCCAGAACAGTGTCCCATCTGGACTTCTGGTATCTAGCTGTGTAGGCCATATAGTTAGCCTGCCTAAGTCTCAAAGATGCTGCCATGTATTGCTTCTTTGCCAAGGCATCAATCCTCCTGGAGTCCTTATCTGGGGGGTGTGATGCCAAGGGAATATTTGCCTTATCACAGGTGGCTGCCTGCACTACCCCAACATGGCTGCATTGCTGAGAAAGGAACTCTGTGTCTGGGCCAGAAAGGGTGTACCTCTTGTCCATTCGTCTGTCCACAGGAGGTATGGAGTTATGAGTCTTCAGAATTTTAATTGTCTGTTTCCCAAAAGATTTATGGAGGGGAATAGACAGTCTCCTGGACTCCAGGATGTCCATCATTTCAACAAAATCAGGCTCCCCTGATCCTCTACTGCTTCTTCCATAGGAAGCTGGAGGGTTTCAGCCACTTTTTTGTAAAACATAAAGTGGGAAGGGGACTCAGAAAGCCTAGGAGAAGAAACACCTGAAAGTCTGTCTGGGGAGATGTCCGGGTCAATGGGCACATCCAGACTTTCATAATCACCATCATCATCCTCATACTCTCCCTCTTCCTCCTCCAGTTCATAAAATTCTTCTGAAGTGTAATCCAGAACCGGGGGAACCGACCAAACTGAGCCCCTGCAAAATGGTGCTGGTTCGTCCAGAACCGAAGTTAGCGATTACACTATCCTTATCGCTTTGGCTATCTCATCAGCGTTCGGAGTATGAATTTCTGGATCCGAACCAGATGATTTTTCTCTTCTCTTCCTTTTAACTGGAACCGACTCCTCAGAATCGGCTCTCCTTTTGCCCGAAGAAGTCTCGCTCTGGTCAGAGGGCACTCCTTCTGGTTCAGTCGGAACCGAACCGGGCTGGCCATCCAGGTCAGCGGACTTCTCGGCCTCCCTTTCCCTCAGTCTACCTACTCTCTTATCCAGGGTAACTTTGGGAAAATTCTTACAAATTTGGCAGTCTGAATCGAGGTGGTCAAACCCCAGACAATAAACACAGGTGGTGTGGGGATCAGCCTTAGCAAAGGCTTCCCCACACACACTGCAGTGTTGAAACCCAGTGGGCCCGGTTTTTTTCTTGGGTTTCTCAGACATGGCCATTCCTATCCAAAACTTACCCTTTTTTCAGCAATCTGCCAGGCAAGACTCCCCTATCGGTTCCTGGCCGTGTTACAGGTCTTGGAAAAAAATGTAATTAAATCCGTTTTTTTTAGAACCAATACAGACCAGTTACCACACTCTAAGTAATTTTGCAAACTTTTTAAGACTAAACTGATCGATTCAGCCGAACCGATCCGAAATTTACAAGTTCCACACAGAAACTAAATGTAAAACCTATCTAGTACTCACGGTACCACAGACAGAGACTTAAACCGACAGATTCGGTAGCAGAAACTCGGTAGAAACTGAGCGAAAAACAACACTTAAACCAACTTTTTTGAACAGAGCAAAGGGGAAATCTCCAGAGCGACTGTTCAGTGAGGCAGAGTAAAGAATCTGATGGTTGGAGTTTAAACAACAGCAGACAGGGGCTTCAACCGAGTTCGCGCTGAACATTCCATGCTGGCCATGGAAAGTTAACTCTTTGTTCTCTGGGGCAGTTGAAAGGCAGGACCTAACTGCTATAGTCAGAATACAGCAAGACTTTGTGTTGTTTGAAATGAGTTTTGGGTTGCATGCTACCGCCTGGTAATTTCTTTCTCCGACATCAGGATTCATCAGTGACATTTTTTTTTCTTTCACTAGATATGTTCTTACTGGCTGGCCTCTAGAGGTACAGTATGAGAGTAATAAATGGACCCTAAATGTTATGGTACTAGTTACATCTGGCATAAACCTGCTTCTTATGACTAATCTAGCACTTAGCATTGCCGTTTGTAGCAGCTCAGAATTATTGGAACCCCTGGGATTAGAACTCCCATCCCCAGCCTTTCTTCTATATAACTTTGCTATACATCTTTGCTGTTTCTACAGTCTCTAGTGGGTTGCTTTGACTACTCAGTGTACATTTGGTTTATTAGTCTATTAAGATTACTGTATGTTCTGTAAAGTTTTAAACACTGGTTAAGTGATAATGGTGCTTGTTCTCAAACAAAGGTGACTGCTGGTAATACAGAATGTTCACCTATACTGGGGTCACTCGAGTAAAAATAATTAGGACTAGTTTGATCTGCCTGGCTGAAAGTAACAAACAGCAATTAATGACTCTGTCTGAGTGTCTGGAGATAAATGTCCAAATATGGTTGTTCTCCGTCTGCTTTAATTAGCCTGCTGCTTTGAGCAGTGTAATTCCTAAAATGGTAAATGAGAAACCCTATCTTGGCACTATACACTCAAAAGTCAGATATTTATTTACTAGGTGCTGCTCTCTTTTACACCTATACTCTATCTCTGTCCTTTATTTTCTCCCTCTCCCACTCCGACCCCTCCACCCCCTATCTACCCTATCCCCCCCCACCCCCGGTCCCCTGCCCTTTTTCAGGAGTTCCGGTAGTTCTGAGTAACAATACTACACTTTTTTCATACTGCTTATGCCCCTTGTAACTGTTGCACATTATAATTAGTCCTGACATTATCTGTTCATAGGAGCATTTAATGACTACCTAACTTCTGGGTGTAAGCTACCTCTGCATAGCAAGACAGCTCTCTTGGACTTCCACGCCAGTGCCACCTTGTACTCGGGTCAGTTCAGTGGACTTAAGGCGGTGCAGTAGAACTCAGCCTACTGCTTCTAGTGTGCTAAATTGGTGTGTTTTTACATAATTCTACATTACTGTTTAATACTTGTATTCATTATTGCTGGTTTGTTTCATTTTACTTAAGGTAAGGATTATAGTAACAGTATTTGTTACTCGTAAACTTTGAGTACCTTATATAATACTCCTGTCTATTAGGTTATAGTAAGTTAATTGGTTGATTTTTTTTTTTTTACTACTCCCAATTTTTAAAAGTAGTGGTGATTACCCGCTAGAATGAACCCATATAAATTTGTTTCATGGAATGTCAATGGGATTGGCACCCTCACTAAACGAAAGAAAATCCTTACATATTTAAATAAAAAGAAGGCAGATTTTGCATTCCTTCAAGAAACTCATCTAGATGGTGATGAATCAGCCAAGCTTGCTAGATCCTGGGTTTCTCAGGTACATTACAGCTATTTGTTTATTTTTTGTTCATTTTAACATCAGTTTAACAACCTTTGAGCCAGAGGCTCATTTACAAAGGTACCTCGTCAAGATTGGAGACAAAGACATACATATAATAGACAAATGCAATACAGCACAGCAAAAGGCACAGGCAGGTACATGTAAGGCAAAGCAATCAGCAACACAGTTCAGCAATATGTGATTCCCTGGCTCTTGGCAGCCAATATGAAATCTCCCCTTTTTTTTTTTTTTTTTTTTTTTGGGAGGAGGTAGTGCAGAAGAGTTGGAGGGTGGGAGCTGGGATAAGGGAGGAATGCAGCTCAGCGAGCTTTGTCTGGGGGGTGGAGGTAGGGGTTCTGGGGCAATGGCAGGAGTGAGAAGTGAGCAGGTGAGTTTTAAGTCTGTATTTGAAGCTAGCCAGTGAGGGGGCGTTTGTGATGCATGCTGGGAGGGAGTTGTACCCGGAGGGGGCTCTATAGGTGAAAGCCCTTTGGCCCTGGGTGGTCCGAGCCCTTGGGACAGCAAGGGCAGCTCTGCCGGAGGTACGAGTACGCTCTGAGGAGTTAGATCGGCGAATAGAGTTAGCAAGGCCAGGTGGGGATAGACCATGGAGAGCTTTATAGGCAATTTGACAGGTTTGGAACAGGAGGCGCTCGTCAAGGTTGAGTATAGAGGACATGGATTATAGATGGCATGTATGGGTGAGTCTATGGGCACCGGTGATAATAGTAAGCAGCGTTGCACAGCCATACTAATTAGAAAGGGTGTTAATTTTATTCAGTCAAGTCATGTTTCTGACACTAAAGGCAGGTATCAAATTCTCTCTGGCTCTCTGGATGGCTTAGACATAGTACTGTGTACTGTCTACGCACCCAACGTGGGTCACAGCAAATTTTCTTCTGTAAAACAGCTGTCTTACTTATCTTAGGTGGTGATTTTAATGAAGTAGTAGACCCCCTGCTGGACCGATCCTCTAAAAAACATTTAGCTTTTCCCCTTTTTTTTTTTTGTTTATCTCTTTCTTTCCTTCCCTGGCCCTGGTCAGCTCTTCGTCTGGCCATCATCCCCCATGCTTCTCCTCTTTCAGGCCCTCACCCTCTGCACCTCCTATGGCTTACCCCCTGTGGCGGGGCTGTGGGAAGCCCTCTACTCACCCACCGGGACAGAGTTAGGTCAGAGTGTTACCTTCAGAGGATCAGCATCGGGGAGACAGCCATCAAGCCACCACGACAAGCCATCAGGATTGTTTTCCTACTAGATTTTCTCCCCTTGCGGCGCTTGACATGCAATGATGCCGGTGACAGGTACCTGCGTGCTTCCACACATGTTCCCACCAAGAATCTGTTGAGCGTCTGCACCCTAAGGTGGTATCAGACTTTCATTTGAACCAGTCTGTGTCATTGCCTGTATTTTTCACTGACCATTCTTCCTCTGGGGAGAGAAGACTACACAGTCTTGATGTAAAGAGGGTGCTGCACCAATCCCCAGCCTCCGCCAGGATCAGACGAGCACCAACCATGTCTTGCCCCCCTCTCTGGAGATGGAGAGCAGTCCATTGGATGCTCAATCCATCCCCTCCCCAATGACCCCCAATGACCCGTGCTTGTTCCCTAACACAGGTCACCGGGTTGGCACAAGGAGCAGCGACCAGCACCTCAGCCCTCAGTGCCACTGGGCCGGCTTGCCTTTTCCCTCTTTTTAGTTGCAAAATTACCAATTATTCTGCCTCTTATAAAAGCTTTATATGCCTCCCATAAACAGGCATAGGAGACTTCCCCATTATTATTCAGTTCAAAATAAACCTTTGTTTCATTATTAACCCATTCAGTAAACACCTTATGTTTCGGTAGGGAGACATTAAACATTCACCCGAACTCTTTTGTTTTGCCCTCACCCAGGACTATAAGTAAGTCTGTCAGGGCATGATCCGCTAAAACTATGGTATCTATATCAGCTTCTAATGCAGAGTTTACTAAACCAGATGAAATGAAAAAAATAGTCAATCCTACTAAAACTTGAATGTCTGTTGGAAAAAAGGTAGTCTTTGTCCTGCGGATGCACAAGTCTCCATATATCTACTAGGCCCACTGTTTTGAATAGGTGGTGTAGGGACAGATTCGCCTTGGTATCCAGTGTCAGATTTATCTGAAAAATAGTCTGAATTGTGTGCTTTAGAATGCAGTCTCAAACAATCCAGGTCAATTGATAAAACTCTTCTGCACAAAGTAACCATACTTAAATTCGAAATAAACAAGAACTTATCAGATCAGGCAGAATATGCCTTGTTTCGAACAAAACAAAGATACTGGGAATCAGGGGAAAGGGCAGGGAAATTGCTTGCCTTTCGGTTTAAGAAACTGAATGGTCAGAACACCATTCCAGGTGCCAAAGGGGTAAATGGAGTGGTTTTGAATAAAGACATTAATAAGGCCTTTCAGGACTTCTACACTAAACTCTATAGCCACTGTGACATGCTACCAAATGAAATCAAGCCCTTTTTAAATACATCCCTTAATGCCAAAATTCCCCAGGAGATACAAGATCAGCTAAGTCAAGAGGTCTCTTTGGGTGAAATGTCTAATGCCATTAAATTATTGCTGGCAGGTAAAGCTCCAGGTTTAGATGGAATCCCAGGCGAATTTTTTAAAACTGCTCGAACCCAAAATTATCCCTCATTTGTTGTCAATATATAAACAAGCCAATCAGCTTAAATGCCTCCCTCCCTCCTACCTTAACTCAGGCCATAATCACTCTCATTTATAAGAAAAATGAAGATGCATAAGATTGTGCCAGCTACCGCCCTATTGCTTTAATGAACACGGATTATAAAATTCTTGCAAAAGTACTGACCCAACGTGTTCAAAATGTTATTAATATCCTAATTAGCAAAGAGCAAGTAGGGTTTATGCAAGGTAGATCTGGAGTGGATAGTGTCCGTAGACTTCTCCACACACTGTGGCTTGCTAATAAAAACATAGATCCTCATATTGTGCTGTCTTTGGACCTGTTCAAGGCTTTTGATTTTCTGTCTTTGGGCTGTATGTCCAAAGTACTAGACCACTTGAATTGTGGTACGGGGTTCATTAATTGGGTTTCCCTATTGTACAATAATTCGACTGTCCAGGTTCTCACAAATGGTATAATATCTCCCACGTTTAAGCTAACCATGAGAACAAGGCAAGGTTGTCCCTCATTTATCTATTTATTTTCTCTATTGAGCCCTTAATTAGATCCATAGCATTGTACCCAGCCATTTTCAGAGAAAAAGCTAAGTCATGCTCTCATAAAACCTTCACCTACGCAGATGACCTACTCCTAACCTTTACAAAGCCTGTACAATAAGCAGAAGCCCTTAAAAGTTCACTCAATAAATTTTAATCTCTTTCACTCCTAAAGGTGAATTGGGAGAAATCACAAGAGTTATGCTCTAACCCATCACCCTTTGTCAAATCTGAACTTAATAATATGTTCAAAGATAGCTGGGTCAAAAGGAAACAATTACTCACCATAGTAATGTTGTTTCTTCTAATGGAGTCTTGCTGTACACTGACTATATGCAGTTAGCCCCAGCTCTCGAACAGCTCCGGAGAGGAAAGGGTTAACTCTATGCCAAGGCATAGAACATTGAGCTTGAGCTCGGTTTTCAAACCTCTGCCCCAATACTCCTCAGTGTAACCGTCAGATTCTTACGAGCACTATGCTAACTAACTACTAAATACAAATTGTTTTTAAAATGTTGTGCCAAAAGGCAATAAACAGATTTTTAGGGTCCAAAAGACTCAAGTCGAGAACCCCAAAAAGAATCCAAGTAGGTAGTAAAACTTAATAATATATATTTAGAGTAATAATAACAAAAACCTCATCCTAAGAAGAGGTAACCCAGGTACACCTCTGGGGTGCAGCACTGCGTCTGCCAACCCACATCTCAAAACAACTAGGTTCCAGGAGGAGAGCCAGGGAGGGAGGTCAGAATACAGCAAGACTCAATTAGAAGAAACGACATTACTATGGTGAGTAATTTTTTCTTCAAACAACATGAAGTCTTGCAGTATTCTGCTTATATGCAGACTACTAAGCAGCACCCCCTTGGAGGAGGGAGTTACAGAACCTATTTTGGGAACAGGATCTGCAGCAATGCTGTGCCAAACCCAGTATATCTTCTTGATTGGATGTCAAGAGAAAAATGCTTGGTAAATGTGTGAACAGCTTTCCAGGTGGCTGCTTTACAGATTTCCACTAGGGGTATGTCTCTAGCTGCTGCGACTGAAGCAGCTGTACCTCTGGTAGAGTGAGCCCACAGGCCTTGAGTGGCTCTTTCCCCAACTTTGAATAGCAGAACTGAATACAGGAGACAATCCACCTGGCAATAGTTCTCTTAGTGGCAGGTTTACTTTTTCCCACTTCTCCATAAGTGAGAAACAGCTGTGAACAGTGATTTCTATGGGCCTTAGGGTGTTCTATATGATAACTAAGTGCCCTCTTTACATCAAGACTGTGTAGTCTTCTCTCCCCAGAGGAAGAATGGTCAGTGAAAAATACAGGCAATGACATAGACTGGTTCAAATGAAAGTCTGATACCACCTTAGGGAGGAACTTTCTGTTCGTTCGAAGGACTACCTTATCCCTGTGGAATGAAATGAAATCAGATTCCACTGATAAAGCCTGTAATTTGTTGATTCTCCTGGCAGAGGTAATGGCTACCAGGAACACAGTTGTCCAAGTCAAGTATTTTAGCTCAGCTGAAGATAATGGTTCAGAGGGGGGCTGCATAAGCTGTGCAATACAGATATTCACATCCCAAACAGGAGTAGGTTCCCTAAAGGGAGGATTGATATGAACCAGACCTTTGAAAAGTTTCATGAAAAATGGATGGGAGGCTAAGAAAGAGCCCTTCCCAGCTGAAAGGAAGGCAAAGATGGCTACTAAATGCATTTTGAGAGTGGTAGGTCTGAGGCCTAAACTGTTAAGATGCACCAAATAGTCCAAAGCAGTGGCAATGTCAGCTGAATCTGGCTGAATATGCCTCTGAGAACACCAGAAACCAAATCTCTTCCTTTTGGAATTATAAGTTTTTCTAGTGGAAGGTTTTCTAATAACCTTAAGAATGTCCAAGACTGATTGAGAAAGATGCAGGCTTGCATATTCTAGCTCCTTAAGAGCCAAGCTTTGAGTCTGACAGTCTGAAGGTTGGAATACAGTATCCTCCCCACGAGGAGGTGAAGAGATTGTACTGTCTGGGAAGACACTGTGGAACTGTCACTGACATTGACAATAGTAGGGAGTACCATGGCTGCCTGGCCCAGTCTGGGGCCACTAGAATCATTGTGCAAGGCTGAGATCTGATCTTGACCAGAACTCTGAATATCAGAGGAAAAGGAGGAAAAGCATACAGAAACCTGCTTGTCCAATCCAATAGGAGAGCATCTTGGGGAACAGACCCCAAAAGAGGAGGTCTGCAGCAGAATAGAGGAAGCTGGTGATTGTCTAGGGCTGCAAAGAGGTCTATCTCTGGAGTTCCCCACCTCTTGAAAATGACTTAAAGAATTAGAGGATTCAGGGCCCATTCGTGGTGACTTTGAGAAATTCTACTAAGAGCATCTGCCAGTACATTGTCCTTCCCTAGGGGATGCATAGCTATCAGGGAAACCTGAAGGGAATAAGCTAGTGACCATATTTTCATGGCTTTTGTGCACAAGGCTGAGGACCGAGTGCCCCCCTGCTTGTTGATGTACCACATGGCTGTGGTGTTGTTTGTCCTGGTCTGCACCACTTTCCCCTGAATTGTGTTTGAGAATGTCTGAAGTGCTAGAAAGACATCCCTGAGTTTGAGAAGATTTATGTGCAGGAGAGACTCCTAATGAGACCATGTTCCCTGAGCAGTGAGCTGGTCCAGATGGTCTCCCCGTCCCAGTAGGGAAGCATACGTGGTGAGAATCACTATAAGAACCTGACTGAGGAAAGGGACACCTTGCCTTAGATTGTCCTCCTCCAGCCACCACTGGAGAGCCTAAACCAGAGTTTGAGACACTGGAATTAACTTGGAGAGAGGGTCTTTTTTCTGAGACCAAAAAGATTTTAGATGAAACTGAATATCTCTCATTTGAAATCTTGCCCCTTGCACAAATGCAGTGGAAGCTGCCATGTGGCCTAGCAACTGCAAGAAGTGCCTGGCTGGTCGAGACACTAGTGGACAAAAAGAGAAAGTCAGGATGATGATTTTACTGTGCCCTTGAAAGAGGAAGAAAGGCCTTTGCCGAGACAGTGTCCAGTTCCACCCCTATAAATGTGAGAAGCTGGGCTGGTTCCAGAACAGACTTGTCTAGATTTAGGATGAATCCTAAGGAGTGCAGAAGCTTTTGAGTGACCTCTAGAGCTGACTTGACTTGGTCTGAGGACTGACCCACTATGAGCCAGTTGTCCAGGTAAGGGAACAGTAAGATGCCTTGTCTCCTGAGAAAGGCCACCACTACTGCCAGACACTTGGTGAACACCCTTGGAGCAAATGTTAGGTGGAAAGGCATTGCTCTAAACTGGTAGTGACCTAAGGGCAACTCGAACCTGAGGTACTTTCTGTGGGAATGTCTGATAGGTATGTGGAAATAGGCATTCTTGAGATCCAGGGAGGCTAGCCAGTCTTCTGGTCTCAGAGAGGGAAGAATTATTCCCAGAGTCACGGTTTTGAACTTTGGCTTTAGGATATTTTTGTTTAGGTATCTTAGATCTAGGATGGGTCGCCACTCCCCTGTCTTTTTTGGGGTAAGGAAGTATCCAGAATACAGTCCTTTTCCCCTGTGACAAAGAGGCACCTTCTCTACTGCTTGCAGAAGTAGTAGAGAGAGAAGACTTCTGCCTCTAAGGCCTTTGTCTCCAAGGGAGAGGGAGGACTGAAAGACTTTGCTCTCATTTTTGGGAAACTTTTGAAACTAAGAGCAAGTCCCTGGCTCACTACTTCCAGGACCCATTTGTCTGAAGTAATAGACTTCCAGGCCTGGAAATAGTGAGCCAACCTGCCCCCCGACTGAAACTGAGGAGGCGACCCTGACTGACACCTCAGGGTGTCTGTTTGACAGGGGACTTAGACTGAGTGGAGGATGGAGTCCTGGTCATCCCCTTTCTGCCTCTTCCCCTAAAGAACCCCCCCTCTGCTGGAAAGAAGAGGAGGCTTGGGCTTGGTAAAAAGGCCTATGAAAAGGCCTGCCCCTGCCCTAGATTGCTGCTTCTGAGGAGTGGCCTGCTTTTCCTTGGCTGCAGCACTCCTGTAGGTGGTCCTGTATTCATCCATCTTTTTCATGTAATCCTCTGTTTCCTCCCCAAATGGAGAATTACCCGTGACAGGAAAATCCATGGCCTTGGTCTGAGTATCCTGTGATAGACTGGTACACCTGAGCCAAGCAAATCTCCTCATGGAGACAGATGTAGCCATAATCCAGAAATGTACATCATTCAAGTCGACAGCAGCATGAAACTGGACCTTTGATGCCTCAATACCATCCACAGCCACCTGCTCCAGCTCCTTGGCCAGCTGGGGAGGGGCATTCTTAGCCAGCTCCAGAACCATATCCCACATAGATTTCTGGTATCTAGCTGTATATGCCATGTAAGTAGCTTGCCTGAGCCCCAAAGAGGATGCCAAGTACTGTTTCTTTGCCATGGCATCCACTTTCCTGGAATCCTTATCTGGGGGTGAGATGCTAAAGGAATGTTAGCCTTGTCACAGGCTGCAGTTTGCACTACCCCAACATGGCTGCAATGATTTGTAAGGAATTCCATCCCTAGACCTGACAAGGTATACCTCCTGTCCATCTTTTTAGCCACAGGAGGTATGGATGTTGGAAACTGAAGAATTTTTTGTGTCTGTTTCCCCCAGGGATTTATGCAGAAGGATAGACACCCTTTTGGACTCTGGGACATCCATCATCTCAACATAGTCAGGTTCCTCCTGATCCTGTTCAGCCTCTTCCACTGGAAGCTGAAGAGTATCAGCCACTTTCTTGTAGAACAAGAAATTGGAGGGGGACTCAGAAAGTCTAGGAGGAGACACACTGGAAGGCCTGTCTGGGGAGATGTCAGGCTCTACTGGTTCATCTAGGCCTTCATAATCTTCTTCTTCTTCATAATTTTCTTCTCCTTCCCAAGCGCCTTCATAAAATGCTTCAGGATCATATTCAGAAGCAGAAGCTTCTGACCCAACCGATCATCTTTGACTGTCGGTTCGGTCGGAACCGGGCAAAGTGATTGTACAATAGTAATCGCTTTAGCTATTTCTTCAGCGGTCAGAACATGGAGACCAGGATCCGAACCGGCTGACATCGCTTTTCTTAGACAGAGCCGATTCCGCAGAATAAATCGCTATACACCGAGGAGGTATCGCCCAGGTCAGTGGGCACCCCCTCAGGTTCGGTTGGAACCGAACCAGACTGGCCATCCGGGTCAGCAGACTTCTTGGCCTCCCTTTCCTTCAGCCTACTTAAATGTTTATCTAAAGTGGCTTTGGGAAAGTTTTTGCAAATCTGGTAATCTTCCTTCAGGTGGTCAAACCCCAGACAATAAACACAGACGAGGTGGGGATCAGCCTTAGCAAAGGCCTTCCCACACTTGGTGCAGTGCTGAAACCCAGTGGGACCGGTTTTCTTTTTGGGTTTCTCAGACATGCCTACAAAATAATAAGTTACCCTTACCAGCATTTAAGTCAGGCAACTACAAACCTATCGGTTCCAACCGTGTCACGGGTTGGTTAAAAAAACAAAGAAAATGTCATTTTTTTTAGGATCCAATGGGTACTGGAAACCACAGTACAAAAGGTAGAAAGAAAAAAAAATTATAAAGAAAATCCAATACAGAATTTGCTTCGGTTCCCAACCCCACCGACTGGGAAGAAACTGAACAAAAAACAATTTCTACCAACAAAACTCTAACTACCTACTAAATACACTTACTGTACCATAGACAGAGATCTGAATACCGAAAAAATAAGAAAACGGTTGATAAACTGACTAATTTTAACTTGAACCGAACCGAAGTGAAGGAGAAGATCTCCGGAGCGACTTCACAGTTAGGTGGAGTAAAGAATCTGACGGTTACACGGAGGAGTACCAGGGACAGAGGTTTGAAAACCGAGCTCGAGCTCACCATTCTATGCCTTGGCATAGAGTTAACCCTTTCCTCTCCGGAGCAGTTCAAGTGCTGGGGCTAACTGCATATAGTCAGAATACAGCAAGACTTCACGTTGTTTGAATCAGTTAACTTTCCTAGACCTGCAGATTACGGTGAAGCTTGACACACTAATGAATATCAATATGCTGCCTCTGCTACAGGATATTGAACTTGACCTGAATAGATGGAGTCATATGAATTTATCTTAACGAAGGAAGATCAACTCCATTAAAAAGATTATTGCCCCCAAAATATTTTACTTGTTTCAAAACATTCCTATTTTGCTAAACTGTAGACTATTGACTAAACTAAACTCAATAATTAGAAAGTTTTTATGGGACTCCAAACCTCCCAGGTTGAGCTTGAAAAAGCTCTGTGTCACCAGGAGTGTAGGTGGGTTCTCCCTCCCACATTGGGAATGGTACCAATGGGCATTTATGCTCAAACAGACATCATTGCACCCGCAGACTAGATTAAGGGACATTACATTAGAACCGCTATGCTTACAAATGGAGAAGGACATGTTACATCCCAATATCCTATCCAACTTTATTTACTTACCTACCCCTCCAGAATTGAAGACCAATCCTTGTTTATCAAATACCATTAGAGTTTTAAAGGGGGTTAACAAAGTTTTTAATCCAAATCTTCTTCATTAAGGATTATGCCACTATGGTCCAATCCCTGGATTACTACATGTACGAGTACTCCGACTAATAATACCTAGGCACAGCTGGGAATTAAGAAGGTGGGGGACCTTTTGGATGACAACACTAATATATTAATATCCTCTGAAGAGCTAAGAATGAGATATAATATATCTAGATTTCACTTCCATTATTATCTTCAACTTCGATCAACACTCTGTGGCTCCATTCTACAAGCTGACTTCTCTCTTCCTGCTAATAACACCTGGGATCAGATAGCTAGAATAGGCCCACTGAAAAAAGGCTCTAGTTCTCTTTACAAAATCCTTTTTAATTCCCTCTCTTCTGTATCTCTGACTCTCTCAGTTAAGACAAAATGGGAAGCTGAACTTGAGATCTCAATATCTGACTTAGAATGGAGCTCAACTTAGAAACAAGCCCACAAAACTTCTCGGGATATACAAGGTAAGCTCATTTAATATAAGATTCTGCACCAGTTTTTCCTGTCCCCTTACAAGTTGAAGGAAATGGGCCTTAGGAATGATGGCAAGTGCTGGAAATGTCAGTAAGCAGATGCAGGGTTTTCTCACATGTTTTGGACCTGCCCCACTCTAGCTAATTTTTGGTTTGACATTCATGAGATGTGTTGCTCTATTTTATCGACCTCACTGCCCTTTTCCCCTGCTATGTGTGTGTGTGTGTGTGTGTATATATATATATATATATATATATATTAGGAATCTTCCCATCCAATACACCTCTTCAGTATTCACAGAAACTATGGCTTTCTGCTGGCGCCTTGGCAGCCAGTAGACTTACTCTTAGATATTGGAAAAATACCCAAGTGCCTTCCTTATCAGAATGGTTCTCCCAAATGAGTTACACTGCTAATAACGAAAGCTTTGCATATGCTATTCAAGACAAACAAGAAAAATTCATTGAGGTCTGGGGCCCTTTTCTCCAGATCAATGTTACTTAATTATTTGCCTATGTAAGGTAATGGCTCTATATGGTTTCTACAATGTAATGTTATGATGCAAATGTTGGTGTCCTACAACCTTAAGCGTACTATTGACTGAATATTTAGTTAAGCTACTAGCAACTTTAGTTCAATAAATAATAGGAGTAGTAGATATATATATATTTTTTAGTATACAGTATATAACTTAATGTTTATTTTATGCCACTGTTTTGCCGGTATATGATAACACGTATTGTAATTTATGTAAGGTAATGAGTATGTTCTCTTTTCTTTTCCTTTTTTTTGTGCTGATGTTGTGTTATGCACTTTGATTAAATAGCAGTAAAATTTATTATGAGGAAAAAAACAGAGGGCACCTCTCATCCTATCTGAGTAGTGGCCGCTGAAGCCCTCTGTACTCCTCACTGCCCTTGCTCTTCCTCTGTCTCCCTGACCTCTCGCACTAAGACCCAGTGAGGAGGGGGGTTGTTCTTTCTATCAGCTAAATGTAGTTGTAACACCAATAGGGTGGAATGGCAGGCAGCATTCACCACTTGCTCTAACCTCACATGGTTCAGATCCTGAGCTGCCACTCCCCCCCTTTTCTAAATACCCTCTGTAAGGCTCTCTTTACCCGGATCAGGAAAGCAGACAAAGGCACCCCTTCCCCCACTGATGAGTGGTTTTGAATTTCCCCATGAGGTACTCACAGGACTCTGGGCTACCAAATACACTCTCTAAAGCTGTCCTGGTATTCCTGGGCAGGGGCATTGGGATCTGTGGCTCACAAAGAGCAGATGACCTCTAGGGCCGGACCATGGAGGCTCCCTACTAAATGCTTTCGCTTCTCAATCTTAGAGCACTGCCAGTCCTGGACTAAAGGGGTGACACAATCCATTCATCCAGGTCTCCAGATCATCTTCACTATTTGAGGCGGGCTTGACCCCCAAAAACATTCTCAGTTTATGATATGGCTCGAAGGCCACTGCCATATGGCCAGGCTGAGGTTTCTCAGTCTTGGGGGGCCTTGGAGTGGATCCAGCTGCCCGTCCCCTTCCCCAAGGGAGATTATATTAAAAGAGGTCACAACAGGCAGAGCCTCAGACAGCCCCTCTGCCACCAAAGCCTCAGGTATCCAGCCAGCTTCCAACACATTAGAACTTTCCATTAACATAGTCAATGTACCTTTATCTGAACCCAGCAATTCCCCTCAGACTTTCGCTATTCTCAGTCTGGATATGGAGGACATATACTTCTCTATGTCTCCCTCGTCCATCTCTTCAGGTATCCCCAGCAAGAAAAAGGACTTCTGGGGGTACATCTTCATGCCCCCACTTCATTCCAGCAACCTCACTTTGTCCTCTTCCATAGGCCTAAACTTGGGCCAGGGTGGAATGGAGTTAGGTGCCAGGGACCCCACAAGGGTCTCGCTATTCTGGTTCTCCATGGCAGGCATGACTGACAAACAGGGGATCCCAGTGGTACCTCCAAAGATGTAGCCCAGGTGCCATGTGCCAATGGGCTACCACCCCTGCCTGTTTGCTCTTGTACAGGTTAAGGGGCCTGGGTCCTGCTGTGTTCACAATTGGGGGTTCTTTCCCAAAGTTATGAATAATAGCACAGTGCCTCCACCTAGCGTAAGTTGTAAGTGGGTCAGGTGACTGGTTGATACAGCCCCCTGGGATACTGCACCTACCCACCTCCCAACCAACCACCCTGCACACTGGATTCCCAACAACCTTTTCCCACCAAATACCATAAATCTATTAGAAGGCAAAATGCAATGAACCTCTCTTGACACAGCAATTTCAACAAACAACTCACAGCTTTATAGGGGCTAAGGGCTAGGAGACAGGTAGCTGGATGAGGGATAGATGTGGAATAAAAGTGTAGTTAGTGGTAAAAATGGCAAACATTAACCATAAGAGCCCATAGGTCAATCCCCCCTCGGCTGCCCACCCCCACTGGTACCAGGGTTACACCCTGAAAGTTCCCTGGAGTACCCACTAGTTGCAGGCCTGGACATTGCTGTGGGTTGGCCGGCTGTTGAGGCCCTGAAAACTTGAGAAAATTGTTTAAACTAGTTTCACACTCTCTGGTTTGGTTCCGGGAACCAAGTCATGGGTACTCACGGTTTTGCAGGACTTAACAGCATCTGAAGATGCAGTTGTCTGATGTCCTGAAGGGTGGAGCTCCACTCGATAGGTGCAGCAATGGGCGAAAAGGAGGATGATCTCGATTCCCTCAGCAGGTTGAATCTTGCTTGAAGGTCTTGCAGCTTGTCCCTTGATTGAAGACCTGGCCACTTGTCACCTTCAGCCCCTTCTGGCCTGTTGCAGATCTTTATGGCAAGTCCACACCAGCCACAAAAGGCCTTGACCTGGGAGTGGCTCCACAGCCCGGCTCCCCACAAGGGTCGTAGGTGCCATAGCACCCCAGAAAGCACCGGTGACCTCTTGAGACAGTGGGTCCCACTTGGAAGAGGTCAGCTAGTTCCCTCCCTGGCTCTGGGTGAGGACTCCCAAGCAGTAGGAGCCCCCTGCAGTCCCAGTACTGAATCCACGAGTCACAGGTAGCTAGGCAGTTCTTCCAAAAAAAAAAACAGCAGTACCAATTTTCCCCAGGTGCTAGCCTTTGAACAACAGCTTCACTTTGTACTCAGCCTATAGCAATCAGCAGGGAGTTTGGAACTAGACAAATCCCTGCTCACTTTCAGTGCTTTCAGACTCTAAATGTCCATAACAGGTCCCTTTCAGCCTCAGCTGGGACACAGTTCTCAGTCACTTCATTTAGGCCACACAACAAATTCACAGAACCTGGCTAGCACCAGGCTCCAGAGACACTCTGCTTCCTCACAGATATTGTTAAAGTCCCAATCCTTAAAGCAGTTTCAAGGCAGGAACTGATTAACTTCCCAACAAACAACACAGTTCTATCTACTTAGTTCCTTGCACAGTGTAAGGTCTCTGCAACAGTTAATTTCTCCAGTTGAGACAGCACAGTTCACAGTACCTGAAGAGTTTCAAAAACAGTCAAGTCTCTCACTCGCTTTTCATATCAAACTCCTTTTCTACAGTGGCAATCTCCAACCGAGACCTGGGCAAGGCTTCTGACATTCCAATTCCACTCATACAGGATCCTTCTGACTCGAAAAGGGCCCGGGTACAGACTGACCCAAACCCAGCAAGTCCTTGGGTTCTCATTCGAGAATCCAGTCTCCTGATTGGCTGTTCAAACCTATCAATCATCCATAACCATAGCGATCAATAGCCCTGATTCCTCATTGGACATGAGTTAGGCGCCTGAATTATCGAAACTCCCACTCCCAGAATCCCTCAGGTCTAATTTCAGGCACCTAAACAGCTGATTGGCTGCTGAACTTTGGTCAAAGCATCAACAACATACAACATGTCAGCCACATCCAGTTCACCAGCAGTCCTCAGTGGGTCCCACTTTCCAGTTCTGGTGCAGCCATGCTGTACACTTGTTATTTACAGTCACTCCAGGATATTGTAGCCCCATTGGTGCTATTTTAATTAAGCCCAGCTTTAAATAATAATACGCCACAGTTTTCCTGTTGCTGCTGCCACCATACAGTCCCCCCAGGTGGCAGGCAGCATTGTCATTAGTATTCATTGGGTGCTCATTAATATTTATGAGCTCTGAGTGCCCCCCCCCCACCCATTCAACCTTAATTTTTTAAACTCCCCCAAGGCCTCTCTCCAGCCTTGCTCTGGTCTCCAGCCCCCAAATTACTGAACAGGGGTACCGGGACTGAGAAACACTGCCCATTTTGACTGCAAATTGCAGCTGGTGACATTAAAGCATCTTCTTAGCGCATGCGTTAGTGCCGACGGCATTGGGAACGTGCCAGCAGCTTATGGTTTAGATTTTAAGCCCAAACAGGCTGGAATCAAATACAGGGTCACTTGGGGAACCCAGGGAATGTACCAAACACTCGGCTGAGACGGTGGCATCAAAGGGGATCGAGGGATGCCCTAGGCAACCAGGAGATTGGGAGAAGCAGGGGCAATTAAGGTAAGCCCCCAGAAAGGGGGGTTACAGTAATATTTCAAGTGAGTCTGATAACTAGCTAGTACAACCCTCTGGGATGTTGTACCTACCCACATTTTCGTGCAGTCACCCCACACATGGATTAGTAATAACCAAAACCCCCAAATTCCATTCTGCTGAATTACTGACTCGCTCTAATAATATGCTCACAACACCATTTTGTAAAAATTGGTTAACCAACAATGTATTTACAATGGAGGAAGGGTTAAGAATGGGTAGATGGTTGTAGAGGCTGAAAAACTTTTGCATTATTTGGCATTTGCAATTAAACAATCACTTCAATTCGCTTTCTAAATCAGACATTTGTTAAGTCTTTCCGCCCACCAACCTTCTGATGGATTGAAGTTAAACTCTCTATATAGCTAACTGCTTATATTTTAAGACATCACATACCCCAGCTGGTACCAGTCCCATGTCCAGCATAGAACCCCAAAATTCTGTATCTCTGAGTACCCAATACTATATGTTCTAGGCCTGATGTGGTTCAGCTGGTTGGCCGGCAATGGCGCGTATAAAGTAAATTAAAATTAAGTTCTATCTTTTCTTTGGTTACTTTCTAACTTGAACTTTATGAATCTCAATTTTGTTTTCCAATGAATCGAATTGAATGAGCAGGTGAATCCCACACTTTAGCAGCTGTAGAAACTAGATACTGAACTTGGCAGAAAACGTTACAACAAACTATTTACAGTCCCTCTAGATGCAGAGCAGAGTCTGCTTTACTCACGGTTTTGCAGTTAACCAGCTTACAATTGCAGCAATGATTCATAGCAGGTAGATTGGAGGTAGAATTGGTAATTGGTAGAACTTGATTTTGGCTGAGGTGCATAGCAAGAGCTAGCGCAGACCCCCTTTTTAGCAGCAGGTTCTTGCAGTTTTGCAGCCTGGAATTTCTCTCAGCTTTATTTTATTTTTATTTTTTATTTATTGAAATCTTGGAAGACACTAATTGAGCTAGAAGCTGTTTACATAGGTTCCACGTCAAGAAAGTTACAGAAAAGTACAGATTATGCTGCAAGCTGACTGCTAGCAGCATTTACAAAGAATTAAAGTGACAAGGCAGTACAGTTAAGCAATGAAGTCTTGAAATGGCAAAATACAAGGAAACATCCACTTGCAGACATCTGTGGCACAAATGAAATGGCAACATATAGAGAACAACCACTTACAGACATCAGTGCCACACATGGGGGGGGGGTGGAGCAAGTAGGGAGGGACCTACATAAGGAAAGGATGAGAAACCCACGTGTCTTGGTGAGTAGTGGAGAGTTAGGCTTTCCGGTGGAGGTTGTGGAGTCAAAAGCAGTGGTTGAACTCAAGCATGCATGGGACAGTCATAAGGCAATTCTAAGGGTTGGGGGTAGAAAGAAGTAGACTGCTGGGTAACTAAGATCTGCAGCGTATCCGTTAGGTAGGGAAATGGGCAGACTGGGTGGGCCAAGCAGTCCTTATCTGCCGTCAAATTCTATGTTTCTATGTTTCTTAGGCTTCGGCTAGGAGAACTGAGATGGGGGGGCCATTTTGGGGGGAGAAATCAGCCCAAAAGGCCTTGTCAGCAGGTGGGACAGAGAAAGAGAAGGTAGGGGAATCAGCCCAGGTGGCCTTGTCAGAAGGGTAAACAGTTAGAAGGGAGGGAAGAAGAAGAAGGGAATGACTGGGGTGGGGCGGGGTGGGGTGTCAGGGAAATTAAAGAGGGAGGTAGAAGTAGCAGAATAGCCTAGATTAGACAGTAAGGGATGTACAAGTGGGGGGTGTGGAGTGAGATGGGGAGGTGGAGGAAGTAGGGGAAGGAGGAGGTAGATGGGGAGGGAGGGATGAGTAGGAGTGCGTGCAGAGGAAGCACAAAGTGTAGGCAAGGAACCGGGAGGAGAGATGTATGAGGGAGATGGGAGGCAGGTTGGAGAGAAATGGGGGGGAGGTAGTGGGGCTCAGGGAGGGTGACGTGCAACAAGTCGGTGAGGAGGGGAGCTTAAGTGCTAGGTTCCGGGTATAGAAAGATAAGGGGAAGCAGTCGCAGCTGGCATTAGCAACTAGATGTTGCCACAACTTTCTCTTAAATGAGCCCAGTGTAGCGGTTGCAGTTACTTCATTACTGAGCAAATTGAACCAGAGTGGAGCTCGGTGGGCAAATGACCTTTGTTTTAGGGAAGTACGACAACGGGGGATCCTAAAGAACTGACACTCTGCACTTCTTGTTTGCCTTTGAGTGTCGGAGGGGGAGAGGAGCTTCAGTACCCCCAGTGGCAGCACTTCGAGGCTAGCTTTTTTGGCTAATAGACAGGTTTGGCACATGAGCCTGTGCTTGAGCTGGAGCCAGTTAATCTGGGAGTGCAGGTTGCGAGTGTGGATCATGCACCCAGCACCAGTAAGGAGGTGGCAGGCTTTGTTTATAGCTACCTTGATTCAGCAGAGGGCAGTGTTAGTGGCTGCTCCATAAATGACCAGGCCATAATCAATGAGTGAAACAACCGAGCTATGGATGGCAAGGTTAAGGGCCTCATGGGTTAGACAATGCTTATGTCTATAGAGTAACCCAAGGTGAGAACTAACTGATTTGGCAACATTATCTATGTGAGGAATAAAAGACAAGGTATTGTCAATAGTGACCCCCAGGTACTTAAACTGAGGGATGAGCTCCAGTGGGGAGCCCATGGCATTATTGATGGTAAGGGGATAGGTCCTGTGCTTATTTTGAGGATTGGAGAATAACATAGTTTTATGAAAATACAAACATATGAATGTGCCAGCAGAAACAGACCACCCAGTCTATCTAAGTCTGCTAGAGTGTACAGCAAGCACCCCTAGTTTGCAGCTGCCCCACCCCTTCCCCTTTATCATCCCACTGCCACCCCCCACTTCCCCCACCCTCACTCTCCCCTGTTCCCTGTCCCATGCACTTTTGAAGCTGTTCACAGATTTACATGATACCACCCATTCTGGTAGGGCGTTCCATTTTGCCACCACCCTCTCTGTTAAATAGAGTCTCCTCATTTCCTTCCTGGATTTCCCCCCTCTATTCTTAACCCATGCCCCTCAGTGACCCTCCCCTCCTTAACTTAAAGACCCCATCTGCTCCATCCTTATTGGTTCCCCTCAGATACTTGAATGTCTTTATCATGTACCCCCTGTCCCTTCTATCCTCCAGAGTGTACATATTCAGGTCTCCCAGCCTGCTGTCATAGTCTCTCCCCTCCATTCCACATATCATCTTTATTGCCCTCCTCTGCACCCCCTCCAGTAGCCTGATATCACGCTTTAGGTATGGCTTCCAAAACTGCACACAGTACTCTTAAGTGCGGCCTTACCAGTGACCTGTAGAGGGTCAAGATCACCCCTCTTCACCGGGACAAAAAAAACCTCGCTATGCACCCCAGCACTTTGTTCACTTTTGCAGCCACTCTCATGCACTAGGCAGTGTCGTTCATGGTCCCTGTTATCATTACCCCTAGGTCCTTTTCCTCCTCTGTGATCCCCAGCTTAACCCTCCCCCCAGCCAGTATTCTCCCTCCATGGGTTCTTCACCCCAAAGTACATAACCTTACACTTTCTTGCATTGAACCCCAGCTGCCACCTCTCTAACCACTCCTCTAGCTTGTTTAGGTCCCCCTGCAGCTGCTTCCATCCCTCCTCTCCATCCACCACTGCTCCAATTTTGGTGTCATCAGCCAACAGACTTATCTTGCTCACCACCCCATGTGTAATGTCTGATATGAAGAGCCCAAACAATACTGGCCCCAACACAGAGCCCTGTGGCACTCCACTCATCACTGGCCTTGGAGTTGAGAGCTCCCCTCTCACCACCACCCACTGTAGCTTCCCACTCAGCCAGCTTGTAATCCAGTTCATCATTTTGGCCCCTACCCCTACACCAGTTAGTTTCCCCCCCAAGCCACCCACGAGGCACAGAATCGAAGGCCTTGCTGAAGTCCAAGTAAAGAACATCCACCACATGACCCCTATCCAGCTCACCTGTCACCCAGTCATAATATTGTATCAGGTTGGTTTGACAAGACTTCCCTGAAATGAACCCATGCTGCCTCACATCCTGGAGGCCATTGTCCTCCAGGTATGACACCAGTCTTTCCTTCAGTATTGTTTCCATGAGTTTCCACACTATGGAGGTGAGACTTACCAGGCAATAAGAAAAAATTACTCACCTTAGTAATGTTGTTTCTTCTAATGGAGTCTTGCTGTATTCTGACTATATGCAGTTAGCCCCAGCACTTGAACTGCTCTGGAGAGTAAAGGATTAACTCTATGCCCAAGCATAGAATGTTGAGCTCGAGCTCGGTTTTCAAACCATCAGATCCCTATGAGCACTAAACTAACTAACTCTATAGTTAAAAATTGTTTCTAAAACTTTTTGCCAAAGGGCATAAAACAGATTTTTAGGATCAAAAAATTCAAGTCGAGAACCCCAAAAAGGAAAATAAGTAGGTAGTGAGCAACCAAAATATTAAAGATAAACCCTTAAAAGATAAGGCATGCCAAGTACACCTCTGGGGTGCAGCACTGTGCCTGCCACTCCACATCCCAAAACACTAGGTTCAAGGAGGGGCGGCAGGGAAGGAGGTCAGAATACAGCAAGACTCCATTAGAATAAACAACATTACTAAGGAGAGTAATTTTGTTTCTTCAAACAACATGAAGTCTTGCTGTATTCTGACTATATGCAGACTATCAAGCAGTAACCCTTGGAGGAGGGAGTCACAGAACCTATTTTGGTAACAGGCTCTGCAGCACAGCAGTGCCAAACCTAGCATCACTTCTTGACTGAATGTCGAGAGAGTAATGTTTGGTAAATATGTGAACAGTTTTCTAGGTGGCTGCCTTACAGATTTCCACTAATGGTATGTCTCTAGCTGCTGTGACCAAAGCAGCTGTACCTCTGGTGGAGTGAGCCCTCAAGCCTGAGGGAGGCTCTTTCCCCAACTTTGAATAGCAGAACTGGATGCAGGAGACAATCCACCTAGCAATAGTTCTCTTAGTGGCAGGTTTTCCCTTTCCCACTTCTCCATAGGTGAGAAACAACTGAGAACAGCCATTCCTATGGAAGTTAGTATGCTTCACATAGTAACTAAGAGCCCTTTTTACATCAAGACTGTGTAATCTTCTCTCCCCAGAGGAAGAATGGTCAGTGAAAAATACAGGCAATGACATAGACTGATTCAAATGAAAGGCTGATACCACTTTGGGAAGAAACTTTCTGTTGGTTCGAAGAACCACCTTATCCCTGTGAAATGAAATAAAGTCAGGTTCTACTGATAAGGCTTGTAATTCACTGATTCTCCTGGCAGAGGTAATGGCTACCAGGAATACAGTTTTCCAAGTCAAGTACTTTAATTCAGCTGAGGATAAGGGTTCAAAAGCGGGCTGCATAAGCTATGCAATACAGATATGCAGGTCCCAGGAAGGGGTAGGATACCAAAAGGGAGGGTTAACGTGTATTAGGCCCTTGAAAAATTTTTTGGAAGACTGGATAAGATGCTAGGGAAGAGCCCTAGCCAGCAGAAAGAAAAGCAGACATAGCTGCCAAATGTACCTTGAGAGTGGTAGGCCAGAGGCCTAAACTGTTAAGAGGAACCAAATAGTCCAATACAGTGGCAATATCAGCCAGCTCTGGCTTGACATGCTTTTGGGAACACCAAAACCAAATCTTTTCCATTTGGAGTTGTAAGTCTTTCTAGTAGCAGGTTTTCTTCTAACCTTTAAAATATCCAAGACTGATTGAGAAAGATGCAAGCTTGCATATTCTAGCTCTTCAAGAGCCAGGCTTTGAGCCTGAGAGTCTGAAGGTTGGGATACAGAATCCTCCCTTGGGAGGAGGTGAGGAGATTGTACTGTCTGGGAAGACACAAAGGCATTGTTACTGACAGTGATAACAGTAGAGAATACCAAGGTGTTAAAAGTGGCCAGTGGCCAAAGTTTTAGTGGCCAGTGGCTAAGGTTTTAGTGACCAGTGACCAAAGTTTTATACAAGTTTAGCAACAACAACATTTATATATAGTTGGCTAACCAAAAGGTTGAGAACATAGAAAAGGTGTTAAAAGGCTTGCAGGGCTAGTGAGGTGACTAATGAAAGGTGCAAGTGGCTAGCAGATAACTACATCATACCACCACATGTATGTGGGTGCCTGGGTTCAAAAAGTGTTAAGACCCTTTAAAAAAGTGTAGAAAAATAGGCGAAGACCATAAACAGTGTTTAGGAACAATTGTTTTAAGGAAAATTAGCTTTGCTTTGCTCAGCAGAAATATTTTGTACAAAATATGTTTTCTTTTAACCCAAGGTCATAGCCAAGATAAGGTCCAGCTGCTTCAGCTGACTGCAGTTTAGCCTTGGTTAACACAGTTCCTCATTTCATGATTTCTTGTGTTCAAAATAAATGTACAACAGAGAGCTGATGAGGAATAATTCTATCTTTGTTTTGGCCACTGTCTAGTACAAGGCTACTTTTGCATTTGTAAGCAAGTTATTTTAAAATAGAGCAAATCCACTGTCTCCTTAGCATGTTATTTTTAATAATGTAAAATCCCCTGATCACTTGTTTTCCATCCAAGGATGACAATAAGCGAAACTCCCCCGTCTCGGCAAAGTGTCAAATGTACCTTATGACTGAGGTATCTTATGGCCACTGTACTTTTAAACCTTGTCTCATGATGTTATTGAATGACGTATTGTCTAGGCTAAAATTTGCTGTAGCAGTTTGGCAATTTCCACTATGCATTTTTGATGTAAACAATTTGAGTATAAATACAGGACCTGGGTGTCATGTCCAGTGTGTCCAAGAGGAAATAACCATGCCATGGATGCTTGAGACACCCAGAGAAAGGAGCAATTTTGCTTCTCTGTTTCTGTTCACCTGTAGCCCTGGTGGTAAAAAGCCATCAGCTGTTTAGAAATAAGTACGTTAGAGGTAAATTTGTTAGGGCTTATTTGGGTATTAATAAATTGCAACTAATTTAAAACAACATCTGGTGTCAGGTGGCTTTATTGGATTACCAGGGACCAGTAACCACGAACCTTGTACTTTTACTACCTTACTGTCCTCAGTGTGGTATAGTTTCTTTATTTACAAATTGGCGAGCTATCCAGGAGATGGTTTTGATACTGGTCTCAGTAAATCTGGTAAAGCCTAGTGTTTACTCTAA
Source organism: Neoceratodus forsteri (assembly GCA_016271365.2). Lineage (NCBI taxonomy): Eukaryota > Metazoa > Chordata > Ceratodontiformes > Ceratodontidae > Neoceratodus > Neoceratodus forsteri. The sequence goes on from CM028132.1 coordinate 1,365,191,163, forward strand.
ACAGGGTCCATGCAGGTAAAGGTCATAACCTAACTGTGGGGCTGGGAAAAAGAGTCTAAGACTCTGAGTGTTCGAGTGGACTTGAGCCTACAGGAAAAGGTCTATGGAGCATCTAAAAGCTGGATAAGGGTAACGTACTGTATATGTATGTGGGAGTCTGAGGACCCCAAGTTTAAGGATATGTGGAGAGATGTATTAAGGAAAAATCTCTCAAACAAACAAGGGAAACTGCCCTTGTTATTTGTGCCTGCTAGATAGCAGGAAAGAGGAAATATATACTGTTAAAGCTGATGATGGCTTTCACAATTCAGGTTGCTTTTAGTAGAAAAGTGGTGTCTGATCAAGTAACGTTAGATAAGCAACATTTAGGGAAAAAGAAAGCAAACCACTGTGGATGCATACACAGTAGGTGCGACCTCAGAGGGATTGATTTGAGAATCCCCTCAATGTTCACTATCTGCACAGCTTTAAGTTTTTTGTATCAATTTCAAGTTCACTTGCCTCCTATTGTGGCTGAAACATTTGATCCCAAACCCAGGTACTGGGGATCTCCACCAGTTGGATCTCAACTTAGTACTGCTACAGATTTTATTGTTAAACTGCAAACCAGAGCTCTGGGAAAAGACTTGGTTTGGCAGGTTACAGAAATGGTCAAAAGGAAATCTTTGAAAGGGTTAATAGCTGCAGCACTTGGAGGTTATCATGAAAGTTTTGCAATCGTTCTTCTGGATCGGACCGGTGTGTCAGAAAGGAAGAAGGAAAATACCTTGGCACAGGTTAAGTCTGTATATTTTGTTCTAAAGTTGTTTTTATGTCTGTTTTATTTCTGTAATACACACGCTGAACAAGGCAATGCTCTCTCTGTCTCTCTTTCTCTCTCTCTCTCATTTTCCAGTGTATATGTGTGTTCTGTAATTATGTTCTGTTGTCAAGGTTACTCTAAAGATAACGTTGGCTGCCTTCGGAGAAGAGCATGTTATAGTAAAGAAAAAAAGCTTATTTGCCTTATATCTGTTTTAATTAGTTGTTTTTTTAAATAAAAGATTTTTTCTGCCTAGATAGGGTCAGTCAGTGAAGGACTTTCATATATAGAATGTTGGTTGGAGTAAGTCAGTTTGAGAGCGAAGAGATATGACGTCATAGATTGCAATGTGTAAAAAGATTTGTAGTTTGCTAGATGATGTGCCAAGCAGATGCTAGGTGAAGATGTAATGTACTAACAGCTATGAATGGCTTTATCATACTTCTAGTTAAAACCAGAAACTTTTTGCTAAAGAGAAGTAAAATGTTCATCACAAAGATTTCAACATGGCTGAGTGCCATATTTTCCGAAAGGGTGGTCTCTTAGATGTGTTTTCTTTTACAGATGGTGTGTTGTGCTGTATTTTCAAATAAGATCTTATTTGGTTTCAAATAAACAGAAATAAGAAAGTTTCATTTTATAAAGTAGTTAGAAGGTGTTTGAAAAGTTTTGTTCTGAAAAGATTTAGAAGGTGTTTGAAAAGTTTTGTTCTGAAAAAGATGTGGCATGGAGATATATAAATTTGTTGCTTTAAGTAGTTGTCTCATGTTACAAGATAGGCAGTAGGCAGCACATATCTAAAACACTTGAACCCAGATATTCAAACTGTGCCAGGCTGTGGGGCAAGCCTGGGCACAGTGCAACTTGGCTGCACAGGGGAGTTGACTGGGCGATATTCAATGGAGCTGTGCCACGGCATAGCATCGTTGAATATCGCATCCTGGCCACCCGCAGTGCGCATGGTGCAGTTGCACTGTGCCAGTGCAAATGGCCAGAGTGGAGCAGGGGGATGCGCTAGCACAAGTTCCATTGTGCCATGTGCAGCAACTGTGATATTCAAAAGTGCACATGGAAATGGGGCCATAATGTATGCAAGGTGCAAATGAGGTCATTTGCATGTCATTATGGCCCTGTTTGCATGCAGGTGTGCCAATCCCCGGTGACTTGCACCTGGCGCCCTGCCAGGCAGCAGCCATCGGGGACCGATGCCCCCTGCACAGCACGGCAATGTGCCCCACAGCCCAATCACGGGCTGAAGTAGAAATGTATCAAGTCCAAATATCCCTGGTGGTCCAGTGGACCACTGTCAGCCTGATCGTGGGCATTAGTAAATATAAATGATGTCCTATAACCCTGGTGGTCCAGTGGACCACTGTCAGCCCAATCACGGGCATTAGTAAGTATAAATGACGTCCTATATCCCTAGTGGTCCAGTGGATTGCTGTCAACCCGATTGCAGGCTTAAGTAAAAATAAAGAAAGTCCTATCTCCCTGGTGGTCCAGTGGACCGCTCGCAGCCTGATCGTGGGCATTTGTATAAAAATTTATGTCTAATATCCCTGGTGGTCCAGGGGACCCCCTTCCCCACCCACTGACTGCGCCCCACCACCCCGCTCCCCGCCGGTCAGTAGCGGGCGGCAACAGCCCACCCGCCTGCTGCCCTGCCACCCACTGACTGACACCATAGGTAGGGCTGTACGCCCGTTGGTCCACAGCGTGAGCCAATTGGTGTGCAGCCTGTACCGTACTACACATTCCAGATATGTGAATGGATCCATCTTGCATAACCCCAACATGGCTGCAATGATTTGAAAGGAGTTCCATCCCAGGACCTGACAAAGCATACCTCCTATTCTTTCTTTTTTCCACAGGAGGAATGGATGTGAGAAACTGTAAAATGTTTTGTGTCTGCTTCCCCAAAGATTTATGTAAAGGGATAGACACGCTGTATGACTCTGGGACATCCATCATTTCCACATAGTTAGGTCCCTCCTGATCCTGTTCAGCCTATTCCATAGGAAGCTGAAGAGTCTCAGCCACCTACTTGTAAAACAAGAAATGGGAAGGGGACTCAGAAAGCCTGGGAGGAGAAACATGGGAAGACCTGTCTGGGGAGATGTCAGGATCTACTGGCTCATCTAGGCCTTCACGGTGCTCTTCTTTATAATCTTCCTCCTCCTCCCAATCACCCTCATCGTATGCTTCAGGATCTATATCAGAAGCAGCAACTTTCAACTGAACCGACCGGCTCTGAACTGATGCCGGTTCAGTCAGAACTGGGCAAAGCAATTGAACTATTGTGATCACTTTTGCTGTTTCTTCAATGGTCAGAACATGGGATATAGGATCTGAACCAGCTGATTTTTGCTTTCTTTTTGACGTAACCAACTCCGAAGACTCAGCTCTCCTTTTGCCCGAAGAGGTATAGCCCAGGTCAGTGGGCACCTCTTCAGGTTCAGCCGCAACCAAACCAGGCTGGCCATCCGGGTCAGCGGACTTCTCGGACTCCCTTTCCTTTAGCCTACCCAAATGTTTATCCAGGGTGGCTTTTGGAAAGTTTTTACAAATTTGGCAGTCTTCCTTGAGGTGGTCAAACCCCAGACAATACACACATACCAGGTGGGGATTGGCCTTATCAAAAGCCTCCCCATACTTGGAAGAGTGCTGAAACCCAGTGGGACTGGTTTCTTTTTGGGTTTCTCAGACATGCTGAAAATCAAAAAGTCACCCTTCACAGCTTTTAAGCCAGGTAACTAAAAACCTATTGGTTCCAACCGTGTTATGGGTCGGTTAAAAAAATCCCTGAAAAAAATGATTCTTTTAGGAACTGATAAGTGCTGGTAAAACCACAATTCTTGTTAATAATCAGAAAAAAACTATCAGTTTCATTTCCAGAAAAGAACCAAAGAGAGAAACAATTTCTAACAGTAGAAACAACACTACCCACTACTATCACTTACTGTACCGGGACAGAGGTGAGAACACCGAATAATAAACGAACTACGGTTGAAACAACTGACCGATTCAAACTTTACCAAACTGAAGCACAGGAGGGATCTCCGGAGTGACTTCACAATTAGGCGAAGTAAGAAATCTGATGGTTAGACTTTAGAGTACCACAGACAGAGGTTTGAAAACTGAACTCGAGCTCAACGTTCTATGCTTGGGCGTAGAGTTAACCCTTTACTCTCTGGAGCAGTTCAAGTGCTGGAGCTAACTGCATTCAGTCAGAATACACCAAGACTTCATGTTGTTTGAAATACCCGGTTCATCCCTTGGTCCACTCTTGTGCAATGGTACTACATGTGCCATCCTCCAGTCCAGTGACACACAACCTGACTCCAGTGAGGTGCTGTACAGATCCGCGAGCGACTCCGCCAACACCTCCGTCATCTCCCTCAGCAACCTGGGATGGATGTCATCTGGCCCTGGTGCCTTGTCTACCTTCAGTGCCCTCAGTCCCTCTAGGACTCTACTTGCCTCAGTTCTTCCATCTGTTACCACCTCTCCCACTGTCTCCACCCTCCCAGCCCATGGTGGTTGCGGTCCCTCCTTTTCTTCTGTGAACACTGAGCAAAAGTATTCATTCAGTGCTTCTGCCTGTTCCTCCCCATTTTCTGTCCACTCCCCACCCCTTTTTATCCTTACTATTGTCTCCTTGCATTTCCTTTTCTCCCTGATGTATCTGAAAATGTCTCCCCGTTAATTCCCTGTGCTAATCTCAGCTTACTCTGGGCCTTGGCTTCTCTCACTTTTCTGGTAACCTCCCTGGACCATCTTGCACACTCCTCCTTGTCCACTTCCTTCCCTGTCCTCCTATACCTCTGGGGTGCCTCTCATTTTGCTCTCACCACCTCCACTACCTCGCTGTTCAACCAGCATGGTTTTCTTGCTCTGCTCCTCTTACTATGTGTCTTGGTGCAGGCTTCTGTTGCCTCTGTAGTCCCCCATTTAATAATATCCCATTTCTGCGCTGCATCCATCTCCTGCCTTATGCCCTCTAGTTTCCCTTTCAGTACTTCCTGCATCCTCCCAAAGTCTGCCTTCCTGAAGTTTACCACCTGAGTATCTGATTTCTCTGGTTCCCCACACATCATGATACTAAACCACACCGTTTGGTGATCGTTGTCAGCTAGTGGGTCCTTCACCTTTATTTCCCTTACTGCCTCCCCATTCAACAACACCAGAACTAAAGTGTTCTTTAGCCTATTAGGTACACTGACTAACTGTGTCAGGAGACCCTTTTGGATCGTGTCCAGGAGCACTTTCTCCCTAGCACTGGAGGTGACCAGAATGCTCCAGTCAGCCCCCGGCAAGTTGAAATACCCCACTATGACCACCTTTCCTTTTCTACATACCTTTCTGATTTGTCCTGCTATTTCCCTGTCAAGCTCCTCAGACTGGGACGGTGGCGTGTATACCACCCCAAAACTCAGTTTCCTATCCCTTGAGTCTAGAAGCTGCAGCTAGATTGCCTCTGTTCTCCTTTCTTCCCCCTCATCCCTTGTGCATTTGATCCCATCCCTCACATAGACTGCCACCCCACCACCCCTCCCTCCCTTCCTTACGGTCCTTCCTATATAATTTGTATCCTGGAATTGCCAGATCCCAGTCCCGGTGCTCAGTTGCCTACGTTTCTGTGACAGCTGCAATATCCACCCTCCACACTGCTAAGAGTGCCTGTAGCTCAGATGATTTGTTGCCTAGGCTTCTTGCATTCAGCAAGACCACCCTCCATCCCACCCCCTTCCCTTCATTAGCCTCCATTTCCTTCCTTCTACTCCCTTCTTTTTTGCTTTTGGTCTTTATGAGTCTGTGATTGCTAAACCAGCTTTCTACATCAACAAAGTGTTGCTGGATTTGTGCCTCGAGGGTCTTGGGGTCAGGATTACTGGCAAAAATGATGGCGTCGTTCGTGTAAACATCATGTGGCCCTGACATGCAGCTGGGAGTGGGTTGAGGAAGATACTAAACAGGAGTGGCCCTAGTATGGACCCTTGTGGTACTACTGAGCGGACAATCCTTCTGTCAGAATGGACATTGCCTATCTTCACTTGCTGCGTTCTGTTGTGCAGATAACTTCTGAATCAGCCAACAGTGTCATCAGAGAGGCCAGTGGCTATAAGCTGATCAAGTAAGAGGATATGGTGCAGTGTGTCAAAGGCTTTTGTTGAGTCAATAAAGCAGCACCAGCAAGGTGACCCTGGTCAAGGGAGCTATGTAAGAAGCCAGTGAACTCCAGTAGTGCTGTTATGGTGCTATGCCCTTGTCGAAACCCATGTTGCTGAGGGCATTGGAGTCGATATTTATCCAGGTTGTCAACCAGCTGGTCAGCTACTATCTGTTCCAGTGCTTTAGACAGTGGGGGAAAGATGGAAATGGGTCTGTAGTTACCGTGGAAGGTACGGTCACCACACTTGCACACTGGCATCACTACTAATGATTTCCATTTTTAAGGAAATTGCAAGTACCTGAGGGAAAGGTTTACAATGTGGGTAAGTGGAACCAGGACTTCATCCAGAGTAAGGGCAATGAATTTGAGATCAAGACCATAATCACTATTTCTAATTTTCCCTAGTACCTTAAGGAAGTACTTTTTGGCTTTGTTTTGTGTGATGACTGTGAAGTGGATAGGTGGGTGCATAGGGGCACAGTCGTGGTTTCTATGTTTGACATTTGCAACACTGGGGCTTAAGAAGTCCAGTGGGAGGACACCACTGAGGTCAGTAAATGCATTATTGAACATGTTTTTAATGAGGCTTAGGTCAAGGAAGGGGACACCGTCAATGTTTATCATTGCATGGGCAAGCTTGGGGTCATTTCCTGTGACTTCTTTTAGGTTGCTCCAGAATTTTTTCCCATTGCTCCAGGATCATGAGAGGGCTTTCTTGTAGTGCTGATTTTTTGCAGCATGGATATCCCTTGTACAGGCATTTCTTGATTTTTTATAACCTAGAAGGTCAGATTGATTGCCCGTAGTTCTGGCCCTGCACCTGAGATGATCCCTGAGTTGAAGCCGTTCAATTAGTTCAAGGGTGTTCCAGGGGTTGCAAGGTCCTTTAATTTTGTTCTTTTTGAACTGGGCATGTTTATCACATGCTGTAGTAAAGTAAGAGATAAATTGTTCCTGAGTGGTAGCAACATTGTTGGTGGAGTAGACTTCAACCCAGTCTAGTAGACGAAGGTCCAATTTCAGGAGCTCCAGGTGATCCTTAAGCAAAACTTTGCTAGTGATAGTTCTAGTTGGGGGCTTGGTAAACTTATTCGACCAACTAAACAGAACAGGGGAGTGGCTACTAATGCCATCTGCGAGAACCATGGTGTTGGAGATGTGCGTGGGTCAATTCGATAGCACCTGATCTAGTAGGGTACTGGTACCAGTCCTGTAGTTCACTCTAGCTGGAGAATCAACAAGTTGAGTGAAGTGGATGGCAGAGACTGAATCTTTGAATGAGTTTGCTTCAAGCAATATTCAATTGACATTGAAGTCCATCAGCATGATGGCTTCCGAGTTTAGACTCAGACTGTCCAGGCAGTTCATGAGTGTGCCAAGGCCAGGCAAGTTTCACCTAGGTGGGATATAAACAGACAGCACAGTAAAGGCTCTATTTTGAGGGCTGAGTAGGACATTAATGGTGAGGGCTTGCATGTCATCCCCAGTGTTGGGCAGTTGCATGACAAGGCCCTATAAGTTGTCCCGAAAGTAGATTGCACCTCTCTTAGATAGCCTGTCTTGCCTAAAGACTGTGTAGACTGTGATCAAAATTGAAGCAGCAGGTATTTTTGGAGTAAGCCAGGTTTCAATGATGGATATCACATCAGGGCTGTGTTGTGAGACCCAGACTTGCAAGTTGTCAAGTTTAGAGAGGAGGCTGTGAATATTAAGTGAAGCAAAAGTAAGTGATCCAGAATTCTTTAGAGTTGCAGTCTACTGCTCTGGAGGACCAAGGTTGGGATGTATGTTTTCCGATAGAAGCAGCAATAAAATTGCTAGTCTGCAAAGATATTCCGTAAATTGCTTGTTAGAGAACTTGCAGAGGCTAGACCAAATGTGGTGAGATTTACTGTTGACCTGAGAGGTGATATATCCCGAGAGGAGTGTCAGAGGTGGAGTCAGGGAGAGATGGTTTGCCAGCATCCGACAGCTACAGGGTGGTGGTATGTCCTTACCTGGGTTATGTTTGCTAATGAATGATGGTTGTATGGAGGTTATTGTGCTGTAAACACTGAGTGTGTCAGCTAGCAAAGTTTCCACAGCTTTTGAGGGCTCAGGGTTTTGTGTAGAAACAGGAAATGTAAGCTGCAAGATTAACACGATGCCTTTAGGCAGAATGCGGTGCATAAGGTCCAGCACTGCATTGCCAAAATGAGACAGGCAACTGAGTAGGTGCTCACAGTGGGCTGGGTAGATAGAGAGGTAAGGGAGTGTGCAAATCCATGAGTGCTGAGATCTAGTCACACTACCTTTTTACTTGGCAATGTAGAATTATTCCGGGGGCTGTCTGGTTAGTGGAATAAAGCAGTTTACACTACTTAGTGCCGGAGTTGGTGGTCAGCACAGAAGGCGGGTTAGGTAAGATATGCCAGAGCAATCTAAAGCAGTGCAGCTGCTAATCAACGTTCGATAAAAAGGGCATACAGTGCAGACAGCAACTGAGGTGACGCAACCCAAAATGAGTGAAGGGCCCTTTAAGAGAGGGACACCCTAGAGGGATGGGGAGTAGAGAGAGTCAGAATATGCAGTGCCAGGTGGGGGAGGAGTATTTAATAGCGGTCAGGGTAGGGGCCGGGGCCAGGGAGAGTGGGTGGGACAAAATATAGGCATACTAGGGCAGCGCAGGTTTAAAAAGTGGCACCGCCAAAGGAAAAGAGAGAGAGAATCAGCCAATGGGTAGCCACGGACAATCTCTAGTCAGCCAATTGAATTGGCGGCTTCAGAACTGGCCTTCTTTGGCCATGAGCAATGTACCTTGTTCAAGTGTTGGGCTCAGGATTCAGGTGTAGCCGGCTAGGAGCAGGCGCCAGTCCTCTGGGCAGCAGGGGCATCCACAGAGTGGGAGGATCCTTATTCAAGTGTTGGGCTGAGGCTTCAGGTGTGGTCAGCTCAAAGCAGTGTCCGGTCCGCTGGGCAGCATGGTTGCCCACAGGAGTGGGAGGCTCCTTGTTCAAGTGTCAGGCTGAGGCTCTAGGTGTGGCTGACTCAGAGCAGGGGCTGGTCTGCTGGACAGCAAGGGCATCTGCAGGAGTGGGAGGATCCTTGTTCAAGTGTCGGGCTGAGACTTCAGGCATGGTCTGCTCAGAGCAGGGGCCAGTCCGCTGGGCAGCAGGGGCACCCGCAGGAGTGGGAGCATCCTGTACTTCTTAGCATGTTGCCCAGCTTCTCAGGCTGAAGTCACATTCTGGAAACAGACCAGCACGGGGACCAGGGCTGTTATGCCTCAGACTCCCATGTACAGGCTTGACCCTTCAGGGGGAGATGCAATGGCAGCGTCTAGCCAGCACACCACTAGGCTGACTCTCAATGCTGACTGTGAACAAGTCTCTCTCCATTCACTCTGGCATTCAGTCACTTTTAACCATTATTGGCATTTCAACTGCACTGCCAGCATAGCAGTTGTGGCCCTTTCACATTCAGCATACAGTCTTAGTAAGACAGAAACATCACCAGGCTTCAGGGAAGACCCAAAATTAGAACTGAAGGGACACACCTTTTACTTGATCTGTCTCATAATAGTAGATTTCACTTTCCTCACCATGCAGGTGCTTCACAAGCAGACAAAGGTCTCTCTTCTCACTTCTGGAGATAGACACTGAAGGTTAAGGCAAGTCTCCCAACCAAATTAAACTCTTTTCACATAATAGGAATTCACTTTTCACTTTAGCTTCTCATAAGTTGAAACACAGGCAAAATAGTTCCTCTTGGCAGGCGTGACTCAGCAGCCCCAAGCAGGATGCTCAAGCTTCTCATAGGCAATTTCTGGTGACCTCCTTTTCCCAGGGAGACTCCCATACCATTCCTGTAGCATTGGACACTCAAATGGCCATTTCTCAAACACAGAACCATCCACAGTCATTCAGATGGCCACCCTATTCTGGTGCTGAATCAACACAGGGTGAAGACAGAACTGAGCACCTCTTGTATCTAGTGGCTTTACGGCCCCAAGCAGGTCTCCTTCTCACTTTTACACTTTGCAGTAGATTTACTCATGCAGGATTATTCATGCAGCTCTCTCACAGCTGAAGTTACAGATCCTTGCAGCGCTGTCACCGCTGAGGTGGCAAATCCTTGCAGCTCTCTCACAACTGCAGGCAGGCTCCTTACAGCTCTCTCACAGCTGAAGTTGTAGTTCAGGGTTCTTTAGGCAGATCATTCCCAAATGTGGAAAGGCACATTGCAGGCTCTGGGGGACAAGTAGCTGACAACCCCCAGGCCCACACTCTCAATCATTGCAGCCACATTTCTTTAGCAAGGGGCCAGAGCCCTCCTCCCCTGTGGTGGGGCTGCCATCAAACTAGACTTAGAACAAAAAGTATCTTGGCAGCTCCTGATTAGCTGACACACTTGTCCTCTTGAAAAATTGGTATTCATAAGGCTCCCTCAATGCCTAATTGATTCTTTGAATGATCTCCAAGATTTTCCCCAGATTTTTCCCCCACAAGTCTTTTCCACAGTCCCAAAAGTCCTTGCCAAAAGTCTGGCTTTCTGATTGGCTGCAGTGCGGTCAAAGGCTGCAAATATAAGCCAACACATCAGCGCAGTGGTTGGATTTCCACTTGTGATGCCGGCAACCTGGGTTCGGGAGCAGACTCAGGTTGCTGGAGGGCCGGCCAGGGCAGAATGGCTTGAGCATCCCACGACAGCTTGTGTTCTCCAGGGGGAGGGTGGGGACTGACACTCGCAACTTGTCTGACCCTGAGCAGAGGTTCGGGGTACAGCAAGTCCCATTTGTAGGGAAGGGTGGCTAAGACACACAGTGGACATCAGCGCATAGTGCCATGACATCAGGGACACACACTGCATGTGGGGGAGAAAACAAGAAAATGTCTGCTGGCTCCAGGAAGATGGACTGCCTGGAGCATGCCTCCAATGTGACCCTGCTCATCCAGCCACCTCTGGACTGAAGAGATGAAGAAGTATGAGGTGTCTGGTGCCCCACCTGGTACCCGCTCGGGGACAAGCCACAGCTCCATGGGGCCCAGGAGGTAGGTTTGGGTAGAGTGGGAGGTAGGAGAATGATTCCTTGGCAGGCCTGAAGGGTTGGGGTTGGCAGGATGTAGGGAGGGATAAATAGCAATTTGGGAACGAACACAGGCCATCGGGGGTCAGCAGAAGAGGGAGAGGATCAAGCATCCAGAGGACTGCTCTCATCTCCCCGGGAGGAAAAACTGGCATTCCCACTAAATTACAACCCCAGGTGGAGGCAGGATTGTAGTGTGGGTCAAAGGGGCCAAATATAGGAAGAGTGCTGTGGGACTTCTGTGGATGTGCGAACACCTCTATGTGTGCATGTCCTGCATGTGCACCTCAGCAATGGGGAAGGGAGAAGATGAGGAAAAACACCTCAGGCTGCTAGATGATGACTGACCTCCCACAGGCACCATACCCAGGGGCTGTGCAAGGGTAAGTCCCAGTGATACTGAGGTGACGGAGCTGGGGGGTCGGTCAAAAGGGGGCAGCCAGGGCAGAAAGGCAGATAAAGTATCTATTAAAAAAAAGGTGGGACTATATTTTTCGGTAAAGGAGCCACAATGTCTGGACCAGGACTCTGCTTCTGGACCAATCGGAACACTAAGGGTCCTTTGGGGACCTCATTATAGTGACTTCTGAGAGAGACTATGAACTTTTCTCGATGCCTCTTTTAACCAGTCGGGACTCTAGAAATGTGAGTGACAGGTTAGGCAGCCAACTGGAAAGCAGGAATCTCGCTCTTCATTCTGGGACTGTTTTGTAATGGGAGATCAGCTTGAGCTCTTGTGAAAGAGTGAACCTGTGTGGCTTAGCTGAGAAAAACGTTGGGAAAAAGCCTGCTTTGCCTCCCTGCAAGTGACTTGTTATCCTGTGTGAATCATTTGGGACTGTCTAAAAGCAGAAAGAAAATGTATTTTCAGCTTTCAAAGCTGATAAGGGGGGGAGTGCTCTGCTAAAAGAGGTGACTTTTGCTGAACTGCCATAGAAATTTGAGAAATAGCTGTGAGAAGATTGCCTCAGGGACTCCTGTGGAAGTTGGAGTCTGCAAATGCTGAAAGTGTCTCCTGTCACATTCAAAAAAGGAGGATACCTGTTCAAGCTATTTTCTCCCTTCTGCATCAAGGACTTCAGGCACCAGAGTTGATAAACAGAGTGTTCAGTGTGCTGCATTAGAGACTGAACTGTATGTGTCTGGCCTATGCTGAGAAAGGCTTCATGAACTGTTGCTGCAGATCACAAGCTATCCTGGCTAAAGACCAGCTCAGGTAGTTGGCCCCTGCGGAGAGAAGAATGGCAGGTTGCAGCCACCTTGGAGGGAAAGGCCATGAAGCGGAGGTGAGTCGTGTTGGCCCTGGTACCCATGTTGCTGTCTGGCAAGACAGAATCCAGCCTGACTACAGCCATCTTTCCTTTTGGTTCTGGTATCATGAGTAACCTCAGGGTTTCAACCCTGTAACACAAATTAAAGTGTTTGCTGCCATCTGATTTGCCTAAGTTCACTTTCGTGTTTAAACTTGATTGCCAGCCATCGGGCTGTGAATTACAATTGCCTTACTGTTTAAAAGTGTTTCTTCTAACCAGATCATGTTTTATTTGTTTAAGGGCCCCAACCAGCTGCAACTGCACCAGCCTACCTGTGGCACACTTCAGGCATGCACCTAAATTCACTGTGGGTACCCAGCAGCATGAACTGTCAATTACAGAGTCTAAATTTGATGTTTGCATGTCTGAAGCATATCAGCTAAGTTCCATGATCTTTATTCATAAATTCATGCCCCTTCTCTTGTTCAGTCCCTTGAATAAATCAGTTTTGTTGTTTGAAGTTTAATCTGGCCTATGAGCAAATTTTAACCCGGCTTCAAGTTATGTCAGCCAAAAGGTGTACTGTTATTGCTGGTAATTGTTCCTTGCAGGTACTTTTTTTTTTTATTTAGCTTTTTGTTGACCGGGTAAGTGCGCTAGACAAATCCTGCCTATTTTCAGGCACGACCCGGGGGAGGGGGTTACAGATGAATGCCAACTGATCTTGAACCAGATTAAGCTGTTGGTGGTATTTTTAGTGAATGAGGAAATTTGGCCAGGACACGGGAAATTCCCTACTCTTTCGATAAGTGCCATGGGATCTTTAACATCTACCTGAACTACCACCAATCCAGGCAGATGGGACCTCGGTTTAACGTCTCATCGGAAAGACGGCACCTCAGAAATGCAGCACCCCTCTCATGCTGCATTACAGTGTCAGTACTGGGATATTAACCCAAGTGCCAGATGTGGGAACTGAACCCACAGCCCTCTGATCTCCCGGCCTCAGAGGCGAGTGTGCTACCTACTGAGCCACTGACACTGCTCAGGTACTCAGGGTGTGTCATCAAAAGTCAAAACCCTGGTGGTAAGTGTGGTACCCATGAGCATATTATTAGCGCTCACCAATAATTATACCTTGAATGCCAGATACGGTGTTTTGTGAAACTTTATGTGTAAGATCACTAGCTGGGGTTGTGGATAGGTGCAACTTCCCAGAGGGTCGTGCTAGCTTAAGATCTAACCCACTTAAATATCACTCTGGGCGGAGGCACCATAAGCATAGTTTTACTGTTGGGCAAGAACTCCCAGTAACTGTTAAATCCAAACTCAGGCCCTTTAACCTGTATTCAGGGCCACAGGTAGGGGGAAGTAGCCTGTTGGGAGGTAGCGCCTGGGTTACATCTTTGGAGACACTGCTGGGATCTGCTGCCCCTAGTGGCCAAAACACAAAATCACCATTGGGTTGCATATGGATGCTGGCACTAAAATGGGGAAGGTATCTAGCTCTGGCCTGGAATTTCCTGCTAATAAAATGAATGTACAACATTCATTGTATTGGGATTGTGTGAAGCTGAGGAGTTTGACCCCCTAAAAGCTTTGCTATTGCTAGATATTTCTCTGGGCAGTGACAAAGGTACTATTAAGGGGAGCCTTAGGTAAAGTCAAATGCCTGAGTAAAGTTACAGTAAAAGGGTGAATTGCTGATTTGATTGCTCAACACTTAAAGAGCTACTGATGCCTCAAAGAAAACTCTGAAAATCATAATAATTAGGTAAAATTACTACAAATTTTCTTTTCCTGTCCTATGCCTTGTCACAGTAACTTACCTGTAGTTATTATTCTGTCATATTCCTTTTTCAACTGCATATCATAATGCACTCTACCCTGTATGTTTATCTTGTATGTTTTATTGTGTAATTGACTTGAGTACGTTTATCTTGTATATTTATCATGTAATTGACTTGATTATGCATATTTGTCTACACTCCCTCTCCCCCTACCCCCAGGTGCATCCGGAATCGAGCAGTAGTCTGCTCAGCATGCCTTCCTGGTAAAACCTTTAAATAAATAAATACAATTCTGCTTGTATTCCATATATATATTCTAGATTTCTCCTTCCCATTATTTATTACTGAGAAAATGTGCATGAATACATGATTTTTATCACTTGCAGTTACTTTAAAGTTAATCTGCCTCTATAATTTACTCCATACTTCAAGTCATAATGCTCTGTTGTGATATCACAATCCTTTGCCATGAGAGTAACTGTGATGTCACAAGCAGTGCATTATGACCTCAGGTAGGGAGACAGTAACAGAAATAGATGAACTTTTTAGGAGCAAAAAGCCTGTTTTCAAGCAAATGAACTCAGCAATAAATAATGGGGAGGAAAAATAAAGAACTAATGTGAATACAACTGAACTTCATTTAAATATTATGTTTTGTGAAAGTCCTCTTGAAATCATCAGCTGCTCTTTAATGGCCCTGGTAGAATGCAGTAACCCTGTGGACAGAGGGTGCCCAGTGGATTGGAAGGTAGTCACCATGCATAGTGTGGTATCTGCACCTGGGGGAGGTCACCCAGATTAGCAGGATTGAAAGAAAAACTGGGGAAGTTGTTATTAGCTGAGGGACAGACCTTTGAGGATTTAAAAAAGTCTTAGAGATCCCAGAGGGCACTACTTCCTCGACCCCTCACCAGCTCCCTTACCAGCTCCCCCATCTGCACCGATGCCGGTGCCTTCCCTGGTACCAATACCCTCAGTGAACCTTGACTCCTATGCAGGCTAAAAGTATTCTCTGGCACCCATCCCACACCCCATGGGGGACATGATCTAGAGATCTGGATGGACTATGCATCCCCGCTGGTCCAAGAGTGGCAATATACAGAAGCAGAAAAATGGAAAAGGCTTATGGAGAGCTTAAGGGGTCCTCTGCTTGAAGCAATTAGATGTTTACGGCCTACTAATCCTGATGCTTCAGCCCAATAATATTTTTCTGGTTTAGAAGGTGTGCTTTGGTAGCACTGAATCTGGAGAAGACATGATATGGAAATTCAAATGCACCAAGCCATGGAAAGGTGAACTTTTGTCTGCCTATGACACTCATTTGGAAAGAGCCTTGCAGAGACCTCACAGGAAAGGTGGGGTATTGGCAAGTGATCTGAATCGAGTGAGACTAGATCATATTCTCAAATCTGCCAGATTTTCTAGTGTACTAATGCTCAAGTTAAAGTTCCAAGATTGAAAGGATGTTCCCCCTGCTTACTGCTGGCTCATGAAGGAGATCTGAGAGGCTGAGAATAAGTAAGAGTTTTCAGATCCCTATGCAGGTACAGCTCAAGAGGCTCCGGCTCCAGAAAAGCAGACTGAAAAAGAGACTGCTCTTGATGCTCAGCAACTTAAAAACTTGCTAAAAGAGTTAGGAGAGCTGAAGGCCGGTGGACAAAGTGCTATGGAACTGATCAAAGGCCAGTCTGTTCGTATACGTGCTGCTGGGGCTGACCCAGAAACTCAACCCACTGTGAAGGATGCAAGTGCTCAGGTCCCTAGTGGGGAAACAAACAGTGACATGCTGAAAGAGATGAGGGAGTTAGGAGCATTAGTAAGTTATCTTGCACAGTCATCTAATCAGCCTTTGTCTAGGAGAAGGCCTAGTGGAGCTGAAAATTAGCACAGACCTAAAGATGATTATAAGCCTGGTCCTTACAGTAGCAATAAAATCGGCTGAAGAACCTATGCAAGCTCACAACCTCAGATCCACTGTTTTCTGCTACCATTGTGGTGAGGAAGGGCGCACCAAAAGAATATGCTGAGCCCCTGAAGGTTTGTAAAAGGTGACAACAAAGCTGCTCAATCAGGTCAGACAAAGCAATATAAAACATTCTTCTAAGTCTTCGTACAAGCCTTACATAGCCAAGTCTGCAGTCCGGCCCCCTGCAAATAATACCTCTCCTGACTGGGCCGAATTGGTGGGTCCTTCCATGGAAACCACTGTGCATGGGAAGGGAATCCCTACTCACACTGTTCTAGATAGCGGGTCCCAAGTAACAATAATCTTACAAGACTGGTATGATCAGCGTTTATGTGACCACCCACTACAACCTCTCGATGTGCTGCATGTATGGGGGTTGAGAAGTTGTATCAAGATCTTGGTCATCTGAGAGTATGGCTTTATTTTCCATCCTCTGTGGCTGGTGTGGGAAATTCCTGTGGAGACATAGCCCTGGTCTGTCCTCCCTCTGGACTGTATGATGGCATCCCTGTGCTAATTGGTACCAATGCGCATATGTTTGGCTGTCTTGCTCAGCTGTGTCAAGATAGGCAGCAAAAGAAGACTGGAAGAGCCCTGCATGTTCATGCCATCATCCAAAGAGCCCATGAGTTGCAAATGTACCCCGAGGAGAGTGACTAGGATGAGTCTGTTGGTGTTGTGTGGAAGAAGGATTCCTCTGCTATCTTACTCCCTCCTAATGCTGTGTGCAGTATCAATGGAGAGGTTCAGTTCCGGAAAGATGTGACCAACAAACTACTGATGATGGATGCCCCAGAAGAGAAAATTATTCACCGTAGTAATATTGTTTCTTCCCAGTGATACTCAGGTATACAGAACTCTTGTGGTGTCCCTTTAAGACAGAGCTGCCCAGAGAGATGGAACATATGCAAATGATGGAATCTTTTATGCATGCCATTTTTTCAAATGCTGCCTTCTACTAACTGCCTTAGTTCTAAACCCCTCAGATTTCCTGGAAGCCTGGAGAGACAGGCCCACGAGGATTAAGTGTAATAATAATAATAATAACAGTATTCATCAATAATAATAATAATAATTATTGTAGGAATTCCCTTAATGCCCAAGAAGGCCTCCAACTGGAGGGCATACCATATGAAAGAATTCCCCTGAATGTCAGAATCACCTGAAAAGGGGAACAACAATAGTGAGCACAATCACAACATATGTGCCAGAGTGTTGCACAGATACTCCTAAAAGGAAAAAAATTACTCACCATAGCAATCTTGTTTCTTCCAAGGGAATCTTACTGTATTCTGACTTATGCAGTATGGTCTCACCATAGCACTGCCACAGTGCCGAAATGGTTAATAGAACCTATACGAATGATGGAATGCTAGGCTCGAGATCTGTTTTCAAACCACTGTCCCTGGTAAACAGTTCTAAACCATCAGATTCTTATGAAGCATGCACTAAGAACTATCCAACTATTCTAATACTAACAATCCCCCCTAACAAAATTCTTAAAATTTAAATTGAAAGATTGCTCCCCTTTTTGAAAAATGTCTAATGTGGCACCACTAAGACTCAAGTCACAGATGCCCAAGAGAAGAATATCATACACACAGATTTGCAACATCTCTAATACAACTAGAGTGCAGTGACCATAGATTTCTAATAGGGGAGGAAGGGAGGGAGCTCAGAACACAGTAAGATTCCCTTGGAAGAAACAAGATTACTATGGTGAGTAATTTTTTCTTCAAGCCCATGAAATCTTACTGTATTCTGACTTACGCAGACTACCTAAACAGTGTCTTTTGAGGTGGGCCTATAACCTATTTAGGAAACAAGCTCTGCAGAACTGCTGTACCGGACCTGGCATCCCCTCTGGCCTGGACATCCAAACAATAATGCTTGATAAATGTGTGGATTGTCTTCCAGGTAGCTGCCTTAAAGATGTCCACTAGGGGAATATTTCTAGCAGCTGCCAAAGAAGCTGCTGTACCCCTGGTCGATGGGCCCTGAGGCCTGCAGGTGGCTGCTTACCCACCTTATTGTAGCAAAACTGAATGCAGGCTACAATCCATCATGCAATGGATCTTTTTGTGGCTGGTTTTCCTTTCCTTACATCCCCATAGATGAGGAAAAACTGAGTTTGATCCTGCCTATGACTTTTTGTGTGGTCAAGGTAGTAGCTGATTGCCCTTTTCACATCCAGGCTGTGAAGCCTGCATTCATCTGAAGTGGAATGATCCGTAAAAAAGACTGGCAGTGTAATAGACTGGTTGAGGTGGAACTCTGATACCACCTTGGGCAGGAATTTTCTGTTAGTACTAAGGACTACTTTGTCCCTATAGACAGCTATGTACCCAGGTTCTGTGGACAATGCCTGGAGCTCACTGATCCTTCTGGCAGAAGTAATGGTTACCAGGAATACTGTTTTCCAAGTCACATACTTGAGGTCTGCCGAAGGGGGGGGGTTGCATAACCTGGGCAATGCAAATGTTCAAATCTCACATGGGACTTGGCTCTCTGTGCGGTGAATGCAAATGCAGCAACCCCTTAAAAATGTTTTTAAATACTGGATTTGAAGCCAATGAAGAACTTTTACCCACCTATAAATAGGCTGAGACAGCTGCAAGATGCACTCTCAGGGTAGAGCCCTTAAGCTAGTAGAGTGTAGGTGGCAATATAGTCCAGGACTATTGACAGGCTGGCCTGGGTATGGTCTATGCCCTTGCCCTGACACCAAAATGGAAAACATTCTCCATTTAGAAGAATAGGTTATCTTAGTGGAAGGCTTTCTGGATACTCTCAGGATATCCATAACCCCTTCTGAGAGGTGCAGATCTCTGTATTCTAGGTCCTCCAGAGCCAGGCTTTGAGCCTGAGGGATTTTAGGTTGGGATACATGATCCTGCCCTGTGAGGACGACAGCAGGTTGCGTCTCCTGGGGAAACTGATTGGCTTGGTCACTGACAATGATAGGATCATGGAGTACCAAGGTTGTCTGGCCCAGTCTGTGGCAATGAGAATCATCGTTGCTGGCTGGACTCTGAGTTTTGTTCAGTATCCTTAATAACAGAGGAAAAGGAGGGAATGCATACAAGAATCTCCCTGTCCAATCCAGCAGAAGTGCATCCAAAGGGATTGTGCCCTTGATGGGGGGTCTGCAGCAATACTGTGGTAGCTGATGATTGTTTGGAGCTGTGAACAGGTCCATTTCTGGGGTACTCCATCTCCTGATAATGGACTCCAGTACCTGTTTGTTTAGTGACCACTCGTTGTTCTGGTTAATTCTGCTGAGGGTGTCCACCAAGAGATTGTCCTTTCCTGGTAGGTGGACAGCTGAGAAGGAGATGTCTAGGGAACATGCCAAGGACCAAATTTTCATTGCCTCTGTGGAAAGAGGAGTTGACCTTGTACCCCCTTGTTTGTTTATGTAGTACATGTTGGTTGTATTGTCTGTTCTGACCTGAACCACCTTTCCCTTTACTTGATTGGCAAATGACTGAAGACCCAGAAGAACTGCCCTGAGTTCTAACAGGTTGATATGCAGAAGGGATTCCTGCTTTGTCCATGTGCCATGTGCAGTGTGACTCCCCAGATGTGCTCCTCATCCTAGGAGGGATGCATCTGTAGTGAGTATCAGTGAAAGTGCCTGCTACAGAAAAGGCACTCCTTGCCTGAGATTGCCCTGCTCCTGTCACCACTGTAGGGCTTGGAGAAATGTGACTGTGAGTGGAACTAGCTTTAACAGAGTCAAATTTTTGGAGCCAGTGGGCTCTCAGATGGAACTGAATTTCTCTCATCTGGAACCTGGCCCTTGATACAGTTGCTGTGGATGCTGCCATATGGCCTAGCAACTGCAGAAAGTGTCTTGCTGGCCTTGGAACATGAAGTTTGAAAGAAATGACTACCTGAATAAGGTTGTTCTCTCTGTCCTGAGGGAGGAACGCCTTTCCCTGTCTTGTATCCAGTTCTGCCCCTATGAATCTGAGCTGCTGAACTAGTTCCAGAACAGACTTTTTCTGGTTTGCCATTAACCCCAGGGAGTGCAGAGTGTCCTGTGTTAGTGACAGTGCCTCCCTTACTTGCTGGTGTGATTGGCCTACTTTCAGCTAGTCGTATAGGTAGGGGAACACTGACACCCCTTGCCACTTTAGGTGCACCACTACTACAGCTAGACATTTTGTGAACACCCTTGGAGCAGATGTCAGTCTGAAGGGCATTGTCTTGAATTGGTAATGGCCTGATGGCAATCTGAACCCGAGGTACTTCCTGTATGACCCCTTTATTGGGATATGGAAGTAGGCATCCTTTAGATCCAGGGATGCTAGACAGTCTCCCTGTCTTAGGATTGGTAGTATAGTAGACAGAGTAACCATCTTGAATTTTGGTTTTGACAGTTGCTTGTTTAAGTGTCTGAGGTCCAGAATGGGTTGCCACTCCCCTGTCTTTTTGTTTATTGTGAGGAAGTACTTTGAGTACAGGCCCTTTCCCCTCTGGTCTGAAGGAACTGGCTCTATTGACTTTTGCAGAAGAAGGCTTGAAACTTCCTCTTCCAGTAGAGCTGTTTCTGATGGGGAAGAGGGGTTGAAGGCCCTTGATCTCAGCTTTGGCAGTGCCTTGAAATTGAGGACAAGTCCCTGGCCTACTATCTCCAGGACCCACTTGTCTGTGGTGATTTTTTCCCACTCCTGGAGGTAGTGGGCCAGCCTGCCTCCTACTGGAATTGGGGAGGTGACCTGAACAGTCACCTCAGGGTGTCTGTTTAGCCTGTGCTACTGGCTGGACACTAGGGCTAGTATGGCCAGTGCACTTTCTGCCCCTGCCTCTGAAGTAAGTAAGTAAAATGTATTTATATAAGGAGCCCTTCCAGAGCTCAGGGCACCTTTACAATACAATACAATAGCTGGAAAAAGGGCCTGTAAACAGTTCTGCCCCAGCTACCCCTAGTTTGGTGTTTCTTGGGGGTAGAAGCTCTTTCTTTTGCTGCTGCACTCTTATAGGCAGCCTTGTACTCATTCATTTGTTTCCATATATGCCTCTATTTGTTCCCCAAACAAAGGCATAGGGTCACAGGGAAAGTCATGGCTTTAGTTTGAGTATTTTGTGTCAGATTGGTAGTTTTGAGCCAGGCAAACCTCCTAAGTGACACGGCAGATGCCATCTGCCTGGATGCAGCGTCATTGGAGTCCACTGCCATTCTAAACTGTGTCTTAGCAGCTTCAGTACCTCTTTTTGCAGCTTCCTTCAGGTCAGCAGCTATGGGTGAAGGAGCTGCCTTGGCAATCTGAAGCCCTGTGAACCACAGATTCTTTTGGTATCTGGCTATATAGGACATATAGGAAGCCTGTCTTATAGCCAATGAGGATTCCAGATAAACTTTCTTTGCTATAGAGTCTACCCTCCTAGAACCTTTGTCTGGAGGGTGAGAGGCTAGAGGGATGCCAGCTTTGTCACAAGCTGCAGCCTGCACTACACCTTCATAACTGGGGTGTCCAAAAAGGAATTCAGCACCAGTCCTAGCCACACAATACTTTTTGTCTGCCTTCTTATCTGTAGGAGGGACAGAAGAGGATGTCTGCAATACTTTTATAGTCTGTTTTCTCAGGGACTTATGAAGTGGTACCAACAACCTTTTTGATGGCAGCACATCCATCATCTCTTTGTAATCCTCTTCCTCCTCATTTTCTACAGAGTCTTGAGATGGGAAGTCAAGGGTTTGAGCAACCTGCTTCATAAATCAGAAAAAGGATGTAAAATCCTCTGTTCCCTTGTCAGGGGAATCTGGTCTGTGAGGATCAGGGGAATGTCCGGATCAATAGACTCCTCAAAATCCTCATCATCTTCATCCTCATCCTCTTCCTAGTCTTCTTCCTCAAAATGCTCCCCCTCCTTGGTTTGTTAAACCAGGAGCTGTATTTGAACCAGGAGTTTGTGGTAGCAGTTGCTTGCCAACCGTAATTGAGCACTGTAGAGATTGAATTTTTTTAATCGCGTTAGCGATTTCCTCAGCAGAAGGAACCGTTTTTTTTCTCGGTTGCAGTTCCTGGTGCTTTTCCTTCTTTTTTCTTTTTACCACAATGGCCGGTTCAGCAGCCTTTTCTGTGGTTCATTTCTTTGAGGAAGAGCCATCGCCCCTTTCAGAGGGCAGCTCCTCCGGTTCAGGTTGATAAGGAACCGGTTGCTCAACAGCTGGGTCAGCAGCCTTTTCAGCCATCCTTTCCTTCAGTCTTTTTAAATGTCTCTCAACAGTAGACTGAGGAAAATTACTACAGATCTCACACTCTGTCTGTAAGTGGTCAAACCCCAGACAGAATAAACAAATTAAGTGTGGATCAGCTTTGGCAAAAAGTTCCCCGCACTCATTGCAGTGCTGGAAACCTCTGGGTCCTGTTCTCTTTTTGGTTTTCTGTGACATAATCCAGAACAAAAAGAGTGATTAAACTCCAACGTCTACATCACTATATATATATATATATATATATATTTTTTTTTCAGTTACGCTAACCGAACAATAAACCAGGAGTTACCCTGGTTGAAATTTAAATCAAAACAAACTGACTATGTCCGAGTTGGTACAAATTTAAACTACTTAACAGTAAAACTGAAAAGGGAGAATGTTGGTTTCCCCTCGGTAAACGAACCAGGGAGAAAAACGACTACTTACCCTTTTCTAACTAAAATTTAAACAATTACTACCTGAAAACCATGGACAGTGAAAAGAATACCAAAATAACTAAAATTGCTAGGTAATAACCGAGAAAAATAAAGTTTCTTCAAGCAATGAAGGAGAGCTCTCTGGAGACGTCTTACTGAGACAAGCGGAGTAAAGAATCTGATGGTTTAGAACTGTTTACCAAGGACAGTGGTTTGAAAACCAAGTTCGAGCCTAGCATTCCATCATTTGCATAGGTTCTATTAACCATTTTGACTCGGGGGCAGTCCTATGGAGAGACCATACTGCGTAAGTCAGAATACAGTAAGATTTCCTGGGGCTTGAACACAACCTTTTTTTGGAGTGCAGAGGTTACTAGTTCTAGAAGGGGAGGCAGGGTGGGGAGTTCTGAATACCTGAGTATCACTGGGAAGAAACAATATTACTACGGTGAGTAATTTTTTCTTCTAACCCCAGTAATACTCAGGTATTCCTAACTCTTGTAGACGGAAAAGCAGTACCTTTGGAGGTGGGCACAGAACCTTCTTTGGAAACAGACTCTGCAGGACTGTTGTGCCAAACCTGGCATCACCTCTGGACTGAATATCCAGATTGTAATGCTTTGTAAAGGTGTGTACTGTTTTCCAGGTAGCTGCTTTACAGATGTCCAACTAGGAAACATCCCTGGCAGCTGCTATGGTAGCAGCTGTGCCACTTGTGGAATTGGCCCTCACCCTGTTGGGGGCTCTTTTCCAGCCTTAGAGTAACAAAACTGGATACGCTGTGCTGTCCAGTCAGAAACAGCTGTTTTCTGTCCTGACTATGGACTTTAGTGGCTGTCAAGTAGTAGCTAAGAGTTCTTTTGACGTCCAGACTATGGAGTCTCCTTTCACCAGAACTAGAGTGTTCAGTGAAAAAGACAGGTAAGGTAATGGTTTGGTTCAAATGGAATTCTGAAAGCACTTTAGGAAGAAACGTCCTGTTTGTTCTTGGGACCACTTTGTCTCTGTGGAATGAAATGTAGTCTGTTCAATGCCATAAGGAAAACAGTTTTTCATGTGACATGTTTCAAATGAGCTGAAGACATAGGCTTAAAAGGGGGACCCATGAGCCTAGTTTTACACACATTTAGGTCCCATGCTGGCACCGGTTCCCTGTGACGGGGGTGCAAATGGGCCAGGCCTTTAAAGAACCTTTTGAAGATAGGATCTGAGGCCAGGGAAACATTCTGTCCAACTGAAAGGTAAGCAGATGCTGTGGCCAGGTGGACCTTTAAGGTACTGGACTGCAAACCCAGTTAATGCAAATGGGTAAGATAGTCTAGCACAGCTGGGACACCAACCTGTGCTGGTATCACTTTTCTCATTGAACACCAAGCAGAAAACCTTTTTCATTTTGCAGCATAGGTTTTCTTAGTGGAGGGCTTCATGTAACCCCTTAAAATGTCCAAAACACTTTCAGAAAAGATGCAAGCCTGCATATTCTAGGTTCTCAAGAGCCCTGCTTTGAGCTTGAGTGGCTTGAGGTTCGGGTACAGGAGCCTCCCCTGGTTGGAGGTTAGTAGATTGTGCCTCTGAGAAAAGTGTATTGGCTCGACCACAGACATGGAGAATAGTAGAGAGTACCATGGCTGCCTGGCCCAGTCTGGTGCTATCAAGATCACTGATGCTGACTGGGACCTGAGCTTAAGCAATGCTCTGTACACCAGAGGGAAGGAAGGAAAAACATACAGGTGCTTCCTTGACCAGTTCAGAGCCAGGGGATTATTCCCTGATCTGGTTGTCTGCAATAGTACTGTGGCAGGTGGTGGTTCTGGTGGGACGTGAACAAGTCTACCTCTGGTTGCCCCTCTTCCTGAAGATCAATTGCACCACCTGGCTGTTCAAGGCCCATTCATGGTGGGCCTGGTTGATTTTGACCCAGGGCATTTGCCAAGGTATTGTCCTTGCCTGGCAGATGAATAGCCTGTAGGGAAACCCCCATGGAGTATGTTATACTCCATATTTTCATGATTTCTGTGCAAGGAGGACTTGACCATGTCCCTCCCTGCTTGTTTATGTAGTACATTGTGGTGGTATTGTCTGTTTTGACCTGTACCACCTTTCCCTGTACAAGTTGGGTGAAAGCCTTTAGTGCCAGTAACACTGCTCTTAGCTCCAGCAGGTTTATGTGCAGGAGTGACTCTGCACTTGACCATGTGCATTGGGTGGTGTGAACCCCCAGATGAACGCACCACCCTAGTAGAGATGCATCTGTTGTCAGAACAACTGATGGGGACTCTTGCTGAAAAGGAACCCCTTCCCTTAGGTTGGTTTCCTCTTTCCACCATTGGAGTACCTGTAACAATGTTTTTTGTTACTGTAATTAGTTTTGATAGAGAGGATCCTTTCTCTGACACCAGTGTGCCCTGAGGTGAAATTGAATGTCCCTCATTTGGAACCTGGATTCCAGGACTGTGCCAGTGGCAGCTACAATATGGCTCAGTAGCTGAACAAACAATCTTGCAGTTCTTGGTTTATTCAAGCTGAATGAGCCTGCTATCAGTGGAATACTTCTTGCCCTCTCCAGAAGCAGGAAGGCCCCACCTTGCAGGGTATTTAGCGCTGCTCCCTTAAACTGCAGTGCCTGAACAGGTTGAAGGACAGACTCTTTTAGATTTATCAGGAACCCTAGAGATTCCAGGGGCCCCTGGTGAGTTGCAGATGCTCCCTCATTTGCTGGGGTGATTTTCCAACCACCAGCCAGTCGTCTGGGTATGGGAAAGCTGTGACTCCTTGTCCTCGAAGGAGTTCCAGAACCACTGCCAAGCACTTTGTGAACAGTCTTGGAGCTGAAGTGAGACCAAAAGGCAGGGTTGAAAACTGGTAGTGACCTGATATGAGTCTGAACCAAAGGTATTTTCTGTGAGACTCCCTTATGGGGATGTGGAAAT
The DNA here is from genome assembly GCA_016271365.2 of Neoceratodus forsteri. Lineage (NCBI taxonomy): Eukaryota > Metazoa > Chordata > Ceratodontiformes > Ceratodontidae > Neoceratodus > Neoceratodus forsteri. The sequence goes on from CM028132.1 coordinate 1,365,216,784, forward strand.
GGGTGTCTTTCAGGTCCAGTGATGCCAACCAACCCTTTTTGGAGTGTTGGCAGAATCAATGCCAAAGTCACCATTTTGAACTTTGGCTTTGTCAGATTCCTGTATAGTACCCTGAAGTCTAACAAAGGCCACCACTCCCCTTTTTTCCTTTGTGGTAAGGAAATATCTTTTTCCAGGAGTTTTCGCTCTGCATTTATAAATTATTTGAAAAATTTTGTTGCCGGAAGGAATTTGAAACTCAGAGACAATCCCTGACTCACTACATCCAGAACCCACTTGTCTGTGGTGATTTTTTGCCAAGACTGGAAAAAGTGAGTCTGCCTGCCTCCTACAGGTAGTGGGGAGGCACCTGGGGAGACACGTCAAGGTGTCTGCTTTGTTTGAGGCTGGGCCTGGGACTAGGAACCATGCCTTATGCCTCTGTCCCTGAAGTACCCCTGCTGTGGGTACTGCTGATACTGAGGCGCAGCCATGGCCTGATAAAAAAGGCTTGTTGTGAAATGATCTGCCTCTGCCTCCCCTTCCATAGGTTTTAGTGGATGGGGAAGCCCTTTCTTATGCAGAATTGCTTCTGTAGGTGGTTTTGAATTCATCCACCTTTTTTCTGTAAGCCTCTGTCTTTTCTCCAAAGAGGGAATTACCCTCAACTGGGAAATCCATAGCCTTGGTTTGGATATCCTGAGTGAGGTTTGTGGCTAGCAGCCAGGCAAACCTCCTCTGAACCACTGTATTTGCCATCCATCTGGCAGCAGTGTCATTAGAGTCATCAGCCATTTGAGACTGGTATTTGGCTGCTTCCAAATCAAATTTAGCTGTTTCAGCTAGATCATCTGACAGGGGAGTCTGGACCTTGACTGCGATAGCAAGGGCAGACTGCCATAGTGACTTTTGGTATTGAGCACCATAGGCTTGAAAGTTTGCCTGCCTGATGCTGAAATCCTTGTCAGGAGGATGGGATGCCAGGGGTACCTTTGCCTTGTCACAGGCTGCCACTTGTACCACTCCCTGGTGGACAAGAAAGAGAATAAAAATTCAGCTCCCTCCCTGTCCAGCTGATATGTCTACTTTTCTATGAAGTGTTGTCTACTGTAAGCAAAAGTGTCCTCTGTGTCCAGGACCATCTTGAAAATGAGCTTGCTCAATGATGTAACTGCCTGGTTAAATAAAGTTTGATTGATTGATTAGGGGAACAGAGCTTGGCTTTTGTAAAATCTTTAAAGTGTATTTCTTGAAGAACTTATTTACAGGAAGGAGAAACTTTTTAATGGGTGTCAGCCGCATCATTTCCAAGTATTCGGCTTCCTCCTCATCCTCAATCACTTCACTGGTGGTGATGCTCACAAATGTGAAGTGTGAGGAATAAACCTCACATGCTCTGTGGGGAGAGCCAAACTCCTGTTCAGGGGAAACCTCAGGTTCAATAGGTTCCCCTTCCTTCACATTCTTCCTCTTAAATAATAGGAAGACTGAGCAGAGGAGACAAACTACTTTGCATGGGTCTGATGCTGAGAAGCAGACAGCCCTTGTAAGCCTGAATGACCTTAAAGGCCTGTTCAATTTCTTCAGGAGTTGGCAGACTTTATAGCAGGCACAGAAGTCCCTGAATGCTGTCCAGCAGGGGGTTCTGTGTGCTTAGTTTTCTTTGAGGGAACTGGGGAGTCAGCCAGTTCAGCAAGCCTCTTAGGAACTGCTTGTATATCTGTCTCAGGGGTAGCAGTTACAGTAGTAGTTGTTGTGGTTTCACCCACAGTAATTTAGGGTGTCGGCTGGTCAGAGCTTGAGGGACCCTTAGGTGGTGATAGGTTTCTCTTTAGCCTTATCAAGGCATTTTTCAATAGTTTTCTCAGGACATGTATGCAGATTTCACTCTCTTTAAATGTTCATGTCTTAGCAAAATTTCCCCACACTCAATACATGGTTTGAAACCGGGATCACCAGTTTTTCTTCTTGTTTTTTCTGACATTCTCAATGTAAAACAGATAAAAGTTGCAACCGCTAAAAATGTTTAAATTTAAAGTTTATTTAGCGGTTGCGGTCAGTTCCAGAACAGATGAACCAATCAGAAACCGGGAACCGAGGTAAAAGTGAACCGAGGCTATCGATTCAGGAATCGGTATTAGCGGTTCTTAAAACAAGTTAAATTAATAAAATAAAATATAACTAATGGAGTTTTTTAGTCAGAAAACTCTGATAAATATAAAATAAACCTCTGTTTACCCCCAGTTATACCGAACCGGGAGAAACCGAGAAAAATTACAATTTAAACACTAAAACTATGGTTTAACTTAAAATTACAAAAAGTAAAACGCAGCAAAATGAAATGTAAAGAATACTTATGTATATTTTAGAAGTTTTCTCATGGCAGAACAAGCTAACAGGTCTGTAGTTTCCTGCCTCTGCTTTGCTCCCACTTTTGTGAAGGGGAATCGCATCCACCCTCCTCCACTCCTTAGGTACCACACCATCCTCTCATGATTTGTTAAAAAGGGTAGTCAATGGTGTCACTAGTTCTCCCCCTTAGTTCTTCTAGAATTCTGGGATGAATCCCCTCAGGCCCCATTGCTTTGTCCACCTTCAGCTTTAGGAGTTCTTTCAGAACCCTTTCTTCTGTGAAAGGACTGGTATTGACCCGTCTATCCAGAGTGCTTCTATTGATTGGATTAGGTACCTCCCGCTCCTCTTCTTTTGTGACTACTGTGCAGAAGTATTTATTCAGTATCCCTGCTTTTTCACTGTCTCTCTCTCTGTACACCCACTCTCCCCTTTATTAAGCCTCACTATCCCTCCCTTGGTCTTTCTTCACTCCCTAATGTACTGATAAAAGGTTTTATCCCTCTTCTTAACCGAGTTGGCTATCTTTTCCTCGGTTTGGGCCTTTGCTATTCTGACTGCCTTCTCTGCTTCCTTCTGCTTTAACTGGTACAGTTCTCTGTCCTGCTCCTTCTGTGTTTTCTTATACTTCTTGAATGTTATCTTTTTCTCCCTTACCTTCCTCACCACCTCTTTTGAGAACCATAGTGTTTTTTTTTTCTTTCATTTTGATTTGTTTATTTGCTTCACACAAAGGCCTGTTGCCTCTGTGATGGCAGTTTTGATGTTTCCCCATTGTTCCACCACCCCCCTTCTTGCCTGTTTGCTAGTGTTTTTCTGAGGCATTCTCCCATTTTGACAAAGTCAGCCCTCCTAAAGTCCAGTACCCTCACTTTTGTATGGCTTGAACCTGCATCTGTGTTTATCATGAACCACACTGTTTGGTGGTCACTTGTTCCCAGATGGCTACCCACTTCTAGATCTGAGATCCTCTCTCTGTCCCCATTTGAGAGTACCAGGTCTAAGACTGCTCCCTCCTGAATGGGTTCCAACACTAGCTGTCTCAGGTATGCCCCCTCTAGGGCATTGAGAATGACCCTGCTCTTGAATGTGGCTGCAGCGATGGTGCTCCAGTTAACATCTGGCATGTTCAGATCCTCCAGTAACAATATCTCCCCTTTTTCTGACACCCTAAAGATGCCTTATATCATTTCCTTGTCCATTTGTTCCCACTGAGACAGGGGTCTGTATAGAACCCCCTTGCGGATTGTGGTGCCATTTCCTGTCTCCAGGGTGACCCACAGTGCCTCCTCTCCTCCCTGTTTACCCGTTAGTTCTGTTGCTTTCCCTTTCATAGAGAGCTACTCCTCCTCCTTTTCTTCTACCTTCCCTGTCCCTCCTATAGATTGTGTACCCTGGTATGTTGACATCCCAGTCATGGTTCTCTGTGTACCATGTTTCTGTGTACAAAGCGCATCCAGATGGGGACCCTCGTGCTGTCAAAACCATTCACAGAAACCCTCTCTTGCTTATCGGACAAATAGTTTTGGATACAGTGCCACAAGCTGCAGTTCCTATAGGTCCTATAAGATCTGCTGCACATAACAAACAACTTAGTCTGCCTCCTGCTGTCTACCAGTCAAAGCCTCCATCCAATAATACTGCTTGTATTGATGATGCTAATTCTGAAGATAATGAGAGTGAGTTTTGTGTTGCTTATTACCAGTCACTTGAACTTGCTAAATTGTTCCAGGGAACCTTCCCTTCTGCTTCTAGTAATGCTTCTAATAGCCCTGTGGTTCCTGACAAGCCTGATATAGCCATTGCTCCTGAACCTCCAGAGAGTGATGTCCATAGTGTGAGCTCTGAAAGTGCTGATTCCCTTTGTATGGTGGAGTTAACTGAATTATGTGCACCTGAATCAGAAGAAAACTGTGTTGAACCTGCAAGTAAATCTGAAAGTGCTACTGACCTAAGTGGGCTGATTGAACTGTTTTGTTCCAAAGAGAGTATTGATGTCCCTGAAACTGCCAGCTGTGTATTGGATGATACTAATTTTGTGGAAATATCTCTTTCTGATGAAGATGAGCTTAAAGAATCAGAGAGCAATGGTAATGTGCAAATTGATGGGCCTACAACAAGTTCTGATCCTCAAGAGAGTGCAGTGGTACCCCTTTCTTCAGAAGCTGCCTTGTTGCTGGACAATGAGCTGGGAGCCACAAACCAAATGCTAATGTTGAAAATCAAGTGCCAATGCCTCCTATGCCTCGATGATCAGAAAGGACTGTAAAACCTGTAGTTCGGACCACATATAATACAACAGGAAAGCCTGTTGACTTGCCTATGAATGTTGTTCATAAGGGAGTGTACATTACAGCCAACTCTCTGCCCCAAATAGTGTTCACTGCCTCCTCTAAAATAAAAATCAAAACCTCCACCCAGTATCCCAGGGGTCGCCCTTACAGAGTCAAAGGGGTTAGTTGAAGCATATGCTGGATTATTGTACAAAAGGATTAATCCCAAGAGATCTAAAAGGTCAAATGTCATTTCATATGGTTAAATGCCTACAACAATGTGTGATGGTTAAATATCTAAGTGTCCTGATCATGTGCCAAATGTTTGAACTGTGCAAATGCTTAAAAGAGTACCATTTAAAATTAGAGCATGCTATAATGTACAGTTATCTTATATCTGTAGAGATGTACACAATAATGTATGGTCTAGACCTGTATGTAACAGAAGGCTTTATTAATGAGTGCCATTTGTACAACAGACATGATGTGGATGCCAAGTTTCCTGGGCAGGGGAGAGTATAACCCCCCAAAAAATTGAGGGGCTTACCTTAAGTGGTCTCCTTGGGCTCCTCTAGTGCCCACTGCCTAGCTGACATCCAGTAGAAGAAAGTAAATCCATTTACAGTGTTGTTGTGCTGCTGATCTATGTGAGTGTGGAAGCCATGCCACCACGCTGTCCCTTTAAGAAGTCAGTCAGTGCGTATAGCGTACATAGCCTTGGCTGGGTCCGAGTGAAACAAAGCTTGTGACCAGCCAGGCAGAACCCTGAAGGCATCCACTCTGCAGTTACTTATTAAAGCAGAGGGAGTGCTGTTGCAATCTGTAAATATTTATTTCTAACTCAGTACTGCTGTATTTAAAGTGAACTATGAAGGTGGGACTGTGTATTTTTTCGGTAAGGGAGCCGCATGTTTGGACCAGAACTCCGCTTTGGGACCAGTCAGAACACTAAGGGTCCTTAGGGGTCCTCATTGCAGTGACTTCTGGGAGAAACTGTGAACTTTTCACTCGGCGCTTCTTTTAACCAATTGGGACTGTAGAAATGTGAGTGACAGGTTAGGCAGCCAACTGGAATGCAGGAATCCTGGTCTTTATTCTGGGACTGTTTTGAACTAGATCAGCTCGAGCTCTCGTGAAAGAGGGAGCCTGTGTGGCTTAGCTGAGAGAAACATGGGGAAAAAGCCTGCTTTGCCTCCCTGCAGGTGACTTGTTATCCTGTGTGAATCATTTGGGACTGCCTAAAAGCAGAAAGAAAACATCTTTTCAGCTTCCAAAACTGATAAGGGGAGTGCTTTGCTAAAAGAGGTGACTTCTGCTGAACTGTCACAGAAGTTTGAGAAATTGCTGTGAGAAGATTGTCTCAGAGACTCTTGTGGAAGTTGGAGTCTGCAATGCTGAAAGTGTCTCCTGTCACGTTCAGAAAGGAGGAGACCTGTTCAAGCTATTTTCTGTCTTCTGCATCAAGGACTTCAGGCACCAGAGTTGATAAACAGAGTGTTCAGTGTGCTACATCAGAGACTGAACTGTATGTGTCTGGCCTATGCTGAGAAAGGCTTCATGAACTGTTGCTGCAGATCTCAAGCTATCCTGGCTAAAGACCAGCTCAAGGAGTCAGCCCCTGTGGAGAGAAGAATCCCAGGTTGCAGCCACCTTGGAGGGAAAGACTGTGAAGTGGAAGTAAGTCATGGCAGCCCTGGTCCCCATGTTCCTGTCTGGCAAGAGAGAATCCAGCCTGACAACAACCATCTTTCCTTTTGGTTCTGGTATCATGAGTAACCTCAGGGTCTCAACCCTGCAACTCAAATTATTGTGTTTGTTGTCATCTGATTTGCTTTCTAAGTTCACTTTGGTGTTTAACCTTGATTGCCAGCCATCAGGCTGTGGCTTACAATTGTCTTACTGTTTAAAAGTGTTTCTTCTAACCAGAGCCATTTTATTTATTTAAGGACCCCAACCAGCTGCAATGCTGGCCTACCTGCAGCAACGCTTCAGGCCTGTACCTAAATTCACTCTGGGTACCCAGCAGCAGGAACTGTCAATTACAGGGTCTAAATGTGATGTTTGCATGCCTAAAGCATATCAGCTAAGTTCCATGATCTTTAATCATAAATTCATGCCCCTTCCCTTGTTCAAACCCCTGAATAAATCAGTTTTGTTGTTTGAAGTTTAATCTGGCCTATGAGCATATTATTACCCAGCTTCAAGTTATTGTGTCAACCAAAAGGTGTACTGTTATTGCTCGTAATTGTTCCTTGCAGGTACTCAGGGTGTGTCATCAAAAGCCAGAATCCTGGTAATAAGTGTGGTGACCATGAGCATATTATTAGCACTCGCCAATAATTATACCTTGAATGCCAGATACAGTGTGTTGTGAAACTTTATGTGTAAGGTCACTAGCTGGGGCTGTGGATAGGTACAACTTCCCAGAGGGTTGTGCTAGCTGAAGATCTAACCCATTTAAATATTACTCTGGGTGGAGGCACCATAATCATAGTTTTACTGTTGGGCAAGAACCCCCAGTAACTGTTAAATCTGAACCCAGGCCCCTTAACCTGCATTCAGGGCTGTAGGCAGGGGTAGTAAGTAGCCCATTGGGAGGTGGTGCCCGGATTACATTCATGAGGTGGAGATATAACACTATTGGTGCTCTTTAAACAAAATGACAAATGCCTTCCCACGTGCCTCTTTTAGGTCTCCGGTCCCGGACTAACTAAACTTTAAGTCCGAGACCTCCCAATAAGCTGCTGTTTTACCACTACAGCAGTAAGAAAACCACCGGCTCACACATTTGTGCTGAACATGAGTGGTGGCTCCACTACTCTGCTCCTCCGCCGCCCATTTCAAACTGCCAAAACAAATGGGCCAGATGGAGAATCTAGGAGCACAAGACACCCGGGTCAGATGGAGGGGCAGATACTGGGGAAAATGGTCAGAACAGGGCAAACAAGGTAAGCCCCCACAGGGGGGTTACACTGAGAACCACTGTAAACAAGGGAAATGGGAACAGATACACCCTGCTAGAAACCCACAGGTGGGACAGAAATGAAAATTACTTACCTACCATAATTCTTGATCTTTCTGGATGAAGTCTCCACCACTCATTCACACTAATGGGACTATGCCAGAGGTGCTAGGACCCAGTGGGAGCCAAAAATCTTCAGGAGAGCTGGCGCCGAGGTAGGGCCATGAGTAAGCAGCACCCTGAGCCTGGCTCACGCCATATAGGTTACCTTTGCATCGACCATCTAACCACCTTAGTATCTTTTTTACTGAGGAGGTGCAGCGTAAACTGACCTAGGAAAACTAACCTATGTCAGACATAAGATAGTCCAAATGACCCGTATAAGAAGTGTCAACACAATAGAGTCTTCAGAGCCCAGCCTTCGAGGCAGTGAAGATCAAAAACAAGATAAGTGAGCTCAGGGGATGGAGGGTGCGCATGTGAATGAGTGGTGGAGACTTTATCCAAGAAGATCAAGAATTATGGTAGGTACATAATTTTCATATCTCCCTGGACATAAAGTCTCCACCACTCATACACACTAATGGGAGAGTACCGAGCTGAAATAATCCCCTGAGAAGGGCAGCAGGAGAAAGGAGCTCACTTAGGACAGAAGTCCATTAAGGACTGTTCTGCCAAAGGACTGATGTTGTCTGGCATGGACATCCAAAGTGTAGTGCTTCTCAAACGTGTGCACAGAGCTCCAAGTAGCTGCATTGCAGATGTCTGCAATGGGCACGTTTAAAATTTCTGCCAGAGATTCTGCAACTGCCCTGGTAGAATGAGCGTATACTCTGCCTTCCAGCTTAACCTGTGCCATGGAGTAGCACTGGCAAAGACATGCCACTAGCCATGTCAAAATACATCTGATAGTGACAGGCTGACCCAGCTGGGCCATGCTGAAAGAGACAAACAGTCGTTTTGATTTGCAGATTTCTTTAGTTCTGTATAAATAGAACCACAAAGCTCTCTTAACATCAAGTGAATGTAGGGTACACTCCCCCTCGTTCTGGAAGTTTGTGAAGTAGGTCAGAAGAACCATGGCGGTTCAGATGGAATTCTGAAACCACTTTGGGGAGAAACTTAAGGTGAGTTCGTAGAACCACCTTGTCTTTGTGAAATACAGTATAAAGGGGTCTGGGACCAAAGCATATATTTCAGACACTCTGCGAGCAGAGGTAATGGCTACAAGGAAGGCAGTCTTCCAGGTCAGGAACTTCAGTTCACAAGTAGCTAGGGGCTCAAAAGATTTACGGGTGAGCATGTCTAGCATAAGGTTAATGTCCCAGACAGCTACCAGTCATCTGACCAGTGGCCTAGTATAGAGTATGCCCTTAAGGAACCTCTTGACCAAGGGTAACTGAGCCAGAGACATGGAGTGTGCAGGCTTGTGGTACGCTGAGATTGCACAGAGGTGAAACTTCACAGTTGACTACTGTAGTCCTGCATTTGACAGGTCCAGAAGATACTTCAGTACTTTGTTTGGTGGGCAGAAAAAGGGGTCCAGGGAGGACTTTGTGCACCAGATGGAGAACCACTTCCACTTAGCCGTGTAAGTTTTTCTAGTAGTCGGCTTGTGTGCCACTAGCAGTATCTGAGACCCTACATGAAATGTCAGATCTACTCATCTCTATCTCCTCAGGAGCTAAGCATGAAGGTGAAGGGATCTCAGGTTGGGATGGACCACTGGGCCCCTGGGTCAGCAGGTTCATTTGAAGTGGAAGCTGTCTCAGTGAAGTTTCTGATAATGGGATGATTAATGAAAACCAGATCTGACAAGGCCAGAATGGGGTGATGAATATCATTCTGCCCCCATGCGCCTACAGTTTGAGCAGCACCCTCTGAACTAAGGGAAGAGGAGGAAATGTGTACAGAAAATGTCTTGTCCACTGTAGTCTGAATGCATCCTGATAGAAAACACCAGGTTCTGAATTTCTGGAGCAGAAGAGAAGCAGTTTTGCATTGAATGGGGACACAAAAAGGTCCAGGTCTGGAGTTCCCCACTCTTTGAAGAGCAATTGCATGATGCTTGTGTTGAGAGACCACCGTGAGGATCTGTTTCCGTTCTGCTGAGACAATCTGCCAGATCGTTCTACACTCCCAGCAGGTAGACCACTTGGATTAGGGCTTTGTGCTCCAGATACCACTCCCACACTTGTAAATCACGTAGGACTAAATCCAGTATTTTATTTCAATTTAGAAAGTCTTTATTATATCTTTTATTCACACCATATATTTAGGCAACAGTTTCGCAGCTTGACGCCACTTCTTCAGGCCCCAAATAAAGACAGTGTTGTTATCTAGACATAAAACAAATGTAAACAGCCATCAGTATATCACTTCTCCAATTAAAACATTTAGAATACAGAAAACAACAGTACTAAGTACTATATTCCTATTGAGTTACCACTTAACATTCATTATTAAACATGTTCATAAATAATTTATCACATAGTTAATTAACCATGTTGCTTTATATATTACTGAGCTTCTAGTTCATTTCAGTTTTAACTCTCCAAACTCTGCCATTTCATAAATCTAATATACATTTGCCAAATATTTCTCATGCATATTTGCTTATTAATACCAGTCTTTTAAATTTCATAGACCTTTTTATGTGTTCACCAAATATTTCAAATGCATACCTGCAGTGTAATTGCTATTAAACGTGTTTAAATCTCTTCACTCTCCCAATAACAATTAAATCTCATTATTTAAATACTGCAAAAGATGATAAAAAGAACATCATTCCAAACATTATTAAAGAAAGATTTTTTTAGATTCATACTAAGTAATGCGTAAAAGCACCATAATATTATTTCCCTTATTTATTGATTCATGTTATCCTTTTCAAATGTTATTATTCAAATATTTAAACAACTTGCCCAATGTCACTTTGACAAAAATAATCTCCAGTCCTCCTCTCGATCAACTCTAAGATACACAGATGTTAAAAAAAAAATGTATTTCCTTTACTGCGTTTCATCTGTGAAACGCAGTAAAGGAAATACATTTTTTTTTTCATTTGTGTATCTTAAAGTTGATCGAGACGAGGACTGGAGATTCTTTTTGTCAAAGTGACATTAGACAAGTTGTTTAAATATTTGAATAATAACATTTGAAAAGGATAACATGAATCAATAAATAAGGGAAATAATATTATGGTGCTTTTACGCATTATTTAGTATGAATCTAAAAAATCTTTCTTTAATAATGTTTGGAATGATGTTCTTTTTATCATCTTTTGCAGTATTTAAATAATGAGATTTAATTGATATTGGGAGAGTGAAGAGTTTTAAAAAGTTTAATAACAATTACACTGCAGGTATGCATTTGAAATATTTGGTGAACATATAAAAAGGGCTATGAAATTTAAAAGACTGTTATTAATAAGCAAATATGCATGAGAAATATTTGGCAAATGTATATTAGATTTATGAAATGGCAGAGTTTGGAGAGTTAAAACTGAAATGAACTAGAAGCTTAGTAACATATAAAGTAACATGGTTAATTAACTATTGGGATAAATTATTTATGAACATGTTTAATACTGAATGTTAAGTGGTGACTCAATAGGAATATAGTACTTAATACTGTTGTGTTCTGTATTCTAAGGCCCAGATATTCAAACTGCACCCAAAAAGTGCGCAATAGCAGGAGCAAGCGCAAGTCTATTGCGCCCATGCACAAGAAACGCGATATTCAAAAATGGATCAGGCCAAATTGCGCCTACAGTCAATGACTGAATATCACACCACCTGCACCATAGCGCAACTAGGGAGGGGAAGCTGAGCAGATCTGATGTGCCATAGCACAACAAGGGATGTTCAGCTGAGCAATCCAGAGGCGCCATAGCACAACCAGGGAGCCCTCCAGCTGCAGAGCAATGTAACAGCACAATCAGGGAGGTAGAGGCCCATCACCCATGCCACAGATGGGCACAGGAACACACAGCAGAACAGACATCATCCCCCCACACCCCAAGCACAGCACAACTGGGGGAGGGCTGGAATAACCACTGGCCCATGGAGACCAGCAACCAACCCACAGCCTGGCCATGGTGCCCCATCACACCTACCGTCAAGCTGTGACTGGCACACGAGGAGGCAGACCACCCTGTGCCACACCATCCCCCCCAGTGCAGAGCACACCCTGCACAGTGACCCCCAGACACCCTCCATGAGCAGTGACCGCCACTGCAGGAAACCCCATGCATGCCACCAGCCCCACTGTGTCAATGCAACCCTGTGCACCACAGAACCATGCAAGCCAGCCCCACCACAAGCACCCATCAGTGGGTTGCAGCACATGGCAATGGAACAACGGCAGACACAATGCCACCACGCACAGTCCCGCCAAGGTACTGCTGAGAGACCAACCATGCATCGGCACAAGAGGTACCTCACATGAGACAGGGTGTGCCCTTGACACCACCACCAGTGGTACAGCACCCTGCACAGTATTCCAGTGACACACCCTGACCCACCACTGGTCACAACAGCCAGCACAGACACCCACAGTGGTGCGTGGAAGCATGCACCACACCGGATGCCACACGGTGTATGGACAGACACCCACCCATACCCAAGGGCACACCAACACAGGGACGCAGTGGTGGGGCAACCAATCCCCCATTGTGGGCCCATGTAAGCCGTGTACACACAACCCACATTCCCCATGGCACTGGAGTGCCAGCCACCCTACACATGCCCTGTGGACCCATACACCACCAGTAGTCACCCAGAGCACAAGCCACAGACAGTGGGGCACATCCCCTGCAACACACACAAGGCACAGCATGGAGGTTGGAAAATGACTGCGGTGCCCACAGTGCCACCTGAGCCAGGTATGCACCACACCAGTGACAGGGGCAACCCAGCAAAGTGACAGGTACAGTGGCTGCCCTGCAGGGACTGCCACCACTGACATGCCAGCAGACCGTGCAGGTCACAGACATGCATGTGTGTCAGCTGCACAGGCCATGGACGGGCCGATGGGTGCACCATGGACACAGAGCATGCACCATGGACCACTGCACACAGTCATCCAGTGCACAGGGAACAACACACACACCACAGACACTGACTGATAGCTACCCCCACACCATAGTCACCTCCACACGGACACACACACATACCCATGACTGCACCATGCCTGACGGCATGCACACCACTGCAGCTGAGCACCTATAGCCCGCTGCAAATCAGAGACCACCACAGTATTCATATCAAAATCAAATGTATTGAAAAAATATAACAGTCAACTATGTACAAGAATAAAACTATATATGCTTGGGGGCCACAAACAAGGTGGGGGTGGGTAGGGGAAGGTGGACAAATGGGATGGGATAGGAGGGGTGTGAGGGTGGGTCCAGGGGGTAGGGGAAGTCAGGGACTGAGGGATTCCTATCAGGACCGCCGTTCAGGACTTCGTGACCTCCGGCCACTGTGCCTCCTCAGCACCCCCGTCGTGTCCAACCTCCTCAGTATGTCCAGGGATTCATGGGCCAGCTGTAGGATCTCTCTCATGGTGTCCCATATGTCCCCGAGATGGCAGGTACCTAGGACAAGGAAGCACAGTCAATAGGTGTGAATGCACAACCCCATACAGCCCGCCCACTGTGCATGGCATACGGCCATGGGACATACCACTGTGATGGTGTGTGACTACCCGCAGTGATCATGTCCACAGGACCTGCCCACGCAGGTGCATACAGCCATGCGGAACGCTGCACACACCCACTGGCCAAGTCACGCACAGCACCACTGTGGCCATTTAGTTACATGGCTATGTGGGGCAAAGGCAGTGCCACAGCCATGCACCTGGTGCACGAATCGATCACCAGTGACGCACACCCAGACATGCATTGCCACTGGACAGTGTTGACTGTAACAAGTTGCGTGCATGGCAGTGGTGTCGATGAATGGTGGCCATGCCCCGCTGCCCACCCTGTCACACAGCATGCAATAGTAATCATGGATGTATGGCACTCACCCTCATCGGGCCAGTCAGATGGGCAGTGATGGCCCTCACCCCGCCTGGCTGCACTGTCTCCCCTCCGCCGCTCTTCCTGCAATCTGCGGAGTTCGTCCCAGGCCTGTGGGGAAAAAAGGAGAGAAGAACATCAGTACATTCCCGAAGCAAAGTCCCCCTGCCCCAAGGTGTGTGCCCTCCCACCCAGCCAGACCCACCCACCCCACACCCTGTGAACACCGCCACGGCCAACCCCATATGGTCCCTCCCCTATGTGCTGGACACATACAACACTGTGACCCATATGGACGATAAAAGTGTGTTGACGGAACCCCTACCTGGACGTGGCACTGTGCCCCTCCTGGCACGTGCCCGCAGTCGGGCCAGTAGCTCTGGCTCCCTCCTCCACAGGTCACCATAGTGGTGCCTGCACTGCTCCACACTCCGCCCCTGTCCGGTGGCCTCTTCCAGGGCAGTGGCCACCTCCTGCCACACCTGGGTCCTGGCCCTGTCCAGGGGAGCCTCCACGAAGAGAGGCACATGGTGTGGCTCCAGAACTGCCACCAGATTGGCGAGCTCAATTGCTGTCCACTGTGCTGTCCGTCTGCGCACCATCCTAGCAGCTATAGTAGGCAACATGGCGCTCTGCAGCGCGGCTCCCCACGTGCATATGCTGCACAGTACAGCACTGCCATTCCCTATCGTGTTGTTACCGAACAGCGCGATAGAGGTGCACCATGCCCGACGATGGCGCCCTAGGGGGCAAAGGTTGGGCACAGGGTCAAGGGTCCTGGTGCATGGCCACGCACAGGCCATCAGAAGACAATGCGCGGTGTGGATTGGCTGCCTGTGTGCCAGCGCCATAGCGACTACCAGCCAGTTGGGCCATTGCACCTATGATGGCCCAGTGCCACAGTGCCATGTAGTGACCATTGCTATAGCGCCACTGGCACAATGGTTGCCATGCCCTGCATTGCCTACCACGCACAGCACGTCATCAGCATGGCAGATGCCTATGTCAGCAACCTGGGCATGCGCAGTGAGGTGTACTACGCATGTCACAGGACTGCGCCATTGGCTCAGCACGTTCAACACAATTGCGCAAAGCTCAACAGCGCGGTATTCAGCCATCATATGCAAATCATCTAATCAGCCATTCAATACAATTTGCATCTACTTAAAGTTGCTCCTCGCCTCATTTGCATGGATTGCGCTATAAACGTGCGACAATGTGCTGCAGTGGCCATAGTCGGTTACTGCATTTTATTAGTGAGTTGCATGCTGTTTGGGAGTGTGGACTGTGGATTCAGGGACATGCATGGGACTGCACAGTCACAGGTAACAACTGCCATCCTTACAGGCTACATCTGCCCCCGGAGCCGCCGTTGTCAGTCGGAATCATGAGCTGCAATTCACAGCAGTTGCAATCAGTTGAAAATGCTCTGAATTGCAGCCACAATTGGAAGCAGTTGTATTTACATTAAGTCGACGATTCTGCCACAAATAAACTCGACAGCCTGCACTCAAAACTCATCTGGGATGTCACCTCAGCTTCTCAGCAATTATGTACCCCAGGCCTCGACACCAACCATCCACCAATGAGAGAGAGAAGGAGCCAGACGCTAGGCAAACTGCACGCTGTCTGTGAATACATGAGGCGGGCGGGTGTCCTTTCAGCTGGGAGCCAGCAGCAGGCTGAAGTAAGTTGATGAGAAAAGTGCAGTCATGTTAAAATTTATTTAAACCTTTTAAGCACCTATAGCAGTGTCAGTGAAGAATCAGACTGACTGTTTTGTCTGGTGTCTTCACACTGTGGGAGGGAGCATCTGTCACAAGCGCAAGGTCGGCCAGGGTGAGGGCAATAGCTCGGTCGTCGACAACACCAGTTGAGGGCTGGACAGATAGAGTGAGACAAGGAGAGCCTAGAGGCCTAGAGGGACACTCAGGAGACCCTCCACCATCCGAGGGACCAGAGGGGAGAGAGAGAGAGAGAGATGGCTGTGGGCCCACCGGTCCAATGAGGAGTAGGTAGGGAGAGTCGTGGCATGAGCTGTGGAGTAGCGGACCATGGAGCAGTGAGCTTGAGAGGTGTGCTTGAGGTGGCTGTGCACCACGGTGGGCGGTTGGGGTGCAGACACGAGTGTGAGGAAGACGTGCCGCAGGCCATTAGGCCAACCAGACTTTTGGGAAGTGGCAGTGTGACAGAGTGACTAACTCTGGAGGAGTGAACGATCAGCGACAGAGTTGAGTCTGAGTGAGAAATGGCATTCGGGCACCAGGTGGGGACATGACAATTACAGTACTGTCTGTCTTCCAGGCCTAACTAGTGCAGTAAGTGGGGCCTTAGTGTGTGGTGGGCTGTAGTTGCCTACTAGGCCTAGGGACACTGAAGGGAGGGGAGGGAACATGTTTGAGTCATTGGCAACCTCGAGTGGAGTCAGGCAGCAGGTGCAGGCCCTACAACTGCTAGCTCCATAGTAGTCTGTCAGATCAGCACACAGCAGTGCATGCAAGCAGCAGCAGAACAAGGAGACTGCTCAACAGCAGCTGCCTTGATCCCTTTCTGATCTTGTGAGACAATCGACTGGCAAGTGTGCTGAGCTGATGCATGATGGTGTTATTGTTCTTATATTTTGGACCGAGAGATTAATTGGATTTCTGCCCAGGATCATGCAGTGCAGGATTACCAATGCATATATGTAAAAGAAAGAAGCAGTAGTACTGTTTACAGCATATATGGATTTGATTTAAATTTCAGCAGTTTAGCTGTTGTGTTCTTTTTATTGGGGAGGCAACTTTGTTGAGGGTAAGGCAGGTGGTTTAAGCCTGATATGGACTGCAGCATCCCGACATGGGAACTGTGGTTTTATTTCTTTCACTATTATTTATATTCACTATATATTATCCAGATTGCTATGTTGCTTGGCCTTATGAACAGCTCAAGTAGGCATGCCTTGGCTCACTGGCTATGCTAACCTGGCCTGCCCTGCACTGCTGCAGCTGAGTTCCAGTTGTCTGGACAGCATATGAGTCTTGGACTTGGTGGCGTGTATGTACAAAAGGAAAGAGAGATTTTGGTGATTCACCAATGCAGGACAGGGGTCTCATAGTCTACTGTGGTATCTCACACCAGGGTGTAATGCTGCTGTTTATGTGGCTTCAGGGTAGGGTATAGCATGATGCAACCACCCACAGAAGGGTCTGATGCTGTTTATATTGTTTAGAGTTTGGAACTTGAAGGGGTGTACTACTCAAACACCATTGTCTGGTTATGTAGCCTCAGGGGTGTACTACTTGCTGCAGAATGTAGAGGCCCTTATCTGCCAACAGTTTTATGTTTCTATACGCCCTGGGACATGCACAACTGGATCCCTTAGAGGGAAGAAGGGGGAGTGCTGGTCAGATAGGGCCAGAGGATACAGTAAAGCTTATAAGCAGGCTGATGTGCCTAGCAGTCCTCATCTGCTGACAATTTTGTGTTTATATGCAGCAAGCGGCAAATTCTTACACTGGAAGCAAGGCTGGTTATGAGGCTTTAGTTGTGTATCTGCAGCATCTCACAGGCCTAAGGCTGGTTATGTTATGTTGCTTTGGAGGTTTATTGGCTTTGCAGCATCCTGGATAAAAGGCTGGTTATGTGGTTGTGGAGTTGTACTACAGCATGTACAACTGATGGGCATGGGTAGAAGGTCACTTATGTGGCTTTGGGTCTGGGTGTACATTACATCCTTCAACTGATTCAAGGCTGCTAATGTGGCTTTGGGGTGTACATCAGCATTCCACTCCCACACCAGGGTCTAAAGCTGTTCATGATATGTGGCTCAGGGTGTATTTATAGCATATTTCATCACCAGCCTTTAAGGCTGTACCTGACTTTGGGGTATACAGAAGTATCCTCCCACATCAGGGCTTAAGGCTGTTTATGGCTTTAAATAAGGAGTGAGGGTACAAGACAAGTATGCTCACGTGGTATATAAGGCAAGCGAGCAAGGCTAAACAAAAAACAACAATGAGAAAATAATAAAACATAAATTGAGGTTCTGTAGCATCGGCCTCAAGCAGTGTTTCCTGGCTTTCTCATAAAGGGCAGCCTAATAGCATATGTCTTAAGTTGTTAATCGCTTTTATTTACTTGCACCAAAATTCTGTTTGAATGCCTGGTCGCCTTTGTTGAAAGTGGATGTAGTTACTTCCAAATAGTTCTCAACTCATATCTTGTTCTATACTAGTGTATTCACCAAGTCAAATGAATGTTGTAAAGTTATTCTAACGGCACCAAAAGTACTTCATATTAGTACATAAATAAAATGCAGCGATGGTGAAAGTTGAAAAAATTGGTTGAATTTTCTTTAGTTAGTTGAAGTCATAAATTTTAAACTAGTTGAAAAATCAGTCATAATGTGTGGTAAGTCAGTCATAAAATGGTTTTCAACTGACCGGGCCCGGCTACATAATGACCGAGCAGGTTGTTGGAAAGGAGGAAAACAGTGGTGGGAGGAGGAGGTCAAGTTTTCAAGAGACTGAAACCGAGGCCCTGTTCGAGTGCCTACTCTGGATCAGGAGCCACTTCTCAGTGGACAGCGGGGAACCCCACAAGCCCGTGCTGCTGCATGGGAGGAGGTGGCACGTGCCATGAACCTGCATTGCAGCCACCAGCACTCCGTGCAGGAGTGTAAGAAGAAGATGGGCATGGACAGGAGGAGGGTAAAGGAGAAGGTGGCTGCCATCAGGGCAGCATGTGCTGCATCAGGTGGGGGACAGCCGGAGGTGGTACAGCTGACCCCAGCGGAGAAGAGGCTTGCTGGAAGCATGCAGCGCAGTGCCGTTGAGGGTGTTCTGGGTGGTGGCTTCCAGATGGGTGGTGGCCCATCACTGCATGGTAAGTCATGGTCTGTCTATGGGGGGGCAGGGTAGGTCACACGCAGTAACGCAACTTTGCTTTCCCTTACAGATCCTGAGCATCTGCATGGGTCAGCTGGTGGGCCCGTCCACTGCGGACAGTCGGATGGAGTCGGAGGTGGGACCATCCACTCCACAGGTATATGTGATCATTCGCACAGTGGGGCCGCCTGGCTGTCCAATACTGATGTCATTGTAACAGGTGTGGAGGAAGCTCTGCTTGTGTCCCAGCATGTTGGTGTCCACGGATGCCAGCATGCTGTGGCTGTGGCTGGGGCAGAGTCCGCACCAGTGATGATGACACGACCATCATGGGTCGTGACATGTGTGCCACGGGATGGGCTCACAGCAGGGCAATTCCTACATGGCTGTGGGTGGTGCGCTGAGGAGGCCTGCAATGTCAGCACAGTCCCAGGCTGTGCTCTGTCAGCACCAGTGGGGCAGCACTGGTGTCTGTTCAGGACAGTGTGACTGTTGCAGCCACTGCAGCAGCACCACCGAGCCCTGGGGTGTGGCAGCTGGAGGGGCAGCATCAGCAGTCGCCTAATGGGCTTGGGGGCACAGGGTTCAGCTGACGGCATCTGTGCACCGCCTGTGGACATGCCCAGACCTGGTCCTGTTCGCAGCACCCACCTCAAGGGGTGCTGAACATCAGGGCCTTGCACACCCTGAGGGACAGGATGCTGAGGAGGCTGATGACCTCTTGGCGAGACACCGCCTACTGCGAGCATCGGTCCAGCAGCAGATGCAGCTTGGCGACATCCATGGATGCACCGTGTGTGGCTCTGGAGGGGCAGAGCATTGCAGCAGGGACACCGCACTGATCCTGGCAGGATGGACCATTTGCGGAGGATGTGACCACTGCCATTGACAGGCATGCACAGGCATTCATTTCTGTTATACGGCCAGAGTGGGCACACAGTCAGGTGCCCATGCATCGCAGACACCATGCAGTGCACTATCCACCCCATTCCTGACATCGAGCACTCCCACCCTGTCAACCCGGTTCAGCTGTGGGCATCCCAGCACCCTGGTGCAGGTATGTCCAGTGTGCTGGCAGACCCCTGCGTGAGTACGGTTGTGTTCACGCAGTGGAACCCCTGGGGGACCATCGGTGCCACCCCATGAGGCCAGTGGTCAGCTTGCCAGTGCTGGCAGGTCTCAGTGGGGCCACCCACGCATCCGTGGTGGCTGTGGCACTGTGTCACATGACTGACCTGTCTCCCAGTGTGGCTACTGTCTGGTGCTGCCCTGTGTGCATAGTGTGTTTCAGTGGGCAGTGCCCGGGTAGGCACCGGCCCTCAGACAAGTGACACACAGTCCACCTGCACACCCCCGGCCGCTGTCCGCAGTTCGCGGTGCATGATGATGTCTTGCATTGTGCTTTACACCAATGTGCAATGGTGCTCAGCATCTGACACACACGCATACGGCGGCAGTGGGCGTGGTGGCCTGTGGACATGTGTTGCTAGGGTGTGCATTCTGGGTCGGTGTGCCTTCTGCCCTCTGTGCACGTTTGTTGCATTGTGTGTGTGCTGTGTGTGTCGTCGTCTGGCATGTTAATCCTCACCCATCCCTGGTCGTGTGTGTGCTTCTGTGCCCTGACACTTCTTTGAGGCATGCACCCCTGTGTGTGTCCATGCGTGTTTGTGAGTTGTGCCTTAGCCACTGGTGGTTGCGCATGGCCCCATGACTTACCTGCTGGCTGGACGTGCTCCTCCGTGATGGTGTCCCGGTGCTGCTGTGCCAGCCGGAGCAGTCAGGGGTCCCGTCAGCTAAGGGGTGCTGCCCATCACCATTGTCACCGGCGTCCCCATCATCCCCATCGCTGTCCCCCTCTTCGACCTGTATGGCTATCCCACATTCATTGGCCATGTTGTGCAGGATGCAACAGGCCAGGAATATCCCACAGGCCTTTGAGGGGCTGTACTGTAGGGCTCCGCCAGAGGTGTCCAGGCAACGGAAACGTGCCTTCAGCATCCCGAACACCTGCTTGATGACATTACACGTGGTGGCATGTGCCTCATTGTAGCGTTGCTGCGATGGGGTCGCGGGCCGTCGGTAGGGTGTGAGCAGACAGGGACGGAGTGGGTATCCACTGTCACCTGTGTGTAGAGGGCGGAGGTTAGTTTTGTGATCAGCATCGCCCTGCCCCAGGCCATGTAGGCCACTACCCATGCCACCTCTGGCCATGCCCCAGCCAGGCCCTATGATTGTCCATGTGGTTTGCATACTCACCCAGTAGGTGTCCAGTGGGGATGTCCCCACTCTTGAATCTGTGGTACAGTGCCGACTGGTGCCAGATGAAAGAATTGTGTGCTCCCCCAGGGTGCGTGGCACAGACATTGATGATGCGCTCCCTGGCATCGCACACCACCTGGCAGTTGATGCTGGCATAGCCCTTTTGGGCTTATGTATGCAGCCCCCGGGCCAGGGGTAAAAAGGGAGCACACATGGGTGCAGTCTATTGCCCCCATCATGCCAGGCATACGTGGCACCCTGTGGAACTCCTGTATGTTTGCTGTGCGCCCCGGGTGTGCTTGGGAAATGGATGTACTCCGCAGCATGTGGCAGCAGTGCACTGAGGAAATGGGTGAGGTGGCATGACGATGGCTGGCTGGGTTATGCCTGTGGTGTCCCCAGTTGGTCTCTGGAAGGTACCCGTGGTGAGCAAGCACATGCAGGCTGTTACCTTAGTCTCCACTGACAGGGCATGGCTCTGTCATGTGGGTGCCTGCATCACATCACTGCACAGCTCACAGAGCCGCCTCAGAAGTGCCTCCTCAGGCAGTACCAGCCCACAATCTCAGTATCAGTGTACAGCTCAAAGCTGGTGCGGGCTCTGGTACTGCCTGTTGGGGGCATACCACTGATGGCCCCTTCCACAGCCACGCCCCGCCTGCATTCTCACCCCTCATTACGGCTTCCATGTGGAAGGTGGCACTGTGCCATGTCTGCTTGCTTGTGTTCACCCCCGCAGCTGTTGCTGTATTCCCACCGCTGTCCTGGCTGCTATCTCCCTGCACTGGGTACACCTGCCTGTGTGCTGGCTCTCTGTGCTGGTGGCTCCCCACACCTTCCCTGTGCCTGGCTGTTCAGACTGCCCTTTCCCCTGGCCTGCCCTGTTTGTGCCTCCCGCCCTGTCTGTCTGCCTCTGCTTTGACACATGTGGCTTTCCTGTAGCGTTTTTACGCCTCTCCTTTCCTTTTATTTTGGCTCATTTCCGCTATGGCGTAACTTCCGCTGTTCCACTATTGCCGCGATGGCGAACTCGTTGAATATCACACTGCTTCATTTATGCATGGTTCCTCCCTTCAGTTGTGCATGCCTTCATTATCATTGCACTGTTTCCAGCATGATTTCGGGGGCTTAATCTGCCTCCTGCTGAATAGCAGAATGGCATACTGACTTGCGCAGGCGCAACCCTATTGGTGCTTTGGCTCAACTCTTTGAATATCTGGGCCTAAATGTTTTAATTGAAGAAGTAATATACTGATTGCTGTTTACATTTGTTTTATGTCTAGATAACAACACTGTCTTTATTTGGGGCCTGAAGAAGTGGGCGTGCTGCTACAAAACTGTTGCCTAAATATTTGCGTGAGAAAAGATATAATAAAGACTTTCAGAGAACAGACTTTCAGAGAACAAAAACAGCTAATATTTTTCAAGTCAAACTACCTCTTGCTGGAAGCTGCAATACTGAACATAGGATTTGGTAAGAAAGCTTAGATGTGCTACAACAGAGGGAGGTGAACCTTACAATTGCCTTTTGGTTTGTAGCAGATATTCTGCAGGTGGAGGCTACTTCTAACTGAAAGGTGAAATAAGGAACTTAGAATTATCAGGAAAAGACAGTCTTGTTAGCAATTCTTAAGATTTTCAGTGCAGGGAAGAGTTTAAAGCACAGCTGACTTATTTTGGGGCTGACTGCTTTCAGAGCACAAACCACCAGGCTGTTTTGGGGCTGGGGGGATTTACCTGTGTCTAACTTGAATGTCTGGATTTTTCTCTGTTTGATTAGCAGGGGATTTTCTCTGTCAAATTGTTGTGTATGGTATCTTGCTGACAGGAAGGCACTCATCACAGCGGTGGGTCAGAGCTCTTAGCTGATTGTTTTGTGAGGGCACAGTCCAGGAAGGGAACAAGTCTTTTGAGCAATCGGTTTAAATGCTTCATTGGCAAGCTTTTAAGCTAGTCAAGGGGGGAGGCACTGAAAAGCAGCAGGAAAATCCCAGCCTCTCCCTACAAAACAGGGTACTAAATGAGAAAAAGACCGAGGTAGAAAGGTCAGTGTGGGGATGCTGCAACAGAAGGTAAAGCCATCAAAAAATGGAAAGTAATGAGTACCAATGTCCGTAGTCTGAGTAACAAGCTTCCTGAATTAGTGGCCTTGATGGAGGAGGAACATCTGGATATCGTGGAGTACTACAGAAACATGGTTTGCACAAAACCATGACTGGGACGTAAACATACCAGGATACACTATCTACAGGAGGGACAGAGAGGGTAAAAGAGGAGGAGGAGTAGCTCTTTACATATGGGAAGGAATCAAAGCAACAGAACAAAAGGGAAAAACAGGGAGGAGAAGAAGCACTGTGGGTAAATTTGGAGACTGGCAATGGCACCACAATCCGCATACAGGGTTAGTATACAACCTCTTCTCAGGGGAGGAAATGGACAAGGAAATGATAGAAAGTATACTTAGTATGGCAGAAAAAGGGAGATATTGCTGATGGGAGATCTGAATATGCCGATGTTAGCTGGAGTGCAGTTGCAGCCAGCCACTTCAAGATGTGGTTATTCTATGATGCCCTACAGGGGGCATGCTCTTAGACAACTAGTGTATTGAGCCCACTTGAGAGGGAGCAATCTTAGACCTTGGTTCTCTCAAATGGAGATGAAGAGAGGATCACAGATGTAGAAGTGGGTAGTCATCTGAGAACTAGCTGCACCATCGAACAGTATGGTTCACAATAAACACAGCAATAGAGTTAAACACACAAAGGCAAAGGTACTGAACTTTAGAAGGGCTGACTTTCTTCAAATGGGTGAGTGCCTAGGAATGCACTAGCAAATGGGCAGGAAGGAGGTGGAAGAACAATGGGAATAATAAAACTGCCATCACAGAGGTAATAAGCCTTGTGTAAGCAAATAAACAAACTAAATGATGTAAGAAACCACTATGGTTCTCAAAGGAAGTGGTAGTGAAGGTTCAAGAGAAAAAGAAAGCTTCTCAGAAAGTACAAGGAATCACAGAAGGAGCAGGACAGAGAACTATCAGTTAAAGCAAAAGGAAGCTGGGAAGGCAGTCAGAACAGCAAAGGCCCAAACAGAGGCAAAGATAGCCAACTCAGTTAAGAAGGGGATAAACCTTTATAGGTACATCAGGAGCTTAGGGAAGACCAAGGGAGGGATAGTGAGGCTAATAAAGGAGGGGAGGGTGGGCAGAGGGAGACTGTGAAAAGGCAGAGATACTAAACAAATATTTTTGTCTGTATTTACAAAGGAAGAGGGGAGGTACCTAAACAAACAGTAGGAAACACTCACACAGAAGTTGATACCAGCCCATTTACAGAAGAAAGGGTTCTGAAAGAACTCTTAAAACTGAAGGTGGACAGCAATGGGGCCTGATGGGATTCATCCCAGAATTCTAAAGAACTAAGGGTAGAATTAGTGACACCACTGACTACCCTGTTTTACAAATCATGGAAGGATGGGGTGGTACCCGAGGACTGGAGGAGGGCAGATGTGATTTCTCACAAAAGTGGGAGCAAGGCAGAAGCAGGAAACTACAGACCAGTTAGTTTAACCTCAGTGGTAGGGAAAATGATGGAATCACTTCTGAAGGAAAGGAATTGTCGAGTATCTAGAGGCCAGAGGGGTCAGGACCCAAGGCAGCATGGATTCACAGCAGGAATAATGCCAGACAAATCTGATAGATTTCTTGACTGGGTGACCAAAGTAGTAGATCAGGAGGGGCCGTGGACATGGTCTTACCTAGACTTTAGCAAGGCATTTGACATGTCCCACAAAAAGATTAATATTCAAGTTAGCTAGCCTTGGAGTGGGTCCCAAGATGACAGCCTGGGTAAAAATTGGTTGGAGAATAGGGCACAGAGAGTAATAGTAAATGGAGTTCACTCTGAAGAAAGGGGGTTACTAGTGGGTCACCGAGGGTTCAGTATTAGATCAGTCCTCTTCAATGTCTTTATAAGCTTACATTGCAGAGGGACTGAAGGAAAGTATGTCTCTTTGCAGATGACACAAAGATCTGCAACAGAGTTGATGCACAAGGTGGGGTGGAAAGGATGAAAAGGGACTTGGCAAAGTTAGAGGAATGGTCAAATGTATGGCAGCTTAGATTCAATGCTAAGAAGTGCATAATGCACCTGGGAAACAGAAACCCAGGGAAGAGTCCATACAAGGGGGTGAGATACTAACAACAAAATGGAAAGGACCTGGGGTAATCATATCAGATGACCTAAAGGTGGGCAGCAATGTGAGAGGCAGCAAGGAGGGTTGGGTGGATACTGGGATGCATAGGGAGTGCATCACCAGTAGAAAGACAGGAGTTATTATTCCTCTGTACAGACAGCTGGTCAGACCCCATCTGGAGTACTGCTGCAGTTCTGGTAGACTCCAGCCTTCACAAAGACATAGACAGGATGGAAGCTGTCCAGGAGGTGGGCATCTAAATGGTGCAGGGTCTGCAACTGGAAGACATATGAAGAGAGACTTAAGGAGCTTAATATGTATAGCCCGAGGAAAGGAGGGAGAGGGGGACATGACAGAAACTTTCAAGTACCTCAAGGAATCAATAAAGTCCAAGAGGGTAGCATCTCTTCAAAAAAGAGGTCTGCAAGAACAAGGTAGGCCAATTTGAAGATAGAGGGGGGCAGCTCAGAGGTACTTTAAGGGTTTATTTTTTCACAGAGAGGGTTGTGGATGCATGGAACGGCCTTCCGGAGGAGGTCGGGAGTCAAAAACAGTGGTGGAATTCTAAGCATGCATGGGACAGTCATGGGCAATTCTAGGGGTGGGGTAGGAAGAAGTAGGCTGCTGGTTAACTAGGATCTGCAGCTTATCCAGTAGGTGAGGGAAATGGGCAGACTGGGTGGGCTGCGGTCCTTATCTGCCATCAATTTATGTTTCTATGTTTCTTTCTAATTTGAAATAAACTACTGATTTAGTCCAGCATGATTTACAGGTTTAGTACATTGCCAAGTAGGATGGTCCAGGAAAATATGAGTTCATTAAAATTATAGGGCATCCTGTACCAATACAAAAACCAACCACTCTCACACTCTCATTGCTTCCTGCATAAGGGTGCAAGAGTGTGCTCTGTCCTATTTGTTGATGTAGTTCACTGTTTTGTTCTCCATTTGAAGGAGAACGATCTTGTGACAGAGAATCTCCTTCAGAGCACGGACTTTCATATAGACAGCTCTCATTTCCAGAATATTTATGTGGAGTTGAGATTCATCCTGATTCCATCAACTTTGGGTGTAGAGATCTTGATAGTGAGCTCCCAGTCAAGTTAGGGATGCATCCATGGTGATGGAGATCTGAGACTCCGTGGGCAAAGGAAACCCTTTCAGAAGGTTGTCCTCTTGAGTCCACCAGATAAGTGACCATTTTAGAGGTCCCATCACCTTGATGTGAAAGGACTGGAGATGTGGTCAAGGACCACTCTGAGTGCTGAGCATCCACTGGGTAGTCCTTTATGTGAAGATTTGCCAGAGGCACAGTGAACACTGGAGGATGCCATGAGACCTAGCATCTGCTGTATTCAGAGAGCTCAAACTGAGTTGTTCTCTCTGATGAAGTGGGCCATCTGAAGGATGTCATTCCTCTGTGTGCCGGAAGAAAGGCTTTGTATTGGAAGTATCCAGAAGGTCCGCCATGAAGAGGAGCCGTTGGGAGGGCTGCATCTGTGATTTTCTGAAATTCAACAGAACTCCCATGACATGATGGAACTTGGAAGCCATAGCCATGGCTTCCTGAATTTCTTTGTCTGAGGGGTCTTGCAAGAAGCCAGTCATCCAGATATGGGAACACCTTTGATTCCTAGTTTTCTGAGATGCATTAGAGAACTGCAAAGTACTTTGTAAGACTCAAGGTGCTTGAGGACACCAAAGAGCAGGACTCTGAATTAGTAGTGTTGACCCAACACCACAAATCTGAAATACTTGTGGTGGTTTGGGTGTATGAGAACATGTTGATAGGTGTCCTGCATGTCCAGTGAGGCCAGACAGTTTTTGGATGAATCAGAGGTAACAGGGAGCCAAGAGATACCATCTTGAACTTTCCTGTGAAGCAATTTATTCAAAAATGGATCAGGCCAATTAGCCTACAAACAATGACTGAATATCACACCACCTGCACCATAGCGAACTAGGGAGGGAAGCTGAGCAGATCTGATGTGCCATAGCACAACAAGGGATGTTCAGCTGAGCAATCCAGAAGCCATAGCACAAACGAGAGCCCTCCGCAGAGCAATGTAACAGCACAATCAGAGGTAGAGGCCCATCACCCATGCCACAGATGGGCACAGACACCACACAGAACAGACATCATCCCCCACACCCCAAGCACAGCACAACTGGGGAGGCTGGAATAACCACTGGCACATGGAGACCAGCAACAACCCACAGCCTGGGCCAGGTGCCCCATCACCTACCGCCAAGCTGTGACTGGCACGAGAGGCAGACCACCCCAGCCACAACCATCCCCAGTGCAGAGCACACCTGCACAGTGACCCCCAGACACCCTCCATGAGCAGTGACCGCCACTGCAGGAAACCCATGCATGCCACCAGCCCCTGTGCCAAGCAACCCTGTGCACCACAGAACCATAAGCCAGCCCACAACAAGTAACCATCAGTGGGTTGAGCACATAGCAATGGAACAACGGCAGACACGCCACCACGACAACCCGCTAAGGTACTGCTGAGAGACCAACCATGCATCGCACAAGAGGTACCTACATGAGACAGGGTGGTGCTCTTGACACCACCACCAGTGGTAGCACCCTGCACAGTATTCAGTGACACACCCTGACCACCACCAGTAACAACAGCCAGCACAGACACCACAGTGGTGCGTGGGAAGCATGCAACACAAGGATGCCACACGGTGTATGGACAGACACCCACCCACCCAAAGACACACCAACACAGGGACGCAGTAGGCAACAATCTCATTGTGGGCCCATGTAAGCCGTGTGGTACACACAACCCACATTCCCATGGCATCAATTGGAGTGCCAGCCACCCACACATGCCCTGTGGACCCATACAACACCAGTAGCTTCACCCAAGCACAAGCAGACATGGGCCATCCTACAACACACACAGGCACAGCATGGAGGTTGGAAATGATCAGTGCCCACGTGCCACCTGAGCCAGGTATGCACCACACCAGTGACAGGGCAACAAAGTGACAGTACAGTGGCTGCCTGCAGGACTGCCACCACTGACATGCCAGCAGACCGCAGGCCACAGACATGCATGTGTCAGCTGCACAGGCCATGGACGGGCGATGGGTACCATGGACACAGAGCATGCACCATGGACCACTGCACACAGTCATCCAGTGCACAGGAACAACACACACACCACGGACACTGACTGATACACCCCCACCATAGTCACCTCCACGGACACACATACCCAACTGCACCATGCCTGACGACACACCACTGCAGCTGAGAACCCATAGCCCGCTGCAAATCAGAGACCACCACAGTATTCATATCAAAATCAAATGTAATGGAAAAAATATAACATCAACTATGTACAAGAATAAAAAACTATATAAGTTAAAACACAAACAAGGTGGGGTGGGTAGGGAAAGGTGGACAAATGGGATGGGATAGGAGGGGTGAGGGTGGTCCAGGGTAGGGAAGTCAGGGACTGAGGATTCCTATCAGGACCGCTGTCAGGACTTGACCTCCGCCACTGTGCCTCCTCAGCACCCCAGCCGTGTCAACCTCCTCAGTATGTCCAGGGACCATGGGCCAGCGAGATCTCTCTCATGGTGTCCCATATGTCCCCGGATGGCAGGCCTAGACAAGGAAGCACAGTCAATAGGTGTGAATGCACAACCCCATACAGCCCGGCCCACTGTGCATGGCATACGGCCATGGGACATACCACCGTGATGGTGTGTAATACCGCAGTGATCATGTCCACAGGACCCCACGAGGTACATACAGCCATACGAACGCTGCACACCCACTGGCCAAGTCACGACAGCACCACTGTGGCCATTTAGTTACATATGGGGCAAGGCAGTGCCACAGCCATGCACCTGGTGCACCGATCACCAGTGACGCACACAGACATGCATTGCCACTGGACAGTGTTGACTGTAACAAGCGGGCGCCCAGCGTGTGTCGACGAATAGTGGCCATGCCCGCTGCCCACCCTGTCACACAGCATGCAATGTATCATGGATGGATGGCACTCACCTCATCGGCCAGTCAGATGGGCAGTGATGGCCCTCACCCCGCCTGGCTGCACTGTCTTCCCCCTCCGCCGCTCTTTCCTGCAATCTGCGGAGTTAGGTCAAGGCCTGTGGGGAAAAAAAGGAGAACATCAACTTATTCCAGCAAAGCCCCCTGCCCCAAGGTGTGTGCCCCTCCCACCCAGCCAGACCCACCACCCCACACCCTGTGAACACCGCATACGGCCAACCCCATGGTCCCTCCCATGTACTGGACACACAACTTTTCTTAACCCATATGGGCCGATAAAAATGTGATGGCGGAACCCCTACCTGGGCGGGCACTGTGCCCCTCCTGGCACGTGCCACAGATCGAACCAGTAGCTCCTGGCTCCCTCCTCCACAGGTCACCATAGTGGTGCCTGCACTGCTCCCACCCGCCGCCCCTGTCGGTGGCCTCTTCCAGGGCAGTGGCCACCTCCTGCACACCTGGGTCCTGGCCCTGTCCAGTGGAGCCTCCACGAAGAGAGGCACATGGTGTGGCTCCAGAACTGCCACCAGATTGGCGAGCTCAATTGCTGTCCACTGTGCTGTCCGTCTGCGCACCATCCTAGCAGCTATAGTAGGCAACATGGCGCTCTCCAGCGCGGCTCCCCACGTGCATATGCTGCACAGTACAGCACTGCCATTCCCTATCGTGCTGTTACCGAACAGCGCGATAGAGGTGCACCCATGCCTGACGCATGGCGCCTAGGGGGCAAAGGTTGGGCACAGGGTCAAGGGTCTCTGGTGCATGGCCACGCACAGCGCCATCAGAAGACAATGCGTGTAGTGTGATTGGCTGCCTGTGTGCCAGCGCCATAGCGGACTACCAAGCAGTTGGGCCATTGCACCTATGATGGCCCAGTGCCACAGTGCCATGTAGTGACCATTGCTATAGCGCCACTGGCACAATGGTTGCCATGCCCTGCATTGCCTACCACGCACAGCACGTCATCAGCATGGCAGATGCCTATGTCAGCAACCTGGGCATGCGCAGTGAGGTGTACTACGCATGTCACAGGACTGCGCCATTGGCTCAGCACGTTCAACACAATTGCGCAAAGCGCAACAGCGCGATATTCAGCCATCATATGCAAATCATCTAATCAGCCATTCAATACAATTTGCATCTACTTAAAGTTGCTCCTCGCCTCATTTGCATGGATTGCGCTATAAACGTGCGACAATGTGCTGCAGTGGCCATAGTCGGTTACTGCATTTTATTAGTGAGTTGCATGCTGTTTGGGAGTGTGTGGACTGTGGATTCAAGGGACATGCGGACTGCACAGTCACAGGTAACAACTCACATCCTTACAGGCTACATCTGCCTCGGAGCCATGCCAGTCGGAATCATGAGCTGCGAATTCAGCAGTTGCAATCAGTTGAAAATGCTCTGAATTGCAGCCACAATTGGAAGCAGTTGTATTTACATTAAGTCGACGATTCTGCCACAAATAAACTCGACAGCCTGCACTCGAAACTCATCTGGGATGTCACCTCAGCTTCTCAGCAAATTATGTACCCCAGGCTCCTCGACACCAACCATCCACCAATGAGAGAGAGAGAAGGAGCCAGACGTTGTGCGCAAACTGCACGCTGTCTGTGAATACATGAGGCGGGCGGGTGTCCCTTTCCAGCTGGGAAGCAGGCAGCGTCGGCGTGGTAAGTTGATGAGAAAAGTGCAGTCATGTTAAAATTTATTTAAACCTTTTAAGCACCTAAGGGCAGTGTCAGTGAAGAATCAGACTGACTGTTTTGTCTGGTGTCTTCACACTGCTGGGAGGGGGAGCATCTGTCACAAGCGCAAGGTCGGCCAGGGTGAGGGCAATGAGTCGGGTCGTCGACAACACCAGTTGAGGTCTGACAGATAGGGCGGGAGCCAAGGAGAGCTCCAGAGGCCTCAGAGGGACACTCAGGAGACCCTCCACCATCCGAGGGACCAGAGGAGAGAGAGAGAGAGAGGCGTGGCTGTGGGCCCACCGTCCAATGAGGAGTAGGTAGGGAGAGTCGTGGCATGAGCTGTGGAGTAGCGACCATGGAGCAGTGAGCTTGAGAGGTAGCAGGTGTGTGGCTGTGCACCACGTGGGCGGGTGGTGGTGCGAACACGAGTGTGAGGAAGACGTGCCGCCAGGCCAGTTAGGCCAACCAGACTTCTTGAGTAGCAGTGTGGCACAGGAGTGACTAACTCTGGAGAGGAGTGAACCATCAAATACAGAGTTGAGTCTGAGTGAGAAATGGCACTGGCACCAGGTGGGAGCATAACAATTACAGTACTGTCTGTCTCTCCAGGCCTAACTAGTGCAGTGATAAGAATTGTAGTGTGTGGTGGGCTGTGCTGGCCTACTGGGCCTAGGACACTGAAGGGAGGGAGGGAACATGTTTGAGTCATTGGCAACTCGAGTGGAGTCAGGCAGCAGGTGCAGGCCCTACAACTGCTAGGCCTGGCAGAAGTCTGTCAGATCAGCACACACAGCAGTGCATGCAAGCAGCAGCAGAACAAGGAGACTGCTCAACAGCAGCTGCCTTGATCCCTTTCTGATCTTGTGAGACAACGACTGGCAAGTGTGCTGAGCTGATGCATGATGGTGTTATTGTTCTTAATATTTTGGACCGAGAGACTGAATTGAATTTCTGCCCAGGGATCGGGCAGTGCAGGATTACCAATGCATATATGTAAAAGAAAAGAAGCAGTAGTACTGTTTGGCAGCATATAAGGGATTTGATTTAAATTTCAGCAGTTTAGCTGTTGTGTTCTTTTTATTGGGGGGAGTGGGCAACTTGCTGAGGGTAAGGCAGGTGGTTTAAGCCTGACATGGACTGCAGCATCCCGACATGGGAACTGTGGTTTTATTTCTTTCACTATTATTTATATTCTACAGTATATTATCCAGATTGCTATGTTGCTTGCCTTATGAACAGCTCAAGTAGGCATGCCTTGGCTCACTGGGCTATGCTAACCTGGCCTGCCCTGCACTGCTGCAGCTGAGTTCCAGTTGTCTGGACAGCATATGAGTCTTGGACTTGGTGGCGTGTATGTACAAAAGGAAAGAGAGATTTTGGTGATTCACCAATGCAGGACAGGGGTCTCATAGTCTACTGTGGTATCTCACACCAGGGTGTAATGCTGCTGTTTATGTGGCTTGTGGTAGGTGGTATAGCATGATGCAACCACCCACAGAAGGGTCTGATGCTGTTTATATTGTTTAGAGTTTGGAACTTGAAGGGGTGTACTACTCAAACACCATTGTCTGGTTATGTAGCCTCAGGGTGTACTACTGCTGCAGAGATATAGAGCCCTTATCTGCCAGTTTCTATGTTTCTATACGCCTGGGACACACACAACTGGATCCTTAGAGGTGGGAAGAGGGGAGCTGCTGGCCAGATAGGGCCAGAGGATACAGTAAAGCTTACAAGCAGGCTGGATGTGCCTAGCAGTCCTCATCTGCTGACAATTTCTGTGTTTATATGCAGTGCACAAATTCCCACACTGGAAGCAAGGCTGGTTATGAGGCTTTAGTTGTGTATCATGCGCATCTCACAGGCCTAAGGCTGGTTATGTTATGTTGCTTTGGAGGTTTATTGGCTTCTGCAGCATCCTGGATAAAAGGCTGGTTATATGGTCAGGAGTTGTACTGGCATGCAACAACTGATGCAAGGCTGCAGAAGGCTACTTATGGCTTTGGGCAAGCATTAGCATCCTTCAACTGATTCAAGGCTGCTAATGTGGCTTTGAGGTGTACATCAGCATTCCACTCCCACACCAGGGTCTAAAGCTGTTCATGATATGTGGCTTCAGGGTGTACTATAGCATAATTTCATCACCAGCCTTTAAGGCTGTACCTGACTTAGGGGTATACAGAAGCATCCTCCCACATCAGGGCTTAAGGCTGTTTATGTGGCTTTGGGCCAGGGAGTGTGGTGACAAGACAAGTATGCTCACGTGGTATATAAGAGCAAGCAAACAAGGCCAACCAAAACAACAATAGAAAAATAATAAAAAACATAAACTGAGGTTCTGTAGCATCGACCTCAAAACACAGTGTTTCCTGGCTTTCTCATAAAGAGGCAAAATAATAGTACATGTCTTAAGTTGTTAATCGCTTTTATTATTGCAATTGCAAAATTCTGTTTGAATGCCTGGTGGTGTCTTTGTTGAAAGTGGATGTAGTTACTTCCAAATAGTTCTAACCTATATCTTGTTCTATACTAGTGTATTCACTAAGTAAATGAATGTGTTGTAAAGTTTTTCACTATCGGCACTCAAAAAGTACTTCATATTAGTACATAAATAAAATGCAGCGATGGTGAAAGTTGAAAAAAATTGGTTGAATTTTCTTTAGTTAGTTGAAGTCATAAATTTCAAACTAGTTGAAAAAATCAGTCATAATGTGTGGTAAGTCAGTCATAAATGGTTTTTCAACTGACTCCGGGGTCTAGGCTACATAATGACCGAGCAGGTTGTTGGAAAGGAGGAAAACAGTGGTGGGAGGAGGAGGCCGAAGTTTACAAAGACTGAAACCGAGGCCCTGTTCGAGGCCTACCTGGATCAGGAGCCACTTCTCAGTGGACAGCGGGGGAACCCCGCAAGCCCGTGCTGCTGCATGGGAGGAGGTGGCACGTGCCATGAACCTGCATTGCAGCCACCAGCACTCCGTGCAGGAGTGTAAGAAGAAGATGGGCATGGACAGGAGGAGGGTAAAGGAGAAGGTGGCTGCCATCAGGGCAGCATGTGCTGCATCAGGTGGGGGACAGCCGGAGGTGGTACAGCTGACCCCAGCGGAGAAGAGGCTTGCTGGAAGCATGCAGCGCAGTGCCGTTGAGGGTGTTCTGGGTGGTGGCTTCCAGATGGGTGGTGGCCCATCACTGCATGGTAAGTCATGGTCTGTCTATGGGGGGGCAGGGTAGGTCACACGCAGTAACGCAACTTTGCTTTCCCTTACAGATCCTGAGCATCTGCATGGGTCAGCGGTGGTGGGCCTGTCCACTGCGGACAGTCGGATGGAGTCGGGAGGTGGGACCATCCACCTCCACAGGTATATGTGGATCATTGCGACAGTGGGGCCGTCTGGCTGTCCACACTGATGTCATTGTAACAGGTGTGGAGGAAGCTCTGCCTGTGTCCCAGCATGCTGGTGTCCACGGATGCCAGCATGCTGTGGCTGTGGCTGGGGCAGAGTCCGGCACCAGTGATGATGACACGACCATCATGGGCCGTGACATGTGTGTGCCACGGGATGGCCACACAGCAGGGCAATTCGCGCCCATGGCTGTGGGTGGTGTCGCTGAGGAGGCCTGCATGTCAGCACAGTCCCAGGCTGTGCCTGTCAGCACCAGTGGGGCAGCACTGGTGTCTGTTCAGGACAGTGTGACTGTTGCAGCCACTGCAGCAGCACCACCGAGCCCTGGGGTGTGGCAGCTGGAGGGGCAGCATCAGCAGTCGCCCAATGGGCTTGGGGGTACAGGGTTCAGCGACGGCATCTGTGCACCGCCTGTGGACATGCCCAGACCTGGTCCTGTTGCGCAGCACCCACCCTCAAGGGGTGCTGAACATCAGGGCCTTGCACACCCTGAGGGACAGGATGCTGAGGAGGCTGATGACCTCTTGGACGAGCACACCCGCCTACTGCGAGCATCGGTCCAGCAGCAGATGCAGCTTGCGACATCCATGGATGCACTGCGTGTGGCTCTGGAGTGGGCAGAGGAGCATTGCAGCAGGGACACCGCACTGATCCTGGCAGGGATGGACCATTTGCGGGAGGATGTGACCACTGCCATTGACAGGCATGCACAGGCATTCATTTCTGTTATGGCCACAATGGGCACACAGTCAGGTGCCCACGCATCGCAGACACCATGCAGTGCACTATCCACCCCCATTCCTGACATCGTGCAACTCCCACCCTGTCAACGCCGGGTTCAGCTGTGGGCATCCCGAGCACTCCTGGTGCAGGTATGTTCAGTGTGCTGCAGACCCCTGCGTGAGTACGGTTGTGTTCACGCAGTGGAACCCTTGGGGG
Source organism: Neoceratodus forsteri (assembly GCA_016271365.2). Lineage (NCBI taxonomy): Eukaryota > Metazoa > Chordata > Ceratodontiformes > Ceratodontidae > Neoceratodus > Neoceratodus forsteri. The sequence goes on from CM028132.1 coordinate 1,365,251,765, forward strand.
ACCATCGGTGCCACCCCATGAGGCCAGTGGTCAGCTTGCCAGTGCTGGCAGGTCTCAGTGGGGCCACCCACGCATCCGTGGTGGCTGTGGCACTGTGTCACATGACTGACCTGTCTCCCAGTGTGGCTACTGTCTGGTGCTGCCCTGTGTGCATAGTGTGTTTCAGTGGGCAGTGCACGGGTAGGTACCCGGCCCTGCATGCGGACACACAGTCCACCTGCACACCCTCCCGGCTGCTGTCCGCAGTTGCGTGTGCATGATGATGCCTGCATTGTGCTTTACACCAATGTGCAATGGTGCTCAGCATCTGACACACGCACATGGACAGGCAGTGGGCGTGGTGGCCTGTGGACATGTGTGTTGCTAGGGTGTGCATTCTGGGTCGGTGTGCCTTCTGCCCTCTGTGCACGTTTGTTGCATTGTGTGTGAGCGTGTGTGTGTGTCCTTCGGCGTGGCATGTTAATCCTCACCCATCCCTGGTCATGTGTGTGTGCTTCTGTGCCCTGACACTTCCCTTGAGGCATGCACCCCTGGTGTGTGTCCATGCGTGTTTGTGAGTTGTGCCTTAGCCACTGGTGGTTGCGCATGGCCCCATGACTTACCTGGGTTGGCTGACGTGCTCCTCCGTGATGGTGTCCCGGTGCTGCTGTGCCAGCCGGAGCAGTCAGGGGTCCCGTCGGCCAAGGGGGTGCTGCCCATCACCATTGTCACCGGCGTCCCCATCATCCCCATCGCTGTCCCCCTCTTCGACCTGTATGGCTATCCCACACATTCATTGGCCATGTTGTGCAGGATGCAACAGGCCAGGAATATCCCACAGGCCTTTGAGGGGCTGTACTGTAGGGCTCCGCCAGAGCAGATGTCCAGGCAACGAGCACCTTCAGCATCCGAACACCTGCTTGATGACATTACAGGGTGGCATGTGCCTCATTGTAGCGTTGATGCGGAGGGGGTCGCGGCAGCCGGTAGGGTGTGAGCAGACAGGGACGGAGTGGTATCCACTGTCACCTGTGTGTAGAGGGCGGAGGTTAGTTTTGTGATCAGCATCGCCTGCCCCAGGCCATGTAGGCCACTACCCATGCCACCTCTGGCCATGCCCCAGCCAGGCCCTATGATTGTCCATGTGGTTTGCATACTCACCCAGTAGGTGTCCAGTGGGGATGTCCCCACTCTTGAATCTGTGGTACAGTGCCGACTGGTGCCAGATGAAAGAATTGTGTGCTCCCCCAGGGTGCGTGGCACAGACATTGATGATGCGCTCCCTGGCATCGCACACCACCTGGCAGTTGATGCTGGCATAGCCCTTGCGATTTATGTATGCAGCCCCCTCGGGGCCAGGTGGTGTGCGTATGGCCACATGGGTGCAGTCTATTGCCCCTATCATGCCAGGCATACGTGCTACCCTGTGGAACTCCTGTATGTTTGCTGTGCGCTCCGCCGGTGTGCTGGGGAAATGGATGTACTCCGCAGCATGTGGCAGCAGTGCACTGAGGAAATGGGTGAGGTGGCATGACGTGGCTGGCTGGGTTATGCCTGTGGTGTCCCCAGTTGGTCTCTGGAAGGTACCCGTGGTGAGCAAGCACATGCAGGCTGTTACCTTAGTCTCCACTGACAGGGCATGGCTCTGTCATGTGGGTGCCCGCATCACATCACTGCACAGCTCACAGAGCCGCCTCAGAAGTGCCCTATTCAGGCAGTACCAGCCCACAATCTCAGTATCAGTGTACAGCTCAAAGCTGGTGCGGGCTCGGTACTGCCTGTTGGGGGCATACCACTGATGGCCCCTTCTACAGCCACGCCCCCTCCCGCCTGCATTCTCACCCCCCTCATTACGGCTTCCATGTGGAAGGTGGCACTGGCCATGTCTCTGGCTTGTGTTCACCCCCCCCGGCAGCTGTTGCTGTATTCCCACCGCTGTCCTGGCTGCTATCTCCCCTGCACTGGGTACACCTGCCTGTGCTGGCCTCTGTGCTGTGTGGCTCCCCACACCTTCCCTGTGCCTGGCTGTTCAGACTGCCCTTTCCTGGCCTGCCCCTGTTTGTGCCTCCTGCCCTGTCTGTCTGCCTCTGCTTCTGACACATGTGGCTTTCCTGTAGCTTCTTCGCCTCTCCTTGCTCCTTTTATTTTGGCTCATTTCCGCTATAGCGCAACTCCGCTTGCTCCACTATTGCTGTGGGCAACTCGTTGAATATCACACTGCGCCATTTATGCATGGTTCCTCCCCCTTCAGTTGTGCATGCCTTCATTATCATTGCACTGTTGCTCAGCATGATTTCGGGGGCGCAACTGCCTCCTGCTGAATAGCGCAGAATGGCACAATTTCGGACTTGCGCAGGCGCAACCCTATTGCGCTTGGCTCAACTCTTTTGAATATCTGGGCCTAAATGTTTTAATTGAAGAAGTAATATACTGATTGCTGTTTACATTTGTTTTATGTCTAGATAACAACACTGTCTTTATTTGGGGCCTGAAGAAGTGGCGTCAAGCTACAAAACTGTTGCCTAAATATTTGGTGTGAGAAAAAGATATAATAAAGACTTTCAGAGAACAGACTTTCAGAGAACAAAAAACAGCTAATATTTTTCAAGTCAAACTACCTCTTGCTGGAAGCTGCAATACTGAACATAGGATTTGCAAGAAAGCGAGTTGTGCTCACAACAGAGGGAGGTGAACCTTACAATTGCCTTTGGTTTGTAGCAGATATTCTGCAGGTGGAGGCTACTTCTAACTGAAAGGTGAAATAAGGAACTTAGAATTATCAGGAAAAGACAGTCTTGTTACAATTCTTAAGATTTTCAGTGCAGGAAGAGTTTAAAGCACAGCTGACTTATTTTGGGGCTGACTGCTTTCAGAGCACAAACCACCAGGCTGTTTTGGGGCTGGGGGGATTTACCTGTGTCTAACTTGAATGTCTGGATTTTTCTCTGTTTGATTAGCAGGGGATTTTCTCTGTCAAATTGTTGTGTATGGTATCTTGCTGACAGGAAGGCACTCATCACACAGCGGTGGGTCAGAGCTCTTAGCTGATTGTTTTGTGAGGGCACAGTCCAGGAAGGAACAAGTCTTTTGAGCAATCGGTTTAAATGCTTCATTGGCAAGCTTTTAAGCTAGTCAAGGGAGAGCACTGAAAAGCAGCAGGAAAATCCCAGCCTCTCCCTACAAAACAGGGTACTAAATGAGAAAAAGACCGAGGTAGAAAGGTCAGTGGGGATGCTGCAACAGAAGGTAAAGCCATCAAAAAATGGAAAGCAATGAGTACCAATGTCCGTAGTCTGAGTAACAAGCTTCCTGAATTAGTGGCCTTGATGGAGGAGGAACATCTGGATATCGTGGCAGTCACAGAAACATGGTTTGCACAAAACCATGACTGGGACGTAAACATACCAGGATACACTATCTACAGGAGGGACAGAGAGGGTAAAAGAGGAGGAGGAGTAGCTCTTTACATAAGGGAAGGAATCAAAGCAACAGAACAAAAGGGAAAACAGGGAGGAGAAGAAGCACTGTGGGTAAATTTGGAGACTGGCAATGGCACCACAATCCGCACAGGGGTTGTATACAGACCCCCTTCTCAGGGGAGGAAATGGACAAGGAAATGATAGAAAGTATACTTAGTATGGCAGAAAAAGGGGAGATATTGCTGATGGGAGATCTGAATATGCCAGATGTTAGCTGGAGTGCAGTTGCAGCAGCCACTTCGAAGAGTGGGGTTATTCTAGATGCCCTACAGGGGGCATGCCTTAGACAACTAGTATTGGAGCCCACTTGAGAGGGAGCAATCTTAGACCTGGTTCTCTCAAATGGAGATGAAGAGAGGATCACAGATGTAGAAGTGGGTAGTCATCTGAGAACTAGCGACCATCGAACAGTATGGTTCACAATAAACACAGCAATAGAGTTAAACCATACAAAGGCAAAGGTACTGAACTTTAGAAGGGCTGACTTTGCCAAAATGGGTGAGTGCCTAAGGAATGCACTAGCAAATGGGCAGGAAGGAGGGGTGGAAGAACAATGGGGAATAATAAAAACTGCCATCACAGAGGTAACAAGCCTTTGTGTGAAGCAAATAAACAAAACTAAATGATGTAAGAAACCACTATGGTTCTCAAAGGAAGTGGCAGTGAAGGTTCAAGAGAAAAAGAAAGCTTTCAGAAAGTACAAGGAATCACAGAAGGAGCAGGACAGAGAACTGTATCAGTTAAAGCAAAAGGAAGCTGGGAAGGCAGTCAGAACAGCAAAGGCCCAAACAGAGGCAAAGATAGCCAACTCAGTTAAGAAGGGGGATAAAACCTTTTATAGGTACATCAGGGAGCGAAGGAAGACCAAGGGAGGGATAGTGAGGCTTAATAAAGGAGGGGGAGGGTGGGCAGAGGGAGACTGTGAAAAGGCAGAGATACTAAACAAATATTTTTGCTCAGTATTTACAAAGGAAGAGGGGGAGGTACCTAAAACAAACAGTAGAAACACTCTCGATACAGAAGTTGATACCAGCCCATTTACAGAAGAAAGGGTTCTGAAAGAACTCTTAAAACTGAAGGTGGACAAAGCAATGGGGCCTGATGGGATTCATCCCAGAATTCTAAAAGAACTAAGGGTAGAATTAGTGACACCACTGACTACCCTGTTTTACAAATCATGGAAGGATGGGGTGGTACCCGAGGACTGGAGGAGGGCAGATGTGATTCCCCTTCACAAAAGTGGGAGCAAGGCAGAAGCAGGAAACTACAGACCAGTTAGTTTAACCTCAGTGGTAGGGAAAATGATGGAATCACTTCTGAAGGAAAGAATTGTCGAGTATCTAGAGGCCAGAGGGGCTCAGGACCCAAGGCAGCATGGATTCACAGCAGGAAGGTCATGCCAGACAAATCTGATAGATTTCTTTGACTGGGTGACCAAAGTAGTAGATCAGGGAGGGGCCGTGGACATGGCCTACCTAGACTTTAGCAAGGCATTTGACACAGTCCCACACAAAAGATTAATATTCAAGTTAGCTAGCCTGGGAGTGGGTCCCAAGATGACAGCCTGGGTAAAAAATTGGCTGGAGAATAGGGCACAGAGAGTAATAGTAAATGGAGTCCACTCTGAAGAAAGGGGGGTTACTAGTGGGGTACCGCAGGGTTCAGTATTAGGACCAGTCCTCTTCAATGTCTTTATAAGCGACATTGCAGAGGGACTGGAAGGAAAAGTATGTCTCTTGCAGATGACACAAAGATCTGCAACAGAGTTGATGCACAAGGTGGGGTGGAAAGGATGAAAAGGGACTTGCAAAGTTAGAGGAATGGTCAAATGTATGGCAGCTTAGATTCAATGCTAAGAAGTGCAAGGTAATGCACCTGGGAAACAAAAACCCAGGAAGAGGTACACAAGGGGGTGAGATACTAACAACAACAAAATGGAAAGGACCTGGGGTAATCATATCAGATGACCTAAAGGTGGGCAGGCAATGTGAGAGGGCAGCAAGGAGGGCTGGGTGGATACTGGGATGCATAGGGAGAGGCATCACCAGTAGAAAACAGGAAGTTATTATCCCTCTGTACAGACAGCTGGTCAGACCCCATCTGGAGTACTGCGTGCAGTTCTGGAGACTCAGCCTTCACAAAGACATAGACAGGATGGAAGCTGTCCAGAGGAGGGCAACTAAAATGGTGCAGGGTCTGCACCGGAAGACATATGAAGAGAGACTTAAGGAGCTTAATATGTATAGCCTCGAGGAAAGGAGGGAGAGGGGGGACATGACAGAAACTTTCAAGTACCTCAAGGGAATCAACAAAGTCCAAGAGGGTAGCATCTTTCAAAAAGAGGTGTGCAAGAACAAAGGGCACAATTTGAAGATAGAGGGGCAGCTCAGAGGTAATTTAAGGAAGTATTTTTTCACAGAGAGGGTTGTGGATGCATGGAACGGCCTTCCGGAGGAGGTCGTGGAGTCAAAAACAGTGGTGGAATTCAAGCATGCATGGGACAGTCATAAGGCAATTCTAGGGGGTGGGGGTAGGAAGAAGTAGGCTGCTGGTTAACTAGGATCTGCAGCTTATCCAGTAGGCAGGGAAATGGGCAGACTGGGTGGGCCAAGCGGTCCTTATCTGCCATCAAATTCTATGTTTCTATGTTTCTTTCTAAATTGAAATAAACTACTGGATTTAGTCCAGCATGATTTACAGGTTTAGTACATTGCCAAGTAGGATGGTCCAGGAAAATATGAGTTCATTAAAATTATAGGGCATCCTGTACCAATACAAAAACAACCACTCTCACACTCTCATTGCTTCCCTGCATAAGGGGGTAAGAGTGTGCTCTGTCCTATTTGTTGATGTAGTGCATCACTGCTTTGTTCTCCATTTGAAGGAGAACGATCTTGTGACAGAGAATCTCCTTCAGAGCACGGACTGCATATAGGACAGCTCTCATTTCCAGAATATTTATGTGGAGTTGAGATTCATCCTGATTCCATCAACTTTGGGTGTAGAGATCTTGATAGTGAGCTCCCCAGTCAAGTAGGGGATGCATCCATGGTGATGGAGATCTGAGACTCCAGTGGGGCAAAGGGAAACCCTTTCAGAAGGTTGTCCTCTTGAGTCCACCAGATAAGTGACCATTTTAGAGGTCCCATCACCTTGATGTGAAAGGACTGGAGATGTGTGGTCAAGGACCACCGAGTGCTGAGCATCCACTGGGTAGTCCTCATGTGAAGACGAGCCAGAGGCACAGTGAACACTGAGGATGCCATGAGACCCAGCATCTGCTGCATTCAGAGAGCTCAAACTGAGCTGTTCTCTCTGATGAAGTGGGCCATCTGAAGGATGTCATTCCTTCTGTGTGCCGGAAGAAAGGCTTTTGCATTGGAAGTATCCAGAAGGGCCGTCATGAAGAGGAGCCGTTGGGAGGGCTGCATCTGTGATTTTCTGAAATTCAACAGAACTCCCATGGACATGAGGAACTTGGAAGCCATAGCCATGGCTTCCTGAATTTCTTGTCTGGAGGGGCTTGCAAGAAGCCAGTCATCCAGATATGGGAACACTCGGATTCCTAGTTTTCTGAGATGCATTGTGAGAACTGCAAAGCACTTTGTAAGACTCAAGGTGCTGAGGACAGACCAAAGAGCAGGACTCTGAATTAGTAGTGCTGACCCAACACCACAAATCTGAAATACTTGTGGTGGTTTGGGTGTATGAGAACATGTTGATAGGTGTCCTGCATGTCCAGTGAGGCCAGACAGTTGTTTGGATGAATCAGAGGTAACAGGGAGCCAAGAGATACCATCTTGAACTTCTCCTTGTAAAGCAATTTGTTTAACTTCCTTAGATAGAGAATAGGGTGCATGCCGCCTGTTTTCTTTGGAACTAGGAAGTAATGGGAGTAGAAACCTGTGTTCCGTTGATCCAGCAGAACTACTTCAATTGCCCTGTTGTTCAGAAGGCCTTGAATCTTGGAAGCAAGAAGGTCTGACTGAGAGACAGACAGTCTGGGCTGTCATTTGGGTGGATTATCCGGAGAGGTTTCTGAAAGATTTAGAGAGCAACCTTCGTGGATTATCCTGAGTACCCATTTGTCTGAAATGACTGACTTCCACTGGTTGCAAAACTGAGTCAGACGCCCTCCTACTGCTGAGGAAGGGTCCCCTGCGGACAGCTGAGGTGGGACGTGGGCTGGAATCTCAGAGGGTGGCACTAGGCGCTTTTCAGCCCTGTGCCTTCTGCTGCATTTTCTTTTGTGGTTGGGGGGCTTGATTTCTGTTGAAGCCACCTCTGCCTTTGCCATGAAAGAACTGACAGTTATGAAACTGCTGCCTGTTCCCCTCCCATTGAGGGGCTGCAGATGATGGCCTGGCCATTTTGATAGCCGTTCTAGTTTTCTGTGTGGCCTCTAGTGCCTGCTCAACTTGGGGGTCAAACAGATACATTCCATCAAATGGTAGACTCATAACTCTTTGTTGGGCATCATTTTTGAATCCTGATGTTCGCAACCACGAATGGCGTTGGGTGCATATACCAGCTGCTGCTGCCCTGGAAGCAGTGTCAAAGGCATCCACAGCAGCTTTGAGCTGCTGATTGTTGGATTCAATGCCTCTAGTAATGGTCAGGAGAAGCTCTGTGCTAACGTCTGAGTCTGGAAGAGCTTCTACAGTGGCTTTGAGCGAATGCCAGAAGGTGTACTCATACTGAGAGAAATAACCTTGGTAGCTAGCAATGAACATACCCAGGGTGGAGGCAGCAAAGTCTCACTTCCCCAAAGTGTCAATCTTACGCGATTCCTTATTTACCTAGATGATAGGAACTTTGTCTGTGCAGTATTTCTGGACCTAAGTAAGGCCTTTGATACTGTGGACCATAGCCTACTCCTCTCTTCCTTTCTGAACATTGGCCTGGACCAACTTTCCTTGAGCTGGTTTGCAGATTACCTTACAGGCCAACTACAGTAAGTAAAGGCCGAAGGTGATTTCTCACATCTTAAACCTCTTCTGTGAGGAGTGCCACAGGGGTCCATTCTGGGACCTTTGTTGTTTGCAATTTACATCAATAATATTGATATGAGCATAAAATAGGCCAATTTACACCTATTCGCAGACAATACAGTGACGTACATAAGCAGACCAACACCTGAAACTGCATACTGTGACCTCCAATCTGACTTCAACCAGCTGCAGTTTTAGCTTATAAAACAAAAGCTGCTTTTAAATGCTAAAAAAAGAAAGCAATACTATTCTCGTCCTTCATTCAGGCTCCAAATCCAACCACCTCTGGATATTTACCACCAATTACTACATTACTTGGTGAACCATTAGAATATGCAACAAATTTCAAATACCTGGGAGTCTGGATTGACAATCGACTATCCTTAACATACCATATTGAGGAACTGACAAAAAAACTAAGACAGAGACTTGGACTATTTTTTAGGATCAAACACCTTCTCACTAAAGAAGCCAAGATGAGGCTGGTCCAAACTACCTTCCTTTCACTGCTAGATTATGCGGACTTCCTCTATAGCCAGTGCCCTGCCACAATGCTAACCAAGCTTGATACACTCTACCATAGAGCACTAAGGTTTATCACTGGCCTCCCCTTCTCAACACACCACTGTTCCCTATATGCAGTTGTGGGGTGGACTTCCCTGCACTATAGATATCAAAGAAACACTGCACTTTGGACTTATAGATCTATTACCCAAAAACTGCCCCAGTACATTTCTGACTGCCTTCTGATAAGTTTGGTAGGTAACTATGCACTAAGAAGTACCGCCTATATCTCTCTGAAGGTACCAAAGGTAAAAATACATTTTGGTAGGGCCGCCATAAGTTATGTGCCGCCTGTTCTGTGGAACAAGTTGCAAAAAACATTGAAACTCATCATTCCTACCAACCTGACTGTCTTCAAAACTCTATATGCTCGTTCATATAAGGAATCCTGCAAATGCTTTCCTCACCCCTAATCTTCCTGTTTTGCAATAGGTAGTACACTTCTATATCCTATCTGGCTTCATTGCTTCCACCCATTTGTTCCCATCCATCTTCTCACCCTTAGCTCCTAAATACCTTCTTTTTGGTCACTGTGCTAGATACCTAAATACTTTTGATTCCCCACAGTCATGCTTGACTGCCCTACTTACCACTAATTAGGCAGGAACGGCACTCTATGGTTTCTGAAACTTATAACCCTTGTTTCAGCACCTCGGCCCTCCCCCTTAATGCTCCCCACCCTTACTGCCCTTATAACTTTTTTTCACCTTCCCCCTCCCACCTTCCTTTTTGCCCTTAAGGTACTAGCCCCCCTCTTCACCTGCTGTGCTCCCCTAGTCCTACTAATTATTTTTTGATTACTGGAGATATGTTGTGGACATCTGCTGTAATATACCTGTAAATATGCTTATGTTTTTTTGTGCTAGTTCTTGTGTATATACTGGGTGGGCTATTCAGACTGCGCCAGGCTGTGGCGCAAGCCTGGGCGCAGCTCAATGGGATGTGTCAGGGCGCTGACAGGGTGATATACAACGGTGCTGCGCCATGGCACAGCACCGTTGAATATTGTTCTGTGGCCACCCGCACAGCACATGGCACTGCACCATAGCAAGTGGCCAGAGAGGAGCAGGGGGATGCGCTAGCACAAGTGCCGTTGCCCTAGGCGCATCAACCGCGATATTCAAAAGTGCACATGCAAATGGGGCCATAATGTATGCAAGGTGCAAATGGTGCCATTTACATGTCATTATGGCCCCATTTGCATGCAGATGCACCGAACTCCTGCACTTTGCACCTGGCGCCCTGCCAGGTGCAGCTGTCAGGGACCCACGCCCCCTGCACAGCACGGCAACATGCCCCAATGCCCGATCATGGGCATACGTTTTAAACTAGACAGTCCAATATCCCGGGTGGTCCAGTGGACTGAAACCTGCCCGATCACGGGCATAAGCATTTAAATAAAGCTGTCCAAAGCATCCCTGGTGGTCCAGTGGACTGAATCCTGCCCGATCACGGGCATACGTATAGAAATAAAGCTTTCCAAAGCATCCCTGGTGGTCCAGTGGACCAAATCCTGCCCTATCGTGGGCATGAGTGCAATAAAACTAATCCCCAGATCTTTGGTGGTGACGGTACCCCCTCCTCCCGCCCAGCTGGCGAACGCCACCCCATCCCCGGTCAGCGGGGGGGCGCTCCCCACCCACAAGCCGCCATATCTGGACTGTGAGTATGGCACAGTCTGCCGTGGCCCATGCCGCGCTGGACCAATGGGCGACAGCCTACTATGCGCAGTCAGTTGGAGGGTGGCTGAGTGGCTTGCGGGTGGGGAGCTGCTGCCCACGCTGACTAGGGGCGAGTAGCGGGGCTCAGCGGGTGGAGGAAGGGGTAACGCTCAACACCAGGGATCTGGGGATTAGTTGTATTGCACCTATGTCCGCGATCGGGCAGGATTCGGTCCACTGGACCACCAAGGATGCTTTTGAAAGCTTTATTTTTATATTTATGCCCACGATCGGGCAGGATTCGGTCCACTGGACCACCAGGGATGCTTTTGACAGCTATATTATAATACTTATGCCCACGATCAGGCAGGGAGCGTCCACTGGACCACCAGGATATTGGACTGTTTATATTTGTACATACACCCGTGATCGGGCATGGGGGGGCGCTACCACGACGGACGGTGCCACCAGAGTTCGGGTGGCCACCCACAGCTGGAAACTGCCATGTTGCGCCCTGCAACATGGCAGCTCACCTGTGGGTGGCCAGCTGTTGCTCCTTTATTTTCTCACTCAACTGTGTGCGGCGCAAGTAGGGGATCCACCTGCATGGGCTCAGCACATTCCGGCTAAATATCAGGATGTGTAGAGTATGCATGCGGCACGCCCCCACTTATGCCGCATACAATACTGATGCACCCAAAGCGCGGTAGGATTTGTGCCGCACACTTCCCTTTGAATATTGAGCCAGGGTGCAACAGTGGCTGCGATGGCATAACAGTGTTGCTTCGCGAACCCTTTGAATATCCCACCCACTGTCTTCATTTACCAAAATGTGTTGTACTCGCTAATACTACCACTTTCTAGCTGACACTCTTTCTGAATACTGTAACTATTGTGAACTTTGATGTCTTAATTGTATTGTACACTGGTCTCGAACCTATCGAGGTCCATCGTGAAAATGAGTTTTGCTCAATGATGATCACCTGGTTAAATAAAGATTTGATTGATTGATTGATTGATTGATTGATTGATTGATTTGATTTACTGGACGTGCCATAGATTTTTGAGGAAGAACAGCTTTGTCGTTCTCTGCCAGGACAATGATGGCATCAGCAAAGGCTTGCGAGGCCAGAATAGGACGATCCTTGGGAGGGGCGTATTTCCTATCTATGGATTTGGCCACAGAGGGAATAAACGCTGGATTTTCCCACGCTATTTGTGAGAGAGTCTCAAAAGAGGGTTGCATGGGAGGAATCAATTCCACAGGAATATGCAGAATATGCAGATACTGCAGGTGCAGCAATTTCCCAGGATCAGTTTCTGAAATCTGGAGAGAGAGAGAGAGAGAGAGAAAGGGGTATTCATGTTCTTAAGCAGAGACTTAAAGGAAAGGTCCTCGACCAGAAGCTCAGCTGGAAGAGAAGGTTTATTTGCCACCCCTAGAGAGGAATCATCGTCGAAGTTGTCTCCCAATCAAAGAGTAGGGTCAGGCTCAATATCATCTCCTTCTAGTCCCAAAGGGACAGAGTAAATAGGAAAGGGAGAAAACAGAGGAGGACGAGCTCCATGAGTCAGAGTCGAGAACCCCAGTGCCCTACACAGCACCGAAGGCATTCCTGAATGCCAGGCAAAAAGCCAAAAACACAGGCAGCTGCACTGCACAGGACGTGACACCAGATGTTGTACCAATGCACCAGAGCCACAGGACCAAGGGCCCCTAACAACCCACTCAGGGAGGAAGAACTAAGCATTTTAGCAGGAGAGAAAGGCACCTGTGTTGGCCCATGTGCCACAGCCATATGAGGGGGAAAGCACCAGAGTGCAGTGTCGATGATACCAAAGAAGGTGCCGCATGACTAGGAAGTCCCAACCGCCTTGCCTGCAGTTCAAAAACCAGTAGGTCCAAAGGCTCCGGTGACGGACTCACCGGCTCAGGTGGGCAGGACAACCTCCGAACCCAGTTCTCCATAAGAGCAGCCCAGTGATGAAACTGCTCACCGGAGGACCCCCCAAGGGAAGGGGAGGGACTCTGGAGTCGAGGATGCCAGTCGCCAAGAGCAGAGGCTGTGGGAGACCCTGGAGCAGTAGGAGTCAAATCCCTGCCCATAGCCACCGATGATCGACATGCAGACATACCAGAGGGTGACCTCGAGTGGTACCATTTCTTCTTCGACCAGGAGGCTGAAGAAGAACTCGAGATCGAGCGGTGTCGAGTTCTCAACGAAGATCAAGAATGAGACCACTTCTTTTTTGTGCTTTCAGGAGGACCACCCATCCCCCCAGGCACTGGACTGCCCATAGTCAGACCTCCCCTCTGTAGAGGGCAGCGGACCAGACCCGCCCTGCTGAAAACACAGCTTTCATATGAAGTCTCCCTACCAACACCTGCTCCGTTCATGGTCGACTCTGTCGAAGGAGGACTGAAGACTTCTTCTTTGATGAAAAAATGACTTTATTTATTACTGAATTATTAAAATAAATAAAACCAAACAAATACTAAACAACTATAGCTGCTGTTGTATAGAATTGAAGATTTGACTCCCAATGGGCGAACAACATCGTCAATGAAGTGAACTCCATAGCCGGAAAGAAAAACTGAGACGGTTGGAGGGTCAACACTAAGGTAGCCTATATGGCGTGAGCTGGGCTTGTGGTGTCACTTCCTTGTGGCCCTACCTCGGCGCCGGCCCTCTTAAAGATTTTTGGCTCCCACTGGGTCCTAGCACCTCTGGTGTAGTCTCATTAGTGTGAATGAGTGGTGGAGACTTTATGCCCAGGAAGATCAACCACCACTTCGGCTACTGAACATGTGTACTGACTGTAAAGTCTTGTCACTGGAACATTGCTTCAGAAGCCAAAGAGGTCCATTACTGGAGATCCAAATCTGTGACAAAGGCTTTGAAATGTGTCTTGATTCAGAGCCCATTTGTTTTTTTTTTTGCCTGGATGTACCCATTGGCAAAAGAGCCAGTCCACTTGGTAGGTGAGCTGTCCCCCACTAGGTGGTCCTCTGACAGGGACTGTAGATAGGTTTCTGTCCAATGAAGAGGGGAGTATGCTACTGTTAACAACATCTAGCTTTGGGGGGCATGGCCAAGCTGAGGAGGTGAACGGTGGTGTTTTGGGAGAGCTCCGACCAGATCCACACAAAATCCGCCGCATCCACCATGCTACCCTGCTAAAAAATGTTCAAACTGGTGTATCTAGAAGCCTCAATGTCTAATCTAGTGAAATCTGCAAAGAAACAAGCCAAACTGAAGTTTTTTCAAGACTCCAAGATGGCTGCTCCATCGAAACCTACGGGCTCTCCTTGTTCCTCTCTTGCCCGGGAGCCAGAGTTGCAAAAGGACCCCGGATCTGGGTAGGTAACCCTACTATGGACACTAACTATTAGAACCTGGAAAGATTAATAAGGGACCTGAAATAGGATTTGGGAACTCCGACGCAATCCAGTTTTGACAACAAGACTACACAGATACAACATCAGCAGCGATTAGTCAACACGTCGGAAACAATAGAAGCCCATGAAACATGAATATCAAAAGCCAAATCCCATATTAGTAGTCAGGAGGATGCCACAGGCAGAATAAATACTGATTTACAACAGGCGCTCCAAGACATAGAAATGTTGAAACAAATAGTAGATGATCGTGAGAACAGAGAGAGAGAGAGAGAGAGACGATATAACATCAGAATCATGGGTCTCCCAGAAGGCCTGGAGGGGAAAGACTGCATAATGTTTATTAAACCATGGCTGTAAAAACATCTTAAAATACCTCAAACCTTACCCTTGAGATACAGAGAGCCCACCGCTCACTGGGCCAATGGCCTGCTACTCACCAAAGGCCAAGATACCTCTTAGTCAAATTTCTATGCTTCCAGGATCGTCAAGCCATACTCGCAGCAGCTTGGAAAACAGATCCCATTTTAATTCAGTGCGCAAGGTCAGTATTTACCCAGATTTCTCCTGTCCTCTTCAGACTAGAAGGCAAGCCTTCACGGATGTCAAAAAGCGACTCCATGAAATAAATTGCCCTTCATGATGGCCTACCCTATGAGGCTGATAGTGCATCACCCAGGAAACCAGCAGAGAACTTTTACAGATCTTGATGCCACCATGGCTATGTGAAGGGACTGCGGAGAAATGGAGGCAAGGAGCGGGTGGAGGACAATGGAGACTGAACCTGGCACAGCAAGTTACAAGATCTAGTTTCTACCTTTATTGTTGTACCTCTCGGTATGTAGGTTTTGGGGTAGGGGCCGCTGTGGTACATAACTCTAGGGTCGGAGGCCTATAAGAGCGTACTCGAGCGTCTCCCAGTACTCACCCACCCTCCACGCGGGGAATTGGAGAGTTCATTATCTTTTGGGACTCTTTGACACGCAGGCCTATTTAAGGCCTACGATTGGTTCTATGAAAATTTCTATTTACCTTGGCCTCTTCTTGTTTGTTACAGCCTGTTCTGATTTGTTATGTTTAAGGCTTGTTATGTTTAAATATGTGTAGGCTGTTCAACATATCAACAAGCTTTATACTTTAGTACTGAACCCCAATGACCAGTAAGATCTCGCCCAGATGTAAGGAGGAGTGGGGGGCTATCATCCAGCTTTCTCAGGGTGGGGGACGCTGAAACAGCTTCAGTGCACCATCTAGATTTAAATCATGCCTCTTACTAGGCTTTCCTCAAGGAGGTGGAGGGGGGGCTGGGGGTTGGACTCTCTCCCTCTCGGCATGGTGAAGGTACTGAAAATACACTCAGATGGATACTGTGGTTAGTAGGGGTATTGAAAATGTTAAGAAAAGGAAAAAAAGGTTCACACAGCAGCATTTGAGGGGGGGAGAGAGACCTGGCAAGATCTAGTATGTATCTGGGATAGATGGGGCCTCCTTATTGGCAGTTCGCCGCCCTTGGGGATCAGAATGGGGCTCAATGGTTTCTTTAGGGCTGAGCAATTATGGCAAACTGATTATTCCATATGGTGCGAGGGGAGGATGTGAACTACGCCACTCTGGGCATGGAGGATGCTACCTCTCATGACACTGCCCTGTCTGACCGCGGGGAGATAGCAGAGGGGACCTGCTGAGATGTGAGGCCCTGTTGGTTTATTTTAGGCTATAACTCTTCCCCCATGAATAATTTATTATCGATTTAATGGATGGATGCAAGTGAAAACCCTTAGGGTTTTCTTTTCACCCTTCTATTATAATTGTGGATCTCGCAGCTCACCCCACCAGAAGTAGAGGGAGTGTCACATTCAAGACCACAAGGAGGGGTTAGTTTACGAAGGTTACAGGATAGTATGGGGAAGAGAGGTACTAGATAGAAAATGCAGACCTGGACAGAAGGGGAACCTTATTCTTAGGAAGTTTGGTTGTTAATAAAGGGGGACTTGAGACCTTTTTGGGAGGCTTCTCTTTTCTTTGGTTGGTGGGAGGTGGAGAGGGTTGGGGAAGGGGGAATAATGAGAGGGACAGTGTTAAAAACAAAAGATGTGGACAATTTGGACAATGCCTTCAAATGGTTATATATACTAAGCTCAGATTTAAAGGTACAGTAAACTTCTTATATTTCTTTAAGCCGAACAAATGGCTGAACTAACAGTTTTGTCCTGGAATGTTAATGGACTGAAAACAGTAGTTAAGAGGAAGAGAGTATGGACCTATATTAAAAAAGTCAAAGGGGATGTGGTGCTGTTGCAAGAACTGCATCTGATGAGGAAGGAGGCAGACAAACTTGCTCAGTCCTGGGGAGGGGTTATTTTAGTGGCACCGTTTGCCTCACGAGCTAGAGGGGTGGCCATTTGGCTACGACCTGGCCTGCATAAAGTTAATAGCTTTCTGGCTGACCTACAGGGTAGATACACCACACCGGAAGTGGTCCTGGGAGATAGGGAGTATACTTTTGCATCTATCTATGGCCCGAACTTTGACTTCCCGTATTTCTTCACACACCTGGGGATCACTTTAGCCCCCTATCAGGATAATCTGGTCCTGGGAGGAGATTATAATATTTACCTCAAACCCAGGTTGGACCACTGTGGAACCAAAACCAAACCCTGCTCTAAAAGTGTGGCAGCACTACAAGACTTTATAACTCATAGAACCCTGGTGGAGGTTTGGAGAAACTCTTACCCTGGAGACAGGGGATACTCATTTTTCTTCCATTCTCATCGAGTATACACCAGATTGGACTATATTCTAATCTCCCCCCACATGATTACAGACTCTATGCAAGCTACATATGGCCCCATCTTAGTCTCGGACCATGCACCCCTTCAACTGCACTTAATGGTAGGACAGCGTTCCCCTAAGGGCCCCTCAGTGGAGATTTGACCCAATTCTACTCTTAGATGAGGGATATATCCACTTCATTACTGAGAAAATAAAAGAATTTAATAATACCAATAAAAACAAGGGGACACATATAAACTTTGTTTGGGATGCCCTAAAAGCTTTTATACGGAAGGGAGACACTTTTGCATGCGGCTTACAAAAAGAAACTATCAATAAGGGAAGAGGAACAGCTCACTACTGAAATACAGGTGTTACAGAGGCAGGCCATGACTCAACCCTAGCCCCAATTGGTCAGTGAGCTAAAGCTACTAAAGGGGAAGCTAAATCAAATGGTTTCGGGGAAGCTGGAGCGAGACCAGATGCTCACTAAATCATACACACGCTTTGAAGGGGATAAATCCGGCAAATAGCTGGCAGGGCTCATTAAACAAAAGAAAGCTGAGAGGGCCATCTTGTCCATAGCTAAACTTAATGGTTCCCCTACATACGATCAAAAGGAGATCAATTAGATTTTTAGGACCTTCTACTTTCACCTATATACTACCCAAGTGCCACCAGATGGGGATCTGGAGGTTTTTCTGCGGGAAGTGGATTTGCCACTCTTGAGTGATGACAGCAGGGATGAACTTAATTCCCCTTTATCCCCTGAAGAGCTCAAACAGGCAGTCTGGCACACAAATAAGGGAAAAGCACCAGGCCCTGATGGTATACCCGCTGAATTTTACAGAGCCACCTGGGATACCCTCGGTTCCTTGATGGGAGAAGTTCTGGGGTATGCTTTGGCCCAGGGGGATCTGCCACACTCTCAGAGGATGGCCACCATAATAGTACTTCCCAAGACAGGAAAAGCCCCTTCTAAGTGTGGATCTTACCGCCCTATTTAGTTTCTCAACGTGGACTATAATATTTTAGCAAAAATCATAGCTAATAGGCTGGAAGTGGTACTCCCAGGGCTGATCCACATAGATCAAGGTGGGGTTTGTCAAGGGAAGGCAGGCTAAGCACAACTTTCATAGGTCCATCAATGTCATCCATAATTGGAAAAAAAAGGGGTGGCCTCACAGAGGTCCACTTGCACTTGATGCTGAAAAGACATTTGATCGGGTCGAATGGCCTTTTATGTTTGCTGTGCTGAGTAAATTTGGGTTGGGGTTACCATATTAAAATGGATAAAGGCCCTCTATGCTGCCCCACAGGTGCTGATCTTGACCAACTGTACCCTCTCAGCTCCCTTCTCATTGACCAGAGGAACGAGGCAGGGCTGCCCATTGTCTCCCCTACTATATGTGCTTGCAATGGAGGCACTAGCAACTGCCATTCGGGGAAACAAGGATATTGTGGGATGTACAGTAGGGAAGGAAACCCAAGTGATATCAGTGTTTGCCAATGACATCTTACTATTTTTAAACAGCCCTGGTGAGGCCTTTCCAGCACTAAACAAGATATTTGAGAAGTATGGCCCCGTTTCAGGACATAAAATTAACTGGGACATGTGTGAGTAGCTCCTCCTGGGGGAAAGAAAGACGTCCATAAACATAGCTGGAACCATAATTAACCCCACAAAACAGATTAAATATCTGGGGAGTCTGCTACCCAGTAAACTCTCCCAAAGTATACCAATAAATTATGGCCCCTTGATCAGGAAACTTAAGACAGATTGTATTAACTGGAGGGCCCTGCCACTCACCTTACTAGGTCAGGTTAATCTGGTTAAGATGTACTTCCTCCCAAGGGCCCTCTACCTTTTTCAATCTATACCATTTTCTCTCCCACGGAAATATATAAAAGCACTAGAGGGAGCTTGTACCCAACTACTATGGCAGGGGAAAAAGTCGAGAATCAGGAAGGAAATACTGTGGTTACCTGAGAAGGGGGGGGCCTGAATTTACCTAATTTGTGTCTGTATTATATAGCAGCCCAACTAGCCCACATCCAAGATTTATTAAGAGTAGAGGGGGATGCCCCAACTTGAAAGCGGATGGAGGGTGAGGGTGACTCCCACCTCTATTATACCCTGCTTGTCAACTCATTAGGAAAAGACACCCCATCCAATATTGCCAATCCATGTACAAGGGCCACCTGGAAAGCTTGGATGCAGGCACATGCACTAATAGGACACAAACCTGGCCCCTCTCCAGACATGACCTTAGATAGGTTTCTAAAAGGGAAAGGTAGACTCTCCGACAGTGATAAAATAAGCCTCAGAAAGTGGAATAAGCTAGGTCTCTTTCAACTTAGTCAATTTCTAAAGGAAGGGGAGGTGCAACAGTTTGACACCTTGGTTAGAAAATACAAGTTACACCCCTCTCAATACTTCTTATACCTTAGAATCCATGGTAGAATACAGGGAACCCCTCCGGAGGTTCAGGACCTCTTCGCCCTATGATGGTCCCCCCAGAGGAACCTTTAACCAAAATTTCCAACATTAAGGGCTTTAGACTGCTAAATAGGTGCTACAGATTACTGCTGAATGGCCTCCCAGACCCCCTGGAGAGAATTAAATGAGCCTGGGAAGAAGATATCTACCCTGAGGGGATCACTGAAGGGGACTGAAGATTACTTCTTAAAAACTACCTCAATTGTTCAGTTAACAATCGCTTAAGAGCTACTCAATATAACTTTCTCCAGCATACTTATCACACCCCAAAATTGGCCCACACAATAGATCCTGAAGCTTCCCCATAGTGCCCTAAATGTCATGCTCAAGTGGGGGACTTCTTCCACATGGTGTGGTCGTGCCCTAAAGTGTCACACTTCTGGCTGGGAATAACTGAAATTCTATCCAAAACTTTACATGTTGTAATTAGCCCAGACCCTGTGGAAATCCTGCTTAGACTCCCCACATTGGGTGGTTGCCATCCAGGAGGTCATCAGAAACTGTGGATAATAGGAATAGTGATGGGAATGTGGCAGCTGGCTATGCACTGGAGACTTGACTAGGTACCCACCATAGCTTCTTGGGCCACGGCCCTCATGCAAGTTTATGAAGTTGGAAAGGACGCAATACCTGGTTCAGGGACAAATTAGTAAATATGGGGAAATTTGGGCTCCATTAGAACAAGCCATTACAAGGGATTGGTTCCCAAGCTTTTGAAGCTTTCGATGCTATTATATATTCAGTTGGCACTCCATTAACTCAGGACCTTGAAATCACTTCATGTTCTCTTACCATTGTCTTAGGATGGATCCTAGACTGACTCTTTTTAGCTATACTCTTGTACCTTTTTGCTTAAATATATGAACTTGTACCTTAAACTACATGTTGGAAGTATCCCCCACTGGATGGGGGATAAGGTATTTCCTTACTTGTCCTATCTTAAATAAAGTTTACAAAAAAAAAAAAAAACATCTAGCTTCTTGTGCTGACTTATTTGTTTATGTCAGCAATGGTCACCGCTTTGTCAGGCCTGAACTTTATTGATTTCTGAACAATTCTGTCCCTGGCATGCCTCAACACAAATAAGATAGTGCTGGTCTCTATAAAGTTTATTCAAAGGTTTTGCTCCTCCAGGGACCATAATACCTGGACCAGAACCAGGATCCAGTAATGCATACCAACCCATCATACTGGCATCTTTGGTCAGAATGAGTTGCTCGGATAGAGCTAATGAAGATTCCTGCAATAAGTTTTGAGAGTTCTCCCACAGATGAAACACCTGACATACTGTTCTCAGAAGCCAGATGGTGCTTGGTACTGACCCTTTTATGTTATCTTACGCCCTCAAACCAGCCAACATCTTATGATAATGTAGCAGTTTAGGAAGCTGTCACTTTTAGGCTGAATGTAGGGCATGCATCAATAGGTGCGTTCCTCATTCCCCAATAAGGCAACATGCAGGCGCCACATCAACAATTTGGAATTTGGCCACCAGAACAAAGAAAGGTCCGGCTGCAATGAGGCAAAGCTCTCATGCAGCGTGTTTCTCTACCGCCTCTAATGCACTCAACACTGCCGCCGTCTCCTGTCAGAATGCGATGGGAGCCCACTCCCGTCGGCAAAATAGACCTTCCCATTTATAATGTATGCCTAGGGGGTGCCCAATCCCCCTCAGCATCATGTGCCCCCCCAACAGTTTTTCTTTGCCGATGGGGAGTCCAATCCCCATCGGCATAATGTCTCCCTCACCCCGCTTTTGTTGTGTGCTGAGGGGGGTGCCCAATCCCCCTTGGCTCGTGCTCCTACCTTTGGAATGTGCCAATGGGCATGCCCAATCCCCCGTTGGCTACAGCATCCCCCCACTAAAAAAACACACTTAGGTGGCATGCTGGGAACCCACCCCAGCGTGCCAAATACCCTGTAAAAAAAAAAAAGTCCCATAATGTTTTTTTTTTTTAAAACCTGTAAGAAAGAAAACGGTCCCTCGCGGTCTCCCTGCCCCCTCCCAAAACCCGCGCCCACCCTCTGTGCACCCTGCCTCTCACACCCCTTCATACTTACCTCTGGAGTCCAGTGCGACAATCTTCAGTTGACCGGGAACACATCTGCACTCTTCAAAGCCGACCGCGAACTGAGGAAATGCCAGTAAGCTGTATAATGGCATAAATAGGGTTTTTTCAACTGTGGTGCATATCTCGAGCATTTTTGGGAATTTTGACACCAAATTTTCAACATGGGGTTATTGGGACCCCTCTTCATGGATTCTGTCAGTATCATGGCATTATTCAGTCCCGAAAGGTGATTTCGCAGTCACTGTGGGAATCACCTTGTGGACTCGATAACTAAAATGACAGTGCCACTGTTCAAGAGAGGGGCTCAAAAGCCTATGTTGAAAATTTGGTGGAAAACCAAAAAATGGCGTTTTATGAGCGTGCGATGTGCAGTTTCCATGCACGCTCGTAACTTCGTGAATTTGTAATATTTTCACTCCAGATTTTCAAACTTGCCATTTTCCCACACCTCCTTATGAACAGTACAGCTGTCATTTTACATATCCTGGCCAAAATGTGTTTTCACATGTCCGGCACAGAATAGCGCAGTTGCTGCACGAAATCAGTTTTTGGGACTATTTCAGGAAATGACGGTGACACTGTTAATGAACAGAAGTCCTAAAATGCCTATGTTGAAAATTTGGTGACAAAATTCCATAAAATGACTGTGTTACAAGCGTGTGTTTTGCAGTTTCCACGCACCCTTGTAACTTTGCAAATTTGCAATATTTTCATGCCAGATTTTCAACACTGCCATTTTTTCACACCTCCTTATGAACAGTACAGCTGTCATTTTTCACATCCTACCCTAAATGTGTTTTCGCACCTGTGGTGCACAATGGCATGGTCACTGTGCGAAATCAACGTCTTGGACACATTAACAGAATCACAGTGCCACTGTTCATGAGGGGAGGTCCCAAAATGCCTATGTTAAAAATGTGGTTAAAAAAATCCCAAAAATACTTGGGTTACAGACGTGTGTTGCACAGTTTCTATGCATGCTCATAACTTCACCAATTTTTCTTATTTTCACTCCAGATTTTCAACGTTGCAATTTTTTTATATCTCCTCATGAACAATACAGTTCTCATTTTCCACATACTGCCCAACATGTGTTTTCCTCCCTGTGTCGCCAAATGGCATAGCCACTGTGCAAAACCACCTTTCAGCTAACAAACTGATAGTGCCGCTTTTCATGAGGTGGGCTCACAAAAAGCCCATGTTGAAAATTTGGAGTGAAAATACCAACACACACCTACGGTGTTAGGGTTTCCAACTGTAGCACCCCACCCTTTAGAGACTGACAGGCATCAGGGGTGTGACTTTGGATCATCGGCTGTAATGCTCATGCCACTCCACCCCTACCCCCACCCTGCAGCCAGTGACAAGCATTGTGGTGTGCCTTGCACTGTTCAGCCATAAAGTTCACCCTATGCTCCTATACAGCACCCACTTCAGCGTATTTCCTTATGGAATGGGGTAAGTATAATGCCCAAAGACCCCAAAGCACACCACTACATTTGTCAGTGTCTACAGGGTAGGGTGAGGCGAAATGGCATGAGCGTTTTAGCTGATGACCCAAAGGCACACCCCAATGCCTGTCGGTCTCTACAGGGTGGGGGTGGGGTTGTCATCATTTTAATACTTCACTGCCATTCCTATTATGCGTCTCTAACTCTGACACTACCAATACCAATGCTAGCGAGACAACATTCGACAATGACAAATGCTTGTTTTAATCAGTTGTTAGTCCTCCGTCCCTATGTGTAGGGGTATCCAGGTGGTAAATGCAGGGAGGAGGGCCCCAACAGTAGAAATGAGCACAGTCCAGAGACAAAATAGAAAGAGCCCTTACCGGACAGACAGCTTCAAGTTTTAATTGCACTGATTTCCTGACAGTTGAGCCTCATAAGATAGCATGAATTCTACCTTGCCCCACAGTGACTGGGCCTGAGCTCTCCTACAAAACTATGTTTTGAACGTGGTGAACAAACCTGCATCTATAGTGAAGTTGCACACAAGGAAAAGGTCCTGCCCCTGTTTATCAGAGATTTAAAAACTTCAGTACAGGCCAGGGATGCACTGTGAAAGAAGGCTAGGAAATCTAAGCTAGTGGCTGATTGGACAGCATTCAGTGTAGCAAGGAATCATTGTAACAAACTTATAAGGTTCTCTAAAGTAAAGTATTTCCAAAAAGCTTTAGACTCCTCCAAAAATAATACTTCTAAATTCTGGCAAATCCTTAGGGAAATCAAAAGGCATCCCTCATCTCCCTCCCTGCCCACTAAAATTATCTCTGGTAGAGACACTTTTACAAATAAGCACCACATATTAGAACAGTTAAATAACCACTTTGCCACTGCAGGGCTTGCCTTTGATATGTCCCCAGCTAGCCACCTTATCACGCAGCCCCCTCCTACCAAGCCACCCCACTCTTGTAAAGTCTCAGCCTCATCCCGAATTTAGCTTCAATCCTATCACTTTCAAACAGGTAAAGAAATTTTTAATCTCGTTAGACACCAAAAAGAGTGCTGGTGCTGATTGGCTTGAACCTCTTTTCCTTAAACTGGGTTACCACTACCTCACGGCACCATCACACATCTATTTAATCTGTCTCTTACACAAGGAGTCCTTCCCTCATCCTGGAAAATAGCGCATATAATCCCCCTGTTCAAGTCAGGTGATCTTTGCGACCTCAATAACTACCGTTCCATATCTCTTCTACCTATACTATCTAAATTACTTGAAAAACTAGTTAACATGCAGCTAAGGCAGTATCTTGACTCCTCCAACCTTCTCAATCCTTTACAGTCCGGTTTCAGGCCAAAACACAGTACTGTGTCAGCCTTGGCAAAAGTTACCAATGACTGGCAAACAGCACTTGATATTAAGCATTATATCAGTTCAGTCTTCCTGGACCTCAGTAAGGCCTTTGATACCATGGATCACACATTACTTCTCCACAAGCTAACGGGTATCGGCCTAGATAACACTGCCATGTGATGGTTTTCATGCTATCTAACAGGCAGACAGCAGCAAGTCAAGGCGCAAGGTGAACTCTCACTGCTCAAAATTCTGCCCAGAGGAGTGCCTCAGGGGTCCATACTCAGGCTCTTACTGTTTGTAATTTATATCACAACATCGACATTAACATCAGGATGGCTAACATGCATCTCTTTGCTGATGACACAGTTTTAAATGTTGCCAGGCCCTCCCTCAGACGAGCCTGTGCAGATCTGCAACATGACTTCAACCTGCTCCAAGGAAATCTCTTCCATCTCAAATTGTTGTTAAACGCAAAAAAAACAAGGTCATGTTTCTTTTCCCACATGCCAAAGCAGCAACTGCTCCTATTACTCGCCCCTCCCCACACACACACACACATAGATTATGACCTTCTTAGGAGAACGCTTGAGGTAGTGAACAGATTTAAATACTTGGGGTTCTGGCTGGATTGTCAGCTATCATTCATGGTACACATGAAAAAATTACTC
The DNA here is from genome assembly GCA_016271365.2 of Neoceratodus forsteri. Classification (NCBI taxonomy): domain Eukaryota; kingdom Metazoa; phylum Chordata; order Ceratodontiformes; family Ceratodontidae; genus Neoceratodus; species Neoceratodus forsteri. Next base: position 1,365,276,656 of record CM028132.1, read on the forward strand.
ACCTTAGTAATTGCTTTTCTTCTCATGGAGTCTTGCTATATTATGACTATATGCAGTCAGCCACTGCAGCTGAACTGCCCCAGAGAGGAAAGAGTTAACTCCAGAGAGTCTGGAGTTCCACAGCACGAGGGCGCTATACCAAAGCTCTATCTGGCCAGTTTCAAATGAAACTGTCAGATCTTTACGAAGCTAACACTAAGCAACAAGTCTGTGTGGAAAGCTCTACACTAGCCAAGTGGCTACCTACTAGTAGGAATAACAACTATATAAACAACAATATAAACAGCAATAATAATAATAACAATGAATAATAGTATTATTAGTTTCTCCCTAACAAGCACTATTAGACCCCCCTTCCCCCAAGACTCAAGTCCATGAAGGGGGCCAACATATTACTTAAAACAGAAATACCTAATTCCCTAACCCTAAATAAAAGAGGGTGAAGGGAAGAACTAAAATGGCATGACACAGTGTTTGCACTAATTTGCCACCCCTACCCAAGTAGAAGTTCTAAGAGGGGCAGGAGGGAGGGTGGTCATAATATAGCAAGACTCCATGAGAAGAAAAGCAATTACTAAGGTGAGTAATTTTTTCTTCAAACACCATGAAGTCTTACTATATTATGACTATATGCAGATTACACAGCAGTACCTCCATGGAGGAGGGTCAGAACCTACTTAGGAAATAGGCTCTGAAGCACAGCTGTGCCAAACGAGCATCTCTCCTGACTGAATATCCAGGGAATAACGCTGGTAAAAGTGTGAACTGTTTTCCAAGTAGCAGCTTGACAGATTTCCAGAATGGAATATCTCAGCAGCCGCTAGAGATGCAGCTGTACCCCTGGTGGAGTGAGCCCTCAGTCCTGAGGGGGTTCTCTACCTAGTTTTTGATAACAAAATTGGATACAAGAGACAATCCACCTTGCAATTGTCCTCTTAGTGGCAGGTTTCCCTTGCCAACCTCGCCATAGGTAAGGAAGAGTTGGAGGAATCGAACCTGTGACCCTCGGTGCTGCTCCAAATAGTAGCTTAAGGCTCTTTGACGCCCAAGCTGTGCAGACTCCTCTCACCTGAGGAAGAATGCTCAGTGAAAAATACTGGAAGAGAGATGGATTGGTTCAGGTGGAAATCTGAAACCACTTTAAGCAAAAACTTTCTGTTAGTCCTGAGGACTACCTTATCTCTGTGGAAAGAGATAAAATCTTCTTCCACTGACAGGGCCTGTAGTTCACTTATGCATCTGGCAGAAGTGATAGCCACTAGGAAAACAGTTTTCCAAGTCAGAAACTTGAGCTCTGCTGAGGACAGAGGCTCAAAGGGGGGGTTGCATTAACTGAGCAATGCAAACATTCAGGTCCCAAGCGGAGCTGGTTCTCAAAAAGGAGGGTTGTGTGAAGTAACCCTTTAAAAACTTGGAAAGCACATGGTGAGAAGAAAGGAAGCAGGCTTCCTGCTGACAGAAGCAGAGACAGCTGCCAGATGAACCTTTAAGGTAGCTGGCCTAAGGCCTAAGAATTTAAATGGACCAAATAGTCCAGTAAATGGGCAGATCAGCAGATTCTGGGATAATCTGCTTCTCAGAGCACCAGATGGAAAACCTTTTCCACTTAGAATTGTAAGTGGTTCTAGTGGAAGGCTTTCTTGAAGCCTTAAAATATCAAAACACCTTGAGAAAGGTGTAAGTCAGCAATTCTAACTCCTCAAGAGCCATGCCTTGAGATGGAGGGATTCGAGGTCCGGATACCACTCTCCCCCCTGTGCACAGGCCAGTAAGTCGTGGACTCTGGGCAAGCTCAGGGCAGGGTGGACTGTCAAGGACAGAAGCAGTGGGTACCAGGGCTGTCTGGCCCAATCTGGAGCAATCAGAATCACCTTGCAGGGCTGAGATCTGATTTTTACTAGTACCCTGAAAAGAAGGGGAAGGGGAAAGGCATACAGGAACTTCCTTCCAATCCAACTGAAAGGTGTCCAGGGGACTGATCCAGCACTGGAGGCCTGCACAAAAACAGAGGAAGTTGGTGGTTGTCTGGGGCTGCGAAAAGATCTATCTGAGGGGTGCCCCATCTGGCAAAGACTGACCCCAGCACCTGAGGATTCAGAGCCCATTCGTGATGGCCCTGAGAAATCCTGCTGAGGGCATCCGCCAGGACATTGTCCTTCCCTGGAAGGTAAACTGCTATCAGGGAGGTGTTCAGGGAGTAAGCCAGAGACCAGAGCTTCATTGCTTTGGTGCACAAGGCTGATGACCGAGTGCCCCCTTGCTTGTTGATGTACCACATTGTTGTGGTGTTGTCTGTCCTGACTTGAACTACTTTGTTCTGGACAGAAGCTGAAAACACCTGAAGAGCTAAAAGGACAGCTCTGAGTTCCAAAAGATTGATGTGGAGCAGAGATTCTTGGGGAGACCACACTCCCTGAGTGGACAGGTCGCCTAGTGAGCTCCCACCCTAACAGGGAAGCATCCGTGGTGAGGGTGAGGGATGGGAAACAGAATGAAAGGAACCCCTTGTTTTAGATTGCTTTGATCCTGCCACCAGTGTAAGGCCAGGATCAGGGTTTAAGTCACTGGAACCAATTTGAAAGGGGTCCCTCCTTTGAGACCAATAGGCCCTCAAATGGAACTGAATGTCCCTCATCTGGAATCTTGCTCCTTGCACTACAGCTGTGGAAGCAGCCATGTGCCCAGGAGTTGCAGAAAATGCCTTGCTGGTCGAGAGACCTGCAGGGTAAAGGAGGATGCCAGGGCAATGAGTCTGTCTACCCTTTCTTCCGGGAGGGGAGAAATGCCCTGGCTAACTTTGTGTTCAATTCTGCACCTATGAAAGTTAGTACCTGAACTGGTTCGAGAACTTACTTTGGTAAATTCAGCAGGAATCCCAGGGAAGTGAGAAGCTGCTGGGTGACTTGCAAGTGGGATTTTACCTGATCTGGGGACTGACCCACTATGAGCCAGTCGTCCAGGTAGGGAAACACAGCAATCCCTTCCCTTCTTAAATGAGCCACTACCACAGCTAGACATTTCATGAATACCCTTGGCACAGAGGTAAGCCCGAAGGGCATTGCTCTGAACTGGTAGTGACCTGAGGGTAGTTCGAACCTGAGGTACTTTCGGTGAGAAGGCCTGATCAGAACATGAAAACAGGCATCCTTGAGGTCCAGGGAAGTTAACCAGTCCCCTGGCATCAGGGAGGGCAAAATCATTGTCAGAGTTAACATTTTGAACTTTGGTTTCAAAAGATGCTTGTTCAGGTACCTTAAATCTAAAATGGGCCACCATTCTCCTGTCTTTTTTGGGGTAAGAAAGTATCTTGAGTACAGCCCCTTGCCCTGATGGCAAGGAGGGACCCTTTCTACTGCTTTGCAGTCCAAAAGAGAAGAAACCTCTGCTTCCAAAGCAAGGGCTTCTGAAGGATTTGCAGGTGGAAAATGTCTGGCTCTCATCTTTGGAAACTGTTTGAAGCTGAGAACTAGACCCTGGCCTATTACCTCCAGAACCCACCTGTCCGAAGTTAGGGACACCCAGTTCTGGCTGAAATAAACCAACCTGCCCCCCACTGGTACAGGAGAATCGGCCCTGGGCACCCCATCAGGGTGCCTGCTTGGCAGTAGCCTTAGGCTGAGGGGAGGGAGATGGTTTACTTGTGCCCCGTCTACCTCTGCCTCTAAAGAAACCCCTCTGTGCAAATGCAGAGGAGGCCTGAAATTGGTAAAAAGGCCTGTGGAAAGGCCTACCCTTACCTCTGGGAGCGTGCCTCTGTGGAGTAGCATGCCTCCTTAGCCTGGGCACTTTTAGGTAGTTCTGTATTCATCCATCTTTTTCATATAGTTTTCTGTTTGTTCCCCAAACAGAGAATTACCCACAACAGGAAAATCCATAGCCTTTGACTGAGTATCTTGTGACAGATTAGTGCATCTGAGCCATGCCAACCTATGGAAAGCTACAGAAGTGGCCATGACCCTAGAGGAAACATCATTAACATCAACAGCAGTATGAAATTGAACTTTAGAGGCTTCAATGCCATCAGCAGCCACCTGTTCCAACTCACTAGCCAGCTGGCCAACTGCAATACTGTGTCCCACCTAGATTTCTGATATCTAGCCACATAAGCCATATAATTTGCCTGCCTGAGTCCCAAAGAAGCTGCCATATACTGTTTTTTTGCCATGGCATCAATCTTCCTGGAATCCTTATCAGGAGGATGTGAGGCCAGAGGAATATTAGCCTTGTCACAGGCTGCAGCTTGTACCACACCTACATGACTACACTGCTCAGTGAGAGAAGTCTGTATCAGGGCCTGATGAAGGTATATCTTCTGTCCATTTTTTTATCTACAGGAGGGACAGAATGAGGATTTTTAAAATCTTTGTTGTTTGCTTCCTAAATGACTTATGCAAAGGAATAGACAACCTCCCTAGACTCTGGTATAGCCATCATTTCTACATAATCAGGCTCCTCTTGAGCCATCCACAGCTTCTCTAAAGGAAGCTGGAGGTTCCTGCAACCTTTGTAAAACATAAAATGAGAAGGGGACTCAGACAGAATAGGAGGAGATTCTAAAGGTCTGTCTGGAGAAATGTCCGTTCAATGGGCATGTCCAGACCCTCCCAGCCACATATGTAATGATCAAATTTGTCCTCCCTCTCCTGTGGTTCATAAAATTCTCAACATCATACTCCTGAACCATCAGGCACTGAACGAACCAACCTTTTACCAACTGTAGGTGGTCTGGCAGGACCCTGAGACAGTGACTGGACAATCTGTATGGCTTTAGCTATTTCTGCAGCAGTTGGAGAGACAATTTTGGACTCCAAACCTACTGATTTCGTTGTCTTTTTCACTGAGACTGGTTCCTCTGAACCAGCCTTCCTTTTGCCCGAGGAAGTCTCACCCTGGTCAGAAGGCACTCCCTCTGGTCCAGTGGGTACTGGACCGGGCTGGCCATCTGGGTCAGCAGACTTCTTGGCCTCTCGTTCCCTGAGCCAGCCCAATCTCTTTTCTAGGGTGGCTGCAGGGAAATTTTTACACACCTGGCAGTCTGACAGGAGGTGGTCAGCCTCCAGACAATAAACACAAGTGGTGTGTGGGTCAGCCTTGGCAAAGGCTTCCCCACAGACATCACAGTGTTGAAACCCAGTGGGCCCGGTTTTTCTTCTGGGTTTCTCAGACATAATGCCAGCCTAACCAAAAACTTGCTCCTTTGATGGCAGTGCCAGGCAAGACACCTTATCGGTTCCTAACGGTGTCATGGGTATTTGAAAAACCTATTTAAAAGCAAGGTTTTTAGAACCGATAAGAACTGGAACCGCACTCTAAAAGCCCAACCACACTTTAAAACGTTAAATTAAGCAACCGATCGGTTCAAACCGAACCAATAATTGAATTTCCACACAGACTTTAAATTTTCTACTTACGGTTTACCAGATAGAGCTTTTAACCGAAATGCGGTAAAATAAATACTTTTTGCCGGTTCAAATGAACCGAAAATACTCGCTTGAACCGAGAAATGAACCGATGTGAAGGAGTTGATCTCCGGAGCGACTGTTCAGTGAAGCGGAGTAAAGAATCTAACAGTTTCATTTGAAACTGGCCAGATAGAGCTTTGGTATAGCGCCCTCGAGCTGTGGAACTCCAGACTCTCTGGAGTTAACTCTTTCCTCTCCGGGGCAGTTCAGCTGCAGTGGCTGACTGCATATAGTCATAATATAGCAAGACTTCATGGTGTTTGAATGAGGAACTCTAAGAAACTAAAACAGAGGCTATACTCTTATTTAGAACCAAGCACCTTCTCAACTATGAAGTAAACATAAGACTGGTTCAGACTACCTTTCTTCCCCAACTGATTATGCAGATTTCATCTATAGCCAATGCTCTAAACCAGCTATGACCAAACTCAACACACTTTACAACAAAGACCTAAGGTTCATTACTAAAACCCCCCTTTAGAACCCACCATTGTGCTCTCTATGCCCAACTTGGCTGGCCCTCTCTTCAAAATAGAAGGCTAAAAATGCCTTGCTATGGTCGAACAGAGCTATCCTAAATAAACTCCCTCCCTATATCATTGAATTCTTTAAGTGTACCCCAGGTGCATACTCATCGAGGAGATACTCATATATTTTACTAGATGTATCTAGGGTATGGTCCCATTATGGCAAAGAAAAAAATTACTCACCGTAGTAATCTTTCTTCCAAGGGGTTCTTTAGCATCAGTAACTATAGCAGTTAGCTGGCTAGGTGCAACTGCCCCAGAGGTATGCCTTTAAGATAATTAGCATAATGAGCTTGGGCATCAGCCAATCAGAAAAAAGGAGGGGAGTGTGCTGAGAGGGAGCAGCCTGAAGGGCTTCAGAATCTTTTTGAAGATAAATGGACACATGCCCCTAAAAGTGAACTAACAGGATTCAAAAAACATGAAAATGTCCAAACCCAGAAAAACAGATATCAACAACCTGAGCAAGAAAGCTCTTTAATAAGAGACAAATTTTAATAATAAAACTGAGAACAGAGCCCTTCTCCTAAAAGGTGAACCGGGAAGGAAGGGTGGAAGCTTACTGATGCTAAAGGAACCCTTGGAAAAAAGAAAATTACTATGGTGAGTAGTTTTTTCTTCTTACCCCAGATGTACTTTACCATTAGTAACTATAGCAGACTACCGAGCAGTACCAGGTGGAAGGTAGGCAGAGAACCTACTTAGGAAAGAGCCTCTGCAGAACCACCCTGCCAAATTTGGCATCAGATCTGGACTGCACATCTAAACTGTAGTGCTTAATGAAAGTGTGTACAGATTTCCAGGTAGCTGCTTTGCAGACATCCAGAAGGGGTATGTCTCTCGCAGCTGCCACAGAGGCTGCAGTGCCCCAGTAGAGTGGGCTCTGAGCCCCACAGGAAGTTGATGACCAGCTTTTCCATAGCAGAATCTAATACAAGAGACCAGCCAACAGGAAGAAAAAATTACTCACCTTAGTAATTGTGTTTCTTCTAATGGAGTCTTGCTCTATTCTGACATTATGCAGTTAGCCCCAGCACTTGAACTGCTCCAGAGAGGAAAGTGTTAACTCTATGCCAGAGCATAGAACATTGAGCTTGCGCCCGGTTCAAACCTCTGTCTGCTGCACTTTGAATTGTAATTGGCAGATTCTTATGAGCTAACACTAACTACACCCACTATGTGGAAACTGTAAAATTACTAGCCAAAAAGGCAACCAAATATTTTGGATCCCCAAAAGACTCGAGTCAAGAAATCCAAAACAAAAAACTAGGTAGTGAACAAATATAATTATCAAAAACATATAACATAATCCACTCCCCCTCTCTAAAAAGGAGAGAGTGCCAAGTACACCCCTGACGTGCAACACTGCGCCTGCCAGCCCACTTCCCAAAAACCAGGTTCTGAGAGGGGAGGCAGAGAGGGAGGGAGGTCAGAATACAGCAAGACTCCATTAGAAGAAACATTACTAAAGTGAGTAATTTTTTCTTCAAACAGCATGAAGTCTTGCTGTATTCTGACATTATGCAGACTACCAAGCAGTACCTCCCTGGAGGAGGGTACTGTACCTATTTGGGGAATAGGATCTGCAGTACTGCTGTACCAAACCTAGCATCACTCCTAGCCTGGATATCCAAAGAGTAACGCTTGGTGAATGTATGAACTGTTTTCCAGGTGGCTGCTTTGCATATCTCTAATAAGGGTATATCTCCGGCAGCAGCCGGAGAAGCAGCTGTACCTCTAGTCGAATAAGCCCTCAGGCCTGAGGGGGGTACTTTGCCTAGTGTTTCATAGCAGAATTGTATACAAGAGACAATCCACCTGGCAAAAGTTCTCTTAGTAGCAGGTTTGCCCTTCCCCACTTCACCATAAGTGAGGAACAACTGGAGGGAGTCAAACCTAGTACGCTCAATGTAGTAGCTAAGAGCCCTTTTAACATCCAAACTGTGTAATCGTCTCTCTCCTGAAGAAGAATGATCAGTGAAGAACACAGGAAGAGACATGGATTGGTTCAGATGAAAGTCTGAAACCACTTTGGGTAAGAACCTCCTGTTGGTTCTAAGGACCACCTTATCTCTATGGAATGAGATAAAATCAGGCTCCACTGACAGAGCTTGTAATTCACTGATATGCCTGGCAGAGGTAATAGCTACCAGGAACCCAGTTTTCCAAGTCAAGAACTTAAGTTCTGCTGAGGCCAGGCTCAAAAGGGGGTTGCATAAGCTGAGCAAGGCAAACATTAAGATCCCAAGCAGGAGTAGAATTTCTAAAGGGAGGATTAGAATGGAGCAATCCTTTGAAGAATTTACAGAAAACAGGGTGAGATGCCAATGAGGAGGGCTTTCCCACTGACAGAAATGCAGAAACAGCTGACAAGTGTACTTTGAGGGTAGCCAGTCTGAGGCGTAAGCCCTTAAGATGAACCACGTAATCCAGAACTGTAGACAAGTCAGCAGTATCTGGGGATATGTGCTTATAGAAACACCAAATGCTGAATCTTTTCCATTTGGAGTTATAAGTTTTTCTGGTGGCAAGTTTTTGAGAGGCTTTGAGAATGTCCAGAACCCCCTGAGACAGATGCAAATTTGCATATCCTAGCTCTTCAAGAGTCATGCCTTGAGACTGAGAGACCAAAGGTTGGGGTACCAAATCCTCCCCTGAGAGGAGGTTAACAGGTTGTGATTCCTGGGAAGAGACAGGTGAAGACGGACTGCTAGGGACAGAAACAGGGGATACCAAGGCTGCCTGGCCCAGTCTGGAGCAATCAAGATCACTTTGCAAGATTGTGACCTTAGCTTGACCAGAACTTTGAATAGTAGAGGAAAGGGGGAAAGGCAAATAGAAATGTCCACTCCCAATCCAGAAGTAGAGCATCCAGAGGGACTGAGCCCAAGATTGGGGGTTTGCAACAGAAGAGAGGAAGTTGGTGATTGTCTGGGGCTGCAAAGAGGTCTATCTCTGGAGTGCCCCACCTTGAAAAGATCACTTTTAACACTAGGGGATCCAGGGATCATTCATGATGGCCCTGAGAAATCCTGCTCATGGCATCTGCTAGCACATTGTCCTTCCCTGGAAGGTGGACTGCTACCAGAGATGTCTGTAGAGAATAAGCCATGGACCATAATTTCATGGCTTCCGTGCACAAGGCCGTAGACCGAGTGCCTCCCTGCTTGTTGATGTACCACATGGTGGTGGTGTAGTCTGTCATGACCTGAACCACCTTGTTCTGTACTGAGTCTGAGAAGGCTTCTAGAGCCAGGTACACTGCTCTGAGCTCCAGAAGATTGATGTGGAGAAGAGACTTCTGAGGGGACCACACTCCCTGTGCTGTGAGGACTCCCAAGAGAGCTCCCCACCCCAGGAGAGAAGCATCTGTGATTAGAACCACATAATGAGACTGAATGATGAATGGGACCCGTTGCCTGAGGTTGTCCTGATCCAACCACCATTGGAGAGCCTGGATCAGAGTCTGAGTCACTGGAATTAGTTTGGTTAGAGGATCTTTTTTCTGAGACCAAAAAGCCCTCAAATGGAACTGGATGTCCCTCATCTGAAATCTGGCCCCTTGAACCATTGCAGTGGAAGCTGCCATGTGGCCCAGGAGTTGAAGGAAATGCCTTGCTGATCAAGACACCAGAAGGTGAAAAGACGAAGCCAGGTCTATAAGGGCCTTTACCCTTGCCAGAGGGAGAAAGACTCTTGCTTTGACAGTATCCAACTCTACCCCTGTGAAGGTCAAAAGTTGCACTGGTTTGAGAACTGATTTTGGAAGACTGAGGAGGAATCCTAGGGAAGTGAACACTTACTGGGTCACTTACAGGTTTGACTTGACTTGGTCTGGAGACTGACCCACAATGAGCCAGTCGTCCAGGTATGTGAATATGGAAATGTTTTGTCTCCTTAGAAAGGCCACTACTACTGCTAGGCATTTTGTGAATACCCTTGGTGCCGATGTTAGGCCAAAGGGCATTGCTCTGAACTGATAATGGCTTGAAGGCAGTTCGAACCTGAGGTACTTTTTGTGGGAGCACCTAATGGGAATGTGAAAACAGGCATCCTTGAGGTTCAGGGAGGCTAGCCAATCCCCTGGCCTTAGAGAGGGAATAATTATTCCCAGAGTCACCATTTTGAATTTTGGCTTTACTAGGTGCTTGTTTAAGTATCTTAAATCTAGGATAGGCCACCACTGCCCTGTTTTTTCCGGGGTAAGGAAATATCTGGAGTACAGACCTTTGCCCCTGTGAGATGTAGGAATGCTCTCTATGGCTCTGAGAGCCAGCAGAAATGAAACCTGTGCCTCTAGGGCAATGGTTTTGAAGATGTTTGCAGGTGGAAAAGACCTGACCCTCAGAACCCACTTGTCTGAGGTAACAGACTTCCGGGCCTGGAAGTAGAAAGCCAGCCTGACTCCTGCAGGAATTGGGGAGTCAACCTGGGCTGACACATCAGAGTGTCTGCTTGGCAGGAGCCTTAGACTGAGAGGAGGATGCAGCCCTGCTCATCCCCCTTTTGCCTTTGCCTCTGAAGAACCCCCTCTGAGGAAAAGGAGAGGAGGCCTTTGCCTGGTAGAAAGGCCTGTGAAAAGGTCTGCCCCTGCCCCTAGATTGCTGCTTCTGAGGAGTTGCCTGCCTTTCCTTGGCCTGTGCACTCCGGTAGGTGGTCCTGTATTCGTCGATTTTCTTCATATAATTCCCTGTCCGCTCCCCAAAGAGAGAATTCTCCATGACAGGGAAATCCATGGCCTTAGCCAGGGTGTCCTGCGATAGGCTAGTACATCTTAGCCAAGCCAATCTCCAAAGAGCCAGAGATGTAGCCATGACTCATGATGACACATCATTGGAGTGCACAGCAGCATGAAACTGGATTTTAGATGCCTCAGACTCATTAGCAGCCACCTCCTCCAGCTCCTTCGTAAGCTAGGGGGAAGCCTGTTAAGCCAGTTCCAGAACAGTATCCCATCTGGACTTCTGGTATCTGGCTGTGTAGACCATGTAGTTAGTCTGCCTGAGTCCCAAGAAAGATGCCATGTACTGTTTCTTAGCCATGACATCCAGCTTCCTGAAGTCTTTATCTAGGGGGTGTGAAGCCAAGGGTATGTTAGCCTTATCACAGGCTGCAGCCTGCACAACCCCAACATGGCTGCATTGCTGGTACAAGTACTCCGTACCCAGGCCTGACAACATATACCTCTTGTCCATTTGTCTGTCCACAGGAGGTAAAGAAGAAAAAAATTACTCGCCTTAGTAATGTTGTTTCTTCTAATGGAGTCTTGCTATATTATGACATATGCAGTGAGTCCCAACCTTCGAACTGCTCTGGAGGTGAAAGAGTTAACTTTCCATGCCAGGCATGGAACGCCGAGCTCGAGCTCGGTTGAAACTCTGTCTGTTGTTCTTCAAACTCAAACCGTCAGATCTTTACGAGCTAAACTCACTGAGGTCCTGTGTGGAAGCTGTAAACCTACACTAGCCAACTGGCTACTAAACATAAGAACACATTTGTTGGTCCCAAAACAAAGACTCAAGTCAGGGGACCCAAAAATGAAAACACAACACCAAGTCACCCCAAAAAAGGAGGGGTGAAATCAACAAGTGGGCATCTACTAAGTGCCAACACTGCACTGCCCACCCACATCCCAAAAACAGAGGTTCTGAGAGGGGCAGGCAGGGGGGGAGGTCATAATATAGCAAGACTCCATTAGAAGAAACAACATTACTAAGGTGAGTAATTTTTTCTTCAAACAACATAAAAGAATCTTGCTATATTATGACTTATGTCTACTACACAGCAGTACCCCTATGGAAGAGGGACAGAACCTCTACTTAGGAAATAGGCTCTGAAGCACAGTTGTGTTGAACCAAGCATCACTCCTAGCCTGGATATCCAGGGAGTAATGCTTGGTAAAAGTGTGAACTGTTTTCCAGGTAGCTGCTTGACATATCTCTAGAATAGGGATGTCCCTGGCAGCAGCCAGGGAAGCAGCTGTACCTCTGGTAGAGTGAGCCCTAAGGCCTGAGGGGAGAACCTACCCAGCTTTCATAACAGAATTGATACAAGAGACAATCCACCTGGCAATGGATCTTTTTAGTGGCAGGTTCCCTTTACCAGCCTCACCATAAGTGAGGAAAGCTGGAGGAGTCAAACCTGTGACCCTTAGTGCAGCTCTATGTAGTAACTAAGGGCTCTCTCACATCTAAACTGTGCAGCCTTCTCTCGCCAGAGGAGGAATGGTCAGTGAAGTACACTGGAAGAGATATAGATTGATTAAGGTGGAAATCTGAAACCACCTTATGCAAGAACTTCCTGTTAGTCCTAGAGGACCACCTTATCTCTATGAAAGGAGATAAAATCAGGCTCCACTGACAAAGCTTGTAATTCACTTATGTGTCTGGCAGAGTAATGGCTACTAGAAACACAGTTTTCCAAGTCAAGTACCTAAGCTCTGCTGAAGACAAAGGCTCAAAGGGGGTTATAAGCTGAGCAATGCAAACATTAAGATCCCAGGCAGGGGCAGGGTCCCTGAATGGAGGGTTAGTATAAAACATCCTTGAAAAACTTGGAGAATACAGGATGAGCTGAAAGAGAAGGGCTTACCTGCTGATATAAAAGCAGACACAGCTGCCAGATGCACTTTTAGGGTAGCTGGTCTCAGCCCCAAGGTATTTAAGTGGACCACATAATCCAGGACTGTGGGTAAATCAGCAGATTCTGGGGAAATATGCTTTCCAGAGCACCATATGGAAAACCTCTTCCATTTGGAATTATAAGTAGCCCTGGTGGAAGGTTTCCTAGAAGCCTTCATGATATCCATTACACCTTGGGAGAGGTGTAGATCAGCAAATTCTAACTCTTCAAGAGCCAGGCCTTGAGATTGAGAGATTTTAGGTTTGGGTACCAAACTCTCCCCTGAGCACAGGTTAACAGGTTGTGATTCCTGGGAAGACACAGGGGAAGATGGACTGCTAAGGACAGTAGGAGTGGATACCAGGGTTGTCTGGCCCAATCTGGAGCAATCAGGATCATCTTGCAGGGTTGAGATCTGATTTTGATGCTTTTTGAACAGGAGGGGAAGGGGGAAGCATGAAACTTCCTGGTGAGAACCAAGGCATCCAGAGGAACTGAGCCCAACACTGGGGACCTGCAACAAAAAGGGACGTTGGTGATTGTCTGGGGCTCAAAAGATCTATCTACGGGTGCCCTATCTGGCAAATATCACCTCAAGACCAGGGGTCCAGTGACCATCGTGATTGCCCTGTGAAATCCTGCTGAGAGCATCTGCCAGGACTTTGTCCTTGCCTGGAGGTGAACTGCCATCAGGGAGGTGTTCGGGGAGTAAGCCAGAGACCACAACTTCATTGCTTCTGTGCACAAGGCCGTAGACCGAGTGCCCCCTTGCTTGTTGATGTACCACTGTCTGTTCTGACCTGTACAACCTTGTTCTGAACAGACTTGGAAAAACTTGAAGTGCTAGAAAAACTGCTCTGAGGTTCCAACAGATTGATGTGGAGACAGAGATTCCTGGGGGACCACAATCCCTGGTGAGTGAGTCGCCCATGTGAGAGCCCCCACCCAAGAGGATGCATCTTTAGTAAGGATTAAGGAGTGAGACTGAGTGACAAAAGGAAACCCTGTCTCAGATTGCTCTGATCAGCCACTACTGAAGGGCCTGGATCAGGGTTCAAGTCACTGGGATCAATTTGGTTAGAGAGGTCTTTCCTTTAGACCAAAAGGCTCTCAAATGGAACTGGATGTCCCTCATTTGAAATCTTCTCCTCCCTACTGCTGTAGAAACAGCCATGTGACTCAGGAGCTGTAGAAAATGCCTTGCTGGTCGAGAGACCCTGCAGGGTGAATGAGGGAGGCCAGAGAGACCCAGGGTCCTTGCCCTGTCTAAAGGAAGGAAGGCTCTGGCTTTCTGTGTTCAGCTCTGCACCTATGAAGCGAGGAGCTGGACAGGCTCTAAAATGACTTTGAAAGATTCAGAAGGAAACCTAGAAGTGAGCAGTTGCTGGGTTATTTGTAGATGTAACTTGACTTGGTCTGGGACTGGCCTACTATGAGCCAGTCGTCCAGGAAATGAGGAAGATGGCAATTTTGCCTTCTTGGGAAGCAACTGCTACTGCCAGGCATTTGTGAATACCCTTGGAGCAGAGGTGAGGCCAAGGGCATTGCTCTGAACAGTAATAGCCTGAGGCAGCTCGAACCTGAGGTACTTTCGATGGGAGCTTCTGATGAGAGTATATGGAAATAGGCATCCTTGAGGTCCAGGGACACCTAGCCAGTCCCTGGCCTTAGAGAGGGTAAAATAATTCCAGAGTCACCATTTTGAATTTTGGTTTAAAAGGTGCTTGTTTAAATATCTGAGATCAGGATTGGGCCGCCATTCTCCTGTCTTTTTGGGGGTGAGGAAGTACCTGGGTACAACCCTTTGCCCTGGTGTAGGGTGGAACCCTTTCCACAGCTCTGAGAGCCAGGAGGAAGAGACCTCTGCCTCTAGGGCAAGTGCCTCTGGTGGTTGCAGGTGGAAAGGATCTGGTTCTCATCTTTGGAAATTTTTGAGCTGAGAACCAGTCCCTGACACTACTTCCAGGACCCACTTGTCTGATGTCAGAGACTTCCAGTCCTGGACAAAGTAAGCCAGCCTCCTCTACTGGTAGCTGAGAATCGGCCCTGGCAACCCCATCAGGGTGCCTGTTTGCAGAGACTTTGGGCTGAGGGGTGGAAGCAGGGCTGCTTGTACCCTGTCTGCCTCCCTCTAAGAACCCCTCTGGGCATAAGCAGAAGAGGAGGCCTGGGCTTGGTAAAAGGCCTATGAAAAGGCCTGCCCCTGCTCCTGGAAAGCTGCCTTTGAGGGTGACCTGCCTTTCCTTGGCTGCTCCTATAGGTGGTCCTATACTCATCCATTTTTTCATGTAATTCTCTATCTGCTCCCCAAACAGAAAATTACCCACAACAAGGAAAATCCATGGCCTTAGTCTGGGTATCCTGTGACAGGCTAATACATCTGAGCCAAACCATTCTGAAGTGCCACAGATGTAGCCATGACTCTTAATGACACATCATTGGAGTCCACTGCAGCATGGAATTGCACCTTGGATGCCTCAATACCATCAGCAGCACCTGCTCCAGCTCCTTGGCAAGCTGGCCCAGGGACCTGTTTTGCTAGAGCCCATAACAGTATCCCATCTGGATTTCTGATATCTAGCAACATAAGCCATATAATTTGCCTGTCTGAGTCCCATGGATGCTGCCATGTACTGTTTCTTTGCCATGGCATCAATCCTCCTGGAGTCCTTATCCGGGGGGGTGTGAAGCCAAGGGAATATTTGCCTTGTAGCAGGCTGCAGCCTGCACTACTCCAACATGGCTGCATTGTTGTGTAAGGAACTCCGTATCAGAGCCTGACAATGTGTACCTCTTGTCCATTCTCTTATCAACAGGAGGTATAGTGTGAGGAGCTTTTAAAATTTTAAAAGTCTGATTCCCAAAAGATTTATGCAAGGGAATAGACAGTCTCCTAGACTCTGGGATATCCGTTATTTCCACATAGTCAGGCTCCTCTTGATCATCCACAGCTTCCTCCATAGGGAGCTGGAGGGTTTCAGCCACTTTTTTATAAAACATAAAATGAGAAGGGACTCAGAAGCCTGGAGGAACACTCCTGAAGGTCTGTCTGGGGAGATGTCGGGTCAATGGGCACATCCAGACTTTCAAATCCACATTCCACTTTCTCATACTCCTCTTCCCCTCCTCCAGTTCATGTACTCCCTCTAAGTCCATACTTAGAACCGGGGGAACCGGCCCAGACAGGCGACTTACCGATAAGTGCTGGTTTGGTTGGAACGAGGAAAGCGGCTGGACAATTTTATCACTTTGGCTGTTCTTCAGTGGTTGGAGGAAAGTTTGGCTCCACACCAGCTGATTTTCTAGTCCTTTTGCTGGACCCGGCTCCTCCAAGTCGGATCTCCTTGCCCAAAAAGTCTAGCCCTGGTCAGGGAGCTCCCTCGATTCGGACTTTGGGCCTCCCTTTCCCTGGAGCCTACCAACTCTCTTTTCCAGGGTAGCTGCAGGAAAACTTTTACAAATCTGGCAGTCTGCACTGAGGTGGTCAAACCCCAGACAATAAACACAGGTGGTGTGGGGATCAGCTTTGGCAAAGACTTCCCCACACACACTGCAGTGTTGAAACCCAGTGGACCGGTTTTCTTTTGGGTTTCTCAGACATAGTGCCAGTCCTAACCAAACTTACCCGTTTATGGCAATCCACCAGGTAAGACCCTCTTATCGGTTCCCAACCGTGTCACGGGTCGTGGAAAAAAACGTAATAAAATCCGTTTTTTTTAGAACCGATAAGAACTGGTAACCACACTCTAAAAGACAGATTAAGATATTTTAAACAACTTGATCGGTTCAAACCGAACCGATAAACCGTTTACAAGTTCCACGCAGAATAGAAATAAATGTAAAACCTATCTAGTACTCACAAATACCACAGACAGAGTCTGAACTGCCAGTTGCGGTTTAAATTCAGTCAAAACCGAGAAAACAATCATTAAACCAACAAAATTAACCGAGCAGAAGGAGAAATCTCCGGAGCGACTGTTCAGTGAGGCGGAGTAAAGAATCTGACGGTTTGAGTTTGAAGAACAAGAAGACAGAGTTTCAACCGAGCTCGAGCTCAGCGTTCCATACCTGGCATGGAAAGTTAACTCTTTCACCTCCAGAGCAGTTCGAAGGTTGGGACTCACTGCATATGTCATAATATAGCAAGACTTCATGTTGTTTGAATTTGGAGTTTTATGTAATTTTTGTGTCTGTTTCCCAAAAGATTTGTGGAGGGGAATAGACAATCTATTGGACTCTAGGATGTCCATCATCTCCACATAGTCAGGCTCCTCTTGCTCCTCAACAGCTTCAACCAGGGGGAGCTGGAGGGTTTCTGCCACTTTTTTGTAAAACTTAAAGTGGGAAGGGAACTCAGAAAGCGTAGGAGGGGAAACACCAGAAGGTCTGTCTGGGGAGATATCCTGTTCTATGGGCTGATCCAGACTTTCTAAACCATCATCATCATCATCATCATCATAATCTTCACCCCCCTCCAGATCCAGTTCATAATAATCATCTGGGGAATAGTCTGGAACTGGAGGAACCAACCAAACTGAATGCCTACCGGGAGGCGTCAGATCGGCCGGAACCATATGGAGTGATTCAACTATGCTAATCACCCTGGCAATTTCATTGGCTGTTGGACGATGCAGTTCTGGATCCGAACCGGACGATTTCTCTTTTTTCTTTCATTTTGCCAGAGCCGACCCCTCAGGATCGGCTCTCCTTTTGCCCAAGGGAGTCTTGCCCAGGTCAGTGGGCACTCCCTCAGGTTCGGTCGGAACTGAACCGGGCTGGCCAACCGGGTCAGCGGACTTCTTGGCCTCCTTTTCCCTAAGCCTGCCCAATCTTTTAACTAGGGTGGCCTTAGGAAAATTTTTGCAAATCTGGCAGTCTGAATCAAGGTGGTCAAAACCCAGACAGTAAATACAGGTGGTGTGGGGATCAGCCTTAGCAAAGGCCTTCCCACACTCACTGCAGTGCTGAAACCCAGTGGGCCCAGTTTTTCTTTTGGGTTTCTCTGACAAAGCCATCCTAAAAACATACAATTTACTCGGCAAAAGCCAGGCAAGACCCCCTTATCGGTTCCTAACTGTGTCACGAGTATTTGAAAAAAACATCTAAATATGTTTTTTTTTTAGAACTGATAAGGACCATTACCTCACACTAAATTCAGAAACAAAAATAAACTTATGAGAAAATAACAGTCGGTACAGCTGAACCGATTGAAAAATATTCCTTTACAATTTCCACACAAAATAGCACTAGTCCACTACCTAAGTACTTTCTGTACCGCAGACAGGGATCTGAACCGGAAATAAAATAAGAAATAGCGCTTTAAACTGGCGTTTTTACTATACCAAACCAATAGCAAAGGAGAGATCTCCGGAGCAACTGTTCAGTTAGGCGGAGTAAAGAATCTGATGGTTACACTTCAAAGTGCAACGGACAGAGGTCTGAACCAAGCTCAAGCTCAACGTTCTATGCTCTGGCATAGAGTTAACTCTTTCCTCTCCAGAGCAGTTCAAGTGCTGAGGCTAACTGCATAATGTCAGAATACAGCAAGACTTCACGTGGTTTGAAATAGTTCTCTTGGTAGCTGGTCTTCCTCTGCCGACATCCCCATAGGTGAGGAACAACTGAGTGGAAGAGCCTCTGAACTGCCTAGTATGTTCTAAATAATAAAAGAGAGCTCTTTTGATGTCCAGACTGTGGAGCTTTTGCTCACCAGGCATGGATTTCTGAGTAAAGAAGACAGGTAGAGCAATAGACTGGTTAAGGTGAAACTCAGAAACCACCTTAGGCAGGAACGTCCTATTTGTCCTGAGCTCAGTTTTGTCTCTATGAGGAATGATGTACGTAGGCTCAGTGCACAGGGACTGTAATGCTGAAATCCTCCTGGCAGAGGTAATGGCCACCAGGAAAACAGATTTCCAGGTTACGAATGTAACACCCCCCCCCCCCCATTTGGGGACTTACCTGTTAGGCTTCTGGGTGTCTCCCACTGTCCGCCCATCCTCCACGGCTCCTTTTGCCATTTTTCCATGTGCCCCTCTTATCTGAGCCCTGTTGGGCTTGTCAAATTGATCAGCAAGCAGGCAGCATGTTGCTCAGCTGCCACTCGCACATTTGTGAAGGCGCCTAGCGCTTCTGACCACCGTTGAGGTCAAAAAGCAATTGTGGGTCTCCTCGGTGGTTCCCAGTGCCTAGCTAAGTGTATAATGGGCAACGGGGACACAAAACAAAGCCAGAAGAAATATTTTAAATACATAAAACGGCAGCCGCCGTAATCACTGCCTCTAGGGTACCAGACAGCTAAGGGACAAAGGTCAGGGGGCAATTGTCAGGGCAGTAAGCTCCTATGAATATTCATAAGCCTGGCAGTGTTTCTAGGGGCAGTGTCTACAGGAGCAGTGACTCCCTGAGGGTGCACCTTATTTTACAAAAGGTGGACTCCTTCAAGAGAGAATTGTTGGGGCTACGGAGCAGTGGGGAATTTGTTAAATAAAATTAAAACTGCTGGCTGCACCAAAACTTTATGTGAGGAGACAGTGAAATAGATTGCTTTGGGAACTGTATGCAGCCACCATTTTAGCAGCCAATAATCAGTCGGGAGCCAGGGTTAACCAAAGGGGATCTTGGAACAATGGCAGAGATCTATGGGGGATTAACTGGGACCATTTCTAGGTGCTAAAAAGTGAGTCAATCAACATCTGGGGACTGTTCAAGACAGTTTGAGCAGCCAGTCAGAACCTTGGAACTCAGCCCTATATAAAAGGGGGTAACAGTTAATTTTCTTCAAATTTGAGAGATTTGTTCAGAGTTCAGCGTGAGCCTCTGGGAAGCTTGCCAGCTCTCAGAGGTTAGGCCTGCCAGGCCTAGACTTTTCTGGCCATCAGTCCACGGGTCCAAGTATCCAGTTGGCCCACATTGAGGTCACAGCAGCAAGGGATTCAAGCATTATCCAAGCTGAAAGAAAGAAAAATCAGCCTGCAAGCTAGCTGGAAGGACCAGAGAAGGACAAAGCCTTACTTATAAATGTGTTTAGTTTGCCAAAGTGTTTGCGTGGCCAACCAGTTTGTGATGTCCGCTGTACATATTTTCAGCTAGTGAAAATTGTTCTTGCATACTGAAGACCAGCATATCGATGAGGACCATGAGGAATTTTTTTTTCCTGCTTTATCAAGCCATCTGCAACAGGTCTCATTTCATGGATCATCACCTGGTCTGGGTGGTGCGAGTACAACAGGGTAGCTCCTTGCAACAAAGCTGCAATTATTGTGTGTCATCTGATTATTTGTTTGGGTTTGTTACAATGGACTGAGCTATCTGGCTCCAGATTACAAATTCTGGGTTAAAGTGCATGTGATTGTTTTCTTTCCTAAGGGCCCAAACAACAGCTGCAAACGTCGGCCTACCCTGGGCAATGCTTCAGGATAGCCTATTCCAACTGGGTACCCAGAGTGTGTGACTGTGACAGAAGGACTCTTAGTGCATGCATGCTAAACCTGTGTACCGAGTCATAATGTCGTATGCTTAATAGCGTACAGTATTATACTGAAAGCTGGACCTGTGCGCTCTTCGTGTTGGACCCCCCCCCCCGGAGTTAGAATCTTTAGTGGGGGGGATCTGGGGGGAACAGCCCCCCATAATGGGGGGTATGGGGTGGAGCCCCCCACAGAATAAAAGATGTAATTGAATTGCGCAACGCGATTATGTCGCACGACATTCTGCCGCGCACGTTATTGACCCCATGCTGAAAACCTGAATAACTCAGATCTAATTAATCAACTGCTAGATTTACTGCCCCATCCTTGTGCTGGCGGGGGGTTATAGCATCCCAGAGGGCTATACCAGCAGCAGTTACGCTACCCCAAGGCCATACCTCTGGGTGGAGGCACCCGTTCACAGAACTCAAGCCCCTCAACCTGTGCCTAGTCAAGCAGGCAGGGGTAGTAGACCTTGGGACAGCGCCACCTAGGGGTTACATTTTTGTAGGCACTGATGGGATTAGTGCCCCCCCTTGGGGCCAAAACCAAGGATTAAAACTAAAAATTTAATGAGTACCCCTGACGAAATGGCTGTGCATTAGTTGGTCGGATGGTGTATGGATCATGAAATTGACCCCCCAAATGCCTTGCTGATACTTGATATACTCCTGAGCACTAGTAAAGATGCTATAGAAGGGGCACTTTCAAATACTGAATGCTTGGGAAAGGCTGTAGTGGTGGGCCGACAAGCTGACTTGACTGCCCAAACTCTAATGGCTTTAGTGGAGCATAGCAACCCCGTGGACAGGTCTAAGGTGCCAAAAACTATTGCCATTGATGGGTACCCAGCTGCCTGGAGGGTAATAACTAAGGATAGTGAGGACCCCTCAGGAAACAAGCTTCCACCATTATCTGAGACCTTTGAGGAAAAGATTGTCAAATTGTTACTAGAGGAGAATAAAACAGTTGAGGACTTTAAACAGTTATTCATGCCACTTGGGATGTCTCTCCCCCAATGCTCACATCAGCTCCAGCACAGGCCCCTTCACCAGCTCCTGTGCCCGCACTAGTGCTGGCACCCACACCTATGCCTGCAGTTAGTCACGACTCGTACCGCAGGCTGAGGGTGTTTTCAGGCACCCTCCCCAACCCTCAGGGGGAGAATGATTGAGAGACCTGGATAGACTATGTTGCTCCCATAGTACCTGACTGGCAGTGTGCGGAGGCAGAGAAATGAAAAAGGATCATGGAAAGTTTGAGGGGTCCCGCTTTGGAAGCAATTAGGTTCCTGAGACAACAAATCCTGATGCATCTGCTCAAAAGTATCTGTCTGCACTGAAAGGTGTTTTTGGTAGCACTAAATCTGGAGAGACTTTGATGTGGCAATTCAAGGGCACCACACAGTGGAACGGGGAATGTTTGTCAGCGTATGTTACTCGTGTGGAGAGGGCCCTACAGAGAGCTTACCAAAAGGGTGGGTTATCAGCCAGCAAATTGAACCATGTGAGGTTGGATCACATACTGCAATATGCCAAATATTCTAAATTCAAAATTATTCAGCTAAAGCTCCAGGACAGGAGGGATAATCCTCCTGATTACTGCGACCTGATAAAATAACTCAAGGAGACTGAAGGTGAGGAAGAAGATTGGAATTCCTGTGCAGGTACAGCTAGAGTAGCCTCAGCGATGGAAAGACTTTCTGAACCAGAGACTGCTGTGGGTACTCTGCCATGGGCTGAGCTACTGAGAGAATTCAGAGAAGTGAAAGCTACCATCTCTCCCAAGGCCTCTTCAACAGACCTGATCCCCCCTCAGAGCGTGCCCGCTAAGGGGGTGGGGGTACACGCTCAGGTGTCCCCTGCCGATAGCAGCTCAAAAACTGAAACAAATGAACTGACTGTGGCAATAAAAGAATTATTGAGTCGTCTCCCACTGCCTTCAACGCCACATATGGAGGTCAAACCAAGATTTTCTGTTGTTAGTACTCCAGCTACAGCACCAGCTGTGTACCCCTCCCAACTTCCTAGTTGTGAATGCAGACCAGCTCCTAATGTGATGTTTCAGCCATGCCATACCCAAGAAAACATGTTTTGTCATAATTGTGGGAAGGATGGGCATATGAAGAAAGAATGCTGGTCTCCAAAGGACCTAGATAAAGTTGTATACAGATTTCAAGAGGAGCTACAGAAAGCAAGACAATGGCCGAGGGGTGAAGGAAACGATCACAATGGAGGCTCAGAAAATCCCAACTCAAAGTTCTTTGTGGCTAAATAGTTTGTCCAGGCTCCTGCTATAGTCCCTCCAGACTGGTCCAAATTGGTGGGCCCTTCCATGGACACTACTGTACACATAGACGGGATCCCAGCCTGAGCAGTTCTAGACAGCGGGTCTCAAGTCACAATAATCTTCCAAGACTGATATAAGCAGCATTTATCTGGCCACCTGTTACAACCTCTCGATGGACTGCATGTGTGGGGATTAAGTGAACTGTCGTACCCATATCTTGGCTATTTAAAGGTGTGACTTTCTTTTCCATCTTCTGTGGCTGGTGTTGGAGATGCTGTGGAGACACTAGCCCTGGTCTACCCTTCCACTGGACTTTATGATGGCATCCCTGTACTGACTGGCACCAACACACATATGTTTGGGTGCCTGGCCCAGCTTTATGAAGAAAGGCAGAAAAGAAAGACAGGGAAAGCCCTGTGAGTCCATGCCCTGATCCAGAAGGCCTACAAGAAGTGCATGCACCCCGAGCAAAGTGACCAAGATGAGTCTGTGGGGATGGTATGGAAGAAGGATCCTGCTACTATTATGTTACCTCCCAAGGCAGAATGCAGTATCAGTGGTGAAGTGTGGTTGTGAAGAGATGTGACTAACAAAATGTTGATGCAGGACACTCCAGATGAGGGAAAATTACCCGAAGGACTGCTGATTAAACCAGTGTGATTGCAGCTCAGGCTCATGCTTATGCCCAATGAGTGGTAGTATGAGTACAAAATGTTACAGACCGAGACATCACAGTATCTAAAGGATTCACCCTGGCTAGAGTCTATTGTGCCAACACTGCTGTGCTTCCATCCAAGTGCAAAACCGAAGAAAGATATGAGATATCGCCTGATTTTGGGGAATCACCTTTTCCAAACAGCTGGAAGACCAAGGTCAGTAATAAGCTGGCTCAGAGAAACAAGGTATTCTCCCTCAGGGAATGGGATGTTGGTTGTGTCATGGGTGCTGAACACCACATTAGCCTGCACGATGAGAGACCCTTCAGAGAGAGAGGTCTAGATGCCTAGCTCCTGCTGATGTAGATGATGTCAGATTTCACCTACAAGAGATGTTAGTGGCTGGCATCATACAGGAGTCCTGTAGCCCATACGCCTCCCCAATTTTTGTGGTGCAGAAAAAAGAATGGCTCTGTTCGTATGTGTGTTGATTACAGGACCCTCAACAAAAGAACTGTGCCAGATCAGTATATAATGCTATGCATACAGGATGCCCTGAACTGTCTAAATGGAAGTAAATGGTTTTCCATCCTCGACCTCTGAAGCAGATACTATCAGATCCCAAAAGCTCCTGAGGACAGAGAAAAAACTGCATTCATTTGTCCTTTGGGATTCTTTGAGTTCCATTGCATATCCCAAGGCATATCAGGTGCACCAGTAACATTTCAATGTCTAATGGAGCATGCAGTGATAGATATGAATCTCTTGGAATGTCTCGTCTACCTTGATGATGTCATAGTTTTTGGAAAAACTCTCAAGGTGAGGCTTGCTTATTCAAAGTATTGGATAGACTTGAGGAGTTCGGTCTTAGGTTATCCATTGACAAATGCCAATTTTTCCGGAGTTCTGTCAAATACATGGGCCACATTGTGTCATCAGAAGGCATACAAACAGACTCCAGTAAGGTGGAAGCATTAACCAGCTGGACAAAGTCCAAAACTCTAAAAGAGCTTCAACGGTTTCTTGGATTCTGCGGCTATTATCGCCGATTTGTCAAGGACTATACCAAGGTGATCCATCCCTTGCTAAACTTAACTCAAGGGTATGCACCTACTCACAAAAAGTTTAAAAAAGGTTCTGACAGAGACACTGAAAAAACATATTTCAGACCCAGTGAGCTGTTTGGACAAAGATGGACTCTCGATTGTGACACTGCTTTCGAATAAATAATATACAGACTGACTCAGGCTCCCATACTTGCTTATGCTGATCCATCAAATGCCTATGTATTACATACAGATGCCAGTTTGAGTGGTCTTGGAGCAGTACTCTGCCAAGAACACCTGGAAGGCCTGCCTCCTGTCGCCTTTACTAGCCGAAGTCTGACGTCTTCAGAGAGAAACAATCCAGTGCATAAATTGGAATTCCTCGCTCTCAAGTGGGCCATAGTTGACCAGTTTCACAAATATCTGTATGGTGCTAAAATCCTAGTCAAAACCGATAACAATCCATTAACCTACGTCCAAACAATGGCTAAACTAGATGCCACTGGACACAGATGGCTCTCCGCTCTAGCAACATATGATTATGTGGTGGAGTAACAACCAGGCATAATCCACATAGATGCTGATGCTCTTTTACGAAGGCCTGTTTCTGACCAACAGTGGGTTCATATTCCTGAACAATCTGTAAAAACCCTATGCCACAAGTTCAACCAGGAAGAAACTCTGTCCTCTGAAGCTGTGAACTGTCTGGCAGATTGTTTGGGACCTCCAGAGACTTGTATACCAGTTGCCTACTGTAACTTTGCAGCTTTAGACTTGAGTTCTTTATCACAGCTAACTCAAGCTGATATCCGCAAAGAACAGTACTATGATGCAATGATCAGACCAGTAGTTGAAGCTCTAAAAAAAGGAGAAAATTTCTTAAGTTGCGGTCCCGAGACCCTAAAACTGCCTTACTTCTTTGAGAGGGGAGCAAGCTCAAGCTTCGAGAACAGTTATTGTACCAAGAGCTTACTGACAGCCAAGGTGAAATGGTGAGAAAACAGCTAGTACTGCCAGCTAAATTCAAAACTATTGTCCTAAAAGCCAAATGGGACATCTCGGTAGTGAGAGAACCCTTCATCTGGCCCATTCACATTTCTACTGGCCCAAAATGGGCCTGGACATAGAACAACACATTAGAACCTGCAGTAGGTGTCTTCAGCGTAAGGCTCCACCACAAAGAGCCACCCCTCTGGTCAACATTATCACGAGCGTGCCAATAGAGCTTGTTTGTATCGATTTTCTTAGTCTGGAGCCGGATTCCAAAGGCATTGCAAATGTACTGGTAGTCACAGATCACTTCACAAGATATGCACAGGCCTACCCAACCAAAGACCAAAAGGCCTCAACTGCAGTCAAAGTCCTTGTTGAAAAGTTTTTTGTACATTACAATGCCCCCAGCGTATTCATTTGGATCAAGGCCTGGACTTTGGGAGCAGGCTTATTAAGGAACTGTTGTCCCTATGGGGTGTAATAAAATCCAAAACAACCCCTTATCATCCATAAGGAGATCTGCAACCAGAGAGGTTTAACAGAACCCTACTTGATATGCTGCGCTCCAACCGGGTGACAGAGTACTGATGAGAAACTTTGGACTTCCAGGTAAACACAAAATAGCAGACCGCTGGAGTCACGTTCCATACATAGTAGTCAGTAAGCTGCATGACCTGCCAGTGTATAAAGTACATCCAGAGGGGGACCCTCGTGCTGTTAAAACCATTCACAGAAACCATCTGTAACCTATCAGTGAAATAGTAATCCATAATGTTCAAGAAACTGAAGCCCCTCGGTGCCCTGTAACTAGATCTGCTACCAAAGCTAAGCAACCAAATCAGCAAACTTCTGCTTCCCAGCCTGATGCTCTTAATATCTCCAATCCTGCTGACATTGCAGATAATGAAAATACTGAAAAGGATGACGAAAGTGAACTCTGCTCTGCTTTCTACCCATCTCGTGAACTTGAGGGAGTGTTCCAAGGAATTCCTTCCATTAACTATGGTGATGACTTTGAACCTCCAGCTGTGTTAACAGATTCCAATTTTTCAATGGTACCTGGACCTCCAGGAAGTGAGGCTCACAGTGTGGACCTTGAAGAGGCTGAATCCCTGTGTATGGTAGAATTAATGGAAATCCTTCAGTCTGAACCCCATGAAGCATGTAGTGAACCTAAAAGTGACTGTGCAAGTGCTGATGAACAGAGTAGGCTTAGTGAACTGTTTCATGCTAATGAAAGTATCAATCAAGAGCCAGAAATATGTGTTTTGGATTATTCTGATTTTGTGGAAATACCTTTGACAAGTGACAGCGAGCTTCAACAAGAAGTGCAAGTGCCAGTGCCACCGTTGCCAAGTCGCTCAGAAAGATCTGTAAAACCAATACTAAAGTTCACATATGACATCCCAGGACAGCCTGTTAACTTGCCCGTGAATGTCATGCACAAAGGAATTTATGTTATGTCCAATTCCTTGCCTAAAATGGTGTTCAAGGCCTCCACCCAAATTAAGGTGCCTTCTCAGTGTAACAAGGCGTATAGATGTAAAAAGATGGGAATAAGTTGAAGTGTTTTAATAAAATGTGGTAAATATAACATTACTGAAAATATGATATTGTCCAATGCAAAGAGGATTCTAAACTGCTGAAGTATACCTATTGAAGTTAAAATGTTGTACAATGCTAAGTAAGACCAAACTGATAGTATGATACCTTGTACATAGTTATATGCCTAGTTAGGATGTTCAGATATATCCATTGTAATTGAGTATCAGTAGGAGTACGTTTAGTAATGTGTTAACGGTTGCTAATCTATTATGGACTTGGCGTGGACGCCAAGCTTTCCAAGGCAGGAGAGAGTGTAACGCTCCACCATTTGGGGGATTACCTGTTATGCCTCTGGGTGTCTCCCACTGTCTCCGTGGCTCCTTTTGCCGTTTTCCATGTTCCCCTCTTAACTGAGCCCTGTGGGGATCGCCAAATCCATCTGCGAGCAGGCGGCATGTTGCTGAGCTGCCGCTCGCACATTCATGAAGGCGCCTAGTGCCTCTGACCGCCGTTGAGGTCAAAAAGCAATTGTGGCTCACCTTGGTGGTTCCCGGTGCTGAGTTGAGTGTATAATGGGGAACGGGGACACAAAACAAAGCCAGAAGAATTATTTTAAATAATTAAAATGGCAGCTGCCATAAGCACTGCCTCCAGGGCACCAGACAGCTAAGGGACAAAAGTCAGGGGGCAAGTGTCAGGACAGTAAGCCCTTATGAATATTCATAAGCCTGGCAGTGTTTCTAGGGTCAGTGTGTTACGGGAGCAGTGACTCCCTGAGGGTGCACCTTATTTTACTAAAAGTGGGCTCCTTCAAGAAAGAATTGTTGGGGCTACAGAACAGTGGGGAATTTGTTAAATAAAACTGCTGGCTGCACCAGAACTTTATGTGAGGGGACAATGAAATAGATAGCTTTGGGAACTGTGTGCAGCCACACTTTTAGCAGCCAATAACCAATCGGGAGCCAGGATTAACCAAGGGAGCTCTTGGGACAATGCCAGAGATCTATGGGGGATTACTGGGACCATTTCTAGGTGCTAAAATGTGAGCCAATTAACATCTGGGGACTGCTCAAGACAGTTTTGGCAGCCAGTGGGAACCTTGGAACTCAGCCCCATACAAAAGGGGGTAACAGCTCATTTTCTTCAGATTTGAGAGATTTGTTCAGAGTTCAGTGTGAGCCTCTAGGGAGCTTGCCAGCTCTCAGAGGTTAGGCCTGCCAGGCCTAGACTTTTCCCGGCTGTCAGTCCACGGGTCTAAGTGTTCAGTTGGCCTGTGTTGGGGTCACAGCAGCAGGGGATTCAAGCAGCATCTAAGCTGAAAGAAAGAAGAATCAGCCTGCAAGCTAACTAGAAGGACCAGAGAAGGACAGAGCCTTAAATATGAATGTGTTTAGTTTGCGCAGCCGTCCAGTTCATGACGTCCGCCGTGCATGTTTTCAGCTAGTGAAAATTGTTCTTGCATCCTGAAGACCAGCATCTCAACGAGGACCATGAGGGAATTTTCTTCCTGCTTTATCAAGCCATCTGCAACAGGTCTCATTTCATCAGATCATCTCCTGGTCTGGGTGGTGTGAGTACAACAGGGTAGCTCCCTTGCAACAAATCTGCAATTATTGTATGTCATCTGATTATTTGTTTGGGTTTGTTACAACGGACTGAGCTATCTAGCTCCAGATTACAAATTCTGGGTTAAAGTGCATGTGATTGTTTTCTTTCCTAAGGGCCCCAACAACAGCTGCAATGCCAGCCTACCTCAGGCAACATTTCAGGCTAGCCTATTCCAACTGGGTACTCAGAGTGTGTGACTGTGACAGAGGGACTCTTCGTGCATGCATGCTAAACCTGAATAACTCAGATCTAATTAATCAACTGCTAGATATACTGCTCCATCCTTGTGCAACTCACCCAAATAAATCAGATTTTGTTCTTTCTGCATTTAACCTGGCTACAGTGTACCTTTGTGGAGGAGATAGTGCATTGCTGTTGAATTGTCTTACTGCTGATCTCATTTTACAGGGGGTCTCCAGGGCTTTTGCAGCTGATCCAGCCCTGGTCGTAAGTGCACTAAGTGTGGGTTTAAGACTGTATTCATATGTCATATGTGATTGGTTTTCTGCTATACTGTTTAAGCCACTAGAGGGGTGGTGGGGGGGTTATAGCATCCTGGAGGGCTATACTAGCAGTAGTTATGCTACCTCAAGACCCTACCTCCGGGTGGATATACCCATTCACAGAACTCAGGCCTCTCAACCTGTGCCTAGTCACGCAGGCAGGGGTAGTAGACCTTGGGACAGCGTCACCTAGGGGTTACATGAATTTGAGATATGCAGTGGCCATAGGATCAAAGGGTGGTTCCATGAGCCTGGCAGTGCAGAGTTTCAGGCTCCAAGGAGGAACTGGCTCCCTGACTGGAGGCTGGAGGTGCAAGAGGCCTTTGAAAAACTGTTTGAACATAGAGTGGGAAAAAAATTAATTTTTCTTCTCCACCAAAAGGTAGACTGAAATTGCAGCCAGGTGTAGCTTGAGAGAGGAGGGTTTCAAGCCTGACCCCTACAGATGTACCAGGTAATCCAGCAGTTTAGAGTCTGAGGCGGTAAGAGGATTGACCTTTTTGCTCTTGCTCCAGAGGCCATTTAGCTGCATAATTTTTTTTTTAATCTTAAGGACCTGCCCCGAGTACTGAGAGGATGGAAACTCTAGCTCCTCAAGAACCAGACCTTGAGGTGAAGAGAGTGTTGTCTGGATAATGCACTCCTGTCTGGGGAAGGGTCAGCAGAGAGTGAGCTGGTGGCAAGCGAATGGTCCTGCTGCAGGACAGTGAGAGAAGGAGAGGGTACCAGGCTTGTCTGGGCCAATCCGGAGCCACCAGAATCATAGATGCAGGCTGTTGTCTGAGCTTCAGCAATGCCCTGAGTATCAGAGGAATGGGAGGAAATGCATATAGGAACCTCCCTGACCAGTCCAGAATCAAGACATCCAGAGGAAGTGTCCCCAAGACTGGAGCCCTGCAACAGTCCTGAGGAAGCTAGAAGTTGAAGGGGGAGGCAAACAGATCCACTTCTGATGTGCCCCACCACCTGAACACAGTGGCTAGTACTTGTTTGTTCAGAGTCCATTCACTCTAACCCTGACTGATGTGACTTAGTGCATCTGCCAGGGTATTGTGCTTGCCTGGGAGGTGAATAGCTAAAAGGCTGACCCCCAAGGAAAAGGTGAAAGACCAAATTTTCGGAGCATCCGAACAGAGTTTCCCTGATCTGGTACCACCCTGCTTGTTTATGTAGAACATTGCAGTGGTGTTGTCTGTTCGTATTTGTACAGTCTGCCCTCTTATAATGGAGCAAATGCTTTGAGTGCTAGAAAGATTGCTCTGAGCTCCAGAAGGTTTGTGTGCAACTGTGACTCCTGGAGAGTCCAGGTACCACTTACTGAGGTGCTGTCCAGATGAGCTCCCCACACCAGGAGGGAGATGTCTGTGGTGATCACCTTTGTGGGAAGTGAAGCTTGGAAGGGGATCCCTACTGCCAGATTTGCAGGGTCCCTACACCAAATCAGAGCCTGTAGGAACTGTTCTGTCACAGGTGTCAGCTTTGAAAAGATGTTGCTTCTTTGAGACCAGCAAGCTCTGAGATAGGCTTGCAGGTTCCGCATCCTGTACCTGACCCCTGTGACCACTGCAGTCATTGAAGCCATGTGTCCTAAGAGCCTGAGGAAATGTCTGGCTGGTCTTGGCTGTCCCTGGATGAAAGAATCTGACACTGAAAGGAAACTCTGAATTCTCTCCTTTTGGGGGGGGGGCATATCCTTTCTGGGTGTCCAGCTGAGCGCCTATGAAAGTGAGTAGCTAGGTGGGTTCCAGGTGAGACTTTTTTAGAAGTATCAGGAAACTGAGAGATTCCAGAGTGTGCTTTGTAAGGGAAAGGGACTCCTTGACCTGACAAGAAGACTGTGCCACTATGAGCCAGTCATCCAGACAGGGGTAGATAGAGACACCCAGCTTCCTGAGGTGTGTTGCTACCACTGCCAGGCACTTGGTAAAGACTGTTTGAGCCAAGGACAGGCCGAAGGACATTGCAGCAAACTGATAGCGGCCTGAAGGGAGTTTGAACCTGAGAAACTTCCTGTGAGATCTCCTTATGAGTATATGGAAGTAAATGTCCTTTAGGTCCAGGGAGGCTAGACAGTCTCCCTGCTGCAAGGACTGTATGACTAGTGACAGTGACCAACTTGAACTTGGATTTCAACATGTTTGTTTAAATATCTAAGATCCAGGATAGGTCACCACTCCCCAGTTTTCTTTTGTGTCAGAAAGTACCTGGAGTAGAGGCCTTTGCCCTTTTCGTGGGCCGGGACCCTCTCCACTGCTCCTAGAGCTAGAAGGTTTTTTATCTCCAACTCCAACAGTAGTACCTGTGTTGCGGTTAGAGGCTTTGACACCTGGGTACACATGAGGTCTGGCATCTGCTTGAACTGTAGTGGCAGACCCTTTTCCACCATCTCCAGAACCCACTTGTCTGAGGTAATGAGAGACCAGTTCAGAAGATAGTGGGAAAGTCTGCCAACTACTGGCAGAGGGGAGGTGACCCGGACACTCACATCAGGGCTTAGACTGCAAGGCTGCAGCCTGGGTAGAGGTGGCCCTCCTTTGGCCCCTTATGCCCCTCCCTCTGAAAATGCCCCTGTACTGAGAGAAGTCAGGCTAGGGATAGGGAGTCTAAGGTCTGGAAAAATAACCTCTGCCCCTGTTTCCCCTCAGGTGGGATTTCTGTGGGGCAGGAGACTTAGGATTAGAGGAGTGACTCTGCCAAGAGGCCTTGTACTCGTCAACCTTTTTCATGTAGTCTGTTGTCCTGGAGTCAAATAATATGTTTTGATCACAGGGAAAGTCCAGGGCCTTAGACTGGGTGTCCGGGGTTAGACTGGTAGTTCTAAGCCAGGCAAAATGCCTAAAAGAGATGGCATGAGCCATGGCTCTGAAGGCAGCATCATTGTTGTCATCTGCCATGTGAAATTGTTATTTCATGGCTTCCAGGGCAGTTTTTGCAGTATCCACCTGTTCCTGTACCATTGTATCTGACCCATTGTGGGTAATGGCCAGGACAGAGGTCCACAGCACTTTTTGATACTTGTCAGTGAAAGTCATGTAGGAAGAAAGTCTGACAAGCAGTGAAGCTGTGGTGTACATCTTCTTTGCTATGAAATCTATTTTCCTGGAGTCCTTGTCAGGGGGTAAGGAAGACAGGGAGACTCCAGCTTTCTCATATGCTACCTGCTGTACTATACTTTCATGGTTGGGATGCACAGACAGGAATTCGTATAATTTTTAGACAACTGGTATTTTTTGTCAGCACGCTTATCAACCCCTGCCACAGAAGTGGAGGTTTGAAGCAATTTCATGGCATTTTTTCTGAAAGCATTATAAATTGGCATGGCTAACCTCTTAGGGGGTGGAAGACCTTTCATCTGCCTATAATCTTTATCCTCGTCCCCATCCTGTTAGACTCCTGAGTAGAGAGGTCCAGGGTGTCTAGCATATTTTGGATAAACGTAGCATAGAGGAGGGATCCTCCTGGTCAGCAGGGGAAGCTCCAAAATGACAGTCAGGAGACATATCAGGTTCTAGGCCCTCCAAGTGTGTGTCAGGGGCATCATAGAAATGCTCTTCATCATTTGCATCACCCTCACAGTCTCCAGAAGAGAGAACTGTGGAAGAGTGCTTACCAGCCCCAGAAAACATAGACCCCATCTTTTGTAGGGTCTGAAAGACGTGCCATACTTTTGCCATGTCTTGCACAGATGGGAGTTCCTGTGCAGACTGTGGCTGTGTATGCTTTGTTTTTTCTTTATGTTTTAAGCTGCCTGTTGTCTCACTATTGGCTTTCCTAGGAGGAACGGGAGCATTTTTGACATTGCAGACCATCTTTTTAGTCACTTCATCAGCAGCTTGAGCATGCTTCCTTTTCAGTACAGACACTTCATCAGTGCCTTCATTATTTTTTAATCTTTGAGGAACTTCATCAGCTCCTTTGACAGCCTTATTTTTTGGCTGAGATCTGGATGCTTCATCAGCACCCCTTTTGAATTTTTATTGTTATTAGTTCTAGAAGGCCTCTTTTATCGGTAGCCTTTGATTTTTCCTCAGCCATCATTTTTTCAAGTCTCTTTGCTCTGCTTCCCAATGTTTTTTTTTACAAATTTTGGTGCAAACAGAGCAAGTATGATATGGACCTAAACACCTAAGACACAAGTTATGAAAATCTGCAATGGCCAAAATCTTGTGACAGTTGATACACTTTTTAAAACCTGTAGGTCCAGTTTTATTTTTTGGTTCTGGGGATCTCTGACATGCCAACCTACAGAGAGCCCAGCAGTAACTGCCAACAAGTGAAAATTCCACTTGGTTCCCTTGCGGTGAGGAACCATGATTACTGAGGTAAAAATGAAGAAAAACATCCAAAATCATCAGTTCCCTAGAGAAAATGGGAAATGCGATTAAATACTAGTGGGAACCATTGAAAACAATAACGATTTAAATAAACAGAAAATAAAGCGGAGGGAACAGTGTAACCAACCAAAAAAAGAGAATTACTCACCTGTAGTAATCTTGTTTCTTCCAAAGAGATCCACTAATATTATTACTCTTGCAGTGCTCCTTTAAATCAGCACTGCCCCAGAGAGAATAGAATGCTATGCTAATCATGGAATGTTTAACTCGTGCATCTATTTTCAAACTGCCCAGTGTCAACTGCCTACATTCTACCTCAGATTTCATAGATGCCTACAAAGAGGCCATAACAACTTGTGAATCACTATTTAAATAATTACAGAAAAATGATGCCCGACTGGGACAACTAACAACGTTAACTAAAGGACTAGTATAAACAAATGTTCCCTTTCTCAGAAGTCAGATATGCCTTTAGAAAAGAACCTATGAGTTAAGACATTACTAGAAAGTGCCAGCAGGTAGCATGCCACTTCAACTATACATCTTATCAGCTGTCGAAAGCCTTTTTATTGTTACTGATTCTGAAAGGGGAGGCAAGGGCGGGGAGTAATAATATTAGTGGACCCCTTTGGAAGAAACAAGATTACAAGATTACTACAGGTGAATAATTTTTTATTCTAACCCCAGGAATCCACTAATAGTACTACTCTTGCAGACTATGCGGTAGTACCTCAAAGAGGTGGGCCAGAATCTAATTAGGAAAAAAACTTTGCAAGACTGCTGTGCCAAATCTGGCATTACTCCTGGACTGGGTGTCCAGGCTATAATGCTTAGTGAAGTTGTGGACTGACCTCCAGGTAGCTGCTTTACATATTTCCATTAGAGGTACAGCTCGGGCAGCTGCAATAGTGGCAGCTGTGCCCCTTGTAGAGTGGGCCCTAAGACCAGAGGGAGGAACCTTGCCTGCCTTTAACTAGCAAAACTGACTACACTGGACTATCCATCGAGAGATAATCCTCTTTGAAGCTGGAGTACCTTTACCTACTTCTCCATAGGTGAGGAACAGTTGTTGTCTGTCCTACCTATTATCTTTAGTATGAGTCATGTAATAACTCAGTGCTCTTTTAACATCCAAGCTGTGCAATCTACACTCACCTGAGCTAGAGTGTTCAGTAAAGAAAACCGGCAGTGCTATAGACTGGTTCAAATGGAAGTCCGAAATCACCCTGGGGAGGAACTTCCTATTACTTCTCAACACTACCTTGTCCCTGTGGAAAGAAACATAGTCCTTTTCCACACAGAGGGTCTGTAGCTCACTTATCCTTCTGGCAGAAGTGATTGCTACCAGAAAAACTACATTTCAGGTAAGGAATTTAAGCTCTGCAGATGCCATAGGCTCAAAGGGTGGAAGCATAAGCTGGGCAATGCAAATATTAAGGTCCCATGCTGACACAAGTTCCATGTGAGGGAGAAACAAATGACAGAGCCCTTTAAAAAACTTTTTGAATATTGGGTTTGATGCCAGGGTGGTATCCTTTCTAGCTGAAAGGTATGCTGAAACTGAATCCAGGTACACCTTCAGAGTTGAGTGCTGCAGCCCCAGGGAATGTAGGTGAGACAAATAATCCAGAAGGGTTGGGATCCCAGCCTGGGCTGAAACTATACCCTTGTCACTGCACCAAATGGAACATCTTTTCCATTTTGAGGCATAGGTTTTCTTAGTGGAAGGTTTACTGTAGCCCTTAAGGACTTCTAAAACTGCTTCATAGAACTGGCAATCTGCATATTCTAAGTCTTCAAGAGCCAAGCCTTGAGCTTGAGAAACCTGAGATTGGGGTACACTACACTCCCCTGGAAGGAAGTCAGTAGATTGTACCTCTGAGGGAGGTGAATCGGCTTGCTCACAGACATTGAGAGCAGTAGGGAGTACCAAGGCTGTCTTGCCCAGTCCAGAGCTACCAGAATCATTGAAGCTGGTTGTGATCTGAGCTTGATGAGCACCCTGAGTATCAGTGGAAAAGGAGGAAAGGCATAGAGGTACCTGCCTGTCCAATCCAGTATCAGGGCATCCATGGGAACTGTTCCCTTCACTGGGGTCCTGCAACAATAGAGAGGTAAGTGGTGATTCTGGTGGGAAGCAAAGAGGTCTATTTCTGGGGTCCCCCACCTCCTGAATAGAGCATTCACCACTTGCTTGTTCAATGCCCATTTGTGATGGGCCTGGTTTATCCTGCTCAAGGCATCTGCCAAGGTATTGTCCTTGCCAGGCAGATGAATTGAGTGTAGGGAGGCGTTTAGAAAGTAGACAAGGCTCCATATTGTCATTGCCTCTGTACATAGTGGAGTGGACCTTGTCCCTCCTTGCTTGTTGATGTAATACATTGTTGTGGTATTGTCTGTTCTGACTTGTACCACCTTTCCCTGTATAAGAAGAGAGAAAGCCTGAAGGGCCAGATAAACAGCTCTTAACTCCAGCAGGTTTATGTGCAGGAGTGAGTCTGCACTCTCCCAGGTACCGTGGATGGTGTGATCCCCTAAGTGAGCACCCCATCCTAGCAGGGAAGCATCAGTTGTGAGAACCAGAGAGGGAGGTTCCTGTAGAAATGGAACCCCTTTCCTTAAGTTTTCTGGTTCCCTCCACCATTAGAGGGCCTGTAGTAACATTTGTGTGACTGGTACTGGTTTTGATAGGGGGTCCCACCATTGGCACCAGTGTGCTCTGAGGTGGAACTGAATGTCTCTCATCTGAAACCTGGCACCTATGACTGTGCTTGTTGCTGAAGCCATGTGCCTTAACAGTTGAAGAAACTTTTGCTGGCTTGGGCCTGCCCAGGGCAAATGAGCCTGCCAAAAGTTCAATGCTTTCTGCCCTCCTCTGAGGGAGACAAACTCTTCCCACTACTGTATTCAGTTCTGCACCTATAAACTGCAGAACTTGGACAGGGGTCAGGACTGACTTTTTGGTATTGAGAAGGATCCCAAGGAAAGCAGCATTTCCTGGGTTAGCTGAAGGTGGTCTGACACCTGCTGGTGGGATTTTCTTATGATTAGCCAATCATCCAGATAAGGAAAAACTGTGACACCCAGTCTTCTGAGGTGTGCCACTACTACTGCTATGCACTTGGTAAAGACCCTTGGTGCAGAGGTAAGGCTGAAGGAAAGTGCTGAAAACTGGCAGTGGCCTGAGGAGAGTCTGAATCTGAAATACTTTCTGTGTGACTCCCTTATGGGAATATGGAAATATGCATCCTTTAAGAGACATTAAGTTCCACCTCAGAGCACACTGGTGCCAATGGTGGGACCCCCTATCAAAACCAGTACCAGTTCCACCCTTTGGAACTCCCTCCCTCCTGGAGTCCAGGAAGTTCCCTCCATCAAAAGCTTCCATACAAGTCTTAAGGCACATACCATGGCTACTTCCACGTCCATTGCTAAATAGTATTGATCCACCTCGCTGACACCTATAACTTCACAGCCCATAACCCTCTGTGTGCGAAACTTGCCTCAGCACCTTTCGGCTCATACCTCCTCAGCAAGGGTAGCATCCATAACAAATGCACTAATGTAATACTGAACTCAGCATATGTAACCAGCTGACTGCACACCTATGTCTAATCCTGTACCATGAATGTCTCTCTATACCTACCGTTTTGTGATGTATCTTATGTTATGTATATCCCGGGTCGCCCCTGAAAAAGGGACTCCGGGGCCCAGTGGGCTTACCTGGTCATCAAAATTTAATAAATAAGTAAATAAATCCAAGGAGGCTAGCCAGTCCCCTTTTTGCAGAGTTGGCAAAATCATGGCCATTGTGACCATTTTGAACCTGGGCTTTACCAGGTACCTGTTTAGCAGTCTGAGGTCTAGTATAGGCCGTCACTCTCCATTCTTTTTCATTGTCAGGAAATATCTTGAATCGAACCCTTGCCCTCTTTGGTTGTGGGGGACAGGCTCCACTACTTTTGCCAGCAGTAGGACCTGTGCCTCCTGCTCCAGTAGTTTTCTTTCTTTCTGAGAAGGGAGCTGGTGCAAAATGTTTTAACCTTGGAGGAGGAAGGGACTTGAAGCAAAGGGAGAGACCCTGACTCACTGTTTCCAGGACCCATTTGTCTGTGGTTATTTTCAACCATTCCTGGAAATAGTGGGTGAGTTCACCCCCTACAGGATGTGTAGAGGCAGTCTGAAGGGAAAAGCCAGGGGTTCTGTTTTGCTTGCAGCTGAGGCTGAGCAGATTGGGATCCTCTCCGAGAACCCTTCTACCGCTAGCTCTGTAAAATCCAGTCTGCTGTGGTTGGTACTGCTGCTGGGAAACAGCCTGTACCTGAAAGAAAGGCCTCCTAAAAGAGAACCTGCCCCTGCCTCCTCTAGAATAAGACAAATCTGAAGTAGAGGGTCTGTCTCTGGTTGAGTTGCTCCTAAAAGTAGCTTTATATTCGTCTACTTTTTTCATATATGCCTCAGTCTGGGCACCAAAAAGAGAGTGGCCCCCGACAGGAAAGTCCATTGCCTTACTTTGGGTGTCCGGGGTGAGGTTGGTGGCCCTCAGCCAGGCAAATCTGCTTAGAGCAATGGTACCAGCCATCCACCTTGCAGCTGTATCATTGGTGTCAGCTGCCATCTGAAATTGGTATTTGGAAGCCTCTAAGCCCAATTCTGCTAGACCTCTGATGCTGTTAAAGAGGGGTTAGCCTCAGCATTGTCCAGCACTGGCTGCCAGAGAGTTTTTTGATGAAGGACTGCATAGGCTTGGTAGCTGGCTTGATGGATTGCCAGGGATGCCAAAAGGTACTCCTTTTCTGCCATGCTGTCCACCCTTCTTGAATCCTTCTCGGGGGTGAGAGGATAAGGGAGTTTTGGCTTTCTTACAGGCAGCCTGCTGTACAATACCCTGGTGGTCTGGGTGACTGAAAAGAAACTCAGCACCAGATCTTTCTAACTGATATTGTTTGTCACAATTTCTGTCAGTGGGTGTCACTATTGGGAGCCTTTAGGATTTCTAAAACATCCTTCTTAAAGAATTTGTAAAGGAGCCTCTTTGAGGGTGTCAGCCCCATCAGTTCCAGGTATTGCATCTCCTCTTCATCCTATATCTCTTCAGCTGTCTGGAGATACAGGGTTTCTGCCATTTTCTTGACAAAAGAAAAATGGGAAGAGAAATCCTCTGAGGGTCTGGAAAGGGAGCCAAAATCCTGTTCTGGTGACACCTCAGGTTCAATTCCCTCTTCTTTCAGGTCATCCTCCTTATATGCCACTGTAGCAGTAGACAAAAGAGAGGCAGCAACAGCTGCTTTTTCAGCAGTAGTAATCACAAGCTGCTGAGAGGGTAGTAAACTCTGCAGCACCTGGAGCAAGGCTAAAGTCTGTGTCAAATCAGCAGGAGAAGAAGCATTAATAGGCACCTGAGGGACACCTTGAGGTGTTTCAGCTGGGTATCAGTGTGTTTGGTTTTCTTTAATTTCTTGCCAGGCACCGGGGAGTCAGTCGGTTGATTGTCTCTCTTGCCAGAGCCCTCACCCATATCAGGGGTGGATTAAGAGGCTCTGGAAGGAACTGCCACAGTCTTAGAGGGGGTGGACTGGTTACAGCCTATGGACCCCTCCTCTAGCTTTCTTTTAAGCCTCTCCCTGCATTTTTCTACTGTCTTAACAGGGAACGACTTACAAATATCACAGTCTTCACTGCACTGCTGTTCCCCAAGGCAGATCAAGCAAAGATCATGCTTGTCTGCCTTGGCAAACACCTCTGCACTCTTCAAGCAATTCTTGAACCCAGGGGGTCCTGTTTCCTTTTTAGGTTTCTCTGACATTATAGAAAACATGAACCAGGAACCAACAAAAAAATAGACTAAATTCAAATATTTGCAGTCGCTTTCAATAGAGTAACAGTCGGTTCAGGATCTGATAACGTGAAAAAAACTGTTGGTTCCTATCGGATCCAGAACTGAGAAACCACTGGGGAAAACCAATAAACCTTGGTTCAGAAGCAGTCAAAATTAAATAAAATTAAAGAATAAAGTAACCAGAACCCTCTAAAAAAGGATCCGATTAAATAAAAAAAAGTAGGTCAGTTGCCCCTTGGTTCAAAGGAACTGCAAGGAACCGCTACACAAGTTTAAATTTAAAACTTATGAGGTACAAACACTAAAGAACAATTACACTAGGCAGTAATGAAAAATAAAACAAAAATACTTAAGTTTTTTTGCTGTATGCACTACAGGAATCTGTCCTGATTGAGAGAGATCTCCAGGGCATCTGAACTTTGCAGCAGAGAGAAGAAATCTGAGGTAGAATGAAGGCAGTTGGCACTGGGCAGTTTGAAAATAGATGCATGAGCTAAACATTCTATGATTAGCATAGCGTTCTATTCTTTCTGGGGCAGTGCTGAGTTAAAGAAGCACTGCAAGAGAAATAATATTAGTGGATTCCTGGGGTTAGAAATGGCAGTTCCCGGAAACTGAGAGGAACCACTAAAAAACCCTGAAAATCTCTTCAGCACACTTTAAAAGTAATTTTGTGAGGAAAACTTTACCCAGAGAAGCAGAAAAAGGCTGTCAACAATGAAGGTTGGCTGCCACCTCAGGGGCGGTGTTGCTCAGTCAGCGGAGAAAAAATTCTGAAGCCCTTCAGGATGCTCCCTCTCAACACACTTCCCTCCTTTTTTCTGACTGGCTGATGCCCAAGCTCATTATGCTAATTATCTTAAAGGCGTACCTCCAGAGCAGTTGCACCTAGCCAGCTAACTGCTATAGTTACAGAAGCTAAAAGACTCCTGGGGTAAGAAGCAGTGGTTGGCCACGTTCTCCCATTCTAGTGGAATACTCGTCAATGTTTCCTGAAACTTTCTAACCCTATCAACCTTCAGGCCTTTAAATCCTTATTATATCATTTTACAAAGGAGAATTGTACATGCTATTCATAACTTGCATAGCCCTTCGGATATATTATGTCTCATTATGACTCTAAATGGGGGTTGCCTGTCCTGTGTATTATCCCCTGTATAGCACTTATTACTTTGTGTTTAACTTGTTGACTATTGCACTGCATTTAATAGTACCTGACAAGCAGTTATGCCACTTAGAACATTCCTTCACTGACCGCAATTGCACTGTATAATGTACGAACATATGAAATTTGCCAGCAGATAAAGGCCTAGAGGTCTATCAAGTCTGCTCTAATGTGCAGCTAGCACCCCTCATTCTGTAGCTGCCCCTCCTTTCCACCCTTCCCCTTCATTAACCCTCCCCCTTGTCCTGTCCCATCCTCATTTGAAGTAGTCCACTGTTCTACTGCATACCACTTCAGCAGATAATGCATTCCACCCAGCCACCACCCTCTCTGTAAAAAAATGTCTCCTCATCTCCCTCCTGAACCTTCCTCACTCCAGTCTTATATCATGGCCCCTGGTGGCCCTCCCCCCCCCCTTACTTTGAACAGCCCCTCTGTACCCATCTTGTTTATTCCTTTCATGTATTTAAAGGTTTCAATCATGTCACCCCTGTCTCTCCTCTCCTCCAATGAGTACATGTTCAACTCCTTCAACCTCCTCTCGTATGATAAGTCCCCCAGCCCCTTGATCATCTTTGGTGGCAGAGTAGAATGCGCTACCAGTGTAGGTGGTACCCTGTAGAACAGTTGTCTCCTTCAAGAGGGGCTGGGACAGGGCAAGAGGAAGGGTCAGGGGAAGGGGGTAAGGAGGGAAGGGCAGTTGCAGAATAGGGCAGCTAGTTGCAAATTCGAACAGACTCGATAGACCAAATGGCCTTTTTCTGCTCTTCATATGTAAGTCCCCATCGCTCACGTGGCTGCACCCTTCAAACAGAACTAGGCCACTGGCCAGTCCCCTGTGCCTTTCCAGTGTGGATGGAGGGAAAGATGGCTCATCAGGGTTCTCCTCCCAATTCTCTGCTGATGCCGATACTGATGCTTTACTGGCAGGCACTGGTCATGCTGACTTTTCAAAGTCTTTAGGGGCCATTAATTTCATAGAGGCCCCATGACCACAACCTCATCTGCCTGCTGGGGGGGGTGAAACATCCAATGCCACTGCAGATTGTTCCGAGGCTTCCACACTGGGTCTCTCCACCTCACACAGGCTTAATGGGTGCAGGCGGCACAAGTCTTTCAGCTTCCACGGGTAGCTTAGCTGCCTCCAGCTTCAATTCAGGAGCAGGTTTCTGGACATTGAAAGCAGGTCTAACCTCCAATGATGCAGGGGCTTCAGCAGTAGACATAGAGGCTCAAACAGCTACAGTATTAACTCATCCCACTCATCCAAAGCACAGTCCATGGAAGTGATGGACCCACTGAGACCCCAGGATGTTTCTGTTGGCAAGAAGCACATACTGGCTGGAGAGTTATCCCTGGGCCTCCATCTGGCAGTAAATACATTTCTTTCCTTTGGAGTGCTCCACCATACCCCACAGCCATCTCAGCATCACCACCAGGATACTGACCTCCAGACCTTCTGGTGCTGTCGCCATGGCTTCGGTTCCAATTCATACAGGGAACTCTAACTAGGTAAACTACCCAGCAGACTAGTTCCCAAAGCCAGCCAACACCACACACTGCTCTTCCTCC
This sequence comes from Neoceratodus forsteri, assembly GCA_016271365.2. Taxonomy (NCBI): domain Eukaryota; kingdom Metazoa; phylum Chordata; order Ceratodontiformes; family Ceratodontidae; genus Neoceratodus; species Neoceratodus forsteri. The sequence goes on from CM028132.1 coordinate 1,365,318,285, forward strand.
TCTCTCTCGGCACAACAGTCCACAGGCCCACAATACTAGCCGACAGCCACTGTCCAATGGGAATCCACCACCCAGACAATTTGCATACCACCTCATGTCCTGGCATGCCACCAGCAGAAATCCCAGCCAGACAGGTGATTCCATGACTAAAAAGGCGTGAAATTTTCCAGCTTTGCAACTGCCCATTTTTTTTTTACAGTCCCAAAATAGTTCAACTGTAATCAAAGAACAACTTCATATCCAGCACTCAAAGTAGTAGGTCTTCAGGCATGGCACCCCCGAAAACAAAATCCCGAATAAGCTCCCACATTTCTAAGCCCCCCATCCCTATCTCTAGGGTATCCAGGTGGTAAATGCAGGAAGGGGGCCCCAACAATAGAAATGAGCACAGTCCAGAGATAAAATAGACAGAGCCCTTACCGGACAAATGGCTTCAAGTTGTGCCCAGTTCTTCACTGCAACTGGGGGGGTGCCATCTCCAGGTGCTGCACTGTGGGACTGAAATAAGGTTAGCAGCATACATTTCCAGTAAACTGAATGTTCATACAAGAATCCATGGAATGAGGGGTCCCATTTAATAAACATAAACTGTCCAGTCCAAACATATTTACTGAATTAATCCCTGGACCCAAGAGCCCACAACAGGGCCACAAACAGTTCATTTTGGTGGTTGGGGCAAAGGCTTAGCTGATGTAAAGACCTATTTTTTGATGCAGAGATTTCACAAGGTGTTCAACATGGACCTTAAAGGTTAAAACCTGGTCAAGCAAGACACCCAGGTACTTAAAGGGACACTGTCAACCCCTTAGTCCTCAAAGTGTCCCTTGTTTAAAAAACATATTTTATGACTGCCAACATTTTGTAATGACTGCTGATGTAGCTGGTAGTTTGATTCTGAATCTTTTTTTCTTTTAAAAAGTGAAAAACAGACTGCTCACCATACTGGTGTTACCGCACCAACACGTTTGTTTACATTCCTTGATCAGCTTCTGTTGCATATTTCCTGGACTTGGTAACACCTCCAACACAGTCTAGTCACTCATGATGCAGTGGAAGTTTAGGTGGCTACTGCCTCATGAGTGATTGCACTGTTTGGGGTGCTTCTAATGTTCAGAAAGTATGCAGTAAGAACAGATTCAGGATTGTAAACAAAACAATGTTGTTTATAAATATACATCAGCATGCATTTCAGTCCTGCTAAACAAGGAGACAGACAAAACAAACAGCAACATCAATCAATTTTAGAGAAGGTAAGTATCATCGAGGCACAGATCAGGAAGCATAGAGAAAACCAGGAGCAGTTGTAGAATTCTCCAGAAATATTTATTTACAGTAGCAATATCATAAAATAAACTTGTTCAGTATAACTATTTACAAAGGCAAAATAAAATAACATTTTCTTTCAGTCGCTGTGTTCCTTTTTCTTCTAATCTTTTTTTTCAGTTGCATCTTAGCTCTTATAAGTCTTTTCAACCCCCATTCTTAGCAAGCATCCTATTTTTGTAAGTGTTCTGTTCTTGTAAGTTTCAGGAGCTGCTAGAACACAGTGTGCTTGCTGAGGCCCCTAAAGCTTTTGTAAAAGGCTAGTAGATTTGCACTCAGGTAACCTCTAGAGTTTACAATAGCTTTCTGCAATCATCTCAAAATATAATTATATACATTTCAACAATAACACTATATATTTTCTAAACAAAAGGATCCCAATATCAGTTACATTTCCATATGATGATTTGCACATATTTTTATATCAGTAGATATGCAAGGGAGGAAAAACAGACAGCAAGAGAGGGCTGAGAGGCAGTAAAAGGCAAAGAATTGTGAAATAGTCTGGTGATCAAATCCAAAGTCTCACAGGAAAATTTGGTTGCACAACCAGACAAAGAAGAGACAGAAAAGGACAGATCATTGCATTTTAAACACTTTCTCTAACAACTGGGACAGGGTCCTAGTCCACCCTGTCACAGTAGGCTATCATAAAATGTGGGGTTTTAACCAGAAACAATATGATGCAAAACAGGTTGACAGTGTCCCTTTAATGGAATCTACAATCTAAGTATTTGATCTATTTGAAAACAAGGGGGAGAGCAAATGTGGGCCATTGTCTTCTTACCATTGAGGATCAATTTGCTTGTCAGTATCCAGTCGTTGAGTTTGTGCAGGTCTCTAGTGAACAGTCTGTCAGGCTTTGTACTTTTGTTTGAGCTATGGTATATTACCGCATCATCTGAGTATAGTAGTAATTTTGCTTCACCACAATTTGCTGGCATTTCATTGACAAACATGTATGTATTCTCACAGTGATCATACCAAACACTTGGATATACAATTAATATGTATAGATATGATCATTTTGCTGTATACATTATTGATAACTTATGCCTGATTTATTATCATTCAGCTTCAAGGCTCCTTACCTGAGGTTGTGAGTTATATCTTTTCTCTTTTTGTACATTTTCTATTTTTAATTTGAACTAATTGTATTTTAAATGTGATACTGCCTTTAAATGTTTCGCTTTGTACTTTTTTCACAATAATTTGAATTGTTATCTTTTGTTTTGCTGTGAGGGGGTCGAGCATTTAGGTCATCAGGGCTACTATGCAAATGTAATTCCTAGCGTCAATCGCCATGCCAGCTTCTGATGCCATAGCCAATGGACCTTGAAAAAGGACCACTTAAGCCTGTTACCCCACCCCTAAATGAAGCTCTAACAAACAAAGTGCTGGGGCACCTGTCTGTCAGTGTGACTTGTCTTGTCCAGTACCTGCCTGAGTTATTACACTCAATAAATGTGCACACTTTGCAGCCTGATATCTGTGTGTCTCTTTTAGAATGCACAGCTTTGCTGCTTTCTCATACTGAATTTGGGGTTAGCCAGCCCCTGTGGGGTCTGTACCTGCATGTCTGCACTGTTAGTGCAGATCCAGTTTAAGCTGTTGTTGGAATCAAGTGGTGCTCAGGATTTTGCTGCTTCAGGTATTGACTAGCCTGTGAATGTGGTGGTGTGCTACGGGTTATATTTGGCCTTGGTAACTATGCGACCGGGCCTTCACTTATCTCCCTATCATGGCATTAAACTGCAGAGAGTTAATTTAACTCAGTCTGCTACCAAAAATAGGGCTGTTAGCGCAGATACAAGTTCTATGCAGACAAGCCATTTAGCTTGAGAGAGACCGTGGAGCTGAAATCACAAAAAGAGCAGGCTAAATCTAAAGTAGGTAACAAACCACCTGTACTTGATCAACAAGAGGGAACACATTATTTGAAACAATTGTTCAGCACTCTAGAAAGACTGTTGTTCATGGAGAGTAATTTAATATACAACATTACAACTTTTGAGCAATACATAGAGAAGGAATAGGCACCGAGAGGGTTAAGGATAACAAAACTCTTATCAGGTGGATTAGAAGAATTTCAGAATTGCAAGGGCTGAGAGAAGATTGCTGCTGTATGTAGCCAAGGGTTTGTACAGTTGTTAATTAAGGAAGATACCAAGAAATATCAAGAAATCAGTGTAGAAATTAAAAGTATAAAAATAGAACTTTCAAAGTTTGAAACAACACCGAGATTCACTGAACTTGATAAAGACCCCAGGGATAGACTGGAAAAGCATGACTCAGAGATGCCTAAGCATAAACAAAAGAATCTCGAAAGAGATGAAGTTGACGATAGTGAAGGACGGGTGTTTATATGTGGGAGGCGCACCAGGTCCTATAGACATGAGCACTCATTTTCAAGAGGCAGAAGACTGTACAGTAGCTCGATACCTCCAACACCAGCTGCACCAGAGGTCACAGCTGTCTCCTCCAAGAACACAGACTCTCTGATTCCCCAGACCAGTTCAGGTTCAAATCAGTGAGTTTTTTATTCAAAAACACACAGAAAAAATAATTTCAAAAGAAAAAGGGCAGAAAGGCAACTTAAAACATAAAACAATGAGGGGAGGAATAAAAAGATACTATCTGAGACAACCAGACAAGAGGCAACAGAAATAATCAATTTAACTGACTTAGAATCAAAGAGCTAGTGTACTGCCTAAAACTTTAGTTTTTTAAAAGCAGTCAGCCATTACCTTTCATACCTGAGGTACTTCTTCTTTTCACTTCGGTTAATTAGAATACTGTTTACCTGGTGTTAGTAGGTGTGATGTATGGAACAGCACTCTGTCTGGCAGCTGACATATCTATTTCCATCCCCCCCATACACACTGCAACATCAGCACTGTGACCTCACTGACTGTGACATCTCTGCTGCTTAGGAACAGCCATGTAGTGGCTGCCAGGTCACTGACCTGAGATGTCACTGTCAGTGAGAGCACAGTGCTGATGATGTAGTGAGGGATAGGGATAGATACGCTAGCTGACAGGCTAAGAGCTATTCCACACATCTAGCACAATTGTATCACATAGAAGACTTTCTAATGAGCAAAAGGAAAAGGAAAAATACTTCAGAAATAAAAAGTTTCAACTGACGACTTCTTAACATTTGTATTATTTTCCTGTCTATTTTAGCTCCACTAGCTCTTTAAGCCGAGATCAATTGCTGTGTTCTCGTGTGGGTTATCTTTCGTTCCTAACTCTCCTCCAGACGAACGCCAGATAAAGACTGACATTTATAAAGTGTTTAGAGATTCTCAGTTAAAAGACTTTCACATAAAAAATCCTAACTCTACTACTAACATGAGTTTCTGCTTTGATAATGTTGTGCTGTATCCAGTTGGGACTAGTAATGAAAATCATGGATCCACAGCTATGGAACAAACGATGTCTGGATGCGAACCAGATCGTCACTTGCATCACTCGAAAATGAGCTTGCTCAATGGTGATAGCCTGGTTGATTGTTAGATGTCAGAAGCAAATAGAGCTTTGGATGTGGACAATACCGACACATGGACTGACCACAACATTTTTAAATCCTGAGACCTCAGACTATCTTTTTTTGGAGAACTGGCCTGAGACTACAGGTGATGAATCTTTTATTTTTGACATTACAGGCATTCAGTTTCAGGAAATGCAAAAATCTACATTCAAAATGAAAACTGTTTTTTGTCCTACAACTAACAATCCTTCCATTTGTGTCTTTGAGAAAGTTATACTTAAACAGCACCTTTCTCAATAATCTTTATATGAGAAATTAAATAAGAGGAAGTTCCCTTATCTCTATGAGGGCTCGTCTAAGGCACTTTCATAATTTTCCATACTCATGAGAAACCCTCCCACAGTCTCGGGCTCTACGCCATCACCCCCTCCCCACACCCATCGCAGGCTCGGCTATTTTTTCTTGTAACATTCTCTGATACAAATAAATATTTTACAAGGCCCAATTCAGCACATAAATAAAATGTAAAGAATGTAATCACTGATGAACTTGATAGTTTAACAAGGCATTTAATATTATATGTACAGCTGAATGGTATTTCATACAGAACCATATGAACGAAGGCCTACTGACACCCAGATATAGCCCAAATGACATGTTTGGTGATGCTACTAAACCTTGCAAGACTAAACTTTAAGAGTTAGTGTGCCTAAATCTGTTTCCTACCTTATATGCAAACAAAAAATTTATGCCGCGTTACATTCATTCAACAATCGGGGATTTCAGTTGTTGCAGGCTCTCCCATTGAGAGCATATCTATAAAGGCTTGGGGCGGATACACACTATCAGTCTGTTGGCTCCATGGAGACGTGTGCCCACCACCTTACAAGGGGAAAGGGAACCTGGAAGAATGGATGCGAGCAGTGTGAGAGCAAGTATTTTACCAGCCCCACAAAGTAAAGCACGAAAGTACTGGCCGTGAGCCAAGCAGTGTCAGGGGCTACGAGTCCCCCTCATAGTGTGCTAGCACTCCTTTGGTCTGCAGGTCGTGTTCAAATAGGTAATATGGGAGAGGAGCAAAATGAGTATTGTCTCCCTGGCTTAGTCTTGCATCTTTTAATCTCCCACACTCCCAAATGGCAGTGACATTTTCTCTGCCCGCTTCTGCATTTGTACAGCACTTTTGGGGTATCGTGAGAAGTTACGGTCTGCACTGGAGGAGTGAAGGTTGTTGGTTCAGGCTTAATTGGAATTAGATACTCTAGTCATGTGACTTATCATCAGTATCTGAATTTACAGCCACAGTTTGAAAGCATCATTAATGTTAAGCAAGAAATAAAGGGGAGGATTGCTTATGTTGCATAGAATAGTTGTAATCAATTCTTGACCTAGGCATTTTCAGTTTCTAGTTACAGTTGCCATCTTTTCTGGTCACTCATTACACAAAGGTTCCATTAGAATATTAGCATTTATTATTGACCTGTTAGCACCAAGTGGCCAGAGTGGAGCAGGGGGATGCGCTAGCGCAAGTTCCGTTGCGCTAGATGCAACAACCGTGATATTCAAAAGTGCACATGCAAATGGGGCCATAACGCATGAAAGGCACAACTGGGGCCATTTGCATGTCATTATGGCTCCATTTGCATGCAGGTGCACCAATCCCCGGTGACTTGCGCCTTGCGCCCTGCCAGGATGCAGCCATTGGGGACCGACGCCCCTTGCACATTGCAGAAATGTGCCCCACTGCCCAATCACGGACATAAGTTGAAATACATAATCATCTAATATCCTTGGTGGTCCGGTGGACTGCTTGCAGCCTGATCCATCACATATCTGGACTGTGTAGTATGGTAGGGCTGCACGCCCACTTGTTCACGTTATGGACCAATGGGCAGACAGCCCTACCGCATGGTGTCAGTCGGTGGGCGGCAGGTGGGTGGGAAGCTGCCGCCCGCCACTGACCGGGGGGGAAGTGGGGCAGTGGGGCTCAGAGGGCAGGTGGGGAGTGGGGTAGCGCTAGTCCACCAGGGTTGCTATGGGGTGGCATTATTTTCTACTGATGCCCACAATCGGGTTGCAAGCTGTCCACTGACCCACCAGGGATATTGGACGTTTAATACATTCTACATATGCCCGCGATCGGGCTGCAAGCGGTCCACTGGACCACCAGGGATATTGGACGATTATGTATTTCAACTTATGCCCACGATCGGGCTGCAAGCGGTCCACTGGACCACCAGGGATATTGGACGATTATGTGTTTCAACTTATGCCCACAATTAGGCTGCAAGTGGTCCACTGGACCACCAGGGATAATGGACGACTATTTGTATATGTATGCCCGTGATCGGGCACAGGAGGGTGCCACCAGAAGGTGCAGATGGAGCTCATGTGGCCACCCACAGGTGGCAGCTGCCATGTTGCACCCTGCAATACAACAATTCACTTGTGGGTGGACAGCTGTTGCTCCTTTTTTTTTGGCTCACCTGTGTGCAGCGCAAGTAGGGGTTGCACATGCATGGACTCAGCACATACTGGGCTGAATATCGGGATGGGCGGAGTATGCATGGGCACACACCCCCACCTGTGCCGCATACATTACTGATGCGCTCCGGCGCATCAGGATTTGTGCCAGGCTCAATCCCCATTTGAATATCGCGCAGGGGCGCATCACTGTTGCGCCATGCGCAACCCTTCTGAATATCCGGGCCTATGTATATATTTTTCTCCTTTGCCCATGTCTGCAGCACTGCTAAGCGAATAGAGACAGGTGTGCAGTAAGCCATTACTGATGGCTGGGTTTTCATAGCTTACTGTTTCTTTGATGGCTTTTCTGGCACAGCTCCCTACTGAGGCAATAAAACACCAGTTCGGTGTTCCAAAAAAGGCTCTGTACAAGACTTCTTGTTGTCAATGTGTGCTCCTGTTATAATTCTACTTACCAACACAGCCGTGTCATGGTCAGTGTGGGCAGGAAATTCTTTCCACTGTCAAAATTCCACATTAAGTACTTGAGTAGGATAGTTGATATGTTGTGAAATGTTGGCCTTATGCAGTAAAATAAAGACCCCGCTCTGCGCCTTCTGTGTAGAGGAGTTCCCGGACGATTCCTTCCTGACAAATGCGTCTCCTGAAATTGTGCATAACGAGTTTTTGCCACACTGCGTAATTCCGTATTTGACCACTAGATGGCACCAGATCTCCATGGAACAAACAACTTGATAGGGGCACAAAAAGGAAAAATTACTCACCTTAGTAATGTTGTTTCTTCTAATGGAGTCTTGCTATATTATGACAGATGCAGTTTGTCCCACCATTAGAACTGCTCCGGAGGTGAAAGAGTTAACTTCCATGCAGAGCATGGAACTTAGAGCACGAGCTCGGTTAAAGAAGCTCTGTTAGGGTGGTTTCAAACCGAAACCGTCAGATCTTTACGAGCAAAACTCACTAAGGCTCTTTGTGAAGCTGTAACCTCACACTCAGCCAACTAGCTACTAAAATATCTCACATTTTCCTGGTCCCAACACCAAGACTCAAGTCAGGGACCAGAAAAATAAGATAAAATAACTAAATAAAACACAACACCCAAACATAAAAGGGGCATCAATAAATGCCAACAGTGGACTGCCCACCCCATACCAAGTAGAAGTTCTGAGAGGGGCAGGTTGGGAGGTTATATAAGACTCATTAGAAGAAACAACATTACTAAGGTGAGTAATTTTTCTTCAAACAAATGAAGTCTTGCTACATATTATGACAGATGCAGACTACACAGCAGTACCTCCATGGAGGAGGGACAGAACCTACTTAGGGAATAGGCTCTGAAGCACAGCTGTGTCAAACCGAGCATCCCTCCAGGCCTGGATATGCAGGAGTAATGCTTATGAAAGTGTGTACTGTTTTCCAAGTAGCTGCTTGACATATCTCCAAGATAGGATGTCTCTAGCAGCAGCTAGAGATGCAGCTGTACCTCTGGTAGAGTGAGCCCTCAGGCCTGAGGGGGAACCTTACCCAGCTTTTGATAGCAAAATTGATACAAGAGACGCATCCACCTGGCAATGGATCTCTTAGTGGCAGGTCTCCTTTCCCAACCTCACCATAAGTGAGAAATAGTTGGAGGAGTCAACCCAGACCCTTGGTACGCCTATGTAGTAACTTAGGGCCCTCTAACATCTGTGTGCAGCCTCCTCTCACCAGAGGAGGAATGGTCAGTGAAGAATACTGGAAGTGAAATAGATTGGTTAAGGTGGAAATCCGAAACCACCTTATCCCTGTGAAAGGAAATAAAGTCAGTCTCCACTGATAAAGCCTGTAACTCACTTATGCGCCTGGCAGAAGTGATGGCTACTAGAAATACAGTTTTCCAAGTCAAATATTTCAGCTCTGCCGAAGATAGAGGCTCAAAAGGGGGTTGCATCAGCTGAGCAATGCAAACATTAAGATCCCAAGCAGGGCAGGGTCCCTGAATGGAGGATTGGTATGAAGCAATCCCTTAAAAACTTGGAAAATACAGGGTGAGCAGAAAGAGAAGAGGGCTTCCTGTTGAAATGAAGGCAGAGACAGCTGCCAAGTGCACTTTCAGGGTAGCTGGTCTCAGTCCCAAAGAATTAAGATGGACCATATAATCCAATACAGCGGTAAATCAGCAGATTCCGGGAAATATGCTTCCAGAACACCATATGGAAAATCTTTTCCACTTGGAGTTATAGGTAGCCCTGGTGGAAGGCTTCCTAGCAGCTTTTAGGATTTCGAGAACACTTTGAGAAAGTTGTAGCTCAGCAAACTCTAACTGCTCAAGAGCCAGGCCTTGAGGTTGAGGGATTTGAGATTCGGATACCAAACTCTCCCCTGAGCACAGGTTAACAGATTGTGGTTCCTGGGGAGACACAGGGGAAGATGGACTGCTAAGGACAGAAGGAGTGGGTACCAGGGCTGCCTGGCCCAGTCTGGAGCAATCAGGATCATCTTGCAGGGCTGAGACCTGATTTTGACTAGTACTTTGAACAGGAGAGGAAAGGGGGGGAAGGCATAAAGGAACTTCCCTTCCCAATCGAGGAGAAAGGCATCCAGGGGGACTGAGCCCAACACTGGGGGCCTGAAACAAAAAAGTGGAAGTTGATGATTGTCTGGGGCTGCAAAAAGATCTATCTGAGGAGTGCCCCATCTGGCAAAAACTATCCCCAGTACTAGGGGATCCAGTGACCATTCGTGATGGCCCTGGGAAATCCTGCTGAGAGCATCTGCCAGGACATTGTCCTTGCCTGGGAGGTGAACTGCTATGAGGGAAGTGTTCAGGGAATAAGCCAGAGACCACAACTTCATTGCCTCGGTGCACAAGGCCGAAGACCGAGTGCCCCTTGTTTGTTGATGTACCACATTGTAGTGGTGTCGTCTGTTCTGACCTGTACCACCTTGTTCTGAACAGATGCAGAAAAACCTGAAGTGCTAGAAAACAGCTCTGAGTTCCAACAGATTGATGTGGAGCAGAGATTCCTGAGGGGACCATAACCCCTGGGTGGAGAGGTCGCCCATGTGAGCTCCCCATCCCAAGAGGGATGCATCTGTAGTAAGGGTCAAGGAGTGGGACAGAGGGATGAAAGGCACCCCTTGTCTCAGATTGCTCTGATCCTGCCACCACTGAAGGGCCTGGATCAGGGTTCGAGTCACTGGGATTAACTTGGATAGGGGATCTCTTCTTTGAGACCAGAAAGCTCTCAAATGGAACTGAATGTCCCTCATCTGAAATCTTGCTCCTTGCACTACAGCTGTGGAAGCAGCCATGTGTCCTAGGAGCTGCAGGAAATGCCTTGCTGGTCGAGAGACCTGCAGAGTGAAGGACGAGGCCAGGGCCACCAAGGTCCTTACCCTTTCCAGGGGAAGGAAGGCTCTGGCCTGCTTTGTGTCCAGTTCTGCGCCTATAAAGGTGAGTACCTGGACAGGTTCCAAAACTGACTTTGGAAGATTGGAGAAGAAAGCCCAGAGAGGCAAGCAGCTGCTGGGTAACTAGCAGGTGTGATTTGACCTGGTCTGGAGACTGACCCACAATAAGCCAGTCATCCAGGTAGGGAAAATGGCAATCTTTGCCTTCTTAGATGAGCAACTGCTACTGCCAGACATTTTGTGAACACCCTTGGGGCAGAGGTGAGGTCAAGGGCATTGTCTGAACTGATAATGGCCTGAGGGTAGTTCGAATCTGAGGTACTTTCGATGGGAGCTTCTGATAAGAACATGGAAGTAGGCATCCTTGAGGTCCAGGGAAGCTAGCCAGTCCCCTGGCCTTAGGGAGGGTAAAATCATTCCCAGAGTCACCATTTTGAATTTTGGTTTTAAAAGGTGCTTGTTCAGATATCTTAGATCCAGGATAGGCCGCCACTCTCCTGTCTTTTTTGGGGTAAGGAAGTACCTGGAGTACAGACCCTTGCCCTGGTGTGGGGGAGAAACCCTTTCTACAGCTCTGAGAGCCAGAAGGGTTGAGACTTCTGTTTCCAAAGCAAGAGTCTCTAAAGGGTTTGCAGGTGGAAAAGATCTGGCTCTCATCTTTGGAAATTTTTTGAAGCTGAGAACCAGACCCTGGCTCACTACTTCCAGGACCCACCTGTCTGATGTTAAAGACTCCCAGTCCTGGACGAAGTAAGCCAGCCTGCCCCCTACAGGTAATGGAGAGAGCCGACCCTGGCATCCCATCAGGGTGCCTGTTTGGCAGGGGCTTTAGGCTGAGGGGTGGGAGCAGGCCTGCTCATACTCCGTCTGCCTCTCCCTCTGAAGAACCCCCTCTGAGCATAGGCTGAAGAGGAGGAGGCCTGGGTCTGGTAAAAAGGCCTGTGAAAAGGCCTGCCCCTACCCTTGGGGGGTGGCTTGCCGTTCCTTGGCTTGTGCACTCCTTTAAGTGGTTCTATATTCATCCATTTTCTTCATATAATTCTCTGTCTGCTCCCCAAACAGAGAATTTTCCACCACAGGAAAATCCATAGCCTTAGACTGGGTATCCTGTGACAAAGTAGTACACCTGAGCCAGGCCAATCTCATTAAAAGCCACAGATGTAGCCATGACTCTAGAGGATACATCATTAGAATCCACTGCAGCATGGAATTGCACCTTAGATGCCTCAATACATCAAGAGCCACCTGCTCCAGCTCCTTTGCAAGCTGGCCAGGGACCTGTTTGGCTAAGGCCATGACAGTATCCCATCTAGATTTCTGGTATCTCGCAACACAAGCCATATAGTTTGCTTGTCTGAGTCCCAAAGATGCTGCCATGTATTGTTTTTTGGCCATGGCGTCAATCTTCCTGGAGTCCTTGTCAGGAGGATGAGAAGCCAGGGGAATATTAGCTTTATCACAGGCTGCAGCCTGAACTACCCCAACATGACTGCATTGCTGTGAAAGAAAATCTGTATCAGGACTGATAAAGTGTACCCCTGTCCATCTTTTATCTACAGGAGGCACAGAATTAGGAGCTTTAAAATTTTTATTGTTTGTTTCTAAAAGATTTATGTAAAGGGATGGACAATCTCCTGGACTCTGGGATATCCATCATCTCTACATAGTCAGGCTTCTCTGCTCATCCAAAGCCTCCTCTAAAGGAAGCTGGAGGGTCTCAGCAACTTTTTTATAAAACAAAAAATGAGAAGGGGACTCAGAAAGCCTAGGGGGAGATTCACCTAAAGGTCTGTCTGGGGAGATGTCCGGTTCAATGGGCACATCCAGACTTTCAAAGTCACATTCACACTGATCATAATCATCCTCCCCCTCCTCTGGTTCATAAAACTCTTCTATATCATATTCTTGAACCGGTGGAACCGACCAAACTGACCTTTTGCCAGATAGTGGCGGTTCGAGGAACGGGGACAGTGACTGGACAATCTGTATTGCCCTGGCTATCTCTGCAGCAGTTGGAGAAGGAATTTTGGACTCCACACCTGCTGACTTTCTAGTTCTCTTTGCTGGAACTGGCTCCTCAGAGTCAGCTTTACGTTTGCCCGAGGAAGTCTGGCCCTGGTCAGAGGGCACTCCCTCTGGTTCGGCTGGCACCGAACTGGGCTGGCCATCCGGGTCAGTGGACTTTTTGGCCTCTCGTTCCCTGAGCCTACCAACTCTCTTATCTAGGGTGGCTGCAGGGAAATTCTTGCAAATCTGGCAGTCTGCATTGAGGTGGTCAAACCCCAGACAATAAACACATGTGTGTGTGGGTCAGCCTTGGCAAAGGCTTCCCACAGACACTACAGTGTTGAAACCCAGTGGGCCCGGTTTTTCTTTTGGGTTTCTCAGACATAATGCCAGCCTAACCAAAAACTTGCCCTTTTGATGGCAGTGCCAGGCAAGACACCCTTATAGATTCCCAACCGTGTCACGGGTCGTGGAAAAAAACGTAATGAAATCCAGTTTTTTTAGAACCGATAAGAACTGGGAACCGCACTCTAACAAGCCTTAAAAGGCTTTAAAACCAAGTTTAACTACAATTCGATCGGTTCAAACCGAACCGATAAACATTTACAAGTTCCACACAGAAAACCTATCTATTACTTACAATACCATAGACAGAGCTTGAACCGATCGGTTTGCGGTTAAAATAAATAATATCATGTTAAATTCAACCGAGAAAAGACGCTTTAAACCGAGGAAATGAACGAGCAGCATGAGGAATCTCCGGAGCGACTGTTCAGTGAGGCAGAGTAAAGAATCTGACGGTTTCGGTTTGAAACCACCCTAACAGAACTTCTTTAACCGAGCTCGCGCTCTAAGTTCCATGCTCTGCATGGAAGTTAACTCTTTCACCTCCGGAGCAGTTCTAATGGTGGGACAAACTGCATCTGTCATAATATAGCAAGACTTCATGTTGTTTGAAAAGGCAGGAACCGCGGTCAGAAAATCAAGGAATGAGAATGGAGTTTCTTCACAGGCTGTATTTCCCCTTACTAATAGGAATGTCTTTTTTCTTTTTTGTGACAACCCCGAATTTAACCTGAAACATTTGAACTACTCTGAATAATGTTAGACGGTATTATCTCACTATAATTTGTATGATAGATGACAGGCGTATTTGTCTTGTACAAAAAGATCAACAGAATGGATTATTTGGTGCTTACTAAGTCACCTGCTTTGTAAAACTTGTATTGTCAATCTCAGGTATTCGACATGTACATATTATTCTGCCTTGGACATCCCCAAGCTGTAATCGTATACATCTGGTTATGATTCAGAATTCAGCAGAGGAGTGATTCCAAAGGGACACCACGGAGAAAACCTTCAAAACACCTCATATCCTGGAGTAATTCTGCAGTTATTCACTCCCTTTTGACACACCTCCCACCACCCAGTACAGACATGCCTCCAGATATGACACTTCACCAATTTCTAACTCCATGAGATCACTGCTTTTGTCAATTAATTCTTCAACTTGTACCGGTCTGGCAGGGAGCCTGGTCCAGGCAGGCAACTTGCGTGTCACTGATGGGGAATTTTCTCTCGTCAGCTGGACAAGGTCTCGGTTTTGTTGCTCCACAGCTGAGTGGAGGGGAAGGCAATGGGAAGGTGAGGCCTGGTACTAGTCGGTATTGCTTGCTTTGCCTGCCTTGCTAACAGTGTGTGAAACAGCTCAGAGGTGCTGCTGTTTGCTTTGCACCTTGACATGAACCTGACAGCACCACAGCTGCAGCCCAGCAGGTCTGAACACATCTAATAGCATGGGTCATGCACACTAAATTTATTCCTTATCAGGTCAAATCCTGCGGACGTTTTGGCTCTGACCAGACTTTGTTTATATTACTGCCGTTAATAATGCAGAATTGTCATGTGGCTTTTTTAAAATAAATGGTAACACACCAGTTCAACTTCATCAACACTCTATAAATGGAAATTACGTACCTACCATAATTCTTGATCTTCTTGAACGAAGTCTCCACCACTCATTCACACTGATGGGATCTACACTGGAGGTGCTAGAGCTCAGCAGGAGCAAACATTTTGCAAGAAGGCTGGCGCCAGAGATGGAGCCGCGAGGAGCGACGCCACAAGCCTCACCTTGTGCAGCAATCACTATCTTGGTGTTGATCCTCCAACCGCCTCAGTACCTTTTTTCTGAGAGGTGCAGCATAACTAACCTAGAAGGCTAGCCTAATAAAAACTGGACATAAGATAGTCTGAATGACCCATATAAGAAGGGTCAACAAAGAAGTCTTCACAGCCTAAACGTTGAGGGAGTGAAGACCAACAACAGAGGTGAGCTCGGGGGATGGTGTGTGGGTGTGTGAATGAGTGGTGGATACTTCATCCAAGAAGATCACGAACTATTGTAGGTACGTAATTTCCATATCTTCCTAGTCATAAAGTCTCCACCACTCATTTACACTAATGGGAGAGTACCAAGCTAATAATCCCCCGAGAGGGCGTCAGGAGAAACTAAGAGCTCACAAATTTAGGACAGAAGTCTGTTAAGGATAGTCCTGCCAAACGAATGATGTCACCTGGCATGGGCATGCAGGGCATAGTGCTTGACGAAAGTATGCACTGAGCTCCAGGTAGCCGCATTGCAAATGTCTGCAATGGGCACGTTGCGGATTTCTGCCAGGAATGCCGCGACTGCTCTAGTAGAGTGAGCGTACACTCTGCCCTCCAGCTTAACTTGTGCCATGGAATAATAGAGGTGAAGGCATGCCACCAGCCATGCCGAAATGCATCTGATAGCGACAGGTTAGCCCAGCTGGGTCTCGCTAAAGGAAACAAACTGTTGTTGAGCTTTGCAAATTTCTTTTGTTCTATCCAAATAGAAATGCAGAGCTCTTTTGACATCCAAAGAATGAAGGGTACTCTCTCCTTCATTTTGGAAGTTCACAAAGTAAGTAGGTAGGACCAAAGGTTGGTTTAGATGGAATTCTGAAACAACCTTAGGGAAAAACGTAGGATGGGTCCTAAGAGCTACTTTGTCCTTATGAAATACAGTATATGGAGGGTCTGTGACCAAGGCATGTATTTCAGAAACCCTGTGGGCCAAGGTAATGGCCACCAGGAAGGCAGCTTTCCAAGTGAGAAATGTCAGCTCACAGGTAGCTAGAGGCTCAAAAGGCTTTCGAGTGAGCATGTCTAGCACAAGATTAATGTTCCAGGCTGTGACTGGATGTCTGATATGCAGAATACCCTTAAGAAACCTCTTAACTACAGGCAACTGAGCCAGTGACAAGGAAAGTACTGGCTCATGATAAGCTGAAATGGCACAAAGGTGAACTTTGACTGTAGAGTCTTCTAGACCTGAATTTGAGAGGTCTAAAAGGTACTCTAGAACTTTATTTGGTGGGCAGGAAAAAGGATTCAAAGAGGATTTTGCACACCAGAGAGAAAAACGCTTCCATTAGGCAATGTAAGTTTTTCTGGTGGCTGGCTTGTGCGCAGTCAAAAGAATATCTGAAACTCTCTGAGAGACATTGAACCTGTTCACTTCTATCTCTTCAGGAGCCAAGCATGAAGGTGAAGTGACCTCAAATTGGGGGATGGACCACAGGCCCCAGGGCCAGAAGGTTCATCTGATGGGGAAGCACCTTCAGAGGGGTTTCTGACTTACTGTTGAGTAACGGAAACCATTATCTGTTGAGACCAGAAGGGAGCAATGAGGATCATTTTGTCCCCCTGGGACTTGAATTTGAGAAGTAATCTCTGAATTAGTGGAAGAGGAGGAAAGGCGTATGGAAAGCGTTTTGTTCACTGCAGCCTGAACGCATCCTGACAGAAAATGCTAGGCCCTGGATTTTTGGAGCAGAAGGGAGGCAGTTTTGTGTTGAGTGGGGATGCAAAAATGTCCGGGTCTGGAATTCCCCCACTCTGTGAATAGTGACTGAACTATGGCTGAGTCGAGAGACCATTCGTGAGGATCTGTCTTTGTTATGCTGAGATGGTCTGCCAGTTCGTTCTGCACTCCCAGCAGGTAGACCACCTGAATTAGAGCCTTGTGCCCTAGGCACCATTCCTACACTCTCATAGCTTCCCTGCATAAAGGGTAAGAGTGTGCACTGCCCTGCTTGTTGATGTAATACATCACATCTTTGTTGTCCGTTAGAGGGAGAATGTTTTTGTGACAGAGAATGTCCTTCAAAGCTTGGACTGCATAAAGGACGGCTCTCATTTCTAGGACATTTATGTGAGGCTGGGACTCATCCTGAGTCCATGTACCTTGAGTGTGGAGATTCTGACAGTGAGCTCCCCACCCCGTCAGGGATGCGTCCGTGGTAATGGAAATCTGATGATCCAGGGGAGCAAAGGGATACCCTTCCAGAAAGTTGTCCTCTTGTGACCACCAGGTGAGTGACCTCTTCAGAGGTTCTGTCACCTAGATGAGAAAGGACTGAGGGTGAGTGGTTGGGGACCACTGAGTACTGAGCATCCATTAAGAGGTTCTCATGTGGAGATGTGCTAGGGGTACAGTGAACACCGAGGACGCCATGAGACCCAGCATCCGTTACATTGAGATAGCTCAAACTGAGCTGTTCTTTCTGATGTATAGGGCCATCTGTAGGATATTGCTCCTTCTGTCCTCTGGAAGAAAAGCTTTCACACAGGAGGTGTCCAGAAGAGTTCCTATAAAAAGGAGCTTCTGGGAGGGCTGCAACTGTGATTTCTTGAGACTTAGCAGGACTCCCATGGACATGAGAAAGTTTGAGGCTGTGGCTACGACGCTGAGAGTTCCTTGCCTGGAAGGACTTGCTAGAAGCCAGTCATCCAGATATGGAAAAACTTGTATTCCAATTTTTCTGAGACGCACTGCGAGAATTGCACAATACTTTGTAAAAACTTGTGGTGCTGAGGATAGCCCAAAGGGCAGTACTCTGAACTGATAGTGTAGGCCCAGTGCTACAAACCTTAGGTATCTGTGGTGCTTTGGTTATATAGGAATATGTTGGTAAGCATCCTGCATGTCGAGAGAAGCTAGCCAATCGTGTTGATGAAACAAGGGTAACAGGGTCCCCAGCAATATCATCTTGAACTTTTCTTTGAGAAGTAACTTGTTTAACTTTCTGAGGTCCAGAATGGGGCACATGCCACCGTTTTTTTCGGGACCAGGAAGCAATGGGAGTAGAAACCTGTGTTCTGTTGATCCAGCGGAACTATTTCTACCACCCTGTTGTTCAGAAGGCCTTGTACCTCGGAGGCAAGAAGGTCTGACTGTATTGTTGACAGCCTGGGATGTCATTTGGGGGATGATCCGGAGGGGTTTCTGAAAGGTTGAGGGAGTACCCCTTGCAGATTATCCGGAGAACCCATTTGTCTGATGTTATGGACTTCCACTGGATGTAGAACTGAGTCAGACTCCTCCCACCACTGAGGAAGAGTCCCCCTTGGGCAGTCGAGGTGGGACCTGGGCCAGAAACTCAGAAGGTGGCACTGGGCACTTTGGGCCCTTGTGCCTTCTATTGTGTTTTCTTTTCAGGCTGGGGGGCTTGCTTTTTGTTAAAACCTCTCCTGCCCTTGCTCCAAAAGGACTGACAGTTGTGAAATCGACGCTTGTTAACACCCCTCACCGAGATGGGTTGGGAGCAGGTCAAGCCATTTTAATGGCTGACCTATTCTTCTGCGTGGCCTCCAGAGCTTGCTCTATTTGAGGTCCGAACAGGTACATGCCGTCAAAGGCTAACACCATGACCTGCTGTTGGGCATCGTTCATGAAGCCCGAAGTGTGTAGCCAGGAGTGACGATGGGTACAAATGCCCACCACCGCCACCCGGGAAGCAGTATTGAAAGCGTCCATAGCTGCTTTAACCTGCTGGTTGTTGGACTCGATACCCCTGGATATGGTCTGAAGTAGCTCTGAACTACTGTCCGACTCGGGCAGAGCTTCCACCATCTATTTGAGCGAATGCCAAAGAACATCCTCATATTGAGAGAAATAGCCCTGGTAACTGACAATACGCATACCTAGGGTAGAGGCAGCAAAGACTCTCTTACCTAAGGTGTCTATCTTGCAAGATTCTTTGATTAAAGGCCGGGCTGTAGAAGCCTGAGGGAGAACGGCCTTACCATTCTCTGCCAGGACTACAATAGGGTCCGCAAAGGCCTGGGAGGCCAAAATGGGTCGATCTTTGGGAGCAGCATACTTTCTGTTTATGGACTTAGCCACAGAAGGAATAAGAGTGGGATTATTCCATACCATCTAAGAAAGCGTCTCAAAGGATGGTTGTACCGGGGGAGTTAAATCCATAGGGCTTTCCGGGACATGAGGGATTGGAGTCTTAAGAGCTTCCCAGGGTCAATATCTGTAGTCTGAAGAGAAAGAGTAGAATTTAAATTTTTCAGCAGAGACTTAAATGACAGGCCTTTGACCACAGTCTCTGCAACTGGTTTAATTCCTGCTCCTTCAACATCATCACCCAACCGAAGGTCTGGGTCAGGCTCAGTATCATCTCCTGACAGCCCAGGAGGGACTGCATGGACAGGAAAGGAGTGAAAGTCAGTAGGAAATGAAGAAGAGAAAGGAATCAGAGTCAAGAAGCCATGAAGACTGGACAACACCACACCAAGCCTCAGCGCCAAAGAGGAAAACGGCGCTGAAGGCAAGGAAGTCGGCGCCATCTGAAACAGCCCAGCACATGCTGCCGACAGAGGCCATGGCACTGACAGGGCCCGCAGTGCCGAGGACAGCACTGGAAGGCCACCCAGCACTGAGGACAGTGCCAACAACCCCAACGGTGCTGAGGACAGCACTGACAACACAAGCTGTGCCAAGGGAGGTGCCAACAGGTGCATTGGTGCCGAAGACAGCGCCGACAGGTGTATCAGTGCTGAAGACGGCACCAAAAGAACCATCGACGTCAACGGTGCCAAAAGCAATCCAGAGCTCCTAAGACTGTGATTTGAAGAAAAAGTAGGAGGAATACCAGAAGATAGAGGCATTGGTGTGGCCCCTTGCGCTGCAGCCATGTGACGGGGAAAACACCTGAGCGCAGAGTCGATGGCACCAAATAGGGCGCTGAGTGACTAGGAAGGTCCAACCACCCTATCTGATCCCTCAAAAGGCCGGAGGGCCTCAGAGTGACCGGACCAGGCAGCTAGACCAACCTCTGAGCCCATTGCTCCATAAGAGCAGCCCACTGATGAAACTGCTCATCGGAAGCCCCTCCAAAAGGCTGGGAAGGGCTCCGATGTCAAAGAGGTCGGTCACTGGAGACAGAAACTGGTGACTTCGGAGAAGGAGACCAACACCTGATCCCAATAACTGACCATCGACGCGCAGACATACCAGAAGGTGACCTTGAGTGATGCCTTCTCTTTTTCGACCTGTGGGCCGAAGAAGAGCTCGAGGCCGTCCGGTGCCGAGAGTGCAACCATTTTCTTTTATGCTTTTGGGGGGACTGTCCATTCTCTCTAGCATCATACTGTCTGTTGCCAGATTCCCCCTCCAGAGAGGGCGGCAGACCGGACCCAGCCCAGCTGACTGAACAGCTTTCATATGAAGTTTCCCTACCATCACCTGACCCGCTCATGGTCGACTCCATCAATGTAGGCTGAACACTTCTTTTTCTTTAATAAGTATAGTTAAAAGTAAGCGGTACTTATATCGAGATATATTTCAAAACAATAAACTGAAAACTATGCTGCTAGTTTAAAGTTTGACTCCCGTTGGGCAAGCGATGTCATTACTGAAGTGCACTTGACGGAGGGAAAGAAGGAACTGAGGCAGTTGGAGGGTCGACGCTGAGATAGTCATTGCCACATGAGCCGAGGCTCATGGTGCTGCTCCTCTCAGCTCCATCTCTGGCACCGGCCTTCTTGCAAAAAGTTTGCTCCCTCTGGGCCCTAATGCCTCTGGTGTAGATCCCATCAGTGTGAATGAGTGGTGGAGACTTTATGTCCAGGAAGATCCATCATCACATCAGACACCCTTCTGATCAACTTGGCACTGTGATCGAATGCGACAACCCTCATCTGTTCCTTTCTTCATTTACCCCATGTTTTAATGTCCTCATCTTTCAGTGATTGTCACCTTTATAAGTAATCACGGTAGTGAATTGAGTAGACCCAACCATGGTCTGGTTTTCCTCACACTGTTTTCAACCCCACCTGACTAAAATCATATTTCTAAATATTATTATCTCAAAAATTTAAGTGTCTGTTGGGGGTTGTATTCATGCCAGAATGCAGTTTTATAAATTTGTAATTCACACATAATGCACTGCATGATGGCTAAGTGTATTTTTTTATTATAATACACTGTCTATAGCTCTCCAATTAATTCATCTGTATTATATGCATGGAAATGTGCATGTGCAGTATGTAAAAATGCACAATGTGAATATGCACCTGAGTCCACGTCAATGCCCCACTGTTGCTGTCAACTCCACAATATTATGTTTATTTCTGTGAACTCCATATTTCCCCTTTTTGTATTAACTTTTAATTTATTAAACATAAATCTTTTTTTTTCCATACAAATAGTGAGACATTTTGGATGTTATTGGACTAGTTCAGATGTTATGATAAAACTGGATCGAACCATGTAGTATTCTCATCTTGGTTGTTTTGTTATAATCAAACACTAATATCAGCCTGCAGTGTGAATTCGAGTACATATCATGAATTCACTTGTATATTCATTATTTGTCATGCACATTTACTACATATACACCAGAGTGGTTGTGGTATTCTGTATCCCATGCATATGTACACCCTTATTCCCCACATTCGTATTCCTATCTCATGTGCGTAATTCAGATTTTAGGGGTTTGTGTGTGGTCAGTGAGGTGCTGCGGCCATCACAGAGCCTGCCAACTATGTTTTCCCTTTATCTCCTGTACACCATTCCCTGCCGATGTAAGAACACAGAAGCATGCTCTCACAAAATGTACTGCCCTTCAGCCACAGATAGAGGGCAGTAATCAATCAAGAAGATCGGGAGGTTCTGACTGTGTAGGTGCTGGCGGGGCCCCCTCATGCATGACTGATGGTTGCAGGATAGAGGTGGTTGGGTGCAGAAGGCTACCTGGGATGCAAGGGGTCCTGGAGAGATACCAGACGTGTTTATTTCCCATCCCCAGTGTTCCCATGAGACTGAGTGGGCAGGCAGCCAAAAGGGCTGCACTGTCCACCGATCCCCTGAGTGAGGTGCTTTGCAGTGTTCAGGTCAATCATGAATAAGACTGCAATTATTATGGACCTGGTTTATTTGGAGTATCTGGCTTGCATTATGGAGACCTGCTTGGGGGATGATGCTGGCCCAGTTTTAGAGGCCATCGCCCCTCCCCTTCCTGGGTACTCTGTCGTGCACTGCACCAGAGTGGAATGTATGGGTGGGGGGGTGTCCATTTTGTTTTAGAGCTGAGATAAGCTTCACTGTGCACCCAGAGAGAACACTGGTTTCTTTTCCAAAAGGGTTGGAGGTTGGAGTGATGCTGGCAGAGGACTATGCTGGAGACAGACAGATTGGCCCTTTTGCATTGTCTGTCTCATTGTAATTCATAAATCAAAAATTTGTTTAGCCACCTCAGGGTTCTGATTCCCATGAACCTCTCGAGCTTTGCTCTCGAGGTCAGAGGGATCCAGAATCCCTCTGTGGCAGAACACACTGCTTCTGCATAGTTGCCCATCCAGTATTCTCTATATTGTGCATAGTGACCCATTGTTCTGCCTAGAAATCAAACTTAGTAAAAATGTTGTTGTTACACAGTGCAAAGTCAATGTAAAGTGATATTACCATACCACGGTACAACAGCATCTTGGCCATTTTTGAGAGCTCAGTAGCCAGCAGTTTAACTAAAGGAAAAACCTCTGTCTGCATATCTCAGACTTCAAACAGTAAACTGTCTGATAGGATTGCTGGGTGGTTTATCTGAACCAAGCTCTCTCAATATTACATAATACATAATTGACTGGCTCTCTAACACAGCTGCCCCCCTTGCATCCTTCTGTGATGAACATGGGCTGATGCAACTTATTACTGAACCAACACGCCCAAACGTGAAGAACCCCAGTAAAAGTACACTTTTGGATGTGCTAATGGTGAGCAAACCTCATCTCTTCTCCCACGCTGATGTCTTCTTCTCAGACGCCAGCGACAATTGTTTTATTGCGGGAGTAAGATCCACGAACAGCCCAGCACCCATCAGTAAGTTCTCTATGAAGAGATCCAGGCGCAACTTCAATGAACATGCCTACCTAAACAAGCTTACATACTCCCCTCAGTAGCAAGATTTCTACCTGGCCAAAACGATCACGTCAGCTTACAATATCTTCCACGACATTCTATCAAGGGCCCTTAATAAGTATGCTCCCATGATTAAAGTTCAAACTAGAACCAAAACATGTAAATGGTTCACCCCTCAGATCAAGTCCTTGCTTCTAGAAGAAAAAATTACTCACCTTAGTAATGTTGTTTCTTCTAATGGAGTCTTGCTATATTATGGTATATGCAGTGAGTCCAAACCTTCGAACAGGCTCCGGAGGTGAAAGAGTTAACTTACCATGCCAGGCATGGAACGCAGAGCTCAAGCTCAGTTGAAACTCTGTCTGTTGTTCTTCAAACTCAAACCGTCAGATCTTTATGAGCTAAAACTCACTGAGGTCCTGTGTGGAAGCTGTAAACCTACACTAGCCAACTGGCTACTAAACATAAAACACATTTTTGGTCCCAAACAAAGACTCAAGTCAGGAGACCCAAAAATAAAACACAACACCAAATCACCCCAAAGAAAGAGGGTGAAAACAACAAGGTGGGCATCTACTAAGTGCTGATTGCACTGCCCACCCACATCCCAAAAACAGAGGTTCTGAGAGGGCAGGCAGAGGGGAGGTCATACTATAGCAAGACTCCATTAGAAGAAACAACATTACTAAGGAGAGTAATTTTTCTTCAAAAACATGAAGTCTTGCTATATTATGACATATGCAGACTATATAGCAGTACCTCCATGGAGGAGGGACAGAACCTACTTTAGGAAATAGGCTCTGAAGCACAGCTGTGTTGAAACCGAGCATCACTCTAGCCTGGATGTCCAGGGAGTAATGCTTGGTAAAAGTGTGAACTGTTTTCCAGGTAGCTGCTTGACATATCTCTAGAATAGGGATGTCCCTGGCAGCCGCCAGGGAAGCAGCTGTACTCTGGTAGAGTGAGCCCTCAGGCCTGAGGGAGGAACCTACCCAGCTTTTCATAACAGAATTGATACAAGAGACAATCCACCTGGCAATGGATCTTTTAGTGGCAGGTTTTTACCAACCTCACCATAAGCGAGGAACAGTTGAGGGAGTCAAACGGTGACCCTTGGTACGCCTATGTAGTAACGAAGGGCTCTTCACATCTAAGCTGTGCAGCCTCCTCTCGCCAGAGGAGGAATGTTCAGTGAAGTACACTGGAGGAGATATAGATTGATTAAGGTGGAAATCTGAAACCACCTTAGGCAAGAACTTCCTGTTAGTCCTGAGGACCACCTTATCTCTATGAAAGGAGATAAAGTCAGGCTCCACTGACAAAGCTTGTAATTCACTTATGCGTCTGGCAGAAGTGATGGGTACCAGAAACACAGTCTTCTAAGTCAAGAACTTCAGCTCTGCTGAAGACAAAGGCTCAAAGGTGGGTTGCATAAGCTGAGCAATGCAAACATTAAGATCCCAGACAGGGCAGGGTCCCTGAATGGAGGGTTGGTGAAGCAACCTTAAAAACTTGGAGAATACAGGATGAGCTGAAAGAGAAGAGGGTTTACCTGTTGAAATAAAAGCAGACACAGCTGCCAAATGTACTTTTAGGTAGCTGGTCTCAGCCCCAATATATTTAAATGAACCATATAATCCAGGACTGTGGGTAACTCAGCAGATTCTGGGGAAAAATGCTTCCCAGAGCACCATATGGAAAACCTCTTCCATTTGGAATTATAGGTAGCCCTGAAGGAAGGCTTTCTAGAAGCCTTTAGTATATCCATTGCACCTTGGGAGAGGTGTAGATCATCAAACTCTAACTCTTCAAGAGCCAGGCCTTGAGATTGAGAGATTTGAGGTTCAGGTACCAAACCCTCCCCTGAGCACAGGTTAACAGATTGGGATTCCTGGGAAGACACAGGGGAAGATGGACTGCTAAGGACAGTAGGAGTGGATACCAGGGTTGTCTGGCCCAATATGGAGCAATCAGGATCATCTTGCAGGATTGAGATCTGATTTTGACTAACACCTTGAACAGGAGAGGGAAGGGGGGGAAGCATAGAGAAACTTCCCTTCCCAATTGAGAACTAAGGCATCCAGAGGGACTGAGCCCAACACTGGGGGCCTGCAGCAAAAAAGGGGAAGTTGGTGATTGTCTGGGGCTGCAAAAAGATCCATCTGCGGGGTGCCCCATCTCAAATATCACCTCCAGGACCAGGGGGTCCAGTGACCATTCACGATGGCCCTGGGAAATCCTGCTGAGAGCATCTGCTAGGACATTTTCCTTGCCTGGGAGGTGAACTGCCATAAGGGGAGGTGTTCAGGGAGTAAGCCAGAGATCACAACGTCATTGCTTCGGTGCACAAGGCCGTAGACCGAGTGCCCCCTTGCTTGTTGATGTACCACATTGTGGTGGTGTTGTCTGTTCTGACTTGTACAACTTTGTTCTGAACAGATTTGGAAAAAACTTGAAGTGCTAGAAAAACTGCTCTGAGTTCCAACAGATTGATGTGGATCAGAGATTCCTGAGGGGACCACAATCCCTGGGTAGTGAGGTCGCCCATGTGAGCTCCCCACCCCAAGAGGGATGCATCTGTAGTAAGGATTAAGGAGTGAGACTGAGTGACAAAGGGGAACCCCTTGTCTCAAATTGCTCTGATCCTGCCACCACTGTAGGGCCTGGATCAGGGTTCGAGTTACTGGGATCAATTTGGTTAGAGGGTCTTTCCTTTGAGACCAAAAGGCTCTCAAATGGAACTGTATGTCCCTCATCTGAAATCTTGCTCCCTGCACTACTGCTGTAGAAGCAGCCATGTGCCCCAGGAGCTGTAGAAAATGCCTTGCTGGTCGAGAGACCTGAAGGGTGAAGGAGGAGGCCAGAGAGACCAGGGTCCTTGCCCTGTCCAAAGGAAGGAAGGCTCTGGCTTTTCTGTGTTCAGCTCTGCCTATGAAGGTGAGGAGCTGGACAGGTTCTAGAACTGACTTTGAAAGATTCAGAAGGAAACCTAGAGAGGTGAGCAGTTGCTGAGTTATCTGTAGATGTAACTTGACTTGTCTGGAGACTGGCCTACTATGAGCAGTCGTCCAGGTAAGGGAAGATGGCAATTTTTGCCTTCTTAGGGCAGCAACTGTTACTGCCAGGCATTTTGTGAATACCCTTGGAGCAGAGGTGAGGCCAGAGGGCATTGCTCTGAACTGGTAATGGCCTGAGGGCAGCTCGAACCTGAGGTACTTTCAATGGGAGCTTCTGATGAGAATATGAAAGTAGGCATCCTTGAGGTCCAGGGAGCTAGCCAGTCCCCCTGGCCTTATAGAGGGTAGAATAATTCCCAGAGTCACCATTTTGAATTTTGGTTTTAAAAGGTGCTTGTTCAAATATCTGAGATCCAGGATGGGCCACCATTCTCCTGTCTTTTTGGGGTAAGGAAGTACCTGGAGTACAACCCTTTGCCCTGGTGTAGGGGTGGAACCCTTTCCACAGCTCTGAGAGCCAGGAGGGAAGAGACCTCTGCCTCTAGGTCAAGTGCCTCTGGTGGATTTGCAGGTGGAAAGGATCTGGTTCTCATCTTTGGAAATTTTTTGAAGCTGAGAACCAGTCCCTGGCTTACTACTTCCAGGGCCCACTTGTCTGATGTCAGAGACTTCCAGTCCTGGACAAAGTAAGCCAGCCTGCCCCCTACAGGTAACTGAGAATCAGCCCTGGCAACCTCATCAGGGTGCCTGCTTGGCAGGGGCTTTGGGCTGAGGGGTGGAAACAGGCCTGCTTGTACCCCGTCTGCCTCTCCCTCTAAAGAACCCCCTCTGGGCATAGGCAGAAGAGGAGGCCTGGGCTTGATAAAAAGGCCTGTGAAAAGGCCTGCCCCTGCCCCTGGAAAGCTGCCTTTGAGGAGTGGCCTGCCTTTCCTTGGCCTGTGCACTCCTATAGGTGGTCCTATACTCGTCCATTTTCTTCATGTAATTCTCTGTCTGCTCCCCAAACAGAGAATTACACACAACAGGAAAACCATGGCCTTAGTCTGGGTATCTCAGACAGGCTAGTACATCTGAGCCAAGCCATTCTAGTGCCACAGATGTAGCCATGACTCTTGATGACACATCATTTGAGTCCACTGCAGCATGGAATTGTACCATGGATGCCTCAATACCATCAGCAGCCACCTGCTCCAGCTCCTTGGCAAGCTGGCCAGGGACCTGTTTTGCTAGAGCCATAACAGTTTCCCATCTGGATTTCTGATATCTAGCAACATAAGCCATATAATTTGCCTGTCTGAGTCCCAAGGATGCTGCCATGTACTGTTTCTTTGCCATGGCCTCAATCCTCCTGGAGTCCTTGTCAGGGGGGGTGAAGCCAAGGGCATATTTGCCTTGTCACAGGCTGCAGTCTGCACTACCCCAACATGGCTGCATTGTTGTGTAAGGAACTCGGTATCCGAGCCTGACAATGTGTAAATTTGTCCATTCTCTTATCGACAGGAGGTATAGTGTGAGGAGTTTTAAAATTTTACCGCCTGTTTCCAAAAGGATTTAGGCAAAGGAATAGATCAGCCTCCTTGACTCTGGGATATCCATCATTTCCACATAGTCAGGCTCTCTTGATCATCCAAAGCTTCCTCCATAGGGAGCTGGAGGGTTTCAGCCACTTTCTTATAAAACATAAAATGAGAAGGGACTCAGAGACCCTGGGAGGAGATACTCCTGAAGGTCTGTCTGGGAGATGTCCGGGTCAATGGGCACATCCAGACTTTCAAATCCAAATTCACTCTCCTCATACTTCTTCCCTCCTCCGTTCATAATATTCCTCACCTCATACTCTTGAACGGTGGAACTGCCGAACCGACGCTATCTGATGGTGCCGGTGCAGCTGGAACCGGGAAAGCGATTGGACAATTTGAATTGCTTTGGCTATTTCTTCAGCGGTTGGAGAGGAAAGTTTTGGCTCCACACCAGCTGATTTCCTAGTCCTTTGTTGGGACCCCACTCGGAGTCGGATCTCTTTGCCCGAGGAAGTCTCGCCTGGTCAGAGGGCATTCTCTGGTTCGTTGAAACCGAACCGGCTGGCCATCTGGTTCAGCTGACTTTTGGCCTCCCTTTCCCTGAGCCTACCAACCTCTTTCCAGGGTAGCTGCAGGAAAATTTTTACAAATCTGGCAGTCTGCATTGAGGTGGTCAAACCTCAGACAATAACACAGGTGGTGTGGGGTCAGCCTTGACAAAGGCTTCCCACTGACACTGCAGTGTTGAAACCCAGGGCCCGGTTTTCTTTTGGGTTTCTCAGACATAGTGCCAGTCCTAACCAAACTTACCTGCTTATGGCAATCCGCCAGGTAGACACTTTATCGGGTTCCCAACCGTTATTTGGTCATGGAAAAACGTATAAAATCAGTTTTTTAGAACCGATAAGAACTGGTAATCACACTTAAATGACAGATTAATATATTTTAAATAACTTGATCGGTTAAAACCGAACCGATAACCGCCATAGTTCCACACAGAATAGAAATGAATGTAAAACCTATCTAGTACTCACAAATACCACAGAGAGTCTGAACCGACCAGTTATGTTTAATTTCGTTGAAAACCGAGAAAACAATACTTAACCGACAAATGAACCGAGCAGAAGGAGAAATCTCCGGAGCGACTGTTCAGTGAGGCGGAGTAAAGAATCTGATGGTTTGAGTTTGAAGAACAACAGACAGAGTTTCAACCGAGCTCGAGCTCTGCATTCCATGCCTGGCATGGAAAGTTAACTCTTTCACCTCTGGAGCAGTTCGAAGGTTGGGACTCACTGCATATGTCATAATATAGCAAGACTTCATGTTGTTTGAAAGACATAAGCTCTGGAAAAAAGTGCGCAGACTGAACACTGCAGAGGATTGGAATGAGTTCAGGAGACTACGAAATTTATGTACCAAAACAATCAGAGAATCAAAGGCCACCTTCTTCAAATCTGAACGCGACTCTGCCACAAAGAGCTCAGTCAAGCTCTGGAACACAATCAATGATCTGCTAGGCCACTCCCCAGGAAATTCACTCCCGACCAAGATTACCTCTGGCAACTCGACTATGACCGAAAAGATGGATATACTTGATGCATTCAATAACCATTTTGCTACTGCAGACATGGCATTGGATAACTCCCCTGCAAACATACTTCGCTCCCAGACTGCCAGCCAACTGCCTGAAACTCCAATAGCTTCGCCGCCTCTCTCGCTTCAACCTACCCCACTAAAAGAGGTAGAGGACCTCCTGCTTCGGTTGGATACTAGAAAAAATGCTGGGGCCAACACTCTTGACCCTTTTTCCTAAAAATCGCCTACCACGTACTAGCAATACCCGTCACCCACCTTTTTAACTTATCCCTGTCTCAGGACACCTTACCACCTATATGGAAGACAGCACATTTCATACCACTGTTCAAATCAGGTGACCCTGACGATCTCAATAACTACAGGCCAATTTCTCTCCTTCCGGTCCTGTCCAAGCTCCTAGAGAAAATTGTAAATGCACAGCTGAGGACTCATCTTGAGCCTAGGGAACTGCTAAACCCTATGCAGTCTGAATTCAGAGCTAAACATAGCACTATCTCAGCCCTCGCCAAAGTTGCTAACGACTGGCAGCATAATCTTGAGAGCAAAAACTTTATTTGTGCTGTTTTCCTTGATCTAAGCAAGGCTTTTGACACCGTCGACCATAGTCTGCTCCTCTCCTCCCTTCAAACCATAGGTGTGGACCCCTCCTCTCTGCGCGCTGCTTACTGACTATCTTACAGGCGCTTTCAACAAGTTAAAGCCAAGGAGGCCTGTCCCCTTAAAAACTCTGCAAAGAGGGTACCTCAAGGTTCTATATTAGGCCCTTACTTTTTGCAATCTACATTAATAACATTGACTACTGTATAAAAGAAGCCAACATCCATCTGTTTGCAGATGATACAGTTCCCTACGGAGTCGCCACCTGAAGCTGCCTGCAATGACCTACAGTCAGAATTCAACCTTTGCAAAGCCAACCTCCGAAAAAGCTACCCTTAGCGCCAAAAACTAAAGCAATGGTCCGCTCCCCTTTCATCCATACAACTAACCCTGTGTCCAGTGGGACAGTTCCCCAAATTACCACAGCTCTAGGTGAAAAACTAAAATTTGTTACAAAATTCAAGTATCTGGGAGTTTGGATAAACCAAAGACTCTCCTTTATTGAACATATCGAGGACTTGCTAAAACGACTTCGGCAAAGGCTTGGCCTGTTTTTTAGAATCAATCAATTTCTCACCAGAGATGCCAAGAAACAACTGGTCCAATCCATTTTCCTATCATTGGTTGATTATGCTGATTTCCTCTACAGCCAATGCCCCAACTCTTACATGGCTAAACTGGACACACTCTACCATCGAGAACTGAGGTTTGTAACAGGACTTCCTTTCGACACACATCACTGCACCCTATATGAGGCAGTTGGGTGGACATCACTAAAGTTCAGGTGCCACAGAAACACTGCTCTCTGGACCTATAGAGCCATCTCTAATAAGCTGCCGTACTATATCTCCTGCTGTCTTCCCCTGAGTAAAATTGGGAAATACGTCTTAAGAAGTTACTCAGCTATTACACTTGAAGTACCCAAAGCAAAATCCCGCTTCGGCAGGGCAGCCATAAGCTTCATGCTACCTACCTTATGGAACAATCTACAAAAAAACCCTCAAATTAAACACTCTAACATAAATGCCTTCAAGATGCTTTATTTCCATACAATCACAGAAGTATGTAACTGCTTCACCCACTCAGACCCAGTACCGGTGTCTGCACTGGTATATAGCCACGCCTAGACCCAATTTTTAGTACTGACCCCCCAGCTTGCTCCTCACAAGCCTAATTGTTCTCTCCCTTATCCCCCTGTCTTATCAACACTAGGCCCATCCATCCCCTTATTCTTCCTTTCCCAACCTCGGATAGGAGCTCACTACCCTGGGTTGTGACATCCTATCATACCCGTACTTTATAGCATTCAATCCTGGCCTCGTACATACTCCTTTCTCCATCCACCTTCTCTACATCCCGCTTTACCAACTCCTCTCTGTGCACCATGCCCTCCTAGCCTTTCTCCCTACCTCCCTCCCTTCCCTATTTTCGCCTACCTGGTGTATATTTTTTTCCTTCCGCACTTCCTCCTGCAACCTTAGATAACCTGCTTTATCTTCCTATAGACACTTCTATGTATGTAAATACCCTGTAATCTGTACAATATCTGTATAATTCTATGTACATATGAACTTCTTTTTTTTTTCCTCTCTGTAAAGAGTATTATCTGTATTGCCTTGTAAATACCTGTGTTGACCTGTATATACAATTGTTCATGCTCCACCCAGGTCCATCTTGCAAATGAGCTTCTGCTCAATGTTGAACGCCTGGTTAAAGACTTGATTGATTGATTGATTGATTGATTGATTGACTGACTGATACTCATCATTTCCAGATATTGTGTATTATTTTTTCAGAACCACTTAGCACAGGCTGGTTGCACACAGTTGTCCACTCAGTATTCTGTATATGTTACAGTCATATTGCCAGAGTGTGTTTACTAGTGGGGATATGTTTTAATTCATGACTGAACTGGCACATTTCTTTTGTTTAGTCATATTACAGGATTAGTGCATGATGCCCTATTGTATGGCAGCAGGTTGTACTAATGGCGTTGTGTCAGGCAGAAAGTTTTACAAATTTCCAATGGATATCAGGAGGCGTCAGATATGGGTAAACGCTATGAAAAGAGAAAAATGGCAACCTAGTAAACACAGTGTGCTGTGTTCTGACTACTTCACTAATGATCAGTTTTTATTGGATCCTCCAATCTTGATGAGCATAGGCTTCAGTCCAGGACAGCGTCGGTTAAAGATCACTGCTATTCCTACAGTATTCAGCCAAAATGGCTGTTCAAGAGGTAAAGCAAACAACAGCACTGAACAGCTGAGAAGCTTTGAGGTATGATGCATCATTTGCAGTTTAACTGCTTAATTAACTGGAGAAATGAATATTATTATTTTATTATTTCTCCTCTGCTGTAGGGGGTGGCGGGGTTATAGCTCTAACATCTATATTCTACCCCTCCCAGCCACATCATGCTGGGTACTTAACATAAAAACATAGAAACATAGACTCTGGTGGCAGATAAGGACTGCTTGTCTCACATAGTCTGCTCATTTCCCTACCTAAAATGCTAAAAAGCAGAAAAATGATTTCTTGATAATCCCGTTGCTATAACATAAAGGGTTATAATTCTCTATTGAGTTTGCCATTGCAATGGGATCACAAATGGAGCCAATCTACACATGTGCATACCTTTTATGTGGCGCACTGATGGCCTTCCCAAAACTGGTGCAGCTGCAACCTCTCGACAGCTAACAAACCGGTTAATGACAGAGGACCATACAGTATTGCCTATGTCATTTTAATTTTTTTATGTTTAAAGCATTACTACTCTAATAAAACTTATGTAGACTAGTAATCTAATTGCATGTCAAAACATTCTATTTGCAGATAATAAATACAGCTATATATAATTAACTATCATATATACCAAGATAGCAATCAATTACATCTGTTGAAGTTGATTATGACGTAGGAGAATATTTCACCAATCCATTGTCTAATATAAATGGAACGGTATGGAGAACTTATTATGGAATTTAAATATGTTTAGCTTTTTTTTTACTTGTATGCTAGTTATAATTATGAAATGTGCAAAAAAATTATCACAGCTCCGACTGGCTGACAGCCTGTCCAAGCCATGTCCTTATTTAAGCAATAAGGCATGTAAAGGTGTTATGTTAATGGTCTGTTAATCATCCTCTAGGGGTGTAATGTGGCACAAGGTGTAGCCGAGCGCTACATGCCACTAGAAACTGACCATTAACATAATTCCTGGGAGTGCCTTATTGCTATTATAATATTAATGTTTTTTAAGTAGTTTTAATCCCTGTTCAGCATGTGATGAGCTGCTGATGGGGCTGGGTGCTGGACTGCCTGGATGACCGCGGTTTTGGCCGGAGGGCTATACAGTGAACTCGGAGTCACTACAGGTGTTGTTCAGTGGAGATATTTTATTCTCAATTGTTCAATTTTCATGTAGTTTCCTATCATTGATAAGGTGTAAGGAGGTATGCAGTGTTTTCTTTTTTAACGGCACTGGTGCTTTAGGATTACAGTTAGTGGGAGGTAAGATGACGGCTGTGAGTGCTCATTTCAGGTGTCGGACTGATTTATTCTTATGTTGGCACCCAAGTGTGGCCGGCTGGAACCTTTGCCATTGATTTTCAGATGATTTACAATGGTGGTAATGTGCCAGTCTGACAATTTGATTGGCTCTTCATTTATGCCCATGGTATAATCAAAGATTATATAATTAGATCTTGACATTCAGTAACCTGATTGGCTGACTGACATCTTGTACCCATGGTAAATCCTATGATACACCAAATTGGAAGAGGCGCCAGCCACCAGTCAAGTGCATCAGATACTCCCCTTGAAATTACTGTGAGCACCGTTTATCTGATCACAGTTGCTCACTCCAACATCGACAGTTTTGAGAAGTATGCAAACAATGCCCATGCAGATATATCCATAATATTCACAGTCCACAAAGGAAACACAGACAGATGTGACTGGTATTCATAAGAGTGCACAAGTAGACATGATCATGCCTGAAATGGTTTCATGTGACACGCAGTGTGAGAAGTTGGTGAATCAGAAGACTACAACGATATGCTGTTTGGCACAGTGTCTAGCAAAAATGATGACCCAGATTGGGAAATGATGTCAGATATTGGTTCGGACACGAATACGCATAGCACTGGCTGTTTACCACATGAAAATACTGAAAACAAGTGAGCACAGTGTTGTGGTAGTCCCATTGTGATACGTTAAACAAATGAAACTGGATAATCTACACAACTGAGACGCTGTGATAGTAGATAACTAAATGCATCTATTTCGTTAAACAACTTATTGTCTTACATTTCAGGGGTGAAGAAATAACTGCTGAAGACAAAAAGGATGATGAGAGAAAATTTATTGTTTTTCAAAGCGTGCTTGTGCTGCTTCTACAGATGTGTATGACATGTCATACCAGATGCAAGGTGTTTTTACGAAGACTTTTTGGAAGCTTAATAATAGTCGAACAAGTCTACATGCATGGACACCACAATAAATGGGAAAATCAACCTAGACATTGTGGAATGCCAATTGGCAATCTTATCATGGCCTGCGGAATATGTTTCACAGGAAGTAGCGCGATTAAGGTTTTGCGGTTCTTACGTTGCATGAAGATACCTTCTGTATCTGAATGGACTTATAATTTGATTCAAAGATCGTACATCGTGACAGCTGTAAGGAACATATGGGACAGGCACAGAGAAGAACTTCTACATTCTACTGAACCTGACGGCACCGTGCTAGGTGGAGATGGCAGGTGCTGTTCACCTGGCCACACTGCAAAATTTGGAGCTTACACCTTTACAGATATTGTTAGGTCAAAGATTATCGACATCCAATTGGTACAGGTAGTAATATGTGCAAATCAATAAATGAAAATTAAAGTATTGCAATTCATGTTAGTTGTACTTACAGTGCAACTATTATGCCTTCAGATTATATATTGATATCAACATTTTTCATATTTATTTTATGTCAATAGAGTAATGAAGTTAAAAATTCAAACTCCATGGAACTGGAAGGACTGAAACGAGGCCTAAATGTTATTAAAGCTGCAGGAGTAAAGATAAAAAGTATAACAACCGACCGGCACTCAAGTGTCGAAAAGTATTTACGTGAAAGCGAACCAGATATTGTACACTGGTTCAATGTGTGGCATGTTGCCATAGGTAATTATGACAAGTTTGTTATTTTTACTGAGCGAATCTGATGCATGACTACAATGATTTAGTCCTTACCAAATATGTTGGTTTGTAGTCCTAGACACCGGTGGTGGTGTTGGGTTGTGGTAGTTCTGCCGCTTATTTTATTTTTATCAGCGGCTTTAAATTTAAACCAAATGGTGATAAACAGACAACTCTCACAGTCTATATAGTATAAATGAGGATTTTGATTGAAAAAAAAAGAAAAATAATTGAAACTCCATATACTCAAATTGCATCATGTCTATCATCACTATACAGGAATTTAGAAAAAAATCGATGCTAAAGGAAAAGGAAGAGACTGCTTTCATCTGTGAAAATGGTCTAAATCTGTAAGCAATCACCTCTATTGGTGCGCCTCTTCAAGTTACGGCAATGGTGATTTGGTACTTGAAAAATGGAAATCAATATTGAATCATGTATTGACATACATACACACAGTGGTCTATTGTTTAAAAATTGTCAGCATGGTCACCTTGAAAAGTGGCACTGGATTTTAAAGGGTTTGTACATATTGGCCCAGATATTCAAACTGCGCTCAAAACTAGCGCAACAGCAGGAGCAAGCACAAACCAGTTGCGCAAATGCACAACAGGTGCGATATTCAAACATGGAGCAGAGCAAATTGCGCAAGCAACCAACGTCTGAATATCGCACATACTGCGCCATCGCACAACCAGGAAGGAGAAGCTGAGCCAAAATGTTGCGCTATGGAGCAAGCAGGGAAGCTCAGTTGAGCATTCCAGAGCTGCCATAGCGCAAGCACAGCCCCCAGAGCAATGGAACTGCACATCCAGGGAGGCAGGCTGGGGCCCACCGCCAGCCATGCCACACATGGGCACAGGAACACACTGCAGAATCCACACCACACCTGCGCACCCCAAGCACAGCATCACTGGGGGTGGGACGGATGATCCACGTGCCCATGGGGACAAGCCAACAAAGCATAGCAGAACCATGACACCCCAGCACAACCACTGGCAGGTGGAGAGTGCCACACACAGGGGGTTGACAACCACAGTGCACATCAGCCCCCCGTACGCACAGCACACCCTGCACCATGACCCCAAGACACCACCCATGTACAGTGACTGGCACTGCAGGAAACACCATGCATCTCCCCAGGCACACGTCAACCCCGTGCTGCAGAGAAGCATACAAGCCAGACCCACCCCGGGCACCCAGCAGTGGGTGGCAGCAGACGGCAAGACCAACAGAAAGTCAATGCCATGCTGGTGATACCTCCCCATGCACACACACACACACATATACCCAGGACCATACCACCCCAGATGGTTTGTACACCACTGCAACTGAGCAACCATAGCCAGCTGCAAATCAGAGACCAACACAGTATTCATAATAAAATATAAATGTGTATTATAACAATGTAAATTCTAAAATCAACATCAAACAACTATTTACAAGAGGGGGTAGGGTACAAGGGGTGGGCAAGGGTAGGATTATAAACTTGAGAGGGAAGGCAGGGTGGTAGGGATGGGAGAAGGGAAGGTAGGAACAAGTTATGGTCCCGCTGGCCGCCCGTCTCCTGGCTGGTGTTGGCCCATCCCATGCCGCCTCCTCCGAAGGCCATGCCTGTGGATGGACTGCAGGATGGCGTGGTTGTCCTCCAGCAGCTGTCTCAGGCTCTGGACATCCCTCCCAATGCACCGGAGAATCTCAAGGCCTAGGAAAATGGGAACACAGTCAATGGCTGTGACTGACCACAACCCTGAACACCACCCAACCTGCAAGCCATATAGCCCAATGTCCCGCACCTGTGATGGCGTACACCCACCCACAGTGAACATGCACATGGCCATCACAAACAGGCAGCACCAGCTATGCGCACCACTGCCCACACACACCGCCCACGTCCATCACAGTACAAACAAGGCTGGCAAGTGACGGGCAACGTGCAGCGATGCCAGTGACACAGCTATGTGCCCAGTGCATGCCTGACCACCAGTGACGATACACAGACGTGCTGTGATACTGCACAGTGATGCATGTCACCTGTGTCGTGCCTACATACATAGATACATAGACAGTGTTGTCAGATAAGGCCTACGGCAAACCCAGTCTGTCCATATGAGCTTGTAAGTTCACATTGTTTCCTAGAAGTCTGTTGCCCTCACCCCTGATCTCCAGAATTCTCTTCATGTCTGTCCCCTGCAGTCTGAAATCCCGTGATTGTGTCAGCCCCCCACCACTCCTCTGGCAGGGTGTTCCACTTGTCCACCACCTGCTCTGTGAAGACAGTCCATCACCATGTGTCCTCTGAATCGTCCTCCCTCCAACTTCATCCCATGCACTCTAGTCCTGGAACATCATTTGCACTTCAAAAAGTGTGTCCTGCACCCTGATCCCCCTGTAAGATACCTGTATGTCTCCATCATATCCCCTCTCTCCCCCCTCCCCTCCAGGGAGTACATGTTCAGTTCCTTCAACCTGTCGTCATAGGACCCGTGATGCAAGCCATGCACCATCTTTGGTGCCCTCCTCTGAACCTTCCTGGCCACTCTCATGCTTACGTAGGTATGGTCTCAGAGATGTACACTGTACTCCAGGTGGGGCCTCACTAGTGTCTTGTATAGTGGAATCATGACCTCCCTTTCCTGCATGGTTGCATTGTGCAGGGCTAGTGGACTTCCAGCATGCAATAGCATCCATGAAGTCCTGATACTCACACTGCTCAAGCAGCTCTGTCTGCCGCTGTTTCTGCTGCTGTTGCTGCAGCGCTGCTGCTGCTGCCTATCCGGGGCGACTCCTGCTGCCACCGGGGCCCTGGCACGGCCCTCCTCATCCCGGCCCTGCATCCTCAGATCCCAGCCTGTGGGAGACATATGTTGAGACAAACATCAGTGTGACTCAAAAGCAGAGTGCCCCCTGCCCCAGTGACAGTGCCTGCCCACACAGCCATAACCATCCATCGCACAGCTGCACACACTGACACAGCCAACCGTGTCCGAGCTGGCACCTATGCACAGCCACCCAAGCACACACACACACCCCTACAGAGAATATAGGTGCATAGATGGTACACTCACCTGGCCTAGGCACCACGCCCCGCCTGGCACGGTCCCACAGTCTGGCCAACATGTCCGGCTCCCTCCAGCGGAGGTCACTGTACCGGTGCCGGCACTGCTCAGCAGACCAGCCCCGTCCAGTGACCCCCACCAGGTCAGTGGCCACTTGCTGCCACACGTGAGTCCTAGGCATGGTGAGGGGGGCCTCACCATAGAGTGCCTCACAGTGGGACTCCACCAGGGCCACCAGGTTGACCACCTCCAGTGGGCTCCAACTCACTGCCCTCCTCCTAGCCATCTCAGCCAGTTTACAGCAGGCAATATGGTGCTCCGCTGCACTGGAACCCCACGTGGAGATGTTGCGCAATAGACCACCACAGACTCCAATTGCGCTGTTCGAACAGCGCTGTCACTCCATAAGCGCTGTCACCAAGACTGGCGTAATAGAGACGATACACATGGCATGCGAACGCGCCAGGGGCAAAGGGGCATACACAGGTCACGTAATGACGCGTACGCGACAGCCATTGGACGAGCAGGCATCCTGCGCGACTGCCAAGCTGTGTACCAGTGCCACAGTGGACCATTGCGCAGTAGTGCCACAGCGCCATATAGTGCCCAGTGCTGTAGCGTCACTGGCACAATGGTGGCCATGGCCTGAATTGCCTATTGCGCTCAGCAGGTCTGCAGCGTGATAGACGCATGCGTAAGCTGTCTGGGCATGCACACTGCAGTGTAGCATGCAGGCACAAACCTGCGCCATTGGCTCAGCCGGCCCTTCCGTATTGCGCAAAGCGCAAATCCGACATATTCAGCCGTACTATGCAAATCATTCGATCAGCCATTCAAAGGCGCAGTGGCGCGATTAGCATGTCATTAAAGTGCGCCACACTTCATTTGCATGTGTTGCACTATAAAAACGCCGACAGTGGGTTGTGCTGGCCAGATTTGGTTACTGCAGGTGAGAGGTGAGTTACATGCTGTGTGATGCTCAGGACAATGCTCATGGGCAGGGGTGCCGGAGGATGATAAAGGCTGAGGGGGCTGAGCATGAAAAGGGCACTTAGAAAGGGACAAAGGGCACCCTTTCTATCAGTATCTGCCATACGGAGAGGAAACGTGGGGGGCTTCCGCCCCGGGCCGGCACCTATGCTCATGGGGAAATGCTGTCGACTGCACAGTGACAGGTGTCCACTTCCACCCATACAGATCACCATGACTGACCAGAGCCAAGCTGAGGGTGAGGACAGCGGGCGTAGGAGGAGGCTGAACTTCACAGCGGCAGAGACGGAGGCCCTCTTCCAGGCCTACCTGGAGGATGAGCCACTATTGAGTGGACGGAGGGGCACCCCTCAGGAATGTGCAGCTGCATGGGAGGGGGTAGCTCGGGCCGTCAACCTGCACGGAAGCCACCAGTGCTCCATGCAGGAATGCAAGAAGAAGATGGGGACTGACCGCAGGAGGCTGAAGGAGAAGGTGGCAGCCTTCAGGGCGGCACGTGCTGGCACTGGTGGGGGCCCACCAGTGGTGTTGCAGCTGACCCCAACGGAGGAGACACTGGTCGCGGCCATGCAGCTGAGTGCCATTGTGGGCATACCAGGCAGAGGATTCCAGACAGGTGGAAGCCCATCACTGCACGGTATGACATGGCAGTGGTGTTGGGGGGGGCTGTTGTTCACATGCACTCACATGTACTCTCTTTCTGTTACAGATCCTGTTCGTCTTCAGGAGACGGTGGTGGTAGTGGGTCCAGACAGTGATGCAGACCTGCTGGACATGGAGGAGGGACCATCCACCTCCGCCACCAGCCAGCAGGCACTGCAGCATGCACGCTGGGCCAACAACTCTGGTGTCAGTGATCTGTGCGGGGTTGCACAGCCTGTGTCTCAGCAGTCCGGCATGCAGGTATGCCAGCATGCTGTGCCTATGGCAGTGGCACGCACCTGCACCATTGATGATAGCAGGCCTGCAATGGGCAGTGATAGGTGTGTGTCCCATGACGGACACATGGCAGG
Organism: Neoceratodus forsteri; assembly: GCA_016271365.2. NCBI lineage: Eukaryota > Metazoa > Chordata > Ceratodontiformes > Ceratodontidae > Neoceratodus > Neoceratodus forsteri. Next base: position 1,365,358,146 of record CM028132.1, read on the forward strand.
CCAGCACGTGCCCTGGGCCTTCCTGGTTTACACCTGTATACCAGCATGCTGGCACAGTCCCAGGCTGTGCCTGTCAGCACCGTGGGGCAGCACTGGTGGCTGTGCAGGTGTCCGGCACTGTTGCCAGCACGGAGGTGGAACAGGTGGACCTGGGGGCTCAGCAGTTGGAGGGGCGGCAGCAGTCGAACACCAGGTCTGGGGTACAGTGTCAAGCAGTGGCACATGTCCACCATCCTTTGATCCACCCATACCTGGTCCTGGCGAACAGTGCCTACCTAAGGGTGCTGTGTACCAGGACCGTCCACACCCTGGGGTCACGATGCCATTGGGGCACAGTACCATTGAGTGCACACCCGCCTGCTGCAGGAATCTGTAGCAGCTGCAGAGGCGGGTTGCAAGGTCTGTGGAGGCACTGTCTGTGTCCGTGAGCAGCACAGCAGGAGTGTGCTCGGGACCCAGCCGAGTTGGTCTCATGCGGACGGATGTGACCGCCGCTATTGACAGGCTGACCCAGGCAGTGGTCTCTGTCGTTGACACATTGGGCACATTGTCAGGTGCCCTGTACCGCACACCCACACAGTGCGCTCTCCACTCCCCGTTCCCGGCGTCGTGCGACACCAGGCCTGTTGACACCGGGTACTGCTGTGGGCATCCCGAGCACCCCTGGTGCACATTTGTTCGGCATGATGCAGACCCCTATGCGGGCAAGGTCTCGTTCGCGCAGTGGGACCCCTGGTGGTGCAACAGCGCCACCCCATGTGGCCCCTGCTCAGCCTGCCAGTGCTGCTGGGCCATGGCGGGGCCGCCCATGCATCCGTGGTGGCTGTGGGACAGTGCTACATGACTGAGCTGTCTCCCAGTGCGGGCCCTGTCTGGTGCTGCCCTGTGTGCAATGTGTGTCATGGTGGGCAGTGCACTGCTGGGTGCTCTGCTCACCACACTGACACACGGACCACCTGCACACTCTCCCAACTGCTGTCCACAGGTGCGTGTGCATGATGATGCCTGCATTGCACTGTACACCAAGGTGCAAGGGTGCCCAGGTCCTGACACACGTACGTGGACAGTACAGGTGGTGGGGGTGGTCGGTGGTGCTGTGTGTTGGCGATGTCGTTTCCGCAGTGCTGTGCTTCTGCCCATGTACGCTGCCTGGTGTGTGTGTGTGTCCATATGAGTGCTCACCCCTCCCTGATGGTGTGTTGGTATGCCTGGAACCTTCAACTCCCCTGACCTTCATGCACGGTGTGTTCCCCTGTGTGCCTGTGGTTTGCGCATGGACAGTGTTGCCTGCACATGTCCCCTTGACTTACCTGTGTTGGGCGTAGTGCTCTTCTGCAATGGTGTCCCAGTGCAGCTGGGCTTGCCGGGTCAGTCGGGGGTCCCTCCGTCCTAGGGGGGGCTGCTCATCACCAACATCACCGGCACCACTGGCATCCCCATCGCTGTCCCCCTCTTCGACCTGTATGGCTATCCCATGGTCTTTGGCCATGTTGTGCAGGATGCAACAGGCCAGGAATATCCCACAGGCCTTTTGGGGGCTGTACTGTAGGGCACCGCCGGAGGTGTCTAGGCATCAGAAGCGTGCCTTGAGCATCCCAAACACCCGCTCTATGATGTTACGTGTTGCGGCATGTGCCTCATTGAAGCATAGCTGCGCTGGGGTCGTGGGCCGGCACGGTGTGAGCAGCCAGGACGGAGTGGGTATCCACAGTCACCTGTGTGGAGATAGTGGAGAGCAGTGTCATGTCAGGTCCATATTGCCCATATCCTTGTGTGCCACTACCATGGCACCTGTGTCATTCCCACCTTGCCCAGAGTTTGCATTCCATACATGTGTACTCACCCACTAGATGACCCGTGGGGATGTCCCCACTCTTGAATCGATGGCACAGTGCAGACTGGTGCCATATGAAGGCATCATGTGCTCCACCAGGGTGTGTGGCACAGACATTGATAATGCGCCCAGTGGCATCACACACCACCTGGCAGTTGACACTGGAAAACCCCTTTCAGTTCCAATATGCCTGGCCGTCGGGGCCAGGTGGCATGCGAATGGCCACATGGGTGCAGTCTATGGCCCCTAGTATGCCAGGCATACATGCTACCCTGTGGAACTCCTGCATGTTTGCTGTACGCTCTGCCGCGGTGCTGGGGAAATGGATGTACTCCGCAGCATGAGGCAGCAGTGCGCTGAGGAATTGGGTGAGGATGCATGATGTGGCCGACTGTGTAATGCCTTTGGTGTCCCCTGTCGGCCTCTAGGATGTGCCCGTGGCGAGCAGGCACATGCAGGCTGTCACCTTGGTCTCCACCGACAGAGCGTGACCGCCGTGGGGTGCCTGCATCACATCACTGCACAGCTCACAGAGCTGTCTCAGTATTGCCCTGTTCAGGCGGTACCGGGCCATGATCTCGACGTCTGTGTACAGCTCGAAGCTGAGGCGGGCACGATACCGCCTGTCGGGGGCATACCTCTGACGGGCCCCTCCGCGGCCATGTCCCCCTGCAGCATGGTGTCTCACCCCCCTCATTATAGCTTCCATGTGGAAGCTGGCACTGTCCATCTCCCTGACTTCTGCCCCCCCGGCTGCTGTTCCTGTGTTACCCCCGCTGCCCCCACTGCTGCTTCCACTGCACCAGGCACCCCCCGCTGGCCTCTCTGTCCTCCTGGACCCACTGTCCCTGTCTGCCCTTCCAGCTTCTGTCTCTCTCTCTCTGTCTCTGTCTCTGTCTGTCTCCCCCAGTTTGCGGCCTGCTAGGGTTCTTGCGCCGCTTCCTTGAGCCTTTTTATTTTGGCTCAATTCCAGCTACTAACGCAACTTCCGGTTGAGCTACTCTTGCTATCTGCAAGTGTTCGAACATCGCGATTGCGACTTTATGCATGGACCCACTTCTTCAAGTTGCGATGCCTTCATTTCCATTGCGCTGTTGCTCAGCATGTTTTGGTGGCGCAACTGGCCCTTCTGAATATCGCAGAATGGCCATTTTTTGAGTTGACGGCACAGAATCCTCTGTCCATGGCGCAACCCTTTGAATATCTGGGCATAGTGTACCTGCATTTACGAGAGTCATATAAGCAATAATACCTGATAGGGTGGGCTGTATTCATACAAAGGTTCATACAAAGGTCTGTGGGAGCTAAGGAGGCCAAATGCAAAAGGTAGCCCATAACTGCTCCCTTCCAATATCCCTTATTTGGTCATGCGTATTGCACTATACCAGACCATTCAGGGGCATAATGAGGTCCGACGCCACTTGAAGGTCCAGTATAGCTCAATACCTCCTACCCTGGAGGGCATTATTGTGTTTAGAAAATGAGCAATTTAAAAAAAAAGGGTAATGAAAAGTAGAATAAAAAAATGTGTTCACAATTCTGTTGTGTAATAAAATAGTTCATCCATCTATATTAGAATGCTATGTTTTTCTCTTTTTCCTCTTGTCTGAGATAGGGACTTTAGTCCTACTAGAGTAGTTTGAACCACAAATAATAAATCTCTTGCCTTTTTTTGTTTAAATAGATATATGATGAGCTGCTCCAAGAAACAAATGGGGATGAGGAGCATGTATTATAGGCTGGCGCCATATGCAGGGTACTATGTGGGGATGCTGTCTTGGGCTTTTGTGTGTCTAAAAAAAAGGTAAATGTGCCCAACTGGGATTGGGTGCCATAAGGTCAGGCAGTTGGTGTGGGGGGGGCAGTATTTATCAATAAGCAAGAGAGAAAAGAAAAAATTACTCACCTTAGTAATTGCTTTTCTTCTCATGGAGTCTTGCTATATTAGGACCATTGCAGTTAGCCTCTGGCTCTGAACTGAAGAGGAAACAGTTAACTCCAGAGTAATCTGGAGTTCCACAGCGCGAGGGCGCTGGTCAAAGCTCTATCTGGCTAGTTTCAAATGAAACTGCCAGGTTCTTTACGAAGCTAAACTAACATAGCAAGTCTGTGTGGAAAAGCTCTACACTAGCCATTGGCTACCTACCAGTAGTAGAACAACAAATCACAGAATAAAACAATATTACATTATTGTTAGAATCACCCCTGACAAGCACTAATAGGCCCCTCTCCCCAAAGACTCAAGTCCAGAGAGGGACCATCTACCACTTAACAAAAAAGAATTACCTAGTTCCCAACCCAAATGAAACAAGGGGAGGAAACTAGAGAGATTAAATGGCATGACACAGTGCTTGCACCAATTTGCCAACCCGTGCACAAGTAGAAATTCTGAGAGGGGTAGGAGGGGGGTTGTCCTAATATAGCAAGACTCCATGAGAAGAAAAGCAATTACTAAGGTGAGTAATTTTTTCTTCAAACACCATAATCTTGCTGTAATTAGGACCATTGCAGATTATACAGCAGTACCTCCATGGAGGAGGGCCAGAACCTACTTAGGGAATAGGCTGTGAAGCACAGCTGTGCCAAAACGAGCATCTCTCCTGGACTGGACGTCCAGGGAATAATGCTTGGTGAAGGTGTGGACTGTCTTCCAGTTAGCAGCTTGACAAATTTCCAAAATAGGAATATCTCTAGCAGCCACTAGAGATGCAGCTGTACCCCTGGTGGAATGAGCCCTCAGTCCTGAGGGAGGCTCTCTACCTAGTTTTTGGTAACAGAACTGGATACAAGAGACAATCCACCTTGCAATTGTCCTCTTAGTGGCAGGTCTCCCTTTGCCCACTTCTCCATAGGTAAGGAAGAGTTGGAGGGATTCGAACCTATGACCCTTGGTGCATTCCAAATAGTAGCTTAGGGCTCTTTTGACGTCCAAACTGTGCAGTCTTCTCTCCCCTGAAGAAGAGTGCTCAGTGAAAAATACTGGAAGAGAGATGGATTGGTTGAGATGAAAATCTGAAACCACTTTAGGTAAAAACTTTCTGTTAGTCCTGAGGACTACTTTATCTCTGTGAAAAGAAATAAAATCCTTTTCCACTGACAAGGCTTGTAATTCACTTATACGCCTAGCAGAAGTGATAGCCACTAGAAAAACAGTCTTCCAAGTTAAAAACTTGAGATCTGCCGAAGACAGAGGCTCAAAGGGGGATTGCATTAGCTGAGCAATGCAAACATTCAGATCCCAGGCGGAGCTGGTTCCCGAAAGGGAGGGTTAGTGTGAAGTAACCCTTGAAAACTTGGAAAACACAGGGTGAGAGGAGAGGGAAACTGGTTTCCTGCAGAAACAAAAACAGAAACAGCTGCTAGATGAACCTTCAAAGTAGCTGGTTTGAGGCCTAGGAATTTAAATGGACCAAATAGTCCAATAAAATGGTCAAGTCAGCAGATTCTGGTACAATTTGCCTCTCAGAACACCAGAAGGAAAACCCTTCCACTTGGAGTTGTAGGTGGCCCATGGGAAGGCTTCCTAAAGCCTTCAAAATATCCAGGACACCTTGAGAAAGGTGTAAATCAGCAAATTCTAGCTCCCTGAGAACCAGGCCTTGAGGTGGAGGGAATTGAGGTCCGGATACACACTCTCCCTGTGCACAGGTCAGCAGGTCATGGGTCCCGGCAAGGTCAGGAGGGTGGAATGTCAGGGACAGGAGAAGAGGGTACCAGGGCTGCCTGGCCCAGTCTGGAGCAATCAGAATCACTTTGCAGGGCTGAGTTCTGATTTTTACTAGTACCCTGAAGAGGAGAGGGAAGGGGGGAAAGGCATACAGGAACTTCCCTTTCCAATCCAACTGAAAGGCGTCCAGGGGGACTGATCCCAGCACTGGAGGCCTGCAACAAAACAGAGGAAGTTGGTGGTTGTCTGGGGCTGCGAAAAGATCTATCTGAGGGGTGCCCCATCTGGCAAAGACTGACCCCAGCGCCTGAGGATTCAGAGCCCATTCAGTGATGGCCCTGAGAAATCCTGCTGAGGGCATCCACCAGGACATTGTCCTTCCCTGGAAGGTGAACTGCTATCAGGGAGGTGTTCAGGGAGTAAGCCAGAGACCACAACTTCATTGCTTCGGTGCACAAGGCGGAAGACCGAGTGCCCTCTTGCTTGTTGATGTACCACATTGTTGTGGTGTTGTCTGTCCTGACTTGGACTACCTTGTTCTGGACAGTAGCTGAAAAAGCTTGGAGAGCTAAGAGAACAGCTCTGAGTTCCAACAGATTGATGTGGAGCAGAGATTCCTGAGGGGACCACACTCCCTGAGTGGAAAGGTCGCCCAAGTGAGCCCCCCACCCTAACAGGGAGGCATCCGTGGTGAGGGTGAGGGAATGAAGAACGGGTAAAAAGGGGACCCCCTGGGTTAGGTTGCTTTGATCCTGCCACCACTGAAGGGCTAGGATCAGGGTTTTGGTCACTGGGACTAATTTGGTAAGGGGGTCCTTCCTTTGAGACCAGTAGGACCTCAAGTGGAACTGGATGTCCCTCATCTGAAATCTTGCTCCTTGCACGACAGCTGTGGAAGCGGCCATGTGCCCTAGGAGTTGCAGGAAGTGCCTTGCTGGTTGAGAGACCTTGAGGTAAGGAAGATGCCAGGCAATGATTCTGTCCACTCTTTCCGAGGGAAGAAATGCCCTGGCTGACTTTGTGTTCAACTCTGCACCTATGAAAGTTAGTACCTGAACTGGTTCCAGAACTGACTTTGGAAAATTCAGCAGGAATCCCAGAGAAGTGAGGAGCTGCTGGGTGACTAGCAAGTGGGATTTTACCTGATCTGGAGACTGACCCACTATGAGCCAGTCGTCCAGGTAGGGAAACACAGCAACCCCTTGCCTTCTTAAATGAGCCACTACCACAGCTAGACATTTTGTGAAAACCCTTGGAGCAGAAGTGAGGCTGAAGGGCATTGCTCTGAACTGGTAGTGGCCAGAGGGCAGTTCGAACCTGAGGTACTTTCGGTGAGAAGGCCTGATCAAGATATGAAAATAGGCATCCTTGAGGTCCAGGGAAGCTAGCCAGTCCCCTGGCCTTAGGGAAGGCAAAATCATTGCCAGAGTTAACATTTTGAACTTTGGTTTCAAAAGATGCTTGTTCAAGAATCTTAAAATCTAGGATGGGCCGCCATTCTCCTGTCTTTTTTGGGGTAAGGAAGTACCTCGAGTACAGCCCCTTGTGCTGATGGCAAGGAGGAACCCTTTCCACTGCTTTGCAGTCTAGAAGAGAAGAAACCTCTGCTTCCAAAGCAAGGGCTTCTGAAGGATTTGCAGGAGGAAAATGTCTGGCCCTCATCTTTGGGAACTGCTTGAAGCTGAGAACCAGACCTTGGCTTACCAGCTCCAGAACCCATTTGTCCGAAGTTAGGGACAACCAGTTTTGGCTGAAATAAGACAACCTGCCCCCCACCGGTACAGGAGAATCGGCCCTGGACACCCCGTCAGGGTGCCTGCTTGGCAGCAGCTTTAGGCTGAGGAGAGGGAGAGGGTCTGCCTGTGCCCCGTCTACCTCTGCCTCTGAAAAACCCCTCTGTGCAAAGGCTGAAGAGGCCTGAACTGATAAAAGGCCTGTGGTAAGGCCTGCCCTCACCCCTGGGATGCCTTTGTGGAGTGGCATGCCTCCTTAGCTTGGGCACTTTTGTGTGTTCTGTATTCATCCATCTTTTTCATGTAATTTTCCGTTTGATCCCCAAACAGAGAATTTCCTATCATAGGAAAATCTATAGCCTTTGACTGAGTATCTTGGGACAGATTAGTGCATCTGAGCCATGCCAACCTACAGAGAGCTACAGAAGTGGCCATGACCCTAGAGGAAACATCATTAACATCAACAGCAGTATGAAATTGAACCTTAGAGGCTTCAATGCCATCAGCAGCCACTTGTTCCAACTCACTAGCCAGCTGGTCCTGGGCCTGCTTGGCCAACTGCAATATAGTGTCCCATCTAGATTTCTGATATCTAGCCACATAAGCCATATAATTAGCCTGTCTGAGTCCCAACGAAGCTGCCATATATTGTTTTTTTGCCATGGCATCCATCTTCCTGGAATCCTTATCAGGAGGATGCGAGGCCAGGGGAATATTAGCCTTGTCACAGGCTGCAGCTTGAACAACACCTACATGACTACACTGTTCAGTGAGGAAGTCTGCATCAGAGCCTGATAAAGTATACCTTCTGTCCATTTTTTTATCTACAGGAGGGACAGAATGAGGATTTTTTAAAATCTTTGTTGTTTGCTTCCTAAATGACTTATGCAAAGGAATAGACAACCTTCTAGACTCTGGAATATCCATCATTTCTACATAATCAGGCTCCTCTTGCTCATCCACAGCCTCCTCTAAAGGGAGCTGGAGGGTTTCTCTACCTTTTATAGAACCTAAAATGAGAAGGGACTCAGACAGCAAAGGGGAGATTCAAAGGTCTGTCTGGAGAAATGTCCGCTCAATGGGCACTCCAGACCTTCCCAGTCACAAATGCACTGATCAACCTCCTCCCCTCCTGTGGTTCATAAAATCCTCAACATCATAAACCTGAACCACTGGACCTGAACGAGCCACCCTCTTCCCAACTATAGGGGGTTCGACAAGTCCCTGAGACAAAGACTGAACAATTTGTATGGCTTTAGCTATCTCTGCAGCAGTTGGAAAGACAATTTTGGACTCCAGACCTGCTGATTTCTTTGTCTTTTTTACTGGGACTGGTTCCTCTGAACCAGCCTTTCTTTTGCCCGAGGAAGTCACGCCCTGGTCAGAGGGCACTCCCTCTGGTCCAGTGGGTGCTGGACTGGGCTGGCCATCTGGGTCAGCAGACTTTTTGGCCTCTCGTTCCCTGAGCCGGCCCAATCTCTTTTCCAGGGTGGCTGCAGGGAAATTTTTACACACCTGGCAGTCTGACAGGAGGTGGTCAGCCCCCAGACAATAGACACAAGTGGTGTGTGGGTCAGCCTTGGCAAAGGCTTCCCCACAGACATCACAGTGTTGAAACCCAGTGGGCCCGGATTTTCTTTTGGGTTTCTCAGACATAATGCCAGCCTAACCAACAAACTTGCCCTTTAAACGGCCGTGCCAGGAAACACTTTTATCGGTTCCTAACGTGTCGCGGTATTGGAAAACCCCAAATAAAATAAAGGTTTTTAGAACCGATAAGAACTGGCACTCACACTTCTAAAGCCCAAAATTGTAAAATAAGAACCGATCGGTTCAGACTGAACCGATAATGTATTTCCACAGACTTTAATTCTTTAGTACTTACGGTTTACCAGATAGAGCTTTTGACCGAAAACGCGTAATTTTACACATTTGCCGTTCAAATGAACCGAATAAACTCGCTGAACCGCAAAAGAACCGAGCTGAAGGAGCTGATCTCCTGAGCGACTGTTCAGTGAAAGCGGAGTAAAGAATCTGGCAGTTTCATTTGAAACTAGCCAGATAGAGCTTTGAACAGCGCCCTCTCGCTGTGGAACTCCAGATTACTCTGGAGTTAACTGTTTCCTCTCCGGGGCAGTTCAGAGCCAGAGGCTAACTGCAATGGTCCTAATTATAGCAAGACTTCATGGTGTTTGAATGATGGTTATTTGAAATTCACATGAGGTTCTTTTATCCAATTAGGGAGCAGGGTGGGCAATGATACTGGTAATGCAGTCTGTTTTGGGGATGGCACTTTTAATACCCGGGCTGTATTGCCTGATAGATGCCTACCTTGCCAGGGCTATTAGCCAAGCAGAGCCTGGGACTTTATTAGACCATTTTCTAAATATTTATATTTAGGTAACGAAACTCATTTTGATTTTTCTGTAGGATAATATCTTATACAATGTACTGTTGCCATGTGTGAGGCATAAAGAGTGTTGACTTTTCTGTCACCATTAACAGGCACTAAACCTCACAAGGAAATGGAGGTGATAATAAACTGTAAATTACTATGTAAGGATATTATGAAGCTGTCACCTGGAGAACAGACATCCTCATTGGAGTCCTTTTATAAAGTTCTAATCTTTTTGCTTCGAATAATGTTCACTTCTTCTTCGGTACAATGCAGACCAGGTAACTAGTATGAATTGTGCAAAGGATTCTGGATGTGGTCTCACTGTTGTTCTCAAGTACAAAACCATGCTCCCATGATTTGTTAAAAAGGGTAGTCAGTGGAGTCATTAGTTTTCCCCTTAGTTTTTTTAGAATTATGTGGTGAATCCCATCAGGCCCCATTGCTTTGTCCACTCTCAGTTTTAGAAGTACTTTCAGAACCATTTCTTATTTTGAAGGACTGGTATCAACCCCTATCTACGGTGCTACTATTGACTGTATTAGGTACCTCGCCTTCCTCTTCTTTTGTGAATACTATCCTGATGTTTACCTCACTAACTACCCCGATTTTTTGGAAGGAGTGGGTGCTATGATTTTCTTGCTCCTTTCCAGTGCATCCCCACCATTGGCTAGTTTAAATGCTTTAATAAAATGTCAAGAAGAAAATCTAGAAATCTCATTGGCCAAAATAGATCAGCTGACCATACATTACATTTCTATATATGCACAGTCATCCTAAACCACATTACACAATGAGCAAATCACTGCAATGCACACCCCGTCTTTTCTGATTGCTTACGTAAATGAAGCATTTAACACTATCACCTGGGATCATGGTTCTCCTGGTATAGCCCTGCATCCCTCCAGGTGGACACAAGTCTCCAATGAAGCCAAAACCCTGAGTTTTGCACCAGTTTTTCAACCATTGATTGAATGTCATGGTTCAAAAGAAAATAAATATTTTTCCAATCATTTCTCTAATTATAATAGGTTATTTGTTGCTGCGTTACATTTCAATGAATTTTTTTTTCTTGGGACAATACTAACTGTACAGAAAGCATTTGTATAGGTTTTCTAGAAGTGCTATGTTTGTTAAACACAGTGAGGCAAGTGCTATGCATTTTCACAATGTTTTAGAACTTTTATGAGCAAAACACCAATCAGTTTTTAGAGTTAAATAAAACCCTGCAGTCAACCACCAAGGAAGGGAAGAAATGATGGGAAGTTTCATTCCCAAAAGCACGAAGTGGAGTACCAGTGGTAAAGGAGATAAAAGTTCCGGCAACATATGGTGATTTTTTTTTTTTAATCCCTCATTTCTTCTTTTTTTTTTACCTGAAGTTAAGTAAATAGAGAGTACTGGATGGATGAGTAACCATGCAGAACTAGTGTGTTCTGCCTCAGAGTGCTCTGATCCTCTGTGACCTCGAGAACAAAGGTGGAGAGTTCCTTGTGAATCAGACCCCGAGGTGGCAGAACACACTAGTTCTGCATGGGGTTACCCTTACTGTATTTTGTTATAGTGTATAGTGACCCTTGAATTATTTTAAAACATTTTTAGGCATAAAACATTGACACAACTCACAGAGAAAAAAACTGCTGACTCAGTGCCAGGGCACAGAGCTATGTGGTTGCTAGGGACTGATCATCCTTATGTTAGCAGCACACATTCAGATTGATTGACGCTCTAATGTGGGAGTGATTTAGAAAAATAAATAAATAAATGGCGATCGGATTTGGTGGCAATCACAGGGTAGTATTTCAATTTTTATAATTGTCAATTCCGTGATTCCATAGGATACATAGATGAACTGATCCAGGAAACCATTCAGTTAAGGATAATGTATCCAAGTTACAGAAAGGCAGCAAGCACATGTTCCTCACAACTGAATCCAAAGCCAATTGCAGCCGCATACATGAAGCATGAAAAGGAGGAATTTGTTAAACATCATAAAACAAGATTTAATAAAGGACACAACATTGAGAGGTAATAAATCAATGGTTCCATTTAAACATTGTGTTATGAGCCAAAAGCCTAGTGTAAGTTGATAACAGATGCAGTATAATATCAGGCATGTGTAGATTTCAATTAGGACCAGATTGCTTTGATAGCTTCACTTGAAAAGGATACATCAGGTGGAGTTTGTGATACAGATGGTTGTGTCTGGAGGAAGGGAAATGAAAATTACGTACCTACCGTAATTCTTGATCTTCTCTTGTATCTTCACCATTCATTACTGCTTGGGTTAAGCCGGAGCCGCGCACCCTTCTACGGGAGGTTTTTTGTTTTTTTTGGAGTCGGCTCCAGCAGGCGCGCCGCCTCGAGAGGACGATCACGACATAAAGAGGGAAGCCGTTAGGTGGTCAGAGACTCCTCCTCCATCTCAGTTCTGTTAGCGGAGAGGAGAAAATAAAGTGTAAGAAAAAGAAAGTGAGGCAAGAGAGCCGAGGATAGAAAAGGAAAGGAAATAAACTGAAAAGGAATAAGCTGATGGAGAATAGACAGAGGAGAGAGAATTCCTACCCTAAGGGACCGCAGGGCCTCCTTTCCGGGGCGGCTATAGGGGAGGAACAGAGAGAGAGGGAGAGGAAGTAGAAGAAGAAGAAGAAGAAGGAAGAAAGAAAGAAAGAAAGAAAGAAAGAAAGAAAGAAAGAAAGAAAGAAAGAAAGAAAGAAAGAAAGAAAGAGGCATGTTGAGAACGAGAACAGTGCCCATCGAGCATTGTTGGTTGAGAGGCTTATAGGCTCGAAACTAATAAGGGAGCAAGAATCCCAGTTGCTAGGACTGAGGAGAGGTTCCACCGAACCTTCTGAACAGACCCAAGAGAGGGCAGACTCTCTGAACTCTCAACATGCCAAGTCCCTTCATCCTAGTTGAGGGCTCCTAGACTGTCCGAGCAGAACCTGTTCTGGAAGAGCGCCCATCCAGGAAAAGGACTAGTTCCTTAGCACCTTGTTAAGTGCTACCACAGAAGAGCATGGGAGACTATGCCTTCTCGAAGGCAGTTTGTAAGAAAAATAGAGAGGAACTCAATCAGACTTGCTAGGACAAGGCAGACAGAGGCTTAAAGCTGACAAGTTCAGTCAGCAGCTGGAAAAGCTTGAAAAATAATGCCTGCCAGGGGGATTCCAAACTTTGAGGAGGCCAAGACAGGGCATGGCCACCAGGCTGTGAAACTACATGACCTGAAGAAGGTAAGGAATCGCACCATAGGGCAGTCAGAAAGAGTTCCCTCAGAATTAAAGAAATTTGCAACCGTACTCGTTCCTCCCTACCTTGAGGAAAAAAGAGAATCCATTCACAAGAATAGGGGAAAAAAACAGATTTTTTTTTTGGCATAAAGGCCAAGGGGAGAGAGGAACGACGGGAGGGGAGACACCAGAAGGAGGCCACTGAGAAGAAGGGTAGAGATAGTAATGAATGGTGAAGATACAAGAGTAGATCAAGAATTACGGTAGGTACGTAATTTCATATCTTCCTTGTCAATCTTCACCATTCATTACTGCTTGGTGAGTACTGAGCCCCTCCCTTTGAAAAAGGGGGTAGAACCCTGAGGAAACAAGACCCCAGCCTCCTGTTGGTGAGGAACAGAAGGGAAGACCCTACAACACAAAGAGAAGCCTAAGTGAGAAGAGTTAGGAGGTGCCTCCCAGGACGGGAGACGAGGAAGCCCTGCAAAGTCTCCTAGCTCTGGAGGAAAGATGGGTCCCCGAAAGCGGAGCGCGATCACCCACGCCGGGCCAGGGGTGACAACCTTGATAGATGGAGCCATGCCGTCCACCTAATGCAGATCGCCAACCTCGCAAGCCTGGAAGCCACCTCATTGGCGCTAAGATGCCTTGTTATGTCTTGCCAGCTCCAGGCCTATAGCGAGCAGGCAATAGCCTGTCTGGTTTGGTTCGGTATCAGGCATTGATGCTAGGAGCTGGAGAGCATCGACCACAGATGCCATTGTAGGCAGCGTGGTGAGCCTGATGTGATGCAATGCAAGCCACCGCACGAGAAGAAGAGAACACTCTTCGCCCCACCGTCCGAATTGTAGTGAATCCGAATCTGGCGGCCGAGCCAGGCCATGTGCACCCGGAAGGAGCTCTAGTACACCAACCCGAGGATGGATTGGGAAGGTACCCAAGGATTCCGAGGGGCAATACTGTCGGCGGCAGTCTGGCGGGCTGGAGAAAGGGCGCTGGTGACTGCCAGGAACGGATAGACGCCTCCTGGAAAGGGATAGGCCAGGAAGGTACCACCAGGTGCTGGGCACTGAATTCTCCAAGGAATTCACATGTCTCCCATTCAGTATTGCCTCACCTAACATAAGAGATTCGAAGATCCCTCACCATCCTCGAGGAATCGCTGATATTCAGTGAAACTCAGCGCCGGAAGAAAGATGAGCAGGGGTCCTCTCCTCAGAGGAGGAAGATGAGGATGATGGAGAGCTCGAATGTCCAGAAGATTCCTATGGCAGTGGGAGAGTCGAAAGACCCGCCATGCATGTATCTAACGATGAGGGAAGCGCAGCAGAACCTTCTGAACTGCTCCCAGGATAACGGACCCGAGGGACCGACATGGCCTGGAAGAGCGGGGGGTGGATGCAGAGGTACTGGAGAAGGGCACCTATGAAGAGGCAACTGACCTCTGCCAGGGCTATGAAATCCGGGGAATGGAGCCCGAGCTGGCGGGATCCCGGACAACAAACCAGGCCGCAAGATGAGACCCTGAGGATGCGATGCCTGGAAGAGCCCAGGGGGGAACCTCCCCTGTGATGAACCCGGGACTGCATGGATCCAGAAGGGCAGTCCACAGCAACGCCCTGGAGGGAACCCTGGGCCCTAAGAGGAAAGGCGGGTTCGCGCCACGGTTCCCAGCCACCCCACCAGGGGTGGCCAGTGAGACCGGGCACCCATCCCCGCTCCCCCGACCCCGGACTCTGAGAGAGCCTCCTCCCGACTGCAGCGCCCCCACCCCGAGGAGGCAACAGCACCCGGGAGGGCAGCTGTCACAGGCCTCCTAGGAGGGGGAGCCTCCTCCTCAGTCACCACCACATCACCCCCCTGGGACTCAGAGCCACCCCTAGCCTGAGGGCCCTCAGGGGAGGACGGGAGTGGGGACAGTGGAAGGGGCCCGCTGCGCCACCTAGCACCCTGTGCCACCGGGGACCCTGACCCCGAAGAGTCAGGGTGCCAGGATGGGACCACATCTGAGTCATCGGCCTCCGAAGAGGATGAGACCAGCAGAACCTCAATGCTGGCAACCCCAGGGATCCCCAGAGCAACGGCGCCGCGAACGGCGCCGGTGCCAGGGATGGCGCCGGATGACCCCAGCCCACTCGCTGACAGCCAGGCCCAGTCCTGGCTCCCCTGCCACACACAGTTAGGCCCACAGTGCCACTCCCGCATCAGAATCCAACCCGCGCGCTGCGGAGCACAGACCGGCCCTTGTGGCGCCTACGCTAGGGCTGCGCCGCCTATGGCGCTGTCTCAATCACTGGTGCCGCAAGTGGTGCCAGGATCCGAAACAGCACCGGAGGGTGTCATCGAGGGTCCACCGGTGCCAGGCCCAGAAATCATGGGCCTCGACACTGGGGGAGCCTGCACCTCCGAGGAGGTGATTGCCGAGGCGGTGTCCCCATCACAGCCCCGGAAGGGACCACGACGTTTCCCCGACACCGTGAGAGAAGCTTCCTCTTCGGCAAGAGAAGAGGAGGAAGCTTCCTCCTCCGCGGACCATATAGGCCCGGAAGGGGACCCGGGGGAAGGGCCTAGAGACCTTACCTGGGAATCCTTGGAGCGACGCCGTCCCCCAAAGGTCGGCGGGGCCTTGCCAAGCTTGAACGCCCGGACTTCAAGGACACGACGGTCCATGGAGAAACAAGCATTGCACGCATCCATGTCGTGGTTGGGTCCCAGGCAACGGAGACAGACATCATGCCGGTCCGAGACAGAAACATGCCGGCCACAGGAGCACTGATGCATAGGGGCGCAGCCCGCCTTCAACTTACGCCTTGCTCCCGAACCGGAAATGATGCGAACTAAACAAGGAAAGAAAGTAATAAAGCACTGCCCAGTATAGAAATAAAAGGAACGGTCTTACCGTATACGGCGCTGAGTGGATGGCTGAGAAAACGAGGAGTCTTGTTTGGAAAACGAAACTATACGCTACCATGCGCAGGTGCAGCCTTGATGGCGGGAGAAACAGAACTGAGATGGAGAAGGAGTCTGTGGCACTTAACGCCGCCCCTCGCGCATGACGCTGCAGTGCCCTCCTCGAGGCGGCGCTGTTGGAGCCGACCAAAAAAAAAACTCATAGTGGGTGTGCGCTCCGTCAACCAAGCAGTAATGAATGGTGAAGATTGACAAGGGAAGATTAGCTGATTGTCTCTGGAAGACCATTGGGCCCAAATCCCACCCACCACACAGTGTAAACAAAAAACATATTCAGTTTTTAGCAATGAGTGGCGACGGGATGTATCAACATATTATTGAACTAGGGCTATATAAATTTTTTTTAAACTTCCCAGAACATGCCAGTTTCTAGGTCATATGTGCATTAGATGCTCTTCACAGAATAAGAGAACGTCACGTGCAGGGGAAAGTAGCTCTCCAATTGATCAGTAGTGCTCCCTCAATCTATAATTACACTTGTTGAGTCAAGACAGGGCAATGGGTAGTTTGAAATTCTTCACTTGAAGGGGTTGAGAGCGACCCATTTAGGGGTATGTGACCGCTGGCATTTGACACATGCCCCTTAGGTCAACATCATAGCCAATGTATTTGTAAACAGTATGCACATGCACAATTTGGGTAAGGTATCCTTCTGGTCACACACGTAGATGTTGTCTATAATTAAGAGGATAGTTGTTTACAAAAAAAAGTGTCAATTATGTCATTAATGATTTGCATAATACCACTGCATGTATTTTACGAGTTTCTAAGTTGTGCTAAAGGTGTTTTTCATCACAACTTTTTTTTTATCCGATTCTTCCCAACACCCCATAACTTTCCTGAGAAGCTATCTCTAGTGATCAACCACTGTCCCAGCTTTACCTCCCACCTGAGATCATCACTCTCTCTCTCTCCTGCTCAGACTGCACAGACACCGGGTCTGAGCCCTTTGGGAGCTTGGATGTGCAATGATGTCCTTAGATGTCCGCTGCAGCTCAGCCCTTTTCTTGCTGCCTGAGCGAGCACAGTGTCTCCGTCACCATACTGAGCTGGTCTGTAATGCCCCTTCCCCCAGAAAGGAGAGCTGTCCTATGGATGCTCAATCCTCTCTCTCCCCTGCCTACTCCTGACAGCCAAGGCTCATTCCCGAACCAGTGTCACCAACGTGGTGCAAGGTGTGGCGTCCAGCGCCTCACCCATCAGTGCCATCAGGTCAGCTTTTCAATCACAAATCTTATTAACAAAAATGTATCAAATAGAAAATAAACAACTGAGGCAAAAATTAATATAGCAATAGAATTTTGTTTTTTATTGTTAACGTGGAATGAATTGTTTTTTAATTCCTATTGAATTACTGTTTCATCTAATTTTAATTTTTTCACAGTGCAGACATCTTGACTGGGAATGAAGAAGATGATAAACTCAGCATCTCTTAAGAGTAGACAACCTGAAATATTAATACACCTGATGATTTAGGCAATGTACAAGATCATTATATTTCAAGATACAGTACTTACACAGACTTGAATGACATAACAAATACAGTTGAGACTATTAAGCTACAGTCTTTAAATGATGTGGTCATCAACACTTATTTTACTTTGATCCAGATATAGTTATTCAGTATCAGCCAGCTGTAATTTCCAAAAATGGAATGGACTTCCAGAAAAAGATTTACAAAGACTTTTAATTCACGACTAGAATTAGATGTCTACATTTCGTAACAGTTCAACAATATGTTAATGTAAATATAACAATATGATGTAAAGTCACACCTCAATTATATGTTCAATGCAGTGAAATAAGCCATTTGGCAATATTGTTCAGAAATAATATAGTATCAGTCGAGCCTTATGTTGGTTGTGTGGTGAATATTGGTATGACAAATAGGTCAAGATGCTAAAAAGAAATGCACCCTGCGCAAATGAGTTGCGCCAATGCATCCCAATGAATGGCTTCCTGTGACATATTCAAATGGAATGGATGCATCGTGCATTTCTGGATGTGCTGCAGCAAAAATATTGTGAATGCTGCATATACCGATTGGGGGGGGGATTCCCATACATATATGATGCATCTATACATTCAGTCAATATGTGCCAGCTAAGCCGGCCGGCAGACGTGGTGATGTGAAGGTGTGTTGTGATGCCTGCCTGACACATGGCAATCCTGGGGGTGGAGCATGGTTGGTGGGGGAGCCTCAGTGATTGAGTAGAGCGGGAGGTCCACTAGACTACCAGGGATGGGGCAGGGTTTATTTCACAACCACTGCTAGGATTTTGTAATGTGAGGGGGTACCACTGGACTACCAGTAATGCGGAAACATTATTATTGTATTACATGATTAGGACTGAATATCTGGAAAAACATTTTCTAAACCAAGCAAACCTCTCACTACAACTACAGCAGTAAACTCTAGACACATAATTAGAGGTAATGATTAATATCCATAGTGTCTAAAGCCAGTGTAATTTTTCTGATGGAAATCTGCAACGTATTGCAGTCACAACACATGAGAGTGAAATATGTCGGTTTCCTCTCCCAAGTCTCTTGAAGATCCAGAATATAAACTTACGGTAGGCCAAATGACGATACAGTCTAGAAAGCAACAAAACAAACAAATGAAAAAATTCACACAATTAATTATTTAGGTCGAATACCATACCCATGCAAATTACATACAGTACACCTCATTTACAGTATGAAAATTAGTCCATCCACAAACATTTTATAATTGAAAATTATCTGTCTTTCTTCATGCTAAATATATAAAGTGATTGATTACCATTGAACAGAGGATTTCAAATATCTGCAATATTCCAGTGTAAGTATGCTCCACCCCCCACAAACACCTTGTTCTGGTTTGTCTGTGACACTGCTCTTTTCCCAGTCATTGCCATTATGCCATCTACCTGCCCCATCCAGGCAGTCCGTCCCCTGACTCCTTACCCTGATCTTTCTTTCCTCCCCTCCTTCTTCCCTTCCCTTTTCCAGTATTTAACCCTTCCCCGTTTCCTTTGTTTTTCCCACATTTGTATTACTGTGTTCCAGAGAATTCCATCTGTCGCTCTGCTCTCACACCTTCTTATTAAGGTCCCATCTTACCATGGACCACCCACCACTGTCCTGCTACCTGTTCCCTACAACTTCCTCCTCATGCTCCATCATCACCATGAAGATATTAAACATATTTGACCATGATAACTATATATCCCTTTATTTTGCTCTATTTTTCACTGTTCCCATGTCTCTTATCTTGGTACCTTCTCCCCATGCACAAGTGTGGCATGCTCTCTCCACTACTTCATCATTCTGTCAACATGCTTCCTGTTCTCCTCCTGAACACCTCCAGTCATTTTATTTTCCATATCCCTCCTTGCCCAGTGCATCTCCCTTCTTAGCTTTGCCATATCAGTCTCCTGCAATCTCAACCTCTGACAAACTGGGCACACCCACAGCCTCCACAAGGTGTGCATGAATACAGCTGCTCCATATATATTACATCCCACAATCATACCACCACCACCATATCCCCTTCTGCCATGTTCGCCTCACCCATTATTTTGCCACTGCGTCTTTCAGTTGATATTTGGATGCTGATCCATCTGTGCACGTGTAGCAATGTAACAGTGTCAACAGCGACACCCTTCTTCTGTTGGCATGTGCTCACATAGTGAACAGGAACACCTGATAAATAAAGAAACAGAGAAGTGAATCTCAGACATGCATGCAACAAGTTTTCATTAAAATTAGCCTTCAAACAGGCCCCCACCCCCCAAAAAAAAGGTCAGTGCATAACATAGACGACAATGCCTGATGTACAGGTGATAACCATGGTGATAACCATGGTGTAATCACCCCGAGTGGTTGCTAGGGCATCATTAAACCTCAAGGGCACAGCTCAAGAGGTTTTCTATTGCCGCAGCAACCACAATAGGTGATTACACCATGGTTCTCACCTGTACGTCAGGCATTGTCATTTATAGTGTTTGGGACTCATCATGAGAAGTTAACCCCTCCCTTACATTATTAATACATCTGCACTTTGGCCATATGATCATGAAGAAAAACAATTTGACTTAACAACTGCAGGCCGAAATAGCACAAGAGTTACAATCACTATCAGACATGGCGATTGCAAGACTCAGTAACAGTAAACTGACAAATGGAATGTTATTTGAATACTGTACTGAGACTAACAATTGCATTTTGGGTGTGTAGAATACTGAATAACACTAGCATTCTGTTTTGTGAAGCCACTGCCATGACATAGATGAGAGGGGTTTATAATGATCTAACATCATGACAGTGGGAAAAATCCACATTCTGAGTGCACTGTGTTGGTGAAATCAGGGATGGTGGTGGTGATGGTGGGGTGGAGTGGGGTGAGATGGGGGTTGATGGTAGGTTAGGTAATGTGGGTTGATCACATGCTCAATAATATGAGTGCTTAGCCAAGTGAAATGTAGTAAACATACTTCACAATATAGGCATGTAATCAAGGGAGACAAGTTAACAATGACTCTCAGTGAATATGTGTAAAATTAACAAACTGAGGGCCAGATATTCAAAACTTTGCCCCAAGGCAAAATACGTCCTACCAGTGGGCAAACTTTGCAAGGACACAAAATCCTTCTGTATTCAAAAAGAATAGCCCAGGGCAAACAGCTGCTGAATATAGCATGCAAAAGAAACCTGGCAAACTGGGCTGGGAGTGCAGGTCAAACATAGCTCTGGGTTCAGATCTGAAGATAACAACCAGGAAGGGAAAACCACAACAGCAACACAGTGCACAGCTGTTTGCCTTGAGCTATTCCTTTTGACTATAGCAGGCTTTTGTGTCCCCGATAAGTTTGTCTGCCAGGCAAGGAGAATTTTGCCCTGGGGCAAAGTTTTGAATATCTGGCCCATAGTGTTAATACATATATCCATCAAGAATATAAGGTTGTCTTTTAAATCAGTTTCTTTCACTGTAAAATAATATATGCAGATTTGAAACCCTAGAGTAATGTAAGCAGTGACTACCTTGTTAGTTAATCCACCAGCTCTGATGAAGACTTTCATTGAGGATGTGCACAGATGTGCAGCAGAAGTGCTAGAAGCAGTGTGAGATGTTTTCAACATTGATAATAAGAAAGTGCTTTGAATATCTAGATACCACATCTCAGTTACACTGGTGCACTTGACCGCTTCAGCACTAACTATATGCATCGTTGTGCAATGTAGTGCCATGGTCTCAGTGACAGTGTGATGGATTTATTATTAATTACGTGAAATAAAATATGAATGTGAATAACATGGGAATGTATTTTCAGATGGGTCTGACAGGAACTGACAGTTACTTTTTTTTCTTAATATATTCTGATAACTTCTGAATGCTCACAATCCCGGTTTTTATTTAAAAAAAAGTTGGTTGGCAAAGACAATTTGGTAATCAATTGGATTTTGGGCGATTGGTACTGTAAACTGATTGGAATAATTACAGGCAATAATGGTGACCATAACTGTTACAAATACATATATTTTTGTCGGTTCCATAACAGAGATAACAACTCTACAAAAAACAAACAAAAAAAATTGATGGGATTTCAGAGTCTGAATAAAATATTGACAGTGGAAAATGTCATGACGTGTGCCTGCAAGAACACTGTAATGGTTATATTTATTTACACATTTCCATTGCATCAATGTATGATACTTCAATTCAATAATCAAGGAAATGCATTTCTTATTTATAGGAAAATCATAGACTCGTGAACATTCCATTCATAGCTATCACTCTCTCCTTCTGCTGCTGTTTTGCTTGCAGGCATGCGACAAGATAGGGTCACCATTATGCGGAAAATTGT
This sequence comes from Neoceratodus forsteri, assembly GCA_016271365.2. Taxonomy (NCBI): domain Eukaryota; kingdom Metazoa; phylum Chordata; order Ceratodontiformes; family Ceratodontidae; genus Neoceratodus; species Neoceratodus forsteri. The sequence goes on from CM028132.1 coordinate 1,365,379,827, forward strand.
AATATGGTGTGCTTATGTCAACAAACCAAACTGAGGATACAATAGCAGAATGTGACATGAACTGCCTGAAATTACAAAGACTAATTTAAATTCATGAATGTGGTGTGGGGAGGGTGACTACATCATTCATACCACTACGCATCAATGACATATCAGAAGACATATGAGGACAGATTAACGGAGCTCAATATGTATACCCTTGAGCAAAGGAGGGAGAGAGGTGATATGATCGAGACATTTAAACACCTTAAGGGCATAAACAAGGTGAAAGAGTCTAACATGTTTAAATATAAGAAAAATAGCAGGACAAGAGGACACAGCATGAGATTAGAGGGAGGCCGATTAAGGGGGAATGTGAGGAAATTCTTTTTCACAGAAAGGGTGGTAGATGCATGGAATGGCTTACCACAAGAAGTAGTGGCTATGAATACAGTGCAGGGCTTCAAACAGGCATGGGATAGGCATAAGGGAGCAATACAAATGACTATGAATAGATAGGTCACTGACATAGCAAAGGCCGATGGCACATTTATAAGGTAGAAAAAGAAATGGGCAGACTGGATGGGCCTTGCGGGCCTTATCTGCCGTCAACTTCTATGTTTCTATAATGATGTGACCCCAGATTAGCATGAACAGAGATCAGAAAAAAAATGCAGGAAGGACGACATCAGATATAACAGACAAAAAAACAAAAACATGTTAATTACGAGTGACTAGAAGTATTTACTTGTGATTCCATCTGTAATACAGTGGTACTCATATCTGATGTTTTTCTTTTCGTCTCATGTGTCTGGACAAGAGAATGCACTGCATGTGTGTGTGAGTTTGGGATGGAGTGAGGGATGTCACGAGTGAGCAGAGGGAATAGAATAACACTAAAGCTAAACCATGTCAGATCAAGTCCTCACAAATCCTGTTACACCACACTCATATATGACCCCCCCTACCCCCACATCAAACATTCAAATATGTTGCACTATATAGCAGATAGAACATTGTAAATATACACTATCAGGTTAGGAAACTTTCGTTCAATCCCCGTCAAATGTGAACATTGGCGTCTGAATAAATGCATGATCAAACTACTCCTGTTAATATGAGTCATGTATTACTTATTTTAAGCTTGCACCATTAACACTTTTCATGCAATTAAATGAGTAATGGACAAATATCTTACTAAAACTATTAATTGCTGGAACATATGGTCTGACTTTTAGCTTTAAATTATCAATATGTTCATTCCAGTTAGGTGCACTTTTAACTGTGAGGCTATGACCAACACATTATTCCATTATTTCCAGCAAACTTGCTCAAATTTTCCATTCAGGTGGCCTTTTATTCCACATATTACAGTCATTGTGTCATCGGTGCTTGGTCTTAATGTTAAGACCTCCAGATTCTTAAAACCCAGATCATACAGACAGAGTAACGTCAAATGATGAAAACATCAGGGCCTCACAGAACATATATCATATAGTGGAAAATAAAAACTCACCATCGAAGTACAGAGTTGTGCAATGATGCAGAAGAAAAAATTACTCACCTTAGTAATTGCTTTTCTTCTCATGGAGTCTTACTATATTAGGACTTATGCAGTATGCCCATGGCTTTGAACTGCCCCGGAGATGAAATAGTTAACTCCAGAGTAATCTGGAGTTCCACAGCGCGAGGGCGCTATTCAAAGCTCTATCTGGGTTGTTTGAACCCAAACTGTCAGGTTCTTTATGAGGCTAAACTAATATAGCAAGTCTGTGTGGAAAAGCCCTACACTAACCATTGGCTATCTACTAACAGTAGAACCACAAAACACAACAACAAACAATAATGAAAACAATATTACCTATTATTGTTAGGATAACCCTTGACCATCACTACTAGGCCCCCTCTGCCCAAAAGACTCAAGTCCAGAGAGAGGCCAGCTCCACTAACAAAAACAGAAATTATCTAGTTCCTAACCCAAGAGAAGAAAAGGGGGGACTAGAAGCTAAAAGGCATGACACAGTGCTTGCACCAAATGTCAACCCCATACCCAAGTAGGGATTCTGAGAGGGGTAGGAGGGAGGGTTGTCCTAATATAGCAAGACTCCATGAGAAGAAAAGCAATTACTAAGGTGAGTAATTTTTTCTTCAAACACCATGAAGTCTTGCTTATATTAGGACTTATGCAGATTATACAGCAGTACCTCCATGGAGGAGGGTCAGAACCTACTTAGGGAATAGGCTCTGAAGCACAGCTGTGCCAAAGCGAGCATCTCTCTGGACTGGACTTCCAGAGAATAATGCTAGTGAAAGTGTGGACTGTCTTCCAGGTGGCAGCATTGACAGATTTCCAAAATGGGAATATCTCTAGCAGCCACTAGAGATCTGTAGCTATGCCTGGTGGAATGAGCCCTCAGGCCTGAGGGAGGCTCCTTACCCAGTTTTTGGTAGCAGAACTGGATACAAGAGACAATCCACCTAGCGATTGTCCTCCTAGTAGCAGGTCTCCCCTTACCCACATCTCCATAGGTAAGGAAGAGCTGGAGGGATTCGAACCTGTGACCCTTGGTACGTTCCAAATAGTAGCTAAGAGCTCTTTTAACGTCCAAACTGTGCAGCCTTCTCTCACCAGAAGAAGAGTGCTCAGTAAAAAATACTGGAAGAGAGATGGATTGGTTAAGATGAAAATCTGAAACCACTTTAGGTAAAAACTTTCTGTTAGTCCTGAGGACCACTTTATCTCTGTGGAAAGAAATGAAATCCTTTTCCACTGACAAGGCCTGTAATTCACTATACGCCCTAGCAGAATGATAGCCACTAAAAACAGTTTTCCAAGTTAAAAACTTGAGGTCTGCGAAACCAGAGGCTCAAGGGGGTTGCATTAGCTGGGCAATGCAAACATTCAGGTCCCATGCAGAGAAGGTTCCCAAAGGGAGGGTTAGTATGAAGTAACCCTTTGAAAACTTGGAAAACACAGGGTGAGAGGAAAGGGAAACTGGTTTCCTGCAGAAATAAAATAGAAACAGCTGCCAAATGAACCTTCAAGGTAGCTGGTTTGAGGCCTAAGGAATTTAAGTGGACCAAATAGTCCAACAAAATAGGCAGGTCAGCAGATTCTGGGGTGATCTGCCTCTCAGATTCACAAAATGAGAATCTCTTCCATTTAGAATTATAAGTGGCTCTAGTGGAAGGCTTTCTAGAAGCCTTCAAAATATCAGGACACCTTGAGAAAGGTGTAAATCAGCAAATTCTAACTCCTCAAGAACCAGGCCTTGAGGTGAAGGGATGAGGTCCGGATACCACTCTCCCTGTGCACAGGTCAGTAGGTCGTGGGTCCTGGGCAAGGTCAGGAGGAGCGGAATGAGAGGGACAGAAGAAGAGGGTACCAAGGCTGCCTGGCCCAGTCTGGAGCAATCAGAATCACTCTGCAAGGCAGAGTTCTGATTTTCACCAGTACCCTGAAGAGGAGGGGGAACGGAGGGAAAGCATAGAGGAACTTTCCCTCCCAATTCAGTTGAAAGGCATCCAGAGAGACTGATCCCAGAACTGGGGGTCTGCAGCAAAATAGGGGAAGTTGGTGGTTGTCTGGGTCTGCGAAGAGATCTATCTGAGGGGTGCCCCAACTGGCAAAGACCGACCCCAGCACTTGAGGGTTCAGAGCCCATTCGTGATGGCCCTGAGAAATCCTGCTGAGGGCGTCCGCTAGGACACTGTCCTTCCCTGGGAGGTGAACCGCTAAGAGAGAGGTGTTCAGGGAGTAGGCCAGAGACCACAACTTCATTGCTTCGGTGCACAAGGCTGAAGAGCGAGTGCCCCCTTGCTTGTTGATGTACCACATTGTTGTGGTATTGTCTGTCCTGACTTGAACAACCTTGTTCTGGACAGTTTCTGAAAAAACCTGGAGAGCTAGAAAGACAGCTCTGAGCTCCAGTAGATTGATGTGAAGCAGAGATTCCTGAGGGGACCAAACTCCCTGAGTTGAAAGGTCACCCAGGTGAGCCCTCCAACCCAGCAAGGACGCGTCCGTGGTGAGGGTGAGGGAATGAAGAACAGGTAGGAATGGGACCCCTGTGGACAGGTTGCTTTGATCCAGCCACCATTGAAAGCAAGGATCAAGGTCTTGGTCACTGGGACCAATTTGGTAAGGGGGTCCCTCCTTTGAGACCAATAGGACCTCAAGTGGAACTGAATGTCCCTCATCTGAAATCTCACTCCTGGCACAACAGCTGTAGAAGCAGCCATGTGCCCTAGGAGTTGTAGAAAGTGCCTTGCTGGTCGAGAGATCTGCAGGGTGAAAGACGATGCCAGGGCAATAATTTTGTCCACTCTTTTGGAGGGGAGGAATGCCCTGGCTAACTTTGTGTTCAGCTCTGCACCTATAAAAGTTAGTACCTGAACTGGTTCGAGAACTGACTTTGGAACATTCAACAGGAACCCCAGAAAGGTGAGGAGTTCCTGAGTGATTTGCAAGTGGATTTTACCTGCTCTGGTGACTGATCCACAATGAGCCAGTCGTCCAAGTAGGGAAACAGCTACCCTTGTCTTCTTAGGTGGGCCACTACTACAGCTAGACATTTTGTGAAAACTCTTGGAGCAGAGTGAGTCCGAAGGGCATTGCCCTGAACTGGTAGTGGCCAGAGGGTAGTTCGAACCTGAGGTACTTTCGGTGGGAGAGGCCCTGATTAGGATATGGAAATAGCGTCCTTGAGGTCCAGGAAGCTAACCAGTCCCTGGTCTCAAGGATGGTAAATCATTGCCAAAGTTAGCATTTTGAACTTTGGTTTTACAAGATGCTTGTTCAGAAATCTTAAATCCAAGATGGGCATGATCTCCTGTCTTTTGGGGTCAGGAAGTACCTTGAGTAAAGACCCTTGCCCTGGTGGCAAGGGGACCCTTCACTGCTTTGCAGTCCAAAAGAAGAAACCTCAGCTTCTAGTGCAGGGTTTTAAAAGACTTGAAGGGAAAGTGTCTGGCTCTCATCTTGGGAAACTGTTTGAAGCTGAGAACCAGGCCTTGGCTTACCACCTCCAGAACCCATTTGTCGAGGTTAGGGACAACCAGTTCTGGCAGAAATAAGCCAGTCTGCCCCCACCGGTACAGGAGAGTCGGCCCAGACACCCTGCAGGGTGCCTGCTGGCAGGAGCAGCTTTAAGTTGGGGAGGGAGAGGGCCTGCCTGTGCCCGTCTGCCTCTGCCTCTGAAAAATCCTCTCTGCGCAAAAGCAGAGGATGCCTGGGAATGGTAAAGGGCCTATGGTAGCCCTGCCCCTACCCCTGGAGGCATGCCTATGTGGAGTGGCATGCCTCTCCTTAGCTGGGCACTTTTGTAAGTAGTTCTGTATTCATCCATCTTTTCATGTAATTTTCTGTTTGTTCTCCAAACAAAATTTCTATGACAGGAAAATCTATAGCCTTTGACTGGGTATCTTGGGACAGATTAGTGCATCTGAGCCATGCCAACCTACGGAGAGCTACAGAGTGGCCATGACCCTAGAGGAAACATCATTAACATCAACAGCAGCATGAAATTGAACTTTAGGGCTTCAATGCCATCAGCAGCCACCTTGTTCAACTCACTAGCCAGCGGGCCCTGAGCCTGCTTGGCCACTGCAATATAGTGTCCCATCTAGATTTCTGATATCTAGCCACATAAGCCATATAATTAGCTTGTCTGAGTCCCAAAGAAGCTGCCACATACTGTTTTGCCATGGCATCAATCTTCCTGGAATCTTTATCAGGAGGATGTGAAGCCAGGGAATATTAACCTGTCACAGGCTGCAGCTTGAACAACACCTACATGACTACACTGCTCAGTAAGGAAGTCTGTATTAGGGCCTGACAAAGTATACCTTCTGTCCATTTTTTTATCTACAGGAGGGACAGAAAAAGGATTTTTTAAAATCTAGTGGTTTGCCTCTTAAATGACTTATGCAAAGGAATAGACAACCTTCTAGCCTCTGGAATATCCATCATTTCCACATAGTCAGGCTCCTCTTGCTCATCCACAGCCTCTTCTAAGGGGAGCTGGAGAGTTTCTGCTACTTTCTTATAAAATCTGAAATGAGAGGGGACTCAGACAACAAAGGGGAGACTCAAAGGTCTGTCTGGAGAAATGTCCGGTTCTATTGGCACTTCCAGACCTTCCAATCACAATTACAATCATCAAAATCCTCCTCCCCCTCCTGTGGTTCATAAAAATCCTCAACATCATAATCCTGAACCACTGGACCTGAATGAGACCCCCTTTTTCCAACCAGAGAGGGTTCAACAAGTCCCTGAGACAAAGACTGGACAATTTGTATGGCTTTAGCTATTTCTACAGCAGAAGGAGAGACAAAACTGGACTCCACACTAGCTGATTTCTTTGTCTTTTTTACTTTGACTGGTTCCTCAGAACCAGCCTTTCTTTGGCCCGAGGATGTCACGCCCTGGTCAGAGGGCACTCCCTCTGGTCCAGCCGGAGCTGGACGGGCAAGCCATCGGGTCAGCGGACTTTTGGCCTCTCGTTCCTGACCTGCCCAATCTCTTTTCCAGGGTGGCTGCAGGAAATTCTTACACACCTGGCAGTCTGACAGGAGGTGGTCAACCCCAGACAATAGACACAAGTGGTGTGTGGGTCAGCAGCAGCAAAAGGCTTCCCAAGACATCCTGATGTTGAAACCCAGTGGGCCAGTTTTCTTTTGGGTTTCTCAGACATAATGCCAGCCTAACCAAACTTGTCCTTTTTTCCGGCCTTGCCAGAGACAGAACACCCATATCGGTCCCTAACTGTCACGGTATAGGAAAAAACAATTTAAAATACTAGGCTTTTTTAGGACCGATAAGAACCGGGTACCTCACTCTAAATGCAAAGAAAATGAGTTTTAAAGCAAACCGATCGGTTCAGAGTGAACCGATAATGAGTTTCCACACAGACTAATTTTCTTTTACTTACGGTTACCAGATAGAGCTTCAAACCGAAAACCGCGGTAAATTTAAACACTTTCCCGGTTCAATGAACCGATAAAATTACTTTAAACCGCAAAACGAACCAAACTGAAGGAGCTGGTCTCCGGAGCGTCTGTTCAGTGAAAGCGGAGTAAAGAATCTGACAGTTTGGGTTCAAACAACCCAGATAGAGCTTTGAATGGCGCCCTCGCACTGTGGAACTCCAGATTACTCTGGAGTTAACTATTTCATCTCCGGGGCAGTTCAAAGCCATGGGCATACTGCATAAGTCCTAATATAAGCAAGACTTCATGGTGTTTGAAAGAGTTTATGTATTTATTTATTTCATGTGCAGATTAACACCTTTGAGCCAACAAGCTCTTTCACAAAGGTTCCATGTCCAGTATAACAAACAGACAAACAATTTCAAAGGTTACATTTCAAAACAGGAAGAGACAAGAATACAGCGGTAGTTTGATGGACATAGCTGATGCTAATTGCTTATAACAGAATACTGACAGGTTGTACATATAGGCAAGTAGTCTTAGCATTTCTTAAGTTGTACAGGTACAAGTAGTGCATCTGGTAAGTGGTTTAACATATATTGTTAAGTCTTAAAAGTAGGCCTCAAGTAGTCAAGCCTGAAGTTAGGGAGGAGTGGCCTGAGGGGGGCTTTGTCATATGTTGGAAAGGGGGTGAGGGGTGGAGCAGGAGAGAGGAGCAGCCACCTAGAGGCTTTGTCAAGGAGGTGCTGGAGCGCAGGCGAAGTGTGGAAGAGGGAGTGGGATGAGGGGTATATCATGGCCGCATGCGACTAGTGGTTGAAGCCACACTGGTTGTCTTCTGTCAAAATGGTTAACAGGTCTCTTTTAAAAGGGCCTATTTTTGTGTGTTCCAGTGTGGTAGAGGGGAGTTCATTAAGTCATGTGGGGCCGCAGTAGGAGAGTGACCGCTGAGCAAAGCATGTTCTTTTGAATGGGACATGGAGCACACCCTTTGCCATTCCTCTGGTGACCTTTGTTGAGGGATGTCACTGGAACAGAGCGGCAGTAGAGTCGGGCGTGAGACCTAGTAGGACTTTTTTCCCCATTATGCAAGCCCGATACCTTGTCCTGAGGTGGAGCTGGAGCCACCTTGTAGAGGAGTAAAGGGTGCAAGTATGGGTACGCTGGTTAGCACTGAGGACCAGGCAACTGGCCCTGTTAACTAGTTGTTTAACTCTATTTAAGGCCGAGTTGGTGGCAGCACCATAAATGACTAGTGCGTAGTCGATGGTAGACAGGATAGACCTTTGAGTAACTAGTTTAAGAGCATCGTGTGTCATGGCTTGCATATGCCTATATAGGATGCCTAGCTTAATATTGTCAGTCTTGACTACATGGTCAATATGGTGCACAAAGGAGAGTGTGTCATCAATATGCACTCTGAGGTATTTGAAGGTGTGGACTTGCTCAATGCTATCCTCTTTCTGGCTAAAGATAGTCAGGGGTTCAACATTCCTTTTGGAATGTGGCATGGTTAGGTGTATTGTTTTAGTTTTTTTATAGTTCAGTAGGAGTTGGTTTTGGGAGAACCATGCTTCTAGCAAGGCAAAGCTGCACTGTACGTTTTTAGAGACTTCACAGGCATTGCTGCCTGGGACTGATATCATTGCATCATCTGCATACAGCAGCATTTTAGCAGGACAGCTTTGGAAAGGGAATTTATGAAGAGACTGAAGAGAAGTGGCCCTAGGAATGAGCCCTGTGGGACCCCTAGTGTTACCTTTCTGGGATCAGAGGTGACACCCCCGATCCTAACACTCTGCATCCTGTGTGAGAGGTAGCTGTTGAACCAGAAGATGGTATCTACTGACAGACCCAGGGTCCAAAGGTGTCTTAGCAGGATTTGGTGGTTGACAGTGTCGAAAGCTTTTGTGAGGTCAATAAATATGGACCCCATCATTTTTTATGAGTCAAGGGCTTCGTCTGTGTGGGAGGTAAAGTTGATAAGGGCGATGATGGTGCTGTGCTTTTGATGAAAACCATGTTGCTGAGGGCAAAGCAGATTATACTTGTTTAGATAGTCAGTGAGCTGATCAGAGACAACCCTTTCCAACACTTTAGAGAGGGGTGGAAGTATCGAGATAGGGTGATAGTTTCCCATATCAGTTCTGTCCCCGCTCTTAAACACAGGGGTGACCAGGGTAGTTTTCCACCTGTCTGGGAAGATTCCAGTTCGCAAGGAGGTGTTGAACAGTTTGGTTAATGGGTCGGCAAGTTCTTCCAGGTTGAGCGCTAGCGGTTTCATGTCCAGTGAGTCACTACCAATCCTGGTCTTGTTTAGAATCCTTTTGACATATTTCACTGTCTGTTGCCTCGTGATTTGCCTGAAGTAGAAAGGTGGTTGTCCAATTCTATGTGATGATGGTGGTGGGTTTGTGTCTATGGGATCCATGGCTGGCAAGGACTGGAGAAATTCCGGGGGGAGTACAGAGCTTAGGTCCATGAAGGCCTTGTTAAGGGCATTAGCCAGGTCTAGAGGTTGCTGTAAAGTGCCATCTGCTGAGACTATTATATCTGGTGGGGCTCTGGATTCTTTACCAGAAAGGGACCTAACATTTTTCCAAAACTCTGCCATTTCCCCAGGTTTTTTTCCAGTTGATCTTTGTGATAGGAAGCTTTAGCCTGCCTCACTATCCTGGTGCAATTATTCCTTGCCATTTTATAGGCCATGATGTCAGTTTGCCTGCCTGTCTCTCTGGCAATATGCCAGAGATTGTCTCGTTGTTTCATCTGGACAGTGAGCAGTCCTGTGAGCCAGAGGTTGATGGCCCCTTTTATTTTGACAGTTCTGACTGCGGCAAATAGGTTGCTGAATACAGTTATGAAGTGGTTTAGAGCTTTACTAGCATCATTGCAGCCATTTAAGGGTAACCAGTCAGCATTCTTCAGGTATTTTTTGAAGTTGCTCAATTGCCCCTTCTTGAGATACTGGTTTTTAGTGACCTGTGGGGGGTCAGTAGGGCCCCTGTTTGTCCAGGTACAGACTACTGGCGAGTGATCACTTAAGGTGTCGGGCAGGACAGAGATGCTTTTGATATGCTCGGGGTTGGTTGGAAGAAACCAGTCAATAAATGTGCTTGTGCCGGTCCGGTAGTTCCGCCTTGTAGCCTGCGTGACCATCTGCGTAAGATAGAGGCCATGAATTTTGTCCCTAGTGTTTACAGTGTCTTATGCTAGCCAGTTAGTGTTAAAGTCTCCTACGATGATCTGCTTCCAGTCTTTGTTTAGCTTGTTATAGTGGTTAAAGGATAGGTCAAGCTGCAAGGCTTGTTTTCCAGGGGGGTATGTAGACAGTAGTCAAGGACATTGTTTTACCTTGCCGGCCAATTGATAGCTTGATTGTAAGAATTTGGGAATCTTTTGTGTTAACACTAGTCGGCATAATCTGGCCACTTATTTTGCTACGGAGATAGACCAGAAACCCACCCCCTCGCTTGTTTAATCTATCCTGCCGGAAGGTGATATAGCCCTCAAGCAAGATGCAGAAGTTTGGAGTTTTTTGTGAGAGCCACGTTTCTGTGAGCATGATGACATCTGGTTGATGGACTGCAACCCAGGCTTGGAATTGGGGACGTTTTTGTAGAAGTCTCCCTGTATTGATTGATGCAATTTTTAGGCATCTATTCGACGGGGGGTTATTATTGCCATAGGGTCCAGAGTTGGGGTGTACATTCCCTGAGATCAGTAGTAGGATGGTGACTATCCTCGAGAGGTAGTGTCTTCTCCATTTTTTTCTGATCCTGGACTGACTCTGATTTGTGAAACTGTGAAACTGTGAATTTGAGAGTGTTTTTTTGATGTATAATAGCATATAAGGGCCCTGGCGACCTCTGGCATAGCCTGAGGCCGCCGCATTGTTTTGGGGTGGGATGTAGACCTCCAGAGGCACCCAGATGTAATTATTTGTTGCTCCTCTGCCCCGTATTTGTAATGCCAGGCACAATTAAGTGGAGGCAGGTCTCCAGACTTGGGGATGGGAGTTGAGCTATCTGTGATTCCGGACAGATAGGGAAGGACTACTAGACCCAGTAGAAAAATGTGCCAACAAAAGTTTTTTGCAGCAGGCTTAAAATACATCATGGCTTAGTTATCTTTTTTTTTTTTTTTTGCTGCCTTTTTAGGAGAGGGAGAAATTCTCTTTGCTCTCAGCAAATGATGTTAGGGCTGCCTCTAGTGGTGATTTTATATAGGCTGCAGATGGAGAACTTCGCTGATTGGTTAAAAAGCTTTCCGATCCCTCTATAAAAGACAGCGTCCACTAAGGGTGGTGGTGGGGGCGGTGGAGAGCTGATGCGCAGCGTCAGCGGGGCCAAACACTTTTGCCCTGCTGGTTTGAGTAAGGAATTGCTCAGCTGAATCGCGCCAAGTCCGTACCTTGCTGCCTTTTGGATGTTCCAGGGGTTGGGGAGGCGACCTCACTGCTGCCCTCAGGACCAAACATACCTCTTAAACTTGCTAATGGCAGAATAATATACTGGAACAAGAGATACTCTTTAACACGCCCAGCTGAATTTAAATTTAAAGAACCAGCCGAGGACTGCCGTAGCATTATTCTGGGAAGTAGAAGTACAACAAGCACTAAAAGCACATGCCCTGCTAACAGTATCTTAAATTAGCAGCTAAGTTACAAAGTCCTACTGATTCACTTAAGATAACAGCCAGCGACTGCAGAATGCTGCTAAATTACAGTTCACCTAAGCATGGGGAGACTATCTTCACTTGTACGCCGACTGGCAGTCCTGTTGCACACTCCGAATTTAAAATGTAAAAATTACACCAATCCCAGCTCAATTAAAGTTCTCTCACAAAGTCCCCAAACACTTTTGCCCAGCTGGCTTGAGTAAGGAATTGCTCAGCTGAATCGAGCCAAGTCCATACCTTGCTGCCTTTTGGATGTTCCCGGGGTTGGGGGGGCGACCTCACTGCTGCCCTCAGGACCGGACTGGGGACCCTCCTATGCACGTCGCACAACAGCTTGCTGCTTTTGGATATTCCGGGGGTGGGGTGGCGACCTCACTGCTGCTGTCAGGACGGACCAGGGACCCTCCTATGCGTGTTGCACAACAGCTTGCTGCCTTTGGATGTTCTGGGGGTGACCTCACTGCTTCCCTCAGGACAGACCGGGGACCCTGCTATGCATGTCACACAACAGCTTGCTGCCTTTTGGATATTCCGGGGGGTGGGGGGGGCAACCTCGCTGCTGCCCTCAGGACCGGACCGTGGACCCTCCTATGCATGTTGCACAACAAGATCCATAATATTAACCGAAGTGTCAGAACTAGACATGTCACCGGTGTCAACAGTATCCTTGATGACAAGTTCAAACGAGCATGGCTGGACTGAGTAGCTTTTAACAATAACTTTGTCTAGGTTTACTTCATCAGCTTCAGGAGCTGACATTTTTTAAGACAGATGAAAACACTGATTCATAAACAAGGAATAGTTACAGACAACAAAACAGAAGCTGACGGCTGATGTGATTTAATCAAGGTGAGGGACAACTGTAATAGGGTTTTCATGCAAATGACAGCACTCTGCTTTGGTAAACAAATACTCAGCATGCAAGTCTACAGACTGAAACTGACAAAAATAAAAGAAAATTAAATGAAATACACCGGTGAGTCTGTTGTTAGACGCACGGATGTTTCACGTCACTTTGGCATGCTACCAAAGGGTTGTATTAATGTCATGACTGCAGTGATGTCACCGCACGAGCAGGCGGCTGCCACGGCCGGTTGTTTCCCTGATAGTATAGCATGTGTGCTCAGTGTGTAATTATATGCCCCCATGTAACAAAACATAAATAAAACACTCAGACTGTGTTAAACAATACACATTTTATTAAAAACTGTTGTACTCGTTCATTTCTGAGGGTTTTTACCTTCTATATAAAATGGACATCTGCCATTGATCTTTAAGGACAGTCCCTGACCCACTGTCTTCAGAACCCACTTGTCTGTGGTGATGGTTTTCCAAATCTGGAAATAATGGGTCAGTCTGCCCCCTACTGGAAGAAGAGATGCAGCTTGATCTAGCAAGTTAAGAACCCTGCTTAGATTGCGGCTGAGGATGGGCACCATGCCTGACACCTCTCCTGCTCCTACCCCTAAAGTACCCTTGCTGGGGATACTGGGGTACCTGAGGGACTACCATGGCCTGGTGAAAAGGCCTGGAGTGGAATTGTCTGCCCCAGCCTCCCCTATTATACAGTCTAGAAGAGGAGGAGGGTTTCTCTTTTGCAGAGTTACTGCGGAAGGTGGCTTTATATTCGTCCACCTTCTTCATGTAGGCCTCTGTATGGCTGCCAAATAAGGAGGTGCCCGCCATAGGAACATCCAGAGTTTTATTCTGGGTATCTTGTGTAAGGTTTGTGGCTCTCAACGAAGCAAACCTTCTTTGGGCGATGGTATTTGCCATCCACCTAACAGCAGTGTCATTACTATCTGCTGCCATTTGAAACTGATATTTGGCAGCCTCCATGCCAGACTTAGCAGTTTCAGCTAGGTCTGCAGAAAGAGAGGAAGGAACTTTTTCAACCATAGCCAGAACAGACTGCCAGAGAGTCTTCTGGTATTGAGCTGCATAGGCTTGATAATTAGCTTGCCTGATTGCCAGAGATGATGACAAATAACCTTTCTGGGCCATACTGTCAATTTTTTGAGAGTCCTTCTCTGGAGGGTGGGAAGCCAGAGAGACCTTTGCCTTGTCGCATGCAGCAGCTTGCACCACCCCGTGGTGGGCAGGGTGTGAAAATAAAAATTCAGCCCCTGTCCTGTCAAGCTGGTACTTTTTATCCAACTGTAACCCCCAGGTGGCACTATCCCAAGGGCTACTACCCCTGCCTGACTGACTACTGACAGGTTGAGGGGCCTAGGTCCAATGGTGAGTGCCTCCACCCAGAGGTCAGGTTTTGCAGTAGTTAAACTAACTTGCTCACAGCTCTCTGGGACACTGTAATCCCCCTTTCTTCCCACTAGTGGCCCACACAATGCATCAGGAATATCTTCACAATGTACACTTACCCACAGGACTGACTCTGTCGACTGGACGCTGGGGACCCCCTGCAAAACAAGATGATACAATGCAAAAGCCACAGTACAACACTTTAACATAAACGAATACCTCAGACAGTGTAACTTTGCTGAAACAAACAGATCTGATTTATTTAAGGAGCTGTAACAAGGAAGGGGGGAAATCAGGTTAATTAGGTTAAACACATTAATAATCACAGTACTGTGCTCATATTCAAAATTCCAAATTGTCCTTTCACTGGGTACCCAGGATGGAAATTGAGGGCTAGCCAGGACTGGTGCAGCTGGTTGGGGCCCTGTAATGGAAAAACACTGGCACAATACCCAAACTGTAATCCGGAGCTGGTTGGCTCAGTACGTGAAGAAATGACAAAAAAAAAAAAAACAACAATTAGATGATACACTTGCAATTCGATAAACAGATGGCAGGGAGCTACACTACTTTGTACTCACAAACTCAATGCTGGGAACTGGATGGAAGGCAGATTGTCCTGGATTGCCAGGAGAAGCAGACCATGTGGACAAGGTCCTTGTGACTGGACCCCGCTGCAGTTCAGAGCAAATGGATGTAGTCTGGATTAAGCTGGGGTTTACTTCCAGCTTCATGCACTCAATTCACTGTACAGGGGATTTGAAACGTGATTCCCCACAAGCACTACACACATTTATATGTAAAAGGAAAGTACTATACCAGGCAGGCTGCTTCTCTATCCCAATCGCAATTACTGCACAATACCCAGGAGAACACACAGCAGATTCAGTTCCTGACAGGCCGAGCGTGATTCAGCAATTTCTCCAGTCTTCTACAGGGTGAGCCTGGTTTCTACTCTTCAGATCTCCTTGATTCTCTTCACTGCCCAAACTGATCTAATCTTTCCAGTAGACAGAGCCGGGCATTTCCTTTGAGTTCCTCCCAGTTCAGTTGGCTGGTTTGGCTGTCGCTCACAGTAAACTCCCCCTGTTGGTAGAAAAAAGGCACCGAAGTCCAAACTACAATTTCCAGAAGCATTGGCCATATAGTACATAGGTGGCTGGCTCCACAATGAGAGTCCAAGTTCTGATTTGCCAGCAGCAGGCTCCATTTCAAAGGTCCCCCCACACTGATTGGTCCAGTTCAGCAGTTCAAAACTAGAATAGGGGACTAGGCGAACACAGTTCTGACTGCAAAGAAAAGCAGGTTAGACAAACTGTATTTTCGTTATTACTCTAAATGATGTCCGGCAAACAGTTACATCTTTGAAAAGTGTTCACTCTGCCCACTTAGTGACGGCAGAAATGGAGCGATTTGGCAGCAGCTCGAGTGGGACTCAAGCAGGGAAACACACAAACCCCCAACCAAATTAATTATGTCTGCAGGCAGACAGCTCTTAAAGAGACAGTACCAGAGGCTCTTAAAACACTCACAGATAAACAGCTTAGACGTCGAACACCATCCAGGCTTGGAGCATTCAAGCAAGCTCCTGGAAGACTTTTGGGAACCCCATTTGCAGGGGGGTTACACAACCTTTTATCTAAAGGAGGGACTGACCCAGGAGTCTGGAAGAGTTTTAAAGCATCTCTTTTAAAAAATACTTATTTATGAGAAGCAATAGCTTCTTAGTGGGAGTTCAACCCATCATTTTTATTTTATTTTATTTGTTTGTACATGTTGGATTTACAACCTTTGAGTAAGAGACTCATTTACAAATGCACCTTGTCACAGAGAGGACAAACAGTGTTAAATAGTTCAGGGTACAAACATTGGTACTGTACATAGTACAAATACAGTAATGGATACAAAGATTACACAGGAGTTACAAAGAGAGACACCCCAGTCATGCAAAGCAGTATAAGATGAGCAATAAATAATGACATACAGTGTTGGAATAGCTAGACTACAATAGCACCAAGGCATGGGCCTTAGGAAGACTGGAATCAGCTGAAAGTGGGATACAGAACAGGTGCCCTGTGGGATTAGCAGTATATAATGCTGGAGAGGGAGTTGGAGAGTGGAGGCAAGGTAAGAGTAGGCTGTCCGAGGGACATTGTCAAAATCTGGAGTAGCTAGGTAGGAAAGCCCCACAGGGAGAGTCCAGGGCCCTGGTCAGTTACATTTACAGCAGCAAGCATTAAAAAGGTGGTTCTGAAGGGCAATCTTAAATGGACCAATTCTGGAAATGGTTGTGATGTTTACTGGAAGGGAGTTGAACCAGGAGGAGGCTTTGTAGCAGAAAGACCTCTGTGCTAGGGAGGTCCTGGTTCTGGGCACCAGAAGGGGGCGGCCTTACCCGAGTTACAGGTGGGGATGGTAGGGGTGGCTCACTGAAGGGATGCCAACACCTCGGGGAAGAGAGCCCAAGCAGCATTTTCTTAACTAGTAGGTAGGTCTGATAGCAGAGTCTCTCCTCAAGGTTGAGTAGATTGGCGGTGGAGTAGAGCAGGCATGTGTGAGTCAGCCTGGGAGCTCCAGTCAGGAGTCTACAGGCCTTATTGATGGAGAGCTGGATTCTGGTGAGTGCAGTATTATCAGCCACTGCATAGATAGGCAGGCCATAATCCACTAGGGACAGGACAGAAGAGGTGATGGACAGCCAGAGGGCATCATTGGGAAGGCAGTCTCTATGGTGGTATAGGAGGCTGATTCGTTGGTAAGTGGCAGAAGAGAGGGCATTGATGTGGGCGTGGATGGTGAGGGCAGCGTCGAAGGTGATGCCTAAATATTTGTAGGTGGTCACTTGCTCTAGGGGGTGTAGAATACTGGGGAGACTAATAAGAGGAGCATTTCTGGTCTTGCTCTGGTGGTGCGTGAAAAGTATTGCCTTGGTTTTCTTTAGATTAATGACTAGTCTATGATCAATGAACCAACTTTCAGCTTGGTGGAAGGCGTGTTGGAGAGAGGCCTGGAGGGAGGTAGGACTGGGGTGTGAGGCAAGGAGTACTGCATCGTCCACACAGAGAAAAATGTTGCCAGTACAGGAGGTGGGGAGTGTGTTAAGATATAGGCTGAAAAGTAAGGGTCCCAGGATGGAGCGCTGGGGGGCCTTGGAGCAGACTGGTCGGGTGTTGGACAAGGTCCCATTGATTTTTACGCACTGGGATCTAGCTGAGAGGTAGCTAGAAATCCAGGCAAGGGGACCAGCAGAGAAGCCAATTTGGAGGAGCGAGTCAAACAAGAGGGGATGGCAGAAAGTGTCAAAGGCCTTGGAGAGGTCAATGAACACTGCTCCGGCAAGGTTGCCAGAGTCAAGAGCAGAGTGCAGGTGGTTAGAGAACTGAAGGAGAGCAGTAGTGGTGCTATGTCCTGAGTGGAAGCCATGCTGCTCAGGGCACATAATGTCGTGCTTAGTCAGATACTCAGTGAGTTGGATAGCCACCACTTTTTCGAAAGCTTTAGAGAGTGGGGGAGAATGGAAATTGGGTGGTAGTTGTTGGGGGAGGACTGATCTCCACTTTTGTGTATGGGTGTGACAATGGCTGTTTTCCAAACGTGAGAGAACTGACCCAGACATAGGAAGCAGTTAAATAGGTCAGTCAGGGGTACCAGAATGACATCCAGGACCTGACAAAGGATCCTGGGGTTGAGGGAGTTATTACTGGGGCTATTGCTACCGAGAGCTTTTAGCAAATATGGTCTGGCTTCTTCAGTGACTATTTTGCTCAGGTAGAATGGTGGTCGGGAAAGGGCAGGGGGCCGAGAAGCAGGAACGGGGTCAAAAAAGCTGCTAGGGAGGACGGAGCTAAGATCGGAGAAAATGGAACTGAGGCAGTCTGCTATGTCAAGGGGATCAATGGTAACAGTGCCATTAACAGAGAGCTGGGATGGAGGGGAGCAAGTCTTACCATTTTGCTCTTTCATGCTACCCCAGAAAGTCCAGGCTGAGCCCCAGGAGAAGGCAAGGGTGGTCTGGTAGTGCTTCACTTTGACCTTAAGGATGGCCCAGGTGCACTTATTGAGCTCAGCATTGTAAGCTTGCCTATCAGTCTACTTGCCAGATTCAGTAGCGATGTGTCAAAGGTAATCACTTTTCTTAAGTTTCTGGATGAGGGATGAGGTGACCCAAGGTGTGTTTAGTTTTTTGGTGCGGATCCTGGTAAGGAGAGCAAAGAGGTCGCAGGCCTTGTTAAAGGCACTTGTGAAGAGGTCCAGTGCTGAGTCAATGTTGGGAGCTGTGGCTGATGGGGTACCTGTCCATCTGAGCTAAGAAACAATTACTCACCTTAGTAATTGTATTTCTTCTAATGGAGTCTTGTTGTATTCTGACATTTGCAGTTAGCCTCAGCACTTGAACTGCTCCAGAGAGGAAAGAGTTAACTCTATGCAGGAAGCATAGAATGTTGAGCTCAAACTCGGTTTCAGACCTCTGTCTGCAGCACTTCAAAGTGTAACCGTCAGATTCTTACGAGCTATTACTAACTAACTACACTTCTTAAAGTGGAAATTGTTAAAGAACATTGCCCACAGGCAACAAATTTTCGGTTCCCCCAAAAGGCTCAAGTTGAGAACCCAAAATAATAACCAGGTAGTGAACCAACATATAGCTACCACAATAACATAACAATAACCCACTACCCCCCTTTCTAGAAAGGAGGAGTGCCAAGTACACCACTGAGGTGCAATACTGTACCTGCCAACCCACTTCCCAAAAACAGGTTCTGAGAGGGGAGGTGGGGGGGGGTCAGAATACAGCAAGACTCCATTATAAGAAACACAATTACTAAGGTGAATAATTTTTTTCTTCAAACAACATGAAGTCTTGCTTGGACCGAGTGCCTCCCTGCTTGTTGACGTACCACATGGTGGTGGTGGTGTTGTCTGTTCTGACCTGAACCACCTTGTTCTGCACTGACTGAGAGAAGGCTTGCAGGGCTAGAAAAACTGCCCTGAGTTCCAGGAGATTGATATGAAGAAGGGATTCCTAAGGGGACCACAGTTCCTGGGCTGTGAGAGCCCCCAGATGGGCTCCCCACCCCAAAAGGGAAGCATCCGTGGTAAGGACCACTGAATGAGACTGAGTGACAAATGGGACCCCTTGCCTTAAATTGTCCTGATCCTGCCACCATTGAAGAGCTTGGATCAGTGTCCGAGTCACTGGAATCAGTTTGGTAAGAGGATCCTTCCTTTGGGACCAAAAGGCCCTCAGATGGAACTGAATGTCCCTCATCTGGAAGGAAGAAGCCAGCTCTATAAGAACTCTTGCCCTTTCCAGGGGAAGAAAGGCTCTTGCTTTGACAGTATCTAGCTCTGCCCCATAAAGGTAAGAAGCTGCACCGGTTCGAGGACTGACTTGGGAAGGTTGAGAAGAAATCCCAGAGAAGTGAGCACATGCTGAGTCACTTGCAGGTCTGACTTGACTTGGTCTGGAGACTGACCCACTATGAGCCAGTCATCCAGATATGGAAAAATGGAATTCTTTTGACTTCTTAGAAAGGCAACTACTACTGCCAGGCACTTTATGAAAACCCTTGGAGTTGATGTTAGACAGAAGGGCATTGCTTTGAACTGATAATGGCCTGAGGGCAATTTGAACCTGAGGTACTTTCTGTGGGAGCACCTGATGGGAATGTGAAAGTAGGCATCTTTGAGGTCTAGGGAGGCTAGCCAGTCCCTGCCTGGCCTTAGGGAGGGAAGAATTATTCCCAGAGTCACCATCTTGAACTTTGGTTTTAAACAATGTTTGTTCAGGTATCTTAGATCTAGGATGGGTCATCACTCCCCTGTCTTTTTTGGGGTAAGAAAGTACCTGCAGTACAGACCTTTGCCCCGGTGTAGGGTAGGAACTCTCTCTCTATGGCTCTTAAGGCCAGAAGAGATTAAACCTCTGCCTCTAGGGCAAGGGTTTCGGAGAGACTTGCAGGTGGAAAGGTTCTGGCTCTCATCTTTGGAAATTTTTTGAAGCTGAGAACCAGTCCCTGGCTTACTACTTCCAGGAACCACTTGTCTGAAGTAACAGACATCCAGTCCTGGACAAAGTAAGCCAGCCTGCCCCCTACAGGGTAGGAGAGTCGACCCAGGCAGACCCAGCAGCGTGTCTGCTTGGCAGGAGCCTTAGGCTGAGGAGTGGATGCAGCCCTGCTCATCCCCCTTCTGCCTCTCCCTCTGAAGAACCCCCTCTGTGAAAAGGGAGACAAGGCCTGTGCTTGGTAGAAAGGCTCATGAAAAGGCCTGCCCCTGCCCCCTAGATTGCTGCCTTTGAGGTTGCCTGCCTCTCCTTGGCCTGTGCACTCCTATAAGTGGTCCTATATTTCTCCATCTTTTTCATGTAATTCTCTGTCTGCTCCCCAAACAGAGAATTACCTTCCACAGGGAAATCCATGGCCTTAGCCTGGGTATCCTGTGAGAGGCTAGTACATCTGAGCCAAGCCATCCTCCGAAGAGCCACAGATGTAGCCATGACTCTTGATGACACATCATTGGAGTCCACAGCAGCATGAAACTGTACCTTAGATGCCTCAATCCCATTAGTAGCCACCTCCTCGAGCTCCTTGGCCAGCTGGGGGGAGGCCTGTTTAGCCAGTGCCAGTACAGTGTCCCACCTGGACTTCTGGTACCTGGCTGCATTGGCCATATAATTAGCCTGCCTGAGTCCCAAAGAGGATGCCATGTACTGTTTCTTTGCCAAGGCATCCATCCTCCTGGAGTCTTTATCTGGGGGGTGTGAAGCCAAGGGAACATTAGCCCTGTCACAGGCTGCAGCCTGCTCGACTCCAACATGGCTGCATTGCTGATAGAAAAACTCAGTGTCTGAGCCTGATAAGGTATACATCTTGTCCATTCTTCTATCAACAGGAGGTACAGGATTTGGAGACTTCAAAATTTGTTGTGTCTGTTTCCCAAACGATTTGTGTAGGGGAATAGACAGCCTCCTGGACTCTGGGATGTCCATCATTTCAACAAAATCAGGCTTCTCTGGATCCTCTGTAGCCTCCTCCATAGGGAGCTGGAGGATTTCAGTCACTTTTCTGTAGAAAAGATAGTGGGAAGGGGACTCAGACAGCCTAGGAGGGGAAGTACCAGAAGGTCTGTCTGGGGAGATGTCCGGTTCAATGGGCACATCCAGACTTTCTGCTCCATCATCATCACCATCATCTTGCTCATAATCCCCCTCCTCCTCAAATTCCCATTCATAAAAATCTTCAGAGGCATAATCCTGAACCGGAGGAACCAACCAAACTGAACCCCTAGCTAACGGAGCCAGATCAGAAGGAACCGGGCGAAGCGATTCAACAATCCGAATTGCTCGGGCAATCTCATCAGCGGTCAGAACATGAACCTCCAGATCCAAACGAGCTGATTTTTCTTTATGTTTTCTTTTTGTAGGAACTGATCTCTCAGGATCGGCTCTCCTCTTGCCCGAAGAAGTATCGCCCTGGTCAGAGGGCACTCCTTCTGGTTCGGTTGGAACCGAACCTGGCTGGCCATCCGGGTCAGTGGACTTCTCGGCCTCCTTTTCCCTAAGTCTACCTAATCTTTTGTCCAAAGTAGACTTAGGAAAGTTTTTACATATTTGGCAGTCTGTATCGAGGTGGGCAAACCCCAGACAATAAACACAGGTGGTGTGGGGATCGGCCTTAGCAAAGACTTCCCCACACTCACTGCAGTGTTGAAACCCAGTGGGCCGGTTTTTTTTCTTGAGTTTCGCAGACATGGCCAACCTAACCAAACGTACCCTTTTCTCAGCAACTGCCAGGCAAGACTCCTTTATTGGTTTCTAACCATGTTACGGGTATTGGGAAAAAAACATTAAAACACATTTTTTTTAAAACCGATAAGGACCGGTAACCACACACTAAAGGACAACACACAGAGTTCAAATATGTTGGATCAGTTCAGCCGAACCGATCGAGAAAAGTTTTTACAATTTCTACAAATAACCCAGAACTACTACCTAAAGTACTTACTGTACCGCAGACAGAGCCCTGAACCATAATACTATGGAAGTTAAGCGGAAAAACTGACACTTTAACTGACTTTGAACCAAGCAGAAGGAGAAATCTCCAGAGCGACTGTTCAGTGAGGTGGAGTAAAGAATCTGACGGTTGGGTTTCAAAGTGCTGCAGACAGAGACCTCAACCGAGCTAGAGCTCAACGTTCTATGCACTGCATAGAAAATTAACCCTCTACACTCCGGGGCAAATTCAAAGGCTGGAGTTAACTGCAGATTGTCAGAATACAGCAAGACTTCATGTTATTTGAATTTGGGGTTTGAAGAACTTTCTGTGTCTGTTTCCCAAAAGATTTATGGAGGGAAATAGACAACCTCTTGGACTCTGGGATGTCCATCATTTCCACGAAATCAGGCTCCTCTTGTTCCTCAGCAGCTTCAACCAAGGGAAGCTGGAAGGTCTCAGCCACTTTCTTGTAGAACAAGTAGTGGGAAGGGGGATCAGAAAGCCTGGGTGGGGAAACATTAGAAGGCCTGTCTGGGGAGATGTTTGGTTCAATGGGCTCATCCAGACCTTCATCACCATTATCAACATCATCATCATCGTCTTCTTCCTCCCCCTCCCGCTCCGGTTCATAAAATTCATCCGGCACATAATCCAGGACTGGGGGAACCGACTGAACCGAGCGCCTACCAAGAGGCGCCGGATCAGACAGAACCGAACGGAGCAATTCCACAATACTTATCGCCCTGGCTTTTTCTTCAGCAGTTGGATGATGCGGTTCTGGATCCGAACCAGCCGACTTCCTCTTACGCTTCAATGGAACTGACTCCTCAGGGTCGGATCTCCTTTTGCCCAAAGGAGTACCGCCCAGGTCAGTGGGCACTCCTTCAGGTTCGGCAGGAACCGAACCGGGCTGGCCATCCAGATTAGCAGACTTCTCGGCCTCCTTTTCCCTGAGCCTACCCGACCTCTTTTCCAGGGTGGCCTTCGGGAAATTCTTGAAAATTTGGCAGTCTGAATCGAGGTGGTCGAACCCCAGACAATAAAGACAAATGGTGTGAGGGGATGCCTTTTCTAAGGCATCCCCACACTCACCACAGTGTTGAAACCCAGTGGGCCCGTTTTTTTCTTGGGTTTCTCAGACATGGTCAGTCTACAACTTACACTTTACAGCTATTTCGCTTCTCAGCCGTGTTACGGGTCATGGAAAAAAACATGTAAAATCGCGTTTTTTGGAAACCGATAGGAACCAGTACCTCACACTACAGAAATAAAAATAGATAAAACCCTAACACAATCAGTTCCTAACTGGACCGATCAACAGGTTTTACAATTTCCACACTGAAAAACAATAAAATGCACAATTCTACCTTATAGTCCACTACCTACAACACTTACTGTACCGCAGATAGGGATCTGAAGCTGAAAAAACAAGAAAATCGGTGATTAAACTGACAGATTCTAAACCGAACCCACTGTAGCAAAGGAGCAATCTCCGGAGCGACTGTTCAATTAGACGGAGTAAAGAATCTCACAGTTACACTTTGAAGTGCTGCAGACATAGGTTTGAAACCGAGCTCGAGCTCAACGTTATATGCTTCCTGCATAGAGTTAACTCTTTCCTCTCCGGAACAGTTCAAGTGCTGGGGCTAACTACATATATCAGAATACAGCAAGACTTCATGTTGTTTGAAATATTGTTTTAGTTTACTGAGGCTGGCAGGGCTGAAGAGCCAGCGTAGAGTGGTTTGGGGCAAAGGTTTAGGGGTGGCAGAAGACCAGAGGAAGAGGACTGGGGAGTGGTCGCTTAGCGAGTCGGGGAGGATATTGATATCCCGGATTTTATTGGGGCAGTTGGATATTATAACATCCAGGAGGATGCTGGTACCACTAGAAGGGTTAAGTCTGGTGGGCAGGGAGACTAACTGAGTCATGTCAAGGGCAGCGAAGGAGTCCCTTGCTTGGGATGCAGAGGTGGCAAGCCAATTGACGTTGAGGTCCCCTAAGATGTCTTGCTCAGCTTTGTGAGGCAGAGTAGAGAGGTAGTCAATGAGAGACAAGACCGCCAGGTTCTGGTACCTAGGCAGAATGTATGAAACCGTGAGGAAGAGTGGGCCCCTGGTGGGGTCTGGGATGATTTTTGTGTGAGGGCTTGGGCTCCGTTATCAAGCTTGGGTGCTGGGAGCACATGACCAATGAGCATGTCGCAAATGAAGACAGCACATCCACCCCCGCGTTTGCCTACCCAATCCTCCCTATGGAGCGCTTACTCAGGAGGGAGATAAAGGAGTCAGGGGTGGATTTGGAGAGCCAGGTTTCTACTAGGGCTATGATGCCAGGTTGGTGTTGTTATGACCCAACACTGGAGCACTGGAGTGCTGCAGTTTTTTTAAGAAGGCTGCAGATGTTCAGGGAGGCAAAGCGGAGGCCAGATGCAGCGTGGGGCTTGTGTGAGCTGGCGGGCATGGGGCCCGGGTTTGGGTGTACATTCCCAGAGAGTAGTAGTAACAATGTGATAATTCTAACCAGGGTCTGGTAGCAATAGGCACCCTTAGCTTGGCACTGGGATGAGGACCTAGCCACTGGGGTGCAGGGGTTAGGTAAGGCGCGAATGGTGGGTATGGCAAGAAGGAGGTGAGTCAAGAGGGGGCCCGGGAAGGGGGAAAGAGTGGGAGTGTTTGCGGGCGGCGGGTGCCGGGGGGGCTGGTGGTTTGTCCAGGGTGAAGGGGGACAAGACACTGTGGTATAGTATGGCAGGGTAGCACCTGGTGTGATGACAGTGTGCTTAGGTTGAGGATGGAAGATAAAAATGGCAAGGCTTAGTAGTGGGGTGCTGGTGCCCATAGTGGCTTTTGCTGGTAGAGTTATCGATGGAATAAGGGCTATGGCTGGCCTTTAGTGAGGGTGACTGCCACTGTGGAGTAGTGGTAGGGCTGCAAACTTTGGTGCAGAAGGTACCAGGTTCAAATACCCCAGGGGGAGTGTATCTTGGAGCCTGTAAAAATGGTATCTCGAGATACTCAGCCGCCTTCTCCTCTTCATCCTCTACCACTTCAGAGGTAGGGATATCCAAGGCATTTTGCAATTTTCCTGATAAAGGAAAAATGAGAAGAGTAATCTTCTGTAGACCTGGGAGGAGAGCCAAACTCCTGTTCAGGGGAGAACTCAGGTGCTATAGGCTCACCTTCATTTTCTTCTTCCTCCTCCCCACGCTCCACTGGAAAGGAGAGTGGATTGGGGGATACAGTGGTCTGAACTGGGGACTGTGAAACCACACACAGTAGACCCTGTAAAGTTTGTATGATTTTTATGGCCTGTGCGATCTCAAAATGGGAAGGCACAGCTGCAGGCACCACAGAAGTCCTCTTATCAGAAGAGGATTCAGTGTGCTAAGTTTTTTTCTGTTTCTTGACTAGAACCGGAGAACTAGCTGGTTCAGCAGGTCTCTTTTTTTACCCATATCAGGGGTAGTAACAGCTGGAGTTGTAGTTTTACCCACAGACCCTGAGGGTTTCGGCTGGTCAGAGCCAGAGGGGCCCTTAATTATTTTGTTCAATCTTTCCAGATGTTTTTCAAGCATCTCATCAGGGAAAGTTTGACAAATTTCACAGTTAGTCTTAAGATGGTCAAAACCAAGGCAGAAAACACAAATCGAATGTTTATCTGCCTTGGCAAAATAGTCACCACATGCAGTACAGTTTTTGAAACCAGTTCTCCGGTTCTCTTCTTCAGTTTTTCTGACATATTGTTTGAAAAACTGCAACCTCAATATACAGAATCAAAAAGAAGTATTTTAAAGTTAAAAGTAAACAACTTTTAATGGTTGCGGTCGGTTCAGAAATTGATCGGAAAAAACGATCGGAACCAGGAACCAAGGAAAAGGAACCGAGACTATCGGTTCAGTAACCCGAGGTTATCGGTTGCCTAAATATATAAAACTTTAAATTTTTTAAACGAAATTAATAGTAAACAAGGGGAAAAAATCCCCAATAATTAACTAAAAAGGCCTTGGTTCCTCAACGGTTATACCGAACCATGAGAAACCAAGAAAAAGCACTACAATTAACTAAACTAACTAAACGGTTACTAAAATTACAAAGATAAGAGGCAGCAAATGAAAATAAATAAAAAATATTTAAGTTATTTTATTTATTTAAGACTTTTCTGACAAGATGTCGAGGAGAAGCTCTCCAAGCATCTGGTCTTGACAGGTGGAGAGAGAAATCTGAGGGTTAGAATGTAGGCAGTTGATAAGTGGCAGCATTTGAAAAAAGTGGCTCATACCAATGATTCCATCATTAGCATAATGTTCTGTCTCTGGGCAGATCTGTCTTAAAGGCACACTGCAGAAGAGTTAGGAATACTGGAGTATTCTTGGGGTGAGAAATGGAAATGACGTACCTACCGTAATTCTTGATCATCTTGGATGAAGTCTTCACCATTCATTCACACTACTGTGACTATGCCGGAGGTGCTAGAACCCAGCAGGAGCCAGAAATCTTCAGGAGGGCCTGCACCGAGATAGGACCATGCATCTGTGGCACCATGAGACTGGCCTGTGCCTGTATAGGCTATCTCGGCGTCAACCCTCCAACCACCTCAGTACCCTTTTGACCAAGGAGGTGCAGCGTAAACTAACGTAGGGAACTCCTAACCTAACCCAGGCATAAGACAGCCCAGATGACCCATATAAGAAGGGTCAACTCAACAATGTCTTCACAGCCCAGACCAACAAGGGAGTGGAGACCAGAAACAGGATGAATGAGCTTGGGGAATGGTGGGTTGGCGTGCAAATGAATGGTGAAAACATCATCCAAGAAGATCAAGAATTATGGTAGGTACGTAATTTCCATATCTTCCTGGACTAAAAGTCTTCACCATTCATTCTCACTATTGGGAGAGTACCAAGCTAAGAACCAATCCCCCGAGCAGGGCTGCAGGAGACAGAACTCACTCAGGACAATAGTCCATTAAGGATTGTCCTGCCAAAGGAAGTATGTTGTCTGGTGTGGACATCCAGAATGTAGTGCTTCTCAAAGGTATGCACCAAGCTCCAAGTAGCCACCTTGCAAATGTCTTCAATCGGCATATTACGAATCTCTGCCAGGGAAGCCATGACTGCTCTGATAGAGTGGGCAAAAACCCAGCCTTCCAATTTTTTTTGCACCATGGAGTAGCAGTGGCAAAGGCAGGCCACTGACCATGCAGAAATGCATCTAATGGCAACAGGCTAACCCAGCCGGGCCATACTGAACAATACAAAGAGTTGCTAGGATTTGTGAATCTCTTTCATTCTGTCGATGTAGAACCATAAAGCCCTCTTGACATCCAGGGAGTGAAGAAAAAATTACTCACCTTAGTAATTATGTTTCTTCTATTGGAGTTTTGCGGTATTCTGACAAGTGCAGTTAGCCTCAGCCTTTAAACTGCCCCGGAGAACAAAGGGTTAATCTTTCTATGCAGAGCATAGAATGCAGAGCTCAAGCTCGGTTGATGTCTCTGTCTGTTTCCCTTTGAAAGCTAACCATCAGATTCTTACGAGCAACACTCTAATAGCTATTCTATGTGGAAATTGCAAAAAAATGTTAATAGCCAACTGGCAACAAGAAGTTTTAGATTACCAAAAGAAGACTCAAGTCAGGAAACTCAAAACTCAAAACCCAAACCAAACAGGAATATAATAAAATAAACACCCAAACAAAAGAAGAGGGTGTAAAAGGAGCACCCCTGAGGTGCAACACTGTACCTGCCCACCCACTTCCCAAAACCAGGTTCTGAGAGGGGAGGCAGGGACAGAGGTCAGAATACAGCAAGACTCCAATAGAAGAAACATAATTACTAAGATGAGTAATTTTTTCTTCAAACAACTTGAAGTCTTGCTGTATTCTGACAAGTGCAGACTACCAAGCAGTACCTCCATGGAGGAGAGATGGAACCTACTTTGGGAATAGGCTCTGAAGTACTGCTGTGCCAAACCGAGCATCACTCCTAGCCTGGATATCCAGAGAGCAATGCTTGGTAAAGGTATGGACTGTTTTTCAGGTGGCTGCTTGACAAATTTCTAAGAGAGGGATATCCCTGACAGCAGCCAGGAAAGCAGCTGTACCTCTTGTAGAGTGAGCCCTCGGGCCTGAGGGTGGAATCTTTCCCAGTTTTTCATAGCAGAATTGTATACAAGACACAATCCACCTGGCAATGGTTCTCTTGATGGCAGGTTTGCCCTTTCCCACTTCTCCGTAAGTGAGGAACAACTGGAGGGAGTCAAACCTGTGACCCTTGGTACGCTCTATGTAGTAACTAAGGACTCTTTTAACATCTAAACTGTGTAGCCTCCTCTCTCCTGATGAAGAATGATCAGTGAATAAAACAGGAAGAGACATAGACTGGTTTAAATGGAAGTCTGAAACCACTTTGGGCAAGAACCTTCTATTGGTTCTAAGGATCACTTTATCCCTGTGAAAGGAGATAAACTCAGGTTCCACTAACAGGGCTTGCAGTTCACTGATACGCCTGGCAGAGGTAATGGCTACCAAGAATACAGTTTTCCAAGTCAAGTACTTAAGCTCTGCTGGGGACATAGGCTCAAAAGAAGGTTGCATAAGTTGAGCAATGCAAACATTCAAATCCCAGGCAGGGGCAGGGTCTCTAAAAGGAGGATTGATGTGAAGCAATCCTTTAAAAAATTTACAAAACTCAGGATGAGAAGATAGTGAGGAAGACTTCCCCACAGACAGAAATGCAGAAACAGCTGACAAGTGTACCTTGAGAGTAGCTGGTCTGAGGCCTAGGCCATTAAGATAGACCATATAATCCAGAACCGTAGGCAATTCAGCAGTATCTGGGGAAATATGCTTCTTAGAACACCAAATGCTGAATCTCTTCCATTTGGAGTTATAAGTCTTTCTGGTGGAGGGCTTTGGAGAAGCATTGAGAATATCCAGAACCCCCTGAGAAAGATACAAATCTGCAAACTCTGACTCTTCAAGAGCCATACCTTGAGATTGAGAGACTGAAGACTGGGGTACCAAATCATCTCCTGAGAGGATGTTAACAGGTTGTAATTCCTGAGGAGAGACAGGGGAAGATGGACTGCTAGGGACAACAACAGGGGGTACCAAAGCTGTCTGGCCCAATCTGGAGCAATTAGAATCACTTTGCAAGGTTGAGACCTTATCTTGACTAAAACTTTGAACAGGAGTGGGAAGGGAGGGAATGCATACAGAAATTTCCCTTCTCAATTCAGAATCAGAGCATCCAGGGAGACTGAGCCCAAGACTGGGTGTCTGCAACAAAAGAGAGGAAGTTGATGATTGTCTGGGGCTGCAAAGAGATCTATCTCTGGAGTGCCCCACCTTGAAAAAATCACTTTCAACACCTGAGGGTCCAGGGACCATTCGTGATGGCCCTGAGAGATCCGGCTCAGTGCATCTACTAGCACATTGACCTTCCCTGGAAGGTGAACTGTCACCAGAGAGGTTTGCAGGGAGTAAGCCAGGACCACAATTTCATGGCTTCCATGCACAAGGCCGTGGACCGAGTGCCTCCCTGCTTGTTGATGTACCACATGGTGGTGGTGTTGTCTGTTCTGACCTGAACCACCCTGTTCTGCACTGACTGAGAGAAAGCTTTCAGGGCCAGAAAAACTGCCCTGAGTTCTAGGAGATTGATATGGAGAAGGGATTCCTGGGGGAACCACAGTCCCTGGGCAGTGAGGGCCCCCAGATGGGCTCCCCAGCCCAGAAGAGAAGCGTCCGTGGTAAGGACCACTGAATGAGACTGAATGGCAGAAGGGACCCCTTGTCTTAAATTGTCCTGATCCTGCCACAATTGAAGGGCTTGGATCAAGGTCAGAGTAACTGGAATCAGTTTGGTAAAGAATCCTTCCTCTGAGACCAAAAAGATCTCAGATGGGACTGAATATCCCTCATCTGGAATCTTGCCCCTTGGACCACTGCTGTTGAAGCTGCCATGTGACCCAAGAGCTGGATGAAATGCCTTGCTGGTTGAGATACCTGAAGGCTGAAGGAAGAGGCTAGTTCTATAAGAACCCTTGCCCTTTCCAGGGGAAGAAAGGCTCTTGCTCTGACTGTGTTCAGTTCTGCCCCTATAAAGTTAAGCAGCTGGACTGGTTCGAGAACTGACTTGGGAAGGTTGAGAAGAAATCCTAGAGAAGTGAGCGCTTGCTGGGTTACTTGCAGGTGAGACTTGACTTGGTCTGGAGACTGGCCCACTATTAGCCAATCATCCAGATATGAAGAAATGGAAATCTTTTGCCTTCTTAGAAAGGCAACTACTACTGCCGGGCACTTTGAGAAAACCCTTGGGGCTGAGGTTAGGCCAAAGGGCATTACTCTGAGCTGATAGTGGCCTGAGGGCAACTCAAACCTGAGGTACTTTCTGTGGGAGCACCTGATGTGAATGTGAAAGTAGGCAATCTTTGAGGTCCAGGAAGACTAGCCAGTCCCCTGGCCTTAGAGAGGGAAGGATTATTTCCAGAGTTACCATCTTGAACTTTGGTTTTAAAAGATATTTGTTTAGGTATCTTAGGTCTAGGATGGTTCGCCACTCCCCTGTCTTTTTTTGGGTAAGGAAGTACCTGGAGTACAGCCCTTTGCCCCAGTGTAGGGTAGGTACTCTCTCTATGGCTGTTAAGGCCAGCAGAGATGAAACTTCTGAATCTAGGGCAAGGGTTTCCAAGAGGTTTGCAGGTGGAAAAGATCTGGCTCTCATCTTTGGAAATTTTCTGAAGCTGAGAACCAGTCCTCGGCTTACTACTTCCAGGACCCACTTGTCTGATGTAATTGACATCCAGTCCTGGACAAAGTAAGCCAGCCTGCCCCCTACTGGAATAGGAGAGTCGACCCGGGCAGGCCCATCAGGGTGTCTGTTTGGCAGGGGCCTTAGGCTGAGGAGTGGATGCAGCCCTGCTCATCCCCCTTCTGCCTCTCCCTCTGAAGAACCCCCTCTGTAAAAAGGGAGAAGAGGCCTGTGCTTGGTAAAAAGGCCAATGAAAAGGCCTGCCCCTGCCCCTAGACTGCTGCCTTTGAGGAGTTGCCTGCCTCTCCTTGGCCTGAGTACTCCTGTAGGTGGTCCTGTACTCATCCATTTTTTTCATGTAATTCTCTGTTCCCCAAACAGACAATTACCCACTACAGGAAAATCCATGGCCTTAGCCTGTGTATCCTGTGAGAGGCTAGTACATCTGAGCCAAGCCATTCTCTGAAGAGCCACAGATGCAGCCATGACTCTTGATGATACATCATTGGAGTCCACAGCAGCATGAAACTGAACTTTAAATGCCTCAATCCCATCTGCAGCCACTGCCTCCAACTCCTTGGCTAGCTGGGGGGAGGCCTGTTTAGGCAGTGCCAGTACAGTGTCCCACCTGGACTTCTGGTACCTGGCTGTATAGGCCCTATAATTCACCTGTCTGAGTCCCAAGGAAGATGCCATGTACAGCTTTTTGCCATGGCATCAATCTTCCTGGAGTCTTTGTCTGGGGTGTGTGAAGCCAAGGAATGCTTGCCTTATCACAGGCAGCAGCCTGCACAACTAACATGGCTGCATTGCTGATATAAAAACTCTGTATCTGAGCCTGAGAGTGTATACCTCTTGTCCATTTTTCTGTCCACAGGAGGTATAGAATTGGGAGACTTCAGAATTTTTTGTATCTGTTTCCCAAAAGATTTGTGGAGGGGAATAGACAGTCTCCTGGACTCTGGGATGTCCATCATTTCTACAAAATCAGGCTCCTCCTGATCCTCCATTGCCTCTTCCATAGGAAGCTGGAGGGTCTCAGCCACCTTTCTGAAGAACATAAAGTGGGAAGGGGACTCAGAAAGCCTAGGAGGGGATACACCTGAACGTCTGTCTGGGGAGATGTCCGGTTCCACAGGCACATCTAGACTTTCACCATTACCATCATCATCTTCAAACTCCCCTTCCTCCTCAAACTCCGGTTCATAAAATTCTTCCAGAGTATAGTCGTGAACTGGGGGAACTGACCGAACTGAGCCCCTGCCAAAAGGTGCCGGATCAGTCGGAACTGTGCAAAGCGATTCCACAATCCGAATTGCCCTGGCAATTTCTTCGGCGGTCGGAACATAGACTTCTGGATCCGAACTGGACGATTTTTCTTTGCGCTTTCTTTTAGTCAGAACCGACCCCTCAGGATCGGCTCTCCTTTTGCCCGAAGAAGTATTGCCCTGGTCAGAATGCACTCCTTCTGGTTCAGTCGGAACCGAACTGGGCTAGCCATCCGGGTCAGAGGACTTCCCGGCCTTCTTTTCCCTCAGTCTACTGAATCTCTTTTCAAGGGTAGATTTGGGAACATTTTTGCAAATTTGGCAGTCTGAATCAAGGTGTTCAAACCCCAGACAATAAACACAGGGGGTATAGGGAACAGACTTAGCAAAGACCTCCCCACACTCACTGCAGTGTTGAACCCCAGTGGGCCCGTTTTTTTTCTTGGGTTTCTCAGACATGGCCAATCTAACCAAACTTACCCTTTTTTTGGCAATCACCAGGCAAGACTCCCTTATCGGTTCCTAACCGTGTCACGGGTCTTGGAAAAAAATGTATCAAAACACATTTTTTTAGAACCCATAAGGACCAGTAACCACTCACTAAAGTTAACACAAGAATTAAGCAAACGATCAGTTCAGCCGAACTGATCCACACTTTTTACAAGTTCCACACAGAAAACACAGTACAAAACCT
The DNA here is from genome assembly GCA_016271365.2 of Neoceratodus forsteri. Classification (NCBI taxonomy): domain Eukaryota; kingdom Metazoa; phylum Chordata; order Ceratodontiformes; family Ceratodontidae; genus Neoceratodus; species Neoceratodus forsteri. Next base: position 1,365,412,391 of record CM028132.1, read on the forward strand.
ATCTAGTACTCACAGTACCACAGACAGAGACTGAACCGACTATGCTGAAAACTTTTTCGGTTAGAAACTGACGAAAAACCAACACTTCAACCGACTTTCGAACTGAGCAGCAGGAGAAATCTCCGGAGCGACTGTTCAGTGAGGCAGAGTAAAGAATCTGACGGTTAGCTTTCAAAAGGAAACAGACAGAGACATCAACCGAGCTTGAGCTCAGCATTCTATGCTCTGCATAGAAAGATTAACTCTTTGTTCTCTGGGGCAGTTTAAAGGCTGGAGCTAACTGCACTTGTCAGAATACAGGAAGACTTCAAGTTGTTTGAAGGGTGCATTCCCCTTCATTCTGGAAGTTGGCAAAATAAGTAGGGAGAACCAAGGGCTGATTAAGGTGAAATTCCAACACCACCTTGGGCAGAAACGTAGGGTGAGTACAATGTACCACCTTGTTCTTGTAAAGCACAGTATATGGAGGGTCTGTGACCAAGGCATGGATTTCAGAAACCCTGCAAGCAGAAGTAATGACCACCAAGAAGGCAGTCTTCCGGGTCAGAAACTTCAAGTCACAGGTGACTAGAGGCTCAAAAGATTTACGGGTGAGCATATCTAGCACGAGGTTAATATCCCACGTAGCCACCGGCTTCCTGACCGGAGGTCTAGTGTGCAGGATAATCGCTTGACTAGCAGCAACTGAGCCAGTGTCATGTTCTCGATCAGCTCATGGTAAGCAGAAATCGCTCAAAAGTGTACCTTCACCGTAGAGTATTGCTGTCCTGCATTTGACAGGTCTAAGAGGTACTCCAGCACCTTACCTGGTGGGCAACAAAATGGATCCAGAAGAGATTTTGCACGTCAAATAGAGAAGCGCTTCCATTTAGCCATGTAAGTCTTTCTAGTGGAAGGATTACATGCTGCCAAGAGGATTTCCAAGATTCTCTGAGAAATCTTAAACCTTATCTGCTGAGGCCAATATAGGGTGATGAAAATCATCCTGCTCCCCATGCCTCTAATTTGAGCAGCACTCTCTGATCTAATGGAAGAGGAGGAAATGCGTACAGAAAGCATTTTGTACATCTCAGTCTGAATGCATCCTGACAGAAAACACCAGGTTCTAGATTTCTGGTGCAGAATAGAGGTAGTTTTGCATTGAGTGGGGACGCAAAAAGGTCCAGGTCTGGACTGACCCACTCGTCGAATAACAACTGCATGACATCTGGTGCAAGCGACAATTCGTGTGGATCCACCTCTGTCCTGCTGAGGCGATCTGCTAGCTCATTCTGAATTCCTGGTAAGTAGACTGCCTGAATTAATGTATCATGTTCGATACACCACTTCCACACCCTCATGGCCTCCCTGCACAGCTGGTAGGAGTGCGTTCCACCCTGCTTGTTGATGTAAGACATCACAGCCATGTTGTCCGTCTGAAGGAGAATTACTTTGTGACAGAGGACATCCTTCAGGGCTTGGACAGCATATAGGACAGCTCTTATCTTCAAGACATTTATGTGTAGATGAGACTCCTCCTTGCTCCACACTTCCTGAGTATGGAGAGCTTGACAGTGAGATCCCCAACCGATCAGAGATGCATCAGTAGTGATGGTAATCTGAGGTTCCAGTGGGACAAAGGGTAGACCTTGTATAAGCTTGTCTTACTGTGTCCATCATTCAAGTGACCTTGTCAGAGGCTTTGTCACTTTTATGTGGAAGGACTGTGAGTGCGTGGTCAATGACTACTGTGTGCTGAGCATCCATTGTGTGGTCCTCATGTGCAGCCGAGCCAGACGCACCATGACGATGGACGATGCCATGAGGCCCAACAATCGCTGCATCGAGAGGGCCCAAACAGAGTTGTTTTCGCTGATGTAGCAAGCCATCTGGAGAATGTGATTTCTCCTGTCCTCTGGAAGGAAGGCGCTCACCCTGGAGGTATCCAGGAGGGCTCCTATGAAGAGGAGGTGCTGGGAGGGTTGAAGCTGATGTAACCCCTAGATGGCGCTATCCCAGGGGCTACTACCCCTGCCTGATTTGCCACTAACAGGTTGAGGGGCCTGGATCCAATGGCGGGTGCCTCCACCCAGAGGTCAGGGTTTGCAATAGTTAAACTAACTTGGTCACAGCCCTCTGGGACACTGCAACCCCCTTTCTTCCCACTAGTGGCCCACACAATATATCAGAATTACCTTCACAGTATACACTTACCCCCAGGACTGGTTCCGGCACTGGGACCTCCTGTGAAATGAGATACAGTGCAACAATCACAGTACAGTACTTTAACATAGACAAATACCTCAGGCAGTACAACTTTGCTGAAACAAGCAGCTCTGATTTATTAGGGGGATATAACAAGGACAGGGAAATCAGGTTAATTAGCTTATCACTCTAATAATCTACCTATGGCTCTGTGCACAGGCCTATCCCTATCAGTTACTGTCCCTGGGTACCCAAGCCCTAGTGGCTAGTCCAAACCGTGGCAGCTGGTAGGGCCCTTTCACACAGAGAAAAGGAAAATTAAACAGTCAGCAGTACAGTAATTCCATTTGGATTTAATGTGGCAATTCAACAGGGCGACCCAATTAGTACTCACGACCTCCAAAGAAGATATGGTCCTTCAATGTCAGCAGGCTACTTTTGATCTCCAAGAGACTCCTCACACATTTATATGGTAAAAAAAAGAAAGCACTATACCAGGCAGGCTGCATCTGTATCCCAATCGTAATTACTGCACAATAACCAGGAGAACACAGCAGATTCAGTTCCTGACAGACCGAGTGTAATTCAACAATTTCTTCAGTCTTCTACAGGGTGAGCCTGGTTTCTACTCTTCAGAGATCCTTTGATTCTTTTCACAGGATGGATTCAGTCCTAACAAGCAGTTACACAAGTTGTGAGCGGAACTCTGGGCCTTGCACACGTTTTTTGACTGAAACTGTGCACTGAAGGAGCACAGGGTTTCTTTCCCCTTCACTTTCAGATCTCAAACTGAAACTCCCAACAGACAAAAACCGGGCACTTCCTTTGAGTTCCTCCCAGTTCTTGACTGGATTGGCTGTCACTCACAATAGACTGCTGCTGTTGGTCCAAAAGGCACGAAGTCTAAACTACATCTCCCAGAGTCACTGCCCATACAATCCTCTTGTGGCTGGCTCAGATTATGAGTCCCAAGTTCTGATTCGTCCAAGGCATCATTTTAGAGCTAGTTTACCCCACACTGATTGGTCCAGTTCAGCAGTTCAAAACCAGAATGGGGAACTAGGCAGACAGTTCTGACTGCAAAGAAAGCAGGTTAGACAAACTGTAATTTTATTATTACTGTAAATGATTTCTGGCAATCAGTTACATCTTTCAGACAGGTTCCCTTTGCACTCCTAGTGACTGCAAAAATGGGGTGAATTGGCAGCAGCTTGAGTGGTACTCAATCAAAGAAACACACAGTCCCCCATACAAACTAATTATGTCTGCAAGCAGACAGCTCTTAAAGACAGTACCAGAGGTTCTAAAACACTCACTGATAAATGGCTTAAGCATGAAACACCATTCAGGCTTGGAGCATTCAAGCAAGCTCCTGAAGTCTTTTGGGAACCCCCATTTGCAGGGGTTACACCCTTCCTGGCCTGGGAAAAGCTTGGCGTCCGCCGTCAAGCAAGTACCATAAGTTTCAACTGCAACCATATACATTTGCATTAGGCTCACACATGTAATCATCAGTCAATACATCATTTTACAAGAACCATTTCTGAAACATTGCAGTCGTCACTCTTTACACAGTATAACACACACATTGTACCATAACTCAAGTTATTACCTCTTGTACATGAAACCTGAAGAGAGGACCCTTCCTATCAGTTACCTTGGGGCTGGACAGGGGCAGGGCACCATGTAGAGGGCAACACAAGTAACTTGGAGTTAGCACTAAGCAGCTCAGTTTGGGCAATGAGCTCGGGACACATACACTCCTTTATGGACAACATTGAGAGGCAGGTCCACTGGCGGCCCAGGAATCATAACTGAGGTGCACCACAGGCTTTACAGCTCGACCAGTCTTTCTAGGGAGCTGTTACAGTCTCTGCACTCTGAGCCTCATTTTCAGCATTGTTCTCACTTGTCAGGGAGTCTCCATGGGGGTAGAGGCTAGAACTTGGGGCACTTTCAGCTCAGGAGTTACAGTTTCTGAGTCCACAACATTTGGCTCGCATGGAGAGCTTTCAGACACTGGCAGTGGACTGTCAGGGCACTCAAAATACTCTTCTTGTTCGGGTGTATCACCAGTCTGCCCCAATCTATCATTTTCCTCCCTGAAAGCTCAAACAGTTCAACCATGCACAATGATTCCATTTCATCTGATCTGATGCTTTGCACTTCACTTTCTGGGAGCATTGGCTCCAGGGATGAAGCTGGGGCTTAGACAGTCCAGAAGGCCCAGCTTTGTCTCCAGTATTGACTAGGGATTGCCCGAAACAATTGACTCAGTTCGTAAGAAGGATAGTATTCAAAGTCCTCTCACTTTCTTCTGATATGGACTGACAGTCATGCTCAACTGGGACTTGTGGAGGAGACACTTTAACTTTGCTTCTGTAGGTGCAGACTTTCTTGATCTTTTCTTAGCAGCAGCTCTAGTCACTGGTCCAGAGGGGCATCTTCTGGGGCTCAGACTCAATCAGGATTTGTCCAATGGGCAGTAAATGATTTCTATGCATTGTTTTTACATCTTTTGAATTATTCTCAGGCCTTACTTTGTACACTGGCAGATCATCTAGTTTGCCCACTACAATGTGAGGAGATGGTGCCATCTGTCAGCAATCTTGTGCTTGCCATGCAGTCCCAGATTTCTTAGCAATACCGATCTCCCTCCTGGAGTTCCTGTGCTTTCACCTTTTATCATACCTTTCTTTGTTGGCCAGATTTCTTTTGGCAGCCATGGTTTGAGCCAGTTAGTACGCATAGTTAGCTGGGCCTTTAACTTTTGCACATACTGTAAATAGTTGTCAGCTTGAACCCCATCAGGAGAGACCCCAAAACACACATCTACTGGTAGTCGAGCTTCTCTTCCAAACATCAGGCGGTAGGGGAGAATCCAGTGGCATCACTTTGGTGCAGTTATAAGCATGTACCAGGGTGCTAATTTGTTGGCTCCATCTAAGCTTTCCTTTGGGTGCAGGGTGCCTAGCATATCTAGCAAAGTGCGGTTGAAAGCGTTCAGGCTGTGGGTCCCCTGGGTGGTAAGGAGTGGTTCTGGACTTTCGCACTCCCCACAGAGAAGCATCTCTTTGATCAGACGACTCTCAAAGTCTCTCCCTTGATCAGAATGGATTCTTTGTGGAGCCCCATAGTGAACAAAAAGTTTTCTACAAGTACTTTGGCCACAGTGGATGCTTTCTGGTCTTTGGTGGGAAAGCTTGGGCATATCTCGTGAAATGGTCAGTGACCACCAGCACATTACTGATATTTCTTTGATCTGACTCCAAACTCAGAAAATCAATACAGACCAGCTCCATGGGTGCACTGGTGGTGATGTTAACAAGGGGCAGCCCTCTGGGGAAAAGCTTTCCTCTGTAAGCATGACTGAAGTTCGAATGTGTTGCTCCACATCAGCCCCCATCTTAGGCCAATAGAATCTGGATCTCACCAAGTCAAGTGTTCTGTCTATACCAAGGTGCCCCATGTGGTTGTGCAAGGACCTCAGTACTGAGTCTCGAAAGGCAGTGGGCAGCACTAGTTGTTGTTTGTCTACTTGTCCCCCTCTGTCTACTGTTTCTCTGTATAACAGTTTATTGATCAGTTTCAACTTAGGACCTTCTTTGTATAACAGTGCAGTTCTCAAATCAGTGGAGCGTAATTTGGACACATCTTTTCCTGCATAGAGGGCTTCTAAAGCTGCTTTGATCATGGGATCGCGGGATTGAGCCCGCCAAATACTGTCATTGTCCAGCTGAGGCAGTGCACCAATGTCTATTGCAGAAAAGTGGCAATAAGCAGCAGGTATGCAATTCTCAGAGCTCCCAAGCAATCCACCATACAGTCCACTGCGTCCGTGGACATTGTTCCTCCCTGTCAAACTTCCGGCAGAGTGCCCGAATGTCAGGTTCTGCAATCGGACCCAATCATTCTGGGGAACAGGCCTCGGGAGAGAGCATCAGCATCTATGTGGTTCAGACCTGCTCGGTATTCGAGACATAGTCATATGTAGATAATGCAGAAAGCCACCTATGGCCAGTGGCATCCAACTTAGCTGAGGTCTGCACATAGGTCAAAGGATTATTGTCAGTTTTACTAGTATTTTAGCCCCATACAAGTACTCATGGAATTGGTCAACAATAGCCCACTTCAAAGCTAGGAACTCTAACTTATGTACAGGATAGTTCTTTTCGGATGGGGTCAGGCTTCTACTAAGGCCACTGGTCTCAGGCCATTCTCGTGCTCTTGGTACAACACAGCCCCCAACCCTTGCAAGCTAGCATCAGTGTGCAGGGACGTAAGGTTTTCTTGGATCGGCATAGGCCAGCACTGGAGCATGGGTAAGTTGATATATGATCTCATGAAAAGCAGTCTCACAATCAGGAGTCCAGCGGCCCCAAATACTTCACTTGGATGAAAATACACTCTTTCAGTCTTGAGGGCTGACTTTTGGTATTTTGTGGGTTGGGGATACCCTTGAGTAAGGTTAAGTAAAGGCGGATCACTCTTGAATAGTCCTTGATGAAGCGCCGATAATAACCACAGAATCCAGGAATCTTTGCAGTTCTTTTAGATTTTGGGCTGTGGCCAGGTGGTCAAGGCCTCAACTTTACTTGGGTGGTCTCTATTCCCTCGGTGGATACTATGTGTCCCACATACTTTACTGATGTTTGAAAGAATTGACACTTATCAATGGACAGTTTAAGGCCAAAGTCCTCCAGTCGGTCCAATACCTTAAATAATCTGCTTTCATGTTCCTCCAGTGAGCTGCCAAACACAATAACATCATCTAGGTATACCAGGCACTCTAGTAAGTTCATGTCCCCACTGCACGCTCCATCAATCGTTGAAAAGTGGCTGGGGCACCTGAAATCCTTGAGGCATCCTCATGAATTCATAGAAATAGCGGACAGATAAAGGCAGTCTTCTCACGGTCCTCTGGGGCCATCGGGATCTAGTAGTACCCACTGCGGAGATCCAGCACAGAGAACCACTTGCTCCCGTTTAGGCAGTCCAAAGCATCCTGAATGCGGGGCATTGTGTACTGATCAGGGATAGTCCGCCGGTTTAAGGTGCGATAATCCACACACATCCTTACTGTTCCATTCTTTTCCTCACTACCACAATGGGGAAGCATAAGGGCTTCTGGATTCTTGTATTACACCAGCAGCTAACATCTCTTGCAGATGCCGTCTCACATCATCTATGTCAGCAGGTGCCAGGCATCGAGACCTCTCACGAAATGGTCTTTTCGTCATGCAGCGGATATTGTGCTCAGCTCCTGCGCATCCTACATCCCATTCCTTTAAAAGAAAACACCTGGTCTCTGGGCAAGCTTCTCACTGATCCTCACTTTCCATTCAGCTGGCAGCGGGAGTCGCGAAATCAAACAAGTCAGCGTTACTCTGTCATTCTTCCTTGAACTCTTGCTGCTGGGTAGCACTGCAGTGTCTGCACAATGCACATTAGCCAGGATGCAACCTCTGTTTACTCGAATGTCTCTTTCAGACACATTATGAACTTGGACCATTACCCTTCTGGCATAAGCATGGGCTCTAGCAGGCAAAATACTAGGCTTGACCAGCAGTCCCTCTGGCAATTTTCCATCGCCTGGTGCATCCAACATTAATATTTTATTCTTAACATCCTTTCTGATACGGACCTCTCCTGTAAGGTACACTGGGCATTTGGCGCCAGGATCAGAGACTCAGGATCCTTCTTCCATACAATTCGACCGGTTCCTCTGGTTCTGTTTTTCAGCATCTCTCTGTGCCTCATAGGCCTTCTTAATTAAAGCGGAACTCTTAAAGCTCTACTAGTCTTTGACCCCTGTTTTCATAACACAACTGTGCCAGCCTTCCGAACATATGAGCATTTGTTCCAATCAACAAAGGGACACCATCATACAGTCCAGTGGGGGACACACTAAGGCTAGGGTCTCTACTTGTTCGGCCACTCCAGCCACGGAGGTGGGGAAAGACAGCCAAATTCGGATATACCGGAATAGGGTGAGGCCTTCTCCTTAACCCCATACATGCAGTCCTTCTAATGGTTGTAAGGTCGTCTGACAAATGCTTCTGATACCAATCCTGGAACATAATTGTCACTTGGGAGCCACTGTCTAATACAGCTCTTGTAGACACTCCATTCACCTTTACAGTGGTCTCCATGGAGGGACCCACTATTCTGGACCAGTCTGGAGAGGCAGTAGTGGGGGCCTGGGCAACTGACCTTGCCACAAAGGGCGTGAATTAGCATTTTGGTGCCCTCACTGGGATCATGTCGTGCACCTCTTAACCACTGATTTCTTCTCGAAGCTCTCCTTGTAGCCTATATGCAACTTTGTCAGTGTCTTTTGGGGACTGGCATTCCCTTTCATGTGCCCATCTTTCCCACAATTATAGCAAAACATACTTTCTGGAGTTTGAGCTGGCCGGCGCACACTGGGAGCCAGGGCGGGGTATTACTAACTGGAAACCTGGGTGCCATCTCTGTCTGCGGCGTGATAAGCATTTGGAGACATCTCGTCAGTTTCTCCACTTCCATGGTCAAGGAATTGAGTTGGAGCTGTTATCAGCAGGAGATACATGGGTGGGTACCCCCACCCCCATAGCAGAAGCAGTCGGATATAGGTCAGGGCCCGTACTTGCAGGCGTGGCCTTCATAAAGGACTGTTTTTGAATTCCGGATCTCTCTCAACAGTTCCTCCCATTGTGGCATATCTTTTCCTTGTCAGAGCACTCATTGACTGTCAACCTCTGCCCCTGAACTTCACTTGATGGGTCACCCTCAGTCACTCGAGTCGTAGCCACAGCTGTTGGTGCAGGTACCTCCGAGTCGCCTTTCTCAACTCCTCGAATTTCTCTCATTAACTCATCATAGGAGGGTGGGGATTCCAGTCGATTTGCCAGGCGTAACTGAAGCAACAGCAGTTCTGAGAAGGGGCAGACTTAAGGATTCTGTCCAGTCTGGTTCGGTCCAGTTCAATCGCTGGCAAACTACCCTTTCTGAGGCATTCTTGCAACAATTTTTCCAGCCGAGAGACATACACAGACAACAACTCCCCTTGGTACTGTTGTGCATTTCTTACTCTCCACCATAGGTCCTCATCAGAATCTGGGCTCCCATACACATTCTCCAAGGCCTCAAGATAGGCCTGTGCAGTCGCTTCAGGGTTACTGGCCCGTTTAGCACGGATGGTAGCCAGGGCAGGACCTCGGAGGCTCTCACTAACCCTCTTTCGCTTTTCGCCTTCCGAGCATTGCCATTCTAGCACTTGGGGGGCAACATAGTCTATCCAGGTCTCCCAGTCATCCTCCCCTTGGGGGGTGGGGAGGGTGCCAGAGAAGATCCTCAACCTGTGAAGTCGTGACTAATGGCAGGTGCAGAAATAGGAGTCTGCATTGGTTCAGCCACCATTACGGGCACTGGAGCAGGAGAGGGTGTTGGGGAGGAACACCCAGGTGGCAAGAATAGTTTCTTCAAGTCCTCCACAGTTTCCCTCTCCCAGCAACCATTCAGCAAATTTCTCCTCAAAGTTTCAGATAGTGGTGGGGCTGATTCCCCCAGGGTCTTTACTGTCCTTAGTTATCACTCTCCAGGCAGTGAGGGCTCCCTCTGGGGTAATGGTCTGTGGCACTTTGGAGCTATCTATGGGATCCTTAAACTCTACTAGGGCCAGGAAAGTGTGGGTGAGCAGATTAGCATGCCCCCACCACCACAGGGTTTGTAAACCTTCCACCTTGGAAAGTACTCCCTGCACAGTGTCCGTATTGATACCCAGGGGATGTCCAGGATAAGCATAGCATTTTGAAGTCGATCTCCTCCCCAGTACACCACTCCACCAGCGGTGCACAGCCACTTCTGTCAGGGTACCCATTTTTTCTTAACAGTGGTTCGTAAATATGGCCACTAGAGGACACACAATCCCAGCGGTGAGCCTCCAAGATGTAACCCCTAGATGGCGCTATCCCAGGGCTACTACCCTGCCTGATTTGCCACTAACAGGTTGAGGGCCTGGATCCAATGGCGGGTGCCTCCACCCAGAGGTCAGGGTTTGCAATAGTTAAACTAACTTGGTCACAGCCCTCTGGGACACTGCAACCCCCTTTCTTCCCACTAGTGGCCCACACAATATATCAGAATTACCTTCACAGTATACACTTACCCCAGGACTGGTTCCGGCACTGGGACCTCCTGTGAAATGAGATACAGTGCAACAATCACAGTACAGTACTATTCATAGACAAATACCTCAGGCAGTACAACTTTGCTGAAACAAGCAGCTCTGATTTATTGAGGGGATATAACAAGGACAGGGAAATCAGGTTAATTAGCTTATCACTCTAATAATCTACCTATGGCTCTGTGCACAGGCCTATCCCTATCAGTTACTGTCCCTGGGTACCCAAGCCCTAGTGGCTAGTCCAAACCGTGGCAGCTGGTAGGGGCCCTTTCACACAGAAGAAAGGAAAATTAAACAGTCAACAGTACAGTAATTCCATTTGGATTTAATGTGGCAATTCAACAGGGAGCGACCCGAATTAGTACTCACGACCTCCAAAGAAGATATGGTCCTTCAATGTCAGCAGGGCTACTTTTGATCTCCAAGAGACTCCTCACACATTTATATGGTAAAAAAAAAGAAAGCACTATACCAGGCAGGCTGCATCTGTATCCCAATCGCAATTACTGCACAATAACCAGGAGAACACACAGCAGATTCAGTTCTGACAGACCGAGTGTAATTCAACAATTTCTTCAGTCTTCTACAGGGTGAGCCTGGTTTCTACTCTTCAGAGATCCTTTGATTCTTTTCACAGGATGGATTCAGTCTAACAAGCAGTTACACAAGTTGTGAGACCGGAACTCTGGGCCTTGCACGTTTTTGACTGAAACTGTGCACTGAAGGAAGCACAGGGTTTCTTTCCCTTCACTTTCAGATCTCAAACTGAAACTCCCAACAGACAAAAACCGGGCACTTCCTTTGAGTTCCTCCCAGTTCTTGACTGGATTGGCTGTCACTCACAATAGACTGCTGCTGTTGGTCCAAAAAGGCACGAAGTCTAAACTACATCTCCCAAGTCACTGCCCATACAATCCTCTTGTGGCTGGCTCAGATTATGAGTCCCAAGTTCTGATTCGTCAAGGCATCATTTTAGAGCTAGTTTACCCCACACTGATTGGTCCAGTTCAGCAGTTCAAAACCAGAATGGGAACTAGGCAGACAGTTCTGACTGCAAAGAAAGCAGGTTAGACAAACTGTAATTTTATTATTACTGTAAATGATTTCTGGCAATCAGTTACATCTTTCAGACAGGTTCCCTTTGCACTCCTAGTGACTGCAAAATGGGGTGAATTGGCAGCAGCTTGAGTGGTACTCAATCAAGAAACACACAGTCCCCATACAAACTAATTATGTCTGCAAGCAGACAGCTCTTAAAGAGACAGTACCAGAGGTTCTAAAAACACTCACTGATAAATGGCTTAGACGCCAAACACCATTCAGGCTTGGAGCATTCAAGCAAGCTCCTGGAAGTCTTTTGGGAACCCCCATTTGCAGGGGGGTTACACTGAGATTTTTCCAGATTAAAAAGAACCCACATTGAAGTGAGGAACTGAGAAGCTGTGGTGACTGTTTCCTGTGTCTCCTGCCTGGATGGGCTTGCTAGAAGCCAATCATCCAGGTAATGGAAAACTTGAACACCGAGTTTTCAGAGATGTGCCTCAAGAACTGCAAAGCACTTTGTAAAGACTCGAGGCACCAAGGATAGCCCAAATGGCAGGACTCTGAACTGGTAGTGTTGACCCAGGGCCACGAAGTGGAGATACATGTGGTGACTTGGGTGTACCGGGATATGCTGGTAGGTATCCTGCATATCCAGGGACGCCAATCAGTTGAACTGATAAATCAGAGGTAGTAGCGTTCCTAGGGAGATCATCTTGAAATTCTCCCTGAACGGGTACTTGTTTAACTTTCTGAGATCGAGGATTGGGTGCATGCTGCCTGTTTTCTTTGGAACCAGAAAGTAATGGGAGTAAAAAACTGTGTCCATTCTACCAGTGAAATAACCTCTACTGCCCTATTCCTTAGGAGGCCCTGTATCTCGGAAGTAAGAAAGTCTGACTGAGCAGTGGACAGGCTGTGCTGTCGCTTGGGTGGAAGATCTGGGGGAATCTCTGAGAAATTAAGAGAGTATCTCTCCCTGACAACCCTGAGGACCCATTTGTCCATTGTAATGAACTTCCACTGATTGTAAAACTTAGTCAGATGCCCCCTACTGCCGTAGAGGTGTCCTCCTCGAGCAGCTGAGGTGGGACCTGGGCTGAATCTTCAGAGGCTGGCACTAGGTCCCTTCAGACCCTGTGCCTTTTGCTGCATTTTCTTTTGCAGCTGAGGAGTATGTTTTTTATTAAAGGTGCCTCTGCCTTTACCACGAAAAGACTGTATGTTATAAAACTGACGATGTTCCCGCCCCTCTGAGGGGTTGCAAGAGCCAGCCTGGCTGTTTTAATAGCAGTCCTGGTTTTCTGAGCAGCCTCCACTGCTTGCTCAACTTGAGGGCCAAACAGATAAGCACCGTCAAAGGGGAAGTTCATCACCCTCTTCTGAGCATCTATTGAGAAACCTGATATTCTGAGCCAGGAGTGTTGCCAAATACAAATCCAGGCGGCAGCTGCCCTAGAGGCTGTGTCATAGGCATCTACAGAAGCTTTCAGCTGTTGATTATTGGACTCTATGCCCCTGGTGATGGTCTGAAGTAGCTCCATGTTAGCATCAGATTCCGGGAGGTTCTCTACCATTGATTTGAGTGTGTTCCACAGGGTGTACTCGTACTGAGATTAATGGCCCTGGTAGCTAGCAATATACATACCCAAGGTTGCTGCTGCGAATGGCCATTTCCCCAAAGTGTCTGTCTTGTGAGATTCCTTATTTACAGGTCGTGCTATGGATTTCTGAGGGAGAACAGCTTTATTGTTCTCTGCAAGCACCACAAGAGCATCAGCAAAAGGCTGAGATGCTAGAATAGGTCTGTCTTTGGGGGGGACATATTTTCTATCTATGGACTTGGCCACAGAAGGTATAAGTGCCAGCCAGTCCCACACTGCTTGAGATGGAGTCTCAAAGGAGGAGGGCACCACTAGAGTTAGGTCCACAGGAATTCTAGGGACATGTAGGAACTCAAGATATAAAAGTTTCCCTGGGTCCACAGAGAAAGTCTGCAGAGCTAAGGTGGACCCCATATTTCTGAGCAGAGAAGGAAAAAAAAGGTCTTCCACCACAGGCTCAGCTGATACAGAGGGCTTGCTTTCCAGCCCATAAAATGAGTCATCTGCATCTTTGGACAAATGCAGGTCAGGGTCAGACTCATCAAGTTCCACTTCTACCCCTGAAAGACCTCCAAAGGTAGACTTAGGGCAGGAAAACACGGGAGATGCCACCACCAAGATCAGCGTCGAGGAACCTGGCACCGCACGGGTGCTGAGGACAAGACCGGCACTGGCCAAGGCACCGAGATGCCCATAGCTGCCCTCAACCCAGCTGAAGGCCATGGTATCACAAGTAAACCCCTGCAAGATCTGAAAGAAAGGGGGAGGAAAGCAGTACCTGTGCCAGCCCCTGCAAGGAAAAAAGGTGAGGGGGAAAGGCATGTGGAGTCAGGGTCGATGGTGCTGGAACCCGGAGAGGGCACTGCGTACTCATCCTGGCCAGACCAACCCGGCCACAGCCCAGTGACTTCAAGTCCTGAAGGACCCGGAACCAGGTCCACTGGCAAGGGCAACTGCACCCACTACTCCAAAAAGCAGCCCAGTGATGAAACTGCTCACCAGAAGCCCCATCAGAGGACAGAGAGGAGTTCCGGTGTCGAAGATCGTGGCCACTAAGAATGAGAGGAATCGGAGACTCCAGAAGAGTCAGAGTAGGCCTACTGCTCCCCGCTACTGACAATCCCCTCGCAGACGTACCACAGAGTGACCTTGAGCAGTACCATTTCTTCTTTGACCAACGAGAGGAAGAAGAACTCGAGGTTGAGCGGTACCGGATCCCCGATCGAGATCGGGAATGGGCCTGCTTCTTTTTATGCTTTCAGGAGGACTGTCCTCCCTCCCAAGCACTGGACTGCCCATGGTCAGACCCCCCTCCTCAAAGGGTGGCAGACCAGCCCCAGTCCCACTGTCAGAACAGCTTTCAAGTGAAATCTCTCTACTGTCACCAATACCGTCCATGGTCGACTCTGTTGATGGCAGGCTGAGAGAATTTCTTTACTTTTTGTTTTTGTTAAAAGAAAATAGCACTAAAACTAGAAGCTTAGGTGAATACTGAATAACTAAATAGCTGCTGTCATGTACATGTGAAGATTTGACTCCTGGTGGGTGAGCGACGTCGCCACTGAAGCACACTTGACGGCAGAAAAAAAGGAACTGAGGCAGTTGGAGGGTTGACACTAAGATAACCTACACAGGTGTGAGCCAATTTCATGGTGCTACAAATGTGCGGTCCTGTCTCAGCGCCAGCTCTCCTGAATATTTTTGGCTCCCACTGGGTCCTAGCACCTCCGGTGTAGTCCCAGTAGTGTGAATGAATGGTGAAGACTTTTAGTCCAGGAAGATCTGAACACTGTTGTCCTGCAGACGTGAAGTTCTGACTCCTGGAGGATGAATGATGAAGCACAGATGCGCACTTGATGGCAGGAAAAAAAGAAACTGAGGTAGTTGGGGGCTGGTACTGAAGCATGCACTCACTCACAGAGCCATGCATGAGTGCTGCTTACCACAGCACCAGCACTCTGAAAAGTTCTGGCTCCTGCTGGGTGTTAGTGCCTCTAGCTCAGATCCACTAGTGGGAATCAGTTGTGAATATTGATTCTTGAAAGATCATGACCTGGAAGATCTTGCAACCACAGGGATGTCCCCTGTGTGAAAGCCATGTATTGATTCCAAGCAAGAGGCATAGCACCTCTCCATACACAGAGTTCAGTGGAGCTAGATTGGATAGTGCCAAGGGCACATGTTGAATTCAGCAACTAACATGGATATACCTCTGGCAGGAAGAAGGAGGACAAAAGAAAAGTGGAGGGAAGGGGCTACCTACCCGCTCCACAAAACGTGTTTTGGTGTGGTTTTTTTTGGCAGGAAGGCCATCACTCCCTATGTTTGTTTGTTTTTGTGAGAAAACTGGCATCAGGGTTCTCAACTGTATTTTTGTATTTTGTAAAAGAAAAACAGAAACCAACCTCTATAAAGAACTATGGCAGAGGGGATGTTCACTAATAATTAGAGAAGGTGCTGCCAGCACCTTTGGGGTGAGCGAGCTACCAGAGGCCCTGGCTGTACCTGAGTGGGGGATGGTGGGCAGTTATGTGAATCAATGGTGAAAATATTCTGGAAGATCAAGAATTATGATAAATATGTAATTTTCCTATCTTACAAGAATCAGTATTCACCACTGATGAGTCTGAATACCAAGCTTCCCTAAGCTAGGAAAGAGCTGGCTCACCCTGAAAGTAAGAACTCTGCTCAGCCCTCTGCTGAGGAAGAACACCTGAGGGCAGGAGCACCTTTCAGGTCTGGTGAGACTTGATAATGGCCAGGATCAGGCAGGGTGTCCTAGTAGCTCTTGCCTAACCCTGTGGGAGAAGAAATGAGCCCCCTGGAACTTTGAGTTAAGCACTTTTCATTGGGCCAGAGGTGCCAGTCTTGAGAGGTGAAGTCATGCCATAAGCCAAATGCGGACTGCAGTTTCCCACCAGCCTGGAGGCCACCTCACTGGCATTGTACAATGCCCTTGATTGGTGCCATACCAACTCCATGCCCTTGGCAGAAAGACAAATGGCTTGCCCGACTAACTCACTATGTGGCATGGCAGTTAGGAGCAGACCCAGCTATTCCCACAGGTACCTGTTTTAGGGTGCCTGATGTGTTGTAATAAACATCATGGTGTGAGTCGAGGAGAAAACCTTCCTTCCTTCCTTGGGCATCTGCTTGAGCAATGTCAGCCTCAGGAGGTCAGTCATGCACTAGGCACTTAAGCCCTGTCAGGGTCTGCAAGACTTCAATCCCGGAGGTGGGGTGCGGTACTGCCCCTGAAGAACCTGTGGGTGTACAGTACTGTAGTTGGACATCCCTGAGGGCTTGAGGGCATGAGAAGGGACATTTCCAAACTGCACTTGAACATTCTTTGAAGGCTCTAGGCCAGGAAAGGATGACAAAAGTTGCACTGCTGAAATCTAGGAGTCCCAGCTGCACAGACACAATACTGTGTCTAGTAATGGAGCCTACATCCAGTGCCCACAACATGTTCTCTAGGAATCTCTGGTACAAGGAGTAGTCAGAGGACTTATACAGTGAAGAGTCTGTGTCCTCGAAGGAGGATGTTGACAGAGAGAGGAGGCGCTGGCCACAGAGGGAGGCGGCACCTGGGGACCAGGTTGAAACTGAACCCAGTCAGAGCATCTATGGTATTGGTGCAAGGCACTAGCCACCCTTCTGTATTGAGTCCAAGTGAGTGGCCCCAGAGGGTCCATGATCCCCAGAAGTTTGAACAAGGGTGGCATAGGCCCAGGAGGGAAATGGGAGCCAGGGGCTCCAGGGCCTATGCCTGGGCTGTGGTAAGGGACCTCATCTGAGGGCAAGGCCTGGCAGGACTACCCAAACAGGGTCAACCTACAAAAGAGGAGTGACCCAGTTGATGTCCATCTCGGGATTCCCCCAGGTGAGGACAGTGGAGCTGTACAACCCCTCAGGGCAGATCTGGCTTCACCAGTGGTGAACTCATCACATGGGTGTGGGAAGAAATCCACCTCCTGGTTGTCATCCAACCTGGCCTAGGGCCAACAGCTGTCCTAGAAATAGTTCCTCACCACCCTTGATGTTGGGCCCTGTGTTGGGTTCAGCATTGACTCCGAGATCATCCCCCACCGTGGTGTCATGACCAGGAAGGCCCCAGGGTTGACACCATCACTGGCGCTATGTTCAGTATCAGGTGTAGGACCAACACCATGGCCGGTGCCACATCCGTCACAGGGGGTCGTGTCATACCCACCCCCAGAGCCACTTGAACTGCCTGAGGAAGAGATTATCACCACCACTGCCTTAGCAATCTGATGCTACACAATCCCAGTGTCAATCCCTCTCCTGATGCCATAAACACTGTCTGGAAGGGACCCAATGTCTCGGTTGGCACCCCCCTTCACCAATACCATGAATGGTATCAGGGGCCGGGGCAGCACCATTCCACAACACTGAGGTGTCCTCCAGGGAAGACAGAGTATATAGCTTCAGCCTCAGCACTATGGATGTCTGCTGTCCAGGACAGACAGACTGGTGGTTGCACAGCTGGCCACCCAGAAGGAGCCAGCTGTCCACCAGACCCTCCCCCAGGGCCTCCAACACCTCAGCAGGGTGAGGTTGAGAAGGACCCTGTGCATCCTCAAAACCAGCGGTGATGGAAAGGAACCCTGGGGAATGGCCCAGAGACCATGCCTTGGTCTCACAAGTGTGACTCCTGCCTCCAAAGGTAGGGATCGAGTGAGCCCACTGCATCATGTGGATTTTGAGAGTACAGTGATCCATCTAGAAGCAGGCATCATACTCATCCATATCATAAGAGGAGCCTAGGCAGATCGAGCTGCTCTTATACCAGTCCATTACAACTATGAGTTTCCCACAGTGCCAACAATGTATGGTAGGAGGCTACTTGGGTTTCTTGGACAACTTCCCCCGTTCTTAGCTCTCTTGTGCGTCAACATCATGGAAAACCTAAAAAAGAACAAGTTAGATGGCACTGGGACAAAAAAAGTGAGCAGTGACGCAAAAGAAATTTGGTGGTGCAGGTGAACAGAGGTGTTGTTGCTCCTACCATGTACATTTGACAGCAGGAAGAACAGAAATGAGTTGAATGATAGAGCCAGCGACAGTTATTGGCTGGCACGTGGCACTACCTGGAGTACACCAGCAACGTCAGTAACCTATGCAGGCTCACTCCTCAAACAGTTTGCTCCTGTGGGGTTATAATGCCTCTGGTCCCAGGTCCATCAGTGGGACTCAATAGTGAAGATTTTATTTTTTTTTTGCACTTGCCCGGCTCCCACGGCTTTTTGGAGGGGGCCTCGTACCCCCTCCTACTCTGTCCGCCTGGGCTATTCAAGGCCACCCCACCCTGGCTTCATTGTGCTTGGGGGGCCAGGGTTGTATGGTTATTTTTCCCTGTTTTCTCCCCTTTAGACCCCCAAGGACACTGGCGTGAAGGACGGAAGTCCAGGCAGCTGACATGCTGATGCACGCCATTGCCAAGCGCCCACAGCATCCTCACCTCCCTGGCTCTCGGAGAGAGCCGCCATTGCCACTGTGAACTGGTGCTTCCACCAGCCTCCAGGAACGTCGGGTGCACAAGACACCCCCGGTACCCACCCTTGACAGAGAGAGCATCCGTTGGGATGCTTTCGATCCTTCTGCGGTTCCCCTACAGCCTAGATTATCGTTCCCGAACCCGGGTTGCCAGCGTAGCGCAAGGCGTGGCATCCAGCACCTCAACCCTCAGCGTCACCAGGCCGGCAATGGTGAAGATTGATTCGTGAATGATTACCATGTTGTTTGAGTCTTCTGGTTTGTTTTTTATTTAAAAAACACACTCCATTTTACTGTACTGCTTAGAGTCAAACTGCTGTGAACTAGCAGCCAAAGCTCCTGTCACGGTAAGGGATTTAAGTGCATCCATTATTTTTAAATGATATACCACCACAAAAAAAGAGACATCAATACAAATTAGTAATGTAATTAAGTGTAAAAGTATTTAAATCTAGTATATTTATTGATAAACTATATGATATCCTCATTATCTTTGGATTCCCTCTCTCATATACAATGTGTAAATAGTGGCAAAACTTAGACTGTCATTTTTTAAATTATAGTTTACACTTTTTATGCTAAAAAGATATAATGTGTTTTGAAATTATATTCCATACAGTTATCTTTTACCAATACTGAATGGGATCCAGAAGGCCTACAGCATTACACTGCACATCAAAAGTTTATCTTTGTATCAAATTTTGCCATGTTGCAAACAAACAAGTGTGCAAGTTGCACCTCTGTAGTAAGTAAGTACATCTTTATTTATCTAGCGCCCAATCCCGGAGGCTCTGGGCGCTTTATACAGAGGTGTAAGAACATATAAAATTACATAGAAGAAATGCAAGGGTCAGTAACAGATACAAACAGTTAAAATCAATATAATGCATGCTAAATCATAGTATTGAGGATTAGTTGGACAACCTGTTTTTCATTGATCATGCCCCACAAACCAATCAGCTATACTTACTTACTTACTTACTTCCTTCCTTCCTTCATATCACAACTATTTATGTGTGTGGTTACATGCATGAATCTAACATCAGCAGCTCAGTAATTATGGAGAGTCAAGAATGTTGGACCAGCTGTCGGATCATAATAATATAAGGGCTGGATCTGTGGATCTGATTCCAGATTAAGACATCCGACCCCATCTGGCCTGGTAGCTGGCATTCAGTTTTGGTTCGATGGGGGTGAAATCACACAGCCAGATAGCATGACTATTTGTTGGAGGGTGCTTGGATCCATCAGACCCATATCCGAGCACCACTAATATATGTTTTAGTAACATCTCTTAGGCACTGGCTGCACAATTGCTCATTTGTGTAAAATGTTTCAGAATATGTCCTATTAATTGGATTCCATCCACAGCTATACCATTAAGAAGTGTGTTTCAACAGCTCCACAATTACAGTTGTGTTTTATGTAGAAAGATTTGTAATGGCCAGTCTTTGTAATCAGTTTTATCAACTGCGTACTGCTATAGAACTTCAATAAAAATAAATTACTCACCCTAGTAATATTGTTTCTTCCAAGGTGTCCTTTAGCATCAGTAACAGTATGCAGTAAGCTGACTAGGTTGAGCTGCCTCGGAGCTGGAGTTTATGATAATGAATGAAGTGAATTAGCCAATCATAAGAGAATTAGAGGGTGTGCTGCGTAGAGCCTGCCCAGAGGGCACCAGAATTTTTTTGGACCTAGAATGCGAACATGCCCATCTCAAGAGTGAACCAACAGGATTTAAAAATCATGCCACTGCATGAACAATGAACAAATGAAAAAAACACATAAACTTTGATTTAAATAGTTTAAAAGTTCAGCAACAAATTTGACAACAATAAAGGAAGCAGAGTCCTCTTCAGTTAGATTACTTGGGGAGCAAGGGTGGGAGCTTACTGATGCTAAAGGACACCTTGGAAGAAACAATATTACTATGGTGAGTAATTTTTTCTTCTCACCCTAGGGGTCCTTTAGCATCAGTAACAGTAAGCAGATGCAAAGCAGTGAAGTTGGGAGGCGGTCCACCTGGAGAGATGAAGGTCTATACTGGCATGATGGTCCGCATCTGTCCAGGAAGGGAAACACACTCCTAGGTGACAGGTTTAAAGGCTTCCTTGGCAAGCTTTTAAACTAGCCAAGGGGGGAGGTGCTGATAGGAAACAGGAACGTTCAAGCCTCCCCCCACAAAACATGGCAGGTAGTAGGGTAAACACTGAGGTACAGAGCTTGACAGAGGGCAAGACAGGGGCAAATGGAAAAATGGACAAGGGCAATAAGAGCAGGGATGGGGTAAAAAAGGATAAAGCCAACATTAAATGGAGGGCAGTGAGTACCAATGCCCATAGTCTGGGAAACAAGTTTCCAGAGCTAGTAGCCCTGATGGAAGAGGAACACTTGGATATTGTGGCAGTCACAGAAACATGGTACACGGAGAACCATGACTGGGGTGTCAACATACCAGGGTACACAATCTACAGAGGGGACAGGGAGGGTAAAAGAGGAGGTGGAGTAGCTCTCTACATAAGGGAAGGAATCAAAGCTACAGAACTAAAAAGTAAAGGGGGAGGACAAGAGGAAATCTGGGTCACCTTGGAGACAGGGAATGGCATCACAATTAGCACAGGGGTTGTATACAGACCCCCGTCTCAAGGGGAGGAAATGGACAAGAACATGATAGAGGGCATTCTCAAAATGGCTGAAAAAGGGGAGATACTGTTAATGGGGGACCTGAATATGCCAAATGTTAACTGGGTGACATGGACTGCAGCCACATCCAAGAGCAGGGTCATTCTCGATGGCCTACAGGGAGCATGCCTTAGACAGCTAGTGGTGGAACCCACTCGGGAGGGAGCAATATTAGACCTGGTACTCTCAAATGGAGAAAGGATCACAAACTTAGAAGTCAGTAGACATCTGGGAACAAGTGATCACTACACAGTGTGCTTCACAATAAACACAACCATGGAGACAAGCCATACAAAGACAAGGATACTGGACTTTAGAAGGGCTGACTTTGGCATAATGGGTGAATACCTGAGGAATGCATTAGCAAATGGCCAGAAAGGAGGGGTGGAAGAACAATGGAGAAAAATCAAAACTGCCATCATGGAGGCAACAAGCCTTTGTGTGAAACAAATAAAGAAAACAACGCGGAATAAAAAAAACACTATGGCTCTCAAAAGAGGTGTCAGGGAAGGTTAAGGAGAAAAAGGCTGCATTCAAAAAGTATAAGGAATCTCAGACGGAGCACGACAGGGAAATGTATCAATTAAAACAGAAAGAAGTGGGGAAGGCAGTCAGAAAAGCAAAGGCCCAGACCGAGGAAAAGACAGCCTACTCAGTTAAGAAGGAGGATAAAACCTTTTATAGGTACATTAGGGAGCATAGAAAGGTTAAGGGAGGGATAGTGAAGATTAATAAAGGAGAAGGGAGGTGGGCAGAGGGAGACAGTGAAAAGGCAGAGATACTGAATGAATACTTTTGCTCAGTATTCACAAAAGAAGAAGAGGAGGAGTTACCTAAACCAAACAGTAGAAGCACTCTGGATAGTGGGGTTGACACCAGTCCATTTACAGAAGAAAGAGTACTGAAAGAACCCCCTAAAACTCAAGGTGGACAAAGCAATGGGGCCTGACAGGATTCACCTAGAATCCTAAAAGAGCTAAGGGAGGACCTAGTGACACCACTAACCACACTTTTAACAAATCATGGGAAGATGGGGTGGTACCTGAGGACTGGAGGAGGGCAGATGTGATTCCCTTCACAAAAGTGGGAGCAACACAGAAGCAGGAAACTACAGACCTGTAAGTTTGACCTCAGTGGTAGGGAAAATGATGGAATCACTTCTGAAAGAAAGAATTGTTGAGTACCTAGAGGCCAGCGGGGCACAGGACCCAAAGCAGCATGGATTCACAGCAGGAAGGTCATGTCAGACGAATCTAATCGATTTCTTTGACTGGGTGACCAAAGTAATAGACCAGGGAGGGGCTGTGGATATGGCCTACCTAGACTTTAGCAAGGCATTTGACACAGTCCTGCACAAAAGATTAATAATCAAGTTAACCAGCCTGGGAGTGGGTCCTACGGTGGTAGCCTGGGTAGCAAACTGGCTGCACAACAGGAGACAGAAGGTAATAGTGAATTTAACACATTCTGAAGAAAGGGGGGTTACTAGTGGAGTACCTCAGGGCTCAGTAATGGGTCCAGTCCTCTTTAACGTCTTTATAGGTGACATTGCAGAGGGTCTGGAAGGAAAGGTATGCCTCTTTGCGGATGACACAAAGATCTGTAACAGAGTTGATACACAAGGGGGGGGTAGAAAGGATGAGAAGGGACTTGGCAAGGTTTGAGGAATGGTCAGACATATGGCAACTTAGATCAATGCAAAGAAGTGCAAAGAAGTGCAAAGTAATGCACCTGGGAAATAAAAATCCAGGAGAAGAGTACACAATAGCAGGGGAGGTACCAACGACAACAATAATGGAAAGGGATCTGGGTGTAGTCATATCAGATGACCTAAAGGTGGGTAAGCAATGTGAGAAGTCAGTAAGGAGAGCCAGGGGGATACTGGGATGCATAGGGAGGGGCATCACAAGTAGAAAAAAGGGAAGTGGTTATCCCTCTGTACAGACAGTTGGTGAGACCCCATCTGGAGTAGTGCATGCAGTTTTGGAGACCTCATCTACGCAAGGACATAGACAGGATGGAAGCAGTCCAGAGGAGGGCAACTAAAATGGTGCAGGGTCTGCATCAGAAACCATATTAAAAGAGACTGAGAGAGCTTAATATGTATACCCTTGATGAAAGGAGGGACAGGGGGGACATGATAGAAACTTTTAAGTACCTCAAGAGAATCAACAAAGTCCAGGAGGGTAGCATCTTTCAGAAAAAGAGATGTGTAAGAACAAGGGGGCACAATTTAAAGTTAGAGGGGGGACGGCTCAGGGGTAATGTGAGGAAATTCTTTTTCACGGAGAGAGTGGTGGACACATGGAACCGCCTTCCTGGAGAGGCTGTGGGGTCTAAAACAGTGGGGGAATTCAAACATGCATGGGACAGACATAAGGCAATTATAGTGGGAGGTTGCAGGAAGTAGGCTGTTGGTTAACTAGAATCTGCAGCTTATCCAATAGGTAGGGAAATGGGCAGACTGTGTGGGCCAAGTGGTCCTTATCTGCCGTCAAAGTCTATGTTTCTAAGTTTCTATGGTTACAGAACCTACTTAGGAAAGAGGCTCTGTAGGAACGCCCTGCCAAATCTGGCATCAGATCTGAACTGTACATCCAGGCAGTAATGCTTTGTGAATGTGTGTATAGTCCCCTATGTAGCTGCTTTGCAGACATCAAGTAAGGGAATATCCCTTGCAGCTGCCATTGTGGCAGCAATGTCCCTTGTAGAATGGGCTCAGAGGCCCTCCGGGGGTTGTTTACCAGCCTTGTCATAACAAAACTGAATGCAAGAGACGATCCAGTGAGAGACAGTCCTCTTAGTGGCTGGTCTTCCTATACCTACCTCCCCATAGGTGAGGAAAAGCTGGGTAGTGGTGCCCCTAAACTGCTTGGTGTGTTCCAAGTTGTCAGCGTGTCTCAGTTGGTAGCACATCCGCCTCTGGACCAGAAGGTCATGGGTTCTCGTCCCACACCAGGACTGGACTTGCACCTAAAAATCGCTGGCATCTGAGTGCAGTATTGGGGGGTGCTGTACTGCTGGGGTGTGCTGTCCTTCAGATGAGATGTTAAACCGAGGTCCCTTCTGCCCATCCTGGTGTTGTCCTGGGGCATGTCCAGGTGGAAGTAAAAGAACCCAGGGCACTCTTTGCAAAACAGCAGGGAACATTCCCGGTGTCCTGGCCAACATTCCCCTTCCCATAAACTGGTTCATGCAATTATCCAGACTGTGTGTGTGTGATATGGCTGCCACCACACATTCAGTCACTTCACTACCAGTCTAGCATTGCTTATAAAGCGCTTTGGATGTATGAAAAGCGCTATTTAAATGCTGATTATTCTTCTTCTTCTTTTCACATCCAAACTATGAAGTTTTGGCTCTCCTGGAGTGGATTTTTCAGTAAAGAATACAGGAAGGATAATAGACTGGTTAAGGTGGAATTCAGAGACCACCTTGGGCAGAAATTTCCTGTTTGTTCTGAGCTCTACCTTATCCCTGTGAGGAATAGTGTAGTTAGGTTCAGTACAGAGTGCCTGCAACTCTGAAATTCTTCCTGCAGAGGTGATGACAACAAGAAAGACTGTCTTCCAGGTGACATATTTTAAATGGACCATAGCCATAGACTCAAAGGGTGGCTCCATGAGCTTGGCGATGCATAGATTGAGGTCCCAAGGGGGAACAGGTTCCTCATTAGGGGCTGAAGGTTAAGGAGGCCTTTGAAGAATGTTTTGAAAGCAGGCAATGGAATGATTGACTTATCCTTGCCTATGGACAGGTAAGCCGAAATTGCAGCCAGGTGAAGTTTTAAGGATGAGGCCATTTGCGGTCTGTAATTGTATCAAATAGTCTAAAAGACTGGGGACTGAGGCTTTGAGAGGGTTTATGTGTTTTCTCTTGCACCAGAAAGAAAATCTTGTTTGCATTTAGCTGTGTAAGTTTTCTTGGTACTTGGTTTTTTGACCATCCTCAGGATTTTAAGGACCTGTTCTGAATACTGAGTATCGGGGTATTCTAGCTCCTCAAGATACAAGCTTTGAGATAAAGAGATTGCAGATTTGGATATGACACTCCTAGCTGAGGCAGAGTCAGGAGAAAGTGACTGAGAGGAAGCTGAATAGGTTTGCTGTGCGACATGGCTAATAGGAGAGGATATCAAGGTTGCCTTGGCCAAGCCGGTGTCAGGAGGATCATCATTGCTGATTGGGTGCTCAGCTTCAGCAACACTCTGTGACTCAGAGGAAATGGTGGAAAGGCATAAAGAAACTTGCCTGTCCAGTCCAGAGTTAAAGTGTCTGCTGGAAGAGTCCCTAGTGCTGGGGGTCTGCGGCAGTACAGAGGAAGTTGATGGTTGAAGTGAGAGGCAAACGGGTCTATTTCTGGTATGCCCCACCTTCTGAAAACTGTGGCAAGGACATGTCTGTTCAGAGTCCATTCATTGTGCCCCTGGCTGATGCGACTGAGGGCATCCACCAGGTTATTGTCCTTGCCTGGGCAGTGTATGACTGAGAGGGTCACATCAAGAGAGTAAGCCAGAAACCAAATAATCATTGCCTCTGTGCAAAGCACAGTCGACTTCGTGCCACCCTGCTTGTTTATGTAAAATATAGCAGTGGTGTTATCTGTCCAGATCTGCACTAATTGGCCTTTCACCTGGGGGCAAAGGTCTTTAGGGCAAGCTAGATGGCTCTGAGCTCCAGCAGGTTGATGTGACTTGCCGATTCCTTGGGAGACCAAGTGTCACTTGCCAAGTGATTGTCCAGATGAGCTCCCCATCCCAGGAGGGAGGCATCTGTAATAATGATTTTTGTAGCAGCCGGAAGGGAATTCCCGCCAAGAGGTTGGCAGGTTACTTCCACCAGTCCAGAGCTCGGAGTAAGGTTTTTGTGACTGGAACCAGCTTGGACAGAGAATACCTTCGTTGGGACCAGTGATCCCACAGGTGGGATTGTATATCCCTCATCTGGAATCTAACACCTGGGACAACAGCTTCACAGTAGGCATGTGCCCCAGGAGCCTAGGAAATGTCTGGCTGGCCTGGGCTGGTTCAGGGCAAAAGAGTTTACCACCAACAGGAAACTTCGGATCCTGTCTGTTGGAAGGAAAGCCTTGTTCTGCTGAGTATCCAGCTCTGCTCTTAAAAAGGTGAGGAGCTATGTTGGGTTAAAGTAGGATTTCTTTTCATTGATGAGAAACCCCAGAGACTGCAGAGTTTGTTTTGTGTAACTGAGAGCCTCTGTGACTTGCAGAGGGGTCCTGCCTACCAGAAGCCAGTCATCTAAGTATGGGTAGATTGCTATGCCCTGTTTCCTTAAGTAAGCTGCCACAACAGCTAGACACTTGGGGCCCTATGCACTAATGTGGCGGAGTGGCTATGACAGCGTATCTGGGGGCGTGCAACCACACCACACCCTTACGCGCCCCCTGTATGGGATGCACTAAGGGTGGAACACAGCACATACGTGCTGATCTCCCAGCTGCACGAAAAGCAACGTGCTGGGGGAGGGGCATGCCAGCACTACGCATCATGCACCAAGGCGCATAGTGCTGGCCACAGAGGTGCACGGGTCGCAGGTGTACACCAGGGAGAACCCTGCTGCAAGCCCCCTATGTACCCTGCACAACCATCAGGACTCCACTGGGACAGGGCAGATTGTCCACCCACTCGGACTTCTCGCACCCACCCCTGTGTTAAATGTTGGTGAAGGGCCCCTACCAGGTGCACCCCAACCCCACACACACCCACACAGGGGCACCAGACTATGGATGCTGCCCTCCCTCACCTCAATGGCACTGCTGGACCACCCCCATCACTGGTCCCTGTTGCCTAGGGCGGGAGCTGGACATGGGATATGGCCCCCCCGCATTGCCTATGGCCCCCTCCCCATCCCAGTGCACTGCTCTGGTGCCACATCGGAGCGCCAACGGCTTTGCCCTCCTCTCGCCACCGCAGCTGCTGAGCCATTGCTACTCCAAGGGGCATGCTGCCAACGTGCACCCCACCGCATAAGGGATCCAGTACAGGACACAGTCTGGGCATCCGATTGGATGCCCAGCTGGACTCCACAACCCGCCCCCAGCCGCACTGTGAAGTCCTGTGTGCCGTGGGTGGGGCCACTGACAGGTGGCCGGTGGTTGTGAATGCTGCCGGTGCGCATCTGTCCGCAAGTGTGGAGCTCCGTGGGTGGGTAACGCGCCTCCAGCATGTATCACCCGCCCATTGGTGCATAGCGCCCTTGGGGAATACCTTTACAGACAATGTTAGGCTGAAAGGCTTGTCTGCAAACTGGTAATGTCCTGATGGCAGTCTGAATCTTACCATAAGGGTAATTAGAGTCACTTTATAAATTTATTAGAATTAGCCATTTTATATTTAATGCAGCTAATTATTTATTTATTTATTTAACTTTTCTTTACCAGGTGCCTATTTTCAGGTGCAACCCGGGAGAATTACATCGTACAGGCAATTACAATACAGAGTCATGGCACGGCAATCAACAAGGGACAGTCAGGTACAGGTTATAACAAAACAGAGTCATAGCATGGCAGTCAATGAGGAAGAGACAAAAATAACAACAGACAGCTGCTGAGCAGATAAGAGGAGATATTCAATTTGTGTACACAAGGGGGCAGAGAAAAAATGGTACATGAGCAGCAAGGGAGGAGAGAGACATTTGCAATGAATTACACCAACAGGAAGGGGGCATGGGATAAACTCATGGCTGCTTAGCCTGTCAGGGGGACACTTAGCCCTAAGAGGGTGAATCAGAGTAAATCATTAACTTGGATGTATTTAATTGTTTGAAGTTTTATAAAAGGTATGTACTGTTATCAGTGCTTGATTGTTTAATTAGATAACATGAAAAGTGATGGGATAAGCACATGTTTTTTAATGTATATATTGTGAGGAAATGGTTGGCTTGTTATCTCTGATGAAGCTTGGCTCTGACCAAGTGAAATGTAAGATGTTTGTTTGTCGGCTGGTTCCATAGCATTGTGGAGCCATTTTTTGCACTTCTGCACCTTAATAAACCATTTATGGTTATATGAGGACCTGACTGGGTGCTCATTCCTCTGGATCTACAGTCTGAATCTTAGAAACTTTCTGTGGGACTGCCTTATTGGAATATGGAAATAGGCATCCTTCAGATCCCAGGGAGGCTAACCAGTCTCCCTGTTGCAGAGAAAGAATCACCATTGTGAGAGTGACGATTTTGAATTTTTGTTTCAGTAAGTGCCAGTTTAAGTACCTGAGGTTGAGAATAGGTCGCCACTCCCCATTTTTCTTTTCTGTGAGAAAGTATCTGGAGTAGAGTCCTTTTTCCATCTGCGAAGAGGGTACCCTCTCCACTACTTTTGCTGATAGCAAGTTCTTTACGTCCAACTCCAATAAAAGTATTTCTGTTGGAGTTAGGGGTTTTGATAGTAAGGGACCCTGAGAGCTGGACATTTTTTGAACTGGAGGGATGGGCCTTTTTCCACTGCCTCCAGGACCCATTTGTCCATAGTAATGTGGTTCCAGGATAGGAGGTAGTTGGAGAGCCTGCCCCCTACTGAGACTGGTGAGACAACGTGGTTGCTGGAGTCAGGGCTTAGACTGGGTAACAGATGCAGGACTGGTGGCAGCTCATCTCTGGCCCCTCCTGCCTCTTCCTCTGTAGAAACCTCTCGTTTGGGAGTAATCCATGGGAATTGGCATAGGGAAAAATGCCCTAGGATAAAATCATATGTCTCTGTTTCCTCTGTAATGTTTTTTTTTTTTTTTTGGAAGTAGAGGCTTTTTCTTTTGAAGTGTTGCTCTCATAGGTGGTTTTATACTCTTCCACCTTTTTCATAGATGCTTCAGTCTTATCCCCAACAAGGGAATTATTTTTGCAGGGGAAGTCCACAGCTTTGGACGGGGTATCCTATGTTAAATTTGTAGTTCTTAACCAGTCCGGGCACCTGAGTGAAATGGCTTGAGCCATGACTCTGGTAGCTGCATCATTATTGTCCACAGCCATGTAAAACTGGTACTTAGCGACTTCTAATCCAGTTTTCACAGTTGCAGCAGTATCCTGTACCATCTTATCTATTTCTGGTTCAAGATGGCCAGCGCTGAATTCTACAAGGCCTTCTGGTACTTGGCAGAGTATGCCAAGTAAGTAGATAGGTGCAAAAGTGAAGAAGCTGTGGTGTAAGATTTCTTTGCCATAAATGCCAGTCTTCTGGACTCTTTTTCAGGAGGCTGAGAGGATAGTGGGACTTTAGCCTTGTCACAAGCCACAGCTTGCACTATTCCTTCATGGCTTGGGTGAACATACAGAAAGTCAGCATCATTTCTTGCCAGCTGATATTTCTTGTCAATCTTTTTGTCTGCTCCAGACAAGGAAGTGGGAGTCTAAAGTAACTTCATGGTAGTTTTCTTTAATGATTTGTAAATAGGCAGCACTATCTTTTTTGGAGGTGGAAGACCCATCATCTCTCTGAAGTCTTTGTCCTCCTCTTCATCCTCTGTGGTCTCCTGGGTAGGGAGATCCAGAGAATCCACCATGTGCTGTAAAAAAGTAACTAGGGAGGAAAACTCCTGGCCATTTGGTGAAGTACCAAACCCCTGATCTGGTGAGACATCAGGTTCCAGTGGCTGACCTTCTGACTCATCGTCATCATCATCCCCATCTCCCATGCCATAGTGGTATTCTGGGTCAAAAGATGGGACAGGAGTGCTATGGTGCACAGGAGCACAAGAGGCAGAGAAGATATTGCCCATACTCTGTATAGTTTGGTAAAGGTGCCAAGCCTTGGCCATTTCTTCAACAGAGGGTAAATCTTTTTCCAAGTCAGAAACTTTCTCTTTTTCTTTAAGTGACTGACTTTCTTTTCGTTTTTCTTCTCCTTTGTGTTTTTGTGCCACTGGTGTCTCCCCTTGCCTTGACACGAGAAGAGCAGTTGTATACTTTTCTTTAAATTACCTTTTAGCAGGCACTTCATCAGTGACCTGTTCCCCTTGTCTCTTTTTTTGGCTGGTCACCATTTTATTGTTACTGTGCTTGTCTGCCCTGTTCTCAGAGGAGTCCCTGTGGGACTTATCTTTTGACTTAGCCTGGGAAGAAGACCCTCTTCAGTAGTTTTGGCGAGGGGGGAAGCAGACTGAGATGCCATAATTTCCAGTATTTTAGCTCTCTTTTTTATTGTTTTTGAACAAAATTTAGAGTAGAGAACATAGTAATGGACTGGACCTAATTACTGTAAACACAAGTTGTGGCTGTCTGCTTTAGCCACAGTTTTGTGACACTTTAAACAATTTTTAAAATCTGTAGGTCAAGTCCTTTTCTTGCGTCTTTCTGACATGCCAGAGAAACAGGAACCATTCACTAAATAAAATAAAATACAGTCGAATACACCAAAGACTTGAAAATAACTGAAGGAAACCGCGGAAAAAGAGGAAAAAAGTGGTTCCCAGGAACCGCTAAAAAAATGGAAAAATAAAGCAAATAAGTATAAAATACTTGCAAACTCAGCACTGTCACAAGAAAAAAGTAAGAAATTTAGTCAGATTTTCTCCATGGCCAAAAGTGAGAGAGCACCCCGGAGGCAGTGTTACTCAGTCAGCCGGAGAAAAAATTCTGGAGCCCTCTGTGCAGGATCCACTCAGCACACCCTCTAGCTCTCTTCTGATAGACTAATTCACTTCATTCGTTATCATAAACTCCACCTCTGAGGCAGCTCAACCTAGTCAGCTTACTGCAAGCTGTTACTGATGCTAAAGGACCCCTGGAGTGAGAAAAATAATAAAAAAAAAAGAATGTTGAACCAGTTAAGATATGTGATCTCATATTTATAGTTTGTGTGACTGTGACCTGATGCACAGTATGGCAATGGTAGCTCAGATGAAGCAACACACGATCAGTACAGATGCTTCTGTGTAATTGCATAGCTAGGAATGTGTCTAATCATAGGGAGGTCAAGTGTTTTCCTCAAGATCATACTGAGAAGTAGTCACTGTGATGTGATTTTCATGTTGGAATTGTCATTGGGTGGGTGTCCAGGCAGAACATCAAAACATAGTCAGATGAACAGATTCCAGGTACCAGGCCATCCTTCAGGCCGAAGCAAACACAAGATGAACAAGGCCTTAGATCAGCTGGCGGTGCAACCTGCAAAACAAAAGCCAAATGCAGAACCACAGGATGTGGCACACACAGTGAGCAAAGAACTTTCAGGACATTTGTATCTACAAAGATTTTCAATGGCCAGTTAAACAAAAAAGCATAGAAGAAACCATACCCTGGCATTTTGCTTCTGTAGAATGAGGCTTTGTCAGGGCTCTTTCAAACCCACGGAGTCCCTCACTTGTGCTTAACAACTGCAATCATTCACCTGGAATGAGCTGCCCAGAGTGAGCATGTTATGCTAATAAGAGAATCATGGAATGAAATTCAAACTCTGCTGTGTGCTCATGCTTACCGTAACATTCTAAAGGCAGATTTATTTCTCTGCCTGAAGAAAGCAATTGCTCCGGAGTCTTCTCTTCAACTTCAGATCGGTTTTCGGCTTATTATTTTGTAATAGTATAATATGTAGTTGCTGTATTGATAACTCTGCATAGTTTGTTTGTTTTTTGTAATTTTCTTTATGCTCCCCATGCCGACCATCCCCCATCCACCAGTCCCCCCAGCCCCGTCACCCTGACTTCCTCCGGGACTTACCTTGTCCAGGACTCTGCAGATAGCCAGGTGCGGGGCCTGTGGGAGACCAGTGTCATCCTACTGGTCGGCAGTTTTTGACCTTTCTCTCCTGCTGCAGAGGAAATGGCATGGAATGGCACGAATGGAGGTGCCACGCACACTCCTGTGTGCAGCATGCCTGGCATCTGCCCCATCTCTGCCTCTCCATTGTAGCGTCAGTGTGCCAACCACCAGCCACCACTAGGGGCCAAGCTAATGCTGGCCACTGATCCCGTCCCTCCCCAGAGGAGGACAGCAGTCCTTGGGATGCTCGATCTTCCTCCCCCCCCAGCCGACCCT
Source organism: Neoceratodus forsteri (assembly GCA_016271365.2). NCBI lineage: Eukaryota > Metazoa > Chordata > Ceratodontiformes > Ceratodontidae > Neoceratodus > Neoceratodus forsteri. Next base: position 1,365,444,574 of record CM028132.1, read on the forward strand.
CCAATTCCCACAGTCGCTCCCAACCTTATGTCATCGGTGCCACAAGAGGTAGCACAACCACTGTGCCAGTGGACCAGCCTGACAACCCTGCATAGTTAGATTGTTTTTGTATATATTTTTTTCACTGTTTTCTGGTGCCCCATCAGTTACCAGGAACCAGAGAAGCCCATTTTTCGGCGCCGTTCCCACCTTAGGGACCTACTTTAAAACTACTTTATTTTCTCTAAATTACTTTAAAAAAATGAACCACTTTTTGGTTTCTGCTGTTTATTATTCTTGGCTTCTCTTTATTTGAGAACCAAGCCAATATTTTACAATTTAGCCTAACTAAATCATCAATTAGGCTGCTTTTATTTGCAGTTTCATTTTTAAGGGAACCAAACCGCATTTCATATGCTTTAGACTTCTTCTACAACACAGGGTTTTTTTCTTGTTTAGTTTTACTTTGATTTACACTTCAGTGGTTCATCAGTGTTTGGTATGACTGACAGACCCCAAAAGAAGAGTTAAAAAATTAGAAGTCATTCTGGCTTCTCAGTCTGCCTCCACACCACCAAAGTCTCAGATGAGGGTTAAGCCCCTCTAAAGAAGCAGAAGGATAAGACTGCTAAAGATGGTTCAGAATTCAGGGTGTCTGAATGTGGGAGCCCTGAACTGAGTAAACTAAAAGAGCCTTTGAGCAGACACTGGAATTGGTGACTGCTAAACAAAAAAAAAAGAAAAACATGCTGTCCCTCCTCCTGAAGAATGAAAGGAGATGTCAGTGGCCAAAAATAAAATGCCCTCTGAAATGCCCTCGATAGAGGACATGACTAAGACCTCTGTGAAGGCACCGGAGATGGTGATTGCTTAAATATAAAAATAAAAACAAGTGGCTGTCTCTCCTCCTGAATAAGGAAAGGAGTCACCAATGAATAAAAATAAAATGCCCTCAATGGAGGACATTATTGAGCAGTGCCAATTCTTCCAGGGAATTTCAGGAATATGCATGCCCCCCCCCCCAGCTCTGGTTCCATTCCCAGTGCCTGTGGAGGAGGAGGTAAAAATGTTTAATGAAAAAGGAGAACCATAGAACCAGATGCGCAAGAATTTGACTCACTTTCAAGACCCTCAGTTGACTATACGTCTCACTATACCTTTGTGTGACATACAATCAATACCCTCAGCTTTTCCTCACAGGAGACTGATGAGGATGAGGAGGAGGTTGAATTCATGGATATGATGGGTTTATCTCTCACTAAGACGCCGATGCTTCTCATCCATAAATCTCTCAGGAAAGCCACTTTTACAATCATGTCAGCACCCACCTCAGCTGCTGGTATAATTTAAAAAAATTAAATAAAAGTAAATATTGGTTGACAATAGGGTTCTGGGTACCTGTATTTCCATACTTTACCACAAGAGTGCGGCTACCCAGTATAGGTGCAAAATATCACTCAGCTTGGTCTAAGTTAATCCATTTATTCAATCCATTTATTCAACAAAGGAAACATAGCGGCTATGCTGCTATGTTTCCTTTGTTGAATAAATGGATTTTTTAACTTAGACCAAGCTGAGTGGTCTTTTGCACCTATACCGGGTAGCCACACTCTTGTGGTAAAGTATTGGTCGTAGTTCGCTTACAGCTCCGATGTGCGTCTCAAGTAGCCATCTGCAGCCACAAAAGGGGAAAGGGAAAGGGAAAGGGGAAATTGTTTAACCAGGAAAGGCACACTAAGCCAGAGCTTATTTCCAGGTGTGACCTGGGAGCACAAGGAAGTTAAGTGACTTGCTTAGGGTCACACAGTATGCAAGTGGGAGCTGTAGGATTCAAACCCAGGTCTGGTCTGCTGAATGTCACCAGATTTGCAGCTCAGAGCCTTAGACCACTGTGCTATACTGCCTCAAAAGTACAAAAAGGTACAAAAGTACAAAAGGTACCTGTATTTCCACCCTGATCATGGGGGAGTGGTCCAGACTGCCACCTAGGGCATAGCAAAGTGCTCCACTTTCCTCCCAGCCTCCCAGAAAAGATTCCAGGAAACTGGATGCCAGGGACAAAAAACTGTATACTTCAGCTTCCCTGTTCCTAAGGCAGGCAGCTTATCTGGCTTACAAAGCACATAACCAGAGAGCCTTATGGAACTTCATTCAGGCACTGAGCAAAAAAGTTACTGGATGGCTGGCACAGCAAGATCAGCCATAGATACCACAAAATACCCATTTCATATGGCAGTGTACACAAAGAACAATGCATACAAGGTTAGGGCCCATGCAGTGTCCCTAAGAAGGGTTGTCTGGCTTAGAACTACAAATCTAACCCTGGACTCTCAGTCAAAAGCTTTGGATTTCCCGTCTGAGGGAAGTTCCCTGTTTGATGGCAAGACAGAGGCTTACATGAAAAAGGTGGATGCATATAAAACCACTTACAAGAGGATAGAGGATACTACCCTCGTGCTTTTGCCCCTATGAATACCCTTAACAAAGAGCCAGTTGTAGTTATAGGGGCAGAAGTAGAAGGGGAATTAGACATGTTGCTGTAGCACCAGCACCTGAACCTCAGGCAAACCAGAGCCCCTGACAAGCCTGACCAGACCTGAACCTCAGACAAAACAGAGCCCCGACAAGCCTGAACAGACTGCTCAACCATTGCAAGTGGGAGGAAGACTGGTTCACTGCTTCCATCAAAAAGGTAATGAGCCAGGGTTTGACTTTGCAATTCAGGAGATTTCCAAAACTACAGGACTCAAAGGTTTTTCAGCCTCATACCCCAGCAAAAAAAAAAGAAAAAATTCTGTTGGAGCTGGGGAAAGGGGTGAAGAAATTGCTACAAAAACATGCAGTGGGAGAAATACCAGCCATATAACAGGGCAATGGACATTCTTCCAGATACTTCCTAGCCTCAAAGAAAAATGCATAAAATACCTCAGGTTCAGGTTAAGGGACTGGCACTAGCAAGTTGCCCTTTCCTTAGACCTCACCTCCTCTCCATGGGTATTCACAAAGTGCCTAGCTGTGGTGGCAGAACATTTGAGAAGACAGGGGTGGTGTCTTTTTCCTTACCTGGACAATGGGCTGATCTCAGGAAAAACACAGCAAACTCCACCATATTGCTGACTTAAAGTGCTTTGGAGGATTTGGGCTTCCTCACAAACTTCACAGTCTCAAACAGAACCAGTTCAAGTTCTGGACTTTATCAGTATAGAGCTGAATACCCTGCAAGGGAAGGTATTTCTTCCACTAGCAAGGGTGGCAAATCTTATTTCAACTTCAGAATCCTTCAAAGCAGGTCAGACAAGGGGGGGTGTTTTTTTCTAATGTTACTGGGTCGCATGGCCTCCTCACAGCAGTGGTACCAGGTGTCAGATTCCAGATGAGAGATGTCCAGTATCACCTAGGGGACTATTGGTCTCAGAGGTGGGACACCCTATCCAAATTGGTGCCTGTGTCACAAGAGCCTTGTTATGGGTACTGTGCTGGTGGAAGACAGAATGCAACCTCATAGAGGGGATTCCCTTCTTCCAGCAATTCCCTACAGACACTCCCAGAGCAGATTCCTCCCTCCTAGGTTGGGGTGCCCACCTGTAGGATCTAACTGTGAGTAGCACATGGAGTACACAGGAGATGCAAGATCACATAAATCTCCTAGAACTCAGAGAAGTGTTCTTGGCAATGCAGGCATTTTCCTCCTAGATCAGTGGTCAGTCTGTCCAGATCAGAACAGACAACACCACAACCACGTATGACATCAACAAACAGGGAGGAACAGGATCTTCTAAGCTGTGCTCAGAAGCCATGAAGATCTGTAACCTAGAATGTGCCCTGGGGGTGCAGTTATCCGCAGGACACCTACCAGGGAAAGGCAATGTACTAGCACCCTGAGAAAGATCAGTCAGGGAAATCATGAATGAACCCTGAATCAGCAGGTGCTGACATCAGAAAAACGGTACTCAGTTCCCAAGCACCTTAAACACAAATCATGGTAGTCTACCTTAGCCAATAAATTAAAGCACTTTAGAAAAGTTTTAAAACCAGTAGGTCCTGTTTTCTTTTTTGGCTTGTCAGACATGCCAAACACGACAACCCCAAAAAAAACAAATGGTTTCCAACAGTCAAAATACAAAAGTTTGCAGTTCAGTTCCAAAATAAAAAGAAAGCACTAATAAAACTTCCATTTCTTCTCTTTTTTTTTTTTTGGTTAGCTATGAAAAAAAATAACAACATACCTCGGTTCCTGAGGAATGGGGAATCAGGGCAAAAAAAAAGAATCAAAAAGGTTAAAATATATAGCCAAGGAGTGTCCATAACTTTATGTGGTAGAACAAATAAGGAAAAAAACGCAATTAAAGAGGTTTTTCTTCGGTTCCTGAGAACCGCTACGGAAATGGAGAAAGACAATAAAGTAATAAGAAAAACCACAAAACTATGCTAACCTAACTATAAATGGCAGAGATATGAAAAAATAAAATACTTGCATAATAGTAAAATAATACCACTGAACTTCAGGCAAAATGAAGAGAGTTCTTCGGGGCAACCTCTTACTCAGGTGAAGAAATAAATCTGACATTGGAGAGCAGGTTAGAACGCCACTGTGTGGCAGAGAATTGAATTACATTCCATAGTTCCATAATTTACATATATTCCATGCTCCATGGCAGCTCAGAGCTACAGGCTGATTATGCACTAGTGAGCACAGTGAGGGACTCCTGGGGTTTGAATGTATTATTATTTGTTATCACTCAATTTTGTAATGATGAATAACATATACTGCAATACCAGTAATGTACAATATACAGACACCTTGATTGAGATGAAATTTATAACTCATTTTGTGTATCATAATCAAGTTCTTTAGGATCATCAACAAATGAGCTTTCATCTGACTCTTCACTGAATGTGTCATTATCCATAAACTGGCTGTCATGTGTCTTCTGCAACATATGCGGTTTGACCTGTGTGCCAATAGATCGCTTATTCAAAGTGGTTTGTGTCCCTTTAAAAAAAAAACATTATTGTAGAGAGTTAGCTATTGTTATGCATAAAATCTTCTTATTCTAAGTCTTAGCAGTGTGTATTAAAAACTGTTGTGTACTTTCACAATACGGACACATAATCATGCTGGAGTGCCTAGAAGGTGTGTGTGGTGCCTGCGAAAGGCAGCACTGTAATCCATATCAGTCAGTCACAATCTTCACCTACATTATTGCATCTGCAGACGACCACTCTGGACACAATTTCTACTGCACCTAAGCAAAAACAGGGCTACACTAACACTAGTATGTCAAAAAAAACAGTAACGGTTTTAGCATGTAAATGCTGTTTATTTCATTAAAAGCAGCAAATGCACCCCAACAATATCCTACCCTTGGTCTCCAACAACTTCTACTGCCCTGTCACCCATCCTCCCATACATGGCAGGCATAGAGTGGAGATGCTAGACAGCCTTCATTGTGGGAGAGGAACAGTCTCTTGGATGTTAGATCAACTACCTCTGCAACCTCCCCCCCCTCCCCAGCTGAACCCAGTGCCACCGGAGTCTGCTCCTTAACCTGGTTTATCAGTGTTCTGATGCAGTATCACTACTGCTGAGCCACTGGGTCAGCATCTGTCTTGCACAGTCAGAAGTGTAGTACACATTTCAAACATTTGCTCTACACACTTCTAGAGTCAGAAATTTGTAAAGTTCTTGTTTGCCCCGCTCACATCAGATTACTAACCACCAAGTGCCAAACTAAATCAGCTTCTAAAACAGCTCATGCCAGAAGATGATCCTGCCATACTAAGTTTTATGTTAAATCAGCAATGGAATTTTTAGTAGTTACAAATAAAAAATTACTCACCACAGTAATATTGTTTCTTCCAGGGGATCACTCAGTATGCTTAAACTAATGCAGTCAGCCTCCTGTGTTGAACTGCCAAGAAAAGAATGGAATCTATGTAAATCAAAAATCAATCAAAATCTTTATTTATTCAGGTGAGCATCATTGAGCATAGCTCATTTACAAGATGGACCTGATTGGTCATAACAATATAAAGGTATAATTTTTTACACAAATACAAGATATAGATTGAATACAAAAACAAGGACATTATAAATGAACATGATGGAACTCTCATTGGCTCATGTCAATTTCAAACTGCTGCCCCCTAGTAACTGCTGCATTCTGATCAACGCCAATGCTCAGATTCATTATGAAGCCTAACAGGGTAAAGACCCTCTGACTAGCTATACTATTTAACCATAACTCCCACCTTAATAATGCCCCCAGAAACACAGTCCCTGAAAGAAGGGACAATAATAAATACCAACTGGTTTGAAACTTAGCCATTAACTGGAACAAATATAAGTAGCCAGTGACCAGCAGGGATGCAGAAACAAGATTTCCCTTTTTTCCTGGTTCTGGCAGGGGAGGCAGGGTGGGAGCTTTAAACATATTGAGTGATCCCCTGGAAGAAACAATATTACTATGGTGAGTAACTGTTTTCTTTAAACCCCAGGAATCACTCAGTATGCTTAAATTAATGCATACTACCAAGCAGTAAGTATGCATTAAGCAGGTTAGCAAGGGGAAAAGAAAGAGGAGGCCATTATGGTTTTCCAAGGAGGTAGCGAAGAAAGTGAAAGCCAAAAAGATCGCATTCAGGCAATACAAAAAGACGCAGGCAGAAAGGGATAGGAAAAAGTACCAGGAGAAGCAAAGGGAGGCAGGGAGGTCAGTAAGGGAAGCCAAACCTCAGACAGAAGAGCGCATTGCAAAATCCACGGGTAGAGGGGACAAAACCTTTTACAGGTACATAAGCGAAAAAAGAAGGACAAAGGGAGGGATAGTGAGACTGAACGGGGAGGATGGGGCCACGTGGAGGATGACAACAGTAAAGCAGACATACTGAACAGATATTTCTGCTCAGTCTTTACTAAGGAAGAGGAGGGTATTGGGCCTGAGGGAGTACAAGGGGTGGGAACGGTGCAGAAATGGACACAAGTCCCTTTACACAGGAGAGGGTCATAAAGGAACTGGAAGGAATGAGTCAATAAAGCAATGGGGCCAGATGGAGTACACCCCAGGGCCCTAAAGGAACTAAGACAGGTGGTGGCTGAACCGATGGCAATCCTGTTTAGCTGATCACTGGAAACAGGGGAGGTACCCAAAGACTGGAGGACAGCAGATGTAGTCCCCTATACAAAAGCGGGAACAGAGAGGAAGCCGGGAAATGAAAATTACGTACCTACCGTAATTATGATCTTTCTGTGTATCTTCACCATTCATCACATTTGGGTACATAGCTGGAGGTCATGACCCCAAGGGAGCTCTTTTATTTTTTTGGTAGGTGGAGCCGACGCACCATCGGAGCTGCCCTCGAGGCCAACGTATTGCACGGTGCTCGCGGGTTGGCCATTAGGCGCTGTTGACTCCACCTGCCTACCAGTTCTGAGTCACCAGAGAGGTAAGAGGAAGGGAGTGGAGGGTGGGACAAGGAAGTCCAAGGGACAGGAAAAAGGAAAAGATATAAAACTAAAAGGAGAAATAACGACTGAGAGGACAGAAAGAGAGAAGTCAGGAACTAAAGGAATTGGGAGGGGCCCCAATCTCTGGAAATAGAGGAGGGAGGTAGGATGGGGTAAAGAATTTAGAAGATAGGAAGAGAGGGGAAAAAGTTAAATACATCCCAGACCCTGGTCCGTCTCCAGATTGTATAGGAACTGCAAGGAGTAGCCAAAGGCTTCTTGCCAGAATTCAAGGCACAGAATAGTTGGCAAAAACTCCATCTGAGCAGAGTCAGCTATTCTGGAAGAAGGACAGGGCACAGAGAATTAACACCCTCTCAAGGAAAGATTTTTGGTGAAAAAAGAAAAATAATTTTTTTTTGGCAATAAAAGATAGTCCAAAGGACAAGGAAAACTAAGATGGACTGGAAGAAGGAGGAGGAAGAGAGAATGGAGGACAACTGCTAACTCCTACCACTCAGGGGTGGAGCTAACGCACTGGAGAAGGAGTGCCCCCCATGCTGACCACTCTCCCCAGAACCTTATCCCCCTATGTGCCCCTGTTCACCCCACTCCTAACAAAGAAAGGAGGGGATGAGGTTGGGCACAGAGAGGGAGGTGGACCCAGAGACTGGGGCCCCAGGGGATGGCGGCAGGATTGTGATGAATGGTGAAGATACACAGAAAGATCATAATTACGGTAGGTATGTAATTTTCAAATCTTATCTGTGTCAATCTTCACCATTCATCACATTTAGGTGCGTGCCGAGCCCCCCGAAGGGGGTTTTCTTTACACCCTAAGGGACAAAGTCCCTTAGCTCTCAGTGGGTGACACACTAAAAGGGAGAACCTTCAGGGCCTGGAGGGGCCCAAGAGTGGGGAGAGTGAGATGGGGACCCCCCGGAGGGGGAAGGAAGTTGCCCTGACAAACGCCATCTCGCTCTACGGGAGAAGAGATAGGTTCTCTGATGAGCGGAGTTAATCACCCTACGCCGGGCCAAGGATGAAAACTGGGAAAGACGCAGCCATGCCATCCGCCTAGTGCAGATCACTGTCCCTACGACCCTGGTAGCTACCTCATTGGCATCATAGGATGCCCTCACTTGGTGCCTTGCTAGCTCCAGGCCACGTGCAGAGAGTGCAGTGGCTTGTCTGGTTTGCTCCGTGTCAGGCAACGAGGCTAGGAGTTGACCAAGCCTGGACCACAAGAACCTGTCATAGGCTACACAGTGTACCTGATGTGCAGAAATGGAAAGCAACAACCATGCCGAGTAGAAAGCCCTCCAACCCCAGAAGTCAAAATCTGAGGAATCTTGATCTGGGGGCTGGTCATGGTGAAGGGCGCAAAGCCCATCGAAAGTGTCCAACTGCGTCAATCTGGACTGCGGATGAGGCATGGAACCTGGAGACTCCGGGGGGGTGCAATGTCACTGGCAGAGATCCCTAGGGGCAGGAACTCCAGAGAAGGGCCTCTGCTAGGAGCACAACGATGCCTCCTGAAAGGGAACAGGCCAGGGGGGCACCACAAGGGTGGCCTCGCTGAAATCGCCTAGAAAGGTATGTGCCAAGTGCTCTGGATTGCTTACAGTGGAAGGGGTGAGGTGCAAGTCCTCCAACATCCTCACGAGGAAACACTGATACTCAGCGAGATCAGTGGCTGGAGAGATGTGGACAGAAGGCTCCTCTGCCCCAGAAGAGGGGGATGAAGAGTTGGAGAGCACCGACTACTCAGAGGGCGGCTGCTCAAGGGGAGGTTGAAAAACCTGTCTGTCCATTGCCCTAACGTAAGCTGGAAACTGAGTAGCCACAGCCCTGAACTGCTCCCAGGAGAGAGGCTTGCTAGGACCAAGGATGCCTGGTAGCAAAGGAGAATGTGGCAGAGGGATGGGGACAGAGCCAAGAAGAGATGTCGGCTGACCTCCGCCTGAACTAAGGAATAGACTAAGAGCACCTGAAGAAGAAAGTGCTCCGGAAGACTCCACAGTCGACAGCTGAACAACCATTTCGGTACTGCCTTGGCTGCGCCCAGAAGAATCCCCCCTGTGAGGCGACCAGAGCCGTATAGGTCCAGAAGGATGGACCCCTATCTCAAAAGAATGGGGCTCTCTCTCAAAGAGACTGAGGAGGAAGAGCGGAGATCTGCACTACGGCTTATTCCAAAGCCCGGGTGGGCCCCAGAAAAAGGTCACCATGCAGACCCCATGCCCTTGACCCCTCGGAGTCTGAAAGAGCCCTCCTCCTCGAGAGGGCCAGCCTAGGTAGCTGACAGCCCTGGCCAGCACCTGAGGGAGCTATCCAGGGCACAGTACCCTCCCCTCCCATAGAAGCCCTGATCGGCTCCAAAGTTGGGCAATCCAGGCACACCACAGGTGGGGGTACCACTGCAGAGGGGTCAGTGAACCCACCAAGACCGGGCTGCAGAGCAATGGTGGCCTGCACCACTGCCCGCTGGTCAGCACCCCGACCCCAGTCTCGGCAGCCACCGACCCCACCTCAGAAGGGGGTTGACTCCGGCTTGTCAAGGACACTACAGGGCTGCCCACACCAACAGTCAACCCCAAGGAGTCAGACTACTCATCTGACTCAGAGCCCGACTCCGTCTCCGAAGAGGTAGAGGCCAAGGCCCTGTGCCAGACCATAGGAGGGCGCCTAGTGCCATTCTTGCAAAATGGGGTGCCGGATTCCGAGACCATGCCCAAGCCAGTGCCCCCAACAGCACTGCAAGCAGTATCCATGGAGGACATGGCCCTGGCCCAAACAGCAGCCCCAGAGTCAGAAGCAGTCATGGTGCCGGCCAGCCCCACGGTGCCACGAGTGGCGCCGAGGGTGGGGACAGCACCGATGACGGCTCCAAAGGCATCATCAGTGCCGTGGATGGTGCGGCCCAGCTCCACAGCATCGTGAACAGCACCAAGGGCAGGGGCGGGCCCAAGAGCGGAATCCAAAGCCCCCACGGTGCCGAGTCCCGAGGCAGACACAGTGCCGTGCTCAGCCTCAGTGCTAGATGGCAGCTGAGGCAAGAAGAGGACAAAGACGTGCCGCAGAGACTCATGGCACTTAGCAGTATCGGTGCCGCTAATGCACCGACAGCAGCTAAGGCTGAGTGGCAAACCAGCACCGATGATGGCTCCATCAGAGCCCACAGTGCTGCGAGCGGTGCCAAGGCCCACAATGGTGCCAACCGGCGGCATCGAGGGCGGTGAGACCCAGGCCTTGCGAACTGTGGGTCCAACACTGGGAGAGCCTTCACCCGAAGAACAATTGCCTTAGCGGTGCCTCCACCCGCCCCCAAAGGGCTTAGAGGCCGGGCCTCCTACGCTGAAGGAGCCTCGGCAACGGCCAGGCTACTAGAAGCCGAGGCTCCCTCCTCCTCGGTCCATGTAGAACCAGGAGGGGGCCCAGAGGAAAGGCCGAGAGTACGTAGCTTGGCCCAATGAGTGCACACTAGACCCCCGAAAGTCAGCGGAGCTCGCCCCACTTTCCACACACGTTGTTCGATGACCTGGCAGTCCATGGAGAAACTGGCATTGCATGAATTCATGTCGTGAAGTGGGCCAAGACACGTAAGGCAACGGTCATGCTGGTTGGTGATGGAAAATTTACTGCCGCAAGGGCACCATCGCATGGGGGGGCCGTCCCGTCTTTGAAGTCTACTTGCTCTCTGACCCAGACATGACCTACGAGGAAAAAAACACCAAAAACAGACTCGATGTCACCAAGAATAAAAATAAATGGAAAGATCTTACCAAGCGACGTAGAGTAAGTCAACTAGAACTGGCAGGAAAGGAGCCGACGGACTGTGGCACGGAGGAATAATAAGGCTGAGGACGAAACTGCATAGGAGGTAGGCCTCAAGTTCTGCAGAGCTTCCACATGAGGTGACCTCAACAGCGGGAGACGAAGAACTGGCAGGCAGGCAGAGTCGACAGTGCCTAATGGCCAATCCGCGAGCACCACGCAATACGTTGGCCTCGAGGCCGGTGCCAATGGTGCATCGGCTCCACCTACAAAAAAAAAAAAAGAGCTCCCACAGGGTCATGAACTCCAGCCATGTACCCAAATGTGATGAATGGTGAAGACTGACACGATAAGATCTACAGACCAGTCAGCCTGACCTCAGTAGGGGGAAGATCATGGAAACACTACTGAAGGAGAGATTGCTGTATCATCTGGCTGCCAACAAACTACAGAACCCAAGGCAGCATGGTTTCACCAGGGGGAGGTCATGCCAGACCAACTTCATTGTATTTTTCAACTGGGTGATAAGGGAGGTGGATCAGAGGAGGGCAGTGGACATGGCCTATCTGGACTTTAGCAAGGCCTTTGACACTGTGCCACATAGAAGGCTATTAAACAAACTGGGGAATATGGGAGTGGGCAAGACAGTAGTGCGGTGGGTAGGTAGTTGGCTCGGTGGCAGGACACAGAAGGTGGTGATAAATAGCTGTCACTCCACAGAGGGAAGAGTGACCAGTGGGGTACCACAGGGATCAGTGCTGGGACTGGTCCTATTCAATGTCTTCATCAGTGACACTGTGCAGGACCTAGAAGGCAGAATTTCCCTGTTTGCTGATGACATGAAGCTCTGTAACACAGTGGACATGCCCAAGGGTGTAGACAGAATGAGGTGGGACCTTCAGAAGCTTGAAGAATGGTCAAGGGTTTGGCAGCTGAAACCCAATGCAAAGAAGTGCATTGAATGCATATGGGGCACAAATACTCTGGAACAACATATCAGTTGGGGGGTGATGATATAGCACACACCAAGCAGGAAAGGGACCTTGGGGTTATCATCTCTGATGACCTCAAGGTAGGGAAACAGTGCAACAAGGCAGCAGGTAAAGCAAATAGGATGCTGGGATGCATAGGCAAGGGCATCACCAGCAGGAAAAGGGAGGCCACAATTCCACTATACAAGACACTAGTGAGGCCCCACCTGGAGTACAGTGTACAGTTCTGGAAACCTTACCTATGTAAGGACACAGACAGGGTAGAGAAATTTCAGAGGAGTGCAACGAAGATGGTACAGGGATTGCATCACAAGTCCTATGAGGACAGGCTAAAGGACTTGAATATATACTCCCTGGAGGAGAGGAGGGAGAGAGGGGATATGATAGAGACATACACGTACCTTACAGGGAGGAACAGGGTACAGGAATACACTATTTTCCAGTGAAAAAGATGTTCCAGGACTAGAGGGCGTGGGATGAAGCTGGAGGGAGGGCAATTCAGAGGAAACGTGAGAAAGAATTTCTTCACAGAAAGGGTGGTGGACAAGTGGAACACCTTGCCAGAGGAAATGGTGGGGGCTGAAACAATCATGGGATTTAAGAATGCATGGGATAGACATAAGGGAATTCTGGAGGTCAGTTGTAAGGGGCAACAGACTTCTAGAAAAACATAAAGTGAACTTACAAACTCAAATGGGCTGATTGGGTGGGCCATAGGCCCTTATCTGCCAACAGTGTCTATGTATCTATGTACCTTTGGAGGTTCGGTGTAGAACCTATTTTGGAAAAAGGTTCTGCAGAACTACTGTGCCAATTCTAGCATCACTTCTGGACTGTATGTCCAAGCAGTAGTGCTTGGTGAAAGTGTGGACAGTTTTCCACGTAGCTTCTTTGCAGATTTCCACTAGGGGTATATCTCTTGCTGCAGCAACTGAAGTAGCTGTACCCCTAGTAGAATGTGCCCTGAGGCCCAAGGGGGGCTGCTTACCCTCTTTACTGTAACAGAACTGTATGCAGGCCACTATCCAGCATGCAGTAGTTCTCCTGTAAGCTGGTTTACCCTTATCCACTTCTCCATAAGTGAGGAACAACTGGGTATACTCTGGCCTAGAGGCCTTGGTCCTGTCAAGACAGTGGCTTAGTGCCCTTTTGACATCCTGACTATGTAATTTCCATTCACCTGAGCTGGAGTTGACAGTGAAGAAGACGGGCAATGTAATGGAATGGTTCAGGTGAAAATCTGACACCACCTTAGGAAGGAATTTCCTATTAGTCCTGAGCACAACTTTATCCCTGTGGAAGAAGATGTAGCTCAGATCTGTGCACAGGGCCTGTAGTTCACTTACTCACCTAGCTAAAGTAATGGCTACCAGAAAAATAGTCTTCCAGGTGACATACGTAGTTGCCATTGGTTCAAAGGGGGGGCTCCATGAGCCTGGCAATACAAATGTTAAGATCCCAAGCAGGAACCGGCTCCCTAAAGGGAGGGTGAAGGTGGACAAGACCTTTGAAAAACTTCCTGAAGACAGGATGAGATACCATGGACCTGTCTTTACCTGCTGAAATGTACGCTGACGTTGCAGTCAGATGCACTTTCAGGGTAGAGGGCCTAAGACCCAGAGAATGCAGGTGGTTTAGGTAGCCCATAAGGGCAGACAGCCCAGCTTCAGAGGGATTGATACTTTTGTTTCCACACCAGATGGAAAACCTCTTCCATTTGGAAGCATAAGTCCTCCTGGTTGATGGTTTTCTGGAACCCCTCAGGACACTCAGAACCTCCTTAGAGAGGTTCAGGCTGTCAAATTCTAAGTCTTCAAGAGCCAAGACTTCAGGTGCAGGGACTTGAGGTTGGGATACAGAATCCTGCCCTGAGAGGTTGTCAGGAGATTGTGCCTCTGAGGGAGGTGATTCGACTGTGACATGGATAGGGCTAGCAGGAGGGAATACCACGGCTGCCTTGCCCAATCTGGTGCCACTAGAATCACTTTTGCTGATTGTGACCTGAGTTTGACCAGGTTCTGAGCAACAGGGGAAAGGGGGGAAAGGCATAAAGGAATGTGCCTGACCAATACAGTGTCTGGGCATCCACTGGAACAGTTCCCTTGGCTGGGTGTCTGCAACAGAACTGTGGCAGCTGGTGGCTGTCTGTGGAGGCAAATAGATCTGTCTCTGGTGTGCCCCACCTTCTAAATACTGACTGCAGTACCTGTGTATTCAGGGACCAGTCGTGGTGGTTCTGGCTAATCCTGCTGAGGGAGTCAACCAGAATGTTGTCTTTTCCTGGTAGGCAAATGGCAGACAGTGACACCTGCAGGGATTAGGCCAGGTTCCAAACCTTCATGGCCTCTGCGTACAGTAAAGTGGACCTGGTGCCCCCTTGCTTGTTGATGTAATACATGGTGGTAGTGTTGTCTGTTCTGACCTGCACCACCTTGTCTTTGAGCTGAGAAGCAAATGACTGAACAGCCAGGTAAACTGCCCTGAGCTCTAACAGACTGATGTGCAAAAGTGATTCTTGGGGGGGCCATGTGCCACTGGCAGTGAGGTCGAGCAAGTGTTCCCCCCAGCCCAGGAGAGAGGCATCTGTGGTAAGTACTATGGATGGATCCTCCTTTTGAAAACAAATTCCTTCCCTGAGGTTTTCCTCTTCTAGCCACCATTGTAGAGCCTGCAGCAGGGTTTTTGTGACATGCACCAATTTGGCTAGAGGATCCCTTCTTTGAGACCAGTAAGCCCTTAAGTGGAACTGGATGTCTCTCATCTGTAACCTTGACCCTGGAACCACATCTGTGGCTGCTGCCATGTGGCCCAGTAGTTGCAGAAAGTGTCTTGCTGGCCTGGGTCTGTTTAGCTGAAAGGATCCTGCCAACTGCAGGATACTGTTTATCGTGTCCCGGGAAAGAAATGCTCTTCCTTGCGTGGTGTCCAGCTCTGCCCCATGAAGTCCAGGACCTGTGCCAGTTCCATTTGAGACTTCTGGGCATTTATCAGGAATCCCAGAGATTCCAATGTGCTTGGAGCGACAGCAAGAGAGTCTCTGGTGTTTTGAAGGGACTGCTCTACGAGTAGCCAATCATCCAGGTAAGGGAATACCATGACGCCTTGCCTTTTCAAGTGGGCCACCACTACAGCAAGGCACTTCATGAATGCCCTGGGAGCTGAGGTTAGGCCAAAGGGCATGGTTGCAAACTGATAGTGGCCTGAGGGCAATCTGAACCTCAAGCACTTATTGTGACTGGGTCAGATTGGGATGTGGAAATAGGTGTCCTTGAGATCCAGGGGATGCAAGCCAGTCCCCCTGCTGTACAGTCGGGATAATCATGTCCAGAGTGACCATTCTGAACTTTGGTTTTGACAAATGCTAGTTCAAGAGTCTGAGAGCCAGGATGAGTCACCAGCCCCCATTTTTCTTATGGGTGAGGAAATACCTAGAATAGAAGCCTTTGCCCTTTGAAGTAGGGGGACAGGCTCCACTGCTCTGATGTGCAGAAGACTGGCCACTTCTGACTTCAGCAGAGTCCTTTCTGCTGTGGATGCAGAAGCAAAATTTCTGCTTCTCAGCTTGGGAAGTGATTTAAAACTTAGAGACCGTCCCTGGCTCACCACCACCAAGACCCACTTCTCTGTGGTGATGGTATGCCATGCTTGGAGGAAGTGAGCCAACCTGCCTCCTACTGGTGGGGGATAACCTGTGCAAGCACATCAGGGGTTCTGCTTGGGCTAGGCCTTGGCCTGAGGTGCTGTTTTGGAACTTCTCACGGTCCTTCTGCATCTATCTCTGAAGTACCCCCAGTATTGAACTCTTTCAGTCTCTCTTCATAGGGCTTCTGATGCAGACTTTGCACCATTTTGATAGCCCTCACCTCTCTTCTTGCCACTTTCTCCTTTTTCCAATTGTTCCCCCTTCCACACCTTTCTCCTTTGACTGCTCCTTTTCCCCCTTCTTCTTTTACTAACCCCCTGCTTCCTGGAATAACTTGCATCCTGGTGTGACTCTCTCTCTCTCTCTCTCTCTCTCTCTCCCCTTGGGATCTCCCTATTTTCTATCTCAGCTTGTATTGGCCCACTTTCTGCTTCCCCTATTTCTTCCATCACCCCCAGCTACTTTAAATATCTATTGAAGTAACATTTGAATCGTCCACTGAGGACTGTGGTTGCCTCCTGGATGAAAGCAGGCCATCACCTCAGCATAGGTTCTTATCCGTCTAGCTTGGCCTACAGTCCCCAATGCAGACATACCTCTCCTCCCTGCACCATTCCTTCTACCATTACTTGAAGGCCTTGGTGCGGAGCTCCCTCTCCTTCCACATATAGTACAACACGCACTTGCCATTCACATTTAAACACATGGGAAACACAGGAGCAACCAGATAAATCATCTACCTTTACCAAAAATGAAATTTACACACAGAGCTGACTACAGCAATTCATCTTTATGTTTAAGGCCGTGAACACCCTTAACAAGTTAATGTATTCAGCCATAGTGGCTCTGACCAGAAGATCATAAATTATTTTCACAACTAGTACATTATGATATGTTTAGTTAGCAGGTACCAGCTCCAGTGTCTGCTCAAGCTCGGCTCAGGGCTCCCCTGTTCAGACACCCTGACTTCTGAACCACCTTTAGCATCCTTATGGCAGACTGAGAAGCCAAAATGATTTTTAATTACATTTTTTAGCCCTTTTGGGACAAACTTCAACAAATTAAGACACAATCTGGACCCAGACACTTTAAATCCAACTCATGACAGTCTGTCATTGACAAGAGTTGGAAACAAAGTTTAAAAATTTAAATCCTGTAGATTCCCTCTTCTTTGGGTCTGTTAGTCATGCCAAACACTGATGAACCGGAGAAGTGTAAATCAAAGTAAAACTGAATGAGAAAAAAAAATCTGTATATGTCAAAGGGGTTTAGAACATGTGAAATGTATTTATTTATTTATTTAAAAGTTTTACCAGGAAGGTACACTGAGCAGAGTACTGCTCGATTCCAGGTGCATCCTGGGGGAGGGACACAGGAGGAAAACAATCCTTTCAATACAGAGTGACAAATAATTACCATCTGACTAATACTGATATGAGATTAACAGCATACAAACAAGCAATTACATAACAACACTTGAGGAGCAGCGTAGAGGTAAGCAATTAACATCATGATCAGGGACAAATGGCAGTTGTGGAATAAGAGGTTGAATCATTAGTTCATTTGCAGGCACATCTATCCACATGTACAGGTCGTGGAGAAATGCTCATTGATGAGGCGGCCTAGGAGAGGCGAAGGGGGGGTTGGCCGAAAGCTTACAGGGAGGGAGTTCCATAGTTTGGGCATGCAATGTCTGAAAGCAACATGGCCAATTGAAGAGGACATGCGCGACACCACCAGAAGGCAGGTGTCGGAATTCCTGAGAGAGTAGGTGGGGGGAAATGGTCATCTAACACACCATTTAGGTACGGAGGCAAGGACTGGGACCAGTATTTTGCCATTAGCTTGACGCAGTGCGACTGTCGGCAGTTGTGGAGTGAGGGAAGATTTAGAGTCTGACAGACTATGCAGTGGTGGGAGGAGGGCGGGCTATCAAGGGCGAAGCGGCAGAAAGAGTTGAAAAGGGGGTCCAGTAGTGCAGCTGGCTTCCCTTAAAAATGAAACCACAAAGAAAAACAGCCTAACAGATGATTTAGTTAGGCTAAACTGTTAAACGTCGGCTCAGTTCCCAAATAAAGAGGAACCGGGGATAATACACAGTAAAAACCACAAAGCAGTTATGATTTTTTAGTAATTTCATGAAAATAAAGTAATTTAAAAGCGGGTCCTGCTGGCCCGGTGGCACTGAGGGTTGAGGCAGTGGGCACCACACCTCATGCTATGCCGGTGACCTGGGTTCGGGAACAGACTCGGGTCACCATGGGTTGGCCGGAGGAGGTAGGATTGAACGTCCCCACGGATACTCTCCTTCTCTTGGGGGGGGGGCTACAGGGCAGCAATGCCCAGAAGCATTGCCGCTGGTGGAAGCACAGGCGATGAGGCGTAAATGACTCCCTTCAAGGGGAGCCAGGGAAGGGGAGGGGAGGGCACTGTGGACGCTTGACAGAGACGTGTGTAAGCATGCCACCTGCCTGGACTTAAGTCCTCTGAGTCGGCGCCGTCAGGGGGATTGGACTGGAAGAAAACCAAAGGCAAAATCTCTCCCGGTCCTGTGCAGAATGACGCTGGGTCCATGCTACGTCGGGACCTGGCCAAAAAGACCTGAGGAAGGTACGGTAATCCTTGGGGAAGGGACCTGGCGAAAGTAAAAAAAAAAAAGAAGAAAAAAAGGGGCCTCAAAAGTGAGAACCACACTGAAAACAGTCTTCTCTGGTTCCTGGGAAATGATAGAGAACTGGAGAAAAGTTAAACAATTACACAAAATGACCTAACTATGCAGAATGATCAAAAAAATAACTAAAAAACATACTTTTACCAAAAAATAACCTGAAAACTCGTCTGAAGTTGAAGAGAAGACTCCGGAGCAACTGCACACTTCATAAATGAGCTTGCTCAATGGAGTTTTTTCCTTGTCCCAAATAAATGGAACTGAATTGAACTCCGGAGCAACTGCACACTTCAGGCGGAGAAGTAAATCTGCCATTAGAATGTTAGGGTGAGCATGAACACACAGCAGAGTTTTGAATTTCATTCTAAGATTCTCTAATTAGCATAAAATTCTAAGCTCCAAGGCAGAACAGACCTGTTGGCTGGATGCACTAGTAAGCATAGTGAGGGATTCCTGAGGTGTGAGGGCTGTGTTGCACTGTAACTCTAGCACTGCTTCTACTACCCTGTTGTTCAGAAGGCCCATGATCTCCTGTGGTAGAAGCTCTGACATGTGAGCTGACAAGAGGAGTTGGTTTCTGGGTGGATAATCCAGGAGAGATTTCTGTAAAGTTCAGGGAGTATCCCTTTCAGATAATCCTGAGCAACCACCTGTCCATCATAAAAGGCAGCCATTGATGGTGAAACTGTGTCAGGCACCCTTTTACCAGAGAGGAGAAGTCTGCTTGGGCAGCTGAAGCAGGACTGGGGCCAGAGCATCAGAAAATTGCACTATGGGCTTTTGGGCTTGTCCCTTTGGCTGCACTTTCTTTTGCAGTTGGGGAGGTTGGGATTTGTTTTGAGGTCCCCTACCTTTACCTCGAAAGGATTTCTTGTTTTGAAGGAAAGCCCATGCTTTGCCCTTCTGAGGCTAAGCCAGAGCAGGTCTGGAAGTCTTAATGGCTATCCTAGTTTTCTGAGAGGCCTCAAGAGATTGTTCCACCTGCCTGAGCAGGTATGTGCCATCAAAAGGAACATACATGATCTGTTACTGGACATCCTGAGAAAAACAGAAGTTCGAAGCCAGGAGTGCTTTCTGATGCAAATGGCTGCGCAGACGAGTGAGAGGCAGTGTAAAAGGCATCTATGGCTACCTTGAGCTAGTAACTGTTAGACTCATTGCCATGCATGACAGTTTATCAAGTGTCTGAATTCGAAAGAGATTCATCAAGAGATGTAAGAGAAGTCCACAGGGCATATCATACTTATTAAAATGTCCATTGAAACTGGCAATTCTCATGTTGAGGGTACCCACAGCAAAAGCCCGCTTGTCCAAAGTGTCTATCTTGCACGTCTCCTTGTAAATGAGGGTGCAGTGACCTCTTGAAGGAGGATAGCCTTGTCATTCTCAGCAAGGATGACAATTTTGTCAGCAAAAGGCTGAGAAGCATAAATGGGTCTGTCCTTAGGAGCAGTATACTTATGACAGGTCTACAAACAAAAGGAATGGAAGCAGGCCTATACCATACCACATTGGAAAGAGTTTCAAATGCGGGGGGGAGTGGGGGATAAAATTGACCAGCATGGTGGAAACATTTAACCACTCCAAATGGAGATGTTTTCCAGGGTCAATACCTGAGGGCTCAAAGGCAAGAGTAAAGTGAATATTGCAGAGGAGAGCCTGAAAAGACATCCTCCTGAGGAACAGGAGGAGGAGAAGGAGGAGGAGGGACTGGGCCCTCAGATATGAGTTTGGGGTAAGACTCCTCTACCTCCATATCACCCCAGGAGGGGATCAGGAAGAGGGGTGGATTGCAGATGCCCCAATACAGACCATGATGTAGGCAACACCAGTGACAAAGGCCCAAAAAGAAGAGGTGCCGGAGGCGGCGCCATACCCAGGACAGACTCTGGCATTGGGAGGTCTCTTAGCACCAAGGAAGGCACCAAAGCTGGAACCAAGGGCAGTGCTGAACCAGACCCTGAAAGACCTGAGCCCAGCACCAACTGCAGTGCGACTGTGGCACGGATGATCCATTCGGCATGGAAGTGACCAACAAAGGCCAGTCCCAAAGCAGTGATGCTGAATGGGAGTGCAGCCAGTGGGGCAGAAGTCTGTGGTGCAGTCACTGGAAAGGGTCTTGGCACTGTTTACAAAGCCAAAGTACCTGGCCTGAAGACCCTCCCCATGGCTTCAGGGCCCCAGCCCTGAGGGGGCCTGAGACCAGCTCCACGGGCAGAGGTATACGGTCCAGATGGAAAAATTACTCAACTTAGTAATTATGTTTCTTCTAATGGAGTCTTGCAGTATTCTGACTATTGCAGTTAGCCCCAGCCTTTAAACTGCCCCGGAGAACAAAGGGTTAACTTCTATGCAGAGCATAGAATGCTGAGCTCGAGCTCAGTTGAGGTCTCTGTCTGGAGCCCTTTGAAATCCAACCATCAGATTCTTATGAGTAAACTCACTAACTATTCTATGTGGAAATTGTAACATTTTTGCTAGCCAACTGGCAACAAAAAGTTTTGGATCCCCAAAGAAAGACTCAAGTCAGGAAACCCAAAACCAAAAACCAATCCAAATAAGAATAAAGAGAAAAATAAACACCCAAACAAAAAGAAGAGGGTGTAAAAGGAGCACCCCTGAGATGCAACACTGCACCTGCCCACCCACTTCCCAAAAACAGGTTCTGAGAGGTGAGGCAGGGAGGGAGGTCAGAATACAGCAAGACTCCATTAGAAGAAAATAATTACTAAGGTGAGTAATTTTTTTTTTCAAACAACATGAAGTCTTGATGTATTCTGACTATTGCAGACTACCAAGCAGTACCTCCATGGAGGAGGGACAGAACCTACTTTGGGAATAGGCTCTGAACTACTGCTGTGCCGAACCGAGCATCACTCATAGCCTGGATATCCAGATAGTAATGCTTGGCAAAGGTATGGACTGTTTTCCAGGAGGCTGCTTGACAAATTTCTAAGAGAGGAATATCCCTGGCAGCAGCCAGGGAAGCAGCTGTACCTCTGGTGGAGTGAGCCCTCAGGCCTGAGGGTGGATTTTTTTCTAGTTTCTCATAGCAGAATTGTATACAAGATACAATCCACCTGGCAATAGTTCTCTTGGTAGCAGGTTTGCCCTTCCCCACTTCTCTATAAGTGAGGAACACCTGGAGGGAATCAAACCTGTGACCCTTAGTATGCTCTATACAGTAGCTAAGGGCCCTTTTAACATCTAAACTGTGTAGCCTCCTCTCTCCTGAAGAGGAATGATCAGTGAAGAAAACAGGAAGCGACATAGACTGGTTCAGGTGAAAATCTGAAACCACTATGGGCAAGAACCTTCTATTGGTTCTAAATACCGCTTTATCCCTATGAAAGGAGATAAAATCAGGTTCCACTGACAGGGCTGGCAGTTCACCGATACATCTGGCAGAGGTAATGGCTACTAAAAACACAGTTTTCCAAGTTAGGTACTTAAGCTCTACTGAGGACATAGGCTCAAAGGGAGGTTGCATCAATTGAGCAATACAAACATTTATATCCCAGGCAGAGGCAGGGTCTCTGAATGGAGAATTGGTATGAAGCAATCCTTTGAAAAATTTACAGAACACAGGATGAGATGATAGTGAGGAAGACTTCCCCACTGACAGAAAAGCAGAGACAGCTGACAAGTGTACTTTGAGAGTAGCTGGTCTGAGGCCTAGGCCATTAAGATGGACCATATAATCCAGAACTGTAGGCAATTCAGCAGTGTCTGGGGAAATATGCTGCTTAGAACACCAAATGCTGAATCTCTTCCATTTGGAGTTATAGGTCTTTCTAGTGGCGGGCTTTTGAGAGGCTTTGAGGTTGTCCAGAACCCCCTGAGACAGATGCAAATCTGCATACTCTAACTCTTCAAGAGCCATGTCTTGAAATTGAGACATTGAAGATTGGGGTACCAAATCCTCCCCTGAGAGGAGGTTACCAGGTTGTAATTCCTGGGAAGAGACAGGGGAAAATGGACTGCTAGGGACAGTAACAGGGGGTACCAAGGCTGTCTGGCCCAATCTGGAGCAATCAGAATCACTTTGCAAGGTTGTGACTTTATCTTGACTAAAACTTTGAACGGTAGAGGAAAGGAAGGGAAAGCATATAGAAAATTTCCTTCCCAGTTCAGAATCAGAGCATCCAGAGGGATTGTGCCCAAGACTGAGGATCTGCAACAAAAGAGAGGAAGTTGGTGATTGTCTGGGGCTGCAAAGAGATCTATCTCTGGAGTGCCTCACCTTGAAAAAATCACCTTCAAGACTAGAGGGTCCAGGGACCATTCATGATGGCCCTGTGAATCCTGCTCTCAGTGCATCTGCTAGCACATTGTCCTTCCCCAGAAGGTGGACTGCTATCAGAGAGGCTTGCAGGGAATAAGCCAGGGACCACAACTTCATGGCTTCTGTGCACAAGGCCGTAGACCGCGTGCCTCCCTGCTTGTTGATGTACCACATGGTGGTGGTGTTGTCTGTTGTGACTTGAACCACCTTGTTCTGCACTGACTGAGAGAAAGCTTGCAAGGCCAGACAAACTGCCCTGAGTTCCAGGAGATTGATATGGAGAAGAGATTCCTGAGGGGACCACAGTCCCTGGGCAGTGAGGGCCCCCAGATGGGCTCCCCAGCCCAGGAGGGAAGCATCCATGGTAAGGACCACTGAATGAGACTGAGTGGCAAATGGGACCCCTTGCCTTAAATTGTCCTGATCCTGCCACCACTGAAGGGCTTGGATCAAGGTCTGGGTCACTGGGATCAGTTTGGTAAGGGAATCCTTCTTTTGGGACCAAAGGGCCCTCAGATGGAACTGAATGTCCCTCATCTGGAATCTTGCCGCTTGGACCACTGCTGTAGAGGCTGCCATGTGGCCTAAGAGCTGGAGGAAATGCCTTGCTGGTCAAGACACCTGAAGGCTGAAGGAAGAAGCCAGTTCTATAAGAACTCTTGCCCTTTCCAGGGGAAGAAAGGCTCTTGCTTTGACAGTATCCAGCTCTGCCCCTATAAAGGTAAGTAGCTGCAATGGCTTGAGAACTGACTTGGAAAGGTTGAGAAGAAATCCTAGAGAAGTAAGCACTTGCTGGGTCACTTGCAGGTCTGACTTGACTTGGTCTGGGGGCTGGTCCGCTATGAGCCAGTCGTCCAAATATGGAAAAATGGAAATCTTTTGCCTCCTTAGAAAGGCAACTACTACTGCCAGGCACTTTGTGAAGACCCTTGGGGCTGAAGTTAGGCCAAAGGGCATTGCTCTGAACTGATAATGGCCTGAGGGCAACTCCAACCTGAGGTACTTTCTATGGGAGCACCTGATGAGAATGTGAAAATAGGCATCTTTGAGGTCCAGGGAGGCTAGCCAGTTCCCTGGCCTTAGAGAGAGAAGGATTATTCCCAGAGTTACCATCTTGAACTTCGGTTTTAAAAGATGTTTGTTTAGGTATCTTGGCTCTAGGATGGGTCGCCACTCCCCTGTCTTTTTTGGGGTAAGGAAGTACCTGGACACAGACCTTTGCCCCAGTGTAGGGTAGGTACTCTCTCTCTATGGCTCTTAAAGCCAGCAGAGATGAAACCTCTGCCTCTAGGGCAAGAGTTTCTGAGAGGCCTGCAGGTGAAAAAGATCTCACTCTCATCTTTGGAAATTTTTTGAAGCTGAGAACCAGTCCCTGGCCTACTACTTCCAGGACCCACGTATCTGATGTAATAGACATCCAGTCCTAGATGAAGTAAGTCAGCCTGCCGCCTACTGGAATAGGAGAGTCGACCCGGGCAGGCCCATCAGGGTGTCTGCTTGACAGGGGCCTTAGGCTGAGGAGTGGATGCAGCCCTGCTAATTCCCTTTCTGCCTCTCCCTCTGAAGAACCCCCTCTGTAAAAAGGAAGAAGAGGCCTGTGGCTGGTAGAAAGGCCTACGAAAAGGCCTGCCCCTGCTAGACTGCTGCCTTTGAGGAGTTGCCTGCCTCTCTTTGGCCTGAGCACTCCTGTAAGTGGTCCTGTACTCATCCATTTTCTTCATGTAATTCTCTGTCTGCTCCCCAAACAGAGAATTACCCACTACAGGAAAATCCATGGCCTTAACTTGGGTATCCTGTGAAAGCCTAATACATCTGAGCCAAGCCATTCTCCGAAGAGCCACAGATGTAGCCATGACTCTTGATAACACATCATTGGACTCCACAGCAGCATGAAACTGAACTTTTGTTGCCTCAATCCCATCTGCAGCCACCTCCTCCAGCTCCTTGGCTAGCTGGTGGGAGGCCTGTTTAGCCAGTGCCAGTGCCAGTACAGTGTTCCACCTGGACATCTGGTACCTGGCAGTATAGGCCATATAATTTGCCTGCCTGAGTCCCAAGAAAGATGCCATGTACTGTTTTTTCGCCATGGCATCAATCTTCCTGGAGTCTTTATCTGGGGGTGTGTGAAGCCAAGGGAATGTTTGCCTTGTCACAGGCAGCAGCCTGCACTACCCCAGCATGGCTGCTTTGCTGGTATAAAAACTCCATATCTGAGCCTGATAGTGTGTACCTCTTGTCCATCCTTCTGTCAACAGGGGGTACAGGATTGGGAGACTTCAGGATTTTTTGTGTCTGTTTCCCAAAGGATTTGTGAAGGGGAATAGACAGTCTCCTGGACTCTGGGATGTCCATCATTTCCAAATAATCAGGCTCCTCCTGACCCTCCATTGCCTCCTCCATAGGAAGTTGGAGGGTTTCAGCCACCTTTCTGTAAAACAAAAAATGGGAAGGGGACTCAGAAAGCCTAGGATGGGATACACCAGAAGGTCTGTCTGGGGAGATGTCTGGTTCCACAGGCACATCCAGACTTTCATCATCATCACCATCATCTTCAAACTCCCCCTGCTCCACAAACTCCAGTTCATAAAAATCTTCAGGGATATAATCTTGAACCGGGGGAACCAACCGAACCGAACCCCTGTGAAAAGGTGCCGGATCGGTCAGAACCGGGTGAAGCGATTCCACAATTTGAATCGCTCTGGCTATTTCCTCAGCAGTCAGAACATGAACCTCTGGATCCGAACTGGTCGATTTTTCTTTGCATTTCCTTTTTGTAGGAACTGACCCCTCAGGATCAGCTCTTGTCTTGCCTAAAGAAGTATCGCCCTGGTCAGAGGGCACTCCTTCTGGTTCGGTCAGAACTAAACCAGGCTGGCCATCCAGGTCAGCGGACTTCTCAGCCTCCTTTTCCCTCAGTCTACCTAGTCTCTTTTCAAGGGTAGATTTAGAAATTTTTTTTACAAATTTGGCAGTCTAAATCGAGGTATTCAAACCCCTGACAATAAACACAGGTGGTGTGGGAGTCGGCCTTAGCAAAGACCTCCCCATACTCACTGCAGTGTTGAAACCCAATAGGCCCGTTTTTTTCTTGGGTTTCTCAGACATGGCCAACCTAACCAAACTTACTCTTTTCATGGCAACCGCCAGGCAAGACTCCCTTATCGGTTCCTAACCGTGTCACGGATGTTGGAAAAAACCGTTCAAAACACGTTTTTTTTTTTTAGAACCGATAAGAACCGGTAACCACACTCTAAATAAAGTAAAACACAAGGATTCAATACAAATGATCGGTTCAGCCGAACCGATCTAACATTTTACAATTTCCTCAGAGAAAAACAGAACAAAACCTATCTAGTACTCACGGTACCACAGACAGAGACTGAACTGACTATGTGGAAATAAATTCGGTAAAAACTGACAACTTAACCAAGACTTTAACCGACTTTCGAACCGAGCTGAAGGAGAAATCTCCAGAGCGACTGTTCAGTCAGGCACAGTAAAGAATCTGACAGTTGGATTTCAAAGGGCTCCAGACAGAGACCTCAACCAAGCTCGAGCTCAGCATTCTATGCTCTGCATAGAAGCTAACCCTCTGTTATCCAGGGCAGTTTAAAGGCTGGGGCTAACTGCAATAGTCAGAATACAGCAAGACTTCATGTTGTTTGAAGCTTCACCTACTGCTCCTTAAGAGCTGCCTAGTGGTGGAACTGCCCACCAGAGTCCCCACAGGAAGACAGTGAGGGACTCTGAGACCAAAACTTCAACCTCCAATGAACGGAAGCTATCGGTGACACCGATGGCACCCGTGAAGGTCTTCCACTCCAGGCCATTGAGGACCTCGTGACAGACCTCATAGAGGGTGACCTAGAGCAGTATCATTTCTTCCCCTTCCTATGGGAAGAGGAAGAACTCAAGGCTGAGTGGTGCCATGACCCCAACCAGGATCGGGAATGGGCCTGCTTCTTTTTGTATTTGCAGAAAGGCTGTCCTCCCTCCTGAACACAGGACCATCCATCATCAGAACCCTCTCCCGGAGGGGGGGAGGTGGACCAGACACGACCCTGCTGCTGAAGCAGCTAGCCTGAGGAGGCTCCCTACCATCCATGGCCATCAATGGTTGACTCTGCAAGGCTGAGAGAAACTGAAGAAATCTTTTTTTCTTTTTAAATAAATAAAATGATACAAAAAATAACAAACTCTAGCTTAAACTACTAAAACTGAGAAGAACTGAAAACTGTTGTCATATAGACATGAAGTTCTGACTCCAGCGGATGAGCAATGTTGAAGTGAAGTGCATGCAATGATGGGAAAAAAGGAAATGAGGCAATTGAGCACTGGGGCCGAGGTAAGCCATATAGCTCAAGCCAGTCTCGTGGTGCCATGCATGCATGCAGCTTGCCTTGGCGCCAGCCCTCCTGAAAAGTTCTGGCTCCCACAGGGTCCCAGTGCCTCCGGCTCAGAACCCGTTAGTGTGATCAATGGTGAAGACTGATTCCTGGAAGATCATAAATTCTTTTCACAACTAGTACATTGTGATCCGAGTACAATTTTTTGACATATACTCATCTCATACGTTGTACAGTGTGAGAAGAGTTTTTGCTCAATTATGTTGTAATTTTAAATGCAACACATACCTTTGCTAATACCCTTCATATGAGTCTGTGTACTCCTGGTTGTGGTAATAACTTCTCTTACAGCCTTGCCACACACGTGATCATAACTTTCATTCTGTCTGTAATTAATTGTGTTACACTCTTGTCCCATGCTATATGTGGTGGTTTCCGTGTTATCTATTTCACTACTAACGACGTCTGCTGTATCCATGGTAAAATCATCAGGTAGTATTATCAGACGAAAATCTTCTGTTGATATACACGTTGAACTTGAACACTTTTCTTTCACTGCTGAAATTTCTTCTGCGGTTTTATCATCCACTTCTTCAATATTGTTCTCTAAACAAATACTTTCTTCCAGAGATGAGGCCTTTTTTTTACCACTGTGTTTTATGAGTAAAGAATTCACAATCTGAAAAAAAATTTTAAGTATTAATTCAGTACTTTCATAAATATTACTTCAGTCAAAGTAACTGTCAACGTCATAACACTAACATGGTTATCAGACTACACATATCTGTACCAGGGCACCACCTGCTTCTTTTCTGCTTGATTCAGCACAACTTATTTTAACACAGACTTCTAGTGGAGATATTTATCTCTAAAAGTACAGCACGGCTGGCCAGTGATGCAGAGAGCTGAAGTACTGGACACCACACCTGCCACCACACTGGTGACCAGGATTCAAGACCAGTGTGGGTCATTGGAGCCAAACCAGCAGGAGGATTGAGCATCCCAGAGGATGCTCTCCTTCTCCTCCTCCTCCTCCTCCGGGGAGGGAGGGAAATAAGAAAAACTTACCATAGTAAGCTTGTTTCTTCCAAGGGAATCTTACTGTATTTTGACAAATGCAGTATGGTCTCACCATAAGACTGCTCCCGAAGCTGAAATGGTTAGTAGTCAATCAATCAATCAATCAATCAAATCTTTATTTATCCAGGTGAACATTAGTAGTACCTATGCTAATCACATAATGTTAGGCTCGAGCTTGGTTTTCAAACCACTGTCCCTGGAATACATCCTGTAACCATTAGATTCTTACGGAGCATGCATAATAACAAGCTATCTAAACTATACTAGTAATAATTACATAGAAACATAGAATTTGACGGCAGATAAGGACCGCTTGGCCCACCCAGTCTGCCCATTTCCCTACCTAATGGATAAGCTGCAGATCCTAGTTAACCAGCAGCCTACTTCTTCCTACCCCCACCCCCCTAGAATTGCCTTATGACTGTCCCATGCATGCTTGAATTCCACCACTGTTTTTGATTCCACAACCTCCTCCGGAAGGTCGTTCCATGCATCCACAATCCTCTCTGTGAAAAAATACTTCCTTAAATTACCTCTGAGCTGCCCCTCTATCTTCAAATTGTGCCCCCTTGTTCTTGCACACCTCTTTTTTTGAAAGATGCTACCCTCTTGGACTTTGTTGATTCCCTTGAGGTACTTGAAAGTTTCTATCATGTCCCCCCTCTCCCTTCTTTTCGAGGACTATCGTATTAGCTCTTAAGTCTCTCTTCTTGTATATTCCGGTGCAGACCCTGCACCATTTTAGTTGCCCTCCTCTGAACAGCTTCCATCCTGTCTATGTCTTTGTGGAGATTGGGTCTCCAGAACAGCACGAGTACTCCAGATGGGGTCTCACCAGCTCTCTGTACAGAGGGATAATAACGTCCTGTTTTCTACTGGTGATGCCTCTCCTATGCATCCCAGTATCCCCCCAGCCCTCCTTGCTGCCCTCTCACACTGCTTGCCCACCTTTAGGTCATCTGATATGACTACCTCCAGGTCCCTTTCCATTTTTGTTGTTGTTAGTATCTCCCCCTCATTGTGTACTCTTCCCCAGGGTTTTTTTTCCAGGTGCATTACCTTGCACTTCTTAGCATTGAATCTAAGCTGCCATACATTTGAGCATTCCTCTAACCTTGCCAAGTCCCTTCTCGTCCTTGCCACCCCACCTTGTGCATCAACTCTGTTGCAGATCTTTTGTTATCTGAGAGACATACTTTCCTTCCAGTCCCTCTGCAATGTCGCTTATAAAGACATTGAAGAGGACCAATCTAATACTGAACCCATGGTACCCCACTAGTAACCCCCTTTTCAAAGTGGACTCCATTTACTATTACTTCTGTGTCCTATTCTCCAGCCAATTCTTTACCCAGGCTGTCATTTTGGGACCAAGCTGGCTAACTTGTATATTAATCTTTGTATGGGACTGTGTCAAATGCCTTGCTAAAGTCTAGGTAGGCCATGTCACAGTCCCTCCCTGATCTACTACTTTGGTCACCAGTCAAAGAAATCTATCAGATCGTCTGGCATGACCTTCCGCTGTGAATCCATGCTGCCTTGGGTCCTGTGCCCTCTGGCCTCTAGATACTGACAATTCTTTCCTTCAGAAGTGATTCCATCATTTTCCCTATCACTGAGGTTAAACTAACAGGTCTGTAGTTTCCTGCTTCTGTCTTGCTCCCACTTTTGTGAAGGGGAATCACATCTGCCCTCCTCCAGTCCTCGGGTACCACCCCATCCTCCCATGATTTGTTAAAGAGTGTAGTCAGTGGTGTCACTAGTTCTACCCTTAGTTCCTTTAGAATTCTGTGATGAATCCCATCAGACCCCATTTCTTTGTCCACCTTAATTAACAACACCCAACAACAAATAGTCCCCTTTATTTAAAAATGTGGGCAACACTAAGACTCAAGTCACTAAGCCCAATAACAAAATACTCACAGGTTTCAAACAGCATGGACTGTGTTGCAGTGCCCATAGGTTCTGGTAGGGGAGGCAGGGTGGGAGCTCAGAATACAGTAAGATTCCCTTGGAAGAAACAAGATTACTATGGTAAGTAATTTTTTCTTCAAACCCCAGGAAATCTTACTGTATTCTGACAAATGCAGACTACCCAAGCAGTACCTTTGGAGGAGTGTACAGAACCTATTTAGGAAACAAGCTCTGCAGTACTGCTGTGCCAAACTTGGCATCACTCCTGGCCTGAGTATCCAGGCTGTAGTGTTTGGTAAAGGTGTGAACTGTTTTCCAGGTAGCTTCTTTGAAGATTTCTAACAAAGGGATATGTCTCGCACCTGCAATTGAAGCAGCTGTACCCCTCGTAGAGTGGGCTCTGAGGCTTACAAGAGGCTCTTAACCCACTTTGCTGTAGCAAAATTGAATACATGCCACAATCCAGTGGGTGATGGACCTCTTTGATGCAGGTTTGCCCTTCTCCACTTCTCCATAGGTCAGGAAGAGCTGGGTTCTATCCTGCCTGTGGCCCTTTGTGTGATCCAAGTAGTAGCTTATTGCTCTCTTGACATCAAGGCTATGCAGTCTTCATTCCCCTGAACTGGAGTGGTCAGCGAAAAAGACTGGTAAGGTAATGGACTGATTAAGGTGAAAGTCTGAGACCACCTTAGGGAGAAACTTCCTACTAGTCCTAAGGACCACCTTGTCTCTATGGACTACTATATACTCTGGTTGTGTGGACAAGGCCTGGAGCTCACTGATCCTCCTGGCTGAGGTGATGGCTACCAGGAACACTGTTTTCCATGTCACACACTTAAGCTCTGCTGAGGACATGGGTTCAAACGGTGGTTGCATTTTGCCGGCCAATGCATTTATTGAGGTCCCATGCAGGAGTGGATTCCCAGTGAGGGGGCGCAAGTGCAGTAGGCCCTTGAAGAATTTTATGAATATCTGGTTAGCAGCCAGGGATGCCCCTTTTCCAGCTGAGAGGTATGCAGAGACAGCTGTAAGGTGTACCCTCAGGGTGGAAGGCCTAAGGCCAAGGGAATGCAAGTGTGCCAAATAATCCAATATGACTGACAAGCTAGCCTGGTGATGGACTATCTGTTTCTGTTGGCACCAAATGGAAAACCTCTTCCATTTAGAAGTGTAAGTCTTTCTGGTAGAGAGTTTTCTAGAGATCCTGAGAACCTCTAGCAGTCCTTCCTAGAGGTTCAGGTCAGCATATTCTAAGTGCTCAAAAGTCAAGTTCTGAGTCTGAGGGACTAGAGATTGGGATAAAGGACCATGCCCTGGGAGGAGGTCAATAGGTTGTGCCTCCTGGGTAGGGAGATTGGTTTGGATATTGACAGGGTCAGGAGCAGGGAATACCAGGGCTGCCTGGCCCAGTCCAGAGCAATGAAGATTATTGTCACTGGCTGAGCCCTGAGCTTGTTCAATACCCTGAGCAATAGGGGAAATGGAGGAAAGGCGTATAGGAACCTCCCTGTCCAGTCCAACAGCAGTGCATCCAGAGAGACTGTGCCCACTGTGGGGGGTCTGCAACAGAATTGTGGCAGTTGGTGATTGTCTTTGGCTGTGAAGAGGTCCACCTCTGGGGTGCCCAACCTTCTGAACACCACCTGCAGGATCTGCCTGTTCAGTGACCACTCGTGGTGATTCTGGTTGATCCTGCTTAGGACATCTGTGATGACATTGTCCTTCCCTGGAAGGTGAACCACTGAAAGGGAGATCCCCAGGGAGTAAGCCAAACTCGACACTTTCATGGCTTCTGTGCACAGGGGGGATGACCTTGTGCCCCCCTGCTTGTTTATGCAGTACATTGTGTTTGTGTTGTCTGTTCTGACCTGAACCACTTGCCCTGCAGTTTTGAAGCAAAGGAATGGATGCCCAGATAAACTGCCCTGAGCTCCAGCAGATTTATGTAGAGCAGAGACTCCTGCTGGAGCCAGGTACTATGTGTAGTCTACTCTCCTAGGTGGGCACCCAATCCTAGGAGCAAGGCATCCGTTGTTAACACTGCTGATGGTGGCAGCTGAAGGAAAGGCACACCTTCCCTGAGGTTGTCCTTTTCCTGCCACTACTGTAGTGCTTGAAGGAGGGTTCCTGTGACTGGTACCATTTTTGGCAGGGAATCTCTTTTCTGACACCAGTGAGATCTGAGATGAAACTGGATGTCTCCCATTTGGAATCTGGAACCTGACACTGTTGATGCAGCCATGTGTCCTAACAGCTGAAGAAAGTGTCTTGCTGGTCTGAGGGTATGCAGCTGGAAGGAACTTGCCAGCTGCACCAGGCTGTCTACCCTTCCTTGAGGGAGGAAGTCTCTTCCTCTCAGAGTGTTTAGTTCAGCCCCATGAACTCCAGGAGTTGAACTGGTGTTAGCACTGACTTTTTATGGTTTACCAGTAAGCCAAGTGCACATAGGGTATCCTGAGTGATGGCCAGTGCATCTCTTACTTGCTGAGGGGACTGGCCTACCAAGAGTCAGTCGTCCAGGTATGGGAAGACTGCCACTCCTTGCCTTCTTAGGTGTGCCACCACTACTGCTAGGCACTTGGTGAACACCCTGGGGACAGAAGTCGGGTCGAAAGGCATGGCCCAGAACTGATAGTGGCCTAATGGCAATCTGAACCTAAGGTACCTTCTGTGTGATTACCTGATGAAAATATGGAAGTAGACATCTTCTAAATCCAGAGATGCCAGCAATCTCCCTTCCTGAGTGTAGGGAGAATGGTAGCCAGAGCGACCATTTTGAACTTTGGCTTGTCAAATATCTGTTTAAATGTCTGAGATCCAGTATGGGTCACCACTCCCCTGTTTTCTTTAGAGTGAGGAGGTACTTTGAGTAGAGACCCCTTCCCTTTTGGTCCAAGGGAACAGGCTCTACTGCTTTGTCCTGAATGTGTTTTGCTACTTCCTCATCCAATAGAGCTGCTTCTGAAAGGCTGGCAGGTCTGAAAAATCTAGCCCTCAGTTTGGGCAGAACCTTGAAACTGAGAGCCAGCCCCTGGCTCACTACCTCCAGGATCCACTTGTCTGTCGTGATGGATTCCCAAGCCTGGAGATAGTAAGCCAGCCTACCTCCTACTGGAAGTGAGGAGGCGACCTTGGCAGACCACTCAGGGGGTCTGCTTTGTTTGTGCACCTGGCTGAGTGCTGGGGCCAGCACGGCTGCTGACCCTTCTGCCTCTGCCTCTGAAGTACCGCCTCTGACAT
The DNA here is from genome assembly GCA_016271365.2 of Neoceratodus forsteri. Taxonomy (NCBI): domain Eukaryota; kingdom Metazoa; phylum Chordata; order Ceratodontiformes; family Ceratodontidae; genus Neoceratodus; species Neoceratodus forsteri. The sequence continues at coordinate 1,365,477,942 of CM028132.1, forward strand.
TGGTAGGCTGGCGATGCCTGAGCCTGGAAGAATGGCCTATAGTGGGTTCTACACCTGCCCCTTTGTTCTGGTACTTCTGGGGTGTTGCTGCTTTCTCCTTTGCAGCAGCAGCACTTCTATAAGCCACCTTGTATTCATCCATCTTCTTCAAATAAGCCTCTGTTTGCTCCCCAAAGAGAGATGTGGGCTCACAAGAAAAATCCAGTGCTTTTGTCTGGGTGTCCTGAGACAAGTTAGTGGCCCTCAGCCAAGCAAATCTCCTCAGAGACACTGAGGTTGCCATTAGCCTGGCTGCAATATCATTGGCATCCACTGCCATCTGAAACCGGCACTTGGAAGCCTCTATGCCCCTTTTTGCAGCTTCGGATAAATCTAATGACATGAGTCCAGGGCATGCCTTGGCAATCTCCATAACTGTGTTCCAGAGACTCTTTTGATATCTGGACACATAGGCCATATAAGCTGCCTGTAAACAGCCAAAGAGGCCCCCAAGTAGGACTTCTTTGCCATATAGTCCATTTTTCTGGAGTCCTTCTCAGGTGGGTGTGATGCCTGGGGAATACCTGCTTTGTCACATGCAGCAGCCTGCACCACCCATTTATGGGTGAGGTGTCTAAAGAGGAACTCTACTTCCTACTTGGCCACACAGTGCTTCCTGTCCATTCTCTTGTCCAGTGGATGGATGGATCTGGGGGTCTGTAAGATCCTGGAGGCCTGTCTCTTTGGAGACTTGTGAAGGGGCAACCACAGCAGTTTTGTTCCTGGCTCATCCATCATCTCCATGTAGTCTGGTTCCTCTTCCTCCTCCTCAGTGGATTCCTGGGTGGAGAGGTCCAGAGTTTGTGCCACTTGTTTCATAAAGGCAAAATGGGAAGAAAAATCCTCAGCTCCCCTATCAGGGGAGTCAGGGTGTTGAGGATCAGGGGATACATCTGGTTCATGAGGTTCCCTAAAATCCTCATCCTCATCTTCCCCCTCAGCATAAACTTCAGCAAACTGCTTAAGTGAACCGGGAACTGAGGATGAACCCAGGTCCTGAACCAAGGCCTGTGAACCGGGCCGCTGAACTGGAACCATGGTACTGGTTTGCAGTGGCTGAATAATTCTTATAGCATTAGCTGTTTCTTCTGCGGTTGGAACCGACAGATTTGTCGGTTGCGGTTCCTTAACCAAGTGTTTTTCCTTCCTTTTCTTCTTAGCAAAACTTGCCGATTCAGTGGCAGTGTCTGCAGTACCCTTTCTACCCAAGAAAACATCACCTCTGTTAGAGGGTTGTTCAACTGGTTCCTTGGGTTTCTCCTTTTGAGAAGAGGAAGGTTTATCCAAAGCTGGGTCAGCAGCCTTTTCGGACATTTTTTCCTTCAGTTGGTTCAAACACCTATCAAGTGTCAATTGAGGTAACTTTTTACAGATTTCACAATCTGCCGTCAGGTAGTCAAACCCTAGGCAGAAAACACAAATTAAGTGAGGATCAGCTTTAGCAAACGGTTCCCCACACTCTGTACAATGCTGAAAATCCGTTGGGCCAGTTCTTTTCTTGGGTAGTGACATACCAGAAAAAACCCTCATAAATGGGTTTTCTGTGAGTCAGAAACCCACACAGATAAAACAAAGCTCTCTCTTTCTTTTTTTTTTGTTGTAGTCGGTATAGCGGCTGACGAAAGAACTGAGAGGTACCCCAAGTTCTCTCTAAAAAGACCAAAATTAAAACAACCAGCCCAGGAAAAGTTTTAATACATAAATTTACGTTTTAAAATGTAATTAAACGTTCGGTTACCTCCCGGTTAAACAAACCGAGAAGAAACCGAAAAACTTAGCAGAATAACACTAAATCTGTACTAATCTACCTGTAAACTCAATGACAGTGCTTTAAAACTGAACAGAAATTAAATTTATTTACAAAAACAAGAAAAATTCTTCAAGGAAGATGAAGGAGGGCTCTCTGAGGTGTCTGTACTAGGCAAGACAAGTGGAGTAAAGAATCTGACGGTTGCAGGAAGTATTCCAGGCACAGGGGTTTGAAAACTGAGCTCGAGCCTAACATTCCATGACTAGCATAGGTTCTACTAATCATTTTGGCTCCGGGGCAGTTTTATGATGAGACTATGCTGCATTTGTCAGAATACAGTAAGATTTCCGGGGCTTTGAATACTCCGGACCAATACTACCACCTGGGTGACAAGATATGGTAGTGCATTTGGAGAGATTTATTGAGTGGGGGACATCGGTGGTGACGCACTCCATTCTTGCAAGCAAGCTTGCATGCCGCCCTGAAGTTGGCATCCCAGGGGACAAAACCAGGAGGGAAAATCCCAGACAGAGCAATGATGAGAGGTCTGACCCCTCATAGGCCTTGCACCAGTGACAGGGGTCCTCCCTCCACAAACCACATCCACTCACTGGCAGATAAGAAAAAATTACTCACCGCAGTAATCTTCTTTCTTCCAAGGGGTCCTTTGGCATCAGTAACTTTTTTGCACTTAGCTGGCTAGGTGCAACTGCCCCGGAGGTGTGCCTTCAAGAGATATTTAAATGAGCTTAGGGCCAAGCCAATCAGAAGACAGGAAGGGGGGGTGAGCTGAGTGAGACCTATTGAAGGCTTCAGATTTTTTTCGAGGAAAAACGAGGGCAAGTGCCCCAAAAAAGAATCAACAGGATTCAAAAAACATGCAAATGTCCACAAAAAGTGGAAACAGAAACAACAGCAACACAAGCTAAAATCTTATCAATAAGAAACTCCAAATTTGGTAAAAGGTGACACAAAGAGCCCTTCTCTGACAGGTGAACCAGGGAGGAAGGGTGGAAGCTTACTGATGCTAAAAGACCCCTTGGAAGAAAAAAGATTACTGTGGTTAGAAATTGTTTCTTCTTACCCCAGGAATCCTTTAGCATCAGTAACTTTTTTGCAGATTACCAAGCAGTACCAAGTGGGAGGTGGGCAGAGAACCTGCGTAGGAAAGAGGCTCCATAGAACCGCCGTGCCAAATCTGACATCAGATCTGGTCTGCACAACCAAACTGTAGTGTTTCGCAAAGATGTGCACAAATTTCCAGGTAGCTGCTTTGCAGACATCCAGTAGGGGAATGTCCTTGTTGCTGCAAGCAAGGCTGCAGTACTCCTGGTGGAGTGGGCCCTGAGCCCCACTGGAGGTTGGTGACCAGCTTTCTCATAGCAGAATCTAATACAAGAGACCAACAAATGAGAAATAGTTAACTTGGTAGCTGGTCCTTCTCTGCCTACATCCCCATAGGTGAGGAACAACTGAGTGGAAGAGCCTCTGGACTGACTAGTATGCTGTAGGTAGTGAAAGATGGCTCTTTTGACATCCAGGCTGTAGAGCTTTTGCTCGCCAGGAGTGGATATCTCAGTAAAAAAGACAGGCAGAGTAATGGACTGGTTCAAGTGAAACTCTGAAACCACCTTTGGCAGAAATTTCCTATTTGTCCTGAGCTCAACTTTATCGTTGTGAGGGATGATGTAATTTGGCTCAGTGCATAGGGCCTGTAGCTCTGAAATCCTCTTGGCAGAGGTAATGGCTACCATGAAGACTGTCTTCCAAGTTACAAAGTTGATGTGGGTCATGGATATAGGCTCAAAGGGTGGATTCATGAGCCCATCTATGCAAAGGTTCAGGCTTCAAGGAGGAAAAGGCTTTCTGATTGGAGGCTGGAGGTACAAGAGGCCTTTGAAAAACTGTTTAAAAATGGTGTGGGAAAAAGCATATTTTTCTTTCCCATCAAAAGGTAGGCAAAAATTGCCACCAGGTGTAGCCTGAGGTAAGATGGTTTTAAGCCTGATGCCTGTAAGTATACCAGGTAGTCTAGCAGCTAAGAATCTGAAGCTGATAGGGGTTTGACCTTTTTGCTCTTGCACCTTTTCCATTTGGCTGTATGAGACTTCTTAGTGTTTGGTTTTTTAGCCATCCTCAGTATCTTAAGGACCTGTTCAGAATACTGTGAGGATGGAAATTCGAACTTCTCAAGAACCAGGTCTTGAGGTGAAGAGTGTATGTCTGGATACTGCTCTCCCATCTGAGGAAGGGTCAGCAGGGAGTGAGTTGGAGGCAGGTGAATGGGCCTGCTGCAGGACATTGAGAGAAGGAGAGAGTACCAGGTTTGCCTGGGCCAGTCCGTGGGCAACTAGGATCATCGATGCAGGCTGTTGTCTGAGTTTCAGCAAAACCCTGAATATCAGGGGAAAGGGAGGAAATGCTTATAGGAACCTCCGTGACCAGTCCAGGATCAGGGCATCCAGAGGAAGTGTTCTGGGACTGGGGATCTGCAACAGTACAGAGGAAGCTGAAAAAAGAGGGGAGAGGCAAACAGATTCACATCTGGTGTGCCCCACTGCCTGAACACTGTGGTTAGTACTTGCTTGTTCAGTGTCCATTCGCTGTAGCCTTGACTGATGCAACTTTGAGCATCCGCCAGAGTATTAAGTTTGCCTGGGAGGTGAATAGCTGAGAGACTGACTCCCAGGGAGAAGGTGAGAAACCAGAGCTTCAGAGCTTCCAAACAGAGTATTCCTGATCTGGTACCACCCTGTTTGTTTATGTAAAACATTGTAGTGGTGTTGTCTATTTGAATTTGAACTGCCTGCCCTTCTATGCTGGGGGCGAAAGCTTTGAGAACTAGGAAGACTGCTTTGAGTTCCAAAAGATTTATGTGCAACTGTGACTCTTCGGGCGTCCAGCTGCCACTCACTGAGGCACTGTCCAAATGAGCTCCCCAGCCCAAAAGTGAGGCATCTGTGGTGATCACCTTTGTGGGAAGAGGAGCTTGAAAGGGAACCCCTGCCTGCAAATTTGCAGGGTTCTTCCACCACAGCAGGTTTTGGAGGAACTGCTCCAACACAGGTATCAACTTTGAAAATGTGTTGCTTCTCTGAGACCAGCAAGTTCTTAGGTAGGCTTGCAGAAATCACATCCTGTACCTGACCCCTGGGACTACTGCAGTCATAGAGGCCATATGTTCCAGAAGTTTGAGGAAATGTCTGGCTGGTCTTGGCTGTCCCCGGGCAAAAGAATCTGCCACTGAAAGGAAACTCTAAATTCTTTCCTATGGGAGGAAAGCAGATCCCTTCTGAGTGTCCAGCTGGGTCCCTATGAAGATGAGCAGCTGGGTGGGTTCTAGGTGAGAATCCTTTAGATTTACCAGAAAACCCAGAAACTCTAGAGTCCTTTCTGTGAGGGAAAGAGATTCCTTGACCTGGCAAGGAGACTTTGCTACCATGAGCCAGTCATCCAAATAGGGGTAGAGAGCGACACACAGTCTCCTGAGATGTGCTGCTACCACTGTGATACACTTGGTAAAGACTCTGGGGCCGAGCACAGACCGAAGGGCATTGCAGTGAACTGATAGTGGCCCAAAGGAAGTGTGAACCTGAGAAACGTCCTGTGAGATCTCCTTATGGGTATGTGGAAGTAGGCGTCCTTTAAGTCTAGGGAGGCTAGCCAGTCTCCCTGTTGTAAGGACTGTATAACCAGGGACAGAGTGACCATTTTTAATTTTTTTTTTTTCAGATGTTTGTTTAAATATTTGAAATTTAAGATAGGTTGCCACTCCCCAGTTTTCTTTTGTGTCAGAAAATACCTGGGGTATAGGCCTTTGTCCTTCTCGTGGGCGGGGACCCTCTCCACTGCTTGTAAAGCCAGAAGGTTTTGTACCTCGAATTCCAACAGCAGGATCTGTGTTAGGGACAGAGGACTTGACACCTGGGTATGCTTGAGGTCTAGCATCTGCTTGAACTGTAGTGGCAGACCCTTCTCCAGCACCCACTTGTCCAAGGTGATGAGGGACCAGTGCTGAAGAGAGTGGGAGAGTCTGCCTCCCACCGGAAGTGGGGAGGTGACCTGGACACTCACATCAGGACTTAGACTGAGAAGCAAGATGGCTGAGTAGAGGTGGCTCTTCTTTGCTTCTTCTTCCCCTGCCTCTGAAAGACCCCTGTATGGACCAAAGTCAGATTGGGGATAGGGATTGTAAGGCCTGGGAGCAAAACCTCTGCCCCTACTGCCCCTGGGATGGGATCTCTGAGGGGTGGTGGGCTTAGGTTTGGACGATTGGCTCTGCCAGGAGGCCTTGTACTCATCGACTTTTTTCATGTAGAAACATAGAAGTTGACGGCAGATAAGGACCGCAAAGCCCATCCAGTCCGCCCATTTTTTCTACCTTATGAATGTGCCATAGGCCTGTGCCCTGTCAATGGCCTATCTAGTCATACTCATCTTTATTGCTCCATTATGCCTATTCCATGCCTGTTTGAAGCCCTGTACTGTATTCATATCCACCACTTCCTGAGGTAGGTCGTTCCATGCATCCACCACCCTTTCTGTGAAAAAGAACTTCCTCACATTCCCCTTTACTCAGCCTCCCTCTAATCTCATGCTGTGTCCTCTTGTCCTGCTATTTTACTTATACTGAAACATGTTAGACTCTTTCACCTTATTAATGCCCTTAAGATGTTTGAATGTTTCGATCACACCACCTCTCTCCCTCCTTTGCTCTAGAGCATACATATTGAGCTCCGTTAATCTGTCCTCATATGTTTTCTGATGCAGTCCCTGCACCATTTTGGTTGCCCTTCTCTGGACTGCCTCTATATTGTCAATGTCCTTGTACAGGTGTGGCCTCCAGTACTGCACACAGTACTCCAGATGGGGCCTAACCAGTGTCTTGTAAAGAGGGATTATTACCTCCCTCTTACGACTTGCAATACCCCTACTAATACACTCCAACATCCCTCTAACCTTACCTACTGCGTTAGTGGTCTGCTTGGATGATTTCAGGTCATCTGTGATGAAGATGCCTAAGTCTCTTTCTTCCCTCGTGATTGCCAGCAACTCCCCTCCCAACCTATAAGTGGCTTCAGGGTTTCTCTACCCTACATGCATGATCTTGCACTCCTTTGCGTTAAACCCCATTTGACACTATTCCGACCATTTTGCTAGTTTATCCAGATCTCTTCTCATTCTGCCCACCCCATCTGGATCATCTACTCTGCTGCAGATCTTGGTGTCATCTGCAAACAGACAAATCTTACCCTCCAGTCCATCTGCAACGTCACTGATGAAGATATTGAAGAGGACTGGCCCCAGGACTGAACCCACTTGTGACTGGCATCTCTTCTGACTGTATACCATTTACCACGACTCTCTGTTTTCTGCCTGTCAACCAGTTTGCCACCCAGTTGAACATTTTTTGATCCACCCTGAGCCTACACAGCTTATTAATCAATCTTCTATGTGGAACAGTATCGAAAGCTTTGCTGAAGTCAAGGCAGGCGACATCAACTGCTCCCCCTTGGTCCACCACTCTGGTTACCCAGTCAAAGAAATCTATGAGATTAGTTTGACAGGACCTTCCTGTTGTAAACCCATGCTGTCTTGGATCCTGTGCTTCTATGGATTCCAGGTGTTGCACTATCCTTTCCTTAAGGACTGCCTCCATAATCTTGCCCACTACTGAGGTAAGACTGATTGGTCTGTAGTTTCCTACCTCCTCCTTGCTACCACTGTTGTGGAGTGGGATCACATGAGCCCTTCTCCAGTCTTCTGGGACCATTCCTGTGCTCAGAGACTCACTAAACAGTTCTGATAATGGCTCTGCTAGTTCCACCCTTAGCTCTTTTAGTACCCTGAGATGTATGTCATCAGGTCCCATTGCCTTGTCCACCCTGAGCTTAGCAAGCTCTTGTAGGACCCTTTCTTTTGTGAAGGGAATAGTGCACATCTCCTTCCCCCCTGTGTCCATGGTGCTGAGCTTTGGGCCCTGCCCTACCTCCTCCTCAGTAAATACTGAGCAGAAGTATCTACTTAGGATAGATGCTGTTCCTTGGTCCTCCTCCTCACACTCCCCCTTATCCCCTTTGATCTTAGTGATACCCCCTCTGGACTTTCTCCTTTCACTAATGTATCTATAGAAAGTCTTGTCACCTTCTTTTATTGTTCGTGCTAGTGTTTCCTCAGCTTGGGCCTTTGCCTGCCTTACTGCCTTCCCTGCTTCCCTTAGGGAAGTTTGGTAGGCCTCCCTATCTTCATCCCGTTGCTTTCCCCTATATTTCCTGAAGCCCAGCCTTTCGGCTCTGACCTTTTCTGCTACTGTTTTTGAGAACCAAAGTGGTTTCCTTCTTCTTTTGCTCTTGCTTTTCTCTCTAACACTATGGGATGTTGCTTCAAGTATTGCATCCTTAATGCTTGCCCACTTTGCCTGTACCCCTTCACCTGTATTTCTTCTTGCCAGGGCTAGCTTAACTCTGTTGGCCATCTTATCAAAGTCAGCTCCTCTGAAGTCCCATATTTTTGCCTTGGAATGGGATGATTTAGTTCTAATATCATAGTGTTGGGAGACTTTAATTTCAGTGATATTGATTGGACTAACTTCTCAGCCAAATCCACAAGCAGTTAATTTTTGACTGCTTGTGCACAGCTTAATTTACAACAAAGTGTTTTGTTCCCCAACAAGAGGTGGACACATCTTGGACCTGGCATTGCATTGTGATATCCTTAATATTAGGGATGTACAGATTGAAGCCCACTGGGTAACAGTGACCATAACTGTATCTCCTTTGACTTAATGTGTCTGTATACATTGGACATTGATACCACTATGATATATATGTGTGATAGGGCTGATGCTTTTGGTACAGAACATGCCTTAGGACAACTAGATTGGTACAAAGCACATACTGAACTGCCAATACAGAAATACTGGGAATTACTATACAGTACCTTATTATATATAAAAGACAGATATAGCCTAGTTAAAGAAAAATACGCTAAGGGGAAGTTTAATCTAACATGGTTTAGCAAGTCAATTAAATTACTTATTAAGCTAAAAAAACAATAAATATGCTAAATATTTTAAATCCAAAACTACACATAATTGGGAAAACTATCTTTCCAGTCAAAAGAAATGTAAATATAGTATTAAAAGAGCAAAAAGAAAATGGAAACTTAATTTGGCCAAGAATGCAAATAAATCTAATAGTAAGTCATTTTATTCATATATTAATTCATTTAAAAAAAAAAGTAAGATTAGACCAATTCAAGTTGGTGATAATGTCATACAACACCCTACAGAGATGGCGAACATGTTTAATACAGAATTCTGTTAAGTTTTTGCAGGTACAACATCTAGTGGTCCCAGTCTTCAGGTTGATAGTGAAGTTCCCATTGCCTTCGAGCTTAAAACTATAGTGGATATATTATCACAAAAAGGTAAAACAAGCATGAGTCCCGACAGTATTACTGGACATTTTCTATACTTACTGGCTGCTAAATTGGTGGTCCCTTTAAAACTTTCGTTTGAGTCATGTCTAATTAATAACTTTGTCCCTAATGAATGGAAAAAGGCCAATGTTATACCAATACATAAAAAAGGAATAAAATCTGGTTGGTCTAATTATCAGCCCATAAGTTTAACATCTCCCTTATGTAAAATATTTGAAAGACTGATTAAGGATGTCATTGTGCCTACTCTAAACCTATCTGATAGGGAACAATATGGCTTTAAGAAAGGGAGAGGTTGTTTGACCAATCTTACGAGTTTTTACAAAGATATTACTCAATTAGTTGATCTTAAAATACCATGTGAAATTATATTCATTGACTTCAGCAAGGCATTTGGTATCATGCTTCATTGGGCCTTGAGGGTCAAATTACAAAATTTACATATAAATAAATATATTATTAATTGGATCCATTATTGGCTGTCTAATCGCACACAACGGGTCATTATTAATGGATGTCTCTCTGATATGAGTAACGTTACCAATGGGGTACCACAGGGCTCAGTTTTGGGGCTCTGTTTATCTCAGGCCTTCATTTCAGATCTTATCACAAATTGTCAATCAACATCTATTAAATATGCTGACGACATTAAGATCGGTGGTCCGTGCTCAAACCCTGATGAGATAGGAATAATCCAATGAGATCTGGATTTTATCTCAACTTGGGTTACTACATGGGACATGAAGCTTAACAACAAATGTAAGGTCATGCACTTAGGCTCAAAAAATCCTGAGAGTGCATATGTTTTAGGAAACTGCACATTGGTTATTGCCACTGATGAGAAGGACTTGGGCATCATTATCTCCAAAAATTGGGAATACAATCACCATATAAACAATGTGGTAAATAAAAGTGATAAGATAATTTGGTCCATTAAATGAAATATCACATCCAGGGATTCCAGGGTAATTATGACATTGTTTAGAGCTTATGTAAGGCCACATTTGGAGTATGTGTCACAACTCTGGTGTCCATATAAAAAAATCTCATATCAACAGAATAAAGAAAGTACAGAGGAAATCTACTAAACTTTTAAAAGATATGAATAGCCTGTCTTATAAAGATAGACGTGACAAACTTAATCTACTGTCTTTAGAAACACGTCAATTACAAGGGGACATATTATTTTTGTATGATATTGTACAGGATCCAGAGTTAATGACTGAGTTGGGTCTCCAGTTTAAAGATAATAGATAAGACACCAGAGGACAGATGCTTCAATTAATAAGGAAATCTTATAATTATTTACGTAGGACATTTTTCTTAACCCTCAGGACTGTTAACCCCTGGAATAAACTTCCCCTTCACATCATTATTAGCAAAAAATAAAACCAAATTTAAAGCTAGACTGGGTACCTATCTAATATCAGGTACTCAACTATCTCATTATAACTGATTAGTATGGGAGCTCTTATGGGCCTTGGGCTCTCTTGTTCTCTAATCACCTTAGTATGAACCTCAGTGGCCAAATTGAACCATTCCATGTGATGGTCACTGGCCCCCCAGATGATCTTCTACCTGCAGATCTGTGATCCTTTCCCCGTTAGTCGGTACTAGATCTAGGATAGACCTGTCTCTTGTGGGTTGTTCTACCAGTTGTTTGAGGCCCTGCCTCTGCAGGGAATCCACTGTGTGTCTAGTCGTGGCAGATGTTCCTACTGGTATTGACCAATCTGTATCTGGCATGTTGAAGTCTCCCATTATCAGAACCTCCCCTTTAGCTGTCATGTTTTGTATATCTTCTAACAGTAGTGTGTCTATGTCCTCCCCCTGGTCTGGAGGCCTGTAGACAACCCCAGTTCATATGGCTGTCCCATTTCCTGTTTCCAGGGTGACCCATAGTTCTTCTGGCTCCTTATATGTATTCTGAATTTTTGTAGCTTTGATATTTTCATTGACATAAAGGGCCACTCCACCCCTCCTTTTTGCACCTCGGTCTCTTTTGAACAGTACATAGCTAGGTACTGAAGTCTCCCAAGTGTGGTTACTGGTGAACCATGTCTCACTAATGGCTACAATATCCAGTTTAGCCTCTGTCATTGTTGCCTGCAGGTCTGGGATCTTGTTTCCCAGACTGCGAGCATTTGCGTACATGATTTTCCATTGGCCACATTTCGGTGTGTTAGTTGTTGGGCAAGGTCCAACATGTCCCCTGTGCATCATATGGGGAGCTGGACCTTTTTCCTTACCTGGTGATGCAAATGAACTGCAAACATGCTGAACTCCTGTTTGATCACTAGCTGAGGGGGGAGGGGTGTTCTTCCCATCCCACATACCGGGTGCTGCACCCCTCTTTCCATTTGCTAGTTTATATATTCTGCAAAGACGTCAGATGTCTGCCCAAATGCACTGACTCCCTCCTTCATCAGATACAGTCTATCAAATTTAAAGAACTTGCGCTCCCAAAACTGTTGCCAGTTCCCTACAACTTTGTGTCCTTTTTCCTGGCACCAGCCCTTGAGCCACATATTTAGCTCCCCTATCTCCCCTTCTCTGACCTTCTGTCCATCTGCTCCCCTCTCCCAGACTGGCAGGATCTCAAAGAAGGAGCTGCCAGATGAAATGGATGACAATTTGTCACCCAGCCTGGTCAGGTGTTCCTTGGTCTCCACAACTGACCAGCTGGTGAGATCATTAGTCCCTATGTGTACCAGGATGTCAATGTTTTCTCCTGCTTCCTGCATGATTTTAGCAATTCAGTCAGTGTCTCTCCACACTGATGTACCTGGGAGACATCTGACCATTACCCCTGGCTGGAGGTAGGTATCAACTCCCTGAATCATGGAGTTTCCTATGATCAGAAGTGTTTTGGATTTCGGTTTTGCTTTTTTTGTTTTGGTTCCAGTTTTGGGTGAATTTTGTTGTGCTGGCTCCTGTGCTGCAGTGTCCTGCTCTGCAGTGTCATCTGCCCTTTTCTTTGATTTCAGAGATAGAGGCAGATACCTGTTTGTAGTTTTTATATGGTTTGTGGAGGTGATATGTTGGAGAGCACCGAGTGATGGGGCACCCGATTGGCCCCTCCTAACCACCTGCCAACCTCCCTGACCAACTACCCTCTGTGATTGAGGTGCTTCTGTTGGATGTTAGGGAAATGGTGGGTGGTTCTTATAATATATTTCCTCCTGAATACATGATTGGAGGTGCACAATCTCTGCCCATGCTTCCTGGAGCTGAGCCCTTAGATCTCCAATGGTCCAGCATGTAGGACAGTGTCCAAAGTCCTGTACAACTTCCTTTTGGAAAAGTGTTCTGCAGTACCTGCAGTTAATAATATCCATTCCAGATGAGTTGCTTGGTTAACAACCTGGTCAGAGTAATTAAGAGGAAAATTAAAGCAAAAGTTTGATTTTGCATTTTGTTTATTTTTGAATAACTTGTTAAAACAAGTTAAATTACTTGTGCCCCTGTAAATGAGGTCACTGTGTGGATACCCCTCTGATCCTTCCCTTCCTGCTTTGCTACAGGAAATGTCATGACTGTGCTACCCAACAAAAGGAGTGTAGCGTGGGGTGGTTGGGGATGGGGTGAGTGGCTGGGTCCTTCCCCTGCTGAAAAAGAAGAACCACAGATGAAAGAAAGAAGGAGGTAAGAGCAGAAATAATCAACCAACAACAAATGCAGTAGCCCTGAAAGCTTATCCTAATGATAGATAAAACTGTAAAACCTGTAAAGCACCACCTGTAATAATTTCACAGGAGATATACCCTGTAAAAAATACTTTGCTACAGAGAAAAATAAAGCAGTAACAGAAGATATACCTTGCAAAAGATAATTTGAATCAGAAGATTGCAGCAGTAATCTGCAAGCACAAACCTGTAGGCACACCCTGTAATAATGCAGCAGAAAGTATACCCAGCAACAAAAATTTGAATCAGAGAAAAATAAAGCAGTAAAATGTTAGCAACAAACAGTAACGACCCCTAAAAGTGCAAAAGAAAATAATAACACACAGTAAATCTGCCTAGCCAAAAGAAGCCTTACTCTTTTTCCTTGCTCTGGTAAGGTTCCTTGCTCTGTCCTTACAAGCAACCTAGAAGAAAAGAGCTCAGGTGAAGCTATGTGCCTTTGCCAGCAAACCTAGTCTTCCACCTCCAGGATATCAACTAACCTGGCCTTTTAACCCTTCCTTCTGTTGGAAGTTACTAACAGTTTGTCAGCTCCATCCCCCAGTTAAACATCTAATCCCCTGGAAGAGCTGTGGGAGGAAAGCATTGAGCTCCTTCAATGTGAGGAGGAGACTGCAATACCTCTGAGACCAAACCGAAAACCTCTCAGCAAAAAAAAAAAACTGGCAAGCAGTAATTTTGCTTAGCCTAATAATAAAAAGTCACAAAAAAGTAAGCACCACCTGTAATAATTTCACATAAGATATACCCTGTAAAAACACTTTTCTACAGAGAAAAATAAAGCAGTAACAAAAGATATACCTTGCAAAAGACAATTTGAATCAGAAGATTACAGAAGGAATCTGTAAGCACAAACCTGTAGGCACATCCTGTAATAATGAAGCAGAAAGTATACCCAGCAACATCAATTTGAATCAGAGCAAAATAAAGCAGTAAAATTTTAGCAACAAACAGTAACATCCCTTGTGAGTACAAAAGAAAATAATAACACACAGTAAATCTGCCTAGCCAAAAGAAGCCTCAATCTTTTTCCTTGCTCTGGTAAGGTTCCTTGCTCTGCCCTTACTAGCAACCTAGACGAAAAGAGATCAGGTGAAGGTAGGTGCCTTTGCCAGCAAACCTAGTCTTCCATCTCAGTCAGTGGTTCTGTAATCAAACAACATATTTTGATCACAGGGAAAATACATGGCCTTGTTCTGAGTGTCTGTAGTCAGGGTGGTTGTTCTAAGCCAGGCAAAGCGTCTCAGAGAGATGGCATGAGCCATCGCCCTAGAGGCTGCATCATTGTTGTCGTCTGCCATGTTGAATTGGTACACAGTAGCTTCCAGGGCAGTTTTTGACGTATTCATCAGCTCCTTCACCATAGAATCTGATCCGTTGTGGGCGATAGCCAGGACAGATTTCTAAAGGGCTTTCTGATATTTGGCTGTGAAAGCCATGTAAGAAGAAAGTCTGAGAAGCAAGGAAGGTATGGCATACATTTTCTTTACTATAAAGTCAATTCTCTTAGAAACCTTGTCGGGAGAGAAGGGGACGAGGAGACTCCAGCTTTTTCACAAGCTGCCTGTTGCACTATACTCTTGTGGCTAGGGTGTGCAGTCAGGAAGTCAGTACCATTTTTAGACAGTCTATATTTTTTCTCAAGCCGCTTATCAACCTCTGATACTGAAGTGGGATGTTGAAGCACCTTCATGGTATTTTTTCTAAATGCATCATAGATAGAGATGACCAGGGTCTTTGGGGTTGAAAGACCTCTCATCTTCCTATAATCTTCATCGGCATCCTGGTTGGACCCCTGCAGAGGGAGGTCCAGGGTGTCCAGCATATTTTGTATAAATGTAAACATAGAGGAAGGATCCCCCTGGTCACCCGGGGGATCCCCAATATGAGGGTCTGGGGACTCCTGGGGCTCAGGGCCCTCAAAATCCAAGTCAGGAGCATCATAAAATTGTTCATCATCTGCATCATCCTCACAGTCTACAGAAGAGAGAACTGTGGAAGAGTGCTTGCCAGCATCAGTGAACAGAAAACCCATCTTTTGAAGGGTCTGAAACAGTTGCCATGCTTTTTCCATCTCTTGCACTGACGGAAGAATCTGCACAGACTTTGTTTGTAAGTGTTTTGTTTTTTCTGCATGCTTTAAGCTACCTGTTGTCTCGCTATTGACTTTCCCAGGAGCAATGGGAGCATTTTTGTCTAGACAGAGTTTCTTTTGAGCCACTTCATCAGAGGCTTGATCAAGCTTCCTTTTTTTTGTCATTTGTATTATTTTTTTTAATTTGTAAGGAACTTCATTTTTGGAAGCTTTATTTTTTGGCTGAGATCTGGAGGGTTCCTCAGCACCTCTGCTTTCATTATTAATACTTTTGTATGGCCCCTCGTTGGAAGTCTTTGATTTGTCCTCAGCCATAATAATCAAAGGTGTGTCTGCTATGTTTTGCCAATTTAAGCAAAGTAAATCAGTCCTGGACCTATGAACTGAGTCCAGGGTTCTGTGAAAATGTCACTGGCCAGTCCTGCCCCAGTTAATTAACTCTGTCTTTTATTAGTGCTTTTTTTTTTCCGGTTGTAGAACTGGTATCTATACCAGTGCCAATCTTAATAGAAACCCAGTAATACTGGTCAACTGTGCACAAGTGGTTGCTGGACCCTTACGGAGTCCTGTGACAAATGAACCGAGGTCCAGTAATCTAATAAAAAGGTCCTCTCATTAATTGCCAATCTAAAGAGAAAATCACCAGGCACTGTTTAAAGATGAATTCCACTGCAGTTGCCTCGCGGTAAACCCCACAAGGTCTGAGGTAAAAAACAAGACAACTGTCCCTAATTCGATGGTTCCCACAAGAATTTGCCCAAAAATGAAGGGAACTATCGAAAATAAGCACCCGCAATGAAATTAGACTTTAAAATGAATACTTTCGGTAAATATAAAGTCAAAATAGTGCAGTCGCTCTAAAAATAAAAAAATTAGCGCAGCACTAACAAAAAATGTAGAAGTTCACTCAGCACACTTTTAGAAATGAAATATGAGGAAAACTTTACCCAGATAAGCACTAGGAGGCTGTCAACAAGGAAAGTTGAGAGACACTTCAGGGGCAATGTCGCTCAGTCCAGCAGAGAAAACATAATGAAGCCTTCAACAGTTCTCACTCAGCTCACCCCCCTTCCTGTCTTCTGATTGGCTTGGCCCTAATCTCGTTTAAATATCTCTTAAGGGCACACCTCCAGGGCAGTTGCACCTAGTCAGCTAAGTGCAAAAAAGTTACTGATGCTAAAGGACTCCTGGGGTAAGAAGAAGGAGCCTGCCAACCCCACCAGGGCCAACTCCACCAGGGGGGAGACCTTGGGAGAAGAATGCAGGTCGAGATAAGCCCGGGGTGCCAGGTGACAAGGCTGGGGAGGTGAACTAGGATATTAGGGCCTGTACCAGAGGAGCATAAATAAATTAACAAAAAAATAAAGTGTGGCACATCAACGGGGGCCACCATGGCCCCGTCATTTGCTATCTTTGCTTAGGCTAATGGGAGAAACATTTTGTCTTTGACAATGCCGCAAATCAATATCATAGTCAGCTGGTACAGATATATAGATTACATATTGGTCATCTGGAGTGGCTGCAGAAGATTTTGTGAGAAAACTGAATCAAAATGATGTAAATCTCAGTTTTACTCACAAAGTGGAGCAAACAGAAATTGAGTTTTTGGATTTAAAATCGTGCATTAAACATAGAAACATAGAAGTTGACGGCAGATAAGGATCGCAAGGCCCATCCAGTCTGCCCATTTCTTTTTCTACCTTATAAATGTGCCATCGGCCTTTGCTCTGTCAGTGGCCTATCTATTCATAGTCATTTGTATTGCTCCCTTATGCCTATCCCATGCCTGTTTGAAGCCCTGCACTGTATTCATAGCCACCACTTCTTGTGGTGATTCATTCCATGCATCCACCACCCTTTCTGTGAAAAAGAATTTCCTCACATTCCCCTTTAATCGGCCTCCCTCTAATCTCATGCTGTGTCCTCTTGTCCTGCTATTTTCTTATATTTAAACATGTTAGACTCTTTCACCTTGTTTATGCTTAAGGTGTTTGAATGCCTCGATCATCACCTCTCTCCCTCCTTTGCTCAAGGGTATACATATTGAGCTCCGTTAATCTGTCCTCATATGTCTTCTGATGCAGTCCCTGCACCATTTTGGTTGCCCTTCTCTGGACTGCCTCAATTTGGTTAATGGCCTTGTGAAGGTGTGGCCTCCAATACTGCACTGAGTACTCCAGATGGGGCCTAACTAGTGTCTTGTACAGAGGGATTATTACCTCCTCTACGACTTGTGATACCCCTACTAATACACCCTAACACCCCCTAGCCTTACCTACTGCTTTAGAGGTCTGTTTGATGATTTTAGGTCATCAGTGATGATGATGCCCAAGTCTCTTTCTTCCTTTGTGACTGCTAGCAACTCCTCCCAGCCTATAGGTGGCTTCAGGGTTTCTTCCCTATGTGCATGATTTTGCTTCTTTGCATTAAATCCCAGTTGCCACTCTTCTGACCAGTCTGCTAGTTTATCCAGATCTCTCTCATTCTGCCCACCCCATCTGGATCATCTACTCTGTTGCAGATCTTGGTGTCATCTGCAAACAGAGAAGCCTTTACCCTCTAGTCCATCTGCAAGGTCACTAATGAAGATGTTGAAGAGGACTGGCCTCAGGACTGATCCCTGAGGTACCCCACTTGTGACTTGCATCTCTTCTGACTGTATACCATTTACCACCACTCTCTGTTTTCTGCCCCCAACCAGTTTGCCACCCAGTTGACCAACTTCTGACCCACCCCGAGCCTACCCAGCTTATTTATCAATCTTCTATGAACAGTGTCAAAGCTTGTTGAAGTCAAGGTAGGCTTACATCAATTGCTCTCTTGGTCCAATTACTCTGGTTACCCAGTCAAAGAAATCTCTGAGATTAGTTTGACAGGACCTTCCTTTTGTAAACCCATGCTGTCTTGGATCCTGTGCCCCTATGGATTCCAGGTGTTGCACTATCCTTTCCTTAAGGAGTGCCTCCATAATCTTGCCCACTACTGATTGATTGATACAATAGTTCAAAGATTGGCACAAAAGGATTTAGAAAACCAACTGTGGGTAATACAATACTGCATGCTTCAAATACTCACCCTCCTGCTTTGGTATTATCCATCCTGTATGTTCAGTTTCGGTGGTTACAACATAACTGTACATGAGACCCTGACTTTTCTGAGCAGTCTAAGAAAATGTATGCAGATTTGTTGAACAGAGATACTGTTCAGCAAGACAGTTTTGGATTGGGCTTTACACAAGGCCTCCAAATAGGACAGAAATGCCTAATTCATAGAAACATAGACTTTGACGGCAGATAAGGACCACTTGGCCCACACAGTCTGCCCATTTCCCTACCTATTGGATAAGCTGCAGATTCTAGTTAACCAACAGCCTACTTCCTGCAACCCCCCACTATAATTGCCTTATGTCTGTCCCATGCATGTTTGAATCCCCCCACTGTTTTAGACCCCACAACCTCTCCAGGAAGGTGGTTCCACAGTCCACCACTCTCTCCGTGAAAAGAATTTCTCACATTACCCTGGAGCCGCTCTCTAACTTTAAATTGTGCCCTTTGTTCTTACACATTTCTTTTTCTGAAAGATGCTACCCTCCTGGACTTTGTTGATTCCCCTGAGGTACTTAAAAGTTTACATCATGTCCCCCCTATCCCTTCTTTCATCAAGGGTATACATATTAAGCTCTCTCAGTCTCTCTTCATATGGTTTCTGATGTAGACCCTGCACCATTTTAGTTACCCTCCTCTGGACTGCTTCCATCCTGTCTATGTCCTTGCGTAGATGAGGTCTCCAAAACTGCATGCAGTACTCCAGATGGGGTCTCACCAACTGTCTGTATAGAGGGATAACCACTTCCTTTTTCTACTTGTGATGCCCCTCCCTATGCATCCCAGTATCCCCCTGGCTCTCCTTACTGACTTCTCATATTGCTTACCCACCTTTAGGTCATCTGATATGACTACACCCAGATCCCTTTCCATTATTGTTGTCGTTAGTACCTCCCCTGCTATTGTGTACTCTTCTCCTGGATTTTTATTTCCCAGGTGCATTACTTTGCACTTGTTTGCATTGATCTAAGTTGCCATATGTCTGACCATTCCTCAAACCTTGCCAAGTCCCTTCTCATCCTTTCTACCCCCCCCTTGTGTATCAACTCTGTTACAGATCTTTGTGTCATCCACAAAGAGGCATACCTTTCCTTCCAGACCCTCTGCAATGTCACCTATAAAGATGTTAAAGAGGACTGGACCCATTACTGAGCCCTGAGGTACTCCACTAGTAACCCCCCTTTCTTCAGAATGTGTTAAATTCACTATTACCTTCTGTGTCCTGTTGTGCAGCCAGTTTGCTACCCAGGCTACCACCCTGGGACCCACTCCCAGGCTGGCTAACTTGATTATTAATCTTTTGTGTGGGACTGTGTCAAATGCCTTGCTAAAGTCTAGGTAGGCCATATCCACAGCCCCTTCCTGGTCTATTACTTTGGTCACCCAGTCAAAGAAATCGATTAGATTTGTCTGACATGACCTTCCTACTGTGAATCCATGCTGCTTTGGGTCCTGTGCTACGCTGGCCTCTAGGTACTCAACAAAACTAACAGGTCTGTAGTTTCCTGCTTCTGCCTTGCTCCCACTTTTGTGAAGGGGAATCACATCTGCCCTCCTCCAGTCCTCAGGTACCACCCCATCTTCCCATGATTTGTTAAAAAGTGTGGTTAGTGGTGTCACTAGGTCCTCCCTTAGCTCTTTTAGGATTCTAGGGTGAATTCCGTCAGGCCCCATTGCTTTGTCCACTTTGAGTTTTAGGAGTTCTTTCAGTACTCTTTCTTCTGTAAATGGACTGGTGTCAACCCCACTATCCAGAGTGCTTCTACTGTTTGGTTTAGGTAACTCCTCCTCTTCTTCTTTTGTGAATACTGAGCAAAAGTATTCATTCAGTATCTCTGCCTTTTCACTGTCTCCCCTCTGCCCACCTCCCCTCTCCTTTATTAATCTTCACTATCCCTCCCTTAACCTTTCTATGCTCCCTAATGTACCTATAAAAGGTTTTATCCCCCTTCTTAACTGAGTAGGCTATCTTTTCCTCGGTTTGGGCCTTTGCTTTTCTGACTGCCTTCCCCACTTCTTTCTAAGCATAAGCATGCAAAGAACAGTGCAGTTGTTTGGCCGTGCCCATTGACATCTGTTTCAGAATTTATTGAAACTACACCAAAACTAAAACACATTCTTACCAAAAAACTGGCCAGTAATGGGTCACTGTGCAGTACATAATCTTTTCATTAATAAATGCAGAATCACCTACAGCCAAGCAAAGAATTTAAAAGACCTAGTAACAATAGTCACCTCAGTGTAGTGCCACATACTAGACCAACTTGGTTACCACCTAAAAAATGGGGTTAGTTTGTGGCAGGTGCTTGGTCTGTAGATTTGGTTTGCTAGGCAGGAAGAAAAATATTACTCACTTGTAGTAATCTTGTTTCTTCCAATGGGATCCACTAATATTATTACTTCTTGCAGTGCTCCTTACAGATAGCACTGTCCTGGAACCAAATGGAATGTTATGCTAATGATAGAATCTTTAGCGCATGCGTTCAATTCAAAAGTTGCCCAGTTCAACTGCCTATATTCTAACTCTCAGATTTCTTTGGAGCCTGCAAAGAGACCTTATTAATATTCAGTTTAGAACTAATATAAAAAAATGGCCCCAAATGGGGCAACCAGCGATCAGTAAATAGCAGAAAAAACAACATTTTTAATGTCAGATTCACGAGAAGGGGAAACAAATCGACATAGCTATCCAAACATTTAAAATAAAGAGGGTGCCAACAGGTGGCAAACCCTTCCAGCTGATTAATAGTCAGTGTTAAAGAGGCCTTTTTTGGTTCTAGCAGGGGAGGTAAGGATGGCAAAGTAATAACATTAGTGGATCCCATTGGAAGAAACAATATTACTACAGGTGAGTAATTTTTTTCTTCTAACCCCAGGAATCCACTAATAGTATTACTTCTTGCAGACTACGAAGCAATTCCTTTGGAGGTGGGCATAGAGCCTACTTAGGAAAAAGACTCTGCAGGACTGCTGTGCCGAACCTGGCATCACTTCTGAACTGGGTGCCCAGGTTGTAATGCTTTGTAAAGGTGTGAACTGACCTCCAGGTAGCTGCTTTAAAGATCTTCAGCAGAGGAACCTCCCTGGCAGCTGCAATGTTGCAGCTGTACCCCTTGTGGAATGAGCTCTGAGTCCAGTTGGGGCTTCCTTGCCTACTTTTTGAGCTGCAAAACTGGATACACTGAACTATACATCAAGACCGAGTTCTTTTAGTGGCAGGTTCCCTCATACCTCTCAACTGTCCCTGATTTTCAGGGACTTCCCTGATTTTACCTCAAAATTTTACTCTGTCCCTCCTAAAAATTGTGTTTCCGTGATCAAACAGTAGGGGCTGTAAGCACAAAATAATGTCAAACATTAAAGTTACAGATTTGATCTTCCTTAGAAAATACATTTTACACTAAGCCTCTTATTCTACCAGGTTCCTGAGCAGATATGAAAAAATTACTCACCTTAGTAATTGCTTTTCTTCTCATGGAGTCTTGCTATATTAGGACCTTTGCAGTATGCCCATGGCTTTTGACTGCCCCGGAGATGAAATAGTTAACTCCAGAGTAATCTGGAGTTCCACAGAGCGAGGGCGCTATTGAAAGCTCTATCTGGGTTGTTTGAACCCAAACTGTCAGGTTCTTTACGAGGCTAAGCTAACATAGCAAGTCTGTGTGGAAAAGCCTTACACTAGCCATTGGCTACCTACTAACAGTAGAACCACAAAAACACAACAACAATAATGAAAACAGTATTACGTATTATTGTTAGGGGAACCCCTGACAATCACTACTAAGGCCCCCTCTGCCCAAAGACTCAAGTCCAGAGAGGGGCCCAGCTACCAATTAACGAAAAACAGAAACTATCTAGTTCCTAACCCAAGAAAGAAAAAGAGGGGGGAGAACTAGAAGCTAAAAAGGCATGACACAGTGATTGCACCAATTTGCCAACCCCATACCCAAGTAGGGATTCTGAGAGGGGTAGGAGGGAGGGTTGTCCTAATATAGCAAGACTCCATGAGAAGAAAAGCAATTACTAAGGTGAGTAATTTTTTCTTCAAACACCATGAAGTCTTGCTTATATTAGGACCTTTGCAGAGTATACAGCAGTACCTCCATGGAGGAGGGTCAGAACCTACTAGGAAATAGGCTCTGAAGCACAGCTGTGCCAAAGCGAGCATCTCTCCTGGACTGGACGTCCAGGGAATAATGCTTAGTAAAAGTGTGGACTGACTTCCAGGTAGCAGCTTGACAGATTTCCAAAATGGGAATATCTCTAGCAGCCGCTAGAGATGCAGCTGTACCCCTGGTGGAATGAGCCCTCAGGCCTGAGGGCGGCTCCTTACCCAGTTTTTGATAACAGAACTGGATACAAGAGACAATCCACCTAGCAATTGTCCTCCTAGTAGCAGGTCTCCCCTTACCCACATCTCCATAGGTAAGGAAGAGCTGGAGGGATTCGAACCTGTGACCCTTGGTACATTCCAAATAGTAGCTAAGGGCTCTTTTTACGTCCAAACTGTGCAACCTTCTCTCACCAGAAGAGGATTGCTCAGTAAAAAATACTGGAAGAGAGATGGACTGGTTAAGATGAAAATCTGAAACCACCTTAGGTAAAAACTTTCTGTTAGTCCTGAGGATCACTTTATCTCTGTGGAAAGAAATGAAATCCTCTTCCACTGACAAGGCCTGTAATTCACTTATACTGCCTAGCAGAAGTGATAGCCACTAGAAAACAGTTTTCCAAGTTAGGAACTTAAGATCTGCTGAAACCAGAGGCTCAAAGGAGGTTGCATTAGCTGGGCAATACAAACATTCAAGTCCCATGCAGGGGTTGGTTCCCAAAGGGAGGGTTAGTATGGAGTAACCCTTGAAAAACTTGGAAACACAGGGTGAGAAGAAAGGAACTGGTTTCGCTATAAAATAAAAACAGAAACAGCTGCCAAATGAACCTTTAAGGTAGCTGGTTTGAGGCCTAAGGAATTTAAGTGGACCAGATAGTCCAACAAAATAGGCAGGTCAGCTGATTCTGGGGTGATTTGCCTCTCAGAACACCAAAATGAGAATCTCTTCCATTTAGAATTATAAGTGGCTCTAGTGGAAGGCTTCCTAGAGCCTTCAAAATATCCAAGACACCTTGAGAAAGGTGTAAATGAGCAATTCTAACTCCTCAAGAGCCAGGCCTTGAGGTGGAGGGAGTTGAGATCCGGATACCACACCCTCCCCTGCGCACAGGTCAGCAGGTCATGAGTCCTGGGCAAGGTCAGGGGAGGGCGAAATGAGAGGGACAGAAGAAGCAGGTACCAAGGCTGCCTGGCCCAGTCTGGAGCAATCAGAATCACTCTGCAAGGCTGAGTTCTGATTTTTACCAAAACCCTGAAGAGGAGAGGGAATGGAGGGAAAGCATAGAGGAACTTTCCCTCCCAATTCAGCTGAAAAGCATCCAGGGGGACTGACCCCAGAACTGGGGGCCTGCAGCAAAACAGGGGAAGTTGGTGGTTGTCTGGGGCTGCGAAGAGATCTATCTGAGGGGTGCCCCAGCTGGCAAAGACCGACCCCAGCACTTGAGGGTTCAGAACCCATTCGTGATGGCCCTGAGAAATCCTGCTGAGGGCGTCCGCTAGGACATTGTCCTTCCCTGGGAGGTGAACCGCTATCAGAGAGGTGTTCAGGGAGTAGGCCAGAGACCACAACTTCATTGCTTCGGTGCACAAGGCTGAAGAGCGAGTGCCCCCTTGCTTGTTGATGTACCACATTGTTGTGGTATTGTCTGTCCTGACTTGAACAACCTTGCTCTGGACAGTTTCTGAAAAAACCTGGAGAGCTAGGAAGACAGCTCTGAGCTCCAGTAGGTTGATGTGAAGCAGAGATTCCTGAGGGGACCAAACTCCCTGAGTTGAAAGGTTGCCCAGGTGAGCCCCCCAACCCAACAGGGACGCGTCCGTGGTGAGGGTGAGGGAGTGAGGAACAGGAAGGAATGGGACCCCAGAGGACAGGTTGCTTCGATCCAGCCACCACTGGAGAGCTAATATCAGAGTCTTGGTCACTGGGACCAATTTGGTAAGGGGGTCCCTCCTTTGAGACCAATAGGACCTCAAGTGGAACTGAATGTCCCTCATCTGAAATCTCCTCCTGGCACAACAGCTGTGAGAGCAGCCATGTGCCCCAGGAGTTGTAGAAAGTGCCTTGCTGGTCGAGAGACCTGCATGGTGAGAAGGAAGATGCCAGGGCAATGAGTTTGTCCACTCTTTCAGAGGGAGGAATGCCCTAGCTAAGTTTGTATTCAGCTCTGCACCTATAAAAGTTAGTACCTGAACTGGTTCAAGAACTGACTTTGGAACATTCAACAGGAACCCCAGAAAGGTGAGGAGTTCCTGAGTGATTTGCAAGTGGGATTTTACCTGCTCTGGTGACTGACCCACAATGAGCCAGTCGTCCAGATAGGGAAACACAGCTACCCTTTGTCTTCTTAGGTGGGCCACTACTACAGCTAGACATTTTGTGAAAACTCTTGGAGCAGAAGTGAGTCCGAAGGGCATTGCCCTGAACTGGTAGTGGCCCTGATTAGAATATGGAAGTAGGCGTCCTGAAGGTCCAGGGAAGCTAACCAGTCCCCTGGCCTCAAGGATGGCAAAATCATTGCTAAAGTTAGCATTTTGAACTTTGGTTTTACAAGATGCTTGTTCAGAAATCTTAAATCCAATATGGGCCGCCAGTCTCCTGTCTTTTTTGGGGTCAGGAAGTACCTTGAGTAAAGACCCTTGCCCTGGTGGCAAGGGGGGACCCTTTCCACTGCCTTGCAGTCCAAAAGAGAAGAAACCTCCGCTTCTAGTGCGAGGGTTTCCAAAAGACTTGAGGGGGAAGTGCCTGGCTCATCTTGGGAAACTGTTTGAAACTGAGAACCAAGCCTTGGCTTACCACCTCCAGAACCCATTTGTCCAAGGTTAGGGACAACCAGTTCTGGCAGAAATAAGCCAGTCTGCCCCCCACCGGTACAGGAGAGTCGGCCCCAGACACCCCGTCAGGGTGCCTGCTTGGCAGGAGCAGCTTTAGGTTGGGGAGAGGGAGAGGGCCTGCCTGTTCCCCGCCTGCCTCTGCTTCTGAAAAATCCTCTCTGCGAAAGCAGAGGATGCCTGAATTGGTAAAGGCCTATTGAAAGGCCTGCCTCTACTCCCTGGGGCATGCCTATGTTGAGGGCATGCCTCTCTAGCTTGGGCACTTTTGTAAGTAGTTCTGTATTCATCCATCTTTTTCATGTAATTTTCTGTTTGTTCTCCAAACAGAGAATTTCCTATAACAGGAAAATCTATAGCCTTTCACTGGGTATCTTGGGACAGATTAGTGCATCTGAGCCATGCCAACTCACGGAGAGCTACAAAAGTGGCCATGACCCTAGAGGAAACATCATTAACATCAACAGCAGCATGAAATTGAACTTTAGAGGCTTCAATGCCATCAGCAGCCACCTGTTCCAACTCACTAGCCAACGGGCCCTGAGCCTGCTTGGCCAACTGCAATATAGTGTCCCATCTAGATTTCTGATATCTAGCCACATAAGCCATATAATTAGCTTGTCTGAGTCCCAAAGAAGCTGCCACATACTGTTTTCTTCGCCATGGCATCAATCTTCCTGGAATCCTTATCAGGAGGATGTGAAGCCAGGGAATATTAGCTTTGTCACAGGCTGCAGCTTGAACAACACCTACATGACTACACTGTTCAGTAAGGAAGTCTGTATTAGGGCCTGACAACGATACCTTCTGTCCATTTTTATCTACAGGAGGGACAGAAAAGGATTTTAAAATCTTAGAGGTTTGCCTCCAAATGACTTATGTAAAGGAATAGACAACCTTCTAGCCTCTGGAATATCCATCATTTCCACATAGTCAGGCTCCTCTTGCTCATCCACAGCCTCTTCTAAGGGAGCTGAGAGTTTCTGCTACTTTCTTATAAAATCTGAAATGAGAGGGAGACTCAGACAACAAAGGGGAGATTCAAAGGGTCTGTCTGGAGAAATGTCCGTTCTATTGGCACCCCCAGACCTTCCCAATCACAATTACAATCATCAAAACCTTCCTCCCTCCTGTGGTTCGTAAAATCCTCAACATCATAATCCTGAACCACTGGACCTGAACGAGACCCCCTTTTTCCAACCAGAGAGGGTTCAACAAGTCCCTGAGACAAAGACTGGACAATCTGTATGGCTTTAGCTATTTCTACAGCAGAAGGAGAAACAAAACTGGACTCCACACTAGCTGATTTCTTCGTCTTTTTTGCTTTGACTGGTTCCTCAGGACCAGCCTTTCTTTGGCCCGAGGAAGTCTCGCCCTGGTCAGAGGGCACTCCCTCTGGTCCAGCCGTAGCTGGACCGGGCTGGTCATCTGGGTCAGCGGACTTTTTGGCCTCTCGTTCCCTGAGCCTGCCCAATCTCTTTTCCAGGGTGGCTGCAGGGAAATGTTTACACACCTGGCAGTCTGACAGGAGGTGGTCAGCCCTCAGACAATAGACACAAGGTGTGTGGGTCAGCCTTGGCAAAGGCTTCCCACAGACATCACAGTGTTGAAACCCAGTGGGCCCGGTTTTTCTTTTGGGTTTCTAGACATAATGCCAGCCTAACCAAACTTGTCCTTTTTTCCGCCTTGCCAGGACAAGACACCCTTTATCGGTCCCTAACCGTGTCACGGGTATTTGAAAAAAACAATTTTAATGCCAGGTTTTTTTAGGACCGATAAGAACTGGGTACCTCACTCTAAATGCAAAGAAAATGATTTTTAAAGCAAACTGATCGGTTCAGAGTGAACCGATAATGAGTTTCCACACAGACTAAAAATTATTTACTTACGGTTACCAGATAGAGCTTTGAACTGAAAACCTCGGTAATTTTAAACACTTTCTCGGTAAAAGGAACCGATTAAAATACCTAAAACCGCAAAAACGAACCGAACTGAAGGAGCTGGTCTCCGGAGTGTCTGTTCAGCGAGAGCGGAGTAAAGAATCCTGACAGTTTGGGTTCAAACAACCCAGATAGAGCTTTCAATAGCGCCCTCACGCTGTGGAACTCCAGATTACTCTGGAGTTAACTATTTCATCTCCGGGGCAGTCAAAAGCCATGGGCATACTGCAAAGGTCCTAATATAAGCAAGACTTCATGGTGTTTGAACACCAATTTTGAAGATGTGCCCCTGATTTTGATCCTTTGTCCCTGATTTTTTTAAGCCTTGTCCCTGATTTATGAGGCATGAGGTTGAGAGGTATGGGTTCCCTTTCCCTACCTCTCCATAGGTGAGGAAAAGCTGTTGCTTATCCTGTCTATGGTCTCTAGTATGAGTCATTTATTAACTCAAAGCCCTTTTTACATCCAGACTATGGAGCCTACATTCCCCTGAGCTAGAATGCTCAGCAAAAAAGACTGACAAGGTGATAAGACTGGTTCAGATGAAAGTCTGAGACCACTTTAGGAAGGAACTTCCTATTTGTTCTCAGCACTACCTTGTCCCTGTGAAAAGAGATATAATCCTTTTCAATACAAAGGGCCTGAAGTTCACTTATCCTTCTGGAAGAAGTGATGGCCACTAGGAAAACTGCTTTCCAAGTAACAAACTTGAGATCTGCAGAGACCATGGGCTCAAAGGGGGAAGCATATGCTGAACAATACAAATGTTTAGGTCCCAAACTGGTACTGGTTCCCTGTGAGGGGGGGTACAGGTGGGCCAACCCTTTGAAAAATCTCTTGAAGATAGGATGTGATGCCAAGGAGGCATCCTTCCCTGCCAAAATGTATGCTGATACTGAGACCAAATGCACTCAGTGTTGAGTGTTGCAGACCCTGGGAATGCAGATGTGTTAAATAGTGCAGAAAGACTGGTACCAGCTTAAGCTAGAACCATACCATTATCCGCACACCACATGGAAAACCATTTCTACTTTGAGGCATAGGTTTTCTTGGTGGAGGGTTTTCTATACCCTCTAAGGACCTCCAGGACATCTTCATAGAGTTGCAAACCTGCATACTCTAAGTCCTCAAGGGCCATGCCTGAGTTTAAGGGTCCTGAGGTTGGGGTACATGACCCTCCCTTGGAAGGAGGTCAGTAGGTTCTGCCTCTGAGGAAGGTAGACTGATTTGACCACAGACAGACAGCAGGAGGGAGTACCATGGCTGTCTGGCCCAGTCTGGGGCAATCAAGATCACTGAGGCTGGCTGTGATCTGAGCTTGATGAGCACCCTGAATAGCAGAAGAAAGGGGAGAAAGCATAGAGATGCCTCCCTGTCCAATCCAGCATTAGGGCATCCATGGGAACTGTTCCCTTGGCAGGGGCCCTGCAGCAGTACAGAGGTAGCTGGTGGTTTTGGTGGGATGCAAACTAGACTATCTCTGGGATGCCCCACCTCCTGAACAGAATGCCCACCACCTGCTTGTTCAGTGTCCATTCGTGATGGGCCTGATTTATTCTGCTCAAGGCATCTGTCAACTTGTTGTCCTTGCCAGGCAGAAGATTGCTTGTAAGGAGGCATTGAGAGAGTAAACTAGACTCCAGATTCTCATTGCCTCTGTACAGAGAGGAATGAATCTTTTCCCTCCCTGCTTGTTGATGTAGTACATTGTTGTGGTACTGTCTGTTCTGACTTGTATTACCATTCCTTGGAGCAAATGAGAGAAGACCTGAAGGGCCAGATAAACTGCCCTCAGCTCTAGCAGGTTTATATGCTGGAGTGATTCTGCACTTTTCCATGTGACGTGGGTGGTGTGCTCCCTCCACCACTGTAGTGCCTGCAGTAACTCCTTTGTTACTGGGATGGGTTTTGAAAGAGTCCCGCCTCTGGCCCCAGTGTGCCCTGAGGTGGAATTGAACATCTCTCGTTTGAAACCTGGCACCCAGGACTGTGATTGTTGCTGAGGCCATGTGGCCTAACAATTGCAGAACTTGTCTTGCTGGCTTCAGCTCATTCAGGACAAACGAGCTTGGCAAGTACAGAATGCTGTCTGCCCTCTCTTGAGAGAGGAAAGCTCTTCTCACAATGGTGTTCAGTTCCGCACCTATGAACTATAATACCTGTACAGGGGTTAGGACTGACTTTTTGATGTTGATGAGGAACCCCAAGGACTGCAACAGGTCCTGGGTTACCTGTAGGTGCTCTCTCACCTGCAGGTGAGACTTTCCCATGATTAGCCACTCATCCAGGTAGGGAAAAATTGAAACATCCTGGGCCGGATTCAGAGAAGCCAACGCAGGATGCAAGGCAACTTGCGTTGAAAAATAAGGTGTAAGTCACACTTGCGTCCTGTGTTGCATCCCCGCGGGATTCACGTAGGCAGTCTGCGACATGCAACAGGCTGCCTGCATCCAACAGCACCTATGCACCTGAAACCCCTTTGCAACATGGCTGAAGGGGTTTTCTGGCAGTATTTGCACCCTATTCAGGTAGCGTGGCCACTACTTCCACTGATGGGATTCAGAGACAACCACCAGTGAACATCTGTCAAAGGCCAGTTACGTTAACAAAATGGTGGTCTAACTGGTCTTTGCTGTTCATTGGAGGTTGCCTCTGTGCCCCAGCCCCACAACCCCTGTGGGTTATGGACCCCCCATGGGCTCTGGGTCCCAGGCATGGCACACAGGGTGCCAGGCAGGGTGTGTGGCACACCCCCAATGCCCAGACCCCCACACACACATTGTGAGACCCCCATGCCCTGGGGCACAATCCCCTAGCCATCCCCGTAAACCTCTGATAGTCTAGTGGCCCCTCACCCCACAGTGCGAGCCCCCCCACACCCCCAATACCCCACTGGGAACTGGCACAGCCCTCCCTCACCACCAGGGCCAGTCACCAATGCACCCGCCAGGTGTGTGTGTTGGGGAGGTAGGGGGCCCACTGGGCCACCAGGGCAGGTATGGGTCCATGTTCTGGAGGGGTCCATGGCAAGGGGGCTTGGGGCTGGTGCCCACTCTGTACGGGGCCTCAGAGGTGGGCATGGGGGTGTTATGGTGGCCCTCGCCCATCGCAATTGCTGTCCTGCAACCTGCAGCATTCCCGGTGCTGCTGCCTACCTTGCGCAGCTACCACAAGTCGCAGGACACAGAAAGCTGCACCCACCCCAATCCTGAATTGGGTGCATGGGCCAGGGTGCAGAGCAGGTCACAGCAAGTTGCCATTGCTGCAACTTGTGGCGGACCTCTCTGAATCCACCCCCTAGTCTTTTTAAGTATGCACCACCACTGCCAGGCACTTGGTAAACACTCTTGGTGCTGAAGTGAGACCAAAGGGTAGTGTTGAGAACTGGTAGTGGCCTGAACGGAGTCTGACCTTAGAAATTTTCTATGTGACTCCCTTATAGGAATATGGAAGTATGCATTCTTTAGGCCTAAGGAGGCGAGCCAGTCTCTTTTCTGTAGTGTTAGCAGAATCATGGCCAGTGTGACCATCTTGAACCTGCTTTACCAAGTATTTGTTAAGCAGTCTGAGGTCTAATATAGGCTGCCACTCCCCATTTTTCTTTGTTGCCAGAAAATACCTTGAATAAAACCTTTGTCTTTTTTATCTGGAAGGAACACGCTCTATTGCCCTTGATAAGAACAGAGGCTGAACCTCCTGTTACGGCAGCTTTCTTTCTGTGAAAGGAACTGCCCTGAACAGTCTTGTTCTTAAAGGAGGAAGGGATTTGAAACTTAGGGACAAACCCCTGATTCACAACTTCCAGAACCCACTTATCCGTGGAGCTCTTTAACCATTCCGGGAAGTACTGAGTCAGTCTGCCCCCTACAGGAACTGGGGAGGCTGCCTGAAGAGAAAGTCAGGGATTTTGTTTTGCCTATTGTTGAGGTTGGGCAGATTGGGAGGCATGCCTGGATCCCCTTCTGCCTCTAGCTCTAACGAAACCACCCTGCTGTGGCTGGTGCTGCTGCTGTGTCACAGCTTGTACCTGCTAGAAGGGTCTTCTAAAAGAAGCCCTACCCCTGTCACCACTTCCATATGTCAAGGAAAAGGGTGAAGGCAGTATTACTACAATGGGTTTGCTTGTATTCATCCATCTTTTTCATGTAGGCCTCAGTCTGTTCACCCAAAAGTGAATTATTTTTGACTAGAAAAAATCCATGCCTAGCTCTGGGTATCCTTGAGTGAGGTTAGTAACCCTAAACCCAGCAAACCTCCTCATAGCCACAGTAGCTGCTACACACCTGGCAGCTGGCTGTATCATTGGTGTCTGCTGGCATTTGGAATAGGTACTTAGAGGCTTTGATACTTAGCCTAGTAGTATCTAATAATTCTGATACTGGCATGGAAGGACTAAATTCTGCAGTCTCAAGTGCAGACTGCCACAGAACCTTTTGGTACAGTGCTGCATAGGCATGGAAATTGGCATGCCTGAGGTATAAAGCCCTGCAGCATTTGTATGATTTTCAAAGCCTGTGCCAGGTCAGCAGGCATTGGTGTAGGAGCAGCCACTTGAGGAGCCCCTTGTGGCACTCCAGCCGGGGTCTCAGTGTGCTTAGTCTTTTACAGTTTCTTGGTAGGCACCGGGGAGTCAGCTGGTTCAATGCCTCTCTTGCCAGGACCCTCACCCATATCAGGGGTGGTGGCATCTGTCAATTTTTCTGGAATCCTTGTTGGGAGGATGAGAGAACAGAGGCATTTTAGCCCTTTCACAGGCAGCCTGCTGCCCTATTCCCTGGAGGTCAGGATGAGTGTTGACCTTGATACTTCCTATCACACTTGGTGATAGTGTTAGGTGCTTTGAGAATTTCTATAATGTCCTTTTTTTTTTAAAAAAAAGAACTTGTAAATAGGAAGCAAGAGCTCTCTAGTGGATGTTAACCCCCTTAGCTCCATGTACTGAACTTCCTCCTTATCTTGCATTTCTTTCCTAGACCATTTTCCTTAAAAAGGAAAATTGTGAGGAATGATCTTCGGTAGGTCTTTATTTTTTGGGAGGGGTGAACCAAGTTCCTGTTCGGAAGAGACCAAAGGTTCGATTCTCTCCTCTGCCTCATACTCTTCTAGTTCCTCATACTCCAATTGTTCCAGGAGTGGAGGGGGAATAGAGGCAGATGTTAGCCCTACCTGGGCTCCAGCACTTAGCTGAGGGGGTATAAAGCCCTGCAGCATTTGCATGATTTTCAAAGCCTGTGCCAGGTCAGCACATGAACCACTTGAGTAGCCCCTTGTGGCATTCCAGCTGGGGTCTCAGTGTGCTTAGTCTTTTATAGTTTTGTGGCAGGCACCGGGGAGTCAGCCGGTTCAATGCCTCTCTTGCCAGGGCCCTCACCCATATCAGTGGTTGTTTTGGAAGCCCTAGAAGATTCAGCTAAATATTTAGATTGGGTGGACTGGTCAGATCCCATGGACCCCTCTTTAAACTTTCTCTGCAGTCTTTCCCGATGCTTTTCAGGGCATCTTAGGAGGGAAAGACTTGCAATTTTTAAAATCAACAGAGAAGTGTTGTTGATCAAGACAGACTAAGCATAAATCATGCTTGCCTGTCTTGGCAACACTTCTAAACATTTTAAATAACTTTTAAACAATGTTTAAAATAGAAAGGTCCTGGTTTATTCTTAGTTTTAAATAAAATACAGTAAAAATGATTGGAACTCAACTTAAAAGTTCTGATTTAAGGTAAACAACAGTTGGTTAGTCCCCGGCTCACAGAAACCAAGAGGAACTGCAAAATACACTAAAAATACACTAAAATTCACTTACTGAGGTAAAATAAAATAAAATAAACACTAAAACTAGGCAGCTATGAATAAAATCAAAAAATACTTAGGCCAGAATATGCAAAGGGGTTGCGCCACATTGCGCCCTGGCGGGATATTGAGAAAGCTGCTTGTCCCAGGCAAATCTCGATGCGCCAAGGCTAATGTATGCAGCGCAAATGCAGGGGAAGGTTCCATGCATATGTGGCACATCCCAATATTCAGCCTGGGATGTGCGGTGCATATGCTGGCACAACCCTGCATTGTGCCACATGGGGGTCTCAGAGTTGAGCCCCAGAAAAGATGGCACAGCTCCTGACCACCCACAGGTGGGCTGCAGTATTGCAGGATGCAACACAGCAGCCCAGCCATGGGTGGCCACCCGCCCACCCAGAACACCATTGGCAAGCACACACACAACCCTGGTGGTCAAGTGGACCCCCCACCCGTAGCCTGGATCGCTTCAATGTATACCAAACAAGCCCTGGTAGTCTAGTTGTCCCTTCCAAGTTCCCTTGAATTTCTAATATTGTAATGAATGTATTTATCTCTAGGAGTCAGGAATGCTTTCTTCACTCGAAGTCCCAGAGTAAGAATGATTGTTTTCTTGGTGCTTCTTCGCTTGTGTTATTTATCGGTAGGGTCTTCATAGGGGGGCCCTGAGATCCGCAGAGCCACTTTTCCACGATTACTGGGAATTTTTTAAATATTTATGGTTATAGGTAGTTGCACCCTGTTTGATACTATCTGTCACATTAACTGATAGTATTGCTGGCTGTGTTTATTTGCCCCTCAGTGTGGACCAATAGGCTTGCAGTGCATATTAGATTAGATAGTCCACTATGTGAATGACTTCATTCACATATTTGGGATTAGTTAGGCATGCATGCCTGTGTTATTGGTCCACACTGGGGACCAATGGGCTTACAGCCCATACTGTACCTGTCATTTGGCGGGCAGCCGGGCAGTATGGGGGTAGCAGCTGCCCGCTGATGATGAGGGGAGGGATGGGCAAGGGTTTCGTGGTGGGTGGTGGGGGTGCCACTGGATCACCAGGGTTTTTCCTTATGGAGGATTACCACGATCGTGGCTAGGGCGGAGGGTTCCACTAGACCACCAGGAACGGTCATTTTATATTACTCTGGGACTCGGGTGGAGGGGGGACCACTTGACCACCAGGAATGATCTTTTATTACAATATTCAGGGAATCGGGGGGGGGGACCACGTGACCACCAGGGATGGTCTTTTATTACAATATTCAGGGATTCGTGGACTCAGGAAAGTAGACCACTAGACTACCAGGACTTGTTTGCTATACATTGAAGCGATCGTGGACACGGGCGGGGGAAGCCCCGTGATCCCCACTGCACATGTCATGCTGTGCAGGGCACCAGGAGCAAGGCACCAGGCTGCCCTGTGCAAGGCATGCAAATGGGGCCATAATGAAATTCAAATGACTCCAGTTGTGCCTTGCATATCTTATGGCCTCATCTGCATGCCCCCTGCTGAATATTGTGGGTGATGCACCTAGCGCAACTGCACTTGTGCTTGCACATCCCTGTGCTCCTTATCTGTGGCTTGCACCAGTGCAGTGCCACTGTGCCATGCACAGTTTGTGCACCGACCTTGCCATATTCGATGGTGCTGCACCATGGCGCATCACTGTTGCATATTGCCTGGTTCTGGCCCCGGCACAGCCCAGTTGCGCTGTAGCCAGGCTTGCGCCACTGCCCGGCACAGTGTGAATATCTGGGCCCTAAGGTTTTTTGATCAAATATCACTTCAGGAATGATTGTGAGAGAGAAAATATCCAGGGTGTCTAGTCTTTGCAGTGAAAAGAAGAAATCTGAGGGTTAGAATATACAGTAGGCAGTTGAACTGGGCAACTTTTGAAGTGAATGCATGAGCTTAAGATTCCATCATTAGCATAAGATTCCATTTGGCTCCAGGGCAGTGCTGTCTACAAGGAGCACTGCAAGAAGTAATAATATTAGTGGATTCCTGAGGTTAGAAGTTAGAGATACCTCATGTCTCCACAACAGTAGACATAATGGAACTTATTTCTTGTCCTCTTATTCTGATTTTGTTGTTTATGACATTCTGTGCTCCTGCCCCAACTTACATGTGAGACTAACCATCAGGGCAATTAAAAGGAGAATACAGGAGCACATTAGTGACATCAACAACAGGAGAAAAAAATTCTGCATTCAGAGAACATTTTGAACAAATGCATAATTGTGACGTTAACCATATACAATGTTGTGGTATTGAAAATGTGCTGCAGAAGTCATGAGGCAACTTGCATCTTTGTTATCTGTCAGGGTGCAGTATGAATTTTCTGTTGCATTTTTTTAATTTATTTTTACCAGGAAATGACTGGGCACAGCCCTTTTTCAGTCATGCCTGACATAAAATTACAAGACAATCATGAAAAAACAATCAGATATAGTACAAACCACAATCACATTATATATTACAATTACATAAATTATTATAGTAAAAAACTTTCAGTAATTTTTTAAAGTGCTTAACTTTGTTCACTTTCTTGACCAAAGCTGATAAGTTGTTTGAGTGTTGGTGCAAACCAAGTAAAGGATTGCCTGGTTGAAACCAGTTTTGGCACTACAGGATAAAAAAGCATATCTATATTCTGTCTAGTTATATATGAACCGTTATGACACAAACATTTGTTTGATAGGCTGGAAGGCACAGATCTTTGATAGACTGCATAGGCAAAAACTGCCGCAGTGTAGGGCAGGTGACAAGATATGCATTTTTTGTACAGTGGGCAGTGATGTGTTCTGATTGGAACCCTTAATCTGAATCTGCAAATACAGTTCAATATACACTGATACCGTTTTAAAAATGCAGTGCCTTGGTCCATAAATAAGACTGCTCCATAGTCCAATACTGGCAACAGTATTTGTTTGGCTATTACCATACCTGCTTTGTCAGTCAGGGCATTAATGTTCCTATAAAGGAAACCCAGTTTCTGATGGATTTTTTTGTCAAATTTTTCTCTGAGTGCTCAATTAGGCTCAGTGAAGGGTCCAAATAAACACCTAGATACCTAACTAGCTGAACCCTGGAGATGTCATCCCTTGACTACCCTTGATGACCAGGTCACCCCCGGCCCCGACCAGCCTCCAAAACATCCCAAACAGCATTACATTTGTTTGTTTGTTTTTTTTTTCATTTAATTTCAGCTTGTTCCATGAAAGACAATTTGTCAACTTATCATAATCATACTGCAGGTCCTGTTGCACATCTATAAGAGACTGGCCAGAATGGATGAGGACCACTTCATCAACATGAAGAAAAAATTACTCACCTTAGTAATGTTGTTTCTTCTAATGGAGTCTTGCTATATTATAGACATTAGCAGTTTGATCCAGCTCTAGAACTGCCCCGGAGTGCAATGGTTAAAACCATTCCAAAATAGAATTTTGGCTTGAGAGCAGCTCTATCTGTGTCATTTCAAACTTGAACTGTCAGATCTTTACGAGCCAAACTCACTAAGGTCTGTGTGGAAGCTGTAACCTACACTAGCCAAATGGCTACCTAAATAATAACAACCATTGATGGTCCCAACACCCAAGACTCAAGTCAGGGGACCAGAAATACTAACACCATTCTAATAATATGAAAATGGAACATAAGTATAATAAAACACACACACGCCAGCACACACACACACTCCAAAGTCCCAAAGGGGACAAAATGCTAACAGGACATAAGTAGTGCCCACACTAAGTTGCCCGCACCCCACCAAGTAGAGGTTCTGAGAGGGGCAGGTTGGGGGGGAGGTCTATAATATAGCAAGACTCCATTAGAAGAAACAACATTACTAAGGTGAGTAATTTTTTCTTCAAACAACATGAAGTCTTGCTGTATTATAGACATTAGCAGAATACACAGCAGTACCTCCATGCAGGAGGGGCAGAACCTACTTAGGAAATAGGCTCTGAAGAACAGCTGTGCCAAACTGAGCATCTCTCCTGGCCTGGACATCCAGGGAGTAATGCTTGGTAAAAGTGTGTACCGTTTTCCAAGTAGCAGCCTGGCAAATCACTAATAAAGGGATATCTCTGGCAGCAGCTAGAGATGCAGCTGTACCCCTGGTAGAATGAGCCTCAAACTGGGGGCTCGCCCACTTTCTGATAACAAAATTGGATACAAGAGACAATTCACCTGGCTATTGATCTCTTAGTGGCAGGTTTGCCTTTCCCAACTTCACATACGAAGGAAAAGTTGGAGGATTCAAACCTGTGAGCCTTGGTACTCCATATAATAACTAAGAGCTTCTAACATCCAGGCGTGCAACCTCCTCTCACCCAAAGAGGAGTGATTAGTGAAAAATACTGGAAGGAGATAGATTGATTAAGATGGAAATCTGAAACCACCTTAGGCAAAACTTCCTATTAGTCCTAAGGACTACCTTATCCCTGTGGAAAGAAATAAAGTCAGTCTCCACTGACAAGGCTTGCAATTCACTTATGCCTGGCAGAAGTGATAGCCACTAGAAAAACAGTTTTCCAAGTTAGGTACTTAAGCTCTGCAGAAGACAGAGGTTCAAAAGGGGGTTGCATTAACTGGGCAATGCAAACATTAAAGTCCCAAGCAGGGGCCGGTTCCCGAAAGGGAGGATTAGTATGGAGTAATCCCTTAAAAAACTTGGAAACACAGGATGAGAGGAAAGAGGGATGACTTTCCTGTTGACACAAAAGCAGACACAGCTGCCAAATGAACTCTCAGGGTAGCTGGTCTGAGACCCAAGGAATTAAGATGTACCATGTAATCTAACAAAATGGGCAATCCAGCAGATTCTGGGAAATATTTTACTAGCACACCAAATGGAAAACCTTTTCCATTTAGAACTATAAGTAGCTCTAGTGGAAGGCTTTCTGGAAGCCTTTAGGATCTCAAGAACACCCTGAGAGGTGTAAATCAGCAACTCTAACTCCTCAAGAGCCAGGCCTTGAGGTTGAGGGATTTGAGGTCCGATACCAAACCCTTCCCTGGGCACAAGTCAACAGATTGTGATTCCTGGGAGGCACAGGGAAGATGGACTGTCAGAGACAGAAGGAGTGGTACCAGGGCTGCCTGGCTCATCCAGGGCAATCAGAATCACCCTGCAAGGCTGAGATCTGATTTTGACTAGTACTTTGAATAGGAGAGGAAAGGGGGGAAAGCATAGAGGAACTTCCCCTCGCATCCAGAAGAAAGGCATCCAGGGAACTGAGCCCAGCACTGGAGGCCTGCAACAGAACAGAGGAAGTTTGTGATTGTCTGGGACTGCAAAAGATCTATCTGATTGATGCCCCACCTGGCAAAAACTATCCCCAGCACTTGAGGATCCAGGGACCATCTGTGATGGCCCTGGAAATCCTGCTGAGGGCATCCGCTAGACATTGTCCTTCCCTGAAAGATGAACTGCTATGAGGGAAGTGTTCAGGGAATAGACCAGAGACCACAACTTCATTGCCTCGGTGCACAAGGCCGAAGACCGAGTGCCCCCCTGTTTGTTGATGTACCACATTGTTGTAGTGTTGTCTGTTCTGACTTGTATCACCTTGTCGTGGACAGATGCAGAAAAAGCTTAAAGAGCTAAAAGACAGCTCTGAGTTCCAGCAAATTGATGTGGAGCAGAGATTCCTGGGGGACAAAACTCCTGAGTGGAAAGGTCGCGATGGGCTCCCCAACCCAGAAGGGAAGCATCTGTAGTGAGAGTCAAGTCATGAGAAGGGGAATGAAGGGACCCCTGTTTTAAATTGCTCTGATCCTTCCACCACTGGAGAGCTAGGATCAAGGTTCGAGTCACTGGGACCAACTTGGAAAGGGTCTCTCTGAGACCAAAAGGTTCTCAAGTGAAACTGAATGTCTCTCATCTGAAATCTGGCTCCCTGCACAACAGCTGTGGATGCAGCCATGTGCCCCAGGAGCTTCAGAAAGTGTCTTGCTGGTCGAGAGACCTGCAGAGTGAAGGAAGAGGCCAGAGCCACTAAATTCCTTACCCTTTCTGGGGGAAGAAAGGCTCTGGCTAGCTTTGTGTCCAATTCTGCCCCTATAAAGGTGAGTACCTGGACTGGTTCCAGAACCGACTTTGGTAGGTTTAGCAGAAAACCCAGGAGGTGAGAAGCTGCTGGGTGACCTGCAGGTGAGATTTTACCTGTTCTGGGACTGGCCTACAATGAGCCAGTCATCTAGATAGGAAAACAGCAATCCTCTGCCTCCTTAAGTGGGCCACTGCCACTGCTAGACACTTTGTGAATACCCTTGGAGCAGAGGGGTCAAGAGCATTGCTCTGAACTGGTAATGACCTGAGGGCAGTTCAATCTGAGGTACTGGATGGGATCTTCTGATTAGACATGGAAATAGGCATCCTTGGGGTCCAGGGAGGCTAGCCAGTCCCCTGGCCTTAGGGAAGGTAAAATCATTGCCAGAGTTACCATTTTGAACTTTATCTGAATACAGACCCTGCCCTGATGCAGGGAGGAACCCTTTCACTGCTCTGAGAGCTAACAGGGATGAGACCTCTGTTTCCAGAGCGAGGGTCTCTGAAGCACTTGCAGGTAGAAAGTCTGCTTCTCAACTTGGGAACTTTCTGAAGCTGAGAACCAGACCCTGGCTTACTACTTCAGAACCCACTTGTCTGAGGTTAAAGAAGCCCAATTCTGACTGAAGTAAGCCAGCCTGCCCCCCACTGGTACAGGAGAATCGGCCCTGGGCACCCCATCAGGGTGCCTGTTTTGCAGGAGCTTTAGGTTGGGGGGTGGGAGCAGGTCT
Source organism: Neoceratodus forsteri (assembly GCA_016271365.2). Taxonomy (NCBI): domain Eukaryota; kingdom Metazoa; phylum Chordata; order Ceratodontiformes; family Ceratodontidae; genus Neoceratodus; species Neoceratodus forsteri. The sequence continues at coordinate 1,365,517,521 of CM028132.1, forward strand.
GCCCACCCCTCGTCTGCCTCTGAAGAAGCCCCTCTGAGCATAGGCAGAGGAGGTCTGAGTCTGGTAGAAAGGCCTGTGAAAAGGCCTACCCCTACCCCTGGGAGCATGCCTTTGAGGAGTGGCTTGCCGCTCCTTAGCCTGGGCACTCTTGTAAGTAGTCCTATATTCATCCATCTTCTTCATGTAATTCTCTGTCTGCTCTCCAAACAGAGAATTCCCACCACAGGAAAATCCATAGCCTTAGTCTGGGTATCCTTGACAAACTAGTACACCTGAGCCAGGCCAACCTACTGAAAAGCTACAGATGTGGCCATGACCCCAGAGGAAACATCATTAACATCCACAGCAGCATGAAACTGAACCTTAGAGGCTTCAATGCCATCAGCAGCCACCTGTTCTAGTTCACTAGCCAGCTGGCCATGGGCCTGCTTGGCCAATTGCATAACAGTATCCCATCTAGATTTCTGATACCTAGCTACATAAGCCATATAATTTGCTTGCCTGAGTCCCAGAGAGGCTGCCATATACTGTTTTGCCATGGCATCAATCTTCCTGGAATCCTTGTCAGGAGGATGTGAAGCCAAGGGAATATTAGCTTTATCACAGGCAGCAGCCTGAACTACCCCTAACATGACTGCATTGCTGAGAAAGAATTCTGTATCAGGGCCTGACAATGTATACCTTCTGTCCATCTTTTATCTACAGGAGGCACAGAATTAGGAGCTTTTAAAATTTTAATTGTTTGTTTCCTAAAAGACTTATGTAAAGGAATAGACAATCTCCTAGACTCTGGAATATCCATCATTTCTACAAAATCAGGCTCCTCTTGCTCATCCACAGCCTCTTCTAAAGGAAGTTGGAGGGTTTCAGCAACTTTTTTATAAAACATAAAACGAGACTCAGACAGCATAGGGGGAGATTCTAAAGGTCTGCCTGGGGAGATGTCCGGTTCAATGGGCACACCCAGACCTTCCCAGCCACATTCATACTGTTCATAATCCTCCTCCCCCTCCTCTGGTTCATAAAATTCCTCAATATCATAATCCTGAACCACTGGACTGGACGAACCGACCTTTTACCAGATAGTGGTGGTTCGGACGGACCCTGAGACAGTGACTGGACAATTTGTATGGCTTTTGCTATCTCTGCAGCAGTTGGAGAAGGAATTTTGGACTCCAGACCTGCTGATTTTCTTGTTTTCTTTACTGGAATTGGTTCCTCAGAACCAGCTTTTCTTTGCCGAGAAGTCTGGCCTGGTCAGAGGGCACTCCCTCTAGTTCGGTTGGCACCGAACCGGCTGGCCATCCAGGTCAGCGGACTTTTGGCTCTCGCTCCCTGAGCCTGCCCAATCTTTTTCCAGGGTGGCTGCAGGAAATTTTACATACCTGGCAGTCTGACTGAGGTGGTCAAACCTCAGACAATAAACACATGTGGTGGGTCAGCCTGGCAAAGACTTCCCACAAACATCACAGTGTTGAACCCAGGGCCCGGTTTTTCTTTGGGTTTCTCAGACATAATGCCAGCCTAACCAAAAACTTGCCCTTTTAACGGCAGTGCCAGGTAAAGACACCCTTATCGGTTCCTAACCGTGTCACGGTATTGGAAAAACGAATAAATCTGTTTTTTAGAACCGATAAGAACCGGAACCGCACTCTAAAATAGTAACTTTTAGTTTTAAATGAGTTTTAAACCACTGATCGGTTCAAAACCGAACCGATAACTCTCAAGTTCCACACAGACAAAACTTTATTTACTTACGGTTACCACAGATAGAGCTTGAACCGAACGGTTTTGCAGTTAAATAAAACTGTTCTCGGTTAAATCCAACCGAGAAAACACTTTTAAACCGAGAAATGAACCGAGCAGAAGGAGAAATCTCGGAGCGATCTGTTCACTGAGGCGGAGTAAAGAATCTGACAGTTCAAGTTTGAAATGACACAGATAAAGCTGCTCTCGTGCCAAAATTCTATTTTGGAATGGTTTTAACCATTGCACTCCGGGGCAGTTCTAGAGCTGGATCAAACTGCTAATGTCTATAATATAGCAAGACTTCATGTTGTTTGAAGAATACATTTTGTTCTTGTAAGAATGTCTGGAAGGTCGTTCACAAAAGCTGAAAATAAAAAGGGTCCCAACACTGAGCCCTGAGAAATGCCTGACTTCACTTGTAGTGGCTCAGACAAGAAATCACTGAAGCCGGCCCGCTGGTGCAATGGTTGGATTTCCGCTTTCGGTTCCGGTGACCCGGGTTCGGGAACAGACACGGGTTGTTGGAGGGCTGGCCGGGGGGAGAAGGATTGAGCATCCATAGGACTGCTCTCCATCTCCAGGGGGAGGAGGGTTAGAGTGTGCAGTGCCACGGTGACACCTAGTGGAGGCTGAGTGCATCGCATGCATCGATGCCAAATCGAAAATTAGGGGCGGGTCGGACGCCAGTCGTCATTGCACGTACCTGTCCCTGTCCCTGTCCCTGTTCGCAAAAATGGAGAAAACAACATCCTTTGCCTGGTCATCCTAATGAAGCTCAGCCCCTGACACCTCGATCAGCCTCCAGGAGCCAGCTCCCTGACTAGATACTTGTAGTGCGACCCGATATGGGGGTCGGTGCCATGACCCCGCTCTCTGGGGGGTAAGCCAGGGATGACAGGGTGAGTACGGGCATGTCCGGAGCAGAAATCTGACAGCTGGCAAGGAGACCAAATTAAAAAAAAGACAAGGAATCATCTATCCTTCCCCACTGCACCCTATTTTCAAGATAACTGCTGAACCATTGCAAACTGTTTCCAGTTATTCCAAAGGAATACAGTTTCTGCAACAGCATATAGTGATCCACCAGATCAAAGGACCAGTCAATAAACTTTTATCACTAGCATTATGTACAGTGCTTCCCAACTCAACCAGAGCCTTTGCTGTCCCATAAACGAACGAATATTTCTGCTCAGTATTCACAAAAGAGGAGGGGGAAGTGCATAATCCATTAACAGAAGCACTCTTGATGGGGGGGGGTCGATCCCAGTCTTTTCACAGAAGAAAGGGTTCTGCAAGAACTCCTAAAACTGAAGGTGGACAAAGCAATGGGTCCTGATGGAATTCACCCCAGAATTCTAAAAGAATTAAGGGAGGAACTAGTGAAACCACTGGCTACTCTTTTTAATAAATCATGGGAGGATGGTGTGATACCCGAGGACTGGAGGAAGGTGGATGTGATTCCCCCTTCACAAAAGTAGGACTAAGACAGAGGCAGGAAACTATAGACCTTTCAGTCTGACCTCTGTGGTAGGGAAAGTGATGCAGTCACTTCTGAAGGAAAGAATCGTTGAGTACCTAGAGGCCAGTGGAGCACAGGACCCAAGGCAGCATGGGTTCAGGGCGGGAAGGTCATGTCAGACGAATCTAATAGATTTCTTTGACTGGGTGACCAAAGTAGTAGACCAGGGAGGGGCTGTGGACATGGCCTACCTAGACTTTAGCAAGGCATTTGACACAGTCCCACACAAAAGATTAATAGTCAAATTAACCAGCCTGGGAGTGGGTTCCAGGGTGGTAGCATGGGTAAAAACATTGGTTGCATAACAGGACACAGAAGGTAATTGTAATTGGAGTCCACTCTGAAGAAAGAGGGGTTACTAGTGGGCTACCGCAGGGTTCAGTATTGGGTCCAGTCCTTTTTACGTTTGCTTGCGCGCATGCGCAAGGAACGTCTTGGGAGAATGGGACACTTTGGAGGTGTGCCCCTCTTCTGCAATCCCCTGCTCCATTGAGCAGGCGCGGCAGTCCTGCACCAATCGGACGCGGTGTTGTGTATGACAGCAGTGGTCTTCTTCAAAGAAAACCACTGCTGTAGTGCTGTACACGCCGCCTCTGCACCCCCCAATCTTTGCTGCCACGCTGGGAGCCCACCCCAGCGTGGCAAACATCCCGGTTGTCTGCCGATGGGGTGCCCAACCTCGCCAGCTCCACTGCCCCCTCAGCCATCCTTCTGCCATGCTGGGAGCTCCACCCCAGTGTGGCAACGTCCCATCGTCAGTTTTTTTTTTAAAAACCTGTAAATTGAAAACGGTCCCACGGCACCTCTCCCAGCCCTCCCTCCCACAACCCGCACCCACCCACTGCGCACCCTGCCTCCCCACACTTCTCACCCCATACTTTCTCCGGAGCTCGGCGCGATGATCTTCAGTGGACCGGGAACACGTCTGCACTCTTCAAAGCCGACCGCGAACTGAGGAAATGCCGGTAAGCTGTATAATGGGCTAGATAGGTGGTTTCAACTTTATTGCATATCTCAGGCATTTTTTGGAATTTTTGCACCACATTTTCAACATGGGGTTTTTGGGACCCCTTCTCATGAATGATGTCACTGTCATTGCGTTATTCGGGTCCAAAGGGTGATTTCGCAGTCACTGTGCAGTCACTGTGTGAAATCACCCTTCAGGCCCGAATAACACCATGACAGTGACATCATTCATGAGTAGGGGTCCCAAAAACCCCATGTTGAAAATTTGGTGCAAAAATTCCAAAAAATGACTGTTTTACGAGCGTGCGTTGCGCAGTTCCTACGCAGGCTCGTAAGTTCGCGAATTTTCAATATTTTCACTCCAAATTTTTAAATTTTGCCATTTTACCACACCTCCTTATGAGCAGTACAGCTGTCATTTTTCACATCCTGCCCAAAATGTGTTTCGGCCAATGTAGAGCACAATGGCGCAGTCGGTGTGTGAAATCAATGTATGGGACACAGTAAGAAAATCACCATGACACTGTTCATTAGAAGAGGTCTTAAAATGGCTATGTTGAAAATTTGGTGAAAAAATTCCTAAAAATGACTGTTTTACGAGCATGCGTTGCTCAGTTCCTACGCACGCTTGTAGGTTTGCGAATTTTCAATATTTCCACTCCAGATTTTCAACATTGCCATTTTACCACACCTTCTTATGAGTAGTACAGCTGTCATTTTTCACATCTCACCCAAAACGTGTTTCTGCCCATGTAGCTCACAATGGCACAGTCGGTGTGCGAAATCAATGTATGCGACATAAAAAAGAAAATCACAGTGACACTGTTCATGAGCAGAGGTCTTAAAATGGCTATGTTGAAAATTTGGTGAAAAAATTCCTAAAAATGACTGTTTTACAAGCGTGCGTTGCACAGTTCCTACGCACGCTCGTAAGTTCGCGAATTTTCAATATTTGCACTCCAATGACTTCCAAATACCTAAACAGCATATAGAAGCAAGCAACATTTGGCATTGACAAATGCTGGTACTTCTTTGTCACTGATTTTTTTAAGTCATGTCCAAGTGCCAAATACCACTGCAGATACCTGCAAGCGAACGTTCGGCATTGACAAATGCTTGTTAATGTCTTCATCAGTGACGTTGCAGAGGGACTGGAAGGAAAAGTATGCCTTTTTGCAGATGACACAAAGATCTGCAACAGGGTTGATACACAAGGAGGCGTGGAAAGGATGAAAAGGGACTTGGCAAGGTTGGGGGAATGGTCAGAAGTACGGCAGCTAGGATTCAATGCAAAGAAGTGCAAAATAATGCACCTGGGAAACAAGAACCCAGGGGAAGAATGCAGAATGGGTGGGGGAGGTGGTAACAAAAACCAAAAAGGAAAGGGACCTGGGAGTAATCATATCAGATGACCTTAAGGTTAGCAAGCAATGTGAGAAGGCAGTAGGAAGGGCTGAGGGTATACCGGGATGTATAGGGAGAGGCATCAGCAGCAGAAAACAGGAAGTTGTTATCCCACTGTACAGACAGTTGGTCAGACCCCATCTGGAGTACTGCGTCCAGTTCTGGAGACCCCATCTCCACAAGGACATAGACAGGATAGAGGCAGTCCAGAGGAGGGCAACTGAAATGGTGCAGGGTCTGCAAGAGAAGCCGTATGAGGAGAGACTAAAGGAGCTTAATATGTATACCCTTGAGGAAAGAAGGGAGAGGGGGGACATGATAGAAACTTTTAAGTACCTCAGTGGAATCAACAAAGTCCAAGAGGGTAGCATCTTTCAGAAAAAGAGACGTGCAAGAACAAGGGGACACAATTTAAAGATAGAGGGGGGCGGTTCAGGGGGCAATGTGAGGAAGTATTATTTCACAGAGAGGGTAGTGGATGCATGGAACAGCCTTCCTGAGGAGGTTGTGGGGTCTAAAACTGTGGAAGAATTCAAGAATGTATGGGACAGACATAAGTCAATTCTTGTGGGGGGTAGGAAGAAATAGGCTGTTGGTTAACTAGGATCTGCGGCCTATCCTGTAGGTAGGGAAATGGGCAGACTAGATGGGCCAAGCGGTCCTTATCTGCCGTCAAAGTCTATGTTTCTGTGTTTCTATAACCTGGTCTGAAACCATGCTGCTGCTCTGCCAGTGATCCTTTCTGGCCAAAATGGAGCATTAACTGCTTCAAGATGCATTTTGTTAATTTTATTTATTTTATTTATTTAGTTTTTGTTGACCGGGTGAGTGCACTAGACAAATTCTGCCTATTTTTAGGCATGGCCTGGGGGTACAGATGAATGCAAACTGACTTTGAACCACATTAAGCTGTTGGTGGTATTTTAGTGAATGGGGAAAATTTGGCCAGGACATCGGGGAAATTCCCCTACTTTTTCGGTAGGGGGCCCTGACGTTGTGTGGAGCGTCAGTCCATGGCTGAGGCTGGAAGGGAGAGGTTGATGGAGGAGGCGGCGTCTGAGGAGTTGGTGAGCATGGATGCACTATTGGAGGCGACAGGGAATGCTGAAGCGGCGGCTGGGGAGCACCCAAGGAGTGGCCAGCATATCGCCCGCGAGAGCATTTCAATTTCCAAACCAGGAGCTGTGCTTAGCCTAGCACAGAAAAAGCAGTGTCTAGAAGATGAGTTGAATAAAATAAATCTGCAACTGGATAATGCGCTTTCACAGCATGATGAGGATCGCAAAAGGAAACGATTGGCAGCTTCCCCGACGTCGGATACCTCTTTGGATCCTACAAAGGTCTTGGCATCTACAGAGAGTGCAATTCTACTTCCTGGTCAGGAAGAAAGGCCCCCACGATGCAACTGGAGTGAGGGAGATGACGTAGGATGGTCGCCGGAGAAAGTGCTTTCCTCAGCAGGATGGACGTCCCCTTCCCATGGAGTTTGGCAGCCAGACCCTGCTTATTCCCCAGTCATAGCAGCAGATACATTTGTTTCTTCAATTGATATGGCTTCTGGAGGGTCATTAGCACCTTCAGGTACTGTTCTTTCTGAGGACTCGAATATGAAGCAGAGGGATGGGATAGAGCTTGGGCCTCCACATCCTGAACAGAGGGATGTCCCTCCTGAAGATATGGCTTCTTCTGCTGCAGGCCTCCCCCCCCCCCCAACACCTATGCAAGTCATTTTCATAAAACTATTGACTTGGCAAAATGTACAAATGCTGTTCGTTTACATTATGTGGGACATAGGGATTCAGCCCCGGATTGATTCCATGTGGGCAAAATTCTACTTAAACAGTCTCTGGGTTTTTCCCCTTCGGAGGTGTATGCCTTGATTCATGCACCAGGAGAATGTAAATTTGATGTTAGTTTTTGGACTCCGGCCTTGCTGGAAAAGTTTTGGTGCAGGTTTTCTAATTTAAAAACAAACCCACTTTGGGTAGATTTTATTGTAACACCCCTGACTAAGCAACCTTTTAGGGTCATTACTATTCTTTTCTGTAATGAAGGGGTAAATATCACTGATGTGGTATATTGGTTGGAAAAGCGGTGTACTATTCAGGGGAATCCATCCCCAATAATGGATGATGAAGGCTTCTGGACTGGGGGTTGGAAGTTTAAAATTAAATTACACCAGTCTGATTAGGATGTCATTCATTTACCTAACTGTTTTTTTATAGGTCGTGACTAAGGTTTTTTATTCTACCCTGGGCAACCTAGGATGTGTTTCAAATGTGGGTCTACCAGGCACATTAGTATAACTTGTGAGGTGTTGAAATGTACCTATTGTAGGGAGCAAGATCATGCCAGTACACATTGTTTTCAGGAACCTAAGTGCAATCTTTGTGAGGAGATAGGTCATGTGTTTACTGATTGTCCTTGGGCAGCTAGAAACACGGAGAATGCAGACTTTGGTGTCCAAGATTATTATATTAAAGAACTCCCCACAGTTTTTTCTGGGCCTAGAACCCCTTGTGGCACACATACAGAGCAGGTACCGGAGAGCAGACCACCCCCCCCCGACTCAACTCAACTGGATATCATTCCTGTGGTTATTCCAGCACAGCCTGTTCCACAAGTGGATATGGGAATTCCTCCCCTCCCATTGGATCCTTCGTCGAGTTCCCAAGATTTTTTGGTAGTGCGACATAAAAGAGGGAAAGGTCCTAGGTCCAAGGTCTCTAAGAAGGGGACAGAACCCTTGGAGGACATTAATAATTATGAGGTTCTGCAGGATGGCCTTTCTGATCAGGAAGCAGAAAATCCTGAAGTTGAGGGAAGTCAACCTTAGGGTGGGGATATACTGGATTCAGGTGGGCTGATTGTAGGTACTCCAGGGCCTAAAGTTAGTGGTAGGGTTACCCGAGCCTCAAGTAACGTAAAGTGAAGATAGGTTTTGTTTCTTTGGATTCTTCTCAATATCATTTACGAATTGCATATTTGAATGTGAATAGCATCCAGTCTGAATTTAAGAGACTGGCAGCATATGGGCTTTTTCTGAAATCAGACCTGGACTGTTTATTCTTTCAGGATGTTCGTTTACATTCCCCAAGTCTTATGGAGGCAGCCTCAGTAGGCTGGATATGGGGTGCCAGTTATTGGTCTCAGGGGTCTGAGCTGTGTTCTGGGGTAGGGATTTGTTTTTTTTTCTAAGGTAAAATACTCAATCACTTAGAAATTGTGGAGGGTCGGGCTTTATTGTTAGATATTATGTGGAAGGGTTTACCTCTGCGTCTACCAAATATATATGCTCCCCAATTAAAATATGACAGTGTAAGATTTTTTCGTACCATACAACCCTTTTTATTCACAAGCATGCCGGTGATTTTGGGGGGGATTTTAATTGCTCCTTCCCCCAACTTGGAGGTGATTTGTTGAGAAAAAAAAAACAATATTGTGATGTCTTTTGTTTATTAAAGGTTATTTCTGATGTAGGGTTAATTGAAGTGTTCGGTTCCGGTTGTACCAAGGCTCCACATACTGTAATTATGCTTGTGGTCCTCGTACATCCAGAATTGATTATTTTTTAATTTCGGCCTGTCTTTGTATTCAAGAGGCTGTAGTTATCGATGTGGCAACATTAGACCATCGAATGTTGGTTATGTATGTAGGTAATTTACCTGAACAAAGATGTGGCCCAGGGTTCTGGAAACTAAATATTTCTTTATTAGATTTGCCTATTGTTCAGGAGGGTTTCAAAAATGTTATGGTAGCAAGGAAATCTGTGTTTTTTCCTCTACGAGGATAAGAATCAATGGTGGGAAGACTCCAAATGGGATTTTTGTTCTTGTTTTCCGTCTGTAGGAAGGCTTAATGGATCCTTTAAACGGAATACTTTATGGAATTTCAGGGCTCAACTGAGAGTTTTAGTTGCTCAACAGTATGAGAGGGGTGTAGGTGATCTTGTAGCCATTAAGACCCACAAAATTAAATAACAGTCCTGCAAAAAGACATGACGAAGGGGGTTGTTAAACAACAACGCTATCAGGTATTTGGAAAAAAACACGATACCATTCCTTTTGTTACCCAGGCCCAGGTCCGGGAGTAGAGAATTATGGAAGCCCTACAGTTAATAAATGGTACTGTGGTAACAGAAAACTCTGCCATATTGACAGAAATTAGTCGGTATTTTACTGAAGTTTTTACAAGTGAGAACCTGCCATATGATAAACTATATAATTGGTTGCAGGAATCTCTTTAGTATTTCAGAGGAGTTTGGACGTCGTTTAATTACACCTATTTCAGTCCTAGAACTTAGACAGGTTGTTTGGTCCCTTTCTAAAGGGACATCTCCAGGCTCTGATGGACTACCACATGCCATCTATAAAGCAATTTTGGAAGTGTTAGAGGAAGAATTGGTGGCGGTTTTGAATAGTACCCTAACTACAGGGTGCTTACCAGCTAATATGTACAAAGGGGATGTTAGTTCTTTTATTTAAGGATGGGAATAAAGATGACTTAAAGAATTTTTTTTTTTTAGTTGTTTAACCAGGAGTAGCACACTCAACTGAAAGCTTTTTTATAGGTGCATCCTGGGAGCACAGGGAAGTTAAGTGACTTGCTCAGGGTCACACAGTATGTAAGTGGAAGCTGTGGGATTCAAACCCAGGTCTGGTCTGCTGGATGTCACCACGCTGCAGCTCAGAGACTTAAACCACTGCACTATACTGCCTCCCTTTGGGCTGGAATTGGCGTCCCATTACTCTCCTAAATACTGATAGTAAAATTCTGATGAAGGTGATGGGGAATAGATTGGTGGGTGCACTTGATGTAGTAATTCACCCTACACAGTTTAGTGGGGTACCGTCACGAAAGATACAGGACACCATAATCCTTATTAGGGAGATTTTGTATAAAGGTAAGACTCAAGAATTAATGGGGCATTTGGTAAGTTTAGACCAATCTAAGGCCTTTGATAGGGTCGAATACACCTATATCAGCTATCTCTCCGCCCGCTCCCAATGTGTGAAAGTCAACGGTACTCTCTCTGAAACATGCCCCATTCGGTCTGGGGTGCCGCAGGGCTCAATTCTTGGACCCCTACTATTCTCACTCTTTCTTAACTCCCTACCCAGCAGTTGTACGGGTAAGATGCTTCTATGCTGATGATGCTGTTTCTTGCCTCCCACAATGACCCCATGCTGCTACAGAACTCCTCCAACTAGTCTTTGACTCTGCAGCTACCTGGTTCACTGAGCAACGACTTGTTATCAACCTTAAGAAAACAAAACGATGCTCTTCTCCCACCCCAAAATAAGTACAGCATGTTTCCCTTAGCTGTCCACTCCACACCCAATCTGCCATTGACCAGGTGTAGTCCTATAAATATCTTGGTATAACCTTTGACCCTGCACTTTCATTCCATGGACATATATCTGCCCTAAATTCTGTCGCCAACTCACGGCTAGGCATTCTTTACGGCACAAGAAATGCCTCCTCCTGATGCCCTCCGCCTGGCTGTCACCTCCTCTGTCATGTCTCTCATTGACTATGGCCTTCCGTCTATGGCTCAGCAGATCAGACTGCCTCAACAAGGTTCGCCTCACAGTTAGTAAGGCCTGCAGACTTATCACTGGTGCTCCCAGACTCACTCACACATGTGAGCTGTACACCCTAGCTGCCCTACTCAACCTGGAATGCGACTCATGTATCAGACATGCCAGCTCACCTTTAAAGCCCTCGCATTGTCCCTATCCCCATAGGCCTATCCAACTCCATTCGCCGTACTGCATCGACTCCTGATCACGCCGCAGCCTGGTCAAGAGCTACCCTAGTTATTCCGAGAGCCAGACCTCTCAAGGTCAGAGGGCATTCCCTCACGTGCACCCCACTGATATAACTCCCTCCTGCCAGTGTCTCAAACTCACTAACCTTAGCTTGCTTTAAGCCCAGGCTCAGAAACTTCCTGCTTAGCTCTCACAAATGCAACTGCCGCTAGCCTAGTGTAAAAAAATATATATACTCTGTTTGACAATGCTCACTGAGCGGCTCCCTCACCCTTCCTTTCCCTACGATCCTCCTCCCTATCTCCTCCCTTCTACTCCCACCAGCTCTCCCCACCATAAGTTTTGCACCTTTTGTTATCTTTTGCTTGGAGATTGTATTCTATTGTAACAAAATTGTAATTGAACTGTAACTTTTTGTTTGTAAGTACTGTGTCCCTTGTACTACTGTTCTGATGTCCTCTTTGTGACGAGGTACCTTTGTAAATGAGCCTCTGGCTCAAAGGTTTCTAAACTGATGTTTAACTAAATAAATAAATAAATATATATACGTGGGCAGTTCTTTCCAGTTATGGGTTTCCTGAGCAGTTTATTTTTTGGTTAAAAACTTGTTATGAAAATATTTATTACCTAGTATGAATGGGTGGTTGGGAGGAAAGATACCAGTTGGTAGAGGGGTGCGGCAGGGCTGTTCTCTGAGTCCTCTTTTATACCTGCTGTCTTTGGATCCCTTGTTATGTAGAATACATAAACGTGATAATATTATGAGTCTCTCTGTTAGTAGTGTGGACCCGCAGATAAAAACAATTGCTTATGCGGACGACCTTTGTTTAATATTAGCAGATAAAACCTCAGCATTATTGGCCCAGGGGGAATTGAGACTTTTTTCAGAAGTGACTGGTTCTATTCCTAATTACAAGAAATGTAGTATTTTATCACTAGGGTGTGAGGGTACAGTGTGGTCTTCGATCTGGTAATTCCCAGTAGTAACTACATCCCCAATTTTACAATTGGGATGGAAACCTTCGTGCTGCACAGACTTTGGTAACAAAGTGGAACACCTGGCGTATGTCCAAATGTAAAAGGATTTATATGATTAAATTACATTTGTTACCAATGTTTTTATTTTTATATGCAGTATTTCCTATTCCAAAAGCTCTGAAGACATCTGTATATAGCGTTTTTTTTTCAGTGTCTATGGGGGAGCCGATTAAATTCTATTAAGAGAGGTATTACATATTTACCTATAAGCCAGGGGGGCCTGGGAATGTTTAATCCAGTAGTTTTCTTTCATGTTACTTTTCTTTTTCATAATGTTGTCCCGCTTATTCATAATAAATTAGGGTTGTGGAGTCCATGGGTAATGGATGAGGTTTGGACCCTTCCTTAGGCTATGGGCTTCTTTAGATTATCTATCTAAACAAGTTAAAATCTCTTTTTTGGCAAATTATTGGAAGGATATGGTGAGTAAAATTAAAGTGTGGGAACTGCCTTATCGGTACCTAACTACTGGTTCTAGGAAGACTGTATATGAATGGTTGTTAATAACCTGATTTTATGAGGACCCATGGTTTGTGGTACTTCCCCCTGCGGGAAAAAATAACCTGACATGCTTCCTTCGTTGCCCTTGAATCCCAGCTTTTATGTGGGATTTTGTCTGGCTCTGTACACATCAAAAATTAGGGGTAAAAGGGAACATGAAGCATAAGGGCATACTAGAATGAACCTGTCCTAGAGTCTCTACTTGTTATGGGGTAATTGAAACTATGCAGCATTTGTTTATAGACTGTTCTTATGCCGTAGAATTTTGGACTTGTTTCCATAAGTATTGTGCCTCGGGTCCTTTCCAGGTTGTAGACCCAGATATTTGGGTTAGAAGTTTTTTACCAGGTGCATGGGTTAAATTTGATTTTTGGACGATGCTGTTATTTATTGGATATGTCAATTTTCAATTATGGCAGTCTCGCTGTGCATTGACTCTAAGACAGCAGATTCTGTCTAGTGCCCAAGTTTTTCTTACAGTTCGGAGAGAGATTTTTAGATGGCGGGATTTTAAACACAATACAGCCTCACCTGACCTTTATAAGTTATGGTGGAGACATATGTCTTGATTGGACACAGGCTGATTCTTGCACCTTTTTTGTTAAATTAGTTTTTTGTTGGGGGGGAGGTATGGTATGATTTAGTTTGCTTGGATTTTTATTTATTTTTATTTATGAGGTTAGGACATTGAGGGAACCTCATGTGGTTTCTGAGGTTATACTTAACTATTTTCCCTACTTTTAGAGTGGGAGAGAATGGGGGGAGTGTTTTTTAGTTAAAAAGGATATTTCAGAGTTCTACAGCTTTATGGAGAAGGTCAGTATAGTGTAGATTTGGTTTTTCTTATGATTAGTATTTTCTTTTGTGTGAATTAACACTATTGTGCATTTGTTTTTTGAAGGTTTTAAAAAAGGGGGGGGGAGTTTTCCCTACTCTTTTGGTAGGGAAGGGAGGGGTTTTGTTCCTTATTCAGTTTGGGGTTTCTGATATGTTATACTGATTGTGTATTTCTTTTTATTTTTTAATTTTTGCTTTTGAATGCTGTAATACAATTTTGCTTGTTTTTTCTCAAGTTTTGAATTAAAAATTCCTCTACTCCTTTAGTGTGTGTGTGGGTATTGTAGTGTAATTTCTATTTGTTTATGTTTTTTGATATTACTGTATGTTGAAATTCTATTTTCTGGTCTTTGTTTCCTTTCATTATAATTTTGTATGATGTAATACTTTCTTGTTTATTTTTGTCTGATATTTTGAATAAAAAATTCCCCAACTTGTATAGTGGGGAGATGGAGGGGTGGGTTTATACTGTTTCTCTTATGTTTAGGGTATTTGTATGAATTAATACCTATTTATGTTTTTTTATGTATAATATATTATTGATTTGTATAACTTTGTTATGATTTGGTCAGATTTCAATAAAAAATTCCCCTACTTTGTTTGAGAAGTGCCCTGGGATCTTTAACATCCACCTGAACAGGCAGATGGGACCTCAGTTTAACATCTCACCCTCATGCTGCACTGCAGTGTCAGTATTGGGATATTAACCCAAGTGCGGGGATGGAACCCACAGCCTTCTGATCTCCCAGCCTCAGAAGCAAGTGTGCTACCTACTGAGCCATTGACACTGCCAATTAATAACTTTCCCATTATAGGCAGGAGATAAATCAGCCTATAATTTGTTGCCTTGGTCCTGTCCCCCGATTTGAAAATTGAGACTATAGAAGATTCTTTCCAAACTGAGGGTACAATGTCCCTAATTATTGAGATATTAAACAAATAAGTTAGGGGGCCTGAAATGTCAACTGCTGCCAGTTTTAGTATCCTTGGGAAAATCTTATCTGGTCCACAACCTTTCTTTTCATCCAACCTATGGAGCAGACCCAGTACATCGTCTAAGAGAATGGGAGTAAGGACAAACCCTTCATCTCCTTGCCTGCATTTGTTTTAGAGTAACAGCCCTGCTTCATCTAATGGTTTGATTTATGTTCGTCCTGATACAGGGCAAATTTATTGACAATACGCATGTCTTTTGCACTTTTGTGTATGTCTTGCAAGAACACTATAGCCTAGTTGTCGATTATGCTCAGCTCAGCTCATTACATTACTTACAGCACCAACTTTGAAATGTGATTGTTTATTTATTATCATTAACAGTAATAGGTAGTGATTTTGAGAACATTTACCGATGATGTTAAATTTATGAACTGTCAAGGTGAGAGTCACCTGGGTACCAGTGAACATTGTACAGTGAGGTTCGGCATTAGGATGGCAGCAGAAGCAAACCACACAAGGACAAGGGTCTTGGATTTCAGGAGGGTGCAGGTTTTTAAAAAATTGGGGGAACATCCGGCCCGGTGGCATAGAGGGTTGAGGCGTGGGCACCTTACCTGGACCCACACCAGCGACCCTGGTTCGGGAACGGACTTGGGACACCGGGGGCTGGCAGGGACGGAAGAGGATTGAGCATCCGTAGGGACTGCTCTTCTCTCCTGGGGGGTGGGTTAGGGAGTCGTGGGTCGGCAGTGGCCTCTGGTGGAGACCAGGAGCACTGCATGATGGCGAAGGAAGGACGTACACAGAAAACATGAAAACATTCCATGTCACGCTGGATGATGGCTGCCTGGCTCTCCGAGGCCATCAATGCTTCTGAAGCCTTCCGCCTCAGCAGCACCTCCCCGGGCCAAGATGTTGCCCTGGTCTGTGGCCCCCTGGCTGGTGCTTTCCCATCAGAGGAGATGGACCCATCTGGTGAAGGCTTACACCGGGTTACCCGGGAAGATGGCTGTCATTTGAGAGCAGAGGCTCGGGGGACAGGATGGGTCAGCAGAAGCATTGGCTCACCTGAAGGAGAGACTGGCATGGATGCAAGTTGGGGAGAAAAGAAATAACACAAAAAAAAATGGGAGAATGCCTCAGAAACAACCTAGCAGGGGGAAAGAGCCAGTGTGGGGTGAAGGACCAGTGGGCCAGATTAAGGGAGGGCATAGTGAGGACAACAAACTTCTGCTCAAAAGAAGTGATAAAAAAACAAAAGAAAGAAAAACACCACTATGGTTCTCAAGGGAAGTGCCTGAAAAGGTTATGGCTGAAAGGGCAGCATTCAGAAGGTACAGATACGTAGGGAAGAGGATAGGGAAGTGTGCCAGGAAAGGTATACGGAAGCAGAGAAAGTGGCGAGAAGCGTAAAAGCACAAACTGAGGAAAGGATAGCCAAAGGTTTACTAAAGAGAAGAAGACCTTTTTTAGGTAAATAAGGGAGAAGAGGAAAGTGATTTATTTATTTATTTATTTAATTGAAAATTGGCACCCGGGAATGGCACGTTGAGCCAGGGTTAATTTCCGGGTGTGACCTGGGTAAAAGGGAAAGGGATACAATCAATCAAAAACAGCAGCACAGAAGCATTCCAAAGATACAGTGCAAGCAGCGAACAATTCAACATTGTCACATAAAGTCAGCACATTTTTTTCTTGTTGAACCTGATTAAATGGACAGTATGTATTGTGGTCCACAAGGGGGGAGCGATTTACCTTGATAAAGCATCCAAGAAGTGGGTGTGAAACATTGGTGTTAGGGGTGTCCTCCCTTGAGACACCAGTTGTATTGTGTGTTCCTTTTTATTATTTTTACTGTTAATAAATAGTACACTAATACACCTAACTATAGTGTGCAGTGCAGTTTGTGTTCAGAGTGCTGGGTGCTGTATCTAATGAAGATGGATATTGGACCTTCTAGCACTGACGCCGTAGCCACCAACCCTCTAACTTTCAAATTCAACAAGATGCAAGTGCAAATAACAATTAATGGTGAACAAAGTTGGATATATGAGCAACACCCATACCCAATTAATATAACAAAAAACAGATTGATACAACTAAGTGCAGAAGTTGTAGTGACATGAACTGACCCTGGGGGGTCATGGGGGGGTGAAAAGGACACCAGGGACAGGTCAGGTAGGGGGTTGACAGGAGGGAGAGGAAGGAGAGGAAGGAGCTTTAGCTGGTGTCTAATGGGAATGGGGAGGGTGAAAGAGACGGAGAGAGGAGGGGAGCTGGACCTTGGGTCCAGAGGGAGGGAAGGTGATGGAAGAAAGCTGAAAGCCCAGCAAAGGAGTAAGGGTGGGGGAGGGAGAAGGTGTGAGGATCCTTGGAGCAGAGGGAGTATGAGGCAAAGGGAATGGATGAGAGTAGTGTGGCTAGGTAAGATAGTGGAGACCCAAACCAGCATTTGGAAAGGAAGGTGGTGCAGTGGGACTGGCGAAGTGATGTTAGGGGGAGGATGGACAGGGAGGAATAGACAGAGCAGTCATGAACACAAGGAGGGGGAGTCAGTAGCAAAGTGACAGAAGGTATTATAGTGGGTGTCCAGTCAGGCAAGGGAAGAGGCAGAAGGCAGTACCACAGACTGCACTTGCATAGTCAAAGTCTGGTAGCATCATTTTGATAACCTACTCCCAGAAATGACCAGTGGGAACAGGCAGTCTTTGTTACAATACAAGGCTCCAACTTTGAAGCGGTGCCTGGGGTGGTTGGCATTGATGTGGGCAGAGAAGTCAAGCCTACTATCAAGCTGCACTCCAAGATACTTGAAGGACAGAACCACTTCGAGAGGGATGTTATCCAGGGTGGAAAAGGAAGGGAGAGGGCAAGCCTGGCCAGCTTCTGGCTGATGCCAAAGGTTGTGGACACTGTATTTTTTAATTAGTTGGACTGGAACCAGTGTAAGACATTGTGGAAGTCTTGCTGGAACCAGATTTCCACTGCCGTGGTTGAGAAGTCTGAAGTGCAGAGAACTGTGTCATCTACATATATGTGAATCTGCAAGTTGGCACAGGCAGAAGGGAGGATGCTGAGGAAAGAGGAGAAGAGGATTGAACCTAAGATGGATCCCTGTGAGATCCCAGCCTGGACTGGTAGGGGAGGGTACAGGACACCTGAGAGAAACAAAAGCTCCTTCACTCCAAACACAATTACTCTACAAAGGATTTTTGGCAAATTGAACTGGTTTATTCCAAGGACCGGAGGACGATGTAGCCCAGGCACTCTGACATTATCACAGGTTTCCGTCAAGGGATATCTCCTACCTGTACCAACTGCTGGCAGCTCAAAAGGTAGGACTGGAACCAGTCAACAGTGGGGCTGAGAGACCAGCAGAACTCAGCTTGTCCAAGAGGAGTGGACGGGCCACAGAATCAATGGCTTTGGCCAGATCAATGAAAATGGCTGCCACGATGTGCCCCTGATCCATCTCAGTGAGAATGGAGTCAGTGACACGTAGCAGGAAAGAAATGGTGGAGTGGTGCTTGCAAAAACCAGACTGGAAGTGAGGGAGGAAACTGGAAGAGTGGAGAAAGTCAGCAAGCCTGGAGTAGTCGAGTTTGTCTTGCAGCTTTGAAAGAGAGGGGTGATGGGATCACCCCCCCCATGGAGGGGGAGAACTTTGGTAATTTTCTATGACTGAGGGACAGTGTAGAGAGTGAAGGAGAGGTTACAGAGGTGAGTGAGGGGGAGGGGATGGCAGAGCTGAGAGTTGGAGACATTTAGGGTCCAGGCCATCAGGGCTAGATTTTGACAGACTGAGTGAGGAAAAGGCAAGTAGAGTTTCTTGTGTAGTGACGGGGCAATGAAACCCCTGGGAGAGGTGAGGTGGTGAGGAGGGTGGAAGTGGAGGTAGCGGAGAGGACCCAGGAGGAGGGGAGTGGGGAGAGCACAAGCAGTGAAAAGCTTGCTGAAGTGAGCAGCAACAGATGGAGGGTTGGAGACAGGTGAACCATTACCCACGAGGATCAGAGGAGCAGACTGAGCCACGGGATCCAAAAGGGAATGAATCACCTTCCAGAATTTACCTGGGGAGTTAAGATTATTCTGGAGGTTGGCGTTAAAATGGAAGGATTTGTCGGTGTGGAGAGCCTTTTTGCAAGTATTTCTGAGTGCCCTTTAAGAGAGGAGGTCAGACAGGGAGCGGGTTAATTTGTACCAAGCCCAGGTTTTGTTGCAGGACTTGCACATATCAGTGAGGTCATAGGTGATCCAGGGGTAGTAGGAAGACCTAACCCTATGTAACCCCCCTGTGGGGGCTTACCTTAACTGCCCTGTTTCTCCTGATTGCCTGGAGGTGTCCCCCGTTCTCCCATTTCTCCCCCAAATAGCACCGCCACAGCCTGAGTCTTTTTATGTGCCCCGTTGAAGCACTGAGCCTCCATCCAGCCCCTGCTTACTTTGGAGGTTTTGGGTAGGGGCTGGAGGAGCACCGGTGAGCTGCCAGCATTTCCCCAGTCACAGCAGGGCTGGCCAGTGGCCACGCATGTGCAGAAGCCCATCTAATCTTCTGACTGCAATAGCGGTCAAACGGGTGGTCTTTTGTTGGCTCCAATCCCCACATGCAGCTGGTGGATCCACGATGGGTGTTCAACAAAATTTTTGTTGAATGCCCCGACAGCGAAACTGGCAGGTCGATCGCATTTTGCAGTCGGCTGCCAGTTTCCAATACCACAAAGTGTTTTCTTCGAGAACTGCCCTCACCCCTCACAAGGGGACTGAGCCCCCCACACCCCTAACTAGGATTATCAACTCTGATTCTGAGCTGATCTGGGGGGAGTCCAGGACCCCCAACAGACAGTGTTCAGTTTCAGCGGGTTCCCTACAGCGGCATGGTGCTGTAGTCGCTGTAGGGGACCTTACTGTCGAACTGTCACTGTTGAGTAGGTATACCCAGCTGGTCAGGGATCAGAGACCCAAACAAGGCCACTAAAAGGCCTTAGTATATTTTAAATAAAGATTGCCATTGCCCCGGCCCGGTGGTGCTGAGGGTTGAGGCGCTGGACGCCACACCTCACTCCATGCCGGTGACCCAGGTTCGGGAACGAGCCCGGGTCAGCAGGGGAGGACTAGGATTGAGCATCTGATGACAGTTCTCCCAGTCCTGGGGAAAGGGTGGGGATTCACACTGCACTCTGGTGGTCTCTGGGGACGCCCGGAGGTACTGCAGATGTACGGTGTCTCACGGGGAAGGGAGCACGGCAGATGTCCATATGCTTGTGCATGGACGTCATTGCACATCTGTGCTCCAACTGGATGAAAAACGGAAAGAGGGCTGGGCGTGAACATGCAGCTTGATGGCCACTCCTTGCCTCGCCAGGAGGACTGGTGTGGAATTGCGCTGGGGGGGTTCGGCATCGGTCCAGCTGGCAGGGATGGGGGAGCCCTCCAGTGGGTCAGCCACGGGCCTGTCAGACCCCCCTCATCATGCGAGTGAGCCTGCTGCTCTCCCCGTGGGCAGGGCCGGTGGCAGGATGCCCCCACCAGTAGGCGCCGCAACGGACGTAAAAAAAAAATGTGAAAAAAAGAAATAAATATAGATTGTCATTCAGTAGCTGTTCCGCCTCATAAATATTAATGAGCCCAGGCATTAATATTCGTGAGGGAGCCAACTTGCTGCCTAGGGACTGCATATTTCGGCAGCAGCGATAGGCACAGGATTGTGTAAAAATGTTAAATATAGTGAGCACTTGAAAGGGCACAAGGGGCGGCTATTGAACTGTGGGGCAATAATATAAATAACATAAATGTAGTGGCTGCACCAAAGCTTTATTTTTGAGACTGCAAAGGACTGCATGGGGACTGTGTTTTGAGCAGCCATATTTTGCAGCCGGCAGCCAATCAGAAAACTAGGATTTACTGCAGAGACTTTTGGGACTTTGCCAGAGACTTATGGGACAGTGCAAAGTTTTGGGGGGAAAG
This sequence comes from Neoceratodus forsteri, assembly GCA_016271365.2. Classification (NCBI taxonomy): domain Eukaryota; kingdom Metazoa; phylum Chordata; order Ceratodontiformes; family Ceratodontidae; genus Neoceratodus; species Neoceratodus forsteri. Next base: position 1,365,538,206 of record CM028132.1, read on the forward strand.
CAGGGGCTAAATTTAGATGTCTAAATGAGAAACCAATTAGGTGTCGAGGTGGCCTAATGTATATTCATTTTCATGAAAGACAATTGGAATCAGCCAATCAGGAGCTTCAGAGAGCTCCCAAAGCCCCAGGGACTTTTCTGGCTGAGTCAGTTCAGTGCGAGCTCTCCACAGGAAGGGGTGCTCTGGCCCCTTGCTAAATAGGATGGGCTTAGTCAGTTCAGCGGGAGCCCCTCCACAGGGAAGGAGGAGCTCTGTCCCCTTGAGAAGAAAATGTGTCTGCAAGGAACTGGAGTCGCTGGCCTGGGGGTTGCCAGTCATTGTTCTCCAGGGCTAGCATTTGCCTTTCTACATTTTTGGGAAAATGTGGGGAAGAAACCTGAGCTATCTTTAGCTGTGTGAGAGCTGAAAGAAGTCTGCCTACAGTTAACTGTGGTTCAGAGCACAGTGCTTATGTTACATATTGTAGCTGGATACTGTAAGTTGTGCTTGGATACAGAGGCCAGGCCAGTAAGTAGGATAATGCTTGTAAGGTATTATTAGTAGTATGAAATGATTCATACTTAGATAGTTGGCATAGACATGAGCAAGTCAGTGATTATAATACATATGAACTGGATAGTATGCAAGGTGCTTAGATGCATGAACTGATGAGTCACTTGTTATGATTTGCTAGTCTTGGCCTTTCTCTCTCTCCTCTGTATCCCACCATAGGAAGGATGCTTAGTTTGGTATTATGAGACCCCAAAAAATAATGATATCCATGATTGTTCTGTATCTGACTGTTGAAGGAGTTGAGTAGGAAGACACCTCCAATATGAGCAGCAGTATGATCACCTCTTCCAACTCCAGACAGTTTAGCCAGTAGCACACAGGAGAGGAAAACCCCCTTTGGGGGGAACCTCTGAGGACCCATGGCAACTGACCTGCCCATCCTTCTGGGCATACTAAAGGAGAGTAATCCTAAATATTTTGAATGGCTAATCCGACCCCCAAGTTGTAGAACCAATCCAGAGGAATGGAGAAGTGAAGTAGAGTGTCATGACATGTCAGGTGAACAGGGCAAGCATAATTCAGGTGAACTCCAAGTTCGAGAATCCATGAGCAGGTCAGAATGATAAAGTGGAATCCATGGTCGATATGAAGTCGAAGAGACAAGTTGCAGCAGTGAAGCACTCGAGCAGGTGAGGATGACTTCTTAAAGGAAATTCATGAGTCGAAGGCTCAGCATCCACGTCCAGAAGGAAGACTGTTGGGTCAAGTAACCGCCAGGCAGGCTTGCAAGTGAAAGCCATGGTGATTTTAGCCCATGAGGAACAAAGTAGGTTGTAAATTTAGGAGTTAGTCGTGATAACCTCTAGGCCCTGTAAGGGCAAAGCAGGTAGTATGAACAAGTAATGCAAATTAGTGGACCAGTACGTAGGTCAGTTGTAGTAGTAAATAAAGGTGCATGATGCAGACGCAGTAGCAGGGATGTAGGATTGTATAGTTTATGAATGGTATACTGCGAAGGGTATGAAGAATGAAAACAGAACAGGAATTGAAGAGCTACGAGTGGATCCAATGGTTGCATAACAATGTTGATATCCACAGTCCGAAGGCAGAATGGTACCATAGCTAGAATTGATTTGGGAATAATATTCTAAGTAGTCCTAAAGTCAAATGTATGAGGTTTAAATGATGATAACTGAAGAGGCTGAGTCAAATGAAGCAGCAAAGTCACGGGGTCCATGGAGCTTTGGAGAGTAAATCAGGATAGTGAAAGTCTTCTGCATAAGCACAACTAAGTGTCCTGGTAAGAGTGTAGTAGTATCGATTTCACATGACTGAAGCTGCAGGGCAGAAGTATCCGAAGAATAGATGACAATGGCTAAAACAAATTCAAATGTGAGTCCATGGTAAAGAGTTCCAAGATTGGTAGACATGTGGCAAGGCATAAGTGGAATATGCAGACCTCCAGGCACCGAGCTGAGTGAGGCAGGTGAAGAGTAGAAGTAGTTAAACCCAGGCCCAAAGTGCAAGGCAGGTGATAGAATCAGGCTAATATGGTGTAGTAATTAAGGACCTCCGGCTCGTAGGGGCGTGGGTCTTTGAAGTGCGATGCAGTGAACCTCAGGCCCTGCAGGGCAAGGCAGGTTAGAGAGCAGTGGTAGATAGAATAATAGTAATGTCTAGCTGCATGCAATGTAGAAAGTAGCAACGTAGCAAGGAATAGATTGTAATGGTATAGTAAGTGGTAGCAAGATCCTAAGCCTATCCATACAGCGTAGAAATATTCTGAGGCTTGTACAGCAGTGGTAGATGAAGTAGCAGTGATGTAGAACTGCATGCAATGCAGAACTAGTACCAAGGTAGTGCAGAATAAATTGTAAATGGCATTGTAAATGGAAGCATACTGCTGAGCCAATTCTAGGCAGTGGAGAAATATAATTTGAGGCATGCTTATGAAGCCGTAGAAAGGTGCTGCAGACTATCGTTTCCTGTTCAAGATGGTAAAACATGCAATAAATCAACCCTGGAGGATGAGTTGGCAACTTGACCAGAAGTAAAGCATCCAAAACTGTAATAGTAAGTTTGAAGGAGTTGAAGCGTTATGGCAAAAAGCATCTTAGGAACGGAGGTGAAAATCTGATGTAATCCAGAATTAATTCTCATGGAAGGTAGAAGTATATCTTGACACATGGAATTAAGTGTGAGCAGCAAGGTGAGGGCTGCAAAGTCCAGGATCCCAGTAGTATGACTGAAGGAGAGGAATACATGGCAGTGCATCCAATCCTGAGAAGTAAGGTGAATGGAGAATGGTAGCTAAAGCTATGATGGCTAGCATGGTGACTGGACCACATGTAGGTCAGTCGGTAAGTAAGTAGAGTGTGGCAGCAAAACCCCAAGGCAAGCATGTGCGGCTGAACCACACGTAGGACAGCTGGTAAAGAGAATAGAGAGTGGCAGCTAAACTCACGGCTAGCATGCTCAGCTGGACCACAGAGGTCAACTGGTAAGGCAAGTAAACAGTGGCAGCTAAGCCCCAGAAAGAGTAGCCAGTATGGCTGGACCACAGTAGGCAGCCGGAAAGTTAGGTAGGAGCAATCGAAGCCAAGCAACACAGTAAGCATCCGGAGAGAGCGATGAAAATCCTCAGACATAGAAATAGAAATCCAAAGGAGCACAGAAGGGAAGATGTGAAGGCAAGGTGAGCTGCAGCATCCAGAGCTAGAGCAGCAGGATTGGAGATAAGACATCCTGGAGCGCATCCAATCTTGATACAGAATCCCAGATGGTCAGCAAGAAGGGACGGAGCAGGCACTGCGAATGATGAGGGGTGCATGGCTGAAGTGCATAGCTGGGGCTGGAAGCTGAGAGCAATGAAGTGGCTAGACTTGAATGCAGGCAGGATGAATGGCTGAAAACTCCATGTAGACCAGTAGGTAGGGTACGTAGAGAGAGGCAGCTAGCCCCACGTAAACTAGCATGCGCAGCTGGACCCCTCGTAGGTCAGCCGGTAAGATAAGCAGAGTGGCAGCAAGGCCCATGAAGGTTAGCAGATGACAGCCTGTGTGGAGTAGCAATGAGACACTAAATAGCCAAGTGAGATCCAGTGAGTGAGAGAGCAAAGCCAACGATCTGAATGAGCACAGTGTGCCAAAAGCATGACAAATAAAGAGAGCAGAGAACTGGCAAAGTTGAATGCAGCAATAAGGCAGAAGCAGGGAGGTTTAAACTCAGTTGGATACCAGATAGAAATGGATGGCATTCTGCAGTGTGATGGAACCGGAGAGAAGGCAAATGCAATAGCCACCCAGAGTGGTCAAGGAAATTATAAATTAAGCTCCACACTCAAGTCCCAGATTCGAAGAATTAAGCGCAGATTGAAAATGCCGCATAGTAGGAAAACCACCAAGGTACTATGGCAGCTCCAGTGGGAACTAAGTGCATAATATACATATGGCGTCCAGTACAGATGCTGAAGTAGTAATGCTGTGCTTCCAGCACCGAGTGCAGTGCGAGTTGGCCAGGCAAGACGGCATAGGCAGCAGCCGCTGCAGAAAGTAATCGACTTCCGTAACCCGAAGGCTGAAAGCACATGCTCACATAACAGAGCTAAGAACAGTAGATGCTGCAGGTCAGTGGGTGGCTGTAGATACAGCTGAACAAATGAGGAGGCAGCTATCCAGTCGAGAGGTCTGAATGGTGAATATAGCAGCGGCATGGGCAATGGCTGCTACAGGGACAGACATAAAGGAGTCGGAAGGTACAGACAGCAAGCAGGAGCAATAACAGAAGCAGAAATAGCTGGATGAATCAGCAGCTACGAAGCAGCAGGGAGTAGGAGGTTGGGAGAGCAGCATGGCAACAACCCCCCCCAAAGCAAGAAGAGAAGCAGCAAACAAGCAGAGAGGGGAAGGAAACAAAGAAACACAAACACGAGCAAAAAACCATAGAAGGGAGGAATGGGAGGGAAGGGGGGTGAACAAGAGACGAGGAAAAAGCAACAGCCACAACCCAGCACACCGGCGAGTGCAGTGAGTGCAACTCGCTGTAAGCAGGGCGATGCACTGTTTGCAGGTTTAAGTAGGATGTGGGGGAGGAGCTTTTCCCCCACTTAACTACGGGCATAGCCCTAAATTTGTGAGAGGGCTACATGAAGTGAATGTTCTGCCTCAGCAGTGAGAGTGCTGATAAATCCTGTGATTTCAGCTAAGAGAAAGCTGCATCTAAATCCTGAGTGAGTAAACTTCTACCAAGTGAAGGCCGGCTCTTCGGCGCAGTGGTTGGATTTCCGCTTCGCGTGCAGTGACCGGGTTCAGGGCGGACTGGTCGCTGGAGAGCCGCGTGGGAGTAGGCTCGAGCGTCCCACGACTGCTCGCCTACTCCAGGGGAAGGGAGGGGATGTGGCTCACTGTCTGGTACCCCCCTGGCGGAGGCCAGGGAAATCAGCAGCAGAGCCCTAACGCACATGGGGGCGTGGTGAACGTCGGCTCTGCCTAGACATTTGTGTCACACCACGCCCAAGGGAGAAAAACGGAAAATCCGGCCTCCTGCTCTGTTGGATGATGGCTGCCTCGCTCCTGTTGGCCCAAGATGTCCCGACACCTCCAAACCCACCTCAGCAGCACTCAGGGACTGATGCCTAGTGCGCTGGTTGCCCTCCCCAGTACCTTCCCCCTCGGAGGAGGGGGACCCACCCGGCGAAGGGATACTCCGGGCCACCCCTGGGTTGGCTGCGATCTGGGCTGTGGGGAAGGGGGTCGGGGTGAGGGGGTCACAGGAGCCATGTGCAGCCGGAAGGAGTGGCAGACCAGAGGCAAGTAGGAGGGGATAAATAAAGCACACAAAAAAAAACTTCTACCAAGTGTACAAGTAACTTGTCTGTCCGCCTGATCAGCACCAAGGATAGGGTGGACATCTGTTACAAGTGTGACCATGGATGGTCCAGTTTTGTGAAATGCCTGATGTGACTGTGTAAGTGTGCCTAAAAGGGAGGTATCCTGAGATCAGAGCTTTTCCTGAAGTTGCCTGTGAGGACTCTGTAAATGTCCATTTGGAGCTGCAAATGCCAGGGGGCCAAAAGGGGCTTTGATATTGTGATTTAAGCTTGTGATACGCTACAGTGAACAAGGTTTGCTGACAAGTAAAGTGTGTAAAGTGGTTGGGAGCTATGCCTGAGGCTCCGTCTGCTATCTTGGTTAGGAGTAATGCCTTAAGCTCCTGTTCTGCTTTGGAAAGAGAAAGAGATTTTGTCTAAAAGACTGTGCCTTCTGAAAAGCCACAGCAGTTGTACTAACCTTCTGGCTGGACCAGCCAAGTTAAATGAATGTGCTGTAATGTGTGAAAGAGAAAGAGACTGTGCAGGATTTGGGTCTTCCCTAGCCTAGGGGGATGCACCCATGTTTGAGACTGTATCCTTATTGTTGAAAGGACCATGTCTGCCACACTGGCTGATTGGTTGAAATTCCTCAGACGGTCAAAGAACCTGAATGCCTAAGTTTTCCAGATCGGCCTGGGAGTCAGCCTGGTAGTGCACCAGGTATGGACTGCCGTATGCTCTTCCCCCTGAGGGACATAGCCTAGATGTGGGGGTTGAGGTGTCTCGGCCCCGGTCCCAACCTGGCCCATTTCAAAATGTGACTTCAAGCCCAGAGAGAGGGGACAACCATTAAAGCTGCTGGGAAAGTTCCAGCCTGCATGCTGCAAAAGCCTGTGTAAAGAGGGATCAGTACACACTCCTGCCTGCACCTCAGCTAAAGCTCTCTACACCTGATAAAGATGTCCAAACCATGAGTAGGTAGAGCTATCTCTGCCACCCTGTGAGAATCTGTAAATAGTTATTCCTAGTTCTGCCAAGTACAGAGGTCAAGTCTAGAATGTTAACAATTAAAGTTTGCTTTTTCAGGATCAGCCAGAATTGTTACAGTAGTCTAAAGAAAGGAAGCTAACCTGATTTTCTTTTAAGGGCCCCAACGTTGGCCAACTTAGCTGCAACTGCATCAGGCCTGCAACTTACATTTAGTACTGGGTAGCCAGATAAGGTTTAGAATTGCATGGTTCTAATACAAACTGGGAACTGGTACTAGTGTGGGCATATAATATGGCCGGGATATTCAGACTGTGCCGGGCAGTGGCACAAGCCTGGGCGCAGCGCAACTGTGATGTGCCGGGGCCAGGTTCAGGTGACATTCAACGGTGCTGCGCCATGGTGCAGCATCATTGAATATGGCACAGGCAGTGCACAAACTGCGCATGACACAGTGGCACTGCACCAGCACAAGCCAGTGATAGGGAGCACAGGGATGTGCCAGTGCAAGTGCAGTTGCGCTAGGCGCATCACCCGCGATATTCAGCAGGGGCCATGCAAATGAGGTTATAATATATGCAAGATGCAAATGGAGCCATTTGCATGTCATTATGGCTCCATTTGCAAGCCTTGCACAGAGCAGGCCAGCGACTTGCACCTGGCGCCCTGCACAGCATGACATGCTATTAGAGGATCCCAGGGCTTCCCCCGCCCCATAGCCACGATCGCGCAGTGTATGTTTCCAAGGAAATCCCTGGTAGTCTAGTGGCCCCCCCGTCCCCGATTCCCCGAGATATATTAAGCATGTCCATCCATGGTGGTCTAGTGGAACCCCCCCTTGCCCGTTGCCGTGATCATGGTAAATGTAAGATACAACATACCCTGGTAGTCTAGACCCCCCTCCCGCCCGAGTCCCTGATCATAGTCAATAGCCCACACCTACTGCCCTGGTGATCCAGTGGCACCCCCACTCTTCCAACCCCGCTCCTCCCCATCATTAGTGGGCGGCTTCATCCTGCCTGCAGCCCAGCCACCCGCCAGCCAAATGACAGTTACAGACAAGGGGTCCTGTGGTGGGGAGGGTGGGGATGCCAAAAGATCACCAGGGCAGGAGGTGGGCTATTGACCATGATCGGGGACTCGGGCGGAAGGGGAATCCACTAGACTACCAGGGAATGTTGCATCTTACATTTACCGCGATCGCAGCAACGGGTGACGGAGTTTCACTAAACCACCACGGACGGTCATAGTTCCATGTATCGGGGAATCAGGTGGAAGGGGGAACCACTAGCCCACCAGGGATGGACATGATTGCTATATCTTGGGGAATCGGGCACTAGGGGGCCATTAGACTGCCAGGGATTCCATTTTATACATATACTGCGCGATCACGGCTACGGTTGGGGGGTCTGGGTCAGTGTGCGCTTGTGGACGGTATTCTGGGTGGGTGGGTGGCCACCCAAGGCTTGGCTGCTGTGTTGCACTCTGCAGTACTGCAGCCCACCTTTGGGTGGCTGGGAGTTGCTTCTACTCTGCAAGGGCTCAACTTTAAGCCCCCCATGCGGCACAATGCAGGGTTGTGCCAACATATGGGCCGCACATCCTGGGCTGAATATCAGGATGTGCAGCATATGCAGGGGCACGCCCCCTGCATCTGCATTGCATACCATTACATTGCACCCCCGCACATCCAGAGTTGCGCTGCACCGGGCAGCCTTTTCGATATCCCGCTGGGGTGCAATGCGGGGTTGCACTGGTGCAACACTGTTGTGCCAGGCACAACTCCTTTGAATATCTAGGCCTATGTGTTTAACATATAATTATTTGTGCAGCTAGATAGAGAGCAAGCTAAATCCTGAATATATCAAAAGGTTGGTGGGTGGCCAGAAATGATTAATGTTTGAATTTAAACTGCAAAATTATTATTTCCAATGCTAATTGCAATGCCAAGAATGCCAACAAATGCAAATATTTAACTTCTGCTTCCAATTTACCCTATCCTAACCCTCACCCCTTGTAAATAAATGTTGGTTAACTGTTTTTTATACAGTTTGTGGTGTGAGCATATTATTAGAGTGAGTCTTTAATTCTAAAATGTTGAAATGTGGGGTTTTGGTTATTAATCCATGTGTGGGATGACATTATGGTATTGTGGGTGGGTACAGCATCCCAGGGAGTTGTACCGGGTTTTATCTAGACCCGCCAAAAAGTATACTCTAGGTGGAGGCACCTCACAAATAGCATTATTTTTGGTACTGAGACCCTTGTTCCAATTAAATCAGAACCCAGGCCTCTCAACCTGTATTTAGAGCAGCAGGCAGGGGTAGTAGCCTGTTGGGAGGTGGCTCCCAGGTTACACAGATCTGGCACTGCTGGGATCTCCTGTTATCCATGTCATGCCCAGCATGGACCCCCCCCACTCACTAAGCATGGTGACCCTTAAAATGTTTGCAACCTATCTAAAGTGATGGAAAGTGTTTTGGCACAGATTCTTACTCTAGGCCTGTTCATTGCTGGTCGATGGATGTTAGTGGAGAACATACGCCCCCCACAATGGCCGAAAGTAGAAATGCATCAGATATTTATTCCAGCTTGAACTCTTTCACTACAAGGGTCCTCCAGAGAATATGGAACATCTGAAAATACTCACAGTTGTTTTCCAAATGTTGATTATTGTTTAGATAGAATGTATTTGTCTAGACCAGGACATTGTGGTTGCCAGTGCTAGCTTGGAACCTATATGTCTAGTTAGGCTTGACCGTTTAACTGTTTTGAAATTATTGTATGCCACTTATTGGGGCCAGCCATGCCACAGACTTGGCACAATTGTCACGTTTCCTCTGGCAAGGGAGAATGTAACCCCCTTGTGGGGGTTTACCTTAACTGCCGTGTTTTTTCCAATTGCCTGGAGGTGTCCTCCATTCTCCCATTTCTCCCCCAAATAGCACAGCTACAGCCTGAGTCTTTTCATGTGCCCCGTTGATGCCTTGAGCCTCCGTCCAGCCCCTGCTTGTTTTGGCAGTTTGGGGTAAGGGCTGCAGGAGAATTGGTGAGCCCCAAACAAGGCCAGTAAAAGGCCTTAGTATATTTTAAATAAAGAGTGCCATTCAGGAGTCATTCCGCCTCATGAATATTAGTGAGCCCAGGCATTAATATTTGTGAGGGAGCCCGCTTGCTGTCTTTGGACTGCATATTTTGGCAGCAGTGATAGGCGCAGCATTGTGTAAAAATGTTAAATATAGTGAGCACTTGAAAGGGCACAAGGGGGGCCTACTGAACTGTGGGGCAATAATATAAATAACATAAATGTACTGGCTGCACCAGAACTTTATTTTTAGGACTGCAAAGCACTGCATGGGGACTGCATTTTGAGAAGCCATATTTTGCAGCCAGAGCCAATTGGAAAGCCAAGATTTACTGCAGAGGCCTTTGGGACTTTGCTAGAGACTTATGGGATAGTGCAAAGCTTTGTAGGGGAAAAGCAGGAACAAACTTTAGCTGCCTAAATGAGAAACCAATTAGGTGTTCAGGGAGCCTAATGTATGCTCATTTTCATGACAGACAACTGGAATCAGCCAGTCAGGAGCTTCAGACAGCTCCCAAAACCCCCAGGGACTTTTCTGGCTGAGTCAGTTTGGAGTGAGCCCCTCCACGGGGGGGGCTCTGGCCCCTTGTGAAACAGAATGGGCCTAGTCAGTTCAGCAGGAGCCCCTCTATAGGGGAGGGGAGGCTCTGTTTTCTTGAGAGGAAAATGTGACTGCAAAGAATTGGAGTCGCTGGCCTGAGGGTTGTCAGTCATTGTCCCCCAGGGCTAGAATTTGCCTTTCCACATTTTTGGGAAAATGTGGGGAAGAAACCTGAGATATCTTCAGCATGTGAGAGCTGTAAAAAGTCTGCCTACAGTTGTGAGAGGGCTGCATGAACATTCTGCCTCAGCAGTGAGAGTGCTGATGAATCCTGTGATTTCAGCTGCGAGAAAGCTGCATCTAATTCTGAATGAGTAAACTTCTACCAAGTGTACAAGTGGCTCATCTGTCTGTACCCTGTGCCTGATTAGTGCCAAGGATAGGTGGACATCTGTTACAAGAATGACTGCAGATGGTCCAGCTTTGTGAAATGCCTGATGTGACTGTTCAAGTGTGCCTACCGAAATGAAAGGGAGGTATCCTGAGGTTGGAGCCAGGACTACAGCTAGCAATTCCAGGGCCCCAGGCAGGCAGTCAGATGAGGGCTCCTGTATCCCTAACAAAGTAAGCCGGGGGTCTGGGGGTCGTCAGGCCCCCAGAAGCTCTGGGGTTTTTGGTGCTCTCAGGTGAGTTTTAGGGCTGTTAGTGAAGCTAAAAACAAGATTTTGTGAAGCTTTCCCACTTGGAAGTTAAAGATATTGTGCATTATCCATATTTCAGGGACACTAAGTACTGTAAACCTCTCTCAGAAAACATCTATTGCTATTAGTAAATATCTTTCAGATAAGAGTTACAGCTGTATATAATGTGCATCCTGCCCAAAAATAACAACTGCTTAAGGAGCTGGGTCACTGCTTTCTGTAGAATGTACCTGATATAATCAGTTTTCAGAAACTGACTTGAAGGGTCTACTTCACAAAAAAGCTGGAATATGAACAATTTCTGCATATCTAGACTGTGCCATGTTGCCAATCCACAATGGATGGCATCTAGAAAATCCAAGCCATTCCGGTCCATGATTACAAAGCTTCAGGTGGGAGTATGGGTCATGTACTGGGCTTGCAACTGGAAGCCCAAGTTGCCTCTGAGTATATCACCTGTGCTGTGTGAGCAGGAGATTGTGGGATACAGTAGTATTCCTTTCCAAAGAACTATAACGTCGTTTAAATAAACAAGCAACAACAAGAAATCACATGTCTAGTTGCCATGTTAATCTGAAAAGCTGGCTAGTACAGTACTATGAGGTGGAGGTAGGTAGACTTTCATGGGCTCCAAACATGCCTTGTACCTGCAGCTGGTGATGCATATGAATTACAGCAGAGGTCCCCCTTGCATAACCTATGTACCTCCTGAAGCCCTCAGCAGAGCATAGATACTGTAGCACTGTGAATGGGTACAGCATGTAGGCACACAACCCTTGTAGACCCTGATTTATGAGGCAAACACAAGCAGACCCAAGAGGAATAACAAGGGAGCAGCATCCAGTACCCTCATCTCATCAATAACACATCACAGTGAATATGCTTTTTATTCCTTTTTTTTCACACTTACCAGGCTGGATCCTGGATGGATGTCTGGACAAGGACAGTCAGTGGAGTGAACAGAACAAGTGGGGACACGACATCTACACAATGCAGTCCGCGCAGTCACATTCCATTTGGGGAGTAGTATGATGAGGCGACAACAACTACGACAAGCTGCGAGCATTAAGGCCTGTGACCCGACTACTGGGCAGAAGCTGAGCCTGATGTACTCCAGCAGCAACCGTCCTGGCTCACTCAGTGACTTGTTGCTTGCCTTTGGCTGCCTCTGTCTGACCTCGTCTCGTTGTGGTCTACTGGTCCTCTGACTGGATGGATGGATTGGCGGTGAACTGACACTAAAGCAATCCCTCTCTCTCTTCTGACTCAGGGCGGCAAATGTACAGAGGGTGTTGCGCTATGCTAGGCACCATTCCCGCTCAGAACAAATGCACAGGACAGTAGGGAAATGTCATCACGTTTAGCAGGGGTTCAGGAAGCAAGCCAGTGGGTTAGCCACTGTAATATCTTTTTTTTGCTGTCCTGGTGGGGGAGGGTGTCATTTATGCAACAGCAATGGTAGGACTGAAGCATAAATAACCCCCCACCTGGATGGCAAAGAAAAAGGTTTACAATGAGGCGCCCGCCTTGGTGCGTAATAACATCTTCTTAAGTGGTAAAGGACGATCGAAGGACAAATACAAAATATTAAACACACTTTCAGCCAGCCTGTATGGGCCCCTTAATGCCGGGCCCGGGAAAAAAGTCCTGGTTGTCCCCCCATAACGGCGGCCCTAGCTGGAGCTTTTCCTGAAGTTGCCTGTGAGGACTCTGTAAATGTCCAATTGGAGCTGCAAATGCCAGCTGGCCAAAGGGGACTTTTATATTGTTATTTGAGCTTGTGAGAAGCTACAGTGAACAAGATTATCTGACAAGTAAAGCGTTTAAAGTGGTTGGGAGCCATACCTGAAGCTCCATCCGTTATCTTGGTTAGGAGTCGTGCCTTAAGCTCCTATTCTGCTTTGAAGTGAGAAAGACATTTTGCCTAAAAGACTGTGCCTTCTGAAAAGCCACAGCAGTTGTGCTAACTTTCTGGCTGGAACAGCCATGTTAAATGAATGTGCTGTAATGTGTGAAAGTGAAAGAGGCTGTGCAGGATTTGGGTCTTCCCTAGCCCAGGGGGATGCACCCTCATTTGAGACAGTATCCTTATTGTTGAAAGGACCATGTCTGTCACGCTGGCTGAATGGTTGAAATGCCTGAGATGGTTGAAGAACTTGAATGCCTAACTTTGAACAAGAGACTGTTTTCCAGATCAGCCTGGAAGTCAGCCTGGTAGTGCACCAGGTATGCACTGCCATATGCACGTCCCCCTGAGGGGCATAGCCTAGATGTGGGGGTTGAGGTGTGCCTGCCCCAGTCCAGGCCTGGTTTGTTCCAGAATGTGACTTGAAGTCCAGAGAGAGGAAGCAACCGTTAAAGATGTTGAGACAGTTACAGCCTGCAAGCTGCAAGAGCCTGTGTAAAGAGGGGTCAGCACAAGTTCCTGCCTGCACCTCAGCTAAAGTTCTCTACACCTGATAATGATATCCAAACCGTGAGTAGGCAGAGCTATCTCTGCCACCCTGAGAGAATCTGTAAATAGTTATACCTAGTTCTGCCAAGTACAGAGGTCAAGTCTAGAATGTTAAAGATTAAAGTTTGCTTTTTCAAGATCAGCCAGAATTATTACAGTAATCTAAAGAAGGATGCTAATCTGATATTATTTTAAGGGCCCCAACGCTGGCCAACTCAGCTGCAACTGCATCAGGCCTGCAACTTACATTTAGTACTGGGTACCCAGATAAGGTTTAGAATTGTGGAGTTCTAATACTAACTGGGAACTGGTACCAGTGTGGGCATACAATATGTGTTTAACATCTAATTATTTGTGCAGCTAGATAGTTAGAGGGCAAGCTAAATCATGAGTATATCAGAAGGTTGGTGGGTGGCCAGAAATGATTAATGTTTGAATTTAAACTGCAAAATTATTGTTTCCAGTACTAATTGCAATGCCAAAAATGCCAACCAATGCAAATGTTTAATTTCTGCTTCCAATTTACCCTATCCTAACCCTTACCCCTTGTAAATAAATGTTGGTTGACCTTTTTTATAAATGTTGTGTTGTGAGCATATTATTAGAGTGAGCCTTTAATTCTAAAATGTTGAAATGTAGGGTTTTGGTTATTAATCCATATGCGGGGTGACATTATGGTATTGTGGGTGGGTACAGCATCCCAGGGGGTTTACCAGGTTTTATCTAGACCCGCTAAAAAGTATACTCTGGGTGGAGGCACCTCGCAAATAGCATTATTTTTCATACTGAGCCCCTTGTGCTAGTTATATCAGAACCCAGGCCCCTCAACCTGTATTTAGAGCAGCAGGCAGAGGTAGTAGCCCTTTGTGAGGTGGCTCCCAGGTTGCACCTAGATTTCCTGAAGAGGGCATGCTTGTCCCAGATGGAAGTATATTCTGAATGGAAAAGGCAGACAGTCACATCAATATCTTGGGTAAAGAGGATGGTGGGCCAGTCAGTTGCAGCCAGGTCGCTCAGTAGAGCATTTTTTGTTTAGTGACCAGGGGGACCCGGACCAGATGTATTTGGGGTGGAGTGAGGGTGCCAGACTTTTCTGACACAAAATGTCATGCAGTGGTTTCTAAAGGTGGCTGACAGAATAACTGCTGCAACCATGCGCTAGGGTGTGAGGACAGAACCTAGTCCAGGAGGGCATGGTAAGAGGAATGTACAAGAGAAGAGACTGCGAAAATAAACAGGGCAGGAAGACTGTGCAGAGGAAGATCAGGAAATCGCATATATCCTGAACAGATATTTCCGTTCAGTCTTCACAGGTGAAGGGAAGGGATGTACCATATAAAAGCAGCAGTGACACTGGGGAGAGGGAGGGAGGGAGGGAGGGAGACACAAGTCCATTTCAGTGGAAAGAGTGTTGAAAGGACTCACAAATCTGAAATTGGACATAGCTATGGGGCCAGGCGGGGTACACTCAAGGGTGTTGAGGGAACTCAGGGAGGCACTGGCTGCACCTCTGACAGCCCTGTTCAACAACTCACTGGAAACAGGAGTGGATCCAGAGGACTAGAGGAGGGAAGATGTAATCCCACTTCATAAAAGCAGTAGCAGGTAGGAGGCTGGCAATTATAGGCAAGTCAGTCTGACATCTGTGGTGGGGAACCTAATGGAGTCACTACTGAAGGAAAGTACTGCGAAACACTTTGAATCCAGCAGGTTACAAGACCTGAGGCAGCACGAATTCATGAGGGGAGTTCATGTCAGATGAATCTGATAGATATTTTCAACGGAGTGACCAGGGAACTAGATCAGGGTGGGGCAGTGGACGTGGCCTACTTAGACTTCAGCAAAGCCTTTGATGCTGTACCACATAGATGGCTTATTAGGAAACTAGGCAGTTTGCAGGTGTGCCCTAAGGTGGTAAATTGGGTACAGATTTGGTTGATGGATAGGCTGGCAGTATAGCCTAGAGGTTAGAGTAATGACCTGTGAATGAATTTGGTATATCCAGCAGACATGGGTTTGAGTCCTACAACTTCCACTTGTATACTGTGTGACTCAGAGCAAGTCACCCCATTTCTCACAGATCGCCCCTGAAAACCAGCACTTGTGCCTAGAGGGCCATACCCGGTTACCAAAGAAGAAAAAAAAAAAAGAGAGGGGTGGTAAACAGAAACCACTCAGGGGAAGGAAGGGTGACAAGCGGGGTATCTCAGGGCTCAGTGCTGGGTCCAGTCCTCTTTCATGTCTTTATAAGTGACACTGCAGAGCAGCTGGAAGGGAAGATATGCCTCTTTGCAGTTGACACCAAACTCTGTAATAGAGTGAACGTCCCAGAGGGGGTAGACAGAATGTGCAGAGACCTGAGAAAACGTAAGGAATGTTTAAGTGTATGGCTGCTGAGATTCAAAGCAAAAATATGCAAAATCATGCCCCGAAAGCACAGACACCCAGAGGCAGAGTATACTATGAGGTGAGAGCTATTGATGGTCACCAAACAGTAAAACAGACCTGGGTAATCATATCTGATTACTTCAATGCGGCAAAGCAGTGACACGACAGAAGGTAGGGCCAGTGGATGCTAAAGTACATAGGAAGGGGTATTACCAACAGAAGAAGGGAGATGGTGTTGCTGCTGTACATTGGTGAGACCCCACCTGCAGTATTGTGTCCAGTTCTGGAGACCACATCTCAAGAAGTACATTGACAGGATGGAGGCTGTCCAGAGAAGAGATCTCAGTATGTACACCCTGGAAGAGGGGAGGGAGGGGTGATATATGATACAGACCTATAAATACCACAAAGAATTGAACAAGGTATAGGAGGGGAGTATTTTCCAGAGGAGAAGGTGCACAAGAACAAGGGGACATGCGGTGAAGCTGGAAGAAAATTTAGGAGCATTGTAAGGAAGTACTTTTTTACTGAAAGAGTGGTGGTTGCCTGGAACAATCTTCCAGTGGAGGCATTAGTGAAAAAAACAGTGGTGGGCTTCAAGCATGCATGGGTTAGACATAAGGAACTTAGATGGGAAACAGGCAGAAGTAGCCAGAGATCAGGTAGGGTCTGCTGTGAAAGTACAGGCAGGGAAAATTGGGGCAGACTAGGTGGACCAAGTGATCCTTATCTGCCAACAAATTCTATGTTTATATATAATCCTACTGTATATGTCTCCCATTCCACAACCATTTTTAGACAACATGCACTTTCTGAAATGTTTTTTTAAGGTCACAGCACTTTTAGCATAGATGGTGTTATTATTTATGTAGAGACATTGTGAAATCATGATCCCTCTTTTGGTTTAATCAACTTGCTGATTATTTTAATTATGAACTTGTTACTTTAACATTTTCTTAATATTGGCCCATTAGAAAACATCTAGTTACTTTCATTAACCAAGTTACTCTGCTAGCACCTCTTTGGGGGCTTCAGTTTTTTTCCTGCCCTTGGTCCAATCACCTAGTGGTGGCCATCTTAAGAAGGGGGATGATGTGTACATAGGCTACACCTTCTGACAAAGTAGCAGAGCACCAAATTTTATTTATTTATTTTTTATTTGAAAATTGGTAACCAGGAGAGGCACACTAAGCTAATGTTCATTTTCAGGTGTGATATGGGGGAATGCTTACAGGAGGAAACAGAAAAACATAATACACTACATTACATTACATGGAAGAGAAGAAAAAATTACTCACTGTAATAATCATGTCTTCCAGGGGATCACTCATTATGATTAAATAAATGCAGTCAGTCTTCAGTGTTGTACTGCCACAGAGAGATAGAATGTATGCAAATGATGGAACTCTAATTGGCTTGTGCCAGTTTCAAACTGCTGCCCCTAGTACCTGCTGCACTCTGAGTGCTTCAGATTCTTATGCAGCCTAACAGGGCAGAAACCCACTAGCTATCTAATTCTATGGATTAGACCCCCCCCCTCCCCTTTTAATCCCATTCCATAAAACATTAAAATCCCTAAAGTAGGGACAACAGTAAATACCAACTGGTTAAAGAACTTGGAACAGCAGCTGTAGACAACATGTCTAGAAAAACATCAGGGATGCAGAAACTAGGACTGCTCCCTTTATTAGGTTCAGGTAGGGGAGGCTGGGTGGGAGCCTTAATCATAATGAGTGATCCCCTGGAAGAAACAAGATTACTACGGTGAGTATTTTTTTTTCTTCTAACCCCAGGAATCACTTATTATGTTTAAACAAATTCAGACTACCAAGTAGTACCATGACAGTGTAAACACTACACTGGGAAACAAGAGGTTAACACCTTGGCTGAGGATGAGGAAATGCAGGGAATGCAACATGAACAGGCAAGGGGGGTGCCTCCCCAGGTGTTTCTGATTAGAGGGATTATTGAGAGGCAGAGAGAATCCAGCAAGGAGTCAGTTAGAAGCTGGAAACTGATGCAGGGAGGAGATACTCCTAGGCAGAGAACCCTGCAAGATGGAGGGTGGAATGTAAGACAGGAACCAGAGCAGAAAGCCAAGGAGAATGATTAATTATTGGAGAGAGCCTTTGGGGAGAAGTTGAAACCTGCTGCTGAGAAAGAAAAAATTACTCACCATAGTAATGTTGTTTCTTCTAATGAAGTCCCTATGGAAGGAGATGAAGTCAGGTTCAACTGACAGATCCTGTAACTCACTAATCCACCTGGCAGAAGTAATAGCTACCAGGAACACAGTTTTCCAGGTCAAGTACTTCAATTTGGCCGAAGCCAGAGGTTCAAAGGGTGGCTGCATAAGCTGAGCTATGCAGACATTAAGATCCCAAGGTGGAGTGGGCTCCCTAAAGGCAGGGTTAATGTGAACTAGGCCTTTGAAAAACTTTCTGAAAACAGGATGAGATGCCAGGGAACAGCCCTTCCCTGCTGAGAGGAATGCAGAGACAACTGCTAGATGAACATTCAGAGTGGCAGGTCTAAGGCCTAGACCATTCAGATGAACTAGATAGTCTAAGGTTGTGGAAATGTCTGCAGAATCAGGCAGGATGCCTTTCTGAGAGCACCAAATGCTGAACCTTCTCCATTTGGAGTTGTAAGTTTCTCTAGTGGAAGGCTTCCTGGAGACCATCAGAATATCCAGAACTCCCTGAGAAAGATGTAGTGCTGCATATTCTAACTCTTCAAGAGCCAGGCCTTGAGATTGAGAGACTGGAGATTGGGGTACCTGATCCACCCCTGGGAGGAGGACAGGAGATTGTATGTCCTGGGCAGAGACAGGGGACGTGACACTGACAAGGACAGCAGTAGATGATACCATGGCTGTCTGGCCCAATCTGGAGCCACCAGTATCACTGTGCAGGTTTGAGTCCTGATCTTGATCAGAACTCTGAACAGCAGAGGGAAGGGAGGGAAGGCATAGAGAAACCTGCCGTTCCAGCCCAAAAAGAGAGCATCCTGGGGAACCGTCCCCAGGACTGGAGGTCTGCAACAAAACAGAGGAAGTTGATGACTGTCCGGTGCTGCAAAGAGCTCTATCTCTGGAGTGCCCCACCTAGAGAAGATGACCTTCAGGATATGAAGGTCCAGGGACCATTCGTGATGTCCCTGTGAAATTCTGCTCAGAGCATCTGCTAGTACATTGTCCTTCCCTGGAAGGTGAACTACTACCAGAGAAGACTGAAGAGGATAGGCCAGAGACCACAGCTTCATGGCCTCTGTGCACAAGGCCAAGGATCGAGTGCCTCCCTGTTTGTTGATGTACCACATTATGGTGGTGTTGTCTGTCCTGGCTTGGACCACCTTACCCTTGACTGAATCCAAGAAGCTCTGCAGGGCTAGGAAAACTGCCCTGAGTTCCAGGAGATTGATATGAAGGAGAGACTCTTGTGGGGACCAGACCGCTTGAGCTGTCAGGGCTCCCATGCGGGCTCCCCACCCTAGGAGAGAGAAGCATCCATAGTTAGAACTACTGATAGGACTTGAGGGAGAAATGGAACCCCTTGTCTGAGGTTGTCCTGGTCCAGCCACCACTGGAGAGCTTGGACCAGAGTCTGAGTCACTGGGATCAGTTTGGTAAGTGAATCCTTCTTTTGAGACCAAAAAGGCCTTAGATGAAACTGAATGTCCCTCATCTGGAACCTTGCTCCCTGCACCACTGCCGTGGAAGCTGCCATGTGGCCCAGGAGCTGGAGGAACTGTCTTGCTGGGCGGGAGGCCTGAGGTCGAAAGGAGGAAGCGAGATCCACTAGGGCCTTCACCCTTGCCAAGGGAAGGAAGGCTTTTGCTTGTACAGTGTCCAACTCTATGCATATAAAGGTGAGAAGTTGAACTGGTTCAAAGACAGACTTTGGAAGATTGAGAAGAAACCCCAAGGAGCTGAGTAGATCCTGGGTAGTTTGAAGAGCTGACTTGACCTGTAAAGGTGACTGACCCACTAAGAGCCAGTTGTCCAGATATGGGAAGATGGTGATACCCTGTCTTCTGAGGTAAGTCACCACTACTGCAAGGCACTTTGTGAACTGCCTTGGAGCTGATGTTAGGCCGAATGGCATAGCTCTGAATTGATAATGGCCTGAAGGCAACTCGAACCTGAGGTATTTTTTGTGGGAGCACCTGATAGAAATATGGAAGTAGGCATCCTTGAGGTCCAGAGATGCTAGCCAATCCCCTGGCCTTAGAGAGGGAAGGATTATTCCCAGAGTTACCATTTTGAATTTGAGCTGTGAAATGTGTTTATTCAAATACCTTAGGTCTAGGATGGGTCACCACTCCCCTGTTTTCTTTGGGAGTAAGGAAGTACCTGGAGTACAGTCCTTTTCCCCTGTGCTGAGTAGGAACCTTCTCTATAGCACTGAGAACTAAAAGAGAGGAAACCTCTGCCTCTAGGGCAATGGTTTCTGAGAGTGATGCAGGTGGAAAAGACTTGGCCCTCTTTTTTGGAAATGTTTTGAAGCTGAGGGCTAGTCCCTGGCTTACTACTTCCAGTACCCACTTGTCTGAGGTCACAGACTTCCAGGCCTGGAAGTAGTAAGCCAGCCTGCCTCCTACTGGAAATGGGGAGTCGACCCGGGCTGACACATCAGGGCGACTGCTTGGCAGGAGCCTTAGACTGTGGAGGGCAGCTCTGCTCATCCCCCTCCTGCCCCTCCCTCTGAAGAACCCCCTCTGTGGGAAGGAAGAGGAGGCCTGGGCTTGGTAAAAAGGCCTTTGAAAGGGCCTGCCCCACCCCTAGACTGCTGCTTGTGCAGAGTGGCTTGCCTTTCTTTGGCCTGTGCACTCCTGTACGTGGTCCTATATTCATCCATTTTCTTCATGTAAGTCTCTGTCTGCTCCCCAAACAGAGAGTTACCTACTACAGGAAAATCCATAGCCTTAGTCTGGGTATCCTGTGAAAGGCTAGTATGTCTGAGCCAAGCATGTCTTCTGAGAGGCATAGATGTAGTCATGACTCTAGATGCCACATCATTGGAGTCCACAGCAGCATGAAATTGCATTTTGGATGCCTCAATTCCATCAGCAGCCACCTCCTCCAGCTCCTTGGCTAGCTGGGGAGAGACCTGTTTAGCCAGCTCCAGAACCGTATCCCATCTGGAGTACTGGTACCTGGCTGTGTAGGCCATATCTTAGCCTGCCTGAGTCCCAAAGAGGATGCCAAATACTGTTTTTTGGCCATGGCATCCACTTTCCTGGTGTCCTTATCCAGAGGGGGGGTGTAAAGCCAAAGGAATGTTAGCCCTGTCACAGGCTGCAGCCTGCACTACCCCAACATTCACTACCTATCTACACACTACCTGTACCATAGACAGAGGCTGGAAATCCAAAAATAACAAAAATTATACGGTTTAAACCGAATGCTTTACTTTTACTAAACCGAGCAGAGGAAATCTCTGGAGCGACTTCACTGTTAGGCGGACTAAAGAATCTGATGATTACTCTTGAAGTACCACAGAGAGAGGTTTGAAAACCAAGCTCAGCTCAACGTCTATGCTTCTGCATAGAGTTAACTCTTCCTCTCCGGGGCAGTTCAAGTGCTGGGGCTAACTGCATTATGTCTGAATACAGCAAGACTTCATGTTGTTTGAAGAGACCATTTCTAGAGCAGAGAGTCCAGAGGAAAGGATCAGCCTAGCCAGCTGGGCCAGAAACAGTGAGTGGAATGTACTGCTAATAACAGCCTATGAATAAGGCTAAAGGGAAAACTGTTTGTGTTTGATTTGAAATGTGCATTCAAAACTGCTAGCCCACAAACCGTTTATGTTTTGTTTGAGACTGTATATTGAAAAACTTCTGGTCCACATAGGTAGTTCAAAGATTCCTTTTGTCAAGTTGGCCTGAAAGAACTGTTTTGTGTTAACCTTGATGTTACCTGACCAGGCTGGAAAAGTTGAACTGCCTGATTGTGCTTCCTGGAGCAATAACTTACATTTGGAGCAATAAAAGTACATTTTCTTCTGTGAACTTTAAACCCAGCGTGTTGCCTCTCCCTCTACCATATGCCAGCTTGTCACATGGTATCACAAGTGGGATACAAATCCCTGCTGGACTGAGCAGGACTAGTTACATGCTAGAAAATGGATATGGAGAAATTGCTGAAGTTCCTCGCTGAACAACAACAGACTTTCAGGCAGTTGGCTCCAGCAGCAGCAGGAGGCACAACAACAGGCCCAGCAAGCACAACAGGAGGTGCAACAATGGGCACAACAGGCTCCTTCCTGACGGAGTTCTCACCCAGCTGGCTCCAGCAGCAGCATGAGGTGCAACAACAGGCTCCAACAAGCACAAGTACAACAGGAGGCACAACAGCAGCTTCTTATACAGCTGGGGCAACAACAGCAGCTTCTGCAGTCCCTGGTGCAACAGCTGCAACAAGATCCTACTCATGAGGCTGGTCTGGCTATCTTGGGGCCAGGGCCCTAGGATGAATGCTATGCTGCCAAATGATGTCTGAGGATTATCTCGAGGCCTTCCTGGTGACATTTGAGTGAGTGGCAGAAGTTGCTGGATGGCCCAGACCCCAGTGGGCTGTCTGCCTTGCCCCTGTCTGACCGAGGAAGCCCAAGCAGTCTATTGAGCTATGGACAATACCAACCCGGGAGTACACAGAGGTGAAAGCAGCAATCCTGACTGCCTAGGGATCAATGCAGAAAGCTACCGATGGAGGTTCCGGAGCTTCAAATTTGCAGCAGGTGCATGACCTAGAGCAGTGGGACAACAATTAGGACCTGTGTTGGTGTTGGCTAAAACCCGAAGGATGCAGTGGCCCAGAGGTGGTTGAGTTAATCATCTTGGAACAATTTCTGAACATCCTGCCCCCTGGAATTCAGATCTGGGTCCGCAAACAGAAGATAACCACACTAGCAGAGGCCATGCAGATCTCAGAACAAGTGTTGGATGCTGAACTTTGCTCCTGCCCCGTGACTCAGCTTACAAGGCCACCTGGGAAGATGGAGAATCATCCCAGAAGCCAGACAGAAGGAATATTGGCTGGAACTGTGAAGGGACCTTGGGCATGTAGAGAGGGGGGTTATGGGCCAAATAAAGGTCAGACTCTGGGAAAGACGACAACCCAGCAGCCCAGGGAGACATTTCCTGAGGGCCCACTACCTAAACCCAGAGGATCACCCCATAGCGGAGACACAGGGCATGTTTCTCATGTGGACAGAAGGGTCACTTTGCAAAGAACTGCCCACATGGACTGTACCTTCATAGACTGCACATTTACAGATGTGTATTCACTGTACAGTGGGGTGGGGCTCTGAATCCTGAGATTTTGTGATCCTGTCAAGGTAGAAGGATAGACACAGAGGCTCTGGTGGACTCAGAAAGCCGCCAGACCCTAGTCAGGAGGCCCTTGTGAATCCCCGATGATGGCAGGACCAGAACCCCATCCCTATCCAATGTGTGCAAGGGGATGTAAAGGCTTATCTTGGTGCTATGGTTACACTTACTCAGGAGCCAAACAGAGACTATAAAGGTGGGGTTGCCCGGGTTTACCTATCCGGTGTTACTGGGGAGAGATTGGAAATGGTTTGATGGCTTATGGAAAGCAGACTTATCTTTGGTAATTACTCAGTCTCAGGGTCATGAAGGGAGGAGGGAGGGACCAGCCACCTGCAGCTGGGGAAGTTTTTCCTTTCCCAGACCCAGGGATTTTTTAAGCCCAGACAAGAACCCGCAAATCTAAGTGAAAAAGTAGGACAGTAAAGAAAAGGGGTCCCAAAGGGGCAGGTGCACAGCAGGGAGGTGAAGCAAAGACAAAAGTGGGTGCAGTCCCACAGCCCGACCCTAACACTGACCCACCTAATCAAAGTCCCGGAGGGCCGTCCCTATCAGAGCAAGATGTGTTAAAGCACGGCCTGAACTTTGCCAAAGAACAACAGGATGATGGTCTACTCAGCCGGGTATACACTCAGTTGGCTGTCAGGGAAGGGGAAGTGGTAGATGAGAATCGAGCAGCACGCTATCCTCATTTTGAGTTACAAGGGGGTATCCTGTATCAAGTTAGTAAGGAGGCCCAGATGGGGGATACCCAGCATCAGTTGCTAATCCATCGAGGTCTTTCAGGGGAATTACTACGCCCCACCCACTCTATTCCTGTGGCAGGCAATTGTGGGAGAGAATACATTAGCCCAACTGTTGCCTGATTCTTTGGTCAGCATCTATCAACATGTTAAAGATTATTCTGCATCTTGTCCTGAGTGCCAGTTAGTAGCTCCAAAGAACAGTCCAAGGGCTCCTTTAGTGCCTGTACTGTTATGGAGGCACCTTTGACTGGATTGGGGTTGATATAGTGGGACCCCTTGAAAAGAGTGCAGGGGGGTACCAATACATTCTGGTGATTGTAGACTATGCTACCCGGTACCCCAAGGCCATCCCGTTACAAAGCATTTTGGCCAAAATTGTAGCCGGGGAACTATTAAAGGTCTTTAGTCATATGGGAATACCGAAGGAAATGTTGACTGACCAGGGAACTAACTTCATGTCCTGCCTGACTCAGGAGGTTTGTACTTTATTGGGAATCAGCTCCATAAGGACCTCAATCTACCAACCCCAGATGGATGGTCTCGTGGAGCGATTCAACAAAACCCTTAAAACGATGCTTCGAAAGTTCATAACCACTGAGGTCAGGGACTGGGACAAGTTACTCCCCTTACTGATGTTCGCAATGCAGAAGGTCCCTCAAGCTTCTACAGGGTTTGCTCCTTTTGAACTCCCCTATGGGTGCCACCCACGAGGTGTTCTTGATGCAGTAAAGGAGATGTGGGAGAAACCTGACCCAAGACTGAAAATGCGGTGCAATATATCCTGCAATTGAAGGAAAGATTAGATTGGGTGGGAAATTTGCCGAGAAAATCTGGTGAAGGCTGAACAAAGACAAGAGTACTACTATAATAAGGGAGCCCGGTTGAGGCAATATAAACCAGGGTTTCAGGTACAGTACCAGTTTTGTTTTGCTGAGCAGCCAGAATAAGCTTATAGCCAAATGGAAGGGGCCTTACAAAGTTACCCGGAGGGTGGACCCAGTTGACTATGAAGTTTGCCAGCCAGAGAGGTGAAAAGAGACCCAGATCTACCATGTCAATTTGCTGAAATTCTGGAACCAGAGGGATAGCCTATTGCTTTCCCTGAACCAGACATAATGGATCTGGGACCCCAACTGCTAGATGAGAATCTAGGAATACAAGTCCCAGTAGGGGAACAGCTGTCTCAAAAACAAAAAAAGCAACTAGAAGAGTTGGTAAGCCAGATTTTGGATGTTTTCTCCTTCCTCCCGGGGACAACCCATATGATAGCTCATCATATAGAAACAGAGCCAGGGGAGAAGGTACGGCAGTAATTGTATCACTTGCCAGAAGCTGTATGAAACACGTTAAGAAGGAGTTACAGGATATGATAGAGTTGGGGGTGACTGAGGAATCCAGCAGTGATTGGTGTAGCCCCATAGTGTTAGTACCAAAAGAAGGTGGGGCTACCTGCTTCTGTATTGGTTTTTGCAGGGTCAATGCCATCTCGAAGTTCGATGCCTACCCCATGCCCCAGTTAGATGAACTGTTGGATAGACTAGGGGAAGCCAAGTACATCATGACTTTAGAACTAACAAATGGGTACTGGCAAATCCCTTTGACCCCGGAGGCTCGGGGAAAAGATAGCTTTTGCTACCCCCTTTGGGCTATACCAGTTCTGTACCATGCCTTTCAGCTTACATGGGGCACCTGCAACCTTTCAAAGGCTCATGAATCACTTACTGTGACCTCATGCCCACTATGTAGCTGCTTACCTAGATGACGTGGTGATCCACAGCACTGATTGGGAGTCCCATGTATCCAAGGTGGCAGCAGTACTACAGTCCTTACGAGAAGCAGGGCTGACAGCCAATCCAGCAAAGTGTGCTTTGGACAAAGCTGAAATGAAATATTTAGGGTACTGTATAGGCAATGGACAGGTAAGACCCTTGGTCACTAAGGTCCAAGCCATAGCCGAGTGCCCGATCTCCACCACAAAAACCCAGGTGAGGGCCTTCTTAGGATTGGCAGAGTATTACCACAGGTTTATACCACACTTCTCCACCCTTGCCAGCCCCCTTACAGACCTCACCCAGAAATCTGCCCCAGTAAGGTCCAATGGTCAGAGGAGTGTGACCAGGGCTTCAAACAACTCAAAGCAACACTGTGCAGAGAGTCAGTGTTACACAGTCCTGATTTCACCAGGACCTTTAGCCTGTAGACGGACACTTCTGAAGTTGGGCTAGGAGCCATGCTGTCCCAGGAGTTTGAGGGGGAGGAACATCCTATCCTCTACCTCAGTCACAAGTTCTTTCCCCAGAAGAAAAATTATGCGATGATAGAGAAAGAGTGTCTCACAGTCAAGTGGTCTGTGGATGTCCTCCACTACTACCTGCATGGCTGGCAGTTTATCCTGGTCACAGATCATGCCCCTCTGAGGTGGCTACAGGTGATGAAGGATGACAACCCCCACATCACCAAGTGGTACATGGTCCTCCAGCCATTTTCCTTTACGGTGCACAACCAGGCCGGGACCCAGAATGGAAATGTGGACTTTCTGTCCCGGGATGGGAATGGTCAGGTGTCGACCAACTGTGCCTTTGCACAAAGGGGGGAGGTATGTTACAGTGTAAATACTACACTGGGAAACAAGAGGTTAACATCTTGTTTGAGACTGAGGAAATGCAGGGAATGCAACATGAACAGGCAAGGGGAGGTGCCTCCCCAGGTGTTGCTAATTAGACGGATTGCTAAAAGACAGAGAGAATCCAGCAAGGAGTCAGTTAGAAGCTGGAAACTGATGCAGGGAGGAGATACTCCTAGGCAGAGAACCCTGCAAGATGGAGGGTGGAATGTAAGACAGGAACCAGAGCAGAAAGCCAAGGAGAATGGTTAATTATTGGAGAGAGCCTTTGGTGAGAAGTTGAAACCTGCTAAGAAAGAGACCATTTCTAGAGCAGAGAGTACTGAGGTAAAGGATCAGCCTAGCCAGCTGGGCCAAAAACAGTGAATGGAATGTACTGCTAATAACAGCCTACAGATAAGGCTCAAAGAGAAAACTGTTTGTGTTTGATTTGAGACTGTGCATTCGAAACTGCTGGCCCACAAACCATTTATGTTTGATTTGAGACTGTGCATTCAAAACTGCTGGCCCACAAATCATTTATGTTTTGTTTGAGACTGTATATTGAAAAATTGCTGGCCCACATAGGTGGTTCAAAGATTCTTTTTGTCAAGTCAGCCTGAAATAACTGTTTTGTGTTAACCTTTATGTTACCTGACTAGGCTGGTGAAGTTGAACTGCCTGATTGTGCTTTTCTGGAGCAATAACTTACATTTGGAGCAATAAAAGTACATTTTCTTCTGTGAACTTTAAACCCAGCATGTTGCCTCACTATCTACCATAGGCCAGCATGTCATAAGTACCTTTGAAGGTTGTGCAGAGAACTTCTTTAGGGAACAGGTTCTGCAGAATTGCTGTGCCAAATCTGGCATCACTTCTGGACTGTATGTCCAGAGTATAGTGCTTGGTAAAAATGTGTACAGTTTTCCATGTAGCTGCTTTACAGATTTCCAACAGTGGAATGTCTCTTGCAGCTGCTACTGCAGCAGCTGTACCCCTGGTAGAATGTGCCCTGAGGCCCAGGGATGCTTGTTTACCCACTTTACTTTAACAGAACTGTATGCAAGCTACAATCCAGTGTGTAATTGTTCATTTTGATGCAGGTTTGCCTTCACCCACTTCCCCATAAGTGAGGAACAGTTGGGTATGCTCAAGCCTATGAGCCTTGGTCCTGTCAAGGTAGTGGCTAAGGGCCCTTTTGACATCCAGGCTATGCAGTTTTCGCTCAGATAAGCTAAAATTCTCAGTGAAAAGAATGGTGAAGTGATAGACTGGTTCAAATGAAAATCTGAGACCACTTTAGGAAGAAATTTCCTGTCAGTCCTGAGTACTACCTTGTCCCTGTGGACTGATATGTAGCATTGGTCTGCACACAGGGCCTGTAGTTCACTTATTCTTCTGGCTGAAGTGATGGCAACCAGGAAGACAGTCTTCCATGTGACATACTTCAGGTCTGCAGTTGCCATGGGCTTGAATGGGGGCTCCATGAGCTTGGCAATATAGATATAGAGATTCCAGGCCGAAACCGGCTCCCTAAGGGGAGGGTGAAGGTGGTTGAGGCCCTTGAAGAATTTCTTATAAACAGGGAAAGAGGCCATGGACCTATCCTTACCAGCTGATATGTATGCTGAAACCGCAGCTAAGTAGACCTTCAGTGTGGAAGGCCTCAGGCCCATGGAGTGTAAATGAGTCAAACAGTCCAGCAGGACAGAAAGACTAGCACCAAAGGGATTCACTTCTATTCCCTTACACCAAATGGAAAATCTTTTCCATTTTGAAGAATATGTTTTCTTTGTGGATGGCTTCCTAGAGCCTCTTAGAACAGTCAAAACTTCTTCAGAGACATCTAAGCTGGCAAACTCTGAAGTCTTCAAGAGCCATGCCTTTTTTTGCAGGTCTCTGAGGTTCGGATACAGGATCCTGCCCTGAGAGGATGTGAGAAGGTTGTGCCTCTGGGTATGTGGATTGGCTGTCATTAGAGTCCCTAGGATTCCCGATAAATGTACAAAAGTCCAAAATGCAGCCAGTACAGCTTCTGGACTTCACTGGAGCAGAGTTAGACACCTGCCAGGGAAGAGCCTTTCTTCCACAGGACAGGGTTGACAGGGATAGACAGGGTCAACAGTAGTGAGTACCATGGCTGTCTCGCCCAATCTGGTGCCACTAGGATCATTGTTGCTGGTTGTGACCTGAGTTTTATCAAAGTCCTGAGCAACAGTAAGTAAGTAAGTAATCTTTATTTATTGAGCACCTTTCAATTATCAAGGCGCTTCACACAATCACAAATGTTTCATTAAAACATTATTAAAAATCACAGTTGATCAGGAAATGCCTTAATCCATAAAAACGTTTTCAGTGCCTGCTTAAAGATCCCCACAGTCTTGCACTCCCGAAGCTGATGGAGCAGAGAATTCCAGAGGGTTGAGGCAGCAAACATAAACGCACGAGCCCCAGATGAATTCAAAACAACCCTCGATATCTCCAGCAACCCCTCGTCAGCCGAGTGGAGCTGTCGCATAGGGGTGTAAGGAGTCAGAAGCTCTTTCAAGTAGTCAGGACCAAGTCCATGTAGGGCTTTGTAGGTTAACAAACCTACTTTAAAGGTGATTCACCAGTGAATTGACAGCCAGTGCAGATCGCACAGCACTGGGGTAATATGAGATCTCCTAGATACCCCAGTCAATAAACAAGCAGGGGGAATGGAGGGAAGGCATATAAAAATCTGCCTGACCAATCCGGTGTTAAGGCATCCACTGGAACTGTGCCCCTGCTGGGGGAGGTCTGCAACAGAACTGTGGCAGCTGGTGATTGTCTGCAGAGGCAAAGAGCTCTATCTCTGGAGTGCCCCATCTCCTGAATACCGACTGGAGCACTTGTGCATTCATGGACCATTGGTAATGGTTTTGGCTGATTCTGCTGAGAGAGTCTGTCAGGATGTTGTCCTTTCCTGGGAGGTAGACAGCTGATAGGGACACTTGTAGTGAGTAGGTCAGGCCCCACACCTTCATGGCCTCTGTGCACAGAGGGGTGGACCTGGTTCCCCCTTGCTTGTTATGTAGTACATGGTGGTGTTGTTGTCCATCCTGACCTGTTCCATCTTTCCTTTTAAGTGAGGAGCAAATTCCTGCATAGCCAGGTATACTGCATTGAGCTCCAAGAGATGTATGTGTAGGAGAGATTGCTGAGGTGACCATGTACCGCTGGTAGTTAGGTCCAGCATGTGTGCACCCCACCCCAGTAGACAGAGCATCTGTGGTGAGCACCACAGAGGATGCTTCTTTGGAAGGGATTCCTTCCCTCAGGTTCTCTGGGTCCAGCTACCACTGCAGGGCCTGCAGGAGGGTGTCTGAAACTGGCACCAACTTGGCCAGGGAATCCCTTCTCTGGGACCAGTGAGCTCCCAAGTGAAACTGTATGTCCCTCTTCTGAAACCTGGACCCTGGAACTACTGCTGTGGAAGCTGCCATGTGGCCCAGTAGTCACAAGAACTCTCTTGCTGTCCTTGGTCTGTTCAACTGGAATGATCCTGTTAACTACAGGATGCTGTCAAGCCTGTCCTGTGGAAGAAAGGCTCTTCCCTGGCAGGTGTCTAACTCTGCTCCAGAGAAGTCCAGAAGCTGTACTGGCTGCATTTTGGACTTCTGTATGTTTATCAGGAATCCTAGGGACTCTAATGTGTGCTTTGCTAGAGCTAGAGAGTCCTTGGCATGTTGCAGGGACTGAACCACGGCTGGCCAGTCATTTAGGTATGGGAATACAGTCACCCTCTGCCTTCTTAAGTGTGCCACCACCACAGCTAGACACTTTGTGAATGCCCTGGGGGTGGAAGTTAGGCCAAAGGGCATGGCTGTGAACTGATAGTGACTTGAGGGGAGTCTGAAGCTCAGGTACTTCTGTGGCTTTGCCTTATTAAAATGAGGAAGTAGGTGTCTCTGAGGTCTAAGGAAGCCAGCCAATCCCCTTTCTGCAGTGTGGGGATGATCATGACCAGAGTGACCATTTTGAACTTTGATTTTGAGACATGCTTGTTTAGGAGTCACAGATCCAGAATGGGTCGCCAATTCCCCATTTTTCTTTTGAGTAAGAAAGTATCTTAAACAGAATCCCTTACCCTCTGCAGTAGGGCATGGGTTCTACTGCTCTGATGTTTAGTAGGTTCCTACCTCTGCTTCCAGAAGGACTTGGTCTGCAGAAGTTGCTGGGGCAAAATGCCTGACTCTTAGCTTGGGAGAGATTTGAAACTTAGTGACAGTCCTTTGCTCAATACCTCCAAGACCCACTTGTCTGTGGTGATGGCATGCCAAGCTTGAAGGAGGGTGAACCAATCTGCCTGCTACTTGTAGAGGAGGTGACCTGTACCAGCCCATCAGGGGAGCCTGTTTTGGCTGGGCCTGAGCTTGAGGGACTTGCGCTCACCTCCTCATGGTCCTTCTGCCTCTACCTCTGAAATAGCCCCTGGGTTGCTGGTAGCCTGTTGTTGCTTGGGCCTGAAAACAGGGTCTGGAGTAGGAGCCCCTACCCCTGCCTCCCCTGTACTGGGACCTGTAAGAAGTGGACGGTCTCTCTTTAGCAGAATTGCTTCTGTATGTAGTTTTGTACTCCTTAACTTTTTTCATATAGGCCTCTATCTTGTCTTCGAAAAGGGAATCACCCTCACAGGGGACATCCATAGCCTTTGTCTGTGTATCTTGGGTCAGACTTGTTTTCCTAAGCCAAGAAAACTGCCTCATGGAGACAGTAAGGCCATAAGCCTGGCTGTGGTGTCATTCGCATCCACAGCCATGTGGAACTGGTACTTGGTGGCATCCAATGCTGTCCTGGCAGTTTCTGCTATCTCCACTGCTACTTCACCTGGAATTTTATCTGTTAGTGCCAGCACAGTGTTCCACAAGTCCAAGGTTTTCGGTATTATGCTGTGTATGCCATATAGTTGGCCTGTCTCACTAGCAGTGAGGCTGCGTATACCCTTCTTTCCCATATCATCCAGTTTTCTGGAGTCCTTATCAGGAGGGTGGGAAGACAGAGGGATTCTGGCTTTACAGCAGGCTGCTGCCTGTACCACTCCTTCATGGTTAGGGTGGTTAAATAAAAAGGCCACACTGGACCTGTCCAATTGGTACTTTTTATCAATTTTCTTCTCAACCCCTGGAATAGAAGAAAAAACTACTCATCTTAGTAATCTTGTTTCTTTCAAGGTATTTTTCAATATTCATAACTCTTGAAGTCAGCCTTCTAAGTAGAACTGCCCGGAGAATGGAACATATGTAATGATGGAACCCATCATTGCAGGGGTCAACCTTAACTTTGTTTTGCACTAGCCAGCTGGGCAAGTGGACCAGAGATTGCACTAGCCCACAGAAGTTTGCATCAGCCCGCAGTCAATATGGTTAACAGTGATTTGTTAAACAAAAGGCAGATAAATCAAAATTTATCAAGCATGTGTCTGAATTTATTTTAAACCTAAATTACAAATGAACTTTGTGAAATATAATACTTCATGTATACAACATTCAGTGTAGTCAGTGTCTTAATGTCAGTGCCTTAAAGTTCTTAATATAAAAGTCAAACAATCCTTATATGTTGCTGGACTCTGTGATATCAGGGGAGTGTGGCTCACTCTCAAGCACACTTGTATCACTATCCCAGTCACTTATGTCTGAATGATCAGAAGCGACGTCTTCAGCATCAGGCCGTGACAAGACATGGCCAGTCTGTGGCCTCCTACTTCTCTCTATGCTGAAATTCCATAAACTGATGACATCCTGAGGCTGTAACTTCTCAATGTCTGGTGAGTTTATCTGGATCACCATCAGGTCAGTTAATGTGGCTGATCGCAGCTTGGAGTGTAGCTGGGATATGGTGATCTTCATCTGACTAAATCCCATCTCAGCCACTGTACAGCTTGCTGTAAATGTCAACAACAGATCCACCAGGGCAAGGATGTTGGGGTATTTCCACTGATATGCTGCATTCACCTTCTCTCATAAAGCTATGAAGCTCGAGAATCATTGCCAAGAACCTCCTGGAGGAGACTGTCCTAGAGTCCAACTGACAGCTGGCTGGGGAAGTCCATGGGGAAGACCGAGTTTGGCCAAGCCGAGTTCTCAGGTATGGCGGAGTACATAACTTAACTTTTTGGCTGTGAGGTCGGTGGATCAGGGAACAAGAACAAATACACTGAGTGTGTTATGCGTAAATGAGAGTGAGAAAGAGAGCAAATGAATTGAAAATGCACTTGCAGTGCATCCACATTGATTGTAGTTAATTAAGCTGTTCTCATTTTAATTGCTGGGACTCATTCAGGAGATGAAGTTTGAACTAGTATTGGGCGGGGTGGGGGTGGGATTCTTTGTGACCATTACTAGACTGAGACCTAACCTGTATAAGCCCATTTTCTCAGTGGGGCTGCATGTGTCTTTATTCCAGTTTTGGAAGCTCATACCACAGGAACAACTGACAAGGCTGAAAAGAACAGAGGTGGGCACAGAACCTCTGCAGACCTGCTGTGCCAAACCTGGCATCACTCCTGGACTCGGTGTCCAAACAGTAATGTTTTGTGAAAGTGTGTACTGTTCTCCAGGTAGCTGCTTTGCAGATTTCCTGTAATGGGACATCCCTGGCAGCTGCTATAGTAGTGGCCGTGCCCCTTGTGGAATTGGCCCTTACTCCTACTGGGGGCTCCTTTTCAGCTTTTGAGTAACAGAATTGAATGCATTGGACTATCCAATGAGAGGTGGTTCTTTTAGATGTTGGTTTACCTTTACCCACATCCCCATAAGTCAGGAACAGTTGCTGTCTGTCCTGCCTATGTTCCTTAGTGTGAGTCATGTAGTAGCTCAAAACCCTCTTGACATCAAGGCTATGAAGTCTGAGTTCACCTGAGCTAGAGTGCTCAGTGAAGAAAAAAATTACTCACCTTAGTAACTATGTTTCTTCTAATGGAGTCTTGCTGTATTCTGACTATTGCAGTTAGCCCCAGCACTTAAACTGCCCCGGGAGAGTAGATGGTTAATTTTCTATGCAGAGCATAGAACGTTGAGCTCGAGCTCAGTTCAAACCTCTGTCTGCTGCACTTTGAAGCGCAACTGTCAGATTCTTACGAGCTAATACTAACTAACTACTGTGTGGAAATTGTAAAATTTTTACTAGCCAAATGGCAAACAAATATTTTGGATCCCCAAAAGACTTAAGTCAAGAAATCAAAAATCAAAAACCAGGTAGTGAACAACTTAAGACTGTTAAATTAATAATATAACCCACACCACCTCTCTAAAAGGAGGGAGTACCCAAATGCACCCCTGCGGTGCAACACTACATCTGCCAGCCCACTTCCAAAAAGAGGTTCTGAGAGGGGAGGTAGGGAGGGAGGTCAGAATACAGCAAGACTCCATTAGAAGAAACATAATTACTAAGGTGAGTAATTTTTTTCTTCAAACAACATGAAGTCTTGCTGTATTCTGACTATTGCAGACTACCAAGCAGTACCTCCATGGAGGAGGGAATCGAACCTACCTTGGGAATAGGATCTGCAGTACTGCTGTACCAAACCGAGCATCACTCCTAGCCTGGATGTCCAGGGAGTAATGCTTGGTAAATGTATGGACTGTTTTCCAGGTGACTGCTTTACATATTTCTAGCAAAGGAATATCCCTGTCCGCAGCCAGGGAAGCAGCTGTACCTCTAGTCATATGAGCCCTCAGGCCTGAGGGAGGTATTTTGCCTAGCTTCTCATAGCAGAACTGAATACAAGAGATAATCCACCTGGCAATAGTTCTCTTAGTGGCAGGTTTGCCCTTACTCAATTCCCCATAAGTGAGAAACAACTGAAGGGAGTCAAACCTGTGAGCCTTAGTATGCTCAATGTAGTAACTAAGGGCTCTTTTAACATCCAAACTGTGTAAACTTCTTTCTCCTGAAGAAGAATGATCAGTGAAGAACACAGGGAGAGACATAGATTGGTTCAGTGAAAATCTGAAGCCACTTTAGGTAAAAACCTCCTATTAGTTCTAAGGACCACCTTATCTCTATGGAATGAGATAAAATCAGGTTCCACTGACAGAGCTTGCAATTCACTGATACGCCTGGCAGAGGTAATAGCTAGCAGGAACACTGTTTTCCAAGTCAAGTACTTAAGCTCTGCTGAAGACAAAGGCTCAAAAGGGGGTTGCATAAGCTGAGCAATGCAAACATTAAGATCCCAAGCAGGGTAGGATCCTAAAGGGGATTGGTATGAAGCAATCCCTTGAAAAATTTACAGAATACAGGGTGAGATGACAGTGAGGAAGGCTTTCCCGCTGACAGAAAAGCAGAAATAGCTGACACATGTACTTTGAGAGTAGCTGGTCTGAGGCCTAGGCCATTAAGATGAACCATATAATCCAGAACTGTAGACAATTCAGCAGTGTCTGGGGATATATGCTTCTTGGAGCACCAAATGCTGAATCTTTTCCATTTGGAGTTGTAAGTTTTTCTGATGGCAGGCTTTCGAGAAGCTTTGAGAATATCCAGAACCCCTTGGGACAGATGCAAATCTGCATACTCTAGAAACATAGAAACATAGAAACATAGAAACATAGGAATTTGTGGCAGATAAGGACCGCTTGGCCCACCTAGTCTGCCCATTTTCCTACCTAACAGATAAGCTGCAGATCCTAGTTAACCAACAGCTTACTTCCTCTTACCCGCCCTAGGACTGCCTTATGCCTGTCCCATGCATTCTTGAAGTCCACCACTGTTCTTGACTCCAGACCTCCTCAGGAGGCTGTTCCATGCATCCACAACCCTCTCAGTGAAAAAATACTTCCTCACATTACCCCTGAGCCGTCCCCCCTCTATCTTCAAATTGTGCCCCCTTGTTCTTGCACATCTCTTTTTCTGGAAGATGCTACCCTCTTGGACTTTGTTAATTCCCTTGAGGTACTTGAAAGTTTCTATCATGTCCCCTCTCTCCCTTCTTTCCTCAAGAGTATACATATTAAGCTCCTTTAGTCTTTCTTCGTATGTCTTCTGGTGCAGACCCTGCACCATTTTGGTTGCCCTCCTCTGGACAGCCTCCACTCTGTCTATGTCTTTGGGAGATGGGGTCTCCAGAACTGCACACAGTACTCCAGATGGGGTCTCACCAACTGTCTGTACAGAGGATAACAACTTCCTGTTTTCTACTATTGATGCCTCTTCCTATGCATCCCAGTATCCTCCAGCCTTCCTTACTGCCTTCTCACATTGCTTTCCCACCTTTAGGTCATCTGATATAATTACCCCCAGGTCCCTTTCCATTTTACTGTTGTCAGTATCTCACCCCCATTGTGTACGCTTCCCTGGGTTTTGTTTCCCAGGTGCATTATCTTGCACTTCTTTGCATTGAATCTGAGCTGCCATACATTTGACCATTCCTCCAACCTTGCCAAGTCCCTTCTCATCCTTTCTACTCCATCCTGTGTATCAATCCTGTTGCAGATCTTTGTGTCATCTGCAAAGAGACATACTTTCCTTCAGTTCCTCTGCAATGTCATATAAAGACATTAAAAGGACTGGTCCCAGTACCGAACCCTGTGGTACCCCACTAGTAAACCTCCTTTCTTCACTGTGTACTCCATTTACTACTACCCTTTGCATCCTGTTGTCTAGCCAATTTTTATCCAGGCTACCACCTTGGGACCCATTCCAAGGCTGGCTATCTTGTGTATTAATCTTTGTGGGGACTGTATCAAATGCCTTGCTAAAATCTAGGTAGGCCATGTCCACAGCCCTCCCTGATCTACTACTTTGGTCACCCAGTCAAAGAAATCTATTAGATCGTCTGACATGACCTTCCCATCGGAATCCATGCTGCCTTGGGTCCTGTGCCCACTGGCCTCAAGGTACTCAACAATTCTTTCCTTCAGAGTGATTCCATCATTTTCCCTACCACTGAGGTCAAACTAACTGGTCTGTAGTTTCCTGCCTCTGTCCTGCTCCCACTTTTGTGAAGAGGAATTACATCTGCCCTCCTCCAGTCCTTGGGTACCACCCCATCCTCCCATGATTTGTTAAAGAGAGTAGTCAGCGATGTCACTAGTTCTACCCTTAGTTCTTTTAGAATTCTTGGGTGAATCCCATCAGGCCCCATTGCTTTGTCCACCTTCAATTTTATAAGTTCATTCAGAACCCTTTCTTCTGTAAATGGACTGGTATCAACCCCTGTCTTCAGAGTGTTTCTCTTGTTTGGTTTAGGTAACTCCCCCTCCTCTTCCTTTGTGAATACTGAGCAGAAATATTCATTCAGTAACCCTGCTTTTCACTGTCACCTCTACCCACATTCCTCTCTCCTTTATTAAGCTTCAGTATCCCTCCTTTGGTCTTTCTTCGCTCCCTAATGTACCTATAAAGGTCTTATCCCTTCTTAACAGAATTGGCTATCCTTTCTTGGTTTGGGCCTTTGCTATTCTGACTACCTTCCCAGCCTCTTTCTGCTTTAACTGATAAAGTTCTCTGTCCTGCTCCTTCTGTGTTTCCTTATATTTCCTGAATGCTGCCCTTTTCTCCTTAACTTTCCCTGCCACCTCTTTTGTGAACCATAGAGGTTTTTCCTTCGTTGTGTTTATTATTTTTTTATGCAAGGCTTGTTGCCTCTGTGATGGCTGTTTTGATCACTTCCCATTGTTCCTCCACCCTCCTTCTTGCCTGTTTGCTAGTGTTTTTCTGAGGCACTCTCATTTTCCCAAAGTCAGCCCTCCTAAAATCTAGTACTCTTGCTGTATGGCTTGATTGTATGGCTGTGTTTATCGTGAACCACACTGTTTGGTGGTCACTTGTTCCCAGATGGCTACCCACTTCTAAATCTGAGACTCTTTCTCCATCCCCATTTGAAAGTACCAGGTCTAAGATTGCTCCCTCCCAGTGGGTTCCAATACTAGCTGTCTGAGACATGCCCCCTGTAGGGCATCAAGAATGACCCTGCTCTTGGATGTGCCTGCAGCAAAGGTGCTCCAGTTAACATCTGCATATTCAGGTCCCCATCAACAATATCTCCCTTTTCTGCCATTCTAAGAAAGCCTCTTATCATTTCCTGTCCATTCCCTCCCTGAGATGGGGGTCTGTATACAACCCCCATGCGGATTGTGGTGCCATTTCCTGTCTCCAGGGTGACCCAAAGTGCCTCATCTGCTCCCTGTTTACTCTTTAGTTCTGTTGCTTTGATCCCTTCCTTTACATAGAGAGCTACTCCTCCTCCTCTTTACCCTCCCTGTCCCTTCTGTAGATTGCGTGATCCTGGTATGTTGACATCCCATTCATGGTTCTCTGTGTACCATGTTTCTGTGACTGCCACAATATCCAGGCAACCCTCTCCATCAAGGCCACTAGTTCAGGGAGCTTGTTACACAGACTATGGGCATTGGTACTCATCACCCTCCACTTTTGATAGCCTTACCCCTTTTAGCCCCATTTCTGTCCTTACTGCCTTTGCCTTGTTTACATTTTAAATCTGTTCTGCTCCTAATAACTTCTGTACCTGGCATTTACTTCACTAATCACTATGTTTTGTGGGAGGCTCAGATTTCCCAGCTCCTTTTCAGTGCCTCCCCTTGGATAGTTTAATGCTTGCCAATGAAGCATTTAAACCTCTCTCCTAGATCCTGGTTCCCCCTGGACAGATGCAGACCATCGCACCAGTATAGGTCTGCATTCCTCCAGGTGGCTCCCCAGTCCCCAATGAAGCCAAAACCTGAGCTCCACACCAGTTTTCAACCACTCATTGAATTCCCTGGGAGAAGTGCCCTAGCATCTCCTTGCCATAGACAGGCAGCACCTCCGAGAAGGTTACCGTATGCTACTTGTCTAAGGCCCCTTCCCAACTCTACAAACTCTCTTGCACTGCTCTGATCCCATTTCTAGCTGAGGTCATTTGTCCCCAGGTGGACAATGACATCCAGCTCCTCCCTCGTGCAGTTTCTCCCACGATCCTGAGGATTAGCTTCCTGTCCCTCTCAAGCCGTGGGCGCCAGGAGGCACCTTACCTCCCTCTCCCCATCATCCCCCATTTCTACCCCTAATGATTGAGTCCCCACCAGGAGTTGTTTCCTTCCCTGTGGGGTCCCATGCCACCTCCTTTGGGTCTCCTTTGTGAAGGTCCCAGCATCCTCCATGGTCTCCACTACAGGTGCCTCCATAGAGGAACCACTATCCACCAGAAGAGTGAATGAATTGTGAAGAGGTACAGCTGAGGGATGAAACTCTGTTCCACCACCCTCCTCCTTGAGCCCACCCTGGTCCAGCCACTCCTTTTCTTGGCAACCTCTGAGGTAGTGGCATTGGCCCTGGTGGTCCCTGGGTGGGGAGGAGGTTTCACGAATCCTAGCCAGGTCAGCCTGGAGGCAGGCACCTCCTCTCTCAGACCAGAGAGGTACAAGCAAATAGGGCAGCATCGCAGCCTCCAGAATGTCTCCCGGAACACTGCCGCCCCACAGCCATTGCACTGCACCACTCCTATCATGTCTTATTTTGTGTCCCCTGTACTGTTTCTCTGGATGCTTACTCTCTCCTCTCCTTACAACTCTCACCCTTCTGTTCTGGGATAGCAACTTCCTATCTTCTTCAGTAGTCTCCTTCTTTCTTGCTCAATATCACACTACCAGCAGCTGGGGAGAGTGAGCTACTTTTCTACTTCAGGGTTAACAAAACCAATGTTCTCTATGATCCTTTCCTTCCTACTACCAAACAGGAAGTTCCTGTTGACAGTTAAATCCAGTGGCTATAAAAGTAGAACTGGCTTTGGGTGGAGGGGTGATGGAGGGCAATTTCTAAGAAAAAGGCTAGCAACAGGAAGTTGTAATTTGACTCACCTGCTTTTCTAGTGTCTAAACCACACCCCCAGGTAAGCTCTCTTTCCTCCTACTGGTTTAGCAAAGTCACCTGATACAGTACCTTACCCGCACAGAACACACACTGCCTTTCTTTCTTTCTTTTCTTTTTAACCCTAAATAAGACCCTTCTACTTTAATAAAGTTATCTGTCTACTTAATCTTAGCTGACACTGACTCTTACTGAGATATAAGTTTTAAACTAACTCTTCAAGAGCCATGCCTTGAGATTGAGCGACCGAAGATTGGGGTACCAAATCCTCCCTGAGAGTAGGTAAACAATGTAATTCCTTGAAGAGACAGGGAAGATGGACTGCTAGGAACAGCAACAGGGATACCAAGGCTGCCTGGCCAGTCTGGAGCAATCAGAATCACTTTGCAAGGTTGTGACCTTACCTTGACCAGAACCTTGAACAGTAGAGAAAGGGAGGAAGGCATATAGAATTTCCTTCCCAGTTCAAAATCAGAGCATCCAGAGGACTGAGCCCAATACTGGGGTCTTTAACAAAACAGAGGAAGTTGGTGATTGTCTGGGGCTGCAAAGAGATCTATCTCTGGAGTGCCCCACCTTGAAAAAATCACTTTCAACACCAGAGGGTCCAGGGACCATTCGTGTTGGCCCTGGGAGATCCTGCAGAGAATAAGCTAGGGACCACAATTTCATGGCTTCCATGCACAAGGCCGTGGACTGAGTGCCACCCTGCTTGTTGATGTACCACATGGTGGTGGTGTTGTCTGTCCTGACCTGAACCACCTTGTTCTGCACTGACTGAGAGAAAGCTTGCAGGGCCAGAAAGACCAACCTGAGTTCCAAGAGATTGATATCAAGAAGGGATTCCTGAGGGGACCACAGTCCATGGGCTGTGAGAGCCCCCAGATGGGCTCCCCACCCCAATAGAGAAACATCCGTGGTTAGGACCACAGAGTGAGACAGAGTGACGAATGGGACTCCTTGCCTGAGGTTGCCCTGATCCTGCCACCACTGGAGAGCCTGGATCAGAGTCTGGGTCACTGGAACTAGTTTGGTTAGAGAATCTTTCTTCTGAGACCAAAAGGCCCTCAGATGAAACTGAATGTCTCTCATCTGAAATCTGGCCCTTGGACCACTGCTGAGAAGCTGCCATGTGGCCCAGAAGTTGAAGGAAGTGCCTTGCTGGCCGAGACCAGAAGGTGGAATGAAGAAGCCAGCTCTACAATAGCCCTTGCCCTTTCAAGGGGAAGAAAAGCTCTTGCTTTGACTGTATCCAACTCTGCCCCTATGAAGGTGAGGAGCTGTAAAGGGTTGAGAACTGACCTGGGAAGATTGAGAAGGAATCCTAGGAAAGTGAGCACTTGCTGAGTCACTTGAAGGTCTGACTTGACTTGGTCTGGGGACTGACCCACAATGAGCCAGTCATCCAGGCATGAAAATATGGAAATATTTTTCCTTCTTAAAAAGGCCACTATTACTGCTAGGCATTTTGTGAATACCCTTGGAGCTGATGTCAGGCCAAAGGGCGTAGCTTTGAACTGATAATGGCCTGAAGGAAATTCGAACCTGAGGTACTTTCTGTGGGAGCACCTGATGGGAATGTGAAAGTAGGCATCTTTTAAGTCCAGGGAGGCTAGCCAGTCCCCTGGTCTTAGAGAGGGAAGGATTATTCCCAGAGTCACCATTTTGAATTTTGATTTTAAAAGATGTTTGTTCAGGTATCTTAAGTCTAGGATGGGTCTCCACTCCCCTGTCTTTTTTGGGGTAAGAAAGTACCTGGAGTACAGACATTTGCCCCTGTGCAATGTAGGAACTCTCTCTACAGCCTTTAGAGCCAGTAGAGATGAAACCTCTGCCTCTAGGGCAATGGTTTTGGAGATGTTGCGGTGGAAAGATCTGGCCCTCAGCTTTGAAATTTCCTAAGCTGAGAATCAGCCCTGGCTTACCACCTCCAGGACCCACTTGTCTGAGGTAACAGACATCCAGTCCTGGATGAAGTAAGCCAGCCTGCCCTACATGAATGGGAGATCGACCGGGCTGACACATCAGGTGTCTGCTTGGCAGGAGCCTTAGGTTGAGGGATGGATGCAGCCCTGCTCATCCCCTTTGCCTCCCTCTGAAGAACCCCTCTGAGGAAAGGGAGAAGAGGCCTGTGTTGGTAGAAAGCCTATGAAAAGGCCTGCCCTGCCCCTAGCCTGCTGCCTTTGAGGAGTTGCCTGCCTTTACGTGACCTGTGCACTCCTATAGGTGGTCCTATACTCATCCATCTTTTTCATGTAATTCTCTGTCTGCTCCCCAAACAGAGAATTACCCACCACAGGGAAATCCATGCCTTAGCCTGGGTGTCCTGTGAGAGACTAGTACATCTGAGCCAAGCCATTCTCCAAAGAGCCACAGATGTAACCATGACTCTACAGAACACATCATTGGAGTTCACAGCAGCATGGAACTGTACCTTAGATGCCTCAATCCCATCAGCAGCCACCCCCTCCAGCTCCGGGGCTAGCTGGGGGGAGGCCTGCTTAGACAGTGCCAGTACAGTGTCCCACCTGGACTTCTGGTACCTGGCTGCGTAGGCCATATAATTAGCCTGCCTGAGTCCCAAGGTGGATGCCATGTATTGTTTCTTTGCCATGGCATCCAGCTTCCTGGAATCTTTATCTTGGGGGGTGAAGCCAAGGGTATATTAGCCTTATCACAGGCTGCAGCCTGCACAACCCCAACATGGCTGCATTGTTGATACCTGATAAGGTGTACTTTTTGTCCATCCTTTTGTCAACAGGAGGTACAGAATTTGGAGTTTTTAAAATCTTTTGTGTCTGTTTCCCAAAAGACTTATGAAGGAGAATATACAGTCTCGTGGACTCTGGGATGTCCATCATCTCCACATAATCAGGTTCCTCTTGTTCCTCTACAGCTTCTTCCACAGGGAGCTGGAGGGTTTCTGCCACTTTCCTGTATAACATGTAGTGGGAAGGGGACTCAGAAAACCTAGGAGGGGAAACACCAGAAGGCCTGTCTGGGGAGATGTCCAGTTCAATGGGCTCAACCAGACCTCCCACACCATCGTCATCGTCATCATCATAATCTTCAACCCCCTCCAAATCCAGTTCATAGAAATCTTCAGGGGCATAATCTTGAACCGGAGGAACCGACTGAACCGAGTGCCTGCCAGAAGGCACCGGACCAGACGGAACTGGACAAAGCAATTCTACAGTCCTTATTGCATTGGCAATCTCTTCGGTGGTATGAAAATGGATCTCTGGAACCGAACCAGCCGATTTTTTTTTTCTTTTTCATTTTGTAGGAACCGATCCCTCAGGATCAGCTCTCCTCTTGCCCGAAGAAGTATCACCCTGGTCAGAGGGCACTCCCTCAGGTTCGGTCGAAACTGAACCGGGCTGGCCATCCGGATCGGCGGACTTCACGGACTCCTTATCCCTGAGCATAGCTAATCTTTTTTCCAGGGTAGACTTAGGGAAATTTTTACAGATTTGGCAGTCTGAATCGAGGTGGTCAAACCCCAGACAATAAACACAGGTGGTGTGGGGATCAGCATTAGCAAAGACCTCTCCACACACACTGCAGTGTTGAAATCCAGTGGGCCCGGTTTTTCTTTTGGGTTTCTCAGTCATAGCCATCCTAACCACAAACTTACCCTTTTTATGGCAAACAACCAGGCAAGACACCCTTATCGGTTTCTAACCGTGTCACGGGTATTGGAAAAAAACACAAGAAAATGCAGTTTTCTAAAACCGATAAGGACCGGTAACCACACTCTAAGTTTAAAAACAAAGACAGAATATGTAAATCACTAAACGGCCGGTTCAGCCGAACCGGTCGAAAAATCAATTTTACAATTTCCACAAGTTTACTATGTCTAGTTCACTACCTAGTACTTACTGTACCACAGACAGAGATCTGAACCGAAACTTGCGAAAAATAATCAGTAAACCGAGGACTTTAACCGACTTACGAACTGTGAGCAAAGGAGAAATCTCCAGAGCGGCCGTTCAGTTAGGTGGAGTAAAGAATCTGACAGTTGCACTTCAAAGTACAGCAGACAGAGGTTTGAACCGAGCTAGAGCTCAACATTCTATGCTCTGCACAGAAAATTAACCATCTACTCTCCGGGGCAGTTTGAGTGCTGGGGCTAACTGCAATAGTCAGAATCTGCAAGACTTCATGTTGTTTGAAAAGACCAGTAAAGTAATGGACTGGTTCAGGTGGAAATCAGAGACCACTTTGGGAATTAATTTCCTATTGGTTCTAGGACTACCTTGTCCCTATGAAATGAAACGTAGTCCTGCTCAATGCACAAGGCCTGAAGCTCACTAATCCTTCTGGCTGAAGTGACGGCCACCAGGAACACTGTTCTCTAGGTAACATATTTCAGGTGGGCAGAAAACATTGGCTCAAATGGGGGTTCCATGAGCTTGGCAATGCATACATTAAGGTCCCATGCAGGTACCGGTTCCCTATGAGATGG
Organism: Neoceratodus forsteri; assembly: GCA_016271365.2. Classification (NCBI taxonomy): domain Eukaryota; kingdom Metazoa; phylum Chordata; order Ceratodontiformes; family Ceratodontidae; genus Neoceratodus; species Neoceratodus forsteri. The sequence continues at coordinate 1,365,581,644 of CM028132.1, forward strand.
GTCAACCCTTTGAAAAACTTTTTAAAAATAGGATTAGAAGCTATGGATACACCCTTGCCAGCTGAGATATATGCCGAGACAGAAGCCAAATGTATCTTTAGAGTAGTGGGCTGTAAACCCAAAGAATGCAAGTGAATAAAGTAGTCCAGCAAGGCTGGTACCCCTGTCTGTGAGGGCGCTACACCATTAGTAAAAAACCGTATAGAAAATCTCTTCCACTTAGAAGCATAGGTCTTTTTAGTGGAGGGTTTCCTGTTGCCTCTCAGAACGTTTAGGACACTTTTGGAGAGATGCAAACCTGCATACTCTAAGTCCTCAAGAGCCAGGCCTTGAGCCTGAGGGATCTGAGGTTCAGGTAATGATCCTCCCGGAGGATGTTAACAGATTGTGACTCCGAGGGAGATGTATTGATGGTGCCACAGACATGGAGAGCAGCAGAGAGTACCATGGCTGCCTGGCCCAGACTAGTGCTATCAGTACCATTGATGCTGGCTGGGATCCAAGTTTGATTAGAACTCTGGGAATCAGGGGAAAGGATGGAAGGCATACAGCTGTTTTCTGACCAATCCAAGGTCAGGGCATCCAGGAGTATTGTGCCCCTGGCTGGTGGTCTGTAACAGAACTGTGGCAGCTGGTGGTTTTCGTGGGACGCAAAGAGATCTGTCTCTGGGGTGCCCCACCTTCTGAACACCACCTCCAGTACCTGCCTGTTGAGAGTCCATTCATGATGGTCCTGACTTGATTTGACTTAGGGCATCTGCCAGGGTGTTGTCCTTCTGTGGCAAGTGAATGGCCACTAGTAAGGCCTGGAGTGAGTAGACCAGGCTCCATACTCTCATTGCCTCTGTACACAGAGGGTTGGACCTCGTTCCTCCCTGCTTGTTTATGTAGTACATTGTAGTGGTATTGTCTGTTCGTACCTGAACCCCTTGCCTTGTATCATGGATGCGAAAGCCTACAGGGCTAGGAATACTGTTCTCAACCCCAGCAAGTTTATGTGCTGGAATGACTCTGCACCTGACCAAGTGCTGTTTAGTGTATGATTCCCCAGATGTGCTCCCCAATCTAGGAGGGATGTATCTGTTGTGAGAACCACTGATGGGAGCTCCTGCTGGAAGGGAACTCCCTCTCTGAGGTTTTCCCTTACTTGCCACCATTGGAGGGCTTGCAAGAATGTCCCTGTTACTGGTTCCAGTTTTGACAGTGGGTCCCTTCTTTGGCACCAATGTGCCCTGAGGTGGAACTGTAAGTCTCTCATTTGGAATCTGGAACCCAAGACTGTACCTGTTGGTGCAGCCATATGTCCCAGGAGCTGCAGGAATTGCCTTGCTGGCTTTGGTCTGTTCAGCCTGAAAGACCCAGCAATTTGTAGAATGTTGCTTACCCTGTCTTGAGGTAGGTAAGCCCTTCCCCTTAGTGTGTCCAGCTCTGCTCCTATGAAGTGCAGCACTTGCACTGGTTGTAGGATGGATTTCTTGAGATTTATCAGAAACCCTAGGGACTCCAGTAGGTCCTGAGTTGTCCTTAAGTAATCTCTTACCTGTTGTCATGACTTTCCCACCACCAACCAATCATCCAGGTAGGGAAATACTGTGACTCCCTGCCTTCTTAGGCGTATCACCAACACTGCCAAGCACTTTGTGACCATTCTTGGAGCTGAAGTGAGGCTGAACGGTAGTGCTGAGAACTGGTAGTGACATGATGGGAGTCTGAACCTGGGATGTTTTCTGGGAGACTCCCTTATTGGGACATGGAAGTAAGCAACTTTTAAATCCAGGGATGCCAATTGGTCTCCTTTTTGGAGGTTTGGCAGAATTATGGCTAAAGTTACCATTTTGCATTTTGGCTTTGCCTAATGCCTGTTCAATAACCTTAGGTCGAGGATAGGACACCACTCCTCGTTTTTCTTTGTGTCGAGGAAGTATTTTGAGTAGAAACCTTTTTCCCTTTGCTGTGGAGGAACTGGTTCTACTGCCCTTGATAGTGGTAGATTTGCCACTTCCTCTTCTAGCAGCTGCCTTTCTGAGTTTGAAGCTGTTCTGAATACTCTTATTCTTACTGATGGGAAGGATTTGAAACTAAGGGACAAACCCTGACTCACTACCTCCAGGACCCACTTGTCCGTAGTGATGTTCTTCAAAGCCTGGAAGTAGTGAGCCAGTCAGCCCCCTACCGGAACGTGGAAGGTGGCCTTGGCAACTAAGTCAGGGTTCTACTTAGACTGGGTCTGAGACCCACTACTCTGCGACTCACATCTTGACCCCTTCTGTCTCTAACCTGAAGTACCCTGTCTGCTGGGGGGTACTGCTAGTCCTGCTGAACAGCCTGAGCTTGAAAGAAAGGTCTGGTATAACCAGACCTGCCCCTGCCCGCCCTCTTCCATAAGGCCAGTTGGAAGGTGAAGGTTTCTCCTTGGCTGAATTGCTCTTGAAGGTGGCTTTATACTTATACACCTTCTTCATGTATGCCTTTGTCTTGTTCCCAAACAGAGAATTACTCTCGCATGGAAAATCCATGGCCTTCATCTGGGTATCTTGGTAAGATTGGTGACTCTGAGCCATGCAAACCTCCTGAGGGCCACCGTGAGGGCCATCCATCTGGCAGCAGTATCACTGGCATCAGTTGCCATCTGAAATTGGTATTTAGAGGCCTCCAATCCAAACCTAGCAGTTTCAGCCAGATCAGCTGATAGGCCAGATGGTGCCTTATCAGCCATGGCCAAAAGTGACTGCCACAGAGATTTCTGATATTGGCAGAATAGGGCAGAAAATTAGCTTGTCTAATAGACAAAGAAGCTGACACATAGCCCTTCTTAGCCATGATGTCAATCTTCCTGGAATACTTGTCTGGAGGGTGAGATGCCAAGGGTACCCTCGCTCTATCATAGGTTGCAGTCTGCACAACACCCTGATGAACAGGGTGGGAGAATAAGAATTCTGTCCCTTCCCTGTCCAATTGATATTTCATGTCAGCCCTTTTGTCAAGGGGTGGTACAGTGTTAGGGGTTTGTAATATCTTTAAAATATCCTTTTTGAAGAATTTATTTATAGGAAGCAATAACTTCTTTGTTGGTGTAAGATCCATGAGTTTGAGGTATTCCACCTCCTCATCTTCTACCACTTCATTAGTGGCAATATCTAAAGCATCCACCATTTTTCTCTCAAAAGTAAAATGTGAAGAGAAATCCTCAGATACTCTTGGTGGAGACTCAAATTCTTGCTCAGGGGACACCTCAGGCTCAATGGGTTCCCCCTCATCCTCATCTTATTCTTTGTATTCCTCATAGTCCTGTATTTCAGGGAGTGAGGAAGGAACCAGCACTACCGGTTATGGAACCAAGGACTGAACCAGTGTCTGTGGAACTGGAACCGGTACAATCCCCTGGAGAGCCTGGATTAACTTAAATGCCTGAGTGATGGCCTTAGGTGTAGGTATCTCGCTTTTCTCACCAGAAGTCCCCTTGTGCTTTCTAGCAGGGGGTTCTGAGTGTTTAGTTTTCTTCAGTTTTTTGGCCAGTACCAGTTTCTCAACCGGTTCACCGGTTCGTTTACCTTTCAAAGGTTCACCCTTGGCAGGGGTGGCTGGTTTTAATCCAGCGGTTTCACCCGCATTCTTAGAGGGAGTAGGCCAGTCAGAACTGTTATCTACCTGGCCTGTTTCATGGGCCAACTTCTTCTTTAGTCTTTCCATTCTTTTCTCAACAGTTTTTGATGGAAAGGACTTACAAATCTCACAATCAGTTGTGAAGTGTGATTCACCAAGACAGACAAGACACTGATGATGTTCGTCTGCCTTGGCACACACCCTCTCCACACTGAGTGCAATTTTTGAAACCTGGAGGCCCAGTTTTCTTCTTTGGTTTTTCTGACATCTTTGATTAAATGGCAAACCAACAGCAACCACAATACCAAAAGTTTTTTCTTTTTCTTTTCTTTTGCAGTTTAGCTCGGTTTCGTAACTGCAGTTAATTCCAATCAGGAACGGGGACTGCAAACACAAAAAGAACTGAAGATGTGGGTTCTAACAAAAAAACAAACTAAGAAATAATCTAGGCTAAATTAAATAAAAAAGGTACCGGAAAGCCTATAAAAGCTAACAGAAACGTTGGTTCCTTGACACTTACCAAGAACCGAGAGGAACCACTAAGACTAAGTGTTTTTTAAACTAAATCACTAGCACTAACTCTAAAAAGGGAAAATAAAGGTAGCAAATGAAATAAACTTAAGGAATACTTATTTTCTTGAAGTAACCATGAAAAAGTACTGTGAAAATCGTGACTGTAAGGAGAGATCTCCGAGACGTCTTGATTCACAGGTGGAGAATGAAATCTGAGGTGTCATAGAACACAGCAGTTAATAAGGGCAGCATTTGAATAGTGGCACGAGCCAGTGATGGATTCCATCATTTACATTCGTTCCATTCTCTGGGCAGTTCTACTCAGAAGGCTGGCTGCAAGAGTTAGGAATATTGAAGAATACCTGGGGTTAGAAGTAGGGTTTTTTAGGCTTTTTAGTACTTGTTTTTTCAGATACTTGTGCATGGGTAGCAACAGTCTTTTGGTGGGGGCTAACCCCATCATCTCTAGGAAGTCTGCCTCTTCCTCTTCTTCCTCAGTTTCCTGAATAGAAAGGTTTAAGATGTCCACCATCTGCTTCACAAAAAAATGATGTGAAGTCTAATCATCTGAACCCCTAGATGGAGAACCAAATTCTTGTTCAGGAGACACCTCAGGTTCTATAGGCTCACCTTCCTCATCCTCTTCCTCCTCTTCCAGTTCTGGGATGTCATATACATAGGCCGGTTCCTGTACCATTTGTACCTGGGCAGGAACCAGTGTGGCCAGTGTGAGAACTGGTACCACAGCCTTGGCAATATCCTCAGCTGTGGGCATGGCAGGCCTGTCTGCTGAGAGCTCCTTAGCCTTCTCGGCCGGAGGTGCAGCAACATGTTTTCCTTTTTGTGTTTTCTTCACTGGAACTGGCTCACCAGTTGGTTTCACAGGCCTTTTGGATTTAGCAGAGTCAGTTTTAGCCGTGGATTTTGGATCCACTGACTATTTAGGCTTTTCCTTATCTGTTTTAGAAGCAGAAGAAGAGGTAGAGGGTGACTACCTCTTCAGAGTTTTTAGAAGGAGGAGCAGGTATAGCCATTACTTGTAATATTTTAGCCCTCTTTTTAAGAGTTTTAGGGCAGAAAGTCATACACACAGCACAGTTTGCAAAAAATGTGACGGGGACCCAAGCAAAAAAATACAGAGATTATGCTTATCAGCTTTAGCTACTAGATAACCGCAGCTAGTACAAGTTTTAAACCCAGTCAGTCCTGTCTTTTTCTTTAGTCAGGAATCTCTGACATTGGTGTTCTTTGGAACTGATGTTAAATAAAGAAAAAGAACCATAACTGGTTCCTGAAAGTAAAAGGGAACCGACAACCTCTCGGTTCCTGACAGGAAAAAGGAACTGCATGTAAATAAAATTTAAAAAATAAGGATAAGCAATATGGAACCCAAAGGGAACTGGTATAAAAGGAAGAAAAATATAAATTCTGAGGTAAAAAAAACCTCTGAAAACAGCGGTTCCTTGTGGTTCCGCGGAACCAATAAGGAACCGAGAAACACAATAAAAAAAAAATACTAGCTAACTATACTATAGGGGCAGCAAAGTGAAATATAATAAAAATGAATAGTACTTATCGACTAATTATGTTTCTGACAGTAAATCGAGGAGAGCTCTCCAAGGCATCTTCACTTGCAGGCGAAGTAAATAATGTGAAGCACTCATAGTGCAGCAGTTACTAGGTGTAGCAGTTTGAAATTGGCATGAGCCAATTAGAGTTTCATCATTTGCATACATTCTATCTCTCTGTGGCAGTACAACAGTGAAGGCTGACTACATTTGTTTAATCATAATGAGTGATTCCTGGGGTTAGAACGCAAAGTGCAGACACAGCAAAAAATGAATACTAATTAGTACAAATCTGGAACAAATTAAAGTGCAAGCATGCTGTGCACATACATATGCAGGTGGAAAACTGGGAATTCAGCAACAAAGCAGTACAGAGGCAAGTAATGCAGTGTAGCAAGTATCAGTAAAGGACTAGGGGACTCAAAAACCTGAGCTACCAAAAATAACTAGTGGGAATCTGTTACAGGAAACAGGTGCAGGTTTGTGATTGATGGAGATTCAGCTGGAGCCTGAAGGAGCCTGAGGAGGAGGAATGGCAGAGGAGAAAGGGGAGCTGGTTCTAGACTGCTGGCAAGTGAGAGGAAAACAACAATCACCCAGCTGAGGAACAGTGGTGAGGAGTGGGGAATATTCTCTGGTTCCTGTAGTGGAGGGAACATGGAGTAGGGGGAGAGGAAGGAAGGAGGGAAGGGAGGGAGAGAGAGGGGGGGGTGAGAGGGAGCAAATCCATACTTGGAAATGAAGAAAGAGCAGTTTAACTGGCAAAGTGAAGGTAGGGGGAGGATGTAGAGAAAGGAATAGAGGGAGCAGCATTGCATATGTGGAGGAGAGTTTGTTGCAAAGCAGCAAAAAGCATTCCAGAGAGTGTTCAATCTGGCTAGGAAGGTGGAGGGGGCTGTACCATAGACCATGTCTGCATAGTCAAAGACTAAAAGCACCATTGTGTTAGCCAGCTCATGGCGGACCAGCAAGGGTAGGCAGTCTTTGTTACAGTACAGAGTACCTATCTTAGGGTGGAGTTTCACATGGATAGCATTGATATGGACTGAGAAGTCAAGCTTGCAGTCAGTCAAGAGGGGAGCCATCCAGCATGGTGAAGACAGGAAGTCTCAAGAGCCTGGCCAATTTTTAGCTGGTACCACATGTACACCATTTTTTTGGTATTAACCTTGAGATGGTTGGAAAGGAGCCAGCCTAGGATGTCATGAAAATCCTGCTTGAGCAGTTCTTCCATGGGAGCGGTAGAGGGACCAGAGGTGAAGATGATCTCTCACTGCATACATGTGTGTATGCAAGTTGACACTGACAGAGAAGAAAAAATTACTCACCTTAGTAATGTTGTTTCTTCTAATGGAGTCTTGCTATATTATAATTATGAGTATAACCCCAGGTTAGAACTGCTCCGGAGGTGAAAGAGTTAATTTTCCATGCCAGGCATGGAACCTGAGCCGAGCTCGGTTGAAAACCTCGTCTGTTGTTGCTCAAACCTAAACTGTCAGATCTTTACGAGCAAAACTCACTAAGGTTCTGTGTGGAAGACGTAAACCTACACTAGCCCATTGGCTACTAACTACAAAAAACACATTTGTGTTCTTGATTCCAAAACAAAGACTCAAGTCATGGGAATCAAAAAAGAAAATTAAAACATAACACTCAGGCACCCTAAGAAAGGGTGAAACAAAGTGGGCCTCTATGAAGTGCCAACATTGCCCTGCCCACCCACATCCCAAAAAGAGAGGTTCTGAGACGGGTAGGCTGGGGGGGAGGTCATAATATAGCAAGACTCCATTAGAAGAAACAACATTACTAAGGTGAGTAATTTTTTCTTCAAACAACATGAAGTCTTGCTATATTATGACTTATACTCTGACTACAACAGTACCTCCATGGAGGAGGGACAGAACCTACTTAGGAAATAGGCTCTGAAGCACGGCTGTGCCAAATCGAGCATCACTCCTAGCTGGATGTCCAGGGAGTAATGCTTAGTGAAAGTGTGAACTGTTTTCCAGGTAGCTGCTTGACATATCTCTAGGATAGGGATGTCCCTGGCAGCAGCCAGAGACACAGCTGTACCCCTGGTAGAGTGAGCCCTCAGGCCTGAGTGAGGAACCTTACCCAGTTTTTCATAGTAAAATTGGATACAAGAGACAATCCACCTGGCAATGGATCTTTTAGTGGCAGGTTTTCCTTTTCCAACCTCACCATAAGTGAGGAACAATTGGAGGAAGTCAAACCTGTGACCCTTGGTACGTTCTATGTAGTAACTAAGGGCTCTTTTGACATCTAAACTGTGCAATCTCCTCTCACCAGAGGAGGAATGGTCAGTGAAAAACACAGGAAGGGACATGGATTGATTAAGGTGGAAATCTGAAACCACCTTAGGCAAAAAACTTTCTGTTAGTCCTGAGGACCACCTTATCCCTGTGAAAGGAGATAAAATCAGGTTCCGCTGACAATGCTTGCAACTCACTTATGCACCTGGCAGAAGTGATGGCTACCAAAAACACAGTTTTCCAAGTCAAGTACTTGAGCTCTGCTGAAGACAATGGCTCAAAAGGGGGTTGCATAAGCTGGGCAATGCAAGTATTAAGATCCCAAGCAGGGGCAGGGTCTCTGAATGGAGGGTTGGTGTGAAGCAACCCCTTGAAAAACTTGGAGACTACAGGGTGAGCTGAAAAAGAAGAAGGTTTACCTGCTGATAAGAAAGCAGACACGGCTGCCAGGTGCACTTTTAGGGTAGCTGGTCTCAGCCCCAAAGAATTCAAATGCACCAAATAATCCAGGATTGTGGGCAAATCAGCAGATTCTGGTGGAATATGCTTGCCAGAGCACCATATGGAAAATCTCTTCCATTTGAATTATAAGTAGCCCTGGTGGAAGGCTTCCTGGAGGCCTTCAAGATATCCAATACACCTTGGGAGAGGTGTAGGTCAGCAAACTCTAATTCTTCAAGAGCCATGCCTTGAGATTGAGAGATTTGAGGTTCCGATACCAAACCCTCCCCTGGGCACAGGTTAACAGATTGTGATTCCTGGGGAGGTGCAAGGGAGGGTGGACTGCTAAGGACATGAGGAGTGGGTACCAGGGCTGTCTGGCCCAATCTGGAGCAATCAGGATCATCTTGCAGGGTTGAGATCTGATTTTGATAGCACCTTGAACAGAAGAGGGAAGGGGGGGAAGGCATAGAGAAACTTCCCTTCCCAACTGAGTAGGAAGGCATCCAGAGGGACTGAGCCCAACACTGGGGGCCTGCAGCAAAAGAGGGGAAGTTGGTGATTGTCTGGGGCTGCAAAAAGATCTATCTGCGGGGTGCCCCATCTGGCAAATACTACCTCCAGTACTAGGGGATCCAGTGTCCATTCGTGATGGCCCTGGGAAATCCTGCTGAGAGCATCCGCTAGGACATTGTCCATGCCTGGAAGATGAACTGCCATAAGGGAGGCGTTCAGGGAATAAGCCAGAGACCACAACTTCATTGCTTTGGTGCACAAGGCCGTAGACCGAGTGCCTCCTTGCTTGTTGATGTACCACATTGTAGTAGTATTGTCTGTTCTGACCTGTACAACCTTGCTCTGAACAGATGTGGAAAAACCTGGAGTGCTAGAAAAACTGCTCTGAGTTCCAACAAATTGATGTGGAGCAGAGATTCCTGTGGGGACCACAACCCCTGGGTAGTGAGGTCGCCCATGTGAGCTCCCCACCCCAAGAGGGATGCATCTGTAGTAAGGGTCAAGGAGTGAGACTGGGGGTTGAAGGGAACCCCCTGTCTCAGATTGTTCTGGTCCTGCCACCACTGAAGGGCCTGGATCAGGGTTCGAGTCACTGGGATCAATTTGGTTAGAGGGTCTGTCCTTTGAGACCAAAAAGCTCTCAAAGGGTTTACCTGCTGATAAGAAAGCAGACACGGCTGCCAGGTGCACTTTTAGGGTAGCTGGTCTCAGCCCCAAAGTATTTAAATGGACCATATAATCCAGGACTGTGGGTAAGTCAGCAGATTCTGGGGAAATATGCTTTCCAGAGCCCCATATGGAAAATCTCTTCCATTTGAATTATAAGTAGCCCTGGTGGAAGGCTTCCTAGAAGCCTTCAGGATGTCCAATACACCTTGGGAGAGGTGTAGGTCAGCAAACTCTAACTCTTCAAGAGCCATGCCTTGAGATTGAGAGATTTGAGGTTTGGATACCAAACCCTCCCCTGGGCACAGGTTAACAGATTGTGATTCCTGGGGAGGTGCAAGGGAGGGTGGACTGCTAAGGACATGAGGAGTGGGTACCAGGGCTGTCTGGCCCAATCTGGAGCAATCAGGATCATCTTGCAGGGTTGAGATCTGATTTTGACTAGCACTTTGAACAGAAGAGGGAAGAGGGGGAAGGCATAGAGAAACTTCCCTTCCCAACTGAGAAGGAAGGCATCCAGAGGGACTGAGCCCAACACTGGGGGCCTGCAGCAAAAGAGGGGAAGTTGGTGATTGTCTGGAGCTGCAAAAAGATCTATCTGCGGGGTGCCCCATCTGGCAAATACTACCTCCAGTACTAGGGGATCCAGATCCCATTCGTGATGGCCCAGGGAAATCCTGCTGAGAGCATCCGCTAGGACATTGTCCTTGCCTGGAAGATAAATTGCCGTAAGGGAGGTGTTCAGGGAATAAGCCAGAGACCACAACTTCATTGCTTCGGTGCACAAGGCCGTAGACCGAGTGCCTCCTTGCTTGTTGATGTACCACATTGTAGTAGTATTGTCTGTTCTGACCTGTACAACCTTGTTCTGAACAGATGTGGAAAAAACCTGGAGTGCTAGAAAAACTGCTCTGAGTTCCAACAAATTGATGTGGAGCAGAGATTCCTGTGGGGACCACAACCCCTGGGTAGTGAGGTCACCCATGTGAGCTCCCCACCCCAAGAGGGATGCATCTGTAGTAAGGGTCAAGGAGTGAGACTGGGGGTTGAAGGGAACCCCTGTCTCAGATTGTTCTGGTCCTGCCGCCACTGAAGTGCCTGGATCAGGGTTTGAGTCACTGGGATCAATTTGGTTAGAGGGTCTGTCCTTTGAGACCAAAAAGCTCTCAAATGGAACTGGACGTCCCTCATCTGAAATCTTGCTCCCTGCACTACTGCTGTCGAAGCAGCCATGTGCCCTAGGAGCTGTAGAAAATGCCTTGCCAGTCGAGAGACCTGCAGGGTGAAAGAGGAGGCCAGAGAGACCAAGGTCCTTGCTCTTTCCAGGGAGGAAGGCTCTGGCCTCTTTTCTGTTCAGTTCTGCACCTATGAAGGTGAGAAGCTGGACAGGCTCTAGAACAGACTTTGGAAGACTGAGAAGGAAACCTAGAGATGTGAGCAGTTGCTGAGTTACCTGAAGGTGTAGTTTGACCTGGTCTGGAGACTGGCCTACTATGAGCCAGTCGTCCAGATAAGGAAAGATGGCAATCTTTTGCCTTCTTAAGTGGGCAACTGCTACTGCCAGGCATTTTGTGAATACCCTCGGCCGAGGTGAGGCCAAGGGCATTGCTCTGAACTGGTAATGGCCTGAGGGCAGTTCAAATCTGAGGTACTTTCGATGGGAGCTTCTGATAAGAACATGGAAGTAGGCATCCTTGAGGTCCAGGGAGGCTAGCCAGTCCCCTGGCCTTAGAGAGGGTAAAATAATTCCCAGAGTCACCATTTTGAACTTTGGTTTTAAAAGGTGCTTGTTTAGATACCTGAGATCCAGGATGGGCCGCCATTCTCCTGTCTTTTTTGGGGTAAGGAAGTACCTGGAGTACAACCCTTTGCCCTGGTGTAGGGGTGGAACCCTTTCCACAGCTCTGAGAGCCAGGAGGGCAGAAACTTCTGTTTCTAGGGCAAGAGCCTCTGATGGATTTGTAGGTGGAAAGGACCTGGCTCTCATCTTCAGGAATTTTTTGAAGCTGAGAACCAGTCCCTGGCTTACTACTTCCAGGACCCACTTGTCTGATGTTAAAGACTTCCAGTCCTGGACAAAGTAAGCCAGCCTACCCCCTACTGGTAGTGGAGAATCAGCACTGGCCACCCCATCAGGGAGCCTGTTTTGCAGGGGCTTTGGGTTGAGAGGTAGCAGCAGGCTTACTTGAACCCCTTCTGCCTCTTCCACTAAAGAACCCCCTCTGGGCATAAGCAGAAGAGGAGGCCTGGGCTTGGTAAAAAGGCCTATGAGAAGGCCTGCCCCTGCCCCGACATGCTGCCTTTGAGGAGTGGCTTGCCTTTCTTTGGCCTGTGCACTCCTATAGGTGGTCCTATATTCATCCATTTTCTTCAAATAATTCTCTGTATGCTCCCCAAACAGAGAATTGCACACAACAGGAAAATCCATAGCCTTAGACTGGGTATCCTGTGACAGGGCAGTACATCCGAGCCAGGCCATTCTGCAAGAGACCAGATGTAGCCATGACTCTTGAGGAAACATCATTAGAGTCTACTGCAGCATGAAATTGCACCTGATGCCTCAGTACCATCCACAGCCACCTGCTCCAGCTCCCTGGCAAGCTGGTCAGGGGCCTGTTTCACTAGGGCCAGCACAGTATCCCATCTGGATTTCTGGTAGCCTAGCAGCATAAGACATATAATTTGCCTGTCTGAGTCCTAAAGATGCTGCCATGTACTGTTTCTTTGCCATGGCATCCATCCTCCTGGAATCCTTTTCGGGAGGGTGAGAAGCTAGAGGAATATTAGCCTTGTCACAGGCTGCAGCCTGCACTACCCCCACATGGCTGCATTGCTGAGAGAGGAACTCTGTATCAGAGCCTGATAAAGCATACCTCCTGTCCATCCTTTTATCAACAGGAAGGATAGAGTGAGGAGTTTTTAAAATTTTTACTGTCTGTTTCCTAAAGGATTTGTGCAAGGAATAGACTGTCTCATAGACTCTGGAATATCCATCATTTCTACATAATCAGGCTCTTCTTGGTCATCAACAGCTTCCTCAGCCGAGAGTTGGAGAGTTTCAGCAACTTTCTTATAGAACATAAAATGAGAAGGGGACTCAGATAGCCTGGGGGGGGACCCCTGATGGTCTGTCTGGAGAGATGTCCGGTTCAATGGGCACATCTAGACCTTCAAAATCACATTCACTCTCCTCATACCCCTCCTCCCCTTCCTCCGGTTCATAAAAATCCTCAAAATCATAATCTTGAACCGGCGGAACCGGCCGAACCGAGCGCTTCCCTGATGGTGTCGGTTCGGATGGAACCGGGGAAAGAGACTGAACAATTTGAATAGCTTTAGCTATTTCTTCAGCGGTTGGAGAAAGAACTTTTGGCTCCACAGTAGCTGACTTTTTAGCCCTTTTAGTTGGAACCGGCTCCTCAGAGCTGGCTCTTCGTTGCCGAGGAAGTATCGCCTGGTCAGAGGGCATTCTCCTCAGGTTCGGTTGGAATCGAACGGGCTGGCCATCCGGTCAGCGGACTTTAGCCTCCCTTTCCCTGAGCCTAACAACTCTCTTTTCCACGGTGGCAGCAGGAAAATTCTTACAAATCTGGCAGTCTGCATTGAGGTGGTCAAACCCCAGACAATATACACAAGTGGTGTGTGGGTCAGCCTTAGCAAAGGCTTCCCCACAGAGGCCACAGTGCTGAAACCCAGTGGGTCCGGTTTTTCTTTTGGGTTTCTCAGACATAGTGCCAGCCTAACCAAAACTTGCCCATTAGTGGCAATCCGCCAAGCAAGACTCTCTTATCGGTTCCCAACCGTGTCACGGGTCGTGGAAAAAAAGTAACGAAATCCGTTTTTTTTAGAACCGATAAGAACCGGGAACCGCACTCTAAAGGACTAGAAGGTTAATTTAAACCAATCTGATCGGTTCAAACCGAACCGAAAAAGACGTTTACAAGTTCTACACAGAAGAAAATAAACATGAGCCTATCTATTACTTACAATACCACAGACAGAGCTTGAACCGACCGATTGCGGTTTAATTTCGGTCAATAAATCGAAAATTACACTTTTTAACCGACAAACGAACCGAGCAGCAGGAGAAATCTCCAGAGCGACTGTTCAGTGAGGCGGAGTAAAGAATCTGACAGTTAGGTTTGAGCAACAACAGACAGAGTTTTCAACCGAGCTCGCGCTCAAGGTTCCATGCCTGGCATGGAAAGTTAACTCTTTCACCTCCAGAGCAGTTCTAACCCGGGGTTATACTGCATATGTCATAATATAGCAAGACTTCATGTTGTTTGAAAAGGTTGTTTAGAAAATCAAGAACAGGATGGGGCCTAAAACTGCGCCCTGCTGGACCCTAACCTGACTAGGAAGGGTAGATGATAACATGCCTCCAACCTGCATTGACTATAGGAGCCCATTAGACAGGAATGGAACCAGTCAACAATGGGGGCTGTGTCTAAACCTAAGTGCAGGCATCATATTACAGAGATTAGTGTAGTCTGAATTTGAAGTATTTTCTTAACTGCTATTTCAGTGTGCTTCTCCATTTAGTTTGGGCAGGATTGAGGGACTCTAGCTGGTAAGTTTCAGACTATGTGTTTGTAATTGGCTATGTCTGAACCTTAAGTGCAGGCTTCATATTACAGGGATTAGTGGCTTGAATCTGAAGTCTTTTCTTAAGTGTCATTTCAGTGTGCTTCTCCATTTAGTTTGGGTAGGACTGAGGGATTCTAGCTGGTAAGTTTGTGACTGTGGGTTTGTCATTGGCTGTGTCTGAACCTTAAGTGCAGGCATCATATTACAGGGATTAGTGTAGTTTGAATCTGAAGTATTTTCTTAAGTGCCATTTCAGTGTGCTTCTCCATTTAGTTTAGACAGGATGAAAAAATTACTCACCTTAGTAATGTTGTTTCTTCTAATGGAGTCTTGCTGTATTATGACAATTGCAGTGAGTCCCAACCTTCGAACTGCTCCGGAGGTGAAAGAGTTAACAGTCCATGCCAGGCATGGAACTTAGAGCTCGAGTTCGGTTGAAAACTCTATCTGTTGTTCTTCAAACTCAAACTGTCAGATCTTTACAAGCAAAACTCACTAAGACTCTGTGTGGAAGCTGTAAACCTACACTAGCCAAATGGCTACTAATTATATAAACACATTTTTTGGTGCCACAACGAAGACTCAAGTCAGGAGACCCAAAAAATGACAAACACAACACAGATCACCCCGAAAAGGAGGGGTGAAAACAAAGTGGGCACCTAAAAAGTGCCAACACTGCCCTGCCCACCCACATCCCCAAAGTAAGGTTCTGAGAGGGGCAGGCGGGGGGGGGAGGTCATAATATAGCAAGACTCCATTAGAAGAAACAACATTACTAAGGTGAGTAATTTTTTCTTCAAACAACATGAAGTCTTGCTATATTATGACATATGCAGACTACACAGCTGTACCTCCATGGAGGAGGGACAGAACCTACTTAGGAAATAGGCTCTGAAGCACAGCTGTGCCAAATCGAGCATCACTCCTAGCCTGGATGTCCAGGGAGTAATGCTTGGTAAAAGTGTGAACTGTTTTCCAGGTAGCTGCTTGACATATCTCTAGGATAGGGATGTCCCTCAGCAGCCAGAGATGCAGCTGTACCTCTGGTAGAGTGAGTCCTCAGGCCTGAGGGAGGAACTTTACCCAGTTTTCATAGCAGATTTGGATACAAGAGACGATCCACCTGGCAATGGATCTTTAGTGGCAGGTTTCCTTTGCCGACCTCACCATTAAGTGAGGAACAGTT
Source organism: Neoceratodus forsteri (assembly GCA_016271365.2). Taxonomy (NCBI): domain Eukaryota; kingdom Metazoa; phylum Chordata; order Ceratodontiformes; family Ceratodontidae; genus Neoceratodus; species Neoceratodus forsteri. The sequence goes on from CM028132.1 coordinate 1,365,597,000, forward strand.
GGAGTGAGTCAAACCTGTGACCCTTGGTATGATCTATGGTAGCTAAGAGATCTTTTGACATCTAAACTGTGCAACCTCCTCTCACCAGAGGAGGAATGGTCAGTGAAGTACACAGAGAGACATAGATTGATTAAGGTGGAAATCTGAAACCACCTTAGGCAAGAACTTTCTGTTAGTCCTGAGGACTACCTTATCTCTGTGAAAAGAGATAAAATCAGGCTCCACTGACAATGCTAGTAACTCACTTATGCGCCTGGCAGATGTGATGGCTACCAAAAACACAGTTTTCCAAGTCAAGTACTTAAGCTCTGCTGAAGACAAGGGCTCAAAAGGGGATTGCATAAGCTGGGCAACGCAAATATTAAGATCCCAGGCAGGGGCGGGATCCCTGAATGGGGGGCTGGTGTGAAGCAACCCTTTGAAAAACTTGGAGAATACAGGATGAGCTGAAAGAGAAGAGGGTTTACCTGCTGATAAGAAAGCAGACACGGCTGCCCAATCTGAAGCAATCAGGATCATCTTGCAGGGTTGAGATGCGATTTTGACTAGCACTTTGAACCGGAGAGAGAAGGGAAAGGCATAGAAACTTCCCTTCCCAACTGAGGAGGAAGGCATCCAGGGGACTGAACCCAACACTGGGGCCTGCAACAAAAAAGGGGAACCTGGTGATTGTCTGGGGCTGCAAAAAGATCTATCTGGGGTGTGCCCCATCTGGCAAATACCACAACAAATTCTGAACAGATTTGGAAAAAGCTTGAAGTGCTAGAAAAACTGCTCTGAGCTCCAACAGATTGATGTGGAGCAGAGATTCCTGAGGGGACCACAATCCCTGGGTAGTGAGGTCGCCCATGTGAGCTCCCCACTCCAATAGGGATGCATCTGTAGTAAGGATTAAGGAGTGAGACTGAGGGGTGAAGGGGACCCCCTGTCTCAAATTGCCCTGGTCCTGCCACCACTGAAGGGCCTGGATCAGGGTTCGAGTCACTGGAATTAATTTGGTTAGAGGGTCCCTTCTTTGAGACCAAAAGGCTCTCAAATGGAACTGGATGTCCCTCATCTGAAATCTGGCTCCCTGCACTACTGCTGTTGAAGCAGCCATGTGTCCCAGGAGCTGTAGAAAGTGTCTTGTTGGTCGAGAGACCTGCAGGGTGTAGGAGGAAGCCAGAGAAATAAGGGTCCTTGCTCTTTCCAGAGGAAGGAAGGCTCTGGCTTCTTTTGTGTTCAGTTCTGCACCTATGAAGGTGAGAAGCTGGACAGGTTCTACTATGAAAATAGGCATCCTTGAGGTCCAGGGACACTAGCCAGTCCCCTGGCCTTAAAGATGGTAAAATAATTCCCAGAGTCACCATTTTGAATTTTGGTTTTAAAAGGTGCTTATTTAGATACCTGAGATCCAGGACTGACTTTGGAAGATTGAGAAGGAAACCTAGAGAAGATAGCAGTTGCTGAGTTACTTGAAGATGTAACCTGACTTGGTCTGGGGACTAGCCTACTATGAGCCAGTCATCCAGTTAAGGAAAGATGGCAATTTTCTGCCTTCTTAAATGGGCAACTGCTACTGTCAGGCATTTTGTGAATACCCTTGGGGCAGATGTGAGGCCGAAGGGCATTGCTCTGAATTGGTAATGGCCTGAGGGCAGTTCGAATCTGAGGTACTTTCGATGGGAGCTTCTAATGAGAACATGAAAATAGGCATCCTTGAGGTCCAGGGACACTAGCCAGTCCCCTGGCCTTAAAGAGGGTAAAATAATTCCCAGAGTCACCATTTTGAATTTTGGTTTTAAAAGGTGCTTGTTTAGATACCTGAGATCCAGGATGGGCTGCCATTCTCCTGTCTTTTTTGGGGTAAGGAAGTACCTGGAGTACAATCCTTTGCCTTGGTGTAGGGGTGGAACCCTTTCCACAGCTCTGACAGCCAGGAGGGTAGAGACTTCTGCTTCCAGGGCAAGAGCCTCTGAAGGATTTGCAGGTGGAAAGGATCTGGTTCTCATCTTTGGAAATTTTTTGAAGCTGAGAACCAGTCCCTGGCTTACTACTTCCAGGACCCACTTCTGATGTTAGAGACTCCCAGTCCTGGACAAAGTAAGCCAGCCTGCTGCCTACAGGTAGTGGAGAATCAGCCCTGGGCACCCCATCAGGGTGCCTGCTTGGCAGGGGCTTTAGGCTGAGGGGTGGAAGCAGGTCTGCTTGCACCCCATCTGCCTCTCCCTCTAAAGAACTCCCTCTGTGCATCAGCTGAGAAGGAGGCCTGGGCTTGGTAAAAAGGCCTATGAAAAGGCCTGCCCCTGCCCCTGGGAGGCTGCCTTTGGGGAGTGACTTGCCTTTCCTTGGCCTGTGCACTCCTATAGGTGGTCCTATATTCATCCATTTTCTTCATGTAATTCTCTGTTTGCTCCCCAAACAGAGAGTTGCCCACAACAGGGAAATCCATGGCCTTAGTCTGGGTATCCTGTGACAGGCTAGTACATCTGAGCCAAGCCATTCTACGGAGAGCCACAGATGTAGCCATGACTCTAGATGATACATCATTAGAGTCCACTGCAGCATGGAATTGCACCTTAGATGCCTCAATACCATCAGCGGCCACCTGCTCCAGCTCCTTTGCCAGCTGGCCAGGGACCTGCTTTGCTAGAGCCAAAACAGTATCCCATCTGTATTTTGATATCTAGCAACATAAGCCATATAATTTGCCTGTCTGAGTCCTAAGGATGCTGCCATGTACTGTTTCTTTGCCATGGCATCTATCTTTCTGGAGTCCTTGTCAGGGGGGTGAGAGGCTAAGGGAATATTTGCCTTGTCACAGGCTGCAGCCTGCACCACCCACATGGCTGCATTGTTGTGTAAGGAACTCCATATCAGAGCCTGATAATGTATACCTTTTGTCCATTCTTTTATCAACAGGAGGTATGGCGTGAGGAGTTTTAAAATCTTTACTGTTTCCAAAAGATTTATGCAGAGGAATAGGCAGTCTCCTAGACTCTGGGATATCCATCATTTCTACAAAATCAGGCTCTTCTTGATCATCCACAGCTTCCTCCATAGGGAGCTGGAGGTTTCAGCCACTTTTTATAAAACATGAAATGAGAAGGGACTCAGAAAGCCTAGGGGAGACACTCCTGAAGGTCTGTCTGGAGAGATGTCCGGTTCAATGGGCACATCCAGACTTTCAAACCACATTCACTCTCCTCATACTCCTCTCCTCTCTGGTTCATAAAATTCCTCTAAATCATAATCTTGAACCGTGGAACCGACCGAACCGAACGCTACCTGATGGTGCCGGTTCGGTCGGAACCGGGAGAGTGACTGAACAATTTTATTGTTTTAGCTATTTCTTCAGTGGTTGGAGAGGAAGTTTGGCTCCACACCAGCTGATTTTTCTAGTTCTTTGTTGGAACCGACTTCTCAGAGTCGGCTCTCCTTTGGCCCGAGGAAGTATCGCCCTGGTCAGAGGGCACTCCCTCCGGTTCGGTTGAAACCGAACCGGGCTGGACATCCGTTCAGCAGACTTTTGGCCTCCCGTTCCCTGAGTCTACCAACTCTCTTATCCAGGGTAGCTGCAGGAAAACTCTTACAAATCTGGCAGTCTGAATTGAGGTGGTCAAACCCCAGACAATAAACACATGTGGTGTGGGGGTCAGCCTTGGCAAAGGCTTCCCCACAGACAACACAGTGTTGAAACCCAGTGGGGCCGGTTTTTCTTTTGGGTTCCTCAGACATAGTGCCAGCCTAACCAAAAACTTGCCCGTTTATGGCAATCCGCCAAGCAAGACTCCCTTATTGGTTCCCAAACGTGTCACGGGTCGTGGAAAAAAACGTAATGAAATCTGTTTTTTTTTAGAACCGATAAGAACCGAGAACCACACTTCTAAAAGACAGTAATGTAATAGAAATAACTTGATCGGTTCAAACCAAACCGATGAAACCGTTTACAAGTTCCACACAGAAAGTAAATGTAAAACCTATCTAGTACTTACAAATACCACAGATAGAGCTTAAACCGATCGTTATGCGGTTTAATTCTCGTTAAAAACGAAAACTTTATACTTTAACCGACAAAATGAACCGAGCAGAAGGAGAAATCTCCGGGCGACTGTTCAGTGAGGAATAAAGAATCTGGCAGTTTGAGTTTGAAGAACAACAAATAGAGTTTTCAACCGAGCTTGAGCTCTAAGTTCCATGCCTGGCATGGACTGTTAACTCTTTCACCTCCGGAGCAGTTCGAAGGTTGGGACTCACTGCATATGTTATAATATAGTAAGACTTCATGTTGTTTGAATGAAAAAATTACTCAACATAGTAATGTTGTTACTTCAAATGGAGTCTTGCTGTATTCTGACTATATGCAGTTAGCCCCAGCACTTGAACTGCTCCGGAGAGTAAAGGGTTAACTCTATGCCAAAGCATAGAATGTTGAGCTCGAGCTCGGTTTTCAAATCTCTGTCTGTGGTACTCTGAAGTCTAACCACCAGATTCTTACAAGCACTAAACTAACTAACTCTATAGTTAGAAATTGTTTCTCAAACTTTTTGCCAAAAGGCATCAAACAGATTTTTTAGGGTCAAAAGACTCAAGTCGAGAACCCCAGAAAGAATATAAGCAGGTAGTGAAACAACCAAAACATTTAAGATAAACCCTTAAAAGGATAAGGCATGCCAAGTACACCTCTGGGTGCAGCACTGTGCCTGCCAGACCACATCCCAAAATACTAGGTTCCAGGAGGGAGGCAGGAGGAGGCAGAATACAGCAAGACTACATTAGAAGAAACAACATTACTATGGTGAGTAATTTTTCTTCAAACAACATGAAGTATTGCTGTATTCTGACTATATGTAGACTACTGCAGTACCCCTTGAGGAGGGAGTCACAGAACCTATTTTGGGAACAAGCTCTGCAGCACAGCTGTGCCAAACCTAGCATCACTTCTTGACTGAATGTCGAGAGAGTAATGCTTGGTAAATGTGTGAACAGTTTTCCACGTGGCTGCTATACAGATTTCCACTAATGGTATGTCTCTAGCTGCTGCAACCGAAGCAGCTGTGCCTCTGGTGGAGTGAGCCCTCAGGCCTGAGGGAGGCTCTTTCCCCAACTTTGAATAGCAGAACTGGATACAGGAGACAATCCACCTGGCAATTATTCTCTTGGTGGCAGGCCAGGTTTGCCCTTTCCCACTTCTCCATAGGTGAGAAAAAACTGAGAACAGCCATTCCTATGGGCCTTAGTATGCTCTGCATAGTAACTAAGAGCCCTTTTTACATCAAGACTGTGTAATCTTCTCTCCCCAGAGGAAGAATGGTCAGTGAAAAATACAGACAATGACATAGACTGATTTAAATGAAAGTCTGATACCACCTTGGGAAGAAACTTTCTGTTGGTTCAAAGGACCACCTTATCCCTGTGAAATGAAATGAAGTCAGGTTCCACTGATAAAGCCTGTAATTCACTGATTCTCCTGGCAGAGGTAATGGCTACCAGGAATACAGTTTTCCAAGTCAAGTACTTTAGTTCAGCTGAGGATAGAGGCTCAAAAGGGGGCTGCATAAGCTGTGCGCTACAGATATTCAGGTCCCAAGAAGGGGTAGGCTCTCGAAAGGGAGGGTTAACATGTACTAGGCCCTTGAAAAATTTCTTGAAAACTGGATGAGATGCTAGGGAAGAGCCCTTGCCAGCAGAAGGAAAGGCAGACACAGCTGCCAAGTGTACCTTGAGAGTGGTAGGCTAGAGGCCTAAACTGTTAAGATGCACCAAATAGTCCAATACAGCAGCAATATCAGCCAGCTCTGGCTTAACATGCTTTTGGGAACACCAAAACCCAAATCTTTTCCATCTGGAGTTGTAAGTGTTTCTAGTAGCAGGTTTCCTGCTAATCTTTAAAATATTGAAGACTGATTGAGAAAGATGCAAGCTTGCATACTCTAGCTCTTCAGGAGCCAGGCTTAGAGCCTGAGAGTCTGAAGGTTGGGATAGAGAAACTCCCCTGAGAGGACGTGAGGAAATTAAACTGTCTGGGAAGACACAAAGGCATTGTTACTGACAGTGACAACAGTAGAGGGTACCAAGGTTGTCTGGCCCAATCTGGAGCCACCAGAACCACCTTGCAAGGCTGAGACCTGATCTTGATCAGGACCCTGAAAATCAGAGGAAAGGGAGGAAATGCATACAGAAACCTGCTTGTCCACTTCAACAAGAGAGCATCCTGAGGGATAGGGCCCAGAAGGTTGTCTGCAACAAAAAAGAAGAAGTTGATGATTGTCCGAGGCTACAAAGAGGTCTATCTCTGGAGTGCCCCATCTCTTGAAAATAACATGAAGAATTAGAGGGTTCAGGGTCCATTTGTGGTGGACCTGGGAAATCCTGCTGAGAGCATCTGCTAGAATGTTGTCCTTCCCTGGGAGATGCACAGCCATTAGGGAAGCCTGAAGGGAATAAGCTAGAAACCATACTTTCATGGCTTCTGTGCACAAGGCCGAGGACCAAGTGCCTCCCTGCTTGTTGATGTACCACATGGTTGTGGTATTGTCTATCCTGATCTGCACCACTTTCCCCTGAACAGCAGTTGAGAATGTCTGACGTGCCAGAAAGACAGCTCTTAGTTTGAGAAGGTTTATGTGAAGAATGGACTCCTGGTGAGACCAGGTTCCTGAGCTATAAGCTGATCTAGGTAAACCCTCCACTCCAGTAAAGAGGCATCTGTGGTGAGAATCACTGAAGGAGCCTGACTGATAAAGGGACACCTTGTCAAAGACTGTATTCCTCCAGCCACCACTGGGGGCCTGAACTAGGGTCTGAGACACAGGAACCAATTTGGAGATAGGGTCCTTTTCTGAGACCAATAAGATCTGAGATAAAACTGAATATCTCTCATCAGAAACCTTGCTCCCTGGACCACTGCTGTGAAGCTGCCATGCAACCCAGCAACTGTAGAAAGTGCCTGGCTGGATGAGAAAATAGAGGATGAAAAGGAAGCCAGCGTGACAAGGGACTGAACCCTTGAGAGAGGAGAACTGTTCTTGCCTGAATAGTGTCTAATTCCACCCCTATGAATGTGAGGGTATGGGCTGGTTCCAGGACAGATTTTTCTAGGTTCAGAATGAAACCCAAGGAGTCTAGAAGCTTTCAAGTGACCTCTAGAGCTGACTTGACTAGGTCTGAAAACTGGCCTACCACTAGCCAGTCGTCCAGGTATGGGAATAGAATGATGCCCTGCCTCCTGAGGAATGCCACCACCACTGCGAGACACTGGTGAACACCCTTGGAGCAGATGTTAGGCTGAAAGGCATGGCTCTGAATTGATAATGACCACGTGACAACTCGAGCCTGAGGAATTACATTCTGAGAAGATGTTTGATAGGTATGTGGAAATAGGCATCCTTGAGATCCAGGAGGCTAGCCAGTCTCCTGGTCTCAGAGAGGGAAGAATTACCCCGAGTCACCATCTTGAATTTTGGTTTTGTTAAATGTCTGTTCAGGTATCTTAAATCTAGGGTGGGTCGCTACTCCTCTGTCTTTTTTGGGGTGAGAAAGTATCTGGAATATAGTCCTTTTCCCTTGTGACAAGTAGGTACCTACTGTACTGCCTGAAGAAGAAGAAGACAGGAGACTTCTGCCTCTAGGGCCTTTGTCTCCAAGGGAGAGGGAGGACTGAAAGACTTTGCTCTAATTTTTGGGAACCTTTTGAAACTGAGAGCAAGTTCCTGGCTCACTACTTCCAGGACCCATTTGCCTGAATAATAGACTTCCAGACCTGGAAGTAGTGAGCCAGCCTGCCCCCTACTGGAGCTGGGGAGGTGACCCTGACCAACACCTCAGGGTGTCTGCTTGGCAGGAGGCTTAGACTGAGTGGATGATGGGGTCCTGGTCATCCCACGTCTGCCTCTTCCCCTAAAGAACCCCCTCTGCTGGAAAGAAGAGGAGGAGGCCTGAGCTTGGTAAAAAGGCCTGTGAAAAGGCCTGCCCCTGCCCCTAAACTGCTGCCTCTGAGAAGTGGTCTGCTTTTGGCTGCAGCACCCTATAGGTGGTCCTGTATTTGTCCATCTTCTTCATGTTATTCTCTGTTTGCTCTCTAAAGAGAGAATTACCAGTTACAGGAAAATCCATGGCCTTAGCCTAGGGTATCCTGCGAGAGGTTGGTACACCTAAGCCAAGCAAATCTCCTCATGGAGATAGATTTAGCCACGACCCTGGAATGAACATCATTTGAGTTTACAGCAGCATGGAATTGCACTTTTGATGCCTCAATACCATTCGCGGCCACCTGCTCCAGCTCCTTGGCCAGCTGGGGAGAGGCATTCCTAGCCAGCTCCAGAACCGTATCCCACATAGATTTCTGGTACTTGGCTGTATATGCCATATAATTTGATTGCCTGAGTCCCAAAGAGGATGCCAAGTACTGTTTCTTAGCCATGGCATCCACTTTCCTGGAATCCTTATCTGGGGAGTGAGATGCCAGGGGGATGTTAGCCTTGTCACAGGCTGCAGCTTGCACAACCTCAAAATGGTTGCAATGATTTGAAAGGAATTCCATCCCAGGACCTGACAAAGCATACCTCCTGTCCATTCTTTTTTCCACAGGAGGAGTGGATGTGGGAAACTGTAACATTTTGTGTTCTGCTTCCCAAAGATTTATGTAAAGGATAGACACTGTCTTTGACTCTGGGACATCCATCATTTCCACATAGTCAGGTTCCTCCTGATCCTGTTCAGCCTCTTCTATAGGAAGCTGAAGAGTCTCAGCCACCTTCTTGTAAAACAAGAAATGGGAAGCGGCTCAGAAAGTCTGGGAGGAGAAACACTGGAAGGTCTGTCTGGGAGATGTCAGGCTCTACTGGCTCATCTAGGCCTTCAAATTCCTCTTCTTCATAATCTTCCTCCTCCTCCTCCCAATCACCCTCATAGAATGCTTCAGGATCTATATCAGAAGCAGCTACTTCAACCGAACCGATCGCCTTTGAACCAATGTCGGTTCGGTCGAACCGGGCAAAGCGATTGAACTATTGTGATTGCTTTCGCTATTTCTTCAGCGGTCGGAACATGGGGTGTAGGATCTGAACCGGCTGATTTTCGCTTTCTTTTTGACAGAACTGACTCCACAGAGCCAGCTCTCCTTTTGCCCGAAGAGGTATCGCCCAGGTCAGTGGGCACCTCTTCAGGTTCGGTTACAATCGAACTGGGCTGGCCATCCGGGTCAGCGGACTTCTTGGCCTCCCTTTTCTTCAGCCTACTCAAACATTTTTCCAGAGTGGCTTTTGGAAAGTTTCTACAAATTTGGCAGTCGTCCTTGAGGTGGTCAAACCCCAGACAATACATACATACCAGGTGGGGATCAGCCTTAGCAAAGGCCTCCCCACACTTGGAACAGTGCTGAAACCCAATGGAACCAGTTTTCTTTTTTTCTCAGACATGCCGAAAATCAGAAAGTCACCCTTTCAGCTTTCAAGCCAGGTAACTAAAACCTATCGGTTCCAACGTGTCACGGATCGGTTAAAAATTCTAGAAAATCCAGATTTTTAGGAACCAATAAGTACCTGAAAACCACAATTATTTTGGAAGGAATCAGAAAAAAACAATAAGTTTCGGTTCTGAACTGGACCAACCAGAAAAGAACCGAGGATAAAAACAATTTCTAACAGTACAAAATAACACCACCCCACTACTGTCACTTACTGTACCAAAACAAAGGTAAGAATATCAAAGAATTAGCAAACTACTGTTGGAACAACCACCAATTCGAACTTTTACTGAACTGAAGCACAGGAGGGATCTCTGGATCGACTTCACAGTTAGGAGGAGTAAGAAATCTGTTGGTTAGACTTCAGAGTACCACAGACAGAGGTTTGAAAACCGAGCTCGAGCTCAACGTTCTATGCCGTGGCATAGAGTTAACCCTTTACTTTCCGGGAGCAGTTTAAGTGCTGGGGCTAATTGCATATAGTCAGAATACAGCAAGACTTCATGTTGTTTGAATGAGGGATTCTAGCTGGTAAGTTTGTGACTGTGTGTTTGTCATTGGCTGTGTCTGAACCTTAAGTGCAGGCATCATATTACAGGGATTAGTGTAGATTGAATTTGAAGTATTTTCTTAACTGCCATTTCAGTGAGCTTCTCCATTTAGTTTGGACAGGATGAAAAAATTACTCACCTTAGTAATGTTGTTTCTTCTAATGGAGTCTTGCTATATTATGACAATTGCAGTGAGTCCCAACCTTCGGAACTGCTCCGGAGGTGAAAGAGATAACAGTCCATGCCAGGCATGGAACGTAGAGCTCGAGTTCGGTTCAAAACTCTATCTGTTGTTCTTCAAACTCAAACTGTCAGATCTTTACGAGCAAAACTCACTAAGACTCTGTGTGGAAGCTGTAAACCTATACTAGCCAAATGGCTACTAATTATATAAACACATTTTTTGGTGCCACAACGAAGACTCAAGTCAGGAGAACCAAAAAATGACAAACACAACACAGATCACCCCGAAAAGGAGGGGTGAAAACAAGGTGGGCATCTAAAAGGTGCCAGTACTGACCTGCCCACCCACATCCCCAAAAGTAAGGTTCTGAGAGGGGCAGGCGGGGGGGAGGTCATAATATAGCAAGACTCCATTAGAAGAAACAACATTACTAAGGTGAGTAATTTTTTCTTCAAACAACATGAAGTCTTGCTATATTATGACATATGCAGACTACACAGCAGTACCTCCATGGAGGAGGGACAGAACCTACTTAGGAAATAGGCTCTGAAGCACAGCTGTGCCAAATCGAGCATCACTCCTAGCCTGCATGTCCAGGGAGTAATGCTTGGTAAAAGTGTGAACGGTTTTCCAGGTAGCTGCTTGACATATCTCTAGGATAGGGATGTCCCTGGCAGCAGCCAGAGACGCAGCTGTACCTCTGGTAGAGTGAGCCCTCAGGCCTGAGGAAGGAACTTTACCCAGTTTTTCATAGCAGAATAGGATACAAGAGACGATCTACTTGGCAATGGATCTTTTAGTGGCAGGTTTCCCTTTGCCGACCTCACCATAAGTGAGGAACAGTTGGAGGGAGTCAAACCTGTGACCCTTGGTATGATCTATGTAGTAGCTAAGGGATCTTTTGACATCTAAACTGTGCAACCTCCTCTCACCAGAGGAGGAATGGTCAGTGAAGTACACAGGGAGAGACATAGATTGATTAAGGTGGAAATCTGAGACCACCTTAGGCAAGAACTTTCTGTTAGTCCTGAGGACTACCTTATCTCTGTGAAAGGAGATAAAATCAGGCTCCACTGACAATGCTTGTAGCTCACTTATGCGCCTGGCAGAAGTGATGGCTACCAAAACACAGTTTTCCAAGTCAAGTACTTAAGCTCTGCTGAAGACAAGGGCTCAAAAGGGGTTGCATAAGCTGGGCAATGCAAATATTAAGATCCCAGGCAGGGCAGGATCCTGAATGGGGGTTGGGTGAAGCAACCTTTGAAAAACTTGGAGAATACAGGATGAGCTGAAAGAGAAGAGGGTTTACCTGCTGATAAGAAAGCAGACACGGCTGCCAGGTGCACTTTAGGGTAGCTGGTCTCAGCCCCAAAGTATTTAAATGGACCATATAATCCAGGACTGTGGGTAAGTCAGCAGATTCTGGGGAAATATGCTTCCCAGAGCACCATATGGAAAACCTCTTCCATTTGGAATTATAAGTAGCCCTGGTGGAAGGCTTCCTAGAAGCCTTCAGTATATCCAATACAGCTTGGGAGAGGTGTAGGTCAGCAAACTCTAACTCTTCAAGAGCCAGGCTTTGAGATTGAGGGATTTGAGGTTCGGGTACCAAACCCTCCCCTGAGCACAGGATAACAGATTGTGATTCCTGGGAAGACACAGGGAAGATGGACTGCTAAGGACATAAGGAGTGGGTACCAGGGCTGTCTGGCCCAGTCTGGAGCAATCAGGATCATCTTGCAGGGTTGAGATGTGATTTTGACTAGCACTTTGAACCGGAGAGGGAGGGGAAGGCATAGGGAAACTTCCCTTCCCAACTGAGAAGGAAGGCATCCAGGGGGACTGAACCCAACACTGGGGCCCTGCAACAAAAAAGGGGAAGTTGGTGATTGTCTGGGGCTGCAAAAGATCTATTTGGGTGTGCCCCATCTGGCAAATACCACCTCCAGAACTAGGGGGATCCAGAGCCCATTCTGATGGCCCTGGGAAATCCTGCTGAGAGCATCTGCCAGGACATTGTCCTTGCCTGGGAGGTGAACTGCTACAAGGGAGGTGTTCAGGGAGCAAGCCAGAGACCACAACTTCATTGCTTCGGTGCACAAATCCGTAGACCGAGTGCCTCCTTGCTTGTTGATGTACCACATTGTGGTGGTATTGTCTGTTCTGACCTGAATAACCTTGTTCTGAACAGATTTGGAAAAAGCTTGAAGTGCTAGAAAAACTGCTCTGAGCTCCAACAGATTGATGTGGAGCAGAGATTCCTGAGGGGACCACAATCCCTGGGTAGTGAGGTCACCCATGTGAGCTACCCACCAATAGGGATGCATCTGTAGTAAGGATTAAGGAGTGAGACTGAGGGGTGAAGGGAACCCCCTGTCTCAAATTGTACTGGTCCTGCCACCACTGAAGGTCCTGGATCAGGGTTCGAGTCATTGGAATTAATTTGGTTAGAGGGTCCCTCTTTGAGACCAAAAGGCTCTCAAATGGAACTGGATGTCCTCATCTGAAATCTGGCTCCTGCACTACTGCTGTCTCAAGCAGCCATGTGTCCCAGGAGCTGTAGAAAGTGCCTTGCTGGTCGAGAGACCTGCAGGGTGTAGGAGGAAGCCAGAGAAATCAGGGACCTTGCTCTTTCCAGAGGAAGGAAGGCTCTGGCTTTTTTGTGTTCAGTTCTGCACCTATGAAGGTGAGAAGCTGGACAGGTTCTAGGACTGACTTTGGGAGATTGAGAAGGAAACCTAGAGAAGTCAGCAGTTGCTGAGTTACTTGAAGATGTAACCTGACTTGGTCTGGAGACTGGCCTACTATGAGCCAGTCATCCAGGTAAGGAAAATGGCAATTTTTTGCCTTCTTAAATGGGCAACTGCTACTGTCAGGCATTTTGTGAATACCCTTGGGGCAGATGTGAGGCCGAAGGGCATTGCTCTGAATTGGTAATGGCCTGAGGGCAGTTTGAATCTGAGGTACTTTCCATGGGAGCTTCTGATGAGAACATGAAAATAGGCTATCCTTGAGGTCCAGGGACACTAGCCAGTCCCCTGGCCTTAAAGAGGGTAAAATAATTCCCAGAGTCACCATTTTGAATTTTGGTTTTAAAAGGTGCTTGTTTAGATACCTGAGATCCAGGATGGGCTGCCATTCTCCTGTCTTTTTGGGGTAAGGAAGTACCTGGAGTACAATCCTTTGCCTTGGTGTAGGGGTGGAACCCTTTCCACAGCTCTGACAGCCAGGAGGGTAGAGACTTCTGCTTCCAGGGCAAGAGCCTCTGAAGGATTTGCAGGTGGAAAGGATCTGGTTCTCATCTTTGGAAATTTTTTGAAGCTGAGAACCAGTCCCTGGCTTACTACTTCCAGGACCCACTTGTCTGATGTTAGAGACTCCCAGTCCTGGACAAAGTAAGCCAGCCTGCCCCCTACAGGTAGTGGAGAATTGGCCCTGGGCACCCCATCAGGATGCCTGCTTGGCAGGGGCTTTAGGCTGAGGGGTGGAAGCAGGTCTGCTTGCACCCCATCTGCCTCTCCCTCTAAAGAACCCCCTCTGTGCATAAGCTGAAGAGGAGGCCTGGGCTTGGTAAAAAGGCCTATGAAAAGGCCTGCCCCTGCCCCTGGGAGGCTGCCTTTGGGGAGTGACTTGCCTTTCCTTGGCCTGTGCACCCTATAGGTGGTCCTATATTCATCCATTTTCTTCATTACCCTCTGTTTGCTCCCCAAACAGAGAGTTGCCCACAACAGGGAAATCCATGGCCTTAGTCTGGGTATCCTGTGACAGGCTAGTACATCTGAGCCAAGCCACAGATGTAGCCATGACTCTAGATGATACATCATTAGAGTCCACTGCAGCATGGAATTGCACCTTAGATGCCTCAATACCATCAGTGGCCACCTGCTCCAGCTCCTTTGCCAGCTGACCAGGGACCTGCTTTGCTAAAGCCAAAACAGTACCCCATCTGGATTTTTGATATCTAGCAACATAAGCCATATAATTTGCCTGTCTGAGTCCTAAGGATGCTGTCATGTACTGTTTCTTTGCCATGCATCTATCTTTCTGGAGTCCTTGTCAGGGGGGTGAGAGGCTAAGGGAATATTTGCCTTGTCACAGGCTGCAGCCTGCACCACCCCCACGTGGCTGCATTGTTGTGTAAGGAACTCCGTATCAGAGCCTGATAATGCATACCTTTTGTCCATTCTTTTATCAACAGGAGGTATGGAGTGAGGAGCTTTTAAAATCTTTACTGTTTCCAAAAAGATTTATGCAGAGGAATAGACAGTCTCCTAGACTCTGGGATATCCATCATTTCTACAAAATCAGGCTCTTCTTGATCATCCACAGCTTCCTCCATAGGGAGCTGGAGGGTTTCAGCCACTTTTTTATAAAACATGAAATGAGAAGGGGACTCAGAAAGCCTAGGGGGAGACACTCCTGAAGGTCTGTCTGGAGAGATGTCCGGTTCAATGGGCACATCCAGACTTTCAAAACCACATTCACTCTCCTCATACTCCTCTTCCCCCTCCCATGGTTCATAAAATTCCTCTAAATCATACTCTTGAACCGGTGGAACCGACCGAACCGAACGCTTACCTGATGGTGCCGGTTCGGTCGGAACCGGGGAGAGTGACTGAACAATTTTTATTGCTTTAGCTATTTCTTCAGCGGTTGGAGAGGGAAGTTTTGGCTCCACACCAGCTGATTTTCTAGTTCTCTTTGTTGGAGCTGACTTCTCAGAGTCGGCTCTCCTTTTGCCTGAGGAAGTATCGCCCTGGTCAGAGGGCATCCGGTTCAGCGGACTTCTTGGCCTCCCGTTCCCTGAGTCTACCAACTTTCTTATCCAGGGTAGCTGCAGGAAAACTCTTACAAATCTGGCAGTCTGAATTGAGGTGGTCAAACCCCAGACAATAAACACATGTGGTGTGGGAGTCAGCCTTGGCAAAGGCTTCCCCACAGACAACACAGTGTTGAAACCCAGTGCCCGTTTTTTCTTTTGGGTTTCTCAGACATAGTGCCAGCCTAACCAAAAACTTGCCCGTTTATGGCAATCCGCCAAGCAAGACTTCTTATCGGTTCCCAACCGTGTCACGGGTCGTGGAAAAAACCGTAATGAAATCCGTTTTTTTTAGAACCGATAAGAACCGGGAACCGCACTTCTAAAAGACAGTAATGTAATAGAAATAACTTGATCGGTTCAAACCGAACCGATGAAATCGTTTACAAGTTCCACACAGAAAATAAATGTAAAACCTATCTAGTACTTACAAATACCACAGCTAGAGCTTGAACCAACCGGTTGTGGTTTAATTTCGGTTAAAAAAACGAAAAACTTTATACTTTAACCGACAAAATGAACCGAGCAGAAGGAGAAATCTCCGGAGCGACTGTTCAGTGAGGCGGAGTAAAGAATCTGACAGTTTGAGTTTGAAGAACAACAGATAGAGTTTTCAACCGAGCTTGAGCTCTAAGTTCCATGCCTGGCATGTACTGTTAACTCTTTCACCTCCGGAGCAGTTCGAAGGTTGGGACTCACTGCAATTGTCATAATATAGCAAGACTTCATGTTGTTTGAATGAGGGATTCTAGCTGGTAAGTTTGTGACTGTGTGTTTGTCATTGGCTGTGTCTGAAGCTTAAGTGCAGGCATCATATTACAGCGATTACTGTAGATCGAATTTGAAGTATTTTCTTAACTGCCATTTCAGTGAGCTTCTCCATTTAGTTTGGACAGGATTGAGGGTTTCTAGCTGATAGGTTTGTGACTGTGTGTTTGTAATTGACTGTGCCTGAACCTTAAGTGCAGGTATCATATTACAGGGATTAGTATAGTCTGAATTTGAAGTCTTTTCTTAACTGCCATTTCAGTGTGCTTCTCCATTTAGTTTTGGGCAGGATTGAGGGATTAAAGCTGGTAAGTTTGTGACTGTGTGTTTGTAATTGGCTGTGTCTGGACCACGGTGAGTGGAGGAGGCGCCACTGCCAGAGGACTCTTGGCTGATTGTTTTGGACACAACCTGCAGTGTAATCCCACCCTCCCTTCCCTCAACCCACCCACCCCAGCGCCGCCTCTACAGTTATAGGGTAGATCCCATAGGGCCTTGCAACATCCTGCACCCATACAGGAAGTACTAAAGACAGAAATAAAAACCTTTGGGAGATAACGAATAGACATCTTAAGTTGGCAGTAGACTGAGGAGGAAAACAGACATGTTGGGAGTGGTACAGTGCAGTGGTTGTGGAGCAGCAGTCTTCAGGGAGACATTCTGGAGGCTGTAATGCTGCCCTATCTGCAGACACCTCTCCAGGATAACTCGGAGGGCTGGCTGCGATATGTGGTATGGGGGCAGAGCTCGGGAAGAGGATGGATGGGGAGTGGAGATACTAGGAGGGCCCAAAGGAGAGTCACAGGAGGTAAAAAGATAATACAAAAAAAAACTGCACTGGCCTACAGAGCACCCGAACATAACATATATACTGTATGCATAAACATCATTGTACACAGAGCCCAGTGCATAACAATAATGTTCAAGAAGTTTAATAAAAGTCATAAAGATGATGAGCCAACTAGACAACAATATAGGGATTAGATACACAAACTTCCCAATAATCCTGTGTCCAGTGGCGTAATTTAAAAAAAATATTTGAATAAGTTCTCTCCTGACCCACCAGAATTTTACCTGCACTAACGCACATTTAAGCACATCAATTATGACACAAACATATGGTATTCAAGAGAGTACCTGGTGTAAACTTTTGGTAAATGTTATGCCCTGCCTAAGTTCAAAATCATCTCTCTCCCAGCAGTATGCAAAGCATTGTACACATGCTATGGCCGTATAACTAGAGGTGGGCCTTAATGCAAGGGGAAATTATGGCCCTGATGGTCCAATGCTCTCAGTCAAGTTAACAGAGTTAAATTAATTCAGAATTGTTGTGACACAGTTTTCTACAAATTTTGTAATCAAAATATGATAGATGAGAGAGAAAGAGAGAGAGAGAGAGAGAGATACATTTTATTTTTATACAGGAAGAAAAAATTACTTACTGTCGTAATCTTGTTTCTTCCAATGTGTTCTTCTATAGTCCTAACTCTCTGCAGTCAGCCTCCTAAGCAGAGCTGCCCAGAGAAAATGGAACTATATGCTAATGACAGAACCTATCATTGGCTCATGACACTTATTCAAACTACTGCCCTTATCAGCTGCAATGGTCCACCAACGTATCAGATTTCTGAGGAGCCTACAAGGCAACCTTAACTATAACTATATCTATATGTCTGTCTGTAACAAAACTAAGCTGTCCATGACACTAAAACCATAAATATCATTATAAACCTAACCTCCTGAATGCCAGAATCACCTGGAAAAGAAGGAAGTAAACTCCTCCCATTAGGGCTAAAACAATGTGTGCCGGTGTTTGGGACCTCATATTTAAATACCCAGTTAAGAATGCAGAGGCTCTGGTTCTGGAAGGGGAAGCAGGGTGAGAGAGTTATGAATATAGAGGAATACTTTATTTATTTATTTATTGAAAATGTTTTACCAGGAAAGGCACACTGAGCAAAAAGATGCTCGTCTCACGGTGTGACCTGGGGGGGGGGTTACAGAGGAGGCAATTAAACATAAAACATAATTGAGCTTAACAGTAGTACATTAGAGCATCAATGTCCCTTGGAAGAAACAAGATTACTATGGTAAGTAATTTTTTCTTCTCACCCCAGGTATTCTTCTATATTCCTAACTCTCTACAGACTTCAAAGCAGTACCTTTGGAGGTAGGCAGAGAACTTACTTCAGACACAGGCTCTGCAGGACTACTGTGCCAAACCTGGCATCACTTCTGGACTGGGTGTCCAGGCTATAGTGTTTAGTGAAGGTGTATACTGTCCTCCAGGTAGCTGCTTTACAGATTTCCATTCATGGGAACATCTCTGGAAGCTTTGCCCCTGGTGGAGTGAGCCCTAAGCCCTGCTGGGGTTCTTTACCAACTTTCAAATAGCAAACTGAAATGCACTGACTATCCAGTGAGAAACTGACCTTTTGAAGCTGGTTACCTTTACCCACATCCCCATAAGCCAGGAACAGCTGCTGTTTGTCATGTCTATGATCCCTGGTGTGGGTCATGTAGTAACTTGATGTTCTTTTGTCATCCAGACTATGGAATCTGCGCTCACCTCAACTAGTATGTTCAGTGAAGAAAACTGGTAGAGTAATGGACTATTTTAAGTGAAAATCAGAAACAACTCTGGGGAGGAATTTTCTATTTGTTCTCAGCACTACCTTGTCTTTGTGGAAGGCATGATAGTCCTTCAATACACAAAGCCTGAATCTCACTAATTCTTCTAGCTGAAGTAATTGCAACCAGAAAAACAGTTTTCCAAGTAACATACTTTAGGTGTGCCTAGGCCATAGGCTCAAAAGGGGGGGTCTTATTAGCTGAGCAATGCATATGTTCAGGTTCCATACTGGTACTGGTTCCCTAATAGGTGGGTGCAAATGGCACAAACCTTTAAAGAACCTTCTGAAAATAGGACTGGATGCCTGGGAGGTACCCCTCCCAGCAGAAATGTAAGCAGATATTGATGCTAGGTGCACTTTCAGGGATGTATGTTGCAGTCTCTGGGAGTGTAAGTAGGTAAGATAATCCAGAACAGCTGGGATCCCTGCTAGAGTGGGAGCGATATCCTTGGAAGCACACCAAACAGAGAACCTCTTCCATTTTGAAGCATAGGTTTTCTTAGTCGGAGGCTTTCTATATCCTTTCAAGATATCCAAGACACTTTGAGAGAGTTTTAAATTTGCATATTCTAAGTCCTCAAGAGCCATGCTTTGAGTCTGAGAGATCTGAGATTTGAACAGAATCTTGCCTGGTGGGAGGTCAGCAGATTGTGCCTCCTGGGTAGATGTATTGGTTTGGCTACAGACATGGAGAGTAACAGAGGGTACAATGGCTGTCTGGCCCAGTCTGGTGCTATCAGATCATTGATGCAGGTTGTGACCTGAGTTTGATCAAGACATGGCTCAGGGCTACTAATCTTACACAAGACACCCAAGCCAAGTCTATGGAAAAGGAGGAAAAGCGATAGGCTTCTTCCTGACCAGTCCAGTGTCAGAGCATCCAGCAGGATCGTACCCTTGGCTGGTGGTCTGCAGCAGAAGAGGGACAGATGATAATTCTCTTGGGAAGCAAAGAGATCTATCTCTGGTGTGCCCCACCTCCTGAATACTGACTCCAGCATCTGCTTATTGATGGCCCACTTGTGGTGTGCCTGACTGATTCTGCTCAGGGCATCTGCTAGGGTATTGTCTTTCCCTGGCACATGAATGACCTGTAGGGAGGCCTTCAGTGAGTAAACCAAACTCCAGATCTTAATTGCTTCTGTGCATAGAGGATCTGACCTTGTCCCCCCTTGCTTGTTTATGTAGTACATTGTTGTGGTGTTGTCTGTCCTGATTTGCACCACTTTCCCTTGTACCAGATGGGCGAATGCTTTCAGGGCCAAGAACATTGCCCTTCACTCCAACAGATTTATATGCCAGAGTGACTCTGCACTGGACCAAGTTCCATGAGTGGTGTGTTCCCCTAACTGAGTGCCCCACCCTCACAGAGAGGCATCGGTTGTAAGAATGACTGATGGGGTTTCCCTTTGGAAGAGTACCCTTTCCCTGAGGTTGTCTGCTTCCTACCACTACTGGAGGGCTTGCAGCAACATTCTTGTTACTAGAATTGACTTTGAAAGATTGTCTTTCCTTTGGCACCAGTGTGCCCTGAGGTGAAACTGTATGTCTCTCATTTGGAACCTGGCTCTCAAGACTCTGTTGCTGTAGCCATATGTCCAGAAGTTGCAAAACTGTCTTGTTGACCTTGGTTCATTCAGCTTGAATGAGGCAGCTATCTGCAGGATGCATTACACCCTGTCCTGAGGGAGGAAGGCTCTTCCCTCTAATGTGTTCAGTTCTGCTCCTATGAAATGCAGAACCTATACTGGAGTGAGGACAGATTTCTTCTAATTTACCAGGAATCCCAGTGACCGTAACAGGCTTAGTTTTACCTGTAAATTATCTTGCACTTGCTGGGGTGAACTTCCTACCACCAGCCAGTCATCAAGATCAGGGAAGACTAATACACCTAACCTTCCTAGGTGTGCCACCACTACTGCCAGACATTTTGTAAATACCCTTGGGGCTGAAGTGAGGCCGAAGAGTAGGGCTGAAAACTGATAATGTCCTGATGGAAGTCTGAATCTGAGGTATTTCCTGTGAGAGTCTCTTATGGGGATGAGAAAGTACACATCTTTTAGATCCAAAGATGCTAGCCAATCTCCCTGCTGAATGACTGGCAGAATCATTGCCAATGTGACCATTTTGAACTTTGGCTTTATTAAGTACTTGTTCAGTAGTCTGAGGTCTAGAATAGGCTGCCACTCCCCATTTTTCTTTTTGGTGAGGAAGTATCTTGAATAGAAACCCCTTCCCTTCTGCTGAGGTGGGACATATTCCACTGTTTTCACCAGGAGGAGGCTTTGAACCTCCTTCTCCAAGAGTTTTTTTCTCCAGGAGGGAAGCTGGTTTGAACACCTTTGTTCTCAAGGGAGGGATGGACTTGAAACTTAGGGACAGACCATGACTCACTACCTCCAGGACCCACTTGTCTGTGGTAATGGATTGCCAAGCCTGGAAGTAGTGAGCCAGCCTGTCCCCTACTGGGAGAGGGGAGGTGGCCTTGATCATTACGTCAGGGGTTATGTTTTGTTTGGGGCTGAGCTTGGGTAGTTTGGGATCCTCTCCTGGAACCCCTCCTACCTCTGCCCCTGAAATACGCTGTCTGCTGTGGGTATTGTTGATATTGGGGGACATCCTGTGCCTGATAAAAAGGTCTACTATAGGCTGTTCTACCTCTGCATCCCCTTCTGTAAAGCCTATAGGAGGATGAGGGACCTCCTTGGCTGAATTGCTTTTATAGGTGGCCTTATACTCATCCACCTTCTTCATGTAAGCCTCAGTCTGTTGATCAAATAGTGAATGATCCTCCAAAGGAAAATCCATAGACTTGGCTTGGGTGTCCTGTGGACATTAGTAGCCCTGAGCCATGCCAGCCTCCTAAGGACTATGGTAAGGGCCATCCATCTGGCAGCATGATCATTGGCAGCTTCCAACCCAAACCTGGCTGTCTCAGCCAGATCATCAAGATAGGGGAGAAGGGGCCTTCTCTGCCATGGCCAACACAGACTGCCACAGTGATTTTTGATACTGTGCAGAGTGGGCTTGGTAATTAGCCTGTCTAACTTCCAGTGAGGCCACCAGGTATCCTTTTTTGGCCATACTATCTATTTTGCAAGAGTCTTTCTTAGGTGGGTGTCATGCTAATGGCACCCTCACCTTCTCACAGGCTGCTTGCTGGACTATCTCCTGCCGGTCAGGGTGGGAGAAGAGGAATTCAGCCCTCTGTCTGTGCAGCTGATACTTTTTGTCTGCCTTCTTGTCCAGAGGTGGGACAGAATTTGGAGTCTGCAAAATCTTAAATAAGTCTTTCTTAAAGAACTTGTTGATAGGAAACAGTATTTTCTTTGTGGGTGTTAACCCCAGCATTTCCATATGTTCAGCCTCTTCTTTATCTTCTGTCACCTCTGTGGTAGCCAGATCAAGGTCATTCACTATTTTCCTTACAAAGGAAAAATTGGAGGAAAAATCCTATGCTCTTGGAGGAGAACTAAATTCTTGCTCAGATTAGATCTCAGGCTCAATAGGCTCACCTTCACCCATTTCAGGTAAATCATATTCCTCAAACTCCATCCACTCCTGGGATGGGTCTAGGTCAGAAGAAGGACCAACCGGAATTTGAACTGGTGTTGGAAGGGTTGGAGCAGGTATAAAACCCTACAATGCCTGTGCGACCTTCATGGCCTGAGCAACTTCCTCTGAGGATGGCAGGCTGTGAGACACAGACGACACCACCTTTGGTTTCTCAGCCAGTGGTTCAACATGCTTTGTTTTCTTGGTCTTCTTTGTCTTTTTGGTGGGGACCAGAGAGTCAGCCGGATCACCCACCCTTTTGCTGGAAGTTGCTTCACCCTTGTCAGGGATGTTCAGTGTAAGTACCGAGGTTTCACCCACATGGTTAGAGAGTGTGGGTTGGTCAGAACCCATGGCACCCTTCTCAAGTTTTCTTTGGAGCCTTTCCAGTCTTTTTTCAATTGTTTTCTGAGGAAATGATTTGCAGATATCACAGTCTGCTGAAAAGTGATCATTTCCCAGTCAGACTACGCATAAATCATGCTTATCTGCCTTGGAAAAAATGTCCCCACACTTAAGGCAGTTTTTAAACCCTGGGGGTCCACTCTTTTTCTTTGGTTTCTCTGCTATCATTAAACCAGTGAAGAAAAACAGAACCACAAATAAAGAAATCACTTTTTTTTTTTTTTTACGGTTGCAGTCGGTTCAGGAACCAATGAGGGTTCCGATAATGAACTGGGAAAAAAAGTAATCGAACCGGGTTAGCAGTTACAAAAGACAACAAGTTATTTAAATTAAAATACTAAAATTAGCCAAATAAAACTGGAGATAAGGAAATATAAGATCTAGACAGGGTACTAAAGCTCGGTTCCTCAACGGTTATTCCGAACCATGATGAACCAAGAAAAATACACTAAAATCACTAAAATAACACTAAACTAGACTAACGGTAAGAACTGAAACAGAAATAAAGGGAGCAGTAAGAATAATAATTATAAACTACTTATATTCAGTGAAGAACCACACAAGGAACAACTGAGAGGGAAGTCTCCGAGGTATCTTGATTTGTCAGGCGGAGAAAGAAATCTGATACGTTGGTGGAACGTTGCAGCTGATAAGGGCAGCAGTTGGAATAAGTGGCACGAGCCAATGTTAGGTTCTATCATTAGCATATAGTTCCATTTTCTCTGGGCAGCTCTGCTTAGGAGGCTGACTGCAGAGAGTTAGGAATATAGTAGAATACCTGGCGTGAGAACAAACAATAAGGACAATAGTATCCCTATTTTCAGCAAATGCCCTGTGCATCTGTTAACATAACAAACACATAAGTCCATGAACAGTACAAAAAAACATCATATATAAAAATACAGCATACACATGTAACCCCCTTGCCAAAACGGGGCCTTACCAGCAGCTCTGTAGCTCTTGTTCCTGCTCTCCTCAGGCACTGCCAGAAATGCCTGCATTTTATTTTTTTCTGTCCTCCGGTCCTTGTTCAAGTATTTTCTGCCCCTGGTGGTCCAGTCATGGCCCCCTGTGTAAAATTCAAGCCCTGTGGGCCTCGAAAGTCCCAGCCATTATCACCGACTGCCAAAGCACCCAGTGCAGTGGGATCGTATAGGTGCCGGCAGCTTTTAATCTATTGGATGCACCACCCCAGCCAACAGAGGAAGTGTTCAAAGAAGTCCCAGTGTCCCCACCTGATCAGTGGGGCCTGGAGACAACAGACAGGGTGGAGAGTACCCATTTTCAGAAAAAGTTAAAGAGATCCACAAGTTGTTCAAGATCGGGGCTCATGAGTATTAATAAGTTGTAGCCCCAGTCGCATAAATATTCATGAGGGTTTTTCTGCCCTCGGGGAATCTTGTTCTCAGCTGCGGCCGACAGAGGGTGGGGGGAAAAAATGTGTAACAAAATATTGTAACTGCAATGTGTGTTTGGGGAAATGTTGCATGGGGGGAAAGTATTTAAAATAAATAATGCTTAATCCTGGCTGCATCAGCAACTGTTATGACTCAGATGGCGCAGCCTGCCTGCTGCAAGTCAGGGAACAAAAATATTGGCAGCAGCGACAGGCTAACGAACTGAGCAATTTACAAAATCTGTGCAGCAACAGCGAGTACACAACCAGGGCTAATGAACTGTGGGGCATTTGAGCAAATATTCATTTTATTCTGGCTGCACCAGGACTTAACTTAAGACTGTATTGATCTGCTTAAGGGACTGTATGTTTTTAGCAGCCATTACAAAGCAGCACAGCCAATCAGAAAGCTAGAATAACAAAGCCGGGACTTGTGGGACATTAGCCAAAGCTCATGGGAAAATATCAAGTACTCATGGGGAAATGCAGGGACCTAATTTCAGATGCCAATACAGCAAACCAACTGTGCATCAAGTGAGGCTCGTACATAATTCATTTTCTTAACTGACAGGCCCTCCAGCCAATTGGAGGCCATGCACCCAAAAGCTTTAGCCAATCAGAAGCTTTAGGAGAGCCCTATAAGAGACTGTGGTTTTCAGCAATTTACCAGATTCGAGCAGGAACCCCCACAGTGGTGGGGGCTCTGGCCCCCAGCCATACAGTCAAACCTGGAGATCCAGCTGATCCTCTCCATCCAGGAGTTTTTTTTTGCCTTCTTAGCAGTAAAAGTTAAAGTTATTTAGTTTCTGTAGTACCTGCTAGCCTGGGGGATGCCAGAATGTCCCCCAGGTGCTAGCCCTCCCTTCCACATTAGGGAAAGACGTGGACCTGCAACCTGATGACATCAAGCCAGCTGTGACAGAACTGATTGCACCTCAGTTGTGAGAGGACTAAAATATTCAAGAACCTTCATAGCGGAGATCTACCATGAGGAGCCTGAGTGAGTACTCTTGTACCCCCGTGCAAGAAGGAAAGAAACGTTGCCAAATTGAAGCAGCCTTGCCCAAGTGACTGTGCTATGTAAAATCATTCTTGGGTCTGCACCCTGCAACTGCTGTGCATAACCTTAGCCCAGTGAGGGTGGAACCTTGTTTTGGATCTCTTGCTAACCGTGACTGTTC
Organism: Neoceratodus forsteri; assembly: GCA_016271365.2. Classification (NCBI taxonomy): domain Eukaryota; kingdom Metazoa; phylum Chordata; order Ceratodontiformes; family Ceratodontidae; genus Neoceratodus; species Neoceratodus forsteri. Next base: position 1,365,621,937 of record CM028132.1, read on the forward strand.
TGGGGTTACCCATAGTGAGCCCAGAACAGAGTAGAAATGTACTGATATGTGATGTCTGCTGGAGCCTACAGGACAGGAAGGGGAGCACTCAGTAAGGGGCTCATCCTGACTTTGCCTGGGAGGTCTAGTATTGTGGTAACTATCTGGTCAAGACGTCCTGTGTAGCTGCAAGCCATAGCCGCAAGCCACGTAACGGACTGAAACCCCGAAGTAAAAAATCTGATTTTCTGTAATCTGGAAATGACGGTTTTCCATTCTGTAACCTGGAGATTACAGTTTTCCACTAAGTAATCTAACCAGAGCAGCCCTCCTGGCCCCTGGTGGAAGGCACACCTTCAATTGTGCAAACTGTTCTCTAGAATATAAATGAGCTGGATATTCAGAATAGGATCAAACGGTGTGACCAACTGGTTACATCTAACCAAATGTTTCTAACTGAAACATGCAGGGCAATCACTGTGTACCCCAAAGGGTTTGAAATTGTTGGTTTAATTGCTTTCAAGTTAAATACAAATTATTTTCTTTAAATCAAGCCAGCCATTGTACAGTTGCACCGTCCACCAGGTCTGCAACCATCTAAGGACTTTGGTAACTGGGTACCCAAGGTAAACTGTATGATAATTGTAGGGTTTCATACTGAGTCTGGGGAACTGGTACCAGTGGTGGGTGAAAAATTAAATGTGTTCCATCTGATTATTATACAGTCTATATACTGTGACTAGGGCTCTAGATAGCCACATTGGTACAATGTGATTGCTCTTTTTCTATTTGATATCTACCCAGCTGGAAGGTTTTCACCAGCAATCCAAACCAATCCAAATCAGATGTACATTTGGTAAATAATAATCATCACTGCATAACCTTTACTCCTTTTGTTTCACCATTCCTTATTCCTATACCCCCAAATAAATGTTATTGTTACTGTTTTGCAATTATATTGTCGTTCGCATATTATCATAGAGATTCATTAAATACAAAATGTTTAATACGCAGGGGAATGTTATTCGGTCACGTGTTGGGGTGGCCAGTGGTTAACGTAGGTGGTATGACATCCCAGGGGGTTGTACCAGGTAACAGCTAGCCCACTGAAATGGTAGACTGTGGGCGAAGGCACTGCTCAAATGTCATAACATGGAATAGAACCAGTTTAAAGTAAAGTTTGGGAACCCAGGCCCCTCAACCTACATCCCAGGTAGTAGGCAGGGGTAGTAGCCCTTAGAGTAGTGCCACCTAGGGGTTACACGCAACTTCTAAAATAATCTGTCACTCTCAAGTAAAGCATTTACAGGTTTTGTGCAAAGTTTTCCGTACTGCAATCTGGAATTCATACGGAGAGTTCTTTGCTTTTAGCCCTATTGGTACTGAGTTCCAAGATTTAGCAGTAACATAGAAACATAGAATTTGACAGCAGATAAGGACCGCTTGGCCCACCCAGTCTGCCCATTTCCCTACCTAATGGATAAGCTGCAGATCCTAGTTAACCAGCAGCCTACTTCTTCCTACCCCCACCCCCTAGAATTGCCTTATGACTGTCCCATGCATGCTTGAATTCCACCACTGTTTTTGACTCCACAACCTCCTCCAGAAGGCCGTTCCATGCATCCACAACCCTCTCTGTGAAAAAATACTTCCTTAAATTACCTCTGAGCCCCCCCCATCTTCAAATTGTGCCCTCTTGTTCTTGCACACCTCTTTTTTTGAAAGATGCTACCCTGTTGGACTTTGTTGATTCCCTTCAGGTACTTGAAAGTTTCTATCATGTCCCCCCTCTCCCTCCTTTCCTCGAGGCTATACATATTAAGCTCCTTAAGTCTCTCTTCATATGTCTTCTGGTGCAGACCCTGCACCATTTTAGTTGCCCTCCTCTGGCCAGCTTCCATCCTGTCTATGTCTTTGCAGAGACTGGGTCTCCAGAACTGCACGCAGTACTCCAGATGGGGTCTGACCAGCTGTCTGTACAGAGGGATAATAACTTCCTGTTTTCTACTGGTGATGCCTCTCCCTATGCATCCCAGTATCCCCCCAGCTCTCCTTGCTGCCCACTCACATTGCTTGCCCACCTTTAGGTCATCTGATATGACTACCCCCAGGTCCCTTTCCATTTTTGTTGTTGTTAGTATCTCACCCCCCATTGTGTACTCTTCCTTGGGTTTTTGTTTCCCAGGTGCATTACCTTGCACTTCTTAGCATTGAATCTAAGCTGCCATACATTTGACCATTCCTCTAACCTTGCCAAGTCCCTTCTCATCCTTTCCACCCTACCTTGTGCATCAACTCTGCTGCAGATCTTTGTGTCATCTGCAAAGAGACATACTTTTCCTTCCAGTCCCTCTGCAATGTGGCTTATAAAGACATTGAAGAGGACCGGTCCTAATACTGAACCCTGCAGTACCCCACTAGTAACCCCCCTTTCTTCAGAGTGGACTCCATTTACTATTACTCTCTGTGTCCTATTCTCCAGCCAATTCTTTACCCAGGCTGTCATCTTGGGACCCACTCCCAGGCTGGCTAACTTGTATATTAATCTGTTGTGTAGGACTGTGTCAAATGCCTTTGTAAAGTCTAGGTAGGCCATGTCCACAGCCCCTCCCTGATCTACTACTTTAGTCACCCAGTCAAAGAAATCTATCAGATTTGTCTGGCATGACCTTCCCGCTATGAATCCATGTTGCCTTGGGTCCTGTGCCCCTCTAGCCTCTAGATACTCGACAATTCTTTCCTTCAGAAGTGATTCCATAATTTTCCCTACCACTGAGGTTAAACTAACAGGTCTGTAGTTTCCTGCTTCTGCCTTGCTCCCACTTTTGTGAAGGGGAATCACATCTGCCCTCCTCCAGTCCTCGGGTACCACCCCATCCTCCCATGATTTGTTGAAGAGGGTAGTCAGTGGTGTCACTAGTTCTACCCTTAGTTCTTTTAGAATTCTGGGATGAATCCCATCAGGCCCCATTGCTTTGTCCACCTTCAGTTTTAAGAGTAAATGGGCTGGTATCAACTTCTGTATCCAGAGTGTTTCTACTGTTTGTTTTAGGTACCTCCCCCTCTTCCTTTGTAAATACTGAGCAAAAATATTTGTTTAGTATCTCTGCCTTTTCACAGTCACCCTCTGCCCACCCTCCTCCCCTTTATTAAGCCTCACTATCCCTCCTTGGTCTTCCTTCGCCCCTGATGTACCTATAAAGGTTTTATCGCCCTTCTTAACTGAGTTGGCTATCTTTTCCTCGGTTTGGGCCTTTGCTGTTCTGACTGCCTTCCCAGCTTCCTTTTGCTTTAACTAATACAGTTCTCTGTCCTGCTCCTTCTGTGATTCCTTGTACTTCCTGAATGCTTTCTTTTTCTCTTGAACCTTCACTGCTACTTCCTTTGATAACCATAGTGGTTTCTTACATCGCTTCATTTTGTTCATTTGCTTCACACAAAGGCTTGTTACCTCTGTGATGGCAGTTTTTATTATTCCCCATTGTTCTTCCACCCCTCCTTCCTGCCCATTTGCTAGTGCATTCCTTAGGCACTCACCCATTTTGGCAAAGTCAGCCTTCCTAAAGTCCAGTACTTTTGCCTTTGTATGGCTTGACTCTATTGCTGTGTTTATTGTGAACCATACTGTTCGATGGTCACTAGTTCCCAGATGGCTACCCACTTTACATCTGTGATCCTCTCTTCATCTCCATTTGAGAGAACCAGGTCTAAGATTGCTCCTCTCGAGTGGACTCAATACTAGTTGTCTAAGGCATGCCCCCTGTAGGGCATCTAGAATAACCCCACTCTTTGAAGTGGCTGCTGCAACTGCACTCCAGTTAACATCTGGCATATTCAGATCACCCATCAGCAATATCTCCCCTTTTACTGCCATTCTAAGTATACTTTCTATCATTTCCTTGTCCATTTCCTCCCCCATGAGAAGGAGGTCCGTACACAACCCCTGTGCGAATTGTGGTGCCATTGCCGGTCTCCAAATTTACCCACAGTGCTTCTCTTCCTCCCTGTTTTCCCTTTTGTTCTGTTGCTTTGATTCCTTCCCTTATGTAAAGAGCCACTCCTCCTCCTCTTTTACCCTCCCTGTCCCTCCTGTAGATAGTGTATCCTGGTATGTTTACGCCCCAGTCATGGTTTGTGTGTACCATGTTTCTGTGACTGCCACGATATCCAGATGTTCCTCCTCCATCAAGGCCACTAATTCAGGAAGCTTGTTACTCAGACTACAGGCTCAGTCTTGGGCCCAGTGCTTTTTACTACTTATCTTAACAATCTGTAAAGTCATACACATCTGTAAAGTCATATCCCCATATTGGTTGTGCATTTACATGTTATGTAGGTTCCAGGTATTAGACCTCAGTTAATACTTTTTATCAATGTATAACTCTGTTGTTACCAAATGACATAAGGGATGGACAGCTTTGGATTTCAACAGTCTGTAACACCATGTTAGCCAATTGTATTCTCTTTTGTCCTCTGGCCCCAGCCAATTTAGGGACGAGTAGACAGTATGGTGGTGAGTACCATTTTTACTTAGGTTTGCAAACCTTGCCAAACTGTAATATGTTTAATCTAATTTATTTAATGCTGTTTTAGTGGAGCTCTTGTATAGTAAACCACCGTACTCCATAACTGGAATTATTAATTGCTTGACTAACTTCACCCTGATTTCTGTTGAAAGACATGTAGACACCCTATGTAATGTCCCAAGTTTTTGATTTGTCTTTTTTACCAATATGTATATATGCTTAATATATGTCAATTTGTTGCCAGCATAAACATCTAAATATTTATAACATTTAATGTTGGTCACTTTATGCCTGTTTTTTAATTTAACATCCAAATTCCAGTTTGAAAGATTTTTCACTCCTGAAGATAAGTAAATACATTGAGTTTTTTTCCCATTTAACAGGACTCCCGACACAGAGAACCATGATTCCATTGACAGGAGATCATCTTGAAGCTTCTGTTCCAACTCAGTGCGGCTGCCAGTGGATGTCACCAAAATGGTGTCATCTGCAAACAGGTGGACTTCGCTGTTATCCAGTACATTAGGTAAATTGTTAAGATAAGTAGTAAAAAGCACTGGGCCCAAGATTGAGCCCTGCAGGACTCCCCTTATTACTTCTCTTGGAACAGCCACAATAGGTCCCTGCACTACACACTGCCTTCTATTTGATAGCAATGATTTAAACCAATGTAAGGATTCTTCATGGAGACCTATCTTCTGCATTCTATTCAATAAAATCCAGTGATTTAACAGATTGAATGCTTTACTGAGGTCCACAAACACAGCTCCAGTATTCAACCCTGTGTCCAAACGTGTGGCTACAAGCTTGTTAAAATCTACTAGGGCTATGTCCATGGACCTGCCTGCCTGGAAACCATACTGATATTCAGTCACCAAGTCATATTGTTCCAAGTACTGATAAAGTTGTCTATGTATAAACCTCTCCATAATCTTTGACAACACAGGTAACAAGGCAATGGGTCAGAAGTTTGAAGGTGTTGAAGCTTCTCCTCCTTTAATTATTGTAACAACTTTCCCAGTTTTCCAAGACTCAGGAAAAGTGGAAGACCACATGCTCCAGTTTAAAGATAAGTTACAGTAGGGGCCACACTGTTTGCACTCATATTTAGAAATCTTGCTTCAATCCCATCTACTCCCCCTGGCTTGTTAACCCTCAGACTGTTCAACCCTTTTTCAACTTCTGTGATAGTGATTTCCTTAAACCTGAATATGACACTCCAAGGTATGCGTTTTTGCCTGATAAGAGCACTTACCAGGTGGTAAATGCACTTGACACAAGTGTCTTGTGCTTTACAATGCATCTGGGACTTGTGGTTATGTAAGCAGCAGGACATGATGGGATGTTGGCCAGTATTACAACATTAAAAACCACTATTTTAAATTGTTACACATTACCCCACTCCTCTCTAAATTTTCTGTGACTGTCCATATCTTCTTTGCTGGTAGAGCACCATCAGTACAATTAATAGTAGGAACTGCATCCCTTTTCAAGCGTTTCCTGAAATATCACATTCAAGTTATTGAAAATGGTGATATAATATTGTTTCTCATATGACTATATTAGTTTTACTTTTTGTTTAAAAACAAAACAGAAGCAAACAATATAATACTTCTACAGATTATACTTTGAAGTAATACAACATTGGTAGACATGGCTGTATATAGACAGTAATTATACATATATAATTGATTAGGGACTGGGAGGACAGTGGATGTTTTTCCCCTACACAGGAGAGGGAAAGGGGATGAGCCAAGGAATTGTAGGCCAGTCAGTCCAACATCTCTAGTGGGGGAAAACAAAAAATTACTCACCTTAGTAATGTTGTTTCTTCTAATGGAGTCTTGCTATATTATGACATATGCAGTGAGTCCCAACCTTCGAACTGCTCTGGAGGTGAAAGAGTTAACTCTCCATGCCAGGCATAGAACGCTGAGCTCGAGCTCGGTTGAAACTCTGTCTGTTGTTCTTCAAACTCAAACCGTCAGATCTTTACGAGCTAAACTCACTGAGGTCCTGTGTGGAAGTGGTAAACCTACACTAGCCAACTGGCAACTAAATACAGGAACACATTTTTTGGTCCCAAAACAAAGACTCGAGTCAGGAGACCCAAAAAATGAAAAACACAAAACCAAGTCACCTCAAAAAAGAGAGGTGAAACAACAAGGTGGGCATCTACTAAGTGCCAACACTGCACTGCCCACCCACATCCCAAAAACAGAGGTTCTGAGAGGGGCAGAGGAGGAGGTCATAACATAGCAAGACTCCATTAGAAGAAACAACATTACTAAGGTGAGTAATTTTTTCTTCAAACAACATGAAGTCTTGCTATATTATGACATATGCAGACTACACAGCAGTACCTTCATGGAGGAGGGACAGAACCTACTTAGGGAATAGGTTCTGAAGCACAGCTGTGCCAAACCGAGCATCACTCCTAGCCTGGATATCCAGGGAGTAATGCTTGGTAAAAGTGTGAACTGTTTTCCAGGTAGCTGCTTGACATATCTCTAGGATTGGGATGTCCCTGGCCGCAGCCAAGGAAGCAGCTGTACCTCTGGTAGAGTGAGCCCTCAGGCCTGAGGGAGGAACCTTACCCAGTTTTTCATAACAAAATTGGATACAAGAGACAATCCACCTGGCAATGGATCTTTTAGTGGCAGGCTTCCCTTTACCAACCTCACCATAAGTGAGGAACAGTTGAAGGGAGCCAAACCTGTGACCCTTGGTACGCTCTATGTAGTAGCTAAGGGCTCTCTTCACATCTAAGCTGTGCAGCCTCCTCTCACCAGAGGAGAAATGGTCAGTGAAGTATACTGGAAGAGACATAGATTGATTAAGGTGGAAATCTGAAACCACCTTAGGCAAGAACTTCCTGTTAGTCCTGAGGACCACCTTATCCCTATGAAAGGAGATAAAATCAGGCTCCACTGACAAAGCTTGTAATTCACTTATGCGTCTGGCAGAAATGATGGCTACCCGAAACACAGTCTTCCAAGTCAAGTACTTAAGCTCTGCTGAAGACAAAGGCTCAAAGGGGGGTTACATAAGCTGAGCAATGCAAATATTAAGATCCCAGGCAGGGGCAGGGTCCCTGAATGGAGGGTTAGTGTGAAGCAATCCCTTACAAAACTTCGAGAATACAGGATGAGCTGAAAGAAAAGAGGATTTACCTGCTGAAATAAAAGCAGACACAGCTGCCAAATGCACTTTCAGGGTAGCTGGTCTCAGCCTTAAGGTATTTAAATGAACCATATAATCCAGGACTGTGGGTAAATCAGCAGATTCTGGGGAAATATGCTTCCCAGAGCACCATATGAAAAACTTTTTCCATTTGGAATTATAAGTAGCCCTGGTGGAAGGCTTCCTAGAAGCCTTCAGGATATCCATTACACCTTGGGAGAGGTGTAGGTCAGCAAACTCTAACTCTTCAAGAGCCAGGCCTTGTGATTGAGAGATTTGAGGTTCGGGTACCAAACTCTCCCCTGAGCATAGGTTAACAGGTTGTGATTCCTGGTAAGACACAGGGGAAGGTGGACTGCTAAGGACAGTAGGAGTGGGTACCAAGACTGTCTGGCCCAGTCTGGAGCAATCAGGATCACCTTGCAGAGTTGAGATCTGATTTTGACTAGCACTTTGAATAGGAGAGAGAAGGGGGGGGGAAGCATAGAGAAACTTCCCTTCCCAACTGAGAAGGAAGGCATCCAGAAGGACTGAGCCCAACACTGGGGGCCTGCAGCAAAAAAGGGGAAGTTGGTGATTGTCTGGGGCTGCAAAACGATCTATCTGCGGGGTGCCCCATCTGGCAAATACCGCCTCCAGGACTAGGGAGTCCAGTGACCATTCGTGGTGGCCCTGGTAAATCCTGCTGAGAGCATCTTCCAGGACAATGCCCTTGCCTGGGAGGTGAACTGCCATAAGGGAGGTGTTCAGTGAGTAAGCCAGAGACCACAACTTCATTGCTTCGGTGCACACGGCCGTAGACCGAGTGCCCCCTAGCTTGTTGATGTACCACATTGTGGTGGTGTTGTCTGTTCTGACCTGAATAACTTTGTTCTGAACAGATTTGGAGAAAGCTTGAAGTGCTAGAAAGACTGCTCTGAGTTCCAACAGATTGATGTGGAGCAGAGATTCCTGAGGGGACCACAATCCCTGGGTAGTGAGGTCGCCCATGTGAGCTCCCCACCCCAAGAGGGATGCATCTGTAGTAAGGATTAAGGAGTGAGACTGAGGGGCAAAAGGAACCCTCTGTCTCAGATTGCTCTGGTCCTGCCACCACTGCAGGGCCTGGATCAGGGTTCGAGTCACTGGGATCAACTTGGTTAGAGGGTCTTTCCTTTGAGACCAAAAGGCTCTCAAATGGAACTGGATGTCCCTCATCTGAAATCTTGCTCCCTGCACTACCACTGTAGAAACAGCCATGTGCCCCAGGAGCTGTAGAAAAGTGCCTTGCTGGTCGAGAGACCTGCAGGGTGAATGAGGAGGCCAGAGAGACCAGGGTCCTTGCTCTGTCCAGAGGAAGGAAGGCTCTGGCCTGCTCTGTGTTCAGCTCCCGTGCCTATGAAGGTGAGGAGCTGGACAGACTCTAGAACTGACTTTGGAAGATTCAGAAGGAAACCTAGAGAAGTGAGCAGTTGCTGCGTTATCTGTAGATGTAACTTGACTTGGTCTGGAGACTGGCCTACTATGAGCCAGTCGTCCAGGTAAGGGAAGATGGCAATCTTTTGCCTTCTTAGGTGGGCAACAGATACTGCCAGGCATTTTGTGAATACCCTTGGAGCAGAGGTGAGGCCAAAGGGCATTGCTCTGAACTGGTAATGGCCTGAGGGCAGCTCGAACCTGAGGTACTTTCGATGGGAGCTTCTGATGAGAATATGGAAATAGGCATCCTTGAGGTCCAGGGACACTAGCCAGTCCCCTGGCCTTAGAGAGGGTAGAATAATTCCCAGAGTCACCATTTTGAATTTTGGTTTTAAAAGGTGCTTGTTTAAGTACCTGAGATCCAGGATGGGCCGCCATTCTCCTGTCTTTTTTGGGGTAAGGAAGTACCTGGAGTACAAGCCTTTGCCCTGGTGTAGGGGTGGAACCCTTTCCACAGCTCTGAGAGCTAGGAGGGAAGAGACCTCTGCCTCTAAGGCAAGAGCCTCTGAAGGATTTGCAGGTGGAAAGGATCTGGTTCTCATCTTCGGAAATTTTTTGAAGCTGAGAACCAGTCCCTGGCTTACTACTTCCAGGACCCACTTGTCTGATGTCAGAGACTTCCAGTCCTGGACAAAGTAAGCCAGCCTGCCCCCTACAGGTAGCTGAGAATCGGCCCTGGCAACCCCATCAGGGTGCCTGTTTGGCAGGGGCTTTGGGCTGAGGGGTGGAAGCAGGCCTGCTTGTACCTCGTCTGCCTCTCCCTCTAAAGAACCCCCTCTGGGCATAGGCTGAAAAGGAGGCCTGGGCTTGGTAAAAAGGCCTATGAAAAGGCCTGCCCCTGCCCCTGGAATGCTGCCTTTGAGGAGTGGCCTGCCATTCTTTGGCCTGTGCACTCCTATAGGTGGTCCTATACTCATCCATTTTCTTCATGTAATTCTCTGTCTGCTCCCCAAACAGAGAATTACCCACAACAGGAAAATCCATGGCCTTAGTCTGCATATCCTGTGATAGGCTAGTACATCTGAGCCAAGCCATTTTGCGAAGTGCCACAGATGTAGCCATGACTCTTGATGACACATCATTAGAGTCCACTGCAGCATGGAATTGCACCTTGGATGCCTCAATACCATCAGCAGCCACCTGCTCCAGCTCCTTGGCAAGCTGGCCAGGGACCTGCTTTGCTAGAGCCATAACAGTATCCCATCTGGATTTCTGGTATCTGGCAACGTAAGCCATATAATTTGCCTGTCTGAGTCCCAAGGATGCTGCCATGTATTGTTTCTTTGCCATGGCATCAATCCTCCTGGAGTCCATATCCAGGGGGTGTGAAGCCAAGGGAATATTAGCCTTGTCACAGGCTGCAGTCTGCACTACCCCAACATGGCTGCATTGTTGTGCGAGAAACTCTGTATCATAGCCTGACAATGTGTACCTCTTATCCATTCTCTTATCCACAGGAGGTATAGTGTGAGGAGCTTTTAAAATTTTAAAAGTCTGTTTCCCAAAGATTTATGCAAGGGAATAGACAGTCTCCTAGACTCTGGAATATCCATCATTTCCACATAGTCAGGCTCTTCTTGATCATACACAGCTTCCTCCATAGGGAGCTGGAGGGTTTCAGCCACTTTTTTATAAAACATAAAATGAGAAGGGAACTCAGAAAACCTAGGAGGAGACACTCCTGAAGGTCTGTCTGGGGATATGTCCGGGTCAATGGGCACATCCAGACTTTCAAATCCACATTCACTCTCCTCATACTCCTCTTCCCCCTCCTCCGGTTCATAATACTCCTCTAACTCATACTCTTGAACCGGCCGAACCGGGCGCTTACCCGATGGTGCCGGTTCGGTCGGAACCGGGGAAAGTGATTGGACAATTTTTATCGCTTTGGCTATCTCTTCAGCAGTTGGAGAGGAAAGTTCTGGCTCCACACCAGCTGATTTTCTAGTCCTTTTTGCTGGACCCGGCTCCTCAGAGTCGGATCTCCTTTGGCCCGAGGAAGTCTCGCCCTGGTCAGAGGGCACTCCCTCTGGTTCGGTTGGAACCGAACTGGGCTGACCATCCAGTTCAGCGGACTTTTTGGCCTCCCTTTCCCTGAGCCTACCAACTCTCTTTTCCAGGGTAGCTGCAGGAAAACTTTTACAAATCTGGCAGTCTGCATTGAGGTGGTCAAACCCCAGACAATAAACACAGGTGGTGTGGGGATCAGCCTTGGCAAAGACCTCCCCACACACGCTGCAGTGTTGAAACCCAGTGGGCCCGGTTTTTCTTTTGGGTTTCTCAGACATAGTGCCAGTCTAACCAAACTTACCCATTTATGGTAATCCGCCAGGTAAGACCCTCTTATCGGTTCCCAACGTGTCACGGGTCATGAAAAAAACCGTAATAAAATCTCGTTTTTTTAGAACCGATAAGAACCGGTAACCACACACTAAAAGATAGGTTAAGATATTTTATGCAACTTGATCGGTTCAAACCGAACCGATAAACCGTTTACAAGTTCCACACAGAATAGAAACAAATGTAAAACCTATCTAGTACTCACAATACCACAGACAGAGTCTGAACCGATCGGTTGCAGTTTAAATTTGGTTGAAAACCGAGAAAAATAATACTTTAACTGACAAAATGAACCAAGCAGAAGGAGAAATCTCCAGAGCGACTGTTCAGTGAGGCGGAGTAAAGAATCTGATGGTTTGAGTTTGAAGAACAGATAGAGTTTCAACTGAGCTCGAGCTCAGCGTTCCATGCCTGGCATGGAAAGTTAACTCTTTCACCTCCGGAGCAGTTCGAAGGTTGGGACTCACTGCATATGTCATAATATAGCAAGACTTCATGTTGTTTGAATTAAGCAGCCTCTGCTGAGGGAGGACCTAGTAGACCTCCTAGGAGGAAACAGGCTGCAGAACCACAGACAGCATAGGCCCACAAGTGGAAAATCTTGCCAGATGATTCTGGTTGAGTTCTTCAACTGGATGACCTCAGCAGCAGACAAAGGACAGGCAAATGGTATAATATACTGTGACTTCAGCAAGGCCTTTGGCTCAGTCCCCCACAGGAGGCTGGTCAAAAAGAGAAAATTACTCACCTTAGTAATGTTGTTTCTTCTAATGGAGTCTTGCTATATTATGACAATTGCAGTGAGTCCACAGCTTCGAACTGCCCCGGAGATGAAATAGTTAACTTTTCCATGAAGCATGGGACTCTGAGTGCGAGCTCGGTTAGAAAGCTCTGTCTGTTGTGCTTCAAACCTAAACTGTCAGATCTTTATGAGCTAAAACTCACTAAGGTTCTGTGTGGAAGCTGTAAACCTACACTAGCCAACTGGCTACCAACCTAAACACACATTTCCTGGTCTCAAACAAACACTTAAGTCAGGAGACCCAAAAAATGAAAACCACAATACCAATTCACCCCAAAAGAGGGGGTGCAAAAACAAGGTGGGCATAAATGAAGTGCCAACACCCTAAAGCCCACCCACATCCCAAAACAGAGGTTCTGAGAGGGGCAGGCAGGAAGGGAGGTCATAATATAGCAAGACTCCATGAGAAGAAACAACATTACTAAGGTGAGTAATTTTTTCTTCAAACAACATGAAGTCTTGCTATATTATGACAATTGCAGACTACACAGCAGTACCCCCATGGAGGAGGGACAGAACCTACTTAGGGAATAGGCTCTGAAGGACAGCTGTGCCAAACCGAGCATCACTCCTAGCCTGGATATCCAGGGAGTAATGCTTAGTAAAAATGTGAGCTGTTTTCCAGGTAGCTGCTTGACATATTTCTAGAATAGGAATGTCTCTGGCAGCAGCCAGAGAAGCAGCTGTGCCCCTGGTAGAGTGAGCCCTCAGGCCTGAGGGGGGATCTTTACCCAACTTCTCGTAGCAGAATTGGATACAAGAGACAATCCACCTGGCAATGGATCTTTTAGTGGCAGGTTTCCCTTTACCAACCTCCCCATAAGTGAGGAACAGTTGGAGGAGTCAAACCTATGACCCTTGGTACGCTCTATGTAGTAACTAAGGGCTCTCTTCACATCTAAGCTGTGCAGCCTCCTCTCACCAGAGGAGGAATGGTCAGTGAAGTACACTGGAAGAGAAATAGATTGATTAAGGTGGAAATCTGAAACCACTTTAGGTAGGAACTTCCTGTTAGTCCGGAGGACCACCTTATCTCTGTGAAAGGAGATAAAATCCGGCTCCACTGACAACGCTTGTAATTCACTTATGCGTCTGGCAGAGGTGATGGCCACCAGAAATACAGTCTTCCAAGTCAAGTACTTAAGCTCAGCTGAAGACAAAGGCTCGAGCATAAGCTGAGCAATGCAAACATTAAGATCCCAGGCAGGGGCAGGGTCCCTGAATGGAGGGTTGATATGAAGCAATCCCTTAAAAAACTTGGAAAATACAGGATGAGCTGAAAGAGAAGAGGATTTACCTGCTGAAATAAAAGCAGACACAGCTGCCAAATGCACCTTCAAGGTAGCTAGTCTCAGCCCCAAAGAATTCAGATGGACCATATAGTCCAGAACTGAGGGTAGATCAGCAGAGTCTGGGGAAATATGCTTTTCCGAGCACCATATGGAAAACCTTTTCCATTTGGAATTGTGGGTAGTCCTTGGAAGGCTTCCTTGAGGCCTTCAATATATCCATTACACCTTGGGAAAGGTGTAAATCAGCAAACCTAACTTTCAAGAACCAAGCCTTGAGATTGAGAGATTTGAGGTTCGATACCAAACCCGTCCCAGGGCACAGGTTAACAGATTGTGAATCCTGGGAAGGCACAGGTTAGGATGGACTGCTAAGGACAGTAGGAGTGGATACCAGGGCTGCCTGGCCCAATCTGGAGCTATCAGAATGACTTTGCAGGATTGGGATCTGATTTTGACTAGCACTTTGAACAGGAGAGGAAAGGGAGGGAAGGCATAGAGGAACTTCCTTTCCCAACTGAGGGCTAAGGCATCCAGGGGGAGTGAGCCCAACACTGGGGGCCTGCAGCAAAAAAGAGGAAGTTGGTGATTGTCTGGGGCTGCAAAAAATCTATCTGTGGGGTGCCCCATCTGGCAAATACTACTCCCAAGACCAGGGGATCCAGTGACCATTCGTGATGGCCATGAGAAATCCTGCTGAGAGCATCTGCCAAGACATTGTCCTTGCCTGGAAGGTGGACTGCCATAAGGGAGGTGTTCAGGGAGTAAGCCAGAGACCACAACTTCATCGCTTTGGTGCACAAGGCCGTAGACCGAGTGCCTCCTTGCTTGTTGATGTACCACATTGTAGTGGTGTTGTCTGTTCTGAGCTGTACAATCTTGTTCTGAACAGATTCGGAAAAAGCTTGAAGTGCTAGAAAAACTGCTCTGAGCTCCAGCAGGTTGATGTGGAGCAGAGATTCCTGGGGAGACCACAGACCCTGGGTGGTGAGGTTGCCCATGTGAGCTCCCCAACCCAAGAGGGATGCATCTGTAGTAAGGATTAAGGAGTGAGACTGAGTGACAAAAGGGACCCCTTGTCTCAGATTGCTCTGATCCTGCCACCACTGTAGGGCTTGGATCAGGGTTTGAGTTATTGGGATCAACTTGGTAAGAGGATCCTTTCTTTGAGACCAAAAGGCTCTCAAATGGAACTGGATGTCCCTCATCTGAAATCTGGCTCCCTGCACAACTGCTGTGGAAGCAGCCATGTGTCCTAGGAGCTGCAGAAAATGCCTTGCTGGTCGAGAGACCTGCAGGGTGAATGAGGAGGCCAGGGAGACTAGGGTCTTTGCCCTGTCCAGAGGAAGGAAGGCCCTGGCCTCTTGTGTGTTCAGTTCTGCACCTATGAAGGTAAGAAGCTGGACAGGCTCTAGAACTGACTTCGAGAGATTCAAAAGGAAACCTAGAGAGGTAAGCAGTTGCTGCGTTATCTGAAGATGTAAACTGACCTGGTCTGGGGACTGGCCTACTATGAGCCAACCATCCAGGTAAGGAAAGATAGCAATCTTTTGCCTTCTTAGATGGGCAACTGCTACTGCCAGGCATTTGGTGAATACCCTTGGAGCAGAAGTGAGGTCAAAGGGCATTGCTTTGAACTGGTAGTGGCCTGAGGGCAGCTCGAACCTGAGGTACTTTCGATGGGAGCTTCTGATGGGAATATGGAAGTAGGCATCCTTGAGGTCCAGGGAAGCTAGCCAGTCCCCTGGCCTTAGAGAGGGTAGGATAATTCCCAGAGTCACCATTTTGAACTTTGGTTTTAAAAGGTGCTTGTTTAAGTATCTGAGATCCAGGATGGGCCGCCATTCTCCTGTTTTTTTCGGGGTAAGGAAGTACCAGGAGTACAAACCTTTGCCCTGGTGTAGAGGAGGAACCCTTTCCACAGCTCTGAGAGCCAGAAGGGTAGAGACCTCTGCCTCTAAGGCAAGTGCCTCTGATGGAGTTGCAGGTGGAAAAGATCTGGTTCTCAGCTTTGGAAATTTTTTGAAGCTGAGAACCAGTCCCTGGCTTACTACTTCCAGGACCCACTTGTCTGTTGTTAAAGACTTCCAGTCCTGGACAAAGTAAGCCAGCCTGCCCCCTACAGATAGAGAAGAAATGGTCCTGGCAATCGCATCAGGGTGTCTGCTTGGCAGGGGCTTTGGGCTGAGGGGTGGAAGCAGGCCTGCTTGTACCCCGTCTGCCTCTCCCTCTAAAGAACCCCCTATGGGCATAGGCGGAAGATAAAGCTTGGGTTTGGTAAAAAGGCCTATGAAAAGGCCTGCCTCTGCCTTTAGGAAGCTGCTTTTGATGAGTGGCCTGCCTTTCCTTGGCCTGTGCACTCCTATAGGTGGTCCTATATTCATCCATTTTCTTCATGTAATTCTCTGTTTGCTCCCCAAACAGAGAATTGCCCACAACAGGAAAATCCATGGCCTTAGACTGGGTATCCTGAGACAGGGCAGTACATCTGAGCCAGGCCATTCTGCGAAGAGCCACAGATGTAGCCATGACTCTTGATGAAACATCATTAGAGTCCACTGCAGCATGAAATTGCACCTTGGATGCCTCAATACCATCCATAGCCACCTGTTCCTGCTCCCTGGCAAGCTGGTCAGGGACTTGTTTTGCTAGAGCCAGCACAGTATCCCATCTGGATTTCTGGTACCTAGCAGCATAAGCCATATAATTAGCCTGTCTGAGTTCCAAAGATGCTGCCATGTACTGTTTCTTTGCCATAGCATCAATCTTCCTGGAGTCCTTCTCAGGGGGGTGTGAAGCTAGGGGAATATTAGCCTTGTCACAGGCTGCAGCCTGCACTACCCCCACATGGTTGCATTGTTGAGTGAGGAAATCAGTGTCGGAGCCTGATAAGGTATACCTCTTGTCCATCCTTTTATCCACAGGAGGTATAGTGTGAGGAGTTTTTAAAACTTTTACTGTCTGTTTCCGAAAAGATTTATGCAAAGGAATAGACAGTCTCCTAGATTCTGGAATATCCATCATTTCTACATAGTCAGGCTCCTCTTGGTCATCAACAGCTTCCTCAACAGGGAGCTGGAGAGTTTCCGCAACTTTCTTATAAAACATGAAATGAGAAGGGGACTCAGAAAGCCTGGGAGGAGAAACCCCTAAGGGTCTATCTGGAGAGATGTCCGGTTCAATGGGCACATCCAGATCTTCAAAACCATATTCACTTTCCTCATATTCCTCTTCCCCCCCCTCCGGTTCATAAAAATCCTCAAAATCATAATCTTGAACCGGTGGAACCGGCCGAACCAAACGCCTCCCTGATGGTGTCAGTTCGGTCAGAACCGGGGAGAGAGACTGGACAATCTGAATTGCTTTAGCTATTTCTTCAGCAGTTGGGGAGAGAACTTTTGGTTCTACGCTAGCTGACTTTCTAGTCCTTTTTGCTGGAACCGGCTCCTCAGAACCGGCTCTTCATTTGCCCGAGAAAGTATCGCCCTGGTCAGAGGGCACTCCCTCCGGTTCGGTTGGTACCGAACCGGGCTGGCCATCCGGGTCAGCGGACTTTTTGGCTTCCCTTCTTCCTGAGCCTACCAACTCTCTTTCTACGGTGGCAGCAGGGAAATTCTTACAAATCTGGCAATCTGAATTGAGGTGGTCAAACCCCAGATAATAGACACATGTGGTGTGTGGGTCAGCCTTAGCAAAAGCTTCCCCACAGACACTACAGTGTTGAAACCCAGTGGGTCCGGTTTTTCTTTTGGGTTTCTCAGACATAATGCCAGCCTAACCAAACTTGCCCGTTTATGGCAATCCGCCAAGCAAGACACCCCTATCGGTTCCCAACCGTGTCACGGGTCGTGGAAAAAAAACGTAATGAAATCCGGCTTTTTTTAGAACCGATAGGAACAGGGAACCGCACTCTAGAAAAGGACTAATAATTTTACCATCAACCTGATCGGTTCAAACCGAACCGATAAATGTGTACAAGTTCCACACAGAATTTCAATGTAAAACCTATCTATTACTTATGTTACCACAGACAGAGCTTGAACCGACCGGTTGTGATTTAATTTTGGTTAATTTTACTTGAAAAACTGATAAAAGTACTTTTTAAACCGATAAAATGAACCGAGCAGAAGGAGAAATCTCCGGAGCGACTTGTTCAATGAGGTGGAGTAAAGAATCTGACAGTTTAGGTTTGAAGCACAACAGACAGAGCTTTCTAACCGAGCTCGCGCTCAGAGTTCCATGTTTCATGGAAAAGTTAACTATTTCATCTCCGGGGCAGTTCGAAGCTGGGGACTCACTGCAATTGTCATAATATAGCAAGACTTCATGTTGTTTGAAGATTAGGGATCAAGGGTTAGAGGATAATATGGCAAATCAGGTAGAGAAGTGGTTGGGGGTAAAAACAGAGGGTAGTAAACAATGGGTTGTTTTCAGAGGTGAGGGAACTGATTAGCAGACTACCCTTAGGGGTTGGTACTTTAACCAGTCCTCTTCAATATTTTCATCTGTGACACTGGTGAAGGTAACAATGCTAAAATCTGACTCTTCATAGACAATACAAAGATTTGAGCATGATTAGACATGGGGTTAGGAACATGGGAGCTAAGGGAGGATCTAAACAAGTTGGAGACCTGGTTCAAGACTTGGCAGCTATACTGTAAGATTAAAAAATGTACAGTAATGCACATTGGGAAAAGGAACCAAAGGGTACAATATGGGATGAGGGGTGGTGCTAGATAGCACTACAAAAGAAAAGGATTTAGGGATGATGATATCAGAGACCCTGAAAACATCTGCACACTGCAACATGACGGTGAGCAAAGCAAACAAAATGCTGGGTTGCACAGTGAGGGGAATAAGCAGTAGAGGGCAATAGGTGATCCCGCCAATGTACTGGTCACTAGTGCAGCCACACGTGGAATACTGCATGAGGTACTGGAGCCCACACTTAAGGAAGGACTACAGCAAGGTGGAAGCAGATCAGTGTGAAGCAACTAAGATGGTCCATGGCCTTGGAGATAGGATGTATAGGCATCCTGTCAACACGGAGACCACGAGTTAGCAACTGCAAAAACGGCGACTCAGTCACAGAGCCTGTGTTCTGGGCTACCTGGCAGGGTAGCGACAGGATACCACGGTGGTTGAAGGAGGGTGACAGGATGTATAAAACATGTGGGAGGGGGAAGCACCACACCTCGCGAGGGGCGGAAGGGGTGGGAGGGTATGTGGGAGGTATTGTGGCAGTTGGCTGCCAAGCTGGCCATGTGGCATGGTGGTGAGGGTGGCTGGCTGGGATTGGGAGGGTGCGGGATTCAGTTCTGGGGTGGGCGTCACTTTTTGCATTGAGCCGAGTATTTTATTTTTCAAGTTTTACCCCCCCAACATGCACCCCCCCGGAGTTGAGAATCTTTAGTTGGGGGGTGTAAGGGGCATAGCCCCCTGCATATGTCACAGTCCTGCCACCGCATTTGGAGTCACCACAAGTGTACATCACCATTATTTATTTTCGCCGATGTACACTCACCCAAACAGCAGTCGCCATTATGACATGGAACTGATGTACAAGGAGACACTGTGAGAGGTAAACACAGATTCCCTTGAGAAAATGGTGACATGATTGAGACATAGAAATACCTGCATGTGATAAATAGGGTAGATACTAAGAAATTATTTTCCTTGAGTTCAAAAACAGGGTTGAGAGGGAATTCACTGAAGTTGGAAGGGGGTAGAGTCAAAAGCGATGTCCGTAAGTACTTATTCAAGGAAAGGGGGGTGGATAACTGGAATAAGCTACCTGAAGAAGTGGTACAGGCTAAATGAATCAGTAAATTCAAGCAGGTATGGGACAGGCAGGTGGGTTTCATTAGAAAAATGTGGGACAGTATACAGTAGGTGGATTGCCACAAGGGCAAGGCAGAATAGTTAGGTAGGGTGGGCAGACTGGCTGGGCCGAGGGCATTTTTCTGCATCAACTTCTGTGTATGTATGACATAGTAAAACTGAATTGATAACAATTGCTTCAAAACAAGCTAACCTCATGAAACACTTTGCAAGTATGTGAATCTGGGCAATAACAATCCTGGCAACTGATATTACAAAATGTGTCGGCTGACCAAAGATTTTTTATGCTATGAAATGGATATGGGAAATTCTGCACCACGTTTTGGATGGGACCAATACATTGCATTTATAAAACCTTACTTGAGATATGTGTCAGCTTCAACCTCCAGCCTAAATTTTAAAAGCAGAAATGCGGGACAGTTAGTGACAACTGGGACTGCCCCGGCAAGGCCTTCAGTCTTGGGTACCAGTAAGGACAACCTGAAAGAAAAAATTACTCACTGTAGTAATTCTATTTCTTCCAAGGGGTCCTTTAGCATCAGTAACAATAGCAGTAAGCTGACCAGCCTGAACTGCCTCGGAGGTGAAGAAATGAATATTCATTAAAATAGAGTGGCCAATCAGAATCAAGCAGGAAGGAGTGCTGAGTGCAAAGACCCCAGAGGGCTTCAGAATTTTTTTGAAGATGAAAGGAGAACAATGACTGAAAGGACTGTGTTAACAGGCTTTAAAACCATGCAAGAGCATGAACTATAAAAAGATTATAATTAACCATTAACATGCTCTAAAAACAATCCAAAAAACTGAACAAATTTGGCAAAAAGATACAGAAGCAGAGCCCTCTTAACATAGGTGCCTGGGGAGGCAGGGTGGGAGGTTACTGATGCTAAAGGACCTCTTGGAAGAAACAGAATTACTACGGTGAGTAATTTTTTCTTCTCACCCCAGGAGTCTTTTAGCATCAGTAACAATAGCAGAATACACAGCAGTACAGTTGGGAGGCGGGTACAGAACCTACTTAGGAAAGAGGCTCTGCTGGACTGCCCTGCCAAATTTGGCATCAGACCTTGACTGTACATCCAGGCAGTAATGCTTTATGAATACGCGTACAGTTTTCCAGATAGCTGCTTTGCAGACCTCTAGCAAGGGGATGTCCCTTGCAGCTACCACAGAGGCAGCAGTGCCCCTAGTAGAGTGGGTCCTTAGACCTTGAGGGGGCTGTTTGCCAGCCTTGGCATAACAGAAGAGAATACAGAAAACTATGCAGCGAGAGGTAATTCTCTTTGTAGCTGGTTTTCCCTTGCCCACTTCACCATAGGTGAAGAAAAGCTGAGTAGAGGAGCCTCTGACCTGTTTGGTGTGCTCCATGTAATAGGACAGAGCTCTCCTGAGAGCTAGGCTGTGCAGCCTTCTTTCCCCTGGAGTGGAATTGTCAGTGAAAAAGACAGGGAGAGTAATGGACTGGTTAAGGTGAAACTCAGAGACCACCTTGGGAAGGAATCTCCTATTTGTTCTGAGCTTTACTTTGTCCTTATGGAGGACCATGTAGTTAGGCTTAGTGCAGAGTGCTTGCAGTCCTGAAATCCTTCTAGCAGAAGTGATAGCTACTAGGAATACTGTTTTCCAGGTAACATACTTAATGTGGGCTGTAGCCATGGGCTTGAAGGGGGATCCATGAGCTTAGCAATGCAAAGGTTAAGGTCCCAAAGGGGAACAGGTTCCCTAATTGGGGGCTGCAAATGAAGGAGGCCCTTGAAGAACATTTTGAAAATGGGCCAAGAAATTATAGACTTTTCTTTCCCAGTGGAAAGGTAGGCTGAAACTGCAGTTAAGTGAAGCCTCAAGGATGAGGCCTTGAGGCCTGATGATTGCAGAAGAACTAAATAGTCCAAAAGCAGAGGGACAGAGGCCTTCAGAGGGTCTATTCTTTTTCGTTTGTACCAGAATGAAAATCTGTTCCATTTAGCTGCATACATTTTCTTTGTGCTTGGCTTTTTAGCCATGCAAAAGAATGTTCAGAACCTGTTCTGAATACTGTGTATCTGGGAATTCTAGCTCCTCAAGAACCAGGCTTTGAGGTGAAGGGATTCCAGGTCTGGATAATTCACCCCTACTTGTGGTAGGGTGAGGAGACAGTGAGTCAGAGGAAGTTGAATCAGCTTCTTGTGGGACATGGCCAGCAGGAGAGGATACCAGGCTTGCCTTGGCCAGTCTGGAACTATGAGGATCATGTTTGAAGGCTGATCCCTGAGGTTCAGTAGCACTCTGTGTAACAGGGAAAATGGAGGGAAGGCATACATAAATTTCCCTATCCAGTTCAAAACTAGTGCATCTGCTGGGAGAGTGCCCATTGCTGGGAGACTGCAGCTGTACAGAGGAAGCTGGTAGTTTAGGTGGGATGCAAACAGGTCCACCTCTGGTGTGCCCCACCTCCTGAAGACTGTGGCAAGGACTTGTCTGTTCAGAGTCCATTCATTGTGACCTTGGCTGATGCAACTCAGAGCATCTGCCAAGGTATCGTCCTTGCCTGGGAGGTGTAAGGTACAAAGACTCACATCCTTCCAGGGAATAGCCCAGGGACCAGTTTCTCATGGCCTCTGTGCATGGGCAGTAGACCTCGTGTCTGTTCTGATCTGAAGAGTGTGTCGCTTGACCTGAGGGGCACAAACTTTCAGTTCCAGGTACACAGCACTGAGTTCCAGAAGATTTATGTGGCTTTTGGACTCCTTTGGTGTCCAAGTGTCACTGACTGAAGAGCTGTGCAGATGAGCTCCCCAACCTAGTGGTGAGGCATCTGTGGTAATGATTTCAGAGGGAGAGGATAGCTGGAAGAGGATGCCCATTGAGAGGTTCTCCTCTTCCTCCACCAGTCAAGAGCTTGAAGCAGTGTTTTTTTCACTGGTACTATCTTGGACAGAGAATTTTTCTTTTGTGACAAGTGGGCTCACAAATTATATTGAATGTCCCGCATGTGAAACCTTACCCTGGGACCGCAGCTGTCATGGAAGCTATGTGGCCGAGGAGCTATAGAAAATGCCTTGCAAGCCTCGGCTGGCCTAGCTGAAAAGAATTTGCTGCAGTCAGAAAGTTTTGAATTCTGTCCTGAGGAAGAAAGGCTTTTGCCTGCAAAATATCCAAGTCTGCTCCTATGAAGTTCAGGAGCTGAGAGGGTTCCAGATGGGATTTATTTTCATTGATTAGAAATCCCAAAGAGGACAGAGTTTGTCTTGTGCAGTTTAGAGCCTCCCTGACTTGCTGAGGGGTCTTGCTCACTATGGGCCAGTCATCCAGGTATGGAAAGACTGAGATGCCCTGCTTTCTCAAGTGGGCTGCCACTACAGACAGGCACTTCGTGAATATTCTGAGAGCAGAGGTAAGGCCAAAGGGCAAGACTGCAAACTGGTAATGGCATGAATGCACTCTGAACCTCAGAAACTTTCTGTGGGACTGCCTTATTGGTATGTGAAAATAGGCGTCCTTGAGATCCAGGGAGGCTAGCCAGTCTTTCTGCTGCAGAGAGTGTATTACCATTTGAAGGGAAATCATCTTGAATTTTAATTTAAGTAGCTGCCTGTTTAGATATCTGAGGTCTAAAGTAGGTCGCCACTCCCCATTTTTCTTTAATGTCAGGAAGTATCTGGAGTAGAGACTTTTTCCATGCTGTGCAAGTGGAACCCTCTCCACCACTTTGGCTGATAATAGTCTTTACCTCCAGCTCCAACAGGTATCTTTCTGTTGGGGATAGGGGTTTTGACAGAGCCGGACCCCGAAGGGCAGGAAACTGCTTGAACTGTAGGGGTAGACCTTTTTCCACTACCTCCAAGACCCACTTGTCTGTGGTGATGTGGGTCTAAGCTTGGAGGTAGTGGGAGAGCCTATCCCCTACTGGAGGAGGAGAGGTGACCTGATTGCAGAAGTTAGGACTTAGACTGTGCGACAGGTGCAGGAGTGGTGGTGGCAGCTCTCATCCTGCCTCTTCCCCTGAAATAACCTCTCATTTGAGAGAAATCCAAAGGCACGGGCATAGGAAAGAATGCCCTGGGAAAGTAGCCCCTGCCTCTATTACCCCTAGGTTGAGACTTCTGGTATGTAGAGGCTTTCTGCTTGGCTGCATTCATTCCATAGGTGAAAACACAGTTACTCTGCACTCTTGGTGTGCAATTTACCACAACACAAGGAGATTCCAAAGCATTAAATTGTTTATTGTAGCACTTGGCGTACAGTCTGGAACATTACTCCTTCTACCTCCATTCACTTCTGAATGAACTCAGGAGTAATGTTCCAGACTGTATGCCAAGTGCTACAATAAACACTTCAATGCTTTGGAATATCCTTGTGTTGTGGTAAATTGCACACCAGAGTGCAGAGTAACTGTGTTTTTGCTTATGGAGTTAGGGGTTTGCTGCCTCTTCTCTGCACTAGGGCTTAACGAGACAGAGCACACAGGTTTGAGGAGTGGAGTTGTTACTTTCATAGGTGGACTTGTACTCCGCCACCTTTTTCACGTATGCTTCAGTTTTGTCCCCAGACAGGGATTTATTTTCACAAGGGAAGTCCATAGCTTTGGACTGGGTGCCCTGTGACAATAGTTGTTCATAGCCAGGCAAAACGTCTCAGAGAGACATCCTGAGCCATGACCCTTGTTGCTGTGTCATTATTGTCTGCAGCCATGTGAAACTAGTATTTGTTGACTTCCAGACCAGATTTCATTGTTTTAGCAACGTCCTGGAACATCCTGTCAGATATGTGTGAGACAATGGCCTGAACAGAACTACAAAGAGCCTTCTGGTACTTAGCAGAGTATGCTAAATAAGAGGACAGGCATAAAAGCAAAGAGGCTGTGGTATAAGATTTTTTAGCCCTAGCTTCTAATTTTCATGATTCCTTTTCAAGAGGCATAGAGGTGAGAGGGACCTTAGCCTTATCACAGGCTGCAGCCTGACCCACCCCTTCATAGCTGGGATGAGTATAAAGTAAATCAGCCTCATTTTCAGTCAGAGTATATTTTCTATTCACTTTCTTGTCCACTCCTGACAGGGAAGTAGGGCCCTGCAGGAGCTTCATAGTGGATTTCTTGAAGGATTTGTACAAAGGAAGCACAATCTTTTTTGTAGGAGGAAGATCCATCCTATTTTTGTAGCCTCCATCCCCTTCATCATCATCAGTGAACTCCTGAGCAGGGAGATCTAGGGTGTCCACCATGTGCTGTAAGAAGGTCAGGAGGGAGGGAGGGAGGAAAGGTCCTCCTGGCCATCTGGAGAGATACCAAACTGTGGGTCAGGCAAAATGTCTGGCACCAGAGGCTGGCCTCCATTGTTATCTTAATCATTATCATCATCATCATCCCCGTGAACGTAGTAGCAGGATGTCCCAAAGGTTGGGACAGTGCCACTAGGGTTAACAGGAATAGAGGGAGCAGAGAAAAGGCCCCCCATACTCTGTAAAGTTTGATATAGGTGCCATGCCTACGCCATTTCTTCTGCAGTGGGGGTAAATCTTTATTAGGGTCAGAGACCTCAGTAGGTGACTGACCCTCTTTATTCTTTTCTTTGTCTTTATGCTTTTTTGCCACTGGCGTCTCCCCTTGCCTTGATGTGGGAGGGACAGTGGTACGCTTGTCTTGTCTTTACATTTTTTTTTTTTCTAGAACAGACTCAGTGGTCTGTTCACCATTTCTCTTTTTTGGCATGTCACCATTTTTATTGTTTTGTTTATCAGACTTGTATTCTGAGGGATCCTTATCTTTAGGCTTAGGTAGGGCAGTGGACCCCCTCCTTAATAGTAAAAGCATTATTAGAGGCCATCTCTTCTAGTCTTTTGTCCCTTTTTTTAGTAGTTTTTGAGCAGAATTTAGAGGAAATTGAGCAAAAATTTTCCAGACCCAAGCACTGTAAACACAGGTTGTGGCTATCTGCTTTACCTAGTATTTTACGACACTTAATACAATTTTTAAATCCTGTGGGTCCAGTCCTCTTTTTTGGCTTTTCTGACATAACAATGTGTCAGAAAGCTGAAAAACATTGGTTCCCAAAATAGAAAAACTGTAAAATAACAAAACTCATAGAAATACAGAAAAATAGTGGTACCTGGTAAAATAAGAGAGCCTCTATTAAAAAAGACCTTGAAAACCATCGAAATACTCAAAATGCAGTATATTTTTACCTCAGAAAAGTTAAAAGGAACCAAGGAAAAAAGGGGAAAGTGTGGTTCCTGGGAACAGGCAAGGAACCACTAAAAACCCCTTAAATGCAGCCACTGTAAATGCAGAAATAATGAACCGCTCCTAGTACTTTTCAATCAAAACCGAGCACTGTGAGTATTGCAATTAACTTTTTCATACTGGAGCCTAAATCCTATGCATGCGGAAGGGTGGAATGCTCTTGCGCAGGCGCAGGATCTTTACACCTGTTTCTTCTGCGCATGCGCAGGATTTAGGCACCGATACGAAAAAGTGAATTGCAATACTCGCAGTGCTCGGTTTTGATTAAAAAGTACCAGCAGCAGTTCGCTATTTCTGTATTTGCAGTGGCCGCATGGTTTTAGACTGGGCATGGTAAAAAATGTCACTTCAAGACTGCGCTCATGCCTGAAGCGCGTTCTCAAGCAGGTTATGCTTCCGGTGGTGGGTCATTTAAAAGCGGACTGAGGGAAATGTGGATTATGTTAAAAATTAACAAAACACGTACAAATAATTATTTTTGAGATCTAGGGTGGTATTCTACACTACAGATTGCATAGGAGTGTGCCAAAAGGCACACTGCTTGAATGGTATCGAAAATGGAGGGGCCGTTTAAGGTTATCACCTGGGTTTTAAATAAATATCACACAGAGATTGTGTGTTGAGCCTAAAGTTCTGTGTCTGGTCCATCTGTTATCCCACAACCCCCCTACAGACTTGGTGTGAGAAGTGGGGCAACTTGCTGAAAACATCTGGACTGGGCTAGGGGGACATTTTCCAGTGGATATCGCCCAGATATTCCAGGTGGACCGATGCACCAGGAGTTGCCAGAGGAGAACCTGGAGAAGAAGGTCCATGGAGTTCTTACCAAAACCATGGCTGACAGACTGGGGGAGAGAAGCTGCTGCCTGGCTGGATCTGGGAACTCGGAGGAAGGCCAAGCCTGAAGATGATGAAGAGATGCAAGGGGATGAGGGAGAATCGAAGGAACTACCTCCTCTTGAAATGCTCCACCTGAGGACGTAGGGGAGTTGTTGAAATGACGCTGCATAAAACAGGAGCAGATGGAAAAACGAGAGATATTGAGCAAAGAGATAGAGACACTGAGCGGAGAAGACAAGATGTCAAATGGGTGGATACCATGAGGGTCTTGCATGCCATTGATGCTGGACAAACTGAAAGAACCAGTAGCCCAATAGATATTAAACTGTCCAAACTATCAGACATTGATGACATTGAAGCGGGCCTCACAGCTTTTGAGAGGATTGCTCGAACATGCACATGGCCAAGGGAACAGTGTGTTGTTCAACTGGCACTGCACCTGACAGGCAGTGCCCAGTTGGTTTATAGCCACATGGACTCCCAAGAGGCAGAGAACTATGACCATGTGAAGCAGGGGATCCTTAGGCGCTATGACATAAACACTGAAACCTATGTTCTGAGGTTTAGGTTTCTTAAAGAGCAATCATTGGATACCCCCCCAAGAGACTTTTGCCTTTCTCAAAGAACTCTGCTACAAATGGTTGCAGCCAGATAACAAGAGCAAGGACCAACTTCTGGAGGCAGTAATTATTGAACAGTTTATTAAAGTTTTACACCAGGATGTACAACTTTTGGTTCAGAAACAAAAGCCTGATTCTGCAGATAAAACCATTGTGTTGGCAGAAGACTTCCTGGCAGCTCGACCATCCAGACCCAGAGGGTTTCAAGGGACATCAGCAGCTGCAACCACCAGCAATCCGGTAAGGAACCCTTTTACTTAAATTGTCAAATCCAGCCCCAGTGAAACAAGACTGGAGAGCGGGGGGGGGGGTCCAGTAGCAGAGATTGTATGTCATGGGTGCCAAAAGAAGGGACATTATGTAAAAAACTGTCCTAATATAAAGAAAGAGATAGCTCACCTAGCCTTAGCGAACTTTATTGCTACCGTGCAGATTGGATCGCAGCTGATGATGGGACTGATTGATTCAGGGAGCTGCCAGACTCTTGCATGAGCAGATCTGGTGACTGGGAATAATAAAGGGCCGAATCCAGCAGTCATCTCTGTGCATGGAGATGCCCATTGCTAACCTACAGCCACCATACAAATGACTGTTCAAGAAAAGACACATGAGGTAGAAGGGTTGGTACCTCACCTACCTGTGCCAGTTGTTATTGGGCATGACCACCCAGACTTTGTTTCATTTATACATTGTCATGCTGCCCAGGACTATGCTGTAGTTACTGTAACCACCAGAGCTCAAGAGAAGCAGGGACATTTACCATCTGTATTCCCATTTGATGATGATGTTTTTGAGGATCCTGGCAAGGACCATAAAACTAAGGCAGAGAAGAGGAAGCTAAAGAAGGACTGGATTGATACTCGTGCTGGTGCACAGCCAGACTTGGGACACACTTTTAAATGTGATATGCAGCATGAGCAAAAACCAGACCATTCACTTAACCCTTTTTTTCACAGGTGGGGAAGGGAGTGGAAAAAGGTGCCCCTCAGTTTGTTGTAAAACAGGGAATACTGTACAGAGAATACACTAACCCCAGAACTGGAGAGGTAGTAGACCAACTACTGGTTCCAAAAAAAAATTCCACTCCCAAATCATGTATCTGGCGCATGACATCCCTTTAGAGGCCATGCAGGCAGAGACAGCACCCTGAATAGGATATTATTCAGGTTTTATTGGCCCTCTATCCACGAGAACATAGATGAGAGTTGTAAAGCATGTGCTGAGTGTCGGAAGGTAGCTCAGGCAGGAAAATGGGATAGAGTACCACTACAGCCCATCCCCATTGTGACTAACCCCTTTGACAGGATAGCCATGGATGTAGTGGGCCCCCTAGAAAAGAGCTCCAATGGTAACAGATTTGTACTGGTCATATGTGATTATGCTACCCGCTACACAGAAGCTATCCCCATGAGAACTGTCACTGCCCCAAGGATAGCAGAGGAGCTAGCAAAAGTGTTTAGCCATATGGGAGTTCCTCAAGAAATACTTACTGATCAGGGGAGTAATTTTTAATGCACACTGCTAAAAGAATTGTACTGCCTGCTGCATATGGTAGCAGTGTGTACTTCCTCATAACACCTACAGACTGACGGCTTTGTAGAGAGAGAATGTTGAGGAAGTATATAAAAGAAGAGGGTAGAGATTGGGATAGGCACCTCCCCTATTTACTTTTCACTTACAGAGAAATCCCTCAAACATCCACTGGCTCCACTCCTTTTTCATTATTGTATGGGAGGAACCCAAGGGAACTACTGGATGTGGTTAAAGAAGAGAAAATTACTTACCACAATAATGTTGTTTCTTCTAAAGGAGTCCTAATGTATTCTGACATATGCAGTAAGACCTTGTTGTTCTGCTGCCCCAGAGAGGAAAGAGTTAAAGCCTACATTCTAAGTAGGCATGCGCTCGGTTTCAAATCACTGTCCCCTGGTACATTCTATTCAACTATCAGATTCTTACGAACAACCCCAGAAAGCTTATAAAAGATCTGAAAAACAATATCAAATGCTTATAGCATTTAAATGGAAACTTTTCCTAAAAACCTACCACCCCGACATGGGCTAAAGACTCAAGTCACAGATGCCCACTGGGGAAAAACAAACTTCCAAGTAAACACAACAAAGTGAATGAGCTGGAGTGCAGAGACCCTAGGTTCTGGCAGGGGAGGCAGGATGGGAGGTCAGAATACATTAGGGCTCCTTTAGAAGAAACAAAATTACTGTGGTAAGTAATTTTTTCTTCAAACAACAAGAAGTCCTAATGTATTCTGACATATGCAGACTACCAAACAGTTCCTTTGGAGAAGGGAACAGAACCTACTTAGGAAGAAGCTCTGCAATACTGCTGTTCTAAACCTGGCATCACTTTTTGCCTGCACATCCAGGGTGTAATGCTTGGTAAATGTGTGTACAGTTTTCCAGGTAGTTGCTTTACAGATTTCTGACAAGGGAATGTCTCTCGCAACTGCTATGGTGGCAGCTGTGCCCCTAGCAGAGTGAGCCTTGAGGCCTACAGGGGGATCCTTCCCTAGTTTCTGGTAGCAAAACTGAATGCAAGACACTATCCATCTTGCAATGGTCCTTTTAGTGGCAGACTAACCCCTGCCCACTTCCCCATAGGTAAGGAACAATTGGCTATTGTCGCCCCTATGTGCTCTGGTCAGATCCAAATAATAGCTAATAACCCCTCTTTACATCCAGGCTATGCAGCCTACATTCCCCTGAACTAGAGTGTTCAGTGAAGAAGACAGGCAAGTTTATAGACTGCTTACGGTGAAACTCTGAGACTACTTTAGGGGAGGAACCTTCTATTTGTTCTGAGAACCACTTTATCATTATGAAAGGAGATATAGTTAGGTTCCACAGATAAAGCCTGTAGTTCACTGATATGTCTTGATGAAGTGATGGCTACTAAAAACACAGTTTTCCATGTTACAAATGTTAACTCTGCTGAGAACATAGGTTCAAAGGGGGGTTGCATTAACTGCTATGCATATATTTAGATCCCATGAAGAGACAGGATCCCTATGAGGAGGGTGTAAGAAAAAATTACTCACCTTAGTAATGTTGTTTCTTCTAATGGAGTCTTGCTATATTATGACAATTGCAGTGAGTCCCCATCTTCGAACTGCTCCGGAGGTGAAATAGTTAACTTTCCATGCAGGCATGGAACTCTGAGCACGAGCTCGGTTGGAAACTCTGTCTGTTGTTCTTCAAACAGAAACTGTCAGATCTTTACGAGCTAAAACTCACTAAGGCTCTGTGTGGAAGCTGTAAACCTACACTAGCCAACTGGCTACTAACATAAACGCACATCTTTTGGTCCCAAAGCAAAGACTCAAGTCAGGAGACCCAAAAAATAAAAAAACACAACACCAATTCACCCCAAAAAAAGGGAGGGGTGAAAAACAACAAGGTAGGCATTAAATAAGTGCCAACACTGTACTGCCCACCCACGTCCCAAAAACAGAGGTTCTGAGAGGGGCAGGCAGGGAGGGAGGTCATAATATAGCAAGACTCCCATTAGAAGAAACAACATTACTAAGGTGAGTAATTTTTTCTTCAAACAACATGAAGTCTTGCTATATTATGACAATTGCAGACTACACAGCAGTACCTCCATGGAGGAGGGACAGAACCTACTTAAGGAATAGGCTCTGAAGCACAGTTGTGTTAAAACCAAGCATCACTCCTAGCCTGGATGTCCAGGAGTAATGCTTGGTAAAAGTGTGAACTGTTTTCCAGGTAGCTGCTTGACATATCTCTAGAATAGGGATGTCCCTGGCAGCAGCCAGGGAAGCAGCTGTACCTCTGGTAGAGTGAGTCCTCAGGCCTGAGGGAGGACCCTTACCCAGTTTTTCATAACAAAATGGGATACAAGAGACAATCCACCCGGCAATGGATCTTTTAGTGGCAGGTTTCCTTTTACCGACCTCACCATAAGTGAGGAATAGTTGGAGGGAGTCAAACCTGTGACCCTTGGTACGGTCAATCTAGCGGCTAAGGGCCTCTTCACATCTAGACTGTGTAACCTCCTCGCCAGAGGAGGAATGGTCAGTGAAGCACACTGGAAGAGATATAGATTGGTTAAGGTGGAAATCTGAAACCACCTTAGGCAAAAACTTTCTGTTAGTCCTGAGTACCACCTTGTCTCTATGAAAGGAGATAAAATCAGGCTCCACTGACAAAGTTTGTAATTCACTTATGCGTCTGGCAGAAGTGATGGCTACCAGAAACACAGTCTTCCAAGTCAAGTACTTAAGCTCTGCTGAAGACAAGGGCTCAAAGAGGGGTTGCATGAGCTGAGCAGTGCAAACATTAAGATCCCAGGCAGGGGCAGGGTCCCTGAAAGGGGCTGGTGTGAAGCAATCCCTTAAAAAACTTGGAAAATACAGGATGAGCTGAAAGAGGAGAGGGTTTACCTGCCGAAATAAAAGCAGACACAGCTGCCAAATGCACCTTTAGTGTAGCTGGTCTCAGCCCTAAAGTGTTTAAATGGACCATATAGTCCAGGACTGTGGGTAAATCAGCCGAATCTGGGGAAATATGCTTCCCAGAGCACCATATGGAAAACCTTTTCCATTTAGAATTGTACGTAGCCCTGGTGGAAGGCTTCCTAGAAGCCCTTAAAATATCCATTACACCTTGGGAGAGGTGTAAATCAGCAAACTCTAGCTCTTCAAGAGCCAGGCCTTGAGATTGAGAGTTGAGGTTCGGGTACCAAATCCTTCCCTGAGCACAGGTTAACAGATTGTGATTCCTGGGAAGACACAGGGGAAGATGGACTGCTAAGGACAGTAGGAGTGGATACCAGGGCTGTCTGGCCCAATCTGGAGCAATCAGAATCACTTTGCAGGGCTGAGATCTGATTTTGACTAACACTTTGAACAGGAGAGGGAAGGGAAGGCATAAAGAAACTTCCTTCCCAGTTGAGAATTAAGGCCCAGAGGGACTGAGCCCAACACTGGGGCCAGCAGCAAAAGGGAAGTTGGTGATTGTCTGGGGCTGCAAAAGATTCTATCTGCGGTGCCCATCTGGCAAATATTACCCCAGAACCAGGGGGTCCAGTGACCATTCGTGATGGCCCTGTGAAATCCTGCTGAGAGCATCTGCCAGGACATTGTCCTTGCCTGGGAGGTGAACTGCCGTAAGGAGGTGTTCAGGTGTAAGCCAGAGACCACAACTTCATTGCTTGTGCACAAGGCCAGAGACCGAGTGCCTCCTTGCTTGTTGATGTACCACATTGTAGTGGTGTTGTCTGTTCTGACCTGTACAACTTTGTTCTGAACAGATTTGGAAAAAGCTTGAAGTGCTAGAAAAACTGCTCTGAGCTTCAACAGATTGATGTGGAGCAGAGAATCCTGAGGGGACCACAGTCCCTGGGTAGTGAGTTCATCCATGTGAGCTCCCCACCCTAAGAGGGATGCATCTGTAGTAAGGATTAACGAGTGAGACTGAGTGACAAAGGGAACCCCTTGTCTCAGGTTGCTCTGATCCTGCCACCACTGTAGAGCTTGGATCAGGGTTCGAGTTACTGGGATCAACTAGGTTAGCGGGTCCTTTCTTTGAGACCAAAAGGCTCTCAAATGGAACTGGATGTCCCTCATTTGAAATCTGGCTCCTTGCACCACTGCTGTAGAAGCAGCCATGTGTCCCAGGAGCTGCAGAAAATGCCCCTTGCTGGATGAGAGACCCGCAGGGTGAATGAGGAGGCCAGAGACACCAGAGTCCTTGCCCTGTCCAAGGAAAGGAAAGCTCTGGCTTCCTCTGTGTTCAGTTCTGCGCCTATGAAGGTGAGAAGCTGGACAGGCTCTAGAACTGACTTTGGAAGATTCAGAATGAAACCTAGGGAGGTAAGCAGTTGCTGAGTTATCTGAAGATGTAACTTGACTTGGTCTGGGGACTGACCTACTATGAGCCAGTCGTCCAGGTAAGGAAAGATGGCAATTTTTTGCCTCCTTAGGTAGGCAACTGCTACTGCCAGGCATTTTGTGAATACCCTTGGAGCAGACGTGAGGCCAAAGGGCATTGCTCTGAACTGGTAATGGCCTGAGGGCAGCTCGAACCTGAGGTACTTTCGATGGGAGCTTCTGATGAGAATATGGAAGTAGGCATCCTTGAGGTCCAGGGACGCTAGCCAGTCCCCTGGCCTTAGAGAGGGTAAAATAATTCCCAGAGTCACCATTTTTGAATTTTGGTTTTAAAAGGTGCTTGTTTAGGTATCTGAGATCCAGGATGGGCCGCCATTCTCCTGTCTTTTTTGGGGTAAGGAAGTACCTGGAGTACAAACCCTTGCCCTGATGTAGGGGTGGAACCCTTTCCATGGCTCTGAGAGCCAGCAGGGAAGAGACTTCTGCCTCTAGGGCAAGTGCCTCTGAAGGATTTGCAGGTGGAAAGGATCTGGTTCTCCTCTTTGGAAACTTTTTGAAGCTGAGAACCAATCCCTGGCTTACCACTTCCAAGACCCACTTGTCTGATGTTATAGACTTCCAGCCCTGGACAAAGTAAGCCAGCCTGCCCCCTACGGGTAGAGGAGAATCGGCCCTGGCAACCCCATCAGGGTGCCTGCTTGGCAGGGGCTTTGGGCTGAGGGGTGGAAGCAGGCTTGCTTGTACCCCATCTGCCTCTCCCTCTAAAGAACCCCCTCTGGACATAAGCAGAAGAGGAGGCCTGGGCTTGTTAAAAAGGCCTATGAAAAGGCCTGCCCCTGCCCCTAGGAAGCTGCCTTTGAGGAGTGGCCTGCCTTTCCTTGGCCTGCACTCCTTATAGGTGGTCCCATATTCATCCATTTTCTT
Source organism: Neoceratodus forsteri (assembly GCA_016271365.2). Lineage (NCBI taxonomy): Eukaryota > Metazoa > Chordata > Ceratodontiformes > Ceratodontidae > Neoceratodus > Neoceratodus forsteri. The sequence continues at coordinate 1,365,655,828 of CM028132.1, forward strand.
CATGTAATTCTCTGTCTGCTCCCAAACAGAGAATTGCCCACAACAGGAAAATCCATGGCCTTAGACTGGGTATCCTGGATAGGGTAGTACATCTGAGCCAAGCCATTCTGCGAAGTGCCACAGATGTAGCCATGACCCTTGATGATACATCATTAGAGTCCACTGCAGCATGAAATTGCACCTTGGATGCCTCAATACCATCTGCAGCCACCTGTTCCAGCTCCCTGGCCAGCTGGTCAGGGGCCTGTTTTGCTAGAGCCAGCGCAGTATTCCATCTGGATTTCGGGTACCTAGCAGCATAAGCCATATAATTTGCCTGTCTGAGTCCCAAAGATGCTGCCATGTATTGTTTCTTTGCCATGGCATCAATCCTCCTGGAATCCTTTTCAGGAGGGGTGTGAAGCTAGGGGAATGTTTGCCTTGTCACAGGCAGCAGCCTGCACTACCCCCACATGGCTGCATTGTTGTGTGAGGAATCCGTATCAGAGCCTGATAATGTATACCTTTTGTCCATCCTTTTATCAACAGGAGGTATAGTATGAGGAGTTTTAAAATTTTACTGTCTGTTTCTGAAAAGATTTATGCAAAGGAATAGACAGTCTCCTAGACTCTGGAATATCCATCATTTCTACATAATCCGGCTCCTCTTGGTCACCAACAGCTTCCTCAACAGGGAGCTGGAGAGTTTCAGCAACTTTTTTATAGAACATAAAATGAGAAGGGGACTCAGAGAGCCTGGGAGGAGAAACCCCTGACGGTCTGTCTGGAGAGATGTCTGGTTCAATGGGCACATCCAGACCTTCAAATCCACATTCATTCTCCTCATAATCCTCTTCCCCCTCCTCCGGTTCATAAAAATCCTCAAAATCATAATCTTGAACCGGTGGAACCGGCCGAACCGAGCGCTTCCCTGATGGTGTCAGTTCGGTCGGAACCGGGGAAAGTGACTGGACAATTTGAATTGCTTTAGCTATTTCCTCAGCGGTTGGAGAGACACTAGCTGACCTCCTAGTCCTTTTTTTTGGAACCAGCTCCTCAGAGCTGGCTCTTAGTTTGCCCGAGGAAGTATCGCCCTGGTCAGAGGGCACTCCCTCCAGTTCAGTTGGAACCGAACCGGGCTGGCCATCCGGGTCAGCGGACTTTTTGGCCTCCCTTTCCCTGAGCCTACCAACTCTCTTCTCTATGGTGGCAGCAGGAAAATTTTTACAAATCTGGCAGTCTGCATTGAGGTGGTCAAACCCCAGACAATAAACACAGGTGGTGTGTGGGCCAGCCTTAGCAAAGGCTTCCCCACAGACACCACAGTTTTGAAACCCAGTGGGCCCGGTTTTTCTTTTGGGTTTCTCAGACATAGTGCCAGCCTAACCAAACTTGCCCGTTTATGGCAATCCGCCAAGCAAGACTCCCTTATCGGTTCCCAACCGTGTCACGGGTCGTGGAAAAAACCATAATGAAATCCGTTTTTTTTAGAACCGATCAGAACCGGGAACCGCACTCTAAATAAGGACTAGTAAGTTTTAAGACAACCTGATCGGTTCAAACCGAACCGATAACTGCTTACAAGTTCCACACAGAAAAAAGAGATATAAAACCTATCTATTACTTACAATACCACAGACAGAGCTTGAACCGACCGGTTGCGGTTTAATTTCGGTCAAACAACCGATAAAATAATACTTTAACCAACAAAATGAACCGAGCAGAAGGAGAAATCTCCGGAGCGACTGTTCAGTGAGGCGGAGTAAAGAATCTGACGGTTTCTGTTTGAAGAACAACAGACAGAGTTTCCAACCGAGCTCGTGCTCAGAGTTCCATGCCTGCATGGAAAGTTAACTATTTCACCTCCGGAGCAGTTCGAAGATGGGGACTCACTGCAATTGTCATAATATAGCAAGACTTCATGTTGTTTGAAATGCAATTGTCCCTTAAAAAAATGTTTAAATATAGGGTCAGAGGCTAAAGAGGGAGATTTACCTGCTGACAAATAAGCAGAGACTGCTGTCAACTGCACCCTCACAATAGGAGTCTTAAGGCCTAGAGAATGTAAATGAGCCACATAATCCAATTAAAGTGGAATGCCCACCTCTTGTAGTTCCACACCTGACTGAGTGCACCATATGGTAAACCTCTTCCATTTGGAGGAATATGTTTTACTAGTGTTTGGTTTTCTGGAAACCTTTAGGATATCCAGAACTAAGTCAGAAAGTTGCAAACCAGCATATTCTAACTCTGCAAGAGTCAGGCCTTCAGCCTGAGGGACTCCAAGTTGGGGTACATGATCCTACCCTGGGAGGAGGTCAGCAGGTCATACCTACTGGGAAGGCAAATCAGGCTAGTTGATGCCAGAGCCACCAGTATTGAGTACCAAGGCTGCCTGGCCCAGTCTGGGGCTATCAAGATCATCAGTGCTGGCTGGCCCCTGAGTTTGGTCAGTACATTGAGCAACAAGGGAATTGGAAGAAAGACATACAGAAATTTCCCTGACCAGTCCAGAAGAAGTGCATCCACTGGGACTGTGCCCAGGACTGGAGGTCTGCAGCAATACTGTGGCAACTGGTGATTGTCTGGGGCTGCAAAGAGATTTATCTCTGGAGTGCCCCACAGCTTGAAAATGTCTTTGAGAACTATGTGATTCAATGACCACTCGTGGTGGTTCTGGTTGATCCTGCTGAGAGAGTCTGCCAGAACATTGTCCTTCCCAGGAAGGTTAACTGCTGACAGAGTTACTTCCAGGGAGCAGGTCAGATTCCAGATCTTCATAGCTTTTGTACACAACAGAGTGGACCTTGTGCAACCCTGTTTGTTGATGTAAAACATGGTTGTGGTGTTGTCTGTCCTGACCTGCAACACCTTCCCTTGAATCATGGAAGAAAAGGACCAGAGAGCCAGCAAGACTGCTCTGAGTTCCAACAAATTTATGTACAGAGACTCCTGAGGAGACCATGTGCCATGAGCTGTATGTTCCCCCAGATGTGCACCCCACCCCAAAACGGATGCATCTGTGGTGAGTACCACTGTGGGATTTTCCTGAAGGAATGGGACACCCACCCTGAGGTTGTCCCTTTTCTGCCACCACTGCAGAGCCTAAGGAAAGGTGGAAGTCACTGGAATCAGTTTGGACAATGAATCTCTGCTCTGGGACCAAAAGGACTTCAGATGGAACTGAATGTCTCTCATCTGAAACCTTGCCCCTGGTCCACTGCTGTTGCAGCTGCCATGCATCCCAGCAACCACAGGAAGTTCCTGGCTGGCTTTGGGGAATGGAGCTTGAAAGAATCCACTAACTGCACAATGTCGTCCACCCTGTCTGGTGGAAGTCTTGCTTTTCCCAAAACAGTGTCCAGTTCTGCTCCTATAAACTGCAGGAGCTGGACTGGCTTCAGAACTGACTTTTTTATATTTATTAAGAAGCCCAGCGAGTGAAGCGTAGCCTAAGTGACTGCCAGGGCTTCTACCACCTGCTGTTGAGACTGGCCTACCAACAGCCAGTCGTCCAAGTAGGGGAAAACTGAAATTCCTAAACGCCTTAGGTGTGCCACCACCACCACTGCCAGGCATTTTGTAAACACTCTGGGAGCTGAAGTCAGGCCAAAGAGGAGAGACCTGAATTGGTAGTGACCTGATGGCAGTCTGAACCTTAGGTATTTTCTGTGTGATTGACTGATAGGGATGTGGAAATAAGCATCCTTGAGGTTTATGGATGCTAGCCAGTCTCCTTGCCTGAGAGTGGGCAATATTATAGCCAGGGTGACCATCTTGAACTTTGGCTTTGTTAAGAGTTTTTTCCAGGAACCTCAAATCTAGAATGGGTCACCAATCTCCATTTTCCTTCAAGGTCAGGAAGTACCTTGAATACAGTCCCTTCCCCCTTTGGGATAGAGGGACATTTTCCACTGCCCTGTCCTGGACAAGAGTTGTAACTTCTGTTTCCAGTAGGGAGATTTCTGCTGGACAAGCAGGCTTGAACAGCCTTGCTCTCAATCTGGGAAATTGTTTGAAATGTTAAACAAGGCCTTTGCCCACCGCCTCCAGAACCCATGTGTCTGATGTTATAGACTGCCAGTTCTGGAGGTAGTGGGCAAGCCTGCCCCATACTGGAACTGGGGAGGCAACCCATGACTCTTCAGGGAGTCTGTTTAGCTGGTGTCCTGGGTTGGGAAGCTGGGCTGGAATGAGTGGCACCTCTCCTGCCCTTTCCACTAAAGTATCAATGCTGTTGCTGATTGACAGGGAAAGCCTGGACCTGGTAGAAAGGCCTCTGGTAAGGCCTGCCATTGCCTCCCCTACCTTGCTGTTTTTGAGGTGTGGCAGCCTTTTCTTTGGCTGCAGCACTCCAATAGGAAGTCCTATATTCGTCCATTTTCCTCATGTAGGCCTCAGTCTGTTCCCTAAAAAGGGAATTTTGGACCAGAGGAAAATCCAAGGCCTTTGTTTGGGTGTCCTATGACAGGTTTGTGGTTCTTAGCCATGAAAACCTTCTCAGGGATATAGAGGTGGCCAATACCCTGGATGCCGAATTATTGGCATCCACTGCCATATGGAATTGCTGTTTAGAAGTCTAAATTCCATTGCTAGCCATTTCTTCCAAATCTGCAGCCAAATCAACAGGGATTTTAGCGGCCAGAGAAGACACATCTTCCCACAACTTCTTTTGATACCTTGCCACATAAGCCATGTGAGAGGCCTGTCTGGCAATAAGGGAGGAACCCAGGTATGACTTATTTGCCATAGAGTCAATCCTCCTGGAGTCCTTCTCAGGAGGATGGGAAGATAATTGGATGTTTGCCATTTCACAGGCAGCAGCCTGAACTACCCCGTTCATGGCTGGGGTGACCAGACAGAAATTCTGTGCCATTTCTGGCCACTGGCTACTATCTATCTGTCCTCTTATCTACCGGAGGGACAGAAGTATGGGTACCCAAGATTTTTAGTGTCTATGTCTTAAGTGACTTGTGAATGGGTATCACCAGTCTTTTAGTGGCAGGAACATCCATCATTTCGACATAATCCAGTTCTTCCTCCTCCTCTGAGGATTCTTGAACCAGTATCTGGAGGGTTTCAAGCCATCTTTTTCATTAAAAGAGAAATGAGTGAGGGCATCCTCCAACTGTTTGGGTGAAGAAATGCCCCCCTCATGTTCTGGAGAAACCTCCGGTTCAATAGGACCGTAAAAGTCCTCCTTCTCATCATTATCATCCTGTTCAGGCTCCTGATCCCATGGTTAATCACATTCAGAGAGATCCAAGGGAATTTGAACCGATTGAGGAGCAACTTTACGTACCACCGGTTCAGCTGGACCGGACTGAAGGGATTGAATAATGCATATTGCATTAGCAGTCTCCTCCGCGTTTGGAACCGCAACCACTCACGGCTTAGAAGCCAGTTCGGTGTGCTTTTCCTTCTTTTTCTTTTTTGTGGTAGCCGGTTCAAGGGCTGTATCCATGGTTCGTTTTGAAGAAGAAGACGTGTCACCTTCCCCTTTGGGTTCTTTTGAACCTGAACCGGTTTGGCCATCCATGTTAACGGATTTCTCAGCCAATTTCTCGTTCAGTCGGTTAAGGCGCCTGTCAAGTGTCGACTGAGGGAAATTCTTACAAATGTCACAGTCTGCCTCTAGGTGTTCCAACCCTAGGCATACAACACAAGTTGTGTGGGGATTGGCCTTGGCAAAAGTATCCCCACACGCCACACATTGTTGAAACCCGGTTGGTCTTTTTGGATTTCTGTGACTCCATCTCTAGCTTATCCAAGTGGTGGTTAGGCAGGATAAGAATCCAAAGGTAGCTATGGTATTAGTGGTCCGGAAAAAAACGACAAACTCATTTTTTTATTAACCAAAACAAAACAACTTTCACGTGGAAAAAAGTTAGAGAGAAAAGGACTCAATACCCCAATGGTTGGATGGCAACCACAAAAGTACTGAGACTTACCCCGTTGCAATAAACCAACAAAATGTACACTATACCGCAGGGACAGTAATGAGAAACTAAACGCTATTAAAAAATATTAATCGGTAAGGTAATTGCAGTGATACACCACTAAACTGACAAGATGCTGAGGAGAAATCTCCAAGGCGTCTTCACAGTTAGGTGGAGTATAGAATCTGATGGTTGAATAGAATGTACCAGGGGACAGTGATTTGAAACCGAGCGCGTGCCTACTTAGAATGCAGGCTTTAACTCTTTCCTCTCCAGGGCAGCAGAACAACAAGGTCTTACTGCATATGTCAGAATACATTAGGACTTCTTGTTGTTTGAACACTGGGAAGAAGGGAAGGAGGTGGGACATCTTAATGTCGTAGAGTACATGACTCAGTTATGCAAACGCCTGGTGGGGTATATCAACTTGGCACACCAGAGCTTAGAACAGAAGCAAAACTTGCAGAAAGAAAGATATGACCAGGGTTTGAAGATGAACATTTCAGTCAGGGGACTAAGTGTTGTTACTTCTTCCCTCCACAGAGAACAAACTACTCATGAAATGGCAGGGCCCCTTTACTATTTTGAGGCAAACAGGAGCAGTGCATTATGAGCTTAGCATGCCAGGAAAGAGAGCCGCCCAGAAAATTTACTATGTAAACCTCCTTAGGAAATGGCGTGAGAAGCCTAACCACTCCCTTCATATCCATCCTGAAGTTAGGGAGTCAGAGCTGGAGGTTGCCTATAAAAGGCTAGAGCAGTCAGGACAGTTGGGGGAGATACAGATAAACCCTGAATTGGAGCCTCAGCAACAGAAATATTTGCAGGGGGTATTACAAGAATTTGAACCCATATTCACAAACATCCCGGGGAGGGTCAAAGGAATTGTGCACACCATAACTGCCACACAAGATAAGCCCAAGCACCAAAAGCCCTACAGATTGCCCATGAAGGTGAGGGATGAGGTGATTCAGGAAGTCAAAAAAATGGAGCAGTTAGGCATAATTGTGTCCTCAAAGAGTGCATGGTCTTCACCTATGGTCATAGTGGACAAGAAAGAGGGTGGAATATGTCTATGCCTAGGATTTTAGGAAGCTTAATAGTGCGTAACTATTCGATGGCTATCCAGTGCACTGAATAGATGATATAAATGACAGGCTAGGCAATGTACAGTATATCTCCACCCTTGACCTTACTAAGGGATACTGGTAAATCTCCTCATCACAGTTTCATGTCGCAACAGCGGCAAGAATACAGCGAAGACCATCACAGCAACATTACTGACAGTTTGCTGTTATGGTCTGCTGTATTCTCGACACTGCTGTTTCCAGGGTGTTTGCCCCTTCCCTGAACCAACTCTGACTTGGAGTTTGCTATTGAAAGTCCAGGGGGTACGGGGGACAGAGCTCCCACATGGGGGTGTGGGCCACCCCACGGAAAACATAGTTTTCTCCAGCGACAGCACAGCACCAACTGGCGGTGCTGTGCCACTGCAGTTCTCTGTGTCACCATGGCATGGTGGAACCCCTTGTCACCTGATTCACAAGATAAAACTGCATTTAGCACCCCAATCAGTTTTTACCAATTTGTCAAAATGCCATTCGGACTACATGGGGCCCCAGCCACATTTCAGCATTTTATGGACCACATACTAAGACCACACACTGACTACTGTGCAGCGTATTTGGATGATGTGGTCATATTCAGCTCTGACTGGGAAACCCATGTTAGAAACTTGTCTCAGGTATTGCTAGCAATAAAGGAGTGACAATTAACCCTGCCAAGTGTACCCTAGGGAAGACAGAAAAAAGATACCTAGGGTTCATTTTGGGCAATGGACAAGTGAAGCCCGAGGTAGAAAAGTTGACAGCAGTAGCAAACAGCCCAATACCTACCACAAAAAAGCATGTGGGATCTTTCCTAGGCCTGGCTGGTTATTACCAGAGATTTATTCCTAATTTCTCAGCAATTGCCAGTCCTTTGACTGATCTCACTAAAAAGAGGTGCCAGAATAAGGTTCAGTGGACCCCTATTTGTTATGAGGCTTTTAGGAATATTAAGGCCATTCTATGTACAGCTGCTGTATTGAAAAGCCCTGACTTCACCCAAGTGTTTGAGGTGCAAACCGATGCATCACAGAATGGTATTGGTGAAGTCTTATCTCAGAAAATAGATGGGGAAGAACAACCGATCATGTATATCAGCAGGAAGCTACATGAAAGGGAGAGAAGATATTCTACCATAGAGAAAGAATGCTTAGCTCTGAAATGGGCTATTCAGTCTCTGAAATATTACTTGTGGGGGCTGAATTTAAGGTTATAACTGATCACAACCCCCTTTGCTGGTTGCACCAAATGAGAGAAAAATCCCTGTATAATGCAGTGGTACTTAGCTCTTCAGCCCTATTGATTTACTGTGTCCCACAGGGCAAGGACAAAACATGTAAATGCTGATTTCATGTCTAGATATGGTGCAGGAATTAATGTCAATGAAATATGATGGACTTTCCCTAAAAGGAGTACAGGGAAAGGTACCATTATTCACTGTTGAGAAATGTATTAAACACCTCAGGGTAAAGAATGATGACATCCATTATGTTTATGATGGAATGTTTATCATTAATAGGGACCCTCAGACAGAGCTTCTCAAGATGGATGGGTAGAAGCTCCATCCCATCCTGGGACAGGAAGGTGGTAAGCCATCTGAAATAACCGCTTCCCTATTAAGGTGGCAGATATGTGACAGGGAGATCCTGCCACTCTTGAGGACCAACCTGTTATTAAATCTGTTGCAACAGTTCTTCTGTTTCTTAGCCTAATCTATCCTTTACAATTTCTAGTCCATAAGGTTGGCCACCTGTGGGTGCCCCTCCCCTTTTTTGACTATGCTATAGTGTCCTCTTTAATTTTTCTTTTCCCTCTCAGGTCCTCGTACAGGGAGGTTATTGTGGTGACCACCGAGCTGATGTAAAACAACAGGCTGTGTTCCTCATTGGATTTAGTATGCATTAGCACTATGTCATAAAATACCTTGATGTATATGCCTTATGTGTATGAAACCTGTAAATGTTGAAAATACCATGGCACTAGGTGTTTTTGATAAAGGTAAAAAGTTACTAAGTGACTGTATTATAGAATTAAGTTACCAAGGTAGAGATATCAGAAAACCCCCATTGTGGTGTGAAAATGCATGTAAATGAGCCGGCCCGGTGGCACTGAGGGTTGAGGAGCGGGATGCCACACCTCGCACTACACCGGCGACCCAGTTTCGGGAGCCAACTCGGGCACCAGGGGTCGGCAGAGGGAGGGTCAAGCATTGAGCGCCCTTGTGGAGCTCTCCTCCCCAGGATGGAGTGATGGGTTGGCCCGGCAAGCCAGCGGCCCCTGGTGGAGACCGAGGGGCACTGCAGTGAGCTGGGCAGCCGTATCAGCTTGGCTGACACAGGCAGGGTTGCCATGCTCCAATGCATTGGGGTGCGCATACGCAGCAAAGGACCGCAGAACAAGGAAAAACCTGATCCTTGGGGTATGCGACGACACCAGCCCCATGCCCACTGCCGGGGGCCCATCCTGGCTGGCTTTTCAGGTTCCTCCATCAGGGACCCCCACCAGCAGCTGGAGTCTATGTATGTAAGTGTGCCCAGAGAAGATGGGTGGCCCCACCCCAGAGGGGTCAACCCAGGGGTGCCAGCTGCGGGACAAAAGGGAAGAGAGAGGAGGCTCAGCCAGGCAGACTTTGGGCAGGGCAGGATCTGGCTGGGTGCCCAAGAGAGGCTCCTCAGACTGCAACCAGGAGGGAACAAGACTTAAAAAAAATGCATGTAAATTGCAGATTGTTTGAGAGGCCCTTTGGCACCATGCATTCCTGCTTTAAGCTGAACCAGCCTAAAATTTAATGGTGATCTGCATATACATCCCATGATGCTTTGCATTATGGGGGTATGTGTGATGCTGTGTTTCTTTGAAACTTGGCTTTATTGCCAATGCCCTTTGGGGTAACCCTTGCTTCAGTGCTTCTGCAGTGAGGTTCTTTGTCTTTAGCTTGTTTTTGGGTCGTTGTATTTTTTTTTGAGCTCCCCATCACCTAAACAATCAAAATCAACATAGGGGATAGTTAATTTCCACAGGAGCGATAGATCAGTAGATCAATGGGTCAGTAGGTGCTGACTAAGTGCAGAGGAAGGACATGCATAGTCTGTTGCTGCAACCTGATGTATTGAAGAAGGGCTATGCCTCTGCTTAAGGTTATCCTCTGTGTTTTAAATAAACATCACACAGAGATTGTGTGTTGAACCTGAAGTTCTGTGTCTGGTCCATCTGTTATCCCACAACCCCTCCACAGACGGGTTTCAAAAAAAAAAAAGAAGAAACACAAAAAGGAGAGCTAGGTGTCTTAGTCATACTTATGTGCATCAGAACGTGACTTAGGGGTTACAATATCTACCTTGTTTACTTCTACTGAACATTGTAGACTGGTGTCTTTTAAAGCAAAGGTTCTTATTAAAAGGATCAAACGCTCCTTTGTTAGTAGATCTGAGCCATGTATTATTCCACTGTATAAGAGTTATATTAGGCCCATGCTTGATTTTGGGTCACCATTCTGGTCTCCTTACTATTCTAAGGATACCAAAATGATAGAAGTGGTACAACACACTGTGACCAAACTGCTTCATCATTTAAAGGGACTACCATATGACTCTGGGTTAAAAGAAACTGGACTGTATTCCTTGGAACTAAGAAGGCAGAAAGGGGACCTGCTATTGCTCCATAAAATAATGCATTCTCCGGATTTATTGGATCTATGCAGCTTTGAATTTAGTAAATCTCGAGAGAATCTTAGATCCCTTGGTAAGAAATTAACCATACCTAGGGTAAATACCACAAAAAGATAAATTTTACACAGTTAGGAGTGCTAGGACTTGGAATAGACTCACATGAACAGTAGTAGAAATTGAAGATTTTGGTCAATTCAAATCTGCTTTAGATAGATTATATAATAAAGGTGGTATTATGGTTTAAATGCCTGCATGGTGCGGGGCACAATAGTTATGGGCATTGACTGCTCCCTTTTGTCCTATATATCCTAGTAATCCTAGTAAGTCAAGCCAGTGATTAATGGCAACTTTAAGAACCCCCGTAAAAGTATTGCTGAACCTGATTCAGGTTATTTAAAGGGAGGTAGGGATGGGAGGTCTAATCCTACTGGGAGATCCCTTGGAAGAAACAATATTACTATAGCAAGTAATTTTTTCTTCAAACCCCAAGAATCTCCCAGTAGTATTAAGACATATGCAGACTACCAAGCAGTGCCTTGGGAGGTAGGTACAGAACATATTTAGGGAAAAGGTTCTGCAGTACTGTAGTGCCAAACTTAGCATCACTCATGGATTGGACATCCAGGTGATAGTGCTTTGTGAAGGTGTGGACTGTATTCCAGGTAGCAGCTTTACAGATTTCCAACAAGGAAATGTCCCTTGCAGCTGCTACAGAGGCAGCAGTTCCATGAGTGGAATGTGCCCTGAGGCCCTGTGGTGGCTGTTTTTCATACTTACTGTAGCAGAATTAGATGCAAGATACTATCCAACATGCAGTTGACCTCTTTGAGACAGGCTTGCCCTTTCCCATTTCACCATAAGTAATGAACGGTTGTGAGCGGGAATCACTGAGGTCTTCAGTACGAGTGATGTAAAAGCTGGGAGACCTTTTTACATCCAAACTATGAAGTTTCAATTCCCCTGAGCTGGACTGAGCTTCATAGATATGTGTCAGCAGAAAAGGACCTTCTTGGCCCATTGAGTCTGCCCATACTCTCTCTCGCTCTCTCCTTACTTGCCCCCCCGTAGATTCTACCATCCTTCCCCTTGACAACTCCTTGTGTTTCTCTGTTGCCCTCTTGAATCCATCCACTGTTCTGGCCTCCACCACCTCCTCCAGCAGACTGTTCTAGGGCACCCCCACCCTCTCAGTGAAGTAATGCCCCCTCATGTTTCCCTTAAACCTACCCCCACCACCCTCATTCCATGAACTCTAGTTCTTGCGACTACCTTCCCTGTGAATTAGCTCCCCCCACTTTATTGATCCCTTTCACATACGTGAATGTTTCTATCATGTTCCCCTCTCCCTTCTAGTCTCCAGACAGTACAAATCCAACACCCTCAACCTCTCTTTGTATGGCTTCCCACTTAGCCCATGCACCATTTTAGTGGCCCTTCTCTGTATCTTTTCCATGCTATCTATGTCCTTGCATATGTGGGGTCTCCAGAATTGAACCCCATACTCCAGGTGGGGCCTCACCATGGATTTGTAGAGTGACATCAGCATCTCCCATCTTCTACTAGTTATCCCCCTCCCTATGCACGCCAGCATTCTGTTCGCTTTGCCCACTGCCTTGCTGCATTGGGTCCCTACTGTAAGGTTGTCTGTGATTATGATTCCTAAATCCTTCTACTGCTCAGTTGCAATCATTTCCTCTCCCCCAGTGTGTATTTTGTCTGTGGATTATTCCATCTCATGTGCATCACTATGCATTTTTTGGTGTTGAATTTTAGCTGCCATGTTTTCAACCACCCCTCCAGCAACCTCAGATCTTCCCTCATAGCTACCACTCCCTCTGGGGTGTCCACCTTGTTGCAGATCTTCATATCATCTGCAAAAAGGCAGACCTTCCCCTGCAGCCCCTCTGTTATGTCACTAACATAGATGTTAAACAGAATGGGCCCCAGCACCAATCCCTGGGGAACCCTGCTCATCACCCATACCTCCCTGAAATGCACATCACTGACCATAGCCTTCTGGCTTCTTCACGTCAGCCAGCTCTCCACCCACCTTGTTATTTTCTGTCCCATCCCCAGACTCTCCAGCTTATTAACCAAATCTTCTGTGCGGCACAGTGTCAAAGGCCTTCCCGGTCCAGATAGACCACATCCACTGCTCCCCCCGATCAACCATCCTCGTCACCCTATCGAAGAACTCGCAGTTCGACTGACATGACCTCCCCCATGTGAAGCCATGCTGATGGATGTACTGCAGCCCCTCATCCTCCAAGTAATTAACCACCCCTTCTTTCAAGTATCACCTCCATCACCTTACCCACCACCAATGTGAAGCTGACCGGGCGATAGTTGCCAGCTCCCTCCCTGCTGCCACTTTTATGAAGTGGCATCATGTCTGCCCTCTTCCAGTCCACTGGAACCCACCCTGTATCTAAGAACAAGTTGAATAACCTCGCTAGTGGTACTTCCAGTACAGGGGCCCATAGCCTTGTCTACCCTCAACTTACCCAATTTCTCCTTGACCCTGCCCTCACTGACTGGACTAGGATCCACCTCTGCGTACCCCTTCCCTTCCTCCCTAGCACTGTTCCCCTTTCTTCACCCTCTATTGTGAAGACCGAGCCAAAGCATCTATTCAGCACCTCTTCCTTCTTGAAGTCCCCTTCTACTCGTACTCCCTTCCCCTCCCCCTTTACCCTTACTATCCTCTGCCTTGCTTTCTTCTTTTCTCCTATGTACCAAAAGAAAGCCTTGTCCCCGGTTTTTGCCTGCCTAGAAATTTTCTCATCCATTTCTGCTTTTCCTTTCTAATCCTCTGCCCCGCCACCCTCAGTTTCTCCCTGTACATTTCCCTGTCCTTCTTACCCCGCATCCTCTTATATTCCCTGAATGCCCTTTTTCTCTCTCCTGTTGCCTTCCTTACTTCCCTGTTGAACCACAGTGGCTTCCTCCTTCTTCTGCTCTTCTTCACCTTCCTTATACAGCTCTCTGTGACTTTAAGTACCCCCCTTGATCTTGTTGCATCACTTCTCACCCACTCCCGCTATCTCCTCCATCCCCATCATTTCGTTCCGGAATACCTCCCTCATTTTGGGAAACTCTGCCTGCCTGAAGACCAGGACCTTCATGATGGTTTGGCTCACTTCATACCTCACTCTAACCCTGAAGCCCACTGTGTTATGGTCACTTGCTCCTAAGCTGGCCCCAGTTCCCACTCTCTCCTCACTATCCCCATTGGTGAGGACCACATTAAGTATGTTACCCCCCCAGTGTGTTCCCTGGCCAGCTGCTGGAGGAAGGCTCCCTGGAGGGACTCTAGGATCTCCCTGCTCCTAGATGACCTAGCTGCTGGGATATCCCAGTCTATATCTGGGAGGTTAAGGTTGTCCACCAGCAGAATCTCTCCCTTTTGTGCCATCCATTGAACCACCTGCAGCATCTGCATGTCCTTTTCCTCACTCTATGTTGGAAGTCTGTACACCACCCCCAGCCTTCGTGATGCCCCAGACCCTTTCTCTAGTGTAACCCACAAGAATTCTACTTCCCCTGACTCTTCCTCCCCCTTCCATGACCATAATGCCTTCCCTGATGTACAGCACAACCCCCCTTCCTGCCTGCCCTATCCTTACTGAATAACCTGTACCTCAGGACCTCTACTTCCCAGGCCTGGTGCTTGGACCACCAGGTTATGACTCTGTTATGACTGCAATATCCAGGCCCTCTCCATCCATTATTGCTTCTAAGGCTACCATCTTGTTCCCCAGGCTTCATGCATTTGTGGAATGTCCTTTCCACCATATTACCCCCTTCCCACCTTCCCTCCCTACCATGTCTGGTCTGTGCCCTTCTCCCTTTTGTGTGGGAGTGCTTGGTAGTCTGTTCTCTCCTCTTGTTGATCCTTTACCCATCCTAGTCTTGTACTCCCCCTTAACAGTTTAAACCTCTGAAGACATTATCAATGTATCCTTGTAGCCTCCCTCAGTACTCTTGCCCCCTCTCACTCAGATGTAGCCTAGCCTTCCAGTACAAATCCTCATCCTCCCATTTGTCCCCCCACTCTCCTATACATGTGAACCCTTCCTCTTCGCACCACACCTGAAGCCAGTCATTGAACTCCTTAATTCTTTCCTGTGTAGCAGTGCTGGCCCTGGGGACCAGCAAGGCCTCCAAAAAAGCAAAGAATTTAGCCTCTTCCAAGCATCCCTGTGCCAGTGCCTTGAACCTCCTCTTGACCTCCTCCACTTCCTTGCTTGCCAGATCTTTTGTCCCCAAATGAATGATAAGGTGTGGGTTCCCCATCAACAAAGCCTTCTCCCTGATTTTCTACATTGCCCTCCCCACCTCCATCCCTGGCTAACAGATGACTGATCTCTGCCTGAATGTAGGACCCTGCCTGATCCAATGTATCTTTTTAATAATGGAGTCCACAAATACCATGGCATTCTCTATCTCCATGACTAATGGATCTGGTCTTGTTCCTGGCTGGACCCTTTTCCTCCTAACCACATCCCCCTGCTGTGAACTGCCTACTTGACCTCCCTGGTTTCACCCTAGTTCCCCATCTGTTCTCCCCCATCTAAAGATTCCAGCACATTCTCCAAAAATTCCCCCTCCTGCCCCCTAACTCTTCCTTCCTCATCTTCCTTGTTTACCTGTGCCCCTTGCTTGCCTCCAGCCTTCCTCTCTGCCAACTTCTTACCCCTTTCCTGCCCTTGCTCCCCTTCCTTGCCTCCCTTTTCCTCCTGCATCTTCTGATCCCCTTCCTTGTTCACTCCCCCCCCCGCTCCCCTCTCTGTGCTTGTATCCATGGGGATCTCTGGGGCAGAAGACAAAATTATTCACCTTAGTAATTATGTTTCTTCTAATGGAGACTTTCTGTATTCTGACTACTGCAGTTAGCCCCAGCCTTTAAACTGCCACAGAGAACAAAGGGTTAACTTTCTATGTAGAGCATAGAATGCTGAGCTCGAGCCCGGTTTATGTCTCTGTCTGGAGCCCTTTGAAATCTAACTGTCAGATTCTTACAAACAAAAACTCACTAACTATCCTATGTGGAAACTGTAAAATTTTTACTAGCCAACTGGCAATAAAAAGTTTTGGATTCCCAAAGGAAGACTCAAGTCAGGAAACCCAAAAACCAATCCAAATAAGAGTAATAATAAGAAAACAAACACCCAAATAAAAAGAAGAAGGTGTAGCAGGAACACCCTTGAGGTGCAACACTACACCTGCCCACCCACTTCCTAAAACAGGTTCTGAGAGGGGAGGCAAGGAGGAAGGTCAGAATACAGCAAGACTCCATTAGAAGAAACATAATTACTAAGGTGAGTATTTTTTTCTTCAAACAACATGAAATCTTGCTGTATTCTGGCTATTGCAGACTACCAAGCAGTACCTCCAAGGAGGAGGGACAGAACCTACTTTGGGAATAGGTTCTGAAGTACTGCAGTGCCAAACCGAGCATCACTCCTAGCCTGGATATCCAAAGAGTAATGCTTCGTAAAGGTATGGACTGTCTTCCAGGTGGCTGCTTGACAAATTTCTAAGAGAGGAATATCTCTGGCAGCAGCCGGGGAAGCAGCTGTACCTCTGGTGGAGTGAGCCCTTAGGCCTGAGGGTGGAATTTTCCCTAGTTTCTCATAGCAGAATAGAATACAAGACACAATCCACCTGGCAATAGTTCTCTTGGTGGCAGGTTTGCCCATTCCCACTTCTCCATAAGTGAGGAACAGCTGGAGGGAATCAAACCTGTGACCCTTGGTACACTCTATATAGTAGCTAAGGGCCCTTTTAACATCTAAACTGTGTAGCCTCCTCTCTCCTGAAGAAGACTGATCAGTGAAGAAAATATGGAGAGACATAGACTGATTCAAGTGGAAATCTGAAACCACTTTGGGCAAGAACTTTCTATTGGTTCTAAGGACCACTTTATCCCTATGAAAGGAGATAAAATCAGGTTCCACTGACTGGGCTTGCATTCACTGATATGTCTGGCAGAGGTAATGGCTACTAAAAACACAGTTTTCCAAGTCAAGTACTTAAGCTCTGCTGAGGACATAGGTTCAAATGGGGGTTGCATAAGTTGAGCAATGCAAACATGTAAATCCCAGGCAGGGGCAGGGTCTTTAAAGGGAGGATTGGTATGAAGAAATCCCTTAAAAAATTTACAGAACACAGCATGAGATGATAGTGAGAAAGACTTTCCCACTGACAGAAAAGCAGAAACAGCTGGCAAATGCACCTTGACAGTAGCTGGCCTGAGGCCTAAGCTATTCAGATGGACCATATGAAAAAATTACTCACCTTAGTAATGTTGTTTCTTCTAATGGAGTCTTGCTATATTACAACATATGCAGTGAGTCCCAACCTTCGAACTGCTCCGGAGGTGAGAGAGTTAACTTTCCATGCCAGGCATGGAACTTTGAGCTCGAGCTCGGTTGAAAACTCTGTCTGTTGTTCTTCAAACTCAAACTGTCAGATCTTTACGAGCTAAACTCACTAAGGTCCTGTGTGGAAGCTGTAAACCTACACTAGCCAACTGGCTACTAAATATAAGAACACATTTTTTGGTCCCAAAACAAAGACTCAAGTCAGGAGACCCAAAAATGAAAAACACACACCCAGTCACCCCAAAAGGAGGGTGAAAACAAGGTGGGCATCTACTAAGTGCCAACACTGCACTGCCCACCCACATCCCAAAAGCAGAGGTTCTGAGAGGGGCAGGCAGGGGGGGAGGTCATAATATAGCAAGACTCCATTAGAAGAAACAACATTACTAAGGTGAGTAATTTTTTCTTCACACAACATGAAGTCTTGCTATAATATGACATATGCAGACTACACAGCAGTATCTCCATGGAGGAGGGACAGAACCTACTTAGGAAATAGGCTCTGAAGCACAGCTGTGCCAGAACCGAGCATCACTCCTAGCCTGGATGTCCAGGAGTAATGCTTGGTAAAGTGTGAACTGTTTTCCAGGTAGCTGCTTGACATATCTCTAGGATAGGGATGTCCTGGCAGCAGCCAGAGATGCAGCTGTACCTCTGGTAGAGTGAGCCCTCAGGCCTGAGGGAGGAACCTTACCCAGTCTTTCATAGCAAAATTGGATACAAGAGACAATCCACCTGGCAATGGATCTTTTAGTGGCATGTTTCCCTTTACTAACCTCACCATAAGTGAGGAACAGTTGGAGGGAGTCAAACCTGTGACCCTTGGTATGTTCTATGTAGTAACTAAAGGCTCTTTTGACATCTAAACTGTGCAGTCTCCTCTCGCCAGAGGAGGAATAGTCAGTGAAGTACACAGGGAGAGACATAGATTGATTAAGGTGGAAATCTGAAACCACCTTAGGCAAGAACTTTCTGTTAGTCCTGAGGACCACCTTATCTCTATGAAAGGAGATAAAATCAGGCTCCACTGACAATGCTTGTAATTCACTTATGCGTCTGGCAGAAGTGATGGCTACCAAGAACACAGTTTTCCAAGTCAAGTACTTAAGCTCTGCTGAAGACAAAGGCTCAAAAGGGGGTTGCATAAGCTGGGCAATGCAAATATTAAGATCCCAGGCAGGGGCAGGGTCCCTGAATGGAGGGTTGGTGTGAAGCAACCCCTTGAAAAACTTGGAGAATACAGGATGAGCTGAAAGAGAAGAGGGTTTACCTGCTGATAAGAAAGCAGATACGGCTGCCAGGTGCACTTTCAGGGTAGCTGGTCTCAGCCCCAAAGTATTTAAATGGACCATATAATCCAGGACTCTGGGTAAATCAGCAGATTCTGGGGAAATATGCTTTCCAGAGCACCATATGGAAAATCTCTTCCATTTGGAATTATAAGTAGCCCTGGTGGAAGGCTTCCCAGAAGCCTTCAGGATATCCAATACACCTTGGGAAAGGTGTAGGTCAGCAAACTCTAACTCTTCAAGAGCCAGGCCTTGAGATTGAGAGATTTGAGGTTCTGGTACCAAACTCTCCCTTGAGCACAGGTTAACAGGTTGTGATTCCTGGGAAGACACAGGGGAAGGTGGACTGCTAAGGACATAAGGAGTGGGTACCAGGGCTGTCTGGCCCAATCTGGAGCAATCAGGATCATCTTGCAGGGTTGAGATCTGATTTTGACTAGCACCTTGAACAGAAGAGGGAAGGGGAAGGCATAGAGAAACTTCCCTTCCCAACTGAGAAGGAAGGCATCCAGAGGGACTGAGCCCAACACTGGGGGCCAGCAACAAAAAAGGGGAAGTTGGTGATTGTCTGGGGCTGCAAAAAGATCTATCTGCGGGGTGCCCCATCTGGCAAATACTACCTCCAGTACCAGGGGATCCAGTGACCATTCGTGATGGCCCTGGGAAATCCTGCTGAGAGCATCTGCCAGGACATTGTCCTTGCCTGGGAGGTGAACTGCAATAAGGGAGGTGTTTAGTGAGTAAGCCAGAGACCACAACTTCATTGCTTCGGTGCACAAGGCCGTAGACCAAGTGCCCCCTTGCTTGTTGATGTACCACATTGTGGTGGTATTGTCTGTTCTGACCTGAATAACTTTGTTCTGAACAGATTTGAAAAAAGCTTGAAGTGCTAGAAAAACGTCTCTGAGTTCCAACAGATTGATGTGGAGCAGAGATTCCTGAGGAGACCACAATCCCTGGGTAGTGAGGTCGCCCATGTGAGCTTCCCACCCCAAGAAGGATGCATCTGTATTAAGGAGTGAGACTGAGGGGCAAAGGGAACCCCCCATCTCAGATTGCTCTGGTCCTGCCACCACTGAAGGGCTTGGATCAGGGTTCGAGTCACTGGGATCAATTTGGTTAGATGGTCTCTCCTTTGAGACCAAAAGGCTCTCAAATGGAACTGGATGTCCCTCATCTGAAATCTTGCTCCCTGCACTACTGCTGCAGAAGCAGCCATGTGCCCAGGAGCTGTAGAAAGTGCCTTGCTCGTCGAGAGACCTGCAGGGTGAAAGAGGAGGCCAGAGAGACCAGGGTCCTTGCTCTTTCCAAAGGAAGGAAAGCTCTGGCTTCTTCTGTGTTCAGTTCTGTGCCTATGAAGGTGAGAAGCTGGACAGGCTCTAGAACTGACTTTGGAAGATTGAGAAGGAAACCTAGAGAGGTAAGCAGTTGCTGAGTTACCTGAAGATGTAATTTGACTTGGTCTGGAGACTGGCCTACTATGAGCCAGTCATCCAGGTAAGGAAAGATGGCAATTTTTTGCCTTCTTAGGTGGGCAACTGCTACTGCCAGGCATTTTGTGAATACTCTTGGGGCAGAGGAGAGGCCAAAGGGCATTGCTCTGAACTGGTAATGGCCTGAGGGCAGTTCGAATCTGAGGTACTTTCAATGGGAGCTTCTGATGAGAATATGGAAGTAGGCATCCTTGAGGTCCAGGGACGCTAGCCAGTCCTCTGGCCTTAGAGAGGGTAAAATCATTCCCAGAGTCACCATTTTGAATTTTGGTTTTAAAAGGTGCTTGTTTAGGTATCTGAGATCCAGGATGGGCCGCCATTCTCCTGTCTTTTTGGGTAAGGAAGTACCTGGGTACAACCCTTGCCCTGGTGTAGGGTGGAACCCTTTCCACAGCTCTGAGAGCCAGGAGGTAGAAACTTCTGTCTCTAGGGCAAGTGCCTCTGATGGATTTGCGGTGGAAAGAATCTGGTTCTCATCTTTGGAAATTTTTTGAAGTTGAGAACCAGTCCCTGGCTTACTACTTCCAGGACCCACTTGTCTGATGTTAGAGACTTCCAGTCCTGGACAAAGTAAGCCAGCCTGCCCCCTACAGGTAGTAGAGAATTGACCCTGGCCACCCCATCAGGGTGTCTGCTTGGCAGGGGCTTTAGGCTGAGGGTGGAAGCAGGTCTGCTTGTACCCGCCTGCCTCTCCTCAAAGAACCCCTCTGGGCATAAGCTGAAGAGGAGGCCTGGGCTTGGTAAAAGGCCTATGAAAGGCCTGCCCTGGCCCTGGAAGGCTGCCTTTAAGGGTGGCCTGCCTTTCCTTGGCCTGTGCACTCCTATAGGTGGTTCTATACTCATCCATTTTCTTCATGTAATTCTCTCTGCTCCCCAAACAGAGAGTTACCCACAACAGGAAAATCCATGGCCTTAGTCTGGGTATCCTGTGACAGGCTAGTACATCTGAGCCAAGTCATTCTGCAAGAGCCACAGATGTAGCCATGACTCTTGATGACACATCATTAGAGTCCACTGCAGCATGAATGCATCTTAGATGCCTCAATACCATCAGCAGCCACCTGCTCCAGCTCCTTGGCAAGCTGGCCAGGGACCTGCTTTGCTAGAGCCATAACAGTGTCCCATCTGGATTTCTGGTATCTAGCAACATAAGCCATATAATTTGCCTGTCTGAGTCCCAGGATGCTGCCATGTACTGTTTCTTTGACATGGCATCAATCCTCCTGGAGTCCTTGTCCAGTGTGAGGCTAAGGGAATATTTGCTTTGTCACAGGCTGCAGCCTGCACTACTAACATGGCTGCATTGTTGTGTAAGGAACTCCATATCAGAGCCTGACAATGTGTACCTCTTGTCCATTCTTTTATCCACAGGAGGTATAGTGTGAGGAGTTTTAAATTTTACTGTCTGTGTCCCAAAAGATTTATGCAAAGGAATAGACAGTCTCCTAGACTCTGGGATATCCATCATTTCTACATAGTCAGGCTCTTCTTGATCATCCACAGCTTCCTCCATAGGGAGCTGGAGGGTTTCAGCCACTTTTTTATAAAACATAAAATGAGAAGGGGACTCAGAAAGCCTAGGGGGAGACACTCCTGAAGGTCGGTCTGGGGAGGTGTCCGGTTCAATGGGCACATCCAGACTTTCAAATCCACATTCACTCTCCTCATACTCCTCTTCCCCCTCCTCCGGTTCATAAAGTTCCTCTAAATCATACTCTTGACCGGTGGAACCGACCGAACAGTACGCTTACCTGATGGTGCCGGTTCGGTCGGAACCGGGGAAAGCGACTGGACAATTTTGATCGCTTTGGCTATTTCTTCAGCGGTTGGAGAGGAAGTTTTCGCTCCACACCAGCTGATTTTCTAGTCCTTTTTGCTGGAACCGACTCCTCCGAGTCGGCTCTCCTTTTGCCCGAGGAAGTCTCACCCTGGTCAGAGGGCACTCCTCCGGTTCGGTTTCAACCGAACCGGGCTGGCCATCCAGTTCAGCGGACTTTTTGGCCTCCCTTTCTCTGAGCCTACCAACTCTTTTTTCCAGGGTAGCTGCAGGAAAATTTTTACAAATCTGGCAGTCTGCATTGAGGTGGTCAAACCCCAGACAATAAACACAGGTGGGGTGGGGGTCACCCTTAGCAAAGGCTTTCCCACAGACACTGCAGTGCTGAAACCCAGTGGGCCCGGTTTTTCTTTTGGGTTTCTCAGACATAGTGCCAGCCTAACCAAAACTTGCCCGTTTATGGCAATCCGCCAAGCAAGACTCTCTTATCGGTTCCCAACCGTGTCACGGGTCATGGAAAAAACCGTAATGAAATCTGTTTTATTTAGAACCGATAAGAACCAGGAACCGCACTCTAAAAGACAGATTAATGTATTTAAAACAACCTGATCGGTTCAAACCGAACCGATAAACCGTTTACAAGCTCCACACAGAAAGTAAATGTAAAACCTATCTAGTACTTACAAATACCACAGACAGAGCTTGAACCGACCGGTTGCGGTTTAAATTCGGTTAAAAAACTGAAAAATTAATAGTTTAACCGATAAAATGAACCGAGCAGAAGGAGAAATCTCCAGAGCGACTGTTCAGTGAGGCGGAGTAAAGAATCTGACAGTTTGAGTTTGAAGAACAACAGACAGAGTTTTCAACCGAGCTTGTGCTCAAAGTTCCATGCCTGGCATGGAAAGTTAACTCTTTCACCTCCGGAGCAGTTCGAGTTGGGACTCACTGCATATGTCATAATATAGCAAGACTTCATGTTGTTTGAAAAAAATTACTCACCTTAGTAATGTTGTTTCTTCTAATGGAGTTTTGCTGTATTCTGACAGTAGCAGTGAGTCCCAACCTTCGAACTGCCCCGGAGATGAAAGAGTTAACTTTCCATGCCAGGCATGGAACGCTGAGCTCGAGCTCGGTTGGGACTCTGTCTGTTGCTGTTTAAACTCAAACCATCAGATCTTTACGAGCAAACTCACTAAGGCCCTGTGTGGAAGCTGTAAACCTATACTAACCAACTGGCTACTAAACATAAACAACACAATATTTGGTCCCAAACCAAAGACTCAAATCAGGAGACCCAAAAAATGAAAAACACAACACCAAATCACCCAAGAAAAGGGGGTGAAACAGCAAGGTGGGCATCTACTGAGTGCCAACACTGCCACTGCCCACCCACATCCCAAAAGAGAGGTTCTGAGAGGGGCAGGCGGGGGGGGAGGTCAAAATACAGCAAGACTCCATTAGAAGAAACAACATTACTAAGGTGAGTAATTTTTTCTTCAAACAACGTGAAGTCTTGCTGTATTCTGACAGTAGCAGACTACCAAGCTGTACCTCCATGGAGGAGGGACAGAACCTACTTAGGAGATAGGCTCTGAAGCACAGCTGTGCCAAACCGAGCATCATTCCTAGCCTGAATATCCAAGGAGTAATGCTTGGTAAAAGTGTGAACTGTTTTCCAGGTAGCTGCTTGACATATCTGTAAGATAGGAATATCCCTGGCAGCAGCCAGGGAAGCAGCTGTACCTCTGGTGGAGTGAGCCCTCAGGCCTGAGGGTGGAACCTTACTCAGCTTTTCATAGCAGAATTGAATACAAGAGACAATCCACCTGGCAATGGATCTTTTAGTGGCAGGTTTTCCTTTACCAACCTCACCATAAGTGAGGAACAGTTGGAGGGAGTCAAACCTGTGACCCTTGGTATGTTCTATGTAGTAGCTAAGGGCTCTTTTCACATCTAAACTGTGGAGCCTCCTCTCACCAGAGGAGGAATGGTCAGTGAAGTACACAGGAAGAGACATAGATTGATTAAGGTGGAAATCTGAAACCACCTTAGGCAAAAATTTCCTGTTAGTCCTGAGGACCACCTTATCTCTATGACAGGAGATAAAATCAGGCTCCACTGACAAAGCTTGTAACTCACTTATGCATCTGGCAGAGATGATGGCTACCAGAAACACAGTTTTCCAAGTCAAGTACTTAAGCTCTGCTAAAGACAAAGCCTCAAAAGGGGGTTGCATATGCTGGGCAATGCAAACATTACGGTCCCAAGCAGGGGCAGGGTCCCTGAAAGGAGGGATGGTGTGAAGCAATCCCTTGAAAAACTTGGAGAATACAGGGTGAGCTGAAAGAGAAGAGGGCTTACCTGCTGAGATAAAAGCAGAGACAGCTGCCAGATGCACCTTTAGTGCAGCTGGTCTGAGCCCTAAGCTATTTAAATGGACCATATAATCAAGGACTGTGGGCAGATCAGCAGACTCAGGGGAAGTATGCTTTCCAGAGCACCATATGGAAAATCTTTTCCACTTGGAATTATAAGTAGCCCTGGTGGAAGGTTTCCTAGAAGCCTTCAGAATGTCCATTACGCATTGGGAAAGGTGTAAATCAGCAAACTCTAACTCTTCAAGAGCCAGGCCTTGAGATTGAGAGATTTGCGATTCGGGTACCAAACCCTCAACTGAGCACAGGTTAACAGGGGAAGATGGACTGCTAAGGAAAGAAGGAGTGGATACCAAGGCTGTCTGGCCTAGTCTGGAGCAATCAGGATCATCTTGCAGGGTTGAGATCTGATTTTGACTAGCACTTTGAACAGGAGAGGGAAGGGGGGAAGGCATACAGGAACTCTCTTCCCAACTGAGAAGTAAGGCATCCAGGGAGACTGAGCCCAACACTGGGGGCCTGCAACAAAAAAGGGGAAGTTGGTGATTGTCTGGGGCTGCAAAAAGATCTATCTGTGGGATGCCCCATCTGGAGAATATCACCTCCGAGACCAAGGGATCCAGTGACCATTTGTGATGGCCCTGCGATATCGTGCTGAGAGCATCTGCCAGGCCATTGTCCTTGCCTGGGAGGTGTACTGCTGTGAGGGAGGTGTTCAGGGAATAAGCCAGAGACCACAACCTCATTGCTTCTGTGCACAAGGCCGTAGACCGAGTGCCTCCTTGCTTGTTGATGTACCACATTGTGGTAGCATTATCTATTCTGATCTGAATAACTTTGTTCTGAGCAGACTTGGAAAAAACTTGAAGTTCTAGAAATACTGCTCTGAGCTCCAACAGATTGATGTGGAGCAGAGACTCCTGAGGGAACCACAACCCCTGGGTGGTCAGGTCGCCCAAGTGGCCACCCACCCCAAGAGGGAGGCATCTGTAGTAAGGATTAAGGAGTGGGACTGAGAGACAGAGGGAACTGCTTGTCTCAGATTGCTCTGATCCTGCCACCACTGTAGGGCCTGGATCAGGGTTCGAGTCACTGCGATCAATTTGGTCAGAGGGCCCTTCCTTTGAGATCAGAAGGCTCTCAAATGGAACTGAATGTCCCTCATCTGAAATCTTGCTCCCTGCACCACTGCTGTGGAAGCAGCCATGTGCCCCAGGAGCTGTAGAAAATGCCTTGCTGGTCGAGATACCTGCAGGGTGAATGAGGAGGCCAGAGAGATAAGGGTCCTTGACCTGTCCAGGGGAAGGAAAGCTCTGGTCTTTTCTGTGTCTAGCTCTGCGCCTATGAAGGTGAGAAGCTGGACAGGCTCTAGAACTGAATTTGAAAGGTTCAGGAGGAAACCTAACGAGGTGAGCAGTTGCTGAGTTATCTGTAAGTGTGACTTGATTTGGTCTGGGGACTGGCCTACTATGAGCCAGTCATCCAGGTAAGGGAAGATGGCAATCCTTTGCCTTCTTAGAGAAGCAACTACTACTGCCAGGCATTTTGAGAACAACCTTGGAGCAGAGGTTAGTCCGAAGGGCATTGCTCTGGACTGATAATGGCCTGAGGGCAGCTCGAACCTGAGGTACTTTCGATGGGAGCTTCTGATGAGAATATGGAAGTAGGCATCCTTGAGGTCCAGGGATACTAGCCAGTCCCCTGGCCTTAGAGAGGTTAAAATTATTCCCAGAGTCACCGTTTTGAATTTTGGTTTTAACAGGTGCTTGTTTAAGTATCTGAGATCCAGGATGGGCCGCCATTCTCCTGTCTTTTGGGGTAAGAAGTACCTGGAGTACAACCTTTGCCCTGGTGTAGGGTGGAACCCTTTCCACAGCTCTGAGAGCTAGGAGGGAAGAGACCTCTGCCTCTAGGGCAAGTGCCTCCAGGGGTTTGCAGGTGGAAAGGATTGGTTCTCAGCTGGAAATCTTTGAGCTGAGAACCAGCCCCTAACTACTCTCCAGGACCCACTTGTCTGATGTTATAGACTTCCAGTCCTGGACAAAGTAAGGCCAGCCTGCCCCTACAGGTGGTGGAGAATTGGCCTGGCAAACCCATCAGGTGCCTGCTTCAGGAGTTTTGGCTGAGGGTGGAAGCAGGTCTGCTGATACCCTTCTGCCTCTCCCTCTAAGAACCCCTCTGAGCATATGCAGAGAGGAGGCCTGGGCTTGGCAGAAAGGACTGTGAAAAGGCCTGCCCCTGCCCTGGGAAGCTGCCTCTGAGGAGTGGCCTGCCTTTCCTTGGCCTGGGCACTCCTGTAGGTAGTCCTATCGTCCATTTTCTTCATGTAATTCTCTGTTTGCTCCCAAACAAAATTACCCACAACAAGGAAAATCCATGGCCTTAGTCTGGGTATCCTGTGACAGGCTAGTACATCTGAGCCAAGCCATTCGCAAGTGCCACAGATGTAGCCATGACTCTCGATGACACATCATTTGAGTCCACTGCAGCATGGAATTGCACCTTGGATGCCTCAATACCATCAGCAGCCACCTGCTCCAGCTCCTTGGCAAGCTGGCCAGGGACCTGTTTTGCTAAAGCCATGACAGTGTCCCATCTGGATTTCAGATATCTAGCAACATAAGCCATATAATTAGCCTGCCTGAGTCCCAAGGATGCTGCCATGTACTGTTTCTTTGCCATGGCATCAATCCTCCTGGAGTCCTTGTCTGGGGGGTGTGAAGCCAAGGGAATATTTACCTTGTCACAGGCTGCAGCCTGCACTACCCCAAAATGGCTGCATTGTTGTGTAAGGAACTCCGTATCAGAGCCTGACAATGCATACCTCTTGTCCATTGTCTTATCCACAGGAGGTATAGTGTTAGGAGTCTTTAAAATTTTAAATGTCTGTTTCCCAAAAGATTTATGCAAGGGAATAGACAGCCTCCTAGACTCTGGGATATCCATCATTTCCACAAAGTCAGGCTCCTCTTGGTCATCCACAGCTTCTTCCATAGGAAGCTAGAGGGTTTCAGCCACTTTTTTATAAAACATGAAATGAGAAGGGGACTCAGAAAGCCTAGGAGGAGACACTCCTGAAGGTCTGTCTGGGGAGATGTCCGGGTCAATGGGCATATCCAGACTTTCAAATCCACATTCACTTTCCTCACACTCCTCTTCCCCCTCCTCCAGTTCATAATACTCCTCTAAATCATAATCTTGAACCGGTGGAACCGACCGTACCGAGCGCCTCCCTGATGGTGCCAGTTTGGTCGGAACCGGGGAAAGCGACTGGACAATTTTGATCGCTTTGGCTATTTCTTCAGTGGTTGGAGACGAAAGTTTTGGCTCCACACCAGCTGATTTTCTAGTCCTCTTTGCTGGAACCGACTCCTCAGATCTCCTTTGGCCCGAAGAAGTCTCGCCCTGGTCAGAGGGCACTCCTTCTGGTTCGGTTTGAACCGAACCGGGCTGGCCATCCAGTTCAGCGGACTTTTTAGCCTCCCTTTCCCTGAGCCTACCAACTCTCTTTTCCAGGGTAGCTGCAGGAAAATTTTTACAAATCTGGCAGTCTGCATTGAGGTGGTCAAACCCCAGACAATAAACACAGGTGGTGTGGGGGTCAGCCTTGGCAAAGACTTCCCCGCACACACTGCAGTGTTGAAACCCAGTGGGCCCGGTTTTTCTTTTGAGTTTCTCAGACATTGTGCCAGTCTGAACCAAACTTACCCTTTTAATGGCAATCCGCCAGGCAAGACCCTCTTATTGGTTCCTGACCTTGTCACGGGTCATGGAAAAAGACGTAATAAAATCCGTTTTTTTAGAACCGATAAGAACTGGTAACCACACTCTAAAAGTACAATTTAGGATTTTTAAACAACTTGATCGGTTCAAACCGAACCGATAAACCGTTTACAAGTTCCACACAGAATAAGATTAATAAATAACCTATCTAGTACTCACGAATACCACAGACAGAGACTGAACCGACAGGTTACAGTTTAAATTCGGTCAAAAACTGAGAAAAATGGTACTTTAACTGACAAATTGAACCGAGCAGAAGGAAAAATCTCCGGAGCTACTGTTCAGTGAGGCGGAGTAAAGAATTTGACGGTATGAGTTTAAACAGCAACAGACAGAGTTTCAACCGAGCTCGAGCTCAGCGTTCCATGCCTGGCATGGAACGTTAACTCTTTCATCTCCTGGGCAGTTCGAAGGTTGGGACTCACTGCTACTGTCAGAATATAGCAAGACTTCATGTTGTTTGAAAATCCAGAACTGTGGGCAATTCAGCAGTGTCTGGGGAAACATATTTCTTGGAACACCAAATGCTGAATCTCTTCCATTTGGATTTATAGGTTTTTCTAGTGGCGGGCTTTCAAGAGGCTTTGAGAATATCCCGAACTCCCTGAGACAGATGCAAATCTGCATACTCTTAACTCTTCAAAAGCCATGCCTTGAGATTGGAAATCACAGTCTGTGCCAGGACCGCTTGATTCTGCAAATTTTATGTAGATAGGTTCAGAGAAGGCAAAGTTACAGAGGTGCAGATAACCGTAAAAGTCTCTGTTTTTGAAAAAAATTAAGACTTTTTTTGCCACCCAATAACTAAAAAATAGGATGCTTTGAAACTTGAAACTTGCAGGTTTAATAGATATTGGTTCAATGTATGTGCTTTTGTGGTTTTTAAGTCCCACTGTTAAGTAGTTTTTAAAATATTTAATAAACATGTTCTGTTCACTTCAGAAAATCAACGTTCTATTCATAACTGAATTTTTGCAAAACCAGCAGTTTGCAGTATACGACACAGCTGTCTTTAATAATTGACAGCTGTGTCATATAGTGCAACCCCTGCTGCTGTCACCACTCATAGCCATCCTGGCTCCACCTTAATTGTACTGCTATCTGCACACCGGAGGCCCCAATCCCTGGTGGCAATGTATTTATGTATTTATTTATTTACAACACCGGGATGCCCACCCCCAGTCTTGAATGCTTCCCCCCATGTGCAGTCCGTTGATTAAGTAACACTGTTGACATCGAGGTGACCAATCCCTGTGTTGGCAATTACATGCCCGCCCAGCAGTGTGGGACACTGGGAAGCCCCCCCCCCCAGTGTCCCGAAATAGTGTTCCCTGAAAAGAAAAAACTGTCCCACAATGTCTTTCCTTTTTAAACTGAAAAAAAGAAAATGTCCTCATCATCTGCCACCATCTCCCTATCCAACCCAACCTCCCATTGAGCACCCTCCACCCCCACCCTGTTACCTTATACTTGCCTCCGGAGGTCAGGCACATACAACACAGCTGTCTTTAATAACTGACAGCTGTGTCGTATAGTGTAAGTACTATGCAACACAACTGTCTTTAATAAATGACAGCTGTGTCATATAATGCAAGTAATATATGACACAGCTTTCTTTAATAAATGACAGCTGTGTAGTATAGTACTTGCACTATTCAAACATACATACAAACATACAAATTTGCCAGCAGAAATAGGCCACCTGGTCTATCAAGTCTGCTCAAGTGTGCAGCTAGCACCCTCACCTTGCAGTTGCCCCACCCACTCCCCCTTCCCAATTACCCCCTTTCTCACTCTGTCCCATTCCCTTTTGGAACTACCCACTGTCTTATAGGATACTAGCTCCTCTGGTAGAGCGATCCATTCTACCACAACCCTCTCCGTGAAAAAAGTGTCTCCTCATTTCTGTCCTAAATCTCCCCCCTCCAATCTAAGGCCATGGCCTCTCATGTCTCTCCCCTTCCCCCTCCGTAGCCTGTATATCCCTTCAGTGCCTGCCTTATTTAGCCCTTTTACATACTTAAAGGTCTCAGTCATATCCTCCTGATCCCTTCTCACCTCCAGGGAGTACATGTTCAACTCTTTCAGCCTCTCCTCGTATAGCCTGTCCTCCAATCCCTGGATCATCTGTGTTGCTCTGCGTTGCACTCCTTCCAGTAATCTTACATCCTTCTTCAGATATCGGTGCCAGAATTGCATGCATTACTCCAGGTGTGGCCTGACCAGTGCCCTGTAGATAGGCAGGATCACGGCAGGATCACCTCCCTGCTTCTGGAGTAGATCCTTCTCGCAATGCAACCCAGCATCATGTTGGTCTATGCTGCCACCCTCCTGCACTGTTCTGTATTGTTCTTCTTCCCCATTACAACCACCCCAAGATCTTTTTCCTCCTCAGTGGTACCTAGCTACACCCCTCCCAGCTGGTAACCCCTCACTGGGTTCTTTGCTCCAAAGTGCAGGACTTTGCACTTTTTTGCATTGAACCCCAACTGCCATGTTTCTGACCACTCCACCAGCTTAGTCAGGTCACCCTGCAGCCCCTGTCAGCCTGCTATCTCGTCCACCACTGCCTCCATCTTGGTATCATCAGGGAATAGACTGATCTTGCTCCTGACACCATGCAAGATGTCCGCTATAAATATCCCAAACAGCACTGGCCCCAGTACCAATCGCTGTGGCACCCCATTTGTCATAGCACTTGGAGATGAGAGTCACCACCACCACCACCACCACCACCACCACTACCCTCTGCTGGCTCCCCTCTGGCCAATTCTCAATCCATATAACCATCTCAGTCCCTACTCCCATGTATCTTAACTTTCCTCCCAACCTCCATGTGGCACTGAATCGAAGGACTTACTGAAGTCCAAATATAGGACACGAACAGCATGGCCATTGTCCATTTTCCCTCATAACCCAATTATAATACTCAACTAGGTTAATCTGACAGGATTTTCTGGAGACAAACCCATGCTGATGATTGTCCTGGAGCTCATTGTCTTCCAGAAAGGAGACCAGCCTTTCCTTGAGTATTGTCTCCATCAGCTTCCCCACAATGAAAGTTAGGCTTACCGGTCTGTAATTGCCTGGTTCATCCTTTGTTCAACTTTTATGGATGGGTACCACGTGGGCCATCCTCCAGTCATGTTACACACCCTGTGTCAAGGGAGGTATTGAATAGGTCCACTAGTGATCCAGCCAGGATCTCCGCCATTTCCTTCAACACCCTGGGATGTATGCCATCCGATCCTGGTGCCTTATCCACCCTCAAAGCCCTTAGACCTTCCAATAACCTACCCTCAGTGATCACCCCATCCATTACCCCTTCCCCCCCACCTGCTGTGGTAGTTGCCCTCCCGTCTCCCTTGTAAATACAGAACAGAAGTACTCATTCAGTGCTTCTGCCTGTTCCACCCCTTTCTCTGCCCACCCCCGTCCTTCCTGATCCTCACTATCTGGTTCTTGCAACTTCTTCTCTCCCTATGTATCTGAAAAAATCATTTTCCCTGTCCTTGATGCCCTGTGCTAGCCTCAATTCCCTGGAGGCCTTAGCTGCCCTGACTCCCCTGGTAACATCTTTGGACCTCTTCACATACTTCTCCCTATCCTCAGTCTTCCCAGATGTCATGTATTTCTTGAACACTGCTTGTTTAGCCCTCACCACTTCTAAGACCTCCCGACTTAACCAGCTTGGTTCTTTTAACTCTTCTTTTTTGCTCTGTGATTTGGTACATGTCTCAGTAGCCTCCACTATCCCTAACTTGATTTTTTTCCATTTCTGGTTCACATCCCAGTGTGTCTGGATTACATCCAGGTGTCCCCTTAAGATGTCACCCATCCTACCAAAATCAGCCTGTCTGAAGTTTACCACCCTGGTCCCTGTACCCATCGATTCCCTGCTCATGTTTAGTGTGAACCACGCCGAGTGGTGATCACTCCCATCCAGCGGGTCCTCGACCCCACCTCCTTACAGCCTCCCCATTGGTCAGTACTAGATCGAGAGTATTCTCCAATCTGGTCAGCTCAGTGACCATCTGTACCAGGAAGCAGTCCTGGAAGGCATCCAGAAATATTTGTTGCCTAGCACTTGAGGTGGCCTGGGTACCCCAATCCATTTCTGGTACACTGAAGTCCCACACGATCACTGTGTTACCTTTCCCACACACCTTGCCAGTTTGCTCCACCAGCTCCCTGTCCAGGTCTTCCCCATGAGCCGGTGGCCTGTATATCACCCCCATCCTGAGAATTCCATTCTTCATGTCCTGGAATTGCATCCACAAGGCCTCTGTCCTACCCCCCTGCCCCTCTCCCCTTGCACACTTTATCCCTTCCTTCACATACATCACTACCCTTCCCCCTTTCCCTTTGCCCCTATCCTTCCTGTAAATCCTGTACTCTGGAATCATCAGATCCCAGTCCTGGTTTTGGTTGTCCCATGTTTCTGTGATGGCAGCTATGTCCACCATCTCTTCTGCCAATAGAGCCTGTAGTTCTGCGGTTTTGTTCCCTAGGCTCCTTGCGTTCAAGGAGACAACCCTCCAAGATGTACCCTTAACCTCCTTACCCCATTTCCCACCCTTTGATCCCTCCCTGCTTCCAGCCCTGTTTGTACACAGGGATAAGCTTGTTTGTCTCCCCTCTCCAGAGACCCTTCCATCCAGCTTCCCACTTGCCACCCCCCCAACTAGTTTAAATTAACCTTTGTTGCTATGTATTCTTCTTACCTCTGTTTTAACATCCCCTACCCTTCCCTGCTCAAATGTAATCTGTCCCCTGCATATAGATCCCTATTGTCCCAGCCTCCCACTAACCCATACCCCTTGGATCGACTCCAATCTCTCAGCCAACTGTTGAATTCATCTATTATCCCCTTCCTTACCGTACTTGCCCTGGGCACTAGAAGTATCTCAGAGAAGGCCTCTGATCTCCCTACCTCCTCACACAACTTACTCAGTTCTTCAGACCTATCCCTTACCACCTCTACCATTTTCCCTGCCAAGTTGTTCGTACCCACGTGCACCACATGTGCTTTGTACCTTCCCCTCTTTGCGCACTTGAGAATAGCCTGTCCTGTTTTATCCGCCATCAATCTAGGTATAGACTCTACCTATATGTGACTATGTCTTTCCCCTTTACTCCCCCATCTGACCCCTTTTAGTATGGAATGACCCACCACTAGTACACTCCCCTCCTCGTTTCTCTTCCCTCCACAAACTCTCTTTCCTTGTACCTGCTCCAAGAGTCCACCTTGCCCTGCATATTTGCATCCCCAACTGTAC
This sequence comes from Neoceratodus forsteri, assembly GCA_016271365.2. NCBI lineage: Eukaryota > Metazoa > Chordata > Ceratodontiformes > Ceratodontidae > Neoceratodus > Neoceratodus forsteri. The sequence continues at coordinate 1,365,688,905 of CM028132.1, forward strand.
CCTCTTCTCCACCCCAGCCTCCTCCCCAGTCCTGCCCCTTCCCCTAATGCTCTCTGTGCTTGACTTGACCCCCTCCCCATCTAGAGCTCTCTCATCATCAGTACCATCCCTCCCCTTCTCACCGGGCTCCCTCCTCTCATCACCCTCCTGTACTGTAAATCCCACATCCACCCTTTCAGCCAGTACCTTTATTCCCTTAACTTTGCCCCCTTCCTCTGGCAGAGTGCAGTCTCCTGGGCCTTCACTACCCCATCTCCCTTCTGCCCGCTCTCGATCTTCCCCCACCTCACCCACCATTGTAGTCCGCACCTCAAACCTATTTCCTGTGAACACTGTACCTCTGTGCATTGCTTTCTTCTTGCAATACCAAGATCTCCCCTTGCTGCCAGCCTCCCTGTACACTTTAGCCCCATATCCCCACCTCCTCCCCACCCCTGGGTCAGAGCTTATGCTACTCCATGGTCCAGAACTCTTGCTACTCCTACAGGTGGCTTTCCTGCTCTTGTATTCTCTCCACTTCCCCCCACCTTCTCCTCCTCCCTTGGAAGCCACTGTACTTCTGCCTCCAACCTCCTCAGTCTGTGGCAAATTGGACACTCCCCCAGCTTCCATAGTATGTTCATCCACACAGCCACCCCACATCCATTACAACCCACTATCCTCCCCAATTTTGTCACCCTATCGCCCTGCTGCCCCCTGTACAATCCTCCCATCCCCTGCCACCAACCCCCCATGCTGGCCAGTCCCCACCCATGTAACCTTCACCAACATGTCCCAGTCTCATGCTTCCAACTATCACCCTCCTGCTCCTAAACTATCTGAAAGGGATAAATAAGGTTGATAAGGAGAGTCTCTTTAAACTGAGTGGCAACCATAACATGAGGGCACACAGTCTTAAGCTGGAGGGTGGGAGGTTTATTTATTCATTTATTTATTTATTTATTAAATTTTGGTGACTGGGTAGGCCCACTGAGCCCCGAAGGTCCCTTTTTCAGGGGAGACCCGGGATAACAATACAAGTTATAAGAATGAACAAGAACATAAGGAACATTTGAAGCATTGTGAGTTACATCATGAGGTGGTTACAGTAAAGAAAAATAGTGGATACAGGCATGGTTACAGCCATGGTAAAAGAAAAGCAGTGGATACAGGCATGGCTTACAGGCATGGTTATCATCATGACATGTAAGCAATTGGTAGCACTTTGCATATAGTTTATTCAGGGGTTACACGCGGCCTCTGGCAAGCAGTCTGTATAAAGCAGGTAGTAGGAAGGTTAAGCTAGGAGACGGGGGTTGGAGAGGAGGGGAGTACCTTAGGAGCTTTAAGTGCCATGACAGTGGCATGCGCTTGAGGCCAGCAAATGGGACTTAAGCCTGGTGCGGAAGTTCATGAGTGAGGAGGAGGCCTGGACCTGGGAAGGGAGCTTGTTCCATTGGCAGGCTGCTTGGGAGGAAAAGGATCTTCCACCAGCGTTTGTCCTTACCTAAGACTTCTAATAGTGTTCTATCTGAGGTCCTTAGGTTTCTTGGGTTGTGTTTCAGGGTTATGGTCGGCAATGCTTGGTGGGCGTAGGGTTTGAGAGCTTGTAGGCCTGGACAAGCAAAGGGGTGTTGGGCGGGCGACCAATGTGGCCAGAAGATTGGCCAAAGTGTCACAGTGGTGACATCTCGGGTGGTCTAAGGTTGCAAAATGAGCTATTTTATTATATAGGGTTTGCATCCTGGTAATCTCTTGTTTAGCCATGCCCTGTATAATAGGGGCCGCAAAGGTCAGGTTCGGTAGAAGGATGCTGGTAGCTATGGAGAGCCTGGCTTCAGGGATGAGTTGGTCCCTGAGTCGGTACAGGGTGCCAAGTTTCTGATGTAGGGTCCTGGTGACCTGGTCCACGTGTTCCTTGTATGTGATATTCTGATCCAACATGAGGTCTAAGTATTTAAGGAAGGGGACTACGTTAATGGCTTTACCAGAGAGTGAGGTTAAGGAGAGGGATGAGAACCTGTCAAGTCCCAGGGATCTTGGCCCAAATAGCATTGCCTTGGTCTTGTCGGCATTTAGTACCATTCTGTTCTTACATAGCCAAGTCTCTAGTGAAGTGAGATCCTTTTGGAGTAGAGGGCCTAGGGCAACCATGTCACGCAGGGGTCAGAAGATGACAGTATCATCAGCATACTGCACAACCGAGCTCTCCCCGCAGTGGGTACGCAGGTCGTTGGTAAACAAGGAAAACAGGAGGGGGCCTAGAATTGAACCCTGAGGTACACCCTGGTTTAGGGGTAGTGGGTCAGATATGGTCCCTTTCCATGAGAACCTCTGTGCCCTGCCTGATAAGTAGCTCCCAAACAACTTCAGGGCATGATTGTCTAGGCCTATATTTTGTAGTTTCTGTAGCAGCAAGTTGTGGTGTGGGTTGACGCCTTGGATAAGTCTATGAAGACTGCACCAGTGGGTATCCTTTGTCCATTGCCCTGAGAACTTCATCCGTGAAGTTAATGAGGGCAGTGTCAGTACCATGGTTTGTTCTAAATCCATGTTGGGAGGGCAAGGAGCTGATGAGCTTCCAGGTAGTCCCTGAGTTGATTGTAGATGACTCTGTCTTGCACCTTAGCAAGTGAGCAGAGGAGGAGATGGGCCTGTAGTTGTTGAGGTTTTTCCTGGCCCCTTTGTGAATAGGGACAACATTGGCATGTTTTCACGGGTCGGGAACTGCTCCTTCCCTCAGTGATCGATTGAGGAGCATGGTTATAGGCCAGGCTAAGGAGGTAGCTCCTGCCTTGAGTAGCCGAGGGTTGATACCGTCGGTTCCCCCTGACCCTTTCGGTTTCAGGTTCCTTAGGAGGTTTGATACTTCAGTGCTTTTAGCCAGTCTCAGGTGAAATGAGGGTCCTTCCATGTGAGGTGGTTCATCTGAGGTAGGGGGGAGAGTCTGGGGAGACAGGCACGTCTTGTAGGCTCCGAGGTCTGAGAAGTGCCTGTTAAGGGCAGCCGATATTTGAGAAGGGTCAGTTGTGAGCTGATCGTTAATCTCTATGGGACAGGACTCAGGCTTTTTGCTGTCCTCAATCAGGTCATTGATATGATTCCAGAATTTCTTGGGGTTGCTCAGGCTGGTTTTCTGGAGGTGTGTTAAGTAATCTCTCTTAGCGAGTTTTATGGCTCTCTTGGCTTTGTTCCTCAGGGCTTTGTATTCAGCGAGATCTGCTGGGAGGGAGGAGAGCCTAAACATTTTACAGGCTTTTTCCTGAGTAGCCATTAGGGCTTTGATGGAGGGAGAGATCCACTTGTAGCAGCTGCCTTTAGCCCTCAGTCTCTTCATTGGAGCAAAGAGGTTGGCCGCTGTGGTTAGTTCGTCCTGGATGTATTGCACAGCCTCAGTAAGAGTAGGAAGAAGATTTATGGGGTTCCAGTCCAGACTACCTAGGTAGCGATTGTATTGTAGTTCAGAGAACTTGGAAAAGTCATGGGCAGAGAGAATTTTAGGTTGGACCTTGGGTGGTTTGTTTTTCCATATACAGAAGATTGGGGAATGGTCACTCATGGAGTCTGCCATTTTGCCCCCACTCTGTATATTAGTGGGGTTAGACACCAGAGCCCAGTCAAGGGTGGTGTGGTTCCCAGTTTTGTAATTAAGTCTGGTTGGTTCAGAGATGACCTGCGTCAGACCTGCTTCATGGGTAAGTGACTTCGAGGCAAGAGCAGGGTCCTGGGCCCAGTTAATGTTGAAGTCGCTCAGGATTAGTTGCTCCATTGTTACCTTGGTAGCCATATCATTTGTGATGGCTTCAAGGGATTTGAGGGCTGATTTTGGTGGGTGGTAGACGCAGCCAATTGTTAGTTGTTTGGCATGCCCTAGGGTTATCCGGATGTATATGCTCTCTCCCTCAGCAGTAGGATTAGTCTGCTGGGGTAGAGGTGAAGTGGAGAGGTCATCCTTAGCATAGATTAGGACCCCACCCCCTTTTTTGGTTTCTCTGTCATTGCGCTAGCTATTGTAGCCCACAACCTGAATCTCGTGGTCATGGATATGGGCTTTTAGCCAGGTTTCAGAGATGGTTAGTAAGTCCGGTTTGTAGAGGTCCAACCAGGCCTGGACTTCGTGTATTTTTGGTCTAAGACTACATATGTTCATATGTGCTATCTTCAGACCCTTGGTGGCCACCCACTGATGGTCCTGGCGGGATGCTACCAAGGTATTGGGTACATATGGGCCAGGGTTAGGTTGGATATCACCTGATAGGAGAAGTAGTAAGACTAGTAACCTGAGCAGTTTAGTACTAGGTATTGAGATGAGGTGTCTTCGATGCGTCCTGCTCATATAGTAAAGCAGGTCATAGCATGCACCCTTTTTTATGATCTCATGCTCTGTTAAGAGACTAGATATACTTGAGATAGGATAGCTGCTAACGAAGTCATGTGGGGGGGATATTATGTAGATTGCTCACTGGTTCTGGGGGGAATGGGTCTATGAGTCTGTCCACCCAGAGTAGGGTCAGTGAGTAGATTATGGCAAGTAGTACACCCCATTAGGGAGAGGGACACTTGGGTTCCTAGCACACCAAGGAGGGTGGAAGGAAGCGTATACTAAGTAAGGCATTACTATTGGATGATGTCAGCATAGCGTAGGTAAGAATAGGGTGCTCAGAGTCTATCTGACTTGAGTCTGAAGGGTGGATGGCAGACACTGAGGGCTTCCTGTTTTCAGCTGCAGAGCTGTCACACAGGCAGTTTTAAGGAAGTTGTCAGCCTGTTCAGTGAAGCGAAGGGGAACCTCAAACTAAAGGCAAAGGCAAAGTCAAATTTATTTAAAAGACGCCCAATCCCAGAGGCTCTGGGCACCGTACAAATTTTTATAACATTACATACATCATAAGCATTTAAAATTAAAGTAAAAACATCCTATAAATAATCAACATTAAACACCAAACGCTTGGAAAAATAGGAGTGTCTTCAGGTGGATTTTAAAAATGGCTATGGTGAGGGCCTCCCTGACTGCAGTTGGTAATGAGTTCCAAAGAGCGGGAGCAGCAACACTAAAAGCTTGGTCGCCTGCTGATTTTAACCTCGCTCTAGAAACAGTCAGGAAGCCACCGCTAGAAGAACGGAGATAGCGGGTAGAGGAAGTAGGTACCAGGAGCACTGACAGGTAACCAGGGCCCTGCCCGTGTAGGGTCTTATAGGTGAGAAGACCCACCTTAAAGAGGATTCTCCACCTGACAGGCAGCCAGTGCAATTCGCACAATACAGGTGTAATATGACAAAATTTGTTTTGCCCAGTCAAAAGCCGGGCAGCAGCATTTTGCACCAGCTGCAGTCTATGAAGAGAACCCCCAGAGACCCCGAGATAGAGGGCATTACAGTAGTCAAGCCTAGATGTGACTAAGGCATGTATCAAGGTAGGGAGGTCCAGAGGCGGAACAAGGGGCTTAATCCTAGCAATGCTTCTGAGATGGAGAAAACAGGTACGGACCACGGAAGATATTTGAGCTTCCATGGTCAAGTTCCTGTCCAGAATCACTCCAAGATTTCGCACCCAAGAGGAGGCCATCAATGACGCAGCTCCCAGCACAAGTCCAGTTGCAGAGTCAGAGGCCATCCTATCACGAACTCTGTTCAACTCCACTACCAATACCTCAGTCTTGTCAGGGTTCAGTCGCAGCCAGCTGGAGGCCACCCAGTCGTTAATCTCGGCTAGACAGATATTTAACACATCCACTGAGTTGGATGTTTCTGGGGCAAAGGACAAGTATAGCTGAGTATCACCAGCATAGCAATGAAAACTCAGACCATACTTCCTAATGATCCCCCACAGGGGCAGCATATACACTGCGAACAACATTGGGGCCAGTACCGAACCCTGAGGGACTCTGCACGAAAGGAGACAGGGTGTAGATGAGAAATTTTCCATCACAACCCATTGCCTCCTGTTGGTAAGAAAGGACTCAAACCAGTTGATGACAGTACCAGTGAGTCCACACAGCTCCCTAAGGCGGACAAGGAACACACAATGGTCCACAGTGTCAAATGCTGAAGAGAGATCAAGGAGAACAAGAATTGTCCTGTCCCCTCGGTCGCTAGCCCTGAGGAGCTCATTCTGCACCCAAACAAGCACAGTTTCCAGGCTATGTCTAGCCCGAAAAGCCGACTGGAAGGGATCATACAACTCGTGAGTCACGAGGTGTTCTTCCAATTGAAGCGATACCACCTTCTCAACAATCTTCCCCAAAAATGGGAGATTGGAGATAGGACAGTAATTTGCCTTGATCTCCGGGTCCAAAGAAGATTTCTTTAAAAGGGGTCTCACCAGAGCCTCCTTCAAGGCATCTGGAAAGACACCCTGAAGCAAGGAACACCGTACAATCGAGGCAAACACCGGGCCAACAGAGTCAATACATCTCATTAAGAAACACGTTGGCACTGAGTCCAGCTCACAAAAGGTATGCTTCAAATTGGCTGCCACCTCAATAACCTCATGAACCTCCACTGGCCTAAACTCCCCCCAACTAGGCGGAGTGCACTCAGAACACATCTGGCGACCACTGTCAGCAATGGTATTGCTGGCTGAAGAAACCTCCCACCGGATCAAGGACACCCTGTCCGAGAAAAAAACGATCAAACTCCTCACAGTCTTCATTAGAAGAAGCCTTCCCGGGCTGCAGACAGATAGGATGGAGAAGTCTATCAACAGTCCAGAAGAGTGAGGCTGGTCGGTTTCTCCTGGCAGCAATCTCCCTAGACAGAAACATTGCCTTCTTACGGTTGATTGCCTCCTGATATGCACAATAATGCACACGCAGGACCAGTTTGTCCATCTCCAGGTGGGACTTCCTCCAGCAGCGCTCTAATCTCCAACCCATCTTCTTCATCTCCCTAAGGTCTCCATCAAACCATGGGGACCTCAGGTACGAAGTTCTGGGTCATACACGGATAGGTGCGAGGGAGTTGATGGTGTCAGATAACATCCTATTATAGGTGTCAACCCCGACATCAACACCTCCGATGCATGCAACACCCACACTAGACAATTCAGCTGCCGCCAAAAAACCCTCAGGGGCAAGATCCCATAAAAGGCGGCAGCGAATCATCTCTGCAGGGGAAGAACTTATGGCGGGAGCCCCAAGCGTGAACTTCACTGTGCAATGATCAGACCAAAGTACCTGATCAATCCGAGATCAGTAATCTCAAGCCCAGTGAGAACATCAAGTCAGTATGTGGCCGTCCCGATGAGTTGGTGCAGCACGACCTCGTCAGCCCAACAAGGACATGCTCTGCCGGAAATCATTACTGCATCTTTGATCTTTATCATCGGCCCAAACATTGAAATCCCCCAGAAAAACACATCTGGGGGAACCCAATGTTTCGCCGGCAGCAAACTCGGCAAATTCCTGCAGGAAACCCCCCATCGGGCCAGAAGGGCGATAGATGAGGAGGATCCTGCAGCCCGCGCCGAATCCTCCACGAACGGCCACACACTCAAAAGAACTTGGAGTTCCAACCGGGTGCATGGTGAAGGTCAGGCTAGAACTACAACAGATAGCTACACCGCCTCCCCTGCGATTTTCTCTGGAGCAGTGCACCACAGTATACCCTGGAGGGACTGCAGCCTCAAAATTGGGGCCAGCATCATCTCCCACCCAGGTCTCCGTAATGCAAGCCAGATCGACCGATGAAATCAAGGCAGCAATAATTGCCATCCTGTTTCTGATCGACCTGGCATTGCACAGCACTGCCGTCAGAGAAATAGAGGGTGATGCAGCCCCTCGGGTTACCTGACCACTCGGTCTGGTGGTCTCCCTGGGAATGAACACCAACCATGTCTGACCTCTCCCAGATGCCCGACATAACCCAGGGCATCTCCTGGACCTAACAACCTCTATCCTTCCATCAACCAAACCCAGGTCATCCCACTGCCAGCAAGCAGCATGACTCTTTACAATCCCCACTTCTCTACAGCGTCTAACAATAGTATCAGACACTGGGAGAGGGATAAAGGGACGCAAAGCATGTGGCTGTGAGCTCCCATAGGTGATCTTAGCCCCCACAAGTCCTCCCATGTACCCCCTACACATTTCCAATAATAACCCAGACTATTATTAACACACTTAAATAACACCAAAATAAATAATTATCCTACATAACTAAATAAACTAATAAAGAACTAAATCATTAATACAAAACAAAAGATCATAACAATAAACAAATTAAACATACCTATCACAAACTATTTTATTATACACACAATTAAAACCATACCATGGACTAACCCATTTACCTCCTCTGATTCCAGACAGAGATTTCCAACGCCAAGTGGCGCTCGCGCCACTCACACGCTCGCGCTTACGAGCGGCGATTTAATTTAAACAGTACTGTCCCCGCCCTCTCAGCAGCAAACCCCACTCCCCCTACTCACACCTCCAGCTGATAACAAGGTAGTCCAGGTGTACTTCAGCATGGCCTCTCACGCTGTGCGACCCAGCACTCAGGAGGGCAAATGGGCAATCAACCCGCGAGCAGGAGAGCAAGCACCAGGCAGAGATTGAAAGTCCAAAAACATCCAGCCGCTAACGAGCGGCGTTTCAAAATTACAGATTCAGTTCCAAACATGTAGAGCTCTAAACTACAACCTCCCCTTGTAGCAGCACCGGGAAAAAAGTAGAATGATAATGCAGGCCATATTGCCCACGATTGAGTACAGTGAATTGTGTAGAAAGACCAAGAATCCCTCTAGTGGCAGGTCTGTATAACCCGCTAATGGAAAAAAAAAAAAAAACTTCTATTACACAGTTGAAATGTGCTTAGTTCTATAGAAAAAAGTGCCAGATGGCTGAAGCAGGGGGAAAGTCTTGGCCAATCAGAGCAGATTTGCTAGAAGCACCCGTGTTCCAATTGGCTGCACTGTCCCGTACCTTCTAAGGAGCTGCAGGCGGACGTCCTGGTCTCGGTCAGTGGCTGGCTAGGTGCTGGCTGACCATGGGGAGCTGAAGCATTTAGGAGGGATGTCAGGAAGAAAAAGTTACTTACCATAGTAACCTTGTTTCTCCCAGGGGATACTCTAATATTCATAACTCTCCTGCAGTATGCCTCTGAGCCAGATCTGCCCAGAGATATAATGTTATGCTAATGATGGAATCATTGGCATGTGCCACTTTTCAAATGCTGCCACCACTCAACTGCCTACACTCTAACCCTCAGATTTCATGGACGCCTGTAAAGACAGGGCCCAAAAGATTTAAAATCATTAAAATCAAGTAATTTTAGAACTCCCACAACCAGCCTCCAACTGAAGGAAGAAAATATCAAGATATATTCAGAAACAATACATTCTCCAATGTCAGAATCACCTGAAAGGAGAAAAAAACACTGAAACTAGTTTCAATAAAAGCCAGAATGTGGCATACATACCCTTCAGGTACAGCACAGAATGCAGAAGCCACTGGTTCTGGTAGGGGAGGCAGGGTGGGAGAGTTATGAATATTGGAGTATTTCCTGGGAGAAATAAGGTTACTATGGTAAGTAACTTTTTCTTCTCACCCCAGGAATACTCCAATTATATTCCTAACTCTTCTGCAGACTAAGAAGCAATACCTTTGGAGGTGGGAACAGAACCTATTTTGGAAACAGTCTCTGCAGGACAGCTGTACGAACTGGGCATCAGCCCTAGCCTGCATATCCAGGCTGTAATGTTTAGTAAATGTGTGAACTGTCCTCCAGGTAGCTGTTTTACAGATATCTAGAAAGGGACATCTCTAATGGTTTCCAGTGTGGCAGCTGCCCCCCCTTGCGGAGTGGGCTCAGTGCCCTGCTTGGGCTTCTTTGCCAGCTTTGGAATAACAAAACCGAATACGCTGAACAATCCAGCGAGAAATGAACCTTTTAGATGCTGGACTAACTCTTCCCATATCCCCATAAATGAGGAAAAGCTGTGCCTTGTCTTGCCTATGGGGCTTAGTAGCTGTCATGTAGTAGCTCAAAGCTCCCTTGACATCAAAACTATGCAATCTACGTTCACCAGAAGAAGAATGCTCAGTAAAAAACACTAGCAGAGTGATAGTTTGGTTTAGATGAAAGTCTGAAACCACTTTGGGAAGGAATTTTCTATAAGTTTTAAGTACAACTTTATCTCTGTGAAAGGGGATGTAGTCCTGCTCAATGCATGGGGCCTGAAGGTCACTGATTCATCTGGCTGAAGTGATGGCCACTAAAAATAGCATTTGCCATGTAACATAATTTAGTACTGCTGAAGACATGGGTTCAAAGGGGGGACCCATGAGCTTGGCAAGACAAATGTTCAGGCCCCATGCTGGCACTGGGTCCCTGACCAGTATCCTTATATGTCAGGAATAGTTGTTTTCTGCCCTGCTTATGGGCTTCAGTGGCTGTCAAGCAGTAGCTAGAAGTTATTTTGACATGCAGGCTATGGATTCTCCTTTCACCAGAACTAGAGTGTTCGGTGAAAAAGACAAATAAGGTAATGGTTTGGTTCAAATGGAATTTAGAAACCACTCTAGTAAGAAACCTCCTGCTTGTTCTCAGGGCCACTTTGTCTCTGTGGGATGAAATGTAGTCCTGTTTAATGCACAAGGAAAACTGTGCCATGTAACATATTTCAAATGAGCTGAATGCATAGGTACAAAAAGGGGAACCCATGAGCCTAGTTATGCACACAGTTAGGTCCTAAGCAGGCACTGGTTCCCTGTGAGGGTTGCAGGTGGACCAGGCCCTTAAAGAACCTTTTTAAAAGATAGGGTATAAAGCCAGAAAATACTCTGCCCATCTGACATGTATGCAAATGCTGCAGCCAGGTGGACTTTTAAGGTACTAGACTGCAAGCCCAGTGATTGCACATAGGTAAAATAGTGCAGCACAGCTAGGACACCAGTCTGTGCTGGTATCCAAATAGAAAACCTTTCCCATTTTATAACATAGGTTTTCCCAATGGAGGCTTTCTTTAACCCCTTAAAATGCCCAAGACACCTTAGAAAGATGCAAGCATGCATATTCTAGGTTCTCAAAACCCTGCTTACGCCCAAAATGAGTTAAGGCTGGAGTACAGGAGCCTCCCTTTATTGGAGGCAGTACATTGTACCTCTTGAGGAAGATGCATTGGCTCAGCCACAGACATGGAGAACTGCAGAGTGTACCATGGTATCTGGCTCAGTCTGGTGTCATCAAAACTGTGAATACTGATAGGGACTTGAGCCCGAGCAATGCTCTGTACACCAAAGAGGAGGAGGAAAGGAGGTGAAAGCATACATGTGCCTCCCTGACCAATACAAAGCCAGAATATCCAGGGGGACTGTTCCCCGATCAGCTGTGCAATAGTACTATGGCAAGTGGTAGTTCTGGTGGGATACAAACAAGTGTACCACTGGCATGCCCCACCTCCTAAAGATCACTTGCACCACCTGACTGTTCAAGGCCCATTAGTAATGAGCCTGGTTGATCTGAGTCAGGGTACCTGCCAATGTATTATCCTTGCCTGGCAGATGAAAAACCTGTCGGGGAAACCCCCATGGAGTATGCTAGACTCCATATTTTCATGACTTCTGCACAGGGAGAATTTGACCCTATCTCTTCCTGCTTATTTATGTAGTGCAGTGTGGAGATATTGTCTGTTCTGACCTGTAGCAGTAGCACTACTCTTAGCTCCTAGGCAGATTCATATGCAGGAGTGACTCTGCACTTGACTATATGCCTTGGGTGGTGTGAACCCCAGATGAGAATCCCACTCTAGTAGGGATGCATCTGTTGCTAGAACAACTGATGGGGACTCTTTCTGAAAAAGGAAGCCCTTCCCAAGGTTGGTTTCCTCTTTCCACCCTTGGAGAGCCAGTAACAATGTTCTTGTTACTAGAATTCATTTTGAAAGAGCATCCTTACCCTGACCCCAGTGAGCTCCGATGTAAAATTAAATGTCCCTTATCTGTAACCTGGATTCCAGGACTGTGCCAGTGGCAGGTGTCATGTGGCCAGTAGCTGAAGAAACTGTCTTGGAGTATTTGGTTTATTCAGGCTGGATAAGCCTGCTATCTGTGGGATACTCCTTGCCCTGCCCAGAGGCAGGTAGGCCCTGCCTTGCAGGGTATCTAGCTCTGCTCCTATGAATCGTAGTGCTTGAGCAGGCTGGGGGAAGACTTTCTAGATGGAACCCTAAGGACTCCAGGAGCCCCTGGGTGAGTTGCAGATGCTCACACTTGCTGGGATGATTTTAAAACCCCCAGCCAATGATCTGGGTAAAGTAAAAGGCTGTGACAGTCTTTGAAGGTGAACTGCCAAGTACTTTGACCTTTGGCTTTGTTAGGTATCTAAAACAGGCAGTCACTTTCCATTTTCTTTGTGGTACCCTTTGCTGTACTAGGGCAGGGTTCACTCTCCTTAACAGTAACAGGTCTGACAAACTTGTTTTTAAAGGGGGGGGAGGCTGGGGAGACATGTCAAGTCCTGAATTACCACTGCTGTGGGTACTGTAGATACAGAGATGCATCCCAGGCCTGGTAAACAAAGCAGCCTGCTGTGAAATGATCTGCCTCCCATTCCATGTGTTTTAGTGGAAGGAGAAGCCCCTTTCTTGTGCAGAATAGCTACTATAGGTGGTTTTGTATTCATGCATCTTTTTTTTTGTTGTTTTTAAGGCCCTTATCTTTTCTCCAGAGAGGGAGTTACAGTCGACTGGGAAATCCAGAGTCCTGGTTTGGGTATCCTGAATGAGGTTTGTGACTTGCAGCCAGGCAAACCTCTTCTAACCCACTGTATTTACCATCCCCGGTAAGAGTTTTTAGAATCAGAAGGCATTTGAGATTGATATTTAGCTCCAAACCAAATTTAACTGTTTCAGCAAGGTCATCTGACAGGGGAGTCTGGACCTTGACTGCCATAGCAGGGACCAACTACCCTAATAACTTTTGGTATTGACATAGGCTTGAACGTTTGCCTGCCTGATAGCTAGGGAAGCTGATAAATGCCAGGGGTATCTTTGCCTTGTCACAGGCTGTCACTTGTACCACCCCTCAGTAGACAGAGTGGAAGGATAAAAATCCAGCCCTTCCTTATCCAGCTTATATGTCTTGTACAGTCTCTTATCAAGAGGGGAGACAGCGCTTAGGAGTTTGTAAAATCTTGAAAGTATCTTTCTTGAAGAATATATTCACAGGAAGGAGAAGGTTTTGGTGGGTGTCAGCCCAATCATTTCTCACAAGTGTGGAGTGTGAGGAATAATCCTCAGATGCTCTGTGGAGTCAAACTCCTATTTAAGCAAAAATGTTCATTTCATCATAAACACATATTCCAGCTGACCCGGTGGTGCAGAGGGTTGAGACGCTGGATGCCACACCTTGCACCACGCTGGCAACCCGGGTTTGAGAACAGACCCAGGCGGCCGGGGGGCAGCGGGGGGGGGGAAAGATTGAGCTTCCGGAGGACTGCTCTCTCTTCCCCAGGGAGGGCTGGGGTAACGACTGCTTAATGAGCGACCTCTGCTGGAGGCTGGGGAGTAGCCGAAAGAGCGACATGGCGTATGCCAAGGGGTGGAGCCGCGGCATGTGTTGCCTTGGCAGCCGGACTCCACAGGGCCAAAAACCAAGGGAAAAAATCCTCCACTGCTGATAGGCAATGGTGCCTCTCTACGCAGTCCACACTCCCGAAGTCGGGCCCGGCCCCCTCCACTATCCCCTCTCTCTCCAACCCAGTGGCTCTATACTAATAGATAGAGCACCCTGGGTGGGGGAGACCCTTCCCCGGAAGGTAGACCCAGGGGATGCCCGGTGCTGGAGAGGAGTGGAGGGGCCAACCAAGCAATGCAGGGAGGTAGAGAGTGCAGACAGGAGGTCGCCGGAGAGAGTTTGGTGGTGGTGGTAGAAAAATAGAGTTTGAAAAAAAATTAAACACATATTCCTCTTTGTAAAATAATAGCAAAACTGAGCAGATGAGACATCTGCTTGCAGGGGTCTGCTGCTTAAAATTAGACAGCCTTTGTAAGCCTGATGGATCTTAGAAGCCTGCAATTTCTACAGGAGTTGGGAGGCATTATAGCAGGCACAGAAGTCCCCAAATGCTGTCCTGGAATGCTGTCCAGCAGGGGGTTCTATGTGCTTAGTTTTCTTTTGATTTCTAGAGGGAACCAGAGAGTCAGCCAGTTCAGCAAGCCTCTTAAAAACTGCTTGTATACCCATCTCAGGGGTAGCAGTTACAGTAGTTATTATTGTGGTTTCACCCACAATAATTTAGGGTGTTGGGTGGTCAGAGCTAGAGAGACCCTGAGGTGGTGACAGCTTTCTTCTTTTTTTAGCCTTATTCAGGCATTTTTAATAATTCTGTCAAGACATGTATGCAGGTTTCACTCTGCTTAAGTGTCTATATCTCAGTAGAATTCACCACACTCAAAATAAGGTTAAAAACAGGGATCGCCAGTTTTTCTTTTCAGTTTCTCAATGTAAAACCCATAAACGTTGCAACCACTAAAATATTGTTTAAATTTAAGTTTATACAGCAGTTGCGGTCGGATCCGTAACCGATAAGGAACCGATCGGGACCGGGAGCCAAAGTAAAAGTGAACGGAAGCTATCGATTCTAAAAACAAGTTTAAATTAATAAATTAAATATAACTAATGGAGCTTTTTAGTCAGAAAACTCCGATAAATATAAAGCAAACCTCGGTTTACCCCCAGTTATAACGAACTGGAAGAAACCAAGGAAACTCATAATTTAATACTAAAACTACAGGTTAACTTCAAATTATAAAGAGTAAAAGGCAGCAAAGGAAAAAACAAAGAATACTTATGTATATTTTATAAGTTTTCACACAACAGAACAAGATGATGAAGAGAGGATCTCTGAGCATCTAGTCCTGACAGATGGAGAGAGAGAAATCTGAGGGTTAGAATGTAGACAGTTGAGTGGTGGCAGCATTTGAAAAGTGGCACATGCCAATGATTCCATCATTAGCATAATGTTCTATCTCTAGGCAGATCTGGCTTAGAGGCATGCTGTAGTTAGTAATATTGGAGTATTCCCGTGGTGAGAAGAAAAAATTACTCACCTTAGTAATGTTGTTTTTTCTAATGGAGTCTTGCTATATTCTGACATATGCAGTGAGTCCCAACCTTCTAACTGCCCCGGAGATAAAAGAGCCAACTTTCCATGCCAGGCATGGAACAAGGAGCTTGAGCTCGGCTGAGACTCTGTCTGTTGTTCTTCAAACTCAAACCGTCAGATCTTTATGAGCTAAATTCACTAAGGTCCTGTGTGAAAGCTGTAAACCTACACTAGCCAACTGGCTACTAAACATAAAACATATTTTTTGGTCCCAACACAAAGACTCAAGTCAGGAGACCCAAAAATGAAAACACAACACCCATTCACCCCAAAAAAGAAGGGGTGAAACAAAAAGGTGGGCACCTGCTAACTGCCAACACTGCACTGCCCACCCACATCCCAAAAATAGAGGTTCTGAGAGGGGCAGGCAGTGGGGGAGGTCAGAATATAGCAAGACTCCATTAGAAGAAACAACATTACTAAGGTGAGTAATTATTTCTTCAAACAACATGAAGCCTTGCTATATTCTGACATATGCAGACTACAAAGCAGTACCTCCATGGAGGAGGGACAGAATCTACTTAGGAAATAGGCTCTGAAGCACAGCTGTGCCAAACCGAGCATCACCCCTAGCCTGGATGTCCAGGGAGTAATGCTAGGTAAAACTGTGAACTGTTTTCCAGGTACCTGCTTGACATATCTCTAGAATAGGGATGTCCCTGGCAGCAGCCAGGGAAGCAGCTGTACCTCTGGTAGAGTGAGCCCTCAGGCCTGAGGGAGGAACCTTACCCAGTTGTTCATAGCAAAATTGGATACAAGAGACAATCCACCTGGCAATGGATCTTTTAGTGGCAGGTTTCCCTTTACCAACCTCACCATAAGTGAGGAACAATTGGAGGGAGTCAAACCTGTGACCCTTGGTACGCTCTATGTAGTAACTAAGGGCTCTTTTCACATCTAAACTGTGCAGTCTCCTCTCGCCAGAGGAGGAATGGTCAGTGAAGTACACTGGAAGAGACATAGATTGATTAAGGTGGAAATCTGAAACCACCTTAGGCAAGAACTTCCTGTTAGTCCTGAGGACCACCTTATCTCTATGAAAGGAGATAAAATCAGGCTCCACTGACAAGGCTTGTAATTCACTTATGCGTCTGGCAGAAGTGATGGCTACCAGAAACACAGTCTTCCAAGTCAAGTACTTAAGCTCTGCTGAAGAAAAGGCTCAAAAGGGGGTTGCATAAGCTGAGCAATGCAAACATTGAGGTCCCAGGCAGGGGCAGGGTCCCTGAATGGAGGGTTGGTGTGTAGCAATCCCTTGAAAAACTTGGAGAAAACAGGGTGAGCTGAAAGAGAACAGGGCTTACCTGCTGAAATAAAAGCAGACACAGCTGCCAGATGCACTTTCAGTGTAGCTGGTCTCAGCCCCAAGCTATTTAAGTGAACCATATAATCAAGAACTGTGGACAGATCCGCAGATTCTGGGGAAATATGCTTCCCAGAGCACCATATGGAAAATCTTTTCCATTTAGAATTATAAGTAGCCCTGGTGGAAGGTTTTCTAGAAGCCTTCAGGATATCCATTACACCTTGGGAGAGGTGTAAATCAGCAAACTCTAACTCTTCAAGAGCCAGGCCTTGAGATTGAGAGATTTGAGGTTGGTACCAAACCCTCCCTGAGCACAGGTTAACAGGTTGTAATTCCTGGGAAGACACAGGGAAGATGGACTGCTAAGGACAGTAGGAGGATACCAGGGCTGTCTGGCCCAGTCTGGAGCAATCAGGATCATCTTGCAGGGTTGAGATCTGATTTTGACTAGCACTTTGAACAGGAGAGGGAAGGGGAAAGCATAGAGAAACTTCCTTCCCAATTGAGAACTAAGGCATCCAGGGGACTGAGCCCAACACTGGGGGCCTGCAGCAAAAAGGGAAGTTGGTGATTGTCTGGGGCTGCAAAAGATCTATCTGGGTGCCCCATCTGGAAAAATCACCCTAAGACCAGGGGATCCAGTGACCATTCGTGATGGCCCTGGGAAATCCTGCTGAGAGCATCTGCCAGGACATTGTCCTTTCCTGGGAGGTGAACTGCCAGTGAGGGAGGTGTTCAGGGAGTAAGCCAGAGACCACAACTTCATTGCTTAGCTGCACAAGGTCAGAGACCGAGTGCCTCCTTGCTTGTTGATATACCACATTGTGGTGGTGTCTGTTCTGACCTGTACAACTTTGTTCTGAACAGATTTGGAAAAAGCTTGAAGTGCTAGAAGAAAAAATTACTCACCTTAGTAATGTTGTTTCTTCTAATGGAGTCTTGCTATATTATGACATATGCAGTGAGTCCCAACCTTTGAACTGCTCCGGAGGTGAAAGAGTTAAGTTTCCATGCCAGGCATGGAATGCTGAGCTCGAGCTTGGTTGAAACTCTGTCTGTTGTTCTTCAAACTCAAACTGTCAGATTTTTACAAGCTAAACTCACTGAGGTCCTGTGTGGAAGCTGTAAACCTACACTAGCCAACTGGCTACTAAACAAAAGAACACATTTTTTGGTCCCAAAACAAAGACTCAAGTCAGGAGACCCAAAAATGAAAAACACAACACCAAGTCACCCTAAAAAAGGAGGGGTGAAAACAACAAGGTGGGCATCTACTAAGTGCCAACACTGCACTGCCCACCCACATCCCAAAAACAGAGGTTCTGAGAGGGGCAGGCGGGGGGAGGTCAGAATGTAGCAAGACTCCATTAGAAGAAACAACATTACTAAGGTGAGTAATTTTTTCTTCAAACAACATGAAGTCTTGCTATATTATGACATATGCAGACTACACAGCAGTACCTCCATGGAGGAGGGTCAGAACCTACTTAGGAAATAGGCTCTGAAGCATAGTTGTGAAACCAAGCATCACTCCTAGCGTGGATGTCCAGGAGTAATGCTTGGTAAAAGTGTGAACTGTTTTCCAGGTAGCTGCTTGACATATCTCTAGAATAGGATGTCCTGGCAGCAGCCAGGGAAGCAGCTGCACCTCTAGTAGTGAGCCCTCAGACCTGAGGGAGGAACCTTACCCAGCTTTTCATAACAGAATTGGATACAAGAGACAATCCACCTGGCAATGGATCTTTTAGTGGCAGGTTTCCCTTTACCAACCTCACCATAAGTGAGGAACAGTTGGAGGGAGTCAAACCTGTGACCCTTGGTACGCTCTAGGTAGTAACTAAGGGCTCTCTTCACATCTAAGCTGTGCAGCCTCCTCTCGCCAGAGGAGGAATGGTCAGTGAAGTACACTGGAAGAGATATAGATTGATTAAGGTGGAAATCTGAAACCACCTTAGACAAGAACTTCCTGTTAGTCCTAAGGACCACCTTATCTCTATGAAAGGAGATAAAATCAGGCTCCACTGACAAAGCTTGTAATTCACTTATGCGTCTGGCAGAAGTGATGGCTACCAGAAACACAGTCTTCCAAGTCAAGTACTTAAGCTCTGCTGAAGACAAGGGCTCAAAGGGGGTTGCATAAGCTGAGCAATGCAAACATTAAGATCCCAGGCAGGGGCAGGGCCCCTGAATGGAGGGTTGGTGTGAAGCAATCCCTTAAAAAACTTGGAGAATACAGGGTGAGCTGAAAGAGAAGAGGGTTTACCTGCTGAAATAAAAGTAGACACAGCTGCCAAATGTACTTTTAGGGTAGCTGGTCTCAGCCCCAGGGTATTTAAATGGACCATATAATCCAGGACTGTGGGCAAATCAGCAGATTCTGGGGAAATATGCTTCCCAGAGCACCATATGGAAAACCTCTTCCATTTGGAATTATAGGTAGCCCTGGTGGAAGGTTTCCTAGAAGCCTTCAATATATCCATTACACCTTGGGAGAGGTGTAGATCTGCAGATTCTAACTCTTCAAGAGCCAGGCAATGAGATTGAGAGATTTGAGGTTCGGGTACCAAACCCTCCCCCTGAGCACAGGTTAACAGGTTGTGTTTCTTGGGAAGACACAGGGGAAGATGGACTGCTAAGGACAGTAGGAGTGGATACCAGGGTTGTCTGGCCCAATCTGGAGCAATCAGGATCATCTTGCAGGACTGAGATCTGATTTTGACTAACACTTTGAACAGGAGAGGGAAGGGGGGAAAAGCATAGAGAAACTTCCCTTCCCAATTGAGAACTAGGGCATCCAGAGGGACTGAGCCCAACACTGGGGGCCTGCAGCAAAAAAGGGGAAGTTGGTGACTGTCCGGGGCTGCAAAAAGATCTAACTGCGGGGTGCCCCATCTCGCAAAAATTACCTCCAGGACCAGGGGGTCCAGTGACCATTCGTGATGGCCCTGGGAAATCCTGCTGACAGCATCTGCCAGGACATTGTCCTTGCCTGGGAGGTGAACTGCCATAAGGGAGGTGTTCAGAGAGTAAGCCAGAGACCACAACTTCATTGCTTCGGTGCACAAGGCCGTAGACGAGTGCCTCCTTGCATGTTGATGTACCACATTGTGGTGGTGTTGTCTGTTCTGACCTGTACAACTTTGTTCTGAACAGATTTGGAAAAAACTTGAAGTGCTAGAAAAACTGCTCTGAGTTCCAACAGATTGATGTGGAGCAGAGATTCCTGAGGGGACCACAAACCCTGGGTATTGAGGTCGCACATGTGAGCTCCCCACCCCAAGAGGGATACATCTGTAGTAAGGATTAAGGAGTGAGACTGAGTGACAAAGAGAACCCCTTTTTCTCAGATTGTTCTGATCCTGCCACCACTGTAGGGCTTGGATCAGTGTTCGAGTTACTGGGATCAATTTGGTTAGAGGGTCTTTCCTATGAGACCAAAAGGCTCTCAAATGGAACTGGATGTCCCTCATCTGAAATCTTGCTCCCTGCACTACTGCTGTAGAAGCAGCCATGTGCCCCAGGAGCTGTAGAAAATGCCTTGCTGGTTGAGAGACCTGCAGGGTGAATGAGGAGGCCAGAGAGACCAGGGTCCTTTCCCTGTCCGAAGGAAGGAAGGCTCTGGCTTTCTCTGTGTTCATTTCTGTGCCTATGAAGGTGAGGAGCTGGACAGGCTCTAGAACTGACTTTGAAAGGTTCAGAAGGAAACCTAAAGAGGTGAGCAGTTGCCGAGTTATCTGCAGATGTAACTTGACTTGGTCTGGGGACTGGCCTACTATGAGCCAGTCATCCAGGTAAGGGAAGATGGCAATTTTTTGCCTTCTTAGGGAAGCAACTGCTACTGCCAGGCATTTTGTGAATACCCTTGGAGCAGACGTGAGGCCAAAGGGCATTGCTCTGAACTGGTAATGGCCTGAGGGCAGCTCGAACCTGAGGTACTTTCGAAGGGAGCTTCTGATGAGAATATGGAAGTAGGCATCCTTGAGGTCCAGGGACACTAGCCAGTCCCCTGGCCTTAGAGAGGGTAGAATAATTCCCAGAGTCACCATTTTGAATTTTGGTTTTAAAAGGTGCTTGTTTAAATATCTGAGATCCAGGATGGGCCGCCATTCTCCTGTCTTTTTTGGGGTAAGGAAGTACCTGGAGTACAATCCTTTGCCCTGGTGTAGGGGTGGAACCCTTTCCACAGCTCTGAGAGCCAGGAGGGAAGAGACCTCTGCCTCTAGGGCAAGTTCTTCTGGTGGATTTGCAGGTGGAAAGGATCTGGTTCTCATCTTTGGAAATTTTTTGAAGCTGAGAACCAGTCCCTGGCTTACTACTTCCAGGACCTACTTGTCTGATGTCAGAGACTTCCAGTCCTGGACAAAGTAAGCCAGCCTGCCCCCTACAGGTAGCTGAGAATCGGCCCTGGCAACCCCATCAGGGTGCCTGCTTGGCAGGAGCTTTGGGCTGAGGGGTGGAAGCAGGCCTGCTTGTACCCCATCTGCCTCTCCCTCTAAAGAACCCCCTCTGGGCAAAAGCAGAAGAGGAGGAGGCCTGGGCTTGGTAAAAAGGCCTATGAAAAGGCCTGCCCCTGCCCCTGGAAAGCTGCCTTTGAGGAGTGGCCTGCCTTTCCTTGGCCTGTGCACTCCTATAGGTGGTCCTATACTCATCCATTTTCTTCATGTAATTCTCTGTCTGCTCCCCAAACAGAGAGTAACCCACAACAGGAAAATCCATGGCCTTAGTCTGGGTATCCTGTGACAGGCTAGTACATCTGAGCCAAGCCATTCTGCGAAGTGCCACATATGTAGCCATGACTATTGATGACACATCATTAGAGTCCACTGCGGCATGGAAGTGCACCATGGATGCCTCAATACCATCAGCAGCCACCTGCTCCATCTCCTTGGCAAGCTGGCCAGGGACCTGTTTTGCTAGAGCCATAACAGTATCCCATCTGGATTTCTGATATCTAGCAACATAAGCCATAAAATTTGCCTGTCTGAGTCACAAGGATGCTGCCATGTACTGTTTCTTTGCCATGTCATCAATCCTCCTGGAGTCCTTGTCAGGGGTGTGTGAAGCCAAGGGAATATTTGCCTTGTCACAGGCTGCAGCCTGCACTACTCCCAACATGGCTGCATTGTTGTGTAAGGAACTCCGTATCAGAGCCTGACAATGTGTACCTCTTGTCCATTCTCTTATCCACAGGAGGTATAGTGTGAGGAGTTTTTAGAATTTTAACTGTCTGTTTTCCAAAAGATTTATGCAAAGGAATAGACAGTCTCCTAGACTCTGGGTTATCCATCATTTCCACATAGTCAGGCTCCTCTTGATCATCCACAGCTTCCTCCATAGGGAGCTGGAGGGTTTCAGCCACTTTTTTATAAAACAGAAAATGAGAAGAGGACTCAGAAAGCCTAGGAGGAGACACTCCTGAAGGTCTGTCTGGGGAGATGTCCGGGTCAATAGGCACAACCAGACTTTCAAATCCACATTCACTCTCCTCATACTCCTCTTCCCCTTCCTCCGGTTCATAATATTCCTCTAAATCATACTCTTGAACCGGTGGAACCGGCCGAACCATACGCTTACCTGATGGTGCCGGTTCGGTCGGAACCGGGGAAAGCAACTGGACAATTTTAATCGCTTTGGCTATTTCTTCAGCGGTTGGAGAGGAAAGTTTTGGCTCCACACCAGCTGATTTCCTAGTCCTTTTTGCTGGAACCGACTCCTCAGAGTTGGATCTCCTTTTGCCGGAGGAAGTCTCACCCTGGTCAGAGGGCACTCCCTCCGGTTCGGTTGGAAACAAACTGGGCTGGCCATCCAGTTCAGCAGACTTTTTGGCCTCCCTTTCCCTGAGCCTACCAACTCTCTTTCCCAGGGTAGCTGCAGGAACATTTTTACAAATCTGGCAGTCTGCATTGAGGTGGTCAAACCCCAGACAATAAACACAGGTGGTGTGGGGATCAGCCTTGGCAAAGACTTCCTCACACACAACAGTGTTGAAACCCAGTGGGCCTGTTTTTTCTTTTGGGTTTCTCAGACATAGTGCCAGTCCTATCCAAACTTACTCGTTTATGGCAATCCTCCAGGCAGACCCTGCTTATCGGTTTCCCAACGCGTCACGGAGTCATGGAAAAAAACGTAATAAATTCCGTTTTTTTTAGAACCGTTAAGAACCGGTAACCACGCTCTAAAAGTACAATTTAAGACTGAACCGACAGGTTACGGTTTAATTTCGGTCAAAAACCGAGAAAACGGCACTTTAATCGACAAAATGAACCGAGCAGAAGGAGAAATCTCCGGAGCGTTCAGTGAGGCGGAGTAAAGAATCTGATGGTTTGAGTTTGAAGAACAACAGACAGAGTCTCAGCCGAGCTCGAGCTCAGCGTTCCATGCCTGGCATGGAAAGTTGGCTCTTTCATCTCCGGGGCAGTTCGAAGGTTGGGACTCACTGCATATGTCAGAATATAGCAAGACTTCATGTTGTTTGAAGCATTTCTTCACAGAGAGGGTGATGGACACTTGGAATGCACTGCCGGAAGAGGTAATCTCATTGAAGACAGTGGGCAGCTTTAAGAGAGGCTGGGATAGGCATGGAGGAAGGTAAGGATCATGGGTAGGGAAGATGAGAGGAGTGGGGAGAGAGGGCAGAGACATTAGCTCAAGCTGTGGACCCTGCAATACAAGCAGACTTAATAGACCACATGGCATTCTTCTGTTGGCTTCTTCATGTGTTCGTATGTATGTATGTAAACTTCCATAATATTGATTATAGTGTTAGGGATCCCTCTTGAATTTCTTTAGGACTCCAGTACTCTCCTTAGACATTTATTAAAGATAGCTGTGTCCTATACTGCAGGCTGCTGCTGTCATGTTTTGTGCAGTAGATCAGGGACGGGGCTACTGTCATTGTAGCCCTGCCAGCCTGACTGTGGCTTAGTTAAATAGTTATCTGCATACTGGGGACCCCAATACCCAGTGGCAGTGTTTTTATTTATTTATTTAAATTATTATTATTTTGTATTCTTATCCAACATTGGGATACCTACCCCCAGTGTTGGATGCTTCCCCCATTTTAGAAGGCAGTATAGCATAGTGGTTAAAGGCACTGAGCTGCAAGTCTGGAGACCTGGGTTTGAATCCCACAGCTCCCACTTGCATACTGTGTGACCCTGAGCAAGTCACTTAACTTCCTTGTGCTCCCGGGTCCCACATGGAAACAAGATCTGGCTTATTGTGCCTCTACTGGTCAAACAATGTACCCTCCCCCCCTTTGCAGCCCATTGATTTATAACCACTGCTGACATTCCCCCAGTAGTGTGGGACACTGAGGAGACCACCCTCAGTGTCCAGCAATACTTTTATTTTTGTTATGTTTTCCCTGCAATGAAAAACTGTCCCGCTACGTCTTTTTGGTTTTTTTACCTGAAAAAAAGAAAACAGTCCCTCGTCGTCACCACCATCTCACTACACTCAACCCTACCCTCCCACTGAGCACCCACCACCACGCACCCTACTTACCTAATACTTATGTCAAGAGGATGGCCGATGCCATCTTCTGTGGACCAGGATACATATGCACCCTCCAAAGCCAAACTGCATACTGAGGAATACAGGTAAATGCCATATAATGCATTTCCAATGGCGTTTTGAACTTGTGTTGATATTTTGTCATTTTTTAAAAATTTTTCTCAAAATTTTCAACATGCCCATTTTGGGACCCCACCTTATGAACACTGTCACTGTCATTTCATTAATCGGGCCCAGAAGGTGATTTCACAGTCGCTGCATGGAATCTCCTTTCGGGACTGATTAACAAAATGACAGTGCCAGTGTTCATGAGGTGGGAGTCCCAAAAATTCCATGCTGAAAATCTGGTGAAAAAATTCTTAAAAATGGCCGAGTTATGAGCGGGTGTTGAAAATTTTCTACACAGGCGCGTAACTTTGGTAATTTACAATATTTTGACTCCAGATTTTCAACATACCAATTTTTTTTCACACCAACGCATGAGCAGTACAGCTATCATTTTTCACATCCTGTCTGAAATGTGTTTTCGCACCTGTGGCATTGATTAGTGTTTCAGCATGGATTTGAACATTTTCACCTATGGGGTTTATGAGGTGGGATCATAAGAAGACTATGCTGAAAGTTTGGGGTCAAAATATTAAAAAACAAAGAATTTATTAAGTAACATTGTTTGCAGGGGTGTCTGATGCACCCCTGGGGAACACGCTGTCTTACCGTGCCAGTGAGCTGAATTCTGGTGTGATCTCAGTGAGCTGCTTTACTTGGACAAGGCTGATGGGGCAGGTGCTGCAGCATGCAGCACCCGTCACAGCCTGGGTAGGGCCGGAGCAGTGTTTTGGTGCAGACACCACACCCTGTGGTGGGTCAGAAAACCTCACCCACAGGGTATCATCATGTGTGCCGGGGTCTGCTGGGCCCATACACTGCATCAGGACTGCCTCCAATATTGTACTTATCTCAGATACAGTTCAACTATCACAAAAAGAAGGGTAATTCAGAAATAATCTCAGAGCGCCTCTTTCCATTAGCACTGGTAATACACAGTCAGCGGCTGGCCGTGGAGGTGAGAGGTGGGTTGTGCCAGTCACTGGCTAGGGAAGAGTGGGGGGTGCTGGGTGGGCTGACATGGCTGGGTGGGGAGAGGGCCACTAGACTACCAAGGAATTGGACATCCTTATTTATTTATGATGGGGGGCTAAACTACCAGGGATATGAACAGTAATTATCATTTAATACAGATCGGGGACACTAGACTACCAGGGACATAAAAAATCTATTTTTATCAAATTCACATTGGGGGGCCACTAGACTACCAGGCAATTGCAGATGGTAATATATTTTATTATGACGGGGGGGCACTAGACTACCAGGGATGAGAATTACAATTATTATTTTATGCAGATCGGAGGGACCGCTAGACTACCAGGGATATAAAAAAAAAACTATTTATGACATAGACATTGAGGGGGCTACTTAAGATCGTTATGTATTTTATTATAATGGGGGGGCGCTAGACTACCAGGGATATTCAAAAGATGATTTGTTTTATTCAGATGGGGCAGAATGAAGCCCCCTGAGCAAAACTCAGCCTCATTTAATTTTGTAGGGTACCCCGGGTTGAGAAAATACATTTTCAAATCTGGCCATCTGGTCCCTCGCTCTTTGTTCGTAACCCTGCAAATTCTTTGATCGTGAGATAAAAAAATCAATTTTCTCAGCTCAGGGGTGTCCTAGGAAGACAAATGAGAGTGGGTTTTACTCAGGGGGCTTCATTCTGACAAACCATGGCTGTGGTTTACCACAATTCTTTGAATTCTTTAAATTACAAAAGTTTTTATTCTTTGGTCGTGACCCTGAAAATTCTTTGATCGCAAGCCTGCAAATTCTTTGATCGCGAGATTCTTTAATCGCAGTCGTGCATTGTGAGGGTAGGACGAGATGGGCATATTAAAAAAATCAATTTTCTCAACCCAGGGGTGCCCTAGGAAGTCAAATGAGGGTGGGTTTTGCTCAGGGGGCTTCGTTCTGTCGAACCATGGTGGTGGTTTACCGCAATTCTTTCAATTTTTTAAATTACAAAAGTTTTCATTCTTTGTTCGTGAGCCAATAAATTCTTTGATCACGAGCCTGCAAATTCTTTGATTATGAGATTCTTTGATCGCCACCTTTGATCGTGAGGGCAGGACAAGATGGACAGATTTTTTATAAAGGAATAGATAGGGAAATTTTACCAATGTTTAACATTGATAATCTCAGAAATGGTTTGGTCTTTTTACTTGAAATTTGGAGGGTGTTTACAGCATATCCTGTGCATGTAAATTACAGTGATTACATTTCAGGAGATTTTTTTTTGCCGGAGATATGGCGTGGCGCAGTTTACGTTCTGCGGACAGCGTTTTGCTTGTGGTGGTGCCTTGAAATTGATAGGATACCTAGCCTTAGTGTCATGGATGTAGTTTCCAGTTGTTGTGTATGTCAAATGTCAACAGGTGTGGAACTGTGCCCGTCTGATGAATGAAAATTTCAAACTGTGACATGTTATGTCTCAGAGATGGTTTGGTCTTTTCACTTGAAATTTGGAGAGTGTTGATGGGATGTCCTGTAGATGTGAATTGCGGTGTTTACGTGTCAGACAATTTATTTTTTGTGGAGAGATTACGTGGCGAAGGTAATGTTTTGCGGACAGTGTTTTCTATTGTTCTACTACATTAATATTTGTTTAGTGGCTGGTTGTGTTGTTGTCACTATACTTTATAGCCATCAGCTGTGTAATGTGGCCCATCACTTACAAGTTGGTGGGAGCGTGGGCCCTGAAGTGTCCCGAGCTCCCACCAACTTGCACAACTTTCTACTTTTTATTCTTTCTTAGAAAGTAAGGAAATTCTATGCAAAAAACATCATTAATGCATCAGTTAGGGTTATTCTACAGCAAAAAAAGTGAGGAAATTCAACATTAGGGTTACCATCCCCTGTACCCCAGCCCAACCCTGGCCTCACCAATAGGCATCAGGCTGGGCATTGGGGTCATTGGACCTAACTCTCATCCCATTCTCCTACACTGCACCACCTCAGCTTGTTTACATTTGGGATGGGGTGAGAGTAAGGGCCGACAACCCCAACGCACAGCCCGATGCCTGTTGGTGAGACCAGGGTGGGGGTGGGGTACAAGGGCTGGGAACCCTAATATCGAATTTCCTCATTTTTATCACTGTAGAATAACCCTAACTGATGCATTAACAAAGTTTTTTGCATAGAATATATATATATACATATACATCCATCCATACAAAGAGCTAGTGGAACTAAAACAGGCAGACAGGAAAATGATACAAATAGTAAGTAGTAGTCAGCTGCAACTTGTTATTTCTGAAGTATTTTCCTTTTTCTTTTTGCTCACTAGAGAGTCTTCTGCATGATAATATTGTGCTGGATGTGTGGAACAGTGCTCAGTCTGGCAGCTGACATTATATGAAAATTACGTACCTACCGTAATTCTTGATCTTCTCTTGTATCTTCACCATTCATTACTTACTGGGTGTAAGCCGGAGGCGCGCACCCGTCACGGGAGCTTTTTTTTTTAAACTTTGGCTAACGGCACCGCCCTCGAGAGTGACGTCATGCGCGAGGGGCGGCCGTTAGTAGCGACCGACTCCTCCTCCAACTCAGTTCTGTGAGCCGGAGAGGCAAAAGCAAAAGCAGAGAATAAAGATAGCGAGGCAAGATAGCCAAGGGATAGCAAAGCAAGGAAGAATGAACTGAAAAAGGAATAAGCCGATGGAGGAAGGACAAAGGAGATAAGAGTATCCCTAACCTAGGGACTGCAGGGCCTCCTTACCTGGGCGACTCTAGGAGGAGAGAGAAGGAGGGAAATGAGAAAGAAGAAGAAGAAGAAGAAGAGAAGAGAGAGATGGGATGTTGAGGGGACCAGAATGCCCAAGGAGCCTAGTTAGCTTATGGCTGAAGGCTCGACTTAACAGGGAAGCAAGAATCCCCGGAGATAGAGCTGAAGAGAAGGTTCACCAAACCCGCTAGACAGACTCAGGAGGGCATAGTCCTCATCCTCAACATGCCATTGTTTTGATAACCACTTCGGGCTCCTGGCCGCGGAAGGCCTTTAACTGGAGGACACCCGAGGAGGGAAGAATAAAACCCCCGGCAGTATGAGAGCACTGCTCAGGGGTTTGGAAACGGAAACTGTAAGCCTTTCAGGAGTTTATAAGTACAGAAGTGGGACTCAGTCGGACTCGCCAAGGCAGGCCAGCGGCTTAGGCTGGCTGGGATTGGTTATGGTCAGCACCGCTTGTCTGTAAAACTGTCCGAGGACACTAGAAAGGAAAACACCAATTATCAGAATCTGGCGAGAAGGGTAGTCTGCCCTCTCATCTTACTTCTTGTTTGTTTTTCTCTTTTTTTTTTTTTTTTACAGATAATCACTTGCAGGCTAGGAGCGTGACCTGAATACCAAGAATGCCTATGGCAGTCGAAGAGAGTTCCCTCAGCTTTTTGCTTTTTTTTTTTTTTTACAAAAACAGACGTGCCCGTTCCTCCTCTCTGCAAGGCAAGAATTAGGGAAGGGAGGGGTTTTTGATTCTAGGGCTTAACAGCTGGAGCACGGGATTGCAGGATCAAAACTGAATAGCCTGAGCCAGGCTAAAACCCCAGAGGTATCTCGCCCGAGGATGGCAAGAGATAGTTGTGCAGTTTGATCGCCAAAGCAAATCCACTAGATGGCCCAAGAATCTTAGAGTAAATAATTTTCTGGAGAATAAGAACCCCCCAAGAAATAGATTTGTTTTTGTTTTTGGGAAAAATTGAGCAATTCTTTCCATTTTTATAATTTTTTTTTTTTTATATATTGCAGAGAGAGGAAGGAGACGGAGGTGGAAGCCACAGGAAGAGGCCACTGAGGAGATGGAGGGAGGGTAAAATGAATGGTGAAGATACAAGAGAAGATCAAGAATTACGGTAGGTACGTAATTTTCATATCTTCCCTTGTCAATCTTCACCATTCATTACTTCCTGGGTGAGTACCAAGCTCCTTTTCCCCCAGGAAGGGGGAAGAGGCCATACCCTGAGGGAACAAGACCCCCAGCCTTCTGTTGGTGAGAAACAGAAGGAGAAGACCCTGGCTCATTCAGAAAGCCTAAGTGGGGGAAGAGCTAGGAGGTGCCTCCCGAGGACGAGGAGATGGAGGGAGCCCCTGTAAAAGTCTTCTAGCTCTAGAGGAGAAAAGATGGGTCCCCCGGAAGGTGGAGCGAATCACCCTACGCCGGGCCAGGGGTGACAACCTGGAAAGACGGAGCCATGCCGTCTGCCTGATGCAGATCGCTGTCCCCGCAAGCCTGGAAGCCACCTCATTGGCATCGTAAGATGCCCTTGCTTGGGTCTTGCCAGCTCCAGGCCTACCGCGGAGAGGGCAATGGCTTGTCTGGTTTGCTCCATGTCAGGCATTGATGCCAACAGCTGGGACATCATCGACACAAATGCCAGTTGTGGCAGCGTGGTGAGCCTGATGAGATGCAATACTGGCACTTTCGCATGAGAAGAGAACACTCTTCACACTAGCGGTCGGGAACTGGAGAGTCCGGATCCGGTTGGGCGGTGCGCCAGGCAGCGGCACCCAGAAGGAGTATCTAGGTAAACCAAACCAGAGGGCGGGTTGGGAAGAGAACCTAGAGACTCTGAGGGGACTGCCTATGTGACAGTCAGCGGGGCTGGAAAGCGGCTGGGGACTGCCAGGACCGGATAGATGCCTCCTGGAAGGGGATAGGCCAGGAAGGTACCACCAAATGCTGGGCACTGAATTCACCAAGGAATTCTCGCGTCTCCCATTCGGTATTGTCTCTCCGAACATAGGAAATCCGAAGATCCCTCACCATCCTCGAGAGGAAACGCTGATATTCAGTGAAATCAGCATCGGAGGAAAGATGAGCAGGGGGTTCCTCTCCCTCAGAGGAGGGAGATGAGGATGATGGGGAGCTGGAATGTCCAGAGGATTCCTGCGGCGGTGGGGAGAGTCGAAAGACCTGCTCATGCATGTATCTAACGTATGAGGGGAAGGCCACCGCAGAACCCCTGAACTGCTCCCAGGATAATGGACCCGTGAGGACTGACATGGCCTGGGAGCGGGGGAGAAGGCAGAGAGATGGGAGAGGGGACTTCCGAGAGGCAACTGTTTCGCGAGGGCTCTGGAATCCGGGAAAGGAGCCCTAGTAGGAGGGATCCCGGATATCAGACCAGGCCGCAGAACGGAACTCTGGGGAAGCGGAGCCTGAAGAGCCCTGGGGAGAACCTCCCTGTGATGACGCCTTGGGACTGCATGGATCCAGAAGGGCAGTCCGCTTTCAAGCGCCACTGGAGGACACCCTAGAACCCTGGAGGGAGGGGCAAGGTTCCTTTTCTGACTCCCTGGCCACCCCCTAAGGGTGGCCAAAGAAGACCGAGTGGCAGACCCCTGCCCCTCAACCCCTCGGACTCTGAGAGGGCCCTCCTCCTCAACCACAGCATCCCCCTATCCCTAGAGGGGGCAACAGCACCGTGGGGGGTAGCTGTCACCGGCCCTCCAGAGAGGGGAGCCTCCCCCTCCGTCACCCCCACGCCTGCCCCCCGGGGCTCCCAGCCACCCCCAGCCGGGGAACCCTCAGGAGATGACAGAAGGGGGGACAGAGGGAGGGGCCCGCTGCGCCGCCTGGTACCTGTAGCCACAGGGGACCCAGACTCCGAAGAGTGGGGGTGCCAGGATGGGTCCACGTCCGAGTCATCGCCCTCCGAGGAGGACGAGACCAGCTGGACCTCGATGCTGGCCACCCCAGGGGTCCCTGAGGCCACGGAGCTGCGAACGGCCCCAGTACCAAGGGTGACGCCGCTCGCCCCACCGGTAGCAGCCAGGCCCAACTCCAAACCCCCGACGGCGCCGGCAGGCCCGGCACTGCTAGGAGGAAGGACAAGGCCCACGATGCTGCTGGCAGCCTCGGGAGGTGAGGCGGCACCGCCGACGGTGCTGCCAGGTCCATCGGCGCCATTCAAGCGGCACCGCCAACGGCACCGCCCTGATCACCGGTGCCGCGAACGGTGCCAGGATCCGAAACGGCGCCGAAAGGCGGCATCGAGGGTCCACCCGAGCCAGGCCCAAAAGCCAAGGGCCTCGACACGGGGGGAGCCTGCACCTCCGAAGAGGTGACTGCCGAGGCGGTGTCGGCGTCGCGGCCCCGGAAGAGACTACGACGCTCCCCCAACACCGCGGAAGGGGCCTCCTCCTCGGCAAGAAAAGACGAGGAGACCCCCTCCTCCTCGGACCGTATAGGCCCGGGAGGGGACCCGGGGGAGGGGCCTAACGACCTTGCCCGAGAATCCCGAGAGTGACCTCGTCCCTCGAAAGTCGGCGGGGCCTTGCCGAGCTTAAACATGCGGATTTCGAGAACGCGATGGTCCATCAAGAAACAGGCATCGCACGAATCCATATCATGGTTGGGTCCCAGGCAACGAAGGCAAACGTCATGCCGGTCCAAGACGGAGAAATGCCGGCCACAGGAGCACTGACGCATAGGGGCGCGGCCCATCTTAGAAAAGCGCTTAGCTCCCAAACCGGACATAACGAAAATAACAAGGCTAAAACACAGCAAGAAACACACCCCGTATAGATAGAAAAGGAACAGTCTTACCGATCGGCGCGAGTGTGAAGAAAACAGAGTCGCAAACACGCACTAAAACACCACTACTCGCACAGGTGCTGCCTCGACGGCGGGAGAAACAGAACTGAGTTGGAGGAGGAGTCGGTCACTACTAACGGCCGCCGCATGACGCATGACGCCACTCTTGAGGGCGGTGCCGTTAGCCAAAGTTTAAAAAAAAAAAAAAGCTCCCGTGACGGGTGCGCGCCTCCGGCTTACACCCAGTAAGTAATGAATGGTGAAGATTGACAAGGGAAGATCTATCTCTATCCCACCCACTAAATCATTAGTTCTCATACTTTATGATAACAAGCCTTGGAAAAGATTCTGAGCCTCCCTCAACTTTGAAGAAAGCTTAGGCCTCCCCATAGAAAAAATATCGTACTTTGCACAGTATACCAGGAATACAGTGAGACTAAAATAGTTGACTGAGTATATTCTCTTTTTATTGAACTTACTGTTCTTCACCCCCAACCCCACACCCCAGGTTATCCTTGTCAATCCACTTTTCTGACTCTTGTTACTCGGTCTGTTTCCCCTCTACCTGGAACAACTATCCTAGCCACCTACATCTTCCCCCTTCTTACCCTGTTGTTAAGTAACTTCCTGTACCCTTTCCCCAGGTCACACCTGAAAACAGGCGCTGGCTCAGTGTGCTGTTCCCAGTCACCAATTTACATACAAATATACACGTACTTGGCTTGGCTCCCTGTGTCTTTCCCAGTCACTAATTTGCATATAAACACCTACTGTCGAACACACGAACATATGAATCTGCCGGCAGAAACAGACCACCAGGTCTATCAATGTCTGCCCGAGTGTGCAGCTAGCCCCCTAGACTGCTAGACTGCAGCTACCCCAATCCCCTCCCCATCTGTCATTCCCATGACAGCCTCAGCCCCATCCACCCCATACACCCAGACCCTCCCTCGTGCTCTGTCCCATGCCCTCTTAAAATGTCCTACTGTCTTACATGATACCACCTACTTTGGTAGAGTGACACCACCCTCTCCGTGAAGCAGTGCCTCCTCATTTCCCTCCTGCATCTTCTGCTCTCCAATCTTAGTCCGTGACTCTACCCTTCCTCAGTTTAAACACCCCTTTAGTGCTAGCTTTGTTTATCCCCCTTACATACTTGAATGTTTCAATCGTATCCCCCCCATCCCTCCTCTCCTTCAGTGTGTACATATATAGCTCATTCAGCCTGTCCTCGTAGGCCTTGCCCTCCATCCCCTGTAACATTGCAGAGGGACTGGAAGGAAAAGTATGTCTTTCTGCAGATGACACAAAGATCTGCAACAGAGTTGATGCACAAGGTGGGGTGGAAAGGATGAGAAGGGACTTGGCAAGGTTAGAGGAATGGTCAAATGTATGGTAGCTTAGATTCAATGCTAAGAAGTGCAAGGTAATGCACCTGGGAAACAAAAATCCAGGGGAAGAGTACACAATGGGGGGTGAGATACTAACAACAACAAAAATGGAAAGGGACCTGGAGGTAGTCATAACAGATGACTTAAAGGTGGGCAAGCAATGTGAGAGAGCAGTAAGGAGGGCTGGGGGGATACTGGGATGCATAGGGAGAGGCATCACCAGTAGAAAACAGGAAATTGTTATCCCTCTGTACAGACAGCTGGTGAGACCCCATCTGGAGTACTGTGTGCAGTTCTGGAGCCCCAGTCTCCACAAGGACATAGACAAGATGGAAGCTGTCCAGAGGAGGGCAACTAAAATGGTGCAGGGTCTGCACCAGAAGACATATGAAGAGAGACTAAAGGAGCTTAATATGTATAGCCTCGAGGAAAGGAGGGAGAGGGGACATGATAGAAACTTTCAAGTACCTCAAGGGAATCAACAAAGTCCAAGAGGGTAGCATCTTTCAAAAAAAGAGGAGTGCAAGAACAAGGGGGCACAATTTGAAGATAGAAGGGGGGCTCAGAGGTAATGTAAGGAAGTATTTTTTCACAGAGAGGGTTGTGGATGCATAGAACGGCCTTCCAGAGGAGGTTGTGGAGTCAAAAACAGTGGTTGAATTCAAGCATGTATGGGACAGTCATAAGGCAATTCTAGGGGTTGGGGGTAGAAAGAAGTAGGCTGCTGGTTAACTAGGATCTGCAGCTTATCCATTAGGTAGGGAAATGGGCAGACTGGGTGGGCCAAGCGGTCCTTATCTGCCATCAAATTCAAATTCTAGGTAACATCTTTTGTTGCCCTCCATTGCACACCTTCCAGTAAATTAATATCCCTCTTCAGATACGGCCGCCAGTACTGCACACAGTACTCCAAGTGTGGCCTGACCAAAGATCTGTAGAGTGGCAGGATCACCTCCCTATGCCTGGACAATTAACCCCTTGTGATACAGCCCAGCAGCCTGTCGCCTTAGCTGCTGCTTTCCTGCATTGGGCAGAGCTGTTCATGGTCCCTGTTACCAACACCCCTAGGTCCTTCTCTTCCTCAGTGATCCCCAGCCTCACCCCTCCCAACTAATAGTCCCTCCTTGGGTTATTTGCCCCAAAGTGCATAACCTTGCACTTTTTCGCATTGAATCCCAGCTGCCACTTCTCCGATCATACCTCCAGTTTGGTTAGGACCCCTTGTAGTTGTTTCCATCCATCCTCTTCATCCACCACTGCCCCCATTTTGGTTATCACCTGCAAATAGACTAACCCTGCTCCCCACTCTGTGTGCAATATCTGAGATAAAGAGCCCAAATAGCACCGGGCCCAGCATCAAGCTGTGCAGCACACTGCTCATCACTGGTCTAAGTGTCGAGAGCTCCCCCCCACTACCACCCATTGCAGCCTCCCCTGCAGCCAGTTCCTTATCCAGTTTGTCAGCTTTGTCCCCACCCCTGCAGCAGTCAGCTTCCCCTCCAGCCTCCCATGAGGCACTGACTAGAAGGCTTTGCTGAAGTCCAAGTACAGGACATCTATAGCATGACCCATATCCAGCTCTCTTGTTACCCAGTCTAAATATTCTATTAGATTGGTCTGACAAGACCTCCCCAAGATGAACCAGTGCTGCCGCCCATCCTGGAGGTCATTACTCTTGAGGAATGACACCAGCCTCTCCTTCAGTATCATCTCCATAAGTTTACCCACTATGGAAGTGAGACTGACAGGCCCATAATTTTCTGGCTCATCCCAAGGGCCACTCTTGTGTATGGGCACCACATGGGCCACCCTCCAGTCCTGAAGCACCCATCCCATGTCCAGGGAGGTGCTGAACAGGTCTGCCAGTGGCTCGGCCAACACCTCCACCATCTCCCTCAGAACCCTGAGGTGGATGCTATCAGGACCTGGTGCCTTGTCCACCCTTAATGCCCTCAGACCCTCTAGTACTCTACTCCCCTCAATCATTCCAACCATCATCTCCTCCCCTCCCACTCCAACCCTCCCAGTCCATGGTGGTAGTAGACCATCCTTCTCCTTTGTGACAATGGAGCAAAAGTATTCATTTAGTACTTCTGCTTGTTCCTCTTCCTTTCCCACCCACTCCCTTCCCCACTTTATCTTCATTATATGGTCTCTGCACTTCCTCTTTTCCCTGACATATCTAAAAAAGTCCTTCTCCCCTCCCTTGATGCCCTGCGCTACCTTAGTTCCCTGGAGGCCTTGGCTACTCTCACTCACTTGGTCACCTCCTTGGACCAACTCACTTAAGCCTCCCTGTCCTCTTCCTTTCTCATTCTCCTGAACTTCTGGTACGCAGCTCTCTTCATCCTCACCACCCCAACACTTCTCTGTTCAGCCAGCATAGTTTCCTGGCTCTGCACTTCTTGCTCTTAGTTCTGGTGCATGCTTCTGTAGCCTCTGTTAGCCCAGTATTAATAATTTAACACTTTTGCTGTGCACCCATCTCTGGCCTAATACCCTGAAGTCTCCCTTGCAGTATTTCTCTCATCCTCCTGAAGTCCACCCTCCTAAAATCCACCACCTTTGTTACTGTGCCTCCAGACTCCCTGCCCAACTTGAGAGTGAACCACACTGTTTGGTGGTCACTACCAGCTAGTGGGTCTTCCACCCTTATTTCCCTCACTGCCTCCCCATTTGACAACACCAAGTCCAGCGTGTTACCTAATCGTGTTAGCCCACTGACCAGCTGTGTCAGGAGACTATCCCAGATCACGTCCAGGAGCACATGCTTCCTGGCACTGGAGGTAGCTGGGGTGCTCCACTCTACCCCCGGCAGATTGAAATCCCCCACAATCACCACATTCCCCTTTCTACACACCCTCCTTATTTGCTCCACTAACTCCCTGTCCAGTTCCTGTCATTGGGCTGGTGGGCTGTACACCACTTCCAGCCTCAGCTTTTTACCCTTGGAGTCCAGAAGCTGCATCCATAGTGCCTCTGTCCTCCCTTCCTCCCCCTCGTCCATCGTACATCTGATCCCTTCCCTCATGTAGCGGGCTACCCCACCCCCTCTCCCAACCCCCAGGTCTTTTCTGTAAATTTTATACCCTGGGATTGCCAGATCCCAATCATGGTACTGGGTGGCCCAAGTCTCAGTCACTGTGGCAACGTCCACACTCCCCTCCACAAGGAGCACCTGAAGCTCCGCTGTTTTATTACCCAGGCTTCTTGCATTTAGGAAGACCACCTTCCACCCGTTCCCATCTATCCCCCCCTTGGCTCCTTAGTCTGTCCCCCTCCTCTCAGTGGTCCTCTCCCCTTACCCTCAATGTTATCAAGGGGGACAGCGCATTTTGCACTCCAACCTGGCGACCCTGCATGCTAGCTGCACACTCACCTCCCCCCTACCTAGTTTAAATACCCTCTTGTAACAATATAATCTTCTAATTTGCTCTTTAACATCCCCTTACCTGCCCCAGTCAGGTGTAAATCATCCCTTGTGTACAGTTCTCTGTTAGTCCATGCATCTATCCATCCTCCTACCAACCCATACCCTTGCGCTTTATACCAGTCTCTCAGCCAGGAGTTGAACTCCACTATCCTTTCCTTTCTTGCCCTGCTCACCCTTGGGACCAGTAGCACCTCCAAAAGGTTATTGTAAAAACAAGCCTTGATACAGTGTGCCTTTCCCTGTCACCAATTTACATATTCACACACATAGAAACAAGCTGTGGCTCAGTAGGCTTTTCCTGGTTACCAATTTGTGAATAAGTAAAGAAATTCACCTGTCATTATCCATATTTAGTTTGCTTCATCCCTGTGCACTAAACATCCAAAAGATAAAAATTACTCACTGCAGTAATCTTCTTTTTTCCAAGGTGTCCTTTAGCATCAGTAACATTAAGCAGTTAGCTGACTGGGTTGAACTGCCCCAGAGGAGTGGTTTATGCTAACTGATTAGCATCAGCCAATCAAAAGAGAGCTTGGGGGTGTGCTGAGGAGAGCCTGCCAGAGAAGGCACCAGAATTTTTTCGAAGATAAATGGGCACATGCCCAGAGTTATGAACCAACAGGAATTAAAAAACATGCAAAAGCATGCCCAATAATAAACAAGAAAAAACTTTGCTTTTGGGGGGTGAGGATATAGCATGCACCAAGCAGGAAAGGGATCTTGGGGTTATCATCTCTGATGACCTCAAGGCAGGGAAACAGTGTGACAAGGCAGCAGGTAAAGCAAATAGGATGCTGGGATGCATAGGCAGGGGCATCACCAGCAGGAAAAAGGAGATCATTATTCCACTATACAAGACACTAGTGAGGCCCCACCTGGAGTACAGTGTACAGTTCTGGAGACCTTACCTACGTAAGGACATAGACAGGGTAGAGAAGGTTCAGAGGAGGGTAACAAAGATGGTGCATGGATTGCATCACAAGTCCTATGAGGACAGGTTGAAGGAACTGAACATGTACTCCCTGGAGGAGAGGAGGGAGAGAGGGGATATGATAGACATACAAGTATCTTACAGGGAGGAACAGGGTGCAGGAATACACTATTTTTAAGCGAAAAAGATGTTCCAGGACTAGAGGGCATGGGATGAAGCTGGAGGGAGGACGACTCAGAGGAAATGTGAGGAAGAATTTCTTCACAGAACGGGTGGTGGACAAGCAGAACATCCTGCCAGAGGAAGTGGTGGGGGCTGAAACAATCATGGGATTTAAGAATGCATGGGATAGACATAAAGGAATTCTGGAGGTCAGGGGTAAGGGGCAACAGACTTCTTGGAAAACATAAACTGAACTTACAAGCTCAAATGGGCAGACTGGGTGGGCCATAGGCCCTTATCTGCCAACACTGTCTATGTATCTATGTAAAGAAGTTCAAAATGAAAACACAGCAAATTTGGGAGAAGACAAAAGGCAGAGTCTTCTCTTGTAAGACTGTCAGGGAAGGTAGGGTGGGAGCTTACTGTTGCTAAAGGACACCTTGGAAGAAACAAGATTACTACTAGGAGTAATTTTTTCTTCTCACCCCAGGAGTCCTTTAGCATCAGTAACATTAAGCAGACTAAAAAGCAGTGTATTTACGAGGTGGGTAGAGAACCTACTTAGGAAAGAGGCTCTGCAAAACCACCCTACCAAATTTGGCATCAGATCTAGACTATATATCCAGGCAGTAGTGCTTTGTAAATGTGTGTACAGTCTTCTAAGTAGCTGCTTTACAGACATCCAATAAGGGTATGTCCCTTGCAGCTGCCACAGAGGCAGCAGTGGCCCTAGTAGAGTGGGCCCTGAGGACTTCAGGAGGCTGTTTGCCAGCCTTGTCATAACAGAAATGAATGCAAGAGACTTTTCAATGAGAAATGGTCCTCTTGGTGGCTGGTCTTCCTCTACCCACTTACCCATAGGTGAGGAACAGCTGAGTAGAGGAGCCCCTGACCTTCTTGGTATGCTCCAAGTAGTGGAACAGGGCTCTCTTGATGTTCAGACTATGAAGTTTCTGTTCCCCAGGAATGGACTTCTCAGTAAAGAACACTGGTAAGGTAATGGACTGGTTAAAGTGGAACTCGGAAACCACCTTGGGCAAGAATGTTCTGTTTGCCTAAGCTCAGTTTTATCCCTGTGAGGGATAATGTAGTTGGGCTCAGTACAGAGTGCCTGCAGCTCTGAAATCCTCCTTGCAGACATAATGGCTACCAGAAAAACAGTTTTCCAGGTGACATACTTGAGATAAGCCATAGCCATGGGCTCAAAGGGAGGCTCCATGTGGCAATGCACAGATTCAGACTCTAAGGGGGAACAGGTTCCCTGACAGGAGGCTGAAGTATGTAAAAGGACTTTAAAAAACTGTTTGAACACCAGCTGGGAGTAAACAGATTTGGACTTTCCAACAGAAAGATAGACCAAAATTGCAGCCAAATGTAGTTTAAGCAAAGAAGACCTCAAGCCTGAGGCCTGGAGATGAACCAAATAGTCCAAAAGGATGGTGTTGGAAGCCGAGAAGGGGTTAATCTTCCTGCCTTTACACCAGATAGAGAATCTCTTCCATTTGGTTGTTCTGAGTAATGAGAAGCAGGGAACTCTAACTCCTCAAGAGCCAAGCTTTGAGGTGAAGAGACTGCAGGTCTGGATAAGTCACTCCTGAGTGGGGAAGAGTCAGGAGTGAGTGACTGAGGGGAAGGTGAATGGGTCTGCTGCACGAAAGTGTTAGCAACTGAGGATACCAAACTTGCCTTGGCCAACCTGGTGCCACCAGAATCATTAATGCTGGTTGAAGCCTGAGTTTCAGCAGGACCTTGAAAAAGAGAGGGAACAGATGGAAGGCATATAGGAACTTCCCTGACCAGTCCAGCACTAGGACATCTGCTGGGAGAGTTCCCAGGACTGGTGGCCTGCAGCAGAAGAGAGGAAGCTGGTGATTGAGAGGGGAGGCAAACGGATCTATTTCTGGGGTCCCACACCTCCTGAATACTGTGGCTAGCACTTGTTTGTTGAGGCACCACTTACTTTGTCCCTGACTAATGTGACTTAGAACATCCGCCAGGTTGCTGTCTGTGCCTGGAAGGTGAATGGCCGACAGAGTCACATCAAGAGAATAGGCCAAGGTCCAAATTTTCATGGCCTCTGTTCAGAGAACTCCTGACCTTGTGCCATCCTGCTTGTTTATGTAGAACTTGGCAGTGGTATTGTCTGTCCTGATCTGCACCATGTGACCTTTAATATGAGGGGGCAAACATCTTTAGTGACAAATATATGGCCCTGAGTTCCAGAAGGCTGATGTGTGACCATGACTCCTTTGGAGTCCAGGTACCATTGACAGAGGAATTGTCCAGGCGAGCCCCCATCCTAGAAAAGAAGCATCTGCAGTGAGTATTTTCGTAGGAGGGGGGTCTGGAAGGGGACACCTACTGACAGGTTGGCAGTGTACTTCCACCAGTGCAGGGCTTGAAGAAATGTCTCTGTTACTGGTAGTAGTTTGGATAGAGCATTGCTCTTCTGGGACCAGTGAGAGCACATGTGATACTGAATGTCCCTATTCTGTACCTGACTCCCAGGACCACAGCTGTCATAGATGCCATGTGTCCCAGGAGTTTTAGGAAGTGTCTGACCAGCCAAGGCTGGCCCAGGATGAAAGAATTTGTGACTGACAGGAAATTCTGAATTCTTTCTGGTGGCAAGAAGGCCCTGCTCTGCTTGGTGTCCAACTGTGCTCATATAAATGTTAGGAGCTGTGTTGGCTGTAGATGGGATTTCTTTAGGTTTATGAGAAATCCCAGAGAGAGCAGGGTGCTTTTTGTGAAAGATAGGAATTTCTGGACCTGAGCTGGAGTTTTTCCCACTATGAGGCAGTCGTCCCGATAAGGGTAGACTGATGCCCCTTGTTTCCTGAGATGAGCTACCACGACAGCCAGATATTTGGTAAACACCCTTGGTGCAGATGTTAGACTGAAGGGCATGGCTGTAAACTGGTAATGCCCTGAAGGAAGTTTGTACCTCAGAAATTTCCTGTGGGACTGCCTTACACGTATGTGAAAATAGGCATCCTTGAGGTCTAGAGAGACTAGCCAGTCTCCCTGTTGCAGGGATTGAATAACCATATTTAGTGTAACCATCTTGAATTTTGGTTTCAGGAGGTGTTTGTTGAGATATCTCAGGTCCAGAATAGGTCGCCACTCCCAATTTTTCTTTTGGGTGAGAAAGTACCTGGCGTATAGGCCTTTGTTTTTCTATAAGGCTGGTACTCTTTCCACCACTTTTGATGCCAATAGGTTTTTGACCTCCAACTCCAGCAGTTTTTCTGTTGGGGTTAGGGATTTTGAAAGCAGAGTGCCCCTTAAGGCTGGCATCTTCTTGAAGTGAAGAGGCAGGCCCTTTTCCACTACCTACAAGACCCACTTGTCTGATGTTATGAGGGTCCAGGCTTGGAGGTAGTGGGAGAGCCTGCCCCTGTGGGCAGAGGGGAGGTGACCTGGGCATTGAAGTCAGGGCTTGGTTTGAGTTGCAGGGGCCTGGGTAGTGGTAAGCTTTCTCTGACCTCTCCTGCCCCTTCCTCTGTAGTATCCACTCATCTGGGAGTAGTCATGTTGAGGAGGAGGATAGGGGTAATAAGGCTTAGGAAAATAACCCCTTCTTCTGTTTGCCTTGGGCTGCGACTTCTGAGTAGAAGCCTTTTGCTTGACAGTATTGCTCTGACAAGTGGACTTGTACTCATTCACTTTTTCATGTACTCTTCTGTCCTAGAGTCAAACAGAAGATTTTTATTGAAGGGGAAGTCCATGGCCTTGGACTGAGTATCCTGTGTCAAGTTGGTAGTTCTCAGCCAGGCAAACCTTCTTAGGGAAATGGCCTGGGCCATTACTCTGGATGCAGCATCATTATTGTCATCTGCCATGTGAAACTGATATTTGGTAGCTTCCAGGGTAGTCTTAGCCGTTTCTATCAAGTCCTGGACCTTAGAGTCAGATTCTTGTTGTGCTATGGCCAAAATAGAATTCCACAAAGCCTTCTGGTACTTGGCTGTGTAGGCCAGGTAAGAAGAAAGATGGAGAAGCAAAGAAGCAGAAGTATAAGCCTTCTTTGCAATGTAGTCTATTTTTCTGGAGTTTTTGTATGGGGATAAGGCAGACAAGGGCACCCCAGCTTTGTCAAAGGCGGCTTGCTGCACTACTCCCTCATGCACAGGGTGAACAAACCGAAAGTCAGTATCCGCTCTGGAGAACTGGTATTTCTTGTAAATGCATTTATCAACCCCCGGTAAAGAGGATGGGGTCTGTAACAGCTTCGTGGTGTTTCTCCAGAAAGCTTTATAAATGGGGAGAATTATCTTTTTAGGAGGATGGAGACCTTTCATCTCTCTATAGTCATCATCCTCCTCTTCTTCCTGGTTGGACTCCTGGCTGGAGATGTCAAGAGTATCCACCACGTGCTGTAGGAAAGTTAACATAGAGGAATTTTCCTCCTGATCCAAAGGGGAATCCCCAAAATTAGGATCAGGAGAAATATCAGAATCCAGGGGATTATTGTCTAAGATGTCCAGAGCATCATAGTAATCATCCTCATCCTTACCCTCATCCTCGTAGGCCCATGCTTCAGAGGGAGCTGCGGAAAGGTGTTTGCTTGACAAGGCAGAGAATAAGGACCCCATACCTTGTAGGCTCTGAAAAATGTGCCAAGTCTTTGCCATATCTTCCGCAGAAGGCAGTTCCTTCTCAAAATCCGGGAGACTGCCAGGCTGCGTGTGCTTGGTTTTTTTCTTTGTGCTTCTTACCTCCTGCTTGATCACCCTTATCATTACCAGGAGGAAATGGTGGTTGTTTGTCTTTACATACTGTTGTTGGTGCCACCTTATCAGTGGCTGAATCTGCCTTCCTTTTTGATCCAGGCACTTCATCAGCACCCCTATTATTCTTAGGTTTTGAGGGAGCTTCATCAGCCCCTTTGGCAGCTTTTGATTTTGAAGGCACTTCATCAGCACCTGTTTTATTACTTTTTTCTTTCAAAGGCACTTCATCAGCACCTTTTCTGGGCTTAGAGCTTATGGATGCTTCATCAGCACCTGT
This sequence comes from Neoceratodus forsteri, assembly GCA_016271365.2. NCBI lineage: Eukaryota > Metazoa > Chordata > Ceratodontiformes > Ceratodontidae > Neoceratodus > Neoceratodus forsteri. Next base: position 1,365,731,392 of record CM028132.1, read on the forward strand.
TTGAATTTTTAAAAGGCTCCTCATCGGTAAGCCTGGGTCTTTGTTTTGGAACAGAAGAGGACCCTTACTCAGCCATTTCTCTAAGCCTCTTTGTTCTGTTTCTCAAAGTTTTAGAACAAAATTTTGAGCAAAGTGTATGGTAATGGTCAGGACCCAAACACCTCAAGCACAGTTTGTGGGTATCAGCCTTTGCCACAATCCTGTGACAGTTTAAACAATTTTTAAAACCTGTGGGTCCAGTCCTCTTTTGGGGGGTTTCTGACATGCCAATCCTCAGAAATGGTTTGAATTTTAAAGTTCCAATACCAATAAATGATAGCATGCGGTCGGTTCCTTCGTGGTGAAGAACTGCAATTTCTGAAATAAAAAATGAAGAAAAAACTAGCGAAAACCACGGTTCCGAGAGAAAAAAGGGAACCGCGATTTAAAACTAAAAGGAATCATTGAAATTCATAAACGCGGTTAAAATAAAGTAAGAAAAATAAAGGAAGGAACCACGGAACCGACCGAAAAATGCGGTTCCCGGAAACTGAGGGGAACCGCGATAAACACTCAAAAAACACTCAGCACAGTAAAGAAATATGATAAGATAAAGATTTACCACAAAAGTTCAAGAAAAAACGTTTTCTTGGCTGATTGAGTGGGAATGCCTCAGAGGCAGTGTTGTTCAGTCAGTGGAGAAATAATTCTGGTGCCTTCTCTGGCAGGCTCTCCTCAGCACACCCCCAAGCTCTCTTTTGAAAGGCTGATGCTAATCAGTTAGCATAAACCACACCTCTGGGGCAGTTCTACCTAGTCAGCTAACTGCATAATGTTACTGATTCTAAAGGAACCTTGGGGTGAGAACTTAAAATTTAAATACTGTGCATTCTCAGACTTGACTGGGCCTCCCTTGGAACAGTTTGGGTCCTCCCTTAGGAGGACAGCCTCACCATTTGAGAACCACTGCACTAAATCATCAGCACTGTGACCTCACAGACAGTGATATCACTGGTGACTGACCAGGCAGCTACTGAGTGGCTATTGTTAACCAGCAGTGATGTCGCAGTCTGTGAGGTCACTATGTCAGGTGCCAGGCAGAATTCTGTCCCACAAATCACACCTACTAACATCAGATAAACAATCTTCAAATTAACCAAAAGGAAAAGAAAAAGTACCTCAGATATAAAAGGTAATGGTTGACTGCTTTTAAAAACTCATATTAGTTTTAGGCAGTAGACTAGCTCTTTAAGAGCCAATAATGGAATCAAAAATATCGAAAAACATTATTATAGTCTATATTCTTACATCCTGTTGTGCATCTACTATATTATGATATGTTTTTACATATACTACTCAGGCACATACAAAAATTACATTTATTATTATATTATTCTCACTTTGTACTGCCTGTAATGCAATGTGTTTTTCAATTATCCTAAGCTGGATAGGAGAGAGAGCCTTCTGCTGCTCAGCCCCCCTCTATCATCAAACCCATGCCCTGTTACCTGCCATACAGGACCTAACCCAATATGCTCATTTATAATCATGGGTTAGTGGGTGACTCGAGCAGTAGTGCAGAGCATTAAGAACTGAACAGGGATTGCTGTCATCCTACTGGTCAAGGCCTTTTCATTCTGTTTTCTCCCCATTCCCAAACATTGGGGAACATGATATGGTGTGTGCATATGGCGTGAAGACACTGTACATACAGTGGCACATGTACATGGAGTGGCAGACACTATTGATGAACTTCCAAGACTCTGTTAAGTGTCAGCAAATCACCAACATATGCTGCCCCCGCCCCGTTGGAGTATAGCTGTCTATGGATGCCCAAGCCTCCTTCCACATGACTTGCTCCTGAGCAACCCTGATCCATTTCTGAAGATGGGTCTCTGGTATGGACTACGTACCTTATACAGCAAGAGCACTGTGCTATCCCAAGTTTTTAACTCAGACACCAGTTACCCCCATTACCCAAATCTCCCCAGGAAAATAACACACAAACAATAACCTTAATGAGGTCAGGTGTCATTTCAATAAACAAATCCTGATTAAATGGATGCTGGGGAAATGAGAACAATTGAGATTTAGTCCACTGCAGTATGATGCACTACATCTCCTCATACCTCTCAAGTGTCCCTGATTTTCAGGGATGTCCCTGATTTTGCCTCAAAATTTTACCTTGTCCCTCCTAAAATTTGTGTTTTTGTGGCTAAACAGTTGGGACTGAAAGCACAAAATAATGCCAATCATTAAAGTTACAGACTTGTTCTTCTTTAGAAAATGCATTTTGCACTAAACCCCATATTCTTCCAGCTTTCTGGGTGGATATCTCTAATTTTGAAGATGTGTCCCTGATTTTGGTCCTTTGTCCCTGATTATTTTAAGCCTTGTCCCTGATTTATAAGGCAGGAGGTTGAGAGGTATGCATCTCCTCCATCACAGCCACAGACACATTATTTGATTTGGCATTTTAGTCAGTTCATGTGAAGGTCACATTCAGTCTGTCCATAATGATGTTAGTTGGAAAGTGGAGTAGAAAGTTTCTAAAGGACTAAGAATTAGCAGCAATGTTAACTACAGAGTGTGAATTTACTGTTTGTTTGTGTGTTTATTTATTTATTGATTGATTGATTTTTCTATCAGTCTATCTATCTTATCTACTGTATTTAGGTAGCTAGCTATTTATTTAAAATAACCACCATCTGGGATAACCACATAAGATGCAGCATATTTTTCATGGGGGTCCCAAGGAGAACTTTATCAGTCATCTGGTTAACGCAATCCAGCAGGAATAGTTTCCAACGCGTTAAAACAAACACATGAAAAGGTAAGTACATCCAAACAGTAATCAAGTAAGTACAGTACATCCAAACAGTAATCAAAGTAAGATGATAATAATGTGGTGTCAAAGCAAATGAAGACCATGATCATTGTTAAGCAGTATCATCACAGTTAGAAAGTGGGTGATTTTGGACCAAACAAATACAAGAAATTCTAAGGTGGCTGGAAAGACTGGAATGGAACACTTGCTGTTCAAAACTGTTGTAAAACTGTGCTGTAAAACTTGTTTACTGTTGAAAAAAATAATGAACATATTTTATAAACATTTTATTATACTAACAATGACACTCCCATGTGATATGCAAATTGTCCGTTATTAACCCTATATAAGCAAGTGACACTTGACTACACCTCTTGCCACAGTACAAACTTACAAGGTAAATAACACACCAAAAACATAACCACATCTCCTGCCAAATTGCCTGGTAATAATTTTACTTACCCAGTGCTAACTTTAAGACCAAATAATGCTTTCAGTTCCTCCCTATTATCGAAACATTCTTGCGAAAAATGGGCACTACACATAACAGAATGTGGAGAGCAAGAAAAATTGCCCCTCCTCTGCTTGACAAATGCGATCCATTTATTCCTGCAAGCCTCATCCTGTGGAAAGAAGTGTAGCGAGACCGTCTCCGAGGCTATATTGCTGCAGCCGTAGACAACACAACGCTTTGGCATGATCCCTTGAAAGTAAAGGATAAAAAGCTCAGATAAAATATGAAAGTGATTGAAAGTTGTCAGCTATCAAATGTTGTTGCTTATCATCAGTATTAAAATGTTCTAACCTTCACAGTAGCACTTAAGTAATTTTAATATAATGATACATGAACTTTAGACAATAGCAATCTACAACATCTAGACAAATACATACGAACATACAAAATGCCAGCAGAAACAGGCCACACAGACTATCGAGTCTGCTGAAATGTACATATATAGTAATCATTTTGGTTTTTTTACATATAGTTGATATGTCCATGCAAGAGGATCCAATTAGGAACCAACTCTCCAGTCCCATCTCCCACCATCTTGTGGACTTACCTTGGACTGTCACAAATCCAGTAACACAGTGTTTTCACAGCTCAAACTCAGTATAAAGGGATGAAGACCAAGACAAAAACATTGGAATGAGACTGGGGTGGTGGCCATGTGTGGTAATCAATGATGAAGACATTGTGGAAGAACAGCAGTTACGGTAAGTGTGATAGGGAGAACCTATCACTCAAAAGGACCGTCTCTTTATTCTTAAAAGCTGTTGCAACAGTTCTATTTCCTTGCTTTAACTATTCTTTACAATTCTAGTCCATATGGTCGGCCACCTATGGGTGCCCCCTCACCCCCCTCCTTCTTGACTAGTCTATAGTGTCTAGCCTTATTTTTCCTTTTCCCTCTCAGGTCCTCATACAGGCAGGTTATTGTGGTGACCTCCAAACTGATTTAAAAAAAAAAAGTTTGTGTTCCTTGTTGTTGACATAAAGTATGTAAAAGCACTATGACATAAAAGCCCAATGTTTATGAAACCTGTAAATGTTGAAAATACCACTGCACTAGGTGTTTTTGATAAAGGTAAAAAGTGACTAGGTGACTGTATTTTAGAATTAAAGTACCGGGTAGAGATATCAGAAAACCCCTGTTGTGTTGTTAAAATGCATGTAAATTACAGATTGAGAGGCCCTTTGGTACCATACATTCCTACTTTAAGCTGAACCAGCCTAAAGAAAAAATTACTCACCTTAGTAATGTTGTTTCTTCTAATGGAGTCTTGCTATATTATAGACATTAGCAGTTTGTTCCAGCTCTAGAACTGCCCCGGAGTGAAATGGTTAAAACCATTCCAAAATAGAATTTTGGCACGAGAGCAGCTCTATCTGTGTCATTTCAAACTTGAACTGTCAGATCTTTACGAGCCAAACTCACTAAGGTCTGTGTGCAAGCTGTAACCTACACTAGCCAAATGGCTACCTAAATAATAACAACCATTGATGGTCCCAACACCCAAGACTCAAGTCAGGGGACCAGAAATACTAACACCATTCTAATAATATGAAAATGGAACATAGTATAATAAAGTATAATAAAACACACACACGCGTACACATACACACCCCCAAAGTCCCAAAGGGACAAAATGCTAACAGGACATAAGTAGTGCCCACACTAAGTTGCCCGCACCCCACCAAGTAGAGGTTCTGAGAGGGGCAGGTTGGAGGTCTATAATATAGCAGACTCCATTAGAAGAAACAACATTACTAAGGTGAGTAATTTTTCTTCAAACAACATGAAGTCTTGCTATATTATAGACATTAGCAGAATACACAGCAGTACCTCCATGGAGGAGGGGCAGAACCTACTTAGGGAATAGGCTCTGAAGAACAGCTGTGCCAAAGCGAGCATCTCTCCTGGCCTGGACATCCAGGGAGTAATGCTTAGTAAAAGTGTGTACCATTTTCCAAGTAGCAGCCTGGCAAATCTCTAATAAAGGGATATCTCTGGCAGCAGCTAGAGACGCAGCTGTACCCTGGTAGAATGAGCCTCAAACCGGGGCTCTGCCCACTTCTGATAACAAAATTGGATACAAGAGACAATCCACCTGGCTATGGATCTCTTAGTGGCAGGTTTGCCTTTCCCAACTTCACCATAGGTAAGGAAAGTTGGAGATTCGAACTCAGGACCTTTGGCACGCTCTATATAATAACTAAGAGCTTCTTAACATCCAGGCTGTGCAACCTTCTCTCTCACCAAGAGGAGTGATCAGTGAAAATACTGGAAGGAGATAGATTGATTAAGATGGAAATCTGAAACCACCTTAGGCAAAACTTCCTATTAGTCCTAAGGACTACCTTATCCCTGTGGAAGAAATAAAGTCAGTCTCCACTGACAAGGCTTGCAATTCACTTATACACCAGCAGAAGTGATAGCCACTAGAAAAACAGTTTTCCAAGTTAGGTACTTAAGCTTTGCAGAAGACAGAGGTTCAAAAGGGGGTTGCATTAACTGGGCAATGCAAACATTAAGGTCCCAAGCAGGTGCCGGTTCCCGAAAGGGAGGATTAGTATGGAGTAATCCCTTAAAAAACTTGGAAAACACAAGATGAGAGGAAAGAGGGAATGACTTTCCTGCTGACACAAAAACAGACACAGCTGCCAAATGAACTCTCAGGGTAGCTGGTCTGAGACCCAAGGAATTAAGATGTACCACGTAATCTAACAAAATGGGCAATTCAGCAGATTCTGGGGAAATATTTTTCCCAGCACACCAAATGAAAACCTTTTCCATTTAGAACTATAAGTAGCTCCTAGTGAAAGGCTTTCTGAAGCCTTTAGGATCTCAAGAACACCCTGAGAGAGGTGTAAATCAGCAACTTCTAACTCCTCAAGAGCCAGGCCTTGAGGTTGAGGGATTTGAGGTCCGATACCAAACCCTTCCTGGGCACAAGTCAACAGATTGTGATTCATGGGGAGGCACAGGGAAGATGGACTGTCAGAGACAGAAGGAGTGGGTACCAGGGCTGCCTGGCCAATCCGGGCAATCAGAATCACCCTGCAAGGCTGAGATCTGATTTTGACTAGTACTTTGAATAGGAGAGGAAAGGGGGAAGCATAGAGGAACTTCCCTCCCAATCCAGAAGAAGGGCATCCAGGGAACTGAGCCCAGCACTGGAGGCCTGCAACAGAACAGAGGAAGTTTGTGATTGTCTGGGGCTGCAAAAAGATCTATCTGACGGATGCCCACCTGGCAAAACTATCCCCAGCACTTGAGGATCCAGGGACCATCGTGATGGCCCTGGGAATCCTGCTGAGGGCATCCGCTAGGACATTGTCCTTCCCTGGAAGATGAACTGCTATGAGGGAAGTGTTCAGGGAATAGGCCAGAGACCACAACTTCATTGCCTCGGTGCACAAGGCCGAAGACCGAGTGCCCCCCTGTTTGTTGATGTACCACATTGTTGTGGTGTTGTCTGTTCTGACTTGTATCACCTTGTCGTGGACAGATGCAGAAAAAGCTTGAAGAGCTAAAAAGACAGCTCTGAGTTCCAGCAAATTGATGTGGAGCAGAGATTCCTGGGGGGGCCAAACTCCCTGAGTGGAAAGGTCGCCCATGTGGGCTCCCCTCCCCAGGAGGGAAGCATCTGTAGTGAGGGTCAAGGAGTGAGACAGAGGAATGAAGGGGACCCCCAGTCTTAAATTGCTCTGATCCTGCCACCACTGGAGGGCCAGGATCAGGGTTCGGGTCACTGGGACCAACTTGGAAAGGGGTCCCTTTCTGAGACCAAAAGGCTCTCAAGTGAAACTGAATGTCCCTCATCTGAAATCTTGCCCTGCACTACGGGGCTGTGGATGCAGCCATGTGCCCCAGGAGCTGCAAAGTGTCTTGCTGGTCGAGAGACCTGCAGAGTGAAGGAGGAGGCCAGAGCCACCAAGTTCCTTACCCTCTCTAAGGGTAGGAAGGCTCTGGCCTGCTTTGTGTCCAATTCTGCACCTATGAAGGTGAGCACCTGAACTGGTTCCAGAACTGACTTTGGAAGATTTAGCAAGAAGCCCAGGGAGGTGAGCAGCTGCTGGGTAACTTGCAGGTGAGATTTTACCTGTTCTGGGGACTGGCCTACAATGAGCCAGTCGTCCAGATAGGGAAAGACAACAATCCCTTTGCCTCCTTAAATGAGCAACTGCTACTGCCAGACATTTTGTGAATACCCTTGGGGCAGAGGTGAGGCCGAAGGGCATTGCTCTGAACTGGTAGTGACCTGAGGGCAGTTCGAATCTGAGGTACTTTCGGGTGGGAGCTTCTGATTAGAATGTGAAAATAGGCATCCTTGAGGTCCAGGGAGGCTAGCCAGTCCCCTGGCCTTAGAGAGGGTAAAATCATTGCCAGAGTTACCATTCTGAACTTTGGTTTCAAAAGGTGTTTGTTCAGATATCTGAGGTCTAAAATGGGCTGCCATTCTCCTGTCTTTTTTGGGGTAAGGAAATATCTGGAGTACAGACTCTTGCCCTGGTGTAGGGGAGAAACCCTTTCTACAGCTCTGAGAGCCAGGAGGGTTGAGACTTCTGTTTCTAGAGTAAAGGTCTGTAAAGAGTTTGCCGGTGGGAAAGATCTGATTCTCATCTTTGGGAACTTTTTGAAGCTGAGAACCAGACCCTGGCTTACTACTTCCAGGACCCACTTGTCTGAAGTTAGAGACACCCAGTTCTGAATGAAGTAAGCCAACCTGCCCCCTACGGGTAAAGGAGAATCGGCCCTGGGCACCCCATCAGGGTGTCTGTTTGGCAGGTGCTTTAGGCTGAGAGGTGGGAGCAGGCCTGCCCACACCCCATCTGCCTCTGCCTCTGAAGAACCCCTCTGAGCATAAGCAGAGGAGGCCTGGGTTTGTTAAAAAGGCCTGTGAAAAGGCCTACCCCTACCCCTGGGGGTCTGCCTCTGAGGAGTGGCTTGCCGCTCCTTGGCTTGGGCACTCTTATAGGTAGTCCTATATTCATCCATTTTCTTCATATAATTCTCTGTCTGCTCCCCAAACAGAGAATTTCCCACCACAGGAAAATCCATAGCCTTAGTCTGGGTATCCTGTGACAAGCTAGTACACCGGAGCCAGGCCAACCTACGAAAAGCTACAGACATAGCCATGACTCTAGAGGATACATCATTAAAATCCACAGCAGCATGAAACTGAACCTTAGAGGCTTCAATGCCATCAGCAGCCACCTGTTCTAGTTCACTAGCCAGCTGGCCATGGGCCTGCTTGGCCAATTGCATAACAGTATCCCATCTAGATTTCTGATACCTAGCTACATAAGCCATATAATTTGCTTGCCTGAGTCCCAGAGAGCTGCCATATACTGTTTTTTGCCATGGCATCAATCTTCCTGGAATCCTTGTCAGGAGGATGTAGCCAAGGAATATTAGCTTTATCACAGGCAGCAGCCTGAACTACTCCCAACATGACTGCATTGCTGAGAAAGGAATTCTGTATCAGGGCCTGACAATGTATACCTTCTGTCCATCTTTTTATCTACAGGAGGCACAGAATTAGGAGCTTTTAAAATTTTAATTGTTTGTTTCTAAAAGACTTATGTAAAGGAATAGACAATCTCCTAGACTCTGGAATATCCATCATTTCTACAAAATCAGGCTCCTCTTGCTCATCCACAGCCTCTTCTAAAGGAAGCTGGAGGGTTTCAGCAACTTTTTTATAAAACATAAAATGAGATGGGGACTCAGACAGCATAGGGGGAGATTCTAAAGGTCTGTCTGGGGAGATGTCCGGTTCAATGGGCACACCCAGACCTTCCCAGCCACATTCATACTGTTCATAATCCTCCTCCCCCTCCTCTGGTTCATAAAATTCCTCAATATCATAATCCTGAACCACTGGGACCAGATGAACCGACCTTTTACCAGATAGTGGTGGTTCGGACGGACCCTGAGACAGTGACTGGACAATTTGTATGGCTTTTGCTATCTCTGCAGCAGTTGGAGAAGGAATTTTGGACCCAGACCTGCTGATTTTCTTGTTTTCTTTACTGGAATTGGTTCCTCAGAACCAGCTTTTCTTTGCCGAGGAAGTCTGGCCCTGGTCGGAGGGCACTCCCTCTGGTTCGGTTGGCACCAAACCGGGCTGGCCATCTGGGTCAGCGGACTTTATGGCCTCTCGTTCCCTGAGCCTGCCCAATCTTTTTTCCAGGGTGGCTGCAGGGAAATTCTTACATACCTGGCAGTCTGATTTGAGGTGGTCAAACCCCAGACAATAAACACATGTGGTGTGTGGGTCAGCCTTGGCAAAAACTTCCCCACAAACATCACAGTGTTGAAACCCAGTGGGCCCGGTTTTTCTTTTGGGTTTCTCAGACATAATGCCAGCCTAACCAAAAACTTGCCCTTTTAAACGGCAGTGCCAGGCAAGACACCCTTATCGGTTCCTAACCGTGTCACGGGTCTTGGAAAAACCGTAATGAATTCTGTTTTTTTAGAACCGATAAGAACCGGGAACCGCACTCTAAAACCTCTAATTTTTGTAACTTCAAGTTTAAAGCAAGCTGATCGGTTCAAACCGAACCGATAACATTTACAAGTTCCACACAGAAATTAAACTGAAATTACTTACGATACACAGACAGAGCTTGAACCGATCGGTTTTGCGGTTAAAATAATAATATTCTCGGTTGATTTGAACCGAGAAAACACTGTTTAAACCGAGAAATGATCCGAGCAGTAGGAGAAATCTCCGGAGCGACTGTTCAGTGAGGCGGAGTAAAGAATCTGACAGTTTGGGTTTGAAATAACCCAGACAGAGCTTCTCTAACCGAGCTCGTGCTCTAAGTTCCATTCTTAGAATGGAGTTAACGCTTTCACCTCCGGAGCAGTTCTAATGGTGGGACAAACTGCAATTGTCATAATATAGCAAGACTTCATGTTGTTTGAAACACAGTTTTCCAAGTCAAGTACTTAAGCTCTGCTAAGGACAAAGGCTCAAAAGGGGTTGCATAAGCTGTGCAATGCAAACGTTAAGATCCCAAGCAGGGGCAGGATCCCTGAATGGAGGATTGGTATGAAGCAATCCCTTGAAAAACTTGGAGAAAACAGGGTGAGCTGAAAGAGAAGAGGGCTTACCTGCTGAAATGAAAGCAGAAACCGCTGCCAGGTGCACCCTTAGTGTAGCTGGTCTGGGACCCAAGCTATTGAGATGAACCATGTAGTCAAGTACTGTGGGCAGATCAGCAGACTCTGGGGAAATATGCTTCCCTGAGCACCATATGGAAAATCTTTTCCACTTGGGATTATAAGTGGCTCTGGTGGAAGGCTTCCTAGAAGCCTTCAGAATATCCATAACACCTTGGGAGAGGTGTAAATCAGCAAACTCTAACTCTTCAAGAGCCAGGCCTTGAGATTGAGAGATTTGAGATGCGGGTACCAAACCCTCCCCTGAGCACAAGTTAACAGGTTGTAATTCCTGGGAAGAGCCAGGGGAAGATGGACTGATAAGGACAATAGGAGAGGATACCAGAGCTGTCTGGCCTAGTCTGGAGCAATCAGGATCACTTTGCAGGGTTGAGACCTGATTTTGACTAGCACTTTGAACAGAAGAGGGAAGGTGGGGGAAGCATACAGGAACTTCCCTTCCCAATTGAGAACTAAGGCATCCAGGGGGACTGAGCCCAACACTGGGGGTCTGCAACAAAAAAGGGGAAGTTGGTGATTGTCTGGGGCTGCAAAAAGATCTATCTGTGGGCTGCCCAATCTGGAGAATATCACCTCCAAGATTAAGGGATCCAGTGACCATTCATGATGGCCCTGAGATATCCTGCTGAGAGCATCTGCCAGGACATTGTCCTTGCCTGGGAGGTGTACTGCTGAGAGGGAGGTGTTCAGAGAATAAGCCAGGGACTACAACTTCATCGCTTCTGTGCACAAGGCCGTAGACCAAGTGCCTCCTTGTTTGTTGATGTACCACATTGTGGTGGTATTGTCTGTTCTGATCTGAATAACTTTGTTCTGAACAGACTTGGAAAAAACTTGAAGTGCTAGAAAAACTGCTCTGAGCTCCAACAGATTGATGTGAAGCAGAGATTCCTGAGGGGACCACAACCCTTGGGTGGTCAGGTCGCCCAAGTGAGCCCCCCACCCCAAGAGAGAGGCATCTGTAGTAAGGATTAAAGAGTGAGACTGAGTGACAAAGGGAACTCCTTGTCTCAGATTGTTCAGATCCTGCCACCAGTGTAAGGCCTGGATCAGGGTTCGAGTCACTGGGATCAGTTTGGTCAGAGGGTCCCTTTTCTGAGACCAGAAGGCTCTCAAATGGAACTGAATGTCCCTCATCTGAAATCTTGCTCCCTGCACCACTGCTGTAGAAGCAGCCATGTGCCCCAGGAGCTGCAGAAAATGCCTTGCTGGTTGAGACACCTGTAGGGTGAAAGAGGAGGCCAGAGTGATAAGGGTCCTTGCCCTGTCCAGGGGAAGGAAGGCTCTGGCCCTTTCTGTATCTAGCTCTGCACCTATGAAGGTGAGGAGCTGAACAGGCTCTAGAACTGACTTTGACAGGCTCAGAGGGAAACCTAGAGAAGTGAGCAGTTGCTGAGTTACCTGTAAGTGTAACTTGACCTGGTCTGGGGACTAGCCTACTATGAGCCAGTCGTCTAGGTATGGGAAGATGGCAATCCTTTGCCTACTCAGAGAAGCAACTACTACTACCAGACATTTTGTGAACACCCTTGGAGCAGACGTTAGTCCAAAGGGCATTGCTCTGAACTGGTAATGGCCTGAGGGCAGCTCGAACCTGAGGTACTTTCGATGGGAGCTTCTGATAAGAATATGGAAGTAGGCATCCTTGAGGTCCAGGGACACTAGCCAGTCCCCTGGCCTTAGAGAGGGTAGAATTATTCGCAGAGTCACCATTTTGAATTTTGGCTTTAAAAGGTGCTTGTTTAAATATCTGAGATCCAGGATGGGCCGCCATTCTCCTGTCTTTTTTGGGGTAAGGAAGTACCTAGAGAACAATCCTTTGCCCTGGTGTAGGGGTGGAATCCGTTCCACAGCTCTGAGAGCCAGAAGGGAAGAGACCTCTGCCTCTAAGGCAAGTGCCTCTGAGGGATTTGTGGGTGGAAAAGATCTGGTTCTCAGCTTTGGAAATTTTTTGAAGCTGAGAACCAGTCCCTGGCTTACTACTTCCAGGACCCACTTGTCTGATGTTAGAGACTTCCAGTCCTGGACAAAGTAAGCCAGCCTGCCCCCTACAGGTGGTGGAGAATCAGCCCTGGCAAACCCATCAGGGTGCCTGCTTGGCAGGGGTTTTGGCTGAGGGTGGAAGCAGGTCTGCTTGTACCCTTCTGCCTCTCCCTCTAAAGAACCCCTCTAAGCATAAGCAGAAGAGGAGGCCTGGGCTTGGTAGAAAGGCCTGTGAAAAGGCCTGCCCTGCCCCTGGGATGCTGCCTTGAGAGTGGCCTGCCTTTCCTTGGCCTGGGCACTCCTATGGAGTCATATACTCATCCATTTCTTCATGTAATTCTCTGTTTGCTCCCCAAACAGAGAATTACCCACAACAGGAAAATCCATGGCCTTAGTCTGGGTATCCTGTGACAGGCTAGTACATCTGAGCCAAGCCATTCTGCAAAGTGCCACAGATGTAGCCATGACTCTAGATGACACATCATTTGAGTCCACTGCAGCATGGAATTGCACCTTGGATGCCTCAATACCATCAGCAGCCACCTGCTCCAGCTCCTTGGCAAGCTGGCCAGGGACCTATTTTGCTAAAGCCATGACAGCGTCCCATCTGGATTTCTGATACCTAGCAGTATAAGCCATATAATATGACCTGTCTGAGTCCCAAGGATGCTGCCACGTATTGTTTCTTTGCCATGGCATCAATCCTCCTGGAGTCCTTGTCTGGGGGGTGTGAAGCCAAGGGAATATTTGTCTTGTCACAGGCTGCAGCCTGCACTACCCCAACATGGCTGCATTGTTGTGTAAGGAACTCCGTACCTGAGCCTGACAATTCTTTTATCCACAGGAGGTATGGTGTTAGGAGTCTTTAAAATCTTAAATGTCTGTTTCCCAAAAGATTTGCATAAGGGAATAGACAGCCTCCTACTCTGGGATATCCATCATTTCCATATAGTCAGGCTCCTCCTGGTCATACACAGCTTCTTCCATAGGGAGCTGGAGGGTTTCAGCCACTTTTTTATAAAACATGAAATGGGAGGGGGACTCAGAAAGCCTAGGAGGAGACACTCCTGAAGGTCTGTCTGGGGAGATGTCTGGGTCAATGGGCACATCCAGACTTTCAAAACCACATTCACTTTCCTCATATTCCTCTTCCTCCTCCTCCGGTTCATAAAATTCCTCTAAATCATACTCTTGAACCGGTGGAACCGGCCGAATCGAGCGCCTCCCTGATGGTGCCAGTTCGGTCGGAACCGGGGAAAGCGACTGCACAATTTTTATCGCTTTGGTTATTTCTTCAACGGTTGGAGAAGAAAGTTTTGGATCCACACCAGCTGATTTTTCCTTTCTTGCTCTCTTAGCTGGAACCGACTACTCAGAATCAGATCTCCTTTTGCCTGAAGAAGTCTCGCCCTGGTCAGAGGGCACTCCTTCTGGTTCGGTTTGAACTGAACCGGGCTGGCCATCCGGTTCAGCGGACTTTTTGGCCTCCCTTTCCCCGAGCCTACCAACTCATTTTTCTAGGGTAGCTGCAGGAAAATTTTTACAAATCTGGCAGTCTGAATTGAGGTGGTCAAACCCCAGACAATAAACACAGGTGGTGTGGAGATCAGCCTTGGCAAAGACTTCCCCACACACACTGCAGTGTTGAAACCCAGTGGGCCCAGTTTTTCTCTTGGGTTTCTCAGACATTGTGCCAGTCCTAACCAAACTTACCCTTTTAATGGCAATCCACCAGGCAAGACCCTCTTATCGGTTCCTGACTGTGTCACGAGTCATGGAAAAAAACGTAATAAAATCCGTTTTTTTAGAACCGATAAGAACCAGTAACCACACTCTAAAATTTAAAATAAAGATTTTTTAGCAACTTGATGGGTTCAAACCGAACCGATGAACCGTTTACAAGTTCCACACAGAATAGAAACAATATAAACCTATCTAGTACTCACGAATACCACAGACAGAGACTGAACTGACAGATTGCAGTTTAAATTTGGTCAAAAACCGAGAAAAACGGTACTTTAACCGACAAATTGAACCGAGCAGAAGGAGAAATCTCCGGAGCGACTGTTCAGTGAGGCGGAGTAAAGAATCTGACGGTTTGAGTTCAAACAGCAACAGACAGAGTCTCAACCGAGTTCGAGCTCAGCGTTCCATGCCTGGCATGGAAAGTTAACTCTTTCATCTCCGGGGCAGTTCGAAGGTTGGGACTCACTGCTACTGTCAGAATACAGCAAGACTTCATGTTGTTTGAACTATATTTATCAATGGAGGTCTGTCTTCTAGAAACCTTTTGCCAGTCTTGTGACTTTCACATAGATGATAGTTTATATTAATAAACCTCCTACTATACATGCTGATTCGTGGTGGTAGTCGTAAGAGATGACATAACTATATTTATCAATAGAGGTCTGTCTTCTAGAAACCTTTTGCCAGCCTTGTGACAGTCACATAGATGATAGTTTATATTAATAAACCCCCTACTATACATGCTGATTCATGGTGCTAGTCATAAGAGATGACATCACCATACAGGATCAATGGGATCTGTCTTCTAGAAATCTTGTGATAATCACATTGCATGACTTCATCTGGCTAAGTCTTGTATATAGTTAGGGTCCCAAAGACTAGAAATTCATAGTTTTGAAAACGTTATGATCATGAACAGCTGGTCTGATTCAGAAGATCTAGCTGATAGTGAGATAATGGAAACTGCTGTTGCATCAATACCAGAAACACAAGGTATGTATTCTTTCTGAAAATGTTTAAAATGTACCTACTTGTATGCTTTGTTATTACAACTAAAAGCCAGTATGTTGTTTTTTTTTGTTTGTTTTGTTTTTGTTTTGTCTGATTGGTAGGGGATTTGATAGATAAATACAATGTTATATATCTATTAAGGGCCATCTGTCTTACTAAATATGTTTTGTAAAATGGTGGGAGTAACCTTTGTACATTGTGGTTCATATTGTGTTAATGTAAATGTTTGCAGATAATAAACAAATGTATTTATAATGCCTTAAATGCTTCTTAGTGCTAGTTTGAGAAAACAGCATGCATTTACATTGTTTTACATAAGTAGTCTCTGTCTGACTGGTGTGTGTGTGTGTGTGTGTGTGTGTGTGTGTGTGTGTGTGTGTGTCAGATAAAATACAATGCTATATATTTATTAGGGGACATCTGTCTTACTATATATGTTTGAGTAAAATGGGATTAGATTGTGTTGCTGTTAATGTAAATGTTTGCTGACAATAAACAAATGTATTCATATTGGCTTAAATGTTTCATAGTGCAAGTTTGAGAAAACAGCATGCATTTACATTGTTTTACATAAGTAGCCTCTGTCTGACTGGTGTGTGTGTGTGTGTGTGTGTGTGATAAAATACAATGCTATATATCTATTAGGGGACATCTGTCTTACTACATATGTTTGAATAAAATGGGATTATCTTGTGTTGGGGTTATGGCTTAACTGCGTTGTAGTTTGAGAAAATATTTGACATACATTTATATAATCTTAATTGTTTTTTAGTGTAACTGTATGTGTATGTGTCTGGATGATCTTTGGAAGATGTCTTCATAGCGATGTAAATGAAACCTAGCCAGCCTTTGATTGGTAGTTCTTCTTTGGGGGCAGACATGATGGACCTAGAGATCCTTTAGATGTTACAATTACTCTATAGCTACTCCTGTAATGTTTAAAATGCTTAAGTGATAGGTTGATGCTCTACTTCTTTTTTCAACAGTTCTAACGTGTGCTTCAGGGAAAAGACAACATAAAAAGAGACAGTCAGAAGTTTGTGAAAACAAACAGAGGCCTACTGAAATTGCCACTGCCAGCACTGAAAGTTTAAATGGAATAAATTACATTTGTTTAAATTTTAAGTAGAGGGTACAACCTTCCACCAGCTCAGAGGTTGCAGACAGAGCTGTGCCTCACCCCAGGATTGAGAAAAGGGACATGGTTACACTGAAGCCATTGGTGACATTGTTTCCATTAATAACTGGTGCCTTGTTTAAAGGGCTTGTGGATCATGGCAGGCTACAGGGCACATCATTGTTTAAAAATGACCTTTTAAATGGTATTGTGATAAAACATGTATTTTCTTTGATATGTGTAGCTAAAGAATTTAACTCAGAGCTGAAACACGCTCTGCAGGTAGCAGCAATGTATTAAACAATCAAAGCGCTGGAACTGAAACTGTCTCAGAAACAGTGACAAGACAGAAAATCTCACAGGCTGAATGAAAAGAGGGGGTCAGCACTAAAAGAATGGAAAAAAAATAGATGAGTGAAAAGAATTATATGGGATAAAAATAAAAGAACCCTAGAACATCTGAGAAAAAAAATAAGGCATGCCAAAATCATATTACACCGTAGGGCATCACAGCAGCTTGTTGAAAATCAGCCAGATGCTGAATTAGAAAACCAGCAGCCCCCTCCTGTTTTTTTTTAGAAAGAATTCAGCATTATGAACATGTGCTAAAGAAACTTTAGAGCAACAGAATTTTATCAGACATTTAGGTTTGTAAATCTTGATAGACTAGCCTCATTCAGCCAGGACATTCAAGCTGTGCAATCAGCAGTTCAAGAACTTTTAGACCACATTATCCCTCAGTTAGGGGTACATGACTTTCTACAATTGCGTTTGAGTACTGGCTCTCTAAATCACCCCTTGTTCTCAAGGAGAACATGACCCAAAGAGTTAAATGCTGGTATATTCTTAGATCACATAGCTGACATGTTACAAAGCAATGCTGAAGTCATTGCTAATGATTCTTTACAGTTGGTGGTAACAACCATCAGAAACCGGGAGGGTGGTGGGGTGGGAGGTAGACGTACACTGAGTTCTATCCTCTATAGCAAAATAATTGAGAAAAAGAGACATTACTTGATTGATTTAAACAACAGAGATAATGTTTTTTGTTTTGCTGGAAGTGTACTTGTGCTCCTAAACAGACACCTGACCGACAATCAATTGATCAGTAAGGCTAAAATATTGCATGCTGAGATAGG
Organism: Neoceratodus forsteri; assembly: GCA_016271365.2. Taxonomy (NCBI): domain Eukaryota; kingdom Metazoa; phylum Chordata; order Ceratodontiformes; family Ceratodontidae; genus Neoceratodus; species Neoceratodus forsteri. The sequence continues at coordinate 1,365,748,888 of CM028132.1, forward strand.
TTTGTCAGAACACACACCTGTCAGTTTCAGTGATGTGCCACAATCTGAACAGTTTTTAGGAGTAACTATTAAGGTTGTATATCATAATGAAGGAAACTGGCAAACATTTTCAACGGAGTCTGGGAGCTATCCTAAGACACTGTTTGTGTTACAGCATAACAATCACTTTTACTGTGTCACAAATGTCAAGAAATTTATAGGGGCCAGATACCTCTGTGAATACTGTCAATCAGCCTTCAGTCACAAAAATCATCACTCATGCACTCTTTTGTGTAAGATGTGCTGTGATCCAGTCTGTGCAGAACAGATTGCCAGCATAGTGAAATGTCCAAAATGTAACAAAATGTGTAGATCCTACGATTGTCTGGAGAGGCACACAACCAAAGCTGATTTAGGCATGATCCCCTGTGAATCAAGCAAGCTTTGTAAAAAGAATGTTTTGCTGTATACAAAGGAAATCATAAACGTAAAATGGGCAGATGTCCTAGATGTGGTTCTCTTATGACTGCTGACAAACATTTGTGTTACATGTCTCCACTGAAACAAGTGAAGACCTCTGAGAAATATATAGTGTTTGATTTTGAGGTCAGACAAGAAACAGGAACACATACACCAAATTATATGTCTATGACAAGCAACTGGATGATGGCAGATGTTGGGCATTTGAAGGAGACGATTGTGTAAAAGATTTTGTCAGGCACTTTATAGATACACCATTCAAATACTACACATTTATAGCTCACAATGCAAAAGACTATGACAGCTATTTTATTGTTAGTCAGCTAGACAAGGAAAAAATTGGTATCAAATTGCTCACACAAGGACGGAAATTGCTCTCCGTGACGGTATCTGCACAACACATTAGATTTATAGATTCACTTTGTTTCCTGCCAATGCATTTGTCTAAAATCCCAGGCGCATTTGGCTTTGAAAATGAGATTGCTAAAGGGTACGTTCCACATCTTTTTAACACCAAGCCCAATGAAAACTATGTAGGTCCCCTGCCTGATGCCAGATTTTATGGGGTAGATTATATGATGCCTAGAGAAAAAACAGAGTTCATGCGGTGGTACCTAGTCAACCAACATACAGAATTTGATCTGAAAAAAGAGCTTCACTACTGCCAGTTAGATGTTGAAATTCTTCGAAAAGCCTGTGACCAATTTAGACAAGAAGTGATAAACATGACAGCCATGCAGGTTTAAAAACAGTCAGATGGTGACATTTTAGAGCAGAAAGAGGTTTGTTTAGCTCCCTTTCAATATACGACCATAGCATCTGTCTGCATGGCCACATACAGATTCATGTTTTTGAAAAAGCACACACTCGCAGTTCTCCCCCCAGATAATCACCATGGCCTGCAAAAGAGGTTCTCCACATCTGTGATACAGTGGTTAATGTACGTAGCAGAGAAAGAAAACATTGCTATTCAGCACGCACTACGGGGTAGGGAATTTAAAGTGGGGCCATATTTTCTCGATGGTTACTCGATAATTAATGGGGTTCCCACTGCCTTTGAATTTAACGGGTGTTTTTTTCATGGTTGCAACATCTGTTACTGTGAAAAAGATCAAAGTCATATGACAGGTACGACTTTTGGGCAGTTATTCAATTGGACCATGCACAAGGTTCATTTTTTAAAAAGTCAGGGGTTTGCCATTAGAGTCCTATAGGAACACGAGTGGAGGGAAATGTTGGCCACAGGTCGGGGGCTGACTGATTTTTTGAGGGACAGGGAACTAACCCAACCTCTCGAACCTAGAGAGTCACTGTTTAGGGGACGAATAAATGCCATTTCTCTGTACTATAAGATACAGCCCAATGAGACAATCTGCTATTATGATTTTATCAGCCTGTACCCTTTTGTCAACAAAATTAAACAGTACCCAATGGGTCACCCTGCTGTAATTTATGAGAACTTTGCTGACATGAATCAGTACTTTGGTTTGGCAAAAATAGAAGTTTTACCCCCCCTAGAGGTCTCTTTTTTCCAGTTCTGCCATCCAGGACTGGAAATAAACTCGTATTCACATTATGTCGTGCATGTACAGAAGACAAAGTTCAGACACTGTGCACACACAATGATGAGCAAAGGGCACTGACTGGTACCTACTGTACCGTGGAACTAAACCTGGCACTGGAAAAGGGTACAAGATCTTAAAAATGTATGAAGCGTGGCATTTTACAGAGCCATCAACAAAACTGTTTGCAGATTACATCAAACTGCATCTGAAAGGCAAGCAAGAGGCATCTGGCTTCCCTTCATGGGTAAAAAAATGAAGTAGATAATGTCAGGTACATACAGCAGTATTTTGAAAGAGAAAATGTGCATTTGAACCCCGATGACATCACTGTTCACTCCGCAGAGACAGAAATCTAAACTGTTCTTAAATTCTCTTTGGGGGAAATTTGGACAGAAAGTTAATTTGCCCACCACCAGTTTAGTATCAGACCCTGGCGACCTTTTCCAGTATGTGTTTGCCCCCTATTATGATGTGGCCTTGTGCTGGTTCATCGATGATGAAACATCATGTTTATGCTAGAAATATACCAAAGACATCCTCCAAACTACATAACATCTTAATTTCGGATCATGCCCCAGTATCTTGCATATATACACCCGCAGGGTATGAAAGCACAGGCACCAAATGGAGATGTAATCCTATACTGATTAAAGACCCCTCATTTCAAAGCATGGTTAAGGAGGTGTCTCGGGATTATTTTGCCACCAATAAGCCAGACAACACATCTGCAGCCATGGTCTGGGACGCCTTTAAAGCAGTTCTTAGAGGGCAAATTATTTCCTATGTAGTTCATAAAAACAGGGGGAGAAGGGCAGAACTTGCTGGGTTGTTGAACTGGCAACCAAGGAGGCCAGATTCAAGGCATCCACATCTAATTGCCCAGATGGGGAGCAACTTCAAGAGATAGTCAGATTAAAATATAGTATTAACTCAATAGTGAACCAGCAAGCTTAATGGCTTATGGCCAGGGCCAAGCATGCATACTGGGAAAATGGGGGAAAAGGTGGGAAGCTGTTGGCCTACCAGTTAAAAAAACAGCAAGCTGCCTCACTCATACATGCTCTTTGAAACACCAAAGGACAGACTGTTACGACCCCAAACAGATTAATCTATGTATGAGGGAATTCTATCAGCAGTTGTACCAGTCACATACCTCCCTGGCACAGAATCAGATAGGTGACCTCCTAAAGGATTTCTGCTCAGCAGCTTGCATCCCTCAACTATCCGATGTAAGGTGGGACGCACTGGATAAGCCCTTTACTGAAGCAGAGTTGAACTTGGCACTCTCTCAACTAGCCAAGGTAAGTCCCTGGGGCCTGACGGCATGACCATCGAGCTTTATCATTTGATCAGCTCAGAGGTCAGTGCCCCACTACTTGCAGCCTTGCAGGAGGCCCATGAAAATGGCACCCTTCCACCAAGGATGAGAGAGGCACTAATTACCCTCATTCCCAAGAAGTCTGATGATCCGTTGAATTGTGCAAACTTTCGCTCTATCTCACTGATTTCAGTGAATACCAAGATTGTAGCCAAAATACTTGCTAATCGAATGCTAGATGTAGTATCCTCTATAGTCCACACATCTCAGGCTGGTTTTACTAAGGGCAGAGCAGTGGCGTACACTATCCGTCTTGTGCTGAACCTTGAGTGGTGGGCCATCCGTTCCCCTAAACCCATGGCGGCTATTGCAGTTGACTTTGTGAAGGCATTTTTGACTCAGTGGAATGGCCTTATCTGCATGAAGTCCTTGAGTTTTATGGTTTTGGCCCATATTTTCGACAGTGGATCCAAGTCCTGTACATTAATCCCACAGCTAGAATTCTCACAAATAAGGATATTTCTGACCCATTTTTCCTACAGCGTGGCACCAGACAGGGATGTCCTCTGTCCCCACTCTTATTTTTGATAGCATTGGACCCTCTTACCAGGGTTTTTCAGACTAATCAAGCTATTGGAGGTATTCAGGTGGGAGACCACTTCTACCTCACATGTTCGTATGCAGACGACTTACTTCTTACACTCACCTACCCGCATGAATCCCTTTGCTCTGTTCTCGATACCCTGCAGACCTTTGCCCATATATTGGGCCTGCAAGTTAACCAGAAGAAAACCTGTGTCACCCCGCTGAGTGCGGCATGTACCAAAGATTGCATACAGGGACTGGGACTCTCCTGGGAGCCTAGCAATCTATCTTATCTGGGTATTCACATACCATTTCATTGGGAGGAGATTGAATCCAAGAACTTCACACCCCTGTTAGACCAGTTGGTGATTGAAATAGCTCAATGGAAAAGACTCAACCTCTCCCTTGTAGGAAAAGCTGCTACCATAAGAATGTTATTATTGCCTAGGGTATCATATTTGCTGAATAATCTACTGATAGCCCTATCGGACAAAGTCTTTCATTCACTAGACAGGTTAGTTTCATTCTTTCTGTGGGAAGGGAAAAAAACAAGATGGGGCACCCTTAAACTACGAGCCCATTGGTCTCGGGGGGGGGGACTTGGGTATTCCCTGGTTCCGGGGTTATCACTGGTCCTTTATCGTAGCTCAAGCTGTTAAATGGTTCTTGCCTGCTGTCTCTCCATCGGGGCCGTGGTGCAGCTAGAGGGGCAAATTTTGCAAAACATACCCCTCAGCCTCCTGCTAACTAATGCTAGCATCCCCTGGTGCCAGCTCTCCCCGGTCATGGCTGAGACCAGGAAAACATGGCTCCGCATTATGAGAATGACCAAGACTAAGAATCAGAGTGTTTTTCCTCCTTTCAGATACCTGAGATTATGGAACAATCCACCCTTAAAGGTGGCTGATAAACCCCTCCACTGGTCTTCATGGGAGATGAAAGGGATAAACTATGTCCAAGATCTATATATGCCTGACACCACAATGCTCATGTCCTTCAAACAGCTCAAAGCCCACTACTCACTGCAATCACAGGATTTTTGGAAATGTTTGCAGCTTCACAATGCGGTGCAGTCTTTAGATTGGACCAACATGGCAGAGTCCAGATGGAGTTGGATGTCCTCCCTACACCTTAAATCCACCTCACAGGGTCTGGCTGGCAGATTTTACACCATTATGCATGAGGCCCAACCTGACTGTACGGCTACTTGCAGGGAGAAGTGAAGCAAACACCTGGAGCTTTCACTTACACCGGACACTTGGTCTCGTTGCCTGCAATTAGTACACTCCATGTACAGGGACTCTAAGAGCCAAGTGATTCAATTAAAAATCCTTCTCTGTTGGTACCGCACTCCAGCTGTCCTTCACCAGTGGGGGATACTCTCTCATGCACAATGCTAGAGATGCAGACATAGTCCGGCAAACACTCTCCATCTATTGTGGCACTGCCCAACTCTAGTTCCCTTTTGGTCCGCTATAGCTATGGATTGCTCTGGAGTATTGGGGCAACCCATTGATCTGACCAATCCTATGCTGCTTTTGGGGGATTGGATTCCTCTGGCACACATTAATCTACAACACCAAAACTGGATACTGGTGGTCTTGCTAGAGGCCAAAAGGCTCCTTTTGATGTCCTGGAGGCAACCCCTGCCGCCCTCTATCTCTCTGTGGCACTCGGCCATAGCCAGACTGGCTACTTTTGAGAGATTAACTTATGCTAATAATGGAAGACTGCCCTCGTATTTCAGAAAATGGGAAGCTTATCTTAATTCAGCACTATGTTGGGTTGTACCTCCCCGACCTAGCAACCCTCCTACCTAAACTGCAAAAATACCCTTCTCATGATCACTGTGGAATGATCAGTTAAAATCTAGCCTAGCATCTATATAACTGCGACCACATGGCTTCCATTATACCGAGGTCCAATATTCCTTTTTTTTTTCTTCTTTTTTTTTTTTGTTTTTTCTCTCTTCTTTTCTCTCTTCCGCCCTTCCCCAACCCCTATTTCCTTTTTCTTACACCATACTCTGGTGATCAGACTTTGTTTCTCTGGGATAGATATGTGAATGGACATTGTATTAGAGATAGTGTAACTGGTCGAATTTTGAAAAAGTGATTGTTTGCCCTGAATAGTAAACAATGGTGATATATTACTGATTGAAGAACACTGTCTTATCATAACAGGATATTCTTCAATACTGCATTTGGAGTGTTGTGATACTTGGAATTTTTTCTTCTATTAGATGCAAAATGTGACTGTATTGCAATGCCTTTTTGGGACTGTATATCTTTTGCAAACTCACATATGATGTCCTTTCAGTTTTGGAAAATAATAAAATATTCTATGATTAAAAAAAAAGGAAATATACCAAAGACCACTACCCAAATTCTAACAACGGCAACATATTCATAGCTAGTTTCACCACTACATATGCCAGACTAGAACTCTACAAACTGCTAGATAAGTTACAGGACAGGTGCCTGTATCACAACACAGACTCTGTCATTTTTGTGTCTGACCAGGTGACTGGAAGCCCCCTCTAGGTGACTATTTAGGGGAATTGACTAGTGAGCTTCCCCCAGATGAGCACATTATTGAGTTTGTGTCTGTAGGCCCCAAGACATATGGGTACCAGCAGTCCAGAGGACAAATTGTTGTTAAAGTGAAAGGCTTCACCCTTAATGTAGGTAAGTGTGAGCATATAAATTTTGATAGCTTAAAATACATGATTTTTGATTACTCAGGGTCGTAGACATCTAAAGAAATCACAGTGAGGCAACCGAGCATAGTTAGAAACAAAAAGCAGTGGTCCCTTGAAACAAGAATGCTGTCCAAGACCCAAAGAGTAGTTTATGACAAACGAGTTTTACAATCAGATTTCAGAACACTTCTTTATGGATACTGAGGACTGAAAATGGATACCAGGTTGCAGCATCCCTTTACTTGTCTGTTGGCCGGCCCATCTAACAATGGGAAAAACTTCTTCATAAAGCAGTTATTGGAAAATTATGATACCACTTTATCACATAAACGTGAAAGAAAAAATTACTCACCTTAGTAATGATGTTTCTTCTAATGGAGTCTTGCTGTATTCTGACATATGCAGTGATCACCAACCTTTGAACTGCCCTGGTGAAAAAAAGAGTTAACTTTCCATGCAGGGCATGGAACACTGAGCTCGAGCTCGGTTGAAGCCTCTGTCTGCTGTTGTTTAAACCTCAACCATCAGATCTTTACAAGCTAAACTTACTGGGCATTCTGTGTGGAAACTGTAAACTCACACTAGCCAACTGGCAACTAAATTAGATAAAAAGGTTTTTTTTTCAGTTTCAAAGCAAAGACTCAAGTCAGGAAACCCAAAAAACAAAACACAACACACACCCAAAATAAAGGAGGGTGAGGAAAAAAAAGGGGCACCTCTAGGTGCCAACACTGCTTCTGCCCACCCACATCCCAAAAGCCAGGTTCTGAGAGGGAGGTGAGTCAGAATACAGCAAGACTCCATTAGAAGAAACAACGTTACTAAGGTGAGTAATTTTTTCTTCAAACAACATGAAGTCTTGCTGTATTCTGACATATGCAGACTACCAAGCAGTACCTCCAAGGAGGAGGGACAGAACCTACTTTGGGAATAGGCTCTGAAGCACTGCTGTGCCAAACCGAGCATCATTCCTAGCCTGGCTATCCAGAGAGTAATGCTTGGTGAATGTATGGACTGTTTTCCAGGTGGCTGCTTGACAGATTTCTAAGAGAGGAATATCCCTGGCAGCAGCCAGGGAAGCAGCTGTACCTCTAGTAGAGTGAGCCCTCAGGCCTGAGGGTGGGATTCTACCCAATTTTTCATAGCAGAATTGTATACAAGAGACAATCCACCTGGCAATAGATCTTTTAGTGGCAAGTTTGCCCTTACCAACCTCTCCATAAGTGAGGAACAACTGGAGGGACTAAAACCTGTGACCCTTGGTGCACTCTATGTAGTAGCTAAGGGCCCTTTTTACGTCCAGGCTGTGCAACCTCCTCTCTCCAGAGGAGGAATGGTCAGTGAAGAAAACAGGGGAGAGACATAGACTGATTAAGGTGGAAATCTGAAACCACCTTAGGCAAAAACTTCCTGTTAGTTCTTAGGACCACTTTATCTCTATGGAAAGAGATTAAATCAGGCTCCACTGACAGGGCTTGCAATTCACTGATGCACCTGGCAGAGGTAATGGCTACCAAAAACACAGTTTTCCAAGTCAAGTACTTAAGCTCTGCAGAGGACAAAGGCTCAAAAGGGGTTGCATAAGCTGAGCAATGCAAACATTAAGGTCCCAAGCAGGAGCAGGATACCTGAAGGGAGGATTGGTGTGCAACAATCCCTTGAAGAATTTGCAAAACACCGGATGGGCTGAAAGAGAAGAGGGCTTGCCTACCGACAAAAAAGCAGAAAAAGCTGCTAAATGTACTTTGAGTGTAGCTGGTCTGAGTCCCAAGCCATTGAGATGAACCATATAGTCCAGGACTGTAGGCAACCTAGCAGAGTCTGGAGAAATATGCTTACCAGAGCACCAAATAGTGAACCTTTTCCATTTGGAGTTGTAAGTCTTTCTGGTGGAAGGCTTTCAAGAAGCCTTTAGAATATCCAGAACACCTTGAGAGAGGTGCAGATCAGTAAACTCTAACTCATCAAGAGCCAGGCCTTGAGATTGAGAGATTTGAGATTCAGATACCAAATCCTTCCCTGAGAGGATGTCAACAGGTTGTAATTCCTGGGAAGAGACAGAGGAAGGTGGACTGCTAAGGACAGCAGTGGGTACCAGGGCTGTCTGGCCCAGTCTGGAGCGATCAGAATCACTTTGCATGGTTGAGACCTGATCTTGACTAGCACCTTGAACAGGAGAGGGAAGGGGGGAAAGCATACAGGAACTTCCCTTCCCAATTGAGAACCAGGGCATCCAGGGGGACTGAGCCCAATACTGGGGGTCTGGAGCAAAAGAGAGGAAGCTGGTGATTGTCTGGGGCTGCAAAAAGATCTATCTGTGGAGTGCCCCATCTGGAGAAAATCACTTTCAAAATTAGGGGATCTAGGGACCATTCATGGTGGCCCTGAGATATCCTGCTGAGAGCATCTGCTAGGACATTGTCCTTCCCTGGGAGGTGAACTGCTGTCAGAGAAGTTTGCAGGGAATAGGCCAGAGACCACAGCTTCATTGCTTCTGTGCACAAGGCCATAGACTGAGTGCCCCCTTGCTTGTTGATGTACCACATTGTGGTGGTATTGTCTGTTCTGATCTGGACTACTTTGCTCTGAACAGACTTGGAAAAAGCTTGTAGTGCCAGAAACACTGCTCTGAGTTCCAAGAGATTGATGTGAAGCAGAGATTCTTGAGGTGACCACAGCCCTTGGGTGGTAAGATCCCCCAAGTGGGTCCCCAGCCCAAGAGGGAGGCGTCTGTGGTGAGGATTAGTGAATGAGACTGAGTGACGAAAGGAACTCCCTGCCTTAAATTGTCCTGATCCTGCCACCACTGCAAAGCCTGGATCAACGTTCAAGTCACTGGGACTAGTTTGGTAAAGGAATCCTTTCTCTGGGACCACAAGGCTCTCAAGTGGAACTGGATGTCCCTCATCTGAAATCTTGCCCCCTGGACCACTGCAGTAGAGGCTGCCATGTGGCCAAAGAGCTGCAAGAAGTGCCTTGCTGGTCGAGACACCTGAAGGGTGAAAGAAGAGGCCAGTTCTATTAGTGTCCTTGCCCTGTCCAGGGGAAAGAAGGCCTTTGCTCTTATTGTATCCAGCTCCACCCCTATAAAGGTGAGGACCTGTACTGGCTCTAGAACTGACTTTGGAAGGTATAGGAGGAATCCTAAGGAAGTGAGCAGTTGCTGAGTTATCTGAAGATGTGACTTGACTTGGTCTGGAGACTGACCCACTATGAGCCAGTCGTCCAGGTATGGAAAGACGAAGATCCTTTTTCTCCTTAGGAAAGCAACCACTACTGCCAGGCACTTTGTGAACACTCTTGGGGCTGATGTTAGACCAAAGGGCATTGCTCTGAATTGATAGTGGTCTGAGGGCAACTCGAACCTGAGGTACTTTCTGTAGGAGCACCTGATGGGAATGTGAAAATAGGCATCTTTGAGGTCCAGGGAGGCTAGCCAGTCCCCTGGCCTTAGAGAGGGCAGAATTATTCACAGAGTCACCATTTTGAATTTTGGCTTTAAAAGGTGCTTGTTTACATATCTCAGATCCAGGATGGGCTGCCATTATCCTGTCTTTTTGGGGATTAGGAAGTATCTGGAGTACAATCCTTTGCCTCTGTGTAGGGTAGGAACCCTTTCTATGGCTCTAAGAGCCAAGAGGGAAGAAACCTCTGCCTCTAGGGCAAGGGCGTCTGATGGATTTGCAGGTGGAAAGGATCTGGTTCTCATCTTGGGAAATTTTTGAAGCTGAGAACCAGGCCCTGGCTTACTACTTCCAGGACCCACTTGTCTGATGTTAAAGACTTCCAGTCCTGGACAAAGTAAGCCAGCCTGCCCCCTACAGATATTTGAGAATTGGCCCAGGCAGACCCATCAGGGTGTCTGCTTGGCAGGGGCTTTAGGCTTAGGGGTGGAAGCAGACCTGCTCATTCCCCATCTGCCTCTCCCTCTAAAGAACCCCCTCTGAGCAAAAGCAGAAGAGGAGGCCTGGGCTTGGTAAAAAGGCCTTTGAAAGGGCCTGCTTCTGCCCTGGAATGCTGCCTCTGAGGAGTGGCTTGCCTTTCTTTGGCCTGAGCACTCCTGTAGGTGGTCCTGTACTCGTCCATCTTCTTCATGTAGTTCTCCATCTGCTCCCCAAACAGAGAATTACCAATGACATGAAAATCCATGGCCTTAGCCTGGGTATCCTGTGATAGGCTAGTACATCTGAGCCAAGCCATCCTCTGAAGGGCCACAGATGTAGCCATGATTCTAGATGAAACATCATTGGAGTCCACAGCAGCATGAAATTGCACCTTGGATGCCTCAATCCCATCCATGGCCACCTGCTCCAGTTCTTGGCAAGCTGGTCAGGAGCCTGTTTCGCCAGAGCCAGCACAGTGTCCCATCTGGACTTCTGGTATCTAGCTGTGTAGGCCATATAGTTAGCATGCCTGAGTCCCAAAGATGCTGCCATGTACTGTTTCTTTGCCATGGCATCAATCCTCCTGGAGTCCTTATCTGGGGGGTATGAAGCCAAGGGAATATTTGCCTTATCACAGGCAGCAGCCTGCACTACCCCAACATGGCTGCATTGCTGGGAAAGGAACTCCGTGTCTGAGCCTGAAAGAGTATACCTCTTGTCCATTCTTCTGTCCACAGGAGGTATGGAATTAGGAATTTTAAGAATTTTAAATGTCTGTTTCCCAAAAGACTTATGGAGGGGAATAGATAATCCCCTGGACTCTGGGATGTCCATCATCTCAACAAAATCAGGCTCCTCCTGATCCTCTACTGCTTCTTCCATAGGAAGCTGGAGGGTTTCAGCCACTTTTTTGTAAAACATAAAGTGGGAAGGGGACTCAGAAAGCCTAGGAGGAGAAACACCTGAAGTTCTGTCTGGAGAGATGTCTGGGTCAATAGGGGCATCCAGACTTTCATAATCACCATCATCATCATCTTTATACTCTCCCTCCTCCTCTTGTTCATAAAATTCTTCTAAAGTATAGTCCGGAACCGGGAGAATCGACCGAACCGAGTCCCTGACCGAGGGTGCTGGTTCGGCTGGAACCGAAGTTAGCGATTGAACTATCCTTATCGCTTTGGCTATCTCATCAGCGGTTGGAGAAAGAACTTGTGGATCCAAGCCAGATGATTTATCCCTTCTTTTTCTTTTAACTGGAACTGACTCCTCAGAATCGGTTCTCCTTTTGCCCGAAGAAGTTTCGCCCTGGTCAGAGGGCACTCCTTCTGGTTCGGTCGGAACCGAACCAGGCTGGCCATCCAGGTCAGCAGACTTCTCGGCCTCCCTTTCCCTCAGTCTACCTACTCTCTTATCCAGGGTAGCTTTGGGAAAACGTTTACAAATTTGGCAGTCTGAATTGAGGTGGTCAAACCCCAGACAATAAACACAGGTGGTGTGGGGATCAGCCTTAGCAAAGGCTTCCCCACACACACTACATTGTTGAAACCCAGTAAGCCCTTTTTTTTCCTTGAGTTTCTCAGACATGGCCAATCCTAACCAAAACTTACCCTTTTTTCGGCAATCCAACAGGCAAGGCACCCCTATCAGTTCCTGACAGTGTTACGGGTCTTGGAAAAAACATAATGAAATCCATTTTTTTAGAACCGATACGGACCGGTTACCACACTCTAATAAAGACAGAATTTTTTTACACAAACCTGATCAGTTCAAACCGAACCGATCCAATGTTTACAAGTTCCACAGAGAAACTAATATAGAAAAACCTATCTAGTACTCACAGTACCACAGACAGAGACTTAAACTGACAGGTTAGTAGCAGAAATTCGACTGAAACCGAGCAAAAAAAACGACACTTTAACCGACTTTTTTGAACCGAGCAAAGGAAAAATCTCCGGAGTGACTGTTCAGTGAGGAGGAGTAAAGAATCTGACGGTTGGGGTTTAAACAACAGCAGACAGAGGCTTCAACCGAGCTCGAGCTTAGCGTTCCATGCCCTGCATGGAAAGTTAGCTCTTTGTTCTCTGGGGCAGTTCAAAGGTTGGTGATCACTGCATATGTCAGAATACAGCAAGACTTCATGTTGTTTGAAATATTGTCTGGTTTTACAGCTGTTGGCAACCTTTGTACAATGAACTTCTGTTAAAGTTTCCACAGATTAAATTTGTGGAGGGGCTACCAGCATCATTCGCTGATGATGATATCTTACCCCAAGGGAAAGTGAATTTTGATGTTATAGATGATTTAATGGACTCTGCCTGTTAAAATAGTGAAGTTGAGTATGGGTTTACCAAGTACAGCCATCATAAACAGTTAACAAAATTTCTAATTGTACAGAATGTATTTTATCAAGGCAAGAAAAGCCGGACCATCACACTTAATACCAAATATATGGTCCTGTTTAAAAACCCACGGGACAAGTTGCAGATACAAACACTGGCCAGACAGATGTACCCCAGTCAGACCAAATTTTTTTTAGAAGCTTTTGAAGATGCCACAAAAAAACCTTACGGCTATCTATTGGTTGATTTAAGAGCTGGTACGCCAGATGAATACAGGCTGCGCAGTGGGTTGTTTCCAGCTGACTGGCCTGTGGCATACATCGTGAAAAAAACACATTCTGTTTTTAGAAATACATGATGCTGTATTGTCATTATGTCTAAAAGTCTGCAGAGAAACCTTTCTGTTTTAAAGTTACTTGTCAGAGGACCTCCCCATTTAAGAAAAGCTATTTTGTGCTCAGCCTCTGATGACTTGATATCCGCCATCACGGAGGTTGCTTTAAACACCCTGAAAGGAAATATACCATTGTTGGCTATACAGCTAGCTTTTCTGAGAAAAAGGGGTAGAGTCATAAAAAATTTAAGCAACAGGAAAGTGCCTTTAAAAAGGAAAAAAAACAGATTCTAAACCAGACAGGTGGATTCATAGGGGTGTTGTTGGGTATTGCTATTCCTTTGATTACTGGACTGCTGGCTAACAGATAATGGCTTTTACTCAGAAAATGTATCTGGTACCTCAACAGCAATTGGACCGTATGAAAACAAACTATCCCAATGAGGATATGAAAAAAGTCACAACTTACAGCTTGGATACAGAAATGAGATCTATACTATCACGGACTGATTTATCAGGTCATGACAAAGCCAAGCTGTACTCTGCAGTGTTGCAACGTTACCTCACTCTAGTATGTCAAGGAGAACAGGCTAAAACCAGTTTGACCTTACACATGGCTGAGAGTGAGGCAGTTTCTGAGCAACCCCCTACTGAGACTCTTTCTGTCACGAGTTCTATGGAAAAATACATTCTGAACAGAGTTTCTCAAAGGTCTAAAAAAAATACTGAGATATTACTAAAGCAAATGGCAAAGAACAAGAATATTCTTTTTTGGAATAATATGGGGGACTTGATGTATAAAGGTAGTGTTGTTTCTGGGTCTCATATGGTCGATTTGGTATGGGCTGCTACAGCCACTCATGCCATCCCTGACCACAAAAAGCCACAGGGGTGGGATGTGTTTGTCAAAGTGGTGGCAGAGGCCAACATACCCACATCGGTCTTTGGTCATTCAGAAAATATGAGATATGTTGAAAGTTGAAAAACAGCCAATGTAAAAGCTACTCAACCCTCTCCACTTAGCAAATGGTCAGTGACACACAAAAGACAAAAGACATTTAAGAAACCTGCCTGACTCCCTGTATAAATGTGAATATTATATACCTTAGCGACCGATGTATACTGACTATTTTGGCATTTTTTTTATAAAATGGTATTAACAGTGATGTATGTTATAATCCTACCTCATATTGAATACATTAGCATGTTTTTTTTAAAGGTACTTATATTTCTGTATTTTATCATCCTACCTCATATTGAATATGGTAGTATTTTTTTACAAAAGGTGTGTATACTGATACATGTTAGCCTACCTCATCTTTAGTATGTAAGAAAAAATTACTCACCTTAGTAATGTTGTTTCTTCTAATGGAGTCTTGCTGTATTCTGACATATGCAGTTAGGTCCTGCCTTTCAACTGCCCTGGAGGACAAAGAGTTAAACTTTCCATGGCCAGCATGGATTGTTCACCACAAGCTCGGCTGAAGTCCCTGCCTGCTGTTGTTTAAACTCCAACCGTCAGATCTTTATGAGCAATACTCACTAGAAGTTCTGTGTGGAAACTGTAAAACTCAAAACTAGCCAACTGGCAACTGTATCTATATAAAAGGTTTTTTTTGGTTTCAAAAAGAAGACTCAAGTCAGGAAACCCAAAAAACAAAACACATTCAAAACACAATCACTCACCCAAATAAAAGAGGGTGAAAAAGGACACCCCTAGGGTGCCAACACTGCTCCTGTCCACCCACATCCCAAAAACTAGGTTCTGAGAGGGGAGGCGGGGGGAGGTCAGAATACAACAAGACTCCATTAGAAGAAACAACATTACTAAGGTGAGTAATTTTTTCTTCAAACAACATGAAGTCTTGCTGTATTCTGACATCTGAAACTACCAAGCAGTACCTCCATGGAGGAGGGACAGAACCTACTTTGAAACAGGCTCTGAAGTACTGCACATGCTAAACCGAGCATCACTCCTAGCCTGGATATCCAGAGAGTAATGCTTGGTGAATGTATGGACTGTTTTCCAGGTGGCTGCTTGACAAATTTCTGAGAGGAATATCCTGGCAGCAGCCAGGGAAGCAGCTGTACCTCTAGGTGGAATGAGCCCTCAGGCCTGAGGGTGGAGTTCTACCAGTTTCTCTTAGAATTATTACAAGAAACAATCCACCTGGCAATAGATCTTTAGTGGCAGGTTTGCCCTTACCAACTTCTCCATACGTGAGGAACAACTGGAGGGATTCAAACCTGTGACCCTTGGTGCACTCTATGTAGTAGCTCAGGGCCCTTTTAACATCTAAGCTGTGTAGCCTCCTCTCTCCAGAGGAGGAATGGTCAGTGAAGAAAACAGGGAGAGACATAGACTGGCTGAGGTGGAAATCTGAAACCACTATAGGCAAAAACTTTCTGTTAGTTCTTAGGATCACTTTATCTCTATGGAAAGAGATGAAATCAGGTTCCACTGACAGGGCTTGCAATTCACTGATATGCCTGTCAGAGGTAATGGCCACCAAAACAAAGTTTTCCAAGTCAAGTACTTAAGCTCTGCAGAGGACAAAGGATCAAAGGGGGGTTGCATAAGCTGAGCAATGCAAACATTAAGGTCCCAAGCAGGAGCAGGATCCCTAAAGGGGGGATTCGTTGAAGCAATCCCTTGAAAAACTTACAAAACACAGGATGGGATGATAGAGGGGAAGGCTTGCCTACTGACAAGAAAGCAGAAACAGCTGCCAAATGTACTTTAAGGGTAGCCGGCATGAAACCTAGGCCATTAAGATGGACCATATAGTCCAGAACCGTAGGCAACTCAGCAGAATCTGGAGAAATATTTTTCTTAGAACACCAAATGCTGAATCTTTTCCATTTGGAGTTATAAGTCTTTCTGGTGGAAGGCTTTCAAGAAGCCTTAAGGATATCCAGAACCCCTTGGGAAAGATGCAGATTAGCAAACTCCAACTCTTCAAGAGCCATGCATTGAGATTGAGAGACAGAAGGTTCGGGTACCAAATCCTCCCCTGAGAGGATGTCAACAGGTTGTAATTCCTGGGAAGAGACAGGGGAAGGTGGACTGCTAGGGACAGCAACAGGGGATACCAGGGCTGTCTGGCCCAGTCTGAAGCAATCAGAATCACTTTGCATGGTTGTGACCTTATCTTGACTAACACTTTGAACAGGAGAGGGAAGGGGGAAAAGCACACAGAAATTTCCCTTCCCAATTCAGGATCAGAGCATCCAGGGGGACTGAGCCCAAGACTAGGGGTCTGCAACAAAAGAGAGGAAGTTGGTGATTGTCTGGGGCTGCAAAAAGATCTATCTCTGGAGTGCCCCATCTCGAGAAAATCACTTTTAAAACTAGAGGATCTAGGGTCCATTCGTGATGGCCCTGGGATATTCTGCTCAGAGCATCTGCTAGGACAATGTCCTTCCCTAGGAGGTGAACTACTATCAGAGAAGTTTGCAGGGAATAGGCCAGGGACCACAACTTCATTGCTTCTGTGTACAAGGCCGTAGACCGAGTGCCCCCATGCTTGTTGATGTACCACATGGTGGTGGTGTTGTCTGTTCTGACCTGGACCACCTTGTTCTGCACAGATTTGGAAAAAGCTTGCAGTGTCAAAAACACTGCTCTGAGTTCCTAGAGACTGATGTGAAGCAGAGATTCCTGAGGTGACCACAGTCCTTGGGTGGTAAGATCCCCCAGATGGGCTCCCCAGCCCAGCAGGGAAGCATCTGTGGTGAGTATCACTGAATGAGACTGAGTGACAAAAGGAACCCCTTGTCTCAAATTGTCTTGATCCTACTACCATTGCAAGGCCTGGATCAGGGTTCGAGTCACTGGGACTAGTCTGGTAAGGGAATCCTTTCTTTGGCACCAGAAAGCTCTTAAGTGGAACTGAATGTCCCTCATCTGGAATCTTGCTCCTTGGACCACTGCTGTGGAAGCTTCCATGTGGTGCCGAAGCTGAAGGAAACGCCTTGCTGATCGAGACACCTGAAGGGTGACTGAAAAGGCCAGTTCCATGAGGGTCCTTGCCCTTTCCAGGGGAAGGAAGGCTCTTGCCTTTACTGTATCCAGCTCTGCTCCTATGAAGGTAGGGAGCTGTACTGGTTTGAGAACTGACTTTGGAAAGTTGAGAAGGAATCCTAAGGAAGTGAGCACTTGCTGAGTCACTTGCAAATGTGACTTGATTTGGTCTGGAGACTGACCTAATATGAGCCAGTCGTCCAAGTATGGGAAGATGGAGATATTTTTTCTCCTTAGAAAAGCAACCACTACTGCCAAGCACTTTGTGAAAACCCTTGGGGCTGATGTTAGGCCAAAGGGCATTGCTCTGAATTGATAGTGGCCTGAGGGCAACTCAAACCTGAGGTACTTTCTGTGGGAGCACCTGATGGGAATGTGAAAATAGGCATCTTTGAGGTCCAGGGAGGCTAGCCAGTCCCCTGGCCTTAGAGAGGGAAGGATTATTCCCAGAGTCACCATTTTGAACTTTGGCTTTAAAAGGTGTTTGTTCAGATATCTTAGGTCCAGGATGGGCCGCCATTCTCCTGTCTTTTGGAGGGTTAGGAAGTACCTGGAGTACAATCCTTTGCCCTGGTGTAGGGTGGGAACCCTCTCTATAGCTCTGAGAGCTAGGAGGGAAGAAACCTCTGTCTCTAAGGCAAGGGTCTCTGATGGATTTGCAGGTGGAAAGGATCTGGTTCTCACCTTGGGAAATTTCTTGAAGCTGAGAACCAGCCCCTGGCTTACTACTTCCAGGACCCACTTGTCTGATGTTAGAGACTTCCAGTCCTGGACAAAGTAAGCCAGCCTGCCCCCTACTGGTATGGGAGAATCGGCCCAGGCAGACCCATCAGGGTGTCTGCTTGGCAGGGGCTTTAGGCTGAGGGGTGGATGCAGGCCTGCTCATCCCCGTCTGCCTCTCCTCCTAAAGAACCCCTCTGAGAATAAGAAGGGAGGCCTGAGCTTGTAAAAAGGCCTTTGGAAGGCCTGCCCTGCCCCTGGACTGCTGCCTTTGAGGAGTTGCTTGCCTTTCTTTGGCCTGAGCACTCCTGTAAGTGGTCCTGTATTCGTCCATCTTTTTCATGTAGTTCTCTGTCTACTCCCCAAACAGAGAATTACCAATAACAGGGAAATCCATGGCCTTAGCCTGGGTATCCTGTGATAAGCTAGTACATCTGAGCCAAGCCATCCTCTGAAGAGCCACAGATGTAGCCATGACTCTTGATGAAACATCATTGGAGTCCACAGCAGCAGCATGAAATTGTACTTTAGATGCCTCAATCCCATCTGCAGCCACCTGCTCCAGCTCCTTGGCAAGCTGGTCAGGGGCCTGTTTAGCCAGAGCCAGCACAGTGACCCACCTGGACTTCTGGTATCTAGCTGTGTAGGCCATATAGTTAGCATGCCTGAGTCCCAGTGATGCTGCCACGTACTGTTTCTTTGCCATGGCATCAATCTTCCTGGAGTCCTTGTCTGGGGGGTGTGATGCCAAGGGGATATTTGCCTTATCACAGGCAGCAGCCTGCACTACCCCAATATGGCTGCATTGCTGGAAGAGGAACTCCGTGTCTGAGCCTGAAAGAGTATACCTCTTGTCCATTCGTCTGTCCACAGGAGGTATGGAATTAGGAGACTTAAGAATTTTGTGTGCCTGTTTCCCAAAGGATTTGTGGAGGGGAATAGACAGTCTCCTGGACTCTGGGATGTCCATCATCTCAACAAAATTAGTTTCCTCCTGATCCTCTGCTGCTTCCTCCACAGGAAGCTGGAGGTCTCAGCCACTTTTTTGTAAAACATAGAGTGAGAAGGGGACTCAGAAAGCCTAGGAGGAGAAACACCTGAAGGTCTGTCTGGGGAGATGTCCGGGTCAATAGGCACATCCAGACTTTCATAATCACCATCATCATCCTCATACTCTCCTTCCTCCTCCTCCTCCGGTTCATAAAATTCTTCCAAGGTGTAATCTGGAACCGGGGGAACCGACCGAACCCCTGCCAGATGGTGCCGGTTCGGTCGGAACCGAAGTAAGCGATTGCACTATCCTTATCACCTTGGCTATCTCATCGGCGGTCAGAGTATGAATTTCTGGGTCCGAAACAGACGATTTATCTTTTCTTTTCCTTTTTACCGGAACCAACTCCTCAGAATTGGCTCTCCTTTTGCCCAAAGAAGTATCGCCCTGGTCAGAGGGCACTCCTTCTATTTGGTCAAAACTGAACCGGACTGGCCATCCAGGTCAGCGGACTTCTCGGCCTCCCTTTCCC
Source organism: Neoceratodus forsteri (assembly GCA_016271365.2). Lineage (NCBI taxonomy): Eukaryota > Metazoa > Chordata > Ceratodontiformes > Ceratodontidae > Neoceratodus > Neoceratodus forsteri. Next base: position 1,365,768,340 of record CM028132.1, read on the forward strand.
TCAGTCTACCTAATCTCTTTTCAAGGGTAGATTTGGGAACATTTTTACAAATTTTGCAGTCTAAATCGAGGTGGTCAAAACCCAGACAATAAACACAGGTGGTATGGGGATCAGCCTTGGCAAAGACTTCCCCACACACACACACACTGCAGTGTTGAAACCCAGTGGGCCCGGTTTTTTTCTTGGGTTTCTCAGACATGGCCAATCCTAACCAAAACTTACCATTTTTTCAGCAATCTGCCAGGGAAGACTCCCCTATCAGTTCCTGACCGTGTCACAGGTATTGGAAAAAAACTTTTACAACACGTTTCTTTTAGAACCGATAAGGACCGGTAACAACACACTAAAGTAAAACACAAGGATTCACTACAAATGATCAGTTCAGCCGAACCGATCTAACACTTTTACAATTTCCACACAGAAAATCAGAACAAAACCTATCTAGTACTCACGGTACCACAGACAGAGACTGAACCAACTATGCGTAATAAATTTCGGTTTAAAACCAACACTTTAACCGACTTTCGAACCGAGCTGTAGGAGAAATCTCTGGAGCGACTCTTCAGTGAGGCGGAGTAAAGAATCTGACAGTTTAGATTCAAAGGGAAACAGACAGAGACCTCAACCGAGCTCAAGCTCAGCATTCTATGCCATGCATAGAAAAGTTAACCCTTTGTTATCCGGGGCAGTTTAAAAGCTGGAGCTAACTGCAATAGTCAGAATACAGCAAGACTTCATGTTGTTTGAAACAGGGATGAGAGGAGAGTGGGAGGATGAAGATGCAGCTGGAGGCATTTGTTGAAAAATAAATGGGAAGGAGTGATAGAAGAGAAAAAGGGGGCAGGGTGGGGGGAAAGTAAGTGCTATAATGGGGCAAGGAGAGACAAATGAGGTGGTATGAAGACCTGAGATTTGAAGTGGCGCCTCAGGAGCTGGGGGAAGGGGCACTGGGGGGGCCTGGGATTAAGCAGTATATAAGCTAGGATTAAAGCTGTGTAGGTCATCAGCTAGGAGAGGCAGTCACAGGAGCTAGAGGCAATGAGATGGGCCCGGAGCCTGGTTCTGAACAGACCTAGTGTTGAGGCAGAGGAGATGGTGTGGCTGAGACCATTCATCCATAGAGGAGCCTTATAGGTGAAGAAGCATTGGCCCTGCATAGTTCAACAGCGAGGAACTTGTAGAATCTGGGTTGTCAAGCTCCTGGTGTTCTGTCGGTTGGTGTTTTGATGTAACAAGACAGCAACAACGGGAGGGTGTGAGGCCAAGGTTGATTTTTCCCATCATAGCACATGTGAGGTACTTTATATGGTTAGAGAGTTGGAGCCATCCAGATTGTTCATAAAGGGCACAGGTGTGGGTGAGGCAGTGGGCACCATTTGTGAGTTGGTATGCTTTGTTAAGTGCAGTTGTTACAAGTCGGAGGGCGGACGTTGTGGTGCAGCCATAGACAATGAGGCCATAATCCATAATTGACACCACAGAGCTCTGGACGGCAATCTTCAGGGCCTCTGGGGTGAGGTGCTGCCTGTGCTTGTAGAGTAATCCGAGGTGTGTGTTGGCAGCTTTAGCTACGCTGTCAATGTGAGCCGTATAGGAGATATTGGGGTCAAGCAGAATCCCTAGGTATTTGAATGAGTAAACTTGTTCGAGGACAGTCCCCTGCTTGGTGGAGATGGCAAGGGGGTGTTGCTTGTAACGGTTATGTGAACAGCAGAATAGCAATGACTTGGTTTCTTGTGATTGAGCACTAGTTAATGATTGAAGAACCATGTTTCAACGGCACTGAATCCGAGTTGGAGGCTGTGTTGTAGTAGTGAAAGGTCCTTATGCGTAGAAAAGACAACAGCATCATCCGCATACAGGATGATTTGTTCCAAGCAGGACAGTGGTAGGGAGTTTAAAAAGAGGCTGAAAAGAAGAGTGCCCAGTATAGACCCCTGAGGGACTCCGGAGCAGACAGGCAAGGTGTCCGAGATAGCACTGGCAATTTTTACTCTTTGAGAGTGGTTGTCAAGGTAGCTTCTGAACCAGCGGGCTGAGTCCAGTGCGAGGTCAGCAAGGAGTAGTTGGTCATACAGCAGCTGATGATGGACCGTGTCAAATGCCTTTGAGAGGTCAATGAAGACAGCCCCAGTAAGAAGACCTTTATCAAGGGAACTATGCACTGCACCGGTAAATTCAAGCAGGGCAGTGCTGGTACTATGCCCTTTTCTAAAACCATGCTATTGTGTACACAGAATATTATATTTGTCCAAATAATCAGAGAGCTGGTCCGCAACAATATGGTCTAGGACCTTGGACAGTGGTGGCAATATGGAGATCGGGTGGTAGTTAGAGTGGCAGGTCTTATCCCCACTTTTGTGGACCGGGGTCACAGTGGCAGTTTTCCATATTTCAGGGAATGTACTGGTGTGGAGAGAGAGAGAGAGGTTAAGAATTTTAGTTAGGGGACTGAGGGCCTTGTCAAATGTAAGTGATAGCAGCTTAAGGTCCAGGGTGTCACTGCTGATTCTGGAAGTGGAGATGGCTGAGGCAATGTGGTGGCAAGCTTCGTTCATTTTAATCTCCCTGAAGTAAAAATGAGGGTGGTTTGACAGAGTGCACGGTGTGTTGGAGGGGGTGTGACTGACCATGAAGAAATCAGGTGGTAAAACAGTACTGAGGTCAGTAAAAGCCGTGTTAAAGGTATTTGCAATGACCATGGGATCAAGGGTAGTGGACCCTTCAACAATTAACAGGGCCAGAGGTGACTTCGATTGTTTCCCAGTAATGTCCTCGATATTGTCCCAGAAAGCACGACCATTTTCCCAGGTGTTGGTGAGGACATCCTTATAATATGAGCTTTTCATGAGACGAAAGGATTTTGTGCAGGTGTTATGGGCATGTTTGTATTTTTGGATGTCAGATTGTTTGCCTGTGGCTTTAGCCACTGCCCACAGGTGGTCCGTAGATTTCAGCTGGGAAAGGAGCTCCACAGTTATCCAAGGGTTACAGAGAGCTTTTGTTTTCCATTTTTTTGAAGGAGCGAAGAGGTCACAGGCCTTACTGAATGTGGTGATGAAGTAGCCAAGGGCTAGGTTAACATCTGTCGCCTTGTAGATAGGCAGCCAGTCTTGCAAGGATAGGTACTGTTTGAGATGGGTAAGTTGACCACAGGGGAGGAATCTGCTGGTAATGATTATAGACGGTGGCTTTATAAATTTATTAGACCATTCACTTATAACCAGGGAGTTGTCACTGAGAGAGTCTAGGAGAACGGAGGTACGAGAGATCCTGGTAGGGTGATTGGTGAGAACCCAGTCCAGCAGGGTACTGGTGCCAATTTTGTAATTTATCAAAGTTGGCGTGGTAACCAATTGTGAGAGGTTGGCAGCTGCAAGGGCATCCTTGTGAGTGTAGACATCAGACGCGAGCCAGTTTATATTGAAATCACCAAGCAGAATGTGCTCAGAGATAGGAGGTTGGGAGCTGACGAAGTTAAGAACTTCTTTGATGCCAAGATCTTGATCTTGAGGTGGAATATATACAGAGATGATGGTGAGAGCTTTTTGATTGGGACCTAGAAGAATTTTAATGGGTAGAAGCTGGGCCGAGGAGGCAGGGACGGGGGTTGGAACAAGGTGCCCCAGGAGATTATCCTTAATGTAGATGGCACAGCCCCCTCCCCTTTTAGAGACATGGTCCAGTCTGAAAACATTGTAGCCCTGTAAGGTAATTGCCAGATCAGGAATTTGAGCACGTGCAGTTCAAGAACATGACGGTCCATGGAGAAGCAGGCATCGCAACGATCCATGTTGTGGTTAGAGTCCAAGCAGGTCAGACATTGGCCATGCTGGTCCGTGACGGAATAAAGTCAGCCGCAGGGACACCGCCACATAGGAGGTCGACCCGCCTTAGAAGATTTCTTTTTGTCCCCCAAACGAGACATGACCGGATGAAAAAAATAATAAACAAAACACAAAAAGTACTTGGCATCAACCCAAAGAAAATGGAAAGATCTTACTGGTCGAATACCGAGAAACTGCAGCAGAGCAGAACTAGGACTACGGCACCGTCGGACTAGGCCGCTGGCACAGGAGAAATATGTCGCTCACTCACAAGGTCGTGCTCACTCGACGGCAGGAGAAGCAGAACTGGGGCTGGGGAGGGGTCGGCGTCAGTTACTGGCCAACCCGTGAGCGCCACGCAATGTGTCAGCCTCAAGAGCAGCACTGCCCCGACGTCAGCTCCTCCCCCTTGCAAAAAAAAGCTCCTGAGGGGTCCTGATCCTCCAGCCAGAGCCCAAAAGTGATGAATGGTGAGAACTGACACAGATAAGATTAGATGTTTGCAAAATCTTTAAGGCATCCTTCTTAAAGAACTTGTTAAGAGGAAGGAGAACCTTTTTAGTGGGTGTCAGCCCCATCATTTCCATGTATTCAGCTTCTTCTTCATCCTCAATCACTTCACTTGTCGGGATGTCTAATGCATCAACCAGCCTTCTTACAAAAGTAAAGTGTGATAAAAATCCTCTGATGCCCTAGGAGGAGAACCAAAGTCTTGTTCAGGGCAAACCTCCGGTTCAGTGAGCTCCCCATCATCCTCCACATCACTATCAACATACTCTTCTTGTTCAAAAAGGGAAGATTGAGAAGAGCCAGTCTGTTTGGCAGGAGACTGAGGCAGAGAAGCAGTCAGCCCCCGTAAAGCCTGAATAACTCAAAAGGCCTGTGCAATCTCATCAGCAGCTGGCATTTTTATGTTTGCTTGCAGGCATGTGCAAGAAACATAGTGCGGTGATACAAAATGCAGTGCTGTACAGTTGAAAGGGAGAGCACCGCCTCAGTGAGCAGCACTCCCTCCCACACACACACACACACACACACACACACACACACACACACGCAGCAGCATATTAGTGCTCATGCGCCCTCCCTCCCCACGCACACACACTATATGGCCAACAGGGTATCCAATCCCTGTCGGCTTCACGCCCCAAACAGCTCCAGCTGCCACACTGGGAGCCCACCCCAGCGTGGCAAATGTCCAGCGTCTTCTTCCAAAAAAAACAAACAAACCTGTAAACAGAAAACAGTCCCTCGCAGTCTCCCTGCCCACCCGCGACCACCCACTGCGCACCCTGCCTCCCCACACACCCCTAACCCCATACTTACCTCCGGAGTCTGGCATGACGATCTTCGGTGGACCGGGAACATGTCTGCACTCTTCAAAGCCGACCGCGAACTGAGGAAATGCAGGTAAGATGTATAATGGAATAAATATGTTTTTTTCAACTTTGATGCATATATCTCAGGCATTTTTTGGAATTTTGGCACCAAATTTTCACCATGAGGTTTTTGGTACCCCTCCTCATGAATTCTTGAACTATCATGGCTTTAATCAGGCCTGAAGGGTGATTTTGCGGTCACTGCAGGAAATCACCTTTCTGGACCAATTACGGAAACAACAGTGCCAGTGCTCATAAGGTGGCCTCTAAAAAAGCCTATGTTGAAAATTTGGTGAAAAAATTCCAAAAAATGACTGTTTTACGAGCGTGCGTTGTACAGTTCCTATGCACTCTCGTAAGTTCGTGAATTTTCAATATTTTCACTCCAGATTTTCAACATTGCCATTTTATCACACCTTCTTATGAGCAGTATAGCTGTCATTTTTCACATCTCACCCAAAACGTGTTTCTGCCCATGTAGTGCACAATGGCGCAGTCAGTTTGCAAAATCAATGTACGGGACAAATTAAGAAAATCACAGTGACACTGTTCATGAGCAGAGGTCTTAAAATGGCTATGTTGAAAATTTGGTGAAAAAATTCCTAAAAATGATTGTTTTACGAGCTTGTGTTGCACAGTTCCTACGCACGCTCGTAAGTTCGCAAATTTTCAATATTTTCACTCCAGATTTTCAACATTGCCATTTTACCACACCTCCTTATGAGCAGTACAGCTGTCATTTTTCACATCTTGGCCAAAATGTGTTTCCGCCCATGTAGCGCACAATGGCGCAGTCGATGCGCAAAATCAATGTATGGGTCTTAAAATGGCTATGTTGAAAATTTGGTGAAAAAATCCTATAAATGACTGTTTTACGAGCGTGCGTTGCGCAGTTCCTATGCATGCTCATAAGTTTTTCACATTTCGCCCAAAATGTGTTTCCGTGCATATAGCGCACAATGGCGCAGTCGGTGTGCGCAGTCAATTGCAGGGAGTAGCCCAGTATTATGTGGGGGAAGAGCTCCTCCCCCACAGCCTATATAAAGGAAGCAGCTGACTCTTGCTCTGCTTAGAGCGAGTCGCACTCGCTAATGGCACTGCTGGTGCTCGGCTGCTGTCCTCCATTTTCTGTTATGCACCCCCTTTTTCTCGTGCTGTTTCTGCTCTTTGTCCGTTGCCGTTTCCTCCTTTGTTTGCCTCCCCCCACCCCCGCTCCTCCGTTGTTTGCTGTTTGTTTCATTGTTCTTTTATTCTTTTGGTGCTTACCTTCACCTACTAAACCTTCTGCTTCCTACCCATTACCTGGTTGCTTTCTGCCCTGTACATCCATTCTTTCACTGCCTAATTTTTTTTCGAGCAGCGGTTGCCATGCTACCGCCTAATCCTGTACCTGTCTGCTTGCTCCTGGCCGAGCTCCCACTGCCGTAGCTCCGCTCCACCTCCACGCGGACGTACGCCGCCCTTTGAGCTCGACTTCCATTTTCTTCCTCGCAGCAGACTCCTACACTACATTCTCCCAAACATTGCTCCTGCTCCAGGATCTTCGCTGCTTCAACGACACTTTCCCACATATGCAGCCTTCGCACTCCTGTTGCACAGCTCCCAAGAGACGGGGAACTGGCTCGGAACTCTGCTTCGGTATTTCTGTGACTGTTTTAACTTCCTCATCCACTACTTGCATGCTGCTTGGCATATCTCTGCGGAGATGCTGCATTCCTTCCAGGCTTTTACTAGCAGCACCACAAGCATTCCTATCATGTCTACTGTACAGGTTTGCAACGGAATTATTCGTGTAATGTTTTATGGAGCTCAATCTGCCAGCCCTAGTTGAGTCACACTCCTGTCTGCAGGCTTACTATATTTCATGCAGTTCTCACTCCTCTGACTAGAGACAGACCATCTGTACTGTAATGCAGCCACTCACTGCTGCCATTCATGATTCGGAGTTCCTTGCTGGATGCACAGCATTTTATTGCACATGGAGCTTTACCCCAGAAGCAGTCTCCATATACCATATCTCTCCCTTCTGCAGTGCATTGGAGTCAATTATCAACATCCGTTTGCTATCTTACTGAGTAACTATTAATTGATTTTCAATTTACTTAGGCATGGTGCTGGTGAACCATTTAGTACCTGGAGTTGGGTCTTATTTTCTGTTCCAGGCACTGAACTGCTACTCTACCTATGGCCTGGACGCCCCCTCTGCAGGGCCTATTGCTCACAGTGCAAGAGGTTTCCCTGATCCGCTAATACCTTTCCAACTCCTCTAATTCACCTAGCCCATTCATTTCTATTTAGCCGGGCTGCCCTCCGTGGCGGCACCCAGTCATGCTGGCCTACGAGGGGTCTCGCTTGACTCAGTCTCCTTCTGCCTACCTACGTGGGGTCATGCTGTACACTGCCAGCCTTGCGGAAGCCTCCCTGGCATGTGTTTCCATTCTCTCTCACTGCCCTACATCAGGGTTCTGCAGCCTGCTAGCCTTCGTGGGGTTATAGCTGCCACTCTTTACTTACTAACCCCGCTGACCTACGTTGGCCCAGCTGTGCACCAGAGCTGCTTCTCATTCAGACCTACCTTTCCAAATCTGCTTCCTAATGTTCTACCTCCTTTGGATTATTCTGGATTACATCAAGATATTCACCTCAGTTCTCTTGGATGCTCCTCATCATGCTACTTCAACTTCCCCGGAGTTGCTACTACCGTCTCCGCCAGGACTCCCTGCTGACCTTTATTCCGTCTGTTTTTCTTGGTTGAACTGCTGCATAAAATATTGAGTTGCTGCAGTTTTCTGATGCTTATTTCCTCTCATCGAGTTGCCAGCCCTTCTGCCAAGGTCTCTTCACTGCAATCCTTACCATCCTCGATCTCCAGGATACTACAGTCTACAACTCCGTTCTGCTATCATAAGTCTGCCTTACCGCTACAGTACTACTCCGCACTAAACTTACTCAGGTTATGCCGCCAACGACAGTCTATGGAACCATTCTGCTCTCATCAGTCTGACTGAACACTGCAGTACTACTCCGCACTACCCTGACTGGGATATGCCGCCATTACAGTACCATTTACAATTTCTTCTTCACTATTTCGCTGCTTCTGCATTGCATACAGTTCAACATTTCCATTACGTTCTCTACCACTACTCTACAACCTGCCTCGCCACGCAGGGCCAGAAGTTCAACATCGCATGTGATCAGACTTGTGCCCCTATGAGCCGGAACTCCTTGGCTCCTATATATTTATTACGCCATAATCACCTGCTCGCCCTGCCTTCACCCTTCGGGCTGGGGGGTCTACTTCCTAATCATCTGCTTCTACGACCTGCCTTCGTCCATCGGGTTGGGAGGTTATCTACTACTCTTCTGCTTCTAGGACCTGCCTTCGCCAATTGGGCTGGGAGGTTCCCTCCTTCCGATCATCTTCTGCCTCATCAGCTCAGGCCTGGAGATTTACTTCTGCTCGACTATTCAAGTTTCGTCACGTTATTGCCGCCTCGAACATTGACTACCTGCAGTTCGGATGTTGTTCCTCTCGTCCAGTTGCCATATCTCTGCCTCAGTCTCTTCCATGCGATCCCTGCCTTCCTTGATCTGGATTTATCGGTCCTCAGTGTCATTATATTCTCTAAGTCTGCCTTCCAGCTGCAATACTCCTGTGCTCAAAGATGATTCAGGATGCATCTCATGGAGGCTCTATGCCGCACTTGTTCTTTTAGCTGACATTCATAGGTATAGCTGCGTTCATGTTACCTAGAGCTGCTCTCCCTTCTCGTATCTCTCCAGCGGAAGGATTACTGCACATCTCATCGAGGGTCTCTCTACCACACTCAGATTCTGTCAGCGGACATTCCTGGGTCTGGATGCGCTTTACATACTGGAATCAGCTGCCTCTCTCCTACCTCACCAGCAAGCAGTTCAGCTGCGCTTTCTTCAGGGGCTGATTGCCACGTCCTGTTCCTTCTCATCTGCCTTCGTGGGTTCAGTCCCTGCTCCTACTACATCTCACTTCGGATTAGCAGTCCCACTGCTTTGCTTTCTTTGGGCTCACCATATTCTACTACTTGGATGCTTCATACTTCGCACCAGTGTCTCTGATTATCCTTTACAGCTTGCCATTATTCCAGCTCAGCTTTACAGTCGTTGCCTTCATATCAATTCCTAAGACTATACTTCACTCATTAGAACTGGATTCATCAGTCGGTAGTCTGGCTACAAGCCTTCTCTCATTACACATACTATACAAGCCTCCTATTAGAAATCAGGAAGTCGCACTACTTTTATTCATCCTGCTTCGTTGACGTCAAGTTTGGAGACAACTATCTGCGTCTGATCTCCTGTATTGAATTCGTCAGTCATCAACTTCATCTCCACTGTCTTACATTTCCTGGATTACGCCCTCTATAAACTGAAGTCCGGAAGAAGGTTCTTCATATCCACTCTCCATCATTCTGAATTGTACATTGATTCTCGAACTCAGACTTTTTTAAAAGGAAATTACTTCACTGGACATTTACAATTCAGTTCTTCTTAAGCTCCGTTTATCTGGATTAAATTCTACAAATCAGAATTCAGATTTAGCTGATTAATTTAGTTTAATTAGGATCTCTCTCCTTTAGTATGCCCAGAAGGACGGGCAGGTCAGTAGTCATGGGTCCTCAGAGGTTTTCCCCCAAGGGGGGTTTTCCTCTCCTGAGTGCTACTGGTCACACTCTCCAGAGTTGGAGGAGGTGATCATCTATTCCTATCATTATTAGGTGTTGTCATGCACGACTCTTCAGCATTCAGTTAAAGAACAATCGTTGATATATATATTCTTTTTGGGGCTTTCATAATTCTAAACCAAGCTTTCTTCCTGCAGGTGGGATACAGAGAAAGGCCAAAACCATCAAATATTATCAAACAACTCAATTCAAGCATCCAAGTACCTAAGCACAAACATTCTATACTACTACTGTTAAACATTGTCCTCTCAGTGCTGGCCTCTGTATCCAACAACCATCTACATCATTCCAATATATATGTTACATAAGCACTGAGCTATGAACCACACATAATTGCAGGGAGTAGCCCGGTATTATGTGGGGGAAGCGCTCCTCCCCCAGAGCCTATATAAAGGAAGCAGCTGACTCTCGCTCTGCTTAGAGCGAGCTGCACTCACCCTCCATCCTCCCCGACACCTCCTCCTTCTGCGGCACTCTTATCCCACCGAAGGGGCTTTCATAATTCTAAACCAAGCTTCCTTCCTACAGGTGGGATACAGAGAAAGGCCAAAACCATCAAATATTATCAAGCAACTCAATTCAAGCATCCAAGTACCTAAGCACAGACATTCTATACTACTACTATTAAACATTGTCCTCTCAATGCTGGCCTCTGTATCCAACAACCATCATTCCAATATATATGTTACATAAGCACTGAGCTATGAACCACACATAATGTTTGGGACAGATTAAGAAAATCACAGTGACACTGTTCATGAGCAAAGGTCTTAAAATGGCTATGTTGAAAAGTTGGTAAAAAAAATTACCAAAAATGATTGTTTTAGGAGTGTACATTGCGCAGTTCATAAGCAAGCTCGCAAGTTTGCAAATTTTTAATATTTGCACGCCAGATTTTCAACATTGCCATTTTACCACACTTCCTTATGAACAGTACAGCTGCCATTTTTCACATCTCGCCCAAAATGTATTTCCGCACATGTAGCGTACAATTTATTTATTATTTATCTTTTGTTGACTGGGTAAGTGCTCTAGACAAATCCTGCCTATTTTCAGGCACGACCCAGGGAAGGGGGATACAGATGAATGCCAACTGACCTTGAACCAGATTGAGCTGTTGGTGGTATTTTTAGTGAATGAGGGAAATTTGGCCAGGACATCGGGGAAATTCCCCTACTCTTCGGAGGCAGAGGGCGCTGTTGCACTGTGGAAGACTGTGGGTGAGCACAGTCTGTCCCAGACCATGGAGGAGGACGGTCAGTTTTGTGAAACTATTGAGGCATCCAGTGTGCCACAAAATGACAGCTTTCTTTTGGCACAGAATTTGGTTTCTGAAGTGATACCAGAGACTTGTTTGGAACAATCGCTTTGATGGAGGCTGATGGGATTTGCATCCTGAGGAAATTAGACTACAAAAAGAACTAGAAGTCAAGAAATCCCAATTACTTGCTCTCATTTCCAATGCAGAACAAGAATATAACCAGAGCAAGTCCAGACTGGAAGAAGAACGGAAAAAAAGGAAAAGGTCGGTAGCCAGTCCTTCACTTAGTACTAGCACATGAATATCTACCTGTATGGACTCCAGCTGTGATGGGAACAAGTCGGTGATGTTGTTCAAGGATTCTGTGCAGGCTGCGGATGATGCGGAGTGGTCACCGGAGGATGCCCTACTCAGAGCAGGATGGATCTTTTCGGGAACCGTTGGACTCCTGATCCAGTGGGTTCGCCGCGGGTTCTCCGATTTGCTCTGGGGGGAATGCGCTTGGTCGCACTGGTTTGCAGTCGCTGCATTCAATGAGCTCCACCACAGACACGCAGCTTGAAACAGAGGCGGGGATTTCAGGTGATGCGTCAGACGCGACAACAGCTCTGCCAAGCATCCGTGTCTCTGAACTTTCCGACAGCGTCTCCTTACCTCAGGACTTCCAGGTAAACTCTTTGAACTCAGGTACTGCAAGGGGGAGGAGTGAGGGACAGTATACGCCTAATCTGTCAGATATGAAGTCGGTGACTGATACTGCTGTGAAAGAACTGCCGTCTATACAACACCAGGGGTTTTCTAAATCGTTTGCTGGTCTTTTTCATAAACCCGTGTCGGCAGCAAAACGAAGGTTCTTAGTTCGTCTCCGTTATGTTGGGGACGCTCCTATAGTTCCAGATAGAGTATGGGTGGGGAAAACCCTAATTAAAGAGAGCATGGGCTTTACTCCTGTAGATGTTTATGCCTTTATCCACGCTCCGGGTGATAGGAACTATGACATTAGCTTCTGCTCGATGGTACTACTTGATAAATTTTGGAAACTGTATTATGAGCGCAAGCACCTGGTGGATTGGTCTAATTTTTTGGCTATTCCTGTGACTAAACCTACTGTTAAATCTGTTACAATTTTATTTAGGAATGAGGGCGTTGATGTTTCAGATATTAAATTCTGGTTGGAAAAGCAATGTTCTACTGTGGAACATCCCAAACCAATAATAGACGAAAATGGAGTCTGGAATGGGGGGTGGACTTTTAGGGTTCAACTAAAACACACTGATAATGGAATTCAACATTTACCCAGCTCTTTCTTTTGGGTAGGGATAGAGGATATTATTTTATGCTGGTCAACCTAAAAGCTGTTATAAATGTGACGATTTATCACATTTGAATAATGATTGTACCGCTATCAAATGTTTTCTCTGTGGCTTATTGGGTCACTCCGCAGATCAATGCACTGCGCCCCCTATCTGTAACCTATGTGGGGATGCTGCTCATAGCTTCCAGGGATGTCCATGGGCGGTCCATAACTCGGAGTCTGTCTCTGAACATGACTTACTTTTGTCACAAGCCAAAAAACCCCAGGTGCATGAGGTGGACTTGTCTTCCTTTCCTCCGGTTCGGCGCAGGGGACGTGGGGGCAGTAGCGGTTCTGTTTCTGGAGGTATGAAGGCGAGTTTAGACAGGAGTGTGCCCAATATGGTTCCACCTTTACCTTCACGTAATATTGAGAGTCCCACATCTGCTGCTACGGAGGTAGTAGGTACTCCTTTTACTACCCCGCAGGTTTCACCTAAGCAAGATCCAGCCCATTTGTCGTTACCTCTTGATGATGATGGAGAGACAGGTTTTCTTAAAGTAGGATGTTCTCAGGCTTCTAGTCCCACCTTTCCTAAAGAGGATGGCTCAGATCCAAGGCAAACACAACCACCTCTTTCTCCACTACCTCTCACTAACAGATTTACAGTCTTTTCCTCATGGGGAGAGCTATTGGATAAGGAGAATCCCATAGAGGAAGCTTCCCAGGTTTCAAGTCAGGCCCAATCCGATTTGATATTGCAACCCCCGCTGGATAAGTCGGTACAGAAGCATGTAACTAGGTCTAGTAGGAAAAATTTAAACAAACCTCCTTGATTTCATGAACCTAAGGGGGTATGGATTAAATGTTAACAGCATTAAATCGATCTATAAACGTAGGGACGACTTTCGTATCCTAAGTGATTTGGAGTTTGATGTTTTATGCTACAAGACACTAGATTTCATACTTTAGCGGAAACATCTCAAGCTTCTAAGGATTGGTGGTGGGGTACTTGTGTAGGTCGATAGGCTCAGAAGCCTGTTGTGGGGTAGGATTTTGTTTTCGCTCTACTGATGTACAGATTTTACGTCTAGTGGATATCGAACCTGATAGGGCTTTACTGTTGGATGTAGTTATAAATACATTATCTTGTAGATTAATTACCATTTATGTCCGTAATCAAAAGCTTTGAGGATTGATCTCTTAACTAAAATCCAACCGTATTTATTTACCAGTAGACAGATTTTTGGGGGTGACTTTAATATAAACTTCCAAATTCAGGGGAAAAGGAAAACAATATTATATAAGAAATTTTGATATCTTTAGTTTTGCAAGCTGGTCTGAAAGACTTTCAAAATGATATGACGAGAGAGGTGAAAGCAACTTTTTTTAAAGGGAAGCTCTTTTCTAGAATAGACTTTTTGTTTTTAAAGCAAAATTCAGATATTTCAAAACCTTTCGTAATTCCCATAGAATCTTCCGATCACATGTTGATTGGGATTAGTATTGCACTTCCCCCTGCTAGGGGACCGGGACTGGGGTTCTGGAGATTAAATGTCTCCTTATTAGAAGAACCAGATATTTTGTCTGGCCTCAAGACTCTGGTGGAAGATAAGGCCACGACACTTTTTCTTTATGAGGATATGGGAGCATGGTGGGGAGACTTAAAAAATATTGTTATTAAATTTCTTCAGTTACAGGGGAGGGTCCAGGCCAGAATGAAATATAGGGAATACCTAGCTTTTAGACACAAACTGGGCGAATTGCTATCAAATCAGAGCATGGGAGGGATGGACCTTAGTGGAGAAATTAGTTTTATAAAACAGAAAATGAAATCCTTTCAATATGACAGGCTATGTTCTCTTCAAAAAGAACAATCTTTTGGTACTCATGGGAAGGCAGAAAGTATTAATCCGTATGTTAGTTGCCAAAATAGACGTGAGAGAAAGTTGATATCAGGCCTAATGACTCCTCAGGGCACTTTAGCCACTGATAATGTTTCAATTATGAATAATATTGTGCAGCATATAACAGATATGTTTGGTTCCCCAGTGGTACACTCACCCTACACTACGCAATTACTTCATGCGGCAGCTCTACCTCAACTTTCACCAGAATTTTGTGATGCTTTGATTGCCCCTTTTTCTAAGTCAGAACTGGATATGGTATTTAAGAATCTTCGTACAGGGATTTCACCTGGTTCTGACGGGTTACCTGCTGAACTATATCATTTCTTATGGGAGATAATTCCACTAGAAATGTTAGAAGTCTTTAGATTTTTTCAGAAGGAATGTTATTTACCAAATCAAATGTATGAAGGCTTATTATTTTTTCTGTTTAAATCAGGTGATTCCACTGATTTGACTAATTGGAAGCCCCTCACTTTGCTGAATACTGATTTTAAAGTATTTGCTAAACTGTTGGGGAATAGACTGGCTTCAGTTATGGATGTCTTAATTAACCCATCTCAATATTGTTCAGTTCCTGGACGTAGTATCACGGATGCTTTATTACTGCTTCGGGAAATAGTGGAGGTGATGGAAGAAGTCAGGTTGGGAACGATTTAGGGTTTCTTGTAAGCTTAGACCAGGCCAAAGCGTTTGATAGGGTGTCTCACTCCTATTTATGGGATTGCCTATTGGCTTATGGAATCCCAAAAGATTTTGTGGACTGGCTGAAAATTTGCTATAGCCTCGTATGTAATCCCTTATGAGAATGGCTGGATGGGTCCGAAAATTCCAGTACTCAGAGGGAGTGCGTCAGGCTGTCCATTCAGCCCACTCCTTTATGTATTTTTTATTGACCCCGTAATGAGATTATTGCAAAGATCCCCGAATATTTTGAGCATATCGGGGGGTTTTTCATCAGCGGACAAAGTAATCACATATGCTGATGATATGTGTTTGATTGTTCAGGATCCACAGTCTCTGCTCATTGCTATCAATTTAATTCAAGCAGTGGGGAAAATATCAGGAGCTACCTTAAATATTGGGAAAACTAAATGTATGGCCTTAGCGGGTTTTCGGGAGGATTCTAGGATGGTTGGTGGATGTGAGGTGGCCGCAGACCCTTGCAAAATTTTAGGTGTTTATTTTGGCGGCAAAGCAATGGCTGAGTACAATTGGTCTAGACTGTTATCGGTAGGGAATGAAATGGTAAGCAGATGGAACAGATGGAAAGTGGGAAAAAAAAAAAGGGTTTTCTTGATTAAGTCCTTTTTGGCCCCGATATTTATATATCTTAGTGCTGTTTTTCTGGTGCAGAAGAAATTTGAAGTGTCTTTATCCAGAATGTTTTTTACTTGTTTCTGGGGGAGCCAATTGAATCCGATCAAAAGGCCAGTACTCTACAAACGAGTCAAAGATGGTGGTGTAAACATGTTGAACCCTATATTATTTTACTTTACGATATTTTTATACATGAATCTAGTTCCAATAATAAAAAATTCTACGAAACAATGGATTAAATGGGTTTTCCCGATACTTAAAGGAATTTTGTCAGAATGGGATAAGGGACTATTTCTTCACAAGAACAAAAGGCGCCTAGGCTAGTAAAGAGATGGGAGGAGGTTTTGATTGGGTGATTAAATGGGATATTGGCTATTCAGTGGTCCAGACCTTTTCTAGATGGCATTTATATGACTAATTATTGTTAATCCAGTTTCAGGTCTAATTCTTTTCCCATTTTACTAGCTCCCAACAAAGTTCATATCTGCATATGTTTCCGAACCAATATCCCTGAACAAATGTGGGACACAATATGTTAGGAATGCACCAGAAAATTAATATTAAAGGGAATCAAAACATAAATCAATTCAAGAGAGATATTGTCCCAGAGAAAGTTGTTCTAATATTATAGAAACAAAGGATCATTTATATTTTTATGTCCGCTTATCATCCAATTCTGGGATGTTGTCAAAAACAGATGGAAAATTGGGGCAACTTATACCTCCTCCCTACTCTGTTATTTTATGGTATTCCAAATTCCCAATTTACTCAGAAGCACATAGGCATAATTAGGATTTTATTTGCTTTTTTGTCTATTGGATCTGGATATGTAGATGTTGTTTAGTTTTGCAACAGGACATCCAGGCTTTGGAGTTGTACTTTACTATTGCAAGGGAATTTAAGAAGTGGTTGATTTCTGAATTCCAGTGTGACACTACAAATGAATTGGTAAAGCAATGGTCTTCCTTCAGTCTTTTTTGAAAAAAAAAAAAGGGGGGTGGGTGTTTTTTTTTTCTATTATGCATTGTTACTCAGTCAAGTTTTTGTTGTTTCATGTTATTTCTACCGTACTTAATAGCCTTTCTTATTAGGAACTGCTATATTTTGGTTGAAATTATCATGTCTTTGCATTTTGTTACTTTGAGAGAGCATAAGTGTCATTGCTTATATTGAGTTTGCGATGTTTTGAGGTGTTCGATGGAGCTGTTTATTTCATACTAAAGTTGAATTTTTTGTATATATGAGAACATGTGTAAATAATTTTGATTTCAATAAAAAATGCCCCTACTCTTTCGATAAGTGCCATGGGATCTTTAACATCCACCTGAACTACCACCAATCCAGGCAGATGGGACCGGTTTAACGTCCTCATCCGAAAGATGGCACCTCAGAAGTGCAGCACCCTCTCATGCTGCACTACAGTGTCAGAACTGGGATATTAACCCAAGTGCCAGATGTGGGAACTGAACCCACAGCCTCTGATCTCGCAGCCTCAGAGATGAGTGTGCTACCTACTGAGCCACTAACACTGACAATGCTGCAGTCAGTGTGCAAAAGCAATGTCTGGACAGATTAAGAAAATCACAGTGACACTGGTCATGAGCAGAGGTCTTAAAATGGCTATGTTGAAAATTTGATGACAAAATTCCATAAAATGACTGTGTTTAGTTTAGTTTAGTTTATTAGTCTAGGAATTAATACCTTTGAGCCAGGGCTCTTTTACAAAGGTTCCACGTCACAAGAACATTTAACAAAGCACAATACACATTACAGGTAAAACTAGACAGGAAAGTTACATCAAAATTTGCTATTAACAGTTTAAGGCAGTAGCGTTTTAAGTTTCATAGAAAAACAAGCTATAACAGGTTCAAGCGAGTAGACAATTTCAGGTTAAGGAAACTTCCAGGAGAGGGTGATCATTAGCGCCAAAGGAGGCTAGAGAGGAGGGAAAGGTGGTGAGCGGGAGAGTAAGTGAGAGGGACAGGAAAAAGGAGGAGTGAGTTAGGGTGGGAGACAGGAAGTAGTAGAGGTACCAGAGGGTTCATTATTCAGGAGGAAGAGGCCTCAGATGTGAGGATGGACATGAGGAGTAGTAGTCATTATCTTGCGAGTCACAGTTGCTAGTGGTGGTGAGGTGGGCATAGAGCATGGATTTGAAAGCTTCAAACGAGGCTGAGGATAGAGTAGGTGGACTAAGTGCATTGAACCATGTTGGGGCCCTCAGAGCGAAAGATCTTTGTCCCTGTGCGTCCGCATCTCGGAACCAGGAAAGGTTGGCGTCAGATCTGGTGGAGGGTCGTGAGCCAGGATTCAGTCGGAGTAGGTTTTGAATACATAATGGAGTCAGTCCCAAGATAGATTTTTTTGCCATTGTGCAGGTGAGATAAATAAGACGATTTGATAGGTTCAACCAGCCTGATTCATAGTACAGATCACACATGTGAGTCAGTCTTTGAGCCCCCGTGAGGAGCCGGCAGGCCTTATTTAGAGTGATTGAGATACACCTTAGAGCAGTGGAGGTAGCTGAGCCATAAATAATAAGGCCATAGTCAATGACTTGAGATTATGGAACTCTGTATAGCTATTCTCAATGCCGCTTGATTTAGAAATTGATGGTTACGGAATAGTATTCCAAGGCGTTGGTTCACTGTTTTCGCAGTGTTGTCAATGTGGGTTGCAAAGGTGAGCCCTTGGTCAAAAGTGATGCCAAGGTATTTGAAAGTATTTACTTGGTCCAGTGTAATTCCTGCAGAGGTTTGTATGGTGAGTGGAGTATGCCTATTTTTGTTTTGGTGATTGGAGAAGAGCATGGCTTTTGTTTTATTGTGGTTTAGTACAAGTTTACTATCCAGGAACCACCTTTCAACACTAGAGAAAGCAAGTTGCAGGCTTTTTCGTAGGGAGTTTGGATCCTTGTGGGAGAGAGAATTACAGCATCATCAAGCGTATAAGATTATTTTCTCTGACAGATATCTGGGAGGAGTTAGAACAGGCTAAAGAGGAGCGTCCAAGAATTGATCCTGTGGTACACCGAGAGAACTGGTTTGAAGTCGGAGAGTTCATTAGAGATTTTACAGCCGGTGACCGATTGGACAGGTAACTTTACCCAAGCACAAGGACCTTCGCCAGGCCTAGGCTAGAAAGTAGGGAGGTAAGTAGGCCATGATGGACTGTGTCGAAAGCTTTTGTAAGATCGATAAAGACTGCACCTGTTTGGCACCCTTGTCCAGGGCTGAGTGGACTTTCCAGAGAAATCAAGTAAGGCTATTGTTGCACTATGTCCTTTCCTAAAGCCGTGCTGTTGATTACAGAGTAGATTGTATTTGTCCAGGTAATCAGAGAGTTGGTCTGCCACTATTCGCTCAAGTGCTTTGGAGAGGGGGGAGTATTGATATTGGTCGATAGTTTCCTGTTGAGGTTTGTCCCCCCTTTGTGCACTGGTGTAACTATGGCAGATTTCCATTTGTTGGGAAATTGACTTTGGCAAAGTGACAGATTAAGAATTTTTGCAAGGGGGTGAATTATTCATCCAGGGTGAGAGACAGGATTTTAGATATAGCGTGTCACTACTTGTTCTGGATTTGGAGCAGGCCTTTCTTATGTACTTGTGTGCTTGTGCACTTTGATTTTCTTGAAGTAAAATTGTGGTTTGTCACGAGGGGTGTTTTGTGATACTAGGCTAGGCACAGGTAAGTCCGAGAAGAAATCTGGGGGGAGGACCCCACTAAGGTCTGTGAATGTCTTATTAAGCGCATCTGCAATAGACTTAGGGTCAAGAGTGGTGGATCCATCAACTTTCATAATGGTAGGTGACGATTTTGATTGTTTACCCATTATGTTTCGGATGTTGTCCCAAAAAGGTCTTCTGTCACCCCAGGTGGATTCAAGGGCATTTTGAAATAGGCGTTTCATTTCCCTAATTTGTGAGGTACATCTATTTCGTGCCTGCTTGTATTTTAGGGTATCATGAGGTGAGCCTGTGTCTCTGGCAACTGCCCAGAGGTGGTCCCAACCTTGAGCTTGGCAAGTAGTTTGGCAGTAATCCATGGATTTGATAGCGCTTTGATTTTACATTTTTACTGGGGCGTATAAGTCGCATGCAGAGTTGAAAGATTTAATGAAGTATTCTAGTGCGGTATTAATATCAGTTGATTCAAGGATTAGGCCCAGTCCTGTTGAAGGAGATGGGTTTTCAACTTGATAAGATTCCCATAAGGCAATACTCTGCTTGTTATAACTTTGGGGGTGGCTTGAGAAATTTATTAGACCAGGTACAGGACACTGGGGAGTGGTCACTGAGGGAGTCAGGAGGACTTTAATGTTTTTATCCGGTCAGGGTGATTTGTGAGAACCCAGTCAATAAGGGTGCTTGTACCAGTTTTGTAATTTTTCCGGGTGGGGAGGTTACCATCTGAGTCAGGTTGCTGCTAGGATGTCATCTTGTAGAGCCAGTGTCAGGCGAGCCAGTTTATGTTGAAATCTCGAGGAGGAGGAGCTCATTTCAGAGGGCTGCAGACTAACAAAATCAAATACAGACTTAATACTGGCACGGTGGTCTTTTGAGGGATATAGACTGCGCCACTGTGAGAACTTTGTTTTGTGCACCAAGAAGCAGTTTGATAGGGAGGAGTTGCATCATGCATTTGTGGGGGTGAAGCTGCCGCTGACAGGAGAGTTGTCCTTTATGTAGATAGCACAGCCCCCACCTTTCTTGCTTGCCCGGTCGAGTCTGAAAGACTGTAGCCTTCAAGCGAGACCGCATGATCCGGTGCTGGGAGATAGCCAGGTTTCCACAATGGCTAGTATATCAGGTTTTTTGTCCAGCAAGAGTTTGAAGAGATGCCAATTTGGGAAGAAGGCTGCAGATATTTAGAGTGATAATGGAGAGACCACTACCAGCTTTCCCTGTTTTGTCGCTTCAGTGCAACAGGACCAGGGTTTGGGTGTATCCCACCAGATATTAAAAGTAGGAGGAGCAGGAGTTTCAGCGATGCCATTGTAGTTCATAATAGGTTGGAGTGAGTTTCTGCTTGTACTTTTTAAGATGCTTGGATTGTCTTCTGGAGTCCCAGTAGAGGGTGATCGTTAGTGAGTTATAATGATGTGGCAGTTTCCAATTAGGAAATACGGCTCTTGCACCCAGGTATTAATTGGGTGATGTTTGTTTAAGACTCCAGAGTAAAAGCCATGGTACAATGTTTCGGGTAGTAGTAGAAAGGCGAGAGTAGGTGGAGGGGTAGGGTAGGCGGAGGGGAGTTGGCATAAAGGGAAAAGGAGGGTGAGGGTGAGCAGGAACAGGTGGTGGGGACTAAGCCAAAGCATTTTTAAGCGAGGCAGGAGAGAGCCGAGAAGTAGTGTGGACTAGGCAGTCGGGGGGGTGGCGAGCAATAGGAGGGTGGTGGGGTACGGATTTTAGTGGGCTAAGGTGGATAGCTAAGCACTATGGCGAAGTACAGAGAAAATTGAAAAAAAAAAACTGGGAGGGTTTGGTGCCAGAGGGTTTAAGAGAAGTACTATAGTACTGTTGAGATCCAGGATCACATAATATGTTAAAGTTCCTGAAAGGTGATAACTGTGGCCTGGGCATATGCAATGTGTAAAACTTTTGTCTATATGTTTCTTGTTCTTCAAAGTCCTCAGAGATAAGTACTATACCTTGGGAGTAGGTCAGACAGTGGGCATATGCAATGTGTGAAACTTTGTCTGTATGTTTCTTTGATCTTCAAAGTCCTCAGAGACAAGTACAACACCTTTGGAAAAGGTCAGACAAAATGTTGATTCAGTCACAAAATGTGTTAAAATTCCTTTGTTCTTTAAAGTCCCAAGTGCAGTTGCTTTTAAGAGTGGTCAGATGAGAATGTTGAAAATGTTGATTCAGTTGCAGGACCCAGTATCACCATGTTTGTAAGACTAGTTGTAAGGCATATGCTTCCTTGGGAGGCTTCAAGAAAGTTGATTTAAAATTAAAAGCTGATACCTGATGATGGCGATTTGCAGAAATTCAGTCCAGGAGACTTTCACCAATGTTGTGTGCAAGAATGGCACAGGTATTCCCAGCAGAAAACATGTAAATGAACAAAAACTAACCTACAGACACAGACAAGCACAAACAGCCACCCACACAGCCCCAGGAGGAGGAGCTGGAGTGTTATAAGAGTATTGCGCAGTTTTCACGCACCCTCATAAGTTCAAGTGAATTTGTAATATTTTCAGTCCAGATTTTCACCAGTGGTATTTTCCACACTTCCTTATGAACAGTACAGCTGTCATTTTCACAACATGGCCAAAATGTGTTTTCACTCTTTCAGCACAGAAATGGTGGTCGCTGTGGGAAATCATTGTTCAGGACAGATGAAGAAAATCACAGTGACACTGTTCATGATCGGAGGTCCCAAAATGCCTGTGTTGGACAATCTGCTGTAAAATCACCAAACTAATTATTACTGGTGTGTTGTAACAGTTTTACGGACCGCAGGACTTCACCAGTTTTTTTAATATTTTCACTGCAGATTTTCAACATTGCCATTTTTACACCTCCCATGAACAGTACGAAAAATTACTCACCTTAGTAATTATGTTTCTTCTTTTGAGTCTTGCTGTATTCTGACTAATGCAGTTAGCCCCAGCCTTCAAACTGCCCGGAGAACAAAGGGTTAAACTTTCTATGCAGAGCATAGAATGCTGAGCTCAGGCTCGGTTGATGTCTCTGTCTGTTTCCTTTGAAATCTAACCATCAGATTCTTACAGCAAAACTCACTAGCTATCCTATGGAAATTGTAAATTTTTACTAGCCAACTGCAACAAAAGTTTGATTCCCAAGGAAGACTCAAGTCAGGAAACACAAACACAAAACCAATTCAAATAAGAATAACAACCAAATAAACACCCAAACAAAAGCAGAAGGTGTAAAGGAGCACCCTGAGGTGCAACACTGTGCCTGCCACCCACTTCCCAAAAAAACAGGTTCTGTGAGGGGGGAGGAGGTCAGAATACAGCAAGACTCCAATAGAAGAAACATAATTACTAAGATGAGTAATTTTTTCTTCAAACAACATGACGTCTTGCTGTATTCTGACTAATGCAGACTACCAAGCAGTACCTCCATGGAGGAGGGACAGAACCTACTTTGGGAATAGGCTCTGAAGTACTGCTGTGCCAAACCGAGCATCACTCCTAGCCTGGATATCCAGAGAGTAATGCTTGGTAAACGTATGGACTGTTTTCCAGGTGGCTGCTTGACAAATTTCTAAGAGAGAATATCCCTGGCAGCAGCCAGGGAAGCAGCTGTATTACACAAACTGGGGAATATGGGAGTGGGCAGGACAGCAGTGTGGTGGGTAGGTAACTGGCTGGGTGGCAGGACACAGAGGGTGGTGGTAAATGGCTGTCACTCCACAGAGGAAGAGTGACCAGTGGGGTACCACAGGGATCAGTGCTGGGACCGGTCCTATTCAACATCTTCATTAGTGACATTCGTGGGACCTAGAAGGCAGAATTTCACTATTCACTGATGACACAAAGCTCTGTAACAGAGTAGACACACCAGAGGGTGTAGACAGAATGAGAAGGACCTGCAGAAACTTGAAGAATGGTCAGGGTTTGGCAGTTGAAATTCAATGCAAAGAAGTGCAAGATAATGCATATGGGGCACAAAAACCCTGGCACAATATATCAGTTGGGGGGGTGAGGATATAGCATGCACCAAGCAGGAAAGGGATCTTGGGGTTATCATCTCTGATGACCTCAAGGTAGGGAAACAGTGAGATAAGGCAGCAGGTAAAGCAAATAGGATGCTGGGATGCATAGGCAGGGGCATCACCAGCAGGAAAAGGGAGGTCATAATTCCACTATACAAGACACTAGTGAGGCCCCACCTGGAGTACAGTGTACAGTTCTGGAGACCATATCTACTTAAGGACATAGACAGGGTAGAGAAGGTTCAGAGGAGGGCAACAAAGATGGTGCATGGATTGCATCACAAGTCCTATGAAGACAGGTTGAAGGAACTGAACATGTACTCCCTGGAGGAGAGGAGGAGAGAGGGATATGATGAGACATACAAGTATCTTACAGGGAGGAACAGGGTGCAGGAATACACTATTTTTAAGCGAAAAAGATGTTCCAGGACTAGAGGGCATGGGATGAAGTTGGAGGGAGGACGATTCAGAGGAAACGTGAGGAAGAATTTCTTCACAGAACGGGTGGTGGACAAGTGGAACACCCTGCCAGAGAAAGTGGTGGGGGCTGAAACAATCACGGGATTTAAGAATGCATGGGATAGACATAAAGGAATTCTGGAGGTCAGGGTAAGGGCAACAGACTTCTAGGAAAGCATAAACTGAACTTACAAGCTCAAATGGGTGACTGGATGGGGCCATAGGCCCTTATCTGCCGTATTAACTGTCTATGTATCTATGTATCTATGTACCTCTTATAGAGTGAGCCCTCAGGCCTGAGGGTGGAATCTTCCAAGTTTCTCATAGCAGAATTGTATACAAGACACAATCCACCTGGCAATAGTTCTCTTGGTGGCAGGTTTGCCCTTTCCCACTTCTCCATAAGTGAGGAACAACTGGAGGGACTCAAACCTGTGACCCTTGGTATGCTCTACGTAGTAGCTAAGGGCTCTTTTAACATCTAAACTGTGTAGCCTCCTCTCTCCTGAAGAAGAATGATCAGTGAAGAAAACAGGAAGAGACATAGACTGATTCAAGTGGAAATCTGAAACCACTTTGGGAAAGAACCTTCTATTGGTTCTAAGGACTACTTTATCCCTGTGAAAGGAGATAAATTCAGGTTCCACTGACAGAGCTTGCAATTCACTGATACGTCTGGCAGAGGTAATGGCTACCAAAAACACAGTTTTCCAAGTCAAGTACTGAGCTCTGCTGAAGACATAGGCTCAAAAGGAGGTTGCATAAGTTGAGCAATGCAAACATTTAAATCCCAGGCAGGGGCAGGGTCTCTAAAAGGAGGATTGGTATGAAGCAATGCTTTAAAAAATTTACAGAATACAGGATGAGATGATAGTGAGGAAGACTTTCCCACTGACAGAAAAGCAGAAACAGCTGACAAGTGTACCTTGAGAGTAGCTGGTCTGAGGCCTAGGCCATTAACATGGACCATATAATCCAGAACTGTAGGCAATTCAGCAGTATCTGGAGAAATATGCTTCTTGGAACACCAAATGCTGAATCTCTTCCATTTGGAGTTATAAGTCTTTCTGGTGGAGGGCTTTCGAGAAACTTTGAGAATATCCAGAACCCCCTGAGACAGATGCAAATCTGCAAACTCTAACTCTTCAAGAGCCATGCCTTGAGATTGAGAGACTGAAGATTGGGGTACCAAATTCTCCCCTGAGAGGAGGGTAACAGGTTGTAATTCCTGGGAAGAGACAGGGGAAGATGGACTGCTAGGGACAGCAACAGGGGGTACCAGGGCTGTCTGACCCAGTCTGGAGCAATCAGAATCACTTTGCAAGGTTGTGACCTTATCTTGACTAAACTATAGAAATTTCCCTTCCCAGTTTAGAATCAGAGCATCCAGGGGAACTGAGCCCAAGACTGGGGGTCTGCAACAAAAGAGAGGAAGTTGGTGATTGTCTGGGGCTGCAAAAATATCTATCTCTGGAGTGCCCCACCTTGAAGAAATCACCTTCAATACCAGAGGGTCCAGGGACCATTCGTGATGGCCCTGTGAGATCCTGCTCAGTGAATCTGCTAGCACATTGTCCTTCCCTGGAAAGTGAATGCTATCAGAGAGGTTTGCAGGGAATAAGCCAGGGACCACAACTTCATGGCTTCTGTGCACCAGACCGTAGACCGAGTGCCTCCCTGCTTGTTGATGAACCACATGGTGGTGGTGTTGTCTGTTCTGACCTGAACCACCTTGTTCCACTGATTGATTGAAAGAAGCTTGCAGGGCCAGAAAAACTGCCCTGAGTTCTGGAGATTGATATGAGAAGGGATTCCTGAGGGGACCACAGTCCCTGGGCAGTGAGGGCCCCCAGATGGGCTCCCCAGCCCAGAAGGGAAGCACCCGTGGTAAGGACCACTGAATGAGGCTGAGTGGCAAATGGGACCCCTTGCCTTAAATTGTCCTGATTCTGCCACCATTGAAGGGCTTGGATCAAGGTCAGAGTCACTGGGATCAGTTTGGTAAGGGAATCCTTCCTCTGAGACCAAAAAGCCCTCAGATGGAACTGAATGTCCCTCATCTGGAATCTTGCCCCTTGGACCACTGCCGTAGAAGCTGCCATGTGGCCCAAGAGCTGGAGGAAATGCCTTGCTGGTCGAAATACCTGAAGGAAGAGGCTAGTTCTATAAGAACCCTTGCCCTTTCCAGGGGAAGAAAGGCTCTTGCTTTGACCGTATCCAGCTCTGCCCCTATAAACGTAAGAAGCTGGACTGGCTCAAGAACTGACTTGGGAAGGCTGAGAAGAAATCCTAGAGAAATGAACACTTGCTGGGTCACTTGCAGGTCTGACTTGACTTGGTCTGGAGACTGGCCCACTATGAGCCAGTCATCCAGATATGGAAAAATGGAAATCTTTTGCCTCCTTAGAAAGGCAACTACAACTGCCAGGCACTTTGTGAAGACCCTTGGGGCTGAAGTTAAGCCAAAGGGCATTGCTCTGAACTGATAATGGCCTGAGGGCAACTCGAACCTGAGGTACTTTATGTGGGAGCACCTGATGGGAATGTGAAAATAAGCATCTTTGAGGTCCAGAGAGGCTAGCCAGTCCCCTGGCCTTAGAGAGGGAAGGATTATTCCCAGAGTTACCATCTTGAACTTTGGTTTTAAAAGATGTTTGTTTAGGTATCTTAGGTCTAGGATGGGTTGCCACTTCCCTGTCTTTTTTGGGGTAAGGAAGTACCTGGAGTACAGACCTTTGCCACAGTGTAGGGTAGGTACTCTCTCTATGGCTCTTAAAGCCAGCAGAGATGAAACCTCTGCCTCTAGGGCAAGGGTTTCTGAGAGACCTGCAGGTGGAAAAGATCTGACTCTCATCTTCGGAAATGTTTTGAAGCTGAGAACCAGTCCCTGACTTACTACTTCCAGGACCCACTTGTCTGATGTAATAGACATCCAGTCCTGGACGAAGTAAGTCAGCCTGCCCCCTACTGGAATAGGAGAGTCGACCTGGGCAGGCCCATCAGGGTGTCTGCTTGGCAGGGGCCTTGCGCCGAGGAGTGAATGCAGCTCTGCTCATCCCCCTTCTGTCTCTCCCTCTGAAGAACCCCTCTGTGAAAAGGGAGAAGAGGCCTGTGCTTGGTAAAAGGCCAATGAAAAGGCCTGCCCCTGCCCCTAGACTGCTGCCTTTGAGGAGTTGCCTGCCTCTCTTTAGCCTGAGCACTCCTGTAAGTGGTCCTGTACTCATCCATTTTCTTCATGTAATTCTCTGTCTGCTCCCCAAACAAAGAATTACCCACTACAGGAAAATCCATGGCCTCAGCCTGGGTATCCCAAGAGAGGCTAGTACATCTGAGCCAAGCCATTCTCCGAAGAGCCACAGATGTAGCCATGACTCTTGATGACACATCATTGGAGTCCACAGCAGCATGAAACTGAACTTTTGATGCCTCAATCCCATCTGCAGCCACCTCCTCCAGCTCTTTGGCTAGCTGGGGGGAGGCCTGTTTAGCCAGTGCCGGTACAGTGTCCCACCTGGACTTCTGGTACCTGACTGTATAGGCCATATAATTCTCCTGCCTGAGTCCCAATGAAGATGCCATGTACTGTTTTTTGCCATGGCATCAGTCTTCCTGGAGTCTTTGTCTGGGGGGGTGTGAAGCCAAGGGAATGTTTGTCTTATCACAGGCAGCAGCCTGCACAACCCCAACATGGCTGCATTGCTGATATAAAAACTCCATATCTGAGCCTGAAAGTGTATACCTCTTGTCTATTCTTCTATCAACAGGCGGTATAGAATTGGGAGACTTCAGGATATTTTGTGTCTGCTTCCCAAAAGATTTGTGAAGGGGAATAGACAGTCTCCTGGATTCTGGGATGTCCATCATTTCCACAAAATCAGGCTCCTCTTGATCCTCCATTGCCTCTTCCAAAGGAAGCTGGAGGGTCTCAGCCACCTTTCTGTAGAACATAAAGTGGGAAGGGGACTCAGAAAGCCTATGAGGGGATACACCTGAAGGTCTGTCTGGGGAGATGTCCGGTTCCACAGGCACATCCAGACTTTCACCATCACCATCATCATCTTCAAACTCCCCCTCCTCCTCAAACTCTGGTTCATAAAAGTCTTCAGGGGTATAATCTTGAACCGGGGGAACTGACTGAACCGAACCCCTGCCAAAAGGTGCCGGATCGGTCGGAATCGGCCGAAGTGATTCCACAATCCAAATTGCTCTGGCTATTTCCTCGGCAGTCGGAACATGGGCTTATGGATCCGAACCAGACAATTTCTCTTTGTGTTTTCTTTTTGTCAGAACTGAACCCTCGGATCGTTCTCCTTTGCTCAAGTATCGCCCTGGTCAGAGGGCACTTCTTCTGGTTCGGTCGGAACCGAACCAGGCTGGCCATCCAGGTCAGCGGACTTCCCGGCCTCCTTTTCCCTCAGTCTACCTAATCTGTTTTCAAGGGTAGGTTTGGGAACATTTTTTACAAATTTGGCAGTCTGAATTGAGGTGTTCAAACCCCAGACAATAAACACAGGTGGTGTGGGGATCAGCCTTAGCAAAGACCTCCCCACACTCACTGCAGTGTTGAAACCCAGTGGGCCCGGTTTTTTCTTGGGTTTCTCAGACATGGCCAGCCTAACCAACTTACCCTTTTTTTGGCAACCGCCAGGCAAGACTCCCTTATCAGTTCCTAACCGTGTCACGGGTCTTGGAAAAAAACGTACCAAACATGTTTTTTTTAGAACTGATAAGGACCGGTAACCACACACTAGAGTAAGATACAAGAATTAACCAATGATCGGTTCAGCAGAACCGATCCACACTTTTACAAGTTCCACACAGAAAAACAGTACAAAACCCATCTAGTAGTCACGGTGCAACAGACAGAGACTGAACCGACTATGCGGAAATAAATTTTGGTTAAAAACTGACAGTGAACTGACACTTCAACCGACTTTCGAACTGAGCTGCAGGAGAAATCTCCGGAGCGACTGTTCAGTGAGGCGGAGTAAAGAATCTGATGGTTAGATTTCAAAGGGAAACAGACAGAGACATCAACCGAGCTTGAGCTCAGCATTCTATGCTCTGCATAGAAAGTTTAACCCTTTGTTCTCCAGAGCAGTTTAAAGGCTGGCGCTAACTGTATTAGTCATAATACAGCAAGACTTCATGTTGTTTGAAAGCTGTCATTTTTCACATCCTGTTCAGAATGTGTTTTGCACCTGTGGTGACAAATGCCATAGTCGCTGTGCAAAAGCAGCTTCGTTAACAAACTGATATTGCCACTGTTCACAAGGTGGGGTCACAAAAAACATGTTGAAAATTTGGAGGAAAATACTAGCGAATGCCTGAGGCGTTAGGGTTTCCGACCATAACGCCCCTATAGAGAATGCCAGGCATCAGGACTGTGACTTGGAATTGTGCTTCTGATGCTCATACCATTCCACCCCACCCACACCCCTGCAGCCAGTGAGAGAGAGTCAGAGGTGTGCCTTGGACTCTTCGCCCCAAAGTTCACCCCATTCTCCTATACCGCACCCATCTCACTGTATTTTCTGATGGAATGGGAAGTGATAAGGGCCAAAGACCCCAAGGCACAACACCGTAACACTTGTTGGTGTCTACAGGGTAGGGTGTGGTGAAATGGCATCGCCGTTATGCCTGACGACTCAAAGGCACACCCCAATGCCTGTCACTATCTGCAGGGTGGTGATGGGGTTGGCTTCAGTTCAATACGCCACTGCCATTCCTATTATGCAGCTCTGTAACTCCTACACTACCAATGCCAATGCCAGCAAGCAAACATTCGGCATTGACAAATGCTTGTTATTCCAGGCACAGAAGTCCCAAATGATGTTCAGCAGGGGTTCTGTGTGCTTTGTTTTCTTAGATTTTTAGAGGAACCGAGAGTCAGCCAGTTCAGCAAGCCTCTTGAACTGCTTAGGCACCGCCTCAGGGTGGCAGTTACAGCTGTTGTTATTAATGTGGTTTCATCCACAGAAAACAGAGGGTGTTGGCTGGTCAGAGCTCGAGGAACCCTTAGGAATAGAAAGCTTTCTCTTGAGCCTTTCAAGGCGTTTTTCAACATTTTTTTAAAGAAAAGTTTTGCAAATATCACAGTCTGTTTTTAAATGTTCAGAGCACAGGGAGACAACACATAAATTATGTTTGTATGCCTTGGCAAAAATCTCACCACAATTGGTACAAGGTTTGAAACCGGTTCACGGTTCTTCTTAGGCTTTTCAGACATTCTGTGGTAAAAATACCTAAAAAACAACCGCTAAATAAGAAATGTTTTAAAACTTATTTAGCGCTTGCAGCCAGTTCCTGAACCAATGATAAACCAATCGGAACTGGGAACCAAGCAGAAAATGAACAGGGCTAACGGTTCAAGAACCAAAATTAGCAGTTCACAAAATAAATATTTTAAACAAATTTATACTAAACTAATGGAGTTCCTTAGTCAGGGAACTCCGATAAATACAGAATAAACCCTGGTTCCCCACCAGTTATACCGAACCGAAAGAAACCAAGAAAGGTATATTTTAAATACAAAAGCAATGGTTTAGCTAATAATAACAAATAGCAAAAGGCAGCAAATGAAAAGGAGAAAAATACTTATGTATTTTCATAAGTTTTATCAAGTCAGGACAGGTAGATGAGGCGAGGATCTCCGAGCTTCTGGTCTTGACAGACGGAGAGTGAAATCTGAGAGTTTAGAACCTAGGCAGTTAGTTTAAGACAGCATTTGAAAATAGCACACACAAAGATTCCATCATTTGCATACCATTCCAAATTCTCTCTGGGCAGTTCAATCTTAAAGGGACACTGCAGAAGTTATGAATACCTGACTATTACTGGGGTTGGAAGCAGAAACCTTCCTACATGCGGCATCCTCTCATTTGTCATGGGACTCTGATGAGGCCAGAGAGCCCTCGACAGGGATATCGGTGTGCTTCACTGAATTATACTCAGCCTTGTCCGCCAGCAGAGGGGCTTCCCACCTGCAGTATTTTTCCTCTAAAAAGGGAAAAGGCCACATCTTCGGTTTTGGAAGATACTTTCTCTGATTAACACCTGCGCATCCTGTTCAATAACCTGGTCACACTGAATAAAGCTTGGAAAACATTTTTGGAGCAGAGGAGGATGCAGACAGAATTGTATTAACGTCCACTGTCTCTACGGACTGCTCCTCCTTGAGCTGTAAGGTCCTACATGCCTCAGCTATCAAAAAGACAAGAACTTGTTGTCAAACAGGAGAGGTATAGGAATCCTCAACCTGCGTTCCATCCACTCCCCTTCCTGCTCCTCCTCAGAGGGGATGTCCTTTTCCTCAGTGAGCAATTTTTGAAGGTCAGGAGTTTCCCTAAGATCCCTGAAATCCTCATCCTGACCTACTAAGTAGTCAGGGCAGGGTGTGCTGGCACATCTGTCTCCACACCCTCTTCTCGCTGCAACACACCTGGACATACCTGTGTGAGCATCACAGACAGCGCTGATGGGATATAGCGACAGAGTGCAAATCATGAAAGGATGAAATGGTGTAAGCATGGTTTTGCACCCTGTCGCTCTTGCCTGGGTAGCTTAGTCATGCAGTGGATAAGACCTCTGCTGAGAGGAGGGTCCACAGCAGCTGCTGTGGCTCAGCTGGATGAGCCACAGGCAGCAAGGGCAGCGGTGAGTCTGTAGACTGGGTCTTGAATCCTGGTCCCAGACAAATGGAGCTTTTAGGCTTTTTTTATCATTTTGTACTTTGTGCAGTATGGTTTTTCCCTCCCACCCATGTTTCTCCCCATCTCTGTGTTGAACCCCTCAGAGTTGATTATTTAAATGGGGGTTCACGAGTGCAGTTTCCATAACCAGGGATGTGGGGGCAGAGCCTTCCTTAAAACTAAAAAATTTGTACTGTTTTAGGCCGACATTTAGTTTCAGCGATATGGCTCAGCGCTAGCAATGTACCCACTGTATTGACAGCGTGGTACATTGCTGCACTGTTTTTATGTGCAAGGTTATGACCCCGTGCCGTTCTCAACCATGCAAACCTCTTCTGAGTTAGATGGCTTGAGCCATGGACCTGGAGGTAGTGTCATTGGCATCTACAGCCATATGAAACTGGTACTTTGTGGCATCTAAGGCAGTTTTGACAGTTTCTGCCAGGTCCTGGACAATGTTATCAGGAGCTTTCTGGCTAACAGCCAGGAATAAGTTCCACAGTGCCTTTTAGTACTGTGTGGTGTATGCCATATAAGTGGAGAGGCGGAGCAGCAGACAGGCTGTGGTATAAGACTTCTTGCCCATAGTGTCCAGCTTTCTAGACTCCTTATCTGGAAGCTGGGAGGAAAGGAGCACTTTAGCTTCGTCACAGGATGCAGCTTGTACCATGCCTTCATGGTTAGGATGGGTGTAAAGGTAACCAGTACAGTATTTGTTTTATCCTGCAGGTACTTTTTCTTTATTTTCTTATCCACCTCTGGAATGGAGGTAGGATTCCGGAGCAGTTTCAAAGAAGCCCTGCGAAGGGACTTGTGAACTGGAAGGAGCAACTTCTTGGGGGAAGGGGGACCCATCATGTCCAGAAAGTCACCTCCTCATCTTCTTCAGTAGTCTCCTGTATAGAGAGGTCAAGAGTATCCACCATCTGCTGGACAAATGTGTAGTGAGAGGAAAAGTCCTCCTCCTGACTGTGAGAAGGGGAGCCAAATTCCTGGTCAGGGGATACATTAGGCTTTATGCCCTCCTCCTCATCTTCGTCATCATCATTGCCTTCCTCATAGTAAAAATCCTGGTCTGGGTCAGAGTTTGTGGTAATAGGCGTGGAAGCACCAGCTGGAGCCCCAAATAGATTGCCCATAGCTTGAAAGTTCTGATATAGTTGCCAAGCCTTTGCCATTTCTTCAGGAGAGGGCATATTTTGTTGTGACACTGTCATCTCCCTTTGCTTTTCAGCGGAGGGGCAGTGATATGTTTAACTTTTTGTTTCATTTTGGCAGGCACTGGATCAGAAACCTGCTCAGTATGTCTTTTTTGTTTGGCTTGGTATGTATTATTTTTGTCAGACTTATCCTCTAGGGGGTCCTTAGAGGACCTATCTTGGTTTATGATGAGAGGTGAACCCCTCTTCAGAAGGCTTATTAGAAGGGGAGGCAGACTGAGAAGTCATTAATAAATTTAATGCAAGTTCACAGTTAGCAGAAGTGTGACTTGGACCTAAACAACAAAGGTTGTGGTCGTCTGCCTTAGTCACAATTTTAAAACACTTCATGCAATTTTTAAATCCTGTAGGTCCAGTTCTCATTTTATGTTTGTCTGACATACCAATATTGTCAGAAGACTTAAAAATCGGTTCCCAAAAGGGAAAAATTAAAACTTTGCAGTCGGTTCCCAAGCGCGATAGAACCGCGAATATCAACTCCAAAATAGCAAAATATAAAAGAAAAGTTAGCACTACACGCAATTCCCTAAAAAATAAGGGAAACGATAAAAAACTAAAGCTTAAATATCGTAAACTGAAATCTTTACCACAGAAAAGTAGTTTTTCTAGTCAGGATGAAATCATGGGAACCGCAATGAAAACTCCTGTCAGGAGAAGTTTCCTCAGTTCCTGGGAACCAACGGGAACAGAGGAAGTAAGGGTAAAATACTGAAAAACCACTAAAAAAAAAACTAAAGGCAGCAGAAAATGAAAATTACATACCTACCGTAATTCTTGATCTTTCTGTGTATCTTCTACATTCATCACTAGTATGAGTATCTGGCGGGAGGCTAAGGACCCCAGAACTTTTTTTGGGTGGAGTCGATGCAGGGCGGCACGCCCCTCAGGCCAGCGTGTTATGTGGCACTTGCAGGTTGGCCGTTATCTGCTGTTGACTGGCCTTGGCCCCAGTTCTGAACGCCCGTGAGAGAGAGATAGGAAGGGATAGAGGGGTGGGGCAAGGAAGCCCAAGGGACAGATAAAAGGAAAGAATGTAAAAACTGAAAGGAGAAATAAACAACTAAGAGGACAGCAAAAGAGAGAGAGAGAGAGAGAGAGAGCAGCCTAAGCGAGTGGGATAGGAAGGGGCCCCAATCTCTGGGTGAAAGAAAGAAAGGGTGGAGAAGGGAGGGTAGAAAGAGGAGAATGAAGGTGGAATGAGGGGAGGACACCACCTTCATTCAACCCGGAAAACCTGGACCTCGAGAGAGGAGCTCAGATTTTAGAACCTCCATGCTGCAGAGAGCAGAACAAGACACAGGAAGTGCCCCATGCGCAGCCAGAGTAGTCCCCAAAAAGGGACCAGCATTTAAGGGAGAAAATGGCTCATGGTCAAATCAGGCAAGACAGGTTGGGCGGTGTCCACCCCTCCTGCCAAATGAAAACAGAATGTTCCCAAGAGGGAGATAAAATAACGTAGGGAAAAACTGGGGTCCTGCCCCTGTTGAAACTCACTAGGAAGAAAGGTGTGTGGACACCTTAAGGAGGGAGGAGACGCCTAAAGGGGCATTAAAATAATAAAGGGATTGCTGAGAGGGTATTCAGGGTCCCTGATCCCTCTCCCTGTCTCAGAAACCCGGGGAGGGGGCAGGGAGCTGATCCTTGAAAGGCAGGGGAAGGGGAGAAAGAGGACACCCTGCGACCCCCAAGCAAAAACTCCTCCCGTATTTTCTCCAAGAGTCATCTTCCTCCTAACCACAAGGGAGAGGAGGAAGAGGAGAGGTGCTGGAGTGCAACAAGAGAAACACACAGGGAGGAGGATCGCCCAGAGACAGAGGCCCCAGAGGGAAGGAGGGCAGGATTTAGTGATGAATGGTGAAGATACACAGAAAGATCAAGAACTATGGTAGGTATGTAACTTTCATATCTTTCTGTGTCAATCTTCACCATTCATCACTAGTATGAGTGAGTACCGAGCTCCCCGAAGGGGGCCCAGCACCTCCCTAAGGGACAGAGTCCCTTAGCCTCCAGTTGCTGGGAACACTAGAGAGGAGAACTCTTGCAGGCCTAGTTAGGCCTAGGACTGGTCTGGGTGAGGCAGGGATCTCCTCGGAGGAGAGGAAGGGCACCACTACAATTCCCGTCTCACCCTATGAGTGAAAAGGTGGGTTCTTCGGAAGGCAGAGAAAGTCACCTCACGCCAGGCCAGGGTGACAACTGGGATAGACAAAGCCATGCTGACCACCTAATGCAGATCGCTGTCCCCATTAGCCTGGGGCCACCTCACTGGCATCATAAGATGCCCTGCTTAGTGCCTTGCTAGCTCCATGCCTTGTGTGGAGAGAGGGCCATGGCTTTCTGGTTACTTCCACATCAGGCAAGGGCTAGAATCTGACCTAGCCTCTACCACAAGCACCTGTTATAGGCAGCATGGTGGGCCTGATGAGCTGCAATGCAGAGCAGAAACCGTGGGCACGGGGTCATAATGTCATGAAGACATTAAGCCGCATGGCTAAATCGCGATCACCAATACAGCGCGATTTATGCCATGTGGCATATCTTTTCTTTTGAGGCTCTGCCCCCACCCTGCTGCGGGGGTTGTTCCCCTGACCCCACTCAAGGACTTAACTCCAGGGGAGGTCCAACTCAGGAGCACACAAAGTCTTAAAAAATAAAACTTCTGGAACCGGGAATCAAACCCGGTCCCAGACGCAGTGCCTGGGTTCCTGCTGCTGTGGCTCTGTCCAGTGAGCCACGGCAGCTGCTTAGCAGAACCCACTCCCAGCAGAGGTGTTATCCTCTGCTTGTGAGTGTGTGAATGGTGCAATACCGCGTACAGCAGTATACGCGGTATTGTACCATTCGCTGTCCTAGACAGCTCTATTACAGGTTAGCTATAATGTTGTACTCTATTAATCGTACGACATTATGACCCGGTAGGGAAATGGTACAGGGGAGAAAGTCCTCCTGTCCCAAAAATCAAACTCTGAAGAGTCATAACTCGGGGGCTGGTCACGGCTTGAGCGTCTATGCCCAGAAGGTGTATCCAGAAGCACCACGCCCAAAGGGGGTGAGGCAGAGTCCCTGGAGACCCTGGGTGGACACAATACATGAGAAGATGGTCCCTTGTGGCTGGAGCTGGGGAAAAGGGACAGTGCCAGACCTGGAGCGATGCTTCCTGAAAAGGAACAGGCCAGATGGGGACTAAAAGGTCATCCGCACTGTACTCACCTAGAAAGGTGTGCACCGCCCGGTCCGGATTGCGCTCTCCAGGGAAGGAAATGTTGAGCTTGTCGAGCAACCTTGACAGGAAGAGCTGATAAGCAGATAAATCAGCAGCAGGTGAAAGGTGGACTGAAGACTCCCCTCCCTCAGAGGAGGAAGATGAGGAAGCCGACGAGCTCACAGATACAGGGTCAGGATGAGCAGGGGAGTGGCAAAACAACTGTTGGTCCGCAGCCCTAAAATAGGTAGGGAAAAACTCAGCAATGGCCTTGAACTCTGCCCAGGTGAGAGACCCCGTAGGGCCAGTGATCCCTAGGAGAGGGAGAGGTTGGCAGAGGCAATGGGTCCAGGCTCCTCCGAGGAGGGGCACTGCCTCTGCCTGGGCAGAGGGACCCGGTGAAAGACCTCAAAAGAGGAGGAGGAGCCCTAGTGGTCTCCACAGATGTTGACAGCTCAACTGGACCAGAATGGTCAATGCTGTGCCCAGTGAAAATCCCCCCATGAGGTGACCGGGACCATATGAGTCCAGAAGGATGGCCTCTGACCTCAAAAGCAGATGTCCCTCTCAAAGAGTCTCCAGGGGAGAAGCGAGGATCTGCACTGTGACTCCTCCAGAACCCGGGTGGATCCTAGGAAGAGGCCGCTGTGCTGAGCCCTGGCCACTCAACCCTTCTGGCTCTGAAAGGGCCCTCTTCCTCACTACCACTAGCCTAGGCAACTGGAAACCTCCAGCTGACCCCTGGGAGACAGCCGAAAGTACAGCACCCTCCCCTTCCTGGGATGCACCGGTCTGTCCCAAACTCGGACTGGCCAGGATCACCAAAGAAGGGGGTACCTCACCTGAAGGGACAGACATATCCATGGTCCCAGGTAGCACTGCATTGACCACCTGGACAGCTGCAGGCTGGTCTCTCCCACTGACCCCAGAAGCAACAGAACCTGCCCGGTCAACAGAGGGTGGCTGAGTGGGAGCCGAGGCACAAGACTCAGAGGGATTGGAGGATCCAGAAGAATCCGGGAGCCAGTCCGAGTCAGACCCCAAGTCCTCCTCTGAGGAGGAGAACTGACAGGCCCGAACCCAGACCAATCCATGATCCCTCCCAGTCCTGGGACCATGAGCTGCGCCACCTCCTGCTCTGGCACTGCGAATGGCACCAGAGCCCGAAGTGGCACCACAAAGAGCGCCAAATGTCTCCTCGGCACCATGAGTGGCACCAAAGTCCAAGGCAGCACCAGCCATTGCACCACCCCCTCCCTGGCACAGCGAATGGCACCAGAGTCAGAGGCAGCACCGACCCCTTCCAAGAGGCTGCACCGAGAACAAGTCCTGTGCCACCCACGGTGCTGCTCCCATCCCCAGCACCAAGAATTGTGCCAGAGTCAGAAGCTGCACCGAGGGGCGGCCTGGCACTGCCCGGAACCCTGTGCCGCAAGCGACACAGAGCCAAGAGTGGTGCCAACAGATGGTGTCGAGGATGGTGCCAGCCCGGGCCCTCAGGACCCAGAGTTCAACACTGGGGAAGCCTTCACTTCTGAGGAAGCGACTGCCAAAACGGTGCCTTCTGCCTGCCCCCGAGAGAGCCAGACTGGGCCTCCTGCATCGTGGAGGAGCCCTGCCATGGCAAGGCTAACATTGGCAGATGCCCTCCTCTGTGGGCTGTATAGGACCAGGAGGGGACCCAAAGGAAGGGCCGAGTCCTTACCTTTGCCTGCTGACTGCGAACCTGTTCCTCCAAAGGTCGGCGGTGCACCGACTTTGAACGCACGCATCTCTAAAACTCAGTGATCCATCAAAAGCAGGCATCGTGATGATCCATATCATGGTCTGGGTCTAGGCAGGAGAGGCACTGGTCATGCTGGTCCATTTGAAGATGAGGCCTGGGGACACAGTCACTGAGGCCGCCCCTCTTCGACTTTTCTTTTGTCCCGAGGGCGAGACATAACCGGATGAAATAAACAAAAACAAGTACTGCATCGCTAGAAATGAAGGAATGATCTTACCGGCGATCACTGAAGCGGCGCTGAGCAAAGCGAGCAGAACAGCGATGTAACATGAACACGATCAACAGACTAGGCCACAAAATATAGATGAATTCCAAAGTCTTCCCACGAGATTCTTTCTCAACGGTGGGAGAAGAAGAACTGGGGCCAAAGCGGAGTCAACAGCAGATAACGGCCAACCTGCAAGCACCATGTAATATGTCGGCCTCGAAGCCAGCGCTGCCCCTGTGTCGACTCGCCTCCAAAAAAAAAAAGCACCGCGAGGGAACCTAGACTCCAGTCACATACCCATACTAGTGATGAATGGTGAAGATTGACACAAATAAGATCTACTGTAATAAAGCAACTTTATAAGAAAAAACTTCTTCAAGCGATGAGGTATAGAGAGAGCCCTGGGGCCAACTTTTCCAGTCAGGTGGATAAATGAATCTCTAGGCCCAACACAAAAAATCCCACTAAAAGTACACTACTTGATCTCATACTAACTAATAGACCTCACAAAATTACAGGCTCCACTGTATTCTTCAATGATGTCAGTGATTATAACAGTGTGGTCTGTATAAGGAAACTGACAGACGCTTTGTTAACTAAAATTTGTGACTAAGCTGTAGCTTCCACAAATTTAAGCTGGAAAATCATTTATCTGACCTTAGGAGTATAAACTGGCAAAGCTCTTACTTAGCTCCCTCAGCTGATGCCACAGTCAAAAATGTTAACACAATGCTTTTAAACTTAATAAATAAACATGCTCCCTTTACAAAGTGTAGAGTCAAAAAAGCCTCCCAACTGTGGTTTATCGCAGACCTAAAAAAAGCTCTAACTTTACAGGACAAACTCTGGGACAAGGTTAGACTTATTAAAGCCGCGCTGGACTGGGTGGCTTTTAGAACAGTCAGAAACACCTGCACAAAACTTATTAGAGTAGCCAAAGTCAACTATTATGTGAATGTGCTGGAAGATGCAAAGGCCAATCTTGCAAAAATGTGGCATACTATTAAATCTGCTGAAGGCCATAGAACACCCCCATCAATCCCAACTTAAATTAATTCCCAAGGCACTACGATCTTTGACCAAACCATAATTTCTTGAAAACTGAACTCACACTTTGCTACTGCTGGATTAGCATTTGATTCTTCTCCGTCCACTAAATTAGTGTGTTGTTCAGCATCTGAGGACACTCATGCTTGTCCACATATCCAGTCCTCTTTAGTTTCTCCCTGATAACCTTTAAACAGGTAGAGGATTCGCTAGAAAGTTAGATATTAAAAAGTGCAGGCGCTGATGAACTAGAGTCTTTTATGTTTGCTTGCACGCATGTGCAAGAAACATAGTGCCATCATCCGACTTTTGGAGGTGTGTCACCCTCTTCCATTCAGTCAATGTGTTGGCAGGCGTAAGCCCCTGTCCGCCATATCGCATGCTGGAGCTGTCTATGACAAGCTCCAAATGCAGTGGCGATAGTTGAAAGGGGAGTTACGGCCAGTGAGCAGCGATAAGATATCGCCTGCTCTTGCGCAGCTTCCCTAAACACACACACACACACACACACACACACACACACACACACACATATATACACACGACGCATACTCGCGTGTTGCCCCCCACGCACATGCCCCTATAGCCGACGGGGTGCCCAATCCCCATCGGCTGTGCTGCACTTCTCCCCAAAGTTTTCCAATGCCATGCTGGGTGCCCACCCCAGCATGGCAAGTTATCGATAGCCGACGGGTGCCCAACTTCTGTCGGCCCACTGTCCTCCCCAGTAGCCTGGTGCCACGCTGGGAGCCCACCCAGTGTGGCAACTGATGTTATGGCCGACGGGGTGCCTAATCCCCATCGGCTTCACGCCCCCAGTCGTCCTGTGCCACGCTGGGAGCCCACCTCAGCGTGGGCAATGTTCCAGCCGCCTTTTTTAAAAAGCCCTGAAAAGCAAAACGGCTCCACGCAGTCTCCTGCACCCCCACAACCTGCGACTCCACCCACTGCGCACCCTGCCTCCCCACACCCCCTCACCCCATTCTCACCTCCGGAGCTCGGTGCAACGATCTTCGGTGGACCGGGAACACGTCTGCACTCTTCAAAGCCGACCGCGAACTGAGGAAATGCCGGTAAGCTGTATAATGGGATAGATAGGGTTTTCAACTTTATTGCATATCTCAGGCATTTTTTGGAATTTTTGCACCAAATTTTCAACATGGGGTTTTTGGGACACCTCCTCATGAATTCTTGCACTGTCATGGCGTTACTCGGGCCCGAAGGGTGATTTCGCAGCCACTGCGCGAAATCACCTTTCCGGAATGATTAACTAAATGACACTGCCAGT
This sequence comes from Neoceratodus forsteri, assembly GCA_016271365.2. Classification (NCBI taxonomy): domain Eukaryota; kingdom Metazoa; phylum Chordata; order Ceratodontiformes; family Ceratodontidae; genus Neoceratodus; species Neoceratodus forsteri. The sequence goes on from CM028132.1 coordinate 1,365,808,647, forward strand.
GTTTATAAGGTGGGCTCTCAAAAAGACTATTTTGAAAATTTGGTGGAAAAATTCCTAAAAATGACTGTATTACGAGCGTGCGTTGTGCAGTTCCTACGCACGCTCATAAGTTCGCGAATTTTCAATATTTTCACTCCAGATTTTCAACATTGCCATTTTATCACACCTTCTTATGAACAGTACAGCTGTCATTTTTCACATCTCACCTAAAATGTGTTTCCGCCCATGTAGCGCACAATGGCGCAGTCGGTGTGCGAAATCAATGTACGGAACACATTAAGAAAATCACACTGACACTGTTCATGAGCAGAGGTCTTAAATGGCTATGCTGAAAATTTGGTGAAAAATTCTAAAATGACTGTTTTTTTAGCTATGCTATGAGTTCCCACGACGCTCGTAAGTTTGTGAAATTTCAATATTTTCACTCCAGATTTTCAACATTGCCATTTTACCACACCTTCTTATGAGCAGTATAGCTTTCATTTTCACATCTCACCCAAAACATGTTTCCGCCCATGTAGCGCACAATGGTGCAGTCGGTGTGAAATCAATGCACGGACACATTAAGAAAATCACAATGACACTGTTCATGAGCAGAGGTCTTAAAATGGCTATGTTGAAAATTTGTGAAAAATTCAAAAATGACTGTTTACTAGCGTGCTGTACAGTTCCTATGCACGTCAGAAGTTCGCGAATTTTCAAAATTTTCACTCCAGATTTTCAACATTGCCATTTACCACACCTCCTTATGAGCAGTATAGCTGTCATTTTTCACATCTTGGCTAAATGTGTTTCCGCCTATGTAGCTGCAAATGCGAGTCGATCGCAAAATCAATGTATGGGACACATTAAGAAAATCACAGAGACACTGTTCATGAGCAGAGGTCTTAAAATGGCTATGTTGGAAAATTTGTGAAAAATTCCTAAAAATGACTGTTTTACGAGCGTATGCTATGCAGTTCCATGCATGCTCGAAGTTTGTGTAATTAATATTTTCACCCAGATTTTCAACATTGCCATTTTATTACACTTCCTTATGAACAGTACAGCTGCCATTTTTCATATGTCGCCCAAAATGTGTTTTCGCACATGTAGCGCACAATGGTGCTGTTGGTGTGAGAAAGCAATGTTTGGGACAGATTAAGAAAATCACAGTTACACTGTTCATGAGCAGAGGTCTTAAATGGCTATGTTGAAAATTTGTGACAAAAGTCCATAAAATGACTGTGTTCACGAGTGAGCATTAGCAGTTTCCATGCACCTCGTAAGTTCATGACTTTGTAATATTTTCAGTCCAGATTTTCACCAGTGGCATTTTCCACACTTCCTTATGAACAGTACAGCTGTCATTTTCACAACATGGCAAGTGTGTTTTCACACTTTCAGCGCAGAGATGCGTGGTCGCTGTGGGAAATCATTGTTCGGGACAGATAAAGAAAATCACAGTGACACTGTTCATGATCGGAGGCACCAAAATGCCTGAGTTGACAATCTGCTGTAAAAATCCCTCAACCTAATTGTATACGGGTGTGCGTTGCACAGTTTCTATGTACGCTCGTCATGTCACCATTTTTTTAATATTTTTACTGCAGATTTGCAACATTGCCATTTTTTACACCTCCCCATGAACAGTACAGTATCATTTTTTACATCCTGTTCGGAATGTTTTTGCACCTGTGGTGCTAAATGCCGTAGTCGCTGTGCATAAGCAGCTTTCAGCTAACAAACTGATATTCCCCGTTCATGAGGTGGGGTCACAAAAAAACATGTTGAAAATTTGGAGTGAAAATACCAGCGAATGCCTGAGGTATTATGGTTTCCAACCATAACGCCCAACCCTGTAGAGAATGACAGGCATCAGGGTGTGACTTGGGATTCTTGCCTGTAATGCTTGCTACCATTCCACACCCTGCAGCCAGTGAGAGGCATCGAGGTATGCCTTGGACTCTTTGGCCCCAAAGTTCACCCCATTTCGATATCGCACTCCATCTCACCATATTTCCTAATGGAATGGGTGGCATAAGGGCCAAAGACCCCAAGAATACCGTGACACTTGTCGGTGTCTGCAGGGTGGGTGTGGTGAAATGGCGTGGCCGTTATGCCTGACAACCCAAAGGCACACCCCAATGCCTGTCACTCTCTGCAGGGTGGTGGTGGGGTTGGCTTCAGTTCAATACTTCACTGCCATTCCTATTACGCAGCTCTGTAACTTCTACACTACCACTGCCAATGCCAGCAAGCAAACATTCGGCATTGACAAATGCTTGTTCTTACATGCCGGCTTTCACTTTCTAACTGCCCCTATAACCCATCTCTTTATTTTTATTTTTTAATTTTTTTTATTTATCAAGTCTAGGATTACAAATAACTTTGAGCTTTGGCTCTTTTACAAAGGTTCCACGTCAGAGAAATACAAATTATGGGGAACATCAAGACAGACATTACAACAATGTGGACATTGCAAACAGTACAGATTAATTCAATTCAGGGGTAGCATTGTAACAAGGCAGCCAGCAGCATTTGTCAGAGAAAATAGACAACAGATAAGAAGTGCCAGAGTCACAGGGAGAGGGAAGAGGGGAGGGGGGAGGAATGTAGGAAGGGTGGGGAGAGGGTGAAAAGTGCAGCATTGGGTATACCAAGATGTGAGGGTAGAATCCAGTGGGGGGGGGGCCACTAGAGCAGGAAGGGAAGTGGAGAAACAAGGTTAAGTTGGGCAGTCACAGGAGCTGTTGGTAGTGAGATAGTCCCGGAGCCTAGTTTTAAACATACCAATTGTTGGGGCAGAGTAGATGGTGGGGCTGAGGCCATTGAACCAGAGTGGTGCTCGATAAGCAAAAGAGCATTCTCCCTATGAAGTGTTACAGTGGGGACTTTCAGTAGCTGTAGCGTGGATCTCCTAAGGCACCATTTGTTAATTCGGTGTTGTAACAGAGTTGAGACCCCAGAAGGTGCAAGGCCAAGGTAGATTTTTTTCGCCATGGAGCAGGTGAGAAATTTTATGCGGTTTGATAGTTGGAGCCAGCCGGTCTGAGTGTACAGGTCACATGTGTGGGTGAAACAGTGAGCACCAGTGATGAGCCGACATGCCTTATTTAAGGCAGTTGAGAGGTGTCTAAGGGTTGTGGTTGTGGCTGAGCCATAAATGATGAGACCATAGTCTATTGCAGAGATCACAGAGCTCAGGACTGCAACCTTCAAAGCTTCTTGCGTGAGGGGTGTGGTCTGTGTTTGTAGAGGAGACCAAGCCGTGTATTAGCAGCTCTAGCTACATTACCTACATGAAGGCCATATAGGAGAGATTAGGTCAAGCTGTATCCCTAAGTATTTGAAGGACCCCACCTGATCTAGAGTGTTCCCTGGGTGGTGGTGTAGCTTGTGTGGGTTTTGAGAGCTGCAGAAGACATAGATTTGGTTTTCTTGTCATTGAGGACCAGTTTATGATTAAGAAACCATGTCTCTACAGAACTGAAACCAAGTTGAAGGTTGTGTTGAAGAGTTGCAGGATCTTTGTGAGTGGAGAATACAACAGCATCATCGGCATATAGTATGATCTGCTCAGAGCAGTGGTAAGGAGGAGTTTAGGAAAGGCTAAAGGAGGGGCCCAGTATGGATTCCTGTGGGACACCCGAGCTAACAGGCAGGGTGTCAGAAAGAGCGTCCCACAATTTTACTCTCTGCGACCAGTTTTCTAAGTAGCTTTTAAACCGAGAGAAGAGTCAGGTGATAGCCCAGCATTCAGTAGTTGGTGAATTAGTAGTCCATGGTGTACTGTATCGAAGGCCTTGGAGAGGTCGATGAAAACGCCCCTGTGAGAAGGCCGTTGTCAAGGGATTTGTGCAAAGCTCCAGTGAACTCAAGAAGGGCTGTGGTGGTGCTGTGACCTTTCCGGAAGCCGTGTTGTTGTGGACAAGGTATACTGTATTTATCCAAGTGGTCGGTAAGTTGATCAGCCACGATGCGCTCAAGTGCCTTAGAGAGTGGGGGCAGTATGGAGATAGGGCGATAATTTGAGTGATCTGCCTTATCCCCACTTTTATGGACGGGTGTCACAGTGGCTGTTTTCCTAGGTCTGGGAATTTTCCACAGCTGAGAGAGAGGTTTAGGATTTTGTTAATGGATGAATTACCTCATCGAGGGTGAGCAACAGAAGCTTAAGGTCCAGGGTGTCACTACTAGATCTAGATTTGAGATAGCTGCAGAAATATAGTGAAGACTTCATTCAGCCTTACCTCCTGAAGTAGAAGAGGGATGGTTAGACGGAGGGGCTGAGGTATTTAGGAGTATGCCCTGTTTTCAAAAAGTCATGGGGTAGAACAGCACTAAGGTCTGAAAAAGCCGTGTTAAAGATGTTTATGATCACCTTGGGGTTGAGGGTTGAGGATCCATCAACCATTAACATGGCGGAGAGGTTTTTGGCTGCTTCCTGTGACATCCTTGATATTGTCCCAGAAAGCATGACCATTTCCCTATGTATTGGTCAGAGCGTCTTTGTAATAGGTGGATTTCATTAGCTATATGGCTTTTGTGCAGGCATTTCGTGTTTGTTTGTAATTTTGATGTCCAGTTGTTTGCCAGTAGCCCTGACAACTGCCTAGAGGTAATCCCTTAGTTTTAGCTGTGAGAGAAGAGCCGCAGTGACCCATGGGTTAGAGAGATTTTGTTTTGCCTTTAGCAGGGGCAAAGAGGTCGCAGACCTTTGTTGAAAAATTGAGATGAAGTGATCAAGAGCAAGTTAACATCTGTTGTTTCATAGATGGGTAGCCAGTCTTGTAGAAGCAGGTATTGCTTGAGATGTGGAAGTTTTCCATGAGGAAGGACTCTGCTAGCGATAATTTTGGGAGGCGGCTTAAGGAATTTGTTAGACCATGCACACATGACTGGGAAGTGATCACTGAGAGAGTCTGGGAGAACGGTCGTACGAGAAATCCTTGTGGGGTGAGTGGTGAGGAACCAATCCAAGAGGGCACTGGTGCCAGTCTTGTAGTTAATCCTAGTAGGGGAGGTTACCATTTGCGTGAGGTTAGCAGCTGAGTTGGAGTCTTTATAGGCACTGGCACTCAATGCTAACCAGTTTATGTTTAAATCCCCTAATAGAATAAGTTCAGCTTCAGGAGGATGAGAGTTGATAAAGTTTAGGACGTCGTTGAAGCCATGTTTAGGTCCCTATGGATGTATACAGAGACAATAGTCAGGGCTTTATGGTTGGGACCTAGGACAATTTTTATTGGCAGAATCTGGGCGAGGCAGAAAGTGATGGAGTTGCTACAGAGTGCCAAGACAGGGAGTCTTTGATATAAATTGCGTGAGCCACTGCCTTTTGGATATCTGGTCCAGCCTGTGGACATTGTAGCTCTGTATTGTTACTGCTGAGTCAGGAACTTTAGGTGTCAGCTAGTTTCACCACTGCAAGGATGTCATGGTCGTGTTGGCATATGAAGGCTTGGAGTGCATCCAGCTTTGGTAGTAGGCTGCAGATATTAATGGTTACAAGGATAAGGGCACCTGGAGTTGTGTGTGGCCTGAGCTTCTAGGGCCAGGATTGGGATGGACACTGCCTGAGATGAGAGGAGGAGGAGGAGTAGGAGTTTAGAGCAGAGTCACAGCTCTTTGAGAGATAGTTTTGATTGTTGTTCCGGGGTAGAGGTTGCAAGGTTCCAGGCGGTATCCATATGGACTGTAGGTGGTACAGTGTAGAGAGGTGGCCACACTTGTTGAGAGTAGTAGTCGGGTTAAGTAACCAGGAACATTCAAATGGTGCCCCAAGCACAAGTCTCGGGAGGGAAGTGAGAGTTCCCTGGAGTAGCAGTGGAAACCAGTAGAGGTGGCAGGAGGGGTGGGGGTGGGGTGGCTAGGACCAGGGAGAAAGAAGAGGTGGGGCAGGGCAAGGAGGAGGAGGAGAGGCGAGAGAAAGGTAGAGAGAACCCACATGGCTTACGTACTAGATAGAGATAGAGATAGAGATAGAGATAGAGATAGAGATATAGCCCTCTAGTGGTGAGAGGATATAATCTGCTAATGGAAAAAAAAAAACCTCATAATTCACTTCTAATATCAACTCAGAACTTAAAATGACTGGAAGGATTAAACAAATTATTAAACCCTGGCACATAAATTCAACTAGAGACACAGAGGGAGATACAGTAGTTAGAGATGTGTTCAGCAGGAGATAGTGTGGGCCACTTGGAAATCAGTTTCCACTGGTACCAAATCCAAAGTCAATTACTACTGGCGCTGTTCCCCTATGGAAAACAGCTTATCTACTGCCTTTGTTCAAATTGACAACCCTGTGACCTAAACAAGTATAGGTCTATCTTTATTTTGTCCATATTATCCAGACTTCAGAGAAACTAATCAATATGCAACTAAAGGATAACCCTTTGCAATCAAGCTTCAGGCAAAATCACAGTACAGTTTCTGCCCTGGCCAATGTGACTGATGACTGGTTCCCTGCCCTAGACCACAAACATTTCACTGGTGCTGTCTTCTTGGATTTAAGAAAAGCATTTGACATGGTAGATCATGATTTACTATTGAAACTCAAGGTGCACAGCCTAAACACCTCCACTGTTAGCTGGTCTGCTAGTTACCTTACAGGTAGAGTCCAATGCATCAAAGAAGATGGGCTCCTATCTTCACAATTACCTTTTTATATATTTATTTCTGCTCCCTGGGGACAGTAACTCCATCCCGCACCACCCGTCTACCAGCCCGACCGCCCCCAAGACCATTCACATTTTACCCCTGTGGTGGGGCCAGGAAGGAAGCTACATCCTTCCCCAGAGCACAATCCAAATCCACGGAGGCCACAACAACCAACTGGCGGAATGGGGGTGTGACCTCATGGAGCCCCCAGCCATCGTTTTCTGCTTTTCTGTGCCCCTCCTGGTGCAAGGCATAGTACGCGTGTGTGGAGGCACAAGCACGCCATGCATGCCAGCTGCTGGACTCCCTGCCTGCATTGCCCCCAGCCCTCACTAGAGGGCGATCAATGGGCAGGATGATGATCCCTCCCTCCCGAGAGAGGAGAGCAGTCCTCCAGATGCTCAATCCTCTCTGTACCCTACCGACACCGATGTCCCGGGCTAGTTCCCAAACCCAGGTCGCCGGGTGCAGCGAGGTAAGGCGCCCAGCACCTCTACCCTCAGCACCACCAGGCTGGCCACCCTTACCTTTTGAGAGGCAAACCTGAAGGATCTACATTGGCCTCCTTCTCTTGACAATCTACATTAATTCCTTAGTGTACAATATCCGTACAGTTAACTTACACTTTTCGCAGACAGCACCGTTCTTTATATATTGAAACCTTCCCTAGAAGATGTTCACTTCGAATTTCAATCTGATTTCAACCAGTTACAACATAATCTCCTAAGATCTAAACTTCTGCTAAACACAAACAAAACAAAGGTCATGTACTTTGCACTGACATCCTCCCCATCCTCATCACCAAGGCAGGACATTCTGGTGCCTATCTCAGCCCTGCTTGAGGATTTGCTAGAGGTTGTAGGTGAATTTAAGTATCTAGGTCTCTGGCTAGATAGCCACCTTTCCATTACTGTTCATGCTGAAACCCTGACTAAAAAAGTAAAAAGCCAGACTGTTTCTTTTTTTTTTTTTTTTACAGAAACAAATCCTTTTCCCTCTGGATGTCAGGAAAAGATTAGTCCAAGCCACCTTCCTCCCTCTCCTGGACTTACATAGATACTGTCGGCAGTTAAGGGCCTATGGCTGCCCATTTGAGCTCATGAAGATCTTTTAAGTTTTCTAGAAGTCTGTTGCTCCTCCCCTGACCTCCAGGATTCCTTATGTCTATCCCATGCATTCTTAAATCCCATGATTATTCCAGCCCAGTATCCAGTAATATGGGCGACGCAATTTGAGCGCCTGTAACTACAGCAAGTGTGGAACGAAGGGGACTGTGGAAATGATGAGGGTAAAAGGGCTAAATCGGCAATTGCAGAATACAGTGCTGATAGGAGGGATGTCCCAGGAAGCAGTATATAGGAGGTAGTTAGGGAAGGCAGTGCCGAGCTGGTTGTGTGGGCTTGTGGAGGCAGTTTATGCCTCTGGTGTAGAAGAACCTGGGTTGGTACACTAGTGTTTTTTGTTGGCGTACAGTTTGGGAGCTGTAATTTTTTTGGTACATTGCATCGCTTGACTGTTGTGTTCCTGCCCCTCCTCCATCATGCTCCCTGCCATCCTGGTGGTCCCCATTTGTGCTCCCCAAATAGCCCCTCCTGAGTTGGCTCCCCCCAGTGTCAGGCCCCCTTGGAGTTGATTATATTGAGAAGGGAGTGCAGGGGCACAGACCCCCGTATAGAATGTAAGGTACTGTGTGGTGGTATGGCGCTTGATATTATGTTCATCGTAGTGCAGTCGCCGTTTGTGTTTTCTGCATTGTGCACTTGCTTATATGTGCTGCTGTTTTGCTGTCACTTATATGACATGAAACCTTTCAGCCCCCACAACTTCCTCAGGTAGGGTGTTCCACTTGTCAACCACCCTTTCTGGGAAGAAATTCCTCCTCACGTTTCCTCTGAATCACCCTCCATCCAACTTCATCCCATGCCCTCTCGTCCTGGAACATCTTATTTGCTGGAAATAGTGTTTTCCTGCACCCTGTTCCTCCCCGTAAGGTACTTGTATGTCTCTATCATATCCCCTCTCTCCCTTCTCTCCTCCAGGGAGTACATATTCAAGTCTTTTAGCCTGTCCTCATAGGACTTGTGATGCAATCCCTGTACCATCTTTGTTGCCCTCCTCTGAACCTTCTCTACCCTATCTCCTGACATAGGTAAGGTCTACAGAACTGGACACTGTACTCCAGGTGGGGCCTCACTAGTGTCTTGTATAGTGAATTATGACCTCCCTTTTCCTGCTGGTGATGCCCTGCATATGCATCCCAGCATCCTATTTGCCTTATCTGCTGCCTTGTCACACTATGTTTCTACCTTGAGGTCATCAGAGATGATAACCCCAAGGTCCCTATCCTGCTTGGTGCATGCTATATCCTCACCCCCCCCCAACTGATATGTTGTTCAAACGTTTATGCATTATTTGCACTTTCTGCATTCAATTTCAACTGCCAAACCCTTGACCATTCCTCAAGCTTCTGCAGATCCCTCTTCATTCTGTCTACACCCTCTGGCATGTCCACTCTGTTACAGAGCTTTGTGTCATCAGCGAGCAGGGAAATTCTGCCTTCTAGATCCCCCATAATGTCATCGATGAAGATGCTGAATAGGACCAGTCCCAGCACTAATCCCTGCAGCACCCCACTGGTCACTCTTCCCTCTGTGGAGTAGCAGCCATTTACCACCACCCTCTGTGTCCTGCCACCCAGCCAGATACTCACCCACTGCACTACTGTCCTGCCCACTTCCATATTCCCCAGTTTGTTAAACAGCCTTCTATGCGGCACAGTGTCAAAGGCACTGCTGAAGTCTGGATCGGCCATGTCCACTGCCCTCCCTGATCTACCTCCCTTGTCACCAAGTCAAAAATTCAATGAGGTTGGTAGCATGACACCCCCCGGTGAAACCATGCCTTGGATCCTGTAGTCCGTTGGCAACCAAATATTCCACCAATCTCTCCTTCAGTAGTGCCTCCATGATCTTCCCCACTACCAAGGTCAGGCTGACTGATCTGTAGTTCCCTGCTTCCTCTTTGTTCCCACTTTTGTATAAGGGACTACATCTGCTGCCCTCCAGTCTTTGGGTACCTCCTTGTATAACCCCCTACAAATGGGGTTCCCAAAAGTCTTCCTTGAGCTTGCCTAAATGCTCACTGCCAGGCTGGTGTCCTGCGTTTAGCAGTTTAAATGTGATTACCAGAGCCTGTATAGCCTCTTTGTACTGTCTCTTTAAGAGCTGCCTAATTGCAGCTTAAGTAATCTGAGAGGGAGCTCTGTTGAAATATGTAACTATTTGCTGAATATCATTTAGAGTGATAATGATAATGTAGTTTGTCTAACCTGCTTTTTGTAGCAAGGACTGTTTTGTTTTCTCCACTATCTTGGTCCTGGACTGCAAATTGGACCAAACAGCACTGGTGGGACCTAAAATGTAACCGGACTACAGGAGCTGTCTGAATTCAAAATCTGTAGGAACTGTAGTTTGGAGCTTTTTTGCACCTTTTTTGCAACTGAAGGGGGAGCGCTTGCTTTGACTGACAGCCAAATCAGACAACCAAATCTTTTGGGTCTTGGGGAAGTCCTGGGCTGCTGGCAGTTTTCAGTTAGTTTTGAGCTGGGAAGTGAAAGGAGAAGAGCTCAAGTGTATTTTGGGCAGCAATCCTGAGTGGATTCGCATGGGAAAACTGTGAAAGGGCTGAGTTTTTGGCTTGCAGATCTGCCTGCTGCTCCTGAGAGGGAGAGAAGAGAATTATTTTGGACTAAATCCAAGTTTGTGTGACTAAAGTAAGCTACTGAAGTGGGCCAGGCTCAACCTGAAGAAGACCGAAGATTTTGTTGAATGCAATTGGCCTGTCAGGAGTTCCAGCTACCCTTAATCCCGTGTTGCACAGACTTTGCGATTGTGACCAGGGAGCGCTTTGCCTGGTACAGTAGAATTCCCTTACATGTAAATGTGCTATGAGCTGCTAGTGGGTCGTAAGTTAGTCCCCCACTGTGTGAACTGTGTTCTGCTTGCTGGAAGTTGTATCCAGCCCAAAACAGACTGCATCCAAATTTGTCTCCATGTGGTCTGGGTCTTGCCAGACTGGCCCAGCCAGACTACCCACTGCACAGAGAAGCCATCGACGAGAGACCTGCCTGGGGATCAGCCCCCTGCTCCACGCTTGTGTAACCCCTAGATGGCGCTATCCCAGGGGCTACTACCCCTGCCTGATTTGCCACTAACAGGTTGAGGGGCCTGGATCCGATGGCGGGTGCCTCCACCCAGAGGTCAGGGTTTGCAATAGTTAAACTAACTTGGTCACAGCCCTCTGGGACACTGCAACCCCTTTCTTCCACTAGTGGCCCACACAGTATATCAGAATTACCTTCACAGTATACACTTATCCCCAGGACTGGTTCAGGCTTTGGGACCCCTGTAAAATAAGCAGATACAGTGCAACAATCACAGTACAATACTTTAACATAGACAAATACCTCAGGCAGTATAACTTTGCTGAAACAAGCAGCTCTGATTTATTTAGGGATATAACAAGGACAGGGGAAATCAGGTTAATTAGCTTATCACTTTACTCATCTATTTATGGCTCTGTGCATAGGCTATCCCTACCAGTTACTGTCCCTGGGTACCCAAGCCCTAGTGGCTAGTCCAAACCGTGGCAGCTGGTAGGGGCCCTTTCACACAGAGAAAAGAAAAATTAGTTAAACAGTCAGCAGTACAGTAATTCCATTTGGATTCAATGTGGCAATTCAACAGGGAGTGACTCTGAATTAGTACTCACGATCTCCAAACAAGATAGGGTCCTTCAACGTCAGCAAGGCTACTCTTGAGCTCCACGAGACTCCTCACACATTTATATGGCAAACTGCAACAGGCAAAAGTCCTTTAATGGCAGCAGGATTCACTTGAGCTACACAACCCTCCTCACACATTTATATGGTAAACAGTAACAGGCAAAAGTCCTGTAATGGCAGCAGGATTCACTTGAGCTACACAAGCCTCCTCACACATTTATATGGTAAACAGTCACAGGCAAAAGTCCTTTAATGGCAGCAGGACTCACTTGAGCTACACAACCCTCCTCACACATTTATATGGTAAAAGAAAGTACTATACCAGGCAGGGCTGCTCTATCCCGATCGCAATTACTGCACAATACCCGGGAGAACACACAGCAGATTCAGTTCCTGACAGACTGAGTGCAATTCAGCAATTTCTCCAGTCTTCTACAGGGTGAGCCTGGTTTCTACTCTTCAGATATCCGTTGATTCTCTTCACAGGACGGATTCAGTCCTAACAAGCAGTTACACAAGCTGCAGACCGGAACTCTGGGCCTTACACACGTTTCCCGACTAAAACTGCACACCGAAAAAAGCACAGGGCTCCTTCCCTCTTCACTGCCAGAGCTCAACTGAAACTCCAGCAGACAAAACTGGGCACTTCCTTTGAGTTCCTCCCAGTTCTTGGCTGGATTCGCTGTCACTCACAATAGACTGCCCCTGTTGGTCCAAAAAGGCGCCGAAGTCCAAACTACATCTCCCAGAGTCACTGCCCATACAATCCTCTTGTGGCTGGCTCAGATTACGAGTCCAAGTTCTGATTCGTCCAAGGCACCATTTTACAGCTACCTTAACCCACACTGATTGGTCCAGTTCAGCAGTTCAAAACTAGAATGGGGAACTAGGCAAACACAGTTCTGACTGCAAAGAAAGCAGGTTAGACAAACTGTATTTTCATTATTACTCTAAATAATTTCTGGCAAACAGTTACATCTTTTAGATAGGTTCCCTTTGCACTCCTAGTGACTGCAAAAATGGAGTGAATTGGCAGCAGCTCGAGTGGTACTCAAGCAGAGAAGCACACAGTCCCCCATACAAACTAATTATGTCTGCAAGCAGACAGCTCTTAAAGAGACAGTACCAGAGGCTCTAAAAACACTCACTGATAAATGGCTTAAACGCCAAACACCATTCAGGCTTGGAGCATTCAAGCAAGCTCCTGAAGTCTTTTGGGAACCCATTTGCAGGGGGTTACACTCTTCCTGGTTTGGGAAAGCTTGACGTCCGCCACAGCAAGTACTCCATAAGTTTTAACTGCAACCATATACATTTGCATTAGGCTCACATGTAATCATCAGTCAATATATCATTTTACCAAGAACACATTTCTGAAACATTGCAGTACATCACTCTTTATACAGTATTACACACACATTGTACCATAACTCAAGTTATTACCTCTTGTACATGAAACCTGAAGAGGGGCCCTTCCTATCAGTTACCTTGGGGCTGGACGGGGCAAGGCACCATACTTAGAGGGCAACACAAGTAACTTGGAGTTAGCACTGACGCTCAGTTTGGGCAATGAGCTCAGGGACACATACACCCTTTATGGACAACATTGAGAGGCAAGTCCACAGGCCTCCCAAGGGAATCATAACTGAGGTGCACCACAGGCTTTACAGCTCGACCAGTCTTTCTAGGGGAACTGTTACAGTCTCTGCACTCTGAGCCTCATTTTCAGCATTGTCCTCACTTGTCAGGAGTCTCCATGGGGTAGAGAGGCTGAACTTGGGGCACTTTCAGCTCCAGGAGTTACAGTTTCTGAGTCCACAACATTTGGCTCGCATGGAGAGCTTTTGGACACTGGCAGTGGACTGTCAGGGCACTCAAAATGCTCTTCTTGTTCTGGTGTATCACTAGTCTGCCCCAATCCATCATTTTCCTCCCCTGAAAGCTCAAACAGTTCAACCATGCACAATGATTCCATTTCTTCTGATCTGATACTTTGCACTTCACTTTCTGGGAGCATTGGCTCCAGGGACAAAGCTGGGGGCTTAGACAGTCCAGAAGGCCCAGCTTCGTCTTCAGTATTGACTAGGGGATTGCCCCAAAACAATTGACTCAGTTCGTAAGAAGGATAGTATTCAAAGTCACTCACTTTCTTCTGACATGGACTGACAGTCATGCTCAACTGGAACTTGTGGAGGGAACACTTTAACTCTGCTTCTGTAGGTGCAGACTTTCTTGATCTTTTCTTAGCAGCACCTCTAGTCACTGGTCCAGAGGGGCATCTTCTGGGGCTCAGACTCAATCAAGATTTGTCCAGTGGGCAGTAAATGATTTCTATGCATTGTTTTACATCTTTTGAATTATTCTCAGGCCTTACTTTGTACACTGGCAGATCATCTAGTTTGCCCACTACAATGTGAGGGAGATGGTGCCATCTGTCAGCAATCTTGTGTTTGCCATGCAGTCCCAGATTTCTTAGCAATACCCGATCTCCTCCTGGAGTTCCTGTGCTTTCACCTTTATCATACCTTTCTTTGTTGGCCAGATTTCTTTTGGCAGCCATGGTTTGAGCCAGTTGGTACGCATGAGTTAGCTGGGCCTTTAACTTTGGACATACTGTAAATAGTTGTCAGCTTGAACCCCATCAGAGAGACCCCAAACACACATCTACCGGTAGTCGAGCTTCTCTTCCAAACATCAGGTGTAGGGGAGAACCCAGTGGCATCACTTTTGGTGCAGTTATAAGCATGTACCAGGGTGCTAATTTGTTGGCTCCATCTAGGCTTGTTCTTTGGGTGCAGGGTGCCTAGCATATCTAGCAAAGTGCGGTTGAAACGCTCAGGCTGTGGGTCCCCTGGGGTGGTAAGGAGTGGTTCTGGATTTCGACTCCCACAGAGAAAGCATCTCTTTGATCAGATGACTCTCAAAGTCTCTCCCTTGATCAGAATGGATTCTTTGTGGAGCCCCATAGTGAACAAAAAGTTTTCTACAAGTACTTTGGCCACAGTGGATGCTTTCTGGTCTTTGGTGGGAAAGCTTGGGCATATCTCGTGAAATGGTCAGTGACCACCAGCACATTACTGATATTTCTTTGATCTGACTCCAAACTCAGAAAATCAATACAGACCAGCTCCATGGGTGCACTGGTGGTGATGTTAACAAGGGGGGCAGCCCTCTGGGGCAAAGCTTTCCTCTGTAAGCAGTGACTACAAGTTCGAATGTGTTGCTCCATATCAGCCCCCATCTTAGGCCAATAGAATCTGGATCTCACCAAATCAAGTGTTCTGTCTATACCAAGGTGCCCCATGTGGTTGTGCAAGGACCTCAGTACTGAGTCTTGAAAGGCAGTGGGCAGCACTAGTTGTTGTTTGTCTACTTGTTCCCCTCTGTCTACTGTTTCTCTGTATAACAGTTTATTGATCAGTTTCAACTTAGGACCTTCTTTGTATAACAGTGCAGTTCTCAAATCAGTGGAGCGTAATTTGGACACATCTTTTCCTGCATAGAGGGCTTCTAAAGCTGATTTGATCATGGGATCGCGGGATTGAGCCCGCTGAATACTGTCATTGTCCAGCTGAGGCAGTGCACCAATGTCTATTGCAGAAAAGTGGCAATAAGCAGCAGGTATGCAATTCTCAGAGGGTCCCAAGCAATCCACCATGCAGTCCACTGCGTCCGTGGACATTTGTTCCTCCCTGTCAAACTTCCGCAGAGTGCCCAAATGTCAGGTTCTGCCAATCTGACCCAATCATTCTGGGAACAGGCCTCCGGAGAGAGCATCAGCATCTATGTGGTTCAGACCTGCTCGGTATTCGAGAGCATAGTCGTATGTAGATAATGCAGAAAGCCACCTATGGCCAGTGGCATCCAACTTAGCTGAGGTCTGCACATAGGTCAAAGGATTATTGTCAGTTTTTACTAGTATTTTAGCCCCATGCAAGTACTCATGGAATTGGTCAACAATAGCCCACTTCAAAGCTAGGAACTCTAACTTATGTACAGGATAGTTCTTTTCAGATGGGGTCAGGCTTCTACTGGCAAAGGCCACTGGTCTCAGGCCATTCTCGTGCTCTTGGTACAACACAGCCCCAACCCTTGCAAGCTAGCATCAGTGTGCAGGATGTGTTTTCTTGGATCGGCATAGGCCAGCACTGGAGCATGGGTAAGTTGATATATGATCTCATGAAAAGCAGTCTCACAATCAGGAGTCCAGCGGGCCCCAAATACTTCACTCGGATGAAAATACACTCTTTCAGTCTTGAGGGACACTGACCTTTGGTATATTTTGTGGGTTGGGGGATACCCTTGAGTAAGGTTAAGTAAAGGGCGGATCACTCTTGAATAGTCCTTGATGAAACGCCGATAATAACCACAGAATCCCAGGAATCTTTGCAGTTCTTTTAGATTTTTGGGCTGTGGCCAGGTGGTCAAGGCCTCAACTTTACTTGGGTCGGTCTCTATTCCCTTGGTGGATACTATGTGTCCCACATACTTTACTGATGTTTGAAAGAATTGACACTTATCAATGGACAGTTTATGGTCAAAGTCCTCCAGTCGGTCCAATACCTTAAATAATCTGCTCTCATGTTCCTCCAGTGAGCTGCCAAACACAATAACATCATCTAGGTATACCAGGCACTCTATTAAGTTCATGTCCCCCACTGCACACTCCATCAATCGTTGAAAAGTGGCTGGGGCACCTGAAATCCCTTGAGGCATCCTCATGAATTCATAGAAGCCAAGCGGACAGATAAAGGCTGTCTTCTCATGGTCCTCTGGGGCCATCGGGATCTGGTAGTACCCATCATGGAGATCCAACACAGAGAACCACTTGCTCCCGCTTAGGCAGTCCAAAGCATCCTGAATGCGGGCATTGTGTACTGATCAGGATAGTCCACCAGTTTAAGGTGCGATAATCCGCACATCCTTACTGTCCAATTCTTTTCCTCACTACCACAATGGGTGAAGCATAAGGGCTTCTGGATTCTTGTATTACACCAGCAGCTAACATCTCTTGCAGATGCCGTCTCACATCATCTATGTCAGCAGGTGCCAGGCGTCGAGACCTCTCATGAAACGGTCTTTCGTCATGCAGCCGGATATTGTGCTCAGCTCCTTGCATGCATCCTACGTCCCATTCCTTTAAAGAAAACACCTGGTCTCTCTGGGCAAGCTTCTCACTGATCCTCACTTTCCATTCAGCTGGCAACGGGGAGTCGCCGAAATCAAACAAGTCAGGCGTTACTCTGTCATTCTTCCTCGAACTCTTGCTGCTGGGTAGCACTGCAGTGTCTGCACAATGCACATTAGCCAGGATGCAACCTCTATTTACTCGAATGTCTCTTTCAGACACATTATGAACTTGGACCATTACCCTTCTGGCATAAGCATGGGCTCTAGTGGGCAAAATACTAGGCTTGACCAGCAGTCCCTCTGGCAATTTTCCATCGCCTGGTGCATCCAACATTAATATTTTATTCTTAACATCCTTTCTGATATGGACCTCTCCCTGTAAGGTACACTGGGCATTTGGCACCAGGATCAGAGACTCAGGATCCTTCTTCCATACAATTCCGACCGGTTCCTCTGGTTCTGTTTTTTCAGCATCTCTGTGCCTCATAGGCCTTCTTAATTAAAGCCGAACTCTTAAAGCTCTACTAGACTTTGACCCCTATTTTCATAACACAACTGTGCCAGCCTTCCGAACATATGAGCATTTGTTCCAATCAACAAAGGGACACCATCATACAGTCCAGTGGGGGACACTAAGGCTAGGGTCTCTACTTGTTCGCCACTCCAGCCACGAGGTGAGGAAAGACAGCCAAATTCGGATATACCCGGAATAGGGTAGGCCTTCTCACTTAACTCCCATACATGCAGTCCTTCTAATGGTTGTAAAGGTACATCTGACAAATGCTTCTGATACCAATCCTGGAACATAATTGTCACTTGGGAGCCAATGTCTAATACAGCTCTTGTAGACACTCCATTCACCTTTACAGTGGTCTCCATGGAGGGACCCACTATTCTGGACCAGTCTGGAGAGGCGGTAGTGGGGGCCTGGGCAACTGACCTTGCCACAAAAGGACGTGAGTTAGCATTTTTGGTGCCCTCACTGGGATCATTTCGTGCACCTCTTAACCACTGATTTGTTCTCCGAAGCTCTCCTTGTAGCCTATATGCAACTTTGTCAGTGTCTTTTGGGGACCGCATTCCTTTTCATGTGCCCATCTTCCCACAATTATAGCAAAACAAACTTTCTGGAGTTTGAGCTGGCGAGGCGCCACACTGGCGGGGCGGGGTACTACTAACTGGAAACCTTGGTGCCATCTCTGTCTTGGAGTGATAAGCATTTGGAGACATCTCATCAGTTCTCCACTTCCATGGTCAAGGAATTGAGTTTGGGCTGTTATCAGCAGGAGATACATGGGTGGTACTCCCCACCCCATAGCAGATGCAGCCAGATATAGGGTCGGGGCCTGTACTTGCAGGCATGGCCTTCATAAAGGACTGTTTTGAATTCCGATCTCTCTCAACAGTTCGCCCCATTGTGGCATATCTTTTCCTTGTCAGAGCACTCATTGACTGCCAACCTGTGCCCTGAACTTCACTTGATGGGCCACCCTCAGTCACTCGGTCGTCGAGCCGCAGCTATTGGTGCAGGTCCCTCCCGAGGTCGCCTTTCTCAACTCCTCGAATTTCTCTCATTAACTCATCATAGAAGGGTGGGATTCCAGTCGATTTGCCAGGCGAACTGAAGCAACAGCAGTTCTGAGAAGGGCAGACTTAAGGATCCTGTCCAGCCTGGTTCGGTCCAGTTCAATCGCTGGCAAACTACCCTTTCTGAGGCATTCTTGCAACAATTTTCCAGCCAAGATACATACACAGACAACAACTCCTTGGTACTGTTGTGCATTTCTTACTCTCCACCATAGGTCCTCATCAGAATCTGGGCTCCTACACATTCTCCAAGGCCTCAAGATAGGCCTGTGCAGTCACTTCAGGGTTACTGGCCCATTTAGCACAGATGGTAGCTAGGGCAGGACCTCAGAGGCTCACTAACCCTCTTTTGCTTTTCGGCTTCGAGCATTGTCATTCTAGCACTTTGGGAGCAACATAGTCTATCCAGGTCTCCCAGTCATCCTCCCTGGGGGTGGGGAGGTGTCAGAGAAGATCCTCAACCTTCGGTAAGAGTCGTGACTAATGACAGGTGCAGAAATAGGAGTCTGCATTGGTTCAGCCACCATTACGGGTACTGGAGCGGAGATGGTGTTGGGGAGGAACACCCCAGGTGGCAAGAATAGTTTCTTCAAGTCCTCCACAGTTTTCCTTCCCCAGCAACCATTTAGCAAATTTCTCCTCAAAGGTTTCAGACAGTGGTGGGGCTCATTCCCCGGGTCTTTACTGTCCGTAGTACTCTCCAGGCAGTGAGGCTCCCTCTGGGGTAATGGTCTGTGGCACTTTGGAGCTATCTATGGGATCCTTAAACTCTACTAGGGCCAGGAAAGTGTGGGTGAGCAGATTAGCATGCCGACCCACCACCACAGGGTTTTGTAAACCTTCCACCTTGGAAAGTACTCCCTGTACAGTGTCCGTATTGATACCAGGGGATGTCCAGTATAAGCATAGCATTTTGGGGTCGATCTCTCCCAGTACACCACTCCACCAGCCGGTGCACAGCCACTTCTGTCGGGTACCCATTTTTCTTAACAGTGGTTCATAATATGGCCACTGGAGGACACACAATCCCAGCGGTGAGCCTCCAAGATGTAACCCTAGATGGCGCTATCCCAGGGCTACTACCCCTGCCTGATTTGCCACTAACAGGTTGAGGGCCTGGATCCGATGGCGGGTGCCTCCACCCAGAGGTCAGGGTTTGCAATAGTTAAACTAACTTGTCACAGCCTCTGGGACACTGCAACCTTTCTTCCCACTAGTGGCCCACACAGTATATCAGAATTACCTTCACAGTATACACTTATCCCCAGGACTGGTTCAGGCTTTGGGACCCCTGTAAAATAAGCAGATACAGTGCAACAATCACAGTACAATACTTTAACATGACAAATACCTCAGGCAGTATAACTTTGCTGAAACAAGCAGCTCTGATTTATTTAGGGATATAACAAGGACAGGGAAATCAGGTTAATTAGCTTATCACTTTACTCATCTACCTATGGCTCTGTGCAAGGCCTATCCCTACCAGTTACTGTCCCTAGGTACCCAAGCCCTAGTGGCTAGTCCAAACCGTGGCAGCTGGTAGGGGCCCTTTCACACAGAGAAAAGAAAAATTAGTTAAACAGTCAGCAGTACAGTAATTCCATTTGATTCAATGTGGCAATTCAACAGGGAGCGACTCTGAATTAGTACTCACGACCTCCAAACAAGATAGGGTCCTTCAACGTCAGCAAGGCTACCTTGAGCTCCACGAGACTCCTCACATTTATATGGCAAACTGCAACAGGCAAAGTCCTTTAATGGCAGCAGGATTCACTTGAGCTACACAAGCCTCCTCACACATTTATATGGTAAATAGCAACAGGCAAAAGTCCTTTAATGGCAGAGTTCACTTGAGCTACACAAGCCTCCTCACACATTTATATGGTAAACAGTCACAGGCAAAAGTCCTTTAATGGCAGCAGGACTCACTTGAGCTACAAGCCTCCTCACACATTTATATGGTAAAAAGAAAGTACTATACAGGCAGGCTGCTTCTCTTTCCGATCGCAATTACTGCAGAATACCGGGAGAACACACAGCAGATTCAGTTCCTGACAGACCGAGTGCAATTCAGCAATTTCTCAGTCTTCTACAGGGTGAGCCTGGTTTCTACTTCAGATATCCTTTGATTCTCTTCACAGGACGGATTCAGTCCTAACAAGCAGTTACACAAGCTGCAGACCGGAACTCTGGGCCTTACACACGTTTCCCGACTAAAACTGCACACCGAAAAAAAGCACAGGGCTCCTTCCCTCTTCACTGCCAGAGCTCAACTGAAACTCCAGCAGACAAAACCGGGCACTTCCTTTGAGTTCCTCCCAGTTCTTGGCTGGATTCGCTGTCACTCACAATAGACTGCCCCTGTTGGTCCAAAAAGGCGCCGAAGTCCAAACTACATCTCCCAGAGTCACTGCCCATACAATCCTCTTGTGGCTGGCTCAGATTACGAGTCCAAGTTCTGATTCGTCCAAGGCACCATTTTACAGCTACCTTAACCCACACTGATTGGTCCAGTTCAGCAGTTCAAAACTAGAATGGGGAACTAGGCAAACACAGTTCTGACTGCAAAGAAAGCAGGTTAGACAAACTGTATTTTCATTATTACTCTAAATGATTTCTGGCAAACAGTTACATCTTTCAGATAGGTTCCCTTTGCACTCCTAGTGACTGCAAAATGGAGTGAATTGCAGCAGCTCGAGTGGTACTCAAGCAGAGAAGCACACAGTCCCCCCATACAAACTAATTATGTCTGCAAGCAGACAGCTCTTAAAGAGACAGTACCAGAGGCTCTAAAAACACTCACTGATAAATGGCTTAAACGCCAAACACCATTCAGGCTTGGAGCATTCAAGCAAGCTCCTGGAAGTCTTTTGGGAACCCCCATTTTCAGGGGGGTTACACTTGAATAGGAACAACGCCTCTGCAACTCGTGTGGGCCCTGCTTCTCCTGGTATTCCAGATCAACCACCTGCAGTCTCGATTTTCATCCAGCCTGTGTCCAGTCTTGGGTATCGTGAGTAAATACCAGGGTAGCTCCCTGCAACAACAGCTTAATCTGAGTGTGTCATCTTGTTGTTTGATTTCCTTTATGAACTGAGCCCTCTGGCTCTGGATTACAAATATTGTGTACTGTGCATTTTGTGTTTCCATCACAGGGCCCCAGCCATCTGCGACCCGGGCAACAGTCCTGGCTAGCCATCTCTTCTCCATCTGGGTACCCAGAGGTGGACTGTGTGGGGGCTCAAAGCACATGCATAACTGCTTGATTGATATAATCTTTAAGCTAATTAAACTGATTTTCCCTCCTTGTTCAAGTCCCCGAATAAATCAGATCTAACTTTTCTGCATGTAATCTGACTGTGGTTCCAGTTTGTGCTCAAAGTACTGTACTGTTGCTATTTGCTGTGCATGCCTTGTTTTAGGGGTCCCCAGGGTCGAGCCAGAAGAATCAGCCCTGGTGGAGTGCAAACAGTGTGGGTACTTGTGTGGTGTACCCAGGGTATTGTGAAAGTGATTATTGTACAGTGTTCAGGCCACTAGAGGGGAAAGAGGGGGGTTATAGTGTCCCGGAGGACTGTGCCCAGGTTAGCTTGACCACTACCAACCCTGACCTCCGGGTGGAGGCACCTGTTTCAGAACTCAGTCCCCTTAACCTGCTACTAGCCAAGCAGGCTGGGGTAGTAGCCCTTGGGATAGCACCACCTAGGGGTTGCATCTTGGAGGCTCACCACTAGGATTTTGTGTCTTCTAGTGGCCGAAACTATGAATTATTGTCAAACATAAATGGCTACCCCAACAGAAGTGGCTGTGCACCAGTTGGTGGGGTGGTGTACAAGAACGGAGATTGACCTTCACAATGCCCTGCTTGTATTGGATATTCCCCTGAACATTGGTAAAGACACTGTAGAAGGACTATTTTCCAAAGCTGAATGTTTAACAAGCGCTGTGGAGGTGGAGCAACAGGCTATTTGACCGCAGAAACTTTCATGGCATTAGTAGAGTGTAGTGACCTAGTGGACAGTTCCAAAGTGCCACGGACTACTGCCCCAGAAGGGACCCCAGCTGCCTGGAGAGTGATAACTAGAGACAGTAAAAACCCCGGGGAGGATGAGCTCCCCCTATTGTCTGAGACTTTTGAGGAGATATTTTCTAAATTGTTGCTGGAGGAAGGGAAAACCATAGAGGATTTTAAGAAACTTTTCCTGCCACCTGGGGGTGCTCCTTCCCCGACACCCCCTCCCACTCCAGCACCTGTTACTGCCCCGCCTTCTGTGCCCATGACAATGCTGGCCTATATCTGTACCTGCCATTAGTCATGACCTTACTGAAGGTTGACAATCTTCTTGGCACCTCCCCACAGGGGAGGATGACTGAGAGACCTGGATAGACTATGTTGCCCTCTAGTACTTGAATGGCAATGCTCAGAAGCAGAGAAATGAAAGAGGCTGAGTGGGAGCCTCCGAAGTCCTTCCTGGCTGCCATCCATGCCAAGCAGGCCAATAACTTCAAGCAACTGCACAGGACTATCTTGATGCATTGGAGAATGTGTATGGGAGCCGGTTCAGATGAGGACCTGTGGTGGAGGTAAGAAACGCAGCATTATTCAGGGCCATTGTCTGTGCATGTACTCGGCGAAAAGCTGCTACAAAGTGCCTCAGAAAGGTAGTTTGCCGTCAAATGGATTAGATTGAACTAGGCTGGACCGGATCTTTAAGTCTGCTCCATTTTCAGAATTGTTACTGCTTCAGTTGCACCTCACCAACCGACTGGAATCACCCCCCTCTTATGACGAGCTAATGAAAGAAATTCGGGGGGTTGAGCAACGGCAACCCTGGGAGGGGAATTTCACCAATATCTGCTGCTACTGCGCAAGTGACAGAGAGTGATCATCCAAGTGGGGTTCAGGGGCAAACGTCGACACCTAACAAGCACTCTGAGAATGCAAAGGACTTCCCACATTGGGCCCAGTTTTTGAAAGTCGAGCTATTAAAGGAAGTCTGAGAGTTGAAGGTGGACACCTCTGCAAGGGTTCCCCCCCATGGAACAAAGGAAAAAATTACTCACCTTAGTAATTGCTTTTCTTCTCATGGAGTCTTGCTATATTATAACATTAGCAGTCAGCCACTGCAGCTGAACTGCCCCGGAGAGGAAGGAGTTAACTCCAGAGGATCTGGAGTTCTACAGTGCAAGGGCGCTGTGCCCAAAGCTCTATCTGGCAGTTTCAAATGAAACTGTCAGATCTTTACAAGCTAACATCAAAGAACAGAAAGTCTGTGTGGAAAAACTACACTAGCCCATGGCTACCTACTAGTAGTAGTAACAACAATATAAACAACAAAGAAACACCCAGAACCATAATAACAAAATTGATGGTATTATGGTTCGTTTACCACCCTGACAAGCATTATGAACCCCTCTTCCCCAAGACTCAAGTCAGGAAGGGCAATATAAATAACCTAAATGAAAGCAACCAGATCCCTAACCCAAAGGAAAGAGGGTAGGGATAACTACAATGGCATGACACAGTGCTTGCACAATTCGCCACCCCTACCCAAGTAGAGGTTCTGAGAGGGGCAGGAGGGAGGTGGTTATAATATAGAAGACTCCATGAGAAGAAAAGCAATTACTAAGGTGAGTAATTTTTCTTCAAACACCATGAAGTCTTGCTATATTATAACATAACAGATACACAGCAGTACCTCCATGGAGGAGGGTCAGAACCCACTAAGGAAATAGGCTCTGAAGCACAGCTGTGCCAAACCGAGCATCTCTCCTGGACTGGACATCCAGGGAATAATGCTTGGTAAAGGTGTGAACTGTCTTCAGGTAGCAGCTTGACAAATCTCCAGAATGGGAATGTCCCTAGCAGCTGCTGGAGATGCAGCTGTACCCCTGGTGGGTGGGCCCTCAATCCTGAGGGGTACTCTACCTAGTTTCTGATAACAGAATTGGATACAAGAAACAATCCACCTTGCAATTGTTCTCTTAGTGGCAGGTTTCCTTTGCCAACCTCGCCATAGGTAAGAAACAGTTGGAGGATTCGAACCTATGACCTCTGGTGCGCCTAAATAGTAGCTTAAGGCTCTTTGACATCCAAGCTGTGCAGTCTCCTCTCACCTGAGGAAGAATGCTCAGTGAAAAATACTGGGAGAGAGATAGATTGATTCAGGTGGAAATCAGAAACCACCTTAGGCAAAAACTTTCTATTAGTCCTAAGGACTACCTTATCTCTGTGAAAGAGATAAAATCTTCTTCCACTGACAGGGCCTGTAACTCACTTATCGTCTGGCAGAGGTGATAGCTACTAGGAAAACGGTTTTCCAAGTTAAATACTTGAGCTCTGCTGAAGACAGAGGCTCAAAGGGGTTGCATTAACTGAGCAATGCAAATATTCAGGTCCCAGGCGGAGCTGGTTCCTGAAAGGAGGGTTAGTATGAGTAACCCTTTAAAAAACTTGAGAACACAGGGTGAGAAGAAAGGAGGCAGGCTTCCTGCTGACACAAAAAGCAGAGACAGCTGCCAGATGAACCTTCAGGGTAGCTGGTCTAAGGCCTAGGAATTCAGATGGACCAAATATTCCAGAAGAATGGGAAGATCAGCAGATTCTGGGATAATCTGCCTCTCAGAGCACCAGATGGAAAACCTCTTCCACTTAGAATTATAAGTGGCCCTAGTGGAAGGCTTCTAGAAGCCTTTAAAATATCAATGACACCTTGAGAAAGGTGTAGGTCAGCAATTCTAGCTCCTCAAGAGCCAAGCCTTGAGGTGGAGGGATTTGAGGTCCGGATACCACACTCCTGTGCACAGGCCAGTAAGTCGTGGACTCTGGGTAGGCTCAGGGCAGGGTGGAACTGCCAGGACAGAAGCAGAGGTACCAGGGCTGTCTGGCTCAATCTGGGCAATCAGAATCACTCTGCAAGGTTGAGATCTGATTTTACTAGTACCCTGAAAAGAAGAGGAAGGAGGAAAGCCATACAGGAACTTCCCTTTCCAGTCAACAGAAAGGCGTCCAGAGGACTGAGCCCAGTACTGGAGGCCTGCAACAGAAAAGAGGAAGTTGATGGTTGTCTGGGGCTGCGAAAAGATCTATCTGAGGAGTGCCCCCATCTGGCAAACGGACCCCAGCACTTGTGGATTCAGAGCCCATTCGTGATGGCCCTGAGAAATTCTGCTGAGGCGTCCATGAAATTGTCCTTCCTGGGAGGTGAACCGCTATCAGGGAGGTGTTCAGGAGTAGGCCAGAGACCACAACTTCATTGCTTGATGCACAAGGCTGAAGCCGAGTGCCCCTTGCTTGTTGATGTACCACATTGTGGTGGTATTGTCTGTCCTGACTTGAACCACTTTGTTCTGGACAGAATCTGAAAACACCGAAGAGCTAAAAGACAGCTCTGAGTTCCAGCGGATTGATGTGGAGCAGAGATTCCTGAGGAGACCACACCCCTGGGTGGCAAGATCGCCCAGGTGAGCCCCCACCCTAAGAGGAGGCATCCGTGGTGAGGGTGAGGAGTGAGAAATGGGAATGAAGGGAACCCCTGTCTTAAATTGCTCTGGACCTGCCACCAGTGGAGGGCCAGGATCAGAGTTGAGTAACTGGAAACCAGCTTGGTAGGGGTCCTTCCTTTGAGACCAATAGGCCCTCAAATGGAACTGAATGTCCCTCATCTGGAATCTTGCTCCCTGCACGACAGCTGTGGAAGCAGCCATGTGCCCGAGGTTGCAGAAAATGCCTTGCTGGTCGAGAGACCGCAGGGTAAAGGAGGATGCCAGGGTGATGAGTCTGTCCACCCTTTCCGAGGAAAGAAAAGCCCTGGCTAACCTTGTGTTCAATTCTCGCCTATGAAAGTTAGGACCTGAACCGGTTCCAGAACTGACTTTGGTAAGTTTAGCAGGAATCCCAGGGAGTGAGAAGCTGCTGGGTGACTTGCAAATGGTTTTCACTGACCTGAGACTGGACCACAATGAGCCAGTCGTCCAGGTAGGGAAACACAGCAACCTTGCCTTCTTAAGTGAGCCACTACTACAGCAGACATTTGTGAATATCCTTGGTGCAGAGGTCAGGTTAAGGGCATTGCCCTGAACTGGTAGTGGCCTGAGGGCAGTTCGAACCTGAGGTACTTTTGGTGAGAAGGCCTGATCAGAACATGAAAATAGGCATCCTTGAGGTCCAGGGAAGCCAGCAGTCCCCTGGCCTTAGGGAAGGCAATATCATTGCCAGAGTCAACATTTTGAACTTTGGTTTCAAAGATGCTTGTTCAGGTACCTTAAATCTAGAATGGCCCCATTCTCTCTGTCTTTGAGGTAAAGTATCTTGAATAAAGCCCTTGCCCTGATGGCAAGGAGGAACCCTTCCACTGCTTTGCAGTCCAGAAGAAGAAAAACCTCTGCTTCCAAAGCAAGGGCTTCTGAAGGATTTGCAGGTGGAAAATGTCTGGCTCTCATCTTTGGAAAGTGTTTGAAGCTGAGAACCAGACCCTGGCCATTACCTCCAGAACCCATCTGTCCGTAGTTAGGGACAGCCAGTTCCGCTGAAATAGGCCAACCTGCCTCCACTGGTACAGGAGAATCGGCCCTGGGCACCCCATCAGGGGTGCCTGCTTACACGCCTTAGGCTGAGGGAGGGGACGGTCTCACTTGTGCCTCGCCTACCCTGCCTCTGAAGAAACCCTCTGCGAGACAGCAGAGGAGGCTTGAAATTGGTAAAAGGCCTGGAAAAAGGCCTGCCCTACTCTGGGAGCATGCCTTTGTGGCATGGCATGCTTCTCCTTAGCCTGGGCACTTTTGTAGGTAGTTCTGTATTCATCCATCTTTTTCATATAGTTTCTGTTTGCTCCCCAAACAGAAATTTCCACTACAGGAAAATCCATAGCCTTTGACTGGGTATCTTGGGACAGATTAGTGCATCTGAGCCATGCCAACCTATGGAAAGCTACAGAAGTGGCCATGACCCTAGAGGAAACATCATTAACATCAACAGCAGTATGAAATTGAACTTTAGAGGCTTCAATGCCATCAGCAGCCACCTGTTCAACTCACTAGCCAGCTGGCCATGGGCCTGCTTGGCTAACTGCAATACTGTGTCCCACCTAGATTTCTGATATCTAGCCACATAAGCCATATAATTTGCCTGCCTGAGTCCCAAAGAAGCTGCCATATACTGTTTCTTAGCCATGGCATCAATCTTCCTGGAATCCTTATCAGGAGGATGTGAGGCCAGAGGAATATTAGCCTTGTCACAGGCTGCAGCTTGTACCACACCTACATGGCTACACTGTTCAGTAAGAAGTCTGTATCCAGCCTGACAAAGTATACCTTCTATCCATTTTTTATCTACAGGAGGGACAGAATGAGGATTTTTAAAATCTTTGTTGTTTGCTTCCTAAATGACTTATGCAAAGGAATAGACAACCTCCTAGACTCTGGAATATCCATCATTTCCACATAATCAGGCTCCTCTTGCTCATCCACAGCCTCCTCTAAAGGAAGCTGGAGGGTTTCTGCAACCTTTTGTAAAAATAAAGAAAGAAGGGACTCAGACAGAATAGGAGGAGATTCTAAAGGTCTGTCTGGAGAAATGTCCAGTTCAATGGGCACGTCCAGACCCCCAGCCACACATATATTGATCAAATTCCTCCTCCCTCCTGTGGTTCATAAAATCCTCAACTTCAAAATCCTGAACCACTGGGACTGACAACCAACCTTTTACCAACTGTTGGTGGTTCTACAGATCCCTGAGACAGTGACTGGACAATCTGAATGGCTTTAGCTATCTCTGTAGCAGTTGGAGACACAATTTTGGACCCCAAACCTACTGATTTCCTTGTCTTTTACTTGGGACTGGTTCCTCTGAACAGCCTTCCTGTTGCCGAGGAAGTCTCGGCCTGGTCAGAGGCACTCCCTCTGGTCCAGTGGGTACTGGACCGGCTGGCCATCCGGTCAGCGGACTTTTAGCCTCCTGCCCTGGAGCCGGCCCAATCTCTTTCCAGGGTGGCTGCAGGAAATTTAACACCTGGCAGTCTGACAGGAGGTGGTCAGCCCCAGACAATAAACACAAGTGGTGTGTGGGTCAGCCTGCAAAGGCCTCCCACAGACATCACAGTGTTGAAACCCAGTGGGCCCGGTTTTCTTTTGGGTTTCTCAGACATAATGCCAGCCTAACCAAAACTTGCCCTTTTGATGGCAGTGCCAGGCAAGACACCCTTATCGGTTCCTAACCGTGTCACGGGTATTTGAAAAAGACGTTATAATTCTGTTTTTTTTAGAACCGATAAGAACCGGGAACCGCACTCTAAAACCCACTGTACACTTTTAAAATGTAGAAATAACAAACCGATCGGTTCAAAACCGAACCGATAATTAATTTTCCAAACAGACTTAAAATTTAGTACTTACGGTTACCAGATAGAGCTTTAAAACCGAAATGCGGTAAAAATAATGACTTTTGCCGGTTCAAATGAACGGAAAAATACTCGCTTGAACCAAGAATGAACCGAGCTGAAGGAGCTGATCTCCGGAGGCGACTGTTCAGTGAAGCGAGTAAAGAATCTGACAGTTTCATTTGAAACTGCCAGATAGAAACTTTGAGCAGCACTCCGCTCGCTGTAGAACTCCAGATCCTCTGGAGTTAATCCTTCCTCTCCGGGCAGTTCAGCTGCAGTGACTGACTGCTAATGTTATAATATAGCAAGACTTCATGGTGTTTGAATTCTGGTTCCTCTCAGGACGTAACTGCCATGGAGGAGGGGGCACCCTCAGGCATCCTCTACCTAAGGATAGCTCCCAGGCTGAAATCAAAGAATTGACTGCCACCCTAAAGGAACTACTGAGACACGTTGAACCCCTCTCACCACTGCAAGTAGATATTGGACCCCGATCAGTTCCTCATGCAATGTTCTCTCCAAGGATGACCCAGGAGTCTATCATTTGTCACCACTGTGGAAAGGATGACCACAAGAAGAGGGAATGCCGGTCTCAGAAAGACTAAGAGAAAGCAGTGAACCGGCTTCAAGAAAAGATTCAGAAAATGAATCAGTGGTCAAGGAGTGCACAAAATGACCACAGTGAAGGCTTCAGGCATCCTAACTCAAACCCCTTTGTGGCTAAATCGTCCATCCAGGCCCCTGCTGCTGTCCCTCCAGACTGGTCCAAAATAGTGGGCCCTTCAATGGAGACTACCATGGCTGTAAATGGTATTCCTACTCAGGCTGTGCTGGACCGTGGGTCACAAGTGACCATTGTATTTAAAGACTGGTATGACAAACACTTATCTGCTGTGCCCTTACAATCCCTGGAAGGCCTACATGTGTGGGGGCTGAGCGACAAGTGCCAGTTTTCCAACCTCTGTGAAGTATGTGGGGTACACAGTGTCTGCAGAGGGATAGAGACTGACCCTAGTAAAGTTCAAGCCTTGACTACTTGGCCTCAGCCCCACAATTTGAAAGAACTACAACGTTTCCTGGGATTCTGTGGTTACTATCGCCGGTTCATAAAGGACTATTCCAAAGTGATTTGGCCACTCTTGAATCTTACCCTGGGTTACCCTCCTACCAATCGGAAATATAAAAAAGGGTCCGTCAAACAACCAGGTAAAGCATATTTCCACCCAGGTAAACTTTTCAGGTCCCGTTTGACGCCTGATTGAAAGCAGCTTTCCATGAAGTCATATACCAGCTCACACCCATGCCCTCATCCTCGCTTATGCTGATCCACCAAACCCTATGTGCTGCATACTGATGCCAGTCTGCAGTTTCTAGAGCTGTACTGTATCAAGACCATGAGGATGGTTTGAGACTAGTGGCATTTGCCAGTAGGAGCTTGACCCCGTCAGAGCGAAACTACCCTGTGCACAAGTTGGAGTTCCTTGCATTAAAATGGGCCATTGTCGACCAGTATCATGATTACATCTATGGGGCACAAATATTGGTGAGGATTGACAATAACCCGTTGACCTATGTACAGACTTCAGCTAAGTTAGACCCCACGCGGCACCAGTGGCTTTCTGCATTGTCAACATATGATTATGCTGTCGAATACAGACCAGGCCTGAATCATATTGATGCTGACGCCCAATCCCGGAGGCCCATTTCCAACAGTGACTGGGTCAGGCTGTCTGAACCTGACACCCAAGCACTGTGCCAAAAGTTTGATAGAAATGAACAGATGTCTACGGACACAGCAGACTGTAGTAGATTGCTTGGGCCCTCTGACTCCTACACACCAAATGCGTGATTGCCACTTCTCTGATCTAGATATTAGTGCACTACCTCAGTTTGACAATGACAGCATTCAGTGGGTCAATCCTAGATCCTATGATTCAGCCAGCATATGCGCACTCGTGCAGGAAAAGATGTGTCCAAGTTATGTTCTCTGATCTCAGAACCGCTTTATTGTTTAAAGAAGGCCCCAGGTTGAAGCTGCTTAATCATTTGTTGTATAGAGAGACTGTAGATCGAGGTGGCCAAATAGACAAGCAACAACTGGTCCTGCCTACAGCCTTCAAAGATTTGGTACTGAGGTCGCTCCACAATCATATGGGCCACCTCAGTATCGACCAGAACCTTGACCTAGTACGATCTCGATTCTACTGGCCCAAGATGGGGGCCGATGCTGAGCACCATGTAAGGACTTGTAGTTGCTGCCTGCAAAGAAAAGCCCTGCCTCAGGGGGTTGCCCCCTTGTTAATATTACTACCAACACCCCAATGGAACTAGATGGATGCAGTTCATTTTGGGCTGGCTTCTCTGTGCAGTGGGTATTGTGAAAGTGATTATTGTACAGTGTTCAGGCCACTAGAGGGGAAAGAGGGTGGTTACAGTGTCCCAGAGGGCTGTGCCCAGGTTAGCTTGACCACTACCAACTCTGACCTCCGGGTGGAGGTACCCGTTTCAGAACTCAGGCCCCATAACCTGCTATTAGCCAAGCAGGCAGGGGTAGTAGCCTTGGGATAGCACCACCTAGGGGTTACACTTGTTTCCAGTGATTGGCTAAACAGGATTGCCCGAGGTTCAGCCACCACCTTAGTTCCTTTAGGACCCTGGGGTGCACCCCATCCAGCCCCACTGCTTTATTGACTAATTCCTTCCATTTCCTTTAGGACCTTTTCCCACGTAAAGAGACTTGTGTCCATTTCCATGCCCTTCCAACCCCTTGTACTCCCTTCAGACTTCCTCAGTAAAGACTGAGCAGAAATACCTGTTCAATATGTCAGCTTTACTGTTGTCATCCTCCACGCTGCCCCCATCCTCCCCCTTCAGTCTCACTATCCCTCCCTTCGCCCTTCTTTTTTCACTTACAGTATGTACCCGTAAAAGGCTTTGTCCCCTCCAACCACTGATTTTGCAATGTGCTCTTCTGTCTGAGCTTTGGCTTCCCTTACTGACCTCCCTGCCTCCCTTTGCTTCTCCTGGTACTTCTCCCTATCCCCTTCCGCCTGTGTCTTTTTGTATTGCCTGAATGCAATCTTTTTGGCTTTCACTTTCTCCGCTACCTCCTTGGAAAACCATAACGGCCTCCTCTTCCTTTTCCCCTTGCTAATCTGCTTAACGTATAATTGTGCTGCTCTTGTCATCCCTGTTTTAAATATTGCCCACTGTTCCTCCACCCCTGATTCCCTCCCCATTCCTATTAGTGCCTCTTTCAAGCATGTATCCATTTTCCTAAAATATGCCCTCCTAAAATCCAGGATATGTGTATTTGTGCAGTTTGGTTCTTCACTTTCTGTGATTTTCAAACCACAGTGACCAGTGATCACTGTTCCCTAGGTACTCCCCCACTGTTACCCCTATAACACTGTCCCTGTTTGTTAGCATGAGGTCCAGTATTGCCTTCTGCTGAGTTGGTTCCATGACCAGTTGCTTAAGGAAGGCACCCTGAAGGGAGTCCAGGATAAATCTGTTCCTAGTTGATGCAGCTACTGGGATGCTCCAGTCCACATCTGGAATATTGAAGTTTCCAACCAGCACCACCTCCCTTGTCCACCATCCTTTGGAAGGCTAGCATTAACTCCTATGTATCAATTCCTCCTGGGCTGGTGGTTTTCCTTTCCAGTTTAACCCACAGCATCACCCCCCCCACAACATTTTGTTCCTCCTGGATCTCTGTGGCTTTTATGCCATCAATCACATAAAGTGCCACTCCTCCTCCCTTTCTGCCTGCCCTGTCTCTTCTGAATATATTATAGCCGGGTATGGCCATCTCCCAGTCATGGTTATCATTACACCAGGTATCTGTGATGGCCACAACGTCCGGGTCCGACTGCACCATGGCAGCCTCCAGATCCTCCATCTTGTTGCTAAGCCTCCCGGTATTGGCACACATGACTTTCTATGATGTGACCCCCTGGTTTGTTTTGCTGTTCTACTCCAGTACCCTCCCTGGTTGTCCTTTATCCCTGGTTCTCCTGCTGTCTGCACTTCTGTTGTATTTTGTCCTTTTTCAGCCTATCTACCCTTGGTGCCTATATCCATCTTTTGCACACTGCTTTGTAATGATATGCGTCTCCTGCTGTTCTCGTTCCACTGCTAGCTTTCGGAGGTGGGCAATTAGGTACCCTCCTTGCTGATCAGCCCTCTGGCTACTTTAAATGCTTGTCTATGTAGCATTTAAACTTTTCATTGAGTGCTTGGATTTCTCTCCAGGATGGAAGCAGGCCATCAGGTTTGAACAAGCCCCCATCCCTCCAGGTGGGTCCCCAGTCACCAATGAATCTGAGCCTTCCTCGCACCACCAGTTCTTCAACCATGTGTTAAAGGTCCTGGTTCACGCACCCCTACACTCTCCCATCCCTCTCACAGGTAGTACTTCCAAGAAGGTGATGGATGTAGCTACTTGCTTGAGACCCTTCCCCAATTCTCTAAACTCTTCCTGCACTTCCTTAGGTTCCCATTTACCAGCTCTCCCTCCCATCTTGTCTTCCTGGCGATCCCAGGATCTTCCTCCCATCCCTCCATGCCGTGGCACCTGGTGGGCGGCTCACCTACCTGTCCTCCCCCTCGCATGTTTCTAGCTTGATCCCCTGTACGATAGAGTCCCCCACCAAGATTTGCTTCCTCCTCCTCTGGGGTCCACTGCTCCCCCCACTGAGGTCACCTCCTCGGCTGACCTCTACATCCTTCCCTTCCACTTCTCCAGGTGCCTCTGTCTGATTGTCCCCATTTGCCAGTGTGGTATATGAGTTCTGCAGTGGAATAGGATTTGGGATGTGCCTTTGCCTGACTGTTCTAACCTTCCCCAAGCCCACCGTTGTCCAAGTGCTCCTCATTCTTGGCATCCTTTGAGGCAGCAGCATTGGACTGGGTGGTCCCTGGATGGGGGTGAAGGTACTCCTGACCCAGTTTACCTCTGCTCTAAGTCTGGCTATCTTGTCCTGTAGTCCAGAGAGATGTCTACAGATACAGCAGCACCTCAGCGTCCAGATAAGGTCTGCCTGAATATGGCTGCCCCATATCCACTGCATTGCACCACTCCCCACATTAGTCTGCACTTATACAGCTATTACACTATTTGTGTAATTACACTATTTGTCTGTTAGATATTACACCAGTTGTTTGTTTCTGAAGCCCTCCTTCTAGTTCCCCCTAGATGTGTAGCTCTCCTTCTTGGTCCCTGTTTTGGTTTTTTTGGAAGTATTTTTACTTGATGTCAGGTTTTTGGTTTTTTTTGTAATTTACGCCGGTAGCCCCAAGTCGACTGCATATGTTACTGCAACTTGTTGTGCCAAGGGTGGGCTTACTCCCCTTATGCCCTCCTACTCCACAGCCCCTGCTATTCCCTGTGCTTGCCTCTGTCAATCAGATTTAACAGGCATTTAATTAACAGTGGAGGGGTGGAGGGTCGGCAAACATTTGCAGCAAGTAAATACAGCAAGGAATAACAACCCACTTAAATCACAACAAAATAAGTTTCAAATTTTCAACAGCAAGTAAAAACAGCAAGGAAATAACAGCCCCACTTAAGGCACACCAAAATAGGTTTCAAATCTTCAACAGCAAGGAGATAATAGCCCCACTAAAATCACACCAAATTAGGTTTGAAATTAGAAGAAATAGGCTTCTAATTCAAAGAAATAGCCTCACTTAAAGCTAGGCTTGGCGGTTTTTGATTTTAATCGAATACTGTCAATTTCTGTCATTTTTTGTATATTTCAGCTTTTCGACAAAAACACATACACATCGGTAACAATCGGAATTAACAAGGCATTTGGCATAAGGGTACCACACAATAGGGTGATGTGGACAGCAAAATTAAGAGCAGTTCACGCATCCCTGAGCAACAGCATTCTCCTCTCTGTCAGCCTGACTCATTTAACACCTAATTACTTGACCATTACTCACAGACAATGAGTAGTTAGACTTTCAATAGGATCTACACTCTCTGTCTCTCAGCTTGAATCACTTAGCACCTGGATACATGCATTTTATTCTGTCTGCATTTTTGCTGGCACACGGTTTCTCTAGTAATCACTTAATGAGGCACAGCACAAGATGATTTTCCTTACCTCTAGTTCACAATCTGGCTGCGTGAGTGCTATGGTAGATGTGGGTCCAATGTCAGCTGCCATGGGGTCGTAAAAGGAAAACTGTGGATGAGTACTGCTCTGAATACCCAGCCCTTGAGTTAAACACAGTTAAAAATGGTCTTGAGGAAGCCATTGACATTCTAAGATATAAAGTCTGTAAAACAGAAATGAGTGGCCAGACGAACTGCATCACTGAACACCTGAGCAGTAAAACGCATACCAAATTGAAGCTTAGTCAGGAGATGATCACTCTCCCTCAATGGAAGCTTGTTTGGGCCATATGAAGCAAAAGAGGGAAGAGGCTGTAGATTTCCCCATGACCCAGTCAGAGCATTATGCTTTGAAGCCATCCCAATGAATGCTGCCCATGGTACAAGCTTTCTCATGGCATTACTGCACAAGTATACACCTGCTGCCCGCACATGTCTGAAGTGCAAACAGTTAGAGGACAAGTATCTGTCGAAGATTTTTGTACACCACAAAGCTGTGGTTCAAAATCTTCTGACTGGTGAGGTATCCGTCGATAGAGGGACCGTCAGCTCGGGCCGGACAAACGGGATGCCCTCCTGCAGATGTGCTGGAATGGTCCACCACTGGAGAGTATTCCACATCCCCTGGGTCACTGTCACTAGTTGATCCAAGGGATCGGAGTGCTGTGACCATTGGCTGGCCAGCCCCCATTGAAGGGGATGCATGTACCAACGGGACCAATGGACCACGCTGGTGCAGGCCGCCATGAGGCCCAGGAGGCACAGAAAGTCCCGGGCAGGGCGTAATTGCCCAACCTGAAATGATTGGGCAAAGGAGGAAAGAACCTCTGCCCTGTCCACCGGAGCCGTGGTTCTGGCTTGTAGAGAGTCGAGTTCGCCCTGATGAATTGTATCACCTGCTTTGGCACGAGTTCCGACTTGGCCTCATTGATGAGGAGGCCAACCTGAGAGCAAGCCTGGAGGGCCAGATCTCTGGACCGCTCCACCTCCATTCCGGAGGAGGCTGCAATCAGCCAGTCATCCAGGTAGGGGTACACCCGGATCCTTCGGTGCCGCAGGAATGCTGTCACCACTGCCATGTATTTGGTGAAGACCATGGGAGCTAGGGAAAGGCCGAAGGGCATGGCCTGGAACTCGTAGAGGGATCCCTCTGCCCAGAAGTGGAGGAATCTCTGGTGGGACGGACGGATTGGGACATGAAAGAATGCATCCTGGAGGTCCAGAGAACAGAACCACACACCTCGTTCCAAGAATGGGATTATCTGAGACAGAGTGACCATCCTGAAGGTCCGAGACCTTAGGAACCTGTTCAGGTCGTGCAGGCCTAGAATGGGTCACCAGCCCCCCGTCCGTTTTGGGACCAGGAAGTACCTGGACACAAACCCCGGGTCTGGTGGAGGATCCGCCACCTTCCTGATCACCTCTTTTTCGAGGAGCAGGGCGATATCGGCTCAGTGAGCCGATAGAGAGGCTGTGGACCCCGTAGCCCCCCGAGGGGCGACGGCTCTAAAGGGCAGGGCCTGCTCGAACTCCAGGGCAGGTTCCTTTCCTACCACCTCCAACACCCAGTGGTCCATGGTGATAGTGGACCAGGTGTAAAGGAAGTGGCAGAGCCGTCCCCCATGGGGAGCGATGAGGCTGGGGGCGACACCCCTCAACCCATCACTGGGCAGGCTTGGAGCAGGGACCGGCTGAGGGACCTCCTGGGCCTTTTCCTCCCTGCTTCCTGTTAGAGGAAGCCACAGGCTTGGCTTTGGAGTGCCAGAAGCAAGCCTGCTGGCCTTGATGCTGGTGCTGTTGACCCGGACATGGCAGGTGCAGAAAGGTGAAAGGACTTATGTTGTTGTCGACGGCCCTTGTCCTTCTGGGCAGAGGTGACCGAGTTCAGAGTGGCATTGGACTTTTCGATCTGCTGGAGGTGACCTTCCACTCCAGGGCCGAAGAGGTCAGTCCCCAGGAAGGGGACATCCGCCAGTTTATGCTGGGTATCCACCGTGAAGGTGGATATCCTCAGCCATGCTCAGTGGTGCATGGACACTGCAGCCACAACTGATCTGGCACAGGAGTCTCCAATGTCCAGAGCTGTTTGGAGCTGCTGTTTTGCCACTGCCCTTCCCTGCTCCTGTACCTGCTTGACCGTGGTCTTCAGGTCGGCCAGGAGGTGAGGGATCACCTCATCCAGGGAGCCCATGAGGGCGTGCCATCAGCACGGCCGAGCTGGCCTGGCGGAGGCCAAGGGAGGATGCAGCATACACCTTGCACCCAGCATTGTCCAGCTTTTTGGACTTCTTGTCAGGGGGCTTATCCACATCCCTAGCATTCCCGGAACACCAGAAAATGCTATCGGTGACCAACCCCTCAGCGGAGGGGTGTTCCGAAAAACCAGACAAAGAGTCGGTAGGGACCGCATACTTCCTGGCCATCCTGGCCGAAGGCACAGGACAGAAAGCTGGCCGCTGCCAAAGCTCCAAGGCTGGGCCAACAATGGCTTCAGCCACTGGAAAGGCCTCCGTGGGTGAATCCCCTTGGTCCAGTATCTCCGTTAGGGGATACTTGGCCCACTTGGATATGGGCTCGAGCTGCATCCCGGTGGACTCCGAGATGAGCCGAAGCAGACCCATAAAGGACGATGGGCACTCATCCATTGATTGGCCCCCGGAGGACTCTAGGTCAATGTGCTTAGAGAACAGGGAGAAGTCGTCGTTGAACTCCGAGGAGTCCGTGAAGAGCTGCCTGGGGCCTAAGTCACCCTCCACCTGCCAAGGATGGTCGTGAATGAGGGTGACCCGACAACCTGTG
This sequence comes from Neoceratodus forsteri, assembly GCA_016271365.2. Taxonomy (NCBI): domain Eukaryota; kingdom Metazoa; phylum Chordata; order Ceratodontiformes; family Ceratodontidae; genus Neoceratodus; species Neoceratodus forsteri. The sequence continues at coordinate 1,365,846,097 of CM028132.1, forward strand.
GGGCAGACCCTGACCTGACTGAGAATCTTTAATCGGCGCATTTGATTTCGGTTGTGGAGTGGAGGTTCCACCAATCGGTTGGGGCAGCTGGTTTCGCCGAACAACTGGCCCAGGCTTGGGCGCCCGGCTACAGCAAGGGATTGTTTCAGCCGCTCGGGTGACAGCCACTTGATGGCCGAGGAAAAGCGACGGCGGCCGCTTGTCTGACAGAAGTAACTGCTGCCACATCAGGTCCTCGTAATGCTGATGCAATTTGCACTGAAGCCTCTTCCTCTTCCGAGGAGGAAGATGAGGAGCAGCGATGGCGCTCGCTTACTTCGTGCCGACCGAGACCGCCGATGTCAGCAGGATCGCTGGATCGAGACTGAGATCCTCAGTGTTTCCGAGGACGGGTCAGGGAAGGGCCGGGGGACACCCGCTCTTCCCTCAGCTCAGAAGCCTTGACCGGGGACTCCAGCACAGGAGGTGCATAAAAATCTTGACTGCGTCAACAGGTGTCTCGGCCGGCTGACCTGACGGGGACACCATGAAGCCAGTGGCCTTAGCTGCAACCTCGACCGAAGTCGAGTGTCAACTGTCCGGGGAAGGAGACTTCTCCCACTCCTATGAACGCCGACGGTGGGACTTACCTTTTGAGTCCTTCTTTTTGGACCGAGAAGAATGTCCCGATGGCCCTGTGGTGGTGGAACCCCCCCCCCCCGGTATACCATATAAGTAACACCAAGAATCTGAGGTGCAAACCTTCTCTCTCTTCTCTGTTACTCTCTTTTCCTCTAATTTCTTCCAAGACTGTTGCGCAACAGCATTTTTCTGTTTTCTCTGTTTAGTTCACGTTATGACTTGTTGGCCACTTGTTATAATGAGAACTCTTAGCTGTCCCTGGTTTCCTGCTTCTGCTACCTCTAGAAACTTGGTATGATTAAGGCTAAACTGATATGCCTAAAATACAAGCAATACTGGCAGAGGGATTCCTCTGAATACCCCCCATCTGTAAGACACATGCCTGCTTGAGTTATTACAACCCTGATGCCTCACTTTCATTGGGTTTTTCAAGTAAAATAGACAATGGTTTATATTCCCTGCTTTAATGTTAGAATTTGGTCTTATATGGTCTTAAGAAGCTGATTATGTATCCTCTTTTTGTTAAAGATAAGTATGTAAACAAAATATGGGACAGAATCCCTGAATGTATAGATTTAGAAGCAATTACCTTGTCTCTTTGGAACATGCTTCCAAACAACAAGCTTTGCTTGTTTGCAGGCTGTACAGACACACCAAGCTTAGTAGGCGTGGCTCCTTTAGGGAACGAGTAGCATGATGTGAGCTAGCTTTATACTGTTAGCAAACCTCCTACTACTACAAAATAGGTGGAGTTTAGCCTAATGCAGCCCATATTCCTGAAATTAAGGGATATTGTTTTTATGCATCAAGATACAAAAGGAATGTTATGCCATACTTTGATTATTTGTACAACTGAATAAAGAATGCTGTGAAGTATTAGTACAACTGAATAAAGAATGCTGTGAAGTATTTAGAAAGACCTGAATCTAAGGATAAAAAGAAATGTGAGAGATAATTATTGGGAGGGGTTTCAGCTTGTGGGAGGGGTTTGAGACCTATTGTAACACGGCATTATTCAGAAGTGCTCAACGGCGCCCGGGGATAGGTTCAACGCTGTCACGTGGTACAGGACCAACACGGCATTGTGAGCCGATAATGCCATGTTGGTGTCCTCAGAAGCGCGTTCACGAGTCCAACACGGCATTATTTCTCATAATGCCGTGTTGCTCTTGCGCGTTCCCGAGCTCAACATGGCATTATTTCTCATAATGCCATGTTGCTCCTGTAGTGACAACAACAGCCAGAGAGTGGCAACTAGCGCTGTGGGCAGGTGGTGGGTATCTGTACAGATGGGGTATAGAGGTTTGAACCAGCCGGAGTGGGATGGGGGTGTCAAGGGGGACAGTTACTGAGGACACAGAGGCAGGGGTTCAGCTGCCAGAATTTCACCATCCACAGGACTGTTATTTTCAATTATGGTGTTACCCCAAGTCAGGCATACCCCACTGGACAGCAGCAGTAACGTACGAGGTGAGTGAAAGGCTGCGCGAAGAACGGCGCCCTGCAGAAACAGAGCTAGTGACTTATGCGTTATGCAAATTACCGCTACAGACTGGAGCACAGCTGAGGAAGCGAGAACTACAGACCTCCAACTTAGGCTCTCAGGCTGACGGCCACGTGTAGGACTGGACACTTTCCTAGAATACCAGAGTTACAGGACTCTCCTTGTGGAGCATATCTGTTATGAAACACATCAGTATGTAACAGACTACTGTAATTGCATGCCATAGTAACAATAAAGTTTATAAAGATTTGCTCAGTGTTAGTCCGTTTTTGTCCATGAGTGTCTACTGTGCTTGCCCTGTATATATCGCGGTTCTCCAGTTACAAGAGCATTAATCACTGGCAGCGGCGTCTACGAGGATTAATGCCGCTGAAGGTTGAACCTCGGGCTCGCCTCGTGCAACAATGCCCCCAGCGGCATTAATCGCTGAGCGCCTCTCTGCCGGTGATTAATGCTTACTAATAGACTCAAGCTGAAACACTGTGGTAGATAGCCATTGGGAGAGGACCTGTGAGGTTCTCCCAAGGGAAATCTCTGATAGAGATCAGGCACAGACCAATGTTGGCTGATAGAGCTATTATTTTAGCCAAGCTGTGCATTCTGTTTTCTTTTAATGTTATGAATATGCCAAAGTTATTTGTTTGAATTATTTTCTTTTCTGAGTTTTTGTTTTCTTTAATAAAAATCGTACCTGTAAGGTATGTTGTACCCAATTTGCTGTTTCTGGTAAAAGTCATTTCTACACCCTACGACAGGCCCCTCTCCCTTCGTGGAAAGGGATTGGCAAAGCTCCTTAAAAGAAGCTGTATAGGAGGATCCCAAAGAGAGCGGGATAAATGCTGCGACCGAGGAAGAGGATGATGCGGCCTGTGCCACCTCCTCCTCAAGGGCGATCATCTGTTCGAGTTGCTCAGCCGAGCCATCCACCGCTGACACCACCCAATGGGTCTTCTTTGACTTCACCGGCAGGTAGCGCTTCTCGGGGCGCCCAAGCTGTAACGGGCAGCAGGTCTTCCAGGACGTTGGCCGAAAATGAACGGCATGACTCGCAGGCCTGCAAGTCATGGTCTAGGCCAAGGCAGTAGACGCACATGGAGTGCAGATCCATCCTGGACATTTTCTGCCCACATGGGCACCGCCAAAAGAAAAAATTACTCACCTTAGTAATTGCTTTTCTTCTCATGGAGTCTTGCTATATTATAACAATAGCAGTCAGCCACTGCAGCTGAACTGCCCGAGAGGAAGGAGTTAACTCCAGAAGATCTGAGTTCTACAGCGAGGGCTGTGCCCAAAAGCTCTATCTGGCAGTTTCAAATGAAACTGTCAGATCTTTAAAAGCCAACATCAAAGGACGGAAAAGTCTGTGTGGAAAACTACACTAGCCTATGGCTACCTACTAGTAGTAATAACAACAATATAAACAACAAAGAAACACCCAGAACCATAATAACAAAGATTGATGGTATTATGGTTCGTTTACTCACCCTTGACAAGCACATATGAACCCCCTTCCCCCAAGACTCAAGTCCAAGAAGGGGCAATAAAAAGCAACCTAAAGAACAATCTAGATCCCTAACCCAAAGGAAAACAGGGTTAGGGAAAACTAAAATAGCATGACACAGTGCTTGCACCAATTTGCCACCTCTACCCAAGTAGGAGTTCTGAGAGGGGCAGGAGGGAGGGTGGTTATAATATAGCAAGACTCCATGAGAAGAAAAGCAATTACTAAGGTGAGTAATTTTTCTTCAAACACCATGAAGTCTTGCTATATTATAACAATAACAGATTACACAGCAGTACCTCCATGGAGGAGGGTCAGAACCTACTTAGGAAATAGGCTCTGAAGCACAGCTGTGCCAAACCGAGCATCTCTCTGGACTGGACATCCAGGGAATAATGCTTGTAAAGGTGTGAACTGTCTTCCAGGTAGCAGCTTGACAAATCTCCAGAATAGGAATGTCTCTAGCAGCCGCTAGAGGCGCAGCTATACCCTGGTGGAGTGGGCCCTCAATCCTGAAGGGGGTACTCTACCCAGTTTCTGATAACAAAATTGGATACAAGAGACAATCCACCTTGCAATTGTTCTCTTAGTGGCAGGTTTCCCTTTGCCAACCTCGCCATAGGTAAGAAACAGTTGGAGGGATTCGAACCTATGACCTCTGGTGCACTCTAGATAGTAACTTAATGCCCTTTTGACATCCAAGCTGTGCAGTCTCCTCTCACCTGAGGAAGAATGCTCAGTGAAAAATACTGGGAGGGAGATAGATTGATTCAGGTGGAAATCAGAAACCACCTTAGGCAAAAACTTTCTATTAGTCCTAAGGACTACCTTATCTCTGTGGAAAGAGATAAAATCTTCTTCCACTGACAGGGCCTGTAACTCACTTATGCGTCTGGCAGAGGTGATAGCTACTAGAAAAACGGTTTTCCAAGTTAAATACTTGAGTTCTGCTGAAGACAGAGGCTCAAAGGAGGTTGCATTAACTGAGCAATGCAAATATTCAGGTCCCAGGCGGGAGCTGGTTCCGAAAGGAGGGTTAGTTGAAGTAACCCTTTAAAAACTTGGAGAACACAGGGTGAGAAGAAAGGAGGCAGGCTTCCTGCTGACACAAAAGCAGAGACAGCTGCCAGATGAACCTTCAGGGTAGCTGGTCTAAGGCCTAAGGAATTCAGATGGACCAAATAGTCCAAAAGAATGGGAAGATCAGCAGATTCTGGGGTAATCTGCCTCTCAGAGCACCAGATGGAAAACCTCTTCCACTTAGAATTATAAGTGGCCCTAGTGGAAGGCTTCTTGAAGCCTTTAAAATATCCATAACACCTTGAGAAAGGTGTAAATCAGCAAATTCTAGCTCCTCAAGAGCCAAGCCTTGAGGTGGAGGGACTTGAGGTCCGATACCACACTCTCCCTGTGCACAGGCCAGTAAGTCGTGAACTCTGGGCAGGCTCAGGGCAGGTGGACTGCCAGGGACAGGAGCAGAGGGTACCAGGGCTGTCTGGCCCAATCTGGGGCAATCAGAATCACTCTGCAAGGTTGAGATCTGATTTTCACTAGTACCCTGAAAAGGAGAGGAAGGGAAAACATACAGGAACTTCCCTTTCCAATCCAACAGAAAAGGCATCCAGAGGACTGAGCCCAGTACTGGAGGCCTGCAGCAAAAAAGAGGAAGTTGGTGGTTGTCTGGGGCGCAAAAGATCTATCTGAGGAGTGCCCCAACTGGCAAAGACGGACCCCAGTACTTGTGGATTCAGAGCCCATTCGTGATGGCCCTGAGAATTCTGCTGAGGGCGTCCCCAGCACATTGTCCTTCCTGGAGATGAACCGCTATCAGGGAGGTGTTCAGGGAATAAGCCAGAGACCACAACTTCATTGCTTTGTGCACAAGGCTGAAGACCGAGTGCCCCTTGCTTGTTGATGTACCACATTGTGGTGGTATTGTCTGTCCTGACTTGAACCACTTTGTTCTGGACAGAATCTGAAAAGACTCGAAGAGCTAAAAAGACAGCTCTGAGTTCCAGAAGATTGATGTGGAGCAGAGATTCCTGAGGAGACCACACTCCCTGAGTGGTAAGGTCGCCCAGGTGAGCCCCCCACCCTAACAGGGAGGCATCCGTGGTGAGGGTGAGGGAAGAGAAATGGAATGAAGGAACCCCTTGTTTCAGATTGCTTTGATCCTGCCACCAGTGTAGGGCCAGGATCAGGGATTGAGTAACTGGGACCAATTTGGTAAGGGGGTCCTTCCTCTGAGACCAATAGGCCCTCAAATGGAACTGAATGTCCCTCATCTGGAATCTTGCTCCCTGCACAACAGCTGTGGAAGCAGCCATGTGTCCGAGGAGTTGCAGGAAATGCCTTGCTGGTCGAGAGACCCGCAGGAGGTAAAGGAGGATGCCAGGCGATGAGTCTGTCCACCCTTTCCGGGGAAGAAAGGCCCTGGCTAACCTTGTGTTCAATTCTGCGCCTATGAAAGTTAGGGCCTGAACTGGTTCCAGAACTGACTTTGGTAAGTTTAGCAGAAATCCCAGAGAAGTGAGAAGCTGCTGGGTGACTTGTAAGTGGGATTTCACCTGACCTGGAGACTGACCCACAATGAGCCAGTCGTCCAGGTAGGGAAACAGAGCAACCCTTGCTCTTCTTATATGAGCCACTACTACAGCGAGACATTTTGTGAATACCCTGGCGCAGAGGTAAGGCGAAGGGCATTGCCCTGAACTGGTAGTGGCCTGAGGGCAGTTCGAACCTGAGGTACTTTCGGTGGGAAGGCCTGATCAGAACATGAAAATAGGCATCCTTGAGGTCCAGGGAAGCTAGCCAGTCCCCTGGCCTTAGGGAAGGCAATATCATTGCCAGAGTTAACATTTTGAACTTTGGTTTCAACAGATGCTTGTTCAAGTATCTTAAATCCAGAATGGGCCGCCATTCTCCTGTCTTTGGGGTAAGAAAGTATCTTGAATAAAGCCCTTGCCCTGATGGCAAGGAGGAACCCTTTCCACTGCTTTGCAGACCAGAAGAGAAGAAACCTCTGCTTCCAAAGGGCTTCTGAAGGACTTGTAGGTGGGAAATGCCTGGCTCTCATCTTTGGAAAATATTTGAAGCTGAGAACCAGACCCTGGCCTATTACCTCCAGAACCCATCTGTCCAAGTTAGGGACAGCCAGCTCTGGCTGAAATAGGCCAACCTCCCCCCACTGGTACAGGAGAATCGGCCCTGGGCACCCCATCAGGGTGCCTGCTTAGCAGCAGCCTTAGGCTGAGGGGAGGGAGACCGTCTACTAGCGCCACGTCTACCCCTGCCTCTGAAGAAACCCCTCTGCGAGACAGCAGAGGAGGCTTGAAATTGGTAAAAAGGCCTGGAAAAGGGTCTGCCCCTACCTCTGGGAGCATGCCTTTGTGGCATGGCATGCTTCTCCTTAGCCTGGGCACTTTTGTAGGTAGTTCTGTATTCATCCATCTTTTTCATATAATTTTCTGTTTGCTCCCCAAACAGAGAATTTCCCACTACAGGAAAATCCATAGCCTTTGACTGAGTATCTTGGGACAGATTAGTGCATCTGAGCCATGCCAACCTACGGGATGCTACAGAAGTGGCCATGACCCTAGAGGAAACATCATTAACATCAACAGCAGTATGAAATTGAACTTTAGAGGCTTCAATGCCATCAGCAGCCACCTGTTCCAACTCACTAGCCAGCTGGCCATGGGCCTGCTTGGCTAACTGCAATACTGTGTCCCACCTAGATTTCTGATATCTAGCATAAGCCATATAATTTGCCTGCCTGAGTCCCAAAGAAGCTGCCATATACTGTTTCTTCACCATGGCTTCAATCTTCCTAGAATCCTTATCAGGAGGATGTGAGGCCAGAGGAATATTAGCCTTGTCACAGGCTGCAGCTTGTACCACACCTACATGACTACACTGCTCAATAAGGAAGTCTGTATCCGAGCCTGACAAAGTATACCTTCTGTCCATTTTTTATCTACAGGAGGGACAGAATGAGGATTTTTAAATCTTTGTTGTTTGCTTCCTAAATGACTTATGCAAAGGAATAGACAACCTCCTAGACTCTGGAATATCCATCATTTCCACATAATCAGGCTCCTCTTGCTCATCCACAGCCTCCTCTAAAGGAAGCTGGAGGGTTTCTGCAACCTTTTGTAAAAATAAAGAAAGAAGGGACTCAGACAGAATAGGGGATATTCTAAAGGTCTGTCTGGAGAAATGCCCGTCTCGATGGGCACGCCCAGACCCTCCCAGCCACACATATATTGATCAAATTCCTCCTCCCTCCTGTGGTTCATAAAATCCTCAACTTCAAAATCCTGAACCACTGGGACTGAACGAACCAACCTTTACCAACTGTTGGTGGTTCTACAGATCCCTGAGACAGTGACTGGACAATCTGAATGGCTTTAGCTATTCTGCAGCAGTTGGAGACACAATTCTGGACTCCAAACCTCCTGATTTCTTTGTCTTTTACTTGGGACTGGTTCCTCTGAACCAGTCTTCCTTTTGCCCGAGGAAGTCTCGCCCTGGTCAGAGGGCACTCCCTCTGGTCCAGTGGGTACTGAACCGGGCTGGCCATCCGGGTCAGCGGACTTCTTGGCCTCTCGTTCCCTGAACCGGCCCAATCTCTTCTCCAGGGTGGCTGCAGGGAAATTTTTACACACCTGGCAGTCTGACAGGAGGTGGTCAGCCCCCAGACAATAGACACAAGTGGTGTGGGGTCAGCCTTGGCAAAGCGCCCCACAGACATCACAGTGTTGAAACCCAGGGCCCGGTTTTTCTTTTGGGTTTCTAGACATAATGCCAGCCTAACCAAAAACTTGCCCTTTTGATGGCAGTGCCAGGCAAGACACCTTATCGGTTCCTAACCGTGTCACGGGTATTGAAAACCGTAAAAATTTCGTTTTTTAGAACCGATAAGAACCGGAACCGCACTCTAAAACCCACAGTACAGTTTTAAAAGACAGAAAAATCAAGCGATCGGTTCAAACCGAACCGATAATTAATTTTCCACACAGACTTGAATTTTTGTACTTACGGTTACCAGATAGAGCTTTTAGAACCGAAATGCGGTAAAATAATGACTTTGCCGGTTCAAATGAACCGAAAACTACTCTTTTAAACCGAGAATGAACCGAGCTGAAGGAGCTGATCTCCGGAGCGACTGTTCAGTGAAGGGAGTAAAGAATCTGACAGTTTCATTTGAAACTGCCAGATAGAGCTTTGGGCACAAGCGCCCTCGCGCTGTAGAACTCCAGATCTTCTGGAGTTAACTCCTTCCTCTCCGGGGCAGTTCAGCTGCAGTGGCTGACTGCTATTGTTATAATATAGCAAGACTTCATGGTGTTTGAAACCGGGAGTCGATTTGTCCATCGCAGCCGCGAGGGAGTAATTTGACTGAAGTCTTGAAAATTTAAGAATAAGTTTCGAACGAACCGAAGAATTAGGATCCAGTCTATATGCAGAGCGTTAAGGAGGGAACCTGAGCTTCCAAGCGGTAAAGAAGATCTGGCATCATGGGGCGGAGCCAAGAGTTTTACCACCCTGGTGGGTGGGAGGAGCCAGCTTGAAGACCTTCCGGCAAGATTTAAAGCAGCAAGGAACCTGCCAGACAGTGTGGATGAACAACGTATACATGTCCCTAGAACTGGATGTTCCTTATCACCAGGCCATTTGTTTTATACTCAGTGCTCCTCTCAGGACCCATCATTGCTTACTTTGTTCTGCAGTGGGCTGGACGTCTCTTGCTACAAGACAGTTGGTTCATAGTTTTACCTGGGCATATAAAGCTATGTTAAATAAACTCCCTCTATACATCTTGTCCCTATTCCTTCACTTTCATAGCTGCTATTCATTCAGGAAAAACTTTATTATTTTACTTGATACCCCAAAATTCCACACCTACTTTGGAAAAGCTGCTATTAGTTACGCTATTCCTTCAGTCTGGAATAAACTTCAAGCCACCATTAGGCTCATGTTTCTCTGAATGTTGCTAAATCCCTAATAAGCAGTTCCTTGAGGATGACTGCCACTGTCTCCTAGCTAGCACAGCTGCTAGGCTATATCTACTCCCCTCCTAGGCTATCTAAGTTCTCAGCACTTTTTCTTCTATTTCAGGGACTACTCTATTTGTCTTACCATCACTGCACACTTAATACTTTAAGTACTTGCTCTGCTAGCTGTGAATGATTGTTCTATATCGTTTATGTGCAATGTCGCTGTTTTTTTTTTTTTTACAATTAATTTATTTTCACTCCTTCCAGGGGCTCTCCATCTTACCCGACTCACCAGCCCCGTCTCCCGCTCACAGCTTACCTTCCGCTTTACCTCCACGGCTTGCCCCCTGTGGTGGGGTAATGGGGATCCCTCAACCTGTGGTAATGGATCCAGGGTGGAGGTTACTGCCTTTTGCGAGTGCGGGGCCTGCGAGGGTCAGGATTCATGCTGCCATGCCTGGAAGCCTTTTTCTCATTTTCTCCCCTTAGGAGAGGAGGCTTGCAATGACACTCTATGGAGAGAGCGCACACACATCCACGTGCACTCCTCCAAGCGTCTGTCTCCTCTCATCCCCCCTTCTGGAATGTCATTGTGCTGACCCCCAGCCACCACTAGGGGCCAGTCGAGCAGTGACTGTTGGTGACCCCTCCCCAGAGAAGGAGAGCAGTCCCTTGGACGCCGATCCTTCTCCTCCTGCTGACCCCGGTGGCCCATGCTCATTCCCAAACACGGGTCACCAGAGTAGCAGAAGGTAAGGCGACCAGCCCTACCAGGCGGCGCAATGTCACTGTTAATTGTTACTTTCTTTTTCACATTTTGTTTTGTGATATATATCTATTAGAATATTGTTTTGTATTATGTATATCCTGTTTTGTTTTGCCAGTGGCAGGACCTCCTTGTAAATAAGCTTGCTCAATGGAGCTTTCCTGATGAAATTAGCTTGAATAACCTTGAACTTGAATCTGACTAACAGCAGCATCTACAGTCAGCAGTCTTCAACTGTAATCTGACTGACTAATGTTCTGCCATCATTGGCATAAGTTCTGTCTCCAGAGCAGCTGAACCCAGCTGGTAATACTGCATAAGTCAAGCATACTGAGGGATTCCTGGGGTGAGAAAATGCATAATACTGAAAATGTTGTAGAACCTCAGCAAATGGGGTGAAGCAAAATACAACTACATTTAGGTTAGCAAGGAAAATGGGGGGGAAATTACATGCCCTGAGGATGTTAGGGCACCCCTTCTCTTGTTTAATATTGTCCCCAAATTTTTACTGATTAGCCTGTGAAATTTACTAGATATTTATTATTTTATAGTACATTTAATACTGTTGGAAGTGACAACTGATTTTTGCCATTTCATAATCTGATGTACTGTGTGTATACTAAGCTGCCGGGACCTTGATGAAAATTACATTATTTGTACTTAAATGACATCACTGCTCACCCAAGATTCTGCTAGCTGGTCTGAAAAGGTCTGAGGGCCTTTCTGTAAAGCCATCAAATAAGAGAGGCAATAAAATGGCATTTATAAAAAAAATATTGCAATTTCTGCAGTTTATCTGTAATACATAAGGCATGATTGTCCTTGTACTAGCAAAAAGGGTTTAATTTTTAAAATGTATTTGCAGTTGATCTTTAAATAATTTTAGACCTTGGTTTTCTGTTGCAACTGCAACGTGGATGGAAGGGGCTAGTGTATAGATAGTTCCTCAGAATGGCAAAGGCCAAGACCTATCTTTCGGAAAAATGCCATGTTTCTGACTTTTGTGTAACCTTCTCTTACGTTTGTTAAAAAAAGAAAGGTACCATGGGACACAGTTAAGACTCAGTAATGTAAAGAATTCTATCATTCTCTACTTCCAGTACAGGTAGATATAATGCCCAGAATACCTGTTTTAATTAGAGACAATGTTTTGACATATCTGAAAGATTTAAGAATCCCAGTATAGTACTGGGATACAGTGTCTATGTTGTCATGGCCATTTAAATGTTTAAGACAATATGAAACATAAAAGTCTTATAGAGCGTTTCTGTCCTAGGAACTGTATTTGCCCAGTTTGAAATGATGACGGAAAATTACTCACCTATAGTAATCTCATTTCTTCCAAAGGGATCCACTAATATTATTACTCTTGCAGTACTCCCTTAAGCTAGCATTGCCCCAGAGAGAATAAATTCTATGCTAATCATGGAATGTTTAACTCCTGCATCTATTTTCAAACTGCCCAGTGTCACCTGCCTACCTTCTACCTCAGATTTCTTAGAAGGCTGCAAAGAGGCCATAACAACATGTGAATCACTATTTAAGTAATTATAGAAAATAATGCCCAACTGGGCAAATAACAACATTATCCAAAGGACTAGTATAAACAAATGATCCATTTTTATTTTTTAAGTCAGCTATGCCTTCAGAAAAGAACCTACAAGTTATGACATTACTAGAAGGTGCCAGCAGGTGGCATGCCACTCCAATGATACAACTTATCAGCTGTGGAGAGGATTTTTCTTGTTACTGGTTTTGAAAGGGGAGGCAAGGACAGGGAGCAATAATATTAGTGGATCCCTTTGGAAGAAACAAGATTACTACAGGTGAGTATTTTTTTCTTCTAACCCCAGGAATCCACTAATATTATTGCTCTTGCAGACTATGCAGCAGTACCTCAAGGAGGTGGGCCAGAATCTATTTAGGAAAAAGACTCTGCAAGACTGCTGTGCCAAATCTGGCATCACTCTTGGACTGGGTGTCCAAGCTATAATGCTTAGTGAAGGTGTGGACTGACCTCCAGGTAGCTGCTTTACATAGTTCCATTAGAGGTACCTCTCAGGCAGCTGCAACAGTGGCAGCTATGCCCTTGTAGAGTGGGCCCTAATACCAGAGGAGGAACCTTGCCTGCCTTTGAGTAGCAACACTGAATACACTGGACTATCCATCAAGAGACAGTCCTCTTTGAAGCAGGAGTACTTTACCTACTTCCCATAGGTGAGGAACAGTTGTTGCCTGTCCTGCCTATGCTCTTTAGTATGAGTCATGTAATAACTCAGTGCTCTTTTATATCCAAGCTGTGCAATGTACGCTCACCTGAGCTAGAGTGTTCAGTAAAGAAAACTGGCAATGTTATAGACTGGTTCAAATGGAAATCGGAAACCACCATGGGGAAGAACTTCCCATTAGTTCTCAACACTACCTTATCCCTCTGGAAAGAACATAGTCATTTTCCACACAGAGGGCCTGTAGCTTGCTTATCCTTCTGGCAGAAGTGATTGCTACTAGAAAAACTACCTTCCAGGTAAGAAGTTTAAGCTCTGCAGATGCCATAGGCTCAAAGGGCAGAAGCATAAACTAGGCAATGCAAATATTAAGGTCCCATGCTGGCACTGGTTCCATGAGGGAAACAAATGAGAGACCCCTTTAAAGAATCTTTTGAATATAGAATTTGATGCCAGGGAGGTATCCTTTCTAGCTGAAAAGTATGCAGAAACTGATGCCAGTTGCACCTTCAGAGTTGAGTGCTGCAACCCCAGGGAGTGCAGGTGAGACAAATAATCAAGAAAGGTTGGGACTATACACTTGTCACTGCACCAAATGGAAAATCTTTTCCATTTTGAGGCATAGGTTTTCTTGGTGGAAGGCTTCCTGTAACCCTTAAAGACTTCTAAAACTGCTTCAGAAAATTGGCAATCTATATATTCTAAGTCCTCAAAAGCCAAGCTTTGAGCTTGAGAGACCTGAGATTGGGGTACTACCCTCCCCTGAAAGGAAGTCAGTAGATTGTACCTCTGAGGGAGGTTGTCACAGCGTGTGGGAATAAATTTCAGACGCAGGCAAATTTCAGGTTTAAAACACACCATGGTGTGATATTTATTTTTCACAACTTAGAAAAATAATAAATGAAAACAAAAAAAAAATTGCAAAGATCATCACTACTTAACATCAGTAGTTTCTCAAACAATACAGTCCTGGATTCTAGAGCTCCTAAGACCCTTCTCATCTGCATTCCACAGCTTGTCTGCAGTAGCACCTCTCTCCTTCATTCTCAAGACTGAACTCTACTAGACTGAACTGAAGAAAACTCTGTGCAAAGGTTTTTATACCTCTTTCGTAGGGTCACCTGACTGAGCCCTTACATGTCTGGACATGTTTCAAAACCAAAGGGGCAGGAGACTGTGTCAGGGGATTACCTGGTTCAGTTAAAGGTACAGTGTATATATCCACAGATATTGACTTTCTATATCTCTGATCCATGAGTGACTAAGTTCTTTTATACATAAAACCTTATACAGTAACAGGTTTATAGTGTGAATTTAGAGAAAATAACTTTAAGGATTTCTTATAACTGTATTAATCATTAAATTATTATTGTTTTATATGGCTTCTGAGTCCATTTTTCTTTAAAAAGGTTTTATTAACTGTATTCATTCCTGCTATCTCAAATAGCCTTCATGCTTTTGTGCAGAAAATGTACTTAAGCACTTTACACAACACACCTATGGGTGTTTGGCACCATTCAGGGACTGGATGGATGGAAATGGAAAAAGAATGAGAAGAAAAACTAGTAGGAAGTTTAGTAGGGACAGTGAGAGACAACACTAGGTGGCCAACCTAGGGTAGGGGAAAAAGAAAAAAGCGAGAGAAAACATTAACTGTTGTGCAACATAAGTTCTGATAGCCTGGAAATAAGGAGATAGAAAAGTGGTCCATCAGTCACAGCTGAGGGTGTAGCCTAACTCCGCCAAAGAGATGAATCCGTTTGCTCATGGACATTGAGAGCAGCAGGGAGTACCAAGGCTGTCTTGCCCAATCTGGGGCTACCAGAATCATCAAAGCTGGTTGTGACCTGAGCTTGATGGGCAACCTGAGTATCAGAGGAAAAGGAGGAAAGGCACAGAGGTACTTGCATGTTCAATCCAGAATCAGGTCATCCATAGGAACTGTCCCCTTCACTGGGCCCTGCAGCAACAAAGAGGTAAGTGGTGATTTTGGTGGAAAACAAAAAGGTCTATTTCTGGAGTTCCCTACCTCCTGAATAGAGCATTCACCACTTGCTTGTTCAATGCCCATTTGTGAAGGGACTGGTTTATCCTGCTCAAAGTATCTGTCAAGGTGTTGTCCTTGCCTGGCAGATGAATTGACTGTAGAGAGGCACTTAGAGAGTAAGCGAGGCTCCATATCTTCATTGCCTCTGCACACAGAGGAGTGGACCTTATCCCTCCTTGTTTGTTAATGTAATACATTGTTGTGGTATTGTCTGTTCTGACTTGTACCACCTCTCCCTGTATGAGATGATAGAAACTCTGAAGGGCCAGATAAACAACTCTTAACTTCAGCAGGTTTATGTGCAGCAGTGAGTCTACACTCTCCCAGGTACCGTGGATGGTGTGATCCCCTAAGTGAGCACCACAACCAAGCACGGAAGCATCGGTTTGAGAACCAGGAGGAGGCTCCTGCAGAAATGGAACCCTTCCTTAAATTTTCTGGTTCCCTCCACCATTGGAGGGCCTGTAGACGCGTTGTGTGACTGGTACTGGCTTTGAGAGGTGGTCCCTTTGACACCAGTGTGCTTGAGATGGAACTGAATATCTCCATCTGAAACCTGGCACCTATGACTGTGCTTTGCTGAAGCCATCTGCCCTAACAGTTGAAGAAACTGTTTTGTGGGCTTTGGCCTGCCCAGGGCAAATGAGCCTGCCAGAAGCTGAATGCTTTCTGCCCTCTCCTGAGGGAGAAAAGCTCTTCCCACTACTGTATTCAGTTCTGCACCTATGAACTGCAGAACCTACAAAGGGTCCAGGACTGACTTTTTGGTACTGAGAAGGAATCCCAGGGAGAGAAGCATATCCTGGGTTACCTGAAGGTGGTCTGACACCTGTTGGTGGGATTTCTTTATGATTAGCCAATCATCCAGATAAGGAAAAATTGTGACACCCAGTCTTTTGAAGTGTGCCACTACTACTGCTATGCACTTGGTAAAGACCCTTGATTCAGAGGTAAGGCCGAAGGGAAGTGTTGAGAACCAGTAGTGGCCTGAGGGGAGTCTGAATCTGAGATACTTTCTGTGTGACTCCCTTATGGGAATATAGAAATATGCATCCTTTAGATCCAAGGAGGCTAGCCAGTCCCCTTTTTGCAGATTTGGCAAAATCATGGCCATTGTGACCATTTTGAACCTGGGCTTTACCAGGTACCTGTTTAGCAGTCTGAGGTCTAGTATAGGCCGTCACTCTCCATTCATTTTGTTGTTAGAAATATCTGGAATAGAACCCTTGCTCTCTTTGGTTGTGGGGGACAGGCTCCACTGCTTTTGCCAGCAGTAGGGCCTGTACCTCCTGTTCCAGTAGTTTTCTTTCTGAGAAGGAGCTGGTGCAAAATGCTTTAACCTTGAAGGAGGAAGGGACTTGAAGCAAAGGAGAGATCCTGATGCACTATTTCCAGAACCCACTTGTTTGTGGTTATTTTTAACCATTCCTGGAAATAGTGGTTGAGTTTGCCCTCTACAGGATGTGGAGAGGCAGCCTGAAGGAAAATGTCAGGGGTTCTGTTGTTCTTGCTGCTGAGGCTGAGCAGATTGGGATCCTCTGAGAACCCCTCTACCTCTAGCTCTGTAAAATCCAGTCTGCTGGGATTGGTACTGCTGCTGGGAAACAGCCTGTATCTGAAAGGCCTCCTAAAAGGACCTGCCCTGCCTCCCTAGGATAAGATGAATTGAGTAGAGGGCCTGTCTGTGGTGGGTTGCTCGTAAAAGTAGCTTTATATTCAGGGGCGCCAACAGGCGGGTGCTCGGGTGCTCAAGTACCCACAAAGTTTAAGTCAGCACCCACATTCTTCCGCCTGCTTGGCATTAGCGACTACAGGGTTTTTTGTAAAGCAGCTGCTGGCACGAATCGATGAACCCTACCCGACCACGCCCCGAGACCTGAGCCGAGGGCTGCAATTCCTGCAAAGCCTGCAACTACTTCTTTCTTCAAGATCAAGACAGACAACTTGTTAACAGATCGATCGAGTCTCGGAAATCGTCGGACAGTCTCGGATCAAGACTCTCGATCTGAGACCGTCCGACGATTTCCGAAACGAGAACCCACCACATGACTCATCAAGGAGATGGTCATGTGATGCATGCTGGCTGGCGCTGCTGCAAATCTTGCCCTTCGGACTCGGAGTCGGATGTACGTCGTCACCATGCAATGCAACGACGCAAGGCGGGGAATCCGGCGGGATCCTCCATTGCCAAGCTGAGCGAGGACGGAGCAAGTCGTTTTTTCCGTGGTGGATGGTCGACAAAAAAATACAATACAAATCAAATTGCAAATTAAACAAACAGCACTAGTCATAGTCAGTCACCTATGATAACAATTTCTTTAGCTGGCTAGCTAGGAACAACAAGGAGGGGTACTAAAAAGTTAAAACAATTTTTATCAAAGCAGTTCAAACAAACTGCTAGAGAGAGGAGGGAGGAGAGCCTCTACACTAGACAGTAGCTAGTGTTTTTACTGACTCAGCCATACTCAGAGTCACACTGTACTAGTCTCTCGGCAAGTGGCAACACTGCAGGACACAGGACAGAATCAGATCACAGACTAAAAACAAAGAAAGAAACCTGCATCTTTAAAAAAATTCTGCAGTGGGTTCGGGCTAGGGCCAGGCTCAGGCTGTGTGTGTGTGTGTGTGTGTGTGTGTCGGTGTGGTGTGGGTGGGTTCAGGACGGTTGTCTTTCGTCTGGAGACTGCACCAGCAAAGTTAGCCAGCCGCAGTAGGGGAGAGTCTCAGTCTGGATGGAGAGGAAGGGAGCATTGCTGGCATAGTGGCATAATTATTTGCTGCTTCAATGAACTGAACAGTCAGTTGGTCATTGTTTGCTGACTGTGACACTAACGTGCTGCAACCTAGTACTTCTGTCTAGTAGTCATGCCTGTACCACCAGTGGCAGAGCCTGACCATCCAAAAGTAAAGAAACTCAAGTCAGAGAGGTCTCCTGTCCAGTCCAGAGAGGGTCTCCTGTCCAGTCCCTACCAGTGTGTGAGCATCGTAAGAAAAATTACAAGTAAAATAAAGTCAGAGTGCTGATTGCACAGCACTGAGGCGTCTTCTGGGCCGTATAGTCCAAGTGACACTAGGCAGTGCTCTGTCCGTGGGTGCTTGTGAAGTCTGTGTGAGAGGGTGAGCAGCTGAGTCTTATCCAGCAGCAGCCAGTCACAGTCCTCCTGTTCGGTCCCTACCAGTGTGTGAGCGTCGGAAAGAAAAATTACAAGTAAAATAAAGTCAGAGTGCTGATTGCACAGCACTGAGGTGTCTTCTGGGCGTATAGTCCAAGTGACACTAGGCAGTGCTCTGTCCGTGGGTGCTTGTGAAGTCTGTGTGAGAGGGTGAGCAGCTGAGTCTTATCCAGCAGCAGCCAGTCACAGTCCTCCTGTCCAGTCCCTACCAGTGTGTGAGCATCCAAAAACCAATAAAAAAAAAACAAAATATATCAGACTATTAGGATTTAAGAGGGGTCCTTGTGTCAAAAACAAAGTGATGTGAACTGATTTCTAGTGTTATTCTGACCTCCACTGACTTTACTGTTTTAATCATATTCTGTGCAGACCAGTAACTAACAGTGTAACCTATTCTGACTGAATCAACACAAGAGAAACACACACTGTAAGTCAAAATGGACAAGTTTATTAAAAATGGGCTAATGAGGAAGGCAAGTAGTACACAGCAACACCATCAACAAGTGGCGAGCAAGTTGTGAGACTGAAGCTGAGGAAACAGCAGCTGGACCAGCTGCACAAGTTCATATTGCTAAGGATGTGGGCGTGGTTGATGTTGATGAGCCATGTACAGCAGCAGCACTCTGTCTGTAAAAGAAAAAACAGACAGGAGGAATCATTAGTAGTCACCAAGAAAAGGCAGAACCTTTCAAGAAAGGTGGCTTGACCGTTCAAATGGTTACTGTATGATTCCAATCAAAAAAAGCATTCTGTTCAGTGTGTAAAGAGGCAGAGAGAAAAAATGCTCACATTTTCCACAAAAGCTGATGAAGCATTTACAGTTACTGGTTATAGTGCATGGCATAAGGCAATAGAAAGATTTGAATCCCATGAAAAAGTGGCTGCCACAGTGAGGCTGTAATGAAAACACATGTTAAGCAAAATGTGTACAGCATTATGTCTGATGCCAGTAGACAGCTAGCAGTAAATGCAAGGATTGCAGTTTTAAAATGATGACAACTTTAAGATTACTGGCCGACAGGGGCTTGCTATCAGGGGCCATACAGATGAGAGTTCAAATTACATGCAAGTGCTAAAAGTGCGAGCCACTGATTGTCCACAGTTGCAGCAGTGGTTGTTAAGGGATAGCTACAAGTGGTTGTCTCATGACATAATGAATGAAATGCTGGACATTATGGGATGTGCAAAGATGTGCAAAACACAATTGTTTCCAAAATCAAAGCAGCTCAGTATTTTGCTGTAATGATGGATGAGACAACGGACATTACTGTTCATGAGCAAGTCTCAATATGTTTTCGATTTGTTACTGAGGATTTTGTAATTGAAGAAGCATTTTTAGGATTTCATGAAACACCAGCTGTAGATGCTGCTACACTATTCAGTATCCTTAAAGATGTTTTGTTACGTTTTGACTTGGATATAAATAAATGCCGGGGTCAGTGTTATGATGGAGCTGCTACTATGGCTGGTATTCACTCTGGAGTGCAGGCTAGGCTAAATGCTGTTGAGCCTAGGGCCCTTTTCGTACATTGTTTGGCACACTCCTTGAACCTTGTAGTACAGGACTGCATCAGCAAAATACAAGAATGTCGAGACATACTAAATCAGTTACGAGAACTCATAACATTCATCAGAGACTCTCCAAAACGGCTAACTTTTTTTGAAAACATACAAAGCGGTATGGAAGACACAAGGCCTGGCTCTTTACGACCATTTGCTCCAACAAGGTGGACAGTGAGGGCAAATAGTTTAAATTGATTCTAGAAAACTATTCAGCATTATTGGAATTTCTGGACAGTGTGTCCTCAGAGAATACTCGGAATGTGGGGCAAAAGCTGGAGGGTTCTTGGCACAGCTACGATCATTTAAAGGATTTTTCTTCTTGAGTCTTCTCTTAAAAATTTTCTCGCACTGTGATAGCATAAACACAGCCCTTCAAGCAACCTCTCTTCAATTTCTAAAAGCTAATTGTATGATTCAAACTCTTCTCGACACTATGCAACAATACAGAGGGCAGTTTGACAACTTCTGGAGTACAGTGGATGGACGAACCAGTTCTTCCGCGTCAACGCAAAGTTCCTCATCATATAGATGATGGCTCTCAATCAGTTACTGATGCATCCCCAAAAGACCACTTCAGGAGAATATTTTTCCAAGTGATTGATCAGGTTGTTCTTTCAGTCAAAGATAGATTTCAGACTCCAGCTCAGAAGCTTATGTTAGATGCAGAACGATTTGCGATAGGACAAGGCCCAGTAGATTCCATATCTAATTTTTATGGCAATGACTTAGATGCAGGGCGTCTGCAACTACACCATGACATGTTCATTGACATTGCAAAATCTAGTGGGAAAACTGTTGATTCATTGCAAGATGTGTACTGTGTCATCACAGAAAAACAAGCCATTTGTGATTTACTGCCAGAGTTTATAAAATTTATTCAGATCTTACTGACAGTACCAGTATCAACTTGTACAGCTGAGCGTTCTTTCTCAGGACTCAGGAGACTGAAAACATATCTTAGATCAACAATGTCACAGAGACACTTAAATAGTGTTGCTCTGCTTCACATTCATCAGGAACACACTGATGCATTAGACATGGACAAAATAGCTGATGAGTTTATTGGGAGAGCAACAGTTCATAAGAACACCTTCTATATGGTCAAATAATGTGTAATCATTCATGGCTTTGCCATTTACAGTTATGTTTACTATTGAAAATCATCAGCAACTGTCTCTAGCAACTTCCAATTACTCCTGCTTTTGACCTGGCTAGTCCTAAAAAATTGTAATACCATTACACTGACACATGCTTCCCCTTTCCCCTGGTCGTTTCTGAGATGAGCTCTGCTCATGGTACCTTTCCCAGTTATCAACTTTAAAATAAATAAATAACGTGCTAAGTGAATCCTTTGAGCACCTGGTGCATCAAAGAGCCATTCAGGGCACTCTTCCATGTCTTCTTGTACCACCTGGAGGTAACAGAGACTTCCAATGGAAGAGTGCCATGGAGCAAGGGTTCTTTGATACCCCCAGGTGCTGTAGACGCTGCCCTTTGTGATTTAAGATACAGCATCACCACTCCACAGAGTGCAGAAGTGCCCTCTTTGTTGCTTATTTGTGCTGCAAGAAGACATGGAAGTTCCTTGTCTTTACAACACCTGGATAATGCATGAAAGAGCCATTTCAGAACACTCTTGCACACTGTGGAGTGGTGACACTGTCTGCAACCTAAAATCACAAAAGACATCCTAACACCAGGGGGCATGAAAGGGCCCTCCAGGGCACTCTTCCATGTCTTCTTGCAGCACCTGGAGGTGTCAGTGAGCCATCCAGGGCACCTTTGCACCCTGTGGAGTGGTGCCGCTGTCTGCAACCTAAAATCACAAAGGTTCCTTAGAGCACCTGGGAGCATGAAAGGGGCCTCCAGGGCACTTTCCTATGTCTTCTTGCAGCACATGAAGGCATCCAAGAGCCCTTGCTCCAAGCCAGGGAACAGTGCCATAAAGGGCTCTGTGATGCCCTGGTGCTCTAAGGATGTCCTTTGCAATTATAGGGTACAGCACCGCCACCACTGAACATGGTGCAAGAGTGCCTAGATAGAGGGCTTTTGTTGCCTCCAGGTGGTGCATGAAGACAAGAGAAGTGCCATGGAAGGCTCATTCATGCCCTCAGGTGCTCTAAGGATGTCCTTTGTGATTTTTAGGTTGCAGACATTGCCACCACCCCACAGGATGCAAGAGTGCCTGGCTGGAGGGCTCTTTGATGCCTCCAGCTGATAAAAGGATGCCCTTTGAGATTTTAGTTTGCATCTACCAGGTGCTAAAAAAAGACAAGAAAATTCCATGTCTTCTTGCAGCACCATCCTGGAGGCATCAAAGAGTCCTCCAGGGTACTCTTCCATGTCTTATTGCAGTTGCAGCACATGGCTGAGCCTGGAGGCTTCAAACAGCCCATGAAGTGCACTCTTCCATGTCTTCTTGGAGAACATGGAGGCATCAAAGAGCCCTCCAAGCACTCTTGCACCCTTTGGAGTGGTAACACTGTCTGTAACCATCACTAAGGCATCCTTAAAGCATGTGAGGGCATCAAAGAGCCCACCACCCAGGCACTCTTCCATGGATCCTTAACTGGAAGCATCTAAGAGCCCCTCAGGATACACTTGCACACTGTTGAGTGGTGGCACTGCATCTGCAACCTAACATTAGTACTCTGATATGCTTGCAAAATTGAGAGCATGAAAGATCCCTCCAGGCAGGCACTCTCTTATTGATCTTAGCACCTGCTCGATCCCTCCAGACAGGCACTCTCTTATTGATCTTAGCACCTGCTCAGGCATCAAATAGCCCCCAATGGTACCCTGGCATCCTCTACATTGGAGTAGTTGTGATGGTAGCATACTCATTCCAAAATGTATCCAAAAAACCACCAAAATGCACCAGAAAGCATGAAAAACCCTATAGCCTAGGCGGCCCCCAGACCCCCGGCCTTTTATTTGGACTCTGTCTCTGAGCACCCACAAACTTTTTAAAAACCTGGCACCCCTGTTTATATTCATCTACTTTTTTCATATATGCCTCAGTCTGGGCACCAAAAAGAGAGTGGCCTTCAGCAGGAAGTCCATTGCCTTAGTCTGGGTGTCCTGGATGAGGTTGGTATCCCTCAGCCAGGCAAATCTTCTTAGAGCAATGGTACCAGCCATCCACCTTGCAGCTGTATCACTGGTGTCAGTTGCCATCTGAAATTGGCATTTGGAAGCCTCCAAGCCCAACTTTGCTGTGTCTAGCAGCTCTAACACTGTTAAAGAGGGGTTAACCTCAATATTGTCCACTACTGACTGCCAGAGAGCTTTTTGATAAAGGGCTGCATAGGCCTGGTAGCTGGCTTGACGAATTGCCAAGGATGCTGAAAGGTACCCCTTTTTTGCCATGCTGTCCACCTTTCTCGAATCCTTCTCGGGGGGGAGAAGATAAGGGAGGTATAGCTTTCTCACAGGCAGCCTGCTGTATAATATCCTGGTGGTCTGGGTGACTAAAAAGAAACTCAGCACCAGATCTTTCTAACTGATACTTCTTGTCACACTTTTTGTCTGTGGGTGTGACTGTATTGGGAGCCTTTAGGATTTCTAAAACATCCTTCTTAAAGAATTTGTAGATAGGCAGAAGGAGCCTTTTGAGGGTGTCAGCCCCATAAGCCTTATGTATTGTGCCTCCTCTGGCATACGCTGGTCCAGTATTGGAATCAGCGGTTCCACCTGGGTACTCAGTGATACACCACCTGAGATTGGATCATGGGGCGGGGGTGTAGCCAATTGTTTTAAAATTTAACTGGGCCTTGTAGAGGTTCCAGTGAGGGCCACTAGGTCCTTCGAGTGTATCATGGGTGCAGGTGTTGGCAGCAGGATTCTTCTCATCTACCATCCACCCAGAGATGGGAATGTTTTCCTGCAGGAAGTTGCAGACTTCATAGTTGACATGGTGTTGAAATTTTCCAGGTGGTTAGTCCTGGGGGATTTCAATGCCTGGGTTGACGATGAACTCTAGCATTTTGGTCAGAACTTCCTCCAACTGATGACTTAATTGGGCTTCACAGTAGTTACCGCTGCAACCCATATTCAGGGTCACTCTTTGGACCTGGTGTTCCTCCTGGGGATGGAGGCCGCTGACTTAGTGATGGAACCAGCTGGATGGTCAGACCATCACTCTATAAGGTTCAGTTTCGGGCAGTGTTCCCACAGGCAGCATGCAACAGGGGGTATGTTGTACCCTCATCAAAATTTTTCAAGGGTACAAACTGTATTTTGAGGGTACATTGCACCCCTTGCAGAAAATCATGGAAGTACACATTGTTTTAAAGTGGTATACCACATAGCTGCAAACAGTGCGTCCACATTAGCAGAACACCATATTTTTCTTCGAACATCATTATACTTACTGTACTTATACTTTGCTGTGCTTGTTCTTGTTATATAAAAAAAGACATAAAATGATATATAATTAGTTGGTATCAATTCATTTTTAACATTTATTTTTGTCCATAACCATAGAAATTCTGCTTTCCATTTCTCTTGGAAATGTTTAAGTCTAGAAATGTTAGAAATGGTACTTGATGGCTCTGCAGCCATTGCATTTTTTGTCACTGGAACAATCCCCAATGCCTCAGGTTCTTTTTGTTCTTTGCAGCTGTTGCTGCTGATGGTCCCTTCCGCTTCGCTGGATGACTCACACAGAACGATGCCATCAGGTCGTCCTCGAGTTCTTTGGGCATCTTCTTGATCCTGTGGATCGCATTCAGTCCCAGTGGTCTCACTGCTCCCATCTTCAAGTGGCAATGCTGGCAGCAATCCACCTGTCATGAAAAATATGCAAATAAGAGAGAAAAATGTTAATGACAGGTAATGACAACAAACAACATAATAATATAATGATGCTGCATTGACTTCTGTTTTTTTTTTCTTATTTAAGCAATAAGGCATTACAGGCCACCAGAGTGTGAGTGTTATGGTGGGATAATGGCCCTCCTCATGTGGGTTGAACTTTTGAAGAAGCACAATGCATACCGCACTGCTTAACCACACAAGAATGGCAGGTGGCCTAAGTCAACCATAGTGCACCCCCTGGCCTGGACTAAGTCCTCACTGCAATTATGAAATGGGTCCTTTTTTCTACATTTTATGCATTTTTTTTAAACATATTACTTTCAGCTGGATCGTTGTGCTGGCCGGGAATGGATAACGGCCTAGATGAAAGGAGCTCGCTTATCTCAGAGCCAATCAGACTACTGACATGACAAGGACATCAGCATTCTTTACACCCATTTCCATAAAAAATAACAGCACAGTTTATTTATTCAACTTACAATACATCACACATTATTTCACTTTTCATGTCATACATACTTATAAGCAGGGCCACTGGAAAATTGCGGGAAAGGTTATCCAAAATTGCGAAACTTTTGCAAACATTGCGGGAAATTGTAGGGGTTCTACTCTAGACCATGAGTGCTTCACAATAAATCTTTTAATGTTTTCTGCAGCATATATTAGTCAGTATAAACTGCTAAATGAATACACTGACACCTGAATATGTTTAAACATAAAGAAAAGTTTATGTTCCTAAAAAGAATACTAAACTGATAAGCTATCGTAAGCATTGCCTGTCTTCCAAAATTTAAAAACATCTGCCTCATACAGTGCTAAATAAATTCTATAAAGTGAGCCACAGCAAATCAATATGAAATAAAGCCAGAAGAAATTTTTTTTTGTTTCTGGCTATAGAATAATGAAGCCTAATCAACAGCTGTTCACAGTGCTCTGTGAGTATTCACCCACATTGGTACAAGAAAAAATAAGCAGATGGAGTGGTGAATAATTGAATTTTAGTAAATTGTTGTTAAAGTGTTTAATGGTCATAATTTGTACTGTAGGTACTGTATGCTATTTTTGAAATCACATAT
The DNA here is from genome assembly GCA_016271365.2 of Neoceratodus forsteri. Lineage (NCBI taxonomy): Eukaryota > Metazoa > Chordata > Ceratodontiformes > Ceratodontidae > Neoceratodus > Neoceratodus forsteri. The sequence continues at coordinate 1,365,871,390 of CM028132.1, forward strand.
TTAAACATTAAATCTGGAGGTTATTGGGGCTGGCAGTATAATCTAGAGGTTAGAGTGTAAAACTGTGAATGAGCTGACAACATCTAGTAGACCTGGGTTTGATTCCCACAACCTCCACTTGCACACTGTGTGATTCTGAGCAAGTCACTTAACCTCCTTAGTGCTCCTAGCTTGTACCTGAAAACAGGCACTTGTGCCTAGTGGGCCTTACACAGTTACCAAAAAATGTAAAAAAAATACCAATATATTTTTACTGCATCATACAGTAGTCAGGGTACCCTGCAATTTATCTTTGTTTTAGTCTGGCAGCAATGATTTTGTACAGTTAAAGATAACTGTTCAGATACATTTTGTGTTTTATAAGCTTGTTTTTAGACTTTAGTCTGGTTTTTATTGTAGTCTTTGCATTTGAGCATCTAGGGGGTAGTTGCTAAGAGTGAGATCACTGTTAGCAACTAGCTGATTCAAGTTTAAAATCAGCTGGGCCATCCAAAAATCCTCAGCTGCTCGAATCAAAACTAGTCTGAATGAAAGTATGCTCACAAGGAAAAACTTCCCCTGCTACTTACAAAAAGGCTTCATAGTTAGCACCCCAATTTAAGTGAGTGGGCTAATTTGCACCTTTTCTCCCATTTTTATGTTGCTTGCACACATGTGCAAGAAACATAGTGCCATCATCCGAGTTTTCGGAGGTGTGGCACCCGTCTTCCAATTCAGTCAGTGTGTTTGCAGACGCAGCCACAGTTCCCCAATCACTGCTGCAGCTGGCTATGACAGCAGTTGAAAATGCAGTGCCGTACAGTTGAAAGGGAGAGCTCCGCTTCAGTGAGCAGAGCTCTCCCCCCACCACACACACATGCAAGCATGCATACTGTGTGCTGATCGCTCCCTCCCCCGCCCACGCACACACACTGTATGGTAGCCAAGGGTGCCCAATCCCCGTCGGCTCCATCCCCCACAAAGCTAGTCCTGGTGCCACGCTGGAGCCTACCCCAGCGGCAAAACTGTTATAGCCAATGGGGTTGCCCAATCTCCCGCCGGTTCCATGGCTGCACGCCCCCCCAAAAGCTTTCCAGGTGCCATGCTGGGAGCCCACCCCAGCGTGGCAAAGCTTGTTATGGCCGACAGGGGTGCCCAATCCCCCGTCGGCTCCAGCCCCCTCAAACAGCCTTTCCAGCTGTCATGCTGGGAGTCCACCCCAGCGTGGCAAATGTCCCGCCTCATCTTAATTAAAAAAAATAATAAACCTGTAAACAAAAAAACAGTCCCTCGTAGTCTCCCTGCCCCCCACAACCCGCACCCACCCACTCGCACCCTGCCTCCCACCCCCCTCACCCCATACTTACCTCTGGACCTCAGCGATGATCTTCGGTGGACCGGGAACACGTCTGCACTCTTCAAAGCCGACCGCGAACTGAGGAAATGCCGGTAAGCTGTATAATGTAATGAATAGGGTTTTTCAACTTTGTTGTATATCTCAGGCATTTTTGGGAATTTTGGCCCCAAATTTTCAACATAGAGTTTTTAGGACCCATCCTCATGAATTCTTGCACTGTCATGGCGTTAATCGGGCCCGAAGGGTGATTTCACGGTCACTGCGTAAATCACCTTTCGGGACCAATTAACGAAATGACACTACCAGTGTTCACAAGGTGGGCTCTCAAAAAGTCTATGTTGAAAATTTGGTGAAAAAGTTCCTAAAAATGACTGTTTTATGAGCGTGCGTTATGCAGTTCCTACGCACGCTCGTAAGTTCACGAATTTTCAATATTTTCACTCCATATTTTCAACATTACCATTTTACCACACCTCATTTTGAGCAGTACAGCTGTCATTTTTCACATCTCACCCAAAACGTGTCTCTGCCCATGTAGCGCACAATGGCGCAGTCGGTGTGCGAAATCAATGTATGGGACACATTAAGAAAATCACAGTGACACTGTTCAGGAGCAGAGGTCTTAAAATGGCTATGTTGAAAATTTGGTGAAAAAATTCCTAAAATGACTGTTTTATTTAGCCATGCTATGCAGTTCCTACCACACTGTAAGTTCGCAAATTTTAATATTTGCACTCCAGATTTTCAACATTGCCATTTTACCACACCTCCTTATGAGCAGTACAGTTGTCATTTTTCACATGTTGCCCAAAGTGTTTCTGTGCATGAAAGCATAATGGCGCAGTCAATGCAATCAATGTTTGAGACAGATTAAGAAAATCACAGTGACACTGTTCATGAGCAGAGGTCTTAAAATGGCTATGTTGAAAATTTGGTGAAAAATTCCCTTCAGCCATTCTGCAATGTTACTAATGAAGACCCTGCACCCCACTGGTCACCCCCTCCCTAGACTGCACCCCATTTACCACCACTCTCTGCCTCCTGTCTGTTAGCCAGTTTCTAACCCAGTTTACCACCCTTTCCCCATGCCCAGCCTACTCAGCTAGTTTATCAGCCTCCTATGTGGGATGGTGTCAAAGGCTTTGCTGAAATCAAGGTAAGTGTTGTCCACTGCCCCACCCTGATTCACTTCCTTTGTCACCCAGTCAAAGAAATCAACCAGATTTGTCTGACATGATGTCCCCACTGTAAATCCATGTTGTCTATGGTCCTGGGCTCTGATGGATTCTAGATACCCCACTATCCTTTCTTTAAGCAATGCCTCCATGATCTTCCTCACTACTGAGGTGATGCTGAATGGCCTATTGTTCCCTGCCACCTCCCTGCTGCTGCATTTGTGTAGAGGGACCACATGTGCCCTCCTCCAATTCACTCATGTTGAATGACTCAGTGAACATGGCTGCCAGAGGTACTGCTATCTCCCTTCGCAGTTCTCTTAATATCCTTGGGCGTATGCCATCTGGTTCCATCGCTTTGTCCACCTACAATTCAGTGAGCTCCTGCAGGACTCTTTTGCCTTTGAATGGACTATTGTCCGCCTCTTCACCCCCTTGGCAACTGCTGTACTGCTGTGGCCCTTGCCCCTCCCACTCTTCTATGAATACTGAACGGAAAGACACAGCACATACAAGCAAGCAACATTCGGCATTGACAAATGCTTGTTTGTTTTGGTCTGTGTGGCAACAAAAAGTTTTCTGATAGACTGCTTCAACACAGAACAAATGTTAAGTATTTAAATGTACTTATGCTTGGCCAGTGGATATTGAAACCAAACAAGACAAGGATTCAAAAGAAATCAGTGTCACTTAAAACCCTTGTCCTACCATGCACTGCATTGTTTTGGGCAAACCCAAGTCTGTATGCAAAATTATCAAAATATTTGAGAGTATTTTATTAAAAATGTTAATACTTTTTACACAGTTCTATATAAAAACTCAAAAATTGCAAGAAATTGCGGAGCATGTCAGTTTTTGCAGAGAATGGTGAATATTGAGGATTCCACAAAAAAATTGTGGGGCACAGTTTTCCAGTGGCCCTGCTTATAAGTCACTTAACCTCTATTCCCTCTTTGTCTCTCTCTCTCTCTCTCCCTCCCTACTTCAGTTAATTATACATATTATACGTCTTCTACTACACCTACAGAGTAGACACACGCACAGTCACATACACACACACACACAGACATCATCACAGTCACTGAGTGTCACACAGACAAGCAGTGTGGTAAAGGAAGCAGCTAGTAATTATCAGTCCACCAGACCACCAGAGAGACACAGACAGCCCAGACCAGGCTGAGTCCAGAGAAAAGAGAGTTTCAAATAAATAACTGACAACAGCAGCACCAAGAGAGTCAGACAGTAAGTAAAATTCAACTCATCAGCAAGAGAAATAGCAATATAATTCCATAAATTTCAATTCACTCATTATCAACACTCAGATCATCAGCTGCCAGACTGGCTGTGTTGATAACCTGCTAGGGGACTAGAACTAGGTCCCGTCATCCAAGTCTACACTTGATGATTTGGGCTTTTTGTGTGTGTGTGTGTGTGGGATAAAGGAAGCACTGGCCCCCTCCCAAAAACAATTTATAGAAACAACTCAGAGACTTAGCAAAAAAACAAAAACAAAACAGTCTTGGAGTGGGATTCAAACCCAGGGGAGTGGATGACTGCTATGCCCCTGCCTGGAGCAGCTTGAACCATCCTCCTATGGAGTCCTATATTACACACTGTCATGTTTGACGTGGATGAACCACGGTGGCATCATCACAGGAATCTGTGTGCAGGCAAGGCCATTTATACAAATAATTACTAGAGAGCACAGCAGCAGAGTAGAATGATGAGTAGCCCTCCCTCCAATGTCCGATCTTACCCCACCCTACCACATTGAAAATGAGCAACATTTAAAGAATAGTGAAGTTTTCAGCAGTTCAGCACACAAGCACAGCACAGCCACACATACTGTCACAGTAACACACATACACACACACCAACCAAGAACAACATCAAAAAGACACTGGAAAGTGGCGGCAAAATTTACTTTAATGTGTAGCATTTGGGTTGGGAAGCTCAGGCATCTGCAGCAAGGAAGGGTTTTTGAATTTTATTAATCAATCCTCCTCGCTGATAGCCCCCCCGGAAAAAAAACCCTATCAACAACTAACTGAGACACACAGAGCACCCTCCGGCCCCCACGCACGCATGCCACACTCTCCAAAATCGACTTGATGGACAGATAGTCCCCCTCCCCCGTTGAGCATAACTAATGAAAACGTACGAATAAGGACAAATAAGGACAGAAAGTAGTAGTTCAGTAACTTCAGTTCACTAGTTCTTCACTGACTGACTGTCACCAATTTCAATCATGCAATCAGATTCTCACTGTCCTTGGTGGCCTGGCTGGGAGGGAGGGGAGGGACTGGGCTGGGATTTGCACAAGCAACACAGATGGAGAGCAGTCCTTGCTTCTGTGTCTCTGAGATGAGGCTGCCGCACATGGACCATGGCTGCAGGAGCACAGCGTACTGCCACCTGTTCTTTCTCATAAACTGATGGAGACTACCGCGTCTCTTAGTCTCTGAGACAGAGACACTGAACCAGAAGAAAAAATTATTCACCTTAGTAACTGTGTTTCTTCTAATGGAGTCTTGCTGTATTCTGACATATTGCAGTTAGCCCCAGCACTTGAACTGCTCCAGAGAGGAAAGAGTTAAATTCTATGCAGAGCATAGAACGTTGAGCTCAAGCTCGGTTCAAACCTCTGTCTGCTGCACTCTGAAGTGTAACCGTCAGATGCTTACCAGATAATACTAACTAAGTAACCCACTATGTGGAAATTGTAAAATTTTTACTAGCCAAATGGCAATCAAATATTTTGGATCCCCCAAAAGACTCAAGTCGAGAAATCCAAAACCAGAAACCAGGTAATGAACAACTTATGACTACTGAAATAAAGAAACATAACCCACTCCCCCTCTCTAAAAAGAGAGAGTGCCCCATATACACTCCTAGGGTGCAACACTGTGTCTGCCAGCCCACTTCCCAAACACCAGATTCTGAGAGGAGAGGGAGGGAGGTCAGAATACAGCAAGACTCTGTTAGAAGAAACACAATTACTAAGGTGAGTAATTTTTTCTTCGAACACCATGAAGTCTTGCTGTATTCTGACATACTGCAGACTACCAAGCAGTACCTCCATAGAGGAGGGCTTCAAACCTATTCTGGGAATAGGATCTGCAGTACTGCTATACCAAACTGAGCATCACTCCTAGCCTGGATATCCAGAGAGTAATGCTTGGCGAATGTATGGACTGTTTTCCAGGTGGCTGCTTTGCATATCTCTAGTAAAGGGATATCCCTGGCAGCAGCCAGGGAAGCAGCTGTACTTCTAGTTGAATGAGCCCTCAGGCCTGAGGGTGGTATTTTGCCTAGCTTCTCATAGAAGAATTGTATACAAGAGACAATCCACCTGGCAATAGTTCTCTTAGTGGCAGGTTTGCCCTTACCCACTTCCCCATAAGTGAGGCACAACTGGAGGGAGTCAAAACTGTGTGCCTTAGTATGCTCAATGTAGTAACTAAGGGCTCTTTTAACATCCAAACTGTGTAATCTTCTCTCTCCTGAAGAAGAATGATCAGTGAAGAATACCAGGAGAGATATGGATTGGTTCAAATGAATATCTGAAACAACTTTAGGTAAGACCCTCCTATTGGTTCTAAGGACCACCTTATCTCTATGGAATGAGATAAAATCAGGCTCCACTGACAGAGCTTGTAATTCACTGATACGTCTGGCAGAGGTAATAGCTACCAGGAACACAGTCTTTCAAGTCAAGTACTTACGTTCTGCTGAAGACAAAGGTTCAAAAGGGGGTTGCATAAGCTGGGCAATGCAGACATTAAGGTCCCAAGCAGGGGTAGGTTCCCTAAAGGGAGGATTGGTATGAAGCAATCCCTTGAAAATTTTACAGAAAACAGGATGAGATGCCAGTGAGGAAGGCTTTCCTACTGACAGAAAAGCAGAAACAGCTGACAAGTGTACTTTGAGGGTAGCTGGTCTGAGGCCTAGGCCATTTAGATGAACCATATAATCTAGAACTGTAGACAGTTCGGCAATGTCTGGGGATATATGCTTTTTGGAACACCAGATGCTGAATCTTTTCCATTTGGAGTTATAAGTTTTTCTGGTGGCAGGTTTTCGAGAGGCTTTGAGAATGTCCAGAACCCCTTGAGACAGATGCACATTTGCATACTCTAACTCTTCAAGAGCCATGCCTTGAGCTTGAGAGACCGAAGGCTGGGATACCAGATCCTCCCCTGGGAGGAGGTTAACAGATTGTGATTCCTGGGAAGAGATAGGGGAAGATGGACTGCTAGGGATAGCATCAGGGGATACCAAGGCTGCCTGGCCCAATCTGGAGCAATCAGGAACACTTTGCAAGATTGTGAACTTATCTTGACCAGGACCTTGAACAGCAGAGGAAAATGAGGGAAGGCATACAGAAATTTCCCTTCCCAGCTCAGAATCAGAACATCCAGAGGGACTAAGCCCAAGGCCGAGGGTCTGTAACAGAAAAGAGGAAGTTGGTGATTGTCTGGGGCTGCAAAGAGATCTATCTCTGGAGTGCCCCATTTTGAAAAAATCACTTTTAACACTAGGAGATCCAGGGACCATTCATGATGGCCCTGGGAAATCCTGCTCAATGCTTCTGCTAGCACATTGTCCTTTCCTGGGAGGTGGACTGCTACCAGAGAGGTCTGTAGGGAGTAAGCCAGGGACCACATTTTCATGGCTTCCATGCACAAGGCCGAAGAATGATTGCCTCCCTGCTTGTTGATATACAACATGGTGGTGGTGTTGTCTGTCCTGACTTGAACCACCTTGTTCTTTACTGATTGTGAGAAGGCTTTCGGGGCCAGATAAACTGCCCTGAGCTCCAGAAGGTTGATGTGGAGAAGAGACTCCTGAGTGGACCACACTCCCAGGGATGTGAGAGCCCCCAAGTGAGCTCCCCAACCCAGGAGAGAGGCATCTGTGGTTATGATCACAGAATGAGACTGAGTAATGAATGGGACCCCTTGCCTGAGATTGTCCTGATCCTGCCACCATCAAAGAGCCTGGATTAGAGTCTGAGTCACTGGAATCAGTTTGGTCAGAGGATCCTTTTTCTGAGACTAAAACGCCCTCAGATGAAACTGAATGTCTCTGATCTGAAATCTGGCCCCAGGTCCACTGCAGTGGAAGCTGCCATGTGGCCCAGTAGCTGAAGAAAGTGTCTTTCTGGTCAAGAAACCAGAAGGTGGAAGGAAAAAGCCAGCTCCATGATGACCTTCACCCTTACCAAGGGGAGAAATGCTCTTGCTTTGACAGTGTCTAGTTCTACCCCTATGAAAGTCAACAGTTGTACTGGCTCGAGAACTGACTTGGGAAGATTGAGAAGGAAACCTAGAGAAGTGAGCACTTGCTGGGTCACTTTTAGATGTGACCTGACTTGGACTGGAGACTGACCCACTATGAGCCAGTCATCCAGGTATGGGAATATGGCGATATTTTTCTCCTTAGGAAAGCTACTACTACTGCCAGTCATTTTGTGAATACCCTTGGAGCTGATGTTAGGCCGAAAGGCATTGCTTTGAACTGGTAATGGCCTGAAGGCAGTTCGAACCTGAGGTACTTTCTGTGGGAGCACCTGATGGGAATATGAAAGTAGGCACCCTTTAGGTCCAGGGAGGCTAGCCAATCCCCTGGCCTTAGAGAGAGAAGAATTATTCCCAGAGTCACCATTTTGAACTTTGGCTTTAACAAATGTTTGTTTAAGTATCTTAAGACTAGGATGGGCCGCCACTCCCCTGTTTTTTTCGGGGTAAGGAAGTACCTGGAGTACACACCTTTTCCCCTGTGTATTGTAGAAACTCTCTCTCTCTCTCTCTCTCTATGGCCCTTAAGGCCAGTAGAGATGAAACCTCTGCCTCTAGGGCAATGGTTTTGGAGATGTTTGCAGGTGGAAAAGATCTGGCTCTCAGCTTTGGAAACCTTTTGAAGCTGACAGCCTGTCCCTGGACCACTACCTCCAGGACCCACTTGTCTGTGGTAACAGACTTCCAGTCCTTGAAATAGTAGGCCAGCCTGCCTCCTACAGGAATGGAGGAGTCGACCTGGGCTGACACCTCAGGGTGTCTGCGTGGCAGAAGCCTTAGGCTGAGAGGTGGATGCAGCCCTGCTCATCCCCCTTCTGCCTCTCCCTCTGAAAAAAACCCTCTGAGAAAAAGGAGTGGATGCCTACGCTAGGTAGAAAGGCCTATGAAAAGGCCTGCCCCTACCCCTAGCCTGCTGCCTTTGAGGAGTTGCCTGCCTTTCCTTGGCCTGTGCACTCCTATAGGTGGTCCTGTATTCATCCATTTTCTTCATATAATTCTCTGTCTGCTCCCCAAACAGAGAATTATTAACCACAGGAAAATACATGGCCTTAGTCTGGGTATCCTGAGAAAAGCTAGTATACCTGAGCCAAGCCAGTCTCCGAAGAGACACAGATATAGCCATGACTCCAGATGAAGCATCGTTGGAGTCCACAGCTGCATGAAACTGAATCTTTGATGCCTCAATCCCATCAGCAGCCACCTTCTCCAGCTCCATGGCAAGCTGGGGAGGGGCCTGCTTAGCCAGTGCCAGTATAGTGTCCCACCTGGACTTCTGGTACCTGGCTGTATAAGCCATGCACTTCGCCTGCCTGAGTCCCAAAGAGAATGCCATGTACTGCTTTTTTGCCATGGCATCCAATTTCCTGGAGTCTTTATCTGGGGGGTGTGAAGCCAAGGGAATGTTAGCCTTATCACAGGCTGCAGCCTGCATGACCTCAACATGGCTGCACTGCTGGTACAAGTACTCTGTCCCTGAGCCTGACAGCATGTACCTCTTGTCCATCAGGGGGTAATGAATTTGGAGTTTTTAACAGCTTTTGTGTCTGTTTCCCAAAAGATTTGTGAAGGGGAATAGACAACCTTTTGGACTCTGGGATGTCCATCATCTCCACAAAGTCAGGCTCCTCTTGTTCCTCAACAGCTTCCTCCATAGGGAGCTGGAGGGTTTCTACCACTTTCCTGTAGAACATAAAGTGGGAAGGGGACTCAGAAAGCCTGGGAGGGGAAACACCAGAAGGCCTGTCTGGGGAGATGTCCAGTTCAACAGGCTCATCCAGACCTTCAATTCCATCATCATCATCATCATCACCTTCATCATCATCATAATCATCATCCCCCTCCAAGTACGGTTCATAAAAATCTTCAGGGGTATAATTTTGAACCGGAGGAACTGACTGAACCGAACACCTGCCAGAAGGCGCTGGATCAGTCAGAACCGAACTAAGCGATTCCACTATACGAATCACTCGGGGAATTTCCTCGACGGTCAGATGATGCAGTTCTGGATCTGAACCAGCCGATTTGTCTTTTCTTTTCCTTTTTGATGGAACCGATCCATCAGAATCGGCTCTCCTTTTGCCCGAAGGAGTCTCGGCTTAGTCAGAGGGCACTCCTTCTGGTTCGGTCGGAACCGAACCGGGCTGGCCATCCGGGTCAGCGGACTTCTCAGCCTCCTTTTCCCTAAGCCTGCCCAACCTTTTATCCAGGGTGGCTTTACGGAAATTCTTACAGATTTGGCAGTCTGACTCTAGGTGACTAAAACCCAGACAATAACCACAAGTGGTGTGAGGGTCGGCCTTAGCAAAGGCCTCCCCACACTCACTGCAGTGCTGAAACCCAGTGGGCCTGTTTTTTTTCTTGGGTTTCTCAGACAAAGCCATAACTAAACCCTTACCCTTTTATGGCAACCACCAGGCAAGACACCCTTATCGGTTTCTAACCGTGTTACAGGTATTTAAAAAAAAATGAAAACACTTTTTTTTTTTAAAACCAATAAGGACTGGTACCTCACACTAAAATTCCTGTAAAGAAAAAGAAAACAATCACTAAACCAGAGACCGGTTCAGCTGAACTGGTCACACAAATTCAGAATACAATTTCCACACACTTTTTCTAGCTAAGTCCACTACCTATGCACTTACTGTACCACAGACAGGGATCTGAACCGAAAAACAATGCAAGAATATTGGTAAAACCGACGATTTTTAAACCGCAAACCGAGAGTGAAGGAGAAATCTCCGGAGAGACTGTTCAGTTAGGCGGAGTAAAGAATCTGACGGTTACACTTCAAAGTGCAGCAAACAGAGGTTTGAACAGAGCTTGAGCTCAATGTTCTATGCTCTGCATAGAATTTAACTCTTTCCTCTCCGGAGCAGTTCAAGTGCTGGGGCTAACTGCAATATGTCAGAATACAGGAAGACTTCATGTTGTTTGAAACACTGAACAGTCTGGGATGGAAGGATAGCCTAGGAAGGAGGTCTAAAAGCCACTCAGTTGCAGTTAGACTCGGGACTGGGAGTGGGACTCCTGAGTTAACTGGGAGAGAGAGAGAGAGAGAGAAACTTGATAGATTTAGTCTCGTGGGCCGCCAGCACTCGTCACCAGTTATGGCAGAATGGTGGTCAGTGCAAAATATTGCAATTTAGTGGGAGGGAGGAAGAAGTGTAGAAACCTGTCCTGGCTTGACCTTAGCTCGCATCTATTCTGAACACCACACACACACACACTACACAGTAGTCAGTATTTTTGATTCTACCAGCCAGTACTTACCTAACTGTGGCCATGCATCCTGTATTAGTGTAGCTCCCCTGTGATGGGCGACTGCGATGCGTTCCTTCAGTCACTTCAGGAATTAACAGCATCACTCTGGCCTCTTCATTTCTACATAACTCCATTTCTCAATAACGGACTCAGGTACAGGTGAAGTAAAGCATTGATTAGAGCAGCTGGTAGCCGCTAGGCAAAGCTTTTCACTCCAAGTCCGAATTGTATCTTGTTTCCGCGTTGGTTCTCCATGCTGGCAGTCAGTGTGCTCTTTTTTCTCCTCAGCTCAGCTCTCTAGTGAGTCTCTGTCTTGCACGCGGTTCCCTTCTCTATAGGTTCGCGCCCACATTACTTGGTGAATGGGGCTAGAGCAGATTTGTAAAACACTGCAGTGCACACACCAATTGCAGGGATTTTGTTGGAAAAAGAAAAAATGATCGGCCGCTGGACCAATCTGTCTACTGAGGGGAAAAAAAACATATTTCCAATGGCACAGTCTGCACGTAAAGATAAGCAGCTGCCTCCATTCACAAAACAACACAGTCAGCTTCTTTATGTGCAGTGCACCTCCTGTTCACATAAATGTATGTGAATTTTGATTTCCTTACGTGATTCACATACATCTATGCATGAAAGGGAACACTGGTTTCATGGCTCCCCCTGTGAGATCTGCTCTTTGGAGATGGTCTACCACCCTTTGAGGGTGTTACCCCAGAGGGTCTAATAGCGGTGCTGGATCTATCAAGCAGGCCATTGGAATTTTCAGATCCGGGAGACCTAATAGTGCACTATAACAGTGTGGTGCTGGGGGCCCTGGATTCTGTAGCTCCTGTCCAAGTTCGCCCTCTCCCTCTCTGCCCTTGGTCCCCTTGGTTTGATGGGACTTTGAGGGAGTTGAGGAAAATTGGGTGAAGGTTTATGTTTTTGTTTTTTTTCCAATTGTTTAACCAGGTGAGACACACTAAGCTGAAAGCTTGTTTACAGGTGCAACCTGGGAGCACAGGAAAGTTAAGTGACTTGCTCAGGATCACACAGTATGCAAGTGGGGGCTGTGGGATTCAAACCCAGGTCTCCAGATTTGCAGCTCAGAGCCTTAAACCACTGGAACGTTGTTGCCGTAAATCTGGCCTAGAGGAGGACAGGCTAAGGTTGATAGCCGATTATTTAGACTATCAATCAGAAATCTCCCATAAGAAGGCAGAGTTCCTTTCCCGGGAGATTGCTGCAGCAAGGATTCAACTGGCTCAGCTCTTTCAGACCATGGACAGGCTTTGCAATCCAGCCTGCCTTCAGGGCCAGAGAGTATTTTCACAATCTAAGTTGTGAGGAGTTCGCTCAATTCTTTGCAGATAAGGTGTCCTCCATCAGGTCAGAGATCTGCTTGACTCATTCAAGCGAGTATGGTGGTGGTCAATGCGAGGATACAGGTACCTGGTCTGTCTGGACAGATTTTGATCAGCCAGCGATCGTGGACATCCTGAAGATTATTCAAGAGCTGCGACCAATCTACTGTGGTTTGGATCCTGGTCCAACTCACCTCCTGGTGGGGTGTGTGGATGTCATCGGACCGCTCCTTGCCAAGATAGTCTGGTGTTCACTGGACCAAGGGGTGTTTCCGGACCTCCTAAAGGAGGCCATGGTGACACCCCTTTTAAAGAAATCTTCCTGTGACCCAGACTGTCTTGCAAACTACAGACCTGTCTCTAACCTGCCCTTGTTGGGCAAGGTTATCGAGAAGGTAGTTGCGTTGCAGCTCGAGAATTTTCTTACCACCCATGAACTCTATGATCCTCTCCAGTCCAGTTTCAGGAAGAGGCATAGTACCAAGATAGCACTGGTTCGAGTACTTAATGATCTCCTGATAGCGAGGGATCGGAGGAGTCGTTCAATCTTGGTCCTCCTTGATCTCTCTGCAGCATTTGACATCGTGGACCATGGGGTGTTGCTGGAATGCCTGCAACTGCATTATGAACTGTCAGGGACAGTCCTCAGGTGGTTTCATTCTTTCCTTACAGGCAGGATCCAGAGGGTGGTGTCAGGGGTCTTTTTCTCGGCCCCCTTTGTCCTGTTCTCTGGGGTGCCGCAGGGTTCCGTGCTGTCCCCCATGTTGTTCATGGTGTACATGTTGCTGTCAGGAGACATTATAAGGCGGTATGGGCTGAGTTTTCACTGCTATGCAGATGATACTCAGCTCTACATGTCCTTTGTACCCGAACAGAAATGGAAATTATGTACTTACCGTAGTTCTTGGTCTTCTTGGATGCAGTCTCCAACACTCATTCACACTAATGGGACAATGCCAGAGGCGCTAGAACCAAGTGGAAGCCAAAGAGTTTCAGAAGGGTCAGCACCGAGACAGGACCACGCATGCGTGGCACCACAAGACTAGCTTGTGCCTGTGTAGGCTATCTCAGCATCGACCCTCCAACCACCTCAGTACCTTTTCGACTGAGAAGGTGCAGTGTAACTAGTAAAAATAACTTATCCTAACCTTCCAGGACTGAAAGGTCCGGATGACCCTTGCAAAAAGGGTCAATTGAGCAATTTCTTCACAGTGGGACCACAAAGCCGTGAAGATCAAAGAAACAAAACGAGTGATCCCAGGGGATGGTGGGTGGGCTTGTGAATGAGTGGTGGAGACTGCATCCAAGAAGATCAAGAATAACGGTAAGTATGTAATTTCCATATCTTCCTGAACTGCAGTCTCCACCACTCATTCACACTAATGGGAAAGTACTAAGCTAAAACCAACCCACTCAGAGTAGGGTGGTAGGAGATAGGGCTCACTCAGAAAGAACATTCAAGGACTGTCCTACAGAGAAAAGAGCTGTCTGGAAAGAAGATCCAGAACATAGTGCTTACAAAGGCATGCACCTGAGCTCCAACTCACCACTTTGCAGAAGACTGCAATGGACACAAAATGAAACTCTGCCAGGAGGCTGTAACCACTGTAAAAGAGTGGTGAGAACCTGGCCTCTCAATCTGGTCTAAGCCAAAACTTAATAGTGTCGAAGACATGCTACTAAACAAGCCTAAAACATCTTAGGGCAAGAAGGTGATCCAACTGAGGCAAGCTGAAGCTATACAAAAAAATGCTAGAGTGTAGCCCTTCATTCTGTGAAGAAAGTCATAGAACTGTTGAAACAATCAAAGAGTGAATGGAGCATTCCCTTCCTTCTGGAGGTAAGGCAAAACATTTTACTAACTGAAAGAGCAGGAGGTAAAGTCTACTGGTTCAAGGTAGATCGAGAAAGTGAAGATGGATACACCGACTACCAAGTATGGCTGGCCTGTGAACAACAGGTCCAAGAGGCATTTGAACCCCTTACTTGGTGAGCAGAGAGGTCCAGGTGGGGTTAGCCTATCAGTGGAGAAAGGTTTCCACTTAGCCACTTAAACCTTTCTAATTGAAGGCCAAAGCACGACTTAGAAGCCTCTTGTGGCATTCTGGGAGAACCAGAGCCTACCAACTTCTTATTCCAAGAGGAATCATTCTGCCCCGTTTGCCTACAACTCTAGTAGCAGTCTCTGAACTAATGGAAGAGAGGAAGAGTGTACAGGAGGACATGTCCCCTGCAGAGAAGCATTCCAACAGGAAAAAACAGGGTCTGGATTTCTGAGGCAAGACAGGGCAAGATTTGCATCAAGAAGGGACACAGAAAGGACCAAGTTCAGGCTGACCCATTGTTGAAAGTGACTGTCTAACGACTGAAGTGACTTAACATGGAGAGGCACCACTCGCTCCGGCCTTCCTGACAGGGAGTAGGAAAAAAGCTCTAAATTGCTTGCTGATGAAAAATGAACAACACAGTTTCATCACCTGCTCGAAGTGGGTAACTTCATGTCAGAAGGTCTCCTTTGCCCTGGAGGTAACTAGGGAACTCCTAATGGAAGGAGCTGCTGGGAAGGTGAAACTAACATTTTCCTTTAAATGGAAAAACTCTTCCTGGAAAAGGAAGAGGAGAGCTGAGCAATTGTTTCTGAAGAGTCTAGTCTGGAGCGACTGGCATGGAATCAATGTGCAGGATCGAAAGTATGAATACCGAGAACTCATCTCTTGAACAAGGACCTACTTGACCTTTACAGTTGAGAAGACAGCATGCTATCTGTTATCTTGGAGCAAGGAAGGAAGTAGGAACCTGTGTTCTGACTGGAGTCATTTCTGTTGCTCTGAGGCCCTGATCAAGAGAAAAGGGTCTGAAGAAACAAAACCATCAGACTGGGCTGCCACCTAGGTCTAGGGAACATCTCTAAATTAAGAGCAAATCTCCCTTGGAGAAAAGCGATGACCCACATCTCCGCTGGACTGGACTTCTCCAAGAAACAGAAGAAGTCAGGTGTTCTCCACTGTAGCCTAGAGATGACCACCACAGGCAGCTGAGGCGGAACCTGGGCCGGATCCAGAAGGATGGTATCAGGTAGTTTCGGGCTAGGCCCTCTGCTGTGAGTATAGATATAGATATATATATGTATAATTTTTTTTTTACAATTAGAGCCTGACAAGGTTCTCAGGCTTCTACCTTGAAAGGAATACCTGATACAAGAATGATGAAGATGTCATCCATCTAAGGGATGGGGGAGCCTTGAAACTGGGACCAGAACAATAATCACAGCTGAGGAGATGTTAATCACCCATTGCTGATGAAGCCACTGAAGAGGCAGTATCACAGGGGGGCAATATACCCCTCTCAAAGGTGCAGAAGAGTCCAGAAGGCTCCCAACCATTGAATTAGTGTGTTCCACAGGCTGTAATTGAACTGGTGACTGAAAAGAGTGCAGATACAGAAGTGTTTGGTCCACAGAAGAAGTCCGAGATGTTAAGGTGGATCCCACATCCCTGAGGAAGAACTGAAAAGAAGAGCTTCCATCACAGACTCTGCTGCTAGAGAAGGCTTAACCTCCAGTTTCTAAAATGAGTCATCCACTGTATCACCAACAAGTAGGACAGGGGGAGAGACTCATCCAGATGCACTTCTATCCCAGAAGGACCTCCAAAAGGAGGTCTAGGTCAGAATCACTAGACACTCCGCCACCAAGAAAGGTGTCGAGGAGCTCGACGCCACTTAAGGAGCCAACCAGGTGCTGAGCGGAATGCAGAATTCCGCCAGCAGAATAGCGCAGAACAAGAGTCCCACCAGCGGAAAACCGCTGGAATGACACAGGATCCCACGTGGACCTCCACCCACTAGGATCTGTGGAAATTTTCCACAGAACAGGACTTAATTCCGTGGAAAACTCCTCGCAACAACTTTCATGGAAGAAGAGGTCTGCAGAAGGAAAACTCTGCCACCTGCCGGACAGCACCAACCGGCACCACCCGTGGCACCGGCATCACCAGCAGCACCATCTGCAGCACTGGACACCTGTGGTACTGCCCACAGAGCCGTCTGGCACCAGCAGCGCTGCCTGCATCATCGTGCAGCACCAACGGCCCTGTCCATGGCACTGCACAGCACCAATGACACCAATGGTGCCAAGCAGCACCAAAGGCACGAACGGTGCCATCCATGGTACTGCGTGACACCAACAGTACCATCCAATGGCACCCACGGTACCAGTGGCGCCGTCCATGGTGCCGCACAGCACTGATGACACTAGCGGCACCATCCATGACTCCATGCAGCACCAGTGGTGCCAACCACAGTGCCATGTGGCACCGACAGCACCAATGGCACAGTTCACGGTGCTGCACAGCACCAACAGTGCCATCCACGGCACCGCACATCACCAACGGCACCATCCACAGCACTGCATGGCCCAGCGGCGTCAACGGCAATGCCAGCAGTGCCAATGGCACCCAAATATCCTGAGGAAAAGGGGAGAAGGAAAAATGGTACCCATGCCAGCTCCTGCATGGAAAAAAGGGAAGGGGTAGGCATGAGGGATCAACGCAATGGCGAAGGCACCAGAAATGGCTACGTGCACAGCCTGACCCAATCAGCCCGATCCCGGTCCAGCAGCTCTGAGGCTCAGAGGCCCCAGAACTGGGAACACTGGCCAGGAAAACTGGACAGAAGTCGAACCTCCTGCTCCAAAGGAGCAGCCCAAAGGTGAAACTGCTTACCGAAACTCCATTAAGGACAGAAATGGAATCCACTGTCGAAGAACATGGCAGTTGAGAGCAGGTCAAGTCGATTCAGGCCTATCACCCCTCACCACTGACAATCCCCGTGCAGACGTACCAGAGGGTGACCTCAAGTGGTGTCGATTCTTCTTCCCCCAAGGAGGAAGAAGAGCTTGAGGTCAAGCGGAGCCAGATCCCTGGAACTGTCAGTTTTGTGCTTCAGTGGACTGACCTCCCCCCGAGCACAGGACTGCCCATGGTCAGACCCCCCCTTTGCAAAGGGCGGCGAACCAGACACAGCCCCTTTGCCATAACAAATTTCAAACAAAGTCTTCCTACCGTCACCTCTACCATCTAAGGATGACTTCTTTGATGGCAGGTGAGAATTTCTTTTTCTTCTTTTTCTTCTTCATAATCTTCTTTTACTTCTTATTAAAATATAAAAATAATACTAAAATGTTAATTTAAATGAATACTGAATGACTTAATGCTGCTGTCGTATAGATGAAAACTTTGACTCCACCAGATGGGCGACGTCGACATCCAAGCGCACTCAACGGCGGGAGAAAAGAAAAAATTACTCACCTTAGTAATTATGTTTCTTCTAATGGAGTCTTGCTGTATTCTGACTATTGCAATTAGCCCCAGCACCTGAACTGCCCTGGAGAGTAAAGGGTTACATTCTATGCAGAGCATAGAACGTAGAGCTCGAGCTCGGTTCAAACCTCTGTCTGCTGCACTTTGAAACGTAACCATCAGATTCTTATCAGCTGATACTAACTAAAACCCCTATGTGGAAACTGTAAAATTTTTACTAGCCAAATGGCAACCAAATATTTTGGATCCCCGAAAGACTCAAGTCAAGAAATCCAAAATCAAAAACAAGATAGTGAACAACTTAAGACTATTAAATTAAAAAACATAACCCTCCCCTTCACTAAAAAGAAGGAGTGCCCAAATGCATCCCTGGGGTGCAACACTGCACCTGCCAGCTCACTTCCCCAAAACAGGTTCTGAGAGGGGAGGCAGGGAGGGAGGTCAGAATACAGCAAGACTCCATTAGAAGAAACATAATTACTAAAGTGAGTAATTTTTTCTTCAAACAACATGTGGCCTTGCTGTATTCTGACTACTGCAGACTACCAAGCAGTACCTCCATGGAGGAGGGATCCGAACTTATTTTGGGAATAGGCTCTCCAGTACTGCTGTACCAAACCGAGCATCACTCCTAACCTGGATATCCAGGGAATAATGCTTAGTGAATATATGGACTGTTTTCCAGGTGGCTGCTTTGCAAATCTCTAGTAAAGGAGTATCCCTGGCAGCAGCCAGGGAAGCAGCAGTACCTCTAGTCGAATGGGCCCTCAGGCCTGAGGGTGGTATTTTGCCTAGCTTCTCATAGTAGAATTGTATACAAGAGACAATCCACCTGGCAATAGTTCTCTTTTTTTTTTTTAAACTTTCTTTATTTTTAGATTTTTTATATATTTCATGCATACACGTAACCTATATACAAGCATAGGAGTCGATTAAGATCACTGAAAATTTGTTACATCTGTGTAACGAGGGTAATAAATTAGAATACATTGCTTTCTCCCACCTTCATTTTAAATTATACATATAGTCAAGGCTTTTATCTGAGTTCTGACTATAGTAATCTATCTTTTATCTCATTACAAGATGAAGTCTTTTCTCAGCGGAGAAATATACAATACCCATCTCCTCCATATGATCTCAAATTGAGCATATCTTTCATTTGTTAATGCTGTCAGCCTTTCCATTTGGTATATGTCTATCACTACATCATGCCACTGGGTTATCTGGAGTGAGTTTGGGGTCAGCCAATTTTTAGTTATTGTTTTTTTAATGGCCAGAATTAATATAATAGTCTCTTTGTTCTCACATCTCTGTTCCCCTCAGGGAAATCTGATAAAAAATACAGAGATAGGTCTAAATGTATAGATGGTGTTATTATGCTTTTAATAGCTTCCCGTACCTCTATCAGAAAAGGCTGAATTATTGGGCAATTCCAAAATAAATGCCCATGAGTGGCTTGTTGTTCCCCACATTTCCTCCAGCAAGTTGCCTCTCTTTCTCCCTTATACTGTGCCTGAATTGGTGGTGTTCTGAAAAACCTGACAGCATTCTTCCATGCGAATTCTTTCCAGCGTGGTGAGGAAGTGCTCTTATGTACATGTAGTAAATAATTCCTCCATTTATCATCTGTGATTATAATATTTAGGTCTTTTTCCCATGCTCTTTTAATGGAATCTGCTGTATCTCCTTCAAGTTCTCGTATTGTTGCATATAGGTAAGATATTATGAGTTAAGTTAGCACTGCCCTCCAAACTTCTCTGTAGGACTTCTATGATCTTGGGTATAGGGTATAGAGCCCAGCACTCTTTTCTTTCTCTCTTAATGTAATCCCTCACCTGGAAATAGCGGAATCTATCTCTGTGTGTTATTTCGTATTTCATTTCCAAATCTGAGAAGCTTACCATGGTTCCCTCTTTCAAAAACTGATATACTATGTGTAATCCCTTTCTCTCCCAACTCTTATACCCCAAATCCATTTTAGCTGGCAAAACCTTTTCTGTATGTGTTACGAAGTAAAACATAGGCCTCCATGCACTCATTCTTTTAGTACTCAACATCTGTCTCCAGCTTCGTAGGGTTGATAGTGTATATGGGTTTTCAATATCCCCTTTTCTTTGTCCCCCTCCGTCTGAGAGAAGGATCCCCTGTGGTTTCCTGAGATCTTCTTCCACTAGTTCTATTCCCTTCCACTTTGCTGTATAAGTAGAGTGTAGCCAGTATATTACTGTACGGATCTGGGCAGCCATATGGTAGTATTCAAAATTTGTCAGAGACAACCCCCCTTCCTCCTTTGAGAGTTGTAATATGGTTTGTCTTATTCTCGGTCTTTGCTTCCCCCAGACATATTATATTATTTTCCTGTTCAATTCCTTATAGAATGTATCTGATACTGTAATGGGAATAGTCTGTGCCAAATACAAGAAGCGGGGCAATAACACTATTCTGATTGCTTCTATTTTTTGTATAAACGGGATAGGAATCAGTTTCCATTTCTCTATGTCCTTCTGTATTTGTGCTAGCAGAGGTTTATAATTGAGCTCATATAGTTTTTTATGTTCAGAACTCAGCCAAATTCCAAGGTATTTAAGTGTAGGGATATGCCACTTAAACTTAAAATGATCTTCAACCTGAAATGATGGTTTGTAATGTACCCCCAATACCTCCGTCTTGGATATATTAATCTTATAGCCTGCTATTTCTCCGAATTCTGTCAGAGTTCCCCATAATGGTTGCAGTGAGTTTTCGGGGTCTGTAAGATATACCAATAAGTCATCTGCATAAAAAGCTAATTTATGATTCTCTTCTCCCAATTGTATCCCTGATATATCCCCATGTTGTCGTATGGCCTGTGCCAGGGGTTCTAGGTATATCGCGAATAAAAGTGGTGATAGTGGGCATCCCTGCCTAGTTCCTCTTTTCAGGCTTATTGGTATTGAGATTGAGCCATTCACTTTAATATATGCCTTTGGGCTGTTATGTATGGAGTCTATTATCCCTCTGAATTCTGCTGGAAATCCCATCCTCTCCAGAGTGGTCCTCAGAAAGGGCCATGCCACCCTGTCGAAGGCCTTCTCTGCATCTAAACTAAGAAGCAGGAAGGGTGTCTTCGACAGGGAGGCATAGTGCAGTATATGTAGTGTTCTTTTAATGTTGTCCTGTGCTTGTTTATTCATTACAAATCCTGTCTGGTCTTGATCTATCAGGTTAGTTAACAATACCTCCATCCTTTTAGCTAGTATAGATGTAAATAGTTTATAATCTACATTGAGGACTGAGATTGGGCGGTACGAGCCACAGTTCGTACTGTCCTTTCCTGGCTTCAGAATGCTGGCTATGGTAGCATACCTCCATGTATCTAGGCAAACCTTGTTTTGTTGTACCTCTCTAAATGTTTCTCTGAGGGTAGACATCAACATCCCTCAAAAGCATTTATAAAACTCCACCGTATACCCATCAGGACCAGGACTTTTATGGGTCTTAAGGTTTGTGATGGCATTATTTAGTTCATTCTCCGATATTGGAGAGATCAATCCCTGTTGTTGTTCAAGGGTCAGGTTGGGTATTTTCAACCCATTCAGAAAAGTTTCAGCTTTCTCTGTGTCACTCTCCTGTTCTGGGGTATACAAGGTTTGATAATATTTCCAAAATGCTTTCTCAATCAGGATTTGTAGTCTTACTAACTGCCCCCCCTCTGGATCTCTGATCTGTGTGATTGTTGTTTGAACTTCTCTTCTACGGAGTCAATGTGCTAGGAGTCTAGTTGCCCTTGGTCCCCCCCTCATAATATTTTTGTCTTAAGTTTTGTAACGCTTGCTCAGTCTTAATATCTAATAGATGTTGTAATTTGCCTCTTATTTCTTGAATTTTTAATTTGCAGCTCAGATCTCCGGCCGCATGCCTTTCCTGTGCCTCCTTCAGTTGTCCCTCTAAATTCTCCTGCAGCAGGTTTTGTTGTTTTTTATAATGTGAGGCAAATCTGATTATATCTCCTCTTAGCACTACTTTAATCGTGTTCCACAATGTTACCCTTGTTAAGTCTGGGGCCCCGTTTCCTTTTATAATTTGGGAGATCCTTTTCTCTACCATTTCTTTGAATTTCTTGATTTAAAAGGAAACGATTGAGTCTCCATGATGTCCTTCGCTTATCGCTCGGCCATTCTAGTCGAAGGGTTAACACTGAATGATCTGATATAGGGGTGGGGGTAATTTGGCATTCTTGTACCATATATAAAGAATCTCTAGAAATATGATAATAATCTATGCGTGTATATATTTTATGTGGGGCTGAGTAATGAGTATAGGCCCTTGTCTTGGGGTGCTTATATCTCCACGCATCTACCCACTGTACATCCTGAAAGTATTTAATGGCCAGCTTTTGTGGTGCCTTCCTTCTTTGAGGCTGTTTTTTGGAGGTATCTAAAGGGTCATATATCATATTATGATCCCCTCCGAGGACCAAGGTCCCTTTCTGCTTTTCTGACACCATTTTTTCACTTCCTTTGACTCTGACCCCGGGGGGATATATATCAAGGCCACTGTAATCATATGCCCTGCTAAATTGCCTGTGACTAGAGCCAGTCATCCCTCTTTATCTATATAAGTATCTGTCTGCTGAAATTTGGTGATGTGACGAATTAACACCGCTGTCCCTCTTCGTTTCCCCTTTCCATATGATGAGGCTATTACTAGTTTGAATCCATATCTGGATAACTTATTGTGTTCCTCTTTTGTTAGGTGTGTCTCTTGTAATAATAAAAAACTTGGTTTCTATCTTTTCATTTGAGCTATTACCTTGCTTCTCTTTACAGGATTATTGATACCATTTACATTAAGGGAGCATACGTTCACTTGCATATGTCTATTCATTTCTTATATATTCCATTATGTCATTCCTGTTCTGCTTTCTGTGTGTTTCCTTCTTTTCTCCCTGTATTTTCCATTCCTCCTGTATTCTCCTTGTTCCCTCATTTGTTTTCCTCCTATGCAACCTTATACATCGAACAACACTTACAACATACATAACAATTCTAAACATTTTAACTCTATAACTATATACACAGTTGCTTCCAAGGTTGGAGGGAGTAAAATTACCCCCTCTATAACTTCTAAGGGGTACCCCTTCACCAGTAGTCCCCTTAGTGGGGGGATCGTAGAAGTCATCTTGTACTCCTTCCCCCCCAGGTCCCTCGTTTCTCAAGATCTTGTATGTTAATACGAATCCTCTTCCCTATCTTGTCTCCCCTTTCTTTCGTTGTTTTCCCTCAGGAATTCTCCTCTCTTCCCATCTTTTCGGAGGTGGATGCTTTCCTCTTTCCCTAGGTCCCTCCTAATATATCTTATCCACCTATCCCCTGTTTCCCGTTTCACCTTCCTAGATTTATTATCTATTTACTCTGTGGGTTTCGTTCATCCTTCCCTCTAATATCTCATAACCCCTCTTAAACTATTCCTCTCCCCCCCTTCCTAAGATTCACCCTTCTTGTTTAATATCTTACCCCCTTCGTAACTCCTTTCCTTGTTTACCTCCTAGTACTGCTGGAATTCAACTAATCCATATAATTCTAATGTTTCCCTTTTACTTCCCCCTCCTCCCTCAAGTCTTAAATAGCCACTCATCTCAATGGTAGCTATAGGTGGTGTTCCCCTTTTGTTTCCTAATTTGGGAAAGGTTGACTTATCCCCCCGCTTTTTAAACCCCTATCCCTTTTCATTCTTCCCTTCACTGCTCTATCCTCCCAATTTATCCTCTTTTCCCACAACTTCTCGTTATTTATCCCCCGGCACATAATAAGGTCCAGGATTGTCCTGTATAATGTCCCGAACAGGAGATTATGTAATTGTCCTTTTAAGGCTTTACTTCGCCCTCCCTGTGGTGCGATGTTATTTATCCAAGACTTTCCAGTCCCCGTTATGTTTCTCTACGTTTCAGGTGTCGCCAATCTTCCCCTGTCCTTCTTCTTCTTTGGATGTTCTGTCCAGTAGTTTCCGTACATCATGGAGTGACTGTAATACTGCCTGTTGAGCTCCTCGGCCCTGTCTGTTCCTTACCATCTTCTTCCATTGCGCTCTTTCCAGTTTCGGGTGTCTCACTTCCTCTCCCTCCATCTGGCATACCCAGCCTCTCTTCCGTAGTTCCTGCGCTGCCGTTTCTGGATTTTCATATAGTTTGAGCCTGTATCCCACAAGATTCTCAGCTTTGATGGAAATGGCATCTGAAATCTCACTTTATGCTCTCAAAGTATTTTAAAGATTGGTGAATATGCAGCTCTTTTTTTTTGCTATTTCTACTGGGTAATCATGGTCAAATATTAGACTTGCAGTATTGTACTTCACAATTTTTTTCTGCCATGCAGTACAGAGAATATATTCTTTATCCCTGTAGCTTGATAATTTTAGTACTACTGAGCTTGGTCTGGCTTTAGGGTCTGTTGGTTTGCTCGTTAAAGACCGGTGAGCTCTCTCAGTCTTGAACTCAAAGGTGGCAGGCAATTCTAATACATCTTTTAGCAGGTCGGACATAAAGTCCTCCATCCGACCCACTTCTGTATCCTCTGGAAGGCCATAGACTCTAATATTATCCCGTCGGGATCTTGCCTCTAGGTCCAGTAATTTCTCCTGTAGTTTTTCTTGTACGTCTACCAGGTAATCTGCCGCAGTATGTATTTCTCTTATTTCTTTCTCTGCTTCTGCAATTATTTGCTCTGACCTCTCCGTCCTTCTTTCCATGTCTTGCATCTTTGTATTTAATATCTGGAATTCTGACTTAGTTTCGGCTCTAAATGCCCTCAGTTCTGTCATGATGGTTTCAAAATGCGATCGTGAAAGATGCTCCATCTCCTGGTCTGTATCCAGATCATATGCCATGCTGCTAGCAGGGGAGGCACTTCTGCTGGTGTCCTTTTCTGTTGGCAATCCTCCTCCATCCTTTATACTCATTATTTTTTTCCCGTGAGATCTGCCTGGCCTATGTCCCCCAGACATGTCTTTTCCTTTTCCCAGTGTTTTTAGATGTTTTATCTGCTGGTCTGAAGGTTTTAATCGCTTGGGGAGACTAGAGCTCTATTCAAAGGCAGCCATCTAGTTGATCGGCAATAGTTCTCTTAGTGGCAGGTTTGCCCTTTCCCACCTCGCCATAAGTGAGGAACAACTGAAGGGAGTCAAACCTAAGTGCCTTAGTATGCTCACTATAACAGTTAAGGGCTCTTTTAATATAAAAACTGTGTAATCTTCTCTCTCCTGAAAAAGAATGATCAGTGAAGAACACAGGGAGAGACATATATTGGTTCAAATGAAAGTCTGAAACCACTTTAGGTAAGAACCTCCTATTGGACCTAAGTATCACCTTATCTCTATGGAAAGAGATAAAATCAGGCTCCACTGACAGAGCTTGTAATTCACCAATATGTCTGGCAGAGGTAATAGCTACCAGGAACACAATTTTCCAAGTCAAGTACTTAAGCTCTTCTGAAGACAAAAGCTCAGATGTTGGTTGCATAAGCTGAGCAATGCAGACATTAAGGTCCCAAGCAGGAGTAGGATCCCTAAAGGGAGCTTGGTATGAAGCAATCCCTTGAAACATTTACAGAAAACAGGATGAGATGCCAGTGAGGAGGGCTTTCCCACTGACAAATAAGCAGAAACAGCTGACAAATGTACCTTGAGGGTAGCTGGTCTGAGGCCTAGGCCATTGAGATGAATCATATAGTCTAGAACTGTAGACAATTCAGCAGTGTCTGGAGATATATGCTTCTTGGAACACTAAATATTAAATCTTTTCCATTTGGAATTATAAATTTTTCTGGTGGCAGGTTTTCGGGAGGCTTTGAGAATATCTAGAACCCCTTGAGACAGATGCAAATTTGCATACTCTAACTCTTCAAGAGCCATGCCTTGAGATTGAGAGACCGAAGGTTGGGATACCAAATCCTCCCTTGGGAGGAGATTAACAGGTTATAATTCCTGGGAAGAGATAGGGGAAGATGGACTGCTAAGGACAGCAACAGAGGATACCAAGCAATACCAGAGCAATCAGGATCACTTTGCAGGATTGTGACCTTATCTTGACCAGGACCTTGATCAATAGAGGAAATGGAGGGAATGCATATAGAAATGTCCCTTCCTAATTCAGAATCAGAGCATCCAGAGGGACTGAGCCCAAGACTGGGGGTCTGCAACAAAAAAGAGGAAGTTGGTGATTGTCTGGGGCTGCAAAGAGATCTATCTCTTGAGTGCCCCACCTTGAAAAATCACTTTTAACACTAGGGGATCCAGGGACCATTTGTGATGGCCCTAGGAGATCCTGCTCAATGCATCTGCTAGCACATTGTCCTTTCCTGGGAGGTGGACTGCTACCAGAGAGGTCTGTGGAGAATAAGCCAGGGACCATAATTTCATGGCTTCTGTGCACAAAGCCATAGACTGAGTGCCTCCCTGCTTGTTGATATACCACATGATGGTGGTGTTGTCTGTCCTGACCTGAACCACCTTGTTCTGTACAGATTCCAAGAAGGCTTGCAGGGCCAGAAAAACTGCCCTGAGCTCCAGAAGACTGATGTGGAGAAGAAACTCCTGAGAGGACCACACTCCCTGGGCTGTGAGAGTCCCCAAGTGAACTCCCCAACCCAGCAGAGAAGCATCTGTGGTTAGAACCACAGAATGAGATTGAGTGATGAATGGACTCCTTGCCTGAGGTTGTCCTGATCCTGCCACCACTGGAGAGCCTGGATCAGGGTCTGAGTCACTGAATAGCTTGGTTAGGATCTTTTCTGAGACCAAAAGGCCCTCAGATGGAACAGAATGTCCCTCATCTGAAATATGGCTCCTGGACCACTGCAGTGGAAGCCATGTGGCCCAGAACTGAAAGAGTACCTTGTTGGTCGAGAGACCAGAAGGTGGAAGAAGAATCAATCTCTATAAGGGCCTTACTCCTTTCCGGGGAGCCTTGCTTTGGACAGCATCCAGCCTCTACCCCTATGAAAGTGAGAAGCTGTACAGAGATCTAGAACCAGCTTAGGAAGACTGAGAAGAAATCCTAAGAAGAAAACACTTGCTGGGTCATTTGCAGATCTGACTTGACTTGGCCTGGAGACTGACCCACAATGAGCCAGTCATCCAGGTATGGGAATATGGAAAAATTTTTCCTTCTTAGAAAGGCCACTACTACTGCTAGGCATTTTGTAAACACCCTTGGAGCTGGTGTTAGACCGAAAGGCATTGCTTTGAACTGGTAATGGCCTGAAGGCAATTCGAACCTGAGGTACTTTCTGTAGGAGCACCTGATGTGAATGTAAAAGTAGGCATCTTTTAGGTCCAGGAAGGCTAGCAAGTCCCCTGACCTTAGAGAGGGAAGAAAAAATTACTCACCTTAGTAATGTTGTTTCTTCTAATGGAGTCTTGCTATATTATGACATATGCAGTTTGTCCCACCCTTAGAACTGCTCCGGAGGTGAAAGAGTTAACTTCCATGCCAGGCATGGAATCTTGAGCGCGAGCTCGGTTGAAGAAACTCTGTCTGTTGATCTTCAAACTGAAATTGTCAAATCTTTACGAGCAAAAACTCACTAAGGTTCTGTGTGGAAGCTGTAAACCTACACTAGCCAACTGGCTACTAAAATATTAACACATTTTCTGGTCTCAAAACCAAGACTCAAGTCAGGGATCAAAAAATAACATAAAATAAATACAACAACAAAACACCCAAAAAGAGGGGTGAAAACACAAGGTGGGCATCATTAAGTGTCATCACTACACTGCCCACCCACATCCCAAGAGCAGAGGTTCTGAGAGGGGCAGGTTAGGGGAGGTCATAATACAGTAAGATCTATTAGAAGAAACAACATTACTAAGGTGAGTAATTTTTCTTCAAACAACATGAAGTCTTGCTATATTATGACATATGCAGACTACACAGCAGTACTCTCCATGGAGGAGAGGACAGAACCTACTTAGAAATAGGCTCTAGAAGAACAGCTGTATGAAACCGAGCATCACCCTAGCCTGGATGTCCAGGAGTAATGCTTGGTGAAAGTGTGTACTGTTTTCCAGGAAGCTGCTTGACCTATCTCTAAGATAGATGTCCCTGGCCGTGGCTAGGGACGAGCTGTACACTTGGCAGAGGGAGCCCTCAGGCCTGAAGGGGGAACCTTACCCAGTTTTGATAGCAAAATAGGCTACAAGAGACAATCCACCTGGCAATGGATCTTTAGGCAGGTTTCCTTTACCAACCTCACCATAAGTGAGGAACAGTTGGAGGAGTCAAACCTGTGACCCCATGGTATGCTCTATGCTTAGTAACAAGGGCTCTCTTTACATCTAAACTGTGCAGCCTCCTCCTAGAGGAGGGAATGGTCAGTGAAGTACACTGGAAGAGATATAATTGATTAAGGTGGAAACTAAAAACCACCTAGGCAAGAACTCTGTTAGTCCGAGGACTACTTTATCTCTGTGAAAGGAGATAAAATCAGGCTCCACTGACAAAGCTTGTAATTCACTTATGCGACTGGCAGAAGTGATGGCTACTAGAACACAGTTTCAAGTCAAGTACTTAAGCTCTGCTGAAGACAAAGACTAAAGGGAAGGTTGCATTAGCTGAGCAATGCACATTAAGATCCCAGGCAGGAGCAGGGTCCTGAATGGAGGGTTGTGTGAAGCAACTTTGAAAACTTGGAGAATACAGGGTGAGCAGAAAGAGAAGAGGCCTGCAGAAATAAAAGCAGAGACATAGCCAAATGCACTTTCAGGGTAGCTGGCCTCAACCTCAAAGTATTTAGATGGACCATATAGTCCAGGACTGTAGGCAAATCAGCAGATTCTGGGGAAATATGCACCAGAGCACCATATGGAAAACCTTTCCATTTAGAATTATAGGTAGCCCTGGTGGAAGGCTTCTCAGAAGCTAAGATATCAGTACACCTTGAGAAGGTGTAGGTCAACAACTTTAACTCCTCAAGAGCCAGGTCTTGAGGTTGAGGGATCGAGATTCAGATACCAAACTCTCCCCAGGCACAGGTTAACAGATTGTGATTCCTGGGAGACACAGAGGAAGGAGGACTGCTAAGGACAGAAGGATTGGACAACCAGGCTGTCTGGCCCAATCTCGAGCAATCAGAATCATCTTGCAAGGTTGAGATCTGATTTTGACTAGCACTTGTAACAAAGAGAGAAAAGGGGAAAGGCAGCAAGGAACTTCCCTTCCCAATCGAGAAGGAAGGCATCCAGAGGAACTGGCCCAACACTGGGGGCCTGCAACAAAAAGCGAAGTCGTGATTGTCTGGGGCTGCAAAGATCTATCTGAGGGTGCCCCACCTGGCAAATACAACCCAGTAATAGGGGATCCAGTGACCATTCCATGAACCCGTAGGGAACCTGCTGAGAGCATCTGCCAGGACATTGTCCTTGCCTGGGAGGTGAACTGCCATGAGAGGTGTTCAGGGAATAAGCCAGAGACCACAACTTCATTGCCTTGGTGCACAAGGTCAAGACCGAAGTGCCCCCTTTGTTGATGAACCACATTGTAGTGGTGTTGTCTGTTCTGACCTGTACCACTTTGTTCTGAACAGATGCAGAAAACCTGAAGTGCTAGAAAAACAGCTCTGAGTTCCAACAGATTGATGTGGAGCAGAGATCCTCGAGGGGACCACAATCCTGGGTGGTGAGGTCGCCCATGTGAGCTCACTCATCCCAAGAGGAGGCATCTGTAGTAAGGAGTCAAGGAGGAGACTGAGGATGAAAGAAACCCCTGTCTCGATTGCTCTGATCCCCACCACTGCAGGGCCTGGATCAGGTCGAGTTACTGGGATCAATTTGGTTAAAGGATCTCTCCTTTGAGACCAGAAGGCTCTCAAATGGAACTGGATGTCCCTCATCTGAAATCTTGCTCCTTGCACTACAGCTGGAAGCAGCCATGTGTGAGGAGCTGTAGAAGATGCTGCTGGTCAAGAGACCTGCAAGGTGAAGAGGAGGCCTATGAGCCATCAGAGTCTTTACCTCTAGAGGAAGGAAAGCCCAGCCTGCTTTGTGTCCAGTTCTCTGTGCCTATGAAGGTGGGAGAAGGAACAGTTCTAGAACTGACTTTGAAGATTGAGAGAAAACCTAGATGGAAGCCTGCTGGGTAACCTGAAGGTGATTGACTTGGTCTGGGACTGACCCACTATGAGCAAGTCGTCCAGGTAGGAAAGATGGCAATCTTTTGCCTTCTTAAGTGAGCAACTGCTACTGCCAGGCATTTGATGAATACCCATGGGGCAGAGGTAAGGCCGAAGACATTGCTCTGGGCTGGTAATGGCCTGAGGACAGATCAGAATCTGAGGTACTTTCGTGAGAACTCTGATGAGAACATGGGTAGGCATCCTTGAGGTCCAGGGATCGCTAGCCAGTCCCCTGGCCTCAAGGAGGGTAAAATAATTCCCAGAGTCACCATTTTTGAATTTTGGTTTTAAAAAAATGCTTGTTTAGGTATCTTAGATCCAGGATGGGCCGCCAATCTCCTGTCTTTTTTGGGGTAAGGAAGTACCTGGAGTACAGTCCTTTGCCCTGGTGTAGGGGAGGAAGAAAAAATTACTCACCTTAGCAATGTTGTTTCTTCTAATGGAGTCTTATTATATTACAACAATTGCAGTTTGTCCCAGCCTTAGAACTGCTCCGGAGGTGAAAGAGTTAACTTCCATGCCAGGCATGGAACTTGGAGCGCGAGCTCGGTTAGAGAAGCTCTGTCTGTATAATTTCAAACTGAAACTGTCAGATCTTTATGAGCAAAACTCACCAAGGTTCTGTGAGGCTGTAAACCCACACTAGCCAACTGGGCTACTTAAATATTAACACATCTTTCCTGGTCCCAACACCAAGACTCAAGTCAGGGACCAGAAAATAAGATAAGATAAGATAAAACATCAACACCCTAACACCCCAAAAGAAGGGGTGAAAACACAAGATGGGCATCAATAAGTGCTAACATTGGACTGCCCACCCCATCCCCAGAGTAGAGGTTCTGAGAGGGCAGGTTGGGGGTTAGATAATATAGCAAGACTCCATTAGAAGAAACAACATTACTAAGGTGAGAAATTTTTCTTCAAACAACATGAAGTCTTGCTATTATGTCAATTGCAGACTACACAGTAGTACCTCCATGGAGGAGGACAGAACCTACTTAGGAAATAGGCTCTGAAGCACAGTTGTTTCCAACGAAAGCATCCCTCCTGGCCTGGATGTCCAGGGAGTAATGCTTAGTGAAAGTATGTACTGCTTCCAAGTAGCTGCTTGACATATCTCTAAGATAGGGATGTCCTGGCCGCAGCTAGGGACGCAGCTGTAGCCTCTGGTAGAGTGAGCCCTCAGGCCTGAAGGGAAACCTACCCAGTTTTGATAGCAAAATGGATACAGAGACAATCCACCTGGCAATGGATCTCTTAGTGGCAGGTTTCTTTCCCAACCTCACCATAAGTGAGAAAGAGTTGGAGGAGTCAACCGTGACCCTTAGTCCATCTCATGTAGTAACTAAGGGCCCTCTAACATCTAAACTGTGTAGCCTCCTCTCGCCAGGAGGAGTGGTCAGCTGAAGAACACTGGAAGAGAAATAGATTGATTAAGGTGGAAATCTGAAACCACCTTAGGCAAAAACTTCCTGTTAGTCCTGAGGACTACCTTATCCCTGTGAAAGGAGATAAAGTCAGTCTCCACTGACTTAGCTTGTAACTCACTGGCGCGCCTGGCAGAAGTGATAGCTACAGAAACACAGTTTCCAAGTCAGTACTTAAGCTCTGCCAAGACAGAGGTTCAAAGAGGGGTTGCATCAGCTGAGCAATGCAAACATTAAGATCCCAGGCAGGGGCAGGGTCCCTGAATGGCGGATTGGTATGAAGCAATCCCTTGAAAAACTTGGAAAATACAGGGTGAGCAGAAAGAGAACAGGGTTTCCTGCTGAAATAAAAGCAGAGACAGCTGCCAAATACACTTTCAGGGTAGCTGGTCTCAGCCCCAAAGAATTTAGATGGACCATATAGTCCAAGACAGTGGGCAAATCAGCAGATTCTGAGGAAATACTTTCCTAGAGCACCATATGGAAAACCTTTTCCATTTAGAGTTATAAGTAGCCCTGGTGGAGGCTTCCTAGAAGCTTTCAACTTCGAGAACACCATGAGAAGGTGTAGGTCAGCAACTCTAACTCCTCAAGAGCCAGGCCTTGAGGTTGAGGGATTTGAGACTGGATACCAAACTCTCCCTGGGCACAGGTTAACAAATTGTGGTTCCTGGGAGACACAGGGAAGAAGGACCGCTAAGGACAGAAGGAGTGGGTACCAGGGCTGTCTGGCCCAATCTGGAGCAATCAGAATCATCTTGCAGGGTTGAGATCTGATTTTGACTAGCACCTTGAACAGGAGAGGGAAGGAAGGGAAGGCATAGAGAACTTCCCTTCCCAATCGAGAAGGAAGGCATCCAGGGGACTGAGCCCAACACTGGGGGCCTGCAACAAAAAGCGTAGTTGATGATTGTCTGGGGCTGCAAAAAGATCTCATCTGAGGGTGCCCAACTGGCAAAAACAACCCAGCATTAGGGCATCCAGTGACCATTCGTGATGGCCCTGGGAAATCTTACTGAGAGCATCTGCCAGGACATTGTCCTTGCCTGGGAGGTGAACTGCTATGAGGAGAGATGTTCAGGAATAAGCCAGAGACCACAACTTATTGCCTCGGTGCACATGGCTGAAGACCGAAAAGCCCCTTGTTTGTTGGATGTACTACATTGTAGTGAAGTTGTCTGTTCTGACCTGTACCACTTTGTTCTGAACAGATGCAGAAAAACCCTGAAGTGCTAGAAAAACAGCTCTGAGTTCCAACAGATTGATGTGGAGCAGAGATTCCTGAGGGGACCACAATCCCTGGGTGGAGAGGTCGCCCATGTGAGCTCCCCATCCCAAAAGGGACGCATCTGTAGTAAGGGTCAAGGAGTGAGATTGAGGGATGAAAGGAACCCCTTGTCTCAGGTTGCTCTGATCCTGCCACCACTGTAGGGCCTGGATCAGGGTTCGAGTTACTGGGATCAACTTGGATAAGGTATCTCTTCTTTGAGACCAAAAGGCTCTCAAATGGAACTGAATGTCCCTCATCTGAAATCTTGCTCCTTGCACTACAGCTGTGGAAGCAGCCATGTGTCCTAGGAGCTGTAGAAAATGCCTTGCTGATCGAGAGACCTGCAGGGTGAAGGAGGAGGCCAGGGCCACCAGGGTCCTTACCCTTTCTAGGGGAAGGAAGGCTCTGGCCTGCTTTGTGTCCAGTTCTGCACCTATGAAGGTGAGTAGCTGGACAGGTTCTAGAACTGACTTTGGAAGATTGAGAAGAAAACCTAGAGAGGTAAGCAGCTGCTGGGTAACCTGCAGGTGTGATTTGACCTGGTCTGGAGACTGACCCACAATGAGCCAGTCGTCTAGGTAGGGAAAGATGGCAATCTTTTGCCTTCTTAAGTGAGCAACTGCTACCGCCAGGCATCTTGTGAATACCCTTGGGGCAGAGGTAAGGCCAAAGGCATTGCTCTGAACTGATAATGGCCTGAGGGCAGTTCGAATCTGAGGTACTTTCGGTGGGAGCTTCTGATAAGAACATAGAAGTAGGCATCCTTGAGGTCCAGGGAAGCTAGCCAGTCCCCTGGCCTTAGGGAGGAGTAAAATCATTCCCAGAGTCACCATTTTGAATTTTGGTTTTAAAAGGTGCTTGTTCAGATATCTAGGTCCAGGATGGGCCGCCATTCTCCTGTCTTTTGGGGTAAGAAAGTACCTGAGTACAGTCCCTTGCCCTGGTGTAGGGAGAAACCCTTTCTACAGCTCTGAGAGCCAGGAGGGTTGAGACTTCTGTTTCCAAAGCAAGAGTCTCTAGTGGATTTGCAGGTGGAAAAGATCTGATTCTCATCTTTGGAAATTTTTTTGAAGCTGAGAACCAGTCCTGGCTTACTACTTCCAGGACCCACTTGTCTGATGTTAAAGACTCCCAGTCCTGGACAAGTAAGCCAGCCTCCACAGGTAATGGAGAATTGGCCCTGGGCATCCATCAGGGTGCCTGTTTGGCAGGGCTTTAGGTTGAGGGGTGGAGCAGGCCTGCTCGTGCCCTGCTACCTCTCCCTCTGAAGAACCCCCTCTGAACATAAGCTGAAGAGGAGGCCTGGGCTTGGTAAAAAGGCCTGTGAAAAGGCCTGCCCCTGCCCCTGGGGTGCTGCCTCTGAGGAGTGGCTTGCCTTTCCTTGGCCTGTGCACTCCTATAAGTGGTTCTATATTCATCCATTTTCTTCATATAATTCTCTGTCTGCTCCCCAAACAGAGAATTTCCTACCACAGGAAAATCTATGGCCTGAGCCTGGGTATCCTATGATAGACTAGTACACCTGAGCCAAGCCAATCTACGAAAAGCCACAGATGTAGCCATGACTCTTGAAGATACGTCATTAGAATCCACTGCAGCATGGAATTGCACCTTAGATGCCTCAATACCATCAGCAGCCACCTGTTCCAGTTCCTTGGCAAGCTGACCAGGGGCCTGTTTGGCTAAAGCCATGACAGTATTCCATCTGGATTTCTGGTATCTTGCAACATAGGCCATATAATTTGCCTGTCTGGGTCCCAAGGATGCTGCCATGTATTGTTTTTTAGCCATGGCATCAATCCTCCTGGAGTCCTTGTCAGGAGGGTGTGAAGCCAGGGGAATATTAGCCTTATCACAGGCTGCAGCCTGCACTACCCCAACATGGCTGCATTGCTGTGAAAGAAACTCTGTATCAGGACCTGACAAAGTGTACCTCCTGTCCATCTTTTTATCCATAGGAGGCACAGAATTAGGAGCTTTTAAAATTTTTATTGTGTGTTTCCTAAAGGATTTATGTAAAGGAATAGACAATCTCCTGGACTCTGGAATATCCATCATCTCCACATAGTCAGGCTCCTCTTGCTCATCCACAGATTCCTACAAAGGGAGCTGGAGGGTTTCAGCAACTTTTTTATAAAACAGAAAATGAGAAGGGGACTCAGAAAGCCTAGTGGGAGACTCTCCTGAAGGTCTGTCTGGGGAGATGTCCGGTTCAATGGGCACATCCAGACTTTCAAAATCACATTCACACTGTTCATAATCATCCTCCCCCTCCTCCGGTTCATAAAACTCCTCTATATCATATTCTTGAACCGGCGGAACCGTCCGAACCGACCTTTTACCAGATAGTGGCGGTTCGGACGGAACCAGGGAAAGCGACTGGACAATTTGGATCGCTTTAGCTATCTCTGCAGCAGTTGGAGAAAGAATTTTTGACTCCACACCTGCTGATTTTCTAGTTCTCTTTGCTGGAACTGGCTCCTCTGAGTCAGCTTTTCGTTTGCCCGAGGAAGTCTCGCCCTGGTCAGAGAGCACTCCCTCCGGTTCGGTTGGCACCGAACTGGGCTGGCCATCTGGGTCAGCGGACTTTTTGGCCCTCGTTCCCTGAGCCTCACCAACTCTCTTATCCAGGGTAGCTGCAGGAAATTCTACAAATCTGGCAGTCTGCATTGGGGTGGTCAAACCCCAGACAATAAACACATGTGGTGTGGGTCAGCCTTGGCAAAGGCTTCCCACAGACACTACAGTGTTGAAACCCAGTGGCCCGGTTTTCTTTTGGGTTTCTCAGACATAATGCCAGCCTAACCAAAAACTTGCTTTTCCGCAAATGCCAGCAAGACACCTTATCGGTTCCCAACCGTGTCACGGGTCGTGGAAAAAACGTAATGAAATCCGGTTTTTTTAGAACCGATAAGAACTGGGAACCGCACTCTAAATGACTTAAAATGATTTTTGAATAATGTTTTAAAACAACCTGATCGGTTCAAACCGAACCGATAACACATTTACAAGTTCCACACAGAAAGTAAAACCTGTCTATTACTTACAATACCACAGACAGAGCTTGAGCCGACCGGTTTGCGGTTAAAATAAATATAATCGCGGTTGAATTAACCGAGAAAAAACACTTTTTAACCGAGAAATGAACCGAGCAGTAGGAGGAATCTCCGGAGCGACTGTTCAGTGAGGCGGAGTAAAGAATCTGACAGTTTCAGTTTGAAATTATACAGACAGAGCTTCTCTAACCGAGCTCGCGCTCCAAGTTCCATGCCTGGCATGGAAGTTAACTCTTTCACCCCCGGAGCAGTTCTAAGGCTGGGACAAACTGCAATTGTCATAATATAGCAAGACTTCATGTTGTTTGAACCCTTTCTACAGCTCTGAGAGCCAGGAGGGTTGAGACTTCTGTTTCCAAAGCAAGAGCCTCTGATGGATTTGCAGGTGGAAAGGATCTGGTTCTCATCTTTGGAAATTTTTTGAAGCTGAGAACCAGTCCCTGCTTACTACTTCCAGGACCCACTTGTCTGATGTTAAAGACTCCCAGTCCTGGGCCAGTAAAGCCAGCCCCTACAGGTAATGGAGAATCGGCCCTGGGCATCCCATCAGGGTGCCTGTTTGGCAGGAGCTTTAGGCTGAGGGGGTGGAGCAGGCCTGCTCGCATCCCGCCTGCTCTCCCTCTGAAGAACCCCTCTGGGCATAAGCTGAAGAGGAGGCCTGGGCTTGGTAAAAGGCCTGTGAAAAGGCCTGCCCCTGCCCCTGGAAAGCTGCCTCTGAGGGTGGCTTGCCTCTCCTTGGCCTGTGTGCACCTATAAGTGGTCCTATACTCATCCATTTTCTTCCATGTAATCTCTGTCTGTTCCCCAAACAGAGAATTACCCACAACAGGAAAATCCATGGCCTTAGCCTGTGTATCCTGTGACAGGCTAGTACACCTGAGCCAAGCCATTCTACGAAAAGCCACAGATGTAGCCATGATTCTTGAAGATACATCATTAGAGTCCATTGCAGCATGGAATTGCACCTTGGATGCCTCAATACCATCAGCAGCCACCTGTTCCAGCTCCTTGGCAAGCTGGCCAGGGACCTGTTTCGCTAAAGCCATAACAGTATCCCATCTGGATTTCTGGTATCTTGCAACATAGGCCATAATTTGCCTGTCTGAGTCCCAAGGATGCTGCCATGTATTGTTTCTTTGCCATGGCATCAATCCTCCTGGAGTCCTTGTCAGGGGGGTGTGAAGCCAAGGGAATATTTGTCTTATCACAGGCTGCAGCCTGCACTACCCCAACATGGCTGCATTGTTGTGAAAGGAACTCCGTATCAGAGCCTGACAAAGTGTACCTCCTGTCCATCTTTTTATCCACAGGAGGTAGAGAATTAGGAGCTTTTAAAATCTTAATTGTCTGTTTCCTAAAAGATTTATGTAAAGGAATAGATAATCTCCTGGACTCTGGAATATCCATCATTTCCACATAGTCAGGTTCCTCCTGTTCATCCACAGCTTCTTCCAAAGGGAGCTGGAGGGTTTCAGCAAATTTTTTATAAAACAGAAAATGAGAAGAGGACTCAGAAAGCCTAGGGGGAGACACTCCTGAAGGTCTGTCTGGGGAGATGTCCGGTTCAATGGGCACATCCAGACTTTCAAAATCACATTCACTCTCTTCATAATCCTCCTCCCCCTCCTCCGGTTCATAAAATTCTTCTATATCATATTCTTGAACTGGTGGAACCGACCGAACCGACCGTTTACCTGATGGTGCCGGTTCGGACGGAACCGGGAAAGCGACTGGACAATTTGGATCGCTTGGCTATCTCTGCAGCGGTTGGAGAAGGAAATTTTGCTCCACACCTGCTGATTTTCTAGTCCTCTTTGCTGGAACTGGCTCCTCCAAGTCAGCTCTTCGTTTGCCCGAGAAAGTATCGCCCTGGTCAGAGGGCACTCCGTTCGGTTGGCACCGAACCGGGCTGGCCATCCGGGTCAGCGGACTTTTTGGCCTCTCGTTCCCTGAGCCTACCAACTCTCTTATCCTGGGTAGCTGCAGGGAAATTCTTGCAAATCTGGCAGTCTGCATTGAGGTGGTCAAACCCCAGACAATAAACACATGTGGTGTGTGGGTCAGCCTTGGCAAAGGCTTCCCCACAGACACTACAGTGCTGAAACCCAGTGGGCCCGGTTTTTCTTTTGGGTTTCTCAGATGTAATGCCAGCCTAACCAAAACTTACCCTTTTCGGCAACCGCTAAGAAGACACTTATCGCTTCCCAACCGTGTCACGGTCGGGAAAACGACGTAATGAAATCCAGTTTTTTTAGAACCGATAAGAACAGGGAACTGCACTCTAAATGTAATTTAATAAGTTTTAACAACAACCTGATCGGTTCAAACCGAACCGATAACGTTTACAAGTTCCACACAGAATAGAAATGTAAAACCTATCTATTACTTACGATACCACAGACAGAGCTTGAACCGACCGGTTGCAGTTAAAATATACGAATGCGGTTTAGAAAACCGAGAAATAACACTTTTTTAACCGACAAATGAACCGAGCAGTAGGAGGAATCTCCAAAGCGACTGTTCAGTGAGCCGGAGTAAAGAATCTGACAGTTTCAGTTTGAAGATCAACAAACAGAGTTTTTTCAACCGAGCTCGTGCTCAAGATTCCATGCCTGGCATGGAAGTTAACTCTTTCACCTCTGGAGCAGTTCTAAGGCTGGGACAAGCTGCATATGTCATAATATAGCAAGACTTCATGTTGTTTGAAGGATCATTCCCAGAGTCACCGTTTTGAATTTTGGTTTTAAAAGATGTTTGTTCAGGTATCTTAAGTCTAGGATGGGTCGCCACTCCCCTGTCTTTTTCAGAGTAAGGAAGTACCTGGAGTACAGACCTTTGCCCCTGTGTATTGTAGGAAATCTCTCTAAGGCCCTTAAAGCCAGTAGAGATGAAACCTCTGCCTCTAGGGCAATGGTTTCGGTGATGCTTACAGGTGGAAAGGATCTGGCTCTCAGCTTTGGGAATTTTTGGAAGCTGAGAACCAGCCCCTGGCTTACTACCTCCAGGACCCACTCCTCTCAGGTAACAGACTTCTATTCCTGGAAGTAGTAAGCCACCCTACCTCCTACAGGGATGGGGGAGTCGACCCGGGCTGACACCCCAGGGTGTCTGCTTGGCAGGAGCCTTAGGCTGAGGGGTGGATGCAGCCCTGCTCATCCCCCTTCTGCCTCTCCCTCTGAAGAAGCCCCTCTGAGAAAAGGGAGAGGAGGCCTGTGCTTGGTAGAAAGGCCTATGAAAATGCCTGCCTCTGCCCCTAGCCTGCTGCCTTTGAGGAGTTCCCTGCCCTTCCTTGTGTGCTCCTGTAGGTGGTCCTATATTCATCCATCTTTTTCATGTAATTCTCTGTCTGCTCCCCAAACAGAGAATTACCCACCACAGGGAAATCCATGGCCTTAGCCTGGGTATCCTGTGAAAGGCCTGTACATCGGAGCCAAGCCCTCCTCCAAAGAGCCACAAATGTAGCCATGACTCATGATGACACATCACTGGAGTCCACAGCAGCATGAAATTGTACCTTTGATGCCTCAATCCCATCAGCAGCCACCTCCTCCAGCTCCCTGCCAAGCTGGGGGGAAGCCTGCTTAGCCAGTGCCAGTACAGTGTCCCACCTGGACCTCTGGTACCTGGATGTATAGGCCATGTAATTAGCCTGCCTGAGTCCCAAGGAGGATGCCATGTACTGCTTCTTTGCCATAGCATCCAGCTTCCTGGAGTCTTTATCCGGGGGGGGGGTGCCAAGGGTATGTTAGCCTTATCACAGGCTGCAGCCTGCACAACTCCAACATGGCTGCATTGCCGGTATAAGTACTCCATACCTGAGCCTGACAACATGTACTTCGTGTCCATCCTTCTGTCAACAGAAGGTAAAGAATTCAGTGTTTTTAACAATTTTTGTGTCTGTTTCCCAAAGAACTTATGAAGGGGAATAGACAACCTTTTGGACTCTGGGATGTCCATCATTTCTACGTAGTCAGGCTCCTCTTGTTCCTCAACAGCTTCTTCCAAAGGGAGCTGGAGGGCTTCTGCCACTTTTCTGTAAAACATAAAGTGGGAAGAGGACTCAGAAAGTCTGGAAGGGGAAACACCAGAAGGCCTGTCTGGGGAGATGTCCAGTTCAATAGGCTCATCCAGACCTTCCATTCCATCATCATCATCATCACCTTCATAATCATCATCCCCTTCCAAGTCTGGTTCATAAAAATCTTCAGGGGCATAATCCTGGACTGGAGGAACTGACTGAACCGAGCGCCTTCCAGAAGGCGCCGGATTGGTCGGAACTGGACAAAGCGATTTCACAATCCTAATCGCTCGGGCAATCTCCTCGGCGGTCGGAACATGCAGTTCTGGATCCGAACTGGCCAATTTCCCTTTTCTCTTTCTTTTTGACAGCACCAATCCCTCAGAATTGGCTCTCCTTTTGCCTGAAGAAGTATCGCCCTGGTCAGAGGGCACTCCTTCTGGTTCAGCCGAAACCGAACCAGGCTGGCCATCCGGGTCAGTGGACTTCTTGGCCTCCTTCTCCCTAAGCCTGTTCAATCTCTTGTTTAGGGTGGATGTAGGGAAATTCTTACATATTTGGCAGTCTAAATAGAGGTCGTCAAACCCCAGACAATAAACACAGGTGGTGTGGGGATCAGCCTTAGCAAAGACTTTCCCGCACACACTGCAGTGTTGAAACTCAGTGGGCTCGGTTTTTCTTTTGGGTTTCTCAGACACAGCCATCCTATCCAATAAACTTACCTTTTACTCGGCAAACACCAGGTAAGACCCCCTTATCGGTTTCTAACCGTGTTACGGGTATTTGAAAAAAACGTAAGAAACACGTTTTTTTTTAAACCAATAAGGACCAATAGCCACACTTCTAAACCTGAAAGAAAAACACACAAGGTAACCATTTCAGCCGAACCAGTTAAAAGTTCAATTTACACAAGTAGCCTACGGCTAGTCCACTATCTATGTTACTTACTGTACCACAGACAGAGATCTGAACCGAAATAGGAATGAACAGATCGGTAAAACCGACGACTTTAACCGACTGAGAACCATGAGCAGAGGAGAAATCTCCAGAGTGACTGTTCAGTTAGGCAGAGTAAAGAATCTGATGGCTATGTTTCAAAGTGCAGCAGACAGAGGTTTGAACTGAGCTCGAGCTCAACATTCTATGCTCTGCATAGAATTTAACCCTCTACTCTCCAGGGCAGTTCAAGTGCTGGGGCTAACTGCAATAGTCAGAATACAGCAAGACTTCATGTTGTTTGAAGGAACTGAGGTGGTTGGAGGGTCGACGCTGAGCTAGCCTACACAGGTGCAAGCTAGTCTCGTGGTGCTGCGCATGCGTAGTCCTGTCTCGGCACCAACTCTTCTGAAAATTTTTGGCTCCCACTTGGTCCTAGGTCCTCTGGCGCTATCCCATTAGTGTGAATGAGTGGTGGAGATTGCAGCCCAGGAAGATCAGTGCAGTCTCGGTCTTTAACAACTGCTTCACTGAGATTCAGGACAGGATTAGTGCTAACTGTTTGAGACTAAATCCGGATAAGACTGAGGTGTTGGTAGTGGACCCAGGTCAGCGGGTAGAGAAGTTGACTCCTGGGCAACCGTCTGGCCTTGTGCTCGGGGGTAACCAGTTGAGACCTTCTGAACGGGTGCAGAATCTGGGCATTGTGCTTGATAATGAACTGACGCTAAAAGCACAGGTGTCAGCAGTTGTTACATCCTCATTTTATCATCTGAGGAACATCACCCAGATAAAGCACCTTGTTCAGCCTGAGAACCTTCCTACGTTGGTTCACGCCTTTATGTCCTCTTGTCTTGATTACTGTAATGCTCTATACCTAGGATTA
Organism: Neoceratodus forsteri; assembly: GCA_016271365.2. NCBI lineage: Eukaryota > Metazoa > Chordata > Ceratodontiformes > Ceratodontidae > Neoceratodus > Neoceratodus forsteri. Next base: position 1,365,912,865 of record CM028132.1, read on the forward strand.
CCGGGGATGGATCTCCATCACCTGCAGCTGGTGCAGAATGCTGCAGCCAGGTTGTTGACAGGGCTGTTGAGAACTAGCCATGTCACCCATGTGCTGCGCAAACTGCACTGGCTGCTGGTGCAATGGAGGATCACCTTCAAGGTCATATTGCTGAACTGTAAGACCCTACATGGACAGGGACTGGGTTACTTGCAAGATCTCCTGCAGCCCTACTGCCCCCTCCACCCATTTCACTCCACCGACGAGGGATTGCTAGAGGTTTCCAGGGTCCATCTTCAAACATCAGGTGCTAGGGCTTTTCCTTTTGTAGCCCCGACCCTGTGGAACTCTCTACCTCGTTGGATTAGAGAGTACCTGTCCAATGAGACCTTTAACTCCACATTAAAAATGTATTTATTTGATCTAGCTTTTGTGGACAGTGTCTAGCTTTATGATTGCTGCCCTTTCAGCCTATATATTTTCTTTCTCTTTGATTGTATATTTGGTTTTATATTGTATTGTATATGCACTTTGGTTTTTTAGAAAAGCACTTTATAAAAAAAGTCTGATTTGATTTGATCCTGGATCTCTTCAGCTGTTTGCAGATCCAGGGTCTCTACCATTTTCTTAACAAAAGAAAAATGGGAAGAGAAATCCTCTGAGGGCCTGGGAGGGGAGCCAAAATCCTTTTCTGGTGACACCTCAGGTTCAATCCCCTCGTCATCTTGGTCATCCTCCTCATATGCCACTGTAGCAGTAGGCAAAAAGAAGGGTAACAACCATTGCTTTTTCAGCAGTAGTAATCACAGGCTGCTGAGGGAGTAATAAATCCTGCAGGACCTGGAGTAAGGTGAATGCCTGTGACTCAGCAGGAGAAGGAGCACTAATAGGCACCCGAGGGACCCCTTGCGGCGTTTCAGCCGGGGTGCCACTGTGTTTGGTTTTCTTTCATTTTCTTTAAAGGGAGTCAGCCAGTTGATTGCCTCTCTTGCTAGAGCCCTCACCTGTATCAGGGGTGGATTTAGAGGCTCTGGAAGTAACTGCCACAGTCTTAGATGGGGTGGACTGGTTAGAGCCCATGGATCCCTCCTCTAGTTTTCTTTTAAGCCTCTCCCTGTATTTTTCCACTGTCTTAACAGGGAAAGACTTACAAATAACACAGTATTCATTGAAGTGTTGTTGCACAAGGCAGATCAAGCAAAGATCATGCTTGTCTGCCTTGGCAAACACCTCTGCACACTTCAAGCAATTCTTGAACCCAGGGGGTCCTGTTTTCTTTTTAGGCTTGTCTGACATTATAGAAAACAGGAACCAGTAAATCACCAAAAAATAGACTAAACTGAAATATTTGCAATTGGTTTCAATAGAATAACGGTCGGTTCAGGAACCGATAAAGTGAAAAAACTAGCGGTGCCAATCGGATCCGGAACCGAGAAACCGCTGAGGAAAACCGATAAACCTCAGTTCAAAAGTGGTTAAAATTAAATAAAATTAAAGAATAAAGTAACCGGAACCCTCTAAAAAGGTTCCGATTAAATAAATAAAAAAGGTTGGTTGCCCCTCGGTTCAAAGGAACCACGAGGATCCGATAAATAAGTTTAAATTTAAAACTAATGAGGTATAAAACACTAAAGAACAATGACATTAGGCAGTAATGAAAAATAAAACAAAAATACTTACTTTTTTTGCTCTATGCACTACAGGAATCTGTCTTGATTGAGAGAGATCTCCAGGGCATCTGAACTTTGCAGCAGAGAGAAGAAATCTGAGGCAGAATGTAGGCAATTGACACTGGGCAGTTTGAAAATAGATGCACGAGCTAAACATTCCATGATTAGCATAGCATTCTATTCTCTTTGGGGCACTGCTGGCTTAAGGGAGCACTGCAAGAGTAATAATATTAGTGGATCCCTGGGGTTAGAATTATTTATTTTTTGATTGCCCTTTCATACACTCTTTTTGATCTATGTTAAAAAGTAACTATTATAATAAAAATCTTAAAAATGCTAGATTTACACCAATTATGTCTTAACTTTATTATTCTATATTGTTTTTTGTTTTACTTTCCCCTCCTCCTGGTCTACTAAATATAGAAGATATTGCAGCAATTGATTTACTGAGTCTTTCACAATGTATCTAACTCTCCCCTGCTAACCACACAGTTGCTGTTTGTGGCATCACAGTCTGTTTTCATGGTGCGCTCAATGATGTCATAAACAAAAGCACTGTGAGGTTAACAGGGGAGAGAGAAATGTTTTCCATACAGACATTTTAGATGGACTACCAAGATGTGCTATAAATCTTGGAAAGGAACACCGAAAATTACAAAAAAATGTATTCTCTAATAAATTGCAACATCTGAAACATCTTATTTTATGAAAGCACATGCTGAAGTGCAGAGTTGTTCTTTAAGTGCTAAATAGCCAGACCCTTTTTTGGGCAACAATCACATATGATATTCTTATATATGGAGACCTTAGAACCCTACCCCATAAGTATGATAGATCTACGATTCTGATTTTTCTGTCCTGTATTAAAGTAATGTTCTGGAAAATGAGATGTAAATATGTCCTACAACAGATGCATTTGGACCAGACTGCTCATTTTGCTATGACTGAAACAGCTCTAAAACATCTGTGTACCTTGGAGTCTAAAGAAGTTTCTTGTGGTGTAAGGTATAATAGCTGGAAATATTTTCTATGGGCAATGTTTTGAACTGGGGCTTACATAATTGATTTTTGACCTTTAACAGTTTTACTGTTATTCTTGCCATATTATTCATTTATTTAGTTAGTTAGTTGTTTTTGGTGACTGGGTAGGTACACTAGACAACTGAATGCCTATTTTCAGGAATGGCCTGGGAGATTAGTACATAGCACGAGATACAGCACAGTCAAAAGCAGAAGCACACTGAGTCGAACAAGATACAAATATTGAGGGCTAACAGTTACAGAGTGTGGGTGTATACCGTTAAGAATATTGCAAGTTGACAAACAATTAGAAAAATTAACAAATTAAGATAAGACAAGTGTGAAAAGTTATAGTCAGGAACAGTACAAAAAAATGACTCACTGTATTAATACTGTTTCTTCCAAGGTGTCCTTTAGTATGCTTGACAATAGCAGAATGCCAGCTGGGATCAGCTGCCCCGGAGGTAGAGTCAATGCTAAATAAAGAGAATTAGTGAATGAAGAAAGAGCAGCGGGTTGTGCTGCATGCAGTCAGCTGAGAGGGCTCCAGTTTTATTTTGAAACTCAAAAGGGCAAAAAACTGTGCCCCCTCAAAAAATGAACTGTCACAACAGGAATAACAAATTCTAGTCAGAGCCAATAGGGCTGTGAAAAGCTACCAAATGACCAAAGTTACACATGTGCATAGAAATTATTCAACACACAGGTGTAACTTGGCCATTTTTTGGAGGTGTTGCACCAAATTTTCAACATGGCCTTTTTTGGACCCCTCTTCATGAACAATGCCAGTGTCATTTTGTTTGCTTGTCCCAAAAGGTGCTTTAGCAGAGCAAATGCGCTCTTCTGCACCACAGGTGCGAAAACACATTTTGGGCTGGTTGTGAAAAATTATAGCTGTACTGTTTTGAAGGAGGTGTGCAAAAATGGCAATGTTGAAAATGTGGAGTGAAAATATTAAAAATTGGCGAAGTTAGGAGAGTGCGTAGAAACTGCACAACGCACATTCATAATGCAGTCATTTCTTGGAATTTTTTCATCAAATTTGCAACATGAGCTTTTTTGGACCCCACTTCATGAAACGTAGAACATAGAAACATAGACTCTGATGGAAGATAAAGACTGCTTGGCCCACCTAGTCTGCCCATTTCCCTACCTGGATAAGCTGCAGATTCTAGTTAACCAACAGCTTACTTCCTCCTACCCCCACTAGAATTGCTTCATGTCTGTCCCATGCATTCTTGAATTCTCCCACTGTTCTTGAGTCCATGACCTCTTCAGGAAGGCTGTTTCATGCATCCACAACCCTGTCCATGAAAAAAATACTTTCTAACATTACCTCTGAGTCGTCCCCCCTCTATCTTCAAATTGTGCCCCCTTGTTCTTGCACATCTCTTTTTCTGAAAGATGCTACCCTCTGGGACTTTGTTAATTCTCTTGAGGTACTTGAAAGTTTCTATCATGTTTCCCCTCTGCCTCCTTTCCTTGAGGGTATACATATTAAGCTGCTTTAGTCCCTCTTCATATGTCTTCTGGTGTGGACCCTGAACCATTTTGGCTGCCCTCCTCTGAACAGCCTCCACTCTCTCTATGTCTTTGCAGAGATGGGGTCTCAAACAGTGTCACTGTCATTTCGTGACTCAGGCCTGAAAGGTGATTCCGCACAGCGACTGTGAAATCACCTTTTGGAACTGAGTAACAAAATAACAGTGACAGTTTTCATGAGCTGGGGTCCCAAGAACCCCATGTTGGAAATTTGGGGAAAAAATTCTAAAAATTGGCTAAGATATAAGCATAAGTTGAAAACCCCATTGAATGGCATTATAGCAGGCTTACCTTTGATTCTTCAGTTTGCGGTTCAGCTCTGAAGATTGCAGGCGTGCCAGAGAAGATGATACCGCTGACCTCTGGAGGTAAGAACGGGGTGTGGGGTGTGAGGAGGTGGGTGCAAGAGGGGGTGTGGGAGGTGGGTGCTCAGTGGGAGGGTGGGGATGGAGGAGGGGAACTACAGCAACGACGAGGGACCGTTTTCTTGTTTACAGGGAGAAAAAATTTTTAAAAAAAAGACTGGAGCGACGACGAGGGACCATTGTCTATTTAACAGAAAAAGGAAACATTTGGGTACACTGGGGTGGGCTCCCAGTGTGCCACATGATTGGGGGGTGTACACACAGGGATTGGGCCCCCAATGTTGGCAGCGGTTGATGGAGGGGAATTAGGCACACTGGGGTCGGCTCCCAGTGTTCCATATGAGTTTGGGGGGGGCACAGAATGCCGCAGAGCTGGCAGCAGCCGACATGGGGATTGGGACCCCAATGTCAGCGGGCAGAACAAAAAACTTTAGTCACACTGGGGTGGACTCCCAATGTGCCACCTAAGTTGGGGGGCCACAGAATGCCACGGAGCTGGCGGCGGTGACACAACATGAGCATGTGTGACACTCGGCGCATACTGAGTGTGATGAATGGCATCTTGCCATACATGATACGCCAACAGAACTTCATGCCAGATGCTGCAAAAGTCGCACATGCGAGTTCATACCACGGAATGGAAGTAACAGCCAAAATACTGTATAGCAGCTTATATTGGCGCCCCCTTTATTTAGCGCGGAGTGGGATGCAGTACTATTTAGCGCCCTGCTAAATTAGCGCATCAGCTTCATGTCCCATTACAGCACTATGCTCCCTGTAATATTAGCGATCAGTTTATTTTAGCGCTTTTGTCAGTTAAGCTAATATAGCGAAAATAAACTGAAAGCTAATATTTCCTGCTATACAGTAGTACGCCTGTTATTCTGTAGCGGCCGATCGTGGAAGGGGGTTTCCAGCTCCATTGGGCATTCGGAAGGATACTTACAAATGTCTAATGGAAGGTTCCACAATTTGCCATTTTCAGAGGTATGATCCCAGTAGGGATGTAGGCTCAGGCCACAGCCCTAAAAATTACTATAACCTGTTTAAAATAAGAAAACCAGAACAACAACTGTGAAACAAACATACAGTAAATGGTCAAAAATTTAGTCAGATAAGGAATGCAGAGCCATCCTCAGTCAGGTTATGTAGGGGAGGATGGGTGGGAGGTCAAGCATACTAAAGGACACCTTGGAAGAAACAATATTACTATGGTGAGTAATTTTTCCTTCTCACCCCAGGGGTCCTTCAGTATGCTTGACAATAGCAAACTACAAAGCAGTGCAGTTGGGAGGCAGGTACAGAACCTACTTTGGAAAAAGACTCTGCAGCACCACTGTGCCAAATTTAGCATCTGATCTGGACTGTACATCAAGACAATAATGCTTTGTGAATATCTGTACAGTCTTTCATGTAGCTGCTTTGCAGACATCAAGCAAGGGGACATCCCTTGCTGCTGCTGCTGCTGCTGCTGTGGCAGCGGTGACCCTTGTGGAATGGCCCTTAGGCCCTGAGGGACTGTTTGCAAACTTTGCTGTAACAGAACTGGATGCAAGATACAATCTAGCAGGATATGGTTCTCTTGTTGGCTGGCCTTTTTCTGCTTACCTCACCACCATAGGTGAGGAAAAGCTGAGTATGGGAGTATCTAAACTGCTTGGTATGCTCCAAATAGTGGGCCACAGCCGCTTTCACATCCTAGCTATGTTGCTTGCGTTCACCTGCTGTAGATTTTTCTGTGAAAAAGACAGTAAGCATGATAGCTTGATTAAGGTGGAATTCAGAGACCACCTCAGGGAGAAACTTTGTGTTTGTCCTAAGGACTACTTTGCCCCTGTGGGTAATTATGTGCTTAGGTTCAGTACATAGGGCCTGCAGGTCTGAAATCTTTCTGGCAAAGGTGATGGCAATCAGGAAGACAGTCTTCCAGGTAACATATTACACATCAGCAGTAGCCATGCACTCAAAGGGTTCCATGAGCTTGGCTATATAGAGGTTCAAACCCCAGAGAGAGACAAGCTCCCTTAGTGATGTTTGTAGATGTAGCATGTCTCTAAAAAGCTTTTTAAAGAAAGGCTGAAAACTGACGGATTTCTCTTTCCCAGTGGAAAGATGAGCTGAAATGGTTGTTAAATGTACTTTGAGGAATGAAGCCTTGAGGCCTGCTGACTGAAGATGTACCTAATAGTCCAGAAGGTAGGCAGATTAGCCCTGAGAGGGTCTATCCCCTTATCCTTACATAAGAGAGAAATCCTCTTCCACTTGGAAGCATAAGTCTTCTTAGTTGTATCTTTTTTAACCACAGGAAGGATTTTTAGGATTTGATCAGAGAACTAGGAATCAGGAAAACTCTTAACTCCTCAAGTACCAGACCTGGAGATGAAGAGACAATAAGTTGGGGAATGCTACCCCTGTCTGAGGAAGAGTCAGGAGACTGTGGGTCACTGGTAGGCAAATGGACTTCCTGGCTGACAGGGCAAGGAGAAGTAAGTACCAGGGTTACCTTGCCCAGTCTGAAGCCACCAGAATCATGGCGACTGGCTGATCCCTGAGTTTGAGAAAAACTCTGTGTCAGAGGGAAGGGAGGAAAGACATACAGAAACCTCCCTGTCCAGTCTAAGGTTAGAGCATCTACTGGAATGGTCCCCAAGGCTGGGGGCCTGCAGCAGTACTGTGGAAGCTGGTGATGGAGGATGGACGCGAAGAGATCCATCTCTGCAATACCCCACATTTGAGAACTGTGGCTATGACCATCTTGTTTAGGGTTCACTTGTGGTAACCCTGACTGATGTGACTCAGGGCATCTACCAAAGTGTTGTCCTTGCCCGGGAGATAAATGGCCAACAGGTTCTTGTCCAAGGAGTAGGCCAGAGATCAAAATCTCAGTGCCTCTGTGCAGAGTTTGGTGGACTTCGTGCCATCCTGCTTGTTGATGTCGAACATAGCAGTGGTGTTGTCTGTTCTGATTTGAACAGAGTGGCCTCTGAGCTGTAGGAGGAAGGCCTTAAATGCTAGGTACACAGCTCCGAGTTTGAGCAAATTGAAGTGGTAAGTGGAGTCTTCAGGGGTCCATGTGCCATTTATGGACTGATCCTGCAAGTGAGCTCCCCAACCTAGGAAGGAGGTATCTGTTGTAAGCATCCTAGAAGGTTGCTTTAGCTGAAAAGCAACTCCTTCCCTGATGTTTTCCTTTTCTTTCCGGCAGTCGAGAGCCTGAAGGAGCGTTCCAGTGAGTGGTACTAGTTTTGAAAAAGGATTTCTTGTTCTGGGATCAGTGATCTTGAGGTGATACTGTAAGTCTCTCATCTAGCATCTGGTGCCTAGGGTCACTGCTGTCATGGAAGCCATGTGGCCCAGAAGTCTGAGGAGATGTCTGGACAGCCTTGGCTGGCCTAGGACAAAGTTTACCACGTTCAGAAATGTTTGTACCCTGTCCATAGGGAGAAAGTTCTTACCTTGCAGGGTACTGAGTTCTACTCCAATGAATTCCAGTATTTGAACTGTCTCAAACTGGGACTTCTCATTGTTGATGATGAAGCCCAGGCACTCCAGAGTGCTTTTTGTAAGGCTCAGGGCTGCCCTGGCTTGTTGTGATGACTTGCCCACTATCAGCCAGTCATCCAGATATGAGAAGACATACACTTTTTGTCTTAAGTGAGCGATAACTACTGCTAGGTAGTTTATGAAGACTAAGAGCTAAAGTGAGTCCGAGTGGTGGGGCTGCAAACTGGAAATGACCTGATGGCAGCCTGAATCTGAGAAACTCTCTGTGGGACGGCTGTATGGGGATATGAAAGTAGACATCCTTGAAATCTAAGGGGACTAACCAGTCTCCCATCTGCTGGGAATGTATCACCTGATTTAAGGTGACCATTCTGAATTTTGTATTCAGCAAACACTCCCTCAGATGCCTTAAATCGAGAATGGGTCACCCCATTTTTCTTCAGGGTGAGAAAGTGCCTGGAGTAGAGGCCTTTTCCCCACTGGGGAAAAGGGACTCCTTTCACTGCTTGTGCCTTTAAGGGACTTTTCACCCACAACTCCAACAGCAACCTATCTGCTGGACCTTGGAGAGAGGGAAACTTTTGAACTATAGAGGTAGGCCCTGCCCCACCACCTCTAGCACTCATTTTGGTGATGAGTTGCTATTGGTGGAGGTAGTGGGAAAATCTGCCCTCTACTGAGAGAGGGAAGGTGATTTGAATGCAGTCAGGATGATTGTTATTTTGTTTAGATGCTGGGAGTAGAAGTGGAGTTGGCCCTTTTCTGGCCTCCCGTACTTCTCCCTCTGAAGAATCCTGTCATTTGGGAAAAATCCATGGGCATTGTCATAGGGTAAAAGGCCCTAGGAAAATAATCCTCTGCCTGAATTTCCCTTGTTTTAAGTCTTGTGGGAAAGAAAGGCTTTCTATTTAGCAGTGTTACTTTGACAGGTGGTCTTAAATTCTCTCACCTTTTCATGTAAGCTTTGGTTTCATGCCCAAAGACAGAATTATTCTCACAGGGGAGATCCGTAGCCCTAGACTGAGTAACCTATGAGAGATTAGTGGTTCTCAGCCAGGCATAGCGCCAGAGTGAAATGGCATGTGCCATAGCCCTTGAAGCAGTATCATAGAGACTTCAGCCATGTGGAACTGGTATTAGTTGGTGCCAGGGCTGTCTTCAGAGCTCCTGTCATGCCTTAAACATCCTGTCTTGGTCCAGCTAAGTGATGGCCAGAACAGAATTACAAAGAGCCTTTTGGTACTGTGCTGCGCAGGCCTTGTATGTACAGAAGCAAAGCAGCAAAGAAGCTGAAAAGTGAGACTTCTTGCCCAGTAAGCTAAGAAGCAAGTGGTACTTTGGTTTAACGCAAGTTGCAGCCTGTACCACTTACTCTCAGTCTTCCTCTTCTTTTTTTATTTTATTTACAGAAATGGAGTTCTGGAATAATATCATTAATTTTAGTATCTAAGGACAAGAACAATTCTTAGAGAGAGGGAGACTCGTAGCTTTTGTTATAAAAGTCTTCTTCGTCTCCTCACTTGATGGTGTTCTGTAAGACCAGACTAGGGTGGTCAACATATGATACACAACTGAAAACAATAAAGAGTTCCTCCCAGCTATATAGAGGTACCAAACTCATGGACAAGGAGTACATATAGATTTACAGTTTCGCCCTCTGCATCATTAAATATATGTATTCGTATTTATAATAAGCTTTTGAGTATTTCGGCAGAGAGTGAATCTCTTTGTGTCACTGGCGTCTCCCTTCGCTTTTCAGCAGGATGGGCAGTGATGGATTTGCAGAAGAGGGTAAATCTTTTTGTGTCACTGGCATCTCCCTTTGCTTTTCAGTGGGAGAGGCAGTGATATATCAGCAAGAGAGAGAGAGAGAGAGAATGTTTTTGTGTCACTGGCATCTTCCTTTGCTTTTCAGCGGGAGGGGCAGTGACTATTTTTTTTTTTTTTTGTGGTGTGATAGCTAACATCAGACTAAATCAAAAGAGGGTCCTATAGGACCTAGGTTAAAAATGTGCAAAAAAGGAAGGAAGCAACCCCTCCACCATAATTCCGTCTGTGGGGAAGGCAGACTGAGAGGCAAATAATATTACTCCTCTCTGGAACAGCTTTTTTTTTCACAGGAACAAAGCTTTGTACCTAGGAAAGTCAAAAGGAGATAGTGGCTGTCTGCCTTAGTCACTCTCCTGGCAAACCAGAACGAGATTTAAAAGCTGTTGGTCCAGAAAAACTTGAAAGGTGTTTGTGACTTGAAGATATGACAAAACACCCTGTAAAATTTATTTCCTGAGGGCAAAAACTAAGTAAAAACAAAATGTAACACCCAGGAGGCGCTATCCTAAGAGCTACTACCCCTGTCTGCCCTAACTGTAACAGGGTGAGGGGCCTAGATCCATTGGCGGGTGTCTCCACCTAGAGGTCGGGGTTAGAACAGTCGAGGATGACTTGGTCACAGCCCTCTGGGTTGCTGCAACCCCCCTTTCTTCCCACTATTGGCCCACACAATTCAATTACAGCATCCTTACCATATACACTTACCCCCCGGCTTGAACCAATCAGCTTGCTCTGGGGACCCCCTGAAAAGTAAGGTGCAGTTACACAATATTCACTGTTCAGTAATTCACCATTAACACACAAACTAGCCAGTGTACCTTTGCAAAACAAGCAATCTGGTTTATTTAAGGGGAGATAACAAGGACCGGGGGGAATCAGGTTGATTAGCTTACCACTACAATATATGAGTATCTACCTAGAGCTCTGTGCACAGGCCTAACCTATAAGTTACTGTCTATGGGTACCCAAGCCCTAAAGGCTAGTTCCTCGATGCAGCTGGTTGGGGCCCTGACACAACCAGCATTTAATTCCTACAAAGACTAAATAGAGCCATCCGGCTCAGTCAGTGTAGCCAGCAAAGTAACCAGATGGTCTTGCCTTTACTAGGAACATTTGCCAGGGAGCTACCCTGATTTAGTACTCACAACTCCAGCAGACAGAGCGCTCTTTCACCTCTCTCAGGACCGAGTCTGTACTTCAAGCACTTCTCCAGACATTTATATGCAAGGCAGAGGGGTACCATACCAGGCAGCTGCTGTCCTTTTTGATCACCTGCCCGCCATACACTGGGCCCAACCGACGCAGCTTCACTATTCCTGACAGACCAACCGCGATTCATGCAGATTCTCCAGTCTTCTACAGGGTGAGCCTGGTAGGTAGCCGTGCTCCTGCACGGCCTCCTCTGACCGCTTCCCAGCAGATTTGATCCGACTTCACTGGCATTTACCCAATGGCCTTTAACCTTACATGCACTTCCCGCGTGACGCTCAAATGGCACCGGAGCCCTGAGCTCCTTACTTGCTCACAGCCACAACGTCTCTGCCCCTTGGACAGTATGGGGCAAGACTCTCTGTTCGGGCGCCACCCGATCCCATTGGTGGGCTGCTGGAACCAGCCACTAAGTTAGCCCCTCATTGGTGCAAAAAAGGCGCCATGGTCCAGCAGAAAAAAATACTCACCTTAGTAATGTTGTTTCTTCTAATGGAGTCTTGCTATATTATGACAATTGCAGTTTGTCCTACCATTAGAACTGCTCCAGAGGTGAAAGAGTTAACTCCATTCCATGAATGGAACTTAGAGCACGAGCTCTAAAGAGAAGCTCTGTCTGTGTAGTTTCAAACCTAAACTGTCAGATCTTTACAAGCAAAAACTCACTAAGGTCTGTGTGGAAGCTGTAACCTACACTAGCCAACTGGCTACCTAAATATTAACACCCATTGCTGGTCCCAACACCAAAGACTCAAGTCAGGGGACCAGAACTAATAGTATAATTTAACAATATGAGAGAAATATAAGGAAAAAAATGAAAAACACCACACCCCCAAACCCCAAGAAGGGGTGAAAACACATAAAAAGGGCATAAAATAGTGCCCACACTAGGCTGCCCACCCCATACCCAAGTAGAAGTTCTGAGAGGGGCAGTCTGGGGGGGAGATCATAATATAGCAAGACTCCATTAGAAGAAACAACATTACTAAGGTGAGTAATTTTTTTCAAACAACATGAAGTCTTGCTATATTATGACAATGAACTACACAGCAGTACCTCCATGGAGGAGGGACAGAACCTACTTAGGAATAGGCTCTGAAGCACAGCTGTGCCAAACCGAGCATCTCTCCTAGCCTGGACATCCAGGAGTAATGCTTGGTGAAAGTGTGTACCGCTTTCCAAGTAGCAGCTTGACATATCTCCAATATAGGGATGTCTCTGGCAGCAGCTAGAGACGCTGTACCTCTGGTAGAATGAGCCCCTCAGCCAGAGGGGGATCTCTGCCTAGTTTCTGATAACAAAATTGGATACAGAGACAATCCACCTGGCAATTGATCTCTTAGTGGCAGGTTTCCTTTCCCAACCTCACCATAAGTGAGAAAAGTTGGAGGATTCAGAACCTGTGACCCTTAGTACGTTCTATATAGTAACTCAGGGCCCTCTTAATGTCCAAACTGTGCAATCTCCTCTCACCAGAAGAGGAATGTTCAGTGAAAACACTGGAAGGGAGATAGATTGGTTAAGATGAAATCTGAAACCACCTTAGGCAAAAACTTCCTGTTAGTCCTGAGGACTACCTTATCCCTGTGGAAAGAAATAAAGTCAGTTTCTACTGACAAGGCTTGCAACTCACTTATCGTCTAGCAGAAGTGATAGCCACTAGGAAAACAGTTTCCAAGTTAGATACTTAAGCTCTGCAGAAAACAGAGGTTCAAAGGGTTGCATTAACTGGGCAATGCAAACATTAAGGTCAGGCAGGGGCGGATCCCGAAAAGGTGGATTAGCATGAAGTAATCCCTTAAAAACTTGGAAAATACAGGGTGAGAGGAAAGAGAGGATGGCTTTCCTGTTGAAACAAAGGCAGAGACAGCTGCCAAATGAACTCTCAGGGTAGCTGGTCTCAGGCCCAAAGAATTAAGATGGACCATGTAGTCTAACACAATGGGCAAATCAGCAGATTCTGGGAAATATGTTTCCAGAACACCAAATGGAGAACCTTTCCACTTAGAATTATAAGTAGTTCTAGTGGAAGGCTTCCTAAGCCTTTAGGATTTCAAGAACACCCTGAGAGAGGTGTAAGTCAATATTCAACTCCTCAAGAGCCAGGCCTTGAGGTTGAGGGATTGAGGTTCAGATACCAAACTCTCCCTGGGCACAGGTTAATAGGTTGTGATTCCTGGGGAGACACAGGGGAGATGGACTGTCAGGGACAGAAGGAGTGGGTACCAGGGCTGTCTGGCCTAATCTGGGACAATCAGAATCACCCTGCAAGGCTGGGATCTGATTTTACTAACACCTTGAATAGGAGAGGGAAGGGGGGAAAAGCATAAAGAAACTTCCCTTCCCAATCCAGGAGAAGGGCATCCAGGGGAACTGAGCCCAACACTGGGGGCCTGCAACAGAACAGTGGAAGTTGGTGATTGTCTGGGGCTGCAAAAAGATCTGTCTGAGGGGTGCCCCATCTGACAAAGACTATCCCCAGTACTTGAGGATCCAGAGACCATTCATGATGGCCCTGAGAAATCCTGCTGAGAGCATCTGCTAGGACATTGTCCTTTCCTGGAAGGTGAACTGCTATGAGTGAAGTGTTCAGGGAATAGGCCAGAGACCACAACTTCATTGCCTCGGTGCACAAGGCCCAAGACCGAGTGCCCCCCTGCTTGTTGATGTACCACATTGCTGTGGTATTGTCTGTTCTGACTTGTACCACTTTGTTCTGGACAGAAGCAGAAAACGCTTGAAATGCTAAAAAGACAGCTCTGAGTTCCAGCAAATTCATGTGGAGCAGAGATTCCTGGGGGGACCACACTCCCTGAGTGGAGAGGTCATCATGTGGGCTCCCCACCCAGGAGGAAAGCATCCGTAGTGAGGGTCAAAGTGTGAGAAAGGGGAATGAAGGGACCCCCAGTCTTAAATTGCTCTGATCCTGCCACCACTGGAGGGCCTGGATCAAGGTTCAGGTCACTGGGACCAACTTGGAAAGGGGGTCTCTTCTCTGGAGACCAATAGGCTCTCAGTGAAACTGAATGTCTCTCATCTGAAATCTTGCTCTGCACTACAGCTGTGGACGCAGCCATGTGCCCCAGGAGCTGCAAAAGTGTCTTGCTGGTCTAGAGACCTGCAGAGTGAAAGAGGAGGCCAGAGCCACCAAGTTCCATACCCTCTCTAAGGGAAGAAAAGCTCTGGCCAGATTTGTGTCCAATTCTGCACCTATGAAGGTGAGTACCTGAACTGGTTCCAGAACCGACTTTGGTAGATTTAGCAGGAAGCCCAGGGAGGTGAGAAGCTGCTGGGTGACTTGCAGGTGAGATTTTACCTGTTCTGGGGACTGGCCTACAATGAGCCAGTCGTCCAGATAGGGAAAAACAGTAATCCTTTGCCTCCTTAAGTGAGCCACTGCTACTGCCAGACATTTCGTGAATACCCTTGGGGCAGAGGTAAGGCCGAAGGGCATTGCTCTGAACTGGTAGTGACCCAAGGGCAGTTCGAATCTGAGGTACTTTCGGTGGGAGCTTCTGATTAGGACATGAAAATAGGCATCCTTGAGGTCCAGGGAAGCTAGCCAGTCCCCTGGCCTTAGAGAGGGTAAAATCATTGCCAGAGTTACCATTCTGAACTTTGGTTTCAAAAGATGCTTGTTCAGATATCTGAGGTCTAAAATGGGCCGCCATTCTCCTGTCTTTTTTGGGGTAAGGAAGTATCTGGAGTACAGACCCTTGCCCTGGTGTAGGGGAGGAACCCTTTCTACCGCTCTGAGAGCTAACAGGGTTGAGACCTCTGCTTCTAGAGTAAAGGTCTCTAAAGAGCTTGCAGGTAGAAAAGACCTGATTCTCATATTTGGGAACTTTTTGAAGCTGAGAACCAGACCCTGGCTTACTACTTCCAGAACCCACTTGTCTGAAGTTAAAGACACCCAGTTCTGACTGAAGTAAGCCAACCTTCCCCCTACTGGTAAAAGGAGAATCGGCCCTGGGCACCCCATCAGGGTGCCTGCTTGGCAGGTGCTTTAGGCTGAGTGGTGGGGGCAGGCCTGCCCATGCCCCGTCTGCCTCTGCCTCTGAAGAACCCCCTCTGAGCATAAGCAGAGGAGGCCTGGGTTTGGTAAAAGGGCCTATGGAAAGGCCTACCCCTACCCCTGGGGGTGTGCCTCTGAGGAGTGGCTTGCTGCTCTTTGGCTTGGGCACTTTTATAGGTAGTCCTATATTCATCCATCTTCTTCATATAATTCTCTGTCTGCTCCCCAAACAGAGAATTTCCCACCACAGGAAAATCCATAGCCTTAGTCTGGGTATCCTGTGACAAGCTAGTACACCTGAGCCAGGCCAACCTACGAAAAGCTACAGATGTGGCCATGACTCTAGAGGAAACATCATTAAAATCCACAGCAGCATGAAACTGCACCTTAGAAGCCTCAATGCCATCGGCAGCCACCTGCTCCAGCTCACTAGCAAGCTGGCCAGGGGCTTGTTTGGCTAAATCCATAACAGTATCCCATCTAGATTTCTGATACCTTGCTACATAAGCCATATAATTTGCTTCGCCTGAGTCCCAGGATGCTGCCATGTACTGTTTTTTGCCATGGCATCAATCTTCCTGGAATCCTTGTCAGAGGATGCGAAGCCAGGGAATATTAGCTTTATCACAGGCTGCAGCCTGAACTACCCAACATGAGTGCATTGCTGAGAAAGGAATTCTGTATCAGGACCTGACAGTGTGTACCTCCTGTCCATCTTTTTATCTACAGGAGGCACAGAATTAGGAGTTTTAAGATTTTTATTGTTTGTTTCCTAATGACTTATAAAGGAATAGACAATCTCCTAGACTCTGGTATATCCATCATTTCTACAAAATCGGCTCCTCTTGCTTATCCACAGCTTCCTCCAAAGGAAGCTGGAAGGTTTCAGCAACTTTTTCTAAAACATAAAATGAGAGGGGACTCTAGAAAGCATAGGGGAGATTCTAAAGGTCTGTCTGGGGAGATGTCCAGTTCAATGGCACACCTAGACCCTCCAAGTCACATTCATACTGTTCATAATCATCCTCCCTCCTCTGGTTCATAAAACTCTCAACATCATATTCCTGAACCGATGGAACCGATCAACCGACCTTTACCAGATAGTGGCGGTTCGGACGGAACCGGAGAAAGTGACTGGACAATCTGAATAGCTCTTGCTATCTCTGCAGCAGTTGGAGTGAGAATTTGGGCCCAAACCTGCTGACTTTCTTGTTCTCTTTACTGAACTGGTTCATCCGAGCCAGCTTTTCGTTTGCCGAGGAAGTCTCGCCTGGTCAGAGGGCACTCTCCGTTCGGTTGGCACCGAACCGGCTGGCCATCTGGGTCAGCGGACTTTTTGGCCTCGCCCTGAGCCTGCCCAATCTCTTTCCAGGGTGGCTGCAGGAAATTCTTACAAATCTGGCAGTCTGACTGAGGTGGTCAACCTCAGACAATAAACACATGTGGTGTGTGGGTCAGCCTTGCAAAGACTTCCCCACAGACATCACAGTGTTGAAACCCAGTGGGCCCGGTTTTTCTTTTGGGTTTCTCAGACATAATGCCAGCCTAACCAGAAAAACTTGCCCTTTAAACGGCAGTGCCAGGCAAGACACCCTTATCGGTTCCTAACCGTGTCACGGGTATTGGAAAAAACCGTAATGAAATCCGTTTTTTTTAGAACCGATAAGAACCGGGAACCGCACTCTAAAATCTCAAGTTTAAAAACTTTAAGTTTTAACCAAGCTGATCGGTTCAAAACCGAACCGATAAAACTTACAAGTTCCACACAGAATTAAAATATGAATTACTTACGATACCACAGACAGAGCTTGAACCGATCGGTTTTGGTTAAATAAAACTATTCTCGGTTGAATCGAACGAGAAAACACTGTTTAAACCGAGAAATGAACCGAGCAGTAGGAGAAATCTCCGGAGCGACTGTTCAGTGAGGCGGAGTAAAGAATCTGACAGTTTAGGTTTGAAACTACACAGACAGAGCTTCTCTTTAGAGCTCGTGCTCTAAGTTCCATTCATGGAATGGAGTTAACTCTTTCACCTCCGGAGCAGTTCTAATGGTAGGACAAACTGCAATTGTCATAATATAGCAAGACTTCATGTTGTTTGAACTTCACTTCCCAGAACCTCTAGCTGTATCCCCATTGGTCAGCAGGCTCCATCGAGAGTCCTGATTCTGGTTGGTCGCTAGTTACTCCATTTTAGATACTCCCTGCCCCTACTGGACCCTTCAGACAGTCCTGGTCCAAAATGAAGGGGCACAGCACACAAAGTCCAGCTGCAAGAAAAGCAGGTTAAACAGCTTACATTCCCACAACCACATCTAAAGGTATGGGACAAACAGTTACACTTTCTGGAAAGTGCTCACTCTGCCCTGTCGGCGACGGCCAAAACCGGAGCAATTAGTCAGTGGCTTGAGTGGGACTCGAGCAGGAGAACACACAACCCCCCCTCATAAGCAGTGAATTTGTTTGCGAGCAGATAGCTCTTAAAGAAACAGTACGGGGAGGCTCTACAAGCACTCACAGAGCCATTTAAACGGCTTTAAGCACCGAACGCCAGGGGGACGCTTAGACAGCTCCTAGATGGCTGTTAGAAACCCCCATTTGTAGGGGGGTTACAGAAAGGTTCCCTCGCGGTAATGAACCACATAGGAAAATTGGATATAGTGGCAGTCACGGAAACATGGTACACAGAGAACCATGACTGGGATGTCAACATAACAGGGTATACACTCTACAAAAGGGACAGGGAAGGTAAAAGGGGAGGTGGAGTAGCTCTATACATAAGGGAAGCGATCAAAGCTACAGAACTAAAAAGTAAAGGGGGAGGACAAGAGGCACTCTGGG
Organism: Neoceratodus forsteri; assembly: GCA_016271365.2. Taxonomy (NCBI): domain Eukaryota; kingdom Metazoa; phylum Chordata; order Ceratodontiformes; family Ceratodontidae; genus Neoceratodus; species Neoceratodus forsteri. The sequence continues at coordinate 1,365,930,842 of CM028132.1, forward strand.
TCACCTTGGAGACAGGGAATGGCATCACAATCCGCACAGGGGTTGTATACAAACCCCGTCTCAAGGGAAGGAAATGGACAACAAAATGATAGAGGACATTCTCAAAATGGCTGAAAAAGGGGAGATACTGTTGATGGGGGACCTGAATATGCCAGATGTTAACTGGATAACATGTACTGCAGCCACATCCAAGAGCAGGGTCATTCTCGATGCCCTGCAGGGAGCAGGCCTTAGACAGCTAGTGTTGGAACCCAGTCGGGAGGGAGCAATACTAGACCCGGTACTCTCAAATGGAGAGAGGATCACAAATTTAGAAGTCAGTAGACATCTGGGAACAAGCGACCACTGCACAGTGTGCTTCACAATGAGCACAACCATGGAGATAAGCCATACAAAAACAAGGATACTGAATTTTAGAAGGGCTGACTTTGGCAAAATGGGTGAATACCTGAAAAATGCACTAGCAAATGACCAAAAAGGAGGGGTGGAAGAACAATGGAGAAAAATCAAAACTGCCATCATAGAGGCAACAAGCCTTTGTGTGAAACAAATAAAGAAAACAAAGTGGAGTAAAAACCACTATGGTTCTCAAAAGAGGTGGCAGGGAAGGTTAAGGAGAAAAGGCTGCATTCAAAAGTATAAGGAATCACAGAAGGAGCACGACAGGGAACTGTATCAATTAAAGCAGAAAGAAGTGGGAAGGCAGTCAGACTAGCAAAGGCCCAAACCGAGGAAAAATAGCCAACTCAGTTAAGAAGGGGATAAAACCTTTATAGGTACATTAGGGAGCATAGAAAGGTTAAGGGAGGGATAGTGAAGATTAATAAAGGAAAGGGGAGGTGGGCAGAGGGAGACAGTGAAAAGGCAGAGATACTGAATGAATACTTTTGCTCAGTATTCACAAAAGAAGATGAGGAGGAGTTACCTGAACCAGACAATAGAATCACTCTGGGTAGGGGGGTTGACACCAGTCCATTCACAGAAGAAAGAGTCCTGAAAGAACTCCTAAAACTCAAGGTAGACAAAGCAATGGGGCCTGACGGGATTCACCCTAGAATCCTAAAAGAACTAAGGGAGGACCTAGTGACACCACTGACCATGCTTTTTAACAAATCATGGCAGGATGGGGCGGTACCTGAGGACTGGAGGAGGGCAGATGTGATTCTCCTTCACAAAAGTGGGAGCAAGGCAGAAGCAGGAAACTACAGACCTGTAAGTTTGACCTCAGTGGTAGGGAAAATGATGGAATCACTTCTGAAAGAAAGAATTGAGTACCTAGAGGCCAGAGGGGCACAGGACCCAAAGCAGCATGGATTTACAGCAGGAAGGTCATGTCAGACGAATCTAATTGATTTCTTTGACTGGGTGACCAAAGTAATAGACCAGGGAGGGGCTGTGGATATGGCCTACCAAGACTTTAGCAAGGCATTTGACACAGTCCCGCACAAAAGATTAATAATCAAGTTAGCCAGCCTGGGAGTGGATCCCAGTGTGGTAGCCTGGGTAGCAAACTGGCTGCACAACAGGACACAGAAGGTAATAGTGAATGGAACACATTCTGAAGAAAGGGGGGTTACTAGTGGAGTACCTCAGGGCTCAGTACTGGGTCCAGTCCTCTTTAACGCCTTTGTAGGTGACATTGCAGAGGGTCTGAGGAAAGGTATGCCTCTTTGCAGATGACACAAAGATCTGTAACAGAGTTGATACACAAGAGGGGTAGAAAAGATGAGAAGGGACTTGGCAAGGTTGGAGGAATGGTAAGACATATGGCAACTTAGATTAAATGCAAAGAAGTGCAAAGTAATGCACCTGGGAAACAAAAACCCAGGAGAAGAGTACACAATAGCAGGGGAGGTACTAACAACAACAAAAATGGAAAGGGACCTGGGGGTAGTCATATCAGATGACCTAAAGGTGGGTAAGCAATGTGAAAAGTCGGTAAGGAGAGCCAGGGGGATACTGGGCTGCATAGGAAGGGGCATCACAAGTAGAAAAAGGGAAGTGGTAATCCCTCTATACAGACAGTTGGTGAGACCCCATCTGGAGTACTGTGTGCAGTTTTGGAGACCTCAACTACGCAAGGACATAGACAGGATGGAAGCAGTCCAGAGGAAGGCAACTAAAATTGTGCAGGGTCTGCAGCAGAAACCATATGAAGAGAGACTGAGAGAGCTTAATATGTATGCTCTTGATGAAAGGAGGGACAGGGGTGACATGATAGAAATGTTCAAGTACCTCAAGGGAATCAACAAAGTCCAGGAGGGTAGCATCTTTCAGAAAAAGGGATGTATAAGAACAAGGGGGCACAATTTAAAGACAGAGGGGGGATGGCTCAGGGTTAATGTGAGGACATTTTTTTCACAGAGAGAGTGGTGGATACATGGAACAGCCTTCCTGAGGAGGTCGTTGGGTCTAAAACAGTGGGGGAATTCAAACATGCATGGGACAGACACAAGGGAATTATAGTGGGGGGTTGCAGAAAGTAGGCTGTTGGTTAACTAGAATCTGCACCTTATCTAGTAGGTAGGGAAATGGGCAGACTGGGTGGGCCAAGTGGTCCTTACCTGCCGTCAAAGTCTATGTTTCTATGTTTCTATGAAAACGGTTCATGTTGCCAAAAGGAAGGTAGAAAAAGAGAAGAAATGTGGTCCGCTAACAAGAAAAGAAGTCACAAACCTTTTTAAAAGTTTTAAAACAAAACTCAAATTACTTTTACCTCAAAAGTAAAAAATTTACCTCAGAGAGAGAGAACGGAGACTTTAGAGGGAACCGCTAAGCATTGGTGAATTCGTGGTTCCCGGGAGCCAAAGGGAACCATGAAAATAGCATTCAAAATAAGTAAAAAATAGGCAAAAAAGTACTAAAGGCAGCACAAAACATAAAAAGATTAAGCACTGAAGAAGAAAAAAATGTTCTTCAGATGAAGTGAAGAGAGAGCACCCCTGGGCAGTACTGCCCAGACTCTCTGTTAGTAGAGAAATCATTCTGGAGCCCTCTCGGCTGACTGCATGCAGAAAAACCCTTTGCTCTTTCCTCATTAGCTAATTAAGCAATTTACCATGACAAGGGTGTGGGTTACACTAGGATTTACAATGCCCGGTGTGTTGTTTGGTCACGAGGCCGACAGGCTGCCCCACCTGGTGTCTGTGCCCTCCTTAAGCCTAGACATAGGAATGTCACTACAAGGAGATCCAATTCCCATCTACTACATATCCCACAATGTCACACGACTGAAGGACAATGATCATTTGCCTATTGGGCATCCAACTGGCTCAACTCTCTTGGCAGCAACATAACGACCACTCCAACACTCGGCCTCTTCAAGTTCAAGCTGTGCCTCTCACTGCTTGTATCCTGAGATTGCCCAGCTTAACATTTCCACCATTCCAGCTGCACAACCCCCAGCACCCAGCACTTACACTCAGTCTTTGCACCCCTAGCACCTTACCTGTCATATTCCCTCGACAAGGCCCCCTGGCTGCACTGTCTCCCACCCTCGCCCACCTCCCCCCCCGTATCTCCACTCCTGCCCTGCCCCAACCACCTCCTGTACTCCCCCTTACCCCCTGCACCTCCTACCCCCAATCTCCTACCCTCACTTCCCTCCACCCCCTTCCCTTGTCTTGCTCATAGCTCAAGTCTTTGTACTGGTTATTACATGTCTGTAAGCCAATGACTATATATGTGTAACTAAAAATGATGACTGTTGCACATGCTGACGTGGAACCTTTGTAAAAGAGCCTCAGCTCAAAGGTATTGTAATCCTAGATTGAAATAAATAAATAAAAACACACCAGTCGTAAATCCTAGCGTGATCCACACCCTTGTCATGGTAAATTGCTATTATACAATTTTTTTTTTTTTTTTTTTTTTTGTTGTTTTTTTCAGGGGGGGGATTTATATGTGTTTAGATAGGATTTGATTTTTTTGCATGGTAGTGTTGCTCTGCAAAGAAAAAATAGTCCCTTGGTGCTTTTTAGTGTAGTGAGAGGTAATGTAGATGCACATCGATGGTCCGTGGTGCGAGTCTGGCCTGAGGTACTTTTGATTTCAACTATGCCAGGTATGTTTATAGTTACAGGAATTTGACATAAATCATTATTTTCAGTGTTGGACTTGTCCGAGGGGACAGTGAATACTTGTTTGAGCTCTTCTAAATCAATTAGAAAAAAAACGAGGATTCCATTTTTTGTATTTACCCACATTTTTTCTGTAGCGCTGGTCGGCGAGTTCAAAGTAGAGGTGTAGCATGAGTTTTAGAAGTGTAGCGAAAGGGGGTGCATTACATGGATATGTGCCAGGTAGGTAGGTGGTACGGTTGGTTGGCACGACTTCCCGTTGGTACTAGTCAGAATTTAAAATGAGGTTGAAGTGCCAACCAACCAATCAGAGAGCACCATTTCTGAACGCATTGTATAATTCTCTTTACTCATTAGCATGGACTCCACCTCTGGAGCAGCTGATCTCAGCTGGCATTCTGCTATTGTCAAGCATACTAAAGGACCCCTGGGGTGAGAAAATATGAAAATATTACGTCAGACAAATAATTAGGCAACAAAGTAGACTGCAACAGGAACATTCTGAGGTGCAAGAATCAGATTAATCAACAGTTGCAAGTCATGGATTTGGTGAGGTAGCACTTGAAGGCAGCTCTGAAAGAGGATGTGGTGGTAGAGCTGTGGACATTTGGGGGGACAGAGTTCCAGTACTTGGGAGAAAATGAAGAGAATGCCTGCTCACCCATCTTGGTCGGACATTTGGGTGTGACGAGCAAGGTAGAGTCCAGAGACCTAAGGGAATAGGTGGATTGGGAGCTGCGAAGTAGTGGGATGTGAGTAGCTAGGGGGTGAGCCTGGAACTTTTTGTGAATAAAACAACCTAGGGCAGAGGCTCAAGTGGCAGAGGGAGGTAGCCACCCTAAGGAGGAGAAGAGAGAGCAATGGTGCGTGTGGCATGGGGGTGAGAGGACAAAGCAGCAGATGTTACTGTAGATGACATCCCACTTGTGTAAAGAAGTTGAGGGGGCATTTGTGAAGAGTAGAGATCCATCTTGTAGGCGGGGGGGGAGGACGCCCTGGGTGATGGCCAAGGGGGGCACTGGGATAAGCAAGTGTCTGAAGCGGTAGGCTAAGCCAGTTTGAGAATTTGTGGCTTTACACTGATTTGAGATGTGAAAGTGCAAGTCTAGCCCCAGGTCAAGTGTGACACCTAGGTACTTAAATTCATCGACTATAGTGAGAGGGAAGTCATTTAGACATCGGATGTCCTGGGGGTGAGAGCAGGATGACCTGCACACACTGGAGCTGAATAGCATCACTTGCATTTTGGATGCATTGAGTACCAGGTTGTTGTCAACTAGCCAGTTCTGTATGTGGATGAAGTCCTTTGAAAATTGGGTATTGATGTGTTGGGAGCTTTGGGCGCTGTGATATTGGGTGATATCATTGGCGTACATTATTACTGAGCAGGAGGTGGAGACAGACGGGAGGTGGTTAATGAAAGTTCAGAAGAGGAGTGAGCATAGGATTGACCCCTAAGGGATGCCTTGGGTAACGGACAGCTAGTGAGATGAGGCGTCCCTAAACTTGACAAATTTGCACCAGTCGGACAGGTAGTTGGAGAATCAGGTACTGGCGTGAGGGGACACTCTGAGGGCTGTTAATTTTTGTGTTTATGTCTATGAATTTCTGTACTGTATGGTGATTTTATCAAACAATTCCCCTTCTCTTCCTCAATAAGCATCATGGGATCTTTTACTTCCATCTGGACAGCGACTAGAAAAAGGCAGAAGGAACCTCAGTGTAATGTCTCATCTGAAGGATGGCACCTCATCAGTGAAGCACTCCCCGGGCCAGATATTCAAAGAATTGCTCCGAGCCTCAAGTAGCACTGCCTGGGATGAAAACACTGCCTGGCCCAAACCACCTGCCATATTCAAAAGGAAAAGCCCGGTGCTAATCCTGCTGAATATAGCATGGGAAGGAAGCCAGGCAAACTGGTCCAGAAGTGCAGGGCAAACATAGCCCAGGTATAAGACAGCACTGAATATAGCACCAAGGAAGTGCACACTGCAACTGCAGCCCAGTACACCCTGAGGCAAGCCTGTGTTGCAGGTGGAGAAATGGAAATTACGTACTTACCGTAATTATTGATCTTCTTGGACAGTCTCCATCACTCACTCACTCACACCAGTGGGATAGCGCCGGAGGCACTAGGACCAAGCAGGAGCCTACATTTTCAGAAGGGTCGGCACCGAGACAGGACCATGCATGCACAGCACCACGAGACTAGCTCACGCCTGTGTAGGCTATCTCGGCGTCAACCCTCCAACCGCCTCTGCACCTTTTCGACTGAGGAGGTGCAGCATAACTAATGAGAATAACTCATCCTGAGTTTCTGGGCCTGAGAGGGCCCAGATGGCCTTTGCAAGAAAGGTCAAAGAACAATGTCTTCACAATCTGAACCAGAGGAGCATGAAGACCAGGAAAGAAAACGAGTGAATCCAGGGGATGGTGGATGGGCGTGTGAATGAGTGATGGAGACCGTCCAAGAAGATGAATAATTACAGTGAGTACGTAATTTCCATATCTTCCTGGACTAAATTTCTATCACTCATTCACACTAGTGGGAGAGTACCAAGCTAAAACCAACAACGCTGAGTAGGTTGGTAAGAGATAGGGTTCACTCAGAAAGGATGGCCAAGGACTGTCCTGCTAATAAAAATAGCTGTCTTGTAAAGAGCATCTAGAACATAGTGCTTACAAGATAAGCGATCGAGTTGTAACTCACCACTTTGCAGACGACTGCAATAGGCACAAAATGAAAGTCTGCCAGGAAGCCTCAACCACTCTAGGAGAGTGGCAAGAACCTGGCCTCACAATTTGGTCTAGGACCAAAAGTAATAGTGTCAAAGACATGTACTAATGTAATGTAAAGGGACCTCAGGAATTGAAAGAGTCAGAGGTAAAGTCTACTGGTTCAGGGTAGACTGGAAAATGCAGATGAAAACCCCCACTATCAAGTATGGCTGACCTGTGAACAATAGGTCCAGGAGCACTTGAACCCCTTACTTGGTGAGCAAAGGGGGTCCAGGTGGGGTTAGCCCATCAAGGAGAATAGTCTCCACTTAGTCACTGGAACCCTCCTGATGGAAGGCCAAGCAGACTTAGAAGCCTCTTGAGGTGGTCTAGTAGAACCAGATCCTACCCAGGTCATTTTCCAAAAAGAAACCATCCTGCCCCGTATGTACAACTGTAGTAGCAGTCTCGGAGCTCAGGGAAGAAAGGAAAGGTGTACAGGAGGATATGTCCACCACGGAAAAAAAACATTCAGACAGAAAAAAATGGGCTGGATTTCTAAGGCAAATAGAGGCAGATGTGCATCGAGGAGGGGCACAGCAGGACCAAGTTAGGGCTAACCCATGCGCTGAAAGTGAGTGGAAGTGGCAGTGACTCAATACAGTTAGGCACTATTCACTCTGGCCTCCCTGAAGGGAGTAGGAAAGGATTCTAGTTTGTTTGCTGAAAAACAAACATCACAACTCCGTCACACACTTGGAGAGGATAGCTTCGTGAGCGACTGGCATGGAACCAGTGCGCCGGACCGAAGGTGTGAATATTTGAGAAGCTACCTCAGAAAAAAGACCTACTTGACCTTCAGTCAAGAAGGAGTATATCGCCTGTTAAGTTAAGGCAAGCAAGGAAGTAGGAACCAGAGTTCCAACTTGGAGGAGAGTCGCTTCTGTTGCTGCGAGGCTCTGCTCAAGAGAAGAAAGCCTGATAAAAAGAAAGGTTAATTAACAGACTGGGCAGTTACCTAGGTCTAGGAAATGTCTCTGAATGAGAGAAATCTCTCTTGGAGAAACAGATGACCCATACCACCGCTGGATCGGACTCCCTCTTGGGGAAGAAGAAGTCAGGTACTCTTTACCGTACTCTGGAAACAAGCGCCTCAGGGGCTGAGGTGGAACCTGACCAGATCCAAAAAGGGGGGTATCGGGTAATTTTGGCTAGGTCCTGTGCTGTGATAAAATATATATATATATATATTTTTTTTATAGTCCGAGCCTAACAAGGCTTTCAGGCTATTATTTCGCAAGGATTGTCCTGATACAAAATGACGAAGATGTTCTCCATCTGAGTGCAGAAGGAATCTGAGCATCCATACTGAAATCATGACCGGACTAATAATCACAGCTGGAGAGATGTTAACCACCTGTGCCGAAGAAGCCACCGAAGGGGCAATATTACAAGGGGGCCATATACCCCTACCAAAGGGGCGGAAGAGCCTGAGCGGGTCCCAACCATTAAATTAGAATGTTCCACAGAGTGTAATTGTCTTGACGACTGTAAAAGTCTAGACGCAGAAGCGTATGGTCCAGGGACGCAGTCTGAAATACAATAGTGGACCCCATTACCGAGGAACTACTGAAAAGATCTTCCATCACGGACTCTGATGATAGGGAAGATGTGCCCTTCAGTATATAAAATGAGTCATCTACTGTATTACTGACCAGAAGGACAGAGAAAGACCCATCTAGATGCAGTTCTACCCCAGAAGGACCTCTAAGGGAGATCTAGGTCAGAGCCACTAGAGACTCCGCCATCAGGAAGGATGTCGAGGAGCTTGGTACCACGTAGAGAGCCGAGAAAGTGCTGAGCGGAATGAGAGATTCTGCAGGCAGAACAGAACAGAACAGCAGAGTTCCATCAGCAGAAAACCGCTGGATGACACAAGATCCTGCATGGACCACCACTCACTAAGATGTGCGGAAAAATAATCCGCAGAACAGAACTTCATTCTGCGGAAAACATCCAGCCACAAGTTCTGTGAAGAAGAAGTCTGAAAAGGAAAAATGTGTCACTAATTCTACCAGACAGCACCCACTAGCACCCCTGCGGCACCAGCATCACTCATGGTACAGGAGGGCACCAAGAAGAACCTATGCCAACCTGGGCAATACCCGAGGGCACCCGCGGCAGTACCCACAGGCACCCCCAGTACCCATGCAGCAATGGCACCCGAGGGCACACCCGACACCCATGGTACCATGGCACCCATGGCAAGAATGGCACCCAAGGGCATCAGTGGCACCCATGGCACCTCAGGGCACTAGTGGCACCCATGGGCACTCATGGTGCCACCCACGGGTGCCCCTGGCACCACCCATAGCACCCATGGCAACCATAGCACCACCCGTGGGTGCATGGCACCACCCACGGGTACTACAGCACTGCCCCTGCGCACGGCACCACCTGCGGGTGTACAGTGCTACCCGCGGGTGCTCAGCGCCACCTAGACACCTGCGGCACCACTGGCGGCACCGACAACCAACAGCAGCAACAACAGCACCCACGGCACTGCACTGAGCGATGGCGCTGACCCACGGCACCGACGATGGCACCAACCAACAGGGGAGCATGTCAATTCGCTCCCTGACATCCCGCTCCCGACAGTTCGCTCCCATTCGTTTTCGCTCCGCGTCTTTTCACTCCCAATTGGAGACATGCACAAAATACAGACAGGCTGGATTTGTTATGGCAGCAACATTCACCGTGGATCCCAAATGTCTGAATGAAGAGGAGGGACGTCCAGGAGTACACACCAGAACCCAGACATTGAGGACTGGGGCGGTATTTCCACCTGTACTGGAGTTCAGACGGATGAAGCAGAGATGTGAAAATAAATCAGTTGTCACGGAGGCTGTCATCTCGGCTTTGCCCTCTCTTGATATTTAAGAGGGGGAGAAAAATCAACACAAAGACAGTCACATGAACATTGCTTTAATAAAGAATATATGCCTAATTTTTAAAGAAATCTATGCAGAGATCCAGTGTTGCTTTTTTCTCCTTGTAAGAGAACCAGATGGGATTTAATAGAATTACAGAAACTGAATCAGATTTCATTTGATTAAATCGCTTACTGAGCATAGGTCAGATATTTATGCATCTTATTCCCCCATTATTCAGCCATTTGAGGCAGTGTAGACTAGTTGTAGCAATAAGACTTAGATTTGAATACCTCCAGAACCACTTAATCATTGTGCAATCTTGAACAAGTCAAATGTGCTCACATATGATGATGCTGTTGTTAAAGTACACACATTTGTGTCCTGCAGATGCAACAAATGATTATGCATAAACACTGCTTCATCTCACATAGAGAAATACAGAGAGAGACTGCGAGAGAAAAAGGGAGAGAGTGACAGATTTAATTACAACAGAACTATGACTGTCAGGCTATAAAACTTAGAAATGATCTGTGTTTATACTGTTTCAAAAAGATCAGGCAAAGCACAGAGACAAATGCAAAGTAGGTTGTTGACATTGCTGTTTCTGTTTTAGCTTACTCTATGGCATTATATCAGCAAATTGCACAAAACAGCATAGCGGGAGCTAGCGGAAGTGAATTAACATGGAGTGTAATTGTCGGGAGTGAATTGATTCGGGAGCGAGTGGTCGGGAGCGAAAAGACACGGGACAAATTGCCGGGAGAGAATTGACATAGACCCGACCGACAGCACCGACCAAGGCACCAACTAATGCACCAAGGCACCGAGCCACAGCTCCGAGGCACGGCGGCAACCAAGGCACCGAGCCACAGCTCTGAGGCACGACGCCGACCAAGGCACTGAGCCACGGCGCCGAAGGAAAATGCCAATGGAAATCCTGAGAAGAAGGGGAGAAGGAAAAAGGTGGTGCCCGTGCCGGCCCCCTGCATGGAAAAAAGGAAAAGTGGGGTAGGCATTGGCATGACACATGTAAGGCACCAAGAGGGCACTTCGCCCATCATGATCCAATCAACCCGGCTCCGGTTCAATGGCTCCAAAGCCTGGAGGCCCGGAAATCAGGAACAGAGCCAGGAAAAACTGGAAAAGTCAAACCCTCTGCTCCACAGGAGCGGCCCAGAGGTGAAAGTGCCCACCGGAGCTCCAACGAGGACAGAGATGGAGTTCGGAGTCAAGAATGCAACCGTTAGGAGAGGGGCAAAGGGGAACCCACAAAAGTCGGTTCAGGCCCATCACCCCTCCCAACGAACAATCCTCGTGCAGACGTACCAATGGGCAACCTCAAGCAGCACCGATTCTTCTTCCCCCAACAAGGAAGAAGAGCTCGAGATTAAGGGGAGCCGGATCCCTGGAACCGCTAGATTTGTGCTTTGGTGGACTGTCCTCCCCCCCTGAGCACAGGGCTGTCCGTAGTCAGACCCTCCCCATTAAATAAGGGCGGTGGCCAGGACACAGCCCCTCTGCCATAAAAACTTTCAAATGAAGTCCTCCTACTGTCACTGCTACCGTCTAAGGACGACTCCGTTGACGGTGGGAAAGAATTTCTTTTTCTTCTTCTTCATAATCTTCTTCTCTTGCTCATAAAATAAGAAATTACTACTTAAAATATTAAATTAAACGCTAAAAGCTGCTGTCATACAGACGAAAACTTAGACTCCGACAGACGAGCAACATCGACATCCAAGCGCACTCAATGGCGGGAGAAAAAGAACTGAGGCGGTTGGACGGTCGACGCCGAGATAGCCTACACAGGTGCCGCGCATGTGTGGTCCTGTCTCATCACCAACCCTTCTGAAAATTTTAGGCTCGCGCTTGGTCCTAGCGCCTCCAGCGCTATCCCACTAGTGTGAATGAGTGATGGAGACCTAGTACAGGAAGATCATTGTGTGTGATTGCACTGAGAAGACCCACAATACCTGCACTCAACAAAGCAAGCCACACACTGCAGAACTGTGCTATGCTGATGTGTAGTTTGCCCGGGCTAACCTGATTGCACAGTGCTAACACATTAGCCCGGGGCAAACTGGTTAGCCCAGGGCCAATGGGAGCCATATTCAAAGCTCCCATGCAAATTAGCCTACTTAGGTAATCCATGGGCAAACAGGTACATTTGCATCCCATTAACTGCTGCTTAGCATGTATTACCATGCGGTTTGCCCGGTACTACTGCATGGAGCAGACAACTCCACCTGTTGGTCAGAATAGTTGTACAGACTGGATGCCGCAGGCCAAGGCATGCTCGCAGCGTCCCCTGTTGGTCGGTATGGAATTGCAGGCTGGAAGCAGCAGGAACTGTGTGCTGGCTTGCACAGTCGGTGCATACATACCTCTCAACCCCTTGCCCCCTGAATCAGGGACAAGGCTTCAAAGGATCAGGGACAAAGACCCACAAACAGGGACACAGGCTCAGAGTGATGCACTCGGAATGCTGATAACACAGGAGAATAGAGCTACAATGCAGCTGCAGAAGCAGAACATGTTTGCAACAGCCATGTATGACATTAATGTGTGAGGGTACTCCCCACTGTTCTGTCACATACACATATATTTTGTGAGGGACAGAGGAACATTCGCTGGCTACATCAGGGACATCCCTGAATAGTAGGGACAGTCAGGAGGCATGGGTGTGTGTACAACGCACCCATGCATATGTGTGCTTGATACACACAGGTGACCCTGGTAGCCTAGTGCCTCACGACCCCCACCCCAATCCCCGTAGCCATGGTACTGCAGTAATATCCTTTCCTGGGAGGTGGACTGCTACTAGAAAGGTCTGCAGGGAATAAGCCAGGGACCATATTTTCATGGCCTCCGTGCGCAAGGCCGTGGACCGAGTGCCTCCCTGCTTGTTGATGTACCACATGGTGGTAGTGTTATCCGTCCTGACCTGAACCATCTTGTTCTAGTGGTCCCCCCACCCCCAGCCATACCTCTCAACCTCCTGCCTCATATATCAGGGACGAGGCATGGGGAAATCAGGGACAAAGGACCACAATCAGGGACACATTTGCAATTGTAATGATATCTACTCAGGAAGCTGTTAGAATACGGGGCGTAGTGTACATAGCAATGTCTACCTTAGAGCAAGTCTGTAAGTATCGTGCTTGCAATCCCCACAGTATAGTCACAGAAACACATTGTGGGATGGACAGGGTACAATTATGAGGTAGCATCAGGGACATCCCTGCTAATCAGGGACAGGTGAGAGGTATGCCCCCAGCGCGATCCCCGACCCCCATTCCATGAATGTATACATGTTTCCCTGGTGTTCTTGTGGTCCCCCCAGCATGATCCCTAACCCCCCGTAGCCCTAAAATGACAGCAATACCTGGTGGTCTAGTGGTCCCATCCCGTCCCCACAGATGTGTGCCACCCATCCCCATACACTGATTGGGTACAGCGTTGGCGATCGCACAACACTCCTCTCACCACCACGGCCGGCCCTTTATTGAGGAATGAATGAGCTGTACTGTAATGAATGCAGTACCGCCCATTTATTCCTCAGTCAGCGGCAGGCCATGGTAGTGTGAGGAGGGCTGAGCCGGTCACCGGCTTGAGTCGTGACAGATGGGAGGGATGTGCGGGGGCAGCGCTGCTGGGTGGGGGGTACCACTGGACTACCAGGGACATGGGTGGTGTCTACAGGGAATGGGGTCAGGATACGTTCGGGAGGGTGGGGAGAACCACTAGACTACCAGGGATATTAGGATATTCTATGGGGAACGGGGGTCAGGAACCATGCTGGGGAGTGAGGGAACCACTAGACTACCAAGGAAAGTAAGTTAGTCTACGGGGAATGGGAGTCGGGATACGTGTGGGGGGGGACCACTGGACTACCATGGAGATGTGGATTGTCTATGGGAAATGGGGGTCGGGATATGTGCTGGGAGGGGGAACCACTGGACTACCAAGGGGATGTGGATCTTCTATGGGGAACAGGGGTCTGAATACGTGCTGGGGAGGTACCGCCGCTATTAGCACTGCTTTAAAAGCAGCTTTTTTTCGGCGGTAACTAGTGTCGCACTACAAGTCACGCTAATGCCTGTAGCGCGGTGCTATGCTTTTGAATATGCCAGTGCGCCAGCATTCAGGGCCACTCCCATCTGTCCCTCCCCTGCATACATTATGGTTTAGCATCGGCGCTAACACCTAGCGCTGGCGCAAGCCATCCTTTTAAAAATTACAGTCGGGCGCAAGGTCGGCGCTAGTCCAGCGCAACTGCTTTGCGCCCGGCGCTAGGCTTTGAATATCTCGCCCCCCTTGTACTGCACTACAGTGTCTGTTATGGATATTACTCCAGTACCAGGTGTGGGGCTAGAACCCACAACCTTCCAATCGTCCATCCGAGAGGTGAGCATACTACCTAGTAAACCTCTGACATGCAACCCTGTAATTCAGTGTAAGCACCTGTAGGATGGGCATCCTTCCACTTGACTTAGGGGTAGGGGATGCCATTGCCTTATAGAACAGTTGGGTCACCATAAATGTTATGGTGGTTCTTCATTTTGATTTCACCTTCACTAGCAAGGGGGGTTCATGTCCAGATAGTAAAAATAGCATGGTGCCTCCACCCAGAGAAGATTTAATCGGGCCTGGTGACTAGTCAGTACATTATCCTGGGTTGTTGTACCTACCTATCTCCCTCCCCCTTGTGGTCATCCCTTTGCATCCTGCAGTTCTAATCCAGTTAACCTTCACTGAGTTTCAGTCCTGAGTGCCAGAGAGAGCAAAGAGAGATGGTAACAGTCTTGATGGACTCTGGAACCAAAGGTAAGCCCCACAGCTTTGGGGGTTCCCCTCTCCTCCAGCTAAGGAATGGCTGTCCTCAGTCATTAGCTGTGAAAAATTCAAAGTCCTACATAATGTAGTTACATCACATACAATAGAGATCATTTAGACACCTGGTTCCTGGTCTAAGCAGTGTTGACTAAATAAAAAGATCCTAACTAAACCATTAGTACTGGTTGTTTCCAACATATACATATACTGTACCTTAATCCTGGGGCACCTATTAACATTATTCTAAGCACGGACCTGGGAGTGATACATATCCCTCTGCATACAACATGCAAGGAGAGATCAGTGGCGGCTCCTGGAGCACCATAAGTAAGCTTGGGGATGAGCTTCAATGGCCATGTAGAATGCCTGACAGGGGCAACCACCTCAGCTGCCTCGCTTTCTGATTGCTTGTTTCCATCCTCAGAAAATATCCCATCAAAGTGGAACCATTCTAATGTCACTTACAATATTCCACTCTGCCTCTGGTCCCTGTAGTCTTGAAAAGTCAAACTTATTTAGTCAATCACATCTGGGAGAAACCAGACTTCATCAAACAGGCAGACCAGTAAATCTTCAGCTCTCTAAGGACAAGGGAGATATGAACACAAATGCATTTACGGGTGAGTAGACACCATCTATACATGGGATGGAAGGAACTCAGGAGGATCCTTAAACAAAGGATGTCCTTGACTTCCTTCTAAAATGTCACATAGCTGAAAACTGCAGAGCAAAGTGACAAAGAGAACTGTTGAAAATGTAAGATTTTTTAAATGATTCATTAAGTTTCTGCATATTAATTCAGCTGCATTCATTGTTTCTAAAAATGCATAGCCTCATTAGATAATTGCCTAATGGTTGTAGTAAATTAGTTTCACTCCAGCTGTAACTGATATTATAGCAGAAACGGACCATTTTTTTTATCAGTGCTCTATTATTCAATATCTGCTTTTAATATGTCTGTATCTAGCGCTTGTGATTATTCTATTGTGTACACATTGGACTGTGTTGTAAAGCAATTTCCTTTTAAATTCCCCTGTATGTGAAATGCTATATAAAAAATACAAAAGGTGATGTTCTGGTGGCGCTGAGGGTTAAGGCGCTGGACGCCACATCTAGCCCCACGCCGCTGACCCGAGTTTGGGAGCGAGGTCAGATGCTGGGGGTTGGCAGGGGAGGGGATCAGATTGAGCACCCACTGGGCTGCTCTCCTATCCCGGGGGAAGGGCACTTGGACATCCAGAGCTCCGGCGACCCCTGGTGGAGATCAGGGGATGCCGCAGTAGCTCGGGGCAGCACGTTACAGCGTGCCCGACACTGGCAGAGTTGCTGTGAGCTAAGCGTTGGGGAGTGCGCATATAAACGGTGGGCGGGGGAAGAGAAAATTACTCACCTTAGTAATTGTGTTTCTTCTAATGGAGTCTTGCTGTATTCTGACGATTGCAGTTAGCTCCAGCACTTGAACTGGCCCAGAGAGTGAAAGGTTAAAATTCTGTGCCAGGCATATAACGCTGGGCTCGAGCTTGGTTGAAAACTCTGTCTGTGACACTTTGAAACCAAACCGTCAGATTCTTACGAGCTAAAACCCGCTGACTATATAATGTGGAAATTGTAAAATTCCTACTAGCCAACTGGCAACAAAGACTTTAGATTCCCAAAAGACTCAAGGCAGAAAACCCAAAGACCAAAAACCAAGCAATAAGAAATAAAAAAACTCTTAACTAATCAAACACAAAGCACCCAACACAACAGGAGTGGGCTAAAGACACCCCTGGGGTGCAACACTGCACCTGCCCACCCACTTCCCAAAACAGGTTCTGAGATGGGAGGCAGGGAGGGGAGGTCAGAATACAGCAAGACTCCATTAGAAGAAACACAGTTACTAAGGTGAGTAATTTTGTCTTCAAACAACATGAAGTCTTGCTGTATTCTGACAATTGCAGACTACCAAGCAGTACCTCCAAGGAGGAGGGACAGAACCTACTTTGGGAATAGGCTCTGAAGCACTGCTGTGCCAAACCTAGCATTACTCCTAGCCTGGATATCCAGAGAGTAATGCTTGGTGAAGGTATGAACTGTTTTCCAGGTGGCTGCTTGGCAAATTTCTAACAAAGGAATATTCCTGGCTGCAGCCAGAGATGCAGCTGTACCTCTGGTGGAATGAGCCCTCAGGCCCGAGGGTGAAGTTTTTCCCAGTTTTTCATAGCAGAATTAGATACAGAACACAATCCACCTGGCAATGGTTATCTTGGTGGCAGGTTTTCCCTTACCTACTTCCCCATAAGTGAGGAACAACTGGAGGAAGTCAAACCTGTGACCCTTTGTATGTTCTATGTAGTAACTAAGGGCCCTTTTAACATCTAAACTGTGTAGCTTCCGCTCCCCTGAGGAGGTGTGATCAGTGAAGAACACAGGGAGAGACATAGATTGGTTTAAGTGGAAATCAGAAACCACTTTAGGTAAGAACCTTCTATTGGTTCTAAGGACTACCTTATCTCTATGGAATGGAATGAAGTCAGGCTCCACTGACAGGGCTTGCAATTCACTGATACATCTGGCAGAAGTAACAGCAACCAAAAATACAGTTTTCCAAGTCAAGTACTTGAGCTCTGCTAAGGACATAGGCTCAAGGGGGGTTGCATAAGCTGAGCAATGCAAATATTCAAATCCCAGGCAGGAGCAGGATCAGGATCCCTAAAAGGGGGATTGGTATGAAGCAATCCTTTGAAAAATGTACAGAATACAGGTTAAGATGACAGAGAGGAAGACTTCCCCACTGACAGAAAAACAGAAACAGCTGGCAAATGAACTTTGAGAGTAGCTGGTTTGAGGCCTAGGCCATTAAGGTGAACCATATAATCCAGAACTGTAGACAACTCAGCAGTATCTGGGGATATATGCTTCTTGGAACAGCAAATACTGAACCTTTTCCATTTGGAGTTGTAATTTTTTCTGGTGGCAGGCTTTCGAGAAGCTTTGAGAATATCCAGAACCCCTTGGAAGAGATGCAAGTCTGCATACTCTAACTCTTCAAGAGCCATGCCTTGAGATTAAGTGACCGGAGACTGGGATACCAAATCCTCCCCTGAGAGGAGGGTAACAGGTTGTGATTCCTGGGAAGAGACAGGGGAAGATGGTCTGCTAAGGACAGCAACAGGGGGTACCCGGGCTGCCTGGCCCAGTCTGGAGCAATCAGAATCACTTTGCATGGTTGTGACCTTACCTTGACTAGAACCTTCAACTGTAGAGGAAAAGGAGGGAAGGCATAAAGAAATTTCCCTTCCCAGTTCAAAATCAGAGCATCCAGAGGGACTTATCCCAAGACTGGGGGTCTGCAACAAAACAGAGGAAGTTGCTGATTGTCTGGGGCTGCAAAGAGATCTATCTCCGGAGTGCCCCACCTTAAGAAAATCACTTTCAACACCAAAGGATCCAAAGACCATTTGTGATGGCCTTGGGAAATCCTGCTCAATGAATCTGCTATAACATTGTCCTTTCCTGGGAGGTGGACTGCTACTAGAAAGGTCTGCATGGAATAAGCCAGGGACCATATTTTCATGGCCTCCGTGCACAAGGCCGTGGACTGAGTGCCTCCCTGCTTGTTGATGTACCACATGGTGGTAGTGTTGTCCATCCTGACCTGAACCACCTTGTTCAGTACTGACTGAGAGAAAGCTTGGAGGGCAAGAAGTACTGCCCTGAGCTCCAGGAGGTTGATATGAAGAAGGGATTCCTGAGGAGACCACAGTCCCTGGGCCGTGAGAGCCCCCAGATGGACCCCCCCCAAAAGGGAAGCATCTGTGGCAAGAACCACAGAGTGAGTTTGCATGACAAATGTAACACCTTGCCTCAGATTGTCCAGGTCCTGCCACCACTGAAGGGCCTGAATTAAGGTCTAAGTAACAGGAACTAGCCTCATAAGAGGATCTTTCCTTTGGGACCAAAAAGTCCTCAGATGTAACTGAATGTCCCTCATCTGAAACCTGGCCCCTTGGACCACTGCCGTGGAAGCTGCTATGTGGTCCAGAAGCTGAAGAAAATGCCTTGCTGGTCGAGAAACCAGAGGGAGAAAGGAAGAGACCAGCTGAGAGATGGCTTTTGCCCTTTCCAAAGGAAGGAAAGCTTTTGCCTTGAGCATGTCCAGCTCTGCTCCTATAAAAGTGAGGAGCTGTACTGGCTCGAGAACTGACTTGGGAAGATTAATAAGGAACTCCAGGGAAGTGAGAACTTGCTGGGTGACATGCAGATCTGACTTGACTTGGTCCGAAGACTGGCCCACAAGGAGCCAGTCGTCCAGGTATGGAAAAATAGAAATCCTTTTCCTTCTTAAAAAGGCCACCACTACTGCTAGGCACTTTGTAAATACCCTTGGAGCTGAAGTTAGGCCAAAGGGCATTGCTCTGAACTGATAATGGTCTGAGGGCAATTCAAACCTGAGGTACTTTCTGTGGGAGCACCTGATAGGAATGTGAAAATAGGCATCCTTGAGGTCCAGGGAGGCTAGCCAGTCTCCTGGCCTCAGAGAGGGAAGAATTGTTCCCAGAATCACCATTTTGAATTTTGGCTTTAGCAGGTGCTTGTTTAGGTATCTTAAATCTAGGATGGGTCACTACTCCCCTGTCTTTTTGGGGGTAAGGAAGTACCTGGAGTACAGACCTTTGCCCCTGTATAGGGTAGGAACTCTCTATATGGCTCTTAAGGCCAGTAGAGAGGAAACCTCTGCCTCTAGAGCAAGGGTTTCTGACGTATTTGCAGGTGGAAAGGATCTGGGTCTCAGTTTCGGGAATTTTTTGAAACTGAGAACCAGCCCCTGGCTTACAACCTACAGGACCCACTTGTCTGAGGTAACAGATGTCCAGTCCTGGACAAAGTAAGCCAGCCTGCCTCCTACCAGAATGAGGGAGTCGACCCGGGCTGACACATCAGGGTGTCTACTTGGCAAGAGCCTTAAGCGGAGGGATGGATGCAGCCCTGCTCATCCCCCTTCTGCTTCTCCCTCTGAAGAACCCCCTCTGAGAAAAGGAAGAAGAGGCCTGTGCTTGGTAGAAAGGCCTGTGAAATGGCCTGCCCCTGCCCCTAGCTTGCTGTCTTTGAGGAGTTGCCTGCCTCTCCTTGGCCTGGGCACTCCTGTAAGTGGTCCTGTACTCATCCATTTTCTTCATGTAATTCTCTGTCTACTCCCCAAACAGAGAATTACCCACCACAGGGAAATCCATGGCCTTGGCCTGGGTATCCTGCAAAAGGCTAGTACATCTAAGCCAAGCCATTCTCCGAAGAGCCACAGATGTAGCCATGACTCTTGATGACACATCAATGGAGTCCACAGCAGCATGAAATTGCACCTTTGATGCCTCAGTCCCATCAGCAGCCACCCCCTCCAGCTCCTTGGCTAGCTGGAGGGAAGCCTGTTTAGCCAGTGCCAGTACAGTGTCCCACCTGGACTTCTGGTACCTGGCTGTATAGGCCATATAGTTAGCCTGCCTGAGTCCCAAAGATGATGCCATGTACTGCTTCTTTGCCATGGCATCTATCTTCCTGGAATCTTTGTCTGGGGGTGTGAAGCCAAGGGGATGTTTGCCTTGTAACAGGCTGCAGCCTGCACAACCCCAACATGGCTGCATTGCTGATAAAGAAACTCCATATCTGAGCCTGACAAGGTGTACCTCTTGTCCATTCTCTTGTCAACAGGAGGTACAGAGTTGGGAGACCTAAGAATTTTTTGTGTCTGTTTCCCAAAGGACTTATGGAGGGGAATAGACAGTCTCTTAGACTCTGGGATGTCCATCATCTCTACAAAGTCAGGCTCCTCTTGATCCTCCACAGCCTCCTCAATAGGAAGCTGGAGTGCTTGATCCACTTTTCTGTAAAACAGAAAGTGGGGAAGGGACTCAGAAAGCCTAGGAGGGGAAACACCAGAAGGTCTGTCAGGGGAGAGGCTGGTTCCACAGGCACATCCAGACTTTCACCATCGTAATCATCCTCTTCAAAATCCCCCTCCTCATCAAACTCCAGTTTGTAAAAATCTTCAGGCAAATAATCCTAAACTGGGGGAACCGACCGAACCGAACCCCTGCCAGAAGGCGCCAGATTGGTCGGAACCAGATGAAGCGATTCGACAATCCGAATCGCTCTGGCCATCTCTTCGGCAGTCAGAATATTAAGTTCTGGATCCGAACCGGACAATTTATCCTTGCGTTTTCTCTTTGTAGGAACCGATCCCTCAGGACCGGCTCTCCTCTTGCCCGAAGAAATTCCGCCTGGTCAGAGGGCACTCCTTCTGGTTCGGCAGGAACCGAACGGGGCTGGCCTTCCGGGTCAGCGGATTTCTCGGCCTCCTTATCCCTAAGTCTACCTAACCTTTTATCCAACGTAAACTTAGGGAAATTCTTGCAAATTTGGCAGTCTGAATCGAGGTGGTCAAACCCCAGACAGTAAACACAAGTGGTGTGGGGATCGGCCTTAGCAAAGACCTCCCCACACACTGCAGTGTTGAAACCCAGAGGGCGCGGTTTTTTTCTTGGGTTTCTCAGACATGGTCAACCTAACAAAACTTACCCTTTATAAGGCAACCACCAGGCAAGACTCCCCTATCGGTTTCTCACCGTGTTATGGGTGTTGGAAAAAAATGTTCAAATCACATTTTTTTTAAAACCGATATGGACCGGTAACCACACACTAAACTTTTCAGAAAGATTTCTGACTAAAGGATCGGTTCAGCCGAACCAATCAGAAAAATTTACAATTTCCACACGATAACTATCCACAGTAACTATCCTATGTACTTACGGTACCACAGACAGAGTCTCGAACCGATAAACAGAACGTAAAGCGGACTAAAACCGACACTTTAACTGCATTCGGAGTGACTGTTCAGTGAAGTGGAGTAAAGAATCTGACGGTTTGGTTTCAAAGTGTCACAGACAGAGTTTTCAACCGAGCTCGAGCCCAATGTTCAATGCCTGGCATAGAATTTTAATCCTTCACTCTCCGGGGCAGTTCAAGTGTTGGAGCTAACTGCAATTGACAGAATACAGCAAGACTTCATGTTGTTTGAAAAACAGGATAGAAAACAGAAAAAACGGCTCGTGGGGATAGGCGACGGCACATCTCCACCATGCCCGGCGCCGGATCTGACTGGGCCAAGCCTCATCACTCCTCTACCCAGGCCCCGCTCATCTGCCAGGGTCTGCGTTCATAAGTAAGTGGTCAGGCTACCCTTCCTGGGCGGGTTAAACTGGGAGTACTGGCAGCGGGGGTTGGGGGAAAAGGGCACTAGACCACAGCGGATTTCAGGTAGGCAGGCAGAAGGAGGGGATGCCTGAGAGAGTTCTCCTGAGCTGTGTCAGTCAAAAAGAAAAGTTTTGTATTGTATTTTGGATCAACTGTGCAAAGTGTGATGGCAACAATGTTTCCTTCGTGTTGCACTGTATTGCAATACATTTTGCATTTCTCTGGTTTAGTACTGCAATCTGTTCCACAGTCACATAGTGATTAAGGGTTGGAAGGGACTCCAGGTCTAACATGTTCGCCACTCCCCTGCTTCACAAGCAGAGGTGAAATAAGCATGCTGTACAAGTTTTTATAGTGATTCTATCTACCTACTTTACTATCCAAAGTACCTAGTGATTTCAGAGGTGTTGTTAAGATTGGGGACACTCGCAGAGTTAGTCATGCTCACTCCCCATGTTTGTGCATCTTGGCACCTTGATGCTTGAACTGCTACCAGTACTTGCTGCAGTCAGTGCTATGAGACGGAGGTTTGCCGCTGCTACTGTTGTCACTTTGCCGCTGTGTTATTCGGGCGAGCACTACTCAGGTGGTCTCCAATCACTACCTCCTGTCAGGCAAGCAGCTCTGCATTAAAGCTGAGGGAATACCTTCTAAGGAAGGGCTGGCTTTACAGCCACCAGCCTCAGCCAGCCACATCCACCTACAGGCCAGGTCAGGGAAGGATGGGGACCATTATGGATACAAGGTAGGTATGTGCAGGATGGAGTAAGAAGGAGGGAGGGGCTAGAGCCAACTGAGAAGACAGACTCACAGATTCTTCCTATCTCTGCAACAGTACTGCTCCCTGCTGTGCAGAAAACTAAAATAATTACTAGTCAGTGTCAGGAAATCCATGGTGCCGGTGTGCAAAAAAGACTCTGACACTTGTGCTGTATTGTGTTGGGGGGCAGGTAAGAAAAAATTACTCACCTTAGTAATGTTGTTTCTTCTAATGGAGTCTTGCTATGTTATGACATATGCAGTGAGTCCCAACCTTCGAACTGCTCCGGAGGTGAAAGAGTTAACTTTCCATGCCAGGCATGGAACTTTCATCACGAGCTCGGTTGAACACTCTGTCTGTTGTTCTTCAAACTCAAACTGTCAGATCTTTACGAGTAAAACTCACTAAGGTTCTGTGTGGAAGCTGTAAACCTACACTAGCCAACTGGCTACTAAATATAAGAACACATCTTTTTTTGGTCCCAAAACAAAGACTCAAGTCAGGGGACCCCAAAAATGAAAAACACAACATCCAATCACCCCAGAAAGGAGGAGTGAAAAACAAGGTGGGCATCTACTAAGTGCCAACACTGCACTGCCCACCCACATCCCAAAGGCAGAGGTTCTGAGAGGGGCAGGCAGGGGAGGTCAGAATATAGCAAGACTCCATTAGAAGAAACAACATTACTAAGGTGAGTAATTTTTTCTTCAAACAACATGAAGTCTTGCTATATTATGACATATGCAGACTACACAGCAGTACCTCCATGGAGGAGGGACAGAACCTACTTAGGAAATAGGCTCTGAAGCACAGCTGTGTCAAACCAAGCATCACTCCTAGCCTGGATGTCCAGGGAGTAATGCCTGGTAAAAGTGTGAACTGTTTTCTAGGTAGCTGCTTGACATATCTCTAGGATAGGGATGTCCCTGGCAGCAGCCAGAGATGCAGCTGTACCTCTGGTAGAGTGAGCCCTCAGGCCTGAGGGAGGAACCTTACCCAGTTTTTCATAGCAAAATTGGATACAAGAGACAATCCACCTGGCAATGGATCTTTTAGTGGCAGGTTTCCCTTTACCAACCTCACCATAAGTGAGGAACAGTTGGAGGGAGTCAAACCTGTGACCCTTGGTACGTTCTATGTAGTAACTAAGGGCTCTTTTGACATCTAAACTGTGCAGTCTCCTCTCGCCAGAGGAGGAATGGTCAGTGAAGTACACAGGGAGAGACATAGATTGATTAAGGTGGAAGTCTGAAACCACCTTAGGCAAGAACTTTCTGTTAGTCCTGATGACCACCTTATCTCTATGAAAGAAGATAAAATCAGGCCCCACTGACAATGCTTGTAATTCACTTATGCGCCTGGCAGAAGTGATGGCTACCAAAAACACAGTTTTCCAAGTCAAGTACTTAAGCTCTGCTGAAGACAAGGGCTCAAAAGGGGGTTGCATAAGCTGGGCAATGCAAATATTAAGATCCCAGGCAGGGGCAGGGTCCCTGAATGGAGGGTTGGTGTGAAGCAACCCCTTGAAAAACTTGGAGAATACAGGATGAGCTGAAAGAGAAGAGGGTTTACCTGCTGATAAGAAAGGAGACACGGCTGCTAGGTGCACTTTTAGGGTAGCTGATCTCAGCCCCAAAGTATTCAAATGCACCATATAATCCAGGACTGTAAGTCAGCAGAATCTGGGGAAATATGCTTGCCAGAGCACCATATGGAAAATCTCTTCCATTTGGAATTATAAGTAGCCCTGGTGGAAGGCTTCCCAGAAGCCTTCAAGATATCCAATACACCTTGGGAGAGGTGTAGGTCAGCAAACTCTAACTCTTCAAGAGCCAGGCCTTGAGATTGAGAGATTTGAGGTTCGGGTACCAAACTCTCCCCTGAGCACAGGTTAACAGGTTGTCATTCCTGGGAAGACACAGAGGAAGGTGGACTGCTAAGGACATAAGGAGTGGGTACCAGGGCTGTCTGGCCCAATCTGGAGCAATCAGGATCATCTTGCAGGGTTGAGATCTGATTTTGACTAGCACCTTGAACAGAAGAGGGAAGGGGGGGAAAAGCATAGAGAAATTTCCCTTCCCAACTGAGAAGGAAGGCATCCAGAGGGACTGAGCCCAACACTGGGGGCCTGCAGCAAAAAAGGGGAAGTTGGTGATTGTCTGGGGCTGCAAAAAGATCTATCTGCGGGGTGCCCCATCTGACAAATTCTACCTCCAGTACTAGGGGATCCAGTGACCATTCGTGATGGCCCTGGGAAATACTGCTGAGAGCATCTGTCAGGACATTGTCCTTGCCTGGGAGGTGAACTGCAATAAGGAAGGTGTTTAGAGAGTAAGCCAGAGACCACAACTTCATTGCTTCGGTGCACAAGGCCGTAGACTGAGTGCCCCCCTTGCTTGTTGATGTACCACATTGTGTTGGTACTGTCTGTTCTGACCTGAATAACTTTGTTCTGAACAGATTTGGAAAAAACTTGAAGTGCTAAAAAAAACTGCTCTGAGTTCCAACAGATTGGTGTGGAGCAGAGAATCCTGAGGGGACCACAATCCCTGGGTAGTGAGGTAGCCTATGTGAGCTCCCCACCCCAAGAGGGATGCATCTGTAGTAAAGATTAAGGAGTGAGACTGAGGGGCGAAGGGGACCCACTGTCTCAGATTGCTCTGGTCCTGCCACCACTGAAGGGCCTGGATCAGGGTTCGAGTCACTGGGATCAATTTGGTTAGAGGGTCTCTCCTTTGAGACCAAAAGGCTCTCAAATGGAACTGGATGTCCCTCATCTGAAATCTTGCTCCCTGCACTACTGCTGTAGAAGCAGCCATGTGCCCCAGGAGCTGCAGAAAATGCTTTGCTGGTCGAGAGACCTGCAGGGTGAAAGAGGAGGCTAGAGAGACCAGGGTCCTTGTTCTTTCCAGAGGCAGGAAGGCTCTGGCCTCTTTTGTGTTCAGTTCTGCACCTATGAAGGTGAGAAGCTGAACAGGCTCTAGAACTGACTTTGGAAGATTGAGAAGGAAACCTAGAGATGTGAGCAGTTGCTGAGTTACCTGAAGATGTAATTTGACATGGTCTGGAGACTGGCCTACTATGAGCCAGTCGTCCAGGTAAGGAAAGATGGAAATCTTTTGCCTTCTTAAGTGGGCAACTGCTACTGCCAGGCATTTTGTGAATACCCTCGGGGCAGAGGTGAGGCCGAAGGGCATTGCTCTGAACTGGTAATGGCCTGAGGGCAGTTCAAATCTGAGGTACTTTCGATGGGAGCTTCTGATAAGAACATGGAAGTAGGCATCCTTGAGGACCAGGGACGCTAGCCAGTCCCCTGGCCTTAGAGAGGGTAAAATAATTCCCAGAGTCACCATTTTGAATTTTGGTTTTAAAAGGTGCTTGTTTAGGTATCTGAGATCCAGGATGGGCTGCCATTCTCCTGTCTTTTTTGGGGTAAGAAAGTACCTGGAGTACAACCCTTTGCCCTGGTGTAGGGGTGGAACCCTTTCCACAGCTCTGAGAGCCAGGAGGGTAGAAACTTCTGTCTCTAGGGCAAGTGCCTCTGATGGATTTGCAGGTGGGAAGGACCTGGTTCTCATCTTTGAAAATTTTTTGAAGCTGAGAACCAGTCCCTGGCTTACTACTTCCAGGACCCACTTGTCTGATGTTAAAGACTTCCAGTCCTGGACAAAGTAAGCCAGCCTGCCCCTACAGGTAGCGGAGAATCGGCCCTGGCAACCCCATCAGGGTGCCTGCTTGGCAGGGGCTTTAGGCTGAGGGGTGGAAGCAGGTCTGCTTGTACCCCGTCTGCCTCTCCCTCTAAAGAACCCCCTCTGGGCATAAGCTGAAGAGGAGACCTGGGCTTGGTAAAAATGCATATGAAAAGATATGCCCCTGCCCCTGGAAGGCTGCCTTTGAGGAGTGGCCTGCCTTTCCTTGGCATGTGCACTCCTATAGGTGGTCCTATACTCATCCATTTTCTTCATGTAATTCTCTGTCTGCTTCCCGAACAGAGAGTTACCCACAACAGGAAAATCCATGGCCTTAGTCTGGGTATCCTGCAACAGGCTAGTACATCTGAGCTAAGCCATCCTACAAAGAGCCACAGATGTAGCCATGACTCTTGATGACACATCATTAGAGTCCACTGCAGCATGAAATTGCACCTTAGATGCCTCAATACCATCAGCAGCCACCTGCTCCAGCTCCTTGGCAAGCTGGCCAGGGACCTGCTTTGCTAGAGCCATAACGGTGTCCCATCTGGATTTCTGGTATCTAGCAACATAAGCCATATAATTTGCGTGTCTGAGTCCCAAGGATGCTGCCATGTACTGTTTCTTTGCCATGACATCAATCCTCCTGGAGTTCTTGCCAGGGGGGTGTGAAGCCAAGGGAATATTTGCCTTGTCACAGGCTGCAGCCTGCACTACCCCTACATGGCTGCATTGTTGTGTAAGGAACTCCGTATCAGAGCCTGACAATGTGTACCTCTTGTCCATTCTTTTATCCACAGGAGGTATAGTATGAGGAGTTTTTAGAATTTTTACTGTCTGTTTCCCAAAAGATTTATGCAAAGGAATAGACAGTCTCCTAGAGTCTGGGATATCCATCATTTCTACAAAGTCCGGCTCCTCTTGATCATCCACAGCTTCCTCCATAGGGAGCTGGAGGGTTTCAGCCACTTTTTTATAAAACATAAAATGAGAGGGGGACTCAGAAAGCCTAGGGAGACACTCCTGAAGGTCTGTCTGGGGAGATGTCCGGTTCAGTGGGCACATCCAGACTTTCAAATCCACATTCACTCTCCTCATACTCCTCTTCCCCCTCCTCCGGTTCATAAAATTCCTCTAAATCATATTCTTGAACTGGTGGAACCGACCGAACCGTACGTTTACCTGATGGTGCCAGTCCGGTCGGAACCGGGGAAAGCGACTGGAAAATTTTAATCACTTTGGCTATTTCTTCAGCGGTTGGAGAGGGACATTTTGGCTCCACACCTGCTGATTTTCTAGTCCTTTTTGCTAGAACCGACTCCTCCGAGTCGGCTCTCCTTTTGCCCAAGGAAGTCTCGCCCTGGTCAGAGGGCACTCCCTCCGGTTCGGTTACAACCGAACCGGGCTGTCATCAGGTCAGTGGACTTCTTGGCCTCCCTTTCCTGAGCCTACCAACTCTCTTATCCAGGGTAGCTGCAGGAAAATTTTTGCAAATCTGGCAGTCTGCATTGAGGTGGTCAAACCCCAGACAATAAACACAGGTGGTGTGGGGGTCAGCCTTGGCAAAGGCTTCCCCACAAACACTGCAGTGTTGAAACCCAGTGGGCCCGGTTTTTCTTTTGGGTTTCTCAGATATAGTGCCAGCCTAACCAAAACTTGCCCGTTTATGGCAATCCGCCAGGCAAGACTCTCTTACTGGTTCCCAACCGTGTCACGGGTCGTGGAAAAAAACATAATGAAATCCGTTTTTTTTAGAACCGATAAGAACCGGGAACCGCACTCTAAAAGACAGATTAATATATTTACAACAACCTGATCAGTTCAAACCGAACCGATAATACCGTTTACAAGTTCCACAAAGAAATAAATGTAAAACCTATCTAGTACTTACAATACCACAGACAGAGCTTGAACCGACCGGTTGCGGTTTAAATTCGGTTAAAAAACCGACAAATTAATACTTTAACCGACAAAATGAACCAAGCAGAAGGAGAAATCTCCGGAGCAACTGTTCAGTGAGGCGGAGTAAAGAATCTGACAGTTTGAGTTTGAAGAACAACAGACAGAGTGTTCAACCGAGCTCGTGCTCAAAGTTCCATGCCTGGCATGGAAAGTTAACTCTTTCACCTCCGGAGCAGTTCGAAGGTTGGGACTCACTGCATATGTCATAATATAGCAAGACTTCATGTTGTTTGAAATCTGTGGTCTGGGTGGAGAGAGAAGAGAGCAGAGCATGACAGCTGGTTGTTGTAAATATGATGTGATTATTGCTGTTTTCTGCAGCCTGCTATGTTTCAATCATTCCCATAAGAAAAAATTACTCACCATAGTAATCTTGTTTCTTCCAGGGGACCACACAGTATGATTAAACCAGTGCAGTCAGCTTTAAGTGTTGAACTGCCCGGAGAGATGGAATGTATACAAATAATGGTACTCTCAATGGCTCGTGACAATTTCTTTTTTTTTTATTAATCTTTTTATCACCCTTACGTGCGCCCGAGCAGCCTCTCCTTCAAGCTGCCAAGGTCCACAAGCATTCTCCCTACTATCCCCCCTTCAACCACCTTACCTCATATTTGCAGCCATCCATGGAGTAACCCCGGTGTAACCCTTCACCAGGTGGGTCCCTGCTCCTCCAAGGGGAAGGCACCAGCAGGGAGGAGGCACTAGCACACTGTTTCTTTCTTGCGGTCCTGAGAGCTGCTGAGGCAATCTGTGGCTTCTTGGGGAATCTTTGGGGATGCCTGGATCTGGCAGCCGTCATCCGGCTAGACTTCCGGCATGGATTTTCCGGTTTTCTAGTTCCCCCTGGTGCACTGCTTCCTGTAGTGCCCTTGGTCTCCACTGGGGGCCACTGCGTGAGCGAGGCAATCCCTAACCCTCCCCAGGATAGGAGAGCAGTCCATCAGACACTCAGTCCTATCCTCCCCCTGCCGACCCCCGACAACCCAAGTCCGTTCCCGAACCCGGGTCACTGGCGTGGGAAGAGGTAAGGTGCCAGCGCCTCAACCCTCTATGCCACCGGGCTGGCCAGCTCGTGACAATTTCAAACTGCTGCCCTTAGTAACTGCAACATGCTGAGTGCTCAGATTCATTATGCAGCCTAACAGGGTAAAGACCCTCTAGCTAACTAACCAAAGTAGATTGAGCCCCCCCCCCACTTAATCACATTCCCCCAAAAAACAAGAAGTCCCAAGTAGGGACCACAGTGTGAACCAACTGGTTAAAGAACTGAAATATCTAGTCATAAACCACAAAAAAGTCAAAGCAGAGAGGCAGAATCAAGCCTGCCTCTCTCCCTCTCCCCTTTTTTTAAGGTTCAGGTAGGGGAGACAGGATGGGAGCTTTAAGCATACTGTGTGGCCCGCTATGGTGGGTAATTTTTTCTTTTAACCCCAGGACTCACACAGTATGATTAAACTAATGCAGACTACCAAGCAGTACCTTTGGAGGTTGGGCTGAGAACCTATCTAGAAGACAGGTTCAACAGCAACACTGCTGTACCAAATCTAGCATCACTTCTGGACAGGTACATGACAATATGCTCCCGACAATTCGCTCCCATGATATTAACTCCCGACAATTCACTCTGACGAACATTCGCTCCGTTATCTCGCTCCTATCTTTTTCGCTCCCGCTACTGACAGCACAGCTACTTAAGTAGCTGTTTCTAATAAGCTGCCCAATGTCGGCATGCTGAAAATAATATCTTGAGCAGAAACTGGGCTTAAGGATCTCTAGCTGTTCCCTGTAGCAGTCCATTCCCAGCTGGCAGCCACCAATGCAGTTGGTGGACTCCAAGACGGATCATCGGACTATTTGTGGTCCTTTTGACCACTCTGTAAATTTAGTGAAGTAAATGACAATGACCCATCTTCCAGGTTTGTAGTGGAAAAAGGCTGAGCTGTTGTACCAGGAGAAACATCCTCAACCTGCGAGGGACTAGACCAGGAGTCGAACGGTCTGGTAAGGGAAACCCCTGATGTGCCAGGTAAATCTTCAAGATCCTCTTGCAAAAGTCTTAATAAGATTAGGGGGTTCTAATCTAACCTTAGATAGGATATGAGCCATCCCACCCCTTTGACAACATTTCACTTACCCACCCTGAAGCAGACTGATACATAACCGGGGCTGTCTGTCTTGTTAGGTACTAATTTACAACAAAATAAATATGCCTGCGGAAGAGAAGAAAAAATTACTCACCTTAGTAATGTTGTTTCTTCTAATGGAGTCTTGCTATATTATGACATATGCAGTATAACCCCAGGTTAGAACTGCTCCGGAGGTGAAAGAGTTAACTTTCTATGCCAGGCATGGAACCTTGAGCGCGAGCTCGGTTGAAAACTCTGTCAGTTGTTGCTCAGACTTAAACTGTCAGATCTTTACGAGCAAAACTCACTAAGGTTCTGTGTGAAGCCAGAAACCACACTAGCCCATTGGCTACTAACTACAAAAACACATTTGTGTTCTTGATCCCAAAACAAAGACTCAAGTCAGGGAATCAAGAAAGAAAATTAAAACATAACACCCAGGCACCCTAAAGAAAGGGTGAAACAAAGTGGGCATCTATGAAGTGCCAACATTGCGCTGCCCACCCACATCCCAAAAATAGAGGTTCTGAGAGGGGCAGGCTGGGGGTGAGGTCATAATATAGCAAGACTCCATTAGAAGAAACAACATTACTAAGGTGAGTAATTTTTTCTTCAAACAACATGAAGTCTTGCTATATTATGACATATGCAGACTACACAGCAGTACCTCCATGGAGGAAGGACAGAACCTACCTAGGATATAGGCTCTGAAGCACGGCTGTGCCAAATCGAGCATCACTCCTAGCCTGGATGTCCAGGGAGTAATGCTTAGTGAAAGTGTGAACTGTTTTCCAGGTAGCTGCTTGACATATCTCTAGGATAGGGATGTCCCTGGCAGCAGCCAGAGACGCAGCTGTCCCCTGGTAGAGTGAGCCCTCAGGCCTGAGGGAGGAACCTTACCCAGTTTTTCATAGCAAAATTGGATACAAGAGACAATCCACCTGGCAATGGATCTTTTAGTGGCAGGTTTTCCTTTTCCAACCTCACCTAAGTGAGGAACAATTGGAGGAGTCAAACCTGTGACACTTGCATGCGTTCTATGTAGTAACTAAGGGCTCTTTGACATCTAAACTGTGCAATCTCTCTCACCAGAGGAGGAATGGTCAGTGAAATACACAGGAAGGGACATGGATTGATTAAGGTGGAATCTGAAACCACCTTAGGCAAAAACTTTCTGTTAGTCCTGAGGACCACCTTATCCCTGTGAAAGGAGATAAAGTCAGGTTCCACTGACAATGCTTGCAACTCACTTATGCGCCTGGCAGAAGTGATGGCTACCAAAAACACAGTTTTCCAAGTCAAGTACTTGAGCTCTGCTGAAGACAATGGCTCAAAAGGGGGTTGCATAAGCTGGGCAATGCAAATATTAAGATCCCAAGCAGGGGCAGGGTCCCTGAATGGAGGGTTGGTGTGAAGCAACCCCTTGAAAAACTTGGAGAATACAGGGTGAGCTGAAAAGAAGAAGGTTTACCTGCTGATAAGAAATCGAAACACGGCTGCCAGGTGCACTTTTAGGGTAGCTGGTCTCAGCCCCAAAGAATTCAAATGCACCAAATAATCCAGGATTGTGGGCAAGTCAGCAGATTCTGGTGGAATATACTTGCCACAGCACCATATGGAAAATCTCTTCCATTTGGAATTATAAGTAGCCCAGGTGGAAGGCTTCCTAGAGGCCTTCAAGATATCCGATACACCTTGGGAGAGGTGTAGGTCAGCAAACTCTAACTCTTCAAGAGCCATGCCTTGAGATTGAGAGATTTGAGGTTCGGATACCAAACCCTCCCCTGGGCACAGGTTAACAGATTGTGATTCCTGGGGAGGTGCAGGGGATGGTGGACTGCTAAGGACATGAGGAGTGGGTACCAGGGCTGTCTGGCCCAATCTGGAGCAATCAGGATCATCTTGCAGGGTTGAGATCTGATTTTGACTAGCACCTTGAACAGAAGAGGGAAGAGGGGGAAGGCATAGAGAAACTTCCCTTCCCAACTGAGAAGGAAGGCATCCAGAGGGACTGAGCCCAACACTGGGGTCTGCAACAAAAAAGGGGAAGTTGGTGATTGTCTGGGGCTGCAAAAAGATCTATCTGCGAGGTGCCCCATCTGCCAAATACTACCTCCAGTACTAGGGGATCCAGTGCCCATTCGTGATGGCCCTGGAAAATCCTGCTGAGAGCATCTGCTAGGACATTGTCCTTGCCTGGATGGTGAACTGCCGTAAGGGAGGCGTTTAGGGAATAAGCCAGAGACCTCAACGTCATTGCTTCGGTGCACAAGGCCGTAGACCGAGTGCCTCCTTGCTTGTTGATGTACCACATTGTAGTAGTATTGTCTGTTCTGACCTGTACAACCTTGTTCTGAACAGATGTGGAAAAAACCTGGAGTGCTAGAAAACTGCTCTGAGTTCCAACAAATTGATGTGGAGCAGAGATTCCTGAGGGACCACAACCCCTGGGTAGTGAGGTCGCCCATGTGAGCTCCCCACCCAAGAGGATGCATCTGTAGTAAGGGTCAAGAGTGAGACTGGGGTTGAAGGAACCCTGTCTCAGATTGCTCTGGTCCTGCCACCACTGAAGGGCCAGGATCAGGTTCGAGTCACTGGGATCAATTTGGTTAGAGGTCTGTCCTTTGAGACCAAAAGGCTCTCAAATGGAACTGGATGTCCCTCATCTGTAATCTTGCTCCCTGCACTACTGCTGTAGAAGCAGCCATGTGCCCCAGGAGCTGTAGAAAATGCCTTGCCGGTCGAGAGACCTGCAGGGTGAAAGAGGAGGCCAGAGAGACCAAGGTCCTTGCTCTTTCCAGAGGGAGGAAGGCTCTGGCCTCTTTTGTGTTCAGTTCTGCGCCTATGAAGGTGAGAAGCTGGACAGGCTCTAGAACAGACTTTGGAAGACTGAGAAGGAAACCTAGAGATGTGAGCAGTTGCTGAGTTACCTGAAGGTGTAGTTTGACCTGGTCTGGGGACTGACCTACTATGAGCCAGTCGTCCAGATAAGGAAAGATGGCAATCTTTTGCCTTCTTAAGTGGGCAACTGCTACTTCCAGGCATTTTGTGAATACCCTCGAGGCAGAGGTGAGGCCGAAGGGCATTGCTCTGAACTGGTAATGGCCTGAGGGCAGTTCGAATCTGAGGTACTTTCGATGGGAGCTTCTGATGAGAACATGGAAGTAGGCATCCTTGAGGTCCAGGGAGGCTAGCCAGTCCCCTGGCCTTAGAGAGGGTAAAATAATTCCCAGAGTCACCATTTTGAACTTTGGTTTTAAAAGGTGCTTGTTTAGATACCTGAGATCCAGGATGGGCCGCCATTCTCCTGTCTTTTTTGGTGTAAGGAACTACCTGGAGTACAACCCTTTGCCCTGGTGTAGGGGTGGAACCCTTTCCACAGCTCTGAGAGCCAGGAGGGCAGAAACTTCAGTTTCTAGGGCAAGTGACTCCGATGGATTTGCAGGTGGAAAGGACCTGGCTCTCATCTTCGGAAATGTTTTGAAGCTGAGAACCAGTCCCTGGCTTACTACTTCCAGGACCCACTTGTCTGATGTTAAAGACTTCCAGTCCTGGACGAAGTAAGCCAGCCTGCTCCCTACCAGTAGTGGAGAATCGGCCCCGGCCACCCCATCAGGGAGCCTGTTTTGCAGGGGTTTTGGGTTGAGGGGTAGAAGCAGGCTTACTTGAACCCCTTCTGCCTCTTCCTCTAAAGAACCCCTCTGGGCATAAGCAGAAGAGGAGGCCTGGGCTTGGTAAAAGGCATATGAAAAGGCCTGCCCTGCCCTGACATGCTGCCTTTGAGGGTGGCTTGCCTTTCTTTGGCCTGTGCACTCCTATAGGTGGTCCTATACTCATCCATTTCTTCATATAATTCTCTGTCTGCTCCCAAACAGAAATTGCCCTAACAGGAAAATCCATAGCCTTAGACTGAGTATCCTGTGACAGGGCAGTACATCTGAGTCAGGCCATTCTGCGAAGAGACACAGATGTAGCCATGACTCTTGATGAAACATCATTAGAGTCTACTGCAGCATGAAATTGCACCATGGATGCCTCAATACCATCCGCAGCCACCTGCTCCAGCTCCCTGGCAAGCTGGTCAGGGGCCTGTTTTGCTAGAGCCAGGACAGTATCCCATCTGGATTTCTGGTACCTAGCAGCATAAGCCATATAATTTGCCTGTCTGAGTCCTAAAGATGCTGCCATGTACTGTTTTTTTGCCATGGCATCCATCCTCCTAGAATCCTTTTCAGGAGGGTGAGAGGCTAGAGGAATATTAGCCTTGTCACAGGCTACAGCCTGCACTACCCCACATGGCTGCATTGCTGAGAGAGAACTCCGTATCAGAGCCTGATAATGTATACCTCTTGTCCATCCTTTTATCAACAGGAAGGATAGAGTGAGGAGTTTTAGAATTTTTACTGTCTGTTTCCTAAAGTTTGTGCAAGGAATAGACAGTCTCCTAACTCTGGAATATCCATCATTTCTACATAATCAGGCTTTTCTTGGTCATCAACAGCTTCCTCAACAGGGAGTTGGAGAGTTTCATCAACTTTCTTATAGAACATAAAATGAGAAGGGGACTCAGATAGCCTGGGGGACCCCCGATGGTCTGTCTGGAGAGATGTCGGTTCAATGGGCACATCAGACCTTCAAAATCACATTCACTCTCCTCATACCCTCCTCCCTTCCTCCGGTTCATAAAATCCTCAAAATCATAATCTTGAACGGTGGAACGCCCGAAGCGCTTCCCTGATGGTGTCGGTTCTGGCGGAACCAGGAAAAGACTGGACAATTTGAATAGCTTAGCTATTTCCTCAGCGAGTTGGAGAAAGAACTTTGGCTCCACACTAGCTGACTTTCTAGCCTACTAGCTGGAACCGGCTCCTCAGAGCTGGCTCTTCGTTGCGAGGAAGTATCGCCCTGGTCAGAGGCACTCCCTCAGGACCGGTTGGAACCCCGAACCGGGCTGGCCATCGAGGTCAGCGGACTTTTAGCCTCACTTTCTGAGCCTACCAACTCTCTTTTCCATGGTGGCAGCAGGAAAATTCTTACAAATCTGGCAGTCTGCATTGAGGTGATCAAACCCCAGACAATATACACAGGTGGTGTGTGGGTCAGCCTTAGCAAGGCTTCCCACAGAGGCCACAGTGCTGAAACCCAGTGGGTCGGTTTTCTTTTGGGTTTCTCAGACATAGTGCCAGCCTAACCAAAAACTTGCCCGTTAGTGGCAATCCGCCAAGCAAGACTCTCTTATCGGTTCCCAACCGTGTCACGGTCGTGGAAAAAAACGTAATGAAATCCGTTTTTTTTAGAACCGATAAGAACCGGGAACCGCACTCTAAAGGACTAGAAAGTTATTTTAAACCAATCTGATCGGTTCAAACCGAACCGAAAAAGATATTTACAAGTTCCACACAGAAGAAAATAAACGTAAGCCTATCTATTACTTACAATACCACAGACAGAGCTTGAACCGACCGATTGCGGTTTAATTTTGGTCAATAAACCGAAAGAAAAAATTACTCACCTTAGTAATGTTGTTTCTTCTAATGGAGTCTTGCTATATTATAGACATTAGCAGTTTGTTCCAGCTCTAGAACTGCCCCGGAGTGAAATGGTTAAAACCATTCCAAAATAAAATTTTGCGCGAGCAGCTCTATCTGTGTCATTTCAAACTTGAACTGTCAGATCTTCTGAGCCAAACTCACTAAGGTCTGTGTGGAGCTGTAACCTACACTAGCCAAATGGCTACCTAAATAATAACAACCATTGATGGTCCCAACACCCAAGACTCAAGTCAGGGGACCAGAAATACTAACAACATTCTAATAATGAAAATGGAACATAAGTATAATAAAACACACACGCAGCATACACACACACCCCAAAGTCCCAAAGGGGATAAAATGCTAACAGGGCATAAGCAGTGCCCACACTAAGTTGCCCGCACCCACCAAGTAGAGGTTCTGAGAGGGGCAGGTTGGGAGGTCTATAATATAGCAAGACTCCATTAGAAGAAACAACATTACTAAGGTGAGTAATTTTTCTTCAAACAACATGAAGTCTTGCTATATTATAGACATTAACAGAATACACAACAGTACCTCCATGGAGGAGGGACAGAACCTACTTAGGGAATAGGCTCTGAAGAACAGCTGTGTCAAGCCGAGCATCTCTCCTGGCCTGGACATCCAGGAGTAATGCTTGGTAAAGGTGTGTACCGTTTTCAAGTAGCAGCCTGGCAAATCTCTAATAAAGGGATATCTCTGGCAGCAGCTAGAGCGCAGCTATACGCCTGGTAGAATGAGCCCTCAAACCGGGGGCTCTGCCCTTTCTGATAACAAAATTGGATACAAGAGACAATCCACCTGGCTATTGATCTCTTGGTGGCAGGTTGTCTTTCCCAACTTCACCATAGGTAAGGAAAAGTTGGAGGATTCGAACCTGTGACCTTTAGTGCGCTCTATATAATAACTAAGAGCTCTCTTAACATCCAGACTGTGCAACCTCCTCTCACCCGAAGAGGGTGATCAGTGAAAATACTGGAAGGAGATAGATTGATTAAGATGGAAATCTGAAACCACCTTAGGCAAAAACTTCCTATTAGTCCTAAGGACTACCTTATCCCAGTGGAAAGAAATAAAGTCAGTCTCCACTGACAAGGCTTGCAATTCACTTATCGTCTGGCAGAAGTGATAGCCACTAGAAAAACAGTTTTCAAGTTAGGAACTTAACTTCTGCAGAAGACAGAGGTTCAAAGGGGTTGCATTAACTGGGCAATGCAAACATTAAGGTCCCAAGCAGGGCGGTTCCCGAAGGAGGATTAGTATGGAGTAATCCCTTAAAAACTTGTAAAACACAGGATGAGAGGAAAGAGGGATGACTTTCCTGCTGACACAAAAGCAGACACAGCTGCCAAATGAACTCTCAAGGTAGGGTCTGAGACCCAAGGAATTAAGATGTACCATGTAATCTAACAAAATGGGCAATTCAGCAGATTCTGGGAAATATTTTCCCAGCACACCAAATGGAAAGCCTTTCATTTAGAACTATAAGCAACCTAGTGGAAGGCTTTCTG
This sequence comes from Neoceratodus forsteri, assembly GCA_016271365.2. Classification (NCBI taxonomy): domain Eukaryota; kingdom Metazoa; phylum Chordata; order Ceratodontiformes; family Ceratodontidae; genus Neoceratodus; species Neoceratodus forsteri. The sequence goes on from CM028132.1 coordinate 1,365,968,241, forward strand.
GAAGCCTTTGGATCTCAAGAACACCCTGAGAGAGGTGTAAATCAGCAAACTCTAACTCCTCAAGAGCCAGGCCTTGAGGTGGGGAGTTGAGGTCCGGATGCAAACCCTTCCCTGGGCATAAGTAAACAGATTGTGATTCCTGGGGAGGCACAGGGAAGATGGACTGTCAGAGACAGAAGGAGTGGGTACCAGGGCTGCCTGGCCAATCCGGGGCAATCAGAATCACCCTGCAAGGCTGAGATCTGATTTTGACTAGTACTTTGAACAGGAGAGGAAGGGAAGCAGAGGAACTTCCCTCCCAATCCAGAAGAAGGGCATCCAGGGAACTGAGCCCAGCACTGGAGGCCTGCAACAGAACAGAGAAGTTTGTGATTGTCTGGGGCTGCAAAAGATCTATCTGAGGATGCCCACCTGGCAAAAACTATCCCAGCACTTGAGAATCCAGGGACCATTCGTGATGGCCCTGGGAAATCCTACTGAGGGCATCCGCTAGGATGTTGTCCTTCCCTGGAAGATGAACTGCTATGAGGAAGTGTTCGGGGAATAGGCCAGAGACCACAACTTCATTGCCTTGGTGCACAAGGCCAAGAGCCGAGTGCCCCCTGTTTGTTGATGTACCACATTGTTGTGGTGTTGTCTGTTCTGACTTGTATCACCTTGTGTGGACAGATGCAGAAAAAGCTGAAGAGCTAAAAGACAGCTCTGAGTTCCAGCAAATTGATGTGGAGCAGAGATTCCTGGGGACCAGACTCCCTGGGTGGAAAGGTCGCCCATGTGGGCTCCCCAACCCAGAAGGGAAGCATCTGTAGTGAGAGCCAAGTCATGAGAAGGAAATGAGGGACCCCGCTCTTAATTGCTCTAATCCTGCCACCACTGGAGAGCTAGAATCAGGTTCGAGTCACTGGGACCAACTTGGAAGGGGTCTCTTCTCTGAGACCAAAGGTTCTCAAGTGAAACTGAATGTCTCTCATCTGAAATCTGGCTCCCTGCACAACAGCTGTGGATGCAGCCATGTGCCCAGGATCTGCAGAAAGTGTCTTGCTGGTCAAGAGACCTGCAGAGTGAAGGAGGAGGCCAGAGCCACTAAATTCCTTACCCTTTCTGGGGGAAGAAAGGCTCTGGCTAGCTTTGTGTCCAATTCTGCCCCTATAAAGGTGAGTACCTGGACTGGTTCCAGAACCGACTTTGGTAGGTTTAGCAGAAAACCCAGGGAGGTGAGAAGCTGCTGGGTGACCCACAGGTGAGATTTTACCTGTTCTGGGGACTGGCCTACAATGAGCCAGTCATCCAGATAGGGAAAAACAGCAATCCTCTGCCTTCTTAAGTGGGCCACTGCCACTGCTAGACACTTTGTGAATACCCTTGGAGCAGAGGTAAGGCCAAAAGGCATTGCTCTGAACTGGTAATGACCTGAGGGCAGTTCGAATCTGAGGTACTTTCGATGGGATCTCCTGATTAGGACATGGAAATAGGCATCCTTGAGGTCCAGGAGGCTAGCCAGTCCCTGGCCTTAGGGAAAAGTAAAATCATTGCCAAGTTACCATTTTGAACTTTGGTTTCAAAGATGCTTGTTCAGATATCTGAGATCTAAAATGGGCCACCATTCTCCTGTCTTTTTGGGGTAAGGAAGTATCTGGAATACAGACCCTGCCCTGATGCAGGGAGGAACCCTTTCTACTGCTCTGAGGCTAACAGGGATGAGACCTCCGTTTCCAGGCGAGGTCTCTGAAGCACTTGCAGGTAGAAAAAGTCTGCTTCTCAACCTGGGAAACTTTTGAAGCTAAGAACCAGACCCTGGCTTACTACTTCAGAACCCACTTGTCTGAGGTTAAAGAAGCCCAATTCTGACTGAAGTAAGCAGCCTGCCCCCCACTGGTACAGGAGAATCGGCCCTGGGCACCCCATCAGGGTGCCTGTTTCGCAGGAGCTTTAGGCTGGGGGGTGGGAGCAGGTCTGCCCACCCCTCGTCTGCCCCTGCCTCTGAAGAAGCCCCTCTGAGCATAGGCAGAGGAGGCCTGAGTCTGGTAGAAAGGCCTGTGAAAAGGCCTACCCCTACCCCTGGGGGCATGCCTTTGAGGAGTGGCTTGCCGCTCCTTAGCCTGGGCACTCTTGTAAGTAGTCCTATATTCATCCATCTTCTTCATGTAATTCTCTGTCTGCTCTCCAAACAGAGAATTTCCCTACGGAAAATCCATAGCCTTAGTCTGGGTATCCTGTGACAAACTAAGTACACCTGAGCCAGGCCCACCTACAAGCTACAAATGTGGCCATGACCCTAGAGGAAACATCATTAACATCCACAGCAGCATGAAACTGAACCTTAGAGGCTTCAATGCCATCAGCAGCCACCTGTTCTAGTTCACTAGCCAGCTGGCCATGGGCCTGCTTGGCCAATTTGCATAACAGTATCCCATCTAGATTTCAGATACCTTGCTACATAAGCCATATAATTTGCTTGCCTGAGTCCCAGAGAGGCTGCCATATGCTGTTTTTTTTTTTTGCCATGGCATCAATCTTCCTGGAATCCTTGTCAGGAGGATGTGAAGCCAAGGGAATATTAGCTTTATCACAGGCAGCAGCCTGAACTACTAACATGACTGCATTGCTGAAAAGGAATTCTATATCAGGGCCTGACAATGTATACCTTCTGTCCATCTTTTTATCTACAGGAGGCACAAAATTAGGAGCTTTTAAAATTTTAATTGTTTGTTTCCTAAAGACTTATGTAAAGGAATAGACAATCTCCTAGACTCTGGAATATCCATCATTTCTACAAAACAGGCTCCTCTTGCTCATCCACAGCCTCTTCTAAAGGAAGCTGGAGGTTTCAACAACTTTTATAAAACATAAAATGAGATGGGGACTCAGACAGCATAGGGGAGATTCTAAAGGTCTGTCTGGGAGATGTCGGTTCAGTGGTCACACCCAGACCTTCCAGCCACATTCATACTGTTCATAATCCTCCTCCCCTCCTCTGGTTCATAAAATTCCTCAATATCATAATCCTGAACCACTGGGACGGACGAACCGACCTTTTACCAGATAGTGGTGGTTCGGACGGACCCTGAGACAGTGACTGGACAATTTGTATGGCTTTTGCTATCTCTGCAGCAGTTGGAGAAGGAATTTTGGACTCCAGACCTGCTGATTTTCTTTTCTTTACTGGAATTGGTTCCTCAGAACCAGCTTTTCTTTGGCCCGAGGAAGTCTGGCCCTGGTCAGAGGGCACTCCCTCTGGTTCGGTTGGCACCGAACCGGGCTGGCCATCCGGGTCAGCGGACTTTTTGGCCTCTCATTCCCTGAGCCTGCCCAATCTTTTTTCCAGGGTGGCTGCAGGGAAATTCTTACATACCTGGCAGTCTGACTGGAGGTGGTCAAACCCCAGGCAATAAACACATGTGGTGTGTGGGTCAGCCTTGGCAAAGATTTCCCCACAGACATCACAGTGTTGAAACCCAGTGGGCCCGGTTTTTCTTTTGGGTTTCTCAGACATAATGCCAGCCTAACCAAAAACTTGCCCTTTTAACGGCAGTGCCAGGCAAGACACCCTTATCGGTTTCTAACAGTGTCACAGGTATTGGAAAAAGACGTAATAAATCCGTTTTTTTAGAACCGATAAGAACCGGGAACCGCACTCTAAAATAGTAACTTTTAGTTTTAAATGAGTTTTAAACCCACTGATCGGTTCAAAACCGAACCGATAATTTACAAGTTCCACACAGACAAAACCTTCATTTACTTACGGTTACCACAGATAGAGCTTGAACCGAACGGTTTTGAGGTTAAAATAAAACTATTCTCGGTTAAATCCAACCGAGAAAACACTTTAAACCGAGAAATGAACCGAGCAGAAGGAGAAATCTCCGGAGCGACTGTTCACTGAGGCAGAGTAAAGAATCTGACAGTTCAAGTTTGAAATGACACAGATAGAGCTGCTCTCGGGCCAAAATTCTATTTTGGAATGGTTTTAACCATTTCACTCCAGGGCAGTTCTAGAGCTGGAACAAACTGCTAATGTCTATAATATAGCGAGACTTCATGTTGTTTGAATAAAACAATGTTTAGAGTTCCACTGTGGAGGGCAATATACTGTATACACTACAAAGCACAAACTCTCTCTTAGCACAATAAACATTTTAATCTTGCATCGTCAGACAAGACACAGGTCTCACATTAAGTAGTAAGGTGTAAATATTACCTCCCCCCACCCTCCACATCCAGCCTCTCGAAACTCACCCAAATTTCCTTTCCTAGTAGGCATTCGGGAGTTGTGCCTGATGCAACTGAAAAGGGAGCGTACCTTCTTGGGGCGAGGTTGTAGCTTTTCGGGGCCGAGGATTGGCCTTGTGTCAGTGTTGCAGGAGTGAACTTTCATTGGAGCAAGTTGTCGGGAGTGAACTGGTAGGGAGCGAATAGTCAGGAGCAAATTGTCGTGCTCCCCTTCTGGACTGTATGTCCAGGCTGTAATGCTTTGTAAAAGTGTGTACTGTCTTCCATTTAGCAGCTTTGCAGATTTCCAGGAGTGGGATATCCCCTGCAGCTGCTACTGATGCAGATGTACCCTTGGTAGAATGTGCTCTGAGGCCCAGGGTAGTTTGTTTGACCACTTTACTGTAACAGAACTGTATGCAGGTCACTATCCAGCGTGCAATGGTTAATTTTGATGCAGGTTTTCCCTTACCCACTTCTCCATAGGTGAGATTAGTTTGATAGAACCTTCCTGTTGTAAACCCATGCTGTCTTGGATCCTGTGCTCCTATAGATTCCAGGTGTTGCACTATCCTTTCCTTAAGTAATGCCTCCATAATCTTGACCACTACTGAGGTAAGACTGATTGGTCTGTAGTTCCCTGCCTCCTCCCTGCTACCACTCTTGTAGAGCGGGATCACATGAGCCCTTCTCCAGTCTTCTGGGACCTCTCTTGTGATCAGAGACTCACTAAACAGTTCAGATAATGGCTCTGCTAGTTACATCTTTAGCTCCTTTAGTACCCTGGGATATATGCCTTCAGGTCCCATTGTCTTGTCCACCCTGAGCTTAGCGAGCTCTTGCAGGACCTTTTATTTTGTGAAGGGACTAGTGCACACCTCCCTCTCCCCTGTGTCCATGGTGCTGAGCTGTGGACTCTGCCCTACCTTTTCCTCAGTAAATACTGAGCAGAAGTATCTATTTAGGATAGATGCTTTTTCTTGATCCTCCTCACACTCCCCCTTATCCCCTTTGATCTTAGCAATACCCCCTCTGGACTTTCTCCTTTCACTAATGTATCTATAGAAAGTCTTGTCACCTTCTTTTACTGTTTGTGCTAGTGTTTCCTTGGTTTGGGCCTTTGCTTACCTTACTGCCTTCCCTGATTCCCTTAGGGAAGTTAGGTATGCCTCCCTATCTTTGTCCCACTGCATTTCCCTTATATTTCCTGAAGACCAGCCTTTTAGCGCTGACCTTTTCTACTACTGTTCTTGAGAACCAAAGTGGTTTCCTTCTTCTTTTGCTCTTGCTTTTTTCTCTAACACAATGGGATGTTGCTTCAAGTATTGCACCCTTAATTCTTGCCCACTTTGCCTGTACCCCCTCACCTGTATTTCTTCTTGCCAAGGCTAGCTTAACTCTGTTGGCCATCTTATCAAAGTCAGCTCATCTGAAGTCCCATATTTTTGCCTTGGAATAGGATGATTTAGTTCTAGTGGCCAAATTGAACCATACCATGTGATGGTCACTGGCCCCCCAGGTGACCTTCTACCTGGAGATCTGTGATCCTTTCCCCATTAGTCAGTGCTAGATCTATCATAGGCATCATATGTTATTCAGAGCTCTATATAGATCTAGGTCCATTATAGCTTGCAATTATCATTGGTACCCCGAAATATTATTTTTAATCAGGTGCGCATCAAGTTGTACCTTGAAACTGGACATACTACCACTGGCCACTATTTCTAGTGGCAACTCGTTCCAGATTTTTATTACCCTAATGGTAAACCATTGCATCCTTTTGGTGGTTTTAAATCTTTAGACCACAAGTTGTAAGGGATGCGATCTGGTACTATAAATCTTATCCTTAAACTCTAATCCAAGGATTTCCCACAATTGGGGGTCAACAAGTGCTCTGTACAACAGACCCTTGTCCCCCCTTAGACGTCTAAACTCCAAAGAGTAAAACCCCAGGGTGACAAGTCTTGACTAGTAGTCCATTCCCTGAGCCTTGCTGATCCTGCATGCTGCCTTTCTCTGAACTCTCTCCAGGGCTTGAATTTTCCTTCTACCGCTGGGAGACCAGAATTGGGCACAGTACTCCACATGTGGTCACACCAGTGATGTATAAAGTGGTAGCAGAACGTCCTTGTTCCTGCACTTGATATGTTTATTAATGCAGTATAATATACTACCAGCTTTTTTAATAATCTGAGTGCACTATGACTTAAAACTGAGATCTTTAGTTATCCTGACACCCAGGTCTCTTTCATCCTCTACTTTGTTAAGTATCTGACCACCCAGTGAGTAATCTTCCTGCCTATTTTTATTTCCAAAATGCATTAGACTGCACTTATCCACGTTGAACGTCAATTTCTTATCAGTTGCCCATGTCTCCAAATCTCTCAAGGCTATTTGAAGGGTGTCTACATCCTCCCAGGTATCCACAATATGCTCTATTCTTATATCATCAGCGAACTTAGATAACCATATGCCCGTAGAAGTACTCATTGAGGAAATGTAAACGTTGAACAGACATGGTCTCAGTACGGATCCCTGAGGCACCCCGCTAGTCACATCTGCCCATTTTGAATATGTCCCTTTAATACTGACTTTTTGTTTCCTATCCAAAAGCCATAATTCAATCCAATGGAATACATTACCATTACCAGTAATACCATATTCTATTAAGGCGTGGATGACTTCCCCATGTGGGACCTTATCAAATGCTTTTGGAAAGTCCAAAAAGATAACATCAATCGCATGTCTGTCATCCAAGGCTTTACTAACCCTGCCATAAAAATCCAGTAAATTGGTCTGGTATGACCTACCCTGGGCAAACCCATGCTGGGTACAGTCTACAGCATTTGTTGACCTAAGATAGTTAGTTATATGGTCTTTTACAATGCCTTCCAGGATCTTACCAAGAACTGCTGTTAAACTAATAGGTCTGTAGTTTTCCACCATATGTTTGGTACTTTTTTTGTGGATCAGCACCATGACTGCCTGTCTCTAGGCCTCCAGGACCAACCCATCATTCAATGATTTTTGGTAGATGGCTGTTAATGGGTCTACTAATAAGTCAGCCAATTCCTTTATGATTCTAGGGTGTAAACCATCTGGGCCTTGTGACTTATTTTGGTCAATGTTCTGTAATCTCTTAAGCACATCCTCCTTATTGATGAGGGGGCCCGTATTAGAAGGTTGATCAAGGTGATCTGTCCTGGGGTAGGTCTTTTCATTACAGACTGAAGTAAAAAAAACTATTACATTGCTCAGCCATTGTCTGATCTAGGATGGCCATGTCTCTTGTGGGTTGTTCTACCAGTTGTTTGAGGCCCTCCCCCTGCAGAGAATCCACTACGTGTCTAGTTCTGGCAGATGTCCCTGCTGGTATTGACCAATCTGTATCTGGCATGTCGAAGTCTCCCATTATCAGAACCTCCCCTTTAGCTGTCATGTTTTGTATATCTTCTAACAGTAATGTGTCTATGTCCTCCTCCCTGGTCTGGAGGCCTGTAGACAACCCCAGTTCATATGTCAGTCTCATTTCCTGTTTCCAGGGTGACCCACACTTCTTCTGGCTCCTTATGTGTATTCTGAATTTCTGTAGCTTTGATATTTCCATTGACATAAAGGGCCACGCCACCCCACTCCCCTTTTTGAACCTCAGTCTCTTCTAGATAATGCAGCCAGGTACAGAAGTCTCCCAAGTGTGGTTACTGGTGAACCATGTCTTGCTAATGGCTACTATGTCCAGTTTAGCCTCTGTCATTATTGCCTCCAGGTCTGGGATCTTGTTTACCAGAATGCAAGCATTTGTGTACGTGATTTTTCATTGGCCAGATTTCGGTGTGTTAGTTGTTGGGTGAGGTCTGGCGTTTCCCCTGTGCATCATATGGGGAGTCGGATCTTTTTCCTTACCTGGTGATGCAAATGAACTACAAATATGCTGAACTCCTGTTTGACCACTAGTTGGGGGGGGTGTTCTTCCCATTCGATGTATGGGGTGCTGCACCCCTCTCCCCATTTGCTAGTTTAAATATTCTGCAAAGACATCAAACTTCTGCCCCAATGCACTGACTCCCTCCTTAGTCAGATGCAGGCCATCACATTTAAAGAACTTTTACTCCCAAAACTGTTGCCAGTTACCTACAAATTTATGCCCTTTTTCCTGGCACCAGCTCTTGAGCAACATGTTTAGCTCCCTATCTCCCCTTCCGTCCATCTTCCCCCCTCTCCCAGACTGGCAGGATCTCAGAGAAGGAGATGCCGGATGAAATGGATCACAGTTTGTCACCCAGCCTGGTCAGGTGTTCCTTGGTCTCCACAACTGACCAGCTAGCAAGAGGCACGGGGTCATAATGTCACAAGACATTATGTCACATGGCAAAATCACCGCCAATACAGCATGATTTATGCCATGAGACATAAGTCTTTTTTCTGTGGGGGGCTCTGCTTCCCACACCTCCCACTGCAGGGGGCTGCACCCCCTGACCCCCCCACTACAGATTCCCAACTCGGGGGGAGGGTCCAACTTGGGGAGCGCACAAGTCCAAAAAAAATAAAATGTTCCTGGGACCGGGAATCAAACCCGGTCCCAGACGCAGCACCTGGGTTCCTACTACTGTGGCTCAGTCCTGTGAGCCATGACAGCTGCTCATCAAAACCCGCTCCCAGCAGAGGTCTTATCCTCTGCCTGGGAAACCGCTACTGGTGCAATACCGCGTACAGCAGTACACACGGTACTGCACCATTAGCAGTAGTATACTGCGCTGGACCAGGTTAGCCATAATGTCGTATGCTATTAAGAGTGCAACATTACTGTATGACCCGGTACGCTGGCAAGATCGTTAGTCCCTGTGTGTACCAGGATATCAATGTTGTCTCCTGTTTCCTACTCGATTTTAGCAATGCAGTCAGTGTCTCTCCACACTGATGTATCTGGGAGACATCTGACCATTACCACTGGCTGGAGGTAGGTATCAACTCCCCGAATCATGGAATCTCCTATGATCAGAAGTGTTTTGGATTTCCATTTTGCTTTTTTTTGTTTTGGTACCTGTTTTGGGCAGGTTTTGTTGTGCTAGCGCCTGTGCTGCAGTGTCCTGCTCTGCAGTGACCTCTGCCTCTTTGTTTGATTTCAGAGATAGAGGCAGATACCTCTTTGTAGTTTTTAAATGGTTTGTGGAGGTGATACTTTGGAGAGCACTGAGTGATGGGGCATCCGATTTGCCTCTCCTAACCACCTGCCAACCTCCCAGAACAACTACCCTCTGCGGTCGAGGTACTTCTGTTGGTTGTTGGGGAAATGGTGGGCGGTTCTTATAATATATTTCCTCCTGAATATGCGATTTGAGGAGCGCACTCTCTGCCCTTGCTGCCTGGAGCTGAGCCCTTAGATCTCCAATGATCCAGCATGTAGGACAGTGTCCTAAATCCTGTATAACTGCCCTTTTGAAAAGTGCCCAGTAGTATCTGCAGTTAATAATATCCATTCCAGATGAGCTGCTAGGTTTATAACCTGGTCAGAGTAATTAGAAGGAGGAAAATGAAAGAAAAATTTTATTTTGTGTTTTGTTTGTTTTTGTATAACTTGATATAACAAGTTAAATTACTTGTGCCCCTGTAAATGAGGTCACTGTGTGGATACTACTCTGATCCTCCCCTTCCTGCTTTGCTACAGGAAATGTCACAACGGTACTACCCTATAAAAGAGTGAAGCGTGGGGTGGTTGGGGATGGGGATGAGTGTCTGGGCCCTTCCCCTGCCAAAAAGAAGAACCATGGATGAAAGAAACAAGGAGGTAAGAGCAGAAACAATCAGCCAGCAACAAATGCAGTAGCCCTAAAAGCTTAGTCTATTGATAGAAAAAACTAAAACCTGTAAAGCACCACCTGTAATAATTTCACAGAAGATATACCCCATAAATAATACTTTGCTACAGCGAAAAATAAAGCAGAAACAGAAGATATACCTTGCAAAAATAAGAAGATTACAGCAGTAATCTGTAAACACAAACCTGTAGGAACACCCCATAATAATGCAGTTGAAAGTATACCCTGCAGTTTGAATCAGAGAAAAATAAAGTAGTAAAATGTTAGCAACAAACAGTAACAACCCCTGCGAGTACAAAAGAAAATAACACACAGTAAATCTGCCTGGCCAAAAGAAGCCTTACTCTTTTTCCTTGCTTTGATAAGGTTCCTTGCTCTGTCCCTACAAGCAACCTAAAAGGAAATAGCTCAGGTGAAGCTAGGTGCCTTTGCCAGCATGAACAAATTACTCACCACAGTAATCTTGTTTCTTCAAAGGGATCACTCATTATGATTAAACAAATGCAGTCAGGCTCCTGTGTTACACTGCCCGGAGAGATGGAATTATATGCAAATGATGTGACTCTCAATTGGCTCATGCCACTTTCAAACTGCTGCCCTAGAAACTATTGCACTCTGAGTGCTTCAGATTCTTACGTAGCCTAAACTGGGTGTAAGACCCATTAACTATGATAATATTTATATATAATAATTTTTTGTTCTCTCAGGTCAAAAAACATCCCAATAAATAAACCTAAAAACTTGAGACCATGAGGGATCCAATTGGTTAACAAAAGGTGAGTCTCTAACTTAACCTATGTGGAAAAATATATCCTAAAACAGGGATGCAGAACAATGTTCATAGGTTTTTTACTAGGGGAGGCGGGGTGGGTACTTTAATCATAATGAGTGATCCCTTTGAAGAAACAAGATTACTATGGTGAGTAATTTTGTCTTCTAACCCCAGGAATCACTCAATGTGATTAAACAAAGAAAAAATTACTCACCTTAGTAATTGCTTTTCTTCTCATGGAGTCTTGCTATATTATAACAATAGCAGTCAGCCACTGCAGCTGAACTGCCGCGGAGAGGAAGGAGTTAACTCCAGAAGATCTGGAGTTCTACAGCGCGAGGACGCTGTGCCCAAAGCTCTATCTGGCAGTTTCAAATGAAACTGTCAGATCTTTTCCGAAGCCAACATCAAAGGGACGGAAAAAGTCTGTGTGGAAAACTACACTAGCCTATGGCTACCTACTAGTAGTAATAACAACAATATAAACAACAAAGAAACACCCAGAACCATAATAACAAAGATTGATGGTATTATGGTTCGTTTCCTACCATGACAAGCACATATGAACCCCCTTCCCCAAGACTCAAGTCCAAGAAGGGGCAAAAAAAATAACCTAAAAGAACAATCTAGATCCCTAACCCAAAGGAAAACAGGGTTAGGGAAAACTAAAATGGCATGACACAGTGCTTGCACCAATTTGCCACCTCTACCCAAGTAGGAGTTCTGAGAGGGCAGGAGGGAGGTGGTTATAATATAGCAAGACTCCATGAGAAGAAAAGCAATTACTAACGTGAGTAATTTTTCTTCAAACACCATGAAGTCTTGCTATATTATAACAATAGCAGATTACACAGCAGTACCTCCATGGAGGAGGGTCAGAACCTACTTAGGAAATAGGCTCTGACACAGCTGTGCCACCGAGCAATCTCTCCTGGACTGGATATCCAGGGAATAATGCTTAGTAAAGGTGTGAACTGTCTTCCAGGTAGCAGCTTGACAAATCTCCAGAGTAGGAATGTCTCTAGCAGCCGCTGAGGCAGCAGCTACCCTGGTGGAGTGGGCCTCAATCCTGAGGGGGTACTCTGCCAGTTTCTGATAACAAAATTGGATACAAGAGACAATCCACCTTGCAATTGTTCTCTTAGTGGCAGGTTTCCTTTGCCAACCTCGCCATAGGTAAGAAACAGTTGGAGGGATTCAACCTATGACCTCTGGTGCGCTCTAGATAGTAACTTAATGCCCTTTTGACATCCAAGCTGTGCAGTCTCCTCTCACCTGAGGAAGAATGCTCAGTGAAAATACTGGGAGGAGATAGATTGATTCAGGTGGAAATCAGAAACCACCTTAGGCAAAAACTTTCTATTAGTCCTAAGGACTACCTTATCTCTGTGGAAAGAGATAAAATCTTCTTCCACTGACAGGGCCTGTAACTCACTTATGCGTCTGGCAGAGGTGATAGCTACTAGAAAAACGGTTTTCCAAGTTAAATACTTGAGTTCTGCTGAAGACAGAGGCTCAAAGGAGGTTGCATTAATTGGCAATGCAAATATTCAGGTCCCAGAGCGGAACTGGTTCCCAAAGGAGGGTTAGTGTGAAGTAACCCTTTAAAAACTTGGAGAACACAGGGTGAGAGAAAGGGAGGCAGGCTTCCCTGCTGACACAAAGCAGAGACAGCTGCCAGATGAACCTTCAGGGTAGCTGGTCTAAGGCCTAAGGAATTCAGATGGACCAAATAGTCCAAAAGAATGGGAAGATCAGCAGATTCTGGGGTAATCTGCCTCTCAGAGCACCAGATGGAAAACCTCTTCCACTTAGAATTATAAGTGGCCCTAGTGGAAGGCTTCCTTGAAGCCTTTAAAATATCCATAACACCTTGAGAAAGGTGTAAATCAGTAAATTCTAGCTCCTCAAGAGCCAAGCCTTGAGGTGGAGGGACTTGAGGTCCGGATACCACACTCTCCCCTGTGCACAGGCCAGTAAGTCGTGAACTCTGGGCAGGCTCAGGGCAGGGTGGACTGCCAGGGACAGGAGCAGAGGGTACCAGGGCTATCTGGCCCAATCTGGGGCAATCAGAATCACTCTGCAAGGTTGAGATCTGATTTTCACTAGTACCCTGAAAGGAGAGGAAAGGGGGGGAAAGCATACAGGAACTTCCCTTTCCAATCCAACAGAAAGAGCATCAGAGGACTGAGCCCAGTACTGGAGGCCTGCAGCAAAAGAGGAAGTTGGTGGTTGTCTGGGGCAGCAAAGATCTATCTGAGGAGTGCCCCAACTGGCAAAGACGGACCCCAGTACTTGTGGATTCAGAGGCCATTGTGATGGCCCTGAGAAATTCTGCTGAGGCGTCGCGCCAGCACATTGTCCTTCCCTGGGAGATGAACCGCTATCAGGGAGGTGTTCAGGGAATAAGCCAGAGACCACAACTTCATTGCTTGGTGCACAAGGCTGAAGACCGAGTGCCCCTTGCTTGTTGATGTACCACATTGTGGTGGTATTGTCTGTCCTGACTTGAACCACTTTGTTCTGGACAGAATCTGAAAAGATCCAAGAGCTAAAAAGACAGCTCTGAGTTCCAGAAGATTGATGTGGAGCAGAGATTCCTGAGGAGACCACACTCCCTGAGTGGTAAGTCGCCAGGTGAGCCCCCACCCTAACAGGGAGGCATCCGTGGTGAGGGTGAGGAGGGAGAAATGGAATGAAGGGAACCCCTTGTTTCAGATTGCTTTGATCCTGCCACCAGTGTAGGGCCAGGATCAGGGATTGAGTAACTGGGACCAATTTGGTAAGGGGTCCTTCCTCTGAGACCAATAGGCCCTCAAATGGAACTGAATGTCCCTCATCTGAATCTTGCTCCCTGCACAACAGCTGTGGAAGCAGCCATGTGTCCGAGGTTGCAGGAAATGCCTTGCTGGTCGAGAGACCTGAGGGTAAAGGAGGATGCCAGGGCGATGAGTCTGTCCACCCTTTCCGAAGGAAGAAAGGCCCTAGTAACCTTGTGTTCATTTCTGCGCCTATGAAAGTTAGGGCCTGAACTGGTTCCAGAACTGACTTTGGTAAGTTTAGCAGAAATCCCAGAGAAGTGAGAAGCTGCTGGGTGACTTGTAAGTGGGATTTCACCTGACCTGGAGACTGACCCACAATGAGCCAGTCGTCAGGTAGGGAAACAACAACCCCATGCCTTCTTAAATGAGCCACTACTACAGCGAGACATTTTGTGAATACCCTTGGCGCAGAGTGAGGCCGAAGGGCATTGCCCTGAACTGGTAGTGGCCTGAGGGCAGTTCGAACCTGAGGTACTTTCGGTGGGAAGGCCTGATCAGAACATGAAAATAGGCATCCTTGAGGTCCAGGAAGCTAGCCAGTCCCTGGCCTTAGGAAAGCAATATCATTGCCAGGGTTAACATTTTGAACTTTGGTTTCAACAGATGCTTGTTCAAGTATCTTAAATCCAGAATGGGCCGCCATTCTCCTGTCTTTGGGGTAAGAAAGTATCTTGAATAAAGCCCCTTGCCCTGATGGCAAGGAGGAACCCTTTCACTGCTTTGCAGACCAGAAGAAAAACCTCTGCTTCAAAGCAAGGGCTTCTGAAGGACTTACAGGTGGGAAATGCCTGGCTCTCATCTTTGGAAAATATTTGAAGCTGAGAACCAGACCCTGGCCTATTACCTCCAGAACCCATCTGTCCGAGTTAGGGACAGCCAGCTCTGGCTGAAATAGGCCAACCTGCCCCCCACTGGTACAGGAGAATCGGCCCTGGGCACCCCATCAGGGTGCCTGCTTAGCAAGCCTTAGGCTGAGGGAGGAGGCGGTCTACTAGCCCCCGTCTACCCCTGCCTCTGAAGAAACCCCTCTGCGAGACAGCAGAGGAGGCTTGAATTAGTAAAAGGCCTGAAAAGGGTCTCCCTACCTCTGGGAGCATGCCTTTGTGGCATGGCATGCTTCTCCTTAGCCTGGGCACTTTTGTAGGTAGTTCTGTATTCATCCATCTTTTCATATAATTTTCTGTTTGCTCCCAAACAGAGAATTTCCCACTACAGGAAAATCCATAGCCTTTGACTGAGTATCTTGGGACAGATTAGTGCATCTGAGCCATGCCAACCTACAGGAAGCTACAGAAGTGGCCATGACCCTAGAGAAACATCATTAACATCAACAGCAGTATGAAATTGAACTTTAGAGGCTTCAATGCCATCAGCAGCCACCTGTTCCAACTCACTAGCCAGCTGGCCATGGGCCTGCTTGGCTAACTGCAATACTGTGTCCCACCTAGATTTCTGATATCTAGCCACATAAGCCATATAATTTGCCTGCCTGAGTCCCAAAGAAGCTGCCATATACTGTTTCTTGCCATGGCATCAATCTTCCTAGAATCCTTATCAGGAGGATGTGAGGCCAGAGGAATATTAGCCTTGTCACAGGCTGCAGCTTGTACCACACCTACATGACTACACTGCTCAATAAGGAAGTCTGTATCCGAGCCTGACAAAGTATACCTTCTGTCCATTTTTTATCTACAGGAGGGACAGAATGAGGATTTTTAAAATCTTTGTTGTTTGCTTCCTAAATGACTTATGCAAAGGAATAGACAACCTCCTAGACTCTGGAATATCCATCATTTCCACATAATCAGGCTCCTCTTGCTCATCCACAGCCTCCTCTAAAGGAACTGGAGGGTTTCTACAACCTTTTGTAAAAATAAAGAAAGAAGGGACTCAGACAGAATAGGGGAGATTCTAAAGGTCTGTCTGGAGAAATGCCCGGTTCGATGGGCACGTCCAGACCCTCCCAGCCACACATATATTGATCAAATTCCTCCTCCCCTCCTGTGGTTCATAAAATCCTCAACTTCAAAATCCTGAACCACTGGGACTGAGCAGACCAACCTTTACCAACTGTTGGTGGTTCTACAGATCCCTGAGACAGTGACTGGACAATCTGAATGGCTTTAGCTATCTCTGCAGCAGTTGGAGACACAATTCTGGACTCCAAACCTCCTGATTTCTTTGTCTTTTACTTGGGACTGGTTCCTCTGAACCAGTCTTCCTTTTGCCCGAGGAAGTCTCGCCCTGGTCAGAGGGCACTCCCTCTGGTCCAGTGGGTACTGAACCGGGCTGGCCATCCGGGTCAGCGGACTTCTTGGCCTCTCGTTCCCTGAGCCGGCCCAATCTCTTCTCCAGGGTGGCTGCAGGGAAATTTTTACACACCTGGCAGTCTGACAGGAGGTGGTCAGCCCCCAGACAATAGACACAAGTGGTGTGTGGGTCAGCCTTGGCAAGGCGTCCCCACAGACATCACAGTGTTGAAACCAATGGGCCGGTTTTCTTTTGGGTTTCTCAGACATAATGCCAGCCTAACCAAAACTTGCCTTTTGATGGCAGTGCCAGGCAAGACACCTTATCGGTTCCTAACACGTTCACGGTATTTGAAAAACCGTAATAATTTCGGTTTTTAGAACCGATAAGAACCGGAACCGCACTCTAAAACCCACAGTACAGTTTTAAAAGACAGAAAAACCAAGCGATCGGTTCAAAACCGAACCGATAATTAATTTTCCACACAGACTTGAATTTTGTACTTACAGTTACCAGATAGAGCTTTAGAACCGAAATGCGGTAAAAATAATGACTTTTGCGGTTCAAATGAACCGCTAACTCTTTTAAACCGAGAATGAACCGAGCTGAAGGAGCTGATCTCGGGCGACTGTTCAGTAAGCGGAGTAAAGAATCTGACAGTTTCATTTGAAACTGCCAGATGAAACTTTGGGCACAGCGCCCTCGCGCTGTAGAACTCCAGATCTTCTGGAGTTAACTCCTTCCTCTCCGGGGCAGTTCAGCTGCAGTGGCTGACTGCTATTGTTATAATATAGCAAGACTTCATGGTGTTTGAATGCAGACTACCAAGTAGTACCTTTGAAGGTTGGGCAGAAAACCTATTTAGGAAACAGGTTCTGCAGCACTGCTGTACCAAACTTGGCATCACTTCTGGATTGCAGGTCCAGGCTGTAATGTTTTGTGAAGGTGTGTATTGTTTTCAATGTAGCTACTTTGCAGATTTCCAAGAGTGGAATATCACTTGAAGCTGCCACTGAAACAGATGTACCCCTGGTGGAATGTGCTCTGAGGCCCAGGGGAGCCTGTTTACCCAGTTTATTATAGCAAAACTGGATGCATGCCACTATCCAATGAGCAATTGTCCGTTTTGTGGCAGGTCTACCGTTATCTATCTCTCCATAGGTAAGAAAGAGCTGTGTCTGGCCTGGTCTGTAAGAAAAAATTACTCACCTTAGTTATAATGTTTCTTCTAATGAAGTCTTGCTGTAGTCTGACTATTGCAGTTGTTAGCCCCATCACCCAAACTACCCCGGAGAGTAGAGGGTTAATTTTCTATGCAGAGCATAGAACGTTGAGCTTGAGCTCGGGTCAAACCTCTGTCTGCTGCACTTAGAAGCGCAACTGTCAAATTCTTATGAGCTAATACTAACTGCTATGAGGAAATTGTAAAATTTTTACTAGCTAAATGGCAACCAAATATTTTGAATCCCCAAAAGACTCAAATCAAGAAATCCAAAATCAAAAACCAGGTAGTGAACAACTTAAGATTGTTAAATTAATAACATAACGCACTCCCCCTCTCTAAAACGAGGGAGTACCCAAATGCACCCTTGGGGTGCAACAGTGCACCTGCCAGTCCACTTCCCAAAATCAGGTTCTGAGAGGGGAGGTAGGGAGGGAGGTCAGAATACAGCAAGACTACATTAGAAGAAACATAATTACTAAGTTGAGTATTTTTTTTTCTTCAAACAACATGAAGTCTTGCTGTATTCTGACTATTGCAGACTACCAAGCAGTACCTCCATGGAGGAGGGACTCGAACCTGCTTTGGGAAAAGGCTCTACAGTGCTGCTGTACCAAACTGAGCATCACTCCTAGCCTGGATGTCCAGGGAGTAATGCTTGGTAAATGTATGGACTGTTTTCCAGGTGGCTGCTTTACATAGCTCTAGCAAAGGAATATCCATGGCCGCAGCCAGGGTAGCAGCTGTACCTCTAGTCGAATGAGCCCTCAGGCCTGAGGGAAATATTTTGCCTAGCTTCTTTTAGCAGAATTGAATACAAGAGACAATCCACCTGGCAATAGTTCTCTTAGTGGCAGGTTTGCCCTTACCCACTTCCCCATAAGTAATAAACAACTGAAGGGAGTCAAACCTGTGAGCCTTAGTACATTCAGTGTAGTAACTAAGGGCTCTTTTAACATCCAAACTGTGTAATCATCTTTCTCCTGAAGAAGAATGATCAGTGAAGAACACAGGGAGAGACACAGATTGGTCCAGATGAAAATCTGAAACCACTATAGGTAAAAACCTCCTTTTAGTTCTAAGGACCACCTTACCTCTATGGAATTAGATAAAATCAGGCTCCACTGACAGAGTTTGCAATTCACTGATATGCCTGGCAGAGGTAATAGCTACCAGGAACACAGTTTTCCAAGTCAAGTACTTAAGCACTGCTGAAGACAAAGGCTCAAAAGGGGGTTGCATAAGCTGAGCAATGCAAACATTACGATCCCAAGCAGGGGTAGAAACCCTAAAGGGGGGATTGGTATGAAGCAATCCCTTGAAAAATTTACAGCATACAGGCTGAGATGACAGTGAGGAAGGCTTTCCCACTGACAGAAAGAAAAAAGTACTCATCTTAGTAATGTTGTTTCTTCTAATGGAGTCTTGCTGTATTCTGACATATGCAGTTAGGTCCTGTCTTTCAACTACCCCGGAGAACAAAGAGTTAAACTTTCAATGACTAGCATAGAATGTTCATCACGAGCTCAGTTGAAGCCCTTGTCTGCTGTTGTTCAAACTGCAACCATCAGATCTTTACGAGCAAAGACTCACTAGGTGTCCTGTGTGGAAACTGTAAAATTCTTACTAGCCAACTGGCAAATATATAAAAGGTTTTTTGGTTTCAAAGAAAGACTCAAGTCAGGAAACCCAAAACCAAAAACACATCCAAAACACAACCTCTCACCCAAACCAAAAGAGGTGTTAAAAGGACACTCCTAGGGTGCCAACATCTCCTGCCCACCCACATCCCAAAATCTAGGTTCTGAGAGGAGGTGGGTGGAATCAGAATACAGCAAGACTCCATTAGAAGAAACAACATTACTAAGGTGAGTAATTTTCCTTCAAACAACATGAAGTCTTGCTGTATTCTGACACTATGCAGACTACTAAGCAGTACCTCCATGGAGGAGGGACAAAACCTACTTTGGGAACAAGCTCTGAAGTACTGCTGTGCCATACCGAGCATCACTCCTAGCCTGGATATCCAGAGAGTAATGCTTGGTGAAAGTATGGACTGTTTTTCAGGTGGTTGCTTGACAAATTTCTAAGAGAGGAATATCCCTGGCAGCAGCCAGGGAAGCAGCTGTACTTCTTGTGGAATGAGCCCTCAGGCCTGAGGGTGGAGTTCTACCCAGTTTTTCATAGCAGAATTGTACACAAGAAACAATCCACCTGGCAATATATCTCTTAGTGGCAGGTTTGCCTTTACTAACTTCTCCATAAGTAAGGAACAACTGGAGGGATTCAAACCTATGACCCTTGGTACACTCTATGTAGTTGCTAAAGGCTCTTTTAACATCCAAGCTGTGCAGCCTCCTCTCCCCTGAGGAGGAATGGTCAGTGAAGAAAACAGGGAGAGAAATAGACTGGTTGAGGAGGAAATCTGAAACCACTTTAGATAAGAACTTTCTGTTAGTTCTAAGGACCACTTTATCTCTGTGAAAAGAGATGAAATCAGATTCCACTGACAGGGCTTGCAATTCACTGATACATCTGGCAGAAGTAATGGCTACCAAAAACACAGTTTTCCAAGTCAAGTACTTAAGCTCTGCTGAGGACAAAGGCTCAAAAGGGGGTTGCATCAGCTGAGCAATGTAAACATTAAGGTCCCATGCAGGAGCAGGATCCCTAAAGGGGGGATTGGTGTGAAGCAATCCTTTGAAAAACTTACAGAATACAGGATGGGATGACAGAGAGGAAGACTTACCTACTGACAGGAAAGCAGAAACAGCTGCCAAGAGTACTTTAAGGGTAGCTGGTCTGAGGCCTAGGCCATTAAGATGGACCATATAATCCAGAACCGTAGGCAATTCAGCAAAGTCTGGAGAAATATTCTTCTTAGAACACCAAATGCTGAATCTTTTCCATTTGGAGTTGTAAGTCTTCCTGGTGGAAGGCTTTTGAGAAGCCTTAAGGATATCCAGAACCCCTTGGGAAAGATGCAGATCTGCAAACTCTAGCTCTTCAAGAGCCAAGCCTTGAGATTGAGAGACTGAAGATTCGGGTACCAAATCCTCCCCTGAGAGGATGTTAACAGGTTGTAATTCCTGGGAAGAGACACGGGAAGGTGAACTGTTAAGGACAGCAACAAGGAATACCATGGCTGTCCGGCCCAGTCCGGAGCAATCAGAATCACCTTGCATGGTTGTGACCATATCTTGACTAACACTTTAAACAGGTGAGGGAAGGGGGGAAAGTATACAGAAATTTCCCTTCCCAGTTCAGAATCAGAGCATCCAGGGGGACTGAGCCCAAGACTGGGGGTCTGCAACAAAAGAGAGGAAGTTGGTGATTGTCCAGGGATGTAAAAAGATCTATCTCTGGAGTGCCCCATCTCGAGAAAATCACTTTCAAAACTAGAGGATCCAGGGCCAATTTGTGATGGCCCTGGGATATTCTGCTCAGTGCATCTGCTAGGACATTGTCCTTGCCTGGAAGGTGAACTGCTATCAGAGAGGTTTGCAGGGAATAGGCCAGGCAGGACCACAACTTCATTGCTTCTCTGCACAAGGCCGTAGACCGAGTGCCTCCTTGCTTGTTGATGTACCACATGGTGCTGGTGTTGTCTGTTCTGACCTGAACCACCTTGTTCTGTACAGATTTGGAAAAAGCTTGCAGTGCCAGAAACACTGCTCTGAGTTCCAAGAGATTGATGTGAAGCAGAGACTCCTGAGGTGACCACAGTCCTTGGGTGGTAAGATCCCCCAGATGGGCTCCCCAGCCCAGCAGGAAGCATCTGCGGTGAGTATCAGTGAATGAGACTGAGTGACAAATGGAACCCCTTTTCTCAAATTGTCCTGATCCTGCCACCATTGCAAGGTTTGGATCAGGGTTCGAGTCACTGGGATTAGTTTGGTAAGGGAATCCTTTCTTTGGGACCAAAAGGCTCTTAAATGGAACTGAATGTCCCTCATCTGGAATCTTGCCCCTTGGACCACTGCTGTGGAAGCTGCCATGTGGCCCAGTAGCGAAGGAAATGCCTTGCTGGTCGAGACACCTGAAGGGTGAATGAAGAGGCCAGTTCCATAAGGGTCCTTGCCCTTTTCAAGGGAAGGAAGGCTCTTGCCTTTACTGTATCCGGTTCTGCACCTATGAAGGTGAGGAGCTGTACTGGTTCGAGAACTGACTTTGGTAGGTTGAGATGGAATCCTAAGGAAGTGAGCACTTGCTGTGTCACTTGCAGATGTGACTTGACTTGGTCTGGAGACTGACCTACTATGAGCCAGTCATCCAAGTATGGGAAGATGGAGATCTTTTGACTTCTTAGGAAGGCAACAACTACTGCAAGGCACTTTGTGAAAACACTTGGGGCTGATGTTAGGCCAAAGGGCATTGCTCTGAATTGATAGTGGCCTGAGGGCAACTCAAACCTGAGGTACTTTCTGTGGGAGCACCTGATGGGAATGTGAAAGTAGGCATCTTTGAGTTCCGGGGAGGCTAGCCAGTCCCCTGGCCTTTAGAGGGAAGGATAATTCCCAGAGTTACCATTTTGAACTTTGGCTTCAAAAGATGTTTGTTCAGATATCTTAGGTCTAGGATGGGCCACCATTCTCCCGTCTTTTTGGGGGTTAGGAAGTACCTGGAGTACAATCCTTTGCCCCTGTGTAGGGTGGGAACTCTCTCTATAGCTCTGAGAGCTAGGAGAGAAGAAACCTCTGCCTCTAGGGCAAGGGTCTCTGAGAGATTTGCAGGTGGAAAAGATCTGGCTCTCATCTTGGAAAAATATTTGAAGATGAGAACCAGTCCCTGGCTTACTACTTCCAGGACTCACTTGTCTGATGTAAGAGACTTCCAGTCCTGGACAAAGTAAACCAGCCTGCCCCCTACTGGTATGTGAGAATCGACCCGGGCAGACCCATCAGGGTGTCTGCTTGGCAGGGGCTTTAGGCTGAGGGGTGGATGCAGGCCTGCTCATCCCCCTTCTGCCTCTCCCTCTAAAGAACCCCCTCTGTGAAAAGGAAGAAGAAGAGGAGGAGGCCTGAGCTTGGTAAAAAGGCCTTTGGAAAGGCCTGCCCCTGCCCCTGGACTGCTGCCTTTGAGGAGTTGCTTGCCTTTCTTTGGCCTGAGCACTCCTGTAAGTGGTCTTGTACTCATCCACCTTTTTCATGTAGTTCTCTGTCTGCTCCCCAAACAGAGAATTACCAATTACAGGAAAATACATGGCCTTAGCCTGGGTATCCTGTGAGAGACTAGTACATCTGAGCCAAGCCATTCTCCAAAGAGCCACAGATGTAGCCATGACTCTTGATGAAACATCACTGGAGTCTACAGCAGCATGAAACTGTACTTTAGATGCCTCAATCCCATCTGCAGCCACCTGCTCCAGCTCATTGGCAAGCTGGTCAGGGGCCTGTTTAGCCAGAGCCAGCACAGTGTCGCACCTGGACTTCTGGTATCTAGCTGTACAGGCCATATAGTTAGCCTGCCTGAGTCCCAAAATTCTGCCATGTATTGTTTCTTTGCCATGGCATCAATCTTCCTGGAGTCTTTGCCTGGGGGGTGTGATGCCAAGGGAATATTTGCCTTATCACAGGCAGCAGCCTGCACTACCCCAACATGGCTGCATTGCTGGAAAAGGAACTCCATGTCTGAGCCTGAGAGAGTACTTCTTGTCCATTCGTCTGCCCACAGGAGGTATAGAAGAAAAAATTACTCACCTTAGTAATGTTTCTTCTAATGAAGTCTTGCTATATTCCGACATATGCAGTGAGTCCCAACCTTTGAACTGCCCTGGAGATGAAAGAGTTAAACTTTCCATGCTAGGCATGGAACGCTGAGCTCGAGCTCGGTTGAGACTCTGTCTGTTGTTCTTCAAACTCAAACCGTCAGATCTTTACGAGCTAAACTCACTAAGGTCCTGTGTGGAAGCTGTAAACCTACACTAGCCAACTGGCTATCAAACATAAACGCATTTTTGGTCCCCAAACAAAGACTCCGAGTCAGGAGACCAAAAATGAAAAACATAACACCAACTCACCCCAAGAAAAGAAGGGTGAAACAACAAGGTGGGCACCTACTAAGTGCCAACACTGCACTGCCCACCCACATCCCAAAAGAAAAATTACTCACCTTAGTAATGTTGTTTCTTCTAATGGAGTCTTGCTATATTATAGACATTAGCAGTTTGATCCAGCTCTAGAACTGCCCGGAGTGAAATGGTTAAAACCATTCCAAAATAGAATTTTAGCACGAGAGCAGCTCTATCTGTGTCATTTCAAACTTGAACTGTCAGATTCTTTACTCCGCCTCAGTGAACAGTCGCTCCGGAGATTTCTCCTTCTGCTCGATTCATTTCTCGGTTTTAAAAAGTGTTTTCTGGTTGGATTTAATCGAGAATAGTTTTATTTAACTGCAAAACCGTTAGGTTCAAGCTCTATCTGTGGTAACCGTAAGTAAATGAAGGTTGTCTGTGTGGAACTTGTAAGTTATGGTTCGGTTTTGAACCGATCAGTGAGTTAAAACTCATTTAAAACTAAAACTTACTATTTTAGAGTCAGGTTCCGGTTCTTATCGGTTCTAAAAATAGCAGTTTATTACGTTTTTACAATACCAGTAACACGGTTAGGAAAGCGATAAGGTGTCTTGCCTGCACTGCCGTTAAAAGGGCAAGTTTTTTGGTTAGGCTGGCATTATGTCTGAGAAACCCAAAGAAAAACCGGGCCCACTGGGTTTCAACACTGTGATGTTTGTGGAGAGTCTTTGCCAAAGCTGACCCACACACCCTGTGTTTATTGTCTGAGGTTTGACCACCTCAGTCAGACTGCCAGGTATGTAAGAATTTCCCTGCAGCCACCCTGGAAAAAAGATTGGGCAGGCTCAGGGCACGAGAGGCCAAAAAGTCCGCTGACCCAGATGGCCAGCCCGGTTCGGTGCCAACCGAACCAGAGGGAGTGCCCTCTGACCAGGGCCAGACTTCCTCGGGCAAAAGAAAAGCTGGTTCACATCTAAACTGTGCAGCCTCCTCTCGCCAGAGGAGGAATGGTCAGTGAAGTAGACTGGAAGAGACATAGATTGATTAAGGTGGAAATCTGAAACCACCTTAGGCAAGAACTTCTTGTTAGTCCTGAGGACCACCTTATCTCTATGAAAGGAGATAAAATCAGGCTCCACTGACAAAGCTTGTAATTCACTTATGCCTGGCAGAAGTGAGTGGCTACTGAAACACAGTCTTCCAAGTCAAGTACTAAGCTCTGCTGAAGACAAAGGCTCAAAACGGGTTGCATAAGCTGAGCAATGCAAACATTAAGGTCCCAGGCAGGGGCAGGGTCCCTGAATGGAGGGTTGGTGTGAAGCAATCCTTGAAAACTTGGAGAATATAGGGTGAGCTGAAAGAAGAAAAATTACTCACCTTAGTAATGTTGTTTCTTCTAATGGAGTCTTGCTATATTATGACATATGCAGTTTGTCCCAGCCTTAGAACTGCTCCGGTGAAAGAGTTAACTTCCATGCCAGGCATGGAATCTTGGCTGAGCTCGGTTGAAAAAACTCTGTCTGTTGATCTTCAAACTGAAACTGTCAGATCTTTATGAGCAAAACTCACTAAGGTTCTGTGTGGAAGCTGTAAACCTACACTAGCCAACTGGCTACTAAAATATTAACACATTTTTCTGGTCCCAAAACAAAGACTCAAGTCAGGGGATCCAAAAAAAAAAATAAAATAAAATACAACACCCAAACACCCCCAAAAAAGGGGTAAAAACACAAGGTGGGCATCATTAAGTGCCAACACTGCACTGCCCACCCACATCCCAAGAGCAGAGGTTCTGAGAGGGGCAGGCAGTGGGGGAGGTCATAATATAGCAAGACTCCATTAGAAGAAACAACATTACTAAGGTGAGTAATTTTTCTTCAAACAACATAATCTTCTATATTCTGACATATGCGAACTACAAAGCAGTACCTTCATGGAGGAGGACAGAACCTACTTAGGAAATAGCCTCTGAAGCACAGCTGTGCAAACCAGACATCACTCCTAGCCTGGATGTCCAGGCAGTAATGCTGGTAAAGTCTGAACTGTTTTCAGGTAGCTGTGACATATCTCTAAGATAGGGATGTCCCTGGCAGCAGCTAGGGACGCAGCTGTACCTCTGGTAGAGGGGGCCCTCAGGCCTCAGGGAGGAACCTTACCCAGTTTTTGATAGCAAAATTGGATACAAGAGACAATCCCCCTGGCAATGGATCTTTTAGTGGCAGGTTTCCCTTTACCAACCTCATCATAAGTGAGGAACAGTTGGAGGGAGTCAAACCTGTGACCCTTGGTATGCTCTATGCAGTAACTAAGGGCTCTTTTCACATCTAAACTGTGCAGCCTCCTCTCACCAGAGGAGGAATGGTCAGTGAAGTACACTGGAAGAGATATAGATTGATTAAGGTGGAAATCTGAAACCACCTTAGGCAAGAACTTCCTGTTAGTCCTGAGGACTACCTTATCTCTGTGAAAAGAGATAAAATCAGGCTCCACTGACAAAGCTTGCAATTCACTTATGCGCCTGGCAGAAGTGATGGCTACTAGAAACACAGTTTTCCAAGTCAAGTAGGGTTACCACCTGTCCCTACTTTCGCAGGACAGTCCTGATTTGGGCAGCTGTGTCCTGCGAAAAAACATGAAAAATACTAAATGTCCTGACATTATAGTACAAAAGAATATTTTCAGACTTTCCTCTAAATGTGGCAAAAACTATAGTACCTTAACTAAAATACCTTAAAATGATTAGAAACACTAGGGAACATCTAAAAAATGGCAACACTTAGTCTTAATTCTGATTATTTAGAGAAAAAATCTGTTGTGCTGGTTGAGGTTACATATTGTCCTGCGAAAAATCATGTTTCAGTAAGAAATGTCCCACTTTGGGCTTCTTAAAAGGTGGTAACCCTAAAGTCAAGTACTTAAGCTATGCTGAAGACAAAGGCTCAAAGGGGGGTTGCATTAGCTGAGCAATGCAAACATTAAGATCCCAGGCAGAAGCAGGGTCACTGAATGGAGGGTTGGTGTGAAGCAATCCCTTGAAAAACTTGGAGAATACAGGGTGAGCAGAAAGAGAAGAGGGCTTTCCTGCTGAAATAAAAGCAGAGACAGCTGACAAATGCACTTTCAGGGTAGCTGGCCTCAGCCCCAAAGTATTTAGATGGGCCATATAGTCCAGGACTGTGGGCAAAATCAGCAGATTCTGGAAACATGCTTTCCAGAGCACCATATGGAAAACCTTTTCCATTTAGAATTATAAGTAGCCCTGGTGGAAGGCTTTCTAGAAGCTTTCAAGATGTCAGTACACCTTGAGAAGGTGTGGGTCAGCAAACTCTAACTCCTCAAGAGCCAGGCCTTGAGGTTGAGGGATTTGAGATTCGGATACCAAACTCTCCCTGGGCACAGGTTAACAGATTGTGATTCCTGGGAGACACAGAGAAGGTGGACTGCTAAGGACAGAAGGAGTGGATACCAGGGCTGTCTGGCCCAATCTGAAGCAATCAGAATCATCTTGCAAGGTTGAGATCTGATTTTGACTAGCACCTTGAACAAGAGAGGGAAGGGGGAAAGGCATAGAGGAACTTCCCTTCCCAATCGAGAAGGAAGGCATCCAGAGGGACTGAGCCCAACACTGGGGGCCTGCAACAAAAAAGCGGAAGTTGGTGATTGTCTGGGGCTGCTAAAAGATCTATCTGAGGGGTGGCCCACCTGGCAAATACTAACCCCAGTACTAGGGGATCCAGTGACCATTCATGATGGCCCTGGGAAATCCTGCTGAGAGCATCTGCCAGGACATTGTCTTTGCCTGGGAGGTGAACTGCCATGAGGGAGGTGTTCAGGGAATAAGCCAGAGACCACAACTTCATCGCCTCGGTGCACAAGGCCGAAGACCGAGTGCCCCCTTGCTTGTTGATGTACCACATTATAGTGGTGTTGTCTGTTCTGACCTGTACCACTTTGTTCTGAACAGATGCAGAAAAAAACCTGAAGTGCTAGAAAAACAGCTCTGAGTTCCAACAGATTGATGTGGAGCAGAGATTCCTGAGGGACCACAATCCCTGGGTGGTGAGGTCGCCATGTGAGCTCCCCATCCCAAGAGGGATGCATCTGTAGTAAGGGTCAAGGAGTGAGATTGAGGGATGAAAGGAACCCCCTGTCTCAGATTGCTCTGATCCTGCCACCACTGCAGGGCCTGGATCAGGGTTCGAGTTACTGGGACCAATTTGGTTAGAGTATCTCTCCTTTGAGACCAGAAGGCTCTCAAATGGAACTGGATGTCCCTCATCTGAAATCTTGCTCCCTGCACTACAGCTGTGGAAACAGCCATGTGGCCAAGGAGCTGTAGAAAGTGCCTTGCTGGTCGAGAGACCTGCAGAGTGAAGGAGGAGGCCAGAGCCACCAGGGTCTTTACTCTTTCTAGAGGAAGGAAAGCTCTGGCCTGCTTTGTGTCCAGTTCTGCGCCTATGAAGGTGAGTAGCTGAACAGGCTCTAGAACTGACTTTGGAAGATTGAGAAGAAAACCTAGAGATGTAAGCAGCTGCTGGGTAACCTGAAGGTGTGATTTGACTTGGTCTGGAGACTGACCCACTGAGCCAGTCGTCCAGGTAAGGAAAAATGGCAATCTTTGCCTTCTTAAGTGAGCAACTGCTACTGCCAGGCATTTGGTGAATACCCTTGGGGCAGAGGTGAGGCCGAAGGGCATTGCTCTGAACTGGTAATGGCCTGAGGGCAGTTAGAATCTGAGGTACTTTCGTGGGAGCTTCTGATGAGAACATGGAAGTAGGCATCCTTGAGGTCCAGGGGCTAGCCAGTCCCCTGGCCTTAGGGAGGGTAAAATAATTCCCAGAGTCACCATTTTGAATTTTGGTTTTAAAAGGTGCTTGTATAGGTATCTTAGATCCAGGATGGGCCGCCATTCTCCTGTCTTTTTTGGGGTAAGGAAGTACCTGGAGTACAGACCTTTGCCCTGGTGTAGGGGAGGAACCCTTTCTACAGCTCTGAGAGCCAGGAGGGTTGAGACTTCTGTTTCCAAAGTAAGAGCCTCTGATGGATTTGCAGGTGGAAAGGATCTGGTTCTCATCTTTGGAAATTTTTGAAGCTGAGAACCAGTCCCTGCTTACTACTTCCAGGACCCACTTGTCTGATGTTAAAGACTCCCAGTCCTGGATGAAGTAAGCCAGCCTGCCTACAGGTAATGGAGAATCGGCCTGGGCATCCCATCAGGGTGCCTGTTTGGCAGGAGCTTTAGGCTGAGGGGTGGGAGCAGGCCTGCTTGTACCCATCTGTCTCTCCTCTGAAGAACCCCCTCTGGGCATAAGCTGAAGAGGAGGCCTGGGCTTGGTAAAGGGCGTGTGAAAAGGCCTGCCCTGCCCTGGAAGCTGCCTCTGAGGGTGGCTTGCCTCTCCTTGGCCTGTGCACTCTATAAGTGGTCCTATACTCATCCATTTTCTTCATGTAATTCTCTCTGCTCCCCAAACAGAGAATTACCCACAACAGGAAAATCCATGGCCTTAGCCTGGGTATCCTGTGACAGGCTAGTACACCTGAGCCAAGCCATTCTCTGAAAAGCCACAGATGTAGCCATGACTCTTGAAGATACATCATTAGAGTCCACTGCAGCATGGAATTGCACCTTGGATGCCTCAATACCATCAGCAGCCACCTGTTCCAGCTCCTGGCAAGCTGGCCAGGGACCTGTTTCGCTAAAGCCATAACAGTATCCCATCTGGATTTCTGGTATCTTGCAACATAGGCCATATAATTTGCCTGTCTGAGTCCCAAGGATGCTGCCATGTATTGTTTCTTTGCCATGGCATCAATACTCCTGGAGTCCATGTCAGGGGGGTGTGAAGCCAAGGGAATATTTGCCTTATCATAGGCTGAAGCCTGCAGTACTCCAACATGGCTGCATTGTTGTGAAAGGAACTCCGTATCAGAGCCTGACAATGTATACCTCCTGTCCATCTTTTTATCCACAGGAGGTAAGGAATTAGGAGCTTTTAAAATCTTTATTGTCTGTTTCCTAAAAGATTTATGTAAAGGAATAGACAATCTCCTAGACTCTGGGATATCCATCATTTCCACATAGTCAGGCTCCTCCTGTTCATCCACAGCTTCTTCCAAAGGGAGCTAGAGGGTTTCAGAAACTTTTTTATAAAACACAAAATGAGAAGGGGACTCAGAAAGCCTAGGGGGGGATACTCCTGAAGGTCTGTCTGGGGAGATGTCCGGTTCAATGGGCACATCCAGACTTTCAAAATCACATTCACTCTCTTCATAATCCTCCTCCCCCTCCTCCGGTTCATAAAATTCTTCTATATCATATTCTTGAACCGGTGGAACCGGCCGAACCGACCGTTTACCTGCTGGTGTCGGTTCGGACGGAACCGGGGAAAGCGACTGGACAATTTGGATCGCTTTGGCTATCTCTGCAGCGGTTGGAGAAGGAAATTTTGGCTCCACACCTGCTGATTTTCTAGTCCTCTTTGCTGGAACTGGCTCCTCCGAGTCAGCTCTTCGTTTGCCCGAGGAAGTATCGCCCTGGTCAGAGGCACTCCTCCGGTTCGGTTGGCACGAACCGGGCTGGCCATCCGGGTCAGCGGACTTTTTGGCCTCTCATTCCCTGAGCCTACCAACTCTCTTATCCAGGGTAGCTGCAGGGAAGTTCTTGAAAATCTGGTAGTCTGCATTGAGGTGGTCAAACCCCAGACAATAAACACATGTGGTGTGTGGGTCAGCCTTGGCAAAGGCTTCCCCACAGACACTACAGTGCTGAAACCCAGTGGGCCCGGTTTTTCTTTTGGGTTTCTCAGACATAATGCCAGCCTAACCAAAAACTTGCCCTTTTCCGGCAAATTGCCAAGCAAGACACCCTTATCGGTTCCCAACCGTGTCACGGGTCGTGGAAAAAACGTAATGAAATCCGTTTTTTTTAGAACCAGTAAGAACCGGGAACTGCACTCTAAATGTAATTTAATAAGTTTTAACAAAAACCTGATCGGTTCAAACCGAACCGATAACAACGTTAGCAAGTTCCACACAGAGAAAAGTAAAACCTGTCTATTACTTACGATACCACAGACAGAGCTTGAACCGACCGGTTGCGGTTAAAATATATACTGCGGTTTAGAAAACTGAGAAATAACACTTTTTTAACCGACAAATGAACCGAGCAGTAGGAGGAATCTCCGGAGCGACTGTTCAGTGAGGCGGAGTAAAGAATCTGACAGTTTCAGTTTGAAGATCAACAGATAGAGTTTTTTCAACCGAGCTCGCGCTCAGGATTCCATGCCTGGCATGGAAGTTAACTCTTTCACCTCCGGAGCAGTTCTAAGGCTGGGACAAACTGCATATGTCATAATATAGCAAGACTTCATGTTGTTTGAAGAGGGCTTACCTGCTGAAATAAAAGCAGACACAGCTGCCAGATGCACTTTCAGTGTAGCTGGTCTCAGCTCCAAGCTATTTAAATGGACCATATAATCAAGGACTGCGGGTAGATCAGCAGATTCTTTTTTTTTTTAGTTTTTGTTGACCGGGTAAGTGCACTAGGCAAATCCTGCCTATTTTCAGGCACGACCCGGGGGAGGGGGATACAGATGAATGCCAACTGACCTTGAACCAGATTAAGCTGCTGGTGGTATTTTTAGTGAATGAGGGAAATTTGGCCAGGACACCGGGGAAATTACCCTACTCTTTTCGATAAGTGCCATGGGATCTTTAACATCCACCTGAACTACCACCAATCCAGGCAGATGGGACCTCGGTTTAACGTCTCATCCGAAAGACGGCACTTCAGAAGTGCAGCACCCCTCTCATGCTGCACTCCAGTGTCAGTACTGGGATATTAACCCAAGTGCCAGATGTGGGAACTGAACCCACAGCCCTCTGATCTCCCAGCCTCAGAGGCGAGTGTGCTACCTACTGAGCCACTGACACTGCTAGGGGACTGCTAGATTCTGGAGAAATATGCTTCCCAGAGCACCATATGGAAAATCTTTTCCATTTGGAATTATAAGTAGCCCTAGTGGAAGGTTTTCTAGAAGCCTTCAGGATATCCATTACACCTTGGAAGAGGTGTAAATCAGCAAACTCTAACTCTTCAAGAGCCAGGCCTTGAGATTGAGAGATTTGAGGTTCGGGTACCAAACCCTCCCCTGAGCACAGGTTAACAGGTTGTAATTCCTGGGAAGACACAGGGGAAGATGGACTACTAAGGACAGTAGGAGTGGATACCAGGGCTGTCTGGCCCAGTCTGGAGCAATCAGGATCATCTTGCAGGGTTGAGATCTGATCTTGATTAGCACTTTGAACAAGAGAAGGAAGGGGGGAAAAGCATAGAGAAACTTCCCTTCCCAATTGAGAACTAAGGCATCCAGGACTAGGCCAACACTGGGGCCTGCAGCAAAAAAGGGGAAGTTGGTGATTGTCTGGGGCTGCAAAAAGATCTATCTGTGGGGTGCCCCATCTGAAAATATCACCTCCAAGACCAGGGGGTCCAGTGACCATTCGTGATGGCCCTGGGAAATCCTGCTGAGAGCATCTGCCAGGACATTGTCCTTGCCTGGGAGGTGAACTGCCATGAGGGAGGTGTTCAGGGAGTAAGCCAGAGACCACAACTTCATTGCTTCGGTGCACAAGGCCGTAGACCGAGTGCCTCCTTGCTTTGTTGATGTACCACATTGTGGTGGTGTTGTCTGTTCTGACCTGTACAACTTTGTTCTGAACAGGTTTGGAAAAAGCTTGAAGTGCTAGAAATACTGCTCTGAGTTCCAACAGATTGATGTGGAGCAGAGATTCCTGAGGGGACCACAACCCCTGGGTGGTGAGGTCGCCCATGTGAGCCCCCCACCCCAAGAGGGAGGCATCTGTAGTAAGGATTAAAGAGTGAGACTGAGTGACAAAAGGAACCCCCTTGTCTCAGATTGTTCTGATCCTGCCACCACTGTAGGGCCTGGATCAGGGTTTGAGTTACTGGGATCAGTTTAGTCAGAGGGTCCTTCCTTTGAAACCAAAAGGCTCTCAAATGGAACTGAATGTCCCTCATCTGAAATCTTGCTCCCTGCACTACTGCTGTAGAAGCAGCCATGTGCCCCAGGAGCTGTAGAAAATGCCTTGCTGGTCGAGACACCTGCAGGGTGAATGAGGAGGCCAGAGAGACCAGGGTCCTTACCCTGTCCAGGGAAAGGAAGGCTCTGGCCTTCTCTGTGTCTAGCTCTGCGCCTATGAAGGTGAGGAGCTGGACAGGCTCTAGAAGTGACTTTGGAAGATTTAGAAGGAAACCCAAAGAAGTGAGCAGTTGCTGAGTTATCTGTAAGTGTAACTTGACTTGGTCTGGGGACTGGCCAACTATGAGCCAGTCACCCAGGTAAGGGAAGATGGCAATTTTCTGCCTTCTTAGAGAAGCAACTACTACTGCCAGGCACTTTGTGAATACCCTTGGAGCAGAGGTGAGGTCAAAGGGCATTGCTCTGAACTGGTAATGGCCTGAGGGCAGCTCGAACCTGAGGTACTTTCTATGGGAGCTTCTGACGAGAATATGGAAGTAGGCATCCTTGAGGTCCAGGGACACTAGCCAGTCCCCTGGCCTTAGAGAGGTAGAATAATTCCCAGAGTCACCATTTTGAATTTTGGTTTTAAAGGTGCTTGTTTAAGTATCTGAGATCCAGGATGGGCCGCCATTCTCCTGTCTTTTTTGGGGTAAGGAAGTACCTGGAGTACAACTCTTTGCCCTGGTGTAGGGGTGGAACCCTTTCCACAGCTCTGAGAGCTAGGAGGGAAGAGACCTCTGCCTCTAAGGCAAGTGCCTCTGATGGATTTGCAGGTGGAAAGGATCTGGTTCTCATCTTTGGGAACTTTTTGAAGCTGAGAATCAGTCCCTGGCTTACTACTTCCAGGACTCATTTGTCTGATGTCAGAGACTCCCAGTCCTGGACAAAGTAAGCCAGCCTGCCCTACAGGTAGCTGAGAATCGGCCCTGGCAGCCCCATCAGGGTCCTGCTTGGCAGGGGCTTTGGGCTGAGGGTGGAAGCAGGCCTGCTTGTACCCCGTCTGCCTCTCCCTCTAAAGAACCCCCTCTGGGCATAAGCAGAAGAGGAGGCCTGGGCTTGGTAAAAAGGCCTATGAAAAGGCCTGCCCCTGCCCCTGGGAAGCTGCCTTTGAGGAGTGGCCTGCCTTTCCTTGGCTTGTGCACTCCTATAGGTGGTCCTATACTCATCCATTTTCTTCATGTAATTCTCTGTCTGCTCCCCAAACAGAGAATTACCCACAACAGGAAAATCCATGGCCTTAGTCTGGGTATCCTGTGACAGTCTAGTACATCTGAGCCAAGCCATTCTTTGAAGTGCCACAGATGTAGCCATGACTCTTGATGACACATCATTTGAGTCCACTGCAGCATGGAATTGCACCTTGGATGCCTCAATACCATCAGCAGCCACCTGCTCCAGCTCCTTGGCAAGCTGGCCAGGGACCTGTTTTGCTAAAGCCATGATAGTGTCCCATCTGGATTTCTGATATCTAGCCACATAAGCCATATAATTCGCCTGTCTGAGTCCCAAGGATGCTGCCATGTACTGTTTCTTTGCCATGGCATCAATCCTCCTGGAGTCCTTGTCTGGGGGGGGTGAAGCCAAGGGAATATTTGCCTTGTCACAGGCTGCAGCCTGCACTACTCCAACATGGCTGCATTGTTGTGTAAGGAACTCCGTATCAGAGCCTGACAATGTATACCTCTTGTCCATTCTCTTATCCACAGGAGGTATAGTGTTAGGAGTTTTTAAAATTTTAAATGTCTGTTTCCCAAAAGATTTATGCAAGGGAATAGGCAGTCTCCTAGACTCTGGGATATCCATCATTTCCACAAAGTCAGGCTCCTCTTGATCATCCACAGCTTCTTCCATAGGGAGCTGGAGGGTTTCAG
The DNA here is from genome assembly GCA_016271365.2 of Neoceratodus forsteri. NCBI lineage: Eukaryota > Metazoa > Chordata > Ceratodontiformes > Ceratodontidae > Neoceratodus > Neoceratodus forsteri. Next base: position 1,366,002,260 of record CM028132.1, read on the forward strand.
CCACTTTTTTATAAAACATAAAATGAGAAGGGGACTCAGAAAGCCTAGGGGGAGACACTCCTGAAGGTCTGTCTGGGGAGATGTCTGGGTCAATAGGCACATCCAGACTTTCAAATCCACATTCGCTCTCCTCATACTCCTCTTCCCCCTCCTCCAGTTCATAATACTCCTCTAAATCATACTCTTGAACCAGTGGAACCGGCCGAACCGAACGCCTACCTGATGGTGCCGGTTCGGTCGGAACCGGGGAAAGCGACTGGACAATTTTGATCGCTTTGGCTATTTCTTCAGCGGTTGGAGAGGAAAGTTTTGGCTCCACACCAGCTGATTTTCTAGTCCTTTTTGCTGGAACCGACTCCTCAGAGTCGGATCTCCTTTGGCCCGAAGAAGTCTCACCCTGGTCAGAGGGCACTCCTTCTGGTTCGGTTTGAACCGAACTGAGCTGGCCATCCAGTTCAGCGGACTTTTTGGCCTCCCTTTCCCTGAGCCTACCAACTCTCTTTTCCAGGGTGGCTGCAGGAAAATTTTTACAAATCTGGCAGTCTGCACTGAGGTGGTCAAACCCCAGACAATAAACACAGGTGGTGTGGGGATCAGCCTTGGCAAAGACTTCCCCACACACACTACAGTGTTGAAACCCAGTGGGCCCGGTTTTTCTTTTGGGTTTCTCAGACATAGTGCCAGTCCTATCCAAACTTACCATTTTATGGCAATCCGCCAGGCAAGACCCTCTTATCGGTTCCTAACAGCGTCACGGGTTGGGGAAAAAAACGTAATAAAATCCTTTTTTTAGAACCGATAAGAACTGGTAACCACACTCTAAAAGTACAATTTAAGATTTTTTAACAACTTGATCAGTTCAAACCGAACCGATGAACCGTTTACAGGTTCCACACAGAATAGAGTAAAATATAACCTATCTAGTACTCACAAATACCACAGACAGAGACTGAACCGACAGGTTACGGTTTAAATTTGGTCGAAAACCGAGAAAATGGTACTTTAACTGACAAAATGAACCGAGCAGAAAGAGAAAATCTCCGGAGCGACTGTTCAGTGAGGCGGAGTAAAGAATCTGACGGTTTGAGTTTGAAGAACAACAGACAGAGTGTCAACCGAGCTCGAGCTCAGCGTTCCATGCCTGGCATGGAAAGTTTAACTCTTTCATCTCCGGGGCAGTTCGAAGGTTGGGACTCACTGCATATGTCAGAATATAGCAAGACTTCATGTTGTTTGAATTATTGTTTCCCAAAGGATTTGTGGAGGGGAATAGACAGTCTCCTGGACTCTGGGATGTCCATCATCTCAACATAATCAGACTCCTCCTGATCCTCTGCTGCTTCCTCCACAGGAAGCTGGAGGGTCTCAGCCACGTTTTTTGTAACACATATAGTGAGAAGGGGACTCAGAAAGCCTAGGAGGAGAAACACCTAAAGGTCTGTCTGGGGAGATGTTCGGGTCGGCACATCCAGACTTTCATAATCACCATAATCATCCTCATACTCTCCCTCCTCCTCCTCTAGTTCATAAAATTCTTCCAAAGTATAATCCGGAACCGGGGGAACCGACCAAACCGAACCCCTGCCAGATGGTGCCGGTTCGGTCGGAACCGAACTAAGCGATTGCACTATCCTTATCGCCTTGGCTATCTCATCGGCGGTCGGAGTATGAATCTCTGGGTCCGAATCGGACGATTTATCTTTTCTCTTTCTTTTCACTTGAACCGACTCCTCAGAATCGGCTCTCCTTTTCCCCCAAGAAGTATCGCCCTGGTCAGAGGGCACTCCTTCTGGTTTGGTTGGAACCAAACCGGACTGGCCATCCGGGTCAACGGACTTCTCGGCCTCCCTTTCCCTCAGTCTACCTAATCTCTTTTCCAGGGTAGATTTGGGAAAATTCTTGCAAATTTGGCAGTCTGAATCAAGGTTGTCAAACCCCAGACAATAAACACAGATGTTGTGGGGACCAGCCTTGGCAAAGACTTTCCCACACACACTGCGGTGTTGAAACCCAGTGGGCCCGTTTTTTTCCTTGGGTTTCTCAGACATGGCCAATCCTATCCAAAACTTACCCTTTTTTGGCAATCCGCCAGGCAAGACTCCCCTATCGGTTCCTGACTGTGTCACGGGTCTTGGAAAAAACGTAATAAAATCTGTTTTTTTTAGAACCGATACGGACCTGTTACCACACTCTAAATCAAGCACAAGCTTTTTTACCTCAAACTGATCGGTTCAGTCGAACCGATCCACAATTTACAAGTTCTACACAGAAACAAAACAAAAAACCTATCTAGTACTCACGGTACCACAGACAGAGACTTGAACCGACTAAGCAGTAACAGCAATTCGGTAGAAACAGACCGAAAAATCAACACTTCAACCGACTTTTTGAACCGAGCAACAGGAGAAATCTCCGGAGCGACTGTTCAGTGAGGTGGAGTAAAGCATCTGACGGTTGCAGTTTAAACAACAGCAGACAGAGGCTTCAACCGAGCTCGTGGTAAACGTTCCATGCTGGCCATGGAAAGTTTAACTCTTTGTTCTCTGGGGCAGTTGAAAGGCAGGACCTAACTGCATATGTCAGAATACAGCAAGACTTCATGTTGTTTGAAAGGGGACTTCTAGTCTCAGTGGGCCTACCAGGTCAACAAAATTCAATAAATAAATTAATTTTACTTATTAGGAGAAGGTGTTCCATCTGTTCTGTAGTTTGGGAAGGGGATTTTGTAATTGGGCTGTCATATTTTCCATTTTGTACATGTCACAAACTGTATCCCTCCAACATAAGTGCCTTTGTTAGCAGTGCATGCACACAATGTTCCTCTGCAAGGGAGTTTACTTCTTGGTCCTCCACATGGGTTACTGTGTCAGCGGAACCTTATGCCATCCCTCTATGGGCTGGGAGCACTGCTGTGCAGATGTACCACCTCAGTCACCCTGGCCACCCATGCCAGTACTGGAGTCCGCTCCTGATCCCAGGTTGCGGGCACAGGAACATGATGCACTAACCACAGGCCCAAAAGGCAGATGAACTTGACAGATATAGTAATCAAAACAAGAAAAGTATACAGTGATAATATGTAATATACATTGAATAAATAAAATGTAGAAAGTGCAGAATAAAGTGAAATTATATATATAAAATTGTATAAATATATTAAAGTGCAAAATGCAGCTTACATATGGTGTAGAAATTTTAGCAATATTGTATATGGCTAACATGGTGTATATAAAGTCAAAAAGGGCAAATAGAGGATGCTTAATTTGCAGGAGTTCCTTGTTCTTTTGTGTAGAAATGAAGCATTATCACATCATCGCCATCCGTTCCTGAGGGGTTTACACTCACTCCCAAGTCCTCACTGCATCCAGGTTTCAAACTCACTCTTGTACTGTAGCACACAGAGCTCTGCAGGTACTTGCCTTTCCCCTGCCTCCGTGTTCATTATTCTCTGTATACCCTGCACTCCGCCAGTGGCTGCCTGCTGTCTTTTCCCTTCATCAATCTTTTCCATGCTGAAGGTAAAACTTTGTCCTTGTCCACGACTCTTGCCCTCGGAAATATTAACTGATTTTCATTTTATTTTATTGTGTTTTGTTACTTACATTTTACCTCCAGTCCCTCCTCTTGTGGTACCCCCACACACACACATATTCCGGAAGCCCAACTGTTCAGCAACAGTCTCCTCTCATGGAGACAAAGCAATCCACATTCTGTGTTATGAGGTGGGGGAGGTTTGCTCTGCCATCTGCCCAGAATGGCATTTTCCCCTTCTTTATAATCCCAATTAGGGGGTGGCAACACACTGGCACTATGTACTTGCACACACTGGCATGCCTGTTTAGTGCCACCAAACACCTTTACCTACCCAATGGCTGTGCTGTGCTCCATGATCCCTCCCTTCTGCCACCAGGGAACAATTTTATATGCCAGCCTGATAACCTATACCAACTCAGAGGAGGGGATCATCTTTCTGGATGCTCGCTCATCCTGCTGGCAGCCCACAACAGTGCTTAGAATTTAGAACATAAACTTGGATCACGAACATGACAAGTGCTTCTCAGCCACTGAGCATTTGAGACAAACTATTCTAAGTTTATTTACTTTAGACAGCCCATCTTAGATGCGCCATCTTATTTTCAGTGGGGTCCAGATTTTTAGAGTTGGCTGGAACTAAAGTACAAGGAGATCCCAAACAGTCCCCCAGATAGCCAATGACTGGTGGGATTCAAAAGTGTGATCTCTTGCATCACAGTTCAGTACTCTAACTGTTAAACCACACTGCCTTCCAATATTAGGAGAGTAAGGAATAGAATCTGATTTCATAAAGTGCCTTTCATGCACACGCTATATCCCAAAGAGCCTTACAAGCCATGAACAGTGGCATTATCCAACAGACAAGTCCAAGGAGGCTAAAACAGCTAGAGGGAGTTTAAAGAGCAACTGACGCCTCTCAGAAAACCTGGAGGCACAGAATACTTAGATAAAATTAGGAGCACTCAGGAAGGTAAGGCAGGCAGAGGAAAGTGAAGCACTGGAAAGTTAAGTGACTTCTCAAGGTCTCACGGTGAGTAACTGGCTCTGGTCAGATTCATGGCTGGCTCTCTAGGCTTATGGCTCTCATCTTGAACACACTGCCTCTCTGATATTAGTCTACTCCAGGGAGTTGTGAGCTACCAATTCCATTACTCCTTTCAAATCACTCCACAAACCCTACCTCTTCACTATGGCCTTCAGTTGCTGAATTGCACCTTTTGTTCAGTCATGTCACAGCTAATCTGCATCCGGTCCCTTTAGTATGGGCGTCCTTTTGGACTTGCATTATTCATTTATTTTACTCTGTAACTCTGTAAAGCACTTTCTTATACAATGTACGAAGGATGCCATACAGAACGGTATTATAATATATGGATGTCCATTGTTTCCCATAATGATAGGAAGGCAACCGGATCCTGTTATACCATCAATCTCAAGCCAGAATGTTGCAGCATTATTGATCTGACATTTTCATTTTAAAAAGTAATCAAGTGGTGTTGGTGCCAGTGCCATGATACATCTAAATTGATATAGTATAGGGAACTCATCTGGCACTATGAATCTTGTGGGCCATTAGAAGAATACCCAAGGACAAGGGTGGGAGGATGAAATATTGGAGCTAAAACCCTAGAGACAAAAATGAACATAAAGAGAAGATTTCACTGTCTGTGCCTCTTCCTAATTTCTTCTAACAGTGATCACTAGATGAAAGGTCACCACTAGAAGGCAAAAATGTAAGGCCCATAGTCTGTAAGCTTCTTTTGCTTAAATAGAATTGAAAATAAAACTTGGACTTGACCTGTAGATTACAAAGTAAGAAACGTATTTATTACCTTCCTATTTTTCCTCCTTCTCTAGTAGAGTCAGGCACTCTTTTTGCACCTCCACAAGCTCAGATACCATCAGCACTGGGGCAAATTATCTTGGTCCAGGTACCCCTGATTAGACACCTCCTATACATCTTGTACTTCCCTATCAGGTGTTGCTAGCCAGCAGTACAGTAACCGGCTCAAACAACTCAGTTCAGAGGATGGGGGTGGTTGTGGACTACAGGTGTTAATGCTGCAAAAAGGGTGAGGGTGAGCATGTTAACACAATTTATTTATTTAGTTAAAATATTTGACTAAGAGGCCACACTGAGCAGAGAAGAAAAAATGCCGTACCATAGTAATGTTGTTTCTTCCAAGGGATCCCTCATTCTGCTTGACATATGTAATGAGCATTGCAGGTGAAGCTGCCCCGAAGCACGTGAAATGGAATTTAGAACTCAATTCAAATCTCTGCCCTCTGGCTGGTGCTGTGTTCTACAGCTTAATGTCAGATCCTTCATAGCCCACTCAAAAGTAGCCCCCCCTTACCTACTTATCCATCTAAGCTATACAACAATATAAGCCCACAGGGCAATAAAAGAATGGCCTTAAGGCCAGTATGGCAGAACAATTTTAGCTAAAAACAAAGTATCTGTGACTAACAACAAATAATGCTCAAGTCATTGAACAAAAGAGCAATAACTGATTATTGTAGAACCTTTTTGATTCTGGAAGGGGAGGTAGGGTGGAAGATTCAAGCATAGTGAGGGATCCCCTGGTAGAAACACTACAAAACAGTACCTTGGGAGGCTGCAGGACAGCAGTGCCAAACCTGGAAACTCTTCTGGATTGTATGTCCAGGCAATAGTGCTTTGTAATAGTGTGAACTATTTTCCAGGCAGCTGCTTTATAGATATCTAATAAGGGGACATCTCTGATGGCTGCCACCAAGGCAGCAGTGCCATGAGTGGAATGTGCCCTGAGACCCTGAGGTGGTTGTTTGCCAGCTTTAGAGTAACAGAACTGAATGCAGGCCATTAACCAGCAGGCAATTTTCCTTTTTGAGGCTGGGTTGCCCTTCCCCACCTCACCATATGTGAGGGACTACTGAGAGTGGGATGATCTATGATCTTTGGTGCACTCAGTATAGTAACCGAGACACCTTTTAACATCCAGACTGTGTAGTCTTTGCTCACCAGGACTGGACTTTTCTGTAACAAGGACAGAAAGAGTAATGGACTGGTTCAGGTGGAACTTGGATACCAACTTGGGAAGGAATTTCCTGTTAGTTCTGAAGACTACTTTATCCCTGTGGAAGATAATGTAGTTTGGATCAGTGCAGAGGGCCTGCATCTCAAACACCGTTCTGGCTGAAGTGATGGCTACTAGGAAGACAGTCTTCCAGGTGACATACTTCAGATCTTTATAGGCTCAAAGGGAGGTTCCATGAGCTTGGCTACATGGATGTTTAGATCCCAGGGAAGTACAGGTTCCCCTCACAGGAGGATAGAAATGCAGAAGACCCTTAAAAAAACTCTTGAATATAAGATAAAAGGCTACTGTTTTCTGTTTACCTGCTGATTCATATGCAGAAATAGCTGCCAGGTGAACCTTTAGGTTAGCAGGCCCAAGGCCTATAGCCTGCAGGTGCACCAAATAATCCAGGAGAGTGGACAGATCTGTCTGGAGAGGGTCGAGATGCCTAGGGACACACCACAGGGAGAACCTCTTCCATTTGGAAGCATACATTTTCCTAGTGACAGGCTTCCTGGATACCTTCAGAACCTGGAGGACTTTGTCTGAAAAGTAAAAATAAGAGTACTCTAGCTCCTCAAGAACCAAGCTTTGAGGCACAGAGACATGAGGTTAGGAAAAGTCACTCTGCCCTGAGACGTGGTCAGCAAATTGTGTCTCAGGGGGAGGTGAATGGGTTTCCTGCTGGAGAGGGCCAGGAGTAGGGAGTACCAAGGCTGCCTCTATTAGAATCATGGAAGCAGTCTGGGTCCTCAGCTTCAGAAGAACCCGAAACAACAGAGGGAATGGAGGGAAGGCATATAGGAACTTCCCTGACCAGTCCAGGAGCAGAGCCCCTATGGGAAATGTACCTACTGCTGTAGGTCTGCAGTAAAAAATGGGAAGTTAAAAATTGTCCTTGGATGCAAACAGGTCTATTTCTAGTGTGCCGCATCCCCTGAAGATTGTGGCTAACAAATGCCTGCTCAAAGCCCACTCACGATGGCCCTGACAAATTCTGCTGAGAAAATCTGCCAGAGCATTGTCCTTCCTTGGGAGGTGGATTGCTGACAGATGGACATCTAGTGAGTAAGAAAAATCACCGAACAGTGTCTCCCAAGGTTCCCTTTCAAATATTGTTTAAATATTTTGCCAAACTGGAAAGAGCAACACTCTTAGAGGGGGAGAAGAAAAAAAGGAATCAGAAATGAACTTCAAGGAAAATCAACTCAACCCCTTATAACAAATAAATTATGTCTAGAATGCAAAAATATTTTTGTTTCTTCATTTATAACTCATTTTATTCTTGAGATGTTTTTTCAGTTTTTGAAATCTTGCTGTGATTGTTTTTAAAAAGACTCCAAAGAAATTTTTTTTTGCTTGTTTGTAGCGTTTCAGAACTTTGTTCCTTCATCAGACAAAAGACTATTTCATAGTATTTTTCTTTCACACATATATCCAAAAAGCAAATATTTCCAATCTGTAAAAAACAAATATACAAAGATTCACTAAATACATTCAAGTAGGTGTCCTTTCTTATAGCAAAATGAATTGTCTTATAATTATATTCTGCAGGGGGAACTAACCTGTGTAAAAATTGTACTCTATCGGCAGTCTAATAATCTAAAGGCTTTCCTTTGTTAAAAAGGTTTTCCACAAATCTTTGCAGGTCAGGGTGCTCTGCTGAACAAGAGAAGAAGACTGGGAAGGGGGGCCAGAATTGATAAGAGATTTTTTCTTTTATTGCCCCACGGTCTAATTTAAAAAAAAGCAGAAATAAAGGAAATTAGTTTAGGAAAAAGGGAGATTGAATCATAGTTTTATTTGTTTATCAAGGTTAAAAATTATATTCATATAATAACTTGAATCTTATTTTACCATTCTATCCAACTATGGTCAAATGAATCCCCTTTTGAAAAAAGAACTGCTTCTCCTCTGTGGAATAATAAAAGAGAAATATGTAGACCTCTTATTTATTTTTCTCTTTTGGTCATATTCACTAAATCAGTGTCATTTCATACTCCTTATATTGTGCCAAAAAATTCTCTCATTAGGTGCATCTATGTGCAATCTGGATAAAAAGTGTGGCTTGATTTACCTAATATTGATGCTCTCTTTCCTGTATTCCAGTATAAATGCAGAAGGAAAATCCAACAGTCAAAAATGTCACCACTGAGAAGCCACCATGCGAGTGTATGCCAAACTCTATTTCTAGCTACACACACCTTACTCCTGAAGGATAAGGAAGGGGCCGGGCCATCAGGTAAGCAGTGCTGATGTCACTAGTGACAAATCCTGAGCGGCCCGGTTCCTAAAAGGAAAACCACCAAAAAAGAGAGAAATTATCTTTGTCACATGGCCCCTTTCTCAATTTAACACTTTTTACTCCAATGATAGGAGAAATCCAGCATAACAGGGAATGTAGAGACAGCTTAAATATAATCTGTTATTAGCTGTTTCTGGAAAAATATTCAAGTCACAATGAGGGGATCGTTCGTCTCTCCTCGATTTTTGCTGCCTAATGTGAGCATGATCGAGAATCTACAGCTAAAGGTGAAAAGTAAAAATCAGAGTACTCTAGCTCCTCAAGAGCTAAGCTTTGAGGCACAGAGACATGAGGTTAGGTAAAGTCACTCTGCCCTGAGACGTGGCCTCAAATTGTGTCTCACGGGAGGTGAATGGGTTGTCTGCTGGAGAGGGCCAGGAATAGGGAGTACCAAGGCTGCCTGGCCCAATCTGGAGCTATTAGAATCACGGCAACAGACTGGGTCCTCGGCTTCAGAAGAACCAGGAACAACAAAGGGAATGGAGGGAAGACATTTATTTATTTAGTTTCTGTTTACCGGGTAAGTGCACCAGACATATCCTGCCTATTTTCAGGCACGACCCAGGGGGAGGGGGATACAGATTAATGCCAACTGACCTTGAACCAGATTAAGCTGTTGGTGGTATTTTTAATCAACGAGGGAAATTTGGCCAGGACACCGGGGAAATTCCCCTACTCTGATGGGTGGGGAGCCCTTCCCATGAGACGTCTGGACTAGGTTCAGAATGTCTCAGTCGGTGGGGAGTGCAGAGGTGGTAGAAGATGGTCTTCTGGAGTCTATTGTAACACTTGAGGAGGTTGCATCTGTTTCAGTTGATATGGAACTATCATGCTCCAATGTACCTAATGAGGAGGTGGTTCAATCGGGAAGTGCAGAAAACCGAGAGAGGAACAATGGCAACTCGACTGTGGTGGTAGAAGACGACAAAAAAGGAAAACGTCCGGAAAACAGACAAGCAGTTTTTACTGGTCAGGCAAAAGAGTACTATGCAGATTAATGCTGACCTGATGGAGCGTCAATGTGAAAGTTCCTGCTTCTGAGATGGAGGATTCTGCCACCTTTTAAACAAATCACGGCTTCCTGGTCCCCAGAGGCGTTACAGGAGGCGGGTGGATTAAGACCCCGAGCTTGGATTCCGGATCCTCAAGTTCCACTACTGGGCACAGGATCAAAAGCTCAGGCGGAATGTTTAGAGGAACAGACATCAGTAACGGGACTACTTTTGGAGACGGACCGGAAAGATGCGTCATTTCCGCCTTCTCCTATTGAATCACAGAGTTCGGTTTTGCTGCAACCGAAAATGGACACGAGAAACCTGGAACTAGACGCTTTGGAGACTGAGGTCGATGTGGCACCAGAACCTGTTGTTCCTGTAGACCCTAATCCAGCATTACCGCTACAAGGTCAGTACCCATCATTGGGAGAAAACACTGCTAGCTCTCCAGATACTCTCAAACGCAATCCTCCACCGGTACAACCGGCAAAACAAGTTAGTTATGCCTCCCTTTTTAAAAACACAGACGTCCCGGTGAGAAAACGTTTTGTTGCCCGAATCCATTACAAAGGGGGTTTGGAGCTTCCCCCTGATCAAAATTATGTGGGCAAATCTTTGATAATTGATTCTTTAGGGATTCGCCCTGCAGAAGTATATGCCTTTATCCATTCTTCTGGGGATTGTAATTTTGATGTTTCCTTTAGGACTGCTGTACTATTGGATACATTTTGGGCAGCTTACTATACTGCTCGAGTTGACCCAGTTTGGAAACATTTTGTGGTAATCCCTATTACCAGACCATCAGCCAAAATAATAACTGTTCTTTTTCGAAATGAAGGAGTCAATGTACTGGACATTTTATACTGGTTGGAACAACGTTGTACAGTGACTGGAGTACCACATGCTTTGATAGATGATAATGGGTTTTGGACTGGAGGGTGGAAATTTAATGTACAACTTAAAATTACTGAGGCTGGGGTGCAACATCTCCCTAATTGTTTCTACTTGGGAAGGGATCGTGGTGTATTATTTTATCCAGGTCAACCACGTTCCTGTTACAGATGTGGTTCATTAACTCATTTAAGTTCTGATTGTGATTAGCTGAAATGTGCATCATGTGGTATGTTGGGTCATTCCGCGTTCTCTAGTAAAGTCCCTCCCACTTGTAATTTATGTGGAGATACTTCACATGTTTTTGAAACATGCCCATGGGCGGCTCATAATACAACAGATTATACAGAACATGATTCTTATATAGCCAAATCTTCAGCTGCTGCAAACCCCCCCCCCCAAGGTCCAGAGTATTTTACTAAAAGTACGGAAATAATCCATTCATTACCCTCTTCAAAGAATTCGATTATTCTTGCTTCTTCTGAGACTCTCTCTCATTCAGCTCCCCCCCTGCTCCCCCTGAATCCATGGAAACACCGGTGTGTGATGAGTCATCCACCTTCCCTAGTGATTCAGTTCAAGCTTTGGAACAGACGATATCTCTCCCAGTAAGGGAAGATGCAGATTTAGAAGATAACTTGAAACCCACCCCACCAGTAACTCGACGTCTCCACTCCAATAAACAGGCAGAAATGGTATCTAAACTTCCTATTCCGGTATCTAATCCATACGAACCTCTACAAAGTTGGGATGATGCCATGGAAGAGGACGAGTTAGGTGACCTCTTTCTTTCTCCTCCTTCTATGGCTACTTCAGTATCACTACCGTTGGTTAATATTTCAGGGATTTCTACAAAGAAAAAATCTGTTAGGTCAAAGAAGAAGAAATGAGGTGGTTATTCTTTTCAGTGTTTTTTTCTTTTCTTTGGGTTATGTCTTTTTTTTTACGCTTGGCCAGCTTAAATGTTAATAGCATTCGGTCACAGTACAGACGTACTGCAACTTTTTCAGCACTACAATGTTTGGCTTATGATGCTTATTTGTTGCAAGATGTTAGATTATATACAGCTGGGGAAGCAACAACAGCCTCACGCAATTGGGGATTAGGGCCTTCATATTGGTCCTTGGGGCAGGATCTATGTTCTGGCATAGGATTTTGTTTTAGCTCATCTAACTTTATTTTCAAAAAATAGTGGATTTAGTGCCAGGCAGAGTATTGTTATTAGACCTTTTATGGTATAATTTACCTTATAGACTTATTAATATTTATGCTCCGCAGCAAAAAGCTGCCAGAGTTTAACTTTTCCGTTTGATTAGACCATTTCTCTTAACAAACCGGATTATTTTGTGGGGTGGAGATTTTAATACTAGCCTAGATGTCCCCCCTAATAAGAAAATTTATTGTGACACTTATGCTCTACATAATATTATTAGAGAGACGAATTTAATTGATATACTGGCCCAATCCCCATTCCCTACTTTTACAAAAGGAAAACTAACCTCTAGAATAGATTTTTGGTTTTGTTCTCAAACTATTGGGGCAGCAACGGGTACTACAATACCTATGGCTACCTCAGATCATCATTTAATAGGGCTACGGATTCAGTTACAGGAAGTTTTAGCACAGGGTCCTGGGGTGTGGAGAGTAAATTCATCCTTAATATTGCTTCCTGAGTTCCATAAGGGATTCATGGAATTGATTTCAGATCGTATCACAGTAGTGGTCCTCTATGATTCCATGATAGAATGGTGGACGGATACTAAATCTTATATAGTGTCTTATTTTAAATATTATGCTAGACTTTTAGCTGATACCAGACACCATACGTCCAGCCTTTTACATGCAGAGTTATTGGAATTGTTCTCTAAATCCCACTTGTATAAAACTGATTGTTCTGCTCATATAAAAGAGGTTAAACTTGCTCTAGCTAAAGCACAGTATGATAGGCAAAAATCTATTCTTTTTGAACAAAAATTTCGAACCACCGGGACACAACGTCAGTTCAACCCTTTTGATGTTATCAAAGAAAAGTTTAATGGTAAACAAATGTTTCAACTACTGGATGATCAAAAACATATAGTTCATGGGCATGGCAAAATCATGGAATATGTGACGGACTTTGTAAAACATACTTTTGAAAATCTAGTTGTTGAAACATCTGACATGACACTCCTACTACAAGCATTGGATGTACCTACATTAACGGCATCTCAAAAGCATGACATTATGGCACCCTTTACTTCTGAGGAAGTAAAGCAGGTTATTTTTAGTTTTAGGGATAGAGTGGCTCCTGGCTTCGATGGTCTATCGGCTGAAATTTATAAGACTCTATGGAAACTTATGCCAAATCAGTTACTGGCCGTTTTTAATTCCTTCTTGCAAGAAGATCGGCTGACAGACCAAATGTATGAAGGATTAATGCTATTTATCTATAAAAAAAGTGATAGAAAAGACTTGAAAAATTGGAGGCTGATCACCTTATTAAACACAGATTACAAAATTTTTTCTAAATTATTGGGGAATAGGATTTCAAAACATTTACCATCTTTGCTTTCACCATTTCAATATTGTTCAGTTACTGGTAGATCCATCCAAGATGCTTTACTTCTAATTAGAGAAGTGTTTTCCCAGGGTCAACAGGGGGCTCTACAGGGCTATTTATTTAATTTTGACCTTTCTAAAGCCTTTGATGGAATTTCTCAGGAATTTATATGGTTAATTCTCAAAGCCTATGGGTTCCCACAAAATTTTGTTAATTGGCTTATTTTATGTTATTCTTTAGCTTACGTTAGACCATATATTAATGGTAGGGTTGGTTCTCCTTGTTATATCCGTCGGGGAGTCAGACAGGGCTGTCCTTTAAGTCCTTTATTATTTGTTATAGCTTTAGACCCTATTATTAGATTACTTTCTAACTCTCCTAGAATCTTAGGTCTTTCGAGTCCTGGCTATAATATTCAGAAGGTAATCTGTTATGCAGATGATTTATGTGTTTTAGTACCTACTGTCTTGATAGGCCGCTTATTATGTAAAATCTTACCGGTTTTTTTATCAGTTATCGGTTCTAGTTTAAATTTACAAAAGAGTGTCTGTTTTAATTTGACTGTGTCTTCAGGGAGTGGTTTCTCGATTGGTGGTATTAGGGTAGTGGACTCTCCACATAAATTATTAGGTCTTTATTTTGGTGTTCCAGACATGGCTAAGTATAATTGGGAAATATGTCTGAATAAGGGTAGGGAAAAGGTATGTAAATGGAATAAGTGGTATTTGAGCAAAAAGAAACATATTTTTTTGATCAAAACATGTTTATTACCATTATTTTTACATGTTGCACATATTTTTCCGTTACCTAGAAGTTTCTTTGTGTCTCTTCTAAGTCTTTTCTTTTCTTGTTTTTGGGGAAGTCGTCTCAACCCAATTAAGCATAATATTTTACTACAGAATTACCGACAGGGAGGAGTAGCTATGATTCACCCAATAGTGTTTTTTTACTCAATTTTCTTTACCACTAATTTGAAACCTTTGGTTGTAGAATCTATGCAGCTTTGGATACCTTTAGTACATCAGTCCCTTAATGGGATCCTACAGGAATGGAGAGTAGGGGTATTTCTTCATAAAAATAAAAGACGATATGTTTTATCTACGGATTGGGCAATAGCGTTTGATATGTTAAAGACATGGCATGTGACGGTACAGATGATTAAAGATTTAACGAGAAAACAATTATATATAGAAATAGTTGAGTCCCAATTTAAAGTAGAAGTTTTTCCAGATTTCGCACCAACAGAAAAGAAACAGATTGGTATTCGTTTAATGGATTCTCGTATCCCTGTAACAATGTGGGATATTGCTTGGTTAGGAGTCCATGGTAAAATAAATGTACGTGGTAATCAGAAACACAAGCAAGTATTAGAGAGATATTGTGTTCGGGATTCCTGTCCAGATTTTATAGAAACGATGTCTCACTTTTATTTCTCTTGTCCCTTCATCCTTCGGTTTTGGTTTCTGTGGCGACGTCATTTTTGGAGTAAGGTCTGGCGCCAATGGGATCAGAGAGCTCTTTTTTTTGGTCTTTTTCCTGACTCTTGGTCAAAATGTAACTATAGTACTTTGAATATTGAGTACTTTCAGCAGTGTCGGTGGCTCAGTAGGTAGCACACTCGCCTCTGAGGCCGGGAGATCAGAGGGCTGTGGGTTCAGTTCCCACATCTGGCACTTGGGTTAATATCACAGTACTGACACTGTAGTGCAGCATGAGAGGGGTGCTGCACTTCTGAGGTGCCGTCTTTCGGATGAGACGTTAAACCGAGGTCCCATCTGCCTGGATTGGTGGTAGTTCAGGTCGACGTTAAATATCCAATGGCACTTATCGAAAAGAGTAGGGGAATTTCCCCGGTGTCCTGGCCAAATTTCCCTCATTCACTAAAAAATACCATCAACAGCTTAATCTGGTTCAAGGTCAGTTGGCATTCATCTGTATTCCCCCTCCCCCGGGTCGTGCCTGAAAATAGGCAGGATTTGTCTAGTGCACTTACCCGGTCAACAAAAGCTAAATAAATAAATAAAAATAAATAAATATTGTTGCAGTTATAATATTGTATTGGGTTTGGCAGGTCAGATGTTGGTTTTTATTTCAGCAACGCTATCTTACTCCTGAGGACCTATTTACGAAAATATTAACCTATATTACTTGTTTTAAAGAAGGTGAAAGGAAAATTCTTAAAAAGAATATGTGGGAACGATACTGGAGTTTTTTTTTTACTTATCTTTTGTTACTTATGGAAAGTTTCTCCTTTCAACTTGTGTTTCCTTCTCCTAAGACATTAAATGAGTTCTGACCTTTTCACATTTACAGATTTTGTACCAATGGTGTAACTGTTCTTTGTGTTAAAAGTCTGTATATATGTTTTGTTTTTAAATAAACATACCCCTACTCTTTTCGATAAGTGCCATAGGATCTTTAACATCCACCTGAACTACCACCAATCCAGGCAGATGGGACCTCAGTTTAACGTCTCATCTGAAAGATAGCACCTCAGAAGTGCAGCACCCCTCTCATGCTGCACTACAGTGTCAGTACTGGGACATTAACCCAAGTGCCAGATGTGGGAACTAAACCCACAGCCCTCTGATCTCCCGGCCTCAGAGGCGAGTGTGCTACCTACTGAGCCACTGGCACTGCTGTATACAAATAGGAACGTCCTTGACCAGTCCAGGAGCAGAGCTCCTATGGGAAATGTACCCACTGCTGTAGGTCTGCAGCAAAAAAAGGGAAGCTGAAAATTGTCCTTGGATGCAAACAGGTCTGTCTCTGGTGTCCACCGTCCCCTGAAGATTGT
Source organism: Neoceratodus forsteri (assembly GCA_016271365.2). Lineage (NCBI taxonomy): Eukaryota > Metazoa > Chordata > Ceratodontiformes > Ceratodontidae > Neoceratodus > Neoceratodus forsteri. The sequence continues at coordinate 1,366,018,386 of CM028132.1, forward strand.
GGCAAACAACTGCCTGCTCAAAGCCCACTCACGATGGCCCTGACAAATTCTGCTGAGAGAATCTGCCAGAGCATTGTCCTTCCCTGGGAGGTGGATTGCTGACAGATGGACATTTAGTGAGTAAGCCAGACTCCAGAGTTTCATGGCTTCTGTGCACAGGCTTGAAGACCTTGTGCCTCCCTGTTTGTTGATGTAATACATGGTGGTGGTGTTGTCTGTCCTGACCTGGACAGACTGACCCTTGACCTGCAGTACAAATGACTGAAAAGAAAAAATTACTCACCTTAGTAATGTTGTTTCTTCTAATGGAGTCTTGCTATATTATGACATATGCAGTGAGTCCCAACCTTCGAACTGCTCCGGAGGTGAAAGAGTTAACTTTCCATGCCAGGCATGGAACCTTGAGCGCGAGTTCGGTTGAAAAATCTGTCTGTTGTTGCTCAAACTCAAACTGTCAGATCTTTATGAGCAAAACTCACTAAGGTTCTGTGTGGAAGCCGTAAACCTACACTAGCCCACTGGCTACTAACTACAAAAACACAATTTTGTTCTTGATCCCAAAACAAAGACTCAAGTCAGGGGAATCAAGAAAGAAAAATTAAAACATAACACCCAAGCACCCTAAGAAAGGGTGAAAATAAAGTGGGCATCTATGAAGTGCCAACATTGCACTGCCCACCCACATCCCAAAAGTAGAGGTTCTGAGAGGGGCAGGCTTGGGGGGAAGTCATAATATAGCAAGACTCCATTAGAAGAAACAACATTACTAAGGTGAGTAATTTTTTCTTCAAACAACATGAAGTCTTGCTATATTCTGACATATGCAGATTACACAGCAGTACCTCCATGGAGGAGGGACAGAACCTACTTAGGAAATAGGCTCTGAAGCACAGCTGTGCCAAATCGAGCATCACTCCTAGCCTGGATATCCAGGGAGTAATGCTTGGTGAAAGTGTGTACCGTTTTCCAGGTAGCTGCTTGACATAGCTCTAAAATAGGGATGTCTCTGGCAGCAGCTATAGACGCAGCTGTACCTCTAGTAGAGTGAGCCCTCAGGCCTGAAGGGAGAACCTTTCCCAGTTTTTGATAGCAAAATTGGATACAAGATACAATCCACCTGGCAATGGATCTCTTAGTGGCAGGTTTACCTTTTCCAACCTCACCAAAAGTGAGAAAAAGTTGAAGGGATTCGAACCTATGACCCTTTGTACGCTCTATATAGTAACTAAGGGCCCTCTTAACATCTAAACTGTGCAACCTCCTCTCACCAGAGGAGGAATGGTCAGTAAAGAACACTGGAAGGGAGATAGATTGGTTAAGATAGAAGTCTGAAACCACCTTAGGCAAAACTTCCTGTTAGTCCTAAGGACTACCTTATCCCTGTGAAAGGAATTAAGTCAGTCTCCACTGACAAGGCTTATAACTCACTTATCGCCTGGCAGAAGTGATGGCTACTAGAAAACAGTTTTCCAAGTCAAATACTTGAGCTCTGCAGAAGACAGAGGCTCAAAGGGAGGTTGCATCAACTGAGCAATGCAAACATTAAGATCCCAGGCAGGGGCCGGGTCCCTGAAAGGTGGATTAGTATGAAGTAATCCCTTGAAAAACTTGGAAAAAACAGGGTGAGTGGGAAGAGAAGAGGGCTTTCCTGCTGAAATAAAAGCAGAGACAGCTGCCAAATGAACTTTCAGGGTAGCTGGTCTCAGGCCCAAAGAATTAAGATGGACCATATAGTCCAGAACAATGGGCAAATCAGCAGATTCCGGGGAAATATGCTTCCCCGAGCACCAGATGAAAAACCTTTTCCATTTAGAATTATAAGTGGCCCTAGTGGAAGGCTTCCTGGAAGCCTTCAAGATGTCGAGAACACCTTGAGAAAGGTGTAGGTCAGCAAACTCTAACTCCTCAAGAGCCAGGCCTTGAGGTTGAGGATTTGAGATTCGGATACCAAACCCTCCCTGGGCACAAGATAACAGATTGTGTCTCCTGGGGAGGCACAGGGAAGATGGACTGTTAGACAGAAGGAGTGGGTACCAGGGCTGCCTGACCCAATCTGGAGCAATCAGAATCATCCTGCAAGGCTGGGATCTGATTTTGACTAGCACCTTGAATAGGAGAGGGAAGGGAGGAAAAGCATATAGAAACTTCCCTTCCCAATCTAGGAGAAAGGCATCCAGAGGGACTGAGCCCATCACTGGGGGCCTGCAACAAAATAGTGGAAGTTAGTGATTGTCTGGGGCTGCAAAAAGATCTATCTGAGGGGTGCCCCATCTGGCAAAAACTAACCCCAGTACTTGGGGATCCAGAGACCATTCATGATGGCCCTGGGAAATCCTGCTGAGAGCATCTGCCAGGACATTGTCCTTTCCTGGAGGTGAACTGCTATGAGGGAAGTGTTCAGGAATCAAGCAGAGACCATAACTTTTGCTTGTGCACAAGGTCAAGACCGAGTGCCCTTGTTTGTTGATGTACCACATTGTGGTGGTGTTGTCTGTTCTGACTTGTACCACTTTGTTCTGAACAGGCACTAGAAAACTTGAAGTGCTAGAAAGACAGCTCTGAGTTCCAGCAAATTGATGTGGAGCAGAGATTCCTGAGGGGACCACATTCCTGAGTGGAGAGGTCGCCCATGTGAGCTCCCATCCCAGAAGGGATGCATCCGTAGTGAGGGTCAAGGAATGCGACAGAGGGATGAAGGGGACGCCCAGTCTTAAATTGCTCTGATCCTGCCACCACTGAAGGGCCTGGATCAAGGTTCGAGTCACTGGGACCAACTTGGAAAGGGATCTTTCTCTGAGACCAAAAGGCTCTCAAGTGAAACTGAATGTCCCTCATCTGAAATCTTGCTCCTTGCACTACAGCTGTGGAAGCAGCCATGTGCCCTAGGAGCTGTAAGAAGTGCCTTGCTGGTCGAGAGACCTGCAGAGTGAAGGAGGAGGCCAGGGCCACCAGGTTCCTTACCCTCTCTAAGGGTAGGAAGGCTCTGGCCTGCTTTGTGTCCAATTCTGCACCTATGAAGGTGAGTACCTGAACAGGTTCCAGAACTGACTTTGGAAGATTGAGCAAGAAGCCCAGAGAGGTGAGCAGCTGCTGGGTAATTTGCAGGTGTGATTTGACCTGTTCTGGAGACTGGCCTACAATGAGCCAGTCGTCTAGATAGGGAAAAACAGCAATCCTTTGCCTTCTTAAATGAGCAACTGCTACTGCTAGACATTTTGTGAATACCCTCGAGGCTGAGGTGAGGCCGAAGGGCATTGCTCTGAACTGGTAGTGACCTGAGGGCAGTTCGAATCTGAGGTACTTTCGGTGAGAGCTTCTGATTAGAACATGGAAATAGGCATCCTTGAGGTCCAGGGAAGCTAGCTAGTCCCCTGGCCTTAGAGAAGGTAAAATCATTGCCAGAGTCACCATTTTGAACTTTGGTTTCAAAAGGTGCTTGTTCAGATATCTTAGGTCTAAAATGGGCCACCATTCTCCTGTCTTTTTTGGGGTAAGGAAATATCTGGAGTACAGACCCTTGCCCTGGTGTAGGGGGGAACCCTTTCTACAACCCTGAGAGCTAGAAGGGTTGAGACTTCTGTTTCTAAGGTAAAAGTCTCTAAAGGGTTTGCAGGTGGAAAAAATCTGGCTCTCATCTTTGGAAATGTTTTGAAGCTGAGAACCAGACCCTGGCCTACTACTTCCAGGACCCATTTGTCTGATGTTAGAGACTCCCAGTCCTGGGGGAAGTAAGCCAGCTTGCCCCCTACAGGTAGTGGAGAACCGGCCCTGGGCACCCCATCAGGGTGCCTGTTTGGCAGGGGCTTTAGTCTGAGGGGTGGGAGCAGACCTACTTGCACCCCGTCTGCCTCTGCCTCTGAAGAACCCCCTCTGAGCATAAGCAGAAGAAGCCTGGGTTTGGTAAAAAGGCCTGTGGAAGGGCCTACCTCTACCCCTGGGGGTCTGCTTCTGAGGAGTGGCTTGCCGCTCCTTGGCTTGTGCACTCCTATAAGTTGTTCTGTATTCATCCATTTTCTTCATGTAATTCTCTGTCCCCACCACAGGAAAATCCATAGCCTTAGACTGGGTATCCTGTGACAAGTTAGTACACCTGAGCCAAGCTAACCTACGAAAGGCCACAGATGTAGCCATGACTCTAGAGGATACATCATTAGAATCCACAGCAGCAGCATGGAATTGCACCTTGGAAGCCTCAATACCATCAGAAGCCACCTGCTCCAGCTCCTTGGCAAGCTGGCCAGGGGCCTGTTTAGCCAAAGCCATGACAGTGTCCCATCTAGATTTTTGGTATCTTGCCACATAAGCCATGTAATTTGCTTGTCTGAGTCCCAAGGACGCTGCCATGTATTGTTTTAGCCATGGCATCAATCTTCCTGGAGTCCTTGTCAGGAGGATGTGAAGCCAGGGAATATTAGCTTTATCACAGGCTGCAGCCTGAACTACTAACATGACTGCATTGCTGTGAAAGAAAGTCTGTATCAGGACCTGACAAAGTGTACCTCCTGTCCATCTTTTGTCAACAGGGGCACAGAATTAGGGCTTTTAGGATTTTATTGTTTGCTTCCTAAAGACTTATGTAAGGGGATAGATAATCTCCTAGACTCTGGGATATCCATCATTTCCACAAAATCAGGTTCCTCTTGCTCATCCACAGCTTCCTCTAATGGGAGCTGGAGGGTTTCAACAACCTTTTGTAAAACAAAAATGAGAAGGGACTCAGAAAGCATAGGGGAGATTCTAAAGGTCTGTCTGGGGAGATGTCTGATTCAATGGGCACATCCAGACTCTCAAAGTCACATTCACACTGTTCATAATCCTCCTCTGGTTCATAAAAATCTCAAGATCATATTCTTGAACCGATTGGAACCGACGAACGACCTCCTACCAGACAGTGGCGGTTCGGACGGAACTTCGGAGAAAGTGACTGTACAATTGTATAGCTTTGCTATTTCTGCAGCAGTTGGAGAAGGAATTTTGGACTCCATACCTGCTGATTTTTAATTTTCTTTGCTGGAACTGGCTCCTCAGAGCCAGCTTTACGTTCTTACGCAAAAACCCGTAATGAAATCCGGTCTTTTTTAGAACCAATAAGAACCGGGAACCACACTCTAAAAGCTTTAAAATGCTTAAACTTTAAAGTTTTAACCAACCTGATCGGTTCGAACCGAACCGATAAACATTTACAAGTTCCACACAGAAATAAAAACCTGTCTATTACTTACAATACCACAGACAGAGCTTGAACCGATCAGTTTGCGGTTAAAAATAATAATACTCACGGTTGAATTTAACCGAGAAAATACTGTTTAAACCGAGAAATGAACCGAGCAGTAGGAGAAATCTCCGGAGCGACTGTTCAGTGAGGCGGAGTAAAGAATCTGACAGTTTCAGTTTGAAATTATCCAGACAGAGCTTCTCTAACCGAGCTCGCGCTCTAAACTCCATTCTCAGAATGGTAGTTAACCCTTTCACCTCCGGAGCAGTTCTAATGGTGGGACAAACTGCAATTGTCATAATATAGCAAGACTTCATGTTGTTTGAAGCTGGAAAATGTGTCTGGCTGGCCTGGTCTGACCTAGGACAAAGGAACTTGCCAGACTCACCAGGTTTCTGGCCCTCTCTTGGGCCAGGCATGCATGGCTTTCCCTGCCTGGCATCCAGTTCTGCTCCTATGAACATCAGCAGCTGTACTGGTTCCATTTCAGCCTTTAACACATTTATAAGGAAACCCAGTCCCTCTAGAGTACTTTCTGAGTCAGGTGAAGGGCATCCTTGGTCTGTTGGTGAGACTTTCCCATGACTAGCCAGTCGTCTAGGTAGGGGAAGACCATACTCCCATCTCCTGAAGTGTGCTACTACCACAGCTAAGCACGTTATGAATAGTCTGGGAGTTGAAGACAGGCCAAAGGGAAGGACTGTAAACTGGTAATGACCAGAAGGCAGCCTGACACGCAGGTGCTTTCTGTGACTGGGTCTGATGGGGATGTAAAAATATGCAACTTTCAGCCCGGTGGCATGGAGGGCTGAGGCAGCGATGCCCTACCTCCTGCCACACAGATGACTCTTGTTCATGGTGTCATCACTAGCCGGCTGGGGTGGGAGAGGATCGAGCATCCAGAGGACAGCTCTCCTCTCCCGGAGAGGGTAGGGAACAGAGGCCGGCGTTTGCCTGACACCTAGTGGAGGCTGGATGTTGGCACACCTGGCCCAGTATAGTGAGGCACAGAGGTGGAGCAGCCGGCAGGTGCATTGCATGTGGATGCATGCATGGCACGCCCACTGTCACCATTGCATGCTCCCCCACTGAAAAAGAAGCAAGGAAAATGGCAGCCCCGGTCGAGTGGCTTGATGGCCGTCTGACACAACACACAGTCTCCAGAAGGCACCACCTGTACTGGATCTGGTCCTGGTGGGTGAGTTAGGGGGCTCCCCACCACCCCACCATGGGGGGTAATCCATGGGGGTAGCAAGGTGGTGACCCAAGTTGGAGACGGGTGCGGGATGGATGGCGGCCTGAAGAATAGGATGCCAGGAAAAAGGAGCTGACCACGGGGCCAAGGGGAGAAAAAGTAAGCTAAAAAAACAAAAAACAATATGCGTCCTTAAGGTCCAGAGATGCCAGCCAGTCTCCCTGATGTAGGGATGGGATAACTGTGGACAGAGAGACCATAATGAATTTTAGTTTGCTCAGGTGCTTGTTTAAGATTCTGAGGTACAGAATGGGTCACCACTCCCCATTTTTCTTGTGGGTGAGAAGAGAAAATTGCCTTAGTAATTATGTTTCTTCTAATGGAGTCTTGCTGTATTCTGACTATTGCAGTTAGCTCCAGCCCTTAAACTGCCCCAGAGAACAAAGGATTAACTTTCTATGCAGTGCATAGAATGCTGAGCTCAAATTCGGTTGAGGTCTCTGTCTGTTTCCCTTTGAAACTCAACCATCAGATTCTTACAAGCAAAAAAACTCACTAACCATCCTATGTGGAAATTGTAAAATTTCTCACTAGCCAACTGGCAACAAGAAGTTTTGGATTCCCAAAAAGACTCAAGACAGAAAACCCAAAACCAAAAACCCGTCCCAATAAAGGATAACAATAACAACAAAAAAACACCCAAACAAAAAGAGGAGGGTGTGTACGAAAAAATTCCTCACCTTAGTAATGTTGTTTCTTCTAATGGAGTCTTGCTGTATTCTGACAATAGCAGTGAGTCCCAACCTTCAAACTGCCCCGGAGATGAAAGAGTTTACTTTCCATGCCAGGCATGGAACGCTGAGCTCGAGCTCGGTTGAGACTCTGTCTGTTGCTGTTTGAACTCAAACCGTCAGATCTTTTCGAGCTAAACTCACTGAGGTCCTGTGTGGAAGCTGTAAACCTACACTAGCCAACTGGCTACTAACATGAAAGCAATTTTTTTGGTCCCAAAACAAAGACTCAAGTCAGGAAACCCAAAAAATGAAATAAACCCAACACCCACTCACCCAAAGAAAGAGGGTGATAACAAAAAAGGTGGGGCACCTCCTGAGTGCCAACACTGCTACCTTACCCACATCCCAAAACAAAGGTTCTGAGAGGGAAGGCAGGGAGAGGTCAGAATACAGCAAGACTCCACTAGAAGAAACAACATTACTAAGGTGAGTAATTTTTTCTTCAAACAACATGAAGTCTTGCTGTATTCTGACAATAGCAGACTACCAAGCAGTACCTCCATGGAGGAGGGACAGAACCTACTTAGGAAATAGGCTCTGAAGCACAGCTGTGCAAACCGAGCATCACTCCTAGCCTGGATATCCACGGAGTAATGCTTGGTAAAAGTGTGAACTGTTTTCCAGGTAGTTGCTTGACATACCTCTAAGATAGGAATATCCCTGGCAGCAGCCAGGGATGCAGCTGTACCTCTGGTAGAGTGAGCCCTCAGGCCTGAGAGTGGAACCTTACCTAGTTTTTCATAGCAAAATTGAATGCAAGAGACAATCCACCTGGCAATGGATCTTTTAGTGGCAGGTTTTCCTTTACCAACCTCACCATAAGTGAGGAACAGTTGGAGGGAGTCAAACCTGTGACCCTTGGTACGTTCTATGTAGTAGCTAAGGGCTCTTTTCACATCTAAACTGTGCAGCCTCCTCTCACCAGAGGAGGAATGGTCAGTGAAGTACACAGGAAGAGAAATAGATTGGTTAAGGTGGAAGTCTGAAACCACCTTAGGCAAAAACTTCCTGTTAGTCCTGAGGACCACCTTATCTCTATGGAAGGAGATAAAATCAGGCTCCACCAACAAGGCTTGTAACTCACTTATGTGCCTGGCAGAAGTGATGGCCACCAAGAACACAGGTTTCCAAGTCAAGTACTTAAGCTCTGCTAAGGACAAAGGCTCAAAAGGGGGTTGCATAAGCTGAGCAATGCAAACGTTAAGGTCCCAAGCAGGGGCAGGGTCCCTGAATGGCGGATTGGTATGAAGCAATCCCTTGAAAACCTTGGAGAATACAGGGTGAGCTGAAAGAGAAGAGGGCTTACCTGCTGAAATGAAAGTAGAGACAGCTGCCAGATGCACCCTTAGTGTAGTTGGCCTGAGTCCCAAGCTATTCAGATGGGCCATATAGTCAAGGACTGTGGGCAGATCAGCAGACTCTGGGGAAATATGCTTCCCAGAGCACCATGTGGAAAATCTTTTCCATTTGGAATTATAAGTAGTTCTGGTGGAAGGCTTCCTAGAAGCCTTTAGAATGTCCATAACACCTTGGGAGAGGTGTAAATCAGCAAACTCTAACTCTTCAAGAGCCAGGCCTTGAGATTGAGAGATTTGAGATTCAGGTACCAAACCCTCCCCTGTGCACAGGTTAACAGGTTGTAATTCCTGGGAAGAGACAGGGGAAGGTGGACTGCTAAGGACAATAGGAGAGGATACCAGGGCTGTCTGGCCCAGTCTTGAGCAATCAGGATCACCTTGCAGGGCTGAGACCTGATTTTGACTACCACTTTGAACAGGAGAGGGAAGAAAAAATGACTCACCTTAGTAATGTTGTTACTTCTAATGGAGTCTTGCTATATTATGACATATGCAGTTTGACCAAGCCTTCGAACTGCTCCAGAGTTGAAAGAGTTAACTCTCCATGTCAGGCATGGAATCTTGAGCGCGAGCTCGGTTGAGAACTCTGTCTGTTGTTCTTCAAACCCAAACTGTCAGATCTTTACAAGCAAAACTCACTAAGATTCTGTGTGGAAGCTGTAAACCTACACTAGCCAACTGGCTACTTAAATATTAACCATTTTTTGGTCCCAAAACAAAGACTCAAGTCAGGGGATCCAAAAAATAAAAACACTAACACCAAACACCCCCAAAAAGGGGTGAAAAAACAAGGTGGGCATCTACTAAGTGCCAACACTGCACTGCCCACCCACATCCCAAAAACAGAGGTTCTGAGAGGGGCAGGCAGGGGGGGAGGTCATAATATAGCAAGAGTCCATTAGAAGAAACAACATTACTAAGGTGAGTAATTTTTTCTTCAAACAACATGAAGTCTTGCTATATTATGACATATGCAGACTACACAGCAGTACCTCCATGGAGGAGGGACAGAATCAACTTAGGAAATAGGCTCTGAAGCACAGCTGTGCCAAACCGAGCATCACTCCTAGCCTGGATGTCCAGAGAGTAATCCTTTGTGAAAGTGTGAACTGTTTTCCAGGTAGCTGCTTGACATAGCTCTATGATAGGGATGTCCCTGGCAGCAGCCAGGGACGCAGCTGTACCTCTGGTAGAGTGAGCCCTCAGGCCTGAAGGGGGAACCTTACCCAGTTTTTGATAACAAAATTGGATACAAGAGACAATCCACCTGGCAATGGATCTTTTAGTGGCAGGTTTCCCTTTACCAACCTCACCATAAGTGAGGAATAGTTGGAGGGAGTCAAACCTGTGACCCTTAGTACGCTCTATGTAATAACTAAGGGCTCTCTTCACATCTAAGCTGTGCAGCCTCCTCTCGCCAGAGGATGAATGGTCAGTGAAGTAAACTGGAAGAGATATAGATTGATTAAGGTGGAAATCTGAAACTACCTTAGGCAAGAACTTCCTGTTAGTCCTGAGGACCACTTTATCTCTGTGAAAGGAGATAAAATCAGACTCCTTTGACAAAGCTTGTAACTCACTTGTGCGTCTGGCAGAAGTGATGGCTACCAGAAACACAGTTTTCCAAGTCAAGTACTTAAGCTCTGCTGAAGACAAAGGCTCAAAGGGGGGTTGCATAAGCTGAGAAATGCAAACATTAAGATCCCAGGCGGGAGCAGGGTCCCTGAATGGAGGGTTGGTGTGAAGCAATCCCTTGAAAAACTTGGAGAATACAGGGTGAGCAGAAGAAGAGAGGGCTTTCCTGCTGATATAAAAGCAGTGACAGCTGCCAAGTGCACTTTCAGGGTAGCTGGCCTCAGCCCCAAAGTATTTAAGTGGACCATATAATCCAGGACTGTGGGCAAATCAGCAGATTCTGGGGAAATATGCTTTCCAGAGCACCACATGGAAAACCTTTTCCATTTAGAATTATAAGTAGCCCTGGTGGAAGGCTTCCTAGAAGCTTTCAAGATATCGAGTACACCTTGAGAAAGGTGTGGGTCAGCAAACTCTAACTCTTCAAGACCCAGGCCTTGAGGTTGAGAGATTTGAGATTCGGATACCAAACTCTCCCCTGGGCACAGGTTAACAGATTGTGATTCCTGGGAAGACACAGGGGAAGGTGGACTGCTAAGGACAGAAAGAGTGGATACCAGGGCTGTCTGGCCCAATCTGGAGCAATCAGAATCATCTTGCAAGGTTGAGATCTGATTTTGACTAGCACCTTGAACAAGAGAGGGAAGGGAGGGAAGGCATAGAGAAACTTCCCTTCCCAGTTGAGAAGGAAGGCATCCAGAGGGACTGAGCCCAACACTGGGGGCCTGCAGCAAAATAGCGTTAGTTGGTGATTGTCTGGGGCTGCAAAAAGATCTATCTGAGGGGTGTCCCACCTGGCAAATACTATCTCCAGTACTAGGGGATCCAGAGCCCATTCGTGATGGCCCTGGGAAATCCTGCTGAGAGCATCTGCCAGGAAATTGTCCTTGCCTGGGAGGTGAACTGCCATGAGGAGGTGTTCAGGGAATAAGCCAGAGACCACAACTTCATTGCCTTGGTGCACAAGGCCGAAGACCAATACTTGCTTGTTGATGTACCACATTGTAGTGGTGTTCTCTGTTCTGACCTGTACCACTTTGTTCTGAACAGATGCAGAAAAACCTGAAGTGCTAGAAAACTGCTCTGAGTTCCAACAGATTGATGTGGAGCAGAGACTCCTGAGGGACCACAATCCCTGGGTGGTGAGGTTGCCCATGTGAGCTCCCCACCCCAAGAGGGACCATCTGTAGTAAGGGTAAAGGGTGAGATTGAGGAGATGAAAGGAACCCCTTGTCTCAGATTGCTCTGATCCTGCCACCACTGTAGGGCCTGGATCAGGTTCGAGTTACTGGGATCAATTTGGTTAGAGGATCTCTCCTTTGAGACCAGAAGGCTCTCAAATGGAACTGAATGTCCCTCATCTGAAATCTTGCTCCCTGCACTACTGCTGTGGAGGCAGCCATGTGCCCTAGGAGCTGCAGAAAATGCCTTGCTGGTCGAGAGACCTGCAGAGTGAAGGAGGAGGCCAGAGCCACCAAGGTCTTTGCTCTTTCTAGAGGGAGGAAAGCTCTGGCCTGCTTTGTGTCCAGTTCTGCGCCTATGAAGGTGAGTAGCTGAACAGGCTCTAGAACTGACTTTGGGAGATTGAGAAGGAAACCTAGAGATGTAAGCAGCTGCTGGGTAACCTGAAGGTGTAATTTGACTTGGTCTGGAGACTGGCCCACTATGAGCCAGTCGTCCAGGTAAGGAAAGATGGCAATCTTTTGCCTTCTTAAATGAGCAAATACTACTGCCAGGCATTTTGTGAATACCCTTGGGACAGAGGTGAGGCCGAAGGGCATTGCTCTGAACTGGTAATGGCTGGAGGGCAGTTCGAATCTGAGGTACCTTCGGTGGGAACTTCTGATGAGAACATGGAAGTAGGCATCATTGAGGTCCAGGGACGCTAGCCAGTCCCCTGGCCTTAGAGAGGGTAAAATAATTCCCAGAGTCACCATTTGAATTTTGGTTTTAAAAGGTGCTTGTTTAGGTATCTAAGATCCAGGATGGGCCGCCATTCTCCTGTCTTTTTTGGGGTAAGGAAGTACCTGGAGTACAGTCCTCTGCCCTGGTGTAGGGGAAGTACCCTTTCTACAGCTCTGAGAGCCAGGAGGGTAGAGACTTCTGTTTCCAGAGCGAGAGCCTCTGATGGATTTGCAGGTGGAAAGGATCTGGTTCTCATCTTTGGAAATTTTTTGAAGCTGAGAACCAGTCCCTGGCTTACTACTTCCAGGACCCACTTGTCTGATGTTAAAGACTCCCAGTCCTGGACGAAGTAAGACAGCCTGCCCCCTACAGGTAATGGAGAATTGGCCCTGGCCCTCCCATCAGGGTGCCTGTTTGGCAGGGGCTTTAGGCTGAGGGTGGAGCAGGCCTGCTCGTACCCCGTCTGCCTCTCCCTCTGAAGAACCCCCTCTGGGCATAGGCTGAAGAGGAGGCCTGGGCTTGGTAAAAAGGTCTGTGAAAAGGCCTGCCCCTGCCCCTGGAAAGCTGCCTCTGAGGAGTGGCCTGCCTTTCCTTGGCCTGTGCACTCCTATAAGTGGTCCTATACTCATCCATTTTCTTCATGTAATTCTCTGTCTGCTCCCCAAACAGAGAGTTACCCACAACAGGAAAATCCATGGCCTTAGCCTGGGTATCCTGTGACAGGCTAGTACACCTGAGCCAAGCCATTCTCGAAAAGCCACCGATGTAGCCATGACTCTTGAAGATACATCATTAGAGTCCACTGCAGCATGGAATTGCACCTTGGATGCCTCAATACCATCAGCAGCCACCTGCTCCAGCTCCTTGGCAAGCTGGCCAGGGACCTGTTTCTGAGGCCATAACAGTATCCCATCTGGATTTCTGGTATCTTGCCACATAGGCCATATAATTTGCCTGTCTGAGTCCCAAGATGCTGCCATGTACTGTTTCTTTGCCATGGCATCAATCCTCCTGGAGTCCTTGCTGGGGTGTGAAGCCAAGGAATATTTGCCTTATCACAGGCTGCAGCCTGCACTACTAACATGGCTGCATTGTTGTGAAAGGAACTCCGTATCAGGGCCTGACAATGTGTACCTCTTGTCCATTTTTTTATCCACAGGAGGTATAGTGTGAGGAACTTTTAAAATTTTTATTGTCTGTTTCCTAAAAGATTTATGTAAAGGAATAGACAATCTCCTAGACTCTGGGATATCCATCATTTCTACATAGTCAGGCTCCTCCTGTTCATCCACAGCTTCTTCCAAAGGGAGCTGGAGGGTTTCAGCCACTTTCCCATAAAACATAAAATGAGAAGGGGACTCAGAAAGCCTAGGGGGAGACACTCCTGAAGGTCTGTCTGGGGAGATGTCCGGTTCAATGGGCACATCCAGACTTTCAAAATCACATTCACTCTCTTCATAATCTTCCTCCCCATCCTCCGGTTCATAAAATGCTTCTATATCATATTCTTGAACCGGTGGCACCGACCGAACCGACCGCTTACCTGATGGTGCCGGTTCAGTCGGAACCGGGGAAAGCGACTGGACAATTTTGATCGCTTTGGCTATCTCTGCAGTGGTTGGAGAAGGAAATTTTGGCTCCACACCTGCTGATTTTCTAGTCCTTTTTGCTGGGACTGACTCCTCCGAGTCAGCCCTCCTGTTTGCCGAGTCTCGACCTGGTCAGAGGGCACTCCCTCCGGTTCGGTTGGCACCGAACCGAGCTGGCCATCTGGGTCAGCGGACTTTTAGACCTCGTTCCTGAGCCTACCAACTCTCTTATCCAGGGAAGCTGCAGGGAAATTCTTGCAAATCTGGCAGTCTGCATTGAGGTGGTCAAATCCCAGACAATAAACACATGTGGTGTGTGGGTTAGCCTTGGCAAAGGCTTCCCCACAGACACTACAGTGCTGAAACCCAGTGGGCCCGGTTTTTCTTTTGGGTTTCTCAGACATAGTGCCAACCTAACCAAAAACTTGCCCATTTACGGCAATCCGCCAAGCAAGATACTCTTATCGGTTCCCAACCGTGTCACAGGTCGTGGAAAAAACCGTAATGAAATCCGTTTTTTAGAACCGATAAGAACCAGGAACTGCACTCTAAATGCAATTTAATAAAGTTTAACAACAACCTGATCGGTTCAAACCGAACCGATAATATCGTTTACAAGTTCCACACAGAAATAATGTAAAACCTATCTATTACTTACGATACCACAGACAGAGCTTGAACCGACCAGTTGCAGTTAAATATAGACAAAATGCGGTTTAAAAACCGAGAAATTACACTTTTTAACCGAGAAAATGAACCGAGCAGCAGGAGAAATCTCCAGAACGACTGTTCAGTGACGCGGAGTAAAGAATCTGACAGTTTGAGTTCGAAGAACAACAGACAGAGTTCTCAACCAAGCTCGCGCTCAAGATTCCATGCCTGGCATGGAAAGTTAACTCTTTCACCTCCGGAGCAGTTCGAAGGCTGGGTCAAACTGCATATGTCATAATATAGCAAGACCTCATGTTGTTTGAAGGGGGGAAAAGCATACAGGAACTTCCCTTCCAACTGAGAACTAAGGCATCCAAGGGGACTGAGCCCAACACTGGGGGCCTTCAGCGAAAAAGGTGAAGTTGGTGATTGTCTGGGGCTGCAAAAAGATCTATCTGTGGGGTGCCCCATCTGGAGAATATCACCTCCAAAACCAGGGGATCCAGTGACCATTCGTGATGGCCCTGGGATATCCTGCTGAGAGCATCTGCAAGGACATTGTCCTTGCCTGGGAGAGTGTACTGCTGTGAGGAGGTGTTCAAGGAATAAGCCAGAGACCACAACTTCATTGCTTCTGTGCACAAGGCTGTGGACAGTGCCTCCTTCGTTGATATACCACATTTTGGTGGTATTGTCTGTTCTGATCTGAATAACTTTGTTCTGAATCAGACTTGGAAAAGCTCAAGTGCTAGAAGTACTGCTCTGAGTTCCAACAGATTGATGTGAGTAGAGATTCCTGGGGACCACAACCCTTGGGTGGTCAGGTCTCCCAAGTGGGCCCCATCCCAAGAGGGAGGCATCTGTAGTAAGGATTAAAGTGAGACTGGTGACAAAGGGAACTCCCTGTCTTAGATTGTTCTGATCCTGCCACCACTGCAAGGCCTGGATCAGTGTTCAGCTCACTGGGATCAGTTTGGTCAGAGGGTCCTTTTTCTGAGACCAAAAGGCTCTCAAGTGGAACTGAATATCCCTCATCTGAAATCTTGCTCCCTGCACCACTGCTGTAGAAGCAGCCATGTGACCCAGGAGCTGCAGGAAATGCCTTGCTGGACGAGACACCTGTAGGATGAATGAAGAGGCCAGTGTGATAAGGGTCCTTGCCCTGTCCAGGGGAAGGAAGGCTCTGGCCTTTTCTGTATCTAGCTCTGCGCCTATGGAGGTGAGGAGCTGAACAGGCTCTAGAACTGACTCTGAAAGATTCAGAAGGAAACCTAGAGAGGTGAGCAGTTGCTGAGTTATCTGTAGGTATAACTTGACCTGGTCTGGGGACTGGCCTACTATGAGCCAGTCGTCTAGGTATGGGACGATGGCAATCCTTAGCCTTCTTAGAGAAACAACTACTACTGTCAGGCATTTTGTGAACACCCTTGGAGCAGAGGTTAGGCCGAAGGGCATTGCTCTGAATTGGTAATGGCCTGAGGGCAGCTCGAACCTGAGGTACTTTCGATGGGAGCTTCTGATGAGAATATGGAAGTAGGCATCCTTGAGGTCCAGGGAGACTAGCCAGTCCCCTGGCCTTAGAGAGGGTAGAATTATTCCCAGAGTCACCATTTTGAATTTTGGTTTTAAAAGGTGCTTGTTTAAGTATCTGAGATCCAGGATGGGCCGCCTTTCTCCTGTCTTTTTGGGGGTAAGGAAGTACCTGGAGTACAATCCTTTGCCTTGGTACAGGGGTGGAACCCTTTCCACAGCTCTAAGAGCCAGGAGGGAAGAGACCTCTGCCTCTAGGGCAAGTGCATCTGAGGGATTTGTAGGTGGAAAGGATCTGGTTCTCAGCTTCAAATTTTTGAGCTGAGAACTAGTCCCTAGCCCACTACTTCAGGACCCATTTGTCTGATGTTAGAGACTTCCAGTCCTGGACAAAGTAAGCCAGCCTGCCTCAGGTAGTGGAGAATCGGCCTCGGCAATCCCTCAGGATGCCTGCTTGGCAGGGGTTTTAGGCTGAGAGGTGGGAGCAGGTCTGCTTGTACTCCTTCTGCCTCTCCCTCTAAAGAACCCCCTCTGAGCATAGGCAGAAGAAGAGGCCTGGGCTTGGTAGAAAGGCCTATGAAAAGGCCTGCCCCTGCCCCTGGGATGCTGCCTCTGAGGAGTGGCTTGCCTTTCCTTGGCCTGAGCACTCCTAGAGGTGGTCCTAGATTCATCCATTTTCTTCATGTAATTCTCTGTTTGCTCCCCAAACAGAGAATTACCCAACGGAAAATCCATGGCCTTAGTCTGGGTATCCTGAGACAGACTAGTACATCTGAGCCAAGCCATTCTACGAAGTGCCACAGATGTAGTCATGACTCTAGATGAAACATCATTGGAGTCCACTGCAGCATGGAATTGCACCTTGGATGCCTCAATACCATCAGCAGCCACCTGCTTCAGCTCCTTGGCAAGCTGGCCAGGGACCTGTTTTGCTAAAGCCATGACAGTGTCCCATCTGGATTTCTGATACCTAGCAGTATAGGCCATATAGTTGGCCTGTCTGAGTCCCAAGAATGCTGCCATGTACTGTTTCTTTGCCATGGCATCAATCCTCCTGGAGTCCTTGTCTGGGGGGTGTGAAGCCAGGGAATATTTGCCTTATCACAGGCTGCAGCTTGCACTACGCAACATGGCTGCATTGTTGTGTAGGAACTCCATATCTGAGCCTGACAGAGTATACCTCTTGTCCATTCTTTTATCCACAGGAGGTATAGTATTAAGTCTTTAAAATCTTAAATGTCTGTTTCCCAAAGATTTGTGTAAGGGAATAGACAGCCTCCTAGACTCTGGGATATCCATCATTTCCACATAGTCAGGCTCTTCCTGGTCATTCACAGCTTCTTCCATAGGAAACTAAAGGGTTTCAGCCACTTTCTTATAAAACATGAAATGGGAGGGGGACTCAGAAAGCCTAGGAGGATACACTCCTGAAGGTCTGTCTAGGGAGATGTCCGGGTCAATGGGCACATCCAGACTTTTTCAAAACCACATTCACTTTCCTCATACTCCTCTTCCTCCTCCTCCAGTTCATAATATTCCTCTAAATCATAATTTTGAACCAGTGGAACCGGCCGAACCGAGCGCCTTCCTGATGGTGCCGGTTCGGTCGGAACCGAAGCGACTGCATTTTTATCGCTTTGGCTATTTCTTCCAGCGGGTGGAGAGAAACTTTTGGATCACACCAGCTGATTTTTCCTTTCTTGTTCTCTTAGCAGGAACCGACTCCTCGGAATCGGCTCTCCTTTTGCCCGAAGAAGTCTCGCCCTGGTCAGAGGGCACTCCTTCTGGTTCGGTTTGAACCGAACCATGCTGGCCATCCGGTTCTGCGGACTTCTTGGCCTCCCTTTCCCTGAGCCTACCAACTCTCTTCTCTAGGGTAGCTGCAGGAAAATTTTTACAAATCTGGCAGTCTGCATTGAGGTGGTCAAACCCCAGACAATAAACACAGGTGGTGTGGGGGCCAGCCTTGGCAAAGACTTCCCCACACACACTGCAGTGTTGAAACCCAGTGGGCCCGGTTTTTCTTTTGGGTTTCTCAGACATTGTGCCAGTCCTAACAAAAACTTATCCTTTTAATGGCAATCCGCCAGGCAAGACCCTCTTATCGGTTCCTGACCGTGTTACGGGTCGTGGAAAAAAACATAATCAAATCCTTTTTTTTAGAACCGATAAGAACCGGTAACCACACTCTAAAAGTACAGATAAAGATTTTACAACAACTTGATCGGTTCAAACCAAACCGATGAACCGTTTGCAAGTTCCACACAGAATAGAAAAACAATATAACCTATCTAGTACTCATGAATACCACAGACAGAGACTGAACCGACAGGTTACGGTTTAAATTCGGTCGAAAACCGAGAAAGCGGTACTTTAACCGACAAAATGAACCGAGCAAAGGGAGAAATCTCCGGAGCGACTGTTCAGTGAGGCAGAGTAAAGAATCTGACAGTTTGAGTTCAAACAGCAACAGACAGAGTCTCAACCGAGCTCAAGCTCAGCGTTCCATGCCTGGCATGGAAAGTTAACTCTTTCATCTCCGGGGCAGTTCGAAGGTTGGGACTCACTGCTATTGTCAGAATATAGCAAGACTTCATGTTATTTGAATAGGCACCTCTGGGGTGCAACACTGCACCTGCCCACCCACTTCCCAAAAACAGGTTCTGAGAGGGGAGGCAGGGAGGGAGACAGAATACAGCAAGACTCCATTAGAAGAAACATAATTACTAAGGTGAGTATTTTTTTCTTCAAACAACATGAAGTCTTGCTGTATTCTGACTATTGCAGACTACCAAGCAGTACCTTCATGGAGGAGGGACAGAACCTACTTTGGGAGTAGGCTGTGAAGTACTGCTGTGCCAAACCGAGCATCACTCCTAGCCTGGATATCCAGAGAGTAATGCTTGGTAAAGGTGTGAACCGTTTTCCAGGTGGCTGCTTAACAAATTTCTAAGAGAGGGATATCCCTGGCAGCGGTCAAGGAAGCAGCTGTACCTCTTGTAGAGTGAGCCCTCAGGCCTGAGGGTGGAATCTTTCCTAGTTTCTCATAGCAGAATTGTATACAAGACACAATCCACCTGGCAACAGTTCTCTTAGCGGCAGGTTTGCCCTTTCCCACTTCCCCATAAGTGAGGAATAACTGGTGGGAATCAAACCTGTGACCCTTGGTACGCTTTATGTAGTAGCTAAGGGCTCTTTTAACATCCAAACTGTGTAGCCTCCTCTCTCCTGAGGAAGAATAATCAGTGAAGAAGACAGGAAGAGACATGGACTGATTCAAGTGGAAGTCTGAAACCACTTTAGGCAAGAACCTTCTATTGGTTCTAAGGACCACTTTCTCTCTATGGAAAGAGATAAAATCAGGTTCCACTGACAGGGCTTGCAGCTCACTGATACGTCTGGCAGAGGTAATGGCTACCAAAAACACAGTTTTCCAAGTCAAGTACTTAAGCTCTGCTGAGGACATAGGCTCAAAAGGAGGTTGCATAAGTTGAGCAATGCAAATATGTAAGTCACAGGCAGGGGCAGGATCCCTAAAAGGAGGATTGGTATGAAGCAATCCTTTGAAAAATTTACAGAACACAGGATGAGATGATAATGAGGAAGACTTTCCCACTGACAAAAAAGCAGACACAGCTGACAAGTGTACCTTGAGAGTAGCTTGTCTGAGGCCTAGGCCATTAAGATGGACCATATAATCCAGAACTGTAGACAACTCAGCAGTGTCTGGAGGAATATGCTTCTTGGAGCACCAAATGCTGAATCTTTTCCATTTGGAGTTATAAGTCTTTCTGGTAGAAGGCTTTCGAGAAGCTTTGAGAATATTCAGAACCCCCTGAGACAGATGCAAATCTGCATACTCTAACTCTTCAAGAGCCATGCCTTGAGATTGAGAGACCGAAGATTGGGGTACCAAATCCTCCCCTGAGAGAAGGTTAACAGGTTGTAATTCCTGGGAAGAGACAGGGGAAATGGACTGTTAGAGACAGCAACAGGGGGTACCAAGGCTGTCTGGCCCAGTGTGGAGCAATCAGAATCACTATGCAAGGTTGTGACCTTATCTTGACTAGGACTTTGAACAGTAGAGGAAAGGGAGGGAAGGCATATAGAAATTTCCCTTCCCAGTTCAAAAACAGAGCATCCAGAGTGACTGAACCAAGACTGGGGGTCTGCAGCAAAACAGAGGAAGTTGGTGATTGTCTGGGGCTGCAAAGAGATCTATCTCTGGAGTGCCTCACCTTGAAAAAATCACTTTCAAAACCAGAGGGTCCAGGGACCATTCGTGATGGCCCTGGGAGATCCTGCTCAGTGCATCTGCTAGCACATTGTCCTTTCCTGGAAGGTGGACTGCTATCAGAGAGGTCTGCAGGGAATAAGCCAGGGACCACAATTTCATGGCTTCCATGCACAAGGCCATAGACCGAGGGCTTCCCTACTTGTTGATGTACCACATGGTGGTGGAGTAGTCTGACCTGAACCACCTTGTTCTGCACCAACTGAGAGAAGGCTTGCCGGGCCAGAAAAAACTGCTCTGAGTTCCAGAGGATTGATATGAAGGAGGGACTCCTGAGGGGACCACAGTCCTTGGGCTGTGAGATCCCTCAGATGAGTTCCCCACCCCAAAAGGGAAGCATCCGTGGTAAGGACCACAGAATGAGACTGAGTGACAAAAGGGACCCCTTGCCTTAAATTGTCCTCATCCTGCCACTACTGAAGAGCTTGGATCAGTGTTTGAGTCACTGGAATCAAGTTTGGTAAGAGGGCCCTTCCTTTGGGACCAAAAGGCCCTCAGATGGAACTGAATGTCCCTCATCTGGAGTCTTGCCCCTTGGACCACTGCTGTACAAGCTGCCATGTGGACCAAAAGCTGAAGGAAGTACCTTGCTGGTCGGGACACCTGAAGGCTGAAGGATGAAGCCAGTCCTATAAGAACTCTTACCCTTTCCAGGGGAAGAAAAGCTATTGCTTTGACAGTATCCAGCTCTGCCCCTATAAAGGTAAGGAGCTGAACTGGTTCGAGAACTGATTTGGTGAGGCTAAGAACAAAACCCAGAGAAGTGAGCACTTGCTGAGTCACTTGCAGGTCTGACTTGACTTGGTCTGGAGACTGACCCACTATGAGCCATTCATCCAGGTATGGAAAAATGGAAATCTTTTGCCTTCTTAGAAAGGCAACTACTACTGCCAGGCACTTTGTGAAGACCCATGGAGCTGATGTTAGGCTAAAGGGCATTGCTTTGAACTGACAATGGCCTGAGGGCAACTTGAACCTGAGGTACTTTCTGTGGAAGTTCCTGATGGAAATATGAAAGTAGGCATCTTTGAGGCCCAGGGAAACTAGCCAGTCCCTTGGACTTAGAGAGGGAAGAATTATTCCCAGAGTCACCATCTTGAACTTTGGTTTCAAAAGATGTTTGTTCAGGTATCTTAGATCTAGGATGGGTCGCCACTTCCCTGTCTTTTTTGGGGTAAGGAAGTATATGGAGTACAGACCTTTGCCACAGTGTAGGGTAGGAACTCTCTCTATGGCTCTTAAAGCCAGAAGAGATGAAACCTCTGCCCCCAGGGCAAGGGTCTCGGAGAGACCTAAGTAGAGCAACAAAATCAGCACCACTCCAGACTTAAAGCTGTAAAAGGCTTTTAATCACAAACACTTCATGGGAGGCTCAATGCCTGCAACATACAATCTGTAGCTCAGCAGCAGCAACAAAAGCCCAGACCGGTTTCGCAACTAATGCATCATCAGGGGGATAGTCCATTAACACAATGTAACTGATATAAATAGTACTCTCTTAAAGAGATAGTATACATATAAAAAGCAAAGATTGCACAACAAAAAATGTGTGAGTGAACATACACATACATGAATATGTATACATATACTGTATATGTATACTACTACCACCTATGAAATACAACACTAGGGTGCTTATCAAGTTATTACTATAATAATTATTATTAGTAATGCTAAATACAAAACAAAAATACCAAATTACGTAGAGGAGCTTATCTCTTGGGTGATCACAGAGTATATTATATTATGCTAAAACAAATATATATATATATATATATATATATATATATATATATATTCATATATTTTTAAGTGAAAATAGTGAACAGAGTGAAAAAAAGAGATGATTCATAACGCACAGTCAGAAAAGTACAAGAAGTACAAATAAATCTGATGAAACCTAAGTTAACACTAATATGGTCCTAGTATATGAAACAATGTAAAATTGTTTCTATAATTTCAACATACTTTCAGGATCATGAAGACTTAACATGGATCATTAAAGACCTAGGAACAATCAGAAAAAATATCTTCAAAGAAATGCTCAACCAAACTTCATCATTTTAACTTACTGTATATGATTTTCTATTTCCTAATCCATGTTAGCAATTCAATTTTGTCATTAAGACCAGGTATATTCAGTGCCCCTTAAGTAAAGATCCAAAATTACTCCCTATATTTAAGTTTCTCTTTTAGATTACCACCTCTTGGTTCAACCATAACCTTGTCAATGGCGCAAAATTTAAAGGTGTGGCCAGTTTTCCCTGTCATCTTACAGTGACAAGCCAGTGCGTTTGAAAGGTCCTCAGTCTGTATCGACCTCAAGTGTTCCCCAATCCTAACTTTGAAGGGTCTTGTCGTCATTCCAACATAGAATGCGGAACACTCACAAGTTGCCAAATACACCAAATTATTCATGCTACAGTTAAAGAAACTTCTTATTTCATATTCCTTTGTATTGTTAGCAGTAGCAAATGTCTTGGTTTTAAGAATAAAGGTGCAGAACTTACAACTGCCACATGGGAAATTACCATGTGGCAATGGTGGTAACCAATTGTCCCTAGGTAAAGTAGAAGTCACCTGTTCTTGATAACTGTGGACTAATCTATACTTTAGATTATGTCCACGTTTGTATACCATTCTAGGTCTCTCTAGTACATTTGTTTTCAAAAGAGTTTCAGATCTTAGAATATTCCAATTATCATTTAAGATTTGTTCCATGTTCCTAGCATGTCTGGTATACTTCGTAATGAAATTCATTCTACTGGTGTTCTGTGGCACATTTTTCTTGATTTTAAGGAGTTCCTTTTGTCCAGAGCTTGATGTACTACATCACTTTTATAGCCCCTAGCCAAAAACCTGGTACACATCTCCAGAAGCATTAATCAAAATGTCAGAATCATTGCTGCAATTTCTATGAACTCTTAACATTTGTGCTGTGGGAATATTCTTCATTAGATGTTGTGGGTGGCAGCTAGTGGCATGTAACAGCGAATTTCTGTCTGTGTCCTTCCTGTACAAGTTAGTGGTATAAGTACCATCTTCTTTTTTCATTATTATAAGATCCAGGAAGGGAACAGACACAGGATCACATTTCACAGCAAATTTTAGATTCTCATTGCCTGTCTACAAATGAGATACAAACTGATCAAGTTCACTGCTACTGCCACGCCACTCCATAAACACATCATCTATATAACGATGCCATAAATCGATCTTATCCAAAAAAGGATTAGTCAAGTCATCGTAAATATATTCCAATTCCCACTTTCCCAAATACAGGTTTGCATAATTTGGGGCAAATGTTGCCAGCATTGCTGTTCCTTTAACCTGTTGATAGTATGTGTCCTGAAAAAGAAAACTGTTTTTAGTAAGCACATGTTCTGCACATTCAAGAAGAAATTCCCTTTTCCCAACATTTAATTGTTGGTCAAGATCCAACCAATACCGTAATGCTTCTAGACCATCAATATGTAGAATATTGGTGTACAAAGAGCAGATGTCCATGGATACCAATAGCCAATCTACATCTGATTGCATCTCCTCCAGAACCTCCAATATATTTGTGGTGCCCACACATAGGACCTTAACTTAGGTACATAGCTTCTAAAATGTGAATCCACATACTGTGAAAGTGGCTCTGTTAAAGACCCAGTTCCTGCCACTATTGGTCGTCCTGGAGGATTATTACAATCTTTATGTATTTTCGGAAGAGTATAATTCAAACAACATGAAGTCTTGCTGTATTCTGACATATGCAGTTAGGTCCTGCCTTTCAACTGCCCCGGAGAACAAAGAGTTAAACTTTCCATGGCCAGAATGGAATGTTCACCATGAGCTCGGTTGAAGCCCCTGTCTGCTGTTGTTTAAACTGCAACCGTCAGATTCTTTACTCCGCCTCACTGAACAGTAGCTCCGGAGATTTCTCCTGCTGCTCGGTTCAAAAAGTCAGTTTTCAGTTGGTTTCTACTGAATTGCTGTTACCGCTTAGTCGGTTCAAGTCTCTGTCTGTGGTACCGTGAGTACTACATAGGTTTTTTGTTTTGTTTATATGTGGAACTTGTAAATTGTGGATCGGTTCGGCTGAACAGATCAGTTTGAGGTAAAAAAGCTTGTGCTTACTTTAGAGTGTGGTAACCGCTCCAGATCGGTTCTAAAAAAAACTGATTTAATTACATTTTTTTTCCAAGACCCGTGGCATGGTCAGGAACCAATAGGGAAGTCTTGCCTGGCGGATTGCCGCAAAAAGGGTAAGTTTTTGGATAGGATTGGCCATGTCTGAGAAACCCAGGAAAAAACTGGTCCCACTGGGTTTCAAAACTGCAGTGTGTGTGTGGGGAAGTCTTTGCTAAGGCTGATCCCCACACCACCTGTGTTGATTGTCTGGGGTTTGACCACCTCGATTCAGACTGCCAAATTCGCAAGAATTTTCCCAAATCTACCCTGGAAAAGAGATTAGGTAGACTGAGGGAAAAGGAGGCCGAGAAGTCTGCTGAACCGGATGGCCAGCCCGGTTCAGTTCCGACCGAACCAGAAGGAGTGCCCTCTGACCAGGGCGATACTTCTTCAGGCAAAAGGAGAGCTGATTTTGAGGAGTTGGTTCCGGTGAAAAGAAAGAGAAAAGATAAATCGTCTGGTTCGGACCCAAAAATTCATACTCCAACCGCTGTTGAGATAGCCAAGGCGATAAGGATTGTGCAATCGCTTAGTTCGGTTCCGACCGAACCAGCACCATCTGGCAGGGGCTCGGTTCGGTCGGTTCTCTCAGTTCCGGATTATACTTTGGAAGAATTTTATGAACCGGAGGAGGAGGAGGGAGAGTATGAGGATGATTATGGTGATTATGAAAGTCTGGATGTGCCTATTGACCCGGACATCTCCCCAGACAGACCTTCAGGTGTTTCTCCTCCTAGGCTTTCTGAGTCCCCTTCACAATATATGTTTTACAAAAAAGTGGCTGAGACCCTCCAGCTTCCTGTGGAGGAAGCAGTAGAGGATCAGGAAGAGCCTGATTATGTCGAGATGATGGACATCCCAGAGTCCAGGAGACTGTCTATTCCCCTCCACAAATCCTTTGGGAAACAGACACATAAAATTCTTAAGTCTCCTAATTCTATACCTCCTGTGGACACACAAATGGACAAGAGGTACACTATCTGAGGCTCAGACACGGAGTTCTTTTTCCAGCAATGCAGCCATGTTGGGGTAGTGCAGGCTGTTGCCTGTGATAAGGCAAATATTCCCTTGGCATCACACCCCCCAGACAAGGACTCCAGGAAGACTGATGCCATGGCTAAGAAACAATACATGGCAGCATCTTAGGGACTCAGGCAGGCTAACTATATGGCCTATACTGCCAGATACCAGAAGTCTAGGTGGGACACTGTGCTGGCTCTGGCTAAACAGGCCCCTGACCAGCTTGCCAAGGAGTTGGAGGAGGTGACTGCAGATGGGATTGAGGCATTGAAAGTACAGTTTCATGCTGCTGTGGACTCCAATGATGTTTCATCAAGAGTCATGGCTACATCTGTGGCTCTTCGGAGGATGGCTTGGCTCAGATGTACTAGCCTCTCACAGGATACCCAGGCTAAGGCCATGGATTTCCCTGTAATTGATAATTCTCTGTTTACATGAAGAAAATGGATGAGTACAGGACCACTTACAGGAGTGCTCAGGCCACAGAAATGCAAGCAATTCCTCAAAGACAGCAGTCCAGGGGCAGGGGCAGGCCTTTTCAAAGGCCTTTTTACCAGGCTCAGCCCTCCTCTTCTTCCTTTTCACAGAGGGGGTTCTTTAGAGGGAGAGGCAGAAGGGGGATGAGCAGGCCTGCACCCACCCCTCAGCCTAAAGCCCCTGCCAAGCAGACACCCTGATGGGTCTGCCCAGGCCGATTCTCCCATACCAGTAGGGGGCAGGCTGGCTTACTTTGTCCAGGACTGGAAGTCCCTTACATCAGACAAGTGGGTCCTGTAAGTAGTAAGCAAGGGACTGGTTCTCAGCTTCAAAAAATTCCCCAAGATGAGAACCAGATCCTTTCCCCCTGCAAATCTCTCAGAGACCCTTGCCCTAGAGGCAGAGGTTTCTTCTCTTCTAGCTCTCAGAGCTATAGAGAGGGTTCTCACCCTACACAGGGGCAAAGGATTGTACTCCAGGTACTTCCTAACCCTTAAAAAGACAGGAGAATGGTGGCCCATCCTGGACCTAAGATATCTGAACAAACACCTTTGAAGCCAAAGTTCAAATGGTAACTCTGGGAATTATCCTTCCTCTCTAAGGCCAGGGGACTGGCTAGCCTCCCTGGACCTCAAAGATGCCTACTTTCACATTCCCATCAGGTGCTCCCACAGAAAGTACCTCAGGTTCGAGTTGCCCTCAGGCCACTATCAGTTCAGAGCAATGCCCTTTACCTAACATCAGCCCCAAGGGTTTTCACAAAGTGCCTGGCAGTAGTAGTTGTTTTCTTAAAAAGAAAAAAGATCTCCATCTTCCCATACTTGGACGACTGGCTCATAGTAGGTCAGTCTCCAAACCAAGTCAAGTCACATCTGCAAGTGACCCAGCAAGTGCTCACTTCCTTAGGATTCCTTCTCAACCTTCCGAAGTCAGTTCTCAAACCAGTACAGTTCCTCACCTTCATAGGTGCAGAACTGGATACAGTAAAGGCAAGAGCCTTCCTTCCCCTGGAAAGGGCAAGGAACCTTATGGAACCGGCCTCTTCATTCACCGTTCAGGTGTCTCAACCAGCAAGGCATTTCCTTCAGCTTCTGGGCCACATGGCAGCTTCTACAGCAGTGGTCCAAGGGGCAAGATTCTAGATGAGGGACATTCAGTTCCACTTAATAGCCTTCTGGTCCCAAAGAAAGGATTCTCTTACCAAGCTAATCCCAGTGACTTGAACCCTGATCCAAGCCTTGCAATGGTGGCAGGATCAGGACAATTTGAGACAAGGAGTTCCATTTGTCGCTCAGTCTCATTCAGTGATACTCACCACAGATGCTTCCCTGCTGGGCTGGGGAACCCATTTGGGGGATCTTACCACCCAAGGACTGTGGTTACCTCAGGAATCTCTGCTTCACATCAATCTCTTGGAACTCAGAGCAGTGTTTCTGGCACTGCAAGCTTTTTCCAAATCTGTACAGAACAAGGTGGTTCAGGTCAGAACAGACAACACCACCACCATGTGGTACGTCAACAAGCAAGGAGGCACTCGATCTACGGCCTTGTGCACAGAAGCAATGGCATTGTGGTCCCTGGCCTATTCCCTGCAAACCTCTCTGATAGCAGTTCACCTCCCAGGGAAGGACAATGTCCTAGCAGATGCACTGAGCAGAATATCCCAGGGCCATCAAGAATGGGCCCTAGATCCTCTAGTTTTGAAAGTGATTTTCTCGAGATGGGGCACACCAGAGATAGATCTTTTTGCAGCCCCAGACAATCACCAACTTCCTTTCTTTTGTTGCAGACCCCCAGTCTTGGGCTCAGTCCCCCTGGATGCTCTGATTCTGAACTGGGAAGGGAAATTTATGTATGCTTCCCCCCCCTTCCCTCTCCTGTTCAAAGTGTTAGTCAAAATAAGGTCACAACCATGCAAGGTGATTCTGATTGTTCCAGACTGGGCCAGGCAGCCATGGTATCCCTTGTTGCTGTCCCTAGCGGTCCACCTTCCCCTGTCTCTTCCCAGGAATTACAACCTGTTGACATCCTCTCAGGGAGGATTTGGTACCAATCTTCAGTCTCTCAATCTCAAGGCATGGCTCTTGAAGAGTTAGAGTTTGCAGATCTGCATCTTTCCCAAGGGTTCTGGATATCCTTAAGGCTTCTCGAAAGCCTTCCACCAGGAAGACTTACAACTCCAAATGGAAAAGATTCAGCATTTGGTGTTCTAAGAAGAATATTTCTCCAGACTCTGCTGAACTGCCTACGGTTCTGGACTATATGGTCCATCTTAATAGCCCTAGGCCTCAGACCAGCTACCCTTAAAGTACACTTGGCAGCTGTTTCTGCTTTTTTGTCAGTAGGCAAGCCTTCCTCTCTATCATCCCATCCTGTATTTTGTAAGTTTTTCAAGGGATAGCTTCACACAAATCCCCCCTTTAGGGATCCTGCTCCTGCTTGGGACCTTAATGTTTGCATTGCTCAGCGTATGCAACCTCCCTTTGAGCCTTTGTCCTCAGCAGAGCTTAAGTACTTGACTTGGAAAACTGGGTTTTTGGTAGCCATTACTTCTGCCAGGCGTATCAGTGAATTGCAAGCCCTGCCAGTGGAATCTGATTTCATCTCTTTCCATAGAGATAAAGTGGGCCTTAGAACTAACAGAAAGTTCTTACCTAAAGTGGTTTCAGATTTCCACCTCAACCAGTCTATATCTCTCCCTGTTTTCTTCACTGACCATTCCTCCTCAGGAGACAGGAGGCTACACAGCTTGGATGTTAAAAGAGCCCTTAGCTACTACACAGAGCGTACCAAGGGTCACAAGGTTGAATCCTTCCAGTTGTTCCTCACTCATGGAGAAGTTGGGAAGGGTAAACCTGCCACTAAGAGATCTATTGCCAGGTGGATTGTTTCTTGTATACAATTCTGCTGTGAAAAACTGGGTAGAACTCCACCCTCAGGCCTGAGGGCTCATTCCACAAGAGGTACAGCTGCTTCCCTGGCTGCTGCCAGGGATATTCCTCTCTTACAGATTTGTCAAGCAGCCACCTGGAAAACAGTCCATACTTTCACCAAGCATTACTCTCTGGATACCCAGGCTAGGAGTGATGCTCGGTTTGGCACAGCAGTACTTCAGAGCCTGTTTCCAAAGTAGGTTCTGTCCCTCATCCATGGAGATACTGCTTGGTAGTCTGCATATGTCAGAATACAGCAAGACTTCATGTTGTTTGAAGAAAAAATTACTCACCTTAGTAATGTTGTTTCTTCTAATGGAGACTTGCTGTATTCTGACCTCCCCCTCCTCCTCAGAACCTAGGATTTTGGGATCTGGGTGGGCAGGAGCAGTGTTGGCACCCTAGGGGTGTCCTTTTTTCACCCTCTTTTGGTTTGGGTGAGAGGTTGTGTTTTGGATGTGGTTTGTTTTTGGGTTTCCTGACTTGAGTCTTCCTTTTGAAACCAAAAACTTTTTATATAGATATATTTGCCAGTTGGCTAGTAAGAATTTTACAGTTTCCACACAGAACATCTAGTGAGTCTTTGCTCGTAAAGATCTGATGGTTGCAGTTTAAACAACAGCAGACAAGGGCTTCAACCGAGCTCGTGGTGAACATTCCATGCTGGCCATGGAAAGTTTAACTATTTGTTCTCCGGGGCAGTTGAAAGGCAAGACCTAATTGCATATGTCAAAATACAGCAAGACTCCATTAGAAGAAACACCATTACTAAGGTGAGTATTTTTTTCATACTGGCTCTAATAGGTTGTTTAACAGGCAGAAAACCCATTTCAACATGCTCAATAATACCATTAGATTCAGCGTGAAATAGAAATGAATCTATCTATTTTTTGAATAAAAAAGTAGGATAACACAAATGTTTTTTGTAAAATAATGTATCATTGAGTTGTCTCTTAATTTCTGCTGTATATAGTTCAGTGGACATCACCACAATAACACAAGTGAAAAAGATCTGGTTCTCATCTTTGGAAATTTTTTGAAGCTGAGAGCCAGTCTCTGGCTTACTACTTCCAGGACCCACTTGTCTGATGTAACAGACATCCAGTCCTGGACATAGTAGGCCAGCCCCTACAGGGATAGGAGAGTCGACCCGGGCAGACCCATCAGGGTGTCTGCTTGGCAGGGGCCTTAGGCTGAGGAGTTGATGCAGCCCTGCTCATCCCCCTTCTGCCTCTCCCTCTGAAGAACCCTTTGTGAAAGGGAGAAGAGGCCTGTGCTTGGTAAAAGCCTATGAAAGGCCTACCCTGCCCCTAGATTGCTGCTTTGAGGAGTTGCTTGCCTCTCCTTGGCTTGAGCACTCCTATAAGTGGTCCTGTACTCATCCATTTTCTTCATGTAATTCTCTGTCTGCTCCCCAAACAGAGAATTACCCACCACAGGAAAATCCATGGCCTTAGCCTAGGTGTCCTGTGAGAGGCTAGTACATCTGAGCCAAGCCATCCTCCGAAGAGCCACATATGTAGCCATGACTCTTGATGACACATCATTGGAGTCTACGCAGCATGAAATTGTACCTTCGATGCCTCAATCCCATCAGCAGCCACCTCCTCCAGCTCCTTGGCAAGCTGGGGAGAGGCCTGTTTAGCAAGTGCCAGTACAGTGTCCCACTTGAACTTCTGGTACCTGGCTGTATAGGCCATGTAGTTCGCCTGCCTGAGTCCCAAGGAAAATGCCATGTACTGCTTCTTTGCCATAGAATGCATCTTCCTGGAGTCTTTGTCTGGGGGTGTGAAGCCAAGGGAATGTTTGCCTTGTCACAGGCAGCAGCCTGCACTACCCCAACATGGCTGCATTGCCGGTATAAAAACTCCATATCTGATAGTGTGTACCTCTTGTCCATCCTTCTGTCAACAGGAGGTACAGAATTGGGAGACTTTAGGATTTTTTGTGTCTGCTTCCCAAAGGATTTGTGAAGGGGAATAGACAGTCTCCTGGACTCTGGGATGTCCATCATTTCCACATAATCAGGCTCCTCTTGATCCTCCATGGCCTCCTCCATAGGAAGCTGGATGGTTTCAGCCACTTTTTTGTAAAACAGAAAGTGGGAAGGGGACTCAGAAAGCCTTGGAGGGGATACACCAGAAGGTCTGTCTGGGGAGATGTCCGGTTCCACAGGCACATCCAGACTTTCACCATCATCACCATCATCTTCAAACTCCCACTCCTCCTCAAACTCCAGTTCATAAAAATCTTCAGGGGTATAATCTTGAACCGGGGGAACCAACCGAACCGAACCCCTGCCAAAAGGTGCCGGATCAGTAGGAACCAGGCGAAGCGATTCCACAATCCAAATCGCTCTGGCTATTTCCTCAGTGGTCAGAACATGAACCTCTGGAGCCGAACCAGTCGATTTTTCTTTGCATTTCCTTTTTGTAGGAACCAACTCCTCAGGATCGACTCTCCTCTTGCCCGAAGAAGTATCGCCCTGGTCAGAGGGCACTCCTTCTGGTTCGGTCGGAACCAAACCGGGCTGGCCATCTGGCTCAGCGGACTTCTCGGCTTCCTTTTCCCTAAGTCTACCTAACCTTTTTTCCAGGGTAGACTTAGGAAAGTTTTTACATATTTGGCAGTCTGTATTGAGGTGGTCAAACCCCAGACAATAAACACAGGTGGTGTGGGGATCAGCCTTAGCAAAGACCTCCCCACACTCACTGCAGTGTTGAAACCCAGTGGGCCGTTTTTTCCTTGGGTTTCTCAGACATGGCCAACCTAACCAAACTTACCCTTTTTTCGGCGACTGCCAGGCAAGACTCCCTTATTGGTTTCTAACCGTGTTACAGGTATTGGAAAAAACATTGAAACACGTTTTTTTTTAAACCGATAAGGACCGGTAACCACACACTAAGAAAGAACACAAAAATTCAATATAAAGGATCGGTTCAGCCGAACCGATCAAAATACAAGTTTACAATTTCCACAATAATCACAGAAACTATCTAAGTACTCACAGTACCGCAGACAGAGCCTGAAACAACAAAGCAGAATTAAATTCGGAATGGAACCGACAACTTTAACCGACTCTGAACCGAGCAGAAGGAGAAATCTCCGGAGCGACCGTTCAGTTATGGCGGAATAAAGAATCTGACGGCTGGGTTTCAAAGTGCTGCAGATAGAGACCTCAACCGAGCTTGAGCTCAATGTTCTATGCACTGTATAGAAAATTAACCCTCTACTCTCCAGGGCAGTTTAAAGGCTGGGGCTAACTGCAGATTGTCAGAATACAGCAAGACTTCATGTTGTTTGAATCACAGTACCACCACTATCCTGCTGGACTACGCGAACTATGCACATAAGGCCCTGTATGAAGGCAGACTGGTGGGGTCTGTCTTTATTGATCTCACCAAAGCCTCTGATACAGTCAGCCACCCCCTGTTACTGACCCAACTGCAAAACATGGGTGTGGTGCCCAATGCTCTTTGCTGGTTCCAAGACTACCTGATACAGAGAAATCAATGTGTCAAAATTGGGCAAACAGTATCCAGCATAAGAGAGGTATCATTAGAAGTACCCCAGGGATCGATACTGGGGCAAATACTCTTCAGCCTCTTCTTAAATGACCTTCCCACAGCCTGCAACACCAAACTCATACTATATGCAGACGATGCTGTGTTCTTGAGCAGCAACACGCCTCAGGCTGCCCTACAATCTGAGGTCTAACGCAGTTCTAGTTCTTCCATCCACTGTACTCAGAAGTTGTCAAACTGCCCTCTGTATTGTTGCATAGTGTCGAGAAGAGTTTGAATCATACAATTAGCTTTTAGAAATTGAAGAGAGGTTGCTTGAAGGGCTGTGTTTATGCTATCACAGTGCGAGAAAATTTTAAGAGAAGACTCAAGAAGAAAAATCCTTTAAATGATCGTAGCTGTGCCAAGAACCCTCCAGCTTTGCCCACATTCCAGTATTCTCTGAGGACACACTGTCCAGAAATTCAATAATGCTGAATAGTTTTCTAGAATCGAATTTAAACTATTTGCCCTCACTGTCCACCTTGTTGGAGCAAATGGTCGTAAAGAGCCAGGCCTTGTGTCTTCCATACCGCTTTGTATGTTTTCAAAAAAAGTTAGCCGTTTTGGAGAGTCTCTGATGAATGTTATGAGTTCTCGTAACTGATTTAGTATGTCTCGACATTCTTGTATTTTGCTGATGCAGTCCTGTACTACAAGGTTCAAGGAGTGTGCCAAACAATGTATGAAAAGGGCCCTAGGCTCAACAGCATTTAGCCTAGCCTGCACTCCAGAGTGAATACCAGCCATAGTAGCAGCTCCATCATAACACTGACCCCGGCATTTATTTATATCCAAGTCAAACGTAACAAAACATCTTTTAAGGATACTGAATAGTGTAGCAGCATCTACAGCTGGTGTTTCATGAAATCTTAAAATGCTTCTTCAATTACAAAATCCTCAGTAACAAATCGAAAACATATTGAGACTTGCTCATGAACAGTAATGTCCGTTGTCTCATCCATCATTACAGCAAAATACTGAGCTGCTTTGATTTTGGAAACAATTGTGTTTTGCACATCTTTGCACATCCCATAATGTCCAGCATTTCATTCATTATGTCATGAGACAACCACTTGTAGCTATCCCTTAACAACCACTGCTGCAACTGTGGACAATCAGTGGCTCGCACTTTTAGCACTT
The DNA here is from genome assembly GCA_016271365.2 of Neoceratodus forsteri. Taxonomy (NCBI): domain Eukaryota; kingdom Metazoa; phylum Chordata; order Ceratodontiformes; family Ceratodontidae; genus Neoceratodus; species Neoceratodus forsteri. The sequence continues at coordinate 1,366,051,864 of CM028132.1, forward strand.
GCATGTAATTTGAACTCTCATCTGTATGGCCCCTGATAGCAAGCCCCTGTCGGGCCAGTAATCTTAAAGTTGTCATCATTTTAAAACTGCAATCCTTGCATTTACTGCTCTGTCTACTGGCATCAGACATAATGCTGTACACATTTTGCTTAACATGTGTTTTCATTACAGCCTCACTGTGGCAGCCACTTTTTTCATGGGATTCAAATCTTTCTATTGCCTTATGCCATGCACTATAACCAGTAACTGTAAATGCTTCATCAGCTTTTGTGGAAAATGTGAGCATTTTTTTCTCTCTTGCCTCTTTACACACTGAACAGAATGCTTTTTTTTGATTGGAATCATACAGTAACCATTTGAACGGTCAAGCCACCTTTCTTGAAAGGTTCTGCCTTTTCTTGGTGACTACTAATGATTCCTCCTGTCTTGTTTTTTTTTACAGACAGAGTGCTGCTGCTGCTACATGGCTCATCAACATCAACCACGCCCACATCCTTAGCAATATGAACTTGTGCAGCTGGTCCAGCTGCTGTTTCCTCAGCTTCAGTCTCACAACTTGCTACGTCACTTGTTGATGGTGTTGCTGTTGTACTGCTTGCCTCACTCTGTTTAGCCCATTTTTTAATAAACTTGTCCATTTTGACTTACAGTGTGTGTTTCTCTTGTGTTGATTCAGTCAGAATAGGTTACACTGTTAGTTACTGGTCTGCACAGAATATGATTAAAACAGTAAAGTCAGTGGAGGTCAGAATAACACTAGAAATCAGTTCACATCACTTTGTTTTTGACACAAGGACCCCTCTTAAATCCTAATAGTCTGATATATTTTTTTTTTTATTGGTTTTTGGATGCTCACACACTGGTAGGGACTGGACAGGAGGACTGTGACTGGCTGCTGCTGGATAAGACTCAGCTGCTCACCCTCTCACACAGACTTCACAAGCACCCACGGACAGAGCACTGCCTAGTGTCACTTGGACTATACGGCCCAGAAGACACCTCAGTGCTGTGCAATCAGCACTCTGACTTTATTTTACTTGTAATTTTTCTTTCCGACGCTCACACACTGGTAGGGACCGAACAGGAGGACTGTGACTGGCTGCTGCTGGATAAGACTCAGCTGCTCACCCTCTCACACAGACTTCACAAGCACCCACGGACAGAGCACTGCCTAGTGTCACTTGGACTATACGGCCCAGAAGACGCCTCAGTGCTGTGCAATCAGCACTCTGACTTTATTTTACTTGTAATTTTTCTTTACGATGCTCACACACTGGTAGGGACTGGACAGGAGACCCCTCTCTGGACTGGACAGGAGACCCCTCTCTGACTTGAGTTTCTTTACTTTTGGATGGTCAGGCTCTGCCACTGGTGGTACAGGCATGACTACTAGACAGAAGTACTAGGTTGCAGCACGTTAGTGTCACAGTCAGCAAACAATGACCAACTGACTGTTCAGTTCATTGAAGCAGCAAATAATTATGCCACTATGCCAGCAATGCTCCCTTCCTCTCCATCCAGACTGAGACTCTCCCCTACTGCGGCTGGCTAACTTTGCTGGTGCAGTCTCCAGACGAAAGACAACCGTCCTGAACCCACCCACACCACACCGACACACACACACACACACAGCCTGAGCCTGGCCCTAGCCCGAACCCACTGCAGAATTTTTTTAAAGATGCAGGTTTTCTTTTCTTTGTTTTTAGTCTGTGATCTGATTCTGTCCTGTGTCCTGCAGTGTTGCCACTTGCCAGAGAGACTAGTACAGTGTGACTCTCTGAGTATGGCTGAGTCAGTAAAAACACTAGCTACTGTCTAGTGTAGAGGCTCTCCCCCCTCCTCTCTCTAGCAGTTTGTTTGAACTGCTTTGATAAAAATTGTTTTAACTTTTTTAGTACCCCCTTCCTTGTTGTTCCCTAGCTAGCCAGCTAAAGAAATTGTTATCATAGGTGACTGACTATGACTAGTGCTGTTTGTTTAATTTGCAATTTGATTTGTATTGTATTTTTTTTGGTCGACCATCCACCACGGAAAAAACGACTTGCTCCGTCCTCGCTCAGCTTGGCAATGGAGGATCCCGCCGGATTCCCCGCCTTGCGTCGTTGCGTTGCATGGTGATGCGACGTACATCCGACTCCAGTCCGAAGGGCAAGATTTGCAGCGCCAGCAGCATGCATCACATGACCATCTCCTTGATGAGTCATGTGGTGGGAGCCTGTTTGAAATCGTCGGACGGTCTCAGATCGAGAGTCTTGATCCGAGACTGTCCGGACGATTTCCGAGACTCGATCGATCTGTTAACAAGTTGTCTGTCTTGATCTTGAAGAAAGAAGTAGTTGCAGGCTTTGCAGGAATTGCAGCCCTCGGCTCAGGTCTCGGGACGTGGTCGGGTAGGGTTCATCGATTCGTGCCAGCAGCTGCTTTACAAAAAAAACCCTGTAGTCGCTAATGCCAAGCAGGCGGAAGAATGTGGGTGCTGACTTAAACTTTGTGGGTACTTGAGCACCCGAGCACCCGCGCTGTTGGCGCCCCTGAATATAAAGCTACTTTTACGAGCAACTCGACCACAGACAGGCCCTCTACTTCAATTCATCTTATCCTAGGGGAGGCAGGGGCAGGTCCTTTTTAGGAGGCCTTTCAGATACAGGCTGTTTCCCAGCAGCAGTACCAATCCCAGCAGACTGGATTTTACAGAGCTAGAGGTAGAAGGGGTTCTCAGAGAGGATCCCAATCTGCTCAGCCTCAGCAGCAAGAACAACAGAACCCCTGACATTTCCCTTCAGGCTGCCTCTCCACATCCTGTAGAGGGCAAACTCAACCACTATTTCCAGGAATGGTTAAAAATAACCACAAACAAGTGGGTTCTGGAAATAGTGCATCAGGATCTCTCCCTTTGCTTCAAGTCCCTTCCTCCTTCAAGGTTAAAGCATTTTGCACCAGCTCCCTTCTCAGAAAGAAAACTACTGGAACAGGAGGTACAGGCCCTACTGCTGGCAAAAGCAGTGGAGCCTGTCCCCCACAACCAAAGAGAGCAAGGGTTCTATTCCAGATATTTCCTAACAACAAAAATGAATGGAGAGTGACGGCCTATACTAGACCTCAGACTGCTAAACAGGTACCTGGTAAAGCCCAGGTTCAAAATGGTCACAATGGCCATGATTTTGCCAAATCTGCAAAAGGGGACTGGCTAGCTCCTTGGATCTAAAGGATGCATATTTCTATATTCCCATAAGGGAGTCACACAGAAAGTATCTCAGATTCAGACTCCCTCAGGCCACTACTGGTTCTCAACACTTCTTCGCCTTACTCTGAATCAAGGGTCTTTACCAAGTGCATAGCAGTAGTAGTGGCACACTTCAAAAGACTGGGTGTCACAATTTTTCCTTATCTGGATGATTGGCTAATCATAAAGAAATCCCACCAACAGGTGTCAGACCACCTTCAGGTAACCCAGGATATGCTTCTCTCCCTGGGATTCCTTCTCAGTACCAAAAAGTCAGTCCTGGACCCTTTGTAGGTTCTGCAGTTCATAGGTGCAGAACTGAATACAGTAGTGGGAAGAGCTTTTCTCCCTCAGGAGAGGGCAGAAAGCATTCAGCTTCTGGCAGGCTCATTTGCCCTGGGCAGGCCAAAGCCCACAAAACAGTTTCTTCAACTGTTAGGGCAGATGGCTTCAGCAACAAGCACAGTCATAGGTGCCAGGTTTCAGATGAGAGATATTCAGTTCCATCTCAAGCACACTGGTGTCAAAGGCGGGACCACCTCTCAAAGCCAGTACCAGTCACACAAACGTTACTACAGGCCCTCCAATGGTGGAGGGAACCAGAAAATTTAAGGGAAGGGGTTCCATTTCTGCAGGAGCCTCCCTCCCTGGTTCTCACAACCGATGCTTCCGTGCTTGGTTGTGGTGCTCACTTAGGGGATCACACCATCCACGGTACCTGGGAGAGTGTAGACTCACTGCTGCACATAAACCTGCTGAAGTTAAGAGTTGTTTATCTGGCCCTTCAGAGTTTCTATCATCTCATACAGGAGAGGTGGTACAAGTCAGAACAGACAATACCACAACAATGTATTACATTAACAAACAAGGAGGGATAAGGTCCACTCCTCTGTGTGCAGAGGCAATGAAGATATGGAGCCTCGCTTACTCTCTAAGTGCCTCTCTACAGTCAATTCATCTGCCAGGCAAGGACAACACCTTGACAGATACTTTGAGCAGGATAAACCAGTCCCTTCACAAATGGGCATTGAACAAGCAAGTGGTGAATGCTCTATTCAGGAGGTAGGAACTCCAGAAATAGACCTTTTGTTTTCCACCAAAATCACCACTTACCTCTTTGTTGCTGCAGGGCCCAGTGAGAGGACAGTTCCTATGGATGACCTGATTCTGGATTGAACATGCAAGTACCTCTGTGCCTTTCCTCCTTTTCCTCTGATACTCAGGTTGCCCATCAAGCTCAGGTCACAACCAGCTTTGATGATTCTGGTAGCCCCAGATTGGGCAAGACAGCCTTGGTACTCCCTGCTGCTCTCAATGTCCATGAGCAAACGGATTCATCTCTTTGGCGGAGTTAGGCTACACCCTCAGCTGTGACTGATGGACCACTTTTCTATCTCCTTATTTCCAGGCTATCAGAACTTATGTTGCACAACAGTTAATGTTTTTCTCTTCGCTTTTCTTCTTTTTCCCCCTACCCTAGGTTGGCCACCTAGTGTTGCTCTCTACTGTCCCTACTAAACTTCCTACTAGTTTTCTCTTCTCATTCTTTTTCCATTTCCATCCATCCAGTCCCTGGAATGGTGCCAAACACCCATAGGTGTGTTGTGTAAAGTGCTTAAGTACATTTTCTGCACAAAAAAGCATGAAGGCTATTTGAGATAGCAGGAATGAATACAGTTAATAAAACCTTTTTAAAGAAAAATGGACTCAGAAGCCATATAAAACAATAATAATTTAATGATTAATACAGTTATAAGAAATCCTTAAAGTTATTTTCATAAATTCACACTATAAACCTGTTACTGTATAAGGTTTTATGTATAAAAGAACTTAGTCACTGCGGATCAGAGATATAGAAAGTCAATATCTGTGGATATATACACTGTACCTTTAACTGAACCAGGTAATCCCCTGACACAGTCTCCTGCCCCTTTGGTTTTGAAACATGTCCAGACATGTAAGGGCTCAGTCAGGTGACCCTACGAAAGAGGTATAAAACCTTTGCACAGAGTTTTCTTCAGTTCAGTCTAGTAGAGTTCAGTCTTGAGAATGAAGGAGAGAGGTGCTACTGCAGACAAGCTGTGGAATGCAGATGAGAAGGGTCTTAGGAGCTCTAGAATCCAGGACTGTATTGTTTGAGAAACTACTGATGTTAAGTAGTGATGATCTTTGCAATTTTTTTTTTGTTTTCATTTATTATTTTTCTAAGTTGTGAAAAATAAATATCACACCATGGTGTGTTTTAAACCTGAAAATTTGCCTCGTCTGAAATTTATTCCCACACGCTGTGACAACCTCCCTCAGAGGTACAATCTACTGACTTCCTTTCAGGGGAGGGTAGTGTACCCCAATCTCAGGTCTCTCAAGCTCAAAGCTTGGCTTTTGAGGACTTAGAATATATAGATTGCCAATTTTCTGAAGCAGTTTTAGAAGTCTTTAAGGGTTACAGGAAGCCTTCCACCAAGAAAACCTATGCCTCAAAATGGAAAAGATTTTCCATTTGGTGCAGTGACAAGTGTATAGTCCCAACCTTTCTTGATTATTTGTCTCACCTGCACTCCCTGGGGTTGCAGCACTCAACTCTGAAGGTGCAACTGGCATCAGTTTCTGCATACTTTTCAGCTAGAAAGGATACCTCCCTGGCATCAAATTCTATATTCAAAAGATTCTTTAAAGGGCTCTCTCATTTGTTTCCCCCTCATGGAACCAGTGCCAGCATGGGACCTTAATATTTGCATTGCCCAGTTTATGCTTCTGCCCTTTGAGCCTATGGCATCTGCAGAGCTTAAACTTCTTACCTGGAAGGTAGTTTTTCTAGTAGCAATCACTTCTGCCAGAAGGATAAGCAAGCTACAGGCCCTCTGTGTGGAAAATGACTATGTTCTTTCCAGAGGGATAAGGTAGTGTTGAGAACTAATGGGAAGTTCTTCCCCATGGTGGTTTCCGATTTCCATTTGAACCAGTCTATAACATTGCCAGTTTTCTTTACTGAACACTCTAGCTCAGGTGAGCGTACATTGCACAGCTTGGATATAAAAAGAGCACTGAGTTATTACATGACTCATACCAAAGAGCATAGGCAGGACAGGCAACAACTGTTCCTCACCTATGGGAAGTAGGTAAAGTACTCCTGCTTCAAAGAGGACTGTCTCTTGATGGATAGTCCAGTGTATTCAGTGTTGCTACTCAAAGGCAGGCAAGGTTCCTCCCTCTGGTATTAGGGCCCACTCTACAAGGGGCATAGCTGCCACTGTTGCAGCTGCCTGAGAGGTACCTCTAATGGAACTATGTAAAGCAGCTACCTGGAGGTCAGTCCACACCTTCACTAAGCATTATAGACTGGACACCCAGTCCAAGAGTGATGCCAGATTTGGCACAGCAGTCTTGCAGAGTCTTTTTCCTAAATAGATTCTGGCCCACCTCCTTGACGTACTGCTGCATAGTCTGCAAGAGTAATAATAATATTAGTGGATTCCTGGGGTTAGAAGAAAAAATACTCACCTGTAGTAATCTTGTTTCTTCCAAAGGGATCCACTAATATTATTGCTCCCTATCCTTGCCTCCCTTTCAAAACCAGTAACAAGAAAATCCTCCACAGCTGATAAGTTGTATCATTGGAGTGGCATGCCACCTGCTGGCACCTTCTAGTAATGTCATAACTTGTAGGTTCTTTTCTGAAGGCATAGCTGACTTAAAAAATAAAAATGGATCATTTGTTTATACTAGTCCTTTGGATAATGTTGTTATTTGCCCAGTTGGGCATTATTTTTCTATAATTACTTAAATAGTGATTCACATGTTGTTATGGCCTCTTTGCAGCCTTCTAAGAAATCTGAGGTAGAAGGTAGGCAGGTGACACTGGGCAGTTTGAAAATAGATGCAGGAGTTAAACATTCCATGATTAGCATAGAATTCTATTCTCTCTGGGGCAATGCTAGCTTAAGGGAGTACTGCAAGAGTAATAATATTAGTGGATCCCTTTGGAAGAAATGAGATTACTATAGGTGAGTAATTTTCCGTCATCATTTCAAACTGGGCAATACAGCAGTTCCTAGGACAGAAACGCTCTATAAGACTTTTATGTTTCATATTGTCTTAAACATTTAAATGGCCATGACAACATAGACACACTGTATCCCAGTACTATACTGGGATTCTTAAATCTTTCAGATATGTCAAAACATTGTCTCTAATTAAAACAGGTATTCTGGGCATTATATCTACCTGTACTGGAAGTAGAGAATGATAGAATTCTTTACATTACTGAGTCTTAACTGTGTCCCATGGTACCTTTCTTTTTAACAAGCGTAAGAGAAGGTTACACAAAGTCAGAAACATGGCATTTTTCGAAAGATAGGTCTTGGCCTTTGCCATTCTGAGGAACTATCTATACACTAGCCCTTCCATCCACGTTGCAGTTGCAACAGAAAACCAAGGTCTAAAATTATTTAAAGATCAACTGCAAATACATTTTAAAATTAAACCCTTTTGCTAGTACAAGGACAATCATGCCTTATGTATTACAGATAAACTGCAGAAATTGCAATATTTTTTATAAATGCCATTTTATTGCCTCTCTTATTTGATGGCTTTACAGAAAGGCCCTCAGACCTTTTCAGACCAGCTAGCAGAATCTTGGGTGAGCAGTGATGTCATTTAAGTACAAATAATGTAATTTTCATCAAGGTCCCGCAGCTTAGTATACACACAGTACATCAGATTATGAAATGGCAAAAATCAGTTGTCACTTCCAACAGTATTAAATGTACTATAAAATAATAAATATCTAGTAAATTTCACAGGCTAATCAGTAAAAAATTTGGGGACAATATTAAACAAGAGAAGGTGCCCTAACATCCTCAGGGCATGTAATTTCCCCCCCATTTTCCTTGCTAACCTAAATGTAGTTGTATTTTGCTTCACCCCATTTGCTGAGGTTCTACAACATTTTCAGTATTATGCATTTTCTCACCCCAGGAATCCCTCAGTATGCTTGACTTATGCAGTATTACCAGCTGGGTTCAGCTGCTCTGGAGACAGAACTTATGCCAATGATGGCAGAACATTAGTCAGTCAGATTACAGTTGAAGACTGCTGACTGTAGATGCTGCTGTTAGTCAGATTCAAGTTCAAGGTTATTCAAGCTAATTTCATCAGGAAAGCTCCATTGAGCAAGCTTATTTACAAGGAGGTCCTGCCACTGGCAAAACAAAACAGGATATACATAATACAAAACAATATTCTAATAGATATATATCACAAAACAAAATGTGAAAAAGAAAGTAACAATTAACAGTGACATTGCGCCGGCCTGGTAGGGCTGGTCGCCTTACCTTCTGCTACTCTGGTGACCCGTGTTTGGGAATGAGCATGGGCCACCGGGGGTCAGCAGGGGAGGAGAAGGATCGAGCGTCCAAGGGACTGCTCTCCTTCTCTGGGGAGGGGGGGGTCACCAACAGTCACTGCTCGACTGGCCCCTAGTGGTGGCTGGGGGTCAGCACAATGACATTCCAGAAGGGGGGGATGAGAGGAGACAGACGCTTGGAGGAGTGCACGTGGATGTGTGTGCGCTCTCTCCATAGAGTGTCATTGCAAGCCTCCTCTCCTAAGGGGAGAAAATGAGAAAAAGGCTTCCAGGCATGGCAGCATGAATCCTGACCCTCGCAGGCCCCGCACTCGCAAAAGGCAGTAACCTCCACCCTGGATCCATTACCACAGGTTGAGGGATCCCCATTACCCCACCACAGGGGGCAAGCCGTGGAGGTAAAGCGGAAGGTAAGCTGTGAGCGGGAGACGGGGCTGGTGAGTCGGGTAAGATGGAGAGCCCCTGGAAGGAGTGAAAATAAATTAATTGTAAAAAAAAAAAAACAGCGACATTGCACATAAACGATATAGAACAATCATTCACAGCTAGCAGAGCAAGTACTTAAAGTATTAAGTGTGCAGTGATGGTAAGACAAATAGAGTAGTCCCTGAAATAGAAGAAAAAGTGCTGAGAACTTAGATAGCCTAGGAGGGGCAGTAGATATAGCCTAGCAGCTGTGCTAGCTAGGGAGACAGTGGCAGTCATCCTCAAGGGAACTGCTTATTAGGGATTTAGCAACATTCAGAGAAACATGAGCCTAATGGTGGCTTGAAGTTTATTCCAGACTGAAGGAATAGCGTAACTAATAGCAGCTTTTCCAAAGTAGGTGTGGAATTTTGGGGTATCAAGTAAAATAATAAAGTTTTTCCTGAATGAATAGCAGCTATGAAAGTGAAGGAATAGGGACAAGATGTATAGAGGAGTTTATTTAACATAGCTTTATATGCCCAGGTAAAACTATGAACCAACTGTCTTGTAGCAAGAGACGTCCAGCCCACTGCAGAACAAAGTAAGCAATGATGGGTCCTGAGAGGAGCACTGAGTATAAAACAAATGGCCTGGTGATAAGGAACATCCAGTTCTAGGGACATGTATACGTTGTTCATCCACACTGTCTGGCAGGTTCCTTGCTGCTTTAAATCTTGCCGGAAGGTCTTCAAGCTGGCTCCTCCCACCCACCAGGGTGGTAAAACTCTTGGCTCCGCCCCATGATGCCAGATCTTCTTTACCGCTTGGAAGCTCAGGTTCCCTCCTTAACGCTCTGCATATAGACTGGATCCTAATTCTTCGGTTCGTTCGAAACTTATTCTTAAATTTTCAAGACTTCGGTCAAATTACTCCCTCGCGGCTGCGATGGACAAATCGACTCCCGGTTTCAAACACCATGAAGTCTTGCTATATTATAACAATAGCAGTCAGCCACTGCAGCTGAACTGCCCCGGAGAGGAAGGAGTTAACTCCAGAAGATCTGGAGTTCTACAGCGCGAGGGCGCTGTGCCCAAAGCTCTATCTGGCAGTTTCAAATGAAACTGTCAGATTCTTTACTCCGCTTCACTGAACAGTCGCTCCGGAGATCAGCTCCTTCAGCTCGGTTCATTCTCGGTTTAAAAGAGTAGTTTTCGGTTCATTTGAACCGGCAAAAGTCATTATTTTTACCGCATTTCGGTTCTAAAGCTCTATCTGGTAACCGTAAGTACAAAAATTCAAGTCTGTGTGGAAAATTAATTATCGGTTCGGTTTTGAACCGATCGCTTGGTTTTTTCTGTCTTTTAAAACTGTACTGTGGGTTTTAGAGTGCGGTTCCCGGTTCTTATCGGTTCTAAAAAAACCGAAATTTTTACGGTTTTCAATACCCGTGACGGTTAGGAACCCGATAAGGTGTCTTGCCTGGCACTGCCATCAAAAGAGGTAGGTTTTTTGGTTAGGCTGGCATTATGTCTGAGAAACCCAAAAGAAAAACCGGCCACTGGGTTTCAACACTGTGATGTCTGTGGGGACGCCTTTGCCAAGGCTGACCCACACACCACTTGTGTCTATTGTCTGGGGGCTGACCACCTCCTGTCAGACTGCCAGGTGTGTAAAAATTTCCCTGCAGCCACCCTGGAGAAGAGATTGGGCCGGTTCAGGGAACGAGAGGCCAAGAAGTCCGCTGACCCGGATGGCCAGCCCGGTTCAGTACCCACTGGACCAGAGGGAGTGCCCTCTGACCAGGGCGAGACTTCCTCGGGCAAAAGGAAGACTGGTTCAGAGGAACCAGTCCCAAGTAAAAAGACAAAGAAATCAGAGGTTTGGAGTCCAGAATCGTGTCTCCAACTGCTGCAGAGATAGCTAAAGCCATTCAGATTGTCCAGTCACTGTCTCAGGGATCTGTAGAACCACCAACAGTTGGTAAAAGGTTGGTTCGTTCAGTCCCAGTGGTTCAGGATTTTGAAGTTGAGGATTTTTATGAACCACAGGAGGGGGAGGAGGAATTTGATCAATATATGTGTGGCTGGGAGGGTCTGGACGTGCCCATCGAACCGGGCATTTCTCCAGACAGACCTTTAGAATCTCCCCCTATTCTGTCTGAGTCCCCTTCTTTCTTTATTTTTTACAAAAAGGTTGCAGAAACCCTCCAGCTTCCTTTAGAGGAGGCTGTGGATGAGCAAGAGGAGCCTGATTATGTGGAAATGATGGATATTCCAGAGTCTAGGAGGTTGTCTATTCCTTTGCATAAGTCATTTAGGAAGCAAACAACAAAGATTTTAAAAAATCCTCATTCTGTCCCTCCTGTAGATAAAAAATGGACAGAAGGTATACTTTGTCAGGCTCGGATACAGACTTCCTTATTGAGCAGTGTAGTCATGTAGGTGTGGTACAAGCTGCAGCCTGTGACAAGGCTAATATTCCTCTGGCCTCACATCCTCCTGATAAGGATTCTAGGAAGATTGAAGCCATGGCGAAGAAACAGTATATGGCAGCTTCTTTGGGACTCAGGCAGGCAAATTATATGGCTTATGTGGCTAGATATCAGAAATCTAGGTGGGACACAGTATTGCAGTTAGCCAAGCAGGCCCATGGCCAGCTGGCTAGTGAGTTGGAACAGGTGGCTGCTGATGGCATTGAAGCCTCTAAAGTTCAATTTCATACTGCTGTTGATGTTAATGATGTTTCCTCTAGGGTCATGGCCACTTCTGTAGCATCCCGTAGGTTGGCATGGCTCAGATGCACTAATCTGTCCCAAGATACTCAGTCAAAGGCTATGGATTTTCCTGTAGTGGGAAATTCTCTGTTTGGGAGCAAACAGAAAATTATATGAAAAGATGGATGAATACAGAACTACCTACAAAAGTGCCCAGGCTAAGGAGAAGCATGCCATGCCACAAAGGCATGCTCCCAGAGGTAGGGGCAGACCCTTTTCCAGGCCTTTTTACCAATTTCAAGCCTCCTCTGCTGTCTCGCAGAGGGGTTTCTTCAGAGGCAGGGGTAGACGTGGCGCTAGTAGACCATCTCCCTCCCCTCAGCCTAAGGCTGCTGCTAAGCAGGCACCCTGATGGGGTGCCCAGGGCCGATTCTCCTGTACCAGTGGGGGCAGGTTGGCTATTTCAGCCAGAGCTGGCTGTCCCTAACTTCGGACAGATGGGTTCTGGAGGTAATAGGCCAGGGTCTGGTTCTCAGCTTCAAATATTTTCCAAAGATGAGACCAGGCATTTCCCACCTGCAAGTCCTTCAGAAGCCCTTGCTTTGGAAGCAGAGGTTTCTTCTCTTCTGGTCTGCAAAGCAGTGGAAAGGGTTCCTCCTTGCCATCAGGGCAAGGGCTTTATTCAAGATACTTTCTTACCCCAAAAGACAGGAGAATGGCGGCCCATTCTGGATTTAAGATACTTGAACAAGCATCTGTTGAAACCAAAGTTCAAATGTTAACCCTGGCAATGATATTGCCTTCCCTCAAGGCCAGGGGACTGGCTAGCTTCCCTGGACCTCAAGGATGCCTATTTTCATGTTCTGATCAGGCCTTCCCACCGAAAGTACCTCAGGTTCAAACTGCCCTCAGGCCACTACCAGTTCAGGGCAATGCCCTTCGCCCACTCTCTGCGCCAAGGGTATTCACAAAATGTCTCGCTGTAGTAGTGGCTCATTTAAGAAGGCAAGGTTGCTGTGCTTCCCTACCTGGACGACTGGCTCATTGTGGGTCAGTCTCCAGGTCAGGTGAAATCCCACTTACAAGTCACTCAGCAGCTTCTCACTTCTCTGGGATTTCTGCTAAACTTACCAAAGTCAGTTCTGGAACCAGTTCAGGCCCTAACTTTCATAGGCGCAGAATTGAACACAAGGTTAGCCAGGGCCTTTCTTCCCCGGAAAGGGTGGGACAGACTCATCGCCTGGCATCCTCCTTACCCTCATGGGTCTCTCGACCAGCAAGGCATTTCCTGCAACTCCTCGGACACATGGCTGCTTCCACAGCTGTTGTGCAGGGAGCAAGATTCCAGATGAGGGACATTCAGTTCCATTTGAGGGCCTATTGGTCTCAGAGGAAGGACCCCTTACCAAATTGGTCCCAGTTACTCAATCCCTGATCCTGGCCCTACACTGGTGGCAGGATCAAAGCAATCTGAAACAAGGGTCTTCATTCCATTTCTCCCTCCCTCACCCTCACCACGGATGCCTCCCTGTTAGGGTGGGGGCTCACCTGAGGCGACCTTACCACTCAGGGAGTGTGGTCTCCTCAGGAATCTCTGCTCACATCAATCTTCTGGAACTCAGAGCTGTCTTTTAGCTCTTGGATCTTTTCAGATTCTGTCCAGAACAAAGTGGTTCAAGTCAGGACAGACAATACCACCACAATGTGGTACATCAACAAGCAAGGGCACTTGGTCTTCAGCCTTGTGCAACAAGCAATGAAGTTGCGGTCTCTGGCTTATTCCTGAACACCTCCCTGATAGCGGTTCATCTCCCAGGGAAGGACAATGTGCTGGTGGGCGCCCTCAGCAGAATTTCTCAGGGCCATCACGAATGGGCTCTGAATCCACAAGTACTGGGGTCCGTCTTTGCCAGTTGGGGCACTCCTCAGATAGATCTTTTGTGACCCCAGACAACCACCAACTTCCTCTTTTTTGCTGCAGGCCTCCAGTACTGGGCTCAGTCCCTCTGGATCCCTTTCTGTTGGATTGGAAAGGGAAGTTCCTGTATGCTTTCCCCCCCTTTCCTCTCCTTTTCAGGGTACTAGTGAAAATCAGATCTCAACCTTGCAGAGTGATTCTGATTGCCCCAGATTGGGCCAGACAGCCCTGGTACCCTCTGCTCCTGTCCCTGGCAGTTCACCCTGCCCTGAGCCTGCCCAGAGTTCACGACACTTACTGGCCTGTGCACAGGGAGAGTGTGGTATCCGGACCTCAAGTCCCTCCACCTCAAGGCTTGGCTCTTGAGGAGCTAGAATTTGCTGATTTACACCTTTCTCAAGGTGTTATGGATATTTTAAAGGCTTCAAGGAAGCCTTCCACTAGGGCCACTTATAATTCTAAGTGGAAGAGGTTTTCCATCTGGTGCTCTGAGAGGCAGATTACCCCAGAATCTGCTGATCTTCCCATTCTTTTGGACTATTTGGTCCATCTGAATTCCTTAGGCCTTAGACCAGCTACCCTGAAGGTTCATCTGGCAGCTGTCTCTGCTTTTGTGTCAGCAGGGAAGCCTGCCTCCCTTTCTTCTCACCCTGTGTTCTCCAAGTTTTTTAAAGGGTTACTTCACACTAACCCTCCTTTGGGAACCAGCTCCCGCCTGGGACCTGAATATTTGCATTGCTCAGTTAATGCAACCTCCTTTGAGCCTCTGTCTTCAGCAGAACTCAAGTATTTAACTTGGAAAACCGTTTTTCTAGTAGCTATCACCTCTGCCAGCGCATAAGTGAGTTACAGGCCCTGTCAGTGGAAGAAGATTTTATCTCTTTCCACAGAGATAAGGTAGTCCTTAGGACTAATAGAAAGTTTTGCCCTAAGGTGGTTTCTGATTTCCACCTGAATCAATCTATCTCCTCTCAGTATTTTCACTGAGCATTCTTCCTCAGGTGAGAGGAGACTGCACAGCTTGGATGTCAAAAGGCATTAAGTTACTATCTAGAGTGCACCAGAGGTCATAGGTTCAATCCCTCCAACTGTTTCTTACCTATGGCGAGGTTGGCAAAGGAAACCTGCCACTAAGAGAACAATTGCAAGGTGGATTGTCTCTTGTATCCAATTTTGTTATCAGAAACTGGGTAGAGTACCCCCTCAGGATTGAGGGCCCACTCCCCAGGGGTACAGCTGCGTCTCTAGCGGCTGCTGAGAACATTCCTATTCTGGAGATTTGTCAAGCTGCTACCTGGAAGACAGTTCACACCTTTACCAAGCATTATTCCTGGATGTCCAGTCCAGGAGAGATGCTCGGTTTGGCACAGCTGTGCTTCAGAGCCTATTTCTAAGTAGGTTCTGACCCTCCTCCATGGAGGTACTGCTGTGTAATCTGTTATTGTTATAATATAGCAAGACTTCATGGTGTTTGAAGAAAATTACTCACCTTAGTAATTGCTTTCTTCTCATGGAGTCTTGCTATATTATAACCCCCTCCCTCCTGCCCCTCTCAGAACTCCTACTTGGGTAGAGGTGGCAAATTGGTGCAAGCACTGTGTCATGCTATTTTAGTTTTCCCCTAACCCTGTTTTCCTTTGGGTTAGGGATCTAGATTGTTCTTTTAGGTTGCTTTTTATTGCCCCCTTCTTGGACTTGAGTCTTGGGGGGAAGGGGGGTTCATATGTGCTTGTCAAGGGTGGTAAAACGAACCATAATACCATCAATCTTTGTTATTATGGTTCTGGGTGTTTCTTTGTTGTTTATATTGTTGTTATTACTACTAGTAGGTAGCCATAGGCTAGTGTAGTTTTTCCACACAGACTTTTCCGTCCTTTGATGTTGACTTCGTAAAGATCTGACAGTTTCATTTGAAACTGCCAGATGAAACTTTGGGCACAGCGCCCTCGCGCTGTAGAACTCCAGATCTTCTGGAGTTAACTCCTTCCTCTCCGGGGCAGTTCAGCTGCAGTGGCTGACTGCTATTGTTATAATATAGCAAGACTCCATGAGAAGAAAAGCAATTACTAAGGTGAGTAATTTTTTCTTTTGGCGGTGCCCATGTGGGCAGAAAATGTCCAGGATGGATCTGCACTCCATGTGCGTCTACTGCCTTGGCCTAGACCATGACTTGCAGGCCTGCGAGTCATGCGTTCGATACCGGCCAACGTCTGGAGACCTGCTGCCCGTTACAGCTAGGCCGGAGAAGCGCTACCTGCCGGTGAAGTCAAAGAAGACCCATTGGGTGGTGTCAGCGGTGGATGGCTCGGCTGAGCAACTCGAACAGATGATCGCCCTTGAGGAGGAGGTGGCACAGGCCGCATCATCCTCTTCCTCGGTCGCAGCATTTATCCCGCTCTCTTTGGGATCCTCCTATACAGCTTCTTTTAAGGAGCTTTGCCAATCCCTTTCCACGAAGGGAGAGGGGCCTGTCGTAGGGTGTAGAAATGACTTTTACCAGAAACAGCAAATTGGGTACAACATACTCATAGGTACGATTTTTATTAAAGAAAACAAAAACTCAGAAAAGAAAATAATTCAAACAAATAACTTTGGCATATTCATAACATTAAAAGAAAACAGAATGCACAGCTTGGCTAAAATAATAGCTCTATCAGCCAACATTGGTCTGTGCCTGATCTCTATCAGAGATTTCCCTTGGGAGAACCTCACAGGTCCTCTCCCAATGGCTATCTACCACAGTGTTTCAGCTTGAGTCTATTAGTAAGCATTAATCACCGGCAGAGGAGGCGTCTAACGGGGATTAATGCCGAGGAGGCATTGTTGCGGCGGCCGGTTCTTCCGGGCATTATCCCGGTGAACATACCAATGACTCTGCTTACCTGAGAACATGATATATACCAGAACCAAGCACAGTAGACACTCATGGACAAAAAGCGGACGAACACTGGAGCAAATCTTTATAAACTTTATTGTTACTATGGCATGCAATTACAGTAGTCTGTTTACATACTGATGTGTTTCATAACAGATATGGCTCCAAAGGAGAGTCCTGTAACTCTGGTATTCTAGGAAAGTGTCCAGTCCTACGAAGTGGCCGTTCGCCTGAGAGCCTAAGTTGGAGGTCTGTAGTTCTCGTTTTCCTCAGCTGTGCTCCAGTCTGTAGCGGGTAATTTGCATAACGCATAAGTCACTAGCTCTGTTTCTTGCAGGGCGCCGTTCCTTTCGCGCAGCCTTTCACTCACCTCGTACGTTACTGCTGCTGTCCAGTGGGGTATGCCTGACTTGGGGTAACACCATAATTGAAAATAACAGTCCTGTGGATGGTGAAATTCTGGCAGCTGAACCCCTGCCTCTGTGTCCTCAGTAACTGTCCCCCTTGACACCCCCATCCCACTCCGGCTGGTTCAAACCTCTATACCCCATCTGTACAGATACCCACCACCTGCCCACAGCGCTAGTTGCCACTCTCTGGCTGTTGTTGTCACTACAGGAGCAACATGGCATTATGAAATAATGCCATGTTGAGCTCGAGAACAGCACCAAGAGCAACACGGCATTATGAGAGAAATAATGCCGTGTTGGTTTAAATGAAACGCTTCTGAGGACACCAACATGGCATTATCGGCTCACAATGCCGTGTTGGTCCTGTACCACGTGACAGCGTTGAACCTATCCCGGGGCGCCGTTGTGCACTTCTGAATAATGCCGTGTTACAATAGGTCTCAAACCCCTCCCACAAGCTGAAACCCCTCCCAATAATTATCTCTCATACATTTCTTTTATCCTTAGATTCAGGTCTTTCTAAATACTTCACAGCATTCTTTATTCAGTTGTACTAATACTTCACAGCATTCTTTATTCAGTTGTACAAATAATCAAAGTATGGCATAACATTCCTTTTGTATCTTGATGCATAAAAACAATATCCCTTAATTTCAGGAATATGGGCTGCATTAGGCTAAACTCCACCTATTTTGTAGTAGTAGGAGGTTTGCTAACAGTATAAAGCTAGCTCACATCATGCTACTCGTTCCCTAAAGGAGCCACGCCTACTAAGCTTGGTGTGTCTGTACAGCCTGCAAACAAGCAAAGCTTGTTGTTTGGAAGCATGTTCCAAAGAGACAAGGTAATTGCTTCTAAATCTATACATTCAGGGATTCTGTCCCATATTTTGTTTACATACTTATCTTTAACAAAAAGAGGATACATAATCAGCTTCTTAAGACCATATAAGACCAAATTCTAACATTAAAGCAGGAATATAAACCATTGTCTATTTTACTTGAAAACCCAATGAAAGTGAGGCATCAGGGTTGTAATAACTCAAGCAGGCATGTGTCTTACAGATGGGGGTATTCAGAGGAATCCTCTGCCAGTATTGCTTGTATTTTAGGCATATCAGTTTAGCCTTAATCATACCAAGTTTCTAGAGGTAGCAGAAGCAGGAAACCAGGGACAGCTAAGAGTTCTCATTATAACAAGTGGCCAACAAGTCATAACGTGAACTAAACAGAGAAAACAGAAAAATGCTGTTGCGCAACAGTCTTGGAAGAAATTAGAGGAAAGAGAGTAAGAGAGAGAAGGTTTGCACTCAGATTCTTGGTGTTACTTATATGGTATACCGGGGGTTCCACCACCACAGGGCCATCGGGACATTCTTCTCGGTCCAAAAGAAGGACTCAAAGGTAAGTCCCACCGTCGGCGTTCATAGGAGTGGGAGAAGTCTCCTTCCCCGGACAGTTGACACTCGACTTCGGTCGAGGTTGCAGCTAAGGCCACTGGCTTCATGGTGTCCCCGTCAGGTCAGCCGGCCGAGACACCTGTTGACGCAGTCAAGATTTTTATGCACCTCCTGTGCTGGAGTCCCGGTCAAGGCTTCTGAGCTGAGGGAAGAGCAGGTGTCCCCGCCCCTTCCCTGACCGTCCTGGAAACACTGAGGATCTCAGTCTCGATCCAGCGATCCTGCTGACATCGGCGGTCTCGGTCTCGGCACCGAAGTAAGCGGCGCCATCGCTCGTCCTCATCTTCCTCCTCGGAAGAGGAGAGGCTTCAGTGCAAATTGCATCAACGCTACGAGGACCTGATGTGGCAGCAGTTACTTCTGTCCGAGAACAAGCCGACGCCGTCGCTTTCCTCGGCCATCAAGTGGCTGTCACCCGAACGGCTGAAACAATCCCTTGCTGTAGCCGAGGCGCCCAAGCCTGGGCCAGTTGTTCGGCCGAAACCAGCTGCCCCACCGATTGTGGTGGAACCTCCACCTCCACAACCGAAATCGGGGGCGCCGACCAAAGATTCTCAGTCAGGTCAGGGTCTGCCCCACAGGTTGTCGGTCACCCTCATTCACGACCATCCTTGGCAGGTGGAGGGTGACTTAGGCCCCAGGCAGCTCTTCACGGACTCCTCGGAGTTCAACGACGACTTCTCCCTGTTCTCTAAGCACATTGACCTAGAGTCCTCCGGGGGCCAATCAATGGATGAGTGCCCATCGTCCTTTATGGGTCTGCTTCGGCTCATCTCGGAGTCCACCGGGATGCAGCTCGAGCCCATATCCAAGTGGGCCAAGTATCCCCTAACGGAGATACTGGACCAAGGGGATTCACCCACGGAAGCCTTTCCAGTGGCTGAAGCCATTGTTGGCCCAGCCTTGGAGCTTTGGCAGCGGCCAGCTTTCTGTCCTGTGCCTTCGGCCAGGATGGCCAGGAAGTATGCGGTCCCTACCGACTCTTTGTCTGGTTTTTCGGAACACCCCTCCGCTGAGGGGTTGGTCACCGATAGCATTTTCTGGTGTTCCGGGAATGCTAGGGATGTGGATAAGCCCCCTGACAAGAAGTCCAAAAAGCTGGACAATGCTGGGTGCAAGGTGTATGCTGCATCCTCCTTGGCCTCCAGCCAAGCCAGCTCGGCCGTGCTGATGGCACGCCCTCATGGGCTCCCTGGATGAGGTGATCCCTCACCTCCTGGCCGACCTGAAGACCACGGTCAAGCAGGTACAGGAGCAGGGAAGGGCAGTGGCAAAACAGCAGCTCCAAACAGCTCTGGACATTGGAGACTCCTGTGCCAGATCAGTTGTGGCTGCAGTGTCCATGCACCACTGAGCATGGCTGAGGATATCCACCTTCACGGTGGATACCCAGCATAAACTGGCGGATGTCCCCTTCCTGGGGACTGACCTCTTCGGCCCTGGAGTGGAAGGTCACCTCCAGCAGATCGAAAAGTCCAATGCCACTCTGAACTCGGTCACCTCTGCCCAGAAGGACAAGGGCCGTCGACAACAACATAAGTCCTTTCACCTTTCTGCACCTGCGGCATGTCCGGGTCAACAGCACCAGCATCAAGGCCAGCAGGCTTACGCTTGGCACTCCAAAGCCAAGCCTGTGGCTTCCTCTAACAGGAAGCAGGGAGGAAAAGGCCCAGGAGGTCCCTCAGCCGGTCCCTGCTCCAAGCCTGCCCAGTGATGGGTTGAGGGGTGTCGCCCCCAGCCTCATCGCTCCCCCCATGGGGGGACGGCTCTGCCACTTCCTTTACACCTGGTCCACTATCACCATGGACCACTGGGTGTTGGAGGTGGTAGGAAAGGAACCTGCCCTGGAGTTCGAGCAGGCCCTGCCCTTTAGGGCAGTAGCCGCCTCGGGGGCACGGGTCCACAGCTCTATCGCTCACTGAGCCGACATCGCCTGCTCCTCGAAAAAGAGGTGATCAGGAAGGTGGCGGATCCTCCACCAGACCCGGGGTTTGTGTCCAGGTACTTCCTGGTCCCGAAACGGACGGGGGCTGGTGCCCCATTCTAGGCCTGCACGACCTGAACAGGTTCCTAAGGTCTCGGACCTTCAGGATGGTCACTCTGTCTCAGATAATCCCATTCTTGGAACGAGGTGTGTGGTTCTGTTCTCTGGACCTCCAGGATGCATTCTTTCATGTCCCAATCCGTCCGTCCCACCAGAGATTCCTCCACTTCTGGGCAGAGGGATCCCTCTACGAGTTCCAGGCCATGCCCTTCGGCCTTTCCCTAGCTCCCATGGTCTTCACCAAATACATGGCAGTGGTGAGCATTCCTGCGGCACCGAAGGGATCCGGGTGTACCCCTACCTGGATGACTGGCTGATTGCAGCTCCTCCGGAATGGAGGTGGAGCGTCCAGAGATCTCAGCCCTCCAGGCTTGCTCTCAGGTTGGCCTCCTCATCAATGAGGCCAAGTCGGAACTCGTGCCAAAGCAGGTGATACAATTCATCAGGGCGAGCTTCGACTCTCTACAAGCCAGAACCACGGCTCCGGTGGACAGGGCAGAGGTTCTTTCCTCCTTTGCCCAATCATTTCAGGTTGGGCAATTACGCCCTGCCCGGGACTTTCTGTGCCTCCTGGGCCTCATGGCGGCCTGCACCAGCGTGGTCCATTGGTCCCGTTGGTACATGCATCCCCTTCAATGGGGGCTGGCCAGCCAATGGTCACACTCCGATCCCTTGGATCAACTAGTGACAGTGACCCAGGGGATGTGGAATACTCTCAGTGGTGGACCATTCCAGCACATCTGCAGGAGGGCATCCCGTTTGTCCGCCCGAGCTGGCGGTCCCTCTATCGACGGATACCTCCACCAGTCAGAAGATTTTTTGAACCACAGCTTGTGGTGTACAAAATCTTCGACAGATCACCAATCCTCTAACTGTTTGCACTTCAGACATGTAGCGGGCAGCAGGTGTATACTGTGCAGTAATGCCATGAGAAAGCTTGTACCATGGGCAGCATTCATTGGGATGGCTTCAAAGCATAATGCTCTGACTGGGTCATGGGGAAATCTACAGCCTCTTCCCTCTTTTGCTTCATATGGCCCAAACAAGCTTCCATTGAGGGAGAGTGATCATCTCCTGACTAAGCTTCAATTTGGTATGCGTTTTACTGCTCAGGTGTTCAGTGATGCAGTTCGTCTGGCCACTCATTTCTGTTTTACAGACTTTATATCTTAGAATGTCAATGGCTTCCTCAAGACCATTTTTTAACTGTGTTTAACTCAAGGGCTGGGTATTCAGAGCAGTACTCATCCACAGTTTTCCTTTTACGACCCATGGCAGCTGACATTGGACCCACATCTACCATAGCACTACGCAGCCAGATTGTGAACTAGAGGTAAGGAAAATCATCTTGTGCTGTGCCTCATTAAGTGATTACTAGAGAAACCCGTGTGCCAGCAAAAAATGCAGACAGAATAAAATGCATGTATCCAGGTGCTAAGTGATTCAAGCTGAGAGACAGAGAGTGTAGATCCTATTGAAAGTCTAACTACTCATTGTCTGTGAGTAATGGTCAAGTAATTAGGTGTTAAATGAGTCAGGCTGACAGAGAGGAGAATGCTGTTGCTCAGGGATGCGTGAACTGCTCTTAATTTTGCTGTCCACATCACCCTATTGTGTGGTACCCTTATGCCAAATGCCTTGTTAATTCCGATTGTTACCGATGTGTATGTGTTTTTGTCGAAAAGCTGAAATATACAAAAAATGACAGAAATTGACAGTATTCGATTAAAATCAAAACCGCCAAGCCTAGCTTTATGAGGCTATTTCTTTGAATTAAAGCCTATTTCTTCTAATTTCAAACCTAATTTGTGTGATTTTAGTGGGGCTATTATCTCCTTGCTGTTGAAGATTTGAAACCTATTTTGGTGTGCCTTAAGTGGGGCTGTTATTTCCTTGCTGTTTTTACTTGCTGTTGAAAATTTGAAACTTATTTTGTTGTGATTTAAGTGGGGTTGTTATTTCCTTGCTGTATTTACTTGCTGCAAATGTTTGCCGACCCTCCCAACCCCCTTCCCACTGTTAATTAAATGCCCTGTTAAATCTGATTGACAGGAGGCAAGCACAGGGAATAGCAGGGGCTGTGGAGTAGGAGGGGCATAAGGGAGTAAGCCCACCCTTGGCACAACAAGTTGCAGTAACATAGAAGTGCAGTCGACTTGGGGCCATCGAGCGCAAATTACAAAAAAAACCAAAAACCTGACATCAAGTAAAAATACTTCCAAAAAAACCAAAACAGGGACCAAGAAGGAGAGCTACACATCTAGGGGGAACTAGAAGGAGGGCTTCAGAAACAAACAACTGGTGTAATATCTAACAGACAAATAGTGTAATTACACAAATAGTGTAATAGCTGTATAAGTGCAGACTAATGTGGGGAGTGGTGCAATGCAGTGGATATGGGGCAGCCATATTCAGGCAGACCTTATCTGGACGCTGAGGTGCTGCTGTATCTGTAGACATCTCTCTGGACT
This sequence comes from Neoceratodus forsteri, assembly GCA_016271365.2. Taxonomy (NCBI): domain Eukaryota; kingdom Metazoa; phylum Chordata; order Ceratodontiformes; family Ceratodontidae; genus Neoceratodus; species Neoceratodus forsteri. Next base: position 1,366,074,750 of record CM028132.1, read on the forward strand.
ACAGGACAAGATAGCCAGACTTAGAGCAGAGGTAAACTGGGTCAGGAGTACCTTCACCCCCATCCAGGGACCACCCAGTCCAATGCTGCTGCCTCAAAGGATGCCAAGAATGAGGAGCACTTGGACAACGGTGGGCTTGGGGAGGGTTAGAACAGTCAGGCAAAGGCACATCCCAAATCCTATTCCACTGCAGAACTCATATACCACACTGGCAAATGGGGACAATCAGACAGAGGCACCTGGAGAAGTGGAAGGGAAGGATGTAGAGGTCAGCCGAGGAGGTGACCTCAGTGGGGGGACAGTGGACCCCAGAGGAGGAGGAAGCAAATCTTGGTGGGGGACTCTATCGTACAGGGGATCAAGCTAGAAACATGCGAGGGGGAGGACAGGTAGGTGAGCCGCCCACCAGGTGCCACGGCATGGAGGGATGGGAGGAAGATCCTGGGGATCGCCAGGAAGACAAGATGGGAGGGAGAGCTGGTAAATGGGAACCTAAGGAAGTGCAGGAAGAGTTTAGAGAATTGGGGAGGGGTCTCAAGCAAGTAGCTACATCCATCACCTTCTTGGAAGTACTACCTGTGAGAGGGATGGGAGGTGTGAGGTGCGTGAACCAGGACCCTTAACACATGGTTGAAGAACTGGTGTGCGAGGAAGGCTCAGATTCATTGGTGACTGGGGACCCACCTGGAGGATGGGGCTTGTTCAAACCTGATGGCCTGCTTCCATCCTGGAGAGAAATCCAAGCACTCAATGAAAAGTTTAAATGCTACATAGACAAGCATTTAAAGTAGCCGGGGGGAGGGGCTGATCAGCAAGGAGGGTACCTAATTGCCCACCTCCCATAGCTAGCAGTGGAACCAGAGAACAGCAGGAGACGATATCATTACAAAGCAGTGTGCAAAAGATGGATATAGGCACCCAAGGGGTAGATAGGCTGAAAAAGGACAAAATACAACAGAAGTGCAGACAGCAGGGAGAACCAGGGATAAAGGACAACCAGGGAGGGTACTGGAGTAGAACAGCAAAACAAACCAGGGGGGTCACATCATAGAAAGTCATGTGTGCCAATACCGGGAGGCTTAGCAACAAGATGGAGGATCTGGAGGCTGCCATGGTGCAGTCGGACCCGGACGTTGTGGCCATCACAGATACCTGGTGTAATGATAACCATGACTGGGAGATGGCCATACCCGGCTATAATATATTCAGAAGAGACAGGGCAGGCAGAAAGGGAGGAGGAGTGGCACTTTATGTGATTGATGGCATAAAAGCCACAGAGATCCAGGAGGAACAAAATGTTGTGGGGGGGGTGATGCTGTGGGTTAAACTGGAAAGGAAAACCACCAGCCCAGGAGGAATTGATACATAGGGAGTTAATGCTAGCCTTCCAAAGGATGGTGGACAAGGGGGAGGTGGTGCTGGTTGGAAACTTCAATATTCCAGATGTGGACTGGAGCATCCCAGTAGCTGCATCAACTAGGAACAGATTTATCCTGGACTCCCTTCAGGGTGCCTTCCTTAAGCAACTGGTCATGGAACCAACTCAGCAGAAGGCAATACTGGACCTCATGCTAACAAACAGGGACAGTGTTATAGGGGTAACAGTGGGGAGTACCTAGGAACAGTGATCACTGGTCACTGTGGTTTGAAAATCACAGAAAGTGAAGAACCAAACTGCACAAATACACATATCCTGGATTTTAGGAGGGCATATTTTAGAAAATGGATACATGCTTGAAAGAGGCACTAATAGGAATGGGGAGGAATCAGGGTGGAGGAACAGTGGGCAATATTTAAAACAGGGATGACAAGAGCAGCACAATTATACAAGTACAGATTAGCAAGGGAAAAGGAAGAGGAGGCCGTTATGGTTTTCCAAGGAGGTAGCGGAGAAAGTGAAAGCCAAAAAGATTGCATTCAGGCAATACAAAAAGACACAGGCGGAAGGGGATAGGGAGAAGTACCAGGAGAAGCAAAGGGAGGCAGGGAGGTCAGTAAGGGAAGCCAAAGCTCAGACAGAAGAGCACATTGCAAAATCAGTGGTTGGAGGGGACAAAGCCTTTTACGGGTACATACTGTAAGTGAAAAAAGAAGGGCGAAGGGAGGGATAGTGAGACTGAAGGGGAGGATGGGGGCAGCGTGGAGGATGACAACAGTAAAGCTGACATATTGAACAGGTATTTCTGCTCAGTCTTTACTGAGGAAGTCTGAAGGGAGCAGGGTGGAAGGGCATGGAATGGACACAAGTCTCTTTACGTGGAAAAGGTCCTAAAGGAAATGGAAGGAATTAGTCAATAAAGCAGTGGGGCTGGATGGGGTGCACCCCAGGGTCCTAAAGGAACTAAGGTGGTGGCTGAACCTCGGGCAATCCTGTTTTAGCCAATCACTGGAAACAAGTGTAACCCTAGGTGGTGCTATCCCAAGGCTACTACCCCTGCCTGCTTGGCTAATAGCAGGTTATGGGGCCTGAGTTCTGAAACGGTACCTCCACCGGAGGTCAGAGTTGGTAGTGGTCAAGCTAACCTGCACAGCCCTCTGGGACACTGTATAACCACCCTCTTTTCCCTCTAGTGGCCTGAACACTGTACAATAATCACTTTCACAATACCCACTGCACAGAGAAGCCAGCCCAAAATGAACTGCATCCATCTAGTTCCATTGGGGTGTTGGTAGTAATATTAACAAGGGGGCAACCCCCTGAGGCAGGGCTTTTCTTTGCAGGCAGCAACTACAAGTCCTTACATGGTGCTCAGCATCGGCCCCCATCTTGGGCCAGTAGAATCGAGATGTGCCTGGGTCAAGGTTCGGTCGATACTGAGGTGGCCCATATGATTGTGGAGCGACCTCAGTACCAAATCTTTGAAGGCTGTAGGCAGGACCAGTTGTTGCTTGTCTATTTGGCCACCTCGATCTACAGTCTCTCTATACAACAAATGATTAAGCAGCTTCAACCTGGGGCCTTCTTTAAACAATAAAGCGGTTCGCAGATCAGAGGAACGCAACTTGGACACATCTTTTCCTGCACGAAGTGCGTCATATGCTGGCTGAATCATAGGATCTCGGGATTGAGCCCACTGAATGCTGTCATTGTCAAACTGAGGTAGTGCACTAATATCTAGATCAGAGAAGTGGCAATACGCATTTGGTGTGTAGGAGTCAGAGGGGCCCAAGCAATCTACTAAGCAGTCTGCTGTGTCCGTAGACATCTGTTCATTTCTATCAAACTTTTGGCACAGTGCTTGGGTGTCAGGTTCAGACAGCCTGACCCAGTCACTGTTGGAAATGGGCCTCCGGGATTGGGCGTCAGCATCAATATGATTCAGGCCTGGTCTGTATTCGACAGCATAATCATATGTTGACAATGCAGAAAGCCACTGGTGCCGCGTGGGGTCTAACTTAGCTGAAGTCTGTACATAGGTCAACGGGTTATTGTCAATCCTCACCAATATTTGTGCCCCATAGATGTAATCATGATACTGTTCGACAATGGCCCATTTTAATGCAAGGAACTCCAACTTGTGCACAGGGTAGTTTCGCTCTGACGGGGTCAAGCTCCTACTGGCAAATGCCACTAGTCTCAAACCATCCTCATGGTCTTGATACAGTACAGCTCCTAGAAACTGCAGACTGGCATCAGTATGCAGCACATAGGGTTTGGTGGGATCAGCATAAGCGAGGATGAGGGCATGGGTGAGCTGGTATATGACTTCATGGAAAGCTGCTTCTCAATCAGGCGTCCAACGGGACCTGAAAAGTTTACCTGGGTGGAAATATGCTTTACCTGGTTGTTTGACGGACCCTTTTTTATATTTCCGATTGGTAGGAGGGTAACCCAGGGTAAGATTCAAGAGTGGCCAAATCACTTTGGAATAGTCCTTTATGAACCGGCGATAGTAACCACAGAATCCCAGGAAACGTTGTAGTTCTTTCAAATTGTGGGGCTGAGGCCAAGTAGTCAAGGCTTGAACTTTACTAGGGTCAGTCTCTATCCCCTCTGCAGACACTGTGTACCCCACATACTTCACAGAGGTTTGGAAAAACTGGCACTTGTCGCTCAGCCCCCACACATGTAGGCCTTCCAGGGATTGTAAGGGCACAGCAGATAAGTGTTTGTCATACCAGTCTTTAAATACAATGGTCACTTGTGACCCACGGTCCAGCACAGCCTGAGTAGGAATACCATTTACAGCCATGGTAGTCTCCATTGAAGGGCCCACTATTTTGGACCAGTCTGGAGGGACAGCAGCAGGGGCCTGGATGGACGATTTAGCCACAAGGGTTGAGTTAGGATGCCTGAAGCCTTCACTGTAGTCATTTTGTGCACCCTTGACCACTGATTCATTTTCTGAATCTTTTCTTGAAGCCGTTCACTGCTTTCTCTTAGTCTTTCTGAGACCGCATTCCCTCTTCTTGTGGTCATCCTTTCCACAGTGGTGACAAATGATAGACTCCTGGGTCATCCTTGGAGAGAACATTGCATGAGGAACTGATCGGGGTCCAATATCTACTTGCAGTGGTGAGAGGGGTTCAACGTGTCTCAGTAGTTCCTTTAGGGTGGCAGTCAATTCTTTGATTTCAGCCTGGGAGCTATCCTTAGGTAGAGGATGCCTGAGGGTGCACTCCCTCCTCCATGGCAGTTACGTCCTGAGAGGAACCAGAATTCAAACACCATGAAGTCTTGCTATATTATAACATTAGCAGTCAGTCACTGCAGCTGAACTGCCCCGGAGAGGAAGGAGTTAACTCCAGAGGATCTGGAGTTCTACAGCGCGAGGGCGCTGTGCTCAAAGTTTCATCTGGCAGTTTCAAATGAAACTGTCAGATTCTTTACTCCTTCACTGAACAGTCGCTCCGGAGATCAGCTCCTTCAGCTCGGTTCATTCTTGGTTCAAGCGAGTATTTTCGTTCATTTGAACCGCAAAAGTCATTATTTTACCGATTTCGGTTTTAAAGCTCTATCTGGTAACCGTAAGTACTAAATTTTAAGTCTGTTTGGAAAATTAATTATCGGTTCGGTTTTGAACCGATCGGTTTGTTATTTCTACATTTTAAAAGTGTACAGTGGGTTTTAGAGTGCGTTCCCGGTTCTTATCGGTTCTAAAAACAGAATTATAACGCTTTTTTCAAATACCGTGACACGGTTAGGAACCGATAAGGGTGTCTTGCCTGGCACTGCCATCAAAAGGGCAAGTTTTGGTTAGGGCTGGCATTATGTCTGAGAAACCCAAAGAAAACCGGGCTCATCTGGTTTCAACACTGTGATGTCTGTGGGGAGGCCTTTGCTAAGCTGACCCACACACCACTTGTGTTTATTGTCTGGGGCTGACCACCTCCTGTCAGACTGCCAGGTGTAAAATTTCCTGCAGCCACCCTGAAAAGAGATTGGGCCGCCTCAGGGAACCAGAGGCTAAAAGTCCGCTGACCCGATGGCCAGCCCGTCCAGTACCCACTGGACCAGAGGGAGTGCCCTCTGACCAGGGCGAGACTTCCTCGGGCAACAGGAAGGCTGGTTCAGAGGAACCAGTCCCAAGTAAAAAGACAAGGAAATCAGTAGGTTTGGGGTCCAAAATTGTGTCTCCAACTGCTACAGAGATAGCTAAAGCCATTCAGATTGTCCAGTCACTGTCTCAGGGATCTGTAGAACCACCAACAGTTGGTAAAAGGTTGGTTCGTTCAGTCCCAGTGGTTCAGGATTTTGAAGTTGAGGATTTTTATGAACCACAGGAGGGGGAGGAGGAATTTGATCAATATATGTGTGGCTGGGGGGGTCTGGACGTGCCCATTGAACTGGACATTTCTCCAGACAGACCTTAGAATCTCCTCCTATTCTGTCTGAGTCCCTTCTTTCTTTATTTTTACAAAAGGTTGCAGAAACCCTCCAGCTTCCTTTAGAGGAGGCTGTGGATGAGCAAGAGGAGCCTGATTATGTGGAAATGATGGATATTCCAGAGTCTAGGAGGTTGTCTATTCCTTTGCATAAGTCATTTAGGAAGCAAACAACAAAGATTTTAAAAATCCTCATTCTGTCCCTCCTGTAGATAAAAAATGGATAGAAGGTATACTTTGTCAGGCTCGATACAGACTTCCTTACTGAACAGTGTAGCCATGTAGGTGTGGTACAAGCTGCAGCCTGTGACAAGGCTAATATTCCTCTGGCCTCACATCCTCCTGATAAGGATTCCAGGAAGATTGATGCCTGCTAAGAAACAGTATATGGCAGCTTCTTTGGGACTCAGGCAGGCAAATTATATGGCTTATGTGGCTAGATATCAGAAATCTAGGTGGGACACAGTATTGCAGTTAGCCAAGCAGGCCCATGGCCAGCTGGCTAGTGAGTTGAACAGGTGGCTGCTGATGGCATTGAAGCCTCTAAAGTTCAATTTCATACTGCTGTTGATGTTAATGATGTTTCTCTAGGGTCATGGCCACTTCTGTAGCTTTCCGTAGGTTGGCATGGCTCAGATGCACTAATCTGTCCCAAGATACCCAGTCAAAGGCTATGGATTTTCCTGTAGTGGAAATTCTCTGTTTGGGGAGCAAACAGAAAACTATATGAAAAAGATGGATGAATACAGAACTACCTACAAAAGTGCCCAGGCTAAGGAGAAGCATGCCATGCCACAAAGGCATGCTCCCAGAGGTAGGGGCAGGCCTTTTTCCAGGCCTTTTACCACTTCAAGCCTCCTCTGCTGTCTCGCAGAGGGTTTCTTCAGAGGCAGGTAGACTAGGCACAAGTAGACCGTCCTCCTCCCTCAGCCTAAGGCTGTTATAAGCAGGCACCCTGATGGGGTGCCCAGGGCCGATTCTCCTGTACCAGTGGGGGGCAGGTTGGCCTATTTCAGCCGGAACTGGCTGTCCCTAACTACGGACAGATGGGTTCTGGAGGTAATAGGCCAGGGTCTGGTTCTCAGCTTCAAACACTTTCCAAAGATGAGAGCCAGACATTTTCCACCTGCAAATCCTTCAGAAGCCCTTGCTTTGGAAGCAGAGGTTTCTTTCTCTGACTGCAAAGCAGTGGAGGGTTCCTCCTTGCCATCAGGCAGGCTTTATTCAAGATACTTTACCTCAAAGACAGGAGAATGGAGGCCCATTCTAGATTTAAGGTACCTGAACAAGCATCTTTGAAACCAAAGTTCAAAATGTTGACTCTGGCAATGATATTGCTTTCCCTAAGGCCAGGGGACTGGCTAGCTTCCTGGACCTCAAGGATGCCTATTTTCATGTTCTGATCAGGCCTTCTCACCAAAAGTACCTCAGGTTCGAACTGCCCTCAGGCCACTACCAGTTCAGGGCAATGCCCTTGACCTGACCTCCTGCACCAAGGATATTCACAAATGTCTCTGTAGTAGTGGCTCACTTAAGAAGGCAGGTTGCTGTGTTTCTCTACCTGACGACTGGCTCATTGTGGGTCAGTCTCCAGGTCGTGAAAACCCATTTGCAAGTCACCCAGCAGCTTCTCACTTCCTGGGATTCCTGCTAAACTTACAAAGTCAGTTCTGGAACCGGTTCAGGTCCTAACTTTCATAGGCGAGAATTGAACACAAGGTTAGCCAGGGCTTTTCTTCCTCGGAAAGGGTGGACAGACTCATCACCCTGGCATCCTCTTACCCCTGCGGTCTCTGACCAGCAAGGCATTTTCTGCAACTCGGGCACATGGCTGCTTCCACAGCTGTCGCAGGGAGCAAGATTCCAGATGAGGGACATTCAGTTCCATTTGAGGGCCTATTGGTCTCAAAGGAAGGACCCCTTACCAAGCTGGTTCCAGTTACTCAAACTCTGATCCTGGCCTCCACTGGTGGCAGGTCCAGAGCAATTTAAGACAGGGGTTCCCTTCATTCCCATTTCCACCCTCACCCTCACCACGGATGCCTCCTCTTAGGGTGGGGGCTCACCCATGCATCTTTACCCAGGGGTGTGGTCTCCTCAGGAATCTCTGCTCCACATCAATCCGCTGGAACTCAGAGCTGTCTTTAGCTCTTCGGTGTTTTCAGATTCTGTCCAGAACAAAGTGGTTCAAGTCAGGACAGACAATACCACCACAATGTGGTACATCAAGCAAGGGGCACTCGGCTTCAGCCTTGTGCAACAAGCAATGAAGTTGTGGTCTCTGGCCTACTTCCTGAACACCTCCCTGATAGCGGTTCACCTCCCAGGAAGGACAATTTCATGGACGCCCTCAGCAGAATTTCAGGGCCATCACGAATGGGCTCTGAATCCACAAGTGCTGGGGTCCGTTTTGCCAGATGGGGCACTCCTCAGATAGATCTTTTCGCAGCCCCAGACAACCATCAACTTCCTCTTTTCTGTTGCAGGCCTCCAGTACTGGGCTCAGTCCTCTGGACGCCTTTCTGTTGACTGGAAAGGGAAGTTCCTGTATGGCTTTCCTCCTTCCTCTTCTTTTCAGGGTACTAGTAAAATCAGATCTCAACCTTGCAGAGTGATTCTGATTGCTCAGATTGGGCCAGACAGCCCTGGTACCCTCTGCTTCTGTCCTTGGCAGTCCACCCTGCCCTGAGCCTACCCAGAGTCCACGACTTACTGGCCTGTGCACAGGGGAGAGTGTGGTATCCGGACCTCAAATCCCTCCACCTCAAGGCTTGGCTTTGAGGAGCTAGAATTTGCTGACCTACACCTTTCTCAAGGTGTCATTGATATTTTAAAGGCTTCTAGAAGCCTTCCACTAGAGCCACTTATAATTCTAAGTGGAAGAGGTTTTCCATCTGGTGCTCTGAGAGGCAGATTATCCCAGAATCTGCTGATCTTCCCATTCTTCTGGAATATTTGGTCCATCTGAATTCCCTAGGCCTTAGACCAGCTACCCTGAAGGTTCATCTGGCAGCTTGTCTTGCTTTTTGTGTCAGCAGGGAAGCCTGCCTCCTTTCTTCTCACCCTGTGTTCTCCAAGTTTTTTAAAGGGTTACTCTATACTAACCCTCCTCAGGAACCAGCTCCGCCTGGGACCTGAATATTTGCATTGCTCAGTTAATGCAACCCCTTGAGCCTCTGTCTTCAGCAGAGCTCAAGTATTTAACTTGGAAAACCGTTTTCCTAGTAGCTATCACCTCTGCCAGACGATAAGTGAGTTACAGGCCCTGTCAGTGGAAGAAGATTTTATCTCTTTCACAGAGATAAGGTAGTCCTTAGGACTAATAGAAAGTTTTTCCTAAGGTGGTTTCTGATTTCCACCTGAATCAATCTATCTCTCTCCCAGTATTTTTCACTGAGCATTCTTCCTCAGGTGAGAGGAGACTGCACAGCTTGGATGTCAAAGAGCCTTAAGCTACTATTTAGAGCGCACCAGAGGTCATAGGTTCGAATCCTCCAACTGTTTCTTACCTATGGCGAGGTTGGCAAAGGAAAACCTGCCACTAAGAGAACAATTGCAAGGTGGATTGTTCTTGTATCCACTCTGTTATCAGAAACTAGGTAGAGTACCCCTCAGGATTGAGGGCCCACCCACCAGGGGTACAGCTGCATCTCCAGCGCTGCTAGGGACATTCCCATTCTGGAGATTTGCCAGCTGCTACCTGGAAGACAGTTCACACCTTTACCAAGCATTATTCCTGGATGTCCAGTCCAGGAGAGATGCTCGGTTTGCACAGCTGTGCTTCAGAGCCTATTTCCTTAGTGGGTTCTGACCTCCTCCATGGAGGTACTGCTGTGTAATCTGTTAATGTTATAATATAGCAAGACTTCATGGTGTTTGAAGAAAAATTACTCACCTTAGTAATTGCTTTTCTTCTCATGGAGTCTTCTATATTATAACCACCTCCCTCCTGCCCTCTCAGAACCTCTACTTGGGTAGGGGTGGCGAATTGCGCAAGCACTGTGTCATGCCATTGTAGTTATCCTCTACCCTCTTTCCTTTGGGTTAGGATCTGGTTGCTTTCATTTAGGTTATTTATATTGCCCCTTCCTGGACTTGAGTCTTGGGGAAGAGGGGTTCATAATGTTTGTCAGTAGGAAACGAACCATAATACCATCAATTTTGTTATTATGGTTCTGGGTGTTTCTTTTTGTTTATATTGTTGTTACTACTACTAGTAGGTAGCCATGGGCTAGTGTAGTTTTTCCACACAGACTTTCTGTTCTTTGATGTTAGCTTGTAAGATCTGACAGTTTCATTTGAAACTGCCAGATAGAGCTTTGGGCACAGCTTTGCACTGTAGAACCTAGATCCTCTGGAGTTAACTCCTTCCTCTCCGGGGCAGTTCAGCTGCAGTGGCTGACTGCTAATGTTATAATATAGCAAGACTCCATGAGAAGAAAAGCAATTACTAAGGTGAGTAATTTTTTCTTTTGTTCCATGGGGGGGAACCCTTGCAGAGGTGTCCACCTTCAACTCTCAGACTTCCTTTAATAGCTCGACTTTCAAAAACTGGGCCCAATGTGGGAAGTCCTTTGCATTCTCAGAGTGCTTGTTAGGTGTCGACGTTTGCCCCTGAACCCCACTTGGATGATCACTCTGTCACTTGCGCAGTAGCAGCAGATATTGGTGAAATTCCTCCCAGGGTTGCCGGTTGTTCAACCCCCGAATTTCTTTCATTAGCCTGGCCATAAGAGGGGTGATTCCAGTCGGTTGTCGAGGTGCAACTGAAGCAGTAACAATTTTGAAAATGGAGTAGACTTAAAGATCCGTCCAGCCTAGTTCAATCTAATCCATTTGACGGCAAACTACCTTTCTGAGGCACTTTGTAGCAGCTTTTCGTCGAGTACATGCACAGACAATGGCCCTGAATAATGCTGCGTTTCTTACCTCCACCACAGGTCCTCATCTGAACTGGCCCCATACACATTCTCCAATGCATCAAGATAGTCCTGTGCAGTTGCTTTGGGGTTGTTGGCCTGCTTGGCATGGATGGCAGCCAGGAAGGACTTCGGAGGCTCTCCTCAGCCTCTTTCATTTCTCTGCTTCTGAGCATTGCCATTCAAGTACTAGAGGGCAACATAGTCTATCCAGGTCTCTCAGTCATCCCTCCTGGGGTGGGGAGGTGCCAAGAAGATTGTCAACCTTCGTAGGAGCCATGACTAATGGCAGGTACAGATATAGGGCCAGCATTGTCATGGGCACAGAAGGCGGCAGTAACAGGTGCTGGAGTGGGAGGGGTGTCGGGAGGAGCACCCCAGGTGGCAGGAAAAGTTTCTAAAACTTCTGTTTTCCTTCCTCCAGCAACAATTTAGAAAATATCTCCTCAAAGTCTCAGACAATAGGGGAGCCCATCCTCCCGGGTTTTTACTGTCTCTAGTTATCACTCTCCAGGCAGCTGGGGTCCTTCTGGGGCAGTAGTCCGTGGCACTTTGAACTGTCCACTAGGTCACCACACTCTACTAATGCCATGAAAGTTTCATGTCAAATAGCCTGTTGCTCCACCTCCACAGCGCTTGTTAAACATTCAGCTTTGGAAAATAGTCCTTCTACAGTGTCTTTACCAATGTTCAGGGAATATCCAACCAAGCAGGGAAATGTGGCGGTCAATCTCCGTTCTGTACACCACCCCACCCAACTGGCACAGCCACTCTGTTGGGGTAGCCATTTATGTTTGACAATAATTCATAGTTTCGGCCACTAGAAGACACAAATCCTAGTGGTGAGCCTCCAAGATGCAAACCCTAGGTGGTAAGATCCTTGCGCTACACCCCAGCCTGCTTGGCTAGTAGCAGGTTAAGGGGACTGAGTTCTGAAACAGGTGCCTCCACCCGGAGGTCAGGGTTGGTGGTCAAGCTAACCTGGGCCATTCTCCGGGACACTATAACCCCCTCTTTCCCCCAGTGGCCTGAACACTGTACAATAATCACTTTCACAATACCCTGGTACACCACACAAGTACCCACACTGTTTGCACTTCACCAGGGCTGATTCTTCTGGCTCGACCCTGGGACCCCTGTAAAACAAGGCATGCACAGCAAATAGCAACAGTACAGTACTTTGAGCACAAACTGGAACCACAGTCAGATTACATGCAGAAAAAGTTAGATCTGATTTATTCGGGGGACTTGAACAAGGGAGGGGAAAAATCAGTTTAATTAGCTTAAAGATTATATCAATCAAGCAGTTATGCATGTGCTTTGAGCCCCCCCACACAGTCCACCTCTGGGTACCCAGATGGAGAAGAGATGGGCTAGCCAGGACTGTTGCCCGGGGTCGCAGATGGCTGGGGCCCTGTGATGGAAAACACAAAATGCACAGTACACAATATTTGTAATCCAGAGCCAGAGGGCTCAGTTCGTAAAGGAAACAAAACAACAAGATGACACACTCAGATTAAGCTGTTGTTGCAGGGAGCTACCCTGGTATTTACTCACGATACCCAAGACTGGACACAGGCTGGATGAAAATCGAGACTGCAGGTGGTTGATCTGGAATACCAGGAGAAGCAGGGCCCACACGAGTTGCAGAGGCGTTGTTCCTATTCAAGTGTAACCCCCCTGAAAATGGGGTTCCCAAAAGACTTTCAGGAGCTTGCTTGAATGCTCCAAGCCTGAATGGTGTTTGGCAGTTTAAGCCATTTATCAGTGAGTGTTTTAGAGCCTCTGGTACTGTCTCTTTAAGAGCTGTCTGCTTGCAGACATAATTAGTTTGTATGGGGGACTGTGTGCTTCTCTGCTTGAGTACCACTCGAGCTGCTGCAATTCACTCCATTTTGCAGTCACTAGGAGTGCAAAGGGAACCTATCTGAAAGATGTAACTGTTTGCCAGAAATCATTTAGAGTAATAATGAAATACAGTTTGTCTAACCTGCTTTCTTTGCAGTCAGAACTGTGTTTGCCTAGTTCCCATTCTAGTTTTGAACTGCTGAACTGGACCAATCAGTGTGGGTTAAGGTAGCTGTAAAATGGTGCCTTGGACGAATCAGAACTTGACTCGTAATCTGAGCCAGCCACAAGAGGATTGTATGGGCAGTGACTCTGGGAGATGTAGTTTGACTTCGCCTTTTTGGACCAACAGGGGCAGTCTATTGTGAGTGACAGCGAATCCAGCCAAGAACTGGGAGGAACTCAAAGGAAGTGCCAGTTTGTCTGCTGGAGTTTAGTTGAGCTCTGCAGTGAAGAGGGAAGGAGCCCTGTGCTTTTTTTCGTGTGCAGTTTTAGTCGGAAACGTGTGTAAGGCCCAGAGTTCCGTCTCCAGCTTGTGTAACTGCTTGTTAGGACTGAACCGTCCTGTGAAGAGAATCAAAGATATCTGAAGAGAAACCAGGCTCACCCTGTAGAAGACTGAGAAATTGCTGAATTGCACTCGGTCTGTCAGGAACTGAATCTGCTGTGTGTCTCCCGGTATTCTGCAGTAATTGCGATCGGGAAAGAGAAGCAGCCTGCCTGGTATATACTTTCTTTTACCATATAAATGTGTGAGGAGGCTTTAGCTCAAGTGAGTCCTGCTGCCATTAAAGGACTTTTGCCTGTGACTGTTTACCATATAAATGTGTGAGGAGGCTTGTGTAGCTCAAGTGAATCTGCTGCCATTAAAGGACTTTTGCCTGTTGCTATTTACCATATAAATGTGTGAGGAGGCTTGTGTAGCTCAAGTGAATCCTGCTGCCATTAAAGGACTTTGCCTGTTGCAGTTTGCCATATAAATGTGTGAGGAGTCTCGTGGAGCTCAGGTAGCCTTGCTGACGTTGAAGGACCCTATCTTGTTTGGAGGTCGTGAGTACTAATTCAGAGTCGCCCTCGTTGAATTGCCACATTGAATCCAAATGGAATTACTGTACTGCTGACTGTTTAACTAATTTTTCTTTTTCTGTGTGAAAGGGCCCCTACCAGCTGCCACGGTTTGGACTAGCCACTAGGGCTTGGGTACCTAGGGACAGTAACTGTAGGGATAGGCCTGTGCACAGAGCCATAGGTAGATGAGTAAAGTGATAAGCTAATTAACCTGATTTCCCTCGTCCTTGTTATATCCCTCAATAAATCAGAGCTGCTTGTTTCAGCAAAGTTATACTGCCTGAGGTATTTGTCATGTTAAAGTATTGTACTGTGATTGTTGCACTGTATCTGCTTATTTTACAGGGGTCCCAAAGCCTGAACCAGTCCTGGGGATAAGTGTATACTGTGAAGGTAATTCTGATATACTGTGTGGGCCACTAGTGGGAAGAAAGGGGGGTTGCAGTGTCCCAGAGGGCTGTGACCAAGTTAGTTTAACTATTGCAAACCCTGACCTCTGGGTGGAGGCACCCGCCATCGGATCCAGGCCCCTCAACCTGTTAGTGGCAAATCAGGCAGGGGTAGTAGCCCTGGGATAGCGCCATCTAGGGGTTACATCTTGGAGGCTCACCGCTGGGATTGTGTGTCCTCCAGTGGCCATATTATGAACCACTGTTAAGAAAAATGGGTACCCGACAGAAGTGGCTGTGCACCGGCTGGTGGAGTGGTGTACTGGGAGAGATCGACCCCAAAATGCTATGCTTATACTGGACATCCCCTGGGTATCAATACGGACACTGTACAGGGAGTACTTTCCAAGGTGGAAGGTTTACAAAACCCTGTGGTGGTGGGTCGGCATGCTAATCTGCTCACCCACACTTTCCTGGCCCTAGTAGAGTTTAAGGATCCCATAGATAGCTCCAAAGTGCCACAGACCATTACCCCAGAGGGAGCCTCACTGCCTGGAGAGTGATAACTAGGACAGTAAAGACCTGGGGAATGAGCCTCACCACTGTCTGAAACCTTTGAGGAGAAATTTGCTAAATGGTTGCTGGGGAAGGGAAACTGTGGAGGACTTGAAGAAACTATTCTTGCCACCTGGGGTGTTCCTCCCCAACACCATCTCCCGCTCAGTACCCGTATGGTGGCTGAACCAATGCAGACTCCTATTTCTGCACCTGTCATTAGTCGACTCTTACGAAGGTTGAGGATCTTCTCTGACACCTCCCCACCCCCAGGGAGGATGACTGGGAGACCTGGATAGACTATGTTGCTCCCAAGTGCTAGAATGACAATGCTCGGAAGCCGAAAAGCAAAAAGAGGGTTAGTGAGAGCCTCTGAGGTCCTGCCCTGGCTACCATCTGTGCTAAATGGGCCAGTAACCCTGAATGACTGCACAGGCCTATCTTGAGGCCTTGGAGAATGTGTATGGGAGCCCAGATTCTGATGAGGACCTATGGTGGAGAGTAAGAAATGCACAACAGTACCAAGGGAGTTGTTGTCTGTGTATGTATCTTGGCTGGAAAATTGTTGCAAGAATGCCTCAGAAAGGGTAGTTTGCCAGCGATTGAACTGGACCAACCAGGCTGGACAGGATCCTTAAGTCTGCCCCTTCTCAGAACTGCTGTTGCTTCAGTTACGCCTGGCAAATCGACTGGAATCCCCACCCTTCTATGATGAGTTAATGAGAGAAACTGAGGAGTTGAGAAAGGCGACTCGGGAGGGACCTGCACCAATAGCTGCGGCTACGACCGAGTGACTGAGGTGGCCCATCAAGTGAAGTTCAGGGCACAGGTTGGCAGTCAATGAGTGCTCTGACAAGGAAAAAGATATGCCACAATGGGGCGAACTGTTGAGAGAGATCCGGGAATTCAAAAACAGTCCCTTTATGAAGCCCATGCCTGCAAGTACGGGCCCCGACCTATATCTGGCTGCATCTGCTATGGGGGTGGGGGTACCCACCCATGTATCTCCTGCTGATAACAGCTCCAAACTCAATTCCTTGACCATGGAAGTGGAGAAACTGATGAGATGTCTCCAAATGCTTATCACTCCGCAGACAGAGATGGCACCAAGGTTTCCAGTTAGTAGTACCCCCGGCCTGGCTCCCAGTGTGGCGCCTCGGCCAGCTCAAACTCCAGAAAGTTTGTTTTGCTATAATTGTGGGAAGATGGGCACATGAAAAGGGAATGCCGGTCCCCAAAAGACACTGACAAAGTTGATATAGGCTACAAGGAGAGCTTCGGAGAACAAATCAGTGGTTAAGAGGTGCACGAAATGATCCCAGTGAGGGCACCAAAAATGCTAACTCACGTCCTTTTGTGGCAAGGTCAGTTGCCCAGGCCCCCACTACCGCCTCTCCAGACTGGTCCAGAATAGTGGGTCCCTCCATGGAGACCACTGTAAAGGTGAATGGAGTGTCTACAAGAGCTGTATTAGACATTGGCTCCCAAGTGACAATTATGTTCCAGGATTGGTATCAGAAGCATTTGTCAGATGTACCTTTACAACCATTAGAAGGACTGCATGTATGGGAGTTAAGTGAGAAGGCCTACCCCTATTCCGGGTATATCCGAATTTGGCTGTCTTTCCTCACCTCGTGGCTGGAGTGGCTAACAAGTAGAGACCCTAGCCTTAGTGTGTCCCCCACTGGACTGTATGATGGTGTCCCTTTGTTGATTGGAACAAATGCTCATATGTTCGGAAGGCTGGCACAGTTGTGTTATGAAAATAGGGGTCAAAGTCTAGTAGAGCTTTAAGAGTTCCGGCTTTAATTAAGAAGGCCTATGAGGCACAGAGATGCTGAAAAACAGAACCAGAGGAACCGGTCGGAATTGTATGGAAGAAGGATCCTGAGTCTCTGATCCTGGTGCCAAGCCCAGTGTACCTTACAGGAGAGGTCCATATCAGAAAGGATGTTAAGAATAAAATATTAATGTTGGATGCACCAGGCGATGGAAAATTGCCTGAGAGGGACTGCTGGTCAAGCCTAGTATTTTGCCCACTAGAGCCCATGCTTATGCCAGAAGGGTAATGGTCCAAGTTCATAATGTGTCTGAAAGAGACATTCGAGTAAATAGAGGTTGCATCCTGGCTAATGTGCATTGTGCAGACACTGCAGTGCTACCCAGCAGCAAGAGTTCGAGGAAGAATGACAGAGTAACGCCTGACTTGTTTGATTTCGCGACTCCTCGTCCAGCTGAATGGAAAGTGAGGATCAGTGAGAAGCTTGCCCAGAGAGACCAGGCGTTTTCTTTAAAGGAATGGGACGTGAGGATGCATGCAAGGAGCTGAGCACAATATCCGCTGCATGACGAAGACCGTTTCATGAGAGGTCTCGACGCCTGGCACCTGCTGACATAGATGATGTGAGACGGCATCTGCAAGAGATGTTAGCTGCTGGTGTAATACAAGAACCAGAAGCCCTTATGCTTCACCCATTGTGGTAGTGAGGAAAAGGAATTGACAGTAAGGATGTGCGTGATTATCGCACTTAAACTGGTGGACTATCCTGATCAGTACACAATGCCCCGCATTCAGGATGCTTTGGACTGCCTAAGCGGGAGCAAGTGGTTCTCTGTGTTGGATCTCCAGATGGGTACTACAGATCCCGATGGCCCCAGAGGACCATGAGAAGACAGCCTTTATCTGTCCGCTTGGCTTATGAATTCATGAGGATGCCTCAAGGGATTTCAGGTGCCCCAGCCACTTTTCAACGATTGATGGAGTGTGTGGGGACATGAACTTAATAGAGTGCCTGGTATACCTAGATGATGTTATTGTGTTTGGCAGCTCACTGGAGGAACATGAGAGCAGATTATTTAAGGTATTGGACCGACTGGAGGACTTTGACCATAAACTGTCCATTGATAAGTGTCAATTCTTTCAAACATCAGTAAAGTATGTGGGACACATAGTATCCACCAAGGGAATAGAGACCACCCAAGTAAAGTTGAGGCCTTGACCACCTGGCCACAGCCCAAAAATCTAAAGAACTGCAAAGATTCCTGGGATTCTGTGGTTATTATCGGCGTTCATCAAGGACTATTCAAGAGTGATCCGCCTTTACTTAACCTTACTCAAGGGTATCCCCAACCCACAAAATATACCAAAGGTCAGTGTCCTCAAGACTGAAAGAGTGTATTTTCATCCGAGTGAAGTATTTGGGGCCGCTGGACTCTGATTGTGAGACTGCTTTTCATGAGATCATATATCAACTTACCCATGCTCCAGTGCTGGCCTATGCCGATCCAAGAAAACCTTACATCCTGCACACTGATGCTAGCTTGCAAGGGTTGGGGCTTGTTGTACCAAGAGCACGAGAATGGCCTGAGACCAGTGGCCTTTGCCAGTAGAAGCCTGACCCCATCTGAAAAGAACTATCCTGTACATAAGTTAGAGTTCCTAGCTTTGAAGTGGGCTATTGTTGACCAATTCCATGAGTACTTGCATGGGGCTAAAATACTAGTAAAAACTGACAATAATCCTTTGACCTATGTGCAGACCTCAGCTAAGTTGGATGCCACTGGCCATAGGTGGCTTTCTGCATTATCTACATACGACTATGCTCTCGAATACCGAGCAGGTCTGAACCACATAGATGCTGATGCTCTCTCCCGAGGCCTGTTCCCAGAATGATTGGGTCAGATTGGCAGAACCTGACATTTGGGCACTCTGCGGAAGTTTGACAGGGAGGAACAAATGTCCACGGACCGAGGACTGCATGGTGGATTGCTTGGGACCCTCTGAGATTGCATACCTGCTGCTTATTGCCACTTTTCTGCAATAGACATTGGTGCACTGCCTCAGCTGGACAATGACAGTATTCAGCGGGCTCAATCCCGCGATCCCATGATCAAATCAGCTTTAGAAGCCCTCTATGCAGGAAAAGATGTGTCCAAATTACGCTCCACTGATTTGAGAACTGCACTGTTATACAAAGAAGGTCCTAAGTTGAAACTGATCAATAAACTGTTATACAGAGAAACAGTAGACAGAGGGGAACAAGTAGACAAACAACAACTAGTGCTGCCCACTGCCTTTCAAGACTCAGTACTGAGGTCCTTGCACAACCACATGGGGCACCTTGGTATAGACAGAACACTTGATTTGGTGAGATCCAGATTCTATTGGCCTGATGGGGGCTGATATGGAGCAACACATTCGAACTTGTAGTCACTGCTTACAGAGGAAAGCTTTGCCCCAGAGGGCTGCCCCTTGTTAACATCACCACCAGTGCACCCATGGAGCTGGTCTGTATTGATTTTCTGAGTTTGGAGTCAGATCAAAGAAATATCAGTAATGTGCTGGTGGTCACTGACCATTTCACGAGATATGCCCAAGCTTTCCCACCAAAGACCAGAAAGCATCCACTGTGGCCAAAGTACTTGTAGAAAACTTTTTGTTCACTATGGGGCTCCACAAAGAATCCATTCTGATCAAGGGAGAGACTTTGAGAGTCATCTGATCAAAGAGATGCTTTCTCTGTGGGAGTGCAGAAATCCAGAACCACTCCTTACCACCCCAGGGGACCCACAGCCTGAGCGTTTCAACGCACTTTGCTAGATATGCTAGGCACCCTGCACCCAAAGAACAAGCCTAGATGGAGCCAACAAATTAGCACCCTGGTACATGCTTATAACTGCACCAAAAGTGATGCCACTGGGTTCTCCCCTACACCTGATGTTTGGAAGAGAAGCTCGACTCACCGTAGATGTGTGTTTGGGTCTCTCTGATGGGGTTCAAGCTGACAACTATTTACAGTATGTGCAAAAGTTAAAGGCCCAGCTAACTCATGCGTACCAACTGGCTCAAACCATGGCTGCCAAAAGAAATCTGCCAACAAAGAAAGGTATGATAAAAGGTGAAAGCACAGGAACTCCAGGAGGAGATCGGTATTGCTAAGAAATCTGGGACTGCATGGCAAACACAAGATTGCTGACAGATGGCACCATCTCCCTCACATTGTAGTGGGCAAACTAGATGATCTGCCAGTGTACAAAGTAAGGCCTGAGAATAATTCAAAAGATGTAAAACAATGCATAGAAATCATTTACTGCCCACTGGACAAATCTTGATTGAGTCTGAGCCCCAGAAGATGCCCCTCTGGACCAGTGACTAGAGGTGCTGCTAAGAAAAGATCAAGAAAGTCTGCACCTACAGAAGCAGAGTTAAAGTGTTCCCTCCACAAGTTCCAGTTGAGCATGACTGTCAGTCCATGTCAGAAGAAAGTGAGAGTGACTTTGAATACTATCCTTCTTACGAACTGAGTCAATTGTTTTGGGGCAATCCCCTAGTCAATACTGAAGACGAAGCTGGGCCTTCTGGACTGTCTAAGCCCCCAGCTTTGTCCCTGGAGCCAATGCTCCCAGAAAGTGAAGTGCAAAGTATCAGATCAGAAGAAATGGAATCATTGTGCATGGTTGAACTGTTTGAGCTTTCAGGGGAGGAAAATGATGGATTGGGGCAGACTAGTGATACACCAGAACAAGAAGAGCATTTTGAGTGCCCTGACAGTCCACTGCCAGTGTCCAAAAGCTCTCCATGCGAGCCAAATGTTGTGGACTCAGAAACTGTAACTCCTGGAGCTGAAAGTGCCCCAAGTTCTAGCCTCTCTACCCCATGGAGACTCCTGACAAGTGAGGACAATGCTGAAAATGAGGCTCAGAGTGCAGAGACTGTAACAGTTCCCCTAGAAAGACTGGTCGAGCTGTAAAGCCTGTGGTGCACCTCAGTTATGATTCCCTTGGGAGGCCTGTGGACTTGCCTCTCAATGTTGTCCATAAAGGGTGTATGTGTCCCTGGAGCTCATTGCCCAAACTGAGCGTCAGTGCTAACTCCAAGTTACTTGTGTTGCCCTCTAAGTATGGTGCCCTTGCCCCGTCCAGCCCCAAGGTAACTGATAGGGAAGGGGCCCCTCTCTTCAGGTTTCATGTACAAGAGGTAATAACTTGAGTTATGGTACAATGTGTGTGTAATACTGTATAAAGAGTGATGTACTGCAATGTTTCAGAAATGTGTTCTTGGTAAAATGATATATTGACTGATGATTACATGTGTGAGCCTAATGCAAATGTATATGGTTGCAGTTAAAACTTATGGGGGTACTTGCTTGACGCGGACGTCAAGCTTTCCCAGGCCAGGAAGGGTGTAACCCCCCTGCAAATGGGGGTTCCCAAAAGACTTCCAGGAGCTTGCTTGAATGCTCCAAGCCTGAATGGTGTTTGGCGTTTAAGCCATTTATCAGTGAGTGTTTTTAGAGCCTCTGGTACTGTCTCTTTAAGAGCTGTCTGCTTGCAGACATAATTAGTTTGTATGGGGGACTGTGTGCTTCTCTGCTTGAGTACCACTCGAGCTGCTGCCAATTCACTCCATTTTGCAGTCACTAGGGTGCAAAGGAACCTATCTAAAAGATGTAACTGTTTGCCAGAAATTATTTAGAGTAATAATGAAAATACAGTTTGTCTAACCTGCTTTCTTTGCAGTCAGAACTGTGTTTGCCTAGTTCCCCATTCTAGTTTTGAACTGCTGAACTGGACCAATCAGTGTGGGTTAAGGTAGCTGTAAATGGTGCCTTGGACGAATCAGAACTTGGACTCGTAATCTGAGCCAGCCACAAGAGGATTGTATGGGCAGTGACTCTGGGAGATGTAGTTTGGACTTGGCGCTTTTGGACCAACAGGGCAGTCTATTGTGAGTGACAGCGAATCCAGCCAAGAACTGGGAGGAACTCAAAGGAAGTGCCCAGTTTTGTCTGCTGGAGTTTCAGTTGAGCTCTGGCAGTGAAGAGGAAGGAGCCCTGTGCTTTTTGGTGTGCAGTTTTAGTCGGAAGCGTGTGTAAGGCCCAGAGTTCGGTCTGCAGCTTGTGTAACTTGTTAGGACTGAACTCGTCCTGTGAAGAGAATCAATGGATATCTGAAGAGTAGAAACCAGGCTCACCCTGTAGAAGACTGGAGAAATTGCTGAATTGCACTCAGTCTGTCAGGAACTGAATCTGCTGTGTGTTCTCCGGGTATTGTGCAGTAATTGCGATCGGGATAGAGAAGCAGCCTGCCTGGTATAGTACTTTCTTTTTACCATATAAATGTGTGAGGAGGGTTGTGTAGCTCAAGTGAGTCCTGCTGCCATTAAAGGACTTTTGCCTGTGACTGTTTACCATATAAATGTGTGAGGAGGCTTGTGTAGCTCAAGTGAATCCTGCTGCCATTACAGGACTTTTGCCTGTTACTGTTTACCATATAAATGTGTGAGGAGGGTTGTGTAGCTCAAGTGAATCCTGCTGCCATTAAAGGACTTTTGCCTGTTGCAGTTTGCCATATAAATGTGTGAGGAGTCTCGTGGAGCTCAAGAGTAGCCTTGCTGACGTTGAAGGACCCTATCTTGTTTGGAGATCGTGAGTACTAATTCAGAGTCACTCCCTGTTGAATTGCCACATTGAATCCAAATGGAATTACTGTACTGCTGACTGTTTAACTAATTTTTCTTTTCTCTGTGTAAGGGCCCTACCAGCTGCCACGGTTTGGACTAGCCACTAGGGCTTGGGTACCCAGGGACAGTAACTGGTAGGGATAGGCCTGTGCACAGAGCCATAGGTAGATGAGTAAAGTGATAAGCTAATTAACCTGATTTCCCCTGTCCTTGTTATATCCCCTAAATAAATCAGAGCTGCTTGTTTCAGCAAAGTTATACTGCCTGAGGTATTTGTCTATGTTAAAGTATTGTACTGTGATTGTTGCACTGTATCTGCTTATTTTACAGGGGTCCCAAAGCCTGAACCAGTCCTGGGGATAAGTGTTACTGTGAAGGTAATTTGATATACTGTGTGGGCTCACTAGTGGGAAGAAAGGGGTTGCAGTGTCCCAGAGGGCTGTGACCAAGTTAGTTTAACTATTGCAAACCCTGACCTCTGGGTGGAGGCACCGCCATCGGATCCAGGCCCCTCAACCTGTTAGTGGCAAATCAGGCAGGGGTAGCCCTGGGATAGCGCCATCTAGGGGTTACACAAGCTGGAGCAGGGGGCTGATCCCAGGCAGGTCTCTGTCGATGGCTTCTCTGTGCAGTGGGTAGTCTGGCTGGGCCAGTCTGGCAAGACCCAGACCACATGGAGACAAATTTGGATGCAGTCTGTTTTGGGCTGGATACAACTTCCAGCAAGCAGAACACAGTTCACACAGTGGGGGACTAACTTACGACCCACTAGCAGCTCATAGCACATTTACATGTAAGGGAATTCTACTGTACCAGGCAAAGCGCTCCCTGGTCACAATCGCAAAGTCTGTGCACACCGAGAGCTTAGGGGTAGCTGGAACTCCTGACAGGCCAATTGCATTCAACAAAATCTTCGGTCTTCTTCAGGTTGAGCCTGGCCCACTTCAGTAGCTTACTTTAGTCACACAAACTTGGATTTAGTCCAAAATAATTCTCTTCTCTCCCTCTCAGGAGCAGCAGGCAGATCTGCAAGCCAAAAACTCAGCCCTTTCACAGTTTTCCCATGCGAATCCACTCCAGATTGCTGCCCAAAATACACTTGAGCTCTCTCTTTCACTTCCCAGCTCAAAACTAACTGAAAACTGCCAGCAGCCCAGGACTTCCCAAGACCCAAAAGATTTGGTTGTCTGATTTGGCTGTCAGTCAAAGCAAGCGCTCCCCTTCAGTTGCAAAAAGGTGCAAAAAGCTCCAAACTACAGTTCCTACAGATTTTGAATTCAGACAGCTCCTGTAGTCCGGTTACATTTTAGGTCCCACCAGTGCTGTTTGGTCCAATTTGCAGTCCAGGACCAAGATAGTGGAGAAAAACAAAACAGTCCTTGCTACAAAGAAAGCAGGTTAGACAAACTACATTATCATTATCACTCTAAATGATATTCAGCAAATAGTTACATATTTCAACAGAGCTCCCTCTCAGATTACTTAAGCTGCAATTAGGCAGCTCTTAAAGAGACAGTACAAAGAGGCTATACAGGCTCTGGTAATCACATTTAAACTGCTAAACGCAGGACACCAGCCTGGCAGTGAGCATTTAGGCAAGCTCAAGGAAGACTTTTGGGAACCCCATTGTAGGGGGTTATACAAGGAGGTACCCAAAGACTGGAGGGCAGCAGATGTAGTCCCTTATACAAAAGTGGAACAAAGAGGAAGCAGGAACCACAGATCAGTCAGCCTGACCTTGGTAGTGGGGAAGATCATGGAGGCACTACTGAAGGAGAGATTGGTGGAATATTTGGTTGCCAACGGACTACAGGATCCAAGGCAGCATGGTTTCACCGGGGGGTGTCATGCTATACCAACCTCATTGAATTTTTTGACTTGGTGACAAGGGAGGTAGATCAGGGGAGGGCAGTGGACATGGCCGATCCAGACTTCAGCAGTGCCTTTGACACTGTGCCGCATAGAAGGCTGTTTAACAAACTGGGGAATATGGAAGTGGGCAGGACAGTAGTGCAGTGGGTGAGTATCTGGCTGGGTGGCAGGACACAGAGGGTGGTGGTAAATGGCTGCTACTCCACAGAGGGAAGAGGACCAGTGGGTGCTGCAGGGATTAGTGCTGGACTGGTCCTATTCAGCATCTTCATCGATGACATTACGGGGATCTAGAAGGCAGAATTTCCTGCTCGCTGATGACACAAAGCTCTGTAACAGAGTGGACATGCCAGAGGGTGTAGACAGAATGAAGAGGGATCTGCAGAAGCTTGAGGAATGGTCAAGGGTTTGGCAGTTGAAATTGAATGCAGAAAGTGCAAATAATGCATAAACGTTTGAACAACATATCAGTTGGGGGGTGAGGATATAGCATGCACCAAGCAGGATAGGGACCTTGGGGTTATCATCTCTGATGACCTCAAGGTAGGGAAACAGTGTGACAAGGCAGCAGATAAGGCAAATAGGATGCTGGGATGCATATGCAGGGGCATCACCAGCAGGAAAAGGGAGGTCATAATTCCACTATACAAGACACTAGTGAGGCCCCACCTGGAGTACAGTGTCCAGTTCTGTAGACCTTACCTATGTCAGGAGATAGGGTAGAGAAGGTTCAGAGGAGGGCAACAAAGATGGTACAGGGATTGCATCACAAGTCCTATGAGGACAGGCTAAAAGACTTGAATATGTACTCCTGGAGGAGAGAAGGGAGAGAGGGATATGATAGACATACAAGTACCTTTACGGAGGAACAGGGTGCAGGAAAACACTATTTCCAGCAAATAAGATGTTCCAGGACGAGAGGGCATGGGATGAAGTTGGATGGAGGGTGATTCAGAGGAAACGTGAGGAGGAATTTCTTCCCAGAAAGGGTGGTTGACAAGTGGAACACCCTACCTGAGGAAGTTGTGGGGGCTGAAAGGTTTCATGTCATATAAGTGACAGCAAAACAGCAAAGCACATATAAGCAAGTGCACAATGCAGAAAACACAAAACGGCGACCGTGCACTACGATGAACATAATATCAGCGCCCATACCACCACACAGTACCTTACATTCTATACGGGGGGGTCTGTGCCCCCTGCACTCCCCCCTCTCAATATAATCAACTCCAAGGGGGGGCCTGACACTGGGGTAAGGAGCCAACTCAGGAGGGGGCTATTTGGGGGGAGCACAAATGGGGGACCACCAGGATGGCAGGGGAGCATGATGGAGGAGGGGCAGGAACACAACAGTGCAAACGATGCAATGTACCAAAAAAAAATTACAGCTCCCAAACTGTACGCCAACCGAAAAAACACTAGTGTACCAACCCAGGTTCTTCTACACCAGAGGCATAAACTGCCTCCACAAGCCCACACAACCAGCTCGGCACTGCCTTCCCTAACTACCTCCTATATACTGCTTCCTGGGACATCCCTCCTATCAGCACTGTATTCTGCAATTGCCGATTTAGCCCTTTTAACCTCATCATTTCCACAGTCCCCTTCGTTCCACACTTGCTGTAGTTACAGGCGCTCAAATTGCGTCGCCCATATTACTGGATACTGGGCTGGAATAATCATGGGATTTAAGAATGCATGGGATAGACATAAGGGAATCCTGGAGGTCAGGGGTAAGGAGCAACAGACTTCTAGAAAAACTTAAAGTGATCTTACGAGCTCAAATGGGCAGCCATAGGCCCTTAACTGCCGACAGTATCTATGTAAGTCCAGGAGAGGGAGGAAGGTGGCTTGGACTAATCTTTTCCTGACATCCAGAGGGAAAAGGGATTTGTTTCTGTAAAAAAAAAAAAAAAAGAAACAGTCTGGCTTTTACTTTTTTTAGTCAGGGTTTCAGCATGAACAGTAATGGAAAGGTGGCTATCTAGCCAGAGACCTAGATACTTAAATTCACCTACAACCTCTAGCAAATCCTCAAGCAGGGCTGAGATAGGCACCAGAATGTCCTGCCTTGGTGATGAGGATGGGGAGGATGTCAGTGCAAAGTACATGACCTTTGTTTTGTTTGTGTTTAGCAGAAGTTTAGATCTTAGGAGATTATGTTGTAACTGGTTGAAATCAGATTGAAATTCGAAGTGAACATCTTCTAGGGAAGGTTTCAATATATAAAGAACGGTGCTGTCTGCGAAAAAGTGTAAGTTAACTGTACGGATATTGTCGCTTAAGGAATTAATGTAGATTGTCAAGAGAAGGAGGCCTAATGTAGATCCTTCAGGTTTGCCTCTCAAAAGAGGTAAGGGTGGCCAGCCTGGTGGTGCTGAGGGTAGAGGTGCTGGGCGCCTTACCTCGCGCTGCACCGGCGACCTGGGTTTGGGAACTAGCCCGGGACATCGGGTGTCGGCAGGGTACAGAGAGGATTGAGCATCTGGAGGACTGCTCTCCTCTCTCGGGAGGGAAGGATCATCATCCTGCCCATTGATCGCCCTCTAGTGAGGGCTGGGGGCAATGCAGGCAGGGAGTCCAGCAGCTGGCATGCATGGCGTGCTTGTGCCTCCACACACGCGTACTATGCCTTGCACCAGGAGGGGCACAGAAAAGCAGAAAACGATGGCTGGGGGCTCCATGAGGTCACACCCCCATTCCGCCAGTTGGTTGTTGTGGCCTCCGTGGATTTGGATTGTGCTCTGGGAGGGATGTAGCTTCTTCCTGGCCCCACCACAGGGGTAAAATGTACTGGTCTTAGGGGGGTCGGGCTGGTAGACGTGGGTGGTGCGGATGGAGTACTGTCCTTAGGAGCAGAAATAAATATATAAAAGGTACTGTGAAGATAGGAGCCCATCTTCTTTGATGCATTGGACTCTACCTGTAAGGTAACTAGCAGACCAGCTAACAGTGGAGGTGTTTAGGCTGTGCACCTTGAGTTTCAATAGTAAATCATGATCTACCATGTCAAATGCTTTTCTTAAATCCAAGAAGACAGCACCAGTGAAATGTTTGTGGTCTAGGGCAGGGAACCAGTCATCAGTCACATTGGCCAGGGCAGAAACTGTACTGTGATTTTGCCTGAAGCTTGATTGCAAAGGGTTATCCTTTAGTTGCATATTGATTAGTTTCTCTAGAAGTCTGGATAATATGGACAAAATAAAGATAGACCTATACTTGTTTAGGTCACAGGGTTGTCCAATTTGAACAAAGGCAGTAGATAAGCTGTTTTCCATAGAGGGGGAACAGCGCCAGTAGTAATTGACTTTTGGATTTGGTACCAGTGGAAACTGATTTCCAAGTGGCCCACACTATCTCCTGCTGAACACATCTCTAACTACTGTATCTCCCTCTGTGTCTCTAGTTGAATTTATGTGCCAGGGTTTAATAATTTGTTTAATCCTTCCAGTCATTTTAAGTTCTGAGTTGATATTAGAAGTGAATTATGAGGTTTTTTTTTTTCCATTAGCAGATTATATCCTCTCACCACTAGAGGGCTATATCTCTATCTCTATCTCTATCTCTATCTCTATCTCTATCTAGTACGAGCCATGTGGGTTCTCTCTACCTTTCTCTCGCCTCCTCCTCCTCCTTGCCCTGCCCCACCTCTTCTTTCTCCTGGTCCTAGCCACCCCACCCCCACCCCTCCTGCCACCCTCTACTCTGGTTTCCACTGCTACTCCAAGGGAACTCTCCACTTCCACTCGAGACTTGTGCTTGGGGCACCATTTGAATGTTCCTGGTTACTTAACCCGACTACTACTCTCAACAAGTGTGGCCACCTCTCTACACTGTACCACCTTACAGTCCATATGGGATACCGCCTGGAACCTTGCAACCTCTACCCCCGGAAACAACAATCAAAACTATCTCTCAAAGAGCTGTGACTCTGCTCCTTAAAACTCCTACTCCTCCTCCTCCTTCTCATCTCAGGCAGTGTCCATCCCAATCCTGGCCCTAGAAGCTCAGGCCACACACAAACTCCAGGTGCCCTTATCCTTGTAACCATTAATATCTGCAGCCTACTACCAAAGCTGGATGCACTCCAAGCCTTCATATGCCAACACGACCATGACATCCTTGCAGTGGTGGAAACTTGGCTGACACCTAAAGTTCCTGACTCAGCAGTAACAATACAGGGCTACAATGTCCACAGGCTGGACCAGATATCCAAAAAAGGCAGTGGCTACGCAATTTATATCAAAGACTCCCTGTCTTGGCACTCTGTAGCAACTCCATCACTTTCTGCCTCGCCCCAGATTCTGCCAATAAAAATTGTCCTAGGTCCCAACCATAAAGCCCTGACTATTGTCTCTGTATACATCCCGCCCAGGGACCCTAAACATGGCTTCAACGACGTCCTAAACTTTATCAACTCTCATCCTCCTGAAGCTGAACTTATTCTATTAGGGGATTTAAACATAAACTGGTTAGCATTGAGTGCCAGTGCCTATAAAGACCTCCAACTCAGCTGCTAACCTCACGCAAATGGTAACCTCCCTACTAGGATTAACTACAAGACTGGCACCAGTGCCCTCTTGGATTGGTTCCTCACCACTCACCCCACAAGGATTTCTCGTACGACCGTTCTCCCAGACTCTCTCAGTGATCACTTCCCAGTCATGTGTGCATGGTCTAACAAATTCCTTAAGCCGCCTCCCAAAATTATCGCTAGCAGAGTCCTTCCTCATGGAAAACTTCCACATCTCAAGCAATACCTGCTTCTACAAGACTGGCTACCCATCTATGAAACAACAGATGTTAACTTGGCTCTTGATCACTTCATCTCAATTTTCAACAAAGGCTGCGACCTCTTTGCCCCTGCTAAAAAGGCGCAAAACAAAATCTCTCTCTAACCCATGGGTCACTGCGGCTCTTCTCTCACAGCTAAAACTAAGGGATTACCTCTAGGCAGTTGTCAGGGCTACTGGCAAACAACTGGACATCCAAAATTACAAACAAACACGAAATGCCTGCACAAAAGCCATATGGCTAATGAAATCCACCTATTACAAAGACGCTCTGACCAATACATAGGGAAATGGTCATGCTTTCTGGGACAATATCAAGGATGTCACAGGGAAGCAGCCAAAAACCTCTCCCGGCCATGTTAATGGTTGATGGATCCTCAACCCTCAACCCCAAGGTGATCGCAAACATCTTTAACACGGCTTTTTCAGACCTTAGTGCTGTTCTACCCCATGACTTTTTCGAAAACAGGGCATACTCCCTAAATACCTCAGCCCCTCCGTCTAACCATCCCCTCTTCTACTTCAGGGAGGTAAGGCTGAATGAAGCTCGTCACTATATTTCTGCAGCTATCTCGAAATCTAGATCTAGTAGTGACACCCTGGACCTTAAGCTTCTGTTGCTCACCCTCGATGAGGTAATTCATCCATTAACAAAATCCTAAACCTCTCTCTCAGCTGTGGAAAATTCCCAGACCTTGGAAAACAGCCACTGTGACACCCGTCCATAAAAGTGGGGATAAGGCAGATCACTCAAATTATCGCCCTATCTCCATACTGCCCCACTCTCTAAGGCACTTTCAGGCATCGTGGCTGATCAACTTACCACCACTTGGATAAATACAGTATACCTTGTCCACAACAACACGGCTTCCGGAAAGGTCACAGCACCACCACAGCCCTTCTTGAGTTCACTGGAGCTTTGCACAAATCCCTTGACAACAGCCTTCTCACAGGGGCTGTTTTCATCGACCTCTCCAAGGCCTTCGATACAGTACACCATGGACTACTAATTCACCAACTACTGAATGCTGGGCTATCACCTGACTCTTCTCTCCGGTTTAAAAGCTACTTAGAAAACTGGTCGCAGAGAGTAAAAATTGTGGACGCTCTTTCTGACACCCTGCCTGTTCGCTCGGGTGTCCCACAGGGATCCATACTGGGCCCCCTCCTTTTTAGCCTTTTCCTAAACCTCCCTTACCACTGCTCTGAGCAGATCATACTATATGCCGATGATGCTGTTGTATTCTCCACTCACAAAGATCCTGCAACTCTTCAACACAACCTTCAACTTGGTTTCAGTTCTGTAGAGACATGGTTTCTTAATCATAAACTGGTCCTCAATGACAAGAAAACCAAATCTATGCTCTTCTGCAGCTCTCAAAACCCACACAAGCTACACCACCACCCAGGGGAACACTCTAGATCAGGTGGGGTCCTTCAAATACTTAGGGATACAGCTTGACCCTAATCTCTCCTATGGCCTTCATGTAGGTAATGTAGCTAGAGCTGCTAATACACGGCTTGGTCTCCTCTACAAACACAGACCACACCTCACGCCAGAAGCTTTGAAGGTTGCAGTCCTGAGCTCTGTGATCTCTGCAATAGACTATGGTCTCATCATTTATGGCTCAGCCACAACCACAACCCTTAGACACCTCTCAACTGCCTTAAATAAGGCATGTCGGCTCATCACTGGTGCTCACTGTTTCACCCACACATGTGACCTGTACACTCAGACCGGCTGGCTCCAACTATCAAACCGCATAAAATTTCTCACCTGCTCCATGGCGAAAAAAATCTACCTTGGCCTTGCACCTTCTGGGGTCTCAACTCTGTTACAACACCGAATTAACAAATGGTGCCTTAGGAGATCCACGCTACAGCTACTGAAAGTCCCCACTGTAACACTTCATAGGAGAATGCTCTTTGCTTATCGAAGCACCACTCTGGTTCAATGGCCTCAGCCCCACCATCTACTCTGCCCCAACAATTGGTATGTTTAAAACTAGGCTCCGGGACTATCTCACTACCAACAGCTCCTGTGACTGCCCAACTTAACCTTGTTTCTCCACTTCCCTTCCTGCTCTAGTGGCCCCCCACTGGATTCTACCCTCACATCTTGGTATACCCAATGCTGCACTTTTCACCCTCTCCCCACCCTTCCTACATTCCTTCTCCCCCCCTCCCCTCTTCCCTCTCCCTGTGACTCTGGCACTTCTTATCTGTTGTCTGTTTTCTCTGACAAATGCTGCTGGCTGCCTTGTTACAATGCTACCCCTGAATTGAATTAATCTGTACTGTTTGCAATGTCCACATTGTTGTAATGTTGTCTTGATGTTCCCATAATTTGTATTTCCTGACGTGGAACCTTTGTAAAGAGCCAAAGCTCAAAGTTATTTGTAATCCTAGACTTGATAAATAAAAAATAAAAAAATAAAATAAAGAGATGGGTTATAGGGGCAGTTAGAGAGTGAAAGCGGCATGTAAGAACAAGCATTTGTCAATGCCGAATGTTTGCTTGCTGGCATTGGCAGTGGTAGTGTAGAAGTTACAGAGCTGCGTAATAGGAATGGCAGTGAAGTATTGAACTGAAGCCAACCCCACCACCACCCTGCAGAGAGTGACAGGCATTGGGGTGTGCCTTTGGGTTGTCGGGCATAACGGCCACGCCATTTCACCACACCCCACCCTGCAGACACTGACAAGTGTCACGGTATTCCTTGGGGTCTTTGGCCCTTATGCGCACCCCATTCCATTAGGAAATATGGTGAGATGGGTGCGATATCGGAGAATGGGGTGAACTTTGGGGCCAAAGAGTCCAAGGCATACCTCGATGCCTCTCACTGGCTGCAGGGTGTGGAATGGTATAAGCATTACAGGCAAGAATCCCAAGTCACACCCCTGATGCCTGTCATTCTCTACAGGGTTGGGCGTTATGGTTGGAAACCATAATACCTCAGGCATTCGTTGGTATTTTCACTCCAAATTTTCAACATGTTTTTGTGACCCCACCTCATGAACGGGAATATCAGTTTGTTAGCTGAAAGCTGCTTATGCACAGCGACTCACGGCATTTAGCACCACAGGTGCAAAACATTCCAACAGGATGTAAAATGATACTGTACTGTTCATGGGGAGGTGTAAAATGGCAATGTTCAAATCTGCAGTAAAATATTAAAAAATGGTGACATGACGACGTACATAGAAACTGTGCAACGCACACCCGTATACAATTAGGTTGGGGATTTTTACAGCAGATTGTCAACTCAGGCATTTTGGTGCCTCCGATCATGAACAGTATCACTGTGATTTTCTTTATCTGTCCCGAACAATGATTTCCCACAGCGACCACGCATCTCTGCGCTGAAAGTGTGAAAACACACTTCGCCATGTTGTGAAATGACAGCTGTACTGTTCATAAGGAAGTGTGGAAAATGCCACTGGTGAAAATCTGGACTGAAAATATTACAAAGTCATGAACTTACGAGGGTGCATGGAAACTGCGTAATGCTCACTCAGAACACAAGTCATTTTATGGACTTTTGTCACCAAATTTTCAACATAGCCATTTTAAGACCTCTGCTCATGAACAGTGTAACTGTGATTTTCTTAATCTGTCCCAAACATTGCTTTCTCCACCAACAGCACCATTGTGCGCTACATGTGCGAAACACATTTTGGGTGACATATGAAAAATGGCAGCTGTACTGTTCATAAGGAAGTGTAATAAAATGGCAATGTTGAAAATCTGGGTGAAAATATTAATTAACCAAACTTACGAGCATGCATAGGAACTGCATAGCATACGCTCGGTAAAACAGTCATTTTAGGAATTTTTCACAAATTTTCCAACATAGCCATTTTAAGACCTCTGCTCATGAACAGTGTCTCTGTGATTTTCTTAATGTGTCCCATACATTGATTTTCTGATCGACTGCTCCATTATGCGCTACATAGGCGGAAACACATTTTGCCAAGATGTGAAAATGACAGCTATACTGCTCATAAGGAGGTGTGGTAAATGGCAATGTTGAAAATCTGGAGTGAAAATTTTGAAAATTGCGAACTTACGAAAGGCAGTATAGAACTGTACAACGCACGTCAGAAACAGTCATTTTTTGAATTTTTTATATATTTTCAACATAGCCATTTTAAGACCTCTGCTCATGAACAGTGTCACTGTGATTTTCTTAATGTGTCCAGACATTGATTTCGCACACCGACTGCACCATTGTGCGCTACATGGGCGGAAACATGTTTTGGGTGAGATGTGAAAAATGAAAGCTATACTGCTCATAAGAAGGTGTGGTAAAATGGCAATGTTGAAAATCTGGAGTGAAAATATTGAAATTTCACAAACTTACGAGCGTGCGTGGGAACTCATAGCATACGCTAAATAAAACAGTCATTTTAGGAATTTTTCACCAAATTTTCAGCATAGCCATTTAAGACCTCTGCTCATGAACAGTGTCAGTGTGATTTTCTTAATGTGTTCCGTGACATTGATTTCAGACACCGACTGCGCCATTGTGCGCTACATGGGCGGAAACACATTTTAGGTGAGATGTAAAATGACAGCTGTACTGTTCATAAGAAGGTGTGATAAAATGGCAATGTTGAAAATCTGGAGTGAAAATATTGAAAATTCAGCGAACTTATGAGCGCATGAACTGCACAACGCACGCTCAGACACAGTATTTTTAGGATTTTCCACCAAATTTTCAAAATAGTCTTTGAGAGCCCACCTTATAAACACTGGCAGTGTCATTTAGTTAATCATTCTCGGAAAGGTGATTTCGCGCAGTGGCTGCTAAATCACCCTTCGGCCCGAGTAACGCCATGACAGTGCAAGAATTCATGAGGAGGTGTCCCAAAACCCATGTTGAAAATTTGTGCAAAATTCCAAAAATGCCTGAGATATGCAATAAAGTTGAAAAACCCTATCTATCCCATTATACAGCTTACGGCATTTCCTCAGTTCATGGTTGGCTTTGAAGAGTGCACTCGGTCCATCAAGATCGTTGCACCGAGCTCCGAGGTGAGAATGGGGTGAGGGGTGTGGGGAGGCAGGGTGCGCAGTGGTGGGTGCGGTTGTGGGGTGCGAGGAGACTGCGTGGGACGTTTTGCTTTTCAGGGCTTTTTAAAAAGGCGGCGGGACATTTGCCACGCTGGGGTGGGCTCCCAGCGTGGCACAAGGACGGTGGGGGCGTGAAGCCGATGGGGATTGGGCACCCTGTCAGGCCATAGCATCAGTTGCCACACTGGGGTGGCTCCAGCCTCAGCACCCAGTACTGGGGAGGACAGTGGAGCCGACAGGATTGGGCACCCGTCGGACATATGATAACTCTGCCATGCTGGGGTGGGCACCCAGCATGGCATTTGGAAGGCTTTGGGGAGAAGTGCAGCACAGCCGATGGGGATTGGGCACCCCGTCGGCTATAGAGTGTGTGAGTGGTAGCAGCACGCAGTATGCGTATGCGTGTGTATATATGTGTGTGTGTGTGTGTGTGTGTGTGTGTGTGTTTAGGGAAGCTGCACAAGCAGGCGATATCTTATCGCTGCTCACTGGCCGTAGCTCCCCTTTCAACTATCGCCACTGCATTTGGAGCTTGTCATAGACAGCTCCAGCATGCGATATGGCGGACAGGGGCTTACGCCTGCCAGCACATTGACTGAATTGGAAGAGGGGGTGACACACCTCCAAAAAGTCGGATGATGGCACTATGTTTCTTGCACATGCGTGCAAGCAAACATAAAAAGGGCTCTAGTTCATCAGCGCCTGCACTTTTTTTAATATCTAACTTTGCTAGCGAATCCTCTACCTGTTTAAAGGTTATCAGGGGAGAAACTAAAAGAGGACTGGATATGTGGACAAGCATGAGTGTCCTCAGATGCTGAACAACACACTAATTTAGTGGACGGAGAAGAATCAAATGCTAATCCAGCAGTAGCAAAGTGTGAGTTCAGTTTTTCAAGAAATTATGGTTTGGTCAAAGATCGTAGTGCCTTGGGAATTAATTTAAGTTGGGATTGATGGGGGTGTTCTATGGCCTTCAGCAGATTTAATAGTATGCCACATTTTTGCAAGATTGGCCTTTGCATCTTCCAGCACATTCACATAATAGTTGACTTTGGCTACTCTAATAAGTTTTGTGCAGGTGTTTCTGACTGTTCTAAAAGCCACCCAGTCCAGCTGCGCTTTAATAAGTCTAACCTTGTCCCAGAGTTTGTCCTGAAGTTAGAGCTTTTTTAGGTCTGCGATAAACCACAGTTGGGAGGCTTTTTTGACTCTACACTTTGTAAAGGGAGCATGTTTATTTATTAAGTTTAAAAGCATTGTGTTAACATTTTTGACTGTGGCATCAGCTGAGGGAGCTAAGTAAGAGCTTTGCCAGTTTATACTCCTAAGGTCAGATAAATGATTTTCCAGCTTAAATTTGTGGAAGCTACGCTTAGTCACAAATTTTTAGTTAGCAAAGCGTCTGTCGAGTTTCCTTATACAGACCACACTGTTATAATCACTGACATCATTGAAGAATACAGTGGAGCCTGTAATTTTGTGAGGTCTATTAGTTAGTATGAGATCAAGTAGTGTACTTTTAGTGGGATTTTTTGTGTTGGGCCTAGAGATTCATTTATCCACCTGACTGGAAAAGTTGGCCCCAGGGCTCTCTCTATACCTCATCGCTTGAAGAAGTTTTTTTCTTATAAAGTTGCTTTATTACAGTAGATCTTATTTGTGTCAATCTTCACCATTCATCACTAGTATGGGTATGTGACTGGAGTCTAGGTCCCTGCGGGTGCTTTTTTTTTTGGAGGCGGAGTCGACACAGGGGCAGCGCTGGCTTCGAGGCCGACATATTACATGGTGCTTGCAGGTTGGCCGTTATCTGCTGTTGACTCCGCTTTGGCCCCAGTTCTTCTTCTCCCACCGTTGAGAAAGAATCTCGTGGGAAGACTTTGGAATTCATCTATATTTTGTGGCCTAGTCTGTTGATCGTGTTCATGTTCGGCTCGCTGTTCTGCTCGCTTTGCTCAGCGCCGCTTCAGTGATCGCCGGTAAGATCATTCCTTCATTTCTAGCGATGCCGAGTACTTGTTTTTGTTTATTTCCATCCGGTTATGTCTCGCCCTCGGGACAAAAGAAAGTCGAAGAGGGGCGGCCTCCTGTGCATCGGTGTCCCTGTGGCCGTCTTTACTCCGAAATGGACCAGCATGACCAGTG
This sequence comes from Neoceratodus forsteri, assembly GCA_016271365.2. Taxonomy (NCBI): domain Eukaryota; kingdom Metazoa; phylum Chordata; order Ceratodontiformes; family Ceratodontidae; genus Neoceratodus; species Neoceratodus forsteri. The sequence goes on from CM028132.1 coordinate 1,366,110,707, forward strand.
CCTCTCCTGCCTAGACCCAGACCATGATATGGATCACTGCGATGCCTGCTTTTTGATGGATCACTGAGTTTTAGAGATGCGTGCGTTCAAAGTCGGGCGTGCACCGCCGACCTTTGGAGGGCAGGTTCGCAGTCAGCAGGCCAAGGTAAGGACTCTCGGCCCTTCCTTTGGGTCCCCTCCTGGTCCTATACAGCCCACAGAGGAGGGTGGCATCTGCCAATGTTAGCCTTGCCATGGCAGGGGCTCCTCCCACGATGCAGGAGGCCCAGTCTGGCTCTCTCGGGGGCAGGCAGAAGGCACCGTTTTGGCAGTCGCTTCCTCAGAAGTGAAGGCTTCCCCAGTGTTGAACTCTGGGTCCTGAGGGCCCGGGCTGGCACCATCCTCGACACCATCTGTTGGCACCACTCTTGGCTCTGTGTCGACTGCGGCACAGGGTTCCCGAACGTGCCAGGCCGCCCCTCGGTGCGGCTTTCTGACTCTGGCACAATTCTTGGTGCTGGGGATGGGAGCAGCACCGTGGGTGGCACAGGACTTGTTCTCGGTGCAGCCTCTTGGAGGAGTCGGTGCTGCCTCTGACTCTGGTGCCATTCGCTGTGCCAGGGGAGGGGTGGTGCAATGGCTGGTGCTGCCTTGGACTTTGGTGCCACTCATGGTGCCGAGGAGACATTTGGCGCTCTTTGTGGTGCCACTTGAGCTCTGGTGCCAGTCGCAGTGCCAGGCAAGGAGGTAGCAGCACAGCTCATAGTCCCAGGACTGGGAGGGATCATGGATTGGTCTGGGTTCGGGCCTGTCAGTTCTCCTCCTCAGAGGAGGACTTGGGGTCTGACTCGGACTGGCTCCCGGATTCTTCTGGATCCTCCAATCCCTCTGAGTCTTGTGCCTCGGCTCCCACTCAGCCACCCTCTGTTGACCGGGCAGGTTCTGTTGCTTCTGGGGTCAGTGGGAGAGACCAGCCTGCAGCTGTCCAGGTGGTCAATGCAGTGCTACCTGGGACCATGGATATGTCTGTCCCTTCAGGTGAGGTACCCTTCTTGGTGATCCTGGCCAGTCCAGTTTGGGACAGACCGGTGCATCCCAGAAGGAGGGTGCTGTACTGGCTGTCTCCCGGGGTCAGCTGGAGGTTTCCAGTTGCCTAGGCTAGTGGTAGTGAGGAAGGGGCCTTTCAGAGCCAGAAGGGTTGAGTGGCCAGGGCTCAGCACAGCGGCCTCTTCCTAGGATCCACCCGGGTTCTGGAGGAGTCACAGCAGATCCCGCTCTCCCTGGAGACTCTTTGAGGGACATCTGCTTTTGAGGTCAGAGGCCATCCTTCTGGACCATATGGTCCCGGTCACCTCATGGGGATTTTCACTGGGCACAGCATTGACCATTCTGGTCCAGTTGAGCTGTCAACATCTGTGGAGACCACTAGGGCTCCTCCTCCTCTTTGAGGTCTTTCACGGGTCCCTCTGCCCAGGCAGAGGCAGTGCCCTCCTCGGAGGAGCCTGGACCCATTGCCTCTGCCAACCTCTCCTCTCCTAGGGATCACTGGCCTCTGGGGTCTCTCACCTGGGCAGAGTTCAAGGCCATTGCTGAGTTTTCCTACCTATTTTAGGCTGCGGACCAACAGTTGTTTTGCCACTCCCTGCTCATCCTGACCCTGTATCTGTGAGCTCGTCGGCTTCCTCATCTTCCTCCTCTGAGGGAGGGGAGTCTTCAGTCCACCTTTCACCTGCTGCTGATTTATCTGCTTATCAGCTCTTCCTGTCAAGGTTGCTCGACAAGCTCAACATTTCCTTCCCTGGAGAGCGCAATCCGGACCGGCGGTGCACACCTTTCTAGGTGAGTACAGTGCGGATGACCTTTAGTCCCCATCTGGCCTGTTCCTTTCAGGAAGCATCGCCTCAGGTCTGGCACTGTCCCTTTCCCCAGCTCCAGCCACAAGGGACCATCTTCTCATGTATTGTGTCCACCCAGGGTCTCCAGGGACTCTGCCTCACCCCTTTGCGTGGTGCTTCTGGATACACCTTCTGGGCATAGGCGCTCAAGCCGTGACCAGCCCCGATTATGACTCTTCAGAGTTTGATTTTTGGGACAGGAGGACTTTCTCCCTGTACCATTTCCCTACGGTCATAATGTCATGCAACAATAGAGTACAACATTATAGCTTCTAACCTGTAATAAGCTGTCTAGGACAGCGAATGGTACAATACGCGTATACTGCTGTCGCGGTATTGCACCATTCACACTTGCCAAGCAGAGGATAACACCTCTGCTGGGAGTGGGTTTCAAGCAGCTGCCGTGGCTCACTGGACAGAGCCACAGCAGCAGGAACCAGGCACTCGTCTGGGACCGGGTTTGATTCGGTTCCAGAAGTTTTATTTTTTTAAGACTTTGTGTGCTCCTGAGTTGGACCTCCCCTGGAGTTAAGAATCCTTGAGTGGGGTCAGGGGAACAACCCCCGCAGCAGGGTGGGGGCAGAGCCTCAAAGAAAAGAGTTAGCGCATGGCATAAATCGTGCTATTGGTGATCGCGATTTAGCCATGCGGCTTAATGTCTTGCGACATTATGACCCCGTGCCCACGGTTTCTGCTCTGCATTGCAGCTCATCAGGCCCACCATGCTGCCTATAACAGGTGCTTGTGGTAGAGGCTAGGTCAGATTCTAGCTTCCTTGCCTGATGTGGAAGTAACCAGAAAAGCCATGGCCCTCTCTCCGCACAAGGCATGGAGCTAGCAAGGCACCAAGCAGGGGCATCTTATGATGCCAGTGAGGTGGCCCCCAGGCTAATGGGGACAGCGATCTGCATTAGGTGGTCAGCATGGCTTTGTCTATCCCAGTTGTCACCCCTGGCCTGGCGTAGGGTGACTTTCTCTGCCTTCCGAAGAACCCACCTTTTCACTCATAGGGTGAGACGGGAATTGTAGTGGTGCCCTTCCTCTCCTCCGAGGAGATCCCTGCCTCACCCAGACCAGTCCTAGGCCTAACTAGGCCTGCAAGGGTTCTCCTCTCTAGTGTTCCCAGCAACTGGAGGCTAAGGGACTCTGTCCCTTAGGGAGGTGCTGGGCCCCCTTCGGGGAGCTCGGTACTCACTCATACTAGTGATGAATGGTGAAGATTGACACAGAAAGATATGAAAGTTACATACCTACCATAGTTCTTGATCTTTCTGTGTATCTCACCATTCATCACTAATCCTGCCCTCCTTCCTCTGGGGCCTCTGTCTCTGGGCGATCCTCCTCCTGTGTGTTTCTCTTGTTGCACTCCAGCACTCTCTCCTCTTCCTCTCTCCCTTGTGGTTAGGAGGAAGATGACTCTTGGAGAAAATACGGGAGGAGTTTTTGCTTGGGGGTCGCAAGGTGTCCTCTTTCTCCCCTTCCCCTGCCTTTCAAGGATCAGCTCCCTGCCCCCTCCCCGGGGTTTCTGAGACAGGGAGAGGGATCAGGGAACCCTGAATACCCTCTCAGCAATCCCTTTATTATTTTTAATGCCCCTTTGGGGCGTCTCCTCCTTCCTTAAGGTGTCACGCCACACCTTTTCTTCCTAGTGAGTTTCAACAGGGGCAGGACCCCAGTTTTTTTCCCTACGCCTTATTTTATCTCCCCTCTTGGGAACATTCTGTTTTCATTTGGCAGGAGGGGTGGACACCGCCCAACCTGTCTTGCCTGATTTGACCATGAGCCATTTTCTCCCTTAAATGCTGGTCCCTTTTGGGACTACTCTGGCTCGTGCATGGGGCACTTCCTGTGTCTTGTTCTGCTCTCTGCAGCATGGAGGTTCTAAAATCTGAGCTCTCTCTCGAGGTCAGGTTTTCGGTTGAATGAAGGTGGTGTCCTCCCTCATTCCACCTTCATTCTCCTCTTTCTACCCTCCCTTCTCACCCTTTCTTTCTTTCACCCAGAGATTGGGGCCCCTTCCTATCCCACTCGCTTAGGCTGCTCTCTCTCTCTCTCTCTCTCTCTTTTGCTGTCCTCTTAGTTGTTTATTTCTCCTTTCAGTTTTTACATTCTTTCCTTTTATCTGTCCCTTGGGCTTCCTTGCCCCTCCCCTCTATCCCTTCCTATCTCTCTCACCGGCGTTCAGAACTGGGGCCAAGACGGAGTCAACAGCAGATAACGGCCAACCTGCAAGTGCCACATAACACGCTGGCCTGAGGGGCGTGCCGCCCTGCATCGACTCCACCCAAAAAAAGTTCTGGGGTCCTTAGCCTCCCGCCAGATACTCATACTAGTGATGAATGTAGAAGATACACAGAAAGATCAAGAATTACGGTAGGTATGTAATTTTCATTTTCTGCTGCCTTTAGTTTTTTTTTAGTGGTTTTCAGTATTTTACCCTTACTTCCTCTGTTCCCTGTGGTTCCCAGGAACTGAGGAAACTCTCCTGACAGGAGTTTTCATTGCGGTTCCATGATTTCATCCTGACTAGAAAACTACTTTTCTGTGGTAAAGATTTCAGTTCGATATTTAAGCTTTAGTTTTTTATCGTTTCCCTTATTTTTTAGGGAATTGCGTGTAGTGCTAACTTTTCTTTTATATTTTGCTATTTTGGAGTTGATATTCGCGGTTCTATCGCGCTTGGGAACCGACTGCAAAGTTTTAATTTTTCCCTTTTGGGAACCGATTTTTAAGTCTTCTGACAATATTGGTATGTCAGACAAACATAAAATGAGAACTGGACCTACAGGATTTAAAAATTGCATGAAGTGTTTTAAAATTGTGACTAAGGCAGACGACCACAACCTTTGTTGTTTAGGGTCCAAGTCACACTTCTGCTAACTGTGAACTTGCATTAAATTTATTAATGACTTCTCAGTCTGCCTCCCCTTCTAATAAGCCTTCTGAAGAGGGGTTCACCTCTCATCATAAACCAAGATAGGTCCTCTAAGGACCCCCTAGAGGATAAGTCTGACAAAAATAATACATACCAAGCCAAACAAAAAAGACATACTGAGCAGGTTTCTGATCCAGTGCCTGCCAAAATGAAACAAAAAGTTAAACATATCACTGCCCCTCCCGCTGAAAAGCAAAGGGAGATGACAGTGTCACAACAAAATATGCCCTCTCCTGAAGAAATGGCAAAGGCTTGGCAACTATATCAGAACTTTCAAGCTATGGGCAATCTATTTGGGGCTCCAGCTGGTGCTTCCACGCCTATTACCACAAACTCTGACCCAGACCAGGATTTTACTATGAGGAAGGCAATGATGATGAAAGATGAGGAGGAGGCATAAAGCCTAATGTATCCCCTGACCAGGAATTTGGCTCCCCTTCTCACAGTCAGAGGAGGACTTTTCCTCTCACTACACATTTGTCCAGCAGATGGTGGATACTCTTGACCTCTCTATACAGGAGACTACTGAAGAAGATGAGGAGGTGACTTTCTGGACATGATGGGTCCCCTTCCCCAAGAAGTTGCTCCTTCCAGTTCACAAGTCCTTCGCAGGGCTTCTTTGAAACTGTTCGAATCCTACTCCATTCCAGAGGTGGATAAGAAAATAAAGAAAAGTACCTGCAGGATAAAACAAATACTGTACTGGTTACCTTTACACCCATCCTAACCATGAAGGCATGGTACAAGCTGCATCCTGTGACGAAGCTAAAGTGTCTTTTCCTCCCAGCTTCCAGATAAGGAGTCTAGAAAGCTGGACACTATGGGCAAGAAGTCTTATACCACAGCCTGTCTGCTGCCCGCCTCCACTTATATGGCATACACCACACAGTACTAAAAGGCACTGTGGAACTTATTCCTGGCTGTTAGCCAGAAAGCTCCTTGATAACATTGTCCAGGACCTGGCAGAAACTGTCAAAACTGCCTTAGATGCCACAAAGTACCAGTTTCATATGGCTGTAGATGCCAATGACACTACCTCCAGGTCCATGGCTCAAGCCATCTAACTCAGAAGAGGTTTGCATGGTTGAGAACGGCACGGGGTCATAACCTTGCACATAAAAACAGTGCAGCAATGTACCACGCTGTCAATACAGTGGGTACATTGCTAGCGCTGAGCCATATCGCTGAAACTAAATGTCGGCCTAAAACAGTACAAATTTTTAGTTTTAAGGAAGGCTCTGCCCCCACATCCCTGGTTGCGGAAACTGCACCCCTGTGAACCCCCCCCATTTAAATAATCAACTCTGAGGGGGTTCAACACAGAGATGGGGAGAAACATGGGTGGGAGGGAAAAACCATACTGCACAAAGTACAAAATGATAAAAAAAGCCTAAAAGCTCCATTTGTCTGGGACCAGGATTCAAGACCCAGTCTACAGACTCACCGCTGCCCTTGCTGCCTGTGGCTCATCCAGCTGAGCCACAGCAGCTGCTTGGTGGACCCTCCTCTCAGCAGAGGTCTTATCCACTGCATGACTAAGCTACCCAGGCAAGAGCGACAGGGTGCAAAACCATGCTTACACCATTTCATCCTTTCGCAGTTTTGCACTCTGTCGCTATATCCACACGCGCTGTCTGTGATGCTCACACAGGTATGTCCAGGTGTGTTGCAGCGAGAAGAGGCTGCGGAGACAGATGTGCCAGCACACCCCGGCCCTGACTACTTAGTAGGTCAGGATGAGGATTTCAGGGATCTTAGGGAAACTCCTGACCTTCAAAAATTGCTCACTGAGGAAAAGGACATCCCCTCTGAGGAGGAGCAGGAAGGGGAGTGGATGGAACGCAGGTTGAGGATTCCTATACCTCTCCTGTTTGACAACAAGTTCTTGTCTTTTTGATAGCTGAGGCATGTAGGACCTTACAGCTCAAGGAGGAGCAGTCCGTAGAGACAGTGGACGTTAATACAATTCTGTCTGCATCCTCCTGCTCCAAAATGTTTTCCAAGCTTTATTCAGTGTGACCAGGTTATTGAACAGGATGCGCAGGTGTTAATCAGAGAAAGTATCTTCCAAAACCGAAGATGTGGCCTTTTCCCTTTTTAGAGGAAAAATACTGCAGGTGGGAAGCCCCTCTGCTGGCGGACAAGGCTGAGTATAATTCAGTGAAGCACACCGATATCCCTGTCGAGGGCTCTCTGGCCTCATCAGAGTCCCATGACAAATGAGAGGATGCCGCATGTAGGAAGGTTTCTGCTTCCAACCCCAGTAATAGTCAGGTATTCATAACTTCTGCAGTGTCCCTTTAAGATTGAACTGCCCAGAGAGAATTTGGAATGGTATGCAAATGATGGAATCTTGTGTGTGCTATTTTCAAATGCTGTCTTAAACTAACTGCCTAGGTTCTAAACTCTCAGATTTCACTCTCCGTCTGTCAAGACCAGAAGCTCGGAGATCCTCGCCTCATCTACCTGTCCTGACTTGATAAAACTTATGAAAATACATAAGTATTTTTCTCCTTTCATTTGCTGCCTTTGCTATTTGTTATTATTAGCTAAACCATTGCTTTTGTATTTAAAATATACCTTTCTTGGTTTCTTTCGGTTCGGTATAACTGGTGGGGAACCAGGGTTTATTCTGTATTTATCGGAGTTCCCTGACTAAGGAACTCCATTAGTTTAGTATAAATTTGTTTAAAAATATTTATTTTGTGAACTGCTAATTTTGGTTCTTGAACCGTTAGCCCTGGTTCATTTTTCTGCTTGGTTCCCAGTTCCGATTGGTTTATCATTGGTTCAGGAACCGGCTGCAAGCGCTAAATAAGTTTTAAAAACATTTCTTATTTAGCGGTTGTTTGTTTTGGGTATTTTTTACCCACAGAATGTCTGAAAAGCCTAAAAGAAGAACCGGTGAACCCGGTTTCAAACCTTGTACCAATTGTGGTGAGATTTTTGCCAAGGCATACAAACATAATTTATGTGTTGTCTCCCTGTGCTCTGAACATTTAAAAACAGACTGTGATATTTGCAAAACTTTTCTTTAAAAAAATGTTGAAAAACGCCTTGAAAGGCTCAAGAGAAAGCTTTCTATTCCTAAGGGTTCCTCGAGCTCTGACCAGCCAACACCCTCTGTTTTCTGTGGATGAAACCACATTAATAACAACAGCTGTAACTGCCACCCCTGAGACGGGTACCTAAGCAGTTCCAAAGAGGCTTGCTGAACTGGCTGACTCTACGGTTCCCTCTAAAAAATCTAAGAAAACAAAGCACACAGAACCCCCTGCTGAACATCATTTGGGGACTTCTGTGCCTGGAATAACAAGCATTTGTCAATGCCGAATGTTTGCTTGCTGGCATTGGCATTGGTAGTGTAGGAGTTACAGAGCTGCATAATAGGAATGGCAGTGACGTATTGAACTGAAGCCAACCCCATCACCACCCTGCAGATAGTGACAGGCATTGGGGTGTGCCTTTGAGTCGTCAGGCATAACGGCGATGCCATTTCACCACACCCTACCCTGTAGACACCAACAAGTGTTACGGTGTGCCTTGGGGTCTTTGGCCCTTATGCGCACCCCATTCCATCAGAAAATACAGTGAGATGGGTGCGGTATAGGAGAATGGGGTGAACTTTGGGGCCGAAGAGTCCAAGGCACACCTCGATGCCTCTCACTGGCTGCAGGGTGTGGGTGGGGGTGGAATGGTATGAGCATTGCAGGCGACAATTCCAAGTCACAGCCCTGATGCCTGGCATTCTCTACAGGGTGGGGCGTTATGGTCGGAAACCCTAACGCCTCAGGCATTCGTTGGTATTTTCACTCCAAATTTTCAACATGTTTTTTTTGTGACCCCCACCTTGTGAACAGTGGCAATATCAGTTTGTTAACCGAAAGCTGCTTTTGCACAGCGACTATGGCATTTGTCACCACAGGTGCAAAACACATTCTGAACAGGATGTGAAAAATGACAGCTTTCAAACAACATGAAGTCTTGCTGTATTATGACTAATACAGTTAGCGCCAGCCTTTAAACTGCTCTGGAGAACAAAGGGTTAAACTTTCTATGCAGAGCATAGAATGCTGAGCTCAAGCTCGGTTGATGTCTCTGTCTGTTTCCCTTTGAAATCTAACCATCAGATTCTTTACTCCGCCTCACTGAACAGTCGCTCGGAGATTTCTCCTGCAGCTCAGTTAGTCGGTTGAAGTGTCAGTTCACTGTCAGTTTTAACCAAAATTTATTTCCGCATAGTCGGTTCAGTCTCTGTCTGTTGCACCGTGACTACTAGATGGGTTTGTACTGTTTTCTGTGGAACTTGTAAAGTGTGGATCGGTTCTGCTGAACCGATCATTGAATTAATTCTTGTATCTTACTCTAGTGTGTGGTTACCGGTCCTTATCAGTTCTAAAAAAACATGTTTGGTACGTTTTTCCAAGACCCGTGATACGGTTAGGAACTGATAAAAGTCTTGCCTAGCGGTTGCCAAAAAGGGTAAGTTGGTAGCTGGCCATGTCTGAGAAACCCAAGAAAAACCGGCCCACTGGTTCAACACTGCAGTGAGTGTGGGAGGTCTTTGCTAAGGCTGATCCCCACACCACCTGTGTTTATTGTCTGGGGTTTGAACACCTCAATTCAGACTGCCAAATTTGTAAAAATGTTCCCAAACCTACCCTTGAAAACAGATTAGGTAGACTGAGGGAAAAGGAGGCCGGGAAGTCCGCTGACCTGGATGGCCAGCCTGGTTCGGTTCCGACCGAACCAGAAGAAGTGCCCTCTGACCAGGGCGATACTTCTTCGAGCAAAAGGAGAACCGATCCCGAGGGTTCAGTTCTGACAAAAAGAAAACACAAAGAGAAATTGTCTGGTTCGGATCCATAAGCCCATGTTCCGACTGCCGAGGAAATAGCCAGAGCAATTTGGATTGTGGAATCACTTCGGCCGATTCCGACCGATCCGGCACCTTTTGGCAGGGGTTCGGTTCAGTCAGTTCCCCCGGTTCAAGATTATACCCCTGAAGACTTTTATGAACCAGAGTTTGAGGAGGAGGGGGAGTTTGAAGATGATGATGGTGATGGTGAAAGTCTGGATGTGCCTGTGGAACCGGACATCTCCCCAGACAGACCTTCAGGTGTATCCCCTCATAGGCTTTCTGAGTCCCCTTCCCACTTTATGTTCTACAGAAAGGTGGCTGAGACCCTCCAGCTTCCTTTGGAAGAGGCAATGGAGGATCAAGAGGAGCCTGATTTTGTGGAAATGATGGACATCCCAGAATCCAGGAGACTGTCTATTCCCTTCACAAATCTTTTGGGAAGCAGACAAATATCCTGAAGTCTCCCAATTCTATACCGCCTGTTGATAGAAGAATAGACAAGAGGTATACACTTTCAGCTCAGATATGGAGTTTTTATATCAGCAATGCAGCCATGTTAGTTGTGCAGGCTGCTGCTGTGATAAGACAAACATTCCCTTGGCTTCACACCCCCAGACAAAGACTCCAGGAAGACTGATGCCATGGCAAAAAACAGTACATGGCATCTTCATTGGGACTCAGGCAGGAGAATTATATGGCCTATAGAGTCAGGTACCAGAAGTCCAGGTGGGACACTGTACCGGCACTGGCTAAACAGGCCTCCCCCCAGCTAGCCAAAGAGCTGGAGGAGGTGGCTGCAGATGGGATTGAGGCATCAAAGTTCAGTTTCATGCTGCTGTGGACTCCAATGATGTGTCATCAAGAGTCATGGCTACATCTGTGGCTCTTCGGAGAATGGCTTGGCTCAGATGTACTAGCCTCTGCTGGGATACCCAGGCTGAGGCCATGGATTTTCCTGTAGTGGTAATTTTGTTTGGGGAGCAGACAGAGAATTACATGAAGAAAATGGATGAGTACAGGACCACTTACAGGAGTGCTCAGGCTAAAGAGAGGCAGGCAACTCCTCAAAGGCAGCAGTCTAGGGGCAGGGGCAGGCCTTTTCATTGGCCTTTTACCAAGCACAGGCCTCTTTTTCCTTTTCACAGAGGGGTTCTTCAGAGGGAGAGACAGAAGGGGGATGAGCAGAGCTGCATTCACTCCTCGGCGCAAGGCCCCTGCCAAGCAGACACCCTGATGGGCCTGCCCAGGTCGACTCTCCTATTCCAGTAGGGGGCAGGCTGACTTACTTCGTCCAGGACTGGATGTCTATTACATCAGACAAGTGGGTCCTGGAAGTAGTAAGTCAGGGACTGGTTCTCAGCTTCAAAACATTTCCGAAGATGAGAGTCAGATCTTTTCCACCTGCAGGTCTCTCAGAAACCCTTGCCCTAGAGGCAGAGGTTTCATCTCTGCTGGCTTTAAGAGCCATAGAGAGAGTACCTACCCTACACTGTGGCAAAGGTCTGTACTCCAGGTACTTCCTTACCCCAAAAAAGACAGGGAAGTGGCAACCCATCCTAGACCTAAGATACCTAAACAAACATCTTTTAAAACCAAAGTTCAAGATGGTAACTCTGGGAATAATCCTTCCCTCTCTAAGGCCAGGGGACTGGCTAGCCTCTCTGGACCTCAAAGATGCTTATTTTCACATTCCCATCAGGTGCTGCCACATAAAGTACCTCAGGTTCGAGTTGCCCTCAGGCCATTATCAGTTCAGAGCAATGCCCTTTGGCCTAACTTCAGCCCCAAGGGTCTTCACAAAGTGCCTGGCAGTTGTAGTTGCCTTTCTAAGGAGGCAAAAGATTTCCATTTTTCCATATCTGGATGACTGGCTCATAGTGGGCCAGTCTCCAGACCAAGTCAAGTCAGACCTGCAAGTGACCCAGCAAGTGTTCATTTCTCTAGGATTTCTTCTCAGCCTTCCCAAGTCAGTTCTTGAGCCAGTCCAGCTTCTTACGTTTATAGGGAGCTGGATACGGTCAAAGCAAGAGCCTTTCTTCCCCTGGAAAGGGCAAGGGTTCTTATAGAACTAGCCTCTTCCTTCAGGTATTTCGACCAGCAAGGCATTTCCTCCAGCTCTTGGGCCACATGGCAGCTTCTACGGCAGTGGTCCAAGGGGCAAGATTCCAGATGAGGGACATTCAGTTCCATCTGAGGGCTTTTTGGTCTCAGAGGAAGGATTCCCTTACCAAACTGATCCCAGTGACTCTGACCTTGATCCAAGCCCTTCAATGGTGGCAGAATCAGGACAATTTAAGGCAAGGGGTCCCATTTGCCACTCAGCCTCATTCAGTGGTCCTTACCACGGGTGCTTCCCTTCTGGGCTGGGGAGCCCATCTGGGGGCCCTCACTGCCCAGGGACTGTGGTCCCCTCAGGAATCCCTTCTCCATATCAATCTCCTAGAACTCAGGGCAGTTTTTCTGGCCCTGCAAGCTTTCTTTCAATCAGTACGGAACAAGGTGGTTCAGGTCAGAACAGACAACACCACCACCATGTGGTTCATCAACAAGCAGGGAGGCACTCGGTCTACGGTCTGGTGCACAGAAGCCATGAAGTTGTGGTCCCTGGCTTATTCCCTGCAAACCTCTCTGATAGCATTCACTTTCCAGGGAAGGACAATGTGCTAGCAGATTCACTGAGCAGGATCTCACAGGGCCATCACGAATGGTCCCTGGACCCTCTGGTATTGAAGGTGATTTCTTCAAGGTGGGGCACTCCAGAGATAGATATTTTTGCAGCCCCAGACAATCACCAACTTCCTCTCTTTTGTTGCAGACCCCCAGTCTTGGGCTCAGTTCCCCTGGATGCTCTGATTCTAAACTGGGAAGGGAAATTTCTATAGTTTAGTCAAGATAAGGTCACAACCTTGCAAAGTGATTCTGATTGCTCCAGACTGGGTCAGACAGCCCTGGTACCCCCTGTTGCTGTCCCTAGCAGTCCATCTTCCCCTGTCTCTTCCCAGGAATTACAACCTGTTACCCTCCTCTCAGGGGAGAATTTGGTACCCCAATCTTCAGTCTCTCAATCTCAAGGCATGGCTCTTGAAGAGTTAGAGTTTGCAGATTTGCATCTGTCTCAGGGGTTCTGGATATTCTCAAAGTTTCTCGAAAGCCCTCCACCAGAAAGACTTATAACTCCAAATGGAAGAGATTCAGCATTTGGTGTTCCAAGAAGCATATTTCTCCAGATACTGCTGAATTGCCTACAGTTCTGGATTATATGGTCCATGTTAATGGCCTAGGCCTCAGACCAGCTACTCTCAAGGTACACTTGTCAGCTGTTTCTGCTTTTCTGTCAGTGGGAAAGTCTTCCTCACTATCATCTCATCCTGTATTCTGTAAATTTTTTAAAGCATTGCTTCATACCAATCCTCCTTTTAGAGACCCTGCCCCTGCCTGGGATTTAAATGTTTGCATTGCTCAACTTATGCAACCTCCTTTTGAGCCTATGTCTTCAGCAGAGCTCAGTACTTGACTTGGAAAACTGTGTTTTGGTAGCCATTACCTCTGCCAGACGTATCAGTGAATTGCAAGCTCTGTCAGTGGAACCTGAATTTATCTCCTTTCACAGGGATAAAGTAGTCCTTAGAACCAATAGAAGGTTCTTTCCCAAAGTGGTTTCAGATTTCCACTTGAATCAGTCTATGTCTCTTCCTGTTTTCTTCACTGATCATTCTTCTTCAGGAGAGAGGAGGCTACACAGTTTAGATGTTAAAAGAGCCCTTAGCTACTACGTAGAGCATACCAAGGGTCACAGGTTTGAGTCCCTCCAGTTGTTCCTCACTTATGGAGAAGTGGGAAAGGGCAAACCTGCCACCAAGAGAACTATTGCCAGGTGGATTGTGTCTTGTATACAATTCTGCTATGAGAAACTTGGAAAGATTCCACCCTCAGGCCTGAGGGCTCACTCTATAAGAGGTACATAGATACATAGATACATAGACAGTGTCGGCAGATAAGGGCCTATGGCCCATCCAGTCTGCCCATTTGAGCTTGTAAGTTCAGTTTATGCTTTCCTAGAAGTCTGTTGCCCCTCCCCTGACCTCCAGAATTCCTTTATGTCTATCCCATGCATTCTTAAATCCCGTGATTGTTTCAGCCCCCACCACTTTCTCTGGCAGGGTGTTCCACTTGTCCACCACCCGTTCTGTGAAGAAATTCTTCCTCACGTTTCCTCTGAATCGTCCTCCCTCCAACTTCATCCCATGCCCTCTAGTTCTGGAACATCTTTTTCGCTTAAAAATAGTGTATTCCTGCACCCTGTTCCTCCCTGTAAGATACTTGTATGTCTCTATCATATCCCCTCTCTCCCTCCTCTCCTCCAGGGAGTACATGTTCAGTTCCTTCAACCTGTCTTCATAGGACTTGTGATGCAATCCATGCACCATCTTTGTTGCCCTCCTCTGAACCTTCTCTACCCTGTCTATGTCCTTAGTAGATATGGTCTCCAGAACTGTACACTGTACTCCAGGTGGGGCCTCACTAGTGTCTTGTATAGTGGAATTATGACCTCCCTTTTCCTGCTGGTGATGCCCCTGCCTATGCATCCCAGCATCCTATTTGCTTTACCTGCTGCCTTATCACACTGTTTCCTTACCTTGAGGTCATCAGAGATGATAACCCCAAGATCCCTTTCCTGCTTGGTGCATGCTATATCCTCACCCCCCAACTGATATATTGTGCCAGGGGTTTTGTGCCCCATATGCATTATCTTGCACTTCTTTGCATTGAATTTCAACTGCCAAACCCCTGACCATTCTTCAAGTTTCTGCAGGTCCCTTCTCATTCTGTCTACACCCTCTGTGTGTCTACTCTGTTACAGAGCTTTGTGTCATCAGTGAATAGTGAAATTCTGCCTTCTAGGTCCCATGCAATGTCACTAATGAAGATGTTGAATAGGACCGTCCCAGCACTGATCCCTGTGGTACCCCACTGGTCACTCTTCCCTCTGTGGAGTGACAGCCATTTACCACCACCCTCTGTGTCCTGCCACCCAGCCAGTTACCTACCCACCACACTGCTGTCCTGCCCACTCCCATATTCCCCAGTTTGTGTAATACAGCTGCTTCCCTGGCTGCTGCCAGGGATATTCCTCTCTTAGAAATTTGTCAAGCAGCCACCTGGAAAACAGTCCATACGTTTACCAAGCATTACTCTCTGGATATCCAGGCTAGGAGTGATGCCTGGTTTGGCACAGCAGTACTTCAGAGCCTATTCCCAAGTAGGTTCTGTCCCTCCTCCATGGAGGTACTGCTTGGTAGTCTGCATTAGTCAGAATACAGCAAGACGTCATGTTGTTTGAAGAAAAAATTACTCATCTTAGTAATTATGTTTCTTCTATTGGAGTCTTGCTGTATTCTGACCTCCCCCCCTGCCTCCCCTCACAGAACCTGTTTTTTTGGGAAGTGGGTGGGCAGGCACAGTGTTGCACCTCAGGGGTGCTCCTTTACACCTTCTGCTTTTTGTTTGGGTGTTTATTTGGTTGTTATTCTTATTTGAATTGGTTTTGTGTTTTGTGTTTCCTGACTTGAGTCTTCCTTTGGGAATCCAAAACTTTTTGTTGCCAGTTGGCTAGTAAAAATTTTACAATTTCCACATAGGATAGCTAGTGAGTTTTTGCTCGTAAGAATCTGATGGTTAGATTTCAAAGGGAAACAGACAGAGACATCAACCGAGCCCGAGCTCAGCATTCTATGCTCTGCATAGAAAGTTTAACCCTTTGTTCTCCGGGGCAGTTTGAAGGCTGGGGCTAACTGCATTAGTCAGAATACAGCAAGACTCAAAAGAAGAAACATAATTACTAAGGTGAGTAATTTTTTCGTACTGTTCATGGGGAGGTGTAAAAAATGGCAATGTTGAAAATCTGCAGTGAAAATATTAAAAAAACTGGTGAAGTCACGAGCGTACGTAAAAACTGTGCAACGCACACCCGTAATGTAATTAGTTTGGTGATTTTTTACAGCAGATTGTCAACACAGGCATTTTGGGACCTCCGATCATGAACAGTGTCACTGTGATTTTCTTCATCTGTCCTGAACAATGATTTCCCACAGCGACCACGCATTTCTGTGCTGAAAGAGTGAAAACACATTTTGGCCATGTTGTGAAAAATGACAGCTGTACTGTTCATAAGGAAGTGTGGAAAAATACCACTGGTGAAAATCTGGACTGAAAATATTACAAATTCATGAACTTATGAGGGTGCGTGAAAACTGCGCAATACTCACTTATAACACTCCAGCTCCTCCTCCTGGGGCTGTGTGGGTGGCTGTTTGTGCTTGTCTGTGTCTGTAGGTTAGTTTTTGTTCATTTACATGTTTTTCTGCTGGGAATACCTGTGCCATTCTTGCACACAACATTGGTGAAAGTCTCCTGGACTGAATTTCTGCAAATCGCCATCATCAGGTATCAGCTTTTTAATTTTAAATCAACTTTCTTGAAGCCTCCCCAAGGAAGCATATGCCTTACAACTAGTCTTACAAACATGGTGATACTGGGTCCTGCAACTGAATCAACATTTTCAACATTCTCATCTGACCACTCTTAAAAGCAACTGCACTGTGGACTTTAAAGAACAAAGGAATTTTAACACATTTTGTGACTGAATCAACATTTTGTCTGACCTTTTCCAAAGGTGTTGTACTTGTCTCTGAGGACTTTGAAGATCAAAGGAAACATACAGACAAAGGTTTCACACATTGCATATGCCCACTGTCTGACCTACTCCCAAGGTATAGTACTTATCTCTGAGGACTTTGAAGAACAAAGGAAACATATAGACAAAAGTTTTACACATTGCATATGCCCAGGCCACAGTTTATCACCTTTCAGGAACTTTAACATATTATGTGATCCTGGATCTCAACAGTACTATAGTACTTCTCTTAAACCCTCTGGCACCAAACCCTCCCAGTTTTTTTTCAATTTTCTCTGTACTTCGCCATAGTGCTTAGCTATCCACCTTAGCCCACTAAATCCTGTACCCACCACCTCCTATTGCTCGCCACCCCACTGCCTAGTCACACTACTTCTCGGCTCTCTCCTGCCTCGCTTAAAAATGCTTTGGCTTAGTCCCCACCACCTGTTCCTGCTCACCCTCACCCTCCTTTTCCCTTTATGCCACCCCCCTCCGCCTACCCTACCCCTCCACCTACTCTCCTTTCTACTACTACCCGAAACATTGTACCATGGCTTTTACTCTGGAAGTCTTAAACAAACATCACCCAATTAATACCTGGGTGCAAAGAGCCGTATTTCCTAATTGAAACTGCCATCATTATAACTCACTAACGATCACCCTCTACTGGGACTCAGAAGACAATCCAAGCATCTTAAAAGTACAAGCAGAAACTCACTCCAACCTATTATGAACTACTGAATGGCATCGCTGAAACTCCTGCTCCTCCTACTTTTAATATCTGGTGGATACACCCAAACCCTGGTCCTGTTGCACTGAAGCCGACAAAAACAGGGAAAGCTGGTAGTGGTCTCTCCATTATCACTCTAAATATCTGCAGCCTTCTTCCCAAATTGGCATCTCTTCAAACTCTTGCTGGACAAAAAAACCCTGATATACTAGCCATTGTGGAAACCTGGCTATCTCCCAGCACCCCGGATCATGCGGTCTCGCTTGAAGGCTACAGTCTTTTCAGACTCGACCGGGCAAGCAAGAAAGGTGGGGGCTGTGCTATCTACATAAAGACAACCTCTCTGTCAACGCGGCAGCTTCACCCCCACAAATACGCAGATGCAACTCCTCCCTATCAAACTGCTTCTGGTGCACAAAACAAAGTTCTCACAGTGGCGTAGTCTATATCCCTCAAAAGACCACCGTGCCAGTATTAAGTCTGTATTTGATTTTGTTAGTCTGCAGCCCTCTGAAATGAGCTCCTCCTCCTCGGGATTTCAACATAAACTGGCTCGCCTGACACTGGCTCTACAAGATGACATCCTAGCAGCAACCTGACTCAGATGGTAACCTCCCCACCCGGAAAAATTACAAACTGGTACAAGCACCCTTATTGACTGGGTTCTCCAAATCACCCTGACCGGATAAAAACATTAAAGTCCTCCTGACTCCCCAGTGACCACTCCCCAGTGTCCTGTACCTGGTCTAATAAATTTCTCAAGCCACCCCCCAAAGTTATAACAAGCAGAGTATTGCCTTATGGGAATCTTATCAAGTTGAAAACCCATCTCCTTCAACAGGACTGGACGCCAATCCTTGAATCAACTGATATTAATACCGCACTAGAATACTTCATTAAATCTTTCAACTCTGCATGCGACTTATACGCCCCAGTAAAAAAATGTAAAATCAAAGCGCTATCAAATCCATGGATTACTGCCAAACTACTTGCCAAGCTCAAGGTTGGGACCACCTCTGGGCAGTTGCCAGAGACACAGGCTCACCTCATGATACCTCTAAAATACAAGCAGGCACGAAATAGATGTACCTCACAAATTAGGGAAATGAAGAGCCTATTTCAAAATGCCCTTGAATCCACCTGGGTGATGGAAGAGCTTTTTGGGACAACATCCGAAACATAATGGGTAAACAATCAAAATCGTCACCTACCATTATGAAAGTTGATGGATCCACCACTCTTGACCCTAAGTCTATGCAGATGCGCAATAAGACATTCACAGACCTTAGTGGGGTCCTCCCCAGATTTCTTCTCGGACTTACCTGTGCCTAGCCTAGTATCACAAAACACCCTCGTGACAAACCACAATTTTACTTCAAGAAAATCAAAGTGCACGAAGCACACAAGTACATAAGAAAGGCCTGCTCCAAATCCAGAACAAGTAGTGACACGCTATATCTAAAATCCTGTCTCTCACCCTGG
This sequence comes from Neoceratodus forsteri, assembly GCA_016271365.2. Lineage (NCBI taxonomy): Eukaryota > Metazoa > Chordata > Ceratodontiformes > Ceratodontidae > Neoceratodus > Neoceratodus forsteri. The sequence continues at coordinate 1,366,129,265 of CM028132.1, forward strand.
ATGAAGTAATTCACCCTTGCAAAATTCTTAATCTGTCACTTTGCCAAAGTCAATTTCCCAACAAATGGAAATCTGCCATAGTTACACCAGTGCACAAAGGGGGGACAAACCTCAACAGGAAACTATCGACCAATATCAATACTCCCTCCCCTCTCCAAAGCACTTGAACGAATAGTGGCAGACCAACTCTCTGATTACCTGGACAAATACAATCTACTCTGTAATCAACAGCACGGCTTTAGGAAAGGACATAGTGCAACAATAGCCTTACTTGATTTCTCTGGAGAAGTCCACTCAGCCCTGGACAAAGGGTGCCAAACAGGTGCAGTCTTTATCGATCTTACAAAAGCTTTCGACACAGTCCATCATGGCCTACTTACCTCCCTACTTTCTAGCCTAGGCCTGGCGAGGTCCTTGTGCTTGGGTAAAGTTACCTGTCCAATCGGTCACCGGCTGTAAAATCTCTAATGAACTCTCCGACTTCAAACCAGTTCTCTCGGGTGTACCACAGGGATCAATTCTTGGACCGCTCCTCTTTAGCCTGTTCCTTAACTCCTCCCAGATATCTGTCAGAGAAAATAATCTTATACGCTGATGATGCTGTAATTCTCTCTTCCCACAAGGATCCAAACTCCCTACGAAAAAGCCTGCAACTTGCTTTCTCTAGTGTTGAAAGGTGGTTCCTGGATAGTAAACTTGTACTAAACCACAATAAAACAAAAGCCATGCTCTTCTCCAATCACCAAAACAAAAATAGGCATACCCACTCACCATACAAACCTCTGCAGGAATTACACTGGACCAAGTAAATACTTTCAAATACCTTGGCATCACTTTTGACCAAGGGCTCACCTTTGCAACCCACATTGACAACACTGCAAAACAGTGAACCAACGCTTGGAATACTATTCGTAACCATCAATTTCTAAATCAAGCGGCATTGAGAATAGCTATACAGAGTTCCATAATCTCAAGTCATTGACTATGGCCTTATTATTTATGGCTCAGCTACCTCCACTGCTCTAAGGTGTATCTCAATCACTCTAAATAAGGCCTGCCGGCTCCTCACGGGGCTCAAAGACTGACTCACATGTGTGATCTGGTACTATGAATCAGGCTGGTTGAACCTATCAAATCGTCTTATTTATCTCACCTGCACAATGGCAAAAATCTATCTTGGGACTGACTCCATTATGTATTCAAAACCTACTCCGACTGAATCCTGGCTCACGACCCTCCACCAGATCTGAACGCCAACCTTTCCTGGTTCCGAGATGCCGGACCGCACAGGGACAAAGATCTTTCGCATACGGGGCCCCAACATGGTTCAATGCACTTAGTCCACCTACTCTATCCTCAGCCTCGTTTGAAGCTTTCAAATCCATGCTCTATGCCCACCTCACCACCACTAGCAACTGTGACTGCGCAAGATAATGACTACTACTCCTCATGTCCATCCTCACATCTGAGGCCTCTTCCTCCCTGAATAATGAACCCTCTGGTACCTCTACTACTTCCTGTCTCCCACCCTAACTCACTCCCTCCCTTTTTTCCTGTCCCCTCTCACTTACTCTCCCGCTCACCACCTTTCCCTCCTCTCTAGCCTCCTTTTGGCGCCTAATGATCACCCTCTCCCTGGAAGTTTCCTTAACCTCGAAATTGTCTACTCGCTTGAACCTGTTATAGCTTGTTTTTCTATGAAACTTAAAAACGTTACTGCCTTAAACTGTTAATAGCAAATTTATGATGTAACTTTCCTGTCTAGTTTTACCTGTAATGTGTATTGTGCTTTGTTAAATGTTCTTTGTGACGTGGAACCTTTGTAAAAGAGCCCTGGCTCAAAGGTATTAATTCCTAGACTAATAAACTAAACTAAACTAAACACAGTCATTTTATGGAATTTTGTCATCAAATTTTCAACATAGCCATTTTAAGACCTCTGCTCATGACCAGTGTCACTGTGATTTTCTTAATCTGTCCCAGACATTGCTTTTGCACACTGACTGCAGCATTGTCAGTGTTAGTGGCTCAGTAGGTAGCACACTCATCTCTGAGGCTGCGAGATCAGAGGGCTGTGGGTTCAGTTCCCACATCTGGCACTTGGGTTAATATCCCAGTTCTGACACTGTAGTGCAGCATGAGAGGGGTGCTGCACTTCTGAGGTGCCATCTTTCGGATGAGACGTTAAACCGCGGTCCCATCTGCCTGGATTGGTGGTAGTTCAGGTGGATGTTAAAGATCCCATGGCACTTATCGAAAAGAGTAGGGGCATTTTTTATTGAAATCAAAATTATTTACACATGTTCTCATATATACAAAAAATTCAACTTTAGTATGAAATAAACAGCTCCATCGAACACCTCAAAACATCGCAAACTCAATATAAGCAATGACACTTATGCTCTCTCAAAGTAACAAATGCAAAGACATGATAATTTCAACCAAAATATAGCAGTTCCTAATAAGAAAGGCTATTATACGGTAGAAATAACATGAAACAACAAAAACTTGACTGAGTAACAATGCATAATAGAAAAAAACACCCACCCCCTTTTTTTTTTAAAAGACTGAAGGAAGACCATTGCTTTACCAATTCATTTGTAGTGTCACACTGGAATTCAGAAATCAACCACTTCTAAATTCCCTTGCAATAGTAAAGTACAACTCAAAGCCTGGATGTCCTGTTGCTGCAAACTAAACAACATCTACATATCCAGATCCAATAGACAAAAAGCAAATAAAATCCTAATTATGCCTATGTGCTTCTGAGTAAATTGGAATGCTGGGGTTAACACCCACAAAGAAAATACTGTTTCCTATCAACAAGTTCTTTAAGAAAGACTTATTTAAGATTTTGCAGACTCCAAATTCTGTCCCACCTCTGGACAAGAAGGCAGACAAAAAGTATCAGCTGCACAGACAGAGGGCTGAATTCCTCTTCTCCCACCCTGACCGGCAGGAGATAGTCCAGCAAGCAGCCTGTGAGAAGGTGAGGGTGCCATTAGCATGACACCCACCTAAGAAAGACTCTTGCAAAATAGATAGTATGGCCAAAAAAGGATACCTGGTGGCCTCACTGGAAGTTAGACAGGCTAATTACCAAGCCCACTCTGCACAGTATCAAAAATCACTGTGGCAGTCTGTGTTGGCCATGGCAGAGAAGGCCCCTTCTCCCCTATCTTGATGATCTGGCTGAGACAGCCAGGTTTGGGTTGGAAGCTGCCAATGATCATGCTGCCAGATGGATGGCCCTTACCATAGTCCTTAGGAGGCTGGCATGGCTCAGGGCTACTAATGTCACACAGGACACCCAAGCCAAGTCTATGGATTTTCCTTTGGAGGATCATTCACTATTTGATCAACAGACTGAGGCTTACATGAAGAAGGTGGATGAGTATAAGGCCACCTATAAAAGCAATTCAGCCAAGGAGAGTCCCTCATCCTCCTATAGGCTTTACAGAAGGGGATGCAGAGGTAGAACAGCCTATAGTAGACCTTTTATCAGGCACAGGATGTCCCCAATATCAACAATACCCACAGCAGACAGCGTATTTCAGGGGCAGAGGTAGGAGGGGTTCCAGGAGAGGATCCCAAACTACCCAAGCTCAGCCCCAAACAAAACATAACCCCTGACGAATGATCAAGGCCACCTCCCCTCTCCCAGTAGGGGACAGGCTGGCTCACTACTTCCAGGCTTGGCAATCCATTACCACAGACAAGTGGGTCCTGGAGGTAGTGAGTCATGGTCTGTCCCTAAGTTTCAAGTCCATCCCTCCCTTGAGAACAAAGGTGTTCAAACCAGCTTCCCTCCTGGAGAAAAAAACTCTTGGAGAAGGAGGTTCAAAGCCTCCTCCTGGTGAAAACAGTGGAATATGTCCCACCTCAGCAGAAGGGAAGGGGTTTCTATTCAAGATACTTCCTCACCAAAAAGAAAAATGGGGAGTGGCAGCCTATTCTAGACCTCAGACTACTGAACAAGTACTTAATAAAGCCAAAGTTCAAAATGGTCACATTGGCAATGATTCTGCCAGTCATTCAGCAGGGAGATTGGCTAGCATCTTTGGATCTAAAAGATGTGTACTTTCTCATCCCCATAAGAGACTCTCACAGGAAATACCTCAGATTCAGACTTCCATCAGGACATTATCAGTTTTCAGCCCTACTCTTCGGCCTCACTTCAGCCCCAAGGGTATTTACAAAATGTCTGGCAGTAGTGGTGGCACACCTAGGAAGGTTAGGTGTATTAGTCTTCCCTGATCTTGATGACTGGCTGGTAGGAAGTTCACCCAGCAAGTGCAAGATAATTTACAGGTAAAACTAAGCCTGTTACGGTCACTGGGATTCCTGGTAAATTAGAAGAAATCTGTCCTCACTCCAGTATAGGTTCTGCATTTCATAGGAGCAGAACTGAACACATTAGAGGGAAGAGCCTTCCTCCCTCAGGACAGGGTGTAATGCATCCTGCAGATAGCTGCCTCATTCAAGCTGAATGAACCAAGGTCAGCAAGACAGTTTTTGCAACTTCTGGGACATATGGCTACAGCAACAGAGTCTTGAGAGCCAGGTTCCAAATGAGAGACATACAGTTTCACCTCAGGGCACACTGGTGCCAAAGGAAAGACAATCTTTCAAAGTCAATTCTAGTAACAAGAATGTTGCTGCAAGCCCTCCAGTAGTGGTAGGAAGCAGACAACCTCAGGGAAAGGGTACTCTTCCAAAGGGAAACCCCATCAGTCATTCTTACAACCGATGCCTCTCTGTGAGGGTGGGGCACTCAGTTAGGGGAACACACCACTCATGGAACTTGGTCCAGTGCAGAGTCACTCTGGCATATAAATCTGTTGGAGTGAAGGGCAATGTTCTTGGCCCTGAAAGCATTCGCCCATCTGGTACAAGGGAAAGTGGTGCAAATCAGGACAGACAACACCACAACAATGTACTACATAAACAAGCAAGGGGGACAAGGTCAGATCCTCTATGCACAGAAGCAATTAAGATCTGGAGTTTGGTTTACTCACTGAAGGCCTCCTACAGGTCATTCATGTGCCAGGGAAAGACAATACCCTAGCAGATGCCCTGAGCAGAATCAGTCAGGCACACCACAAGTGGGCCATCAATAAGCAGATGCTGGAGTCAGTATTCAGGAGGTGGGGCACACCAGAGATAGATCTCTTTGCTTCCCAAGAGAATTATCATCTGTCCCTCTTCTGCTGCAGACCACCAGCCAAGGGTACGATCCTGCTGGATGCTCTGACACTGGACTGGTCAGGAAGAAGCCTATACGCTTTTCCTCCTTTTCCATAGACTTGGCTTGGGTGTCTTGTGTAAGATTAGTAGCCCTGAGCCATGTCTTGATCAAACTCAGGTCACAACCTGCATCAATGATCTGATAGCACCAGACTGGGCCAGACAGCCATTGTACCCTCTGTTACTCTCCATGTCTGTAGCCAAACCAATACATCTACCCAGGAGGCACAATCTGCTGACCTCCCACCAGGGCAAGATTCTGTATCCAAATCTCAGATCTCTCAGACTCAAAGCATGGCTCTTGAGGACTTAGAATATGCAAATTTAAAACTCTCTCAAAGTGTCTTGGATATCTTGAAAGGATATAGAAAGCCTCCGACTAAGAAAACCTATGCTTCAAAATGGAAGAGGTTCTCTGTTTGGTGTGCTTCCAAGGATATCGCTCCCACTCTAGCAGGGATCCCAGCTGTTCTGGATTATCTTACCTACTTACACTCCCAGAGACTGCAACATACATCCCTGAAAGTGCACCTAGCATCAATATCTGCTTACATTTCTGCTGGGAGGGTACCTCCCAGGCATCCAATCCTATTTTCAGAAGGTTCTTTAAAGGTTTGTGCCATTTGCACCCACCTATTAGGGAACCAGTACCAGTATGGAACCTGAACATATGCATTGCTCAGCTAATAAGACCCCCCCTTTTGAGCCTATGGCCTAGGCACACCTAAAGTATGTTACTTGGAAAACTGTTTTTCTGGTTGCAATTACTTCAGCTAGAAGAATTAGTGAGATTCAGGCTTTGTGTATTGAGAAGGACTATCATGCCTTCCACAAAGACAAGGTAGTGCTGAGAACAAATAGAAAATTCCTCCCCAGAGTTGTTTCTGATTTTCACTTAAAATAGTCCATTACTCTACCAGTTTTCTTCACTGAACATACTAGTTGAGGTGAGCGCAGATTCCATAGTCTGGATGACAAAAGAACATCAAGTTACTACATGACCCACACCAGGGATCATAGACATGACAAACAGCAGCTGTTCCTGGCTTATGGGGATGTGGGTAAAGGTAACCCAGCTTCAAAAAGGTCAGTTTCTCACTGGATAGTCCAGTGCATTCAGTTTTGCTATTTGAAAGTTGGTAAAGAACCCCCAGCAGGGCTTAGGGCTCACTCCACCAGGGGCAAAGCTTCCAGAGATGTTCCATGAATGGAAATCTGTAAAGCAGCTACCTGGAGGACAGTATACACCTTCACTAAACACTATAGCCTGGACACCCAGTCCAGAAGTGATGCCAGGTTTGGCACAGTAGTCCTGCAGAGCCTGTGTCTGAAGTAAGTTCTCTGCCTACCTCCAAAGGTACTGCTTTGAAGTCTGTAGAGAGTTAGGAATATAGAAGAATACCTGGGGTGAGAAGAAAAAATTACTTACCATAGTAATCTTGTTTCTTCCAAGGGACATTGATGCTCTAATGTACTACTGTTAAGCTCAATTATGTTTTATGTTTACTTGCCTCCTCCTCTGTAACCCCCCCCCCAGGTCACACCGTGAGACGAGCATCTTTTTGCTCAGTGTGCCTTTCCTGGTAAAACATTTTCAATAAATAAATAAATAAAGTATTCCTCTATATTCATAACTCTCTCACCCTGCTTCCCCTTCCAGAACCAGAGCCTCTGCATTCTTAACTGGGTATTTAAATATGAGGTCCCAAACACCGGCACACATTGTTTTAGCCCTAATGGGAGGAGTTTACTTCCCTTCTTTTTCCAGGTGATTCTGGCATTCAGGAGGGTTAGGTTTATAATGATATTTATGGTTTTTAGTGTCATGGACAGCTTAGTTTTGTTACAGACAGACATATAGATATAGTTATAGTTAAGGTTGCCTTGTAGGCTCCTCAGAAATCTGATACGTTGGTGGACCATTGCAGCTGATAAGGGCAGTAGTTTGAATAAGTGTCATGAGCCAATGATAGGTTCTGTCATTAGCATATAGTTCCATTTTCTCTGGGCAGCTCTGCTTAGGAGGCTGACTGCAGAGAGTTAGGACTATAGAAGAACACATTGGAAGAAACAAGATTACGACAGTAAGTAATTTTTTCTTCCTGTATAAAAATAAAATGTATCTCTCTCTCTCTCTCTCTCTCTTTCTCTCTCTCATCTATCATATTTTGATTACAAAATTTGTAGAAAACTGTGTCACAACAATTCTGAATTAATTTAACTCTGTTAACTTGACTGAGAGCATTGGACCATCAGGGCCATAATTTCCCCTTGCATTAAGGCCCACCTCTAGTTATACGGCCATAGCATGTGTACAATGCTTTGCATACTGCTGGGAGAGAGATGATTTTGAACTTAGGCAGGGCATAACATTTACCAAAGTTTACACCAGGTACTCTCTTGAATACCATATGTTTGTGTCATAATTGATGTGCTTAAATGTGCGTTAGTGCAGGTAAAATTCTGGTGGGTCAGGAGAACTTATTCAAATATTTTTAAATTACGCCACTGGACACAGGATTATTGGGAAGTTTGTGTATCTAATCCCTATATTGTTGTCTAGTTGGCTCATCATCTTTATGACTTTTATTAAACTTCTTGAACATTATTGTTATGCACTGGGCTCTGTGTACAATGATGTTTATGCATACAGTATATATGTTATGTTCGGGTGCTCTGTAGGCCAGTGCAGTTTTTTTTTGTATTATCTTTTTACCTCCTGTGACTCTCCTTTGGGCCCTCCTAGTATCTCCACTCCCCATCCATCCTCTTCCCGAGCTCTGCCCCCATACCACATATCGCAGCCAGCCCTCCGAGTTATCCTGGAGAGGTGTCTGCAGATAGAGCAGCATTACAACCTCCAGAATGTCTCCCTGAAGACTGCTGCTCCACAACCACTGCACTGTACCACTCCCAACATGTCTGTTTTCCTCCTCAGTCTACTGCCAACTTAAGATGTCTATTAGTTATCTCCCAAAGGTTTTTATTTCTGTCTTTAGTACTTCCTGTATGGGTGCAGGATGTTGCAAGGCCCTATGGGATCTACCCTATAACTGTAGGGCGAGCGCTGGGGTGGGTGGGTTGAGGGAAGGGAGGGTGGGATTACACTGCAGGTTGTGTCCAAAAACAATCAGCCAAGGAGTCCTCTGGCAGTGGCGCCTCACTCCACTCACCGTGGTCCAGACACAGCCAATTACAAACACACAGTCACAAACTTACCAGCTTTAATCCCTCAATCCTGCCCAAAACTAAATGGAGAAGCACACTGAAATGGCAGTTAAGAAAAGACTTCAAATTCAGACTATACTAATCCCTGTAATATGATACCTGCACTTAAGGTTCAGGCACAGTCAATTACAAACACACAGTCACAAACCTATCAGCTAGAAACCCTCAATCCTGTCCAAACTAAATGGAGAAGCTCACTGAAATGGCAGTTAAGAAAATACTTCAAATTCGATCTACAGTAATCGCTGTAATATGATGCCTGCACTTAAGCTTCAGACACAGCCAATGACAAACACACAGTCACAAACTTACCAGCTAGAATCCCTCATTCAAACAACATGAAGTCTTGCTATATTATGACAATTGCAGTGAGTCCCAACCTGAACTGCTCGGAGGTGAAAGAGTTAACAGTACATGCCAGGCATGGAACTTAGAGCTCAAGCTCGGTTGAAAACTCTATCTGTTGTTCTTCAAACTCAAACTGTCAGATTCTTTACTCCGCCTCACTGAACAGTCGCTCCGGAGATTTCTCCTTCTGCTCGGTTCATTTTGTCGGTTAAAGTATAAAGTTTTTCGTTTTTTTAACCGAAATTAAACCACAACCGGTTGGTTCAAGCTCTAGCTGTGGTATTTGTAAGTACTAGATAGGTTTTACATTTATTTTCTGTGTGGAACTTGTAAACGATTTCATCGGTTCGGTTTGAACCGATCAAGTTATTTCTATTACATTACTGTCTTTTAGAAGTGCGGTTCCCGGTTCTTATCGGTTCTAAAAAAACGGATTTCATTACAGTTTTTCGACCCGTGACACGGTTGGGAACCGATAAGAGAGTCTTGCTTGGCGGATTGCCATAAACGGGCAAGTTTTTGGTTAGGCTGGCACTATGTCTGAGAAACCCAAAAGAAAAAACGGGCACTGGGTTTCAACACTGTGTTGTCTGTGGGGAAGCCTTTGCCAAGGCTGACTCCCACACCACATGTGTTTATTGTCTGGGGTTTGACCACCTCAATTCAGACTGCCAGATTTGTAAGGTTTTCCTGCAGCTACCCTGGATAAGAAAGTTGGTAGACTCAGGGAACGGGAGGCCAAGAAGTCCGCTGAACCGGATGCCCTCTGACCAGGGCGATACTTCCTCAGGCAAAAGGAGAGCCGACTCTGAGAAGTCAGCTCCAACAAAGAGAACTAGAAAATCAGCTGGTGTGGAGCCAAAACTTCCCTCTCCAACCGCTGAAGAAATAGCTAAAGCAATAAAAATTGTTCAGTCACTCTCCTCGGTTCCGACCGAACCGGCACCATCAGGTAAGCGTTCGGTTCGGTCGGTTCCACCGGTTCAAGAGTATGAGTTAGAGGAATTTTATGAACCATGGGAGGGGGAAGAGGAGTATGAGGAGAGTGAATGTGGTTTTGAAAGTCTGGATGTGCCCATTGAACCGGACATCTCTCCAGACAGACCTTCAGGAGTGTCTCCCCCTAGGCTTTCTGAGTCCCCTTCTCATTTCATGTTTTATAAAAAAGTGGCTGAAACCCTCCAGCTCCCTATGGAGGAAGCTGTGGATGATCAGGAAGAGCCTGATTTTGTAGAAATGATGGATATCCCAGAGTCTAGGAGACTGTCTATTCCTCTGCATAAATCTTTTTGGAAACAGTAAAGATTTTAAAAGCTCCTCACACCATACCTCCTGTTGATAAAAGAATGGACAAAAGGTATGCATTATCAGGCTCTGATACGGAGTTCCTTACACAACAATGCAGCCACGTGGGGGTGGTGCAGGCTGCAGCCTGTGACAAGGCAAATATTCCCTTAGCCTCTCACCCCCCTGACAAGGACTCCAGAAAGATAGATGCCATGGCAAAGAAACAGTACATGACAGCATCCTTAGGACTCAGACAGGCAAATTATATGGCTTATGTTGCTAGATATCAAAAATCCAGATGGGGTACTGTTTTGGCTTTAGCAAAGCAGGTCCCTGGTCAGCTGGCAAAGGAGCTGGAGCAGGTGGCCACTGATGGTATTGAGGCATCTAAGGTGCAATTCCATGCTGCAGTGGACTCTAATGATGTATCATCTAGAGTCATGGCTACATCTGTGGCTTGGCTCAGATGTACTAGCCTGTCACAGGATACCCAGACTAAGGCCATGGATTTCCCTGTTGTGGGCAACTCTCTGTTTGGGGAGCAAACAGAGAATTACATGAAGAAAATGGATGAATATAGGACCACCTATAGGAGTGCACAGGCCAAGGAAAGGCAAGTCACTCCCCAAAGGCAGCCTCCCAGGGGCAGGGGCAGGCCTTTTCATAGGCCTTTTTACCAAGCCCAGGCCTCCTCTTCAGCTTATGCACAGAGGGGGTTCTTTAGAGGGAGAGGCAGATGGGGTGCAAGCAGACCTGCTTCCACCCCTCAGCCAAAAGCCCCTGCCAAGCAGGCATCCTGATGGGGTGCCCAGGGCCAATTCTCCACTACCTGTAGGGGGCAGGCTGGCTTACTTTGTCCAGGACTGGGAGTCTCTAACATCAGACAAGTGGGTCCTGGAAGTAGTAAGCCAGGGACTGGTTCTCAGCTTCAAAAAATTTCCAAAGATGAGAACCAGATCCTTTCACCACAAATCCTTCAGAGGCTCTTGCCCTGGAAGCAGAAGTCTCTACCCTCCTGGCTGTCAGAGCTGTGGAAAGGGTTCCACCTACACCAAGGCAAAGTTGTACTCCAGGTACTTCCTTACCCCAAAAAAGACAGGAGAATGGCAGCCCATCCTGGATCTCAGGTATCTAAACAAGCACCTTTTAAAACCAAAATTCAAAATGGTGACTCTGGGAATTATTTTACCCTCTTTAAGGCCAGGGGACTGGCTAGTGTCCCTGGACCTCAAGGATGCCTATTTTCATGTTCTCATCAGAAGCTCCCATGGAAAGTACCTCAGATTCAAACTGCCCTCAGGCCATTACCAATTCAGAGCAATGCCCTTCGGCCTCACATCTGCCCCAAGGGTATTCACAAAATGCCTGACAGTAGCAGTTGCCCATTTAAGAAGGCAAAAAATTGCCATTTTCCTTACCTGGATGACTGGCTCATAGTAGGCCAGTCTCCAGACCAAGTCAGGTTACATCTTCAAGTAACTCAGCAACTGCTGACTTCTCTAGGTTTCCTTCTCAATCTCCCAAAGTCAGTCCTAGAACCTGTCCAGCTTCTCACCTTCATAGGTGCAGAACTGAACACAAAAGAAGCCAGAGCCTTCCTTCCTCTGGAAAGAGCAAGGTCCCTGATTTCTCTGGCTTCCTCCTACACCCTGCAGGTCTCTCGACCAGCAAGGCACTTTCTACAGCTCCTGGGACACATGGCTGCTTTGACAGCAGTAGTGCAGGGAGCCAGATTTCAGATGAGGGACATCCAGTTCCATTTGAGAGCCTTTTGGTCTCAAAGAAGGGACCCTCTAACCAAATTAATTCCAATGACTCGAACCCTGATCCAGGACCTTCAGTGGTGGCAGGACCAGTACAATTTGAGACAGGGGGTCCCCTTCACCCCTCAGTCTCACTCCTTAATCCTTACTACAGATGCATCCCTATTGAGTGGGTAGCTCACATGGGTGACCTCACTACCCAGGGATTGTGGTCCCCTCAGGAATCTCTGCTCCACATCAATCTGTTGGAGCTCAGAGCAGTTTTCTAGCACTTCAAGCTTTTCCAAATCTGTTCAGAACAAGGTTATTCAGGTCAGAACAGACAATACCACACAATGTGGTACATCAACAGCAAGGAGGCACTCGGTCTACGGATTTGTGCACCGAAGCAATGAAGTTGTGGTCTCTGGCTTGCTCCCTGAACACCTCCCTTGTAGCAGTTCACCTCCCAGGCAAGGACAATGTCCTGGCAGATGCTCTCAGCAGGATTTCCCAGGGCCATCACGAATGGGCTCTGGATCCCCTAGTTCTGGAGGTGGTATTTGCCAGATGGGGCACACCCCAAATAGATCTTTTTGCAGCCCCAGACAATCACCAACTTCCCCTTTTTTGTTGCAGGGCCCCAGTGTTGGGTTCAGTCCCCCTGGATGCCTTCCTTCTCAGTTGGGAAGGGAAGTTTCCCTATGCCTTCCCCCCTTCCCTCTCCGGTTCAAAGTGCTAGTCAAAATCACATCTCAACCCTGCAAGATGATCCTGATTGCTCCAGACTGGGCCAGACAGCCCTGGTACCCACTCCTTATGTCCTTAGCAGTCCATCTTCCCCTGTGTCTTCCCAGGAATCACAATCTGTTATCCTGTGCTCAGGGGAGGGTTTGGTACCCGAACCTCAAATCCCTCAATCTCAAAGCCTGGCTCTTGAAGAGTTAGAGTTTGCTGACCTACACCTCTCCCAAGCTGTATGGATATACTGAAGGCTTCTAGGAAGCCTTCCACCAGGGCTACTTATAATTCCAAATGGAAGAGGTTTTCCATATGGTGCTCTGGGAAGCATATTTCCCCAGAATCTGCTGACTTACCCACAGTCCTGGATTATATGGTCCATTTAAATACTTTGGGGCTGAGACCAGCTACCCTAAAAGTGCACCTGGCAGCCGTGTCTGCTTTCTTATCAGCAGGTAAACCCTCTTCTCTTTCAGCTCATCCTGTATTCTCCAAGTTTTTCAAAAGGTTGCTTCACACCAACCCCCCATTCAGGGATCCTGCCCCTGCCTGGGATCTTAATATTTGCATTGCCCAGCTTATGCAACCCCTTTTGAGCCCTTTGTCTTCAGCAGAGCTTAAGTACTTGACTTGGAAAACTGTGTTTTGGTAGCCATCACTTCTGCCAGGCGCATAAGTGAGTTACAAGCATTGTCAGTGGAGCCTGATTTTATCTCTTTTCACAGAGATAAGGTAGTCCTCAGGACTAACAGAAAGTTCTTGCCTAAGGTGGTCTCAGATTTCCACCTTAATCAATCTATGTCTCTCCCCTGTGTACTTCACTGACCATTCCTCCTCTGGTGAGAGGAGGTTGCACAGTTTAGATGTCAAAAGATCCCTTAGCTACTACATAGATCATACCAAGGGTCACAGGTTTGACTCCCTCCAACTGTTCCTCACTTATGGTGAGGTCGGCAAAGGGAAACCTGCCACTAAAAGATCCATTGCCAAGTAGATCGTCTCTTGTATCCTATTCTGCTATGAAAAACTGGGTAAAGTTCCTTCCTCAGGCCTGAGGGCTCACTCTACCAGAGGTACAGCTGCGTCTCTGGCTGCTGCCAGGGACATCCCTATCCTAGAGATATGTCAAGCAGCTACCTGGAAAACCGTTCACACTTTTACCAAGCATTACTCCCTGGACATGCAGGCTAGGAGTGATGCTCGATTTGGCACAGCTGTGCTTCAGAGCCTATTTCCTAAGTAGGTTCTGTCCCTCCTCCATGGAGGTACTGCTGTGTAGTCTGCATATGTCATAATATAGCAAGACTTCATGTTGTTTGAAGAAAAAATTACTCACCTTAGTAATGTTGTTTCTTCTAATGGAGTCTTGCTATATTATGACTCCCCTGCCTGCCCCTCTCAGAACCTTACTTTTGGGGATGTGGGTGGGCAGGTCAGTACTGGCACCTTTTAGATGCCCACCTTGTTTTCACCCCTCCTTTTCGGGGTGATCTGTGTTGTGTTTGTCATTTTTTGGTTCTCCTGACTTGAGTCTTCGTTGTGGCACCAAAAAATGTGTTTATATAATTAGTAGCCATTTGGCTAGTATAGGTTTACAGCTTCCACACAGAGTCTTAGTGAGTTTTGCTCGTAAAGATCTGACAGTTTGAGTTTGAAGAACAACAGATAGAGTTTTGAACCGAACTCGAGCTCTACGTTCCATGCCTGGCATGGACTGTTATCTCTTTCACCTCCGGAGCAGTTAAGGTTGGGACTCACTGCAATTGTCATAATATAGCAAGACTCCATTAGAAGAAACAACATTACTAAGGTGAGTAATTTTTCATCCTGTCCAAACTAAATGGAGAAGCTCACTGAAATGGCAGTTAAGAAAATACTTCAAATTCAATCTACACTAATCCCTGTAATATGATGCCTGCACTTAAGGTTCAGACACAGCCAATGACAAACACACAGTCACAAACTTACCAGCTAGAATCCTCATTCAAACAACATGAAGTCTTGCTGTATTCTGACTATATGCAATTAGCCCCAGCACTTAAACTGCTCGGAAAGTAAGGGTTAACTCTATGCCACGGCATAGAACGTTGAGCTCGAGCTCGGTTTTCAAACCTCTGTCTGTGGTACTCTGAAGTCTAACCAACAGATTTCTTACTCCTCCTAACTGTGAAGTCGATCGAGATCCTCCTGTGCTTCAGTTCAGTAAAAGTTCGAATTGGTGGTTGTTCCAACAGTAGTTTGCTAATTCTTTGATATTCTTACCTTTGTTTTGGTACAGTAAGTGACAGTAGTGGGGTGGTGTTATTTTGTACTGTTAGAAATTGTTTTTATCCTCGGTTCTTTTCTGGTTGGTCCAGTTCAGAACCGAAACTTATTGTTTTTTTCTGATTCCTTCCAAAATAATTGTGGTTTTCAGGTACTTATTGGTTCCTAAAAAAATCTGGATTTTCTAGAATTTTTTTAACCGATCCGTGACACGGTTGGAACCGATAGGTTTTAGTTACCTGGCTTGAAAGCTGAGAAGGGTGACTTTTCTGATTTTCGGCATGTCTGAGAAACCCAAAAAGAAAACTGGTTCCATTGGGTTTCAGCACTGTTCCAAGTGTGGGGAGGCCTTTGCTAAGGCTGATCCCCACCTGGTATGTATGTATTGTCTGGGGTTTGACCACCTCAAGGACGACTGCCAAATTTGTAGAAACTTTCCAAAAGCCACTCTGGAAAAATGTTTGAGTAGGCTGAAGAAAGGAGGCCAAGAAGTCCAGCTGACCGGATGGCCAGCCAGTTCGGTGTAACCGAACCTGAAGAGGTGCCCACTGACCTGGGCGATACCTCTTCGGGCAAAAGGAGAGCTGGCTCTGTGGAGTCAGTTCTGTCAAAAAGAAAGCGAAAATCAGCCGGTTCAGATCCTACACCCCATGTTCCGACCGCTGAAGAAATAGCGAAAGCAATCACAATAGTTCAATCGCTTTGCCCGGTTCCGACCGAACCGACATTGGTTCAAAGGCGATCGGTTCGGTTGGAAGTAGCTGCTTCTGATATAGATCCTGAAGCATTCTATGAGGGTGATTGGGAGGAGGAGGAGGAAGATTATGAAGAAGAGGAATTTGAAGGCCTAGATGAGCCAGTAGAGCCTGACATCTCCCCAGACAGACCTTCCAGTGTTTCTCCTCCCAGACTTTCTGAGCCCGCTTCCCATTTCTTGTTTTACAAGAAGGTGGCTGAGACTCTTCAGCTTCCTATAGAAGAGGCTGAACAGGATCAGGAGGAACCTGACTATGTGGAAATGATGGATGTCCCAGAGTCAAAGACAGTGTCTATCCCTTTACATAAATCTTTGGGGAAGCAGACACAAAAAATGTTACAGTTTCCCACATCCACTCCTCCTGTGGAAAAAAGAATGGACAGGAGGTATGCTTTGTCAGGTCCTGGGATGGAATTCCTTTCAAATCATTGCAACCATTTTGAGGTTGTGCAAGCTGCAGCCTGTGACAAGGCTAACATCCCCCTGGCATCTCACTCCCCAGATAAGGATTCCAGGAAAGTGGATGCCATGGCTAGAAACAGTACTTGGCATCCTCTTTGGGACTCAGGCAATCAAATTATATGGCATATACAGCCAAGTACCAGAAATCTATGTGGGATAGGTTCTGGAGCTGGCTAGAATGCCTCTCCCCAGCTGGCCAAGGAGCTGGAGCAGGTGGCCTGAATGGTATTGAGGCATCAAAAGTGCAATTCCATGCTGCTGTAAACTCAAATGATGTTCATTCCAGGGTCGTGGCTAAATCTATCTCCATGAGGAGATTTGCTTGGCTTAGGTGTACCAACCTCTCGCAGGATACCCTAGGCTAAGGCCATGGATTTTCCTGTAACTGGTAATTCTCTCTTTAGAGAGCAAACAGAGAATAACATGAAGAAGATGGACAAATACAGGACCACCTATAGGAGTGCTGCAGCCAAAGAAAAGCAGACCACTTCTCAGAGGCAGCAGTTTAGGGGCAGGGGCAGGCCTTTTCACAGGCCTTTTTACCAAGCTCAGGCCTCCTCCTCTTCTTTCCAGCAGAGGGGGTTCTTTAGGGGAAGAGGCAGACGTGGGATGACCAGGACCCCATCATCCACTCAGTCTAAGCCTCCTGCCAAGCAGACACCCTGAGGTGTTGGTCAGGGTCACCTCCCCAGCTCCAGTAGGGGGCAGGCTGGCTCACTACTTCCAGGTCTGGAAGTCTATTATTCAGGCAAATGGGTCCTGGAAGTAGTGAGCCAGGAACTTGCTCTCAGTTTCAAAAGGTTCCCAAAAATTAGAGCAAAGTCTTTCAGTCCTCCCTCTCCCTTGGAGACAAAGGCCCTAGAGGCAGAAGTCTCCTGTCTTCTTCTTCTTCAGGCAGTACAGTAGGTACCTACTTGTCACAAGGGAAAAGGACTATATTCCAGATACTTTCTCACCCCAAAAAAGACAGAGGAGTAGCGACCCACCCTAGATTTAAGATACCTGAACAGACATTTAACAAAACCAAAATTCAAGATGGTGACTCCGGGGGTAATTCTTCCCTCTCTGAGACCAGGAGACTGGCTAGCCTCTCTGGATCTCAAGGATGCCTATTTCCACATACCTATCAAACATTCCCACAGAATGTACCTCAGGCTCGAGTTGCCGTCAGGTCATTATCAATTCAGAGCCATGCCTTTCAGCCTAACATCTGCTCCAAGGGTGTTCACCAAGTGTCTCGCAGTGGTGGTGGCATTCCTCAGGAGGCAGGGCATCATTCTATTCCCATACCTGGACGACTGGCTAGTGGTAGGCCAGTTTTCAGACCTAGTCAAGTCAGCTCTAGAGGTCACTTGAAAGCTTCTAGACTCCTTGGGTTTCATTCTGAACCTAGAAAAATCTGTCCTGGAACCAGCCCATACCCTCACATTCATAGGGGTGGAATTAGACACTATTCAGGCAAGAACAGTTCTCCCTCTCTCAAGGGTTCAGTCCCTTGTCACGCTGGCTTCCTCTTTTCATCCTCTATTTTCTCATCCAGCCAGGCACTTTCTACAGTTGCTGGGTTGCATGGCAGCTTCCACAGCAGTGGTCCAGGGAGCAAGGTTTCTGATGAGAGATATTCAGTTTTATCTCAGATCTTATTGGTCTCAGAAAAAGGACCCTATCTCCAAATTGGTTCCTGTGTCTCAGACCCTAGTTCAGGCCCCCCAGTGGTGGCTGGAGGAATACAGTCTTTGACAAGGTGTCCCCTTTATCAGTCAGGCTCCTTCAGTGATTCTCACCACAGATGCCTCTTTACTGGAGTGGAGGGTTTACCTAGATCAGCTTATAGCTCAGGGAACCTGGTCTCACCAGGAGTCCATTCTTCACATAAACCTTCTCAAACTAAGAGCTGTCTTTCTGGCACGTCAGACATTCTCAACTGCTGTTCAGGGGAAAGTGGTGCAGATCAGGATAGACAATACCACAACCATGTGGTACATCAACAAGCAGGGAGGCACTTGGTCCTCGGCCTTGTGCACAGAAGCCATGAAAGTATGGTTTCTAGCTTATTCCCTTCAGGCTTCCCTAATGGCTGTGCATCTCCCAGGAAGGACAACATTCTAGCAGATGCTCTCAGCAGGATTTCCCAGGTCCACCACAAATGGACCCTGAACCCTCTAATTCTTCATGTTATTTTCAAGAGATGGGGCACTCCAGAGATAGACCTCTTTGTAGCCTCGGACAATCATCAACTTCTTCTTTTTTGTTGCAGACAACCTTCTGGGCCCTATCCCTCAGGATGCTCTCTTGTTGAAGTGGACAAGCAGGTTTCTGTATGCATTTCCTCCCTTTCCTCTGATTTTCAGGGTCCTGATCAAGATCAGGTCTCAGCCTTGCAAGGTGGTTCTGGTGGCTCCAGATTGGGCCAGACAACCTTGGTACCCTCTACTGTTGTCACTGTCAGTAACAATGCCTTTGTGTCTTCCCAGACAGTTTAATTTCCTCACGTCCTCTCAGGGGAGGATTCTGTATCCCAACCTTCAGACTCTCAGGCTCTAAGCCTGGCTCCTGAAGAGCTAGAGTATGCAAGCTTGCATCTTTCTCAATCAGTCTTCAATATTTTAAAGATTAGCAGGAAACCTGCTACTAGAAACACTTACAACTCCAGATGGAAAAGATTTGGGTTTTGGTGTTCCCAAAAGCATGTTAAGCCAGAGCTGGCTGATATTGCTGCTGTATTGGACTATTTGGTGCATCTTAACAGTTTGGCCTCTAGCCTACCACTCTCAAGGTACACACTTGGCAGCTGTGTCTGCCTTTCCTTCTGCTGGCAAGGGCTCTTCCCTAGCATCTCATCCAGTTTTCAAGAAATTTTTCAAGGGCCTAGTACATGTTAACCCTCCCTTTCGAGAGCCTACCCCTTCTTGGGACCTGAATATCTGTAGCGCACAGCTTATGCAGCCCCCTTTTGAGCCTCTATCCTCAGCTGAACTAAAGTACTTGACTTGGAAAACTGTATTCCTGGTAGCCATTACCTCTGCCAGGAGAATCAGTGAATTACAGGCTTTATCAGTGGAACCTGACTTCATTTCATTTCACAGGGATAAGGTGGTCCTTTGAACCAACAGAAAGTTTCTTCCCAAGGTGGTATCAGACTTTCATTTAAATCAGTCTATGTCATTGTCTGTATTTTTCACTGACCATTCTTCCTCTGGGAGAGAAGATTACACAGTCTTGATGTAAAAGGGCTCTTAGTTACTATGCAGAGCATACTAAGGCCCATAGGAATGGCTGTTCTCAGTTTTTCTCACCTATGGAGAAGTGGGAAAGGGCAAACCTGGCCTGCCACCAAGAGAATAATTGCCAGGTGGATTGTCTCCTGTATCCAGTTCTGCTATTCAAAGTTGGGAAAGATCCCCTCAGGCCTGAGGGCTCACTCCACCAGAGGCACAGCTGCTTCGGTTGCAGCAGCTAGAGACATACCATTAGTGGAAATCTGTATAGCAGCCACGTGGAAAACTGTTCACACATTTACCAAGCATTACTCTCTCGACATTCAGTCAAGAAGTGATGCTAGGTTTGGCACAGCTGTGCTGCAGAGCTTGTTCCCAAAATAGGTTCTGTGACTCCCTCCTCCAAGGGGGTACTGCTTGGTAGTCTACATATAGTCAGAATACAGCAATACTTCATGTTGTTTGAAGAAAAAATTACTCACCATAGTAATGTTGTTTCTTCTAATGTAGTCTTGCTGTATTCTGGCCTCCCTCCCTGCCTCCCCTCCTGGAACCTAGTATTTTGGGATGTGGTCTGGCAGGCACAGTGCTGCACCCCAGAGGTGTACTTGGCATGCCTTATCCTTTTAAGGGTTTATCTTAAATGTTTTGGTTGTTTCACTACCTGCTTATATTCTTTCTGGGGTTCTCGACTTGAGTCTTTTGACCCTAAAAAATCTGTTTGATGCCTTTTGGCAAAAAGTTTGAGAAACAATTTCTAACTATAGAGTTAGTTAGTTTAGTGCTTGTAAGAATCTGGTGGTTAGACTTCAGAGTACCACAGACAGAGATTTGAAAACCGAGCTCGAGCTCAACATTCTATGCTTTGCATAGAGTTAACCTTACTCTCGGAGCAGTTCAAGTGTGAGCTAACTGCATATAGTCAGAATACAGCAAGACTCCATTTGAAGTAACAACATTACTATGTTGAGTAATTTTTTCATTCAAACAACATGAAGTCTTACTATATTATAACATATGCAGTGAGTCCCAACCTTCGAACTGCTCCGGAGGTGAAAGAGTTAACAGTCCATGCCAGGCATGGAACTTAGAGCTCAAGCTCGGTTGAAAACTCTATTTGTTGTTCTTCAAACTCAAACTGCCAGATTCTTTATTCCGCCTCACTGAACAGTCGCTCCGGAGATTTCTCCTTCTGCTCGGTTCATTTTGTCGGTTAAAGTATAAAGTTTTTCGTTTTTTTAACCGAAATTAAACCGCAACCGGTCGGTTTAAGCTCTATCTGTGGTATTTGTAAGTACTAGATAGGTTTTACATTTACTTTCTGTGTGGAACTTGTAAACGGTTTCATCGGTTTGGTTTGAACCGATCAAGTTATTTCTATTACATTACTGTCTTTTAGAAGTGTGGTTCCCGGTTCTTATCGGTTCTAAAAAAAAACAGATTTCATTACGTTTTTCCACGACCGTGTGACGTTTGGGAACCAATAAGGGAGTCTTGCTTGGCGGATTGCCATAAACGGGCAAGTTTTTGGTTAGGCTGGCACTATGTCTGAGGAACCCAAAAGAAAAACCGCCCCACTGGGTTTCAACACTGTGTTGTCTGTGGGGAAGCCTTTGCCAAGGCTGACCCCCACACCACATGTGTTTATTGTCTGGGGTTTGACCACCTCAATTCAGACTGCCAGATTTGTAAGAGTTTTCCTGCAGCTACCCTGGATAAGAGAGTTGGTAGACTCAGGGAACGGGAGGCCAAAAGTCTGCTGAACCGGATGGCGAGCCCGGTTCGGTTTCAACCGAACCGGAGGGAGTGCCCTCTGACCAGGGCGATACTTCCTCGGCAAAGGAGGGAGCCGACTCTGAGGAGTCGGTTCCAACAAAGAGAACTAGAAAATCAGCTGGTGTGGAGCCAAAACTTCCCTCTCCAACCACTGAAGAAATAGCTAAAGCAATAAAAATTGTTCAGTCACTCTCCCCGGTTCCGACCGAACCGGCACCATCAGGTAAGCGTTCGGTTCGGTCGGTTCCACCGGTTCAAGATTATGATTTAGAGGAATTTTATGAACCAGAGGAGGGGGAAGAGGAGTATGAGGAGAGTGAATGTGGTTTTGAAAGTCTGGATGTGCCCATTGAACCGGACATCTCTCCAGACAGACCTTCAGGAGTGTCTCCCCCTAGGCTTTCTGAGTCCCCTTCTCATTTCATGTTTTATAAAAAAGTGGCTGAAACCCTCCAGCTCCCTATGGAGGAAGCTGTGGATGATCAAGAAGAGCCTGATTTTGTAGAAATGATGGATATCCCAGAGTCTAGGAGACTGCCTATTCCTCTGCATAAATCTTTTTGGAAACAGTAAAGATTTTAAAAGCTCCTCACGCCATACCTCCTGTTGATAAAAGAATGGACAAAAGGTATACATTATCAGGCTCTGATATGGAGTTCCTTACACAACAATGCAGCCATGTGGGGGTGGTGCAGGCTGCAGCCTGTGACAAGGCAAATATTCCCTTAGCCTCTCACCCCCCTGACAAGGACTCCAGAAAGATAGATGCCATGGCAAAGAAACAGTACATGGCAGCATCCTTAGGACTCAGACAGGCAAATTATATGGCTTATGTTGCTAGATATCAAAAATACAGATGGGATACTGTTTTGGCTCTAGCAAAGCAGGTCCCTGGCCAGCTGGCAAAGGAGCTGGAGCAGGTGGCCGCTGATGGTATTGAGGCATCTAAGGTGCAATTCCATGCTGAAGTGGACTCTAATGATGTATCATCTAGAGTCATGGCTACATCTGTGGCTCTCCGTAGAATGGCTTGGCTCAGATGTACTAGCCTGTCACAGGATACCCAGACTAAGGCCATGGATTTCCCTGTTGTGGGTAACTCTCTGTTTGGGGAGCAAACAGAGAATTACATGAAGAAAATGGATGAATATAGGACCACCTATAGGAGTGCACAGGCCAAGAAAGGCAAGTCACTCCCCAAAGGCAGCCTCCAGGGGCAGGGCAGGCTTTTCATAGGCCTTTTACCAAGCCCAGGCCTCCTTCTCAGCTGATGCACAGAGGGAGTTCTTTAGGGGAGAGGCAGATGGGGTGCAAGCAGACCTGCTTCCACCCTCAGCCTAAAGCCCTTGCAAGCAGGCACCCTGATGGGGTGCCCAGGGCTGATTCTCCACTACCTGTAGGCAGCAGGCTGGCTTACTTTGTCCAGGACTGGGAGTCTCTAACATCAGAAGTGGGTCCTGGAAGTAGAAAACAGGGACTGGTTCTCAGCTTCAAAAAATTTCCAAAGATGAGAACCAGATCCTTTCCACCTGCAAATCCTTCAGAGGCTCTTGCCCTGGAAGCAGAAGTCTCTACCCTCCTGGCTGTCAGAGCTGTGGAAAGGGTTCCACCCCTACACCAAGGCAAAGGATTGTACTCCAGGTACTTCCTTACCCCAAAAAAGACAGGAGAATGGCAGCCCATCCTGGATCTCAGGTATCTAAACAAGCACCTTTTAAAACCAAAATTCAAAATGGTGACTCTGGGAATTATTTTACCCTCTTTAAGGCCAGGGGACTGGCTAGTGTCCCTGGACCTCAAGGATGCCTATTTTCATGTTCTCATTAGAAGCTCCCATCGAAAGTACCTCAGATTCGAACTGCCCTCAGGCCATTACCAATTCAGAGCAATGCCCTTCGGCCTCACATCTGCCCCAAGGGTATTCACAAAATGCCTGACAGTAGCAGTTGCCCATTTAAGAAGGCAGAAAATTGCCATCTTTCCTTAACTGGATGACTGGCTCATAGTAGGCTAGTCCCCAGACCAAGTCAGGTTACATCTTCAAGTAACTCAGCAACTGCTATCTTCTCTAGGTTTCCTTCTCAATCTTCCAAAGTCAGTCCTGGATCTCAGGTATCTAAATAAGCACCTTTTAAAACCAAAATTCAAAATGGTGACTCTGGGAATTATTTTACCATCTTTAAGGCCAGGGGACTGGCTAGTGTCCCTGGACCTCAAGGATGCCTATTTTCATAGTAGAACCTGTCCAGCTTCTCACCTTCATAGGTGCAGAACTGAACACAAAAGAAGCAGAGCCTTCCTTCCTCTGGAAAGAGCAAGGACCCTTATTTCTCTGCTTCCTACACTCCTGCAGGTCTCGACCAACAAGGCACTTTCTACAGCTCCTGGGACACATGGCTGCTTCGACAGCAGTAGTGCAGGGAGCCAGATTTCAGATGAGGGACATCCAGTTCCATTTGAGAGCCTTTTGGTCTCAAAGAAGGGACCCTCTAACCAAATTAATTCCAGTGACTCGAACCCTGATCCAGGCCCTTCAGTGGTGGCAGGACCAGGGCAATTTGAGACAGGGGGGTCCCCTTCACCCCTCAGTCTCACTCCTTAATCCTTACTACAGATGCATCCCTATTGGGGTGGGGAGCTCACATGGGCGACCTCACTACCCAGGGATTGTGGTCCCCTCAGGAATCTCTGCTCCACATCAATCTGTTGGAGCTCAGAGCAGTTTTTCTAGCACTTCAAGCTTTTTCCAAATCTGTTCAGAATTTGTTGTGGTATTTGCCAGATGGGGCACACCCCAGATAGATCTTTTTGCAGCCCCAGACAATCACCAGGTTCCCCTTTTTTGTTGCAGGCCCCCAGTGTTGGGTTCAGTCCCCCTGGATGCCTTCCTCCTCAGTTGGGAAGGGAAGTTTCTCTATGCCTTTCCCCCCCCTTCTCTCTCCGGTTCAAAGTGCTAGTCAAAATCGCATCTCAACCCTGCAAGATGATCCTGATTGCTTCAGATTGGGCAGCCGTGTCTGCTTTCTTATCAGCAGGTAAACCCTCTTCTCTTTCAGCTCATCCTGTATTCTCCAAGTTTTTCAAAGGGTTGCTTCACACCACCCCCCATTCAGGGATCCGCCCCTGCCTGGGATCTTAATATTTGCGTTGCCCAGCTTATACAATCCTTTTGAGCCCTTGTCTTCAGCAGAGCTTAAGTACTTGACTTGGAAAACTGTGTTTTTGGTAGCCATCACATCTGCCAGGCGCATAAGTGAGTTACTAGCATTGTCAGTGGAGCCTGATTTTATCTCTTTTCACAGAGATAAGGTAGTCCTCAGGACTAACAGAAAGTTCTTGCCTAAGGTGGTTTCAGATTTCCACCTTAATCAATCTATGTCTCTCTCTGTGTACTTCACTGACCATTCCTCCTCTGGTGAGAGGAGGTTGCACAGTTTAGATGTCAAAAGATCTCTTAGCTACTACATAGATCATACCAAGGGTCACAGGTTTGACTCCCTCCAACTGTTCCTCACTTATGGTGAGGTCGGCAAAGGGAAACCTGCCACTAAAAGATCCATTGCCAGGTGGATCGTCTCTTGTATCCAAATCTGCTATGAAAAACTGGGTAAAGTTCCTCCCTCAGGCCTGAGGACTCACTCTACCAGAGGTACAGCTGCATCTCTGGCTGCTGCCAGGGACATCCCTATCCTAGAGATATGTCAAGCAGCTACCTGGAAAACAGTTCACACTTTTACCAAGCATTACTCTCTGGACATCCAGGCTAGGAGTGATGCTCGATTTGGCACAGCTGTGCTTCAGAGCCTATTTCCTAAGTAGGTTCTGTCCCTCTCCATGGAGGTACAGCTGTGTAGTCTGCATATTCATAATATAGCAAGACTTCATGTTGTTTGAAGAAAAAATTACTCACCTTAGTAATGTTGTTTCTTCTAATGGAGTCTTGCTATATTATGACCTCCCCAGCTGCCCCTCTCAGAACCTTACTTTGGGGATGTGGGTGGGCAGGGCAGTGTTAGCACTTTTGGTGCCCACTTTGTTTTCATCCCTCCTTTCGGGGTGATCTGTGTTGTGTTTGTCATTTTTGGGTCTCCTGACTTGAGTCTTCGTTGTGGCACCAAAAAATGTGTTTATATAATTGTAGCCATTTGGCTAGTGTAGGTTTACAGCTTCCACACAGAGTCTTAGTGAGTTTTGCTTGTAAAGATCTGACAGTTTGAGTTTGAAGAACAACAGATAGAGTTTTCAACCGAACTCGAGCTCAAGTTCCATGCCTGGCATGGACTGTTAACTCTTTCACCTCCGGAGCAGTTCAAGGTTGGGACTCACTGCAATTGTCATAATACAGCAAGACTCCATTAGAAGAAACAACATTACTAAGGTGAGTAATTTTTCATCCTGTCTAAACTAAATGGAGAAGCACACTGAAATGGCACTTAAGAAAATACTTCAGATTCAAACTACACTAATCCCTGTAATATGATGCCTGCACTTAAGGTTCAGACACAGCCAATGACAAACCCACAGTCACAAACTTACCAGCTAGAATCCCTCAGTCCTACCCAAACTAAATGGAGAAGCACACTGAAATGACACTTAAGAAAAGACTTCAGATTCAAGCTACACTAATCCCTGTAATATGAAGCCTGCACTTAAGGTTCAGACATAGCCAATTACAAACACATAGTCTGAAACTTACCAGCTAGAGTCCCTCAATCCTGCCCAAACTAAATGGAGAAGCACACTGAAATAGCAGTTAAGAAAATACTTCAAATTCAGACTACACTAATCTCTGTAATATGATGCCTGCACTTAAGGTTTAGACACAGCCCCCATTGTTGACTGGTTCCATTCCTGTCTAATGGGCTCCCTATAGTCAATGCAGGTTGGAGGCATGTTATCATCTACCCTTCCTAGTCAGGTTAGGGTCCAGCAGGGCGCAGTTTTAGGCCCCATCCTGTTCTTGATTTTCTAAACAACCTTTTCAAACAACATGAAGTCTTGCTATATTATGACATATGCAGTATAACCCTGGGTTAGAACTGCTCTGGAGGTGAAAGAGTTAACTTTCCATGCCAGGCATGGAACCTTGATGGAGCTCGGTTGAAAACTCTGTCTGTTGTTGCTCAAACCTAACTGTCAGATTCTTTACTCCGCCTCACTGAACAGTCGCTCTGGAGATTTCTCCTGCTGCTCGGTTCGTTTGTCGGTTAAAAAGTGTAATTTTCGATTTATTGACCGAAATTAAACCGCAATCGGTCGGTTCAAGCTCTGTCTGTGGTATTGTAAGTGCAAATAGAAGCTCATGTTTATTTTCTTCTGTGTAGAACTTGTAAACGTCTTTTTCGGTTCGGTTTGAACCGATCAGATTGGTTTAAATTAACCTTCTAGTCCTTTAGAGTGCGGTTCCCGGTTCTTATCGGTTCTAAAAAAAACGGATTTCGTTACTTTTTTTCCACGACCCGTGACACGGTTGGGAACCGATAAGAGAGTCTTGCTTGGCGGATTGCCACTAATGGGCAAGTTTTGGTTAGGCTGGCACTATGTCTGAGAAACCCAAAAGAAAAACCGGACCCACTGGGTTTCAGCACTGTGGCCTCTGTGGGGAAGCCTTTGCTAAGGCTGACCCACACACCACCTGTGTATATTGTCTGGGGTTTGACCACCTCAATGCAGACTGCCAGATTTGTAAGAATTTTCCTGCTGCCACCGTGGAAAAGAGTTGTTAGGCTCAGGGAAAGGGAGGCTAAAAAGTCCGCTGACCCGGATGGCCAGCCCGGTTCGGTTCCAACCGAACCTGAGGGAGTGCCCTCTGACCAGGGCGATACTTCCTCGGCCAAACGAAGAGCCAGCTCTGAGGAGCCGGTTCCAACTAAAAGGGCTAAAAAGTCAGCTACTGTGGAGCCAAAAGTTCTTTCTCCAACCGCTGAAGAAATAGCTAAAGCTATTCAAATTGTTCAGTCTCTTTCCCCGGTTCCATCCGAACCGACACCATCAGGGAAGCGCTCGGTTCGGCCGGTTCCGCCGGTTCAAGATTATGATTTTGAGGATTTTTATGAACCGGAGGAAGGGGAGGAGGGGTATGAGGAGAGTGAATGTGATTTTGAAGGTCTAGATGTGCCCATTGAACCGGACATCTCTCCAGACAGACCATCAGGGTTCCCCCCCCAGGCTATCTGAGTCCCCTTCTCATTTTATGTTCTATAAGAAAGTTGCTGAAACTCTCCAACTCTCGGCTGAGGAAGCTGTTGATGACCAAGAAGAGCCTGATTATGTAGAAATGATGGATATTCCAGAGTCTATGAGACAGTCTATTCCCTTGCA
The DNA here is from genome assembly GCA_016271365.2 of Neoceratodus forsteri. Lineage (NCBI taxonomy): Eukaryota > Metazoa > Chordata > Ceratodontiformes > Ceratodontidae > Neoceratodus > Neoceratodus forsteri. Next base: position 1,366,156,657 of record CM028132.1, read on the forward strand.
CAAATCCTTTAGGAAACAGACAGTAAAAATTTTAAAAACTCCTCACTCTATCCTTCCTGTTGATAAAAGGATGGACAGGAGGTATGCTTTATCAGGCTCTGATACAGAGTTCCTCTCTCAGCAATGCAGCCATGTGGGGGTAGTGCAGGCTGCAGCCTGTGACAAGGCTAATATTCCTCTAGCTTCTCACCCTCCCGAAAAGGATTCCAGGAGGATGGATGCCATGGCAAAGAAACAGTACATGGCAGCATCTTTAGGACTCAGACAGGCAAATTATATGTCTTATGCTGCTAGGTACCAGAAATCCAGATGGGATACTGTGCTGGCCCTAGTGAAACAGGCCCCTGACCAGCTTGCCAGGGAGCTGGAGCAGGTGGCTGTGGATGGTACTGAGGCATCCAAGGTGCAATTTCATGCTGCAGTAGACTCTAATGATGTTTCCTCAAGAGTCATGGCTACATCTGGGTCTCTTCGCAGAATGGCCTGGCTCGGATGTACTGCCCTGTCACAGGATACCCAGTCTAAGGCTATGGATTTTCCTGTTGTGTGCAATTCTCTGTTTGGGGAGCATACAGAGAATTATTTGAAGAAAATGGATGAATATAGGACCACCTATAGGAGTGCACAGGCCAAAGAAAGGCAAGCCACTCCTCAAAGGCAGCATCAGTGGGGCAGGGGCAGCTTCTCAGGCCTTTTTACAAACCCAGGCCTCCTCTTCTGCTTATGCCCAGAGGGGGTTCTTTAGTGGAAGAGGCAGAAGGGGTTCAAGTAAGCCTGCTGCTACCTCTCAACCCAAAGCCCCTGCAAAACAGGCTCCCTGATGGGGTGGCCAGTGCTGATTCTCCACTACCAGTAGGGGGTAGGCTGGCTTACTTTGTCCAGGACTGGAAGTCTTTAACATCAGACAAGTGGGTCCTGGAAGTAGTAAGCCAGGGACTGGTTCTCAGCTTCAAAAAAATTCCTGAAGATGAGAGCCAGGTCCTTTCCACCTACAAATCCATCAGAGGCTCTTGCCCTAGAAACAGAAGTTTCTGCCCTCCTGGCTCTCAGAGCTGTGGAAAGGGTTCCACCCCTACACCAGGGCAAAGGGTTGTACTCCAGGTACTTCCTTACCCCAAAAAAGACAGGAGAATGGCAGCCCATCCTGGATCTCAGGTATCTAAACAAGCACCTTTTAAAACCAAAGTTCAAAATGGTGACTCTGGGAATTATTTTACCCTCTCTAAGGCCAGGGGACTGGCTAGCCTCCCTGGACCTCAAGGATGCCTACTTCCATGTTCTTATCAGAAGCTCCCATCGAAAGTACCTCAGATTCGAACTGCCCTCAGGCCATTATCAGTTCAGAGCAATGCCCTTCGGCCTCACCTCGGCCCCGAGGGTATTCACAAAATGCCTGGCAGTAGCAGTTGCCCACTTAAGAAGGCAAAAGATTGCCATCTTTCCTCATCTGGACGACTGGCTCATAGTAGGCCAGTCTCCAGACCAGGTCAAACTACACCTTCAGGTAACTCAGCAACTGCTCACATCTCTAGGTTTCCTTCTCAGTCTTCCAAAGTCTGTTCTAGAGCCTGTCCAGCTTCTCACCTTCATAGGTGCAGAACTGAACAGAAAAGAGGCCAGAGCCTTCCTCCCTCTGGAAAGAGCAAGGACCTTGGTCTCTCTGGCCTCCTCTTTCACCCTGCAGGTCTCTCGACTGGCAAGGCATTTTCTACAGCTCCTAGGGCACATGGCTGCTTCGACAGCAGTAGTGCAGGGAGCAAGATTTCAGATGAGGGACGTCCAGTTCCATTTGAGAGCTTTGGTCTCAAAGGACAGACCTCTAACCAAATTGATCCCAGTGACTCAAACCCTGATCCAGGCACTTCAGTGGCGGCAGGACCAGAACAATCTGAGACAGGGGTTCCCTTCAACCCCCAGTCTCACTCCTTGACCCTTACTACAGATGCATCCCTCTTGGGGTGGGGAGCTCACATGGGTGACCTCACTACCCAGGGGTTGTGGTCCCCACAGGAATCTCTGCTCCACATCAATTTGTTGGAACTCAGAGCATTTTTCTAGCACTCCAGGTTTTTTCCACATCTGTTCAGAACAAGGTTGTACAGGTCAGAACAGACAATACTACTACAATGTGGTACATCAACAAGCAAGGAGGCACTCGGTCTACGGCCTTGTGCACCGAAGCAATGAAGTTGTGGTCTCTGGCTTATTCCCTGAACACCTCCCTTACGGCAATTTATCTTCCAGGCAAGGACAATGTCCTAGCGGATGCTCTCAGCAGGATTTCCCTGGGCCATCACAGATGGGATCTGGATCCCCTAGTACTGGAGGTAGTATTTGCCAGATGGGGCACCCGCAGATAGATCTTTTGCAGCTCCAGACAATCACCAACTTCCCTCTTTTGCTGCAGGCCCCAGTGTTGGGCTCAGTCCTCTGGATGCCTTCCTTCTCAGTTGGGAAGGAAGTTTCTCTATGCCTTCCCCTCTTCCTCTTCTGTTCAAAGTGCTAGTCAAATCAGATCTCAACCCTGCAAGATGATCCTGATTGCTCCAGATTGGGCCAGACAGCCCTGGTACCACTCCTCATGTCCTTAGCAGTCCACCCTCCCTTGCACCTCCCCAGGAATCACAATCTGTTAACCTGTGCCCAGGGAGGTTTGGTATCAAACCTCAAATCTCTCAATCTCAAGGCATGGCTCTTGAAGAGTTAGAGTTTGCTGACCTACACCTCTCCCAAGGTGTATTGGACATCCTGAAGGCTTCTAGGAAGCCTTCCACCAGGGCTACTTATAATTCAAATGGAAGAGATTTTCCATATGGGGCTCTGGAAAGCATATTTCCCCAGAATCTGCTGACTTACCCACAGTCCTGGATTATATGGTCCATTTAAATACTTTGGGGCTGAGACCAGCTACCCTAAAAGTGCACCTGGCAGCCGTGTCTGCTTTCTTATCAGCAGGTAAACCCTTTGAGAGCTTTTTGGTCTCAAAGGACAGACCCTCTAACCAAATTGATCCCAGTGACTCGAACCCTGATCCAGGCCTTCAGTGGTGGCAGGACCAGAACAATCTGAGACAGGGTTCCTCAACCCCAGTCTCACTCCTTGACCCTTACTACAGATGCATCCTCTTGGGGTGGGAGCTCACATGGGCGACCTCACTACCCAGGGGTTGTGGTCCCCACAGGAATCTCTGCTCCACATCAATTTGTTGGAACTCAGAGCAGTTTTCTAGCACTCCAGGTTTTCCACATCTGTTCAGAGCAGGTTGGCCGGGTCAGAACAGACAATACTACTACAATGTGGTACATCAACAAGCAAGGAGGCACTCGGTCTCACGCTTGTGCACCAAAGCAATGAAGTTGTGGTCTCTGGCTTATTCCCTGAACGCCTCCCTTATGGCAGTTCATCTTCCAGGCATGGACAATGTCCTAGCGGATGCTCTCAGCAGGATTTCCCAGGGCCATCACGAATGGACACTGGATCCCCTAGTACTGGAGGTAGTATTTGCCAGATGGGGCACCCCGCAGATAGATCTTTTTGCAGCCCCAGACAATCACCAACTTCCCCTCTTTTGCTGCAGGCCCCCAGTGTTGGGCTCAGTCCCTCTGGATGCCTTCCTACTCAGTTGGGAAGGGAAGTTTCTCTATGCCTTCCCCCCCTTCCCTCTTCTGTTCAAGGTGCTATCAAAATCAGATCTCAACCCTGCAAGATGATCCTGATTGCTCCAGATTGGGCCAGACAGCCCTGGTACCCACCTCATGTCCTTAGCAGTCCACCCTCCCTTGCACCTCCCAGGAATCACAATCTGTTAACCTGTGCCCGGGGAGGGTTTGGTATCGAACCTCAAATCTCTCAATCTCAAGGCATGGCTCTTGAAGAATTAGAGTTTGCTGACCCACACCTCTCCCAAGGTGTTGGATATCTTGAAGGCCTCCAGGAAGCCTTCCACCAGGGCTACTTATAATTCAAATGGAAGAGATTTTCCATATGGTGCTCTGGCAAGCATATTCCACCAGAATCTGCTGATTTGCCCACAATCCTGGATTATTTGGTGCATTTGAATTCTTTGGGGCTGAGACCAGCTACCCTAAAAGTGCACCTGGCAGCCGTGTCTGCTTTCTTATCAGCAGGTAAACCTTCTTCTTTTTCAGCTCACCCTGTAGTCTCCAAGTTTTTCAAGGGGTTGCTTCACACCAACCCTCCATTCAGAGACCCTGCCCCTGCTTGGGATCTTAATACTTGCATTGCCCAGCTTATGCAACCCCCTTTTGAGCCATTGTCTTCAGCAGAGCTCAAGTACTTGACTTGGAAAACTGTGTTTTTGGTAGCCATCACTTCTGCCAGGTGCATAAGTGAGTTGCAAGCATTGTCAGCGGAACCTGATTTTATCTCCTTTCACAGGGATAAGGTGGTCCTCAGGACTAACAGAAAGTTTTTGCCTAAGGTGGTTTCAGATTTCCACCTTAATCAATCCATGTCCCTTCCTGTGTTTTTCACTGACCATTCCTCCTCTGGTGAGAGGAGATTGCACAGTTTAGATGTCAAAAGAGCCCTTAGTTACTACATAGAACGTACCAAGGGTCACAGGTTTGACTTCCTCCAATTGTTCCTCACTTATGGTGAGGTTGGAAAAGGAAAACCTGCCACTAAAAGATCCATTGCCAGGTGGATTGTCTCTTGTATCCAATTTTACTATGAAAAACTGGGTAAGGTTCCTCACTCAGGCCTGAGGGCTCACTCTACCAGGGGTACAGCTGTGTCTCTGGCTGCTGCCAGGGACATCCCTATCCTAGAGATATGTCAAGCAGCTACCTGGAAAACAGTTCACACTTTCACTAAGCATTACTCCCTGGACATCCAGCTAGGAGTGATGCTCGATTTGGCACAGCCGTGCTTCAGAGCCTATTTCCTAAGTAGGTTCTGTCCCTCCTCCATGGAGGTACTGTGTGTAGTCTGATATAGTCATAATATAGCAAGACTTCATGTTGTTTGAAAAAAAATTACTCACCTTAGTAATGTTGTTTCTTCAATGAGCTTGCTATTATAATGACCTCCCCAACCTACCGTCTCAGAACCTCTCTTTTTGGGATGTGGGTGGGCAGGGCAATGTTAGCACTTCATAGAGGCCCACTTTGTTTCACCCTTTCTTAGGGTGCCTGAGTGTTATGTTTTAATTTTCTTTTTGATTCCCATGACTTGAGTCTTTGTTTTGGAATCAAGAACACAAATGTGTTTTTTGTAGTTAGTAGCCAATGGGCTAGTGAAGGTTTACGTCTTCCACACAGAACCTTAGTGAGTTTTGCTCGTAAAGATCTGACAGTTTAGGTTTGAGCAACAACAGACAGAGTTTTCAACCGAGCTCGCGCTCAAGGTTCCATGCCTGGCATGGAAAATTAACTCTTTCACCTCCGGAGCAGTTCTAACCTGGGGTTATACTGCATATATTATAATATAGCAAGACTCCATTAGAAGAAACAACATTACTAAGGTGAGTAATTTTTTCTTCTCTGTCAGTGTCAACTTGCATACACACATGTATGCAGATGATACAGTCATCTTCACCTCTGGTCCCTCTACCGCTCCCATGGAAGAACTGCTCAAGCAGGATTTTCATGACATCCTAGGCTGGCTCCTTTCCAACCATCTCAAGGTTAATACCAAAAAAATGGTGTACATGTGGTACCAGCTAAAAATTGGCCAGGCTCTTGAGACTTCCTGTCTTCACCATGCTGGATGGCTCCCCTCTTGACTGACTGCAAGCTTGACTTCTCAGTCCATATCAATGCTATCCATGTGAAACTCCACCTCAAGATAGGTACTCTGTACTGTAACAAAGACTGCCTACCCTTGCTGGTCCGCCATGAGCTGGCTAACACAATGGTGCTTTTAGTCTTTGACTATGCAGACATGGTCTATGGTACAGCCCCCTCCACCTTCCTAGCCAGATTGAACACTCTCTGGAATGCTTTTTGCTGCTTTGCAACAAACTCTCCTCCACATATGCAATGCTGCTCCCTCTATTCCTTTCTCTACATCCTCCCCCTACCTTCACTTTGCCAGTTAAACTGCTCTTTCTTCATTTCCAAGTATGGATTTGCTCCCTCTCACCCCCCCCTCTCTCTCCCTCCCTTCCCTCCTTCCTTCCTCTCCCCTACTCCATGTTCCCACTACAGGAACCAGAGAATATTCCCACTCCTCACCACTGTTCCTCAGCTGGGTGATTGTTGTTTTCCTCTCACTTGCCAGCAGTCTAGAACCAGCTCCCCTTTCTCCTCTGCCATTCCTCCTCCTCAGGCTCCTTCAGGCTCCAGCTGAATCTCCATCAATCACAAACCTGCACCTGTTTCCTGTAACAGATTCCCACTAGTTATTTTTGGTAGCTCAGGTTTTTGAGTCCCCTAGTCCTTTACTGATACTTGCTACACTGCATTACTTGCCTCTGTACTGCTTTGTTGCTGAATTCCCAGTTTTCCACCTGCATATGTATGTGCACAGCATGCTTGCACTTTAATTTGTTCCAGATTTGTACTAATTAGTATTCATTTTTTGCTGTGTCTGCACTTTGCGTTCTAACCCCAGGAATCACTCATTATGATTAAACAAATGTAGTCAGCCTTCACTGTTGTACTGCCACAGAGAGATAGAATGTATGCAAATGATGAAACTCTAATTGGCTCATGCCAATTTCAAACTGCTACACCTAGTAACTGCTGCACTATGAGTGCTTCACATTATTTACTTCGCCTGCAAGTGAAGATGCCTTGGAGAGCTCTCCTCGATTTACTGTCAGAAACATAATTAGTCGATAAGTACTATTCATTTTTATTATATTTCACTTTGCTGCCCCTATAGTATAGTTAGCTAGTATTTTTTTTTTATTGTGTTTCTCGGTTCCTTATTGGTTCCGCGGAACCACAAGGAACCGCTGTTTTCAGAGGTTTTTTTTACCTCAGAATTTATATTTTTCTTCCTTTTATACCAGTTCCCTTTGGGTTCCATATTGCTTATCCTTATTTTTTAAATTTTATTTACATGCAGTTCCTTTTTCCTGTCAGGAACCGAGAGGTTGTCGGTTCCCTTTTACTTTCAGGAACCAGTTATGGTTCTTTTTCTTTATTTAACATCAGTTCCAAAGAACACCAATGTCAGAGATTCCTGACTAAAGAAAAAGACAGGACTGACTGGGTTTAAAACTTGTACTAGCTACGGTTATCTAGTAGCTAAAGCTGATAAGCATAATCTCTGTATTTTTTTGCTTGGGTCCCCGTCACATTTTTTGCAAACTGTGCTGTGTGTATGACTTTCTGCCCTAAAACTCTTAAAAAGAGGGCTAAAATATTACAAGTAATGGCTATACCTGCTCCTCCTTCTAAAAACTCTGAAGAGGTAGTCACCCTCTACCTCTTCTTCTGCTTCTAAAACAGATAAGGAAAAGCCTAAATAGTCAGTGGATCCAAAATCCACGGCTAAAACTGACTCTGCTAAATCCAAAAGGCCTGTGAAACCAACTGGTGAGCCAGTTCCAGTGAAGAAACACAAAAGAAAACATGTTGCTGCACCTCCGCCGAGAAGGCTAAGGAGCTCAGCAGACAGGCTCGCCATGCCCACAGCTGGAGGATATTGCCAAGGCTGTGGTACCAGTTCTCACACTGGTCACACTGGTTCCTGCCCAGGTACAAATGGTACAGGAACCGCCTATGTATATGACATCCCAGAACTGGAAGAGGAGGAAGAGGATGAGGAAGGTGAGCCTATAGAACCTGAGGTGTCTCCTGAACAAGAATTTGGTTCTCCATCTAGGGTTCAGATGATTAGACTTACATCATTTTTGTGAAGCAGATGGTGGACATCTTAAACCTTTCTATTCAGGAAACTGAGGAAGAAGAGGAAGAGGCAGACTTCCTAGAGATGATGGGGTTAGCCCCACCAAGACTGTTGCTACCCATGCACAAGTATCTGAAAAACAAGTACTAAAAAGCCTAAAAACCCTACTTCTAACCCCAGGTATTCTTCAATATTCCTAACTCTTGCAGCCAGCCTTCTGAGAGAACTGCCCAGAGAATGGAACTAATGTAAATGATGGAATCCATCACTGGCTCGTACACTATTCAAATGCTGCCCTTAATTAACTGTGTTCTATGACACCTCAGATTTCATTCTCCACCTGTGAATCAAGACGTCTCGGAGATCTCTCCTTACAGTCACGATTTTCACAGTACTTTTTCATGGTTACTTCAAGAAAATAAGTATTCCTTAAGTTTATTTCATTTGCTACCTTTATTTTCCCTTTTTAGAGTTAGTGCTAGTGATTTAGTTTAAAAAACACTTAGTCTTAGTGGTTCCTCTCGGTTCTTGGTAAGTGTCAAGGAACCAACGTTTCTGTTAGCTTTTATAGGCTTTCCGGTACCTTTTTTATTTAATTTAGCCTAGATTATTTCTTAGTTTGTTTTTTTGTTAGAACCCACATCTTCAGTTCTTTTGTGTTTTGACAGTCCGTTCTTGATTGGAATTAACTGTGGTTATGAAACTGAGCTAAACTGCAAAAAAAAAAAAAAAAAAAACTTTTGGTATTGTGGTTGCTGTTGGTTTGCCATTTAATCAAAGATGTCAGAAAACCAAAGAAAAACTGGGCCTCCAGGTTTCAAAAATTGCACTCAGTGTGAGAGGGTGTGTGCCAAGGCAGACGAACATCATCAGTGTCTTGTCTGTCTTGGTGAATCACACTCACAACTGATTGTGAGATTGTAAGTCCTTTCCATCAAAAACTGTTGAGAAAAGAATGGAAAGACTAAAGAAGAAGTTGGCCCATGAAACAGGCCAGGTAGATAATAGCTCTGACAGCCTACTCCTCTAAGAATGCGGGTAAAACCGCTGATTAAAACCAGCCACCCCTGACAAGGGTGAACCTTTGAAAGGTAAACGAACCGGAACTGTTGAGAAACTAGGTACTGGCCAAAAACTGAAGAAAACTAAACACTCAGAACCCCTGCTAGAAAGCACAAGGGGACTTCTGGTGAGAAAAGCGAGATACCTACACCTAAGGCCATCACTCAGGCATTTAAGTTAATCCAGGCTCTCCAGGGGATTGTACCGGTTCCAGTTCCACAGACACTGGTTCAGTCCTTGGTTCCATAACCGGTAGTGCTGGTTCCTTCCTCACTCCCTGAAATACAGGACTATGAGGAATACAAAGAATAAGATGAGGATGAGGGGGAACCCATTGAGCCTGAGGTGTCCCTGAGCAAGAATTTGAGTCTCCACCAAGAGTATCTGAGGATTTCTCTCACATTTTACTTTGAGAGAAAATGGTGGATGCTTTAGATATTGCCACTAATGAAGTGGTAGAAGATGAGGGTGGAATACCTCAAACTCATGGATCTTACACCAACAAAGAAGTTATTGCTTCCTATAAATAAATTCTTCAAAAGGATATTTTAAAGATATTACAAACCCCTAACACTGTACCACCCCTTGACAAAAGGGCTGACATGAAATATCAATTGGACAGGGAAGGGACAGAATTCTTATTCTCCCACCCTGTTCATCAGGGTGTTGTGCAGACTGCAACCTATGATAGGGCGAGGGTACCCTTGGCATCTCACCCTCCAGACAAGTATTCCAGGAAGATTGACATCATGGCTAAGAAGGGCTATGTGTCAGCTTCTTTGTCTATTAGACAAGCTAATTTTCTGCCCTATTCTGCCCAATATCAGAAATCTCTGTGGCAGTCACTTTTGGCCATGGCTGATAAGGCACCATCTGGCCTATCAGCTGATCTGGCTGAAACTGCTAGGTTTGGATTGGAGGCCTCTAAATACCAATTTCAGATGGCAACTGATGCCAGTGATACTGCTGCCAGATGGATGGCCCTCCACGGTGGCCCTCAGGAGGTTTGCATGGCTCAGAGTCACCAATCTTACCAAGATACCCAGATGAAGGCCATGGATTTTCCATCGAGAGTAATTCTCTGTTTGGGAACAAGACAAAGGCATACATGAAGAAGGTGTATAAGTATAAAGCCACCTTCAAGAGCAATTCAGCCAAGGAGAAACCTTCACCTTCCAACTGGCCTTATGGAAGAGGCGGGCAGGGCAGGTCTGGTTATACCAGACCTTTCTTTCAAGCTCAGGCTGTTCAGCAGGACTAGCAGTACCCCCCAGCAGACAGGGTACTTCAGGTTAGAGACAGAAGGGGGTCAAGATGTGAGTCGCAGAGTAGTCGGTCTCAGACCCAGTCTAAGTAGAACCCCTGACTTAGTTGCCAAGGCCACCTTCCACGTTCCGGTAGGGGGCTGACTGGCTCACTACTTCCAGGCTTTGAAGAACATCACTACGGACAAGTGGGTCCTGGAGGTAGTGAGTCAGGGTTGTCCCTAGTTTCAAATCCTTCCCATCAGTAAGAATAAGAGTATTCAGAACAGCTTCAAACTCAGAAAGGCAGCTGCTAGAAGAGGAAGTGGCAAATCTACCACTATCAAGGGCAGTAGAACCAGTTCCTCCACAGCAAAGGGAAAAAGGTTTCTACTCAAAATACTTCCTCGCACACAAAGAAAAACGAGGAGTGGTGTCCTATCCTCGACCTAAGGTTATTGAACAGGCATTAGGCAAAGCCAAAATGCAAAATGGTAACTTTAGCCATAATTCTGCCAAACCTCCAAAAAGGAGACCAATTGGCATCCCTGGATTTAAAAGGCTTACTTCCATGTCCCAATAAGGAGTCTCCCAGAAAACATCCCAGGTTCAGACTCCCATCATGTCACTACCAGTTCTCAGCACTACTGCTCAGCCTCACTTCAGCTCCAAGAATGGTCACAAAGTGCTTGGCAGTGTTGGTGATACGCCTAAGAAGGCAGGAGTCACAGTATTTCCTCACCTGGATGATTGGTGGTGGGAAAGTCATGACAACAGGTAAGAGATTACTTAAGGACAACTCAGGACCTACTGGAGTCCCTAGGGTTTCTGATAAATCTCAAGAAATCCATCCTACAACCAGTGCAAGTGCTGCACTTCATAGGAGCAGAGCTGGACACACTAAGGGGAAGGGCTTACCTACCTCAAGACAGGGTAAGCAACATTCTACAAATTGCTGGGTCTTTCAGGCTGAACAGACCAAAGCCAGCAAGGCAATTCCTGCAGCTCCTGGGACATATGGCTGCACCAACAGGTACAGTCTTGGGTTCCAGATTCCAAATGAGAGACTTACAGTTCCACCTCAGGGCACATTGGTGCCAAAGAAGGACCCACTGTCAAAACTGGAACCAGTAACAGGGACATTCTTGCAAGCCCTCAATGGTGGCAAGTAAGGGAAAACCTCAGAGGGAGTTCCCTTCCAGCAGGAGCTCCCATCAGTGGTTCTCACAACAGATACATCCCTCCTAGATTGGGGAGCACATCTGGGGAATCATACACTAAACAGCACTTGGTCAGGTGCAGAGTCATTCCAGCACATAAACTTGCTGGGGTTGAGAACAGTATTCCTAGCCCTGTAGGCTTTCGCATCCATGATACAAGGCAAGGGGTTCAGGTACGAACAGACAATACCACTACAATGTACTACATAAACAAGCAGGGAGGAACGAGGTCCAACCCTCTGTGTACAGAGGCAATGAGAGTATGGAGCCTGGTCTACTCACTCCAGGCCTTACTAGTGGCCATTCACTGCCACAGAAGGACAACACCCTGGCAGATGCCCTAAGTCAAATCAAGTCAGGACCATCATGAATGGACTCTCAACAGGCAGGTACTGGAGGTGGTGTTCAGAAGGTGGGGCACCCCAGAGACAGATCTCTTTGCGTCCCACGAAAACCACCAGCTGCCACAGTTCTGTTACAGACCACCAGCCAGGGGCACAATACTCCTGGATGCCCTGACCTTGGATTGGTCAGAAAAACAGCTGTATGCCTTCCATCCTTTTCCCCTGATTCCCAGAGTTCTAATCAAACTTGGATCCCAGCCAGCATCAATGGTACTGATAGCACTAGTCTGGGCCAGGCAGCCATGGTACTCTCTGCTGCTCTCCATGTCTGTGGCACCATCAATACATCTCCCTCGGAGTCACAATCTGTTAACATCCTCCCGGGGAGGATCATTACCTGAACCTCAGATCCCTCAGGCTCAAGGCCTGGCTCTTGAGGACTTAGAGTATGCAGGTTTGCATCTCTCAAAAGTGTCCTAAACGTTCTGAGAGGCAACAGGAACCCTCCACTAAAAGACCTATGCTTCTAAGTGGAAGAGATTTTCTATACGTGTTTTACTAATGGTGTAGCGCCCTCACAGACAGGGGTACCAGCCTTGCTGGACTACTTTATTCACTTGCATTCTTTGGGTTTACAGCCCACTACTCTAAAGATACATTTGGCTTCTGTCTCGGCATATATCTCAGCTGGCAAGGGTGTATCCATAGCTTCTAATCCTATTTTTAAAAAGTTTTTCAAAGGGTTGACCCATCTCATAGGGAACCGGTACCTGCATGGGACCTTAATGTATGCATTGCCAAGCTCATGGAACCCCCATTTGAGCCAATGTTTTCTGCCCACCTGAAATATGTTACCTAGAGAACAGTGTTCCTGGTGGCCGTCACTTCAGCCAGAAGGATTAGTGAGCTTCAGGCCTTGTGCATTGAGCAGGACTACGTTTCATTTCATAGGGACAAGGTAGTCCTAGAACCAATAGGAAATTAATTCCCAAAGTGGTCTCTGATTTCCACCTGAACCAGTCCATTACTTTACTGGTCTTTTTCAAACAACATGAAGTCTTGCCGGATTCTGACTATTGCAGTTAGCCCCAGCACTCAAACTGCCCCGGAGAGTAGATGGTTAATTTTCTGTGCAGAGCATAGAATGTTGAGCTCTAGCTCGGTTCAAACCTCTGTCTGCTGTACTTTGAAGTGCAACTGTCAGATTCTTTACTCCACCTAACTGAACAGCCGCTCTGGAGATTTCTCCTTTGCTCACAGTTCGTAAGTCGGTTAAAGTCCTCGGTTTACTGATTATTTTTCGCAAGTTTCGGTTCAGATCTCTGTCTGTGGTACAGTAAGTACTAGGTAGTGAACTAGACATAGTAAACTGTGGAAATTAAATTGATTTTCTGACCGGTTCGGCTGAACCGGCCGTTTAGTGATTTACATATTCTGTCTTTGTTTTTAAACTTAGAGTGTGGTTACCGGTCCTTATCGGTTTTAGAAAACTGCATTTTCTTGTGTTTTTTTCCAATACCCGTGACACGGTTAGAAACCGATAAGGGTGTCTTGCCTGGTTGTTTGCCATAAAAAGGGTAAGTTTGTGGTTAGGATGGCTATGACTGAGAAACCCAAAAGAAAAACGGGGCCCACTGGATTTCAACACTGCAGTGTGTGTGGAGGTCTTTGCTAATGCTGATCCCCACACCACCTGTGTTTATTGTCTGGGGTTTGACCACTCGATTCAGACTGCCAAATCTGTAAAATTTCCTAAGTCTACCCTGAAAAAAGATTAGCTATGCTCAGGGACAAGGAGTCCGTGAAGTCCGCCGATCCGGATGGCCAGCCCGGTTCAGTTTCAATCAACCTGAGGGAGTGCCCTGACCAGGGTGATACTTCTTGGGCAAGAGGAGAGCTGATCCTGAGGGATCGGTTCCTACAAAATGAAAAAAAAAAAAATCGGCTGGTTCGGTTCCAGAGATCCATTTCATACCACCGAAGAGATTGCCAATGCAATAAGGACTGTAGAATTGCTTTGTCCAGTTCCGTCTGGTCCGGTGCCTTCTGGCAGGCACTGGTTCAGTCGGTTCCTCCGGGTTCAAGATTATGCCCTGAAGATTTCTATGAACTGGATTTGGAGGTTGAGATTATGATGATGACGATGAGCGATGGTGTGGGAGGTCTGGTTGAGCCCATTGAACTGGACATCTCCCAGACAGGCCTTCTGGTGTTTCCCTCCTAGGTTTTCTGAGTCCCCTTCCCACTACATGTTATACAGGAAAGTGGCAGAAACCTCCAGCTCCCTGTGGAAGAAGCTGTAGAGAACAAGAGGAACCTGATTATGTGGAGATGATGGACATCCCAGAGTCCACGAGACTGTATATTCTCCTTCATAAGTCTTTTGGGAAACAGACACAAAGATTTTAAAACTCAAATTCTGTACCTCCTGTTGACAAAAGGATGGACAAAAAGTACACCTTATCAGGTATCAACAATGCAGCCATGTTGGGGTTGTGCAGGCTGCAGCCTGTGATAAGGCTAATATACCCTTGGCTTCACCCCCCAAGATAAAGATTCCAGGAAGCTGGATGCCATGGCAAAGAAACAATACATGGCATCCACCTTGGGACTCAGGCAGGCTAATTATATGGCCTACGCAGCCAGGTACCAGAAGTCCAGGTGGGACACTGTACTGGCACTGTCTAAGCAGGCCTCCCCCCAGCTAGCCCCGGAGCTGGAGGGGGTGGCTGCTGATGGGATTGAGGCATCTGGGTACAGTTCCATGCTGCTGTGAACTCCAATGATGTGTTCTGGAGAGTCATGGTTACATCTGTGGCTCTTTGGAGAATGGCTTGGCTCAGATGTACTAGTCTCTCACAGGACACCCAGGCTAAGGCATGGATTTCCCTGTGGTGGGTAATTCTCTGTTTGGGGAGCAGACAGAGAATTACATGAAAAAGATGGATGAGTATAGGACCACCTATAGGAGTGCACAGGTCACGTAAAGGCAGGCAACTCCTCAAAGGCAGCAGGCTAGGGGCAAGGGCAGGCCTTTTCATAGGCTTTTCTACCAAACACAGGCCTCTTCTCCCTTTCCTCAGAGGGGGTTCTTCAGAGGGAGAGGCAAAAGGGGGATGAGCAGGGCTGCATCCATCCCTCAACCTAAGGCTCCTGCCAAGCAGACACCCTGATGTGTCAGCCCGGGTCGATCTCCCATTCATGTAGGAGGCAGGCTGGCTTACTTCATCCAGGACTGGATGTCTGTTACCTCAGACAAGTGGGTCCTGGAGGTGGTAAGCCAGGGGCTGGTTCTCAGCTTCAGGAAATTTCCAAAGCTGAGGGCCAGATCTTTTCCACCCGCAAGCATCTCCAAAACCATTGCCCTAGAGGCAGAGGTTTCATCTCTACTGGCTCTAAAGGCTGTAGAGAGAGTTCCTACATTGCACAGGGGCAAATGTCTGTACTCCAGGTACTTTCTTACCCCAAAAAAGACAGGGGAGTGGAGACCCATCCTAGACTTAAGATACCTGAACAAACATCTTTTAAAATCAAAATTCAAAATGGTGACTCTGGGAATAATCCTTCCCTCTCTAAGACCAGGGGACTGGCTAGCCTCCCTGGACTTAAAAGATGCCTACTTTCACATTCCCATCAGGTGCTCCCACAGAAAGTACCTCAGGTTCGAATTTCCTTCAGGCCATTATCAGTTCAAAGCTACGCCCTTCGGCCTGACATCAGCTCCAAGGGTATTCACAAAATGCCTAGCAGTAATAGTGGCCTTTTTAAGAAGGAAAAATATTTCCATATTTTCATGCCTGGATGACTGGCTCATTGTGGGTCAGTCCCCAGACCAAGTCAAGTCAGACCTTCAAGTGACTCAGCAAGTGCTCACTTTCCTAGGATTCCTTCTCAATCTTCCCAGGTCAGTTCTCAACCCTTTACAGCTCCTCACCTTCATAGGGGCAGAGTTGGATACAGTCAAAGCAAGAGCTTTTCTTCCCTGAAAGGGCAAGGGCTATTGAGAGCTGGCTTCTTCATTCCACCTTCTGGTCTCTCGGCCAGCAAGGCACTTCCTTCAACTTCTGGGCCACATGGCAGCTTCTACAGCAGTGGTCCAAGGGGCCAGATTTCAGATGAGAGACATTCAGTTTCATCTGAGGGCCTTTTGGTCTCAGAAGAAAGATTCTCTAACCAAACTAGTTCCAGTGACCCAGACTCTGATCCAGGCTCTCCAGTGGTGGCAGGATCAGGGCAACCTCAGGCAAGGAGTCCCATTCGTCACTCTGTCTCACTCTGTGGTCCTAACCACGGATGTTTCTCTATTGGGGTGGGGAGCCCATCTGGGGGCTCTCACAGCCCATGGACTGTGGTCCCCTCAGGAATCCCTTCTTGATATCAATCTCTTGGAACTCAGGTTGGTCTTTCTGGCCCTGCAAGCTTTCTCTCAGTCAGTGCAGAACAAGGTGGTTCAGGTCAGGACAGACAACACCACCACCATGTGGTACATCAACAAGCAGGGTGGCACTCAGTCCACGGCCTTGTGCATGGAAGCCATGAAATTGTGGTCCCTAGCTTATTCTCTGCAGGATCTCCCAGGGCCAACACGAATGGTCCCTGGACCCTCTGGTGTTGAAAGTGATTTTTTCAAGGTGGGGCACTCCAGAGATAGATCTCTTTGCAGCCCCAGACAATCACCAACTTCCTCTGTTTTGTTAAAGACCCCCAGTATTGGGCTCAGTCCCTCTGGATGCTCTGATTTTGAACTGGGAAGGGAAATTTCTATATGCCTTCCCTCCCTTTTCTCTACTGTTCAAGGTTCTGGTCAAGGTAAGGTCACAACCTTGCAAAGTGATTCTGATTGCTCCAGACTGGGCCAGGCAGCCTTGGTACCCCCTGTTGCTGTTCCTAGCAGTCCATCTTCCCCTGTCTCTTCCAAGGAATTACAACTTGTTTACCTACTCTCAGGGGAGGATTTGGTACCCCAATCTTCGGTCGCTCAATCTCAAGGCATGGCTCTTGAAGAGTTAGTTTAAAACTTATATCTCAGTAAGAGTCAGTGTCAGCTAAGATTAAGTAGACAGATAACTTTATTAGAAGTAGAAGGGGTCTTATTTAGGGTTAAAAAAAAGAAAAGAAAGAAAGAAAGGCAGTGTGTGTTCTGTGCAGGGTAAGGTACTGTATCAGGTGACTTTGCTAAACCAGTAGGAGGAAAGAGAGCTTACCTGGGGGTGTGGTTTAGACACTAGAAAAGCAGGTGAGTCAAATTACAACTTCCTGTTGCTAGCCTTTTTTCTTAGAAATTGCCCTCCATCCCACCCTCCACCCAAAGCCAGTTCTACTTTTATAGCCACTGGATTTAACTGTCAACAGGAACTTCCTGTTTGGTAGTAGGAAGGAAAGGATCATAGAGAAACATTGGTTTTGTTAACCCTGAAGTAGAAAAAGTAGCTCACTCTCCCCCCCCAGCTGCTGGTAGTGTGATATTGAGCAAGAAAGAAGGAGACTACTGAAGAAGATAGGAAGTTGCTATCCCAGAACAGAAAGGTGAGAGTTGTAAGGAGAGGAGAGAGAGCATCCAGAGAAACAGTACAGGGGACACAAAATAAGACATGATAGGAGTGGTGCAGTGCAATGGCTTGTGGGGCGGCAGTGTTCCGGGAGACATTCTGGAGGCTGCGATGCTGCTGCCCTATCTGTACCTCTCTGGTCTGAGAGAGAGGAGGTTGCCCGTCTCCAGGCTGACCTGGCTAGGATTCGTGAAACCTCCTCCCCACCAAGGGACCACCAGGGCCAATGCCACTACCTCAGAGGTTGCCAAGAAAAAGGTGGCTGGACCAGGGTGGGCTCAAGGAGGAGAGGTGGTGGAACAGAGTTTCATCCCTCCAGCTGTACCTCTTCACAATTCATTCACTCTTCTGGTGGATAGTGGTTCCTCTATGGAGGCACCTGTAGTGGAGACCATGGAGGATGCTGGGACCTTCACAAAGGAGACCCAAAGGAGGGTGGCATGGGACCCCACAGGGAAGAAACAACTCCTGTGGGGACTCAATCATTAGGGGGGTAGAAATGGGGGATGATGGGGAGAGGGAGGTAAGGTGCCTTCCTGGCGCCACGGCTTGGAGGGACAGGAAGCGAATCCTCAGGATCGTGGGAGAAACTGCACGAGGGAGGGAGCTGGATGTCATTGTCCACCTGGGGACAAATGACCTGGCTAGAAATGGGATCAGAGCAGTGCAAGAGGAGTTTGTAGAGTTGGGAAGGGGCCTTAGACAAGTAGCGCATACGTGTAACCTTCTCGGAGGTGCTGCCTGTCTATGGCAAGGGAGATGCTAGGGCACTTCTCACCAGAATTCAATGAGTGGTTGAAAACTGGTGTGGAGCTCAGGGTTTTGGCTTCATTGGGGACTGGGGAGCCACCTGGAGGAATGCAGACCTATACTGGTGCGATGGTCTGCATCTGTCCAGGGGGAACCAGGATCCTAGGTGAGAGGTTTAAATGCTTCATTGGCAGCATTTAAACTATCCAAGGGGAGGCACTGAAAAGGAGCTGGGAAATCTGAGCCTCCCACAAAAACATAGTGATTAGTGAAGTAAATGCCAGGGTACAGAAGTTATTAGGAGCAGAACAGATTTAAATGTAAAACAAGGCAAAGGCAGTAAGGACAGAAATGGGGCTAAAAGGGGTAAGGCTATCAAAAAGTGGAGGTGATAGTACCAATGCCCATAGTCTGTGTAACAAGCCCCTGAACTAGTGGCCTTGATGGAAGAGGGTTGCCTGGATATTGTGGCAGTCACAGAAACATGGTACACAGAGAACCATGAATGGGATGTCAACATACCAGGATACGCAATCTACAGAAGGGACAGGGAGGGTAAAGAGGAGGAGGAGTAGCTCTATGTAAAGGAGGGATCAAAGCAACAGAACTAAGAGTAAACAGGGAGCAGATGAGGCACTTTGGGTCACCCTGGAGACAGGAAATGGCACCACAATCGCATGGGGTTGTATACAGACCCCCATCTCGGGAGAGAATGGACAAGGAAATGATAGAAAGCTTTCTTAGAATGGCAGAAAAGGGAGATATTGTTGATGGGGACCTGAATATGCCAGATGTTAACTGGAGCACCTTTGCTGCAGGCACATCCAAGAGCAGAGTCATTCTTGATGCCCTACAGGGGCATGTCTCAGACAGCTAGTATTGGAACCGACTGGGAGGGAGCAATCTTAGACCTGGTACTTTCAAATGGGGATGGAGAAAGAGTCTCAGATTTAGAAGTGGGTAGCCATCTGGGAACAAGTGACCACCAAACAGTGTGGTTCACGATAAACACAGCCATACAATCAAGCCATGCAAGCAAGAGTACTAGATTTAGGAGGGCTGACTTTGGGAAAATGAGAGTGCCTCAGAAAACACTAGCAAACAGGCAAGAAGGAGGTGGAGGAACAATGGGAAGTGATCAAAACAGCCATCACAGAGGCAACAAGCCTTTGCATAAAAAAATCAATAAAACACAACGAAGGAAAAACCTCTATGGTTCACAAAAGAGGTGGAGGAAAGTTAAGGAGAAAAGGGCAGCATTCAGGAAATATAAGGAAACACAGAAGGAGCAGGACAGAGAACTTTATCAGTTAAAGCAGAAAGAGGCTGGGAAGGTAGTCAGAATAGCAAAGGCCCAAACCAAGAAAGGATAGCCAATTCTGTTAAGAAGGGATAAGACCTTTATAGGTACATTAGGGACGAAGAAAGACCAAAGGAGGGATACTGAAGCTTAATAAAGGAGAGGGAATGTGGGTAGAGGGTGACAGTGAAAAAGCAGGGTTACTGAATGAATATTTCTGCTCAGTATTCACAAAGGAAGAGGAGGGGGAGTTACCTAAACCAAACAAGAGAAACACTCTGAAGACAGGGGTTGATACCAGTCCATTTACAGAAGAAAGGGTTCTGAATGAACTTATAAAATTGAAGGTGGACAAAGCAATGGGGCCTGATGGGATTCACCCAAGAATTCTAAAAGAACTAAGGGTAGAACTAGTGACATCGCTGACTACTCTCTTTAACAAATCATGGGAGGATGGGGTGGTACCCAAGGACTGGAGGAGGGCAGATGTAATTCCTCTTCACAAAAGTGGGAGCAGGACAGAGGCAGGAAACTACAGACCAGTTAGTTTGACCTCAGTGGTAGGGAAAATGATGGAATCACTTCTGAAGGAAAGAATTGTTGAGTACCTTGAGGCCAGTGGGGCACAGGACCCAAGGCAGCATGGATTCACGATGGGAAGGTCATGTCAGACGAATCTAATAGATTTCTTTGACTGGGTGACCAAAGTAGTAGATCAGGAGGGCTGTGGACATGGCCTACCTAGATTTTAGCAGGCATTTGATACAGTCCCCACAAAGATTAATACACA
Organism: Neoceratodus forsteri; assembly: GCA_016271365.2. Taxonomy (NCBI): domain Eukaryota; kingdom Metazoa; phylum Chordata; order Ceratodontiformes; family Ceratodontidae; genus Neoceratodus; species Neoceratodus forsteri. Next base: position 1,366,176,737 of record CM028132.1, read on the forward strand.
AGATAGCCAGCCTTGGAATGGGTCCCAAGGTGGTAGCCTGGATAAAAATTGGCTAGACAACAGGATGCAAAGGGTAGTAGTAAATGGAGTACACAGTGAAGAAAGGAGGTTTACTAGTGGGGTACCACAGGGTTCGGTACTGGGACCAGTCCTTTTAATGTCTTTATAAGTGACATTGCAGAGGAACTGGAAGAAAAGTATGTCTCTTTGCAGATGACACAAAGATCTGCAACAGGATTGATACACAGGATGGAGTAGAAAGGATGAGAAGGGACTTGGCAAGGTTGGAGGAATGGTCAAATGTATGGCAGCTCAGATTCAATGCAAAGAAGTGCAAGATAATGCACCTGGGAAACAAAACCCAGGGAAGCGTGATCACAATGGGGGTGAGATACTGACAACAGTAAAATGGAAAGGGACCTGGGGGTAATATATCAGATGACCTAAAGGTGGGAAAGCAATGTGAGAAGGCAGTAAGGAAGGCTGGAGGGATACTGGGATGCATAGGAAGAGGCATCAATAGTGAAAACAGGAAGTTGTTATCCTCTGTACAGACAGTTGGTGAGACCCCATCTGAGTACTGTGACAGTTCTGGAGACCCCATCTCCACAAAGACATAGACAGAGTGAGGCTGTCCAGAGGAGGGCAACAAAATGGTGCAGGGTCTGCACCAGAAGACATATGTAAGAAAGACTAAAGGAGCTTAATATGTATACTCTTGAGGAAAGAAGGGAGAGAGGGACATGATAGAAACTTTCAAGTACCTCAAGGAATTAACAAAGTCCAAGAGGGTAGCATCTTCCAGAAAAGAGATGTGCAAGAACAAGGGGCACAATTTGAAGATAGAGGGGCGGCTCAGGGTAATGTGAGGAAGTATTTTTCACTGAGAGGGTTGTGGATGATGGAACAGCCTCCCTGAGGAGGTCGTGGAGTCAAGAACAGTGGTGGACTTCAAGAATGCATGGGACAGGCATAAGGCAGTCCTAGGGCCGGGTAAGAGGAAGTAAGCTGTTGGTTAACTAGGATCTGCAGCTTATCTGTTAGGTAGGAAAATGGGCAGACTAGGTGGGCCAAGCGGTCCTTATCTGCCGTCAAATTCTATGTTTCTATGTTTCTATGTTTCTATGTTTCTAGAGTATGCAGATTTGCATCTGTCCCAAGGGGTTCTGGATATTCTCAAAGCTTCTCGAAAGCCTGCCATCAGAAAAACTTACAACTCCAAATGGAAAAGATTCAGCATTTGGTGCTCCAAGAAGCATATATCCCCAGACACTGCTGAATTGTCTACAGTTCTGGATTATATGGTTCATCTTAATGGCCTAGGCCTCAGACCAGCTACTCTCAAAGTACATGTGTCAGCTATTTCTGCTTTTCTGTCAGCGGGAAAGCCTTCCTCACTGTCATCTCACCCTGTATTCTGTAAATTTTTCAAGGGATTGCTTCATACCAATCCCCCCTTTAGGGATCCTACCCCTGCTTGGGATCTTAATGTTTGCATTGCTCAGCTTATGCAACCCCCTTTTGAGCCTTTGTCTTCAGCAGAGCTTAAGTACTTGACTTGGAAAACAGTGTTCCTGCTAGCTATTACCTCTGCCAGGCGTATCAGTGAATTGCAAGCTCTGTCAGTGGAACCTGATTTTATCTCATTCCATAGAGATAAGGTGGTCCTTAGAACTAATAGGAGGTTTTTACCTAAAGTGGCTTCAGATTTTCACTGAACCAATCTATGTCTCTCCCTGTGTTCTTCACTGATCATTCTTCTTCAGGAGAAAGAAGTTTACACAGTTTGGATGTTAAAAGAGCCCTTAGTTACTACATTGAGCATACTAAGGCTCACAGGTTTGACTCCCTTCAGTTGTTTCTCACTTATGGGGAATTGAGTAAGGGCAAACCTGCCACTAAGAGAACTATTGCCAGGTGGATTATCTCTTGTATTCAGTTCTGCTATGAGAAGCTAGGCAAAATACCTCCCTCAGGCCTGAGGGCTCATATGACTAGAGGTACAGCTGCTTCCCTGGCTGCGGACAGGGATATTCCTTTGCTAGAAATATGTAAAGCAGTCACCTGGAAAACAGTCCATACATTTACCAAGCATTACTCCCTGGACATCCAGGCTAGGAGTGATGCTCGGTTTGATACAGCAGTACTGCAGATCCTATTCCCAAGGTAGGTTCGATTCCCTCCTCCATGGAGGTACTGCTTGGTAGTCTGCAATAGTCAGAATACAGCAAGACTTCATGTTGTTTGAAGAAAAAATTACTCACCTTAGTAATTATGTTTCTTCTAATGGAGTCTTGCTGTATTCTGACCTCCCTACCTCCCTCTCAGAACCTCTTGGAAGTAATAGATGTAGTGTTGCACCTAGGGTGCATTTGGGTACCCTCCTTTTAGAGAGGTGGTGTGGTTATATTATTAATTTAACAGTCTTAAGTTGTTCACTACCTGGTTTTTGATTTTTGATTTCTTGACTTAAGTCTTTGGGGATCCAAAATATTTGTTTGCCATTTGGCTAGTAAAATTTTACAATTTCCACACAGTAGTTAGTTAGTATTAGCTCGTAAGAATCTGACAGTTGCGCTTCAAAGTGCAGCAGACAGAGGTTTGAACTGAGCTCGAGCTCAACGTTCTATGCTCTGCATAGAAAATTAACCATCTACTCTCCGGGGCAGTTTAAGTGCTGGGGCTAACTGCAATAGTCAGAATACAGCAAGACTCCATTAGAAGAAACATAGTTACTAAGGTGAGTAATTTTTCTTCACTGAGCACTCTAGCTCAGGTGAACTCAGACTTCATAGCCTTGATGTCAAGAGGTTTTGAGCTACTACATGACTCACACTAAGGAACATAGGCAGGACAGACAGCAACTGTTCCTGACTTATGGGGATGTGGGTAAAGGTAAACCAACATCTAAAAGAACCACCTCTCATTGGATAGTCCAATGCATTCAATTCTGTTACTCAAAAGCTGAAAAGGAGGGCCCCAGTAGGGTAAGGGCCAATTCCACAAGGGGCACGGCCACTACTATAGCAGCTACCAGGATGTCCATTACAGGAAATCTGCAAAGCAGCTACCTGGAGAACAGTACACACTTTCACAAAACATTACTGTTTGGACACCGAGTCCAGGAGTGATGCCAGGTTTGGCACAGCAGGTCTGCAGAGGTTCTGTGCCCACCTCTGTTCTTTTCAGCCTTGTCAGTTGTTCCTGTGGTATGAGCTTCCAAAACTGGAATAAAGACATGCAGCCCCACTGAGAAAATGGGCTTATACAGGTTAGGTCTCAGTCTAGTAATGGTCGTAAAGAATCCACCCCCACCCCGCCCAATACTAGTTCAAACTTCATCTCCTGAATGAGTCCCAGCAATTAAAATGAGAACAACTTAATTAACTACAATCAATGTGGATGCACTGCAAGTGCATTTTCAATTCATTGCTCTCTTTCTCACTCTCATTTACGCATAACACACTCAGTGTATTTGTTCTTGTTCCCTGATCCACCGACCTCACAGCCAAAAAGTTAAGTTATGTACTCCGCCATACCTGAGAACTCGGCTTGGCCAAACTCGGTCTTCCCCATGGACTTCCCCAGCCAGCTGTCAGTTGGACTCTAGGACAGTCTCCTCCAGGAGGTTCTTGGCAATGATTCTCGAGCTTCATAGCTTTATGAGAGAAGGTGAATGCAGCATATCAGTGGAAATACCCCAACATCCTTGCCCTGGTGGATCTGTTGTTGACATTTACAGCAAGCTGTACAGTGGCTGAGATGGGATTTAGTCAGATGAAGATCACCATATCCCAGCTACACTCCAAGCTGCGATCAGCCACATTAACTGACCTGATGGTGATCCAGATAAACTCACCAGACATTGAGAAGTTACAGCCTCAGGATGTCATCAGTTTATGGAATTTCAGCATAGAGAGAAGTAGGAGGCCACAGACTGGCCATGTCTTGTCACGGCCTGATGCTGAAGACGTCGCTTCTGATCATTCAGACATAAGTGACTGGGATAGTGATACAAGTGTGCTTGAGAGTGAGCCACACTCCCCTGATATCACAGAGTCCAGCAACATATAAGGATTGTTTGACTTTTATATTAAGAACTTTAAGGCACTGACATTAAGACACTGACTACACTGAATGTTGTATACATGAAGTATTATATTTCACAAAGTTCATTTGTAATTTAGGTTTAAAATAAATTCAGACACATGCTTGATAAATTTTGATTTATCTGCCTTTTGTTTAACAAATCACTGTTAACCATATTGACTGCGGGCTGATGCAAACTTCTGTGGGCTAGTGCAATCTCTGGTCCACTTGCCCAGCTGGCTAGTGCAAAACAAAGTTAAGTTGACCCCTGCAATGATGGGTTCCATCATTACATATGTTCCATTCTCCGGGCAGTTCTACTTAGAAGGCTGACTTCAAGAGTTATGAATATTGAAAAATACCTTGAAAGAAACAAGATTACTAAGATGAGTAGTTTTTCTTCTATTCCAGGGTTGAGAAGAAAATTGATAAAAAGTACCAATTGGACAGGTCCAGTGTGGCCTTTTTATTTAACCACCCTAACCATGAAGGAGTGGTACAGGCAGCAGCCTGCTGTAAAGCCAGAATCCCTCTGTCTTCCCACCCTCCTGATAAGGACTCCAGAAAACTGGATGATATGGGAAAGAAGGGGTATACGGCAGCCTCACTGCTAGTGAGACAGGCCAACTATATGGCATACACAGCATAATACCGAAAAGCCTTGTGGAACACTGTGCTGGCACTAACAGATAAAATTCCAGGTGAAGTAGCAGTGGAGATAGCAGAAACTGCCAGGACAGCATTGGATGCCACCAAGTACCAGTTCCACATGGCTGTGGATGCGAATGACACCACAGCCAGGCTTATGGCCCTTACTGTCTCCATGAGGCAGTTTTCTTGGCTTAGGAAAACAAGTCTGACCCAAGATACACAGACAAAGGCTATGGATGTCCCCTGTGAGGGTGATTCCCTTTTCGAAGACAAGAGAGAGGCCTATATGAAAAAAGTTAAGGAGTACAAAACTACATACAGAAGCAATTCTGCTAAAGAGACCGTCCACTTCTTACAGGTCCCAGTACAGGGAGGCAGGGGTAGGGCTCTACTCCAGACCCTGTTTTCAGGCCCAAGCAACAACAGGCTACCAGCAACCCAGGGGCTATTTCAGAGGTAGAGGCAGAAGGACCATGAGGAGGTGAGCGCAAGTCCCTCAAGCTCAGGCCCAGCCAAAACAGGCTCCCTGATGGGCTGGTACAGGTCACCTCCTCTCTACAAGTAGCAGGCAGATTGGTTCACCTCCTTCAAGCTTGGCATGCCATCACCACAGACAAGTGGGTCTTGGAGGTATTGAGCAAAGGACTGTCACTAAGTTTCAAATCTCTCCCCAAGCTAAGAGTCAGGCATTTTTGCCCCAGCAACTTCTGCAGACCAAGTCCTTCTGGAAGCAGAGGTAGGAACCTACTAAACATCAGAGCAGTAGAACCCATGCCCCTACTGCAGAGGGGTAAGGGATTCTGTTTAAGATACTTTCTTACTCAAAGGAAAAATGGGGAATTGGCGACCCATTCTGGATCTGTGACTCCTAAACAAGCATGTCTCAAAATCAAAGTTCAAAATGGTCACTCTGGTCATGATCATCCCCACACTGCAGAAAGGGGATTGGCTGGCTTCCTTAGACCTCAGAGACACCTACTTCCTCATTTTAATAAGGCAAAGCCACAGAAGTACCTGAGCTTCAGACTCCCCTCAAGTCACTATCAGTTCACAGCCATGCCCTTTGGCCTAACTTCCACCCCCAGGGCATTCACAAAGTGTCTAGCTGTGGTGGTGGCACACTTAAGAAGGCAGAGGGTGACTGTATTCCCATACCTAAATGACTGGCCAGCCGTGGTTCAGTCCCTGCAACATGCCAAGGACTCTCTAGCTCTAGCAAAGCACACATTAGAGTCCCTAGGATTCCTGATAAACATACAGAAGTCCAAAATGCAGCCAGTACAGCTTCTGGACTTCTCTGGAGCAGAGTTAGACACCTGCCAGGGAAGAGCCTTTCTTCCACAGGACAGGCTTGACAGCATCCTGTAGTTAACAGGATCATTCCAGTTGAACAGACCAAGGACAGCAAGAGAGTTCTTGTGACTACTGGGCCACATGGCAGCTTCCACAGCAGTAGTTCCAGGGTCCAGGTTTCAGAAGAGGGACATACAGTTTCACTTGGGAGCTCACTGGTCCCAGAGAAGGGATTCCCTGGCCAAGTTGGTGCCAGTTTCAGACACCCTCCTGCAGGCCCTGCAGTGGTAGCTGGACCCAGAGAACCTGAGGGAAGGAATCCCTTCCAAAAAGAGCATCCCTCTGTGGTGCTCACCACAGATGCCTGTCTACTGGGGTGGGGTGCACACATGCTGGACCTAACTACCAGCGGTACATGGTCACCTCAGCAATCTCTCCTACACATACATCTCTTGGAGCTCAATGCAGTATACCTGGCTATGCAGGAATTTGCTCCTCACTTAAAAGGAAAGATGGAACAGGTCAGGATGGACAACAACACCACCATGTACTACATAACAAGCAAGGGGAACCAGGTCCACCTCTGTGCACAGAGGCCATGAAGGTGTGGGGCCTGACCTACTCACTACAAGTGTCCCTATCAGCTGTCTACCTCCCAGGAAAGGACAACATCCTGACAGACTCTCTCAGCAGAATCAGCCAAAACCATTACCAATGGTCCATGAATGCACAAGTGCTCCAGTCGGTATTCAGGAGATGGGGCACTCCAGAGATAGAGCTCTTGCCTCTGCAGACAATCACCAGCTGCCACAGTTCTGTTGCAGACCTCCAGCAGGGGCACAGTTCCAGTGGATGCCTTGGTCGATTGGTCAGGCAGATTTTTATATGCCTTCCTCCATTCCCCTGCTTGTTTATTGACTGGGGTATCTAGGAGATCTCATATTACCCCAGTGCTGTGCGATCTGCACTGGCTGTCAATTCACTGGTGAATCACCTTAAAGTAGGTTTGTTAACCTACAAAGCCCTACATGGACTTGGTCCTGACTACTTGAAAGAGCTTCTGACTCCTTACACCCCTATGCGACAGCTCCACTCGGCTGACGAGGGGTTGCTGGAGATATCGAGGGTTGTTTTGAATTCATCTGGGGCTCGTGCGTTTATGTTTGCTGCCTCAACCCTCTGGAATTCTCTGCTCCATCAGCTTCGGGAGTGCAAGACTGTGGGGATCTTTAAGCAGGCACTGAAAACGTTTTTATGGATTAAGGCATTTCCTGATCAACTGTGATTTTTAATAATGTTTTAATGAAACATTTGTGATTGTGTGAAGCGCCTTGATAATTGAAAGGTGCTCAATAAATAAAGATTACTTACTTACTTACTGTTGCTCAGGACTTTGATAAAACTCAGGTCACAACCAGCAACAATGATCCTAGTGGCACCAGATTGGGCGAGACAGCCATGGTACTCACTACTGTTGACCCTGTCTATCCCTGTCAACCCTGTCCTGTGGAAGAAAGGCTCTTCCCTGGCAGGTGTCTAACTTCTGCTCCAGTGAAGTCCAGAAGCTGTACTGGCTGCATTTTTGACTTTTGTACATTTATCGGGAATCCTAGGGACTCTAATGACAGCCAATCCACATACCCAGAGGCACAACCTTCTCACATCCTCTCAGGGCAGGATCCTGTATCCGAACCTCAGAGACCTGCAAAAAAAGGCATGGCTCTTGAAGACTTCAGAGTTTGCCAGCTTAGATGTCTCTGAAGAAGTTTTGACTGTTCTAAGAGGCTCTAGGAAGCCATCCACAAAGAAAACATATTCTTCAAAATGGAAAAGATTTTCCATTTGGTGTAAGGGAATAGAAGTGAATCCCTTTGGTGCTAGTCTTTCTGTCCTGCTGGACTGTTTGACTCATTTACACTCCATGGGCCTGAGGCCCACACTGAAGGTCTACTTAGCTGCGGTTTCAGCATACATATCAGCTGGTAAGGATAGGTCCATGGCCTCTTTCCTGTTTATAAGAAATTCTTCAAGGGCCTCAACCACCTTCACCCTCCCTTAGGGAGCCGGTTTCGACCTGGAATCTCTATATCTATATTGCCAAGCTCATGGAGCCCCCATTCAAGCCCATGGCACTGCAGACCTGAAGTATGTCACATGGAAGACTGTCTTCCTGGTTGCCATCACTTCAGCCAGAAGAATAAGTGAACTACAGGCCCTGTGTGCAGACCAATGCTATATCAGTCCACAGGGACAAGGTAGTACTCAGGACTGACAGGAAATTTCTTCCTAAAGTGGTCTCAGATTTTCATTTGAACCAGTCTATCACTTCACCATTCTTTTCACTGAGAATTTTAGCTTATCTGAGCTGAAACTGCATAGCCTGGATGTCAAAAGGGCCCTTAGCCACTACCTTGACAGGACCAAGGCTCATAGGCTTGAGCATACCCAACTGTTCCTCACTTATGGGAAGTGGGTGAAGGCAAACCTGCATCAAAATGAACAATTACACACTGGATTGTAGCTTGCATACAGTTCTGTTAAAGTAAAGTGGGTAAACAAGCATCCCTGGGCCTCAGGGCACATTCTACAGGGTACAGCTGCAGCAGCAGCTGCAAGAACATTCCACTGTTGGAAATCTGTAAAGCAGCTACATGGAAAACTGTACACATTTTTACCAAGCACTATACTCTGGACATACAGTCCAGAAGTGATGCCAGATTTGGCACAGCAATTCTGCAGAACCTGTTCCCTAAAGAAGTTCTCTGCACAACCTTCAAAGGTACTTATGACATGCTGGCCTATGGTAGATAGTGAGGCAACATGCTGGGTTTAAAGTTCACAGAAGAAAATGTACTTTTATTGCTCCAAATGTAAGTTATTGCTCCAGAAAAGCACAATCAGGCAGTTCAACTTCACCAGCCTAGTCAGGTAACATAAAGGTTAACACAAAACAGTTATTTCAGGCTGACTTGACAAAAAGAATCTTTGAACCACCTATGTGGGCCAGCAATTTTTCAATATACAGTCTCAAACAAAACATAAATGATTTGTGGGCCAGCAGTTTTGAATGCACAGTCTCAAATCAAACATAAATGGTTTGTGGGCCAGCAGTTTCGAATGCACAGTCTCAAATCAAACACAAACAGTTTTCTCTTTGAGCCTTATCTGTAGGCTGTTATTAGCAGTACATTCCATTCACTGTTTTTGGCCCAGCTGGCTAGGCTGATCCTTTACCTCAGTACTCTCTGCTCTAGAAATGGTCTCTTTCTTAGCAGCAGGTTTCAACTTCTCACCAAAGGCTCTCTCCAATAATTAACCATTCTCCTTGGCTTTCTGCTCTGGTTCCTGTCTTACATTCCACCCTCCATCTTGCAGGGTTCTCTGCCTAGGAGTATCTCCTCCCTGCATCAGTTTCCAGCTTCTAACTGACTCCTTGCTGGATTCTCTCTGTCTTTTAGCAATCCGTCTAATTAGCAACACCTGGGGAGGCACCTCCCCTTGCCTGTTCATGTTGCATTCCCTGCATTTCCTCAGTCTCAAACAAGATGTTAACCTCTTGTTTCCCTGTATAGTGTTTCCACTGTAACATACCTCCCCTTTGTGCAAAGGCACAGTTGAGTGACACCTGACCATTTCCCATCCCGACAGAAAGTCCACATTTCCATCTGGGTCCCATTGGTTGTGCAATCAGTAAGGAAAATGGCTGAGGACCATGTACCACTTGGTGATGGGGTTGTCATCCTTCATCACCTGTAGCCACTCAGAGGGCATGATCTGTGACCAGGATAAACTGCCAGCCATGCAGGTAGTAGTGGAGGACATCCACAGACCACTTGACTGTGAGACACTCTTTCTATCATCGCATATTTTCTTCTGGGGAAAGAACTTGTGACTGAGGAGAGGATAGGATGTTCCTCCCTCAAACTCCTGGGACAGCATGGCTCCAGCCCAACTTCAGAAGTGTCCGCTCACAGGCTAAAGGTCCTGGTGAAATCAGGACTGTGTAACACTGACTCTCTGCACAGTGTTGCTTTTGAGTTGTTTAAGCCCTGGTCACACCTCTGACCATTGGACCCATTGGGGCAGATTTCTGGGTGAGGTCTGTAAGGGGCTGGCAAGGGTGGAGAAGTGTGGTATAAACCTGTGGTAATACTCTGCCAATCCTAAGAAGGCCCTCACCTGGGTTTTGGAGGGAGATCGGACTCGGCTATGGCTTGACCTTAGTGACCAAGGGTCTTACCTGTCCATTGCCCATACAGTACCCTAAATATTTCATTTCAGCTTTGTCCAAAGCACACTTTGCTGGATTGGCTGTCAGCCCTGCTTCTGTAAGGACTGTAGTACTGCTGCCCTTGGATACATGGGACTCCCAATCAGTGCTGTGGATCACCCCGTCATCTAGGTAAGCAGCTACATAGTGGGCATGAGGTCACAGTAAGTGATTCATGAGCCTTTGAAAGGTTGCAGGTGCCCCATGTAAGCTGAAAGGCATGGTACAGAACTGGTATAGCCCAAAGGGGTAGCAAAGCTATCTTTTCCCGAGCCTCCGGGTCAAAGGGATTTGCCAGTACCCATTTGTTAGTTCTAAAGTCATGATGTACTTGGCTTCCCTAGTCTATCCAACAGTTCATCTAACTGGGGCATGGGGTAGGCATCGAACTCGAGATGGCATTGACCTGCAAAACCAATACAGAAGCAGGTAGCCCACCTTCTTTTGGTACTAACACTATGGGCTACACCAATCACTGCTGGATTCCTCAGTCACCCCAACTCTATCATATCCTGTAACTCCTTCTTAACGTGTTTCATACAGCTTCTGGCAAGTGATACAATTACTGCCGCATTCTCTTCTCCCTGGCTCTGTTTCTATATGATGAGCTATCATATGGGTTGTCCCGGGAGGAAGGAGAAAACATCCAAAATCTGGCTTACCAACTCTTCTAGTTGCTTTTTTGTTTTTGAGACAGCTGTTCCCTACTGGGACTTGTATTCCTAGATTCTCATCTAGCAGTTGGGGTCCCAGATCCATTATGTCTGGTTCAGGAAAGCAATAGGCTATCCTCTGGTTCCAGAATTTCAGCAAATTGACATGGTAGATCTGGGTCTTTTCACCTCTCTGGCTGGCAAACTTCATAGTCAACTGGGTCCACCCTCCGGGTAACTTTGTAAGGCCCCTTCCATTTGGCTATAAGCTTATTCTGGCTGCTCAGCAAAACAAAACTGGTACTGTACCTGAAACCCTGGTTTATATTGCCTCAACCGGGCTCCCTTATTATAGTAGTACTCTTGTCTTTGTTCAGCCTTCACCAGATTTTCTCGGGCAAATTTCCCCACCCAATCTAATCTTTCCTTCAATTGCAGGATATATTGCACCGCATTTTCAGTCTTGGGGTCAGGTTTCTCCCACATCTCCTTTACTGCATCAAGAACACCTCGTGGGTGGCACCCATAGGGGAGTTCAAAAGGAGCAAACCCTGTAGAAGCTTGAGGGACCTTCTGCATTGCGAACATCAGTAAGGGGAGTAACTTGTCCCAGTCCCTGACCTCAGTGGTTATGAACTTCAAGCATCGCTTTATGGTTTGTTGAATCGCCCACGAGACCATCCATCTGGGGTTGGTAGATTGAGGTCCTTATGGAGCTGATTCTCAATAAAGTACAAACCTCCTGAGTCAGGCAGGACATGAAGTTAGTTCCCTGGTCAGTCAACATTTCCTTCGGTATTCCCATATGACTAAAGACCTTTAATAGTTCCCCGGCTACAATTTTGGCCAAAATGCTTTGTAACGGGATGGCCTTGGGGTACCGGGTAGCATAGTCTACAATCACCAGAATGTATTGGTACCCCCCTGCACTCTTTTCAAGGGGTCCCACTATATCAACCCCAATCCAGTCAAAAGGTGCCTCCATAACAGGTACGGGCACTAAAGGAGCCCTTGGACTGTTCTTTGGAGCTACTAACTGGCACTCAGGACAAGATGCAGAATAATCTTTAACATGTTGATAGATGCCCGGCCAAAAGAATCGGGGCAACAGTTGGGCTAATGTATTCTATACCCCACAGTGCCCTGCCACAGGAATAGAGTGGGTGAGGCGTAGTAATTCCCCCTGAAAGACTCGATGGATTAGCAACTGATGCTGGGTATCCCCCATCTGGGCCTCCTTACTAACTTGATACAGGATACCCCCTTGTAACTCAAAATGAGGATAGCGTGCTGCTCGATTCTCATCTACCACTTCCCCTTCCCTGACAGCCAACTGAGTGTATACCCGGCTGAGTAGACCATCATCCTGTTGTTCTTTGGCAAAGTTCAGGCCGTGCTTTAACACATCTTGCTCTGATAGGGACGGCCCTCCGGACTTTGATTAGGTGGGTCAGTGTTAGGGTCGGGCTGTGGGACTGCACCCACTTTGTCTTTGCTTCACCTCCCTGCTGTGCACCTGCCCTTTGGGACCCCTTTTCTTTACTGTCCTACTTTTCACTAGATTTGCGGGTTCTTGTCTGGGCTTAAAAATCCCTGGGTCTGGGAAAGGAAAAACTTCCCCAGCTGCAGGTGGCTGGTCCCCTCCTCCCTCCCTTCATGACCCTGAGACTGAGTAATTACCAAAGATAAGTCTGCTTTCCATAAGCCATCAAACCATTTCCAATCTCTCCCCAGTAACACCGGATAGGGTAAACCCGGGGCAACCCCCACCTTTATAGTCTCTGTTTGGCTCCCCTGAGTAAGTGTAACCATAGCACCAAGATAAGCCTTTACATCCCCTTGCACACATTGGATAGGGATGGGGTTCTGGTCCTGCCATCATCGGGGATTCACAAGGGCCTCCCTGACTAGGGTCTGGCGGCTTTCTGAGTCCACCAGAGCCTCTGTGTCTATCCCTTCTACCTTGACAGGGATCACAAAATCTCAGGATTCAGAGCCCCCCACCCCCACTGTACAGTGAATACACATCTGTAAATGTGCAGTCTATGAAGGTACAGTCCATGTGGGGGCAGTTCTTTGCAAAGTGACCCTTCTGTCCACATGAGAAACATGCCCCTGTGTCTCCGCTATGGGGTGATCCTCTGGGTTTAGGTAGTGGGCCCTCAGGAAATGTCTCCCTGGGCTGCTGGGTTGTCGTCTTTCCCAGAGTCTGACCTTTATTTGGCCCATAACCCCCTCTACATGCCCAAGGTCCTTCACAGTTCCAGCCAATATTCCTTCTGTCTGGCTTCTGGGATGATTCTCCATCTTCCCAGGTGGCCTTGTAAGCTGAGTCACGGGGCAGGAGCAAAGTTCAGCATCCAACACTTGTTCTGAGATCTGCATGGCCTCTGCTAGTGTGGTTATCTTCTGTTTGCGGACCCAGATCTGAATTCCAGGGGGCAGGATGTTCAGAAATTGTTCCAAGATGATTAACTCAACCACCTCTGGGCCACTGCATCCTTCGGGTTTTAGCCAACACCAACACAGGTCCCGCAATTGTTGTCCCACTGCTCTAGGTCATGCACCTGCTGCAAATTTGAAGCTCCGGAACCTCCATCGGTAGCTTTCTGCATTGATGCCTAGGCAGTCCAGGATTGCTGCTTTCACCTCTGTGTACTCCCCGGGTTGGTATTGTCCATAGCTCAATAGACTGCTTGGGCTTCCTCGGTCAGACAGGGGGCAAGGCAGACAGCCCACTGGGGTCTGGGCCATCCAGCAACTTCTGCCACTCACTCAAATGTCACCAGGAAGGCCTCGAGATAATCCTCAGACATCATTTTGGCAGCATAGCATTCATCCTAGGAGCCCCTGGCCCCAAGATAGCCAGACCAGCCTCATGAGTAGGATCTTGTTGCAGCTGTTGCACCAGGGACTGCAGAAGCTGCTGTTGTTGCCCCAGCTGTATAAGAAGCTGCTGTTGTGCCTCCTGTTGTACTTGTGCTTGTTGAGCCCGTTGTTGCACCTCATGCTGCTGCTGAGCCAGCTGGGTGAGAACCTGTTGTAGCTGAGCCTGTTGTGCCCATTGTTGCACCTCCTGTTGTGCTTGCTGGGCCTGTTGTTGTGCCTCCTGCTGCTGCTGAGCCAACTGCCTGAAAGTCTGTTGTTGTTCAGCGAGGAACTTCAGCAATTTCTCCATATCCATTTTTCTAGCATGTAACTAGTCCTGCTCAGTCCAGCAGGGATTTGTATCCCACTTGTGATACCACGTGTGACAAGCTGGCATATGGTAGAGGGAGAGGCAACACGCTGGGTTTAAAGTTCACAGAAGAAAATGTACTTTTATTGCTCCAAATGTAAGTTATTGCTCCAGGAAAGCACAATCAGGCAGTTCAACTTTTCCAGCCTGGTCAGGTAACATCAAGGTTAACACAAAACAGTTCTTTCAGGCCAACTTGACAAAAGGAATCTTTGAACTACCTATGTGGACCAGAAGTTTTTCAATATACAGTCTCAAACAAAACATAAACGGTTTGTGGGCTAGCAGTTTTGAATGCACATTCTCAAATCAAACACAAACAGTTTTCCCTTTTAGCCTTATTCATAGGCTGTTATTAGCAGTACATTCCACTCACTGTTTCTGGCCCAGCTGGCTAGGCTGATCCTTTGCCTCTGGACTCTCTGCTCTAGAAATGGTCTCTTCAAACAACATGAAGTCTTGCTGTATTCAGACATAATGCAGTTAGCCCCAGCACTTGAACTGCCCCGGAGAGGAAAGAGTTAACTCTATGCAGAAGCATAGAACGTTGAGCTCGAGCTTGGTTTTCAAACCTCTCTCTGTGGTACTTCAAAGAGTAATCATCAGATTCTTTAGTCCTCCTAACAGTGAAGTCGCTCCAGAGATTTCCTCTGCTCGGTTTGGTAAAAGTAAAGCATTCGGTTTAAACCGTATAATTTTTTTGTTATTTTTGGATTTCCAGCCTCTGTCTATGGTACAGGTAGTGTGTAGATAGGTAGTGAATGTTGGGGTAGTGCAGGCTGCAGCCTGTGACAGGGCTAACATTCCTTTGGCTTTACACCCCCCCTCTGGATAAGGACACCAGGAAAGTGGATGCCATGGCCAAAAACAGTATTTGGCATCCTCTTTGGGACTCAGGCAGGCTAAGATATGGCCTACACAGCCAGGTACCAGTACTCCAGATGGGATACGGTTCTGGAGCTGGCTAAACAGGTCTCTCCCAGCTAGCCAAGGAGCTGGAGGAGGTGGCTGCTGATGGAATTGAGGCATCCAAAATGCAATTTCATGCTGCTGTGGACTCCAATGATGTGGCATCTAGAGTCATGACTACATCTATGCCTCTCAGAAGACATGCTTGGCTCAGACATACTAGCCTTTCACAGGATACCCAGACTAAGGCTATGGATTTTCCTGTAGTAGGTAACTCTCTGTTTGGGGAGCAGACAGAGACTTACATGAAGAAAATGGATGAATATAGGACCACGTACAGGAGTGCACAGGCCAAAGAAAGGCAAGCCACTCTGCACAAGCAGCAGTCTAGGGGTGGGGCAGGCCCTTTCAAAGGCCTTTTTACCAAGCCCAGGCCTCCTCTTCCTTCCCACAGAGGGGGTTCTTCAGAGGGAGGGGCAGGAGGGGGATGAGCAGAGCTGCTCCCCCCTCCGCTCAGTCTAAGGCTCCTGCCAAGCAGTCGCCCTGATGTGTCAGCCCGGGTCAACTCCCCATTTCCAGTAGGAGACAGGCTGGCTTACTACTTCCAGGCCTGGAAGTCTGTGACCTCAGACAAGTGGGTACTGGAAGTAGTAAGCCAGGGACTGGCCCTCAGCTTCAAAACATTTCCAAAAAAGAGGGCCAAGTCTTTTCCACCTGCATCACTCTCAGAAACCATTGCCCTAGAGGCAGAGGTTTCCTCTCTTTTAGTTCTCAGTGCTATAGAGAAGGTTCCTACTCAGCACAGGGGAAAAGGACTGTACTCCAGGTACTTCCTTACTCCCAAAGAAAACAGGGGAGTGGTGACCCATCCTAGACCTAACTTTCGTGGGGCTTCGATGAGAACATGGAAGTAGGCATCCTTGAGGTCCAGGAACGCTTAGCCAATCCCCTGGCTTTAGAGAGGGTAAACACCCTAGAGTCACCATTTGAATTCTTACTAGGTGCTTGTTTAGGTATCTGAGATCCAGATGGGCCGCCATTCTCCTGTCTTGTTTGGGGTAAGGTACCTGGAGTACAACTTTGCCCTGAGTAGGGAGGAACCTTCACAGCTCTGAGAGCCAGGAGGGTTAAAACTTGTTCTAAGGTGAGAGTCTCTGATGGATTTGCAGTGAAAGGATCTGATCATCTTTGAAATTTTGAAGCTGAGAATCAGTCCCTGCTTACTACTCCGGACCCACTTATCTGATGTTGAAGACTTCTAGTCCTGGACGATGTGGCCAGCCTGCCTCTACAGGTAATGGAGAATCGGCTGGCCATCCCATCAGGGTGCCTGTTTGGCAGTTTAGGCTGAGGGGGGAGGCCTGCTCAGACCCCGCCTGCCTCTCCCTCTGAAGAACCCCCTGAGGCTGAAGAAGAGGCCTGGGCTTGTAAAATGCCTGTGAAAAGGCCTGCCTGCCCCTGAAAGCTGTTCTGAGGAGTGGCCTGCCTTCCTGGCCTGTGCACTCCTGTAGGTCCTATACTCATCCTTTTCTTCATGTAATTCTCCTTTGCTCCCCCAACAGAGAGTTACACAATAGGAAAATCCATGGCCTTAGCCTGAGTATCCCAGACAGTGTCACCTGAGCTGCCATTCTACGAAAAGCCGTGATGTAGCCATGACTCTTTAAGATACATCATTGGAGTCCACTGGCATGGAATTGCACCTGATGCCTCATACCATGAGCAGCCACCTGCTCCAGCTCTGGCAAGCTGGCTAGGACCGCTTTCTAGAGCCATAACAGTATCCTATCGGATTTTATTATTCTGCAAATATGTTTTCATAATTTGCCTGTCTGTTCCAAGATGCTGCCATCATTGTTTCTTGCTATGGCATCAATCTCCTGAGTCCTGGTTGGGGTGTAGCAAAGGAATATTTGCCTTGTCAGCCGTGTTTCACCACCCCCACATGCGTATTGTTGTGAGAGAACCCTGTCACAGCCTGACAAAGTGTACTTCCTGTCCATTTTTTATCCACAGAAAGTAAGAATGGGAGCTTTAAATTTTACTGTCTGTTTCAAAGGATTTGTGATAGAATAGACAGTCCTAGACTTGGATATCCACATCTCTACATAGGTAGGCCCTTTGGTATCTACAGCCTATAAAGCTTGAGGGTCTGTTACTTTATAAAAAATAAATGAGAAGGGATCAGAAAGCCTGGGGAGATACTCTATAGGTCTGTCTGGAGAATGTCTCATGGCAGATCTAGGCTTCAAATCACATCACCTCCCTGTAATCTTCCTCCGGTTCATAAAACCTCTATATCATATCTTGAACTGGTGGTCCGACTAACCCCCCGCTTGCCTGGTGGGTGGGTTGGTCAGAACTGGAAAGCACTGACAATTCTTGATCGCTTTATCTCTGTGCTGGAGGATTTTGGCCCACACCTGCTGATTTCTAGTCCTTTATTGAACGACCTCCTGTCAGCCTCCTTTGCCTGAGACTGTTCTGGTCAGAGGCACTCTGGTTCAGTTGAACCGAACCGCTGCATCCGGCCAGGATTTTAGCTCCTCGCCCCTGAGCCGGCTAACTCTCTTATCCAGGGTAGTTGGTGAAATCTAAACAAATCTGGTAGTCTGAATTGAGGTGTCAAACCCAGACACATAGACATGTGTGTGGTCAGCCTTAGCAAAGCTTCACAGACACTACAGTGTTGAACCCAGTGGCCCGGTTTTTGGGTTTCACAAGCCAGCCTAACTTGGAACTCTCTTAACGCCCCTGTTAAAGACACTTTTATCGTTCCAGACTGGTTGATGGTCATGGAAAACCAATGAAACTGCTTTTAGAACCATAAGAACCAGGAACTGATCAATATTTCAAAGCAGTTTTTTAATAACCTGATCGTGTTCCCAACCGATAATACTGCTTACAAGTTCCATACAGAATTAGATGTAAAACCTATTATTACTTACGATACCACAGACAGAGCTTAACCTACTGCTGCGTTTAATTTAGATAAATGGGTTTGAAACCAGAAAGATATTTAAACAGACAAATGAACTGAGTAGTAGGAATCTCCGAGTGATTGTTCAGTGAGGCGGAGTAAAGAATCTACAGTTACAGTTTGCAGCACAACAGACAGAGTTAACTGAGTTTCAACTAAGATCTGCGCCTGTATGAACTTAACTTTTCACCTCCGGAGTAGTTTGAAGGATGGTCATTCGTGTTTGAATAAGATCATGTTGTTGGAACAACATTACTAAAATGAGTAATTTTTTCTTCAAACAACATGAAGTCTTATATTCTGACATATGCAGATTACTAAGCAGTACTCCATGGAGTATGGTGAACTCAGAAATAGGCTCTAGCTAGTTGCAGCAAACTGAGCATGGCACTCTAGCCTGATGTCCAGGGAGGCTGCTTGTATTGGTGAACCGCTTCAGGCAGCTGTTGACATATCTCTAGAATAGGGATGTCCTGGCAGCTGTCAGGAAGCAGCCACCTCTGGTAGGAGCCTGGGTCTGAGGAGGAACTCTTCCAGTTTTGTAGCAAATTGGTAGACAATCCACTGGCACGATCTTTAGTGGTAGGTTTCTTACCAACCTGCCATAAGGAGAAACAGTTGGGGAGTCAAACCTGTGATTCTTGGGCCTCATGAAATTAAGGGCTCTTTGACATCTAAACTTGTGCAGTCTCTCCAGGAGGAATGGTGGCGTTACAGGAAAGGAGACATAGATTTACTAAAGTGGAAATCTGAAAACCATCTTTAAAAGAACTTCCTGTTAGTCCTGAGGACCACCTTATCTCTATGAAAGGAGATAAAATCAGGTCCACTGACAAGCTTGTAATTCACTATGTCTGCAGAAGTGATGCTACAGAAACAGCCTAGTACTTAAGCTCTGCTGAAGATAAAGGTTCAAAAGGGGCTGTATAAGCTTGATTCATCAAACACTGAGGTCCCAGGCAGGGCAGGGTCCCTGAATGGAGGTGTGAAGCAACTTTGAAAACTTGAAGAAAAATAGGTGAGCTGAGAGAATAGGGCTTACTTTGACATCAAAAGCAGACAGCTCCCAGATGCACTTTCGTGGCTGGTCTGAGCCTGCCATTTAAGGGACCATAATCATACTGGATGATCAGCAGATCTGGAAATATGCTTCCCAGAGCACCACATGGAAAATTGTTTCCATTTAGAATTATAAGTAGCCCTGTAGCTACTTCAGAAGCTCAGGATATCCATTACATTCTGGGAGAGGTGTGTCAGCAAATCTAACCTTCTAGAACCAGGCTTAGATTGAGAGATTGAGGTTTGGTGTCCAAACCCCTCCTGAGCACAGGTTAACAGGTTGTAATTCCTGGAAGACACAGGGAAGATGGACTGCTAAGGACAGTAGGAGTGGATACCAGTGTTGTCTGGCACAGTCTGGAGCAAACAGGATCATCTTGCAGGGTTGAGATCTCAGTTTTGACTAGCACTTTGAACAGGAGAGGGAGGCGGAGGAAAAGTATAGAGAAACTTCCTTCCCAATTGAGAACTATGTCCAGGGGCTGAGCCCAACACTGGGGTCTGCAGCGAAAAGGGGTAGTTGGTGATTGTCTGGGGCTGCAAAGATCTATCTGGGTCGCTCCATCTGGAAAAAATCACTCCAAGACTCAGGGATCCAGTGACCATTCGTGATGTCCCTGGGAAATCCTGTGAGAGCATCCCATGACATTGTCCTTCCTGGTAGGTGAACTGCCGTGAGGAAGGTGTTCAGGAGTAAGCCAGAGACCACAACTTCATTGCTTCGGTGCACAAGGCCTTAGACCGATGCGTCTCCTTGTTGTTGATGTCCCACATTGTGGTGGTGTTGTCTGTTCTGACCTGTACAACTTTGTTCTAAACAGATTTGGAAAAGCTCAAGTGCTAGAAATACTGCTCCTGAGTTCCAACAGATTGATATGGAGCAGAGATCCTGAGGGGACCACAACCCCAGGTGGTGAGGTCACCCATGTGAGTTTCCACCCCAAGAGGGAGGCATCTGTAGTAAGGATTAAGGAGTGGGTACTGGGTGACAAAGGGACCCCCTTGTCCAAATTGGTCTGATCCTGCCACCACTGTAGGGCCTGGATCAGGTTCGAGTTACTGGGATCAGTGTGGTCAGAGGGTCCTTCCTTTGAGACCAAAAAGGCTCTCAAATGGAACTGAATGTCCTCATTTGAAATCTTGCTCCCCTGCACTACTGCTGTAGAAGCAGCCATGTGCCCCAGTGGCTGGTGTAAAATGCCTTGCTGGTCGAGACACCTGCAGGGTGAAAGAGGAGGCCAGAGAGATCAGGGTCCTGCCTCCTGTCCAGGGGATGGAAGGCTCTGGTCCTCTCTGTGTCTAGCTCTGCGCCTATGGTGAGGAGCTGGACAGGCTCTAGAACTGACTTTGAGATTTAGAGGAAACCTGAAGGAAGTGAGCAGTTGCTGGGTTATCTGAAAGTGTAACTATTCTGTCTGGGGACTGCCTACTATGGAGCCTGTAGTCATCCAGGGTGAGGAAAATGGCAATTTCTGCCTTCTTAGAGAAGTAACTACTACTGCCAGGCATTTTGTGAATACTCTTGGGAGCAGAGGTGAGGCCAAGGGCATTGCTCTGAACTGAGAATGGCCTGAGAGCAGCTCGAACCTGGAGGTACTTTCAGTGGGAGCTCTGATGAGAATATGGAAGTAGGCATCCTTGAGGTCCGGACACTAGCCAGTCGCCTGGCCTTAGAGGGTAGAATAATTCCTAGAGTCACCATTTTGAATTCTTGGTTTTAAAAGGTGCTTGTTTAGCATCTGAGATCCAGGATGGGCCGCCATTCTTCTTTTTTTAAAGGGGCACCTGGAATACAACCTTTGGCCTGTGTAGGGTGGAACCTTTTCTGCTGCTCTGAGAGCTAGGAGGGAAGAGACTCTGCTCTAAGGCAAGTGCCTCTGATAGGATTTGCAGGTGGAAAGGATCTGGTTCTCATCTTTGGAAACTTTTGAAGCTGAGAACCAGTCCCTGGCTTACCACCTCCAGGACCCATTTGTCTGATGTCAGAGACGCCCAGTCCCTGGACAAAGTAAGCCAGCCTGCTCCCTACAGGTAGCTGAGAATCGGCTCTGGCAACCCCACTCAGGGTGCCTGTTTGGCTAGGGCTTTGGGCTGAGGGGTGGAAGCAGGCCTGCTTGTACCCCGTCTGCCCTCCCTCTAAAGAACCCCTCTGGGCATGCTGCTAGAAGAGGAGGCCTGGGCTTGGTAAAGGCCTATGAAAGGCCTGCCCCTGCCCCTGGAAGCTGCCTCTGAGGAGTGGCCTGCCTTTCCTTGGCCTGTACACTCCTATAGGTGGTCCTCTCATCTCATTTTCATGTAATTCTCTGTCTCCCCAAACAGGAATTACCCACAACAGGAAAATCCATGGCCTTAGTCTGGTATCCTGTGACAGGCTAGTACATCTGAGCCAAGCCATTCTTCAAAGTGCCACAGATGTAGCCATGACTCTTGATGACACATCATTTGAGTCCACTGCATGGAATTGCACCTTGGTTGTCTCAATACCATCAGCAGCACCTGCTCCAGCTCTCTGTCAGCTGGCCAGGGACCTGTTTTGCTAGACAGTGACAGTGTCCCATCTGGATTTCTGATATCTAGTAACATAAGCATATAATTTGCCTGTCTGAGTCCCAAGGATGCTGCCATGTACTGTTTCTTTGCCATGGCATCAATCCTCCTGGAGTCTCATGCGGGGGTGTGAAGCCAAGGGAATATTTACCTTGTCCTGAGCTGCAGCCTGCACTACCCGAACATGCTGCGCATTGTTGTGTAAGGACTCCATATCAGAGCCTGACAATGTGTACCTCTTGTCCATTCTCTTTATCCACAGGAGGTATGTGTGAGGAGTTTAGAATTTTAAATGTCTGTTTCCCAAAAGATTTATGCAAGGGAATAGACTGTCCCTAGACTCTGGGATATCCATCATTTCACATAGTCAGGCTCCTTCTTGATCATCCACAGCTCTCTCCATAGGGAGCTGGAGGGAACAGCCACTTTTTATAAAACATAAAATGAGAAGGGACCTAGCCTAGGAGGAGATAATTCCTGAAGGTCTGTCTTGGGGAGATGTCCGGTCAATGGGCACATCCAGACTTTCAATCCACATTCACTCTCCTCATACTCTCTTCCCCTCCTCCGGTTCATATGTCCTCCTAAATCATAGTCTTGAACCGTGGAACTGCCAAACCGAGCCCTACTCTGACGATGCCGGGTTCGGTCGAACCGGGAAAGCGACTGACAAATTTGATCGCTTCCGCTATTTCTTCAGCGTTGGAAAGGAAAGTTTTGGCTCCACACCAGCTGATTTTCTAGTCCTTTTGCTGGAACCGACCTCAGAGTCGGATCTCCTTTTGTCTGAAGAAGTCTCACCCTGGTCAGAGGTACTCTACCTGGTTACGGTTGGAACCAAGCCAGGCTGAGCCTACCCGGTTCAGCGCGGACTTTTGGCCTCCCGCTTTCCTGAGCCTACCAACTCTCTTCTCGGGGTAGCTGCAGGAAAATTCTACTAAATCTAGCAGTGCTGTGTGAGGTGGTCAAACCCCAGACAGTAAATGTGGTAGTGTGGCCGCCTTGCAAAGACTTCCACACACAATTACAAGTGTTGAAACCCAGTGAGCCCAGTTTTCTTTTGGCTTCAGACATAGTGCCAGTCCTATCCAAACTTACCCGCTTATGGCACTGCTAGGAAGACCCTCTTATCGGTTCCCAAATGTGTCATGGGTTGTGGAAAAAAGCGTGAATAAAATCTGTTTTTAGGGCCGATAAGAACTGGTAACTCACCTCTAAATCACAGATTAAGATTTTTAAATAACTTGATCAATTCAAACCCAGAACCGATAAACCATTTACAAGTTCCACACAGAATAGAATTAATATAAAACCTATCTAGTACTCACAAATACTACAGACAGAGACTGAACTGACAGGTTATGTTTAAATTCGGTCAAACGAGAAAACAATACTTTAACCGGCATAAAATGAATTTAGTAGAAGGAGAAATCGGAGCGATTGTTCAGTGAGTATGGAGTAAAGAATCTGATGGTTTGAGTTTGAAGAACAACAGATAGAGTCTCAACCAAGCTCAGTTTCAGCTGTTCCATGCCTGGCATGGAAAGTTATCTTTCATCTCCGGGCAGTTCGAAGGTTGGGACTCACTGCATATGTCAGAATATAGCAAGACTTCATGTTGTTTGAAGTACTACTTTCTCTCTACGGAAAGAAATAAAATCAGGTTCCACTGACAGGGTTTGCAATTCACTGATACGTCTGGCAGAGGTAATGGCTACCAAAAACACATTTTTCCAAGTCAAGTACTTAAGCTCTGCTGAAGACATAGGCTCAAAAGGAGGTTGCATAAGTTGAGCAATGCAAATATTTAAATCCTGGGCAGGGGCAGGATCCATAAAGGGGGGGATTGGCATGGAGCAATCCCTTGAAAAATTTACAGAACACAGGATGAGATGATAGTGAGGGAGACTTTCCCACTGACAAAAACGCAGACACAGCTGACAAATGTACCTTGAGAGTAGCTGGACAGAGGCGTAGGCCATTAAGATGGACCATATAATCCAGAACTGCAGATATTCAGCAGTGTCTTAAGAAGATATGCTTCGGAACACCAAATGCTGAATTTTTCCATTTTGAGTTATAAGTCTTTCTGGTTGAAGGCTTTAGAAGCTTTGAGGAACGTCCAGAACCCTCTCTGAGACAGGTGCAAATCTGCATACTCTAACTCTTCAAGAGCCATGCCTTGAGATTGAGAGACCGAAGATTGGGGTACCAAATCCTCCTCTGAGAGGAGGTTAACAGGTTGTAATTCTTGGGAAGAGACCGGGGAAGATGGACTGTTAGAGACAGCAACAGGAGGTACCAAGTCTGTCTGGCCCAGTCTGGAGCAATCAGAATCACTTTGCAAGGTTGTGACCTTATCTTGACTAGGACTTTGAACAGTAGAGGAAAGGGAGGGAAGGCATACAGAAATTCCCCTTCCCAATTCAAAATCAGAGCATACAGAGGGACTGAACCCAAGACTGGGGGTCTGCAACAAAACAGAGGAAGTTGGTGATTGTCTGGGCTGCAAAGAGATCTATCTCTGGAGTGCCCCACCTTGAAAAAAAAGAGACAGAGTCCAGGGACCATTCATGATGGCCTGTGAGATCCTGCTCAGTGCATCTGTTAGCATTGTCCTTTCCCTGGAAGGTGGACTGCTATCAGAGAGACTGCAGGAATAAGCCAGGACCCTCAATTATGGGCTTGCACAAGGTCAGACCGAGAAAGTGCCTCCCTGCTTGTTGATGTACACATGGTGCTGGTGTTGTCTGTCCTGACCTGAACCACCTTGTTCTGTACCAACTGAGAGAAGGCCTTGGGGCCTGAAAAACTGCCCTGAGTTCCAGGAGATTGATATGAAGGAGGACTCCTGAAGGGACTACAGTCCTTGGGATGCTGAGATCCCCAGACAGAGCTCCCCACCTCAAAAGAGAAGCATCCGTGGTAGGATCACCGATATGAGACTGACAAAAAGCGACTCCCTTGCTCTTACCTTCCTGATCCTGCCACATTGAAGAGTTTTGATCAGTGTCCCAGTCACTGGAATCAGTTTGGTAAGAGGGTCTCCTTTGGGACCAAATGGCCCTCAGATGGAACTGAATGTCTCTCATCTGAAATCTTGCCCCTTGGACCACTGTTATAGAAGCTGCCATGTGGCCCAAGAGCTGAAGGAGGGCCTTGCTGGTCGGGACACCTGCAGGCTGAAAGACAAAGCCAGTCCTATAAGAACTCTTGCCCTTTCCAGGGGAAGAAAGGCTCTTGCTTTGACAGTATCCAGCTCTGCCCCTATAAATGTAAGGAGCCGAACTGGTTCAAGAACTGATTTGGGGAGGTTGAGGAGGAAAAACAGAGAAGTGAGCACTTGCTGAGTCACTTGCAGGTCTGACTTGACTTGGTCTGGAGACTGACCTACTGTGAGCCAATCGTCCAGGTATGGAAAATGGAAATCTTTTGCCTCTTAGAAAAGCAACAATCTACTGCCAGGCAACTTTCCAGAAGACTCTGAACTGATGTTAGCCAAAGGGCATTGCTTTTGAACCGGTAATGGCCTGATGGCAACTTGAACCTGAGGTACTTTCTGGGAGCACCTGAGGGAATAATGAAATTAGGCATCTTTGAGGTCCAGGGAGACTAGCCAGTCTCTGGCCTTGAGAGGGAAGAATTATTCCCGAGTCACCATCTTGAACTTTGGTTTTTAAAGATGTTTGTTCTGTGTATTTTAGATCTAGAATGGGTGATCACTCCCCTGTCTTTTTTGGGGTAAGGAAGTATCTGGAGTACAGACATTTTCCCCAGTGTAGGGTAGAAACTCTTTCTATGGCTCTCAGAGCCAGATGAGATGACACCTCTGCCTCCAGGGCAAGGGTCTCGGAGAGACCTGCAGGTGGAAAAGATCTGGTTCTCATCTTTGGACATTTTTTGAAGCTGAGATCAGGTCCCTGGCTTACTACTTCCAGGACCCACTTGTCTGATGTAATAGACACCCAGTCCTGGACGTAGTAAGCCAGCTTCCGCCCCCCACAGGAATAGGAGAGTTTGCCGGGCAGACCCATCAGGTGTCTGCTGCTTGGTAGGGGCCTGAGGCTGATGAGTGAATGGCAGCCTGCTCATCCCCTTCTGCCTCTCCCTCTAAAGAACCCCTCTGTGAAAAGGGGAGAAGAGGCCTCAGCATGGTAAAATGCTTCAAAGGAAAAGGCTTAACCTGCCTTAGATTGTTGCCCTTGAGGAGTTGCTTGCCTCTCCTTGGCCTGGAGCACCTCATATGTGGTCCTGTACTCATCCATTTATGTAATTCTCTGTCTGCTCTCAGACAGAGAATTACCCTTTAATAGGAAAATCCCGGCCTTAGCCTGGGTGTCCTGTGAGAGGCTAGTACATCTGAGCCAATCCATCTTCTGAAGAGCCACAGATGTAGCCATGACTCTTGATGACACATCATTGGAGTCCACAGCAGCATGAAATTGTACATTTGATACCTCACTCCCATCAGCAGACACCTCCTCCAGCTCCTTGGCTTGCTGGGGGGAAGCCTGTTTAGCCAGTGCCAGTACAGTGTCCCACCTGGACTTCTGGTACCTGGCTATATAGGCCATATAGTTCACCTGCCTGAGTCCCAAGGGAAGATGCCATGTACTGTTTCTTTGCCTTGCATCCATCTTCCTGGAGTCTTGTCTGGTGTGTTAGGTCAAGGAATATGTGCTGTCACAGGCAGCCTGCACTACCCCAACATGGCTGCATTGCTGGTATAAAAACTCCATATCTGAGCCTGATAGTGTGTACCTCTTGTCCATCCTTCTGTCAACAGGAGGTACAGAATTGGGAGACTTTAGGATTTTTTCGTCTGCTTCCCAAAAGATTTGTGAAGGGGAATAGACAGTCTCCTGGACTCTGGGATGTCCATCATTTCCACATAATCAGGCTCCTCTTGATCCTCCATTGCCTCCTCCATAGGAAGCTGGAGGGTTTCGGCCACTTTTCTGTAAAACAGATAGTGGGAAGTAGGGTTGTCAGAACTAGTTCGTCAAAGATTCGAACCCTCCTCGAACCCTGGTGTTCGAATTCTAACTTAGAACTCGACCACTAAAAGGTACGCAAAGGGTTCAATCTGAGTCCCAGCTGATGACTTGTGTGTGGGGAGGAGGGCGAGGTGCACGTCCCCAGCAGGCAGCCCTGATGGGGGGTACGGGCTGTGGGGACTGGAGGAGGCATGTCCCAGCGCAGCAGGCAAGGGCAGCCCCGATGTGGTGGGTGGGGTGCAGCAGCAGCAGTGTTGTTGGGTTGCCGGTCTTACAGATCCACATCGTGAAAGAGTCTCTACAGTTTGTGCTTAAGGTAGCGTACCGACGCACGCTCAAGTGAAGTCATTCTCCACCTGACCAATACTATGGTCAGGTGGGGTCGAGTGCTGCGCTGAGCCGCGGGATCTGTGGGGGGTACTATTTATTTAGCAGACAAGCCGAGACAGAGCCACTGCTGAGGATTTCAGGAGGCGCAGCAGCTCATTTAACTGTAGCGATCAGCTACTACTGCAGCCAGCATTCTGCCCGACACTACTTACTAGGCCAGGGCCCAGGCGGTGTGATAGATCGGACTGCAGCACTCCTAGTTGCTGCAGTGCTTATTGAATTATTTAAAATTCCATCATCCATTTTCCTGTGAAAAAGGGCTAACAGGCCTGAGAGACCGAGAACAAGAGAAAGGCTGATAAAAAGGCTCATAAATTAACGGTTCGGTGTGGGACTAGGGGAGGTTCAGGTGGAGGATTAATCAAGAATTGGGAAGGAATAGGATCGAGACCGAGATCAATATCACGACTCAGGAGAGAGAATAAAAATAAAAGAAGAACCTTTGTGAAATGTGATTGTGATTGAAACTGCAGCACTGCACAGTGGTGCACACCAGCAGCTGCCAGCAACAAGCATAACAAGGGGGCAAAAAAGGCAATAAATCTGTACCACCCAGTGTGTGTCACAGAGAGAAGCCCAGTGGCCAGTTGTGGTGGCATTAACCTTACATGACAGAAACATAGAAATATAATTCTCATTCCCTGGGTTGTGTATGTGACTCCGTCTCCTGTGGTCAACCATCACCCTGCTGCTGTGCCTTGACCGCACTGTACCCTACCAGTGTGTTACAAGAGAAGTCCAGGCTAGTTGTGTGGGCATTAACTCATGACAGAAATGTGAAATATAATTCTCATTCCCTGGTTGTGTATGTGACTCCGCTCCTGTGGTCAGCCCATCACCCTGCTGCTGTGTGCCTCTTGACTGCACTGTACCCTACCCAGTGTGTGTTACAGAGAGGAGCTCCAGTGGCCAGTTGTGTGGTGGCATTAACCTTACATGACAGAAATGTAGAAATATAATTCTCATTCCCTGGGTTGTGTAGTGACTCTCCTGTGGTCAGCCCATTACCTCGCTGCTGTGTGCCCTTGACTGTACTGTACCCTACCCAGTGTGTGTTACAGAGAGAAGCCCAGTGGCCAGTTGTGTGGTGGCATTAACCTTACATGACAGAAATGCAGAAATATAATTCTCATTCCCTGGGTTGTGTATGTGACTCCGTCTCCTGTGGTCAGCCCATCACCCTGCTGCTGTGTGCCTCTTGACTGCACTGTACCCTACCCAGTGTGTGTTACAGAGAGAAGCCCAGTTGTGTGGTGGCATTAACCTTACATGACAGAAATGTAGAAATATAATTCTCATTCCCTGGGTTGTGTATGTGACTCCGTCTCTGTGGTCAGCCCATCACCCTGCTGCTGCCCTTGTGACTGCACTGTACCCTACCCAGTGTGTTACAGAGAGAAGCCCAGTGGCCAGTGGTGTGGGTGGCATTAACCTTACATGACAGAAGCATAGAAATATAATTCTCATTCCTGAGTTGCGTATGAGACTTTCTCCTGTGGTCAGCCCATCACCCTGCTGCCAGCGCCTTGACCGCTATGTGTATGCCTATGCCCAGCAGCCCAATCATTCTGTAAGCCTTGAAACCTGGGATCCTTTAGTTGTAAACGTCATATTCTTAATTATTGCAGTCTACTGCATCACAGTGTGACACAACCAAAATAAAATTTTGAGTTGTAGCCAGCATCACAGATCACATTGCTTTCACACAGGAATTGTTGTGGTGTGGGTGTGTTCACCTGAGTATACTGGTACTGTTATGGCTGACACCAACATAGATGAAGCATCTGGTGATGGTGCTGGAGTAGGTGTTGGTGGTAGTGGTAATCCTGGTGCTAGCAGAAATAACCAAAATGTTTCATGTGATAAAAATTCAAGAAACAGCAAAAGAGCAACAGTGAAGTGTGGTAAAGGGGGACCTTTCAAGAAAACCTGAACAGCTGCTGGGGTCACACGGAGAGGCACCATAAGGTATGCCATTCATGCTGTTAAGATCCTTGTGACTAGCAGCAATAATGCAAGTGACAGTGAGTCCCTCTCTGACTCAGACAGTAGCTCTTTGTCTCAGTCCGACACTGTTGTGTCTCGCGACAAATCATTACTTCCTCAACAAAGTGAAATGAGCAAGTCTGCTGACAATGAATCAGGCAGTGCACTTGCAAATACATCCAGCACTGTTGGCAATGAAAAGGACATATCCATTGAATCCACCACTTCTGTGTTGGCCAGCAATGAAAATCCATCAGAGTCTTCTGCCCACTCTTCTAGCACCAAGGAGCATGTCCCGGGTTCTGTTAGGACAGGTGAAAAGACACAAACAGTCTTTAGCTATCTTCCTAGCACTCAAACAAAATCTGTCACATCTGAGGTGTGGAATTATTTCGCTGTCAGTAAAACTGATCCATGCAGAGCAATTTGTTCCCTATGTAAACACAGTGTAAGCCGTGGTAAAGTTGTGTCATGCCTTGGCACTACAGCTCTTAAACGCCATCTGAAAAAGCATTCAGTTTTGCTTGATCATCCAAAACCCATGTCCTCCATCTATCAGACCGCAAGTGAGAAGGGTCAGGAATCTGAAATGGATACTGAATTGTCTGAACTTGATGCGGGCAGAACCACTGCCAGCCCTAGGATCACTGTTACCACCAATGCCAGCACCATTAGTACCAGTTGCACATCCAGTGATGGCAACTGAATGTATAAGTCCTAGTCCACCATCTCTGCTACATCTGCCCATCGAGCACGGTGTATAATAAACCAGCAGGGACATGTTGTAAACAGCTAACACTGTCTCAGGCATTTGAAAGGAAGAATACCTTTAGAAATCATCCAAAGACCCTTCATCTTAATCACGGAATTGGTGAACTGTTAGCGGGCCTTCTCCCATACTCTTTGGTAGATCATGAGGATTTTAGGGAGCTCATGACATTAGCAGAGCCTCGTTAAATGTTCCTCATCGAAGGTACCTTTTCCTATGTTGAAATACTAAACATTTATCAGGCTTTAAAAGTGACAGTGATGCTTGCACTTAAAACTACGGAGGTGGGGGTTATTCATGTCACAACAGATATGTGGACCAGCACTCAAAACATAGATTACATGTCCCTTACTGCTCATTGGGTCACGCTTTCTTGTGCTTCTTCAAAACAAAGACACCCAAAGATGGCGCTGCTGCATATAAAGAAGTTTGGGCAAGTCATACTGCTGCAAACATCTTGCAGGAACTAAATGACCTCCTTTGACGAATGGGTTTATTCTCACGGTCTAAAATGTGGCTTCATAGTAAGTGACAATGGAGCCAACATCTTGAAAGCAGTACAGGATGGAGGATTTCTGCATGCTTCTTGCTTTGCACATTGCTTACATTTAATTGTCATGGGATTTCTCAGCAATGAAATACAAGTGGATGGTATGATTGCTGTTTGCAAAAAAATTGTGACTCACTTTTCACATTCAACCAAGGCTATACAGACATTGTCCGAACTGCAAAAAAAACACAAGCTGCCCCAGCAAAAGTTGATTCAAAATGTTTCCACTCGTTGGAACTCGACGCTTTATATGCTGCAGCACCTCTTGGAGCAAAAGCAAGCTGTACATGAGTATTGCTCCAGTTACATTATTGGAGATGGCATTATGCTGTCTGTGCTGCAGTGGAAATTAATGGAGACAGTGTGCTGCATCCTAGTTCCTTTTGAGACAGCTACAAGGGACATGTCTTCTGAAGGCGTATTCTGTGACTCAGGTTATCCACCATAATGCTCATTTCACATCATCTTAGTGTTCTAAATCTACAAATAGAAAAAGACAGATCTGAAGCGCAGACAACATGTCGCCTGTATCATGGGAATCTCATAAAGAGAATGAGCGAGCGCTTCAAAACCAATGACAAATTAGTTGCAATGACGAAATCAAAACACTACATCCTTGCAACTCTCTTAGATCCCAGGTTCAAGGCTATACATCTTCCAAAAACAGATGATATAGAGCAGTACAAATGTCTGTTGCTAGATGAGCTGCAGCACTCACAGGAGTCAAACACAGACACTGCAGTACCCTCAGGTTGTCATCACCACAACATGCAGGTTCATCTTCACAAAGGGATACAGAACTGGAAAAGTCACCAAACATTAACAGTAGTTGTTTCACAACTGCCACTTCTTCAACCCTTAGTACAAGCTAAATCTGTGGCAAAACCTTTCCCAAATTGCTGCCATACCAGCTTCTGCTGATTCCTCTTCTGAGCGGTCTCTGTCCATCGTGGTAGACAGTTACCTGCAAGAACTGCCTATTCCTATTGATGCATGCCCTTTGAATACTGGAGATCAAAAAGTCAATTTGGACAGAGCTGTATGATGAAGCCTGTAAATATCTTGGTTGTCCTGCAACAAGTGTCTCTTCAGAACGCATGTTTAGTACAGCTGGCAATATTGTGACAGACACCAGAAATAGGTTGCTGCCAGAAAATGTACACGTTAACTTTTATTAAAGTTAATAAGTCAAGATTTTCGTATCCCTACAAGAGTATACAAACTGATCCTGAAGTGATTGATGTTGTGGATGTTGATGGTGATGACTACTCAGATGGTGGTGGCTGGTAAATACTGTGTGGGACAGAGTCTCTCTGCACCAAAAAGGAAACTTTTACAGACTGTGATGATTTTGGTTGTCTCTCTCCTTTCTCGATCTACTACCTTGGACTATATACCCCCCAAAACTTTCACCATTTCATGGCAAACTGCTTTGTAGTTAGGGTCTAAACTAAAGTCAACACGTTTTATATACAGGGCAATTTTAACATCAGTGGGAACAGGCCCAAATTTGGCATAAAAGGGACACTGTCACGTCAATCCTTTCTGTATCATATTATTTATAGTTAAAGTGCAAACATATATTTTTGGATTTACCTTCTGTGACTTTGTGGTGCATCAGTATGGGCTGGGACCGGGGGTGGTCTATTTTTCAATTTTAAAGAAGACAAAACAATGAGTTCTAATTGGTAGCTGTTTATTATTTTCAATTACAGAAATGTTAGCCATAAACCAAAATGGATGTCTAGTACATGGGTGAGGTTGTGGGTTGGTTTTAACATGGGTGTAAGGGTGGTATGGGTGCTACTGCACAGATGAGGGTGGTGGAAGAAAAGTGGAATGGGTGATGGGGTGAAAGGTGGGTGTTGTTTTAGTCCTTTCATTTACAGATTCATGATCGGCTGGGGATGGTGAGGGAAAAAAATGATGACAGACCGAATCTACTGTACATTTAATACATATATATATATATTTTTTTTTATTATTAAATACATTGCAAACTGCTGCCACCTAGCACAATTGTCCTGTCCCCTTTAAAAAAAGAATAAAGGAATCAGAAATAAAAGAAAATCTGCATCAGCAGTTTTCACAGAATGTGACCAATCATAAAGTGTTTTTGCTTTACAAGTAGTGATAATTTGATACATAATGGGGTTGACAGACGCTGTCCCTTAAACATCACATGCCAACTGCTGCAGCTATGTTAAATGTTCCTTAAGTTAGTATGTGGTGAGAAAACCACTTTTTTATTTATGTGATTGAAATACAGATTTTATTGAAGTATCAGCTGCAAAAATGCATCATCTTAGAAAGTTGTATGTATTACTTCAATTTGCCAACAAAAATGTTGGTATATGTATGCATTATCTTAGAAAATTGCATGCATTTTTTGCCAGCAACAATGACTGGCATATTTTTTTTATTCAGATGTCTTGACTGACTATGTTATGACATAATATGTTTTGCAACAGTTCCACATGCTGCTGCTGTAGTACCTTGGCTTGACTTTGTTATAAAAGCTTTCTTTTAAACATAGCAACTTTTGATTTACTCATTTAAAACAGAAAGCAGCAAATAGCTGAGATTAGGTAATATCAGTTATTTTTTCTCACAATTCATGACGATGAGTGTATATATAACTGAGTACATAAATGGCTAATGTGCCTCTTTCTTTCACTAAGGAACTATGATGCAGCTGCAGCAGGAAAACTTTTAACATATGGGTGGGTGGGCCTGTTACGTATTAAGTTGCTGGCTTTAGCAAACAGAAGAAACCACAGATAAACCTAGTTGTATTCCTATCAATGTCACACATGATAATTTCTCTCCCCCTTATATTGAACAGTTTTTCCTTTACATGTATTTTATTACTATCTTCATTACTGGCAGCACAATAAAAAAATAGGGTTCGCGTTCTAAAAAGTTCTAAAAAAGATTAGAACCCTAGAACTTTTTCAAAAGTTCTAGACTAGAACTAGAACCCAGAACTTCAGAGGGTTCTGACAACCCTAGTGGGAAGGGGACATAGAAAGCCTAGGAGGGGAAACACCAGAAGGTCTGTCTGAGGAGATGTCCGGTTCCACAGGCACATCCAGACTTTCACCATCATCTTCAAACTCCCCCTCCTCCTCAAACTCCGGTTCATAAAAGTCTTCTGGGGTATAATCTTGAACCGGGGGAACCGATCGAACTGAACCCCTGCCAAAAGGTGCCGGATCAGTCGGAACCGGGTGAAGTGATTCCACAATCCGAATCGCTCTGGCTATTTCCTCGGCAGTCGGAACAAGAACCTCTGGATCCGAACCGGTCGATTTTTCTTTGCATTTTCTTTTTGTAGGAACCGATCCCTCAGGATTGGTTCTCCTCCTGCCCGAAGAAGTATCGCCCTGTTCAGATGGCACTCCTTCTGGTTCGGTCGGAACCAAACCGGGCTGGCCATCCAGGTCAGCGGACTTCTTGGCCTCCTTTTCCCTCAGTCTACCTAGCCTCTTTTCAAGGGTAGATTTAGAAAAGTTTTTACATATTTGGCAGTCTGTATCAAGGTGTTCAAACCCCAGACAATAAACACAGGTGGTATGGGGGTCGGCCTTAGCTAAGACCTCCCCACATTCACTGCAGTGTTGAAATCCAGTGGGCCTGGTTTTTTTCCTGGGTTTCTCAGACATGGCAAACCTAACCAAACTTACCCTTTTTATGCCAACTGCCAGGCAAGACTCCCTAATCTGTTCCTAACCATGTCACAGGTATTGGAAAAAATGTTCAAAACACGTTTTTTTTTTAGAACCGATAAGGACCGGTAACCACACACTAAAGTAAAACACAAGAATTCACTACAAATGATCGGTTCAGCCGAACCGATCTAACACTTTACAACTTCCACACAGAAAAACAGAACAAAACCTATCTAGTACTCATGGTACCGCAGACAGAGACTGAACCGACTATGCGGAATAATTTTCGCTTGGAAACCGACAACTTAACCGATACTTTAACTGACTTTTGAATCGAGCTGCAGGAGGAATCTCCGGAGCGACTGTTCAGTGAGGCAGAGTAAAGAATCTGATGGTTGAGTTTCAAAGGGAAACAGACAGAGTCCTCAACCAAGCTCGAGCTCAGCATTCTATGCCATGCGTAGAAAAGTTAACCCTTTGTTCTCTGGAGCAGTTTAAAGGCTGGAGCTAACTGCAATCGTCAGAATATAGCAAGACTTCATGTTGTTTGAAAGAACTGAGGAAGGCCACCCACTATCCTAGCATGCGGTGATGTCGGCGCCTGACATTGGAGTGGGTGGCCACCTTGTAGACTGCTAACTAGAAAAGTTTCTGTGGGGCCCTAGTTCCTTTAGATACCATAACTGGGTCCAGGCCTTCAGAATGTCCAGCAGGTGACACGTTCAGAGGCACAGTAGCACCTGATAAGAGCTGACAGAAGAAAAAAGTACTCACCATAGTAATATTGTTTCTTCTAATGGAGTCTTACTGTATTCTGACTATATGCAGTTAGCCCCAGCATGTAAACTGCCCAGGAGAGGAAAGGGTTAACTCTATGCAGCAGCATAGAACATTGAGCTCGAGCTTGGTTTTCAAACCTCTGTCTCTGGTACATCTCAGTACCACCTAGTCTGCCCATTTTCCACCACCTGTTTCATATACCACAGATCATAAATGAACTGCAGTTTACCCTCTCTTTCCTATCACCAGAGCTCCTTTATGTCTGTCACATGCATTTTTGAATTCCCCTACCATTTTTGCCCCTACAATCTCTGCCAAGAGGCTGTTCCATGGGCCACTACCCTTTCTGTGAAAAAATACTTTTTCACATTACCCCATAGTCTATCCCCCTCTATTTTTATATCATGGCCCCTTGTTCTTGGACATCTTTTTTTTAAAAGATGCTACCCTCTTGTATCTTATTTACACCCTTGAGGCATTTGAAAGTCTGTGTCATATCCTCTCTCTCCTCTCCTCTCCTCTCCTCCAGAGAATACATATTGAGATCCTCCAGTCTCCCCTCATATGACTTTTGGTGCAGCCCCTGCACCATTTTTGTCGCCCTTCTCTGAAATGCTTCTACTCTGTCTATGTCCTTCTGGAGATGCTGCCTCCAGAACTGGGCACATTACTCTAGATGAGGTCTCACCAATGTTCTATACAGTGGCATCACCACCTCCTTCCCTATGCACCCCAGCATTCCACTGGCTCTCTTCACAGCCTCCTCATATTGTTTGGTAACCTTTAGATCATCAGATATGATTACTCCCAAGTCCCTTTCCTGTTTGGTGGCTGTCAGTAACCCACCATATACTCCTCCTCTGCATTTCTGTGCCCCAAGTGCATGATCTTGCACTTCTTTGCATTGAATCTTATCTGCCACACCCACAACCACTCCTCAAGCTTGCTTAGATCCCTTCTCATTTTCTCCACCCCTCCTGGAGTCTCAGCCCTGTTGCAGATCTTTGTGTTGTTTGCAAAGAGACACACCTTCCTTTGCAGCCCCTTTGCAATGTTGCTTATGATGACATTAAAGAGGACTGGTCCAAGCACTGATCCTGGCAGAACCTTGATCACTCCCCTCTCATCAGATTGAACTCCGTTCACCACCTCCCTCTGTGTCCTATCGCTCAGACGATTTTTGACCCAGTTTACCACGCTGGGACCCACTCCCAGGTTGCCCAGCTTGTTTGCTAGCCTCCTATGTGGGACGTTGTTGAAGGCCTTGCTGAAATCCAGGTAGGCCACATCCACTGCCCCTCCCAGGTCCACCTCCCTAGTCACCCAGTCAAAGAAATCTATCAGCTTGTTTGACAAGATCTTCCCACTGTGTACCCATCCTGCCTCAGATCTTGTGCTCTGTTGGATTCGAGATGTATCTCAAACCTTTCTTTTAGTAGTGATTGCATTAGTTTCCCCACAATCGAGGTCAGGCTGACTGGCCTGTAATTGCCAGCCTCCTCCCTGCTCCCAATATTTTTTTTTTATGCTCCCACCCACATACACCAGCCAGTCTCTCCTTCAGGTCTCTCAAGGACTGTGCTCGTCCTGGGCTACTCCCATCCACCCACCACCCCACATCACAGCCACCCCCAGGGTAACCTGTTGTATCCCTTGCATCAGGCGGGTCCCCTCTCTGCGGAGGGAATTAGCCTCACCAGCCTGCTTCATTGGCCTTGGGTGCTGCTGGGGTGGCCATCAGTGGTCCGGGAGCTTCAGTGGCGAGGGTCCAGGCGGCCATCATCTGACCGGCCAGTGCACTATTTTTCCTCCTTTTTCCTCCTGTGGGTGTGTGATGTGCCAGACATCAAGGCATACACCGATGAACGTCACGCCCCCTAGGCAATGGGGCCCAATGCACTGCTGTTCTCCTGGCCTCTTCCAGGAGTCAGTAAGTGCTGGGCCTCAACATCTCCCTCCCCCCTAGAGAAGGCGAGCAGTCTTCAGAAGCCATAACAAGCAAACATTTCTCTGAGTTTTTGAATTGTGCTCTCTGCTGTGGTAGAGGTCATTACAGTGACTTCATGACATTTTAAGTGGGCATAAACCATGACTAGGAAAATGTGTCCTTCAAAATGGTCCAGCGGAATCAAAATGGATACACTGCCAAGGATGTTCAGGCCAATCCCAACGATGCAGAGGTGCTAACTGAGGCATATTCCACACACACTGGCATGAAAGACAAGACTTGGCTTTTTCTTCAGTGGCATGGTCCAAGCCAGGCCACCAGAAGTAGCTTCGAGCAATGTTCTTCATATGCATGATTCCACAATGACCTGAGTGTAGCTGTTGCAATATCAGCTGTCATGACGGCACTGGAATAATAACTTGCATTCCCCATAACAAGGAATTGGACTGAATGGACAACTCCATCTTTCTGGCAAGGTCATCAACTCAGAAGGCCGTTTTAAATTCTCTGAAGACTTGCCATGTAGCACCAGGTCCATTACTTTAGATAGTAGCAGATCCACCCATGTATACTTTTTCACCTGAGCTTCTGTGATACTGTAGGTGCATTTTCTACTTATTTGAAATAAAAAAATGTTGTTGTTCCTTGGGAACTGCCTACATGGTGAGTTGGCAACGGCAATCTGAAAGGCCATCAGCGTTGACATGCAATGCTGACATCCGGTACTTGATGTCATACATGTGGTCAGACAGTAAAAGAGCTCAACAGTGCGTTCTACTTACAGCAAATGACAGAATACCTATGTGGGGTCCAAAAATGGAAGTCAAGAGATGGTGAGCCATTAAAAGTGTGAATTTCCACCCAAACAAGTACTGGTGAAACTTACGGATGCCAAAGATAATTCCCAGCACTTCATGTTTTATTTGGGCATAGTTACTTTTGGGCGTGCGTAACATCCTCGATGCAAATGCAGACGGTCTCATTTCTCCTGATGGCATGATGTGAGACACCACTGCTCCCATACCATAGGGCGATGCATCACAGGCCAACTGTACTGGCAATGCAGGATCAAAATGTGTCAAAACTTTTGAATTTGCTAACCGTTCTTTAGCCTGATCAAACATTGCATTGCAGTCTGTTGTCCATTTCCACTTTTTTTTCTGACAGAGAAGGGCATGCAAGGGTTTCAAAATTGTTGCCAGGTAGGGAATAAATCGTCCATAGTAATTAAAGAGCAGTTGATGCATTTGGGAAAACATTAAAAAACATAATATTTAGATGCAATTCAGTTGTTATTTCATACATCCTCTATAGTTTTCTATAGATTTCTACTCTCCATTACGTATTACTGAAGAAATACCAACAAAAACTAGATCTTTATCCTTTACAGTTGATCTACCTCTATAGATTATTCACTACTTAAAATTATAATGCTCTGTTGTGCCATCACAGTTTGTTGCCATGGGAATAACTGTGATGTCACAATCAGAGTATTGTGACATCAGGTTGGGAAGAAGCAGTAAAAGCTGAAGAACCCTCAAGGATCAGAAATCTTGTTTTCTTGTATATGACCTCGATAATAAATAATGGGGATAAGAAATACAAAGTTAATGAGAAATATAAAGCTGTTTTTGATCCAAATATTACATTTCTCAAAGTTCTTCTTAAGGTGTCGAGGGCTCTTTAAGCAACCTCAGAAAAGAATGCAGCTGGCTTACATTCTGGGGGCAGGAGCTTCCACAAGAGCCTTGACCTTGAAGAGAGCTGTATGGAGGCCTCTAGAGTCAATCACATGTCCCAGATATTCGACAGAGGGCTGAAAAAATACAAAGTTGTCTTTCCGGACTTGAAGACCCTTCTCCTCCAGTCTCTGTAAAGTAGTTATCAGGGTTCTTGAGGTGTCTTCAGAATGACCTTTGTTGGCCGCAGAGACAGATACTGCAGTTTTTCTCTGTATACAGTGTCAAACACCAGTGATACAGCAGTTTCTGTGTCCTCTTCTATCCGCAGTGGTTCCCCTTCCAGCAACGGGTCACCCAGTAGCCTGTGAGGTGTCCGCCATAGTCAAAACGTATCTCGGTGCCTCCCTTTCAGACCGGCTTTCACTCTTTGTGTCCTGCTCCTGTTATCATGGCCATTTTACACTTTGAATTTGATTACTCAGTATTTCCACTGATAACTCAGTCTTTTCTGGAAAGTTCACTCATACACAAGGTTGCTATGCTCTCCTCCTTCTGAATTCTCACACACAAAAATGAAAGCTCAGCCGGCAGCTTGCTTTCACTTTCTCTGTTCACATAAAAAAATCTCAAACAATAAAGGTAGCTCCTACTTTGACTTCTCTTGAGCAGTGGTGTTAGCAGAGGTTTGCCGTCCTCATCGCCAGTTTTCTTGTGTGCTGGCTGTTGAGAGACACTATTTTCCTCTTTTAGTTACAAAGGAGCTCAGACAAGAGGCCTGATATCAGACGCGATTTTACTTTCACTTTTGTACTCACTCACATGACACAATTATACCACAAGAGGGCTCTCAAACACCATACATAACAGCTGGCACAGAAACTGACCACCAGGGAGCAGCAGAAACACATGGAGGGGGCCAAAGTCCCATTTTCAGAGGAAAGAGTCCTGAAAGGACTTGCAGCTCTGAAAATGGACAAGGCTATGAGATTGGATGGGACACACCTCAAGGAACTCAGGGAGGTGCTAGCTGCCCCACAGATGGCCTTATTCAACAGCTCTCTGGAAACAAGTTTGGTTCCAGAGAATTTGAGGAGAGTGGCAATGGTCCCTCTCCATAAGAACAGCAGCAGGGAGGAGGCTACCAACTATAGGCCAGTCAGTCTCACATCAGTGCTGTGGAAATTAATGGAAACTCTGTTAAAAGAAAGGTTGGTAGAGTATCTTGAATCCAGTGTGCTACAAGACCATAGGCTACATGGATTCATGGTAGGAGGTCATGCCAGACAAATCTATTCGGTTCTTTGACTGAACTGAGTGACCAGAGAAATAAATCAGGGGAAAGGCAGAGGACATGGCCTATCTGGCCTTTAGCAATACCTTCAGCACTGTGCCACACAAGAGCCAGATAAAGAAATTGAGAAGCCTAGGTGTAGGATCCAAAGTGGTGAATTGGATTATAAACTGGTTAATGGATAGCAGACAGCAGGTAGTGGTTAACGGCACCCACTCTAATAATGGGCAAGTGACCAGTAGGGTTCTGCGAGGCTCAGTACTGGGACCAGTCCTCTTCAATGTCTTCATAAGAAAAAATTACTTCTCGTACTAATCTTGTTTCTTCCAGGGGATCCCCTCGGTATGCTTAACTGATGCAGTCAGCCTCCTGTGTTGAACTGCCTCAGAGGATTGGAACATATGTAAATGATGGAACTCACTGGCTCATGCTACAGCTCAAACTGCTGCCCCTAGATGCTGCTATGTTCTAAACCGTTCAGATTCATTACAGAGCCTAAAAGGGTAAGGATCCCCTAACTATGCTATCTTGACAAAAGAATTATTTCCCCTTAAAGGGGTAGATAAAAATACCAGTTCCCTGTAAGAAGGGAAATGGAAGAGACTGGTTTATAACCTTATCAATAGCAAATATAACAGATGAAAAAATTACTCACCTTAGTAATTATGTTTCTTCTATTGGAGTCTTGCTGTATTCTGACTAATGCAGTTAGCCTTAGCCTTTAAACTGCCCCGGAGAACAAAGAATTAAATTTTCTATGCAGAGCATAGAATGCTGATCTTGAGCTCAGTTGATGTCTCTGTCTGTTTCCCTTTGAAATCTAACCGTCAGATTCTTACGAGCAAAAACTCACTAGCTATCCTATGTGGAAATTGTAACATTTTTACTAGCCAACTGTCAATAAAAAGTTTTGGATTCCCAAAGGAAGACTCAAGTCAGGAAACCAAAAACACAAAACCAATTCAAATAAGAATAACAACAAAATAAACACCCAAACAAAAAAACAGAGGGTGTAAAGAAGCACGCCTGAGGTGCAACACTGCGCCTGCCCACCAACTTCCCAAAAACTAGGTTCTGAGAGGGGAGGCAGGGCGGGAGGTCAGAATACAGCAAGACTCCAACAGAAGAAACATAATTACTAAGGTGAGTAATTTTTTCTTCAAACAACATGAAGTCTTGCTGTATTCTGACTAATGCAGACTACCAAGCAGTACCTCCATGGAGGAGGGACAGAACCTACTTTGGGAATAGGCTCTGAAGTACTGCCGAGCCAAACCGAGCATCACTCCTAGCTTGGATATCCAGAGAGCAATGCTTGGTAAAGGTATGGACTGTTATCCAGGTGGCTACTTGACAGATTTCTAAGAGAGGAATATCCCTGGCAGCAGCCGGGGAAGCAGCTGTACCTCTTGTAGAGTAAGCCCTCAGGCCTGAGGGTGGAATCTTTCCCAGTTTCTTATAGCAGAATTGTATACAAGACACAATCCACCTGGCAATAGTTCTCTTGGTGGCAGGTTTGCCCTTTCCCACTTCTCCATAAGTGAGGAACAACTGGAGGGACTCAAACCTGTGACCCTTGGTACACTCTATGTAGTAGCTAAGGGCTCTTTTAACATCTAAACTGTGTAGCCTCCTCTCTCCTGAGGAAGAATGATCAGTAAAGAAAACAGGAAGAGACATAGACTGATTCAAGTGGAAATCTGAAACCACTTTGGGCAAGAACCTTCTATTGGTTCTAAGGACCACTTTATCCATGTGAAAGGAGATAAAATCAGGTTCCACTGACAGGGCTTGCAATTCACTGATACATCTGGCAGAGGTAATGGCTACCAAAAACACAGTTTTCCAAGTCAAGTACTTAAGCTCTGCTGAGGACATAGGCTCAAAAGGAGGTTGCATAAGTTGAGCAATGCAAACATTTAAATCCCAGGCAGGGGCAGGGTCTCTAAAAGGAGGATTGTATGAAGCAATCCTTTAAAAAATGTACAGAATACAGGATGAGATGATAGTGAGGAAGACTTCCCCACTGACAGAAAAACAGAAACAGCTGACAACTGTACCTTGAGAGTAGCTGGTCTGAGCCCTAGGCCATTAAGATGGACCATATAATCCAGAACTGTAGGCAATTCAGCAGTATCTGGAGAAATATGCTTCTTGGAATACCAAATGCTGAATCTCTTCCATTTGGAGTTATAAGACTTTCTGGTGGAGGGCTTTCGAGAAGCTTTGAAAATATCCAGAACCCCCTGAGACAGATGCAAATCTGCAAACTCTAACTCTTCAAGAGCCATGCCTTGAGATTGAGAGACTGAAGATTGCGGTACCAAATCCTCCCCTGAGAGGAGGTTAACAGGTTGTAATTCCTGGGAAGAGACAGGGGAAGATGGACTGCTAGGGACAGCAACAGGGGGTACCAGGGCTGTCTGGCCCAGTCTGGAGCAATCAGAATCACTTTGCAAGGTTGTGACCTTATCTTGACTAAAACTTTGAACAGAAGAGGGGAGGGGAGGGAAGGCATACAGAAAATTCCCTTCCCAGTTCAGAATCAGAGCATCCAGGAGGAATGAGCCCAAGATTGGGGGTCTGCAACAAAAAAGAGGAAGTTGGTGATTGTCTGGGGCTGCAAAAAGATCTGTGTCTGGAGTGCCCCATCTCGAGAAAATCACCTTCAAAACCAGAGGATCCAGGGACAATTCGTGATGGCCCTGGGATATTCTACTCAGTGCATCTGCTAGGACATTGTCCTTCCCTGGGAGGTGAATTGCTATCAGAGAGGTTTGCAGGGAATAGGCCAGGGACCACAACTTCATTGCTTCTGTGCACAAGGCCATAGACCGAGTGCCCCCTTGCTTGGTGATGTACCACATGGTGGTGGTGTTGTCTGTTCTGACCTGAACCACCTTGTTCTGTACAGATTTGGAAAAAGCTTGCAGTGCCAGAAACATTGCTCTGAGTTCCAAGAGATTGATGTGAAGCAGAGATTCTTGAGATGACCACAGTTCTTGGGTGGTAAGACTCCCCAAATGGGCTCCCCAGCCCAGCAGGGAAGCATCTGTGGTGAGTATCACTGAATGAGACTGAGTGACAAATGGAATCCCTTGTCTCAAACTGTCCTGATCCTGCCACCATTGCAAGGATTGGATCAGGGTTCGAGTCACTGGGATTAGTTTGGTAAGAGAATCCTTTCTTTGGGACCAAAAGGCTCTTAAGTGGAACTGAATGTCCCTCATTTGGAATCTTGCTCCCTGGACCACTGCTGTGGAGGCTGCCATGTGGCCCAGTAGCTGAAGGAAATGCCTTGCTGGTCGAGACACCTGAAGGGTGAACGAAGAGGCCAGTTCCATAAGGGTCCTTGCCCTTTCCAGGGGAAGGAAGGCTCTTGCCTTTACCGTATCCAGTTCTGCACCTATGAAGGTGAGGAGCTGCCCTGCCTCGAGAACTGACTTTGGTAGGTTGAGAAGGAATCCTAAAGAAGTGAGCACTTGCTGGGTCACTTGCAGATGTGACTTGACTTGGTCTGGAGACTGACCTACTATGAGCCAGTCGTCCAAGTATGGGAAAATGGAAATCTTTTGTCTTCTTAGGAAGGCAACAACTACTGCCAGGCACTTTGTGAAGACCCTTGGGGCTGATGTTAGGCCAAAGGGCATTGCTCTGAATTGATAGTGGCCTGAGGGCAACTCAAACCTGAGGTACTTTCTGTGGGAGCACCTGATGGGAATGTGAAAGTAGGCATCTTTGAGGTCCAGGGAGGCTAGCCAGTCCCCTGGCCTTAGAGAGGGAAGGATAATTCCCAGAGTTACCATTTTGAACTTTGGCTTTAAAAGATGTTTGTTCAGATATCTTAGGTCCAGGATGGGTCGCCACTCTCCTGTCTTTTTGGGGGTCAGGAAGTACCCTGAGTATAATCCTTTGCCCCTGTGTAGGGTGGGAACTCTCTCTATAGTTCTGAGAGCTAGGAGAGAAGAAATCTCTTCAGATGGTGCCGTTTCGGTCGGAACCAAACTAAGCGATTGCACAATCCTAATCGCCTTGGCTATCTCATCGGAGTATGAGATTCTGGGTCCGAACCGGTCGATTTGTCCTTTCTTTTTCTTTTTGTCAGAACCGATTCCTCAGAATCGGCTCTCCTTTTGTCTGAAGAAGTATCGCTCTGGTCAGAGGGCACTCCTTCTGGTTCAGTCGGAACCGAACCGGGCTGGCCATCCAGGTCAGAGGACTTCTCGGCCTCCCTTTCCCTCAGTCTACCTAATCTCTTTTCCAGGGTAGATTTGGGAAAATTCTTGCAAATTTGGCAGTCTGAATCGAGGTGGTCAAAACCCAGACAATAAACACAGGTGGTGTGGAGATCAGCCTTAGCAAAGACCTCCCCACACACACTGCAGTGTTGAAACCCAGTGGGTCCGTTTTTTCCTTGGGTTTCTCAGACATGGCCAACCTAACCAAAACGTACCCTTTTTTCGGCAATCCGCCAGGCAAGACTCCTCTATCGGTTCCTGACTGTGTCACGGGTCTTGGAAAAAAACGTAATTAAAATCCATTTTTTTAGAACCGATACGGACCAGTAACCACACTCTAAAGTAAAGCACAAGTTTTTACCTCAAATTGATCGGTTCAGCCGAACCGATCCACAGTTTACAAGTTCCACACAGAAAATAGAACAAAAACCTATCAAGTACTCACGGTACCACAGACAGAGACTTGAACCGACTATGCGGAAACAACAATTCGGTAGAAACTGACCGAAAACCGACACTTCAACCGACTTTTGAACCGAACAGCAGGAGAAATCTCCGGAGCGACTGTTCAGTGAGGCGGAGTAAAGAATCTGACGGTGGCAGTTTGAACAACAACAGACAGGGGCTTCAACCGAGCTCATGTTGAACGTTCTATGCAAGGCATAGAAAAGTTAACCCGTTGTTCTCCGGGGCAGTTGAAAGGCAGGACCTAACTGCAA
This sequence comes from Neoceratodus forsteri, assembly GCA_016271365.2. NCBI lineage: Eukaryota > Metazoa > Chordata > Ceratodontiformes > Ceratodontidae > Neoceratodus > Neoceratodus forsteri. The sequence continues at coordinate 1,366,221,447 of CM028132.1, forward strand.
TAGTCAGAATACAGCAAGACTTCATGTTGTTTGAAAAACTGCCCTGAGTTCTAGGAGATTGATATGGAGAAGGGATTCCTGAGGGGACCACAGTACCTGGGCAGTGAGGGTCCCCAGATGGGCTCCCCAGCCCAGAAGGGAAGCATCCGTGGTAAGGACCACTTAATGAGAATGAGTGGCAAATGGCACCCCTTGCCTTAAATTGTCCTCATCCTGCCACCATTAAAGGGCTTGGATCAAGGTCAGAGTCACGGATCAGTTTGGTAAGGGAATCCTTCCTCTGAGACCAAAAAGCCCTCAGATGGAACTGAATGTCCCTCATCTGGAATCTTGCCCCTTGGACCACTGCCCTAGAAACTGCCATGTGGCCCAAGAGCTGGAGAAAATGCCTTGCTGGTCGAGATACCTGAAGGCTGAAGGAAGGGGCTAGTTCTATAAGAACTCTTGCCCTTTCCAGGGGAAGAAAGGCTCTTTCTTTCACCATATCCAGCTCTGCCCCTATAAAGGTAAGAAGCTGGACTGGCTCGAGAATTGACTTGGGAAGGCTGAGAAGAAATCCTAGAGAAGTGAGCACTTGCTGGGTCACTTGCAGGTCTGACTTTACTTGGTCTGAAGACTCGCCCACTATTAGCCAGCCGTCCAGATGTGGAAAAGTGGAAATATTTTGCCTCCTTAGAAAGGCAACTACTACTGCCAGGCACTTTGTGAAGACCCTTGGGGCTGAAGTTAGGCCAAAGTGCATTGCTCTGAACTGATAGTGGCCCGAGGACAACTCGAATCTAAGGTACTTTCTGTGGGAGCACCTGATGGGAATGTGAAATTAGGCATCTTTGAGGTCCAGGGAGGCTAGCCATTCCCCTGGCCTTAGAGAGGGAAGGATAATTCCCAGAGTTACCATCTTGAACTTTGGTTTTAAAAGATGTTTGTTTAGGTATCTTAGGTCTAGGATGGATCACCACTCCCCTGTCTTTTTTGGGGTAAGGAAGTACCTGGAGTACAGACCTTTGCCCCAGTGTAGGGTTGGTACTCTCTCCATGGCTCTTAAAGCCAGCAGAGATGAAACCTCTGCTTCTAGGGCAAGGGTTCTGAGACCTGCAGGTAGAAAAAATCCGGTTCTCATCTTCGGAAATTTTTTGAAGCTGAGAACCAGTCCCTGGCTTACTATTTCCAGGACCCACTTGTCTGATGTAATAGACATCCAGTCCTGGATGAAGTAAGTCAGCCTGCCCCCTACTGGAATAGGAGAGTCAACTGAATTTGCTTGATTGTTGGGGTTGAGACCTAGGATTTGGAAGGATATATTTGCAACATTTTAAAAGTGTCCTGCTGGCTGAGAAGTTAAGTTTTTATCCCTGGTTTCACTGAAAGATTTTGTGTATTGGAATCAGACATAGCAGACTGCCTACATTGAATGGCCTGCTTACATCACAGGTGTCACTAGTCAGTCAATTGGCTCTGGGTGGGGTTTCATCACTGTGCTATCTTAGGCATCCTTCACAGTTAGAAGCCAGTCACACTGACTTTGATTTGTCTGTTGGAAGCTGAGAACCTTGCTACACTGCAAAGAACAAACTATAACTCCATTTAGGACCTGGAAACCTGGTAAGGCATAATACTTGTTAAGAAGGGGAGCTACGCTTTCTACAAAAAGTTTCTTTTTTTTTTCCCTTATTGGCATTAAGCAGAGAATTGCAGGATTCCATTAAAAGTGTAGTAATTTTATAACCAGAGGGAGTGAGATACAAATGAATTTGTTTGATTGTTGGGGTTGAGACCTAAGATTTGGAAGGATATTTTTGCCGCATTTTAAAAGTGTCCTGCTGGCTGAGACGAAAAAATTACGCACCTTAGTAATGTTGTTTCTCCTAATGGAGTCTTGCTGTATTATGACAGTAGCAGTGAGTCCCAACCTTCGAACTGCCCCGGAGGTGAAAGAGTTAACTTTCCATGCCAGGCATGGAACGCTGAGCTCGAGCTCAGTTGAGACTCTGTCTGTTGCTGTTTAAACTCAAACCGTCAGACCTTTACGAGCTAAACTCACTAAGGTCCCGTGTAGAAGCTGTAAACCTACACTAGCCAACTGGCTACTAAACATAAAACACATTTTTTGGTCCCAAAACAAAGACTCAAGTCAGGAGACCCAAAAATGAAAAACACAACACCAACTCACCCCAAGAAAAGAAGGGGGTGACAACAACAAGGTGGGCACCTACTGAGTGCCAACACTGCACTGCCCACCCACATCCCAAAAACAGAGGTTCTGAGAGGGGCAGGCGGAGGGGAGGTCAGAATACAGCAAGACTCCATTAGAAGAAACAACATTACTAAGGTGAGTAACTTTTCTTCAAACAACATGGAGTCTTGCTGTATTCTGACAGTAGCAGACTACAAAGCAGTACCTCCATGGAGGAGGGACAGAACCTACTTAGGAAATAGGCTCTGAAGCACAGCTGTGCCAAACCATGCATCACTCCTAGCCTGGATGTCCAGGGAGTAATGCTTGGTAAAAGTGTGAACTGTTTTCCAGGTAGCTGCTTGACATAGCTCTAGAATAGGGATGTCCCTGGCAGCAGCCAGGGAAGCAGCTGTACCTCTGGTAGAGTGAGCCCTCAGGCCTGAGGGAGGAACCTTACCCAGTTTTTCATAACAGAATTGGATACAAGAGACAATCCACCTGGCAATGGATCTTTTAGTGGCAGGTTTCCCTTTACCAACCTCACCATGAGTGATGAACAGTTGGAGGGAGTCAAACCTGTGACCCTTGGTACGCTCTATGTAGTAGCTAAGGGCTCTTTTCACATCTAAACTGTGCAGACTCCTCTCACCAGAAGAGGAATGGTCAGTGAAGTACACAGGAAGAGACATAGATTGATTAAGGTGGAAATCTGAAACCACCTTAGGCAAGAACTTCCTGTTAGTCCTGAGGACCACCTTATCTCTATGAAAGGAGATAAAATCAGGCTCCACTGACAAAGCTTGTAATTCACTTATGCGTCTGGCAGAAGTGATGGCTACCAGAAACACAGTTTTCCAAGTCAAGTACTTAAGCTCTGCTGAAGACAAAGGCTCAAAAGGGGGTTGCATAAACTGAGCAATGCAAACATTAAGGTCCCAAGCAGGGGCAGGGTCCCTGAATGGAGGGTTATGTGAAGCAATCCTTGAAAAACTTGGAGAATACAGGGTGAGCTGAAAGAGAGGGCTTACCTGCTGAAATAAAAGCAGACACAGCTGCCAGATGCACCTTCAGTGTAGCTGGTCTCAGCTCCAAGCTATTTAAATGGACCATATAATCAAAGACTGTGGGCAGATCAGCAGACTCTGGGGAATTATGCTTCCCAGAGCACCATACGGAAAATCTTTTCGATTTGGAATTATAAGTAGACCTGGCGGAAGGTTTTCTAGAAGTTTTCAGGATATCCATTACACCTTGGGAGAGGTGTAAATCAGCAAACTCTAACTCTTCAAGAGCCAGGCCTTGAGATTGAGAGATTTGAGGTTCGGGTACCAAACCTTCCCCTGAGCACAGGTTAACAGATTGTAATTCCTGGGAAGACACAGGGGAAGATGGACTGCTAAGGACAGTAGGAGTGGATACCAGGGCTTCTGGCCCAGTCTGGAGCAATCAGGATCATCTTGCAGGGTTGAGATCTGATTTTGACTAGCACTTTGAACAGGAGAGGGAAGGGGGGAAAAGCATACAGGAACTTCCCCTCCCAACTGAGAACTAAGGCATCCAGGGGGACTGAGCCCAACACTGGGGGCCTGCAGCAAAAAAGGGGAAGTTGGTGATTGTCTGGGGCTGCAAAAAGATCTATCTGCGGGGTGCCCCATCTGGAAAATATCACCTCCAAGACCAGGGGATCTAGTGACCATTCATGATGGCCCTGGGATATCCTGCTGAGAGCATCTGCCAGGACATTGTCCTTGCCTGGGAGGTGAACTGCCATGAGGGAGGTGTTCAGGGAGTAAGCCAGAGACCACAACTTCATTGCTTTGGTGCACAAGGCCGCAGACCAAGTGCCTTCTTGCTTGTTGATGTACCACATTGTGGTAGTGTTGTCTGTTCTGACCTGTATAACTTTGTTCTGAACAGATTTGGAAAAAGCTTGAAGTGCTAGAAATACTGCTCTGAGTTCCAACAGATTGATGTGGAGCAGAGATTCCTGAGAAGACCACAACCCCTGGGTGGTCAGGTCGCCCATGTGAGCCCCCCACCCCAAGAGGGAGGCATCTGTAGTAAGGATTAAAGAGTGAGACTGAGTGACAAAGGGAACCCCTTGTCTCAGATTGTTCTGATCCTGCCACCACTGTAGGGCCTGGATCAGGGTTCGAGTTACTGGGATCAATTTGGTCAGAGGGTCCTTCCTTTGAGACCAGAAGGCTCTCAAATGGAACTGAATGTCCCTCATCTGAATCTTGCTCCCTGCACTACTGCTGTAGAAGCAGCCATGTGCCCTAGGAGCTGAAGAAAATGCCTTGCTGGTCGAGACACCTGCAGGGTGAATGAGGAGGCCAGAGAGACAAGGGTCCTTGCCCTGTCCGGGGGAAGGAAGGTTCTGGCCTTTTCTGTGTCTAGCTCTGTGCCTATGAAGGTGAGGAGCTGAACAGGCTCTAGAACTGACTTTGAAAGATTCAAAAGGAAACCCAAAGAAGTGAGCAGTTGCTGAGTTATCTGTCAGTGTAACTTGACTTGGTCTGGGGACTGGCCTACTATGAGCCAGTTGTCCAGGTAAGGGAATATGGCAATTCTTTGCCTTCTTAGAGAAGCAACTACCACTGCCAGGCATATTGTGAATACCCTAGGAGCAGAGGTGAGGCCAAAGGGCATTGCTCTGAACTGGTAATGGCCTGAGGGCAGCTCGAACCTGAGGTACTTTCAATGAGAGCTTCTGATGAGAATATGTAAGTAGGCATCCTTGAGGTCCAGGGACACTAGCCAGTCCCCTGGCCTTAGAGAGGGCAGAATAATTCCCAGAGTCACCATTTTGAATTTTGGTTTTAAAAGGTGCTAGTTTAAGTATCTGAGATCCAGGATGGGCCGCCATTCTCCTGTCTTTTTTGGGGTAAGGAAGTACCTGGAGTACAACCCTTTGCCCTGGTGTAGGGGTGGAACCCTTTCCACAGCTCTGAGAGCTAGGAGGGAAGAGACCTCTGCCTCTAAGACAAGTGTCTCTGAAGGATTTGCAGGTGGAAAGGATCTGGTTCTCATCTTTGGAAACTTTTTGAAGCTGAGAACCAGTCCCTGGCTTACTACTTCCAGGACCCATTTGTCTGATGTTAGAGACTCCCAGTCCTGGACAAAGTAAACCAGCCTGCCCCCTACAGGTAGCTGAGAATCGGCTCCGGCAACCCCATCAGGGTGCCTGTTTGGCAGGGGCTTTGGGCTGAGGGGTGGAAGTAGGCCTGCTTGTACCTCGTCTGCCTCTCCCTCTAAAGAACCCTCTCTGGGCATAAGCAGAAGAGGAGGCCTGGGCTTGGTAAAAAGGCCTATGAAAAGGCCTGCCTCTGCCCCTTGGAAGCTGCCTTTGAGGAGTGGCCTGCCTTTCCTTGGCCTGTGCACTCCTATAGGTGGTCCTATACTCATCCATTTTCTTCATGTAATTCTCTGCCTGCTCCCCAAACAGAGAATTACCCACAACAGGAAAATCCATGACCTTGGTCTGGGTATCCTGTGACAGGCTAGTACATCTGAGCCAAGCCATTCTTCGAAGTGCCACAGATGTAGCCATGACTCTAGATGACACATCATTGGAGTCTACTGCAGCATGGAATTGCACCTTGGATGCCTCAATACCATCAGCAGCCACCTGCTCCAGCTCCTTAGCAAGCTGGCCAGGGACCTGTTTTGCTAAAGCCATAACAGTGTCACATCTGGATTTTTGATACCTAGCAGTATAGGCCATATAATTGGCCTGTCTGAGTCCCAAGGATGCTGCCATGTACTGTTTCTTTGCCATGGCATCAATCCTCCTGGAGTCCTTGTCCAGGGGGTATGAAGCCAAGGGAATGTTTGCCTTGTCACAGGCTGCAGCCTGCACTACCCCAACATGGCTGCATTGTTGTGTAAGGAACTCCGTATCTGAGCCTGGCAATGTATACCTCTTGTCCATTCTTTTATCCACAGGAGGTATAGTGTTAGGAGTCTTTAAACTCTTAAATGTCAGTTTCCCAAAAGATATGTGCCAGGGAATAGACAGCCTCCTAGACTCTGGGATATCCATCATTTCCACAAAGTCAGGCTCCTCCTGGTCATCCACAGCTTCTTCCATAGGAAGCTGGAGGGTTTCAGCCACTTTTTTATAAAACATGAAATGGGATGGAGACTCAGAAAGCCTAGGAGGAGACACTCCTGAAGGTCTGTCTGGGGAGATGTCCGGGTCAATAGGCACATCCAGACTTTCAAAACCACATTCACTTTCCTCATACTCTTCTTCCTCCTCCTCCGTTCATAAAAATCTCTAAATCATACTTGAACTGTGGAACCCGATAACCGAGCGCCTGCCTGATGGTGCCGGTTCGGTCGGAACCGGGGAAAGCGACTGAACAATTTTGATCGCTTTGGCTATCTCTTCAGCGGTTGGAGAGGAAAGTTTTGGCTCCACACCAGCTGATTTTTCTTTTCTAGTTCTTTTAGCCGGAACCGACTCCTCAGAATCAGCTCTCCTTTTGCCCGAAGAAGTCTCGCCCTGGTCAGAGGGCACTCCTTCTGGTTCGGTTTGAACCGAACCGGGCTGGCCATCCGGTTCAGCGGACTTTTTGGCCTCCCTTTCCCTGAGCCTACCAACTCTCTTTCCTAGGGTAGCTGCAGGAAATTTTACAATCTGGTAGTCTGCATTGAGGTGGTCAAACCCAGACAATAAACACAGGTGGTGGGTGGTCAGCCTTGGCAAAGACTTCCCACACACCTACAGTGTTGAAACCCAGTAGGTCCGGTTTTTCTTTGGGTTTCTCAGACATTGTGCCAGTCTGACCAAACTTTGCCCTTTTATGGTTTCATGAGACTGAGACCCTCTTATCGGTTCCTGACCATGTCACGGTCGTGGAAAAAACGTAATAAAATCCGTTTTTAGAACCGATAAGAACTGGTAACCACACTCTAAAAGTACAATTTAAGATTTTTTAAACAACTCGATCGGTTCAAACCGAACCGATGAACCGTTTACAAGTTCCACACAGAATAGACAAAATATAACCTATCTAATACTCACAAATACCACAGACAGAGACTGAACCGACAGGTTACGGTTTAAATTCGGTCAAAAACCGAGAAAAGCGGTACTTTAACCGACAAATTGAACCGAGCAGAAGGAGAAATCTCCGGAGCGACTGTTCAGTGAGGCAGAGTAAAGAATCTGACGGTTTGAGTTTAAACAGCAACAGACAGAGTCTCAACCGAGCTCGAGCTCAGCGTTCCATGCCTGGCATGGAAAGTTAACTCTTTCCTCTCCGGGGCAGTTTGAAGGTTGGGACTCACTGCTACTGTCAGAATACAGCAAGACTTCATGTTGTTTGAAGTTAAGTTTTTATCCCTGGTTTCACTGAAAGATGTTGTGTATTGGAAGGAATCAGACATAGCAGACTGCCTACATTGAATGGCCTGCTTACATCACAGGTGTCACTAGTCAATCAATTGGCTCTGGGTGGGGTTTCATCACTGTGCTGTCTTAGGCATCCTTCACAGTTAGAAGCCAGTCACACTGACTTTGATTTGTCTGTTGGAAGCTGAGAACCTTGCTACACTGCAAAGAACAAACTATAACTCCATTTAGGACCTGGAAACCTGGTAGGGCATAATACTTGTTAAGAAGGGGAGCTACGCTTTCTACAAAAAGTTTCATTTTTTTTTCCTTATTGGCATTAAGCAGAGAATTGCAGGATTCCATTAAAAGTGTAGTAATTTTATAACCCGAGGGAGTGAGATACAACTGAATTTGCTTGATTGTTGGGGCTGAGACCTAGGATTTGGAAGGATATTTTTGCAACATTTTAAAAGTGTCCTGCTAGCTGAGGAGTGAGTTAATTTTTATCCCTGGAATCAGTAGAGTGGTTTGTGCAGGAGCCGTGGTCTAGTAAATTGTGGTTTTAGTTGAATTACTATAAAGGGCAATACTCACCAGGGTGGTGGAGCAGTTGTGTATTTGATTGTTTCTAACAGTCACCAGTGGCATTTCCTTTATAGCCACAGTTCTGACATCACTTCCTCAACAGGTCTTGGGGCAGAACTGTCATATCCTTAATAACCCAGCACAGTGCAAAAAGGGTAGGTACACACCACAAATAATAATAAAAATATCTATATATATATATTACATATTGTATATTATAAGGAGAGGGACATGTGGGAGTGGTGCAGTGCACTGGCTGTGGGGCAGCAGTTTTCGGGGGACATTCTGAAACTGTGTTGCTGTCTATCTGCAGGCAACTGTCAGCCCTGAGGAGGGGTAACCCACCTCCAGGCTGAACTAGTAAGGACTAAGGAGGCCTCCCCCTTCCAAAGAGCACCACTGCCACAACCACTGCCTCAGAGGTTGCCAAGTATGAAGAGCAGTTGGACCACAGTGGGTTCTGGGAGGGTGCGGGTGGTGGACCAGAGGCGAAGCCTCCTAGTTGTACCTCTACACAAATCATATACCATTCTGGCAGAGCAAGGTTCCTCTATGATGGCACCCTCAGTGGAGACCCAGAAGAATGCTGAGGACATCCACAAGGAAGACCCACAAAAGAGTGGCAAGTGACACCACAGGGGAAGGAAACAGCTTCTGATAGGGGACTCTATTGTTAGGGGGGTAAAACTGGGAAAGGGAGAGGAGAAGAAAGTAAGGTGCCTGCCTGGTGCCATGGCTTGGAGGGACAGGAAGCGAATCGTCAGGATTGCAGAAGCAGCATCACAGGAGAGGGAACTAGATATCATAGTCCACCTTGGGACAAATGACCTAGCTAGGCATGGGATCAGTGCAGTGCAGAATGAATTTGTGGAGTTGGGGAGAGGCCTCAGACAGGGAGCAAGCACGGTAACCTTCTCAGAGGTGCTACCAGTTCATGGCAGGAGTGAGGCTAGGGTACTGCACACCATGCAGTTTAATGAATGGTTGCAAAACTGGTGCAAAGCACAGGGCTTTGGCTTCACTGGGGACTGGGGGTCCACCTGGAGAGATAAAGGTCTATACTGGCATGATGGTCTGCATCTGTCCACGAAGGGAACCAAGTTCCTAGGTGATATGTTTAAATGCTTCCTTGGCAAGCTTTTAAACTAGCCAAGGGGGAGGCGCTGATAAAAGGCAGGAAATTTCAAGCCTCCCCCCACAAAACATGGCAGGTAGTAAGGTAAACACAGAGGTACAGAGCTTAACACAGGGCAGGACAGGGGTAAATGGAAAAATAGACAAGGACAATAAGAGCAGGGATGGGGGGAAAAGGGATAAAGCCAACATTAAATGGAGGGCAATGAGTACCAATGCCGTAGTCTGGGAAACAAGCTTCCTGAGCTAGTAGCCCTGATGGAAGATGAACAATTGGATATTGTGGCAGTCACGGAAACATGGTACACTGAGAACCATGACTGAGATGTCAACATACCAGGGTACACAATCTACAGAAGGGACAGGGAAGGTAAGAGGAGGTGGAGTAGCTCTATACATAAGGGAAGGGATCAAAGCTACAGAACTAAAAAGTAAAGGGGGAGGACAAGAGGCACTCAGGGTCACCTTGGAGACAGGGAATGGCATCACAGTCCGCACAGGGGTTATATACAGACCCCCATCTAAAGGGGAGGAAATGGACAACAAAATGATAGAGGACATTCTCAAAATGGCTGAAAAAGGGGAGATACTGTCGATGGGGGACCTGAATATGCCAGATGTTAACTGGATAACATGTACTGCAGCCACATCCAAGAGCAGGGTCATTCTCAATGCCCTGCAGGGGGCAGGCCTTAGCTAGTGTTGAAACCCACTCGGGAGGGAGCAATACTAGACCTGGTACTCTCAAATGGAGAGAGGATCACAAATTTAGAAGTCAGTAGACATCTGAGAACAAGCGACCACTGCACAGTGTGCTTCACAATGAGCACAACCATGGAAATAAGCCATACAAAAACAAGGATACTGGACTTTGGAAGGGCTGACTTTGGCAAAATGGGTGAATACCTGAAAAATGCACTAGCAAATTACCAAAAAGGAGGGGTGGAAGAACAATGGGGAAAAATCAAAACTGCCATCATAGAGGCAACAAGCCTTTGTGTAAAACAAATAAAGAAAACAAAGCAGAGTAAAAAAACACTATGGTTCTCAAAAGAGGTGGCAGGGAAGGTTAAGGAGAAAAAGGCTGCATTCAGAAAGTATAAGGAATCACAGAAGGAGCACGACAGGGAACTGTATCAATTAAAGCAGAAAGAAGTGGGGAAGGCAGTCAGACTAGCAAAGGCCCAAACCAAGAACAAAATAGCCAACTCAGTTAAGAAGGGGGATAGAACCTTTTATAGGTACATTAGGGAGCATAGAAAGGTTAAGGGAGGGATAGTGAAGATTAATAAAGGAGAGGGGAGGTGGGCAGAGGGAGACAGTGAAAAGGCAGAGATACTGAATGAATACTTTTGCTCAGTAGTCACAAAAGAAGATGAGGAGGAGTTACCTAAACCAGACAATAGAAGCACTCTGGGTAGGGGGGTTGACACCAGTCCATTCACAGAAGAAAGTGTCCTGAAAGAACTCCTAAAACTCAAGGTGGACAAAGCAATGGGGCCTGACGGGATTCACCCCAGAATCCTACAAGAACTAAGGGAGGACCTAGTGACACCACTGACCATGCTTTTTAACAGATCATGGCAGGATGGGGTGGTACCTGAGGACTGGAGGAGGGCAGATGTGATTCCCCTTCACAAAAGTGGGAGCAAGGCAGAAGCAGGAAACTACAGACCTGCAAGTTTGACCTCAGTGGTAGAGAAAATGATGGAATCACTTCTGAAAGAAAGAACTGTTGAGTACCTAGAGGCCAGCGGGGCCCAGGACCCAAAGCAAAATGGATTTATAGCAGGGAGGTCATGTCAGATGAATCTAATTGATTTCTTTGACTGGGTGACCAAGTAATAGACCAGGGAGGGGCTGTGGATATGGCCTACCTAGACTTTGCAAGGCATTTGACACAGTCCGCACAAAGATTAATAATCAAGTTAGCCAGCCTGGGAGTGGGTCCCAGGGTGGTAGCCTGAGTAACAAACTGGCTGCACAACAGGACACAGAAGGTAATAGTGAATGGAACACATTCCGAAGAAAGGGGAGTTACTAGTGGAGTACCTCAGGGCTCAGTACTGGGTCCGGTCATCTATAACATCTTTATAGGTGATATTGCAGAGGGTCTGGAGGGAAAGGTATGCCTCTTTGCAGATGACACAAAGATATGTAACAGAGTTGATACACAAGGGGGGTTAGAAAAGATGAGAAGGGACTTGGCAAGGTTGGAGGAATGGTCAGACATATGGCAACTTAGATTCAGTGCAAAGAAGTGCAAAGTAATGCACATGGGAAACAAAAACCGAGGAGAAGAGTACACAATAGCAGAGAGGTACTAACAACAACAAAAATGGGAAGGGACCTGGGGTAGTCATATCAGATGACCTAAAGGTGGGTAAGCAATGTGAAAAGTCAGTAAGGAGGCCAGGGGATTCTGGGATGCATAGGAAGGGGCATCTAAGTGAAAAAGGAAGTGGTTATCCCTCTGTACAGACAGTTGGTGAGACCCCATCTGGAGTACTGTGTGCAGTTTTGGAGACCTCATCTACACAAGAACATAGACAGGATGGAAGCAGTCCAGAGGAGGGCAACTAAAATGGTGCAGGGTCTGCAGCAGAAACCATATGGAGAGAGACTGAGAGAGCTTAATATGTATACTCTTGATGAAAGGAGGGACGGGGGGACATGATAGAAACGTTCAAGTACCTCAAGGGAATCAGCGAAGTCCAGGAGGTAGCACCTTTCAGAAAAGAGATGTGTAAGAACAAGGGGCACAATTTAAAGACAGAGGGGACGGCTCAGGGGTAATGTGAAATTTTTTCAGGAGAGAGGTGGATACATGGAACAGCCTTCCTGAGGAGGTTGTTGGGTTTAAAACAGTGGGGGAATTCAAACAGGCATGGGACAGACACAAGGCAATTATAGTGGGGGGTTGCAGGAAGTAGGCTGTTGGTTAACTAGAATCTGCAGCTTATCCAGTAGGTAGGAAAATGGGCAGACTGGGTGGGCCGAGTGGTCCTTATCTGCCGTCAAAGTCTATGTTTCTATGACCTGGGCAGGCCCATCAGGGTGTCTGCTTGGCAGGGGCCTTAGGCTGAGGAGTGGATGCAGCCCTGCTCATCCCCCTTCTGCCTCTCCCTCTGAAGAACCCCCTCTGTGAAAAGGGAGAAGAAGCCTGTGCTTGGTAAAAGGCCTATGAAAAGGCCTGCCCCTGCCCATGACTGCTGCCTTTGAGGAGTTGCCTGCCTCTCCTTGGCCGGAGCACTCCTGTAAGTGGTCCTGTACTCATCCATTTTCTTCATGTAATTCTCTGTCTGCTCCCCAGAGAATTACCCACTACAGGAAAATCCATGGCCTTAGCCTGAGTATCCTGTGAGAGGCTAGTACATCTGAGCCAAGCCATTCTCCGAAGAGCCACAGATGTAGCCATGACTCTTGATGACACATCATTGGAGTGCACAGCAGCATGAAACTGAACTTTTGATGCCTCAATCCCATCAGCAGCCACCTCCTCCAGCTCCTTGGCTAGCTGGGGGGAAGCCTGTTTAGCCAGTGCCAGTACACTGTCCCACCTGGACTTCTGGTACCTGGCTGTACAGGCCATATAATTCGCCTGCCTGAGTCCCAAGAAAGTTGCCATGTACTGTTTTTTTGCCATGGCATCAATCTTCCTGGAGTCTTTGTCTGGGGGGTGTGAAGCCAAGGGAATATTTGCCTTATCACAGGCAGCAGCCTGCACAACCCCAACATGGCTGCATTGCTGATATAAAAACTCTGCATCTGAGCCTGAAAGTGTATACCTCTTGTCCATTCTTCTATCAACAGGAGGTATAGAATTGGGAGACTTCAGGATTTTTTGTGTCTGCTTCCCAAAAGATTTGTGAAGGGGAATAGACAGTCTCCTGGACTCTGGGATGTCCATCATTTCCACAAAATCAGGCTCCTCTTGATCCTCCATTGCCTCCTCCATAGGAAGCTGGAGGGTCTCAGCCACCTTTCTGTAGAACATAAAGTGGGAAGGGAACTCAGAAAGCCTAGGAGGGGATGCACCTGAAGGTCTGTCTGGGGAGATGTCCGGTTCCACAGGCACATCCAGACTTTCACCATCACCATCATCATCTTCAAATTCCCCCTCCTCCTCAAACTCCGGTTCATAAAATTCTTCAAGGGTATAATCGTGAATCGGGGGAACCGATTTAACCGAGCCCCTGCCAAAAGGTGCCAGCTCGGTCGGAACCGTGCGAAGTGATTCCACAATCTGAATCCCGCTGGCTATTTCCTTGGCGGTCGAAACATGGGCTTCTGGATCCGAACCGGACGATTTCTTTTTGTGTTTTCCTTTTGTCAGAACCGAACCCTCGGGATCGGCTCTCCTTTTGCCCTAAGAAGTATCGCCCTGGTCAAATGGCACTCCTTCTGGTTTGGTCGGAACCGATCCAGGCTGGCCATCCAAGTCAGTGGACTTCTCGGCCTCCTGTTCCCTCAGTCTACCTAATCTCTTTTCAAGGGTAGATTTGGGAAAGTTTTTTTACAAATTTGGCAGTCTGAATCGAGGTGTTCAAACCCAAGACAATAAACACAGGTGGTGTGGAGATCGGCCTTAACAAAGACCTCCCCACACTCACTGCAGTGTTGAAACCCAGTGGGTCCGTTTTTTTTATTGGGTTTCTCAGACATGGCCAACCTAACCAACTTACTCTTTTTTTGGCAACCGCCAGGCAAGACTCCCTTATCGATTCCTAACCGTGTCACGGGTCTTGGAAAAAAACGTACCAAACACGTTTTTTTTAGAACCGATAAGGACCAGTAACCACACACTAAAGTAAGATACAAGAATCAACAAATGATCGGTTCAGCCAAACTGATCCACACTTTTACAAGTTCCACACAGGAAAAACAGTACAAAACCTATCCAGTACTCACAGTACCACAGACAGAGACTGAACACTTCAATGGGTAGACTAGGTGGGCCAAGCGGTCCTTATCTGCCATCAAAGTCTATGTTTCCATGTTTCTATGAACCGACTATGCGGAAATAAATTTCGGTTAAAAACCGACAGTAAACCGACACTTCAACCGACTTTTGAACCGAGCTGCAGGAGAAATCTCCGGAGCGACTCTTCAGTGAGGCGGAATAAAGAATCTGACAGTTAGATTTCAAAGGGAAACAGACAGAGACATCAACTGAGCTCGAGCTCAGCATTCTATGCACTGCATAGAAAGTTTAACCCTTTGTTCTCCGGGGCAGTTTAAAGGCTGGTGCTAACTGCATTAGTCAGAATACAGCAAGACATCATGTTGTTTGAAGAAACAGGACAGAAAGTGACCAGCAGGGGTGAAGACCCTCCCCCATCTGGTTCAGAAAGGGGAGGCAGGGTGGGAGAATTAAGCATACTGAGGGATCCCCTGGAAGAAACAAGATTACTATGGAAAGTAATTTTTTCTTCAAACCCCAGGAATCCCTCAGTATGCCTAACTGATGCAGACTACCAAGCAGTACCTTGGGTACAGAACCTATTTAGAGAAAAGGTTCTACAGGACGGTGTGTCAAACCTGGCATCACTTCTGGACTGAATGTCTAAACACTAGTGCTTTTTAAAGGATGTACAGTTTTCCAAGTAGCTGCTTTACAAATGCCCAGCTGGGGAATGTCTCTTGCTGCACCCACTGATGCAGCTGTGCCACATGTGGAGTGAGCCCCGAGGCCCTGATGTGGCTGCTTGCCAGCTTTGCCATAGTAAAACTGTATGCAGGCTACTATCCAGCATGCAATGGTTCTCTTGGAGGCTGGCTTACCTTTGCCCACTTCCCCATAGGTCAGGAACAATTGTGTGTGTTCTGGACTAGAAGCCTTGGTCTGGTCAATGTAGTGGCTGACTGCTCTTTTGACATCTAGACCATGTAGCTTTCGCTCACCTGAGCTTGAGTTATCTGTAGAAAAGATTGGCAGAGTTATGGACTGGTTCAGGTGAAAATCTGATACCACCTTAGGGAGGAACTTCCCATTAGTTTGAAGGACCACTTTGTCCCTGTGAAAGGAGATGTAATTCAAATCTGTACACAGGGCTTGTAACTCACTGACTCACCTGGCTGAGGTAATGGCTACTAGGAAGACAGTCTTCCAGGTGACATACTTAAAATCTGCTGTTGCCACAGGCTTGAATGGCGGTTTCATGAGCTTAGCTACGCAAATGTTCAGGTCCCAAGGAGGGACTGACTCTCTAAGGGGAGGATGGGGATGAAGAAGACCCCTTAAAAGAACTTTCTAAAGACAGGGTGGGAAGCCATTGACTTGTCTTAGCCAGCTAAAATATATGCTGAAATGGCAGGCAAGTGGACCTTTAAGGTAGAGGGCCTGAGGCTTAGTGAGTGCATGTGGGTTAAATAGTACAGGAGGACATGTAGCCCCAACTGTGAGGGATTGATATTTTTGTGCTTGCACCAAAAGGAAAACATTTTCCATTTGGAAGCATAGGTCTTCCTAGCTGAGGGTTTCCTGGAAACTCTGAATATATCCAAAACGTCTTCAAAGAGCTGTAGAGTGGCAAATTCTAAGTCTTGAAGAGCCAAGCCTTGAGATGTAGAGAGTGAGGTTGGGGTACAGTATCCTGCCCTGCAATAAGGTCAGGAGATTGTGCTTCTGAGGAAGAGGAATAGGCTGTGACACTAATAGGGCTAGCAGGAGGGACTACCATGGCTGCCTTGCTCAGTCTTGTGCTATCAGAATCATAGTTGCTGGCTGGATCCTGAGCTTTATGAGGACTCTGATCAGCAGAGGGAAGGGAGGAAAAGCATAAAGATACTTCCTGGACCAGTCCAATGTCAGGGCATCTAGTGGCACTGTTACCCAAGCCAAAGGCCTGCAATAGAACTGTAGCAGCTGATAGTTGCCTGTGGATGCAAAGAGATCTATCTCTGGTGTGCCCCACCTTACGAATACTAAGGTCGGAGCCAGTTTGTTTAGGGACCAGTCGTGATGGTTCTGGCTGATTCTGCTGAGGGAATCTGCCAAAACATTGTCCTTCCCTGGCAGATGGATTGCAGACAGAGACACCTGCAGAGAATAAGCCAGGTCCCACACTTTCATGGCTTCTGTGCGCAGTAAGGTCAACCTGGTGCCTCCTTGTTTACTGAAGTAGTACATGGTGGTAGTGTTGTCTGTCCTGACTTGTACTACCTTGACCCTGACCTGAGGGGCGAATGACTGCAGAGCGAGGAGAACTGCCCTGAGCTCTAGCAGGTTGATAAGCAAAAGTGACTCCTGAGGGGACCTGGTACCACTCACTGTCAAATCGTCCAGGTGTACCCCAACCCACCCTAAGAGGTAGGCATCTGTGGTGAGGATGACCGAGGGAGCCTCTTGGCAAAAGGGTATTCCCTCCATAAGGTTTTCTCTGTCCTGCCACCACTGTAGGGCCTGCACGAGAGGTTTTGTGTCAGGCATTAATCTGGATAGAGGATCCTTCCTCTGAGACCCAAGGGACCTTAGGTGGAACTGCATGTCCCTCATTTGAAATCTGGCCTCTGGCACCACGACTGCAGCAGCTGCCATGTTGCCCAAGAGCTGTAGGAAGTGCCTTGCAGGTCTGGTTCTGTTGAGTCTGAAAGAGCCTGCTAGCTACAGAGTGTTGTGCAACCTGTCCTGTGGAAGGAAAGCTTTCCTTTGCAGGGTGTCCAGATCTGCTCCTATAAATTCTAGGACCTGGATGGGTTCCAGTTGAGACTTCTGGGCATTTACCAGGAATCCTAGAGACTCTAAGGTACCTCGAGTAAGGGCCAGAGAGTCCCTGGTGTGTTGGGGGGGACTGTTCCATGACTAGCCACTTGTCCAGGTAAGGGAACACTGTGACTCCCAGCCTTCTTAAATGTGCCACGACCACTGCTAGATACTTGGTGAATGCCCTGGGGGCAGAAGTTAGGCTGAAGGATAATGCTGCAAACTGGTAGTGACCTGAGAGCAGCCTGAACCACAGATATTTTCTGTGGCTGTGACAGATGGGAATGTGGGAATAAGCATCTCTGAGGTCCAGAGATGCCAGCCAGTCCACATGCTGCAGAATGGGAAGGACCATGGCCAGGGTAATCATCTTGAACTTTGGCTTTGTCAAATGTTTGTTCAGAAGCCTAAGATCTAAAATGGGTTGCCAGTCTCCATTTTTCTTTTGGGTAAGAGAGTATTTGGAGTAGAAGAAGACATTACTTACCATAGTAATCCTGTTTCTTCCCAGGGAATCTTACTGTATTCTGACATATGCAGTATTGTCCCACCATAGTACTGCTGAAGAGGTTAATAGAACCTATGCAAATGAGAGAATGCTAGGCTTGAGCTCGGTTTTCAAACCACTGTCCCCGGTAAACAATCCATCAAACGTCAGATCCTAATGAAGCTTGTCTAGGAAGCTAACTAACTAATGCTAATCTGAAATAGTAATAATAATAATAATAATAATAATAATAATCATTAGACTCCCAACCCTTTTATTATCCTCCAATTGATAGGCATTATCCCCAAGACTCAAGTCACAGAAAGCCTAAGTAAAAAACAGCCCAGGAGTTCACCACAAAAAGCTGTTGTGCAGTGCCCCCATGTTCTAGAAGGGGAGGAAGGGTGGGAGCTCAGAATACAGTAAGATTCCCTTGGAAGAAACAGGATTATTATGGTAAGTAATGTCTTCTTCTAACCCCAGGAAATCTTACTGTATTCTGACATATGCAGACTACCCAAGCAGTGCCTTTGGAGGTGGGCACATAACCTACTTTGGAAACAAAGTCCGCAGTACTGCTGTGCCGAACTTAGCATCACTCCTGGTCTGTAAATCCAGGCTATAGTGTTTGATAAACAAATGAACAGTTTTCCAGGTAGCTGCTTTGCAAATATCAAATAAGAGTATGTCCTTTGAGGCTGCAATGGAAGTAGCAGTGCCCCTTGTGGAATGGGCTCAAAGGCCCACAGGAGGCTCTTTACCAGCTTTGCTATAGAAAAACTGGATGCAGGCCACAATCCAGCAAGCAGTGGTCCTCTTTGAAGCTGGTTTGCCCTTTCCTATCCTCCACAAGTAAGGAGCAGCTGGGTTCTATTCCCCCATGACCCTTGGTGTGCTCCAGGTAGTAACTGATAGCCCTTTTGACATCCAGGCTATGCTATCTGTATTCGCCTGAGCATGAATGATCAGTAAAAAAGACAAGCAAAGTAATAGACTGATTAAGGTGAAAATCAGACACCACTTTAGGAAGAAACTTCCTGTTTGTTCTTATGACTATCTTATCCCTATGGAAGGAAATGTAGTCCTGATCTGTACACAGGGCCTGTAACTCACTGATCCTTCTGGCTGAAGTAATGGCTATTAAGAACACAGTTTTCCAAGTAACATACTTGAGCTCTGCTGATGACATGGACTCAAAGGGTGGCTGCATTAGCTGACCAATACAGATGTTAAGATCCCAACCCAGGGTGGGCTCTTTGTGTGGGAGATCCAGATGCTGAAGCCTCTTAAAGAATTTCTTGAACATCTGTTCAGAGGCCAAAGAAGGCCTTCTGCCAACTGAAAGGTAGGCCGAGACTGCTATTAAGTGAACCTTTAATGAAGAGGGCTTAAGACCAAGGTAATGGAGGTGTACCAGGTAATCCAGTACCAGGGTTACACCTGAATGGGTACTAACCACATCTTGTTGCTGGCACCAGCAAGAAAATCTCTTCCACTTAGAGGAATAGGTTACCTGTGTGGAGGGTTTTCTGGGGCTCCTAAGGACCTGGAGTACCCTCTCTGAGAACCCTAGCTTGACAAATTCTACATCCTCAAGAACCAGACCTCGAGTTTGAGAGATTGCAGGTTGGGATAGAGGATTCAGCCCTGTGAGGCAGTAAGGAGATTGTGCCTGCATGGTAGTGCTATTGGCTTGCTGACAGACAGAAGTAGAAGCAGTGAGTACCATGGCTGCCTGGCCCAATCTAGGGCTATGAGGATTATGGTTGCTGACCGAGACCTGAGTTTGCTCAAAACTCTGAGCAGTAGAGGGAATGGAGGAAATGTATACAGGAATTTCCCTGTCCAATCCAATAGTAGTGCATCCATCGGTACTATGCCCATTGTGGGGGGTCTGCAACAGTACTGTTGCAAATGATGATTGTCTGGGTGAGCAAAGAGGTCCACCTCTGGGGTACCCCACCTTCTGAACACTGTTAGAAGTACCTGCCTGTTCAGAGTCCATTCGTGATGGTTCTGATTGATTCTGCTCAGTGCACCTGCTAGGGTGTTGTCCTTCCCTGGTAGGTACACAGCTGTGAGGGACTGGTTCAGAGAGTATGCCAGCTTTCATAGTAACATGGCTTCTGTGCACAATGGGGAAGACCGGATGCCTCCTTGTTTGTTTATGTAGTACATTGTAGTGGTACTCTGACTTGTACCACCCTGTTTGCAAGCTCTGAAGCAAAGGACTGGATTCCCAAGCGCACTTCTCAGAGCTCCAGGAGGTTTATGCAAAGGAGGGTCTCCTTTTTGGTCCAGGTGCCATGACCTGTGTGTGCTCCCCACCCTAGGAGGGAGGCATCTGTGGTCAAGACCCTTGAGTGGAGCTGCTGCAGGAAAGGAACACCCTGTCTTAGGTTTGCCCTGTCCTGCCACCACTGCAGGGCCAGAAGCAAAGAACTGGTGACTGGTACCAGAGCAGAAAACTGGCACTTTCTTTGTGATCAATAAGCTCTAAGGTGAAACTGAATGTCCCTCATTTGAAATCTGGCACCTGGTACTACTGCTGTGGATGCTGCTATGTGTCCTAACAGCTGAAGAAAATGCCTTGCTGGCCTGGGATAGGATAACTGGAAGGAGTTGGCCAGCTGTACCAGAATGTCCACCCTTGCTGGTGGAAGGAAGGCTTTTCCTTTTTTATTTTTTTTTTATTTTATTTTATTTATTTAGTTTTTGTTGACCAGGTAAGTGCACTAGACAAATCCTGCCTATTTTCAGGCAAAACCCGGGGGCGGAGGATACAGATGAATGCCAACTGACCTTGAACCAGATTAAGCTGTTGGTGGTATTTTTAGTGAATGAGGGAAATTTGGCCAGGACACCGGGGAAATTCCCCTACTCTTTTCAATAAGTGCCATGGATCTTTAACATCCACCTGAACTACCACCAATCCAGGCAGATGGGACCTTGGTTTAATGTTTCATCCGAAAGACAGCACCTCAGAAATGCAGCGCCCCTCTCATGCTGCACTACAGTGTCAGTACTGGGATATTAACCCAAGTGCCAGATGTGGGAACTGAACCCACAGCCCTCTGATCTCCCGGCCTCAGAGGCGAGTGTGCTACCTACTGAGCCACTGACACTAATGTGATGTCAGAAGTGGGATGTGTTTTAATGTGTCCAGTTCTGCTCCTATGAAATCCAGAAGCTGAACTGGGACCAGAACTGACTTTTTGGGATTTAGAAGGTGCCCTAGGGACTTTGAGGCTTAGGAGGCTTTGAGCCTGAGCTAGGGCATCCAAGACTTGTTGGGGGGACTGCCCACCAGCAGCCAGTTGTCCAGATAGGGAAACACTGTGACACCGTGCTTTCTTAGATGTGCCACTACCATGGCCATGCATTTGGTAAATACCCTTGGAGCTGAAGAAAGGCCAAAGGGCATTGCTCTGAACTGATAATGGCCTGATTTGAGCCTGAACCTGAGGAACTTTATGTGTGATGGCCTGATGGGGATATGAAAATTGGTGTCCTTCAAATCTAGTGAGGCTAGCCAGTCCTCTTGCCTGGGTGAATGCAGAATGGTGGCCAGAGTGACCATGTTGAATTTTGGTTTTGTCAGATATCTGTTTAATTGTCTGAGATCCAGAATGGGTCGCCACTCCCCTGTCTTTTTTACTGTCCGGAAATACCTTGAGTAGAACCCTTTGCCCCAGTGTAGGGGTGGAACTGGTGCTACTGTCTTGTTCAGTAACAGTTTCTTTACCTCCTCCTCCAGTAGCTAGGATTCTGATGAGGAAAGAAGACTGAAGACCTTTGCCCTCAGCTTGGGCAAGGCCTTGAAGCCAAGGGTGAGGCCCCGGCTAACTATCTCCAGGATCCACTTGTCTGAAGTTATAGACTGCCAGGCCTGGAGATAGTGGGTGAGCCTGCCCCCTACAGGGAGAGGGGAAGTGACCTTGACAGATACTTCAGGGGTTCTGCTTAACCTGTGGGGTAGGTTGACGGCTTGCACCCACTCTGCCAGTACCCCTTCTACCCCTGCCCCTGAAATAGCCCCTCTGGGGTTGGTAGGTTGGAAGGGCCTGGATCTGGAGGAAGGGCCTACAGTAAGGTCGTGCTCTTCCAGCCCTGGGCTGTTGTTTCTGGGGAGTAGCTGCCTTTTCTTTAACTGCTGCACTCCTGTAAGCCACCTTGTATTCATTCACCTTTTTCATATAGACCTCAGTCTGTTGGCCAAAGAGGGATGAAGGGTCACAGGGGAAAGCCAAAGATTTTGACTGTGTCCCGGGATAAATTAGTGGTTCTTAGCCATGCAAATCTCCTGAGAGACATGGAATTAGCCATAAGCCTGGCTGCAGTGTCACTGGCATCCATGTCATTCTGAACTGGAACTTGGATGCCTCAACACTCCTTTTAACAGCCTCTGCCAAATCAGGTGCCATAGGTTCAGGGCAGGAGTTTGCAATTTCGGATACTGTGCCCCAAAGACTTTTTTGAAATCTGGCCATATAAGCCATGTAAGTGGCCTGTCTAATGGCTAGAGAAGAACCCAGATAAGACTTCCTGGCCATTGAATCCATCTTCCTGGAATCCTAATCAGGAGGCTGGGATGCCAGGGGTATGCCAGCCTTATCACAGGCTGCAGCTTGTACAACACCCTCATGACTGGGGTGTCCAAACAAAAATTCTGCACCAGACTTGGCTACCCAGTACTTCCTAACCAGTTTTTTTTTTTATCAACTGGAGGAATTGAAGTGGGTGTTTGCAGAACCTTGAAAACATGTTTTTTTAGGGTTTTGTGGATGGGAAAAAGCAACTTTTTTGCTGAAGCCACATCAGTCATTTCCGCAAAATCAGCTTCTTCCTCCTCATCTGTTGTCTCTTGAGTAGAGAGGTCTTACATCTGAGCCACTTGTTGCATAAAAGCAAAGAGGGAGGTAAAGTCCTCAGATCCCTTATCAGGGGAATCAGGATGATGAGGGTCAGGAGAAACCTCCGGTTCTATCGGTTCTCCATAGTCCTCTTCTTCTTCCTCCCCAAAACCATAGTCCCTCTCCTCCTCTATGTATTCAGAACCGGGATCGAAGGGAACGGAAACAGAGGGAGAACCTGGGGAAACAACTGCAGGAAATGTAACCGAGGACCATGGAACCTGAACCAGAGGAGACTGAAGGGACTGAATAATCTGAATAGCATTAGCTATCTCCTCCATGGTAGGAACCGACGGTTTCACCGGTTGCAGTTCTGTGTGTTTCTCCTTTTTCTTTCTCTTGCCCATGGCTGCTGGTTCAGCGGCCTGTTCAGTGGTGCATTTCTTTGACTGTGAACTAGTACCCTGGTCAGAGGGTGTTTCTCCCAGGTCGGCAGTACTTTTTGAATTAGAGGATTTGTCTGTAACTGGTTCAGCGGCTGTATCAGACATTTTTTCCCTCTGTCGGTTCCATTGCCTGTCAAACGTGGACTGAGGGAAATTCTCACAAATTTCACCATCGGTCTCTAAGTGGTCAAACCCGAGACAGAAAACACACATCAAATGGGGATCAGCTTTAGCAAATGTTTCCCCACACTCGGTACAGTGTTGGAAACCAGTTGGGCCAGTTCTTTTCTCAGGCGTCTGAGACATGGCCAGCTCCCTCAAACTAAAATCTTTTTTTTTTGGTCGGTTTAAGGACCACAGAACAAACCAGGGTTTAACCCAGTAAGGTCCTCACAAAAATAAATTTAAACCAAGAAACTCTACTTACAAGGAAAAGAAGAAGAAGAAATGTTGATTCCTGACTGGAGAACCGGACAGAAACCGAGGACTTGCCTAATTCTTTCTAACTAATACTAATTTACCTTGTGAACCAGAGACAACGGGTTAAAACTTCGAACTAAAGTGGTAGAAAACTGAGAAAATAAATGTGACTTTTGGCAAAGATGCAGAGGATTCTCTGAGGTGTCTGACTAGCTAAGCGGCGTGAAGAATCTGACGGTTGATGGATTGTTTACCAGGGACGGTGGTTTGAAAACCGAGCTTGAGCCTAGCATTCTCTCATTTGCATAGGTTCTATTAACCTTTTCAGGTCTGGGGCAGTACTATGGTGGGGCAATACTGCATGTGTCAGAATACAGTAAGATTTCCTGGTGTTCGAAACCTTTTTCCCTTTGGGGCAGGGTGACATGTTCTACTGCCTAGATGAGTAGTAGGTTGCCAACTTCTGACTCTAACAAAGTCTTTTCTGCTGAGGTTGCTTGACTGAAAACCCTGTCCATCAGTTTGGGGAACGCACTGAAACTTTGGGATAGGCCCTAGCTCACTACCTCCAAGGCCCACTTGTCTATGGTGATGGCTTGCCATGCTTGGAGGAAGTGAGCCAACCTGCCTCCTACTGGGTGAGGGGAGGCGACCTGTGCAAGCAAGTCTAGGGTTCTGCTTGGGCTGGGACTTGGCCTGGGTCAGTCCTCCTTGCGGTCGTCCTGCCCCTACCCCTGAAGTAACCCCTGAGTTGCTGGTAGTCTGGCATTGCTTGGGCTTGGAAGAAGGGTCCAGTGTAGGGGCTTCTACCACTGCCTCCCCTGCCATGGGGCTTGTAGGACGTGGAGGGCTTGTCCTGAGCTGCATTACTTCTATAGGTGGCCTAATATTCCTCCACCTTCTTTATATAAGCCTCAGTTTTGTCCCCAAAAAGAGAATTGTTCTTGCAGGGAAAATCCATGGCTTTAGACTGGATGTCCTGGGACAGGTTGGTAATCTTGAGCCCGGAAAATCTCCTCATGCAGATGGCAAAAGCCATGAGCTGGAGGCTGTGTTGTTGGCATCAAATGCCATATGGAACTGGTACTTAGTGGCATCTAAGGCAGATCTGGCTGTTTCATCCAGATCAATTGCCACATCTCCAGTGACCTTATCAGTCATGGACAAAACAGATGACCAGAGGGTCTTCTGGTACTGTGTTGTATAGGCCAGTAAGTGGCTTGCCTGAGGAAAAGGGAAGCCGCCAGGTACCCCTTTTTCCCCATAGTACACAGCCTCCCGGAGTCCTTGTCCGGTGGGTGAGAGGCCAAAGGCACCCTGGGGTTTCATGTCATAACCACGACTGACATTTGGGTGAGTGTACATCACCGAAAATAAATAATGGTGTTGCACACTCTCAGTGACTACAAAACCAGCGATAGCATTACATGTTATGTGGAGGGATGTGCCCCTCACACACCCCTAATTAAAGGTTCTCAACTCCCAGGAGGTGCATGCGGGGAGGGGTGTGTAAAACTTACAAAAATAAAAAAACTGGACCTGACACAAAAAGCGATCCTGCCCCAGAACCAAATCCGGCACCCTCCCCACCCCTAGCTTGCCACCCTACCCACCACACCACATAGCCAGCTCACCAGCTGACCACCACACTACATCACACATACTCTCCCTCCCCTTCCACCCATTGCACGGCGTGGTCCCTTCATCCCAGCTTGTGTGTGTGTGTGTGTGTGTGTGTGTATATATATATATATATATATATATATATATATATATATATATATATATATATATATATATACACACACACACATCTCATCACCGTATTCACCACCCTGGTATTCTGTCGCTACCCTGCCAGGTAGCCCAGAACACAGGCGCCGTGATTGAGTCACCCTTTTTTGCAGTCGTTCAGTCACGGTCGCCGTGTTCACAGGATACCCACCCAGACCCCATCACAAGCCGCTGCCTGTACCACTCCCTCATGATCTGGATGGACAAAAAGAAAACCAGTATTTGCCCTGTCCAGCTAATATTTCTTGTCTATCTTTCTATCCACCCCAAGTATGGAAGTGGAGGTTTGAAGGATCTTGAGGGCATCCTTTTTGAGAGACTTGTGGATAGGCAGTGAAAGCCTTTTTGTGGGGGCTAGCCCAATCATATCTAGGAACTCCTCCTCCTCCTCATCATCCTCCACAGTCTCTTGTGTGGTAAGGTTGAGGGTAACCATCATCTGCCTCACAAAGGCATAGTGAGATGAGTAGTCATCTGGTCCCCTCGGTGGGGAATTGAAGTCCTGCTCTGGGGAGACTTCAGGTTCAATGGGTTTTCCTTCCTCTTCCTCCTCTGGATCTTCATACAAAAGAAAAAATTACTCACCTTAGTAATGTTGTTTCTTCTAATGGAGTCTTGTTATATTATGACATATGCAGTGAGTCCCAACCTTCAAACTGCTCCGGAGGTGAAAGAGTTAACTTTCCATGCCAGGCATGGAATGCAGAGCTCGAGCTCAGTTGAAACTCTGTCTGTTGTTCTTCAAACTCAAACCGTCAGATCTTTACGAGCTAAAACTCACTGAGGTCCTGTGTGGAAGCTGTAAACCTACACTAGCCAACTGGCTACTAAACATAAAAACACATTTTTTGTGGTCCCAAAACAAAGACTCAAGTCAGGAGACCCAAAAATAAACACAACAGCAAATCACCCCAAAGAAAGAGGGAGGAAAACAACAAGGTGGGCATCTACTAAGTGCCAACACTGCACTGCCCACCCACATCCCAAAAACAGAGGTTCTGAGAGGGGCAGGCAGGGGGAAGGTCATAATATAGCAAGACTCCATTAGAAGAAACAACATTACTAAGGTGAGTAATTTTTTCTTCAAACAACATGAAGTCTTGCTATATTATGACATATGCAGACTACACAGCAGTACCTCCATGGAGGAGGGACAGAACCTACTTAGGAAATAGGCTCTGAAGCACAGCTGTGCCAAACCGAGCATCGCTCCTAGCCTGAATGTCCAGGGAGTAATGCTTGGTAAAAGTGTGAACTGTTTTCCAGGTAGCTGCTTGACATATCTCTAGAATAGGATGTCCCTGGCAGCAGCCAGGGAAGCAGCTGTACCTCTGGTAGAGTGAGCCCTCAGGCCTGAGGGAGGAACCTTACCCAGCTTTTCATAACAGAATTGGATACAAGAGACAATCCACCTGGCAATGGATCTTTTAGTGGCAGGTTTCCCTTTACCAACCTCACCATAAGTGAGGAACAGTTGGAGGGAGTTGAATCTGTGACCCTTGGTACGCTCTATGTAGTAACTAAGGGCTCTCTTTACATCTAAGCTGTGCAGCCTCCTCTCGCCAGAGGAGGAGTGGTCAGTGAAGTACACTGGAAGAGATACAGATTGATTAAGGTAGAAATCTGAAACCACCTGAGGCAAGAATTTCCTGTTAGTCCTGAGGGCCACCTTATCTCTATGAAAGGAGATAAAATCAGGCTCCACTGACAAAGCTTGTAATTCACTTATGCATATGGCAGAAGTGATGGCTACCAGAAACACAGTCTTCCAAGTCAAGAACTTCAGCTCTGCTGAAGACAAGGGCTCAAAGGGGGGTTGCGTAAGCTGAGCAATGCAAACATTAAGATCCCAGGCAGGGGCAGGGTCCCTGAATGGCGGGTTGGTGTGAAGCAATCCCTTGAAAAACTTGGAGAATACAGGATGAGCTGAAAGAGAAGAGGGTTTACCTGCTGAAATAAAAGCAGACACAGCTGCCAGATGTACTTTTAGGGTAGCTGGTCTAAGCCCCAAGGTATTTAAATGAACCATATAATCCAGGACTGTGGGTAAATCAGCAGATTCTGGGGAAAAATGCTTCCCAGAGCACCATATGGAAAACCTCTTCCATTTGGAATTGTAGGTAGCCCTGGTGGAAGGCTTTCTAGAAGCCTTTAGTATATCCATTACACCTTGGGAGAGGTGTAGATCAGCAAACTCTAACTCTTCAAGAGCCAGGCCTTGAGATTGAGAGATTTGAGGTTCGGGTACCAAACCCTCCCCTGAGCACAGGTTAACAGATTGTGATTCCTGGGAAAACACAGGGGAAGATGGACTTCTAAGGACAGTAGGAGTGGATACCAGGGCTGTCTGGTCCAATCTGGAGCAATCAGGATCGTCTTGCAGGATTGAGATCTGATTTTGACTAACACTTTGAACAGGACAGAGAAGGGGGGGAAAGCATAGAGAAACTTCCCTTCCCAATTGAGAACTAAGGCATCCAGAGGGACTGAGCCCAACACTGGGGGCCTGCAGCAAAAAGGGGAAGTTGGTGATTGTCTGGGGCTGCAAAAAGATCTATCTGCGGGGTGCCCCATCTGGCAAATATCACCTCCAGGATCAGGGGGCCCAGAGACCATTCGTGATGGCCCTGGGAAATCCTGCTGAGAGCATCTGCTAGGACATTGTCCTTGCCTGGGAGGTGAACTGCCGTAAGGGAGGTGTTCAGGGAGTAAGCCAGAGACCACAACTTCATTGCTTCGGTGCACAAGGCCGTAGACCGAGTGCCCCCCCCCGCTTGTTGATGTACCACATTGTGGTGGTGTTGTCTGTTCTGACTTGTACAACTTTGTTCTGAACAGATTTGGAAAAACTTGAAGTGCTAGAAAAACTGTTCTGAGTTCCAACAGATTGATGTGGAGCAGAGATTCCTGAGGGGACCACAATCCCTGGGTGGTGAGGTCACCCATGTGAGCTCCCCACCCCGAGAGGGATGCATCTGTAGTAAGGATTAAGGAGTGAGACTGAGTGACAAAGGGGACCCCTTGTCTCAAATTGCTCTGATCCTGCCACCACTGTAGGGCCTGGATCAGGGTTCGAGTTACTGGGATCAATTTGGTAAGAGGGTCTTTCTTTTGAGACCAAAAGGCTATCAAATGGAACTGTATGTCCCTCAACTGAAATCTTGCTCCCTGCATTACTGCTGTAGAAGCAGCTATGTGCCCCAGGAGCTGTAGAAAATGCCTTGCTGGTCGAGAGACCTGCAGGGTGAAGGAGGAGGCCAGAGAGACCAGGGTCCTTGCCCTGTCCAAAGGAAGGAAAGCTCTGGCTTCCTCTGTGTTCAGCTCTAGGCCTATGAAGGTGAGGAGCTGGACAGGTTCTAGAACGACTTTGAAAGATTCAGAAGGAAACCTAGAGAGTGAGCAGTTGCTGAGTTATCTGTAGATGTAGCTTGACTTGGTCTGGAGACTGGCCTACTATGAGCCAGTCGTCCAGGTAAGGAAAGATGGCAATTTTTTGCCTTCTTAGGGCAGCAACTGCTACTGCCAGGCATTTTGTGAATACCCTTGGAGCAGAGGTGAGGCCAAGGGGCATTGCGCTGAACTGGTAATGGCCTGAGGGCAGCTCGAACCTGAGGGCTTCGATGGGAGCTTTGATGAGAATATGGAAGTAGGCATCCTTGAGGTCTAGGGATGCTAGCCAGTCCCCTGGCCTTAGAGAGGGTAGAATAATTCCCAGAGTCACCATTTTGAATTTTGGTTTTAAAAGGTGCTTGTTTAAATATCTGAGATCCAGGATGGGCCGCCATTCTCCTGTTTTTGGGGTAAGAAGTACCTGAGTACAACCCTTTGCCCTGGTGTGGGGTGCAACCCTTTCCACAGCTCTGAGAGCCAGGAGGAAAGAGACCTCTGCCTCTAGGGCAAGTGCCTCTGGTGGATTTGCAGGTGGAAAGGATCTGGTTCTCATCTTTGGAAATTTTTTGAAGCTGAGAACTAGTCCCTGGCTTACTACTTCCAGGACCCACTTGTCTGATGTCAGAGACCTCTAGTCCTGGAAAAAGTAAGCCAGCCTGCCCCCTAGAGGTAACTGAGAATCGGCCCTGGCAACCCCATCAGGGTACCTGCTTGGCAGGGGCTTTGGGCTGAGGGGTGGAAGCAGGCCTGCTTGTACCCCGTCTGCCTCTCCCTCTAAAGAACCCCCTCTGGGCATAGGCAGAAGAGGAGGCCTGGGCTTGGTTAAAAAGCCTGTGAAAAGGCCTGCCCCTGCCCCTTGAAAGCTGCCTTTGAGGAGTGGCCTGCCTTTCCTTGGCCTGTGCACTCCTATAGGTGGTCCTATACTCATCCATTTTCTTCATGTAATTCTCTGCTCCCCAAACAGAGAATTACCCACAACAGGAAAATCCATGGCCTCAGTCTGGGTATCCTGTGACAGGCTAGTACATCTGAGCCAAGCCATTCTGCGAAGTGCCACAGATGTAGCCATGACTCTTGATGACGCACCAATGCAAGATGGCGACCACACTGGGTCAGCCTCTGTTTTAGCTCCGTTTAGTTTTGTTTTAAAACCTCTATTTTAGTTTTGTTTTTTTTTTTATTTTAAATACGTTTAAATGTTATTACTATTGTATTATTGATAGCACTGAGACTGAGTTGTTGCCGTGCGATAGCGTGGAGGTAAGTGTCGGTGGCTGTTTTATCATTTTATTGTGCTTTCCCATTTTATTGCTGCCTTGACTTACTCCTAGCTTTTGCTGGAGTTGGAGCTATATCTGTGCTGTTTCCCTAAGGACTGTCTGAGGATCTGCTTTTGGGGTTCGTCGGATTTTCTTCTGGACCGCGATACCTTTATCGAAGAGTCTGCACTCTTTATTGTTTTCTGGGACTATATCGGTGTTGGTGTGTTAGCGGACGGCTGTTTGTGTCCCAGGACTGTTTTTTGACCCAGATTCTTGGGTTTTGGTATCTTTACGTCCCCGCTTTATTGGATATGAGAGACTTGGTCATTGTAAACTGTAGGAAGGAGACGTGTCTAGAATTCTCTCTTCTCGGAATTATTGCTGGTAAAGATTTGCCGAGAACGTTGAATATTGACCCCTGTGAATGCATGAATTTCCTCGACTGGCGGCATCTCAGTGAGGAACTTATCTTGGAGCTAAATTCATCCTGTTAACTTACTGTCTCCCTGGATCTGCTGTATGCCTTGGTGTGCCTGAAACTAGAGACTGGGCTTATTCTTGGAACAGGAAAATCTGGCTCTGTTTCTGCATCTGTGATCTGTGGATTTTGTCACCATTGGGAAGTGGGTGAGTTTGTCAGTCTTTTTGATCCTAACCCAGGGTAGTCCATTGGGGTGGTTGGGCAGATTAGGGGGTGCTGTCGGAGGACGGACCCCAGGGTATCTGTGTTCCCTGTTTCATAGCCGGCCGGCTGGAGAGCCCACTAGTGTGAATTTCAGGTATTAATCAATCTCCCCAGCGGCACCTTGGGGGACGATCAGGGGGACTCTCTCTATTTATAAAAACATCGGCCTGAACCCGGTGTGGTCTTCCAGGGTGAACAGCTGCCATGAGAGCTCGAGGAGTGCTATCGAAGGATGGGCCTGGGGCACCCGTGGTTTATGGATTATTGTTGGAGTAGGTTGGAGAACCTGCTCATACAAGTCCAGTTATAGGCTGGTCTCCCTGGAAGATACATTGGGGGACGACCATAGGGAAAGTTTTCCTTTGTTGACTGATTAATTATACCCCCACAAATAGCCGGATTAATCTTCTGCAGATTGATTTCTACTCTAGGAGTATATGGTAGAACTATAAAGCATTTCCGTTTGGCCTATGTGAGAGATAGGCCATGGGACAGTTTCCCCAGGGGTGAGAGCTCTGTGGGATCCTTTACTGTTCTAGTAAAAGCATGGACTAGAAGAACTGTGATTTTGCTTTGAACTGCTATAAACTTCTTTTCTCTGTGGAATTTATGAAAAATTTGTCCAGACTTGTTTTATCTTTGGAGTTGGTTTAAATGAAAATTGTATTATTGTTTTTAATTATTTTGGATTTGTTGCTGGTATTGATAACGTTTATATTAAAGTGGTCTTAAGACTGCTTTTTGAAGACCTGTATAGTTATGTGTTGGGATCGAATATCCATGGACAGGCGCTACTCTCCCTCTAGGCTGAGGGACCTGCACCCTTTTGATTGCCCCCGCTACAGCCCGAAGTGTATAGGCGTTGCCGTGCCTTGGGGATTGCGTGGAGGAGGCGGGGGGGGGTCCCTCGGCTATGGGGGGTGAGCGGAGTGGGCGAATTGAGACGGTGAGGTTGGGGAGATGCCCTGGGGCGAAATGGGTCCAGGATGTGGGAGTGCGTTGCCTGGTTCCCATACCCAAGGGTTCCACCAACAGTGGGCAAGTAACCTGCTCCTCCAGGGCCTCTCATCCAACCCGGGCATTGTTATGCAATGCCAGGTCAATAAAGAACAAAACAGCAATAATTGCTGATTTTGTTGAATCATCTGACCTGACATGCATTACCGAGACCTGGCTGGACGAAAATGCTGGCCCCATTTTGGAGTCAGCTGTGCCAGCGGGTACTCAGTAATACATCGCTAAGGTTGGATCGTAGGGGTGGGGGGGGTCGCTATTTGTTTTAAATCGGAATTGGGCCTTGTAGAGGTTCCAATGGTGTCCCCTGGATCCTTTGAATGTATCATGGGAGCAGGTGTGGGCTGCAGAATTCTGCTCGTTTACCGTCCACCCGGTGGCGAGAAAGTTTTTCTGCAAGAAGTCACGGACTTCATTGTCGACCTGGTACTGGAGCCCTCCAGGTGGTTGGTCCTGGGGGACTTTAATGCCTGGGTCGACGATGAATTTTCGCAGTTTGGTCAAGACTTTCTCCAACTAATGAGTTCATTGGGCTTCACACAGGTGGTTACCGCTGCTACCCATATTCATGGTCATTCTCTGGATTTAGTGTTCACCTTGGGTATGGAGATCACAGGACTGGTGGTGGAACCAGTCGGGTGGTCTGACCATCACTCTGTAAGGTTCAATTTCGCGACCCCCCTTATGAGACCCACCCCTTTGGAGATGGTCCAGTACCGCCCTTTGAGGGGAGTTACCCCTGAGGGTCTGATGGTGGTGCTGGACCTATCGAGTTGGCCGATGGAGTGCATGGAACCAGATGCCTTAGTAGTGCACTATAATAATATGGTGTTGAGGGCACTGGATTCCATTGCGCCTGTCCGTGTTCGCCCCTTCTCCCTCCGCCCTCGATCCCCTTGGTTTGATGGGACTTTGAGGGAGTTGAGGAGGAAGGGGCGAAGATTGGAGCGCTGTTGGTGGAAATCCGACCTGGAAGGTGACAAACTTAGATTGATGGCCCATTACGTGGACTATCAATCAGTAATCTCCCATAAGAAGGCAGAATTCCTGTCCAGGGAGATAACTGCATCAAGAAACCGACCTGCTCAGCTCTTCCGGACCGTCGACAGACTGTGCAATCCAACCTGTCTGCGGGGTCGGAGAGCTTTTTCACAAATACAGTGTGATGTGTTTGCTCAGTTCTTTGATGATAAGGTGTCATCAATCAGATCAGAGATCTGTGGCATGCGTTCAAATGAGCATTGCAGTAACCAACATGGAGTTACATGTCCTCGGCCTGTCTGGATGGATTTCGACCAGCCAGCGATCATGGATATCATGAAGATTGTCCAAGGCTTGCGACCGACTTGCTGTAGTTTGGATCCTGGTCCTACGTGCCTCCTTGTGGGATGCATGGATGCGATTGGACCAATCCTTGCGAGGATAGTCTGGGGTTCTTTGGATCAAGGGGTGTTTCCGGAGTCCTTGAAAGAGGCTGTCGTGACACCCTTTGAAGAAAACTTCCCTTGACCCTAACTGCCTTACTAACTACAGACCGATCTCTAACCTGCCCTTTTTGGGCAAGGTTATTGAGAAAGTAATCTCGCGTTACAGCTTGATGACTTTCTTACCACCCATGAAGTCTATGATCCTCTCCAGTCCGGTTTCAGGAAGAGGCATAGTACCGAGGCTGCATTAGTTCGGGTACTTAATGATCTCCTAATAGCAAGAGATCAGAAGAGCCGTTCGATCTTGGTTCTTCTTGATCTCTCTGCAACATTCGACACCGTGGACCATGGGATGTTACTAGATCGCCTGCGGCTACTCTGTGGACTGTCAGGGACAGTCCTCAGATGGTTCCATTCCTTCCTCACAGGCAGAAGTCAAAGGGTAGTTTCAGGGATTTTTTCTTCTGCCCCCTTTGCTCTGTCTTGTGGGGCGCCGCAGGGCTCTGTGCTTTCCCTCATGTTGTTCACGGCGTATATGCTACCATTGGGAGACATTATAAGGCGTTATGGGCTGAGTTTTCACTGTTATGCAGATGATACTCAGCTCTATATGTCCTTTGTACCCGAACAAAATGATGCAGTCTTGGTTTTTAACAACTGCCTCGCTGAGATTCAGGATTGGATGAGTGTGAACTGGTTGAGGTTAAATCCGGATAAGACTGAGGTATTAGTCGTTGACCCGGGTCATTATGCAAAGAAGTTGACTCCTGGGGTCCCCTCTGGTCTTTTATTAGGGGATACCCAGTTGAGACCTTCTGAACAGGTGTGAAATCTGGGCGTTATTTTTGACAGTGCACTGACACTAAAGATGCAGGTGTCGGCCACTGTCAAATCTTCCTTTTACCATCTAAGGAATATCGCCCGGATAAAACACCTTGTTCCACATGATGACCTTCCTGTGTTGGTCCACGCTTTTGTTTCTTCCCGTCTTGATTACTGTAATGCTTTATATCTAGGGTTACCGGGGGTAGATCTCCGTCGCCTGCAGCTGGTGCAGAACGCGGCAGCTAGGTTGCTGACAGAGCTACCAAGAACTTGTCATGTCACACCTGTGCTGCGCGAACTGCACTGGCTGCCAGTGCGATGGAGAATCACCTTCAAGGTC
This sequence comes from Neoceratodus forsteri, assembly GCA_016271365.2. Classification (NCBI taxonomy): domain Eukaryota; kingdom Metazoa; phylum Chordata; order Ceratodontiformes; family Ceratodontidae; genus Neoceratodus; species Neoceratodus forsteri. The sequence continues at coordinate 1,366,255,334 of CM028132.1, forward strand.
GCATTGCTGACCTATAAGACCCTACACGGCCAGGGACCAGGCTACCTGCAAGATCTCCTTTGTCCCTACCATCCACTCCGCCCACTCCGCTCCACTGGCGAGGGATTGCTAGAGATTCCCAGGGTTTGTCTTAAATCATCTGGGGCAAGGGCCTTTTCCTTTATGGCTCCGACCCTGTGGAATTCTCTACCTCGTCAGGTTAGAGAATCCCTGTCCGTGGAATCATTTAAGAGATCCCTGAAAAGTCACCTATTTTTACTGGCATTTGGTTAGTTTATTATATGGTTATTTTATTGCTTTTATGTTTTTATTTATTATTGTTGATGTTTTATTTCTGTTTTGTATCAGTGCTTTGATTTCTTGAAAAGCGCTTTATATAAATAAATTTTGATTTGATTTGATCATTAGAGTCCACTGCAGCATGGAATTGCACCTTGGATGCCTCAATACCATCAGCAGCCACCTGCTCCAGCTCCTTGGCCAGCTGGCCAGGGACCTGTTTTGCTAGGGCCATAACAGTATCCCATCTGGATTTCTGATATCTAGCAACATAAGCCATATAATTTGCCTATCTGAGTCCCAAGGATGCTGCCATGTACTGTTTCTTTGCCATGGCATCAATCCTCCTGGAGTCCTTGTCAGGGGGGTGTGAAGCCAAAGGAATATTTGCCTTGTCACAGGCTGCAGTCTGCACTATCCAAACATGGCTGCATTGTTGTGTAAGGAACTCCGTATTCGAGCCTGACAATGTGTACCTCTTGTCCATTCTCTTATCGACAGGAGGTATAGTGTGAGGTGTTTTTAAAATTTTTACTGTCTGTTTCCAAAAGGATTTATGCAAGGGAATAGACAGCCTCCTTGACTCTGGGATATGCATCATTTCCACATAGTCAGGCTCCTCTTGATCATCCAAAGCTTCCTCCATAGGGAGCTGGACGGTTTCAGCCACTTTCTTATAAAACATAAAATGAGAAGGGGACTCAGAAAGCCTGGGGGGAGATACACCTGAAGGTCTGTCTGGGGAGATGTCCGGGTCAATGGGCACATCCAGACTTTCAAATCCAAATTCACTCTCCTCATACTCCTCTTCCCCCTCCTCTGGTTCATAATATTCCTCTACCTTATAGTCTTGAACCGGTGGAACCGACCGAACCGGATGCTTACCCGATGGTGCCGGTTCGGTCGGAACCGGGGAAAGCGACTGGACAATTTTAATCGCTTTGGCTATTTCTTCAGCGGTTGGAGAGGAAAGTTTTGGCTCCACACCAGCTGATTTCCTAGTCCTTTTTGCTGGGACCGACTCCTCGGAGTCGGATCTCCTTTTGTCTGAGGAAGTCTCACCCTGGTCAGAGGGCACTCCCTCCAGTTCGGTTGAAACCGAACCGGGCTGGCCATCCGGGTCAGCGGACTTTTTGGCCTCCCTTTCCCTGAGCCTACCAACTCTCTTTTCCAGGGTAGCTGCAGGAAAATTTTTACAAATCTGGCAGTCTGCATTGAGGTGGTCAAACCCCAGACAATAAACACAGGTGGTGTGGGGGTCAGCCTTGGCAAAGGCTTCCCCACAGACACTGCAGTGTTGAAACCCAGTGGACCCAGTTTTTCTTTTGGGTTTCTCAGACATAGTGCCAGTCCTAACCAAACTTACCCGTTTATGGCAATCCGCCAGGTAAGACACCTTTATCGGTTCCCAACCATGTCACGGGTCGTGGAAAAAAACGTAATAAAATCCGTTTTTTTTAGAACCGATAAGAACCGGTAACCACACTCTAAATGACAGATTAATATATTTTAAAATAACCTGATCGGTTCAAACCGAACCGATAACCGTTTACAAGTTCCACACAGAATAGAATTGAATGTAAAACCTATCTAGTACTCACAATACCACAGACAGAGTCTGAACCGACGGGTTGCAGTTTAATTTCGGTCGAAAACCGAGAAAAACAATGCTTTAACCGACAAAATGAACCGAGCAGAAGGAGAAATCTCCGGAGCGACTGTTCAGTGAGGCGGAGTAAAGAATCTGATGGTTTGAGTTTGAAGAACAACAGACAGAGTTTCAACCGAGCTCAAGCTCTGCGTTCCATGCCTGGCATGGAAAGTTAACTCTTTCACCTCCGGAGCAGTTCGAAGGTTGGGACTCACTGCATATGTCATAATATAGCAAGACTTCATGTTGTTTGAAACACTGGTTCCTGGCTGGGGGTAGCCGAAGGACAAACCAAGGGAACCAGGGAACTGGCAGCCTGGAGGGCCTTCAAATCCTGCAAGGTTCTGGCAATGTCCTCCATAGAGGGCATGACTGCTCTGTCCACTGAGAGTTCCTTTGTTTTTTCAGCAGGAGGTGCAGTGGCATGTTTCTCCTTCTGTTTTCTTTCTGCAGAAACCGGTTCCGCAACCAGTTCTATAGGCCTCTTGGATTTCGAAGCCTCACCCTTGTCAGTGGACTTGGAATCCACCAACTCCTTAGGTTTATCCTTTTTGGCATGAGAGGAAGCAGCCTCTTCAGTAGGCTTCGGAGAGAGAGAAGTAGTAGGGGAAACCATTTCTTCAAGCTTTTTCACCCTCTCTTTTTAGTGTCTTGGAACAAAAGGTTTTGCAGATTTCACAATTAACAAAGATGTGACTAGGACCGCAGCACACCAAACAAAGATCATGCCTGTCTGCTTTGGCAATAATCTGCCCACACGTAATACAGTTTTTAAAACCAATTGACCATTTTCTTTTTGGGTGTCTCTGACATGCCAAGAGATGGAATACTGTTAAATACAAAGCCCAACAAAATGAGAAAAAAAAAATATTGTGATCAGTTCCCCAAAAAAGCAAACAATGAGCAGAAAAAGACAAAATGCTCAGTTCCCTGACAGGTATAAAAGACAGGGAATGACTAAAGCACTTGGCTCCTAGAAAACTTAGGAACTGCAATAAAACTCTGTTATTTCAAATAAAAAAATTTTATGATTCGTAGAAATAGGAACCAGAATGCTTAAGAGTTTAAAAGTAAAAAAAAACAAGACAAAATACTGATGCAGAGACGGTTCCCCTTGGTTCACTGTAACCACTGAGGAACAGATAAAAATCAGAAAGCAGTACAAAACTAAGCTAACTAACCTGAAAAATAGCTAATGGAACAGCGTACACGATTTAAAAAACTAGGAGTTTAAAACCACGGAAAATAACAAAGTCAGACAGATACTGAGGAGAGCTCTCCGAGGCGTCTTTACTAAGCAGGCGGAGAAATTAATCTGAACGTTTCAAAACGCAGCAGCACCTAGGGCAGCAGTTGGGATTGTAGCATGAGCTGATGACAGTTCTATCATTTACATACATTCCAATCCTCCAAGGCAGTTCAACACAGGAGGCTGACTGCATCAGTTAAGCATAATGAGGGATTCCTGGGGTTTGAAGCAATACTGCAGAGCAACTAGAAGGGAAGGTATGCCATTATGCAGATGGCACCAAAATCTGTACTAGGGTAAATACTCAAGAGGGAGTGGAGAAATGTATAGGGATCTTTGAAAACTTGAGGAGTGGTCAAGAGCATGACACTTGGGGGTTCAATGCCAAACGGTGCACAATTATGCACCTAGGGCATAGGAACCCAGGAGCTAAGTATAGGATGGGGGGAGGTACTGACAGTCCCTAAGCAGCAAAGAAACCTTGGAGTTATCATATCTGATGACCTCAAAATGGCAGGGCAGTGTAACAAAGCAGTGGGTAAGGTCAGTGGGATGCAGGGATGCATAAGGAGAGGAAACCAATGCATCAATAGCTTCAACAAGAGGCTGAAGGACTGGTGCAAAGAAAACAGCTTTGGTTACATTGGGGACTGGGATACCACCTGGTATGATGCACACCTATACAAGAGAGATGATCTGCACCCTTCCATGGTCTGTCCTCAGTGAGACATTTACATGCTTCCTGAGCAACCATTTAAATTAGCCACTGGCTGGGGGCTGTCAGGAGCAGGGAGACACAAACAGCCCTCCCCCACAGGTTAAGGCACACATCAAGCACAATCAGGACATTATGCCAGGGGCAGATTCACCAGCACTAAAGGACGGAAAAGGCTGCACACAGGATCAGATTATATAATCATTAACAAAGGTAGTAAAAGGGAAGCACCACATAGGGAGGCAGTATAGTGTGGTGGTTTAAGGCTCTGAGCTGCAAACCTACAGACTTGCATACTGTGTGACCCTGAGCAAGTCACTTAACTTCCTTGCACTCCCAGGTCGAACCTCTAAACAAGCTTCAGCTTAGTGTGTCTCTCCTGGTTAAAAAAAAAAGAATATGCCAGGAATAGTAGGATGAAACAACAAGCTAAACACAAGGATGGGCTGAGAGGATCCCACTTTCCATTGAAGGTCATACACATGAATGTCCACAGTCTGGGAACAACCTGATGGCTGTAATGATGGCAGCTGATCTGGACATAGTGGCCAAAACCGAAACATGGTACACCAGGAACTACAACTGGGACATAAGTGTACCTGGTTATGCCCTGTTCAGACAAGATAGGGAAGGTAAAAGGGGAGGGAGGGGTGTTGCCCTCTACATCAAAGAAAGCATCAAGGCAACCAAAATTCAGAACAGGCATGAGGAAATGGAGGAAGTCTGGGTCACCCTTGAGCCGGGCAAGAGAACAGCCATTCGCATAGGGGTCATTTACAGACCCCCAGCTCAGGCAGAAGAAATTGACAATCTGCTGCTGGAAAACATGCATGACATGGCAGCAAAGGAGGAGGTGCTGCTGATGGGAGACTTTAACAAACCGGAAAAAGACTGGGCTATCCCAGCAGGGGCCTCAGAGAGGGCATGGGACTTCATGGACTCCCTTAATGGGTTGGCCTTAGGCAACTGGTGCAGGAACCTACCAGAGACTGGGCAATCTTGGATCTGGTACTGACCTTTGGGGACAGGATAACAGGGCTCAAGGTGGAAGGTCAGCTAGGGTCCAGTGACCACCATATGGTGTGGTTCAATGTGGACACAGGGATTCGGTCAACCCATATGAAGGCAAGAGTCTTAGACTTCAGAAGGGAAAATTTTACCAGGATGAGACTTCAGCTTAGAGAAACCCTGGAAAAAAGGGGAATGGGGGAATGTTGAGGAGAAATGGGCACACATCAAGGAGGCCATAGTGGAGGTCACAAAACAATGTGTTAGGTCGATAGACAAGGGAAAATGGAGAAGAAAACCATTCTGGTTTTCAAGGGGGGGTGGCTGAAAAGGTAAAGGCCAAGACACTAGCGTTCAAGAAGTACAGGGAGACACAAAGAAACGAGGACAGGAAAATGTACCAAAAGAGTCTGAGAGAGGCAAGAGAAGCAGTGAGAAGCACTAAAGCACAAACCAAGAAAAGAATAGCTCAGTCGGTTACAAAGGGAGACAAGACATTCTTCAGGTACATTAGTGAGAGAAGGAAAGCAAAGGGAAGCTGGCCCGATGGTGCTGAGGCGCTAGATGCCTTACCTCGTGTCACGCTGGTGACCTGCCGGGTTCAGGAATAACCTTGGGTCATCAGGGCACCAGCACGGGGGGGTACAGAGCAGCATCAAGCCACTGAAAGGCAGCTCTCCTCTCCCAGGGAGGTTGCTTGCCCCTCCGTATTTCCTTCTCCGTTGGGTGGGGGTCTAATGGGGAAGCGGAGGGAGTGGCAGGTGATCGCCAGGGGTGGAGTGGAAGGAGTCTGAGCCATATGGGTTTCCGAGGAGAAAAATTAGGAAAAAATACCAAAAAAAAATTTAAAAAAAGGAAGGCAAAGGGGGGGAGTAGCTAAGCTTCGAGGAGCCAAGGGACAGATAGTGGAGGGAGACAGGAGAAAGCATCCTGAATTAATATTTCTTTTCAGTCTTCACTGTGGAAGTACATGGGCAAAGCCAACATCTAGAATTTAAAGGAACAGAGGAAAAGGAGGTAAGCACCAGTCAGTTCACAGAGGAGAGGGTCCTAGAAGGGCTTGCAAAGCTGAAGGTGGACAAAGCCAAAGGTCCAGATGGCATACATCCCAGGGTCTTAAGGGGAACTAAGAATTGAACTGGCAGCCCCTCTGGCAGCCCTGTTCAGTGAGTCCCTAGACACTGGAGTGGTCCCAAAGGACTGGAGAAGGGCAAATGTTGTCCCCTCTTCACAAGAGCAGTAGTAAAGAAGATGCAGAGAACTACAGACCAGTTAGTCTAACATCTGTAGTGGGAAAGATAATGGAGACACTCCTCAAGGAAAGAACAGTGGAGCACCTAGAAGTCATGGGGATGTTGGATCCCAGGCAACATGGGTTCACCGCAGGTCCTTTTAAACTAATCTAACAGATTTCTTTGACTGGGTAACAAAGGCATTAGACCAAGAGGGGGCTGTAGACATTGCCTACCTAGATTTCAGCAAAGCGTTTGATACTGTCAAACATAGAAGATTGGTCAACAAGCTAGGAAGCCTGGGGATTGGACCCAAGATGGTAAACTGAATTATAAATTGGTTAAAGGACTGAAAACAGAGGGTAGTGGTAAACAGAACCCAATTAGAGGAAAAGGAGGTGACCAATGGGGTACCTCAAGTCAGTTCTGGGGCCAGTCCTCTTCAATGTCATTCAATGTCATTGCAGATGAGCTGGAGGGAGAGGTTTGTCTGTTTGTGGATGACACCAAGATCTCCAACAGGGTGGATACCCTGGATGGGGTGGAAGGGATGAGATAGGACCTCGAATGCTTGGAGAAATGGTCAGATGCATGGCAAATGGAAAGAAATGCAAAATCATGCATGTGGGGAGCAGGAACCCAGGAGCAAGCTACAAGTTGGGGGAGAGCTGTTGGCAGTTACTAAGGAAGAGAGGGACATAGGGGTCATAATCACAGACTACCTGAAGGCCATAAGGCAGATGGTCAAGGTGGTGGGCAAGGCCACTGAGATGTTGGGGTGCATTGGAAGAGGAATCACAAGCTGAAGGAGGGAGGTGATAGTTCCACTGTACAGGACCCTGGTGAAGCCTCACCTTGAGCACTGTGTCCAGTTCTGGAGGCCACACTTGCATAAGGACACTGACAAAGTAGAGATGATGCAGAGGAGGGCAACCAAAATGGTGAAGGGTCTACATCACAAGCCTTACAAGGAAGAGTTAGACATCAATTTGTACACACTGGATCAAAGGCTGGAGAGACGTGACATGATACAAATATTCAAATACCTCAAGAGCATGAACAAGGTGGAAAGGGACAACATATTCCAGTTTAAAAGTAGCGCCAGAACAAGAGGGCATGATAGGAGACTGATGGCTGGCCACATAAGGGGTAATGTCAGGAAGTTCTTTTTTACAGAGAGGGTGGTGAATGCATGGAATAGCCTGCCCCAGGAAGTGGTGGCCACCCGTACGGTGGCAGGCTTCAAACATGCATGGGACAGGAATAAAGGAATATTAGAGATGGGAAGGAAAAGCTAAAGCCAGTGACCAGATAGGGTCACTGGCGGCTTCGTCAGGTAGCATAAACGGGCAGATTGGATGGGCCTGGTGGCCCTTATCTGCTGACAGTATCCATGTATCTCTAGCAGGAGAAGACAGGTGGTGTGTTGCCACTATATCGCTCACTAGTAGGACCCCCACCAGGAGTACTGTGTCCAGTTCGGGAGGACGCACCTCAGAAGGAACCTAAATAGGGTGGAGGAAGTCCAGAGGAGGGCAACTAAAATGGTGCAGGGGTGCATGAAATGTCCTATGAGAGGAGACGGGGGATCTCAACATTTACAACCTGGGAGAGAGGAGAGTGAGTGGGGACACGATAGAGATGTACAAGAACCTCACAGACATAAACAGAGTGCAAGAGGGAACTCTTTCAAATCAGAAAAAGCACCAGGACCAGGGGGCATGAGATGAAGCTGGAGGGAGGAGTTTAACAGGAATGAGATGAAGTACTGCTTCACTGGAAGAGTTGTAGATACCTGGAACAGACTTCCAGCAGAAGTGGTGGAGGCAAAAACAGTAAGGAGTTTCAAGCACAAATAAGATAAACATAGAAGAATATTAGTACATAGGCAGGGAGGAGGCAGGAGTTGCCAGAAACCAGTTAGGGTCTGCGGAGAGAGATTAGGCAGGGGAGCAACTGGGCAGACTAGGTGGGCCAAGTGGTACTTTATGCTGACAAATTCTAGGTTTCTTGTGTTTCTGTGTTAAATGTAACACTTCTAGATTCAACAACCACTCCCCCAGGTGGATGATTCTGTAACTGAGCCAGTCCATCTGGACACTTACATCACCTGTGAGGTAGATGGCTGCCAGAGACAGAAGATTCTGCTCTGCCCACAGAAGGCCTGACTGAACCTCCAGAAGCATGCTTCTGCTTTTGTGCTTCCCTGATTGTTTATGTAGATGACAGTCATGGAGCTGTCCTGCTGTTCCTTTGCTGCCTGACACCTGACTTGTTCTTGGAAGTGAACAGCCAAGAGGCTGTCCTCATCTCCGGTGCATTGACTAGAGGATATACTCCTCCTCTGTGTTGCAGGTGGCAGACTGGGACCTGATCCCTGCAGGCTGGCATTTGTTGTCAGAATTTTCTTTTTTGTAAGTAGCCCAAGACAATGTGAGACCCTGTGTAATTGACTCAATGACTCCTTACTCGTTATATAATTCATCACTCCAGACAATATGCCACTGAATGTCAGGTGCCCTGAAGAAAACCTTGCATAAATCACTCAAGCGGAACAAAACAAAATCTGTCAGATGCCATGGTGCCAGATACACCTCTTGTCTCCTTTTTTTTTCAAAACTGCAACCAATAACTAACTAAAAACTCCAAGAACCAAGAAACCAAGAAACACTTTGTTTCAGCCATCTAGTACTGCACAATGAAAAAGAAAAAAAGAGGGAATGCACTGACTTGCTAGATTTTTCTATGCAGAATTACCTCCTATACACAGTAACCTGCTCTCTTCATGGGGTCGGGAGGAGTAGAACAGGAGAAGAGGGCAGGACAGTACAAAGTAGTCATGGTGGGCGAGGAACAGAGAACATGGAGAGTGGAGTAGGAGGTTGGAGGAGGGAGGGGGGTATGGTGACTGGAGGAGTGGGGAAATAGAGGGTGTGTGGGTGGCCAGAAAGGAAAGGACAGGGACGGTGTGGGAAGAAACACTGAGGGGTGAGTAGAGGCTGTAGGGGTGTCAGTCAAGTAAGGCTTGGGGACAAAAAGGGTGGGGTGGTAACTATGACAGAGAAGGAGCAGTTAGGTGGGGGAGAAGCTCAGGAATGGGGGACAGAAGGGTGGTAATCCTAGGGAATGCCATAATTAAGGGTAGTCAATGGGAAAGAAGGGGGGCCCAAAGACAGGTAGGCAGGTGGTTTGCATGCTAGGGATGGCAGCAGGGAGGTTATGCCCCAAAACTGGGAGTTGGCGAGGGGAGTTGGGGGAACCACTAGTAGTTGTACACCTAGGTACCAATGACCTAGTCAGGGAGGAGGTGGGGGTAGTACAGGAAAGATTCAGGGTGGCAGGGAAGACCTGAAGAGAGGTAGCCAGATGACTTGCATTCTCAGAGGTTTTGCCAGTGCGAGTGCCAGAACAGTCAGGAAGAAAAGGATAGAAGAGCTCAATGACTGGCTGATGGAGTGGTGCAAGGAGGAAAGGTATGAATGTATTGGGGGCTGAGGGAGACCTGGTCAGATAAAACACTTTTTGCACCCGACAGATTGCACCTCAGTAGTGGGGGGTTGAGGGTCCTCAGGGTCAAGCAGGGGGAACATAAACCAAAAACCAAATTTAAACTACTAGGGGAGGGGCAAGCAGGCCTGCACGCCCTAAGTCTCTAGTAGGAGGAGGAGGAGGTGGTCAGCAGACCCCCCATATCAGTAGTAGGGAATTGGAAGGTGGAGGTGGAGGGGGAGCAACAGAGTTAGCAGTGGGGTGGGGAGACCAGATAATGGGGAAAATGAGAAAGGCAGACAGAAGGGAAGGGATGGAGGCTCAGATTCTAGGTGGTAGGTGGTGTTCCTGAATACACAGTCTTGGAAATAAGATGGATGACCTGCAGGCACTGTTGGCTTTGAGGGGAATGGACACTGTGGTGGTCGCAGAGACATGGACCACACCTAACCATGATTGGGATCTATCGATCCCTTGGTTTAAATTATGCAGGAGGGAGGGAGGGTAGGAAAAGGGGAGGGTAGGCAGTTTATATCAGGGAAGGAAAGACTTGTACAAGGGAGAAGTCTGAAGAGGGGAGGGTGGAAGCAAAGTTGATTCAGTTGCTGTCTAATAGGAGAGGAAGGTGAGGTTGGAGGTGGTTTACAGACCACCCAACAGGAGAAAGAAAGAGGCAGGAAATTGAACTTACAAATATTGACTGCTGCAGGGAAGGGAAAACTGGGAATAGTGGGAGACTTCAACTTGCCCAAGGTGGACTGGTGGGTACTGGCCACAACATGCACCAGGAGTCAGGTAATCCTAGATGCACTGCAGAGTGGTTTCCTGATGCAGGATGTCACAGAACCAACCAGGGAGAAGACAATCCTTGATCTGGTGCTGATGAATGGGGACCATGTCCAGGATATAAAGATCGAGGAGCCCCTGTGTGAGACTGACCATAGCACAGAGTGGCTCCAGTTGGACACTGACAAGGAAAAGGCCCCCACTAAGATTAAAATCCTGAATTTTAGAAAAGTGGACTTCAGAAAGATGGGCAATCTGCTAAGAAGTCATCTAGAAAACATGGATACAGGGGTGGAATAAAGGTGATCCATCATCAAGGAGGGTTGCCAAGAGGGAGTGCATTGGGCTCAAAGGGAAGAACTCAAGGGACAAAGCATTGAGCTGAGGTTGCCCAGGCAGTAAGGGATAAGAAGTCAGCCTACAAGAAATTCAGGAAGACCCATAGGGAGGAAGAGAGGGAGAACTGCCTGAAGATGACTAGTGCAGCAGGTAAAGTAATCCAGTGTGCTAAAGCTCAGAAAGAACTGTAGCTAACTGAGGGAATTATAAAGGGGGAAAGGCCTTTTTTTCTTATATTACTGAGAAAAGCGACAAGAAAGATGGGATTGTTAAACTCAGGAAAGGGGACGGGTGGCTGGAGGAGAATGGGGGCAAAGCAGAAGTACTGAACAGGGAGACAGAGGTGGACTGGTGCCACTAGGGGGAAGGAGAGGAGAAAAGGGGAGGGCACACAGATGTTTTGATAGAGGTGTATAGGGTGAGTACAGGGTTGCTAGCATTGAGGGTAGTTAAATCCCCAGGCCCAGACAGCATATACCCCAGCCTGCGTGACTATATGCAGGGTGAGAGGCCTGAGCTCCCTGAACGGGTGCCTCCACCTGGAGGAATGGTTCTGGGGTTGCGTAACTGCTGTTGGTATAGCCCTCTGGGATGCTATAACCCCCCACCAACCCCTCTAGTGGCCTAAACAGTATAGCAGCAAAACTTTAACATATACTATATGGCAGTAATGACTTGCTCACCCCCTTGCACTTACTACCTGGGCTGGATCGTCTGCAGCTGCCCTGAAGACCCCTGTAAAATAAGACCTGTAATGTAACAGTTCAATGGCAGTACAATGCCCCCACCAAAAAAGTACACACTAGCCAGATTAAATGCAAAAACAACACAATCCAATTTATTCAGGGGAATGTGAACAGGAGTGGAGCATGAATATAGCAGAAGACTTATACTGTAGATCTGATTATTTCAGGCTGAAAATGCATGCACAGAGAGTCCCTTGTATACAGTCACACAACCCTGGGTACCCAGCTGTAAGCAGGCTAGCCTGAAGTAATACCCAGGGTAGGCCAGCTTTGCAGCTGTTGTTGGGGCCCTTAGGAAAGAAAACAACTAGCATGCACATCAACCCAGAATTTGTAATCTGGAGCCGGATGTCACAGTTCATTGTAATAAACTCAAACAAATAAATCAGATGACACACAATGATTGCAGCTTTGTTGCTACAGGGAGCTACCCTGTTTGGTATTCACGCTACCCACACCAGGAGGCAGGACTGATGAGATGAAGACCTCTGGATGGTGTTCTGGTTTGCCAAGGGAAGCAGAGCTCACATGACTCACCGAGGTGGTCACTACCTGTTCGGTGGTCTTAAGCAGGGTGCTGAATCCCCGAGTGGATCTTTCGTCGGAAAATGTCTCTGTGATGGGAGCAGCAGTCTAGGCCGAGATGGCAAGGCCCAGATCAGAGCGGGCAGTTCGGATTTAGTCCATGCAAGTACTGGAGCAGCTTCCAGCTAGCATAACACACTTGAAGGTGGGGAATCAAATTGCGACCCACACAGCACATTCAGACCACTTATAAGCAACACAACTTAGTCACAGTGTGGGTACAGTCCGATTGCAATTTAGCAGAAGTTCTGTGCAAACCTCTCAATCTGTGATTCAGTTCGGTACCTGGCAGGCCGATCACTTCTGGAACAAGTCTTCGGTCCCAAATTCAGACGTGAATGAGATTTACTATAAGTCCAACTTTCATACAAACAGGATTTCTCACTGGAAGATGTGACAGGCAGGCCAGTGCAGCCTTCCCACTGATTCTCCCATGCTCCTATGCAGGAGCAGCTGCTCAATGGCGCGAGCTGTTCACTCTCCAAACTCCAGCTCACAACTGACTCTGCTGCAAGCAGTTCTGGAGATTTCCTCTGAGATCCAAGAGGTTTGGTTGGCTGATGGAACTGTCACAGCAAGGGCTCCACCTCCTGGTCCCTTTAGGCACCAAACCTTAAAAAACTACAATTCCTAAAGAAATTCAATCCCATATGACCGCTGAGGACAGTCTCCATTTTAGGTCCCCTGAGGTTTGATTGGTCCAACTCTGGCAGTCCAGAACCAAAAAGAAAACACTACTTACCACAGTAAGCTTGTTTCTTCTAAGGGAATCTTACAGTATTCTGACAAAAGCAGTACGATCTCACCATAGGACTGCCCCAGAGCCGAAATGGTTAATAGAACCTATGCTAATAGTGGAATGTTAGGCTCAAGCTCGGTTTTCAAATCACTGTCCTTGGTTGCACTTCCTGCAACCGTCAGATTCTTATGCAGCATGCACAAGCTAACACTAACTATCCAAACTAAGTTTACTACCCCTAAATACCCCATTAGAGGAATAGAAACTCCAAACAACAGGAGGCATCTCTAAGACTCAAGTCAACAGATGCCCAAAAAACTAATAGGTACCAACAGGTTTCCAACATCATTTATACAGGAGTGAGCAGAGCCCTGTAGGTCCTAGCAGGAGAGGAAGGGTGGGAGCTCAGAATACAGTAAGATTCCATTAGAAGAAACAAGATTACTATGGTAAGTAATGTTTTCTTCAAACCCCAGGAAATCTTACTGTATTCTGACAAATGCAGACTACCCAAGCCGTGACTTTGGAGGCAGGCAGAGGCCCTTCTTAGGAAACAAGCTCTGCAGAACTGCTGTGCCAAATCTGGCATCATTTCTAGCCTGGGTGTCCAGACAATAGTGCTTGGTAAATGTGTGAACTGTTTTCCAGGTAACTGCCTTACAGTTTTCCAGAAGAGGAATGTCTCTGGAAGCTGCTATTGATGCAGCAGTCCCTCTAGTAGAACGGGCCCTAAGCCCTTTTGGGGGCTGCTTACCCACTTTGCCATAACATAATTGGATACATGAGACAATCCATCTCGCTATGGATCTCTTTGTGGCAGGTTTACCCTTGCCAACCTCTCCATAGGTCAGAAAGAGGTGGGTTCTATCCCTTCTGTGACCTTTTGTGTGCTCTAGGTAATAACTAATAGCCCTCTTGACGTCCAAGCCATGTAGTCTGCACTCACCTGAAGAGGAATGATCAGTAAAAAAGACTGGACTGATTAATGTGAAAGTCAGATGCCACCTTAGGGAGAAATGTATTATTTGTCATGAGTACCACCCTGTGCTATGGAAGGACACATAACTGGGCTCCATGGACAAAAGCCTGAATCTCACTAATCCTTCTGGCAGAAGTAATGGCCACTAAAAACACAGCCTTCCAAGTCACATACTTAAGGTCGGCTGATGACGTGGTCTTGAAAGGAGGCTGCATAAGCTGTGGTATGCAAATATTTAAGTCCCACATAGGGGCAGGGACTCTATAAGGAGGATGCAAATGCAGCAGCCCCTTAAAAAACTTTTGGAACACTGCATTAGAGGCCAAAGAGGATGGCTTACCTGCTGAAAGGTAAGCAAACACTGCAGCCAAATGCACCTTCAAAGTAGAGGTTCTGAGGCCTAGGGAATGAAGATGGGGGATATAGTCAAGAACTACTAACAAGCCAGCCTGGGTATGATATAAGTTTTTGTCCCTGCACCAGAAAGAAAATCTTTTCCACTTAGAAGTACAGATTTTTCTGGTAGCAGGTTTTCTGGATACCCTACGGACCTCCATTACCCCTTCTGAGAGATTCAAATTTGCATACTCTTGGTCCTCAAGAACCAGGCTTTGAGTCTGAGGGATCGAAGGCTGGGGTAGAGGATCCTGCCCTGGGAGGAGGTCAGCAAATTGTGCCTTCTGGGTAGGCTGATTGGCTTGGCTACTGATAGGGGCAGAACTAGGGAATACCATGGCTGTCTGGCCCAATCTGGGGCAAAAAGGATCACTGTGGCTGGCTGGGACATGAGCTTGTTCAGGACTCTCAACAACAATGGGAAGGGAGGGAAGGCATACAGGAACTTCCCTGTCCAATCCAGGGTCAATGCGTCCAGAGGTACTGTGCCCTTCAGTGGAGGTCTGCAACATTACAGAGGGAGCTGGTAGTTGTCTGGGGAAGCAAAGAGGTCTACCTCTGGAGTGCCCCACCTTCTGAACACCAACTGCAGGACTTGCTTGTTTAAGGACCATTCGTGATGGTTCTGATTTATTCTGCTCAGTGCATCTGTCAGCACATTGTCCTTCCCTGGAAGGTGGATTGCTGATAGCAAAATGTTCAGGGAATACGCCAGGGTCCATATTTTCATAGCTTCTGTGCACAGGGGTGTGGACCTTGTGCCTCCCTGTTTGTTGATGTAATACATTGTAGTCATGCTGTCTGTCCTGACCTGGGCCACCTTTCACTGCAGCATGCTGGCAAATGCCTGAAGTGCTAGGAACACTGCCCTGAGCTCCAACAGGTTGATGTGCAGCAACAACTCCTGTTTGAGCCAAGTACCGTAGACAGTATGCTCCCCTAGGTGTGCTCCCCACCTTAGTAGGGATGCATCTGTAGTGAGCACCAGAGATGGTTGCTCTTGGAGGAATGGGACCCCCTGTCTGAGGTTTTCCAGATCCTGCCACCACTGGAGTGCCTGCATGAATGTTTAAGTGACTGGGACCAGCTTTGATAACCTGTCTCTTTTCTGATGGCAGTAATGCTTGAGGTGATACTGAATATCCCTTATCTGAAATCTTGCTCCTGACACTGTGGCAGTTGAGGCTGCCATGTGGCCCAGCAACTGGAGAAAGTGCCTGGCCGGCCTGAGGCTGTGAGGCTTCAAGGAGCCTACCAGCTGCCTGAGAGTGTCTTAAGCAAAAAGTCCAAGCTGCAAGAGTAGGCAGGTTAAACAAACTATTATTAATAAGGCAGATAAATAGTAAATAAACACAGTTCTTAACAGAACTCCCTCTGCGCATATAGCAACTGCAGAATGGAGCAGAAGAAAAAATTACTCATCTTAGCAATTAAGTTTCTTCTAATGGAGTCTTGCTGTAGTCTGACTATTGCAGTTAGCTCCAGCCTTTAAACTGCCCAGGAGAACAAAGGGTTAACTTTTCCATGCGTGGCATAGAATGCTGAGCTCCAGCTTGGTTGAGGTCTCTCTCTTGTTTCCCTTTGAAACTCAACCGTCAGATTCTTACAAGCAAAAAACTCACTGACTAACCTATGCGGAAATTGTAAAATGTTTACTAGCCAACTGGCAACAAGGAGTTTTGGATTCCCAAAAGACTCAAGTCAGAAAATCCAAAACAAAAACCAACTCCAAAAAGGGATAACAACAGCAACAAAAACACCCAAACAAAAAGGGGAGGGTGTGAAATAGGCACCTCTGGGGTGCAACACTGCACCTGCCCTCCCACTTCCCAAAGAAAAAATTACTCACCTTAGTAATGTTGTTTCTTCTAATGGAGTCTTGCTATATTATAGACATTAGCAGTTTGATCCAGCTCTAGAACTGCCCCGGAGTGAAATGGTTAAAACCATTCCAAAATAGAATTTTGGCACGAGAGCAGCTCTATCTGTGTCATTTCAAACTTGAACTGTCAGATCTTTCTTGAGCCAAACTCACTAAGGTCTGTGTGAAGCTGTAACCTACACTAGCCAAATGGCTACCTAAATAATAACAACCATTGATGGTCCCAACACCCAAGACTCAAGTCAGGGGACCAGAAATACTAACACCATTCTAATAATATGAAAATGGAACATAAGTATAATAAAACACACACACGTACACACACCCCAAAGTCCCAAAGGGACAAAATGCTAACAGGACATAAGTAGTACCCACACTAAGTTGCCCGCACCCCACCAAGTAGAGGTTCTGAGAGGGGCAGGTTGGGGAGGTCTATAATATAGCAAGACTCCATTAGAAGAAACAACATTACTAAGGTGAGTAATTTTTCTTCAAACAACATAGTCTTGCTATATTATAGACATTAACAAGAATACACAGCAGTACCTCCATGGAGGAGGCAGAACCTACTTAGGAATAGGCTCTGAAGAACAGCTGTGCCAAACCGAGCATCTCTCCTGGCCTGACATCCAGGGAGTAATGCTTGGTAAAGTGTGTACCGCTTTCCAAGTAGCAGCCTGGCAAATCTCTAATAAAGGGATATCTCTGGCAGCAGCTAGAGACGAGCTGTACCCCTGGTAGAATGAGCCCTCAAACCGGGGCGCTCGCCCACTTTCTGATAACAAAATTGGATACAGAGACAATCCACCTGGCTATTGATCTCTTAGTGGCAGGTTTGCCTTCCCCAACTTCACCATAGGTAAGGAAAAGTTGGAGGATTCGAACCTTGTGACCTTTAGCTACGCTCTATATAATAACTAAGAGCTCTCTTAACATCCAGGCTGTGCAACCTCCTCTTACCGAAGAGGAGTGATTAGTGAAAAATACTGGAAGGAGATAGATTGATTAAGATGGCAATCTGAAACCACCTTAGGCAAAAACTTCCTATTAGTCCTAAGGACTACCTTATCCTATGGAAAGAAATAAAGTCAGTCTCCACTGACAAGGCTTGCAATTCACTTATCGTCTGGCAGAATTGATAGCCACTAGAAAAACAGTTTTCAAGTTAGTACTTAAGCTCTGCAAGACAGAGGTTCAAAAGGGGTTGCATTAACTGGGCAATGCAAACATTAAGGTCCCAAGCAGGGGCCGGTTCCCGAAAGGGAGGATTAGAATGGAGTAATCCCTTAAAAAACTTGGAAAACACAGGATGAGAGGAAAGAGGGGATGACTTTCCTGCTGACACAAAAGCAGACACAGCTGCCAAATGAACTCTCAGGGTAGCTGGTCTGAAACCAAGAATTAAGATGTACCATGTAATCTAACAAAATGGGCAATTCAGCAGATTCTGGAAATATTTTTCCCAGCACACCAAATGGAAAACCTTTTCCATTTAGAACTATAAGTAGCCTAGTGGGAGGCTTTCTGGAAGCCTTTAGGATCTCAAGAACACCCTGAGAGAGGTGTAAATCAGCAAACTCTAACTCCTCAAGAGCCAGGCCTTGAGGTTGAGGATTGAGGTCCGGATACCAAACCCTTCCCTGGGCACAAGTCAACAGATTGTGATTCCTGGGAGGCACAGGGGAAGATGGACTGTCAGAGACAGAAGAAGTGGGTACCAGGGCTGCCTGGCCCAATCCGGGGCAATCAGAATCACCCTGCAAGGCTGAGATCTGATTTTGACTAGTACTTTGAATAGGAGAGGAAAGGGGAAGCATAGAGGAACTTCCCCTCCCAATCCAGAAGAAGGGCATCAAGGGGAACTGAGCCCAGCACTGGAGGCCTGCAACAGAACAGAGGAAGTTTGTGATTGTCTGGGGCTGCAAAAGATCTATCTGAGGGATGCCCCACCTGGCAAAACTATCCCCAGCACTTGAGGATCCAGGGACCATTGTGATGGCCCTGGGAAATCCTGCTGAGGGCATCCGCTAGGACATTGTCCTTCCCTGGAAGATGAACTGCTATGAGGGAAGTGTTCAGGGAATAGGCCAGAGACCACAACTTCATTGCCTTAGTGCACAAGGCCGAAGACCGAGTGCCCCCTGTTTGTTGATGTACCACATTGTTGTGGTGTTGTCTGTTCTGACTTGTATCACCTTGTCGTGGACAGATGCAGAAAAAGCTTGAAGAGCTAAAAAGACAGCTCTGAGTTCCAGCAAATTGATGTGGAGCAGAGATTCCTGGGGACCAAACTCCTGAGTGAAAAGGTCGCCCATGTGAGGCTCCCAACCCAGAAGGGAAGCATCTGTAGAGAGAGTCAAGTCGTGAGAAGGGAAATGAAGGGACCCCTGCTCTTAAGTGCTCTGATCCTGCCACCACAGGAGAGCTAGGATCAAGGTTCGAGTCACTGGGACCAACTTGGAAAGGGGGTCTCTTCTCTGAGACCAAAAGGTTCTCAAGTGAAACTGAATGTCTCTCATCTGAAATCTGGCTCCCTGCACAACAGCTGTGGATGCAGCCATGTGCCCCAGGAGCTGCAGAAAGTGTCTTGCTGGTCGAGAGACCTGCAGAGTGAAGGAAGAGGCCAGAGCCACTAAATTCCTTACCCTTTCTGGGGGAAGAAGGCTCTGGCTAGCTTTGTGTCCAATTCTGCCCCTATAAAGGTGAGTACCTGGACTGGTTCCAGAACCGACTTTGGTAGGTTTAGCAGAAAACCCAGGGAGGTGAGAAGCTGCTGGGTGACCTGCAGGTGAGATTTTACCTGTTCTGGGACTGGCCTACAATGAGCCGCCTAGATAGGGAAAACAGCAATCCTCTGCTCCTCCTTAAGTGGGCCACTGCCACTGCTAGACACTTTGTGAATACCCTTGGAGCAGAGAGTAAGGCCGAAGGCATTGCTCTGAACTGGTAATGACCTGAGGGCAGTTCGAATCTGAGGTACTTTCGATGGGATCTTCTGATTAGGACATGAAATAGGCATCCTTGAGGTCCAGGAGGCTAGCCAGTCCCCTGGCCTTAGGAAGGTAAAATCATTGCCAGAGTTACCATTTTGAACTTTGGTTTCAAAAGATGCTTGTTCAGATATCTGAGATCTAAAATGGGCCGCCATTCTCCTGTCTTTTTGGGGTAAGGAAGTATCTGGAATACAGACCCCTGCCCTGATGCAGGGGAGAACTCTACTGCTCTGAGAGCTAACAGGGATGAGACCTCTGTTTCCAGAGTGAGGTCTCTGAAGCACTTGCAGGTAGAAAAAGTCTGCTTCTCAACTTGGGAAACTTTTGAAGCTGAGAACCAGACCCTGGCTTACTACTTCCAGAACCCACTTGTCTGAGGTTAAAGCCCAATTCTGACTGAAGTAAGCCAGCCTACCCCACTGGTACAGGAGAATCGGCCCTGGGCACCCCATCAGGGTGCCTGTTTCAAGGAGCTTTAGGCTGGGGGTGAGAGCAGGTCTGCCCACCCTCGTCTGCCCTGCCTCTGAAGAAGCCCCTCTGAGCACAGGGCAGAGGAGGCCTGAGTCTGGTAAAGGCCTGTGAAAAGGCCTACCCCTACCCTGGTGGCATGCCTTTGAGGAGTGGCTTGCCGCTCCTTAGCCTGGGCACTCTTGTAAGTAGTCCTATATTCATCCATCTTCTTCATGTTAATTCTCTGTCTGCTCTCCAAACAGAGAATTTCCCACCACAGGAAAATCCATAGCCTTAGTCTGGGTATCCTGTGACAAACTAATACACCTGAGCCAGGCAACCTAAAAAGCTACAGATGTGGCCATGACCCTAGAGAAACATCATTAACATCCACAGCAGCATGAAACTGAACCTTAGAGGCTTCAATGCCATCAGCAGCCACCTGTTCTAGTTCACTAGCCAGCTGGCCATGGGCCTGCTTGAGCCAACTGCATAACAGTATCCCATCTAGATTTCTGATACCTAGCTACATAAGCCATATAATTTGCTTGCCTGAGTCCCAGAGAGGCTGCCATATACTGTTTTTGCCATGGCATCAATCTTCCTGGAATCCTTGTCAGGAGGATGTGAAGCCAAGGAATAATTAGCTTTATCACAGGCAGCAGCCTGAACTACTAACATGACTGCATTGCTGAGAAGGAATTCTGTATCAGGGCCTGACAATGTATACCTTCTGTCCATCTTTTTATCTACAGGAGGCACAGAATTAGGAGCTTTTAAAATTTTAATTGTTTGTTTCCTAAAAGACTTATGTAAAGGAATAGACAATCTCCTAGACTCTGGAATATCCATCATTTCTACAAAATCAGGCTCCTCTTGCTCATCCACAGCCTCTTAAAGGAAGCTGGAGGGTTTCAGCAACTTTTATAAAACATAAAATGAGATGGGGACTCAGACAGCATAGGGAGATTCTAAAGGTCTGTCTGGGGAGATGTCGGTTCAATGGGCACACCAGACCTTCCCAGCCACATTCATACTGTTCATAATCCTCCTCCCCTCCTCTGGTTCATAAATTCCTCAATATCATAATCCTGAACCACTGGGACTGGGCGACCGACCTTTTACCAGATAGTGGTGGTTCAGACGGACCCTGAGAATGACTGGACAATTTGTATGGCTTTGCTATGTCTGCAGCAGTTGGAGAAGGAATTTTGGACTCCAGACCTGCTGATTTTCTTGTTTTCTTTACTGGAATTGGTTCCTCAGAACCAGCTTTTCTTTTGCCCGAGGAAGTCTGGCCCTGGTCAGAGGGCACTCCCTCTGGCTCGGTTGGCACCGAACCGGGCTGGCCATCCGGGTCAGCGGACTTTTTGGCCTCTCGTTCCCTGAGCCTGCCCAATCTTTTTTCCAGGGTGGCTGCAGGGAAATTTACATACCTGGCAGTCTGACTGGAGGTGGTCAAACCCCAGACAATAAACACATGTGGTGTGTGGATCAGCCTTGGCAAAGACTTCCCCACAAACATCACAGTGTTGAAACCCAGTGGGCCCGGTTTTTCTTTGGGTTTCTCAGACATAATGCCAGCCTAACCAAAACTTGCCCTTTACAGGCAGTGCCAGGCAAGACACTTTATCGGTTCCCTAACAAGAAACATTGGTATTGGAAAAAACGAATAACCAAGTGAACCGATAAGAACCGGGAACCGCACTCTAAAATAGTAACTTTTAGTTTTAAATGAGTTTTAAACCACTGATCGGTTCAAAACCGAACCGATAACTCACAAGTTCCACACGGACAAAACCTTCATTTACTTACGGTTACCACAGATGAGCTTGAACCGAATGGTTTCGGTTAAATAAAACTATTCTGGTTAAATCCAACCGAAAACTTTAAAACGAGAAATGAACCGAGCAGAAGGAGAAATCTCCGGAGCGACTGTTCAGTGAGGCGGAGTAAAGAATCTGACAGTTCAAGTTTGAAATGACACAGATAGAGCTGCTCTCTTGCCAAAATTCTATTTTGGAATGGTTTTTAACCGTTTCACTCCGGGGCAGTTCTAGAGCTGGATCAAACTGCTAATGTCTATAATATAGCAAGACTTCATGTTGTTTGAACACAGGTTCTGAGAGGGGAGGCAGGGAGGGAGGTCAGAATACAGCAAGACTCCATTAGAAGAAACATAGGATAATGGCTGGCTAGTGGTGGTTAACCACTATGTAATTACCTCGAGTGGTTGCCAGGGCAATGCAGTAAACCTTGAGAGTGCAGCTCGAGAGGTTTACAGTTGCCCTGGCAACCATGAGAGGTAATTACACCCATGGTTGACCACCACTAACCAGCCATTCTCTTTTATAGTGTATGGACAAGAAAATAGCGGTCTGATCCATTATTCTAAAAATTTTGAAAAAAAACTTACTGAGACAGATGAGACCAGTCAGCAAGGTTTATTGCTATACAACAAAACAAGGTTACACAAGAAATCTATCAGACACACTGAATCATAATGGCAAAACTGCATTTTGTGGCTAATATTAAATAAATATTACATTTAGACTAGATCACGAAAACGGCAGCAGTAAAAAAAAAAAAAAATAGCAGTTCAAAGTCTTTAGTGAAATTTGGTCTGATGCTTCCGACTGGTGACCTTGAGGCACGTTGTTGAACATCACGTCATTTACGTCTTTCAGTTTGCTGGCAGATCATGTGAGGAGCCTCTGGGACTTTGAGACAGAATGGATGGACTTCTGTAATTTTAAATGTACGCTTGTTGTCCTGCTTGGTGATAAAAGCTTCATGACTGAGCCGTGGTGTGGGTGGGTTGTTCTGATGTGTCACTGCACTCTACAACGCGTTGGGACAGTAACGGTTACTGACAGAATTATAGTAGTTTGAAAGCTTGTCATGGGGAAGCGGGGGGGGTTCTGACAGCTGAATTCTTTCATGATCAAAATTCTGTTTCAACATTCGCTCCTGTAATCCCACCGGTGTGATGTGGTAATGAAGGGTTTATAGATACCGATGTCACATCGATGGGATTATCAGGTTGTAAAACTGCAGAAAACACATGTTAATTGACTGTCTCCATACATTATACATAATTACTAAGGTGAGTAATTTTTTCGTCAAACAACATGAAGTCCTGCTGTATTCTGATTATTGCAGACTACCAAGCAGTACCTCCATGGAGGAAGGACAGAACCTATTTTGGGAATAGGCTCTAAAGTACTGCTGTGCCAAACCGAGCATCACTCCTAGCCTGGATATCCAGAGAGTAATGCTTGGTAAAGGTATGGACTGTTTTCCTGGTGGCTGCTTGACAAATTTCTAAGAGAGGGATATCCCTGGCAGCAGCCAGGGAAGCAGCTGTATCTCTTGTAGAGTGAACCCTCAGGCCTGAGGGTGGAATCTTTCCTAGTTTCTCATAGCAGAATTGTATACAAGACACAATCCACCTGGCAATAGTTCTCTTGTGGCAGGTTTGCCCTTTCCCACTTCCCCATAAGTGAGGAATAACTGAAGGGATTCAAACCTGTGACCCTTGGTACGCTCTATGTAGTAGCTAAGGGCTCTTTTAACATCCAAATTGTGTAGCCTTCTCTCCCCCGAGGAAGAATGATCAGTGAAGAAGACAGAGATGGACTGGTTCAAGTGGAAGTCTGAAACCACTTTAGGCAAGAACCTCTTATTGGTTCTAAGGACCACTTTCTCTCCATGGAAAGAGATAAAACCAGGCTCCACTGACAGGGCTTGCAATGCACTAATATGTCTGGCAGAGGTAATGGCTACCACAAACACAGTTTTCCAAGTCAAGTACCTAAGCTCTGCTGAGGACATAGGCTCAAAATGAGGTTGCATAAGTTGAGCAATGCAAATATTTAAGTCCCAGGCAGGGGCAGGATCCTAAAGGGGGAACTGGTATGGAGCAAGCCCTTGAAAAATTTACAGAACACAGGATGAGATGATAGTGAGGAAGACTTTCCCACTGACAAAAAAGTAGACATAGCTGACAAATGTACCTTGAAAGTAACTGGTCTGAGGCCTAGGCCATTAAGATGGACCATATAATCCAGAACTGTAGACAATTCAGCAGTGTTTGGAGAGATATGCTTCTTGGAACACAAATGCTGAATCTTTTCCATTTTGAGTTATAAGTCTTTCTGGTGGAAGGCTTTCGAGAAGCTTTGAGAATGTCCAGAACCCACTGAGACAGGTGCAAATCTGCATACTCTAACTCTTCAAGAGCCATGCCTTGAGATTGAGAGACTGAAGATTGGGGTACCAAATCCTCCCCTGAGAGGAGGTTAACAGGTTGTAATTCCTGGGAAGAGACAGGGGAAGATGGACTGTTAGAGACAGCAACATGGGGTACCAAGGCTGTCTGGCCCAATCTGGAGCAATCAGAATCACTTTGCAAGGTTGTGACTTTATCTTGACTAAAACTTTGAACAGTAGAAGAATGGGAGGGAAAGCATACAGAACTTTCCTTTCCCAATTCAAAATCAGAGCATACAGAGGGAATGAACCCAAGACTGGGGGTATGCAACAAAACAGAAGAAGTTGGTGATTGTCTGGGGCTGCAAAGAGATCTATCTCTGGAGTGCCCCACCTTGAAAAAAACACTTTCAAAACCAGGGGGTCCAGGGACCATTCGTGATGGCCCTGGGAGATCCTGCTCAGTGCATCTGTTAGCACATTGTTCTTTCCTGGAAGGTGGACTGCTATCAGAGAGGTTTGCAGGGAATAAGCCAGGGACCACAATTTCATGGCTTCCGTGCACAAGGCCGTAGACCGAGTGCCTCCCTGCTTGTTGATGTACCACATGGTGGTGGTGGTGTCTGTCCTGACCTGAACCACCTTGTTCTGCACCAACTGAGAGAAGGCTTTCAGTGCCTGAAAAACTGCCCTGAGTTCCAGGAGACTGATATGAAGGAGGGACTCCTGAGGGGACCACAGTCCTTGGGCTGTGAGATCCCCCAGATGAGCTCCCCACGCCAAAACAGAAGCATCCGTGGTAAGGACCACCGTATGAGACTGAGTGACAAAAGCGACCCCTTGCCTTACATTTTCCTGATCCTGCCACCATTGAAGAGCTTGGATCAGTGTCCGAGTCACTGGAATCAGTTTGGTAAGAGGGTCCCTCCTTTGGGACCAAAAGGCCCTCAGAAGTGACTGAATGTCTCTCATCTGAAATCTTGCCCCTTGGACCACTGCTGTAGAAGCTGCCATGTGGCCCAAGAGCTGGAGGAAGTGCCTTGCTGGTCAGGACACCTGCAGGCTAAAAGACGAAGCCAGTTCTATAAGAACCCTTGCCCTTTCCAGGGGAAAAAAGGCACTTGCTTTGACAGTATACAGCTCTGCCCGTATAAAGGTAAGGAGCTGAACTGGTTTGAGAACTGATTTGGGGAGGTTGAGGAGGAAACCCAGAGAAAAGAGCACTTGCTGAGTCACTTGCAGGTCTGACTTGACTTGGTCTGGAGACTGACCTACTATGAGCCAATCGTCCAGGTATGGAAAAATGGAAATCTTTCGCCTTCTTAGAAAGACAACAACTACTGCCAGGCACTTTGTGAAGACCCTTGGAGCTGATGTTAGGCCAAAGGGCATTGCTTTGAATTGGTAATGGCCTGAGGGCAACTTGAACCTGGAGTACTTTCTGTGGGAGCACCTGATGGGAATATGAAAGTAGGAATCTCTGAGGTTTAGGGAGACTAGCCAGTCCCCTGGCCTTAGAGAGGGAAGAATTATTCCCAGAGTCACCATCTTGAACTTTGGTTTTAAAAGATGTTTGTTCAGGTATCTTAGATCTAGGATGGGTCGCCACTCCCCTGTCTTTTTTGGGGTAAGGAAGTATCTAGAGTACAGACCTTTTCCCCAGTATAGGGTAGGAACTCTTTCTATGGCTCTCGGAGCCAGAAGAGATGACACCTCTGCCTCCAGGGCAAGGGTTTCGGAGAGACCTGCAGGTGGAAAAGATCTGGTTCTCATCTTTGGAAATTTTTTGAAGCTGAGAACCAGTCCCTGGCTTACTACTTCCAGGACCAATTTGTCTGATGTAATAGACATCCAGTCCTGGACATAGTAAGCCAGCCTGCCCCCTACAGGAATAGGAGAGTCGACCCGGGCAGACCCATCAGGGTGTCTGCTTGGTAGGGGCCTTAGGCTGAGGAGTGAATGCAGCCCTGCTCATCCCCCTTCTGCCTCTCCCTCTGAAGAACCCCCTCTGTGAAAAGGGAGAAGAGGCTCGTGCTTGGTAAAAATGCCTATGAAAAGACCTGCCCCTGCCCCTAGATTGCTGCCTTTGAGGAGTTGCTTGCCTCTCCTTGTCCTGAGCACTCCTATAAGTGGTCCTGTACTCATCCATTTTCTTCATGTACTTCTCTGTCCGCTCCCCAAACAGAGAATTACCCACCACAGGAAAATCCATGCCCTTAGCCTGGGTGTCCTGTGAGAGGCTAGTACATCTGAGCCAAGCCATCCTCCGAAGAGCCACAGATGTAACCATGACTCTTGATGACACATCATTGGAGTCCACAGCAGCATGAAATTGTACCTTTGATGCCTCAATCCCATCAGCAGCCACCTCCTCCAGTTCCTTGGCCAGCTGGGGGGGGAAGCCTGTTTACCCAGTGCTAGTACAGTGTCCCACCTGGACTTATGATACCTGGCTGTATAGGCCATATAGTTTGCCTGCCTGAGTCCCAAGGAAGATGCCATGTATTGCTTTTTTGCCATGGCATCAATCTTATTGGAGTCTTTGTCTGGGGCTGTGTGAAGTCAAGGGAATATTTGCCTTGTCCCAGGCAGCAGCCTGCACTACCCCAACATGGCTGCAATGTTGGTATAAAAACTCTGTATCTGAGCCTGATAGTGTGTACATCTTGTCCATTCTTCTGTCAACAGGAAGTACAGAATTGGGAGACTTTAGGATTTTTTTGTGTCTGCTTCCCAAAAGATTTGTGAAGGGGAATAGACAGTCACTTGGACTCTGGGATGTCCATCGTTTCCACATAATCAAGCTCCTCTTGATCCTCCATTACCTCCTCCATAGGAAGCTGGAGGGTTTCAGCCACTTTTCTGTAAAACAGATAGTGGGGAGGGGACTCAGAAAGCCTAGGAGGGGAAACACCAGAAGGCCTGTCTGGGGAGATGTCCGGTTCCACAGGCACATCCAGACTTTTATCATCATCACCATCATCTTCAAACTCCCCCTCCTCCTCAAACTCCGGTTCATAAAAGTCTTCAGGGGTATAATCTTGAACCGGGGAAACTGACTGAACCGAACCCCTGCCAAAAGGTGCTGGATCGGTCGGAACCGGGCGAAGCGATTCCACAATCCGAATCGCTCTGGTTATTTCCTCGGCGGTCGGAACATAAACCTCTGGATCCGAACCAGTCGATTTTTCTTTGCGTTTTCTTTTTGTAGGAACCAATCCCTCAGGATCGGCTCTCCTCTTGCACGAAGAAGTATCGCCCTGGTCAGAGGGCACTCCTTCTTGTTCGGTCGGAACCGAACCGGGCTGGCCATCCGGGTCAGCGTACTTCTCTGCCTCCTTTTCCCTCAGTCTACCTAATCTCTTTTCAAGGGTAGATTTAGGAAAGTTTTTACATGTTTGGCAGTCTGTAACAAGGTGTTCAAACCCCAGACAATAAACACAGGTGGTGTGGGGATCGGCCTTAGCAAAGACCTCCCCACACTCACTGCAGTGTTGAAACCCATTGGGCCCGTTTTTTTTCTTGGGTTTCTCAGACATGGCCAACCTAACCAAACTTACTCTTTTTATGGCAACCGCCAGGCAAGACTCTCTTATTGGTTCCTAACCGTGTCATGGGTATTGAAAAAAAACATTCAAAACATGTTTTTTTAGAACCGATAAGGACCAGTAACCACACACTAAAGTAAAACACAAGAATTCACTACAAATGATTGGTTCAGCCGAACCGATCTAACACTTTACAGTTTCCACACAGAAAAACAGAACAAAACCTATCTTGTACTCACGGTACCACAGACAGAGACTGAACCGACTATGCGGAATAATTTTCAGTTGAAAGCCGACAACTTAACTGACACTTTAACTGACTTTCGAACCCAGCTGCAGGAGGAATCTCCGGAGCGACTGTTCAGTGAGGCAGAGTAAAGAATCTGACGGTTGAGTTTCAAAGGGAAACAGAGAGAGACTTCAACCGAGCTCGAGCTCAGCATTCTATGCCATGCATAAAAAAGTTAACCCTTTGTTCTCCGGGGCAGTTTAAAGGCTGGAGCTAACTGCAATAGTCAGAATACAGCAAGACTTCATGTTGTTTGAAATATCACTCGCCTGGCCGGTCACGAGCCCTAAACTACTCGGACCCTGCTCAGACTAATTTCTAACATAGCATAATGACTCTCTTAAAGAGACAGGTATGGAGGCTTTCTATAGCACTCTCATGCAGAAACATACAGCTCCTGCAGACACAGGACACCATCCTGACAGTGGGCATTAGGCAGCCCAGGAAGTAAACCCCAATTTGTAGGAGGGTTACACTAGAGAGGTGGTCTGGGATTTGGCAACTTGGTTTCAGTACAAAGAAGTGCAAGGTTACGAACATTGGAGCAAGAACCTGAGGACAGAGTATAGCCTAGGAGAGGTCCAGGTACTATATCTGCATCAGAGGAGGAAAAGGACATGGGGGTAATGATATCTAATGACCTGAAATACTCCATGCAATGTAGGAAAGCAGTAGCAATGACAAATAAAATGTTGGGCTGTATTGCCAGGGGGATCAGCAGCAGGTGGAAGGAGGAAATACTGTCATTGTACAAGTCATTAGTGAGGCTGCATCTGGAGTACAGTGTATAGTACTGGTGCTCATATCTTGAAAAGGACATCACCCTGCTGAAGGTGGTCCAAAGGAGAGCAACTGAGATGATCATGGGCCAGCAAGGTAAGATGTACAAGGACAAGTTGGAGGCTCTGAACATGTACTCCCTGGAGGAGAGGAGAGAGAGAGAGAGAGAGAGAGAGAGAGGGACATGATTAAGACCTTCAAGTATTTGAAAGGAATAAACAGGGTGAACAGGAAGGGTCTATTCAAGCTTAGTGGGAACCGAAACACGAGGGGACACAGTTTCAAGATGGGGGAGGTTAGGAGAGAGTCTAGGAGGTACTTCTTCATGGAAAAGGTGGTGGTAAACTGGAATGGGCTTCCTAAAAATGTTGTTTCATTGAAAACTGTAGGCAGCTTAAAGGAAGTCTGGGATAGAATTAAGAGAAAAATAAGAGTGAAGAGGGGGAGACAGAAGAGAATGGTGGCTTGATGAGGGGTGGCAGCGTCAGTAGCTGATGCTGAGGACCCTGCAATATGAGCAGACTCAATAGATCTAATGGACTTATTCTGCTAGCTTCATTGTATGTTCGTATGTTTGCATAGTACATGCCTCAATGAACAGGTAAAGAAAGCGTTACCTTTCGAGACATGTTGTGAACAGTCCAACAGGACACACGTGAGTCCTTATGTCGAATAGGAACACTGAAATACCTCTGCATTAAAGCAGTAGAGAATTAACATAACAAACCACATCATGCATTAACTGAAGCCACATCAGAAAACTACTGATCGGATGGAGAAAAGCGCGTGTGTGATTGTGTGATGGCTTCAGGCAGCAGCTGCAAAGATGCTTCCAGCATAGAACCTCCTATTTCTACGGTGCCAAAATGCCAGAGTGCACATGTGCCCGGTGATCAACCATAATTGCACACGTGCAAAATGTTCATGCTGGACTGTTGAGTGAAGCACAAAAACGGTACTCACATCACAATGGATGGGAGAAAGCGAAGACCCAGCTGACAAGTCAGTTCAACCTGAGTTCTGAAGGGAACAGGAAAGAGGCACTGAATTACACCTCACCTCCATACGACCAGGAACACACGTGGCCTGCAGTGTAAAAAAGCTGTTTCCCACATCCAGAGACACAAACACCAAGATCTACAGAACTCCACACACACAAAAAAAAAATAAAAATACAAAATCGGCTGGCAAAATGAGAAGGCAGCCCTGGGGAGAATAAAAAAAACATGCTGAACATAGGATTCTATAATAATACACACACACACACACACACGCACACCACAGGATGGGGACCATCTACAAGTACAAAAATAGTGAGGCTTCTACCACGGTGGAAGGGGGCTAACACCTATGCAAACAAAACAGTACATACCTCAGGCACCAGGGAGGTTAAAAGAAACCATTGATATAGAAACAATAGACCAACAGCACATGCACCCTGTATTTTACATTTCTTTTGTGGCTAAGACTAATCCAGACCTCCAAGACTGGAGCTGCAATAGAGAGAGGAGGCCTGCCAATTAGAGTATTGTTCTCTTGTAAAGAGGCTACCTGGAATCCAAGCAGTCCCTGCCTGCTGGAGTCACTTAAATCTTAATCTATGACAAAAATAATACTTGCCCCAACTTAACTCCAGACAACCCTAGTGGCAGCCGGAGGTAATGCAGCCACCAAACCTGTTGGCCAGTGGAGGAGCACAACCATCCCCTGTGGTCTCTGGCACCCCAGCTAATCGTTGGCCCATTCTTTCCAAAAAATGATCCTTGGTACTAGTGGCACCCCCCCCCAGCCGATCGCCGGCTCGTTCTTTGATTTTTCTTTCATACAAATCAACCCCTGGTGCTAGTGGTACCCCTCAGCTGATCGCTGGCCCGTTTTTTCATATAAATTGATCCCTGGTGCTAGTGGCACCCCTGACCAATTATCAGCCTGCTCTTTCATAGAAAGTGATCCCTGGTGCTAGTGGTATCCCTTCCCTCCGACTGTCATCTTTGGCGGAATGTATATCATCGCTGGTGCTAGTGGTAACCTGTCTCCCTCTCACTGCCATCTCCAGCGGAATATATATCATCCCACGTGCTAGTTGTACCCCGCTCCCTCCGACTGCCATCACTGATGGAATGTATATCATCCTTGGTACTACTGGTAACCCCCTTCCTCCAAGGTAAAACAAAAAACTCCCTGGCATCTAGTGGTCCCTCCTCCCCCGGCACCGGGGATGGGAATCAGAGGGAAGGGGGTACCACTAGCACCAGGGATGGAAAACATTCCACCAGGGATGGCAATCGGGGGTGGGGAGTACTGCTAGCACCAGGGATCGATTTCTATGAAAGAACAGGCCAGCAATCGGCCGGGGGGGGGGGTAACCAGTAGCACCAAGGATCACTTTCTATAAAAGAACAGGCCAGCGATCAGTGGAGGGCACCACTAGCACCAGGTAACTGTAAACATGGCTGGGACCGGGCAATTCGGGGTGGCTGGCACTGCACTAACCTGCCTCACTACCCATGCAAATGAGCCTATAATGGACATGCAAATGGACCCTTAGTGTCTTTCATGCCCAATAGTTAATTTGCAAGGGCCCTTTGAATACTGGAAATAGCGCTCTGGCGCTATCCATTCTAGTGGCGTACTTCAGGAGCCCTGTTGTGGCAGCACTAAGTGGCTTAGCGCTGGTCTGACATAGCCCTATTTTCAGTCAAACAGCACCAGTGTGCTATTCCACTGAATATAGCATCTTCAGGCACCTGGGCAAGCGCAAGGCACAGTGCAATTTTTGACGCTGTGCTTTGCACATATTTGAATATCGGGGCCCTGGTGTTTCTTTGGTGATCATGACAAATCCGAATCCTATCTTTGCCAGCTCACTGGGATAATGTCTGCTGCTTCCTTAGCCACAGACTGAATTGAGACATCAGTTCCATATAAGGCTTTCTGTTGTGTGTGAGAGGATAAACATTCTGCAGCATTGCAAGTTGGAGCTCCTGTATTCCATAATAAATAAACATAGAGAATAATGTACAGGCAACCATACACAACAAGGCTGTATTTCCGGCCGGCCCGCCGGCGCAGCGGTAGGGCTTCCGCTTGTGACGCCAGCGACCTGGGTTCGGGCACGGACTCGGGCAGCTGGAGGGCCGGCCGGGGGGGAGGAGGAGGATCGAGCGCCCAGCGGCTGCTCTCCTTCTCCGGGAGGGAGGGGGTGCAAGTCCCGCTGCAATGCCGCCACCTGGGTGACCACAGGTGGAGGTTCGTCGAGACTGCATGCGACAGGGTGGGAGGATGTCAGCCGGGAAAGCCGGGGCATCAAGCACGTTGTCACGTGCTCCGCCCCTAGGCTCCCATCAGCGTGCGGACGTCCTGAGGTGGGGAAGAAAACCAGGGAAATACCCGCCGAGCTCCTGGTAGATCTGAGCTTTGGCCACAATCGCCAATGCCTGCCGCTTGTACCAGCATCCCCCTGACGAAATTCAGACATGTCGAGGCATATGTGTCCCACCCCGTACCCGCCTTGGGGGGGTATAGCCGAGGCTCCATGGGGGAGATGGACTGCACTGGATGCTAGGCAGTAGGAGCGGTGACGAATCAGGCCACTAGAGACTCCCAAAGGAGCAGGACTTCGGCAGCGAGAGGAGGGTATACGAAGAAAATTTAAAATAAAAAAAAGGCTGTATTTCCATCAAGGGGTTGAGATGACAGCATGTGGACCTTGAGAGCAAAGCTCGAGAGGTGCATGCTGTCATCTCAACCCCAAGATGGAAACACATGCCAAGTTGTGTGTGGTTGCCCATATTTTATTTTATATAGTATACGGTTTATACACATGAATCACAGAAGTATTACCGCCCTAAATAAAAACAAAAGAAAGAAAAAAAAAAAGCTTGCCATTTCTTTGTTCTGTTCTATGATCACAATTAAATTCACAGACTTTTACTCACCCAAAACACACCACCCAGACCGCTTCACCTATAGATGGCTCTCCCATCAAGAACACATGTTCCCATGCCCCTCAGCATCTCTCTCCTATTAACAGATTTCTCTCACTCAAATCACTATCCCTTTAAAGAGGCTCCTAATACATTAACAGTACGGGGACAAAAGAAGTATATCAAAACTCTCTTAAAGTCCCTAATTCTGATGCTGATCCTCATCTCAGGTAACGTCCACTCATACCCTGGCCCCCAACAGTCTAGCCCCTGTGGTGCTGACAGGTTTGGGGGGCTCCGTCTGGCTACCATTAATATCTGCAGCCTCCTCAAAAAGCTGGATCTTCTCACTGCCTGGGTCACACTCCACAACCCAGATATAATATTAGTAATCGAGACATGGTCACCTAAGACCCCCAACACTGCAATAACAATTCCAGGTTATGCCATTTTCAGGCAAGACAGATGCTCCAATGGGGGGGGGGGAGAGGCTGTGCCCTGTACCTAAAGGACACTCTAATCAGGCACACCCTACCTATACCTCACCCTGTGAGCGACATCCAGGGTCTTGTCACAAAAATAAGTCTGGGGACCCACCATAAAACACTGACAGTGGCATCAGTCTACATACCCTCCCCCCAAACTTACCAACCAAGGATTGAACTCCATACTGGACATCATTCACTCCCTAGATCAGAAATCTGAAACTATCCTTCTCGAGGACTTTAATGTAAATTGGTCTTCCCCCAGTGCACATAAGTATAAAGATGGCTTGACAGCTGACAATTTCTCCCAAATGGTTAAAACACCCACCCGAGTAAACTACAGAACAGGTACATCACCTCTACTGGACTGGGTTCTTACAAACCACCCTGAACACATTACCAGTACAGTAGTTCTCCCTAACTGTACAAGTGACCACTCACCAGTCCTACTCCCATGGTCCAACAAATTCATTAAGACCCCCCTAAAATCATCAACAGTAGAAAACTGCTACCTGGCCACCTGTGGCTGCTAAAAACATGCCTACGAGATCATGACTGGTCACCTGTAGATGCAGCCCCAGACGTGGACACTCCACTTGACTACTTTATCCAAAGCTTCAACACAGCCTGTGATGCACATGCACCCTTCATGAAACACAAGATTAAAGGTGTTAACAACCCTTGGATCAACCTTGATCTCCTTGATCAAATGAAGGCCCAGGATCACCTCTGGCAACATGCTAAGCTGACCAGAAACAGGGCAGACACTCAAGCCATCAAAGCTGCAAGAAATGCCTGCACCCAGACAATTCGAAATAAAAAGGCCAACTACTACAAAACAGTGCTAACTAACTCTTGGAAAGATGGAAATAAGTTTTGGACCAACCTAACGGAACTAATTAGAAAAAAAAACAAAAGTCCCACCCGCTATGGTCCACCTTAATGGCCACATCATCACAGATCAAGTCACCATGGCAAATGCCTTTAATGCAGCATTTACCAACCTTAGCCATGTCTTACCGCCAACTTTCTTTGATCCCCCTCAAGATACCATTAACTCAGTCAAAGTCAGATATTTGGAGGGAAATCCACTGTTCTACTTCAAAGCCATCTCCAAGTACATCACAAAAAAGTACCTCCTTCAAGTACTTGGAAAGTCTAGCTCAAGCAGCAACTCCCTCCACCTGAAACTCCTCGCTCTTACCCTCGATGAAGTCCAGACCCCCCTCACCGAATTCCTTAACAAATCTCTCATGCTCTCACGGTTCCCCCAAAAATGGAAATCAGCGATGGTGACACCTGTCCACAAAAGTGGCGATAAATCTGCTACAAGCAACTATAAACCAATCTTCATTCTCCCCCTCTCTCCAAAGCACTGGAGAGAAATAGAAATTACGTTCTTACCGTAATTATGATCTTTCTGTGTATCTTCACCATTCATCACAATGGGTACTGGCCGGAGATCAGGACCCTGCGGGAGCCTTTTTTTTTTTTAAAAAGGATAGGCGGAGCCGACCCAGCATCGGCACCGCCCTCGAGGCCAACGTACTACATGGCGCTCGAGGATTAGCCGAAGCTGTGTCGACTCCGCCTGCCTACCAGTTCTGAGTCACCGGAGAGGTAAGAGGAAGGGATGGAGGGTGGGACAAGAGAGTCCAAGGGACAGAAAAAGGAAGAGGAAACTGAACTAAAAGGAGAAATAACGACTGAGAGGACAGCATAGAAGAAGTAAAACTAAGGGGATTGGGTAGGGGCCCCAATCTCTGTAAAGGAAGAAGGGAAGGAGGGGAGGAAAGAGAGAATTTAGGAGAGAGTGAGAGGTAACAAGGATCCAAGACCCTTGTCCGTCACCAGACTGTATAGAAACTGCAAGGAGTGGCAAAGCTCATCTGCCAGAATTCAAGGCACAGAATAACTGGCAATACTCCCAAAAGCAGAGTCGGCTATTCTGGAGAAGGACGGGGTACAGGGACTCAGTACTCTCTCTGTAAAGATTTTTGGTGAAAAAAAAAGGGTTGTCTTTTTTTTTTTTTTAAATAGAAGGATAACAGAAGGAGGGCAACCACCAGTTCTCACCCCGTAGGGGTGAGGATAAATAGTAGAGAGGAAGTGCCACTCGAACTGTACCCCTTGGGAAAGAAAATTACCCCCTTGTGTGTCCCAACTTTACCCCGCTCAAAAGAGGGGTAGGCACAGAGGGAGGAGGATCCAGAGACTGGAGCCCCAGGGGGATGGCGGGTGGGATTGTGATGAATGGTGAAGATACACAGAAAGATCATAATTACGGTAAGAACGTAATTTCTATATCTTATCTGTGTCAATCTTCACCATTCATCACAGATGGGTGAGTACCAAGCCCCGAAGGGGGTTGACTAATTGCACCCTAAGGGACAGTGTCCCTTAGCCCTCAGTGGGTGACACACTAAGGGGGGGAACCTTCTGGGCCTGAGGAGGCCCGAGAGTGGGGAGAGCGAGACAGGGTCCCCCCGGAGGGGGAAGGAATTTGCCCCGACAGACGTCGTCTCGCCCTACGGGAAAAGAGATAGGTTCCCTGGTGAGCGGAGCAGATCACCCTACGCCGGGCCAAGGGTGACAACCGGGAAAGGCGAAGCCACGCCGATCTTCTGGTGCAGATCGCTGTCCCTACTACCCTGGTAGCTACCTCACTGGCGTCATAAGATGCCCTTGCTTGGTGCCTTGCTAGCTCCAGGCCATGTGCAGAGAGTGCGATGGCTTGCCTGGTTTGCTCCGAGTCAGGCAAAGCAGCTAGGAATTGACCCAGCGCTGACCACAAGAACCTGTTGTAGGCTGCATAGTGGGTCTGATGAGCGGAGATGGAGAGAAGCAACCGTGCTGAGTAGAAAATCCTCCTCCCCCAGAAATCAAAATCCGAAGAGTCCTGATCTGGGGGCCGGTCACGGTGGAGGGCGCAAAGCCCATCAGGAGTGTCCAGGTGTGTCAATCTGGACTGTGGATGAGGCATAGAACCTGGAGACTCTGGAGGAGTGCAATACCTCTGGCTGAGGTCCCTAGGGGCAAGAACTCCGGAGAAGGGCCTCTGCCAGAAACGCATGGACGCCTCCCAAAAGGGAGCAGGCCAGGGGGGCACCACAAGGGTGGCTGCCCCGAAATCGCCTAGAAAGGTGTGCGCCACATGCTCTGGATTGCTCGTGGATAGGGGGGAAAGGTGAAGGTCCTCTAACATCCTCGTGAGGAAACGCTGATACTCGGAGAGATCAGCGGCAGGAGAGATGTGGACAGATGGTTCCTCTCCCCCAGAAGAGGGGGATGAGGAGCTGGAGGTCACCATATGTTCCGAGGGTGGCTGCTCAGGGGAAGGTTGAAAAACCTGACTGTCCAAGGCCCTAACATAGGCAGGGAACCGAGAAGCCACCGCTCTGAACTGCTCCCAGATGAGAGGCCCAGTAGGACCAAGAATGCCCGGGAGCACCAGAGAATGCGGCAGAGGGGTAGGGGCAGAGCCGAGGGAAGGAATCGGCTGGCCTCTGCCAGGGCTAGGGAGTGGACCATGGACACCCAGGGAAGGTGTCCCAGAAGACTCCGCAGTCGACAGCTGTACAACCACATTGGTACTGCCTAAGTTGCACCCAGAAGAATCCCCCCAGTGAGGCGACCGGGGCCATATGGGTCCAGAAGGACGGTCCCCTGCCTCCAAAGAATCAGACCCTCTCAAGGACCCGGAAGAGGAAGGACGGAAGTCCGCACTCCGGCTTCGTCCAGGACCCGGGTGGACCACAGAGAAAGGCCTACGTGCGGACCCCACACCCCTCGACCCCTCAGAGTCCGAGAGAGTCCTGGTCCTCGGGAGGGTCAGCCTAGGTAGCTGGCAGCCCTGGGATGTCCCCGAGGGGGAAATCCAAGGCACAGCACCCTCCCCACCCATAGGCTTCTCGATGGGCCCCAAAGTCGGGTGATCAAAACACACCACGGGAGGGGGGTACACCTGCTGAGGGGTCCAGAAACTCCCCAGGCCAGGTTGCATGGCTATAGTGGCACACACCATAGCCTGCTGGTTAGTGCCACTGACCCCGACCTGGAGGGGAACCCGACACTCCTCAAGAGGGGGCTGACTCCGACTCGTCGAAGAGACCACTGGTTCACCCTCCTGTGCAGGCAACCCCAAAGGGTGTGACTGCTCGTCCGACTCTGAGCCCGACTCCGACCCCGAAGAGGTGGAATCTGAGGCCCTAAGCCAGACAGTAGGAGGGCGAGGAAAAGCGACCTTCGCGAAGGGCCCAGAAGTCGTGGCAGTGGTCAAGGCAGCACCCGCGCCCTCCACGCCCCCGCAGGCGGGGCTGGCAGAAGGTGGCAGGATGGCCGGGACCAGAGGTCCAGAGCTAGGGCCAGCCGCGGTGCCATCAAGTCCACCGGCACCGGGAGGGCACCGGGGACAGAGACGGCGCCGGCGGCAGCCCCAGCGGCGGCCCCAGAGTTGCAGACACCGCCAGGCCCCCCGGCGCCACGAGCAGCACCGAGGGTCGAAGCGGCACCGACCGCTCCGAGAGCAGGCTCAACGACGATGACACCACTCGGCCCCCCGGCGCCGCGAGCAGCGCCGAGAACTGAAGCAGCGTCGACGGCTCCGAAAATGGACCCGGCACCGAAGGCGGCACCGCCAGGCTTCTCAGCACCGCGAAAGTGGTGCTGAGAGCAGAAGCGGTATCTGAAGGCAACGCCACCAATGACCCTGCAGGTCCCATGGCGCTGGTGCCAACCTCGGCGCCGAGCGGCACCGAGGTGAGACATAGCAAAAGGCTACCTCGATCCAGGGTCGCGGGCGCCGCGAGCAGTACCGGGGCCACAAGCGGGCGCTGACAGAGCCCACGGCGCTGAGAGATGAGGCGGTGCCGACAAGGCCCTCGGACCGCGAATGACCGGAGGCCTCCGACAGCACCGATTGACGGCGCCGAGGACGGCATCGACCTCGGCCTTCTTGAACCACGGAGCGACACCGGGGGGGCCTTCACCCCCGAAGGGGTGATTGCCACAGCAGCGCCTTCTGCCCGCTCCCGGGAGGAAGCGGGACGGGCCTCCTGCACAGCGGGAGGAGCCTCAACCAAGGCTAGGCTACGGGGGGTTGAGACTCCCTCCTCCATGGTCCATATAGAACTGGGAGGGGACCCAGAGGAAAGGCTGAGAAAACGCGGCTTGGCCCGACAAGTGCGGATCCTGCCTCCGAAAGTCAGCGGAGCTCATCCAACTTTCCACGAGCGCTGTTCGAGAACATGGCGGTCCACAGAAAAGCAGGCGTTGCACGAATCCATGTCGTGAAGCGGGCCAAGACACGAGAGACACCGGTCATGCTGGTTGGTCACGGAGAAATTGCGGCCACACGGGCACCGATGCATAGGGGGCCGCCCCGCCTTAGATGATTTCTTGTCCTCCGACCGTGACATGACCTGCGGAAAAAAACACCAAAAATAGACTCAACGTTGCCAAAACTATAAATAAGGGAAAGATCTTACCAGCGACGTCGAGTAGGGCAGACTAGAACTAGTAGACCGACGAACTATCGACGATAGAAGGCTAAGGCCTAAAATTTCGAAAAACACTTCTTCAAGGCTTCCCATGAGGCGACCCTGACGCATGGAGACGAAGAACTGGTAGTATGGAGCCGACAGCTTAACGCTAACTCCTCGCGCGCCACATAGTATGTCGGCTCGAGGGCTACGCCGATGTTGGGTCGGTTCGCTCTATCCTTTTTTAAAAAAAAAGGGCTCCCGCAGGGTCCTGATCTCCGGCCAGTACCCATTGTGATGAATGGTGAAGATTGACACAGATAAGATCAGCTGCCGACCAACTGATAGAATACCTTATTAAGTATAACCTGCTATGTCAAGAACAACATGGATTTTGCAAGGGCCACAGCATGACCATGGAACTCCTAGAGCTTACCTCCTACATCCACAATGCCCTGGAACATGGGGATCTCATTGGCGCCACCTTCATCGACCTAACTAAGGTGTTTTGACACCGTCAACCATTCACTGCTGCTTCAACAACTATCTCTAACAGGCCTATCTCAGGACACAACTCTTTGGTTTCAAAGCTACCTCAGTGACCGAACACAGCAGGTAAAAATTGGCGAATCCCTCTCCACACCCCTCTTGGTCTGATCAGGAGTCCCATAAGGATCCATCCTGGGTCCTATGCTTTTCAGCATTTTCTTAAACAGCCTCCCTTCATCTTGCTCAGAAAAAATCCTACTCTATGTCGACGATGCTGTCATCTTCACCTCCCACTCTGACCCTCCTTTCTTCAGTTGCTACTACAAGAAAGCGTCACTGATGTAGAGGCATGGTTTAAATCCCACAAGCTTATTCTTAACTACAGCAAAACCAAATCAATGCTGTTCCATGGTACCCACAGCAAACATAAAAAACAGAGACCTCTCTATCTCAAACAGCAAAGGGGCCACCATTGAACAGGTACATCTATTTAAATATCTTGGGGTGATTGTTGACCCAACACTTGGATACTCTGAACATATCAACTACGTAGCAAAAACTGTGAATACCCACATAGGCCTACTCTATAGACTTAATAACTGCCTCACGGATGAAGCCCTAAGCACTGCCATTCACAGTTCAGTAATCTCTATAATAGACTATGGGCTTGTGCTCTACGGGTCTGCCACTGACACAGCTCTCCGAAGCATTGCCACAGCATTAAACAAGGCATGTCGTCTCCAAACATCTGCAAACTGCCTTACACACACCTGCGTGATCTACAAACATGCAAACTGGCTCCAACTATCTGGCAGAATTAAATATCAAACTTGCATCCTAGCAAAAAAGCAAACATTGGACCTACTACCCCCTGAATCACAGGCACTGCTGAGACCATATAGTGGCCCACAATAAACCAGGAATTCAAACAACCTCTCCTTCACTGTTTCCCTTTGCAGGACTACCCAAGGCCAATGATCCTTCTTTTTCAGAGCCTCCTCCTGGTTCAACACCCTGCCAGCAGAAGTTACCAGCAAAGCAACCCTGGGTGCCTTTAAGCTCAGCCTGCATCAATACCTCATCTCTTGTGCCTCCTGCGACTGCTACACCTAAATGGTTTATCCTCCCACCCCATACCCCACCCTTCCCTCCCTACTCTTTCCCTGCTCCTCTACTCCCTCCACACACCTCCTCGCTGACCCTGACCCTGACCCACTCCCTCTCTTCCTCCCTCTTTATACCAGCCTCTGGCCTCAGTTCCCTCTGTTGGATGGCTACCTATATGAATCTATATTGTTTAAATTGTTATAGAAGTGATTTTCACAATTGTGATGTTTTGGTAATTGACAAAGCCCTCCAGCTGCTATGTTTATTTCTCTTTTGCACAATACCACTGCCTGTCCTAATGTTTCAAGTAACCTGACGTGGAACTTTTGTAAAAGAGACCCTGACTCAAAGGTGTATCTGATTTCCTTAAACAAATAAAGTTAAAAAGTACAACTTTGGCACTGGGTGGTTAGTAATCAGTTCGCTGTTGGGTAAATAAGGAATTTAACATTTCAGGACATTTGAACTGTACTGAGCAACTGCTCAGAATGCGCACAACAACACTTTGGAATGTGCACAACAGTTTAGAATGTGCACAGCAAGGATTCTGAGCAGGTTCATTTTTATACAGAACAAAGGCTAGCCATATACTATATTCCATTTACTGAATGTGTTGAAAGACATATGATTGACAGGTGGGAAAGGACTATTTTTTTTTAGTTACTTTCAATATGAGGAAATACCTTTTTTCATTTTCTTTTTTAATCGTTTCTCTGTTTACCCATTTTATAAGTGCGATAAGACACTCCAGGTCATTGATTGTCTGGGGTTGATGCACTTCCAGGTGCTAAAGACCCAAGTGCTTTTGCCTCACTACAAACCTGGGTGTGTATTACATATACATAGTGTATGGGAGACCGCTGTTTTGCATGGAAATCAGCAGAATCCCAGTGGTGTTGTTGTACCATCACTGTGACGTCAAGAGGTTACTTGGTACAACAACATCAAATGTTGGCATACACTGCTGCTTCTGCCTTGCCTTCGATTGTTGTTCAAATATCTGTTAATATTAGGTATATGTCTCCTGATCACCAGTGAAACTGGCTTGTGGGCACAGTACTGTGAAAGCCATGGTAAGGAAGATGTGAAGAGACTGTGGACTCCTGCATGAAACACTATGGTCCTTCTGATTTCTTTATAAAAAAAAAAAAAAAAAATTGAGTCTGTGTGGACGGCGGGGAGGTATGTCTTGTTCAAAGGTAGTGTGGGCTGGCCCGGTGGTGCTGAGGGTTGAGGCGCTGGATTCCACACCTGCATGCCACGCCGCGACCCGGTTCGGGAATGAGACGGGAGTTGCCGGGGTCGGCGGGGGAAGAGATTGACATCTGGAGGACTGCTCTCTCTTCCCGGGGAGGGAATGGGATACGCTCGCTCATGGAGCGACCTCTGGCGGCAGCTAGGGGTTCGCCGACTGAGCAGCGTGGTGCATGCCAGAGGGAGGGCGGAGCTACGGCACTACATTGCCGTGCTAGCCGGGGCCCCGAGGGGGTGGGAACAAAAACAGCGAAAATGCCTCCTATGCACTGGTGAGATGATGGTGGCCCCGGTGGACCCTCCCATATCCCAGATACTGGCCCAGACGCGCCCATGAACTGCCTCCGGAGGACCCAACGACGTACAGGTAGGCTCCTCATACTTAGGAGTCGCTGCTGAAGGAGAAGCAGAATCAGCCCCGGAGATGGTACCAGGGGTCGGGTCTGCCTGTGGTTGATCGCGGGAGGCAGTCGGGGAGATGTGGAGGGTTCAGGTTGGGAGTAGAGGAGGAGTTCCATGTGGGCATTCCTGAAGGATGCCCGGGGTATGGGAGGAATAAATAAAGTTAAAAAAAAAAAAAAGTAGTGTGGGGAAGGATAACTGCACAACGCTCAA
The DNA here is from genome assembly GCA_016271365.2 of Neoceratodus forsteri. NCBI lineage: Eukaryota > Metazoa > Chordata > Ceratodontiformes > Ceratodontidae > Neoceratodus > Neoceratodus forsteri. The sequence continues at coordinate 1,366,297,037 of CM028132.1, forward strand.
GAAATGCTCCATTTTTGTTAAACTGTCACCCATACACTATAAAAGACAATGGATGGGCAACAGTAAACAACATCACTGAGTTTACTTCTTCTCAAGGTTGTCATGACAGCGTAGACCACTCAAGCTTCACTCTCAGAGCCGGCCCACCGGCGCAGCAGTTGGATTTCCGCTTGCGACGCCGGCGACCCGGGTTCGGGAGCGGACTCGGGTCACTGGAAGGCGGCGGGGAGGATAGGCGTCCTAGGGACTGCTCTCCTTCTCCAGGGGAGGAGGGTAGTGTCCGGAGCACCAGTGACCCCTGGCGGAGGCCGGAGTCACTCAGCTACCGGCACAAGCTTGTAGGCAGGCGGGATGTCTGGCATCACTGCACGACCCGCCTCCCAGCTCAGAAAATGGACGGTTGCCAGCCGCCCTCAATGAACCCGCCACGGCTTCAATTAGCTCCCAGGCCAGCCCTCCGACCTATTCCGTCCTGCGTCCCGTGGGCCCATGCCGCAGCCCCGCGTGGGGGTAAGCCACGGGGTATCGGAGGGCCCGAGGCCGATTTGGGGAGTGGAAGCCGGTGGCCTGTGACCAGGCCGAAAGTACCGGGTGGCTGGCAGCTAGGTAAGGCGGCATAAAGAGAAAAATGAAAAAAAATAAAAAAAAGCTTCACTCTCAAGGTCGACCTGGTTGTCATGAAAACCTCTCGAAGTGAACATAGCATTGTTGTTAACTGTTGCCCATCCATTATCCTCTGTATAACTTGATGAGCTGCAAATCCAAGTAAATAATCTGTCTCTTTCTCTGCTGTTTGCCTCTCCCTGAGTGTGTAATGTTAGCAACATTATCTCTATCTCTCTTGGTTTGTAAAGTGCTTTGAGATACAGTAAACAAATATTGATTACTGACTGGAAGTGAGGAATATACTGGATCAATATTTTCCCACTAAATCCCAAACCAACTCTGGTCGATATTTGTTGTATTGAACCTTGCCCGAGTTATGTTACCACCCCAAGTAAATGTAAGAACTTAGTGCTCACACACATACACACAGGACAGTGTTATGTACAAAAATAACTCCCTGATGCTAGTGGTCCCTCCTCCTGGTTCCCTTTTAAAAGAAAAATGTTTTCACTAGTATTTACTGGCCCACACCTCCCAATCATGGTAATCATCTTCCCGTTCCTCTGACCTCAAGACAGCGGCAGGTATTCACCCTCTGCTCACCTCCACTGGTGACTATCATTTCGTTCGAGTACAATGACTTGCATTATCTAAGTGACTAGTTTGGTTTAGTTTATTGGGGAAAATAGCCATTGAGCCGAAGTTCATTTCCAATGAGGTTCCATGGACAGCTTCAAATGCAAATGTTGCAATACAGAACATAAATAGTACAAATATCATAAAATGCAACAACCAGCACATGGAGACCTGGATCCTAACCAGGATCAATCACTATTTGGCCCCGGATCCTATCTACCCTAGGATCCATGGATCCTAACCAAGGTCCATCACCATCTGGCCCCAGATCCTAACTATCTGCCCTAGGATCTGTGGATCCTAACCAGGATACCTGGATCCTAACTAGGATCCATCACTATCTGACCCTGGATCCATTCCTGCATCTGTTTTTGGCAGGATATCTGGTATGATCCAAGTCAGGATACCAGCACTATCTGACACATAATAAGATCCACAAAAGCACTATCTGAGCAACACTAGTTCCAAACCAGTATTTAGCGATGAAGGTGGAAGAGTGTGAGAAGCATCTCTGAGCGAGGGATTGGAGGGAAAGGGAGGAGTATAGGTCGCAGCTGTGAGCTAAGGAAGGGGAGTTAGAGGTAAGCCTATAGAAGGCATGAAACAGGACATGCTTACTTTTCATTCTCTGATTCTCAAAGTTAGGCATACCCTAGGGACTATGACAGCACGGGACGTTTCCACTGTCCCAATCCCATGTTCAACTTGGCCTTTCTTTAAACTTTTTCCACTGGGGGGGGGGTCTTACAATACATGGAGCACTTTCTCTACTTCAAGGTCTTAAACAGTCAAATTGGCGTTCTAGCAAGAATCGAACCACCGAAGACTTTCCAGACATCCAATCACTGATGCCACATGCCTAGAATGGCTTCCCAAGGAATTCTGCATACTGATAATGGAAACCAACAGCACATCCACTCATGCTGTGATTCCAGTTTTTGGACTGCCTTCACCCAGGAGACTGCTGCTTATGCCAGCAGTCTGCCTCCCTGCCGGGGACACAACCAACCATTCCCCACATGGACCTTTTCTTGCCTCCACAGGCTGACCAGCCAGAGGGTCCCAACACAGTAGCGGCCACTGGCCAGAGGAAAAGGGGTAGCACTGCCACCACTTCACTCTCAACAGTCCAGGCTGCCACCTCTGAACCACGCCACAAGCCCAATCTGCCAGAGCAAGCCTGCTCACAGAACACACACTGACCCAACGGCAGCACTCACCCACCATCAAGACTACTTAGAATACAGGATCCCCATCGGTGCTTACCCTACCAAGGCACATAGTGGTAGGATCCACAAAAGCACTATCTGAACAGCACTAGTGGAAACTGGGTAGCAACAGAGAAGGCCATGAAAGAAAGTGGCAAAAAAAACAGAGGTAGAAAGAAGCAGAACTAAGGTATTGTATGTGTTAAAAGAGAACTGAAGTAGAGTAAAACAGTAACTATAGATTAAATTAAGTCTTGAAATAAAGGTGACAAGAAATTGCAATTGAAAAAGGTTAAGTGAATTAAAGAAAAGCATAAAGCAGTGTAATATATATATTTTTGCAGTTAATCATTTTGTCCACCCCACTGTGGTGCAGGCACCTCCTTCCATCAACCCCCGAACCATCACCCAGTGACTTACCTCCATCCTGGCGCTTCTCCCATTGCTTGCCCTCCCCATGGTGGGGGTTGACGGCAGGCACCTTACTGCCAATGGAAATGGATCCAGTACCAGGAGAGGGCCCTTTTAGCTGGTGCGGAGCCTGCAAGGGTTTGGTGTCATCCTGCACTGGCTGCACCCAACTACTTTCCAAATTCCTCCACAGAAGGAACAGACATGCAATGATGCTGTCCATACATGCCCACGCATGTAGCCGTGTGTGAGACATCAACAGCCACTGTCCCTCCACCCCAAAGTGGTGTCCCGAGCTGTCCACCCTCCCAGACCTCCGCGAAAGGGCAGACAAGCATTAGTAGTAGCAACTCTCCATCCCCAGAGAAGGACAGTAGGTCTCTGGATGCTCAATCCTCCTCTTCCCGGCCGTCACCCCGTGACCCCAAACCGGTTCCCGAACCCAGGTCGCTGGCATGGGAAAAGGTAAAGCGCCCAAGGCATCTCAGCCCTCTTTGCCACCAGGCTGGCTAAAACAATGTAATTTAAGAAATGAGAAAAGCAGTGACAAGTTAAAGACTTAAATAGCTTGAGCAGGCCCATTTGTGCCATGGTAGGGCTACTGCTCGCTTGCCTCCTTGGGGTGGGTGGACACCTGCTTTCCACTATGCTACTGCTGCCTGAGTGACCATAGGTGGCCGTTCAAGTTGAAGCCAGAACTCTGGGGGGGGGGACATCAGCATTCTGATGCACACAGCACACTAGCATGCTTGTATCAGAGCCTGAGGCCTCCCAATGACCAGGGAATGGGGACAGAAACAAGAGAAAATCCCCCAACCGTGAATAATGCCACCACTGCCCATCACAGGCCTCATACTTCTGACTAGGCTCAAACTCTGGAAACCAATATTTAACCTCTATCGGGGGATGGGCCCTGACCTCTGGTAGCCCTTCCCAAGGGGGGGTCCTTCCTTGAGGGCACACTGGAGCAAAGTTAGCTTCAGAGATGGCAGGTGGCAGGGTTGGATGGAGTGGTTGGCTGATGAGGATGCTGTTTGGGTGTGCAGGGAGATAAAGTATACTAAATTTAAAAAAAAGACTTAAAATATCAGCCAAAATAATGTAAAAGACCCAGCCAAAGTGAAGAGACCCAGAAGTACTAAACTTTTGAGAGCTAATAAGAAAAAATTACTCACCTTAGTAATTGCTTTTCTTCTCATGGAGTCTTGCTATATTAGGACCATTGCAGTCATTCCCCCAGTCTTGAACTGCCCCGGAGAGGAAACAGTTAACTCCAGAGTGATCTGGAGTTCCACAGCGCGAGGGCGCTGTTCAAAGCTCTATCTGGCCAGTTTCAAATGAAACTGCCAGGTTCTTTACGGAGCTAAACTAACATAGCAAGTCTGTGTGGAAAAGCTCTACACTAGCCATTGGCTACCTATCATTAGAAGAATAAGAACAATCACAGAATAACAACAACAATATTTATTGTTAGGAACACTCCTTACAAGCACTAATAGGACCCCTCCCAAAAACTCAAGTCTAGAGAGGGACCCTCTACCACTTAACAAAACAGAAATACCTAGTTCCCTAACCCAACTAGAGAGACTAAAATGGCATGACACAGTGCTTGCACTAATTTGCCAACCCCATACCCAAGTAGGAGTTCTGAGAGGGTAGGAGGAGGTTGTCCTAATATAGCAAGACTCCATGAGAAGAAAAGCAATTACTAAGGTGAGTAATTTTTCTTCAAACACCATGAAGTCTTGCTATATTAGGACCATACAGATACACAGCAGTACCTCCATGGAGGAGGGTGAAACCTACTTAGGAAATAGGCTCTGAAGAACAGCTGTGCCAAAACGAGCATCTCTCCTGGACTGGGCGTCCAGGGAATAATGTAGTAAAGGTGTGAACTGTTTTCCAGGTAGCAGCTTGACAAATTTCAAAATGGGAATATCTCTAGCAGCCGCTAGAGATGCAGCTGTACCCTGGTGGAGTGGCCCTCAGTCCTGAGGGGGCCTCACCAGTTTTGGTAACAGAACTGGATACAAGAGAGACAATCCACCTTGCAATTGTCCTCTTAGTGGCAGGTCTCCCTTACCAACCTCTCCATAGGTAAGGAAGAGTTGGAGGGATTCGAACCTGTGACCCATGATGCGTTCACATAGTAGCTTAGGGCTCTTTTAACGTCCAGGCTGTGTTCCTCTCACCCGAGGAAGAATGCTCAGTGAAAAACACTGGGAGAGAAATGGACTGGTTCAGATGAAAATCTGAAACCACTTTGGGTAAAAACTTTCTGTTAGTCCTGAGGACTACCTTATCCCTGTGAAAAGAAATAAAATCCTTTTCCACCGAAAGGGCTTGCAATTCACTTATAACGTCTGGCAGAAGTGATAGCCACTAGAAAACAGTTTTCCAAGTTAATTACTTGAGATCTGCAGAAGAAAGGGCTCAAGGGAGGTTGCATTAACTGAGCAATGCAAACATTCAGGTCTCAGCAGGGCTGGTTCCCAAAAGGAGGTTAGTATGAAGTAACCCCTTAAAAAACTTAGAAAACACAAGGTGAGAGGAAAGAGAAACAGGCTTCCCTGCGGAAACAAAGGCAGAAACAGCTGCCATATGAACCTTCAAGGTAGCTGGTCTAAGGCCTAGGGAATTTAGATGGGCCAAATAGTCCAGTAAAGTGGCCAGGTCAGCAGATTCTGGCACAATTTGTTTCTCCGAACACCAGAAGGAAAACCTCTTCCACTTAGAATTGTAAGTAGCCCTGGTGGAAGGCTTCCTAGAAACCTTTAAAATATCCATGACCCCTTGAGAAGGTGTAAATCAGCAAATTCTAATTCCTCAAGAACCAAGCCTTGAGGTGGAGGGATTTGAGGTCCGGGTACCACACTCTCCCCTGTGCACAGGTCAGCAAGTCGTGGGTCCTGGGCAAGGTTAGGGGAGGGTGGATTGTCAGGGACAGGAGAAGAGGATACCAGGGCTGTCTGGCCCAGTCTGGAGCGATCAGAACCACTTTGCAGGGCTGAGTTCTGATTTTCACCAATACCCTGAAGAGGAGAGGAAGGGGAAAAGCATATAGGAATTTCCCTTCCAATCCAGCAGGAAGCGCCCAGGGGACTGAGCCCAGCACTGGAGGCCTGCAACAAAATAGAGGAAGTTGATGGTTGTCTGGGGCTGCGAAGAGATCTATCTGAGGGTACCCCATCTGGCAAAGACCGACCCCCAATACCTGAGGATTCAGAGACCATTCGTGATGGCCCTGGGAAATCCTGCTGAGAGCATCCGCCAGGACATTGTCCTTTCCTGGAAGGTGAATTGCGATCAGGGAGGTGTTTAGGGAGTAAGCCAGAGACCACAACTTCATTGCTTCGGTGCACAAGGCTGATGACCGAGTGCCCCCTTGCTTGTTGATGTACCACATTGTTGTGGTGTTGTCTGTCCTGATTTGAACTACTTTGTTCTGGACAACAGCTGAAAAAGCCTGAAGAGCTAAAAGAACAGCTCTGAGTTCCAAAAGATTGATGTGGAGCAGAGATTCCTGGGGGGACCACACTCCTTGAGTGGAAAGGTCGCCCAAGTGAGCCCCCCAACCTAACAGGGAGGCATCCGTGGTGAGGGTGAGGGAGTGTGAAACGGTAGAAAGGAACCCCTTGAGACAGATTGCCTTGATCCTGACCACCACTGAAGGGCCAGGATCAGGTTTTGGTCACCGGAACTAATTTGGTAAGGGTCCCTCCTTTGGGACCAATAGGGCCTCAAGTGGAACTGAATGTCCCTCATCTGAAATCTTGCTCCCTGCATGACAGCTGTGGAAGCAGCCATGTGCCCCTAGGAGTTGCAGAAAATGCCTTGCTGGTCGAGAGACCTGAGGGTAAAGGAGGATGCCAGGGCAATGAGCCTGTCCGCTCTTTCCGAGGAGAAATGCCCTGGCTAACTTTGTGTTCAACTCTGCACCTATGAAAGTTAGAACCTGAACAGGTTCCAGAACTGACTTTGGTAAGTTCAGCAGGAACCCCAGGGAAGTGAGAAGCTGCTGGGTGACCTGCAAGTGAGATTTTACCTGGTCTGGAGACTGACCCACTAGTAGCCAGTCGTCCAGGTAGGGAAACACAGCAATCCCTTGCCTTCTTAAATGAGCCACTACCACAGCTAGACATTTTGTGAATACCCTTGGCGCCCGAGGTTAGGCCAAGGGCATTGCTCTGAACTGGTAGTGGCCCGAGAGCAGTTCGAACCTGAGGTACTTTCGGGTGAGAAGGCCTGATCATGACATGAAAATAGCGCCCCTGAGGTCCAGGGAAGCTAACCAGTCCCCTGGCCTCAGGGAGGCAAAATCATTGCTAGAGTTAACATTTTGAACTTTGGCTTTAATAGATGTCTGTTCAGGTACCTTAAGTCTAAGATGGGCCGCCATTCTCCTGTCTTTTTGGGTAAGAAAATATCTTGAGTACAGTCCCTTGCCCTGATGGCAAGGGAGACCCCTCCACTGCTTTGCAATTCAGGAGGGAAGAAACTTCTGCTTCCAAAGCAAGGGCTTCTGAAGAGTTTTGAGTGGAAATTGCCTAGGCTCATCTTTGGAAACTGTTTGAAGCTGAGAACCAGGCCTTGGCTTACTTCCAGAACCCACCTGTCCGAAGTTAAGGACAGCCAGTCTGGCTGAAATAAGCCAACCTGCCCCCACTGGTACAGGAGAATCGGCCCTGGGCACCCCATCAGGGTGCCTGCTTGGCAGGAGCTTTAGGCTGAGGGAGGCACTGTCTCCCTGTGCCCCGTCTACCTCTGCCTCTGAAAAACCCTCTGTGAAAAGCAGAGGAGGCTTGAGCTGGTAAAAGGCCTGTAGAAAGGCCTCACCCCTGCCCCTGGGGGCATGCCTTGTGGAGTGGCATGCCTTCCTTAGCTTGGGCACTTTTGTAGGTAGTTCTATATTCATCCATCTTTTATATAATTTTCTGTTTGATCACCAAACAGAGAATTTCCCGATACAGGAAAATCCATAGCCTTGACTGAGTATCTTGGGACAGATTAGTGCATCTGAGCCATGCCAACCTCACGGAAAGCTACAGAAGTGGCCATGACCCTAGAGAAACATCATTAACATCAACAGCAGTATGAAATTGAACTTTAGAGGCTTCAATGCCATCAGCAGCCACTTGTTCCAACTCACTAGCCAGCTGGCCCTGGGCCTGCTTAGCTAACTGCAATATAGTGTCCCATCTAGATTTCTGATATCTAGCAACATAAGCCATATAATTAGCCTGCCTGAGTCCCAAAGAAGCTGCCATATATTGCTTTTTTCGCCATGGCATCAATCTTCCTGGAATCCTTGTCAGGAGGATGAGGCCAGGGGAATATTAGCCTTGTCACAGGCTGCAGCTTGTACCACACCTACATGACTACACTGCTCAGTGAGGAAGTCTGTATCCGAGCCTGACAAAGTATACCTTCTGTCCATTTTTTTCTACAGGAGGGACAGAATGAGGATTTTTAAAATCTTTGTTGTTTGCTTCCTAAATGACTTATGCAAAGGAATAGACAACCTCTAGTCTCTGGAATATCCATCATTTCCACATAATCAGGCTCCTCTTGCTCATCCACAGCCTCTTCTAAGGGAAGCTGGAGGGTTTCTGCCACCTTTTGTAAACATAAACAGAGAAGGGACTCAGACAGCATAGGGAGATTCTAAAGGTCTATCTGGAGAGATGTCGGTTCAATGGGCACGTCCAGACCTTCCCAATCACAAACATACTGATCAAAATCCTCCTCCCCTCATGTGGTTCATAAAAATCCTCAACATCATAATCCTGAACCACTGAGACTGAACGAAGCCACCCTTTTCCCAGATGCAGGGGCTCGACAGCCTGAGACAAAGACTGGACAATCTGAATGGCTTTAGCTATCTCTGCAGCAGTTGGAGAGACAATTTTGTACTCCAGACCTGCTGATTTCTTTGTCTTTTTTGCTGGGACTGGTTCCTCTGAACCAGCCTTCCTTTTGCCCGAAGGACTCGCCCTGGTCAGAGGGCACTCCCTCTGGTCTAGTGGGTACTGGACCGGCAGGCCATCCGGTCAGCGGACTTTTGCCTCTCGTTCCCTGAGCCGCCCAATCTCTTTTCCAGGGTGGCTGCAGGAAATTTTTACACACCTGGCAGTCTGACAGGAGGTGGTCAGCCCCAGACAATAAACACAAGTGGTGTGTGGGTCAGCCTTGGCAAGGCTTCCCACAGATCACAGTGTGAAACCCAGTGGGCCCGTTTTTCTTTTGGGTTTCTCAGACATAATGCCAGCCTAACCAAAAACTTGCCCTTTGATGGCAGTGCCAGGCAAGACACCCTTATCGGTTCCTAACCGTGTCACGGGTATTTGAAAAACCCCAATAAAAGTTAGGTTTTTAGAACCGATAAGAACGGAACCGCACTCTAAAAGCCAACTAAACAGTTTAAACATGTATTTCAACCAACCGATGGTTCAAACCGAACCGATAATGACTTTCCACACAGACTTAATTTCTGTACTTACGGTTTACCAGATAGAGCTTTTTAATCGAAATCGGTAAAATAAATACTTATTGCCGGTTCAATGAACCGAAAATACCGCTGAACATGAAATGAACCGAGCTGAAGGAGCTGATATCCGGAGCGACTGTTCAGTGAAGCGGAGTAAAGAATCTGGCAGTTTCATTTGAAACTGGCCAGATAGAGCTTTGAACAGCGCCCTCGCGCTGTGGAACTCCAGATCACTCTGGAGTTAACTGTTTCCTCTCCGGGGCAGTTCAAGACTGGGGGAATGACTGCAATGGTCCTAATATAGCAAGACTTCATGGTGTTTGAACAAACAGATGAAGCAATTAATTGGGAGAAAACATAAATCTACAGTTAAGGAGCAATTAAGAGACCAATATTTTATTATTTGACCTACAAAAACAAAAGAAGGTCCCCCACACCATACAGAAGCATTGTGGTAGATAGAAGGAAAGCAGTGTGCTGTGACTGAAGTCATCATTCAACTCCTTCCAGCTGGTAAGGCTACCTCTCTCTAAGGTTTTAGGTAAAGGGTATCTGCTGGGGAAGCTTGGCAGAGCCTAATTAGCCCTGTAGGGAGAAAATGTCTCTAAGGGCTAGAAAAAGGGCAGCTTCTGAGGAAGCTCAGCAGAGTCCAAGTATCTCTGACAGCAGGCTGTGACTCTTAAGGCCATCATATAAGGCAGCTGCTAAGAAAGCTTGGCAGATCCTGGTGAGCTCTGAGCGCAGTGAATAACTCCAAGGGCAGGAAAGGGGTGACTGTTGGGGAACTTAACAGTTTCTTAAGGAGCCTAAAGAAGAAAAAAAATATTTATTTTGGAAATACCTTTTAGCTATGGGCTCGTTTACAGAGGTTCCACCTCAATCAATGACAAATAAAATTAACACAGGTTCAAACAGTTAAAAAAAAAAGAACAGACACATAGGAACAGTGGTTACAATTCTTTGTGGGAGGACAATAAGACAAATTTTACAATGGGGGGATTATACAAAACGTAAAACACAGGCAAGATACGATTACTATAATCAGATCTATTGTCTAAACGCTGGTAGAACAAAAATGCAAATTAGAAAAGTTTTTTTTTTACAAGAGACTAGAGGGAGAGGAGAAATGGAAGAGGAACAAATGAGAAATGGTATAGAGAGAGAGAGAGGGAGAAGGTTAAGGGGAAATGAGAATGGGGGATAGTGGTAATTTATTTTATTTATTTAGTTTTTGTTGACCGGGTAAGTGCACTAGACAAATCCTGCCTATTTTCAGGCACGGCCCGGGGGAGGGGGATACATATGAATACCAACTGACCTTGAACCAGATTAAGCTGTTGGTGGTATTTTTAGTGAATGAGGGAAATTTGGCCAGGACACCGGGGAAATTCCCCTACTCTGTGTGGGGGCGCTGTTGGACCATGGATTCGTTCGTGGACCCAGTCATTCTGCTGGTGTACCTACAGGAGAGCAGAGCTCCGCTCCTGCAGGTCCAGCTTTGGAGCCTGAAGTACTGAGGACGTCTGACCATTTTGTTGATATGCTTGTGGATCTTGCTGTACCAGATGAATCTTTACCTGCGCAGTCTGCCTCTGCATCGTCAGATTTTTTGCCTGTGGATGAACTTTGGTTGAAGTTCCTCTTTGCTGCACATCTGGACCAAGTACTCACTGTTGTTGATGCCGTTAGCCCTCTTGAGTCAGCTTCTCCTTGGACACGGACTCTGTCACCAGAACTTGGGGATGTGGAGGCTCTTCCTACTTTCATTACGGATGCGGTACCTTCGGGCTTCTTGGAGGTGCAGAGTCAGCAACAATCTTCTGTTGCACTGGTCCTACCAGTGTTGCACCATGCTCCGTTGGAATTTTTGGTTCCTGCAAATCGAGCAGTGTCCTCTCCGCCTTTGAACTCGGTGGCAACTTTGCCTGGTGAACTTGTGAGTACTATGCATCCTAGACCGTGTGTTTCACCTAATGCACAGACTGTCTTGCCTGTTTTGCCTCCTCCCACTCTGTTGCCTTGTTCTAGCCCACTACCCGTATCTTTACAGGCCTCCCTGCGAAGTGCGGGTTGGAAACCAGGTGTTTCGGGGCAGTGGATACCTGACCCTGCCCACAGCCCGATACCTGGTTGTGGAGGGCAACAGTCCCCTTTAATAGATATGCCTCCACCTTTGCCTGGTAGCCCGGATTTGGATTTGCATGCTGAGGATGTTCAGCATCTTGCATTGGATACTACTCTGCTGGCTAAAGTTCCTTCTTTGCCTCCCTCCTCTTTGGGTGATGAAGGCCCTAGCTCTAGGGGACCAGCGTGGGGTGACAGAATGGACATAGATGTCCCGCTCCATGACCCTCCTCCAGGCCCTTCTCCGGACCTTGGGGACAAAGCTAAATCTTCTTGGGAAGAATTTCGCAGAAGGGATACGTTTAGGAACTCCCCCCCCCTCTTCAACGATAGAATGCGGTCCGCCTTCAGTATATTGGGGGTCTTGATGTAGCTACACACCGTCTTTATGTGGGAAAGTCACTTTTGAAAGGATCTTTGGTTTTTTTTACGAATGAAATATTTGCGTTGATTCATGTGTCAGGTTCTTCCTTATATGGCATTAGTTTTCAAAGCCCTAGGAGATTAGATCAATTCTGGACAAAGTATGATACTCTTAAATACACTGAGTTGTGGCTACCATTTTGGGCTATCCCACTTACTAGACCTTCTATTAAAAATGTCACCATTTTGTTTAGAAGTGAGAATGTAGCTGCTAGTGATATTACACATTGGTTAGCTAAACTCTGTGATGTCTTGGGGTTGCCACAGCCTATATTTGACTCAGAACACTTGTGGACTGGTGGTTGGCATTATAGGGTGAGACTTAGAAATACGAATGTGGGTCCCATACACTTATCTAATAGTTTGTTTTTAGGTAGGGAACGGGGGCATTGCTTCTATGTGGGGCATCCTCGTACCTGTTTTAAATGTGGCTCCCCTTCCCATCTCAGTGCTGCCTGTGATAGACTACGATGTTCCCCTTTGTTTATCTTTTGGCCATGCTAGTGCAGATTGTAATTCTGACCTAAAGTGTAACCTAAGTGAAGAACTAGGTCATGGTTTTAGATCCTGTCCTTGGGCTTCCCATAACAGGAAAGATAGTCCGGATCAGGATGTGATGTGATCCTTCTTAATGCCCAGAAAAAGGATATTGCTATGGCGCAATCCCTTTCTTCACATGTTACGGTAGTCACTGGTCCCCCTTTATGCCCTGCTATTGTGGTGCCTGCTCCCCAGTCAGTGGTTTCAATATCTGAACCTTCCTCTGAGCCTCCTTTAAAGGAAGTTCCATGACCGGTTGCACAGGACCCTTCCTCTACGCGCCCCCCCCCTTCTGTTGTTTCTCCAGTTCCTGCTGAACCTGGGCCTGTCCCTGACAATCCTCTGGATAATATTATTATGCCCCCTCCTGAGCCTAGTGTTCAGGCAAAGAAATGGGCTCAAAAACAGACTACAGGTAGGGCCAAATTGGCTAAAGTGTCTTCTCCTGGTGGCTCTGTTCCCTTAAGTAATAAATTTGAGGTCCTGTCCTGTCACACTCAGTCTTCCGATATGGAAGCTGATTCTGACACCTCCTCACAACCTATGGTATCCTCTGATTCTGAGAATGATAAATCAAAGGAGTTGTCTATGGATACTCGACCCTCGCGGTCAGGGGTGAGACACCGGAGAAGTACTAGAAAGGGAAGGGTTACTTGATGTTGACTTATTTTTATTTCAACCCTTTATCTGATTCTCTTTCATGGCCATGGCATTTCATCTCACTGTAGCCACCCTCAATGTGGACAGTGTGAAAAATGCTCATAGGTGCCTGATTACTTTTCAACTTTGGAGTGATTTGGCATGTGATATTTGCCTTATTCAGGATTCCCGTCTCAATACCTTTTCTTTGGTTAATATGGCCAAACAGCTTTGGCGATGGGGTCCTTCTTTTCTTCTTTGGGATTAGACACATGTAGTGGTGTTGGGGTGTTGTTTAGGGGTGATGGATTTCATGTTACCAAGTTGCTTGAACTGCTTATGGGATGGGCCTTAACATTGGATTTTACTTATTTACATTACACTTGGAGATTAATTGTGATTTATGCACCAGTTACGAAGAAAGGTCGAGTGGATCTCTTTCGTGAAGTGCAGCCTTTTTTGTTCATGTCACGCTTTCTCATATGGGGTGGTGACTTTAATTGTGTAGTGCATAAATCAGATCAGGGGGCATGGACTGATAAGGATTTCTGGGATACACATTGGCTCAATCACATTATTGTCCAGGGTCATTTATAGGATGTTTATAGGGTTTGTCATCCTACTGGTGGACGTACTTTTTTTAAGGGCTCCTTGTCCACTAGGATTGATTTTCTTTTTGTCTCTTCAACTTTACGGGTGACTAAGGCTCAAACTATTCCAGTGGAGATTTCAGACCATAATGTGGTAACTGCCATGCTAGGGGTAGGCCCTCATGCTAAACTGGGGCAGGGATATTGGAAACTGAACTCTTTACTGCTACTTGATGACAGGTTTTTGGACCAAGTTCATGATTTGCTAAAAGTTCGTATGTCACTATCTGGACTTTCCGAAGATTTGTTAGATTGGTGGCTACTCACTAAATCTGAAATCTCTACTTTGGCTAGGAGGACATCTAAATATGCTGCAGTGACTAAATATAAGAGATGTTTGTCTTTACGTATGCAGTTGGAAACTTTATATTTAGCTATACACTCACAAGGCTTCTCTTTGACAGCACAGGTACAGAATGTAAAGCAAAGAAATGGCTGCACTACAGTATACTAGAGCTACTTCCCTGTTACATGAACATAGGGTTTGTTCTGCTAATAAATCTGCTTTGGGGATACTTTGAATTTATGCAGTCATAGGCATTCTGCGGATCGCCTTCTGACTGAAGTTGTGGATACTGCTGGTAATAGTTACACTGCATTTCAGGATATCCTGCGAGCCATCTCCTCGCATTTTTCAGACTTATATGCTGCATCTTCAGTGGATAGCGCTGGCGTAGAACAATTCCTTTCCTCTCTCCATATTGTCCCTTATTCTGATATGTTATTACAGGCTTTAGTTACTCCGATTAGTGTTGATGAGGTTAAAAGGGAAATTTCCCGTTTACAGAATAACACGGTGCCTGGTATTGATGGCTTGCCTGCAGAATTTTATAAAACCTGTAGTCCTTTGGTTTGTGATGTGCTCAGAGTAGTGTTTAATTGGGTTTTGCAACATCACACTCTCGATTTCCATTTTTGTACTTCAATTCAGATTTTGTTATATAAGAAAGGTAATAGAACTTTACTTTCCAGTTGGAGGCCTTTAAGTCTCCTTAATACAGATTTTAAAATTTTAATGAAAATATTGAATACCAGATTGTTGTCCATAGCTCCACACTTGATTTCCCTACACCAATCCTGTTCAGTACCGGGCAGATCTATCTATAATAATCTCCTTTTGCTTCAGGAACTAATAGAGCTTGGTAAAGTTGATGTTATAAAGGGTTTTCTTATGTCCATGGATCAACAAAGGACCTTGGATCAGGTCCCGCATAGTTATTTGTTTCAGGTTTTACGAACCTATGGAGTTCCTAACCACTTTATAACCTGGATTGCTTTGCTTTATAGTCACGCTTACACTATGCCCTTGGTAAATGGTTATTTGGATTTCTATATCCCTATTCGTCAGGGGGTGAGACAAGGCTGCCCCAAGTCCATTGTTCTATGTTTTTAGTTTGGATCCGCTTTTACGTACAATTGCCCAAGATGTGCGGATTCTTGGTATTGCTTCCCCTCATAGTACCCTTGAGGCCAAAATTTCGGCTTATGCTGATGATGTCTGTGTCTTTGTTGCTGATTTGACCTCTGGAGATGAGGTGTTATGTCATTTTTCAAATTTTTCGGATGTTGCAGGTTCTTCCCTTAATAAATCAGAGTTTTTTTATTCTCTGCATACTGCCATTCCCGAGGTTATGGAGTTGCAAGGCATTCCTGTTATACTGGGCCCGGTCTGAATTTTAGGTATTGATTTTGGTAAAGGTGATAATGCGTTACTTAATTGGTCAGTTAAAATTGAGGCAGTTCAATACAGAATCAGATTATGGAAGTCGTGGCAACAAACTAAACAGAAAAAGGTTATCATTACTAAATCTTACTTCTTCCTCAATTTTTATACCTTAGTGCGGTATACCCCATTCCTTCTGGTTTGGAAGTCACTTTATTGGGTCTTTTTTTTTTCAAATGATTTGGGGAGTCGCCTAAATCCCATTAAAAGAGATGTGTTGTATCTTCCTATTGTACAGAGTGGTTTGAATTGTGTGAATCTGATTACTTTTTATTATAGTATTTTTTTTCATTGGAATTTACTAGTCCTTAGTCATCCACACTCTGTGTTATGGGTGATTTATGCGTATGGTTGGTTACCTAGAATGTCCTCAGAGTGGCCAGGTTTGAGCCAGAAAAATGTATACACTTCTAGTTACCCGATTTATGTCAGACCTGTGATATCAAAAACTTAATAAATAGAAGTTACTTCCGGCCCATGTGTATTGCAAATCACGCAAATATATTTATGATGTCCTACAATCTAAAGCACATTCCATAGTCCCCGTTTTTAAGGATGTACCGGATGGTCATGTTGATAACCTCCTTAAAAGTTTAGTAGATAAACGGATTCCACCTAGATTATGGGATGTTTTATGGCTTAGTTGTCATGGGCGACTCAGTGTTAGGGGGACTTTAAAGCATAAAATGGTTACTGAATATATTTGCCCGAGGGATACTTGCATTAATCAGGAAGAAACGATATCCCATTTTTTTGTTTCCTGCCCCTTTGTGCAAGAATTCTAGACGATCCTTTCTACCCGTTGGAACCAGCCTTTCTGGCGTGCTGTTACATATCTGGAAGTTGTGGGAGGTTTTTTACTACATTCTACTTTGTTGGATGCAGTTGTAGTACGGCTGCTGTTCGCTATGTTCAAGTTTCGTTTATGGCAAGCCAGATGTCACCTTACTCTATGACAGTTATACCACTCACCACTTGAAATTCTTCAACATGTTGAACATGATTTGTTGTTACAATGTGATTCTGAACGCAAATGTTTGTCTAAAAATGTCTGGCTTATGAGGTGGAAAGAGGTTCCTTTTTTGAAAGACAAAATAGGTTGAATCATTCTGCTGTAAGAGAATTGAGTCTTGCTGATATTCTCTTTGTTATGTTTTTTTTCTTATTTTCCATGAATTGTATTACTGTTTTCTGATTTATTGTTCTGTTTATTAATAAAAACCTTCCCCTATTCTTTTTGATAAGTGCCATGGGATCTTTAACATCCACTTGAACTACCATCAATCCAGGCAGATGGGACCTCGGTTTAACGTCTCATCCGAAAGACGGCACCTCAGAAGTGCAGCACCCCTCTCATGCTGCACTACAGTGTCAGTACTGGGATATTAACCCAAGTGCCAGATGTGGGAACTGAACCCAAAGCCCTCTGATCGCCCGGCCTCAGAGGCGAGTGTGCTACCTACTGAGCCACTGACACTGCTAAATAAAGAGAAGGTGGCAGGGGATGGATATGGATGAAGGGGGGGAGCCGGGAGGTGCTGGTTGACGGAGTGGGTTGGTGGGGGCAAAAAGGTGATTTAATATTAAGAGTGCGTGTTAGAAAGCTCTTGCTAAGGCAAGAAGGAGTAATCCTGCCTGATAGCTCTAGAAAAACAGGCATATGCGCTTAAGGACGTGTGAAGAGGATGGTATGGGGGGAGGGAACCTCACCTGTTAACCATCCTCTTCAGTGAATTTCCATGTGAGGTTCAGCACCAGATGATCCAGCATCTGAGTTCAAGCATCAAGTGATTCAGCTCCCCAGGTCCTGGACTGAGTTATCCAGAGCACCTGAGCTCTGATACCAAGTGATTCAGCACCCAATAATCCAGTGCCTGAGGTCTGACTGTGTGGGTAAAACTTAGTCATCCAGTCTTTCACAAGAAAGCAGTGGGCAAGTTACACTACACCCCAATTATCTGCACAGATGGGGTGGGACTAGAATTTGAAGACAAATAATTTGCTGATCTATTCACAAGATAATTTATGACTGCAAGACAATAATATATATGCAGCACATGATTAACAAAATCAACAGTACCACCAGTGATTTAAAGTATTTAAGTTTGCATTTAAATCAATTTTACTTTAGAGTGTTAAGGCCATTGTTTTTCCTGCTATTTTTGAATTATTCACCATCTTATTTAAAAGAGTTCTCCCTATTATTGCAATAACTCCAGTCCTTGTTACATTTGAGTTTGCCTCCAGCCTCTCCTTACAACATCGCTCTATTGACTGGGATACTTCCAGAGGAAATGTATGCTCTACAGTAGAGACTGTGAGCATTTCAGTATCGGAAACAAAACCAGTGCCAGCAACATTCCTTGCTAGTCAGTTTCCACAGGTACTGGCCCTGTCCTATGATGGGACCTGACAGTATTTCAAATGTTGGTTCATAATAGTAATCATTCTCCTTCAGACATGGTCTTAAATAACATAAAATATAATAGTGGCTCCACCATAGCTAATGCATTCAATTGCTATTTCTTGGACTTCTTCTCATACAGCAAGGCATTCCATCACAAGTCTCAAACATTGCCAAATGGTGACTCCCTACTAGAGTATTTTCCATCCTCTGTGCATCTCTCATTTTACTTTCAGTGGGCTCATATTTCTGAGGTCCAAAGACTCCACATGCAGGTACCCAACTCTAAATCCACAGGCTCTGATGGTATTGAGCCCATATGTTTTAGGACTGCTGAACATGAGTTGGCATTCCCTGGTATTAGGATAATTAACCTATCTCTGTCAACAGGTGTTGTGCCTGAATTATGGAAAACTTCTCATGCAGTCCCTGTATGTACGAAAGGAAATCACAAACTTCTTAATCACTGCCATTGCCATCCTTCCTGTCTTAAAGAGTTAGTGGAACCAAAACAGACAGACAGGAAAATTATACAAATTTTAAGAAGTTGTCAGTTGTTACTTTTTATTTCTGAAGTATTTTTAAATTTCCTTTTGCTCATTAGAAAGGTTTTCTTATGTGATAATATTGTGTTGGACGTGTGGATCACCTCTCAGCCTGGCAGCTGACATACCTACCTCTAGTCTCCACACTACCTCATCAGCATTGTGATCTAGCAGCAGTGATTTCACAGTCAGTGAGGTCACAATGCTGATGATGTAGTGGGTGGAACAGAGCTAGAACATGTCAGCTGCCAGGAAAAGAGTTGTTCCACACAGCACACCTACTAACATCAGGTAAACAACCTTCCAATTAACCAAAGAGAAAAGAAAAAGTACCTGAGATGCAATGGTTGACTGCTTTTAAGAAATAATATTGGGTTCAGGTGGTACACTAGCTCTTTAAATAAAATACTTGAAAAAATTGTCCCCTCACAGCTCACCAGTTATCTCAACTCCTATGAATGCCCATCTCCTACATAGCATAGTTTCCAAAAAGGGCATAGTACCAGTACTGCCTTCCTCACACTCACAAACAGCACTGCCTCTGCCACAGAGAGTGGTAGCCTAACAGGTGCTATCTTTATAGATTTGACAAAGGCTTTTGACCTGGTTGACCACTCTCTGCTCTGAAACAAGCCTGCTTGTATGGGTATTTCATCCACTGCTCTCCCATGGTTTAGTAAGACTTTTACAAATAGATTCTAGAGTCAGATATGGGTCCTCCCTATTTGAACCTGCCCCAACCTTGGTGAGGATTCTTCAAGGATCTATTTTAGGTTCCTTTATGTTTGCCCTGCACATAACTCCATAATTCAGTGCCGGTCCCACTGCTATGCCATTCTTTACGCAGATGATCTGGTCCTCTACACGTGCCCAAAGACACTGATCATATCAACCAGAATCTGACCACTGATCTCCAGTATGTGCATAACTGGCTGTCTGTTAACAAATAGCTTTAGAATGTGACCAAAACTAAATGTTGTTTGGAACATCCTCTAGATTAAGGTTCTGCCCATCCCTCTTATGTATAATTTGCCATAATGGTACTTCAGTCTTCTCAGTCAATTACCTACCTTGGAGTCACCCTCGGCCCCTCACTTGACTACTCATTTCATGTGATGGGTGTCTGTAAAATAGTAAATTCCATGCTGGGTGTCACTTATAAAGGTGGTTGTAATCTTACTTCCCAAGCTTGTCTTGCCAGTCCTCTATGGGGCCACTATCTTCTCGGCTGCTTCCAAATCTACTCTCCTTAGGTGGGATGTCTCTTATAACAATATTTGCCAATTTGCACTGGCAGACCACCGGCTCACCCATAATCGCTCCCTTCATGACAGGCTTGGTTGCCCTCCTCTGTCTTCTCTACATGACCCCACACTTGGGTACGTCATTTTTAACACCTTGCAAAATGACCTGCCCTTATCCCGGTCCTCACTCCTTAAATCTGCTCATAGTGCATACCCGGCCTCTGGTGTCTGGTGAAAATAACATTTTGTCTGTCCCCTCTGATATTCATCTCTGCCCCTCCATTGCCTCTTTCTAGAGTGGGTGCTGTGAATATCTTCTTAAAGTGGTAAGCTGCTCTTGCCCTTGAGTTGCACTGCTCTGATTTGTATTTAATTATATAGCCATGCTTATATTTATATCACTATATTTCTGTGACATCTTTGTAACTTCATTCATGTATCATGTTTTGCCTTCCCAGTGTTGATTTGTACCTATCATACTGTTAAATAACGATGGTTATACTTTGTTGTGCTCTATGTATATTGTATTGTCTTGATATCATTTTGTATGTAACCTCCTTGGTCATGCCTGAAAACAAGCATATTAGTGCTTGGCCCACTTACCTGGGTAACAAAAGCTAAATAAATGATGACGTGCATGTGCCAGCTCAGTGGCCATTTTTTTTTAATTATTGTCCATTGCTAGGACTATTGCCCTGTTGCCAAGGACAATAATGACAGCTATTTCTGGTCACGTGAACAGCTTTTATTTATTTATTTGATAATTAGTAACTGATAAAGGCACACTGAGCCAAGGCTCATTTCCAGGTGCAACCCAAGGGAGGGGAACAGTGGAAGTACAGCAGCACAATCAATAAACAGCAAAACACTTGAATAACATTTGGTAAAAGTCAGGACAAAATTAGAATAAACACGAAAAATTGTATGCGTAGGGAATAAAGCATAGTACAGCTCATTAAGAACACCTAATAAGTGCATATTCAGAAGTGGCAGCAAATACACAGTGAACAAGAACAATATTGAAAATAGACAATTGAGCTGAAAGGCAAGTTATTGCTTGACCTACATACATACATAGACAGTGTCGGCAGATAAGGGCTTATGGCCCACCCAGTCTGCCCATTTGAGCTTGTAAGTTCAGTTTATGTTTTCCTAGACGTCTGTTGCCCCTTACCCCTGACCTCCAGAATTCCTTTATGTCTATCCCATGCATTCTTAAATCCTGTGATCGTTTCAGCCCCCACCACTTCCTCTGGCAGGGTGTTCCACTTGTCCACCACCCGTTCTGTGAAGAAATTCTTCCTCATGTTTCCTCTGAATCGTCCTCCCTCCAACTTCATCCCATGCCCTCTAGTCCTGGAACATCTTTCTCGCTTAAAAATAGTGTATTCCTGCACCCTGTTCCTCCCTGTAAGATACTTGTATGTCTCTATCATATCCCCTCTCTCCCTCCTCTCCTCCAGGGAGTACATGTTCAGTTCCTTCAACCTGTCTTCATAGGACTTGTGATGCAATCCATGCACCATCTTTGTTGCCCTCCTCTGAACCTTCTCTACCCTGTCTATGTCCTTACGTAGGTATGGTCTCCAGAACTGTACACTGTACTCAGGTGGGGCCTCACTAGTGTCCTGTATGCGGAATTATGACCTCCCTTTTCCTGCTGGTGATGCCCTGCCTATACATCCCAGCATCCTATTTGCTTTACCTGCTGCCTTGTCACACTGTTTCTACCTTGAGGTTATCAGAGATGATAACCCCAAGATCCCTTTCCTGCTTGGTGCATGCTATATCCTCCCACCCCCAACTGATATATTGTGCCAGGGTTTTTGCCCCATATGCATTATCTTGCACTTCTTTGCATTGAATTTCAACTGCCAAACCCTGACCATTCTTCAAGTTTCTGCAGGTCCCTTCTCATTCTGTCTACACCTCTGGGTGTGTCTACCTGTTACAGAGCTTTGTGTCATCAGCGAACAGTGAAATTCTGCCTTCTAGGTCCTGCACAATGTCACTGATGAAGAT
This sequence comes from Neoceratodus forsteri, assembly GCA_016271365.2. Lineage (NCBI taxonomy): Eukaryota > Metazoa > Chordata > Ceratodontiformes > Ceratodontidae > Neoceratodus > Neoceratodus forsteri. The sequence continues at coordinate 1,366,318,699 of CM028132.1, forward strand.
ATTGAATAGGACCGGTCCCAGCAATGATCCCTGTGGTACCCCACTGGTCACTCTTCCCTCTGTGGAGTGACAGTCATTTACCACCACCCTCTGTGTCCTGCCACCCAGCCAGTTACCTGCCCACCACACTATTGTCCTGCCCACACCCATATTCCCCAATTTGTGTATTAGTCTTCTATGTGGCACAGTGTCAAAGGCCTTGCTGAAGTCCAGATAGGCCATGTCCACTGCCCTTCCCTGATCCACCTCCCTAGTCACCCAGTCAAAAAATTCAACAAGGTTGGTCTGACATGACCTCCCCCTGGTGAAACCATGCTGCCTTGGGTCCTGTAGTCCATTGACAACCAGATGTTCCACCAATCTCTCCTTCAGTAGTGCTTCCAAGATCTTCCCCACTACTGAGGTGAGGCTGACTGGTCTGTAGTTCCCTGCTTCCTCTTTGTTCCCACTTTTGTATAAGGGGACTACATCTGCTGTCCTCCAGTCTTTGGGTACCTCTCCTGTTTCCAGTTATCGGCTAAACAGGATAGCCAGAGGTTCGTAAGGGAGTAAGAAAATTGAAGCAGTGTGGCTGTGAAACCAAAGCAGGAGTGGGGACCCAGACAACTGCTACCAGGATGGTTAAGGCTGGTGAGGTGTCAGGGGAGGGGTTACTAGAACAAATGGGTAAGAGTTGGAATTTCAACAGGGGCCTGAAGGAGCCAAGGGAAGGGGAGGCAGATGGAGGAGGGGAGTTGGTTCCAGAGTGAGGGAAGTTGATTGGAGAAGGCAGATTACCCAGCAGAGGAATGGGGGTGAGCAGTGGCAAAAGCACAATGGCCTGGAACAGAGAGAACAGGAAATGGGGGGTGTTGGGAGAGGAGAAGGAAGGGAGCCAAACTAGTAATTGGATATGAAGGGGGTACAGTGAGATTGGTGAAGAGAGGACAGAGAGAGAGAGGACAGATAGGGATAAATACATTGAACAATGGTGGGTGCAATGGGGGCTGTGGGTTTGTAGCAAAACGGCAGAAGAAATTGTAGAAGGTGTCCAGTCTGGTGAGGGAAGTAGAAAGGGCAGTGCCATATACCACATTTGCATAACTGAAGACAGGGAGCGCCATTTTGGTAACACGCTACCTGCGGACATGTAGAAATAAGCAATCTTCATGTAAAGGAGGGAGGGCAGGGAGTCTGGCCAGTTTTTGACTGGTGCCAAAGGTCATGGACATTGTTTTCTTAGTGTTGACTCTGAGTTTTTTGGATTGGAACCTGTGCAGAACATTGTTGAAGTCCCTCTGGAAGAAGTCTTCCACAGCTGCAGTGAAGGACTGTAGGTGAAGATGACTGTGTCATTTGCCTACATGTGGATATGCAAGTTGGTACAGGCAGAGGGAAGGTTGTTCAGGAAGATGGAGAAAAGGACAGAACCCCGGATGTAGCCCAGTGGGACCCAGCCTGGATAGGAAGGGAAGATGAGAGGGCGCCTCCAACCTATACTGATTGTTGTCAGCCTATTAGGTAGGAATGGAACCAACCAACAGAAGGAGCTTAGAGGCAGCAGAGCACATCTTGTCCAGGAGGAATGGATGGGACACTGAAAGAAAGGCTTTGGCCAGATCGATGAATATTACGACCGTAATGTGCGCCTGATCCATCCTGGAGAAGACAGAAACAGTGACACATGGCAGGTAGGAGACTGTGGAATGGTGTTTCTGGAAACCAGACTGTAAGAGTGAGAGGAAGTTGGAGGATGAAAGGAAATCGAGGAGTCTATGGTGGACCAGTCTCTCTTGCACCTGGAGAGGGACAGGAAGAGGGAGGTGGGACAAAAGTTGCCATGGGAGGAGGAGCCACCCCCTTTGTGAAGTGGAATAATTCTGGCCAACTTCCAGGATTGAGAAACAACCCACATGGAGAAGGAAGATTGAGTAGGTGAGTAAAGGGAGCTGCTATGGCAGGTGCTGAGAGGTGGAGGAGCATGGGGTCCAGACCATCAGGGCTAGACGCTGATGGATTGCGGGAGGAAAGGGCAAGCAGGGTTTTCTGAATGGTGATGGGGAAAGTGGAAACCCAGTGAGGAGTGGGGGAGGAGAGCAGGAGAAGAAGGAGAAGAGCCTGGAAGAGGAGAAGAAGGGAGGGTACAAATTGTAAAGAACTCATTAAAGTGAGCAGCAACAGAGGTAGGGTCACATACTGATGAACCATTAACCAGAAGGATTTGGGGAGTGGACTGGACAGAGGGATTGAAAAAGGAGTGGATAACCTTTTGGAATTTAGCTGGGGAGTTAAAGGTTTTCTGGATGTTGACCTTGAAATAGTGCAATTTTGCAGCCCTGACAGCTTTTATAGAGTTGTTCCTCAGAGATGAGGTCACGAAAGGAGTGGGATAATTTGTCGCACACCCATGCAAGGACTCCAGACTTGCACAGATCGATGATTCTGATGGCAATACGGGGGTGGTGGGAAGTTTTTACTATGGATTTCCTTGGGGGGGGGCGTGCTTATCCCAGACAGAGGAGAATTTGGAGTGGAATAGTGTGAGGGTCAAGGCAATATCCAAGGCAGAGAGGATGGCTGACCAGTCTGTTGCAGCAAGGTCACTCAGTAGAACACTGATATTTAGCAACCAAAGAGACCTGGATCAGATATACGCTGGTGAAGAGAGCGGGGTGGGGGGGAGAGACGATGGCAGATTTTTTCTGATGTACAACATCAATGAATATAGCAAAATCCCTGCTGCAACAATGCGGTGGCAGTGGGAGGTTAGAACCCAGTCCAAAAGGGTATCACTGGTAGAATGGGGATTGAGCCAAAGACTTCTGAAATAACCAGGCAGAAATTAAGGGACTCAGTCCTGTCAATGGTAGATTTGGAGGACGGGAAATGACAATTTATAGTGAAATCCCCAAGCTGGAAGAATTCACCTGTGGAGGAATGAGGTGAGGGAGGAAAGAGAGTCAGTCAGGGATGAGTGTGAGATCTTAGACGAGGCAGAGACAACCCCAGTGAATATACTGTAGGTACCGAGTAGGGGAGTGAGAGTCTGATTAGGGGAAATTCATGGGAGAATGGTATGGGCTGCCTGATGGCATGGTACATGAAAGGCTCTGGTGGGTGTAGATGGAAACCCCTCCTCCACGTTTTCCCCTGTCCTGCCTGAAAAGATGGTAATCAGGAAGGGAGGCTAGAGTCAGGAGTCTTGGAGGAGAGCTAGGATTCAGAGATACAGCGGTCAGCAGAAGAGTGTAGTTGAACCCAGACAGCGAGGAGGTCAAGTTTAGGTAGAAGGCTCCTAGCATCCAGATAGAAGAACTAAGACCTTTGGCAGTAGTGGAGGGAGGGAAGGAGGAAGTGGAGGGACCAGGGTTGGGCTTTACATCACCAGACTAGAAGAGGAGCAGAAAAAAGAGGAGAAAGATGGAGTGGGGCTTCCTAACCTTGGAGAAGGTTGAAGAGTTGGGAGAAGTGGGGTGGTGATGGGATAGGAGGGCATGGTGGAGAGACTCCAGGTTGAGGGAAGGGGATGGAAGGAGACCAGTGTGAACAGGGGGAGAAAGGAGGAGAGAAGGGGATGGGTGGAGGAGGGAGGGAAGGAGGTAGGAGATTGGATGGGGTGGAGGGGGTAGGAGAAGGAGGGTGGAATGGAGCAGGCAGAAGAATGCAAGGAACATTGTTGCCAGGGGGAAGGAGGGAGGCAAGAGTAAAATGACAGTCAGTAACCACAGAAGCTAAACAGCGCACAACTGCAGGCAAACAACAGCTAGGCAGATTTGCAATTAGTTGTGCTAGATGAATGATCAGCAGCAACAGAGAGACAAAATGCATAATGTGGAGGCACCCTGATAGGATTTTTCTAGGAGTCAGCAAAACAGTGGCTAGGCAGACTAGAGGCAGCAAACTACAAGAAAGGGATTGAGGGCTTCGTCACAATTTGTGGGTTGAGAAGCAGTGGGCACAACTTAAGGGAGCCATAGTGCAGGTGACAAACCAGTGCATTAGGCCGAGGAACAAAGACAAGAGAAGAAGTAAACTACTATGATTCTCTAAAGAGGTAGCAGAGACACTAAAGGCCAAGAGGTTGTGTTTCAGGAAATATAAGGAGACATAGAAGGAAGAGGATAGGGTGGCGTAGCTAAAATGTCTGAAAGAAGTAGGGAAAGCTGTTAGGAGCGCAAAGGTGCAAGCAGAGGTACGATTAGTGCTGACAGTGCAGAAAGGGTACAAAACACTCTACAGATATGGCAGTGAAAGAAGGGAGTCCAGGGGTGGGATTGTAAGGTTCAAAGGGGATGAAGGGGAGTGTGTGGAGGGAGAGCTAGAAAAGGCAAAAATACTGAACAAATACTTCTGTTCAGTATTCACTGAAGATGGGGAGGGACAGAGACCATAGCTGGGGATCAGATACAAAGGGGGAGGAAGGTAAACATCAGTCTATTTACAAAAGAGAGAGTACGGGAGGAGCTCACAACACCTAAGACAGACAAGGCAATAGGACCAGATGGCATACATCCCAGGATATTAAAAGAACTTCGGATGGAGCTAGCAGCACCAGTAGCAGCCCTGTTCAGTGAGTCGCTCAACACTAGAGTGGTTCCAGAGGACTGGAGGAGTGCACATGTGGTCCCACTTCACAAAAGTGGTAGAAAGGAGGAGGCAGGAAACTACAGGCCAGTGAGCCTCCTCTCAGTAGTAGGTAAGATTATGGAGGCACTGCTTAGGGAAAGGATTGTGGAACACTTGGAATCCAACAGAGCCCAGAACCAAAGGCAACATGGATTCACAGTAGAAAGATCAGAGCAAACAAATCTGATAGATTTTGTTTGACTGGGTAACAAATGAGGTGGATCTGGGGGGAGCGGTGGATGTCGCCTATCTCAATTTCAGCAAAGCCTTCGACACCGTCCTACATAAAAGACTGGTTAACAAGATGGGTAGCCTAGGCATGGGCCATAAGGTGGCAAACTGAGTTAGAAACTGGTTGAGGGGGTGGTAAATGGGATCCAATCTGAGTAGAGGGGAGTGACCAGTGGGGTACCTCAGGGATCAATCCTGGGGCCAGTCCTTTTTAATGTCTTCACAAGTGACGCTGCAGAAGGGCTGGAAGAAAAGGTTTGCCTGTTTGCAGATGACACCAAGATCTGCAACAGGGTGGACACACCGAATGGGGTGGAGAAAATGAGGAGGGACCTTAGCAATCTGGAAGAATGGTTCAAAGAGTGGCAACTGTGGTTCAATACAAAGAAGTGCAAAATCATGCACCTTGGAAGCAGAAACCCTGGGAAGAGCTACAGGATGGGTCGGGGGAGAGTTGCTGATGGTCATCAGGAAGGAAAGAGATCTGGGGGTTATCATCTCAGATGACCTAAAGGTGGCCAAGAGGTGTACAATGGCTGTAGGAAGGGCCAGTGGCATGTTGGAGTGCACAGGTAGGGGTATCACTAGCAGAAGGAGGGAGGTGGTGATACCACTATACAAAACACTAGTGAGGCCTCATCTGGAATACTGTGTACAGTTCTGGAGGTCATATCTTTAAGGACATAGACAGGGTGGAGGCGGTTCAGAGAAGGACAACCAGGATGGTACGGGGCTTGCACCAGAAGTCATATGAAGACAGATTAAAGGACCTCAATATGTATACACTGGAGGAGAGAAGGCAGTGAGGGGACACAATAGAAAACTTCAAGCATCTTAAAGGCATAAACTAGGTGCAAGAGGGCAACATCTTTCAATATAGGAAAAGTACAAGAATGAAGGGGCATGATATAAGATTGGAGGGGGGCAGGATAAGGGGAAATGTGAGGAAGTGTTTTTCACAGAAAAGGTAGTGGATGCATGGAATAGCCTGCCACAAAAGGTGGTGGGAGCAAGCAGTGGTGGGATGTAAACATGCATGGGATAGGCATAAGGGAACACTAGAGGTGGGTAGGAGAGGCTAAAGCCAATGACCAAGTAGGGTCAGTGGCTGCAAATTAAATGTAGGGTATACGGGCAGACTGAATGAGCCTAGCAGTCCATATCTGCCGTCAATTTCTATGTTTCTATGCTACATTTAGCTCCACGACAACTCACCCCAGACCATTAGCTCCAGCATCAATCAGCCCCCATGTCAATTTGTCCCTAGACAAATCACCCCTAGCATAAATATTATTAAATAAACTCCAGGTTGTACAATTCGCCCACCAGATAAGGAAATGTGCTCAAGGGTTGTAGAAGTGGAAGTCATACTGTAATTATTGTTGGAGTACAGCACAATATATAGTGGGAGTGACTTGTCTGGGTATGAATTGACATGAGAGCCAACTGACACCAGAGCTAATAGTCTGGGGTGAGTTGCCACGGAGCAAAATGACCGGGACAAATTGACGTGTTCCTGGGGATTGAGCACCTGGCTAGCAATGAGCAAACAGTGACACTAGACAGTCTGTAGGGCAAAACGTAATCAATAACTAAACAGACTGTAATAATATAAGCAGTAAGCAAACTGATAAATAAGCGGACACAGTATGGAGAGCACAGAGCCTGTATGTGTAGGATGTATTAGAGACCATCATGTCCTCTAATTACCTTGGTGTTATGCTAGACCAATCATTGGATCTAAATCGTCACATTCAATCCACCTGTAAAAAGGATAATAGTAGACTGGGTGTTGTCTACAAAACCAGCTACACGCTAACTCCATTTGCAAAGCTGGCCATTGCCAGGGGGGTCTTACTTCCCGCTCAAACTTACTGTTCTCCTATCCTTGCTGCTGCACATAAAACCCCACTACAGAAATGGGACGTCATATATGATAATATCTGTCATTATGCATCATCATCCCCTCGACTTATGCACCGTTGTCAGCTCTACAGTGACCTGGGTTGGCTCTCCCTCTGCTTCTAGACAATATTATCTTGGCTCCTTGTGCAACACTTTTATCAGGCTTCATACCCCCGCATCACTTGCAACGCTACTAATTCCCTCCACCTCCTCACATGGACTGCAATCTACTGAAAAATCATTACTAAATGTTCCTAGGTGTCACACCTCTAAGGGTGCTGGTGCATTTAAGTATGTGGCTCCCCAGCTTTGAAATGCTCTTCCCTTAGATCTAAAGCAGTCTGCATCTCACTGCCACTTTAAAATGAATTTCCAACTATATCTGTCTGGGGCAGACTCATGTACTTGCTTCGATCTGCCCTGATCTTTTTTAGGTCCTCCTTTGCCTTTGTCCTATTACTTTACAGTCAAAACTCTCCTGTTTTCATGACCACCTTCTCACATCCTTTTCATATCTCTAGATTCCCAGCTTTTGACCATTGCCCCTGAACCTTTTCCTTGCCTCTACCTAGGCCCACCTCCACCCCTCCTAGCACACTGGTCCTTCCCAAATGTTACTCCTCCTTTTCTCACTGTTTGCTCTATACCTACCTCCTTCTATCCTCTATCTGCTATCCTCAGGGGACATACAGTAACATTGGATCCTATATACTCTTACACCTTGTACTGTTATTTTGAGTGCCTGAGGTTTCCATGGTGATACACTTGCGCCATCATTTGTTTATTTGTCTGCATTTCTAATACTAATTCTCTTCTGCTTTTATTATATATTGCCTGTACCGTTCTCTGCTGCTCTGTTATTATGTGTTGTATTTCTTGTACTCTGGTCCATACTGAGCAATATGTAATGTTGTCATGCACATCTTGACCACACTTTTTAACAAATCATGGGAGGATGGGGTGGTACCTGATTACTGGAGGAGGGCAGATGTGATTTCCCTTCACAAAAGTTGGAGCAAGGCAGAAGCAGGAAACTACAGACCTGTAAGTTTGACCTCAGCGGTAGGGAAAATGATGGAATCACTTCTGAAAGAAAGAACTGTTGAGTACCTAGAGGCCAGCGGGGCACAGGACCAAAAGCAGCATGGATTTACAGCAGGAAGATCATGTCAGACAAATCTAATAGATTTCTTTGACTGGGTGACCAAAGTAATAGACCAGGGAGGGGCTGTGGATATAGCCTACCTAGACTTTAGCAAGGCATTTGACACAGTCCCGCACAAAATATTGATAATCAAGTTAGCCAGCCTGGGAGTGGGTCCCAGGGTGGTAGCCTGGGTAGCAAACTGGCTGTACAACAGGACACAGAAGGTAATAGTGAATGGAACACATTCCGAAGAAAGGGGGGTCACTAGTGGAGTACCTCAGGGCTCAGTACTAGGTCCAGTCCTCTTTAACATCTTTATAGGTGACATTGCAGAGAGTCTGGAGGGAAAGGTATGCCTCTTTGCAGATGACACAAAGATCTGTAACAGAGTTGATACACAAGGGGGTAGAAAGGATGAGAAGGGACTTGGCAAAGTTGGAGGAATGGTCAGACATATGGCAACTTAGATTCAACGCAAAGAAGTGCAAAGTAATGCACCTGGGAAACAAAAACCCAGGAGAAGAGTACACAATAGCAGGGAGGTACTAACAACAAAAAAAATGGAAAGGGACCTGGGGGTAGTCATATCAGATGATCTAAGGTGGGTAAGCAATGTGAGAAGTCAGTAAGAGAGCCAAGGGGATACTGGGATGCATAGGAAGGGCATCACAAGTAGAAAAGGGAAGTGGTTATCCTCTGTACAGACAGTTGGTGAGACCCCATATGGAGTATTGTGTGCAGTTTGGAGACCTCATCTATGCAAGGACATAGACAGGATGGAAGCAGTCAGAGGAGGGCAACTAAAATGGTGCAGGGTCTGCATCAGAAACCATATGAAGAGAGACTGAGAGAGCTTATATGTATACCCTATGATGAAAGGAGGGATGGGGGACATGATAGAAACGTTCAAGTACCTCAAAGGGAATCAACAAAGTCCAGGAGGGTAGCATCTTTCAGAAAAAGAGATGTGTAAGAACAAGGGGGCACAATTTAAAGATAGAGGGGGGACGGTTCAGGGATAATGTGAGAAATTTTTTTTTTCACGGAGAGAGTGGTGGACGCATGGAACCGCCTTCCTGGAGAGGCTGTGGGGTCTAAAACAGTGGAGGAATTCAAACATGCATGGGACAGACATAAGGCAATTATAGTGGGGGGTGGCAGGAAGTAGGCTGTTGGGTAACTAAAATCTGCAGCTTTTCCAGTAGGTAGGGAAATGGGAAGACTGGGTGGGCCAAGTGGTCCTTATCTGCCATCAAAGTCTATGTTTCTGAAATGTTACGTATGTTATTATGTTCTGTACTCTCCCGGGTCGAGCCTGAAAATAGTAATTTTTTGTCTAGTGCACGTACCCGGTAAACAAAAACTAAATAAATAAATATACCCACAAAAGGCAACTTGGCTAAGAGTGCAGTATAATGGGCAAAAAGTAGAGTTAGGGTCACCTTAAGTAGACTGATTTCAGGTCAGAATTTTGGTCCAAGGTTGTCATTTGTATTAAAGGAGATGGGCCCTGAATAAAACCAAGTTTCTTTCCTTTGGGTGGAGTTTGGGCAGGAAAGGGTGTTCAGCCGGTCTTTGGCTTTGAATCCCATATAAGGGAAGAGGGTGGAGCTAATGCCAGACACAGCTGAAGCTCGGTTCTGCGAGCTGCAAGAGAGTGGTTAGTCAGCTGGGGAGCCGGAAAGTCATTCATTGTAGAGAGAGACTGTGAGAAAGCTAAAGAGAGAGGGAGCGAAACCGAGATTTGACACTGAGAGGCTGAAGAAGGTAGCCAGCTCTGCAGTAAGTGACGGCACATTCCAGTGTGCATCTTCTCAACCCATCCCCAGCAGAGATAGACCCCGAGCTCGGAGAGCCAGCCAGGGCAAGACGAGACTATAACCCGTGGCAAGGCAGGGCTGAAGGGGACTGACCTACAGCAGTAGTATATAAAACAGAGCAAGAAGGAACACTACCCAGAGCCATGGAAGGGAAAGAGGGGTACCAGAGCCTGGAACGAGCCGAGTAGGCTAGCCAGGCAGGATAAGAGGGGAACGTGTCTCCGAGCCGGGCAGCAGAAGGGGTGCGTCTGGTTGGAAAGGGGCAGCAGTGAAGGAAGCCACAAACTAATACTCAGCCATGCGTCTGCTGCGGCCGGAGGGGAGACTCGAGCTGAGGGACTGGAGGCACTGCTGCTGCTGATCACCAATACTGTCTGCATACATCACTGACTGGAGAGGAAACTGGATCTGTACAGTGCCAAGTCCAACAGTGTTGTACGTGAACCTACCACTCTGGTATATTTTACTGAAGAGGATATAATACAACAATTTATCCATATACCTCCTGTCTCTTCTTGTACTGAACGGAACCTGGGCTACTGACACCCTGCTGAAGGAGCGGTGAGGGAAATATTTATTGATTCGACTCCGGAATCGAAAAGAAGAAGGATTACTTGGCCAGGGACGGGCTTGCTATCCCGCGGACGAGAACTGTTTCGGTATTTTCTTTATCTGCTGCCAAGCCCAACGGCAGGCTTTCCCCTCGAGTCCTTATCTGCGTTCAGAGTGGTGCGGCCGCGAGCCGGTGCCGGCGCCGGTTGGATACTTCGGGCAGTGATTTGAGGACGGAGCGCGCGGCGTCTCATCATCGCCACCCGCAGCAGCACGAGGAGGGAGGAGCAGCTCGGCAACCACCACCATGGACAACTTCTTCACTGAGGTAAGGAGGCTGTCAGGGGCATTGACAGCATGCAACTTGTCATTTTTGTGTACATATGTATGTCCTCTTCATGTTTAGCGGTTTTTATCAAGCGACGCCCCGAGTTGCTGCAGTAAAGCCAGCTTTTTGCCCCATTTGTTTTCATTCGTGTTGCCGGTAGCTATGAATATAATTTGACTCGCTGCAGAACTTGACTTGCAGAATAACCATAGGGGAAGGGTGGTAAGCGATGATAGTTTTGCAGACATGTTGAAACTGTGGTATCTTGTGTGTAAATAACATACCTTTGTATTATCTTTCACTGTATAATGGTATGCATATCTCTCAATCTCCTGTCTCGCAAATCGGGGACAGTGCTTATCAAAAATCGGGGACGCATCTCACAGAATGGAAATACCCTGTTAATAAATCTGCTAAATTGTGGGTCTTGGTGTGGAAAGCGTTTCCCCGAAACAAAAACAAAAATAGCGTTACTGCCTGTAGACATTTTATGCCCCAAATCTCTACTTTCATTGACTAAAAAGTCACATCTCTGAGGAACCTAGGACATTTTTGAGGCAAAATCGGGGACCCTTGTGGTATGATGATGCTATACGCATGATGTGAGAGAGCCTGAGTTACAGAATGATGACTGGGTTTGCTGGTTTCATTTGCCTTCAGGCAATTATTTGGGGACCAAGTGAAAACCAGAATGCGTCCTGTTGCTCAAGGTGT